>CATIUR010000001.1:510000-3135000 GCA_949592205.1 Helichrysum umbraculigerum
ATATATATATATATATATATATATATATATATATATATATATATATATAATATCCTTAGTAAAGTAGAGGAATCATATGATCAAAGCCAACCATAGGCTTGCTGTACTGGACCATTGGCAAACCAAAAGATTAAAACGGAAAAGAAAAGCACATATGTTACAAGAATGCTTTCTTTTCTCCTTGCAGGAAACGTCAGCTGGAAGTGTCGGTGATCAACAAGAAAACATGTAGAGTTGGTATGAAGAAAAATATAGAGCTTTGAATTCATGTCTAAAATAGAAGTTCTATTGAAGTGCAAGTAATCTTTGAAGTAATTGGTAGAGCTTCTGCAGATCAGAAAAAAACTTATCATGTATTGTCGCATTGTTGGGTTATTAGATTGCTAGCACCTTACAGTTTAGGTTGTTATCTTAGTTGCCTATGATGAATGGTTTAACTCCCTGTGATCGAGAATATTATGTTATTAGAGACTCTGAAGGTATTGTTGGGCACCAGACCCCCCTCTTTCCCCTATAATCTAGCAGATCTTATTTACTGCATTCTTCTCCTTGGTAATGGCACTTACAATTAGGTTTACAACTTCTGGATGCATTGCATTAATAGGCCAACTTTATGAGGGTTGGGAAAGTGGGGTCGGGAGACAAAATGATAATAGTCGAAACACTCTGGTCTGGTGTGAGTTAGATTGATCCCCTGAATTGGTATGTCCAGTTACATTTTCATAACTACTATTATATGTCAACTATGATACTTAGGCCCGTAACCAAACTTGATGTTCATTGAATAGTTGGCGAATTGTTTGATGGAAAGTTCGTTATCATTTGTTCCTTTATTAAACGAATTAACATAAACAAAAAAATCCGTTTGTGTAGTTAAGCGAACAAGCATGAACACGAGTCTCATTCTTTCGTTCATGTATGTTCTTGAATTAGGGGAGTTCACTATTCGGATAGAACCGAATTATCCAACTAGTCTACTTGGATTAGACCGCTTGCATTAGAAAATTTGGTATTTTGGATCCGATTGGATAAAAACAAAATTAGTATTTTGGTTTCTGGATTGATTTTTGGTTACTATTTATGGTTTTGGTTAATATCTATGCTCTTATCATTGTTTATTTATGAAAATATATATGTTAAATATTTGTTTGGTTATCTTTTATATATGAAAGATTGGTATTCTTAATATACATCATGGTATATAACTTAAGATTTTAAGTATTGATATAAAACACTAACTACACATCTTTATAAACTCTCAAAGCAACATAGTAATACGTAGCTGTTGATATTGTTCATGACATTACCCTTTTATAAATGGAAACTATATCCTCATGCAGTTCACGAAAAAACAAACGGTTAAAACCTATCCAACAAATTGGTAATTTGATTCCGATTCAATATTTGTTGGATGGACTAGATTCATATTTTGAGAACCAAAATTCAAATGGATTTATCTAAAATCGGATTTGTTCCACTTATCCTAAGGAACATCTTAATATGTCTTTTAATATTATTTTGATATTGTCATTTTTCTAGAGTAGTTTGTTTTATGGTCACTTTTATTTCTATATCGTATATATGGTTAAATAAAATTTGATAAATAATACAGATACATATGGACATATATAGTCTTTAATTAATTTTTTAAATCCTAGCATATTCTCAATTAGTTTCACGCTTTCAATATTTGAGCATTACAGGGGGTTAGGGCAAGGTTCAAGTAATAACATTTATTATGGTATGAACACACATTTTTACTTTTAACTTTAACATTAAATAATGTTTTTGATGAAAAAATTATACCAAAATTCTTAGAACTGTGTGCTCTTTACTATGTTTTTTTATTTTTATTTTTTTAATGTGATACACATCATAATTTTTTTTTTGTGTATTACAGTATCACACATAAAAGGTTGTGATACACAACTTTAATTTGTGTATCATATATATATTTTTTTATTTTTTTAGTTAATCTAATATTAAAGAGGATAAAATTTTAATAATTTTAGCATAACTTTTTTTTTGCAAAACGTGTACATATGTTGAATTTAAAAGTGAAAAAACCTCGTTCCTACGGTTCCTACGATAATAAGTGATCCTACGATAACCTTCCCCTATAGGGTTAAGTGTTTGTAAATGTATACAACTATGCGTTGACTTCTTTAACGTGTACAGAACTATATTGACCAGCATTGTGTGTACGTAACCATTAAACTCGACCATTATAATACAAGACAGGCTATAACATGTGACTTGCATATGTGTAACCGGTTATTATAAATCATTTTTATATTATACCACGTGTTAATTCCACGTATAATCAAAATAAGAATATAAAGAAACCTAAAAAAACTTTATTTGCAAATCTTCAAACCTGCAAATGCAAAGATAGGGTGGGGTTCAAATGAGAATATGAATTTGTGTGAGAATGAGGGAACCAATGATATTGTGTCATGTGTACAAAGAGAATGCTCCACATGTACAAAACCCATTTACTCCCAACATCAATTATCTCACAAACCACAAATCGAAAAATTATGAAAATTTCAACATAAATTCAGCGTTTTCTCCTCTTCGATCTGCCGTCCTTCAAGGCATACTTTCGACGAGTTTTTTTTTCCATATTTTTTGGTGGGTTTCACATTTACTAACACATGTGTTAAAGTGCTGCGTTTAGAGTTTGGGGTTTAGGGGTTAGGGTTTAGGGTTGGGGGTTTGGAGTTTCGGGGCGAAACCCCAAACCCCAAAACCCTAACCCCTAAACCCCAAACCCTAACCCTAAACGCTTTACAAAACTCTAAACCCTAAATCATAATAAACCACAAACCCTACTAAACCCTAACCCTGCTGGCGAAACCCCAAACCCCCAACCCTAAACCCTAAACCCTAACCCTTAAACCCCAAACCCTAAACCATAAACGCTTTACAAAAATCTAAACCCTAAATCATACTAAACATAAACCCTGCTAAACCCTAACCCTAAATCCTGCTTAACCCTAACCCTAAATCCTAAACCCTAAACCCTAGCCCTAAACCCTAACCCTAACCACAAATTAAATGTACAACCAATCACTAACACATGTGTTACTAATTTGTAAAACCCACCAAAAAATGAAAAAAAAAAGTTGTTAAAAGTATGCCTTGAGGGAAGGAAAATCAAAGAGGAGAAAATGCTGAATTTTATGGTGCAATTTTCATAATTTTTTGATTTGTCGTTTCTGAGATGGGGGTAAATGTTTTTTGTACATGTGTTGCATCTTTATACACATAGCACAATATCATTGGTTCCCTCATCCTCACTCAAAATTGATGTAATCATTTGAACTCTACTATGCAAAGAGCAAAAGATAATCAAACAACACATAATTTATAATTCAATTTCAATATCCAAAGATAATCAAAGAAAACTAACAAAACATATAAACTCACAGAAATCTTATAAACTCGCTGGAAATTTCGAACTCGTCAAACACCACCGTCATCATCGAAACCTCAAACTTGATCTATCACACACCGCACCGTTGGCAACCTGCAACTCCAATATTCGGACCGTCTTCTTACATAAAACTCAATCCGTCACAGAACCTTCGGAGAAGATAAGGTAAATAGACTATTTAAGTCAAGATTGATGCTCGATTATTTTATTTCGTGGACCTGCAAGTGGTGTTCGTTCTCAAACTTTGCGAAATTCCAGGTCTCCGGTGGTAAAGACCGGATCTGGAAAGTGATGAACTCCAAACTTTGATTCCGACGAGATCGAACTCGAAGCCTTGATTCCGGCGATGCCCATTGAAGACGTGATGTGCGAATTTGAGTAATTTCTCCTTAATTACGACGACCAAATTTTAAATGAAAATGAAGTTCAATACTTACGTTATCAAGAGATTCATGGCCTCCGTATTAGTTTAGTAGTGGTTTAATTTCATGCCCTCCATATCAAGAGAATCATTGGAGGTCGTTAACTTTTTTTTAATTTAGCTTTTTTTCTCTTAATTTGGAAGTTAGTTTTTTGATTTGGAGTTTTGTTTGGGAGGAACGGATTTAGTGTTTGGTGGATTTTTGTTGAAGAAAGAAGACTTACCGGAGATTTGAAAAAATCGTCAGAAACTTAGCCGGAAAATCTTCGGGAGGAAGAGGTGTGTTTGTGGAACAAGAACGATTAGTACGAAAACACTAGCCGGAAGTACAAACATCCAAAGCAATAACTAATAATTTTTATTTTTTAAAAATAATTAAAAGATGATGTGTCATGTAAATGGTGATGTGGATACCTATCGTCTAGGTTACCTTATACAAAATGCAGAAAGGATGACTGGTTACCTATTGTCTAGGTTACCTTATATACTCAATGGTCGAGTTTAATGTTTACGTACACACAATGGTGGTCAAAATAGTTTTGTACACGCTAAAGAAGTCAACGCATAGTTGTATACATTTACAAACACTTAACCCTATATTATATGTATGTTCGGTTTGTTCAATGGTGTTCGCTTATGTTAGTTTTGACATGTTCACGAACGTAAACAAACATGAACAATGTACTTTTCTTAATTAGCGAACATGAAAATGATTGTTGGTTCTTACCGTTTGTTAAGCGGTAAAAAAAGTCGAAGGATAATGAACAATGCCCGTGCTTTTGGTTCGTTTAAAGGCTTACCATATGGTTCGTTTAAAGGCTTACCATATACTCTGATACGATATGTGCATGAAGAAGTGGTCTATTTCCATTTAGTGACCTCTTTCGTTGAGAATTATGCATACATGTAGCGACCACTAAGGCATTTTATCCTTATTTTTGTTTGTTCCTATAAACTAGCAAGACTAGTTATATTTAGTTGCATGATCCCATGATCACCACTCATGCATTAGTCATATGTTTCCATTTAGTTCCCACGTTAAGAGTAGCATGCATTTCTTTGTCTATTTAAATGTAACTTGATTATGGAATGAAGAGAAGAGAAAATTGGTATTAAAAGTAGTCTAGTTCCTTTCTAGTATTCTTGGGAGATTGACCATCTCGAATCGGTCTTTATCAATGGTGCTTTCATTGCATTGAACTATGCCTCCAACATCTACCTTGCCAACCATCAAAGAATCCATGGCAGCCATGGTGGAAAACATGTCCAAACTCATCGCATCCACCTCCGCCAACACTTCCAATCTTCTCAAAATCCAAACCACGATACAATCGCAACTTGACATCATCACGAAACACATTGCAACCCAAAACATCATTTTCTCTAATCTTGTTAAACCCGTTGCTAAGATCGACACCATTGTTTCCATCCAAACTTCACCTTCCACCTTGCAACCGCCTCTCCTCAACCCGATTGACATACTGCCAAATGTTCAACTAGAAGATGTCATCATTCATCCAAAAACAATTCAACCAACTAATAAGCCCATCGAGGACAGGTAAATGTCCTCCTTGCCCACGACCAAACCCTCCACGTCAGCTTAGGGTTTGGGTATAAATACTAGTGCATGGAATCCATTTCAAGCTAACACCTCATAAAATCCACAGAGTAATTCATTAACGGTTGCTCTTCAAGAATCAAGCTTTCACCACCCCAGATTGATTGAATCTCTATACTGGGTTTGCACGTTAATCGGAGTGTGACTAGCTTGATTCCTCATACATCATCATCATCATCGTCATCATTGTAATTAAGTGTATTTATGCTTGAACAATTGGCGCCATCCACGGTTGATTTACCAGAAAATGACCACTTTATAACCATCCGTACGCCGAAAAATTCTTCGACGTGATGGTTACTACATCACCTAGTGATGGTGGCGGCTGCGGCGCTAACGCAAATCACCCACCACCACCACCCTTCTCCGATCAGTCTTCTCATACCAACGTCGTTAACCCAACGCAGTCACCGGCTTCGGGCGCGACGGGGGTTAACAGGATTGATCCGCGGCAGCTGATCTACAGTCAGAATGATTCCGATTCTGCAACTGAAACTCTGGCGGAAAACAGGCTGCCGCCTGAGCGTACACCACAAAACACATCTGCAATGCCTAATTCCATCTCCAATGCTGAAGCCCAACGGATGTTGGCAGAAATGGGTTTCGTGGTGGCATCGGGGCAGCGAACTCCAACGCTGTCTCCTCCAAGACAAGACGTGCCACCACCATCGGTACACCAAAGTGGAACGATGGACAGGGCTGCAAGCCGCAAAATGCTAGCTGATTTGATCCTTAGTGCGGCTCCGTCGGGGTTAATCCCGAATTGCTCTAACGAGTCAGCGGCAGACACTCTGATTGCAAACTTCTATTCCAACTTACAGGGTGAGAAGGTAAAGAGGCCAGTCCCGATCTCAACTACCACTGCTAGGCTTGCTCCCAATATAGCAAACCATCAGTTGCCGGCAAAGCTCACGATACCGCTAACCATTGGAACGTACTCCGGTGACTCGGATCCGAAAGATTTTCTTCAACGATTCGAGGGAGCCATCAAGAAAGGAACACTGGGAGGACGCAGTGGCCTGCCACATGTCCCCACAAGTGTTGCAGGGTAATGCTCGTGGGTGGTTTGAAAAGTTACCAGTGGGTAGTGTTGTTAGCTATCCCGACCTCCGGTTCAAGTTTTTGCAACAATACCACAATCTGAAGAAACACACCTTCACTCATCTCGACTGCTATGAAATCAAGCAAGGGAGTCGGGAATCATTTAACGAGTTTATTACTCGTTTCACTATCGAATGCCAGAAGATCCAAAACTTACCGCCAAGTTAACAGATTGTCGAATTCATATACGGCATCTACAAGGACCGCTACCCTACTCTCTATCATCGGTTGAAGAGGAAGTTGTCGAAAGTATATTCCGAGGCCGTTGCCATGGCTCGTGATCACTTGCAGTCAGGCGAGGACACAGAATACACAAAGCGCCGACTCATGACACACACCGCAGTGATCATGATCAACCCCACGGCCGTCAGCACGAGGGCGGTTCCGACTCTGGTCGGCGAGACAACAACCGTCGGGATTTCCGTCGTGACACGCGGCATGACAACTGTAACACCCCCAAATTTATTGTTTAGCGGAAGCACGATTTGGGTGTTACGAATCAATAATCATAGCACAAAGATATATAATGAACGACCACTATATGCGTCGTTTTAACTTGTATTGATAAAAACAAAGTTTACATAAAAAATATTGTTTACATTAGCTCAGCTCGAAATTGAGAGATTTAAGTACATAATTAATCTATACAAAATATAATAATGCAGCTAAATCTCTGATTGTTTGCATGTTGACTCGAGCTAATTGATCCTTACTTGAGCAGTCCAACCTACTGCTGGTCACCTGTGATACGTGCTAAAATTGGTCAGCGAAACGCTGGTGAGCTCACAGGTTTGTATGTCAACACATATGTTTGTATGAACCGCAAGATTTAATAATTGAATTTAAAATGCAATTAAGTAAAATAAAAGTTATACAGCCATGAGCACATAGTCTGAGCTTAACTTGAGTTGTCAGGTCCAATTAAGGAAACCTAACTTGAATGCCTCCTACGAGTGCCTAATCTACACTCGTCTTCCCAAATGCTAATACGTCCGTTTGACCAGTTAGTGCATGCTAACCCGGACGAGGATTGTCAATCCTATATGATATCATATACTAACATTCACGCTACTACGTATTACCAGACTATGCTATGGAGGGCTTTAAATTGATTAGCTTGAAACTCATGTAGTATTCGATTTGATTTGTACTTGCGTTCAACTTGTAAAACAAAACGAGCAATAATATCACACCCCTGATTGTAAAGCAGTAAAATAGGGGCCATGAGACTCACCTGAGCCTTGTTTGTTTATCTAAAAAGACTTGAATTGTTTAGCTTGAATCGTTGTCCGTAGACTTGTAACCCGAAGGTGTCCATGACACGCGATGGTTATTAATTGATCAGGCATCTCGAAAGGCTACCTTTGTAGTTGTTTGTCCAAATTACCCCGATTTGGTTGATTGACTTGTCCAAATTACTACGATTTGGTTGATTGAATTGTATGTTTGAAAACGTGTACGGCCCGTTCGTGATTAATTGTAATAATAGTCTTGATGTTATCACATTGATTTCGAAGCGTTATACTTGAAAAGTAAATTCCATTATGTTTGAAAAGTTGTATCGTATAAGCGTTTTGAAGTTGTACAAGTTTGACACTTGGTGAGAAATGTGCTTACGGAATCTAATTGGTGAGAAATGTGCTTACGGAATCTAAGTACGGGGGTCCGGGGGCAGCGCCCCTGGTAGCGGGGTCCAAGGGGCAGAGCCCCTGGTTGGGGTCGAGCTGCCAAGTCAGCTTGGAAATTTTTTATTTCTACTATATTGCTTTGGTGAAAAACGCATCTGGGATTTAAATTTAGGTAAAATCAAGTGACAAATTTCAGGTCTCGACACTTAGTAAAAATCTGAGTTTTCAACATTCTGTTTTATGCGACACAAGATGCGACATAAAAATTTGTCATGCGACACAATGGTTGTGTCGCATAAAAGTGCGACACAACGAACTTAGCGACACAAGGGTTGTGTCGCATAAGCATACGATGCTGATTTAACAGCGACATAGTGTTTGTGTCGCATGGAATTTGCGACATAAGGTGCGACATAACATTGTGTCGCAAAAGGTCCGACATAACTGGGTTTTTACGACACAAAATACGACACAAAGGTTTTTATACGACACAAGATGCGACACAAGGCTTGTGTCGCAAAGATGAACATCAGAACAGAACCCAGCGACTGTCGATGTTTTTCGACCCAAAACTCAAATCTAACCCATTTTTAAGCTATAAAATCGTGTTCCCCTTGTGTAATGGACATATATTCACTTGAATAAACCGTTAATATGTAAAAATAAGCTAAAACGAGAGGTTTCGACTTTTGTCGGAAAACTTACAAAGTGGCGAAATGAAAATCCGAAAAGATGGAAGTGTAGATCGTTGCATGGTGGTTCCTTTTCTCTGAAAATCTTCGGGATTGGAGGTCGTTTGTGGTTGTTATTTGGTGATTGAAGAAGGTGGTGGAAGAAATGAGAGAAAAGAGAAAGAGAGTGAGATAGAGATGAGTGACAAATGAGGTGGGGGAAGTGATGACCCTCACCTTTTAAGCTGATTTTCGGTGGGTTCCACGGGTGTGGGCTTCACCGATTTTTGGTTCTCCTTGTTTGCGCTCCGTGCGGTGTTCGTTTTCTCGGTCGTTTAAACGTTAAATAATTATTTATGTACATTTAGTTATAAGTTTTAATATACGGATAATTACTCTATATTTTCATTGAGGTGTTTAACAAAACACTTTATATTTGAGGTATAAATTGTAACTTAACTTGTTTCGTTTTGTTTGTGCGTTTAATAGTCTAATCGCGTGGACCATGTTTGTACGATACGAAATTTGATTGAAATATTATCAATAATATTTTGAATATAATATCTTTATTAAATAATGATATATTATTTAGTAAAATTGTTCACCAACGCCTGTATTTAATTGAACCGAATTACATTCGATTTGAAACTTGTACGATTTAATCAAATCGCATTCTTGTATATATTCAACAATATATCTATTGATACATTAATTAGACTAATCACAGAACTAATTACATGTATTAAAACTTGTTTAGGCACTAACTATTAGTCCTAATTTGACGGGTGTCACAACAACCGCCGTGGTGATCATCGTGACGAGACCCGGTGCCAACCATATGATAAGAATTCTCTCCTGACTTCGCTGACCAAGTCCCCAAAGGAGATACTACTCACTGAGTCCGCGGCATGGAGTTTGTTTAATCCTCCGCCCCCAATGGAGCATCGTGACGTTCCGAAAAATGGGAAGTACTGTGACTTCTACGAGGAATACGGCCACGACACTAAAGATTGCAGGCAACTAAAGAAAGAAGTGAAGGCCGCCATCCAGGCCGGAAAGCTCAACCATCTGCTGCCTGGAAAGAAGTTTAAAAAGGCAGACGGTTCAAAAACCTATGGCTGGCAGAAGAAAGACGATTCAAGGGACCCCCGGATGCGTCATTCATATGATCAATTCGGTGGGTACATGTTCATAAAGGAAAGATGATACACTGCATGACTGGCAGTTGGTGCCGATCTTCTTCCCACATTTACGGGCTCCTATACCCCCAGAGCATGTTGTCATTACAGCCCGCATAGCCAATTGCTAGGTCTCCAGGATTTACACAGACACTGGTAGCGCTATTGAAGTCATGTACGAGCACTATTTTTTGCAGTTGCCTCCGCACATTCAGAACAAGTTACAGGAGCTGACGCGCACCCATCGGTCGGTTCAGGAATTGCTTCCTATCGTTGCAGACCTTTCCTTTAGGCGCGGCGTCAGGTGGTAGTTTTAAATTAATAATAGTCGGGGGAGCCTAAACCTCCGTACAACCTACTGGTACTGGTACGAATACCTTGATACGAGTATGCGGTAAGGATGATCCAGGGTCGTTCCTCACGACGGTAGAATTGAAACAGAGCTCGTTCCGATAAACTATCTTTCAAGCTAGGGTTTGAATAAGTGGATAGGTGATTGTTTTTGGTTTTTATCTAGCTAAACTACTAAAACTTATAAAGCATAAAAGTAAAGGGAGACTAGCATATGTAACACCTAAGGATAACAAAGACGTGGTTCACCATGATTTAGGATAGTGTATGTGCGGAGATGATGATTATATGGGGACACATTCAGTTGACAAACAAATAAACTTAGGTGTAAACACTAGGACCCTACTTATTTAGTTCCGGTTCTAAATTAGTATGTCACTGAGTACCTAGGCTATGGTGATTCTGATCAGAACAGGTTGCTCAACCCCCCAACACTGCCCTTGTGACTGTAAGTCCCTAGTTCTTAGGATCGATAACTTCGTTATCTGTAGTATTAAGGTGCGGAATCCCTCAATACGGTGTTATCTTACTAATAACGAGTAAGTTCGTAATTGCGTATATTAAAGCTTAACTTTAAACGATAAAACGTCAAAGCCTAGCCGTTAGGTTTGTTTTCTCTGGTTTCTTGAATTCGCAGATGAAGAATAAGAATGCAAAAGTTAACGATTTTCTAATTAAAATCGTTAATATATTCTGGTTCATCTCGGCTCGCATGGGCCAGCGAGTTCAGTCCAACTCGCAGCCCAAGCCTACTATAGGACTCGGCTTGCCAGACTACTTCAGCTTATGCGAGTTCAAACCTCATCTCGCAGCTCAGCTCGCTGCGACCTGAGATCTCGACTCGCCTTGCACTAAACGTATATACTTATTTCGTATTTAATAATTCGTCTAACTTTAACAAAATAATATGTTTAACGAATATTACTAACAAAACAAATATTTATTTACAAATCTAAACCAATGTACAAACGTAATAATAATTACACCAGTCCTATTTCAAGCTAGATCTGTGGTCACAATCTATGTATCAACAGACTCCCCCTTGACAATAGCTCTAGCGTCTTTATCTTCATGCTGTCTTTGATTTTCAAGAGTAAATCTTACTACCTGCAAAAATTTTAAGCTTGATGCATGTTTTAACCATCCTGTGATAATCTCGTGCTAAATCACCCCAACCAATAGTAGATATGATCTTGTTCTTGTACAACATAATCAGATCTTCCTTTGATAATTTCATCAGGTGTCTGTGATCATATACACGAAGAATCTCTTTTTCTCCATCAGGATAATCATCATCAGCTTCAATCATAAAGGCTTCTCCCGATCCAGCATCTACCCCCCAATATTTCAACTTTCCCAAAATATTCTGAGGCATAGTCTTCATAGGTATTTGCTTAATGCATTTGACCGCTAGATAAACCTTCTTCCTTCTTCTTCTTCCTGTCCTCTGACTAAGTTCGTTCAGCTTTATCGTTTTTCCTTTCCTTGGCTTAATCTTCGAGAACTTCATAGATAGTCCTTCAGTCCTAATGATACGCTCAACATACTTAGCATAGTCATCATCACTTGGATTTATCATATCTAATCTAGCCAAGTCTCGAATCTCATATCGAGGCAACGAACTAAACACTGCAAGCTTCTTCTCAAAATATTGAACCCCGTCAAACCTTTTGATCTCGAAGAGCTTCAGATCAGAGTCATAATACCATCCAATAATGCCAGTTTTAAGTACACGCTTTCCAGTAATATCAACTTCTTTCAAAATGCGTGGCTTCTTTTCCTTTTTCTTCTTTAGCATTTCTTGGATAAACATAGGATTACCAACCATATGTTTGTATTTATCCTCTATTTCTTCAACTTCAGTATCCGAATCTTCATAAGCATTCTCAAAAGCTTCTAAATCAATAACTGATTCTCCTTGTTCATTTACAAAAACAAATTCAATCGTTGATGGATTCACAACATGTTCATCTATATTTGCATCCAGATCAACACCTTCATCTATCACAGATTCAAATACTGCAGTCCAGTCTTCAGGAAGTTTGAACTCTCCTTCTTCAATATCATAATCAATCTCTTCATCTATCTCATCCAAAAGATCATCTTCTGAATCTGATAGATCTAGCATTTCCATTCCTAGAGAAAAACGTAAATACAACTATATTAATAATTCAAATTCTTCATTGATTTCCCTGAACCAATCTAAGAATTTCTTTATTAATTCTTTTGTATGTTTTAACCTAAAATATAAACGCAATTTACATATAACTTATAAAATCTTTTATTGATTACCCTGAATCAATCCAAAAATCTCTTAAGTCTTATTAACCTACTTAACAAATAATAATTAATTTTAAATTCTAATGCATTGTAAATAATCATCAAACATTTAAATTTACTATTAATTACCTTATATAATTTCCAAGTGTTAATTGATCTAATTCATTATCAATTTAACCTTTAAATTATATATCATTTGTCTAGTTAAAACTAATACATTTTTTAACTTGTCAGTATACAAACTCTCAAGTCTAAAATGCATATGTTATTATAAAATTTTGACCGCCGATATTAATCGGAACACGCCGCTCGACTACTCAATGAGTCGGAAGACTTTCGATCACTATTTTATCTTAACATATAATTATATAAACTTAAATTACATCAAACATATTTTACTTAAAATAATAATAACCTTAAGCCAAATATATTTACACAATAAAATTAAGTTTACATTTGTTCACTACAAACTATTACAAATATTACAGTACTATGATAATACTAAGCTATCTTACCAGCTTCAGTATCACCCGGTACGGTCTTATCTGCACTTGTACCCGCTCCAGAACCGCTTGCACCAGCATTACCACCAGACTCCCCCTGAATCATAGTTTGCTCACCAGTCTTTGAAGGACCAGTCTGCTCACCACTCGGTGCATTGGGATCATCGTCTTTGTCTGAATCTCTCTTTCTCCTCAGCTCATCTTCTTTGCAAGACTCCAGATATACCAATATCATGTAACACCCCCAAATATAATGAATTGCGGAAGCACGATTTGGGTGTTACTAATCAATAACAAAGCACAAAGATATATAGTAAACGACTCTATATGCGTCGTTTTAACAAAATATATTGATAATTGAAATGTTTACAACATTTAAAGCTTTACATAGCTCGAGTTTAAATAAAAGGAGATTTCAGTACATAAGTACTTGTACAAAATATACTAATGCAAGAAAATCTCAAACGTCTGTATGCTAACTCGAGCTAGAAGTGCTGAAGCAGAAACAACCTACTGCTTGGTACCTGCGATACATGCTAAATGGGTCAGCTAAAGCTGGTGAGCTCACAGGTTTGAAATCAAGTAATATAGTATGAACCGCAAGATTTAATGATGATTGAATTGCATCCAGTAATTGATAATGTATATGTATACAGCCATGAGCACATAGTTGAGCTTAACTCAAGGGCCGGGTCCCCTATAGAGAATTCCGGGCGAGGTGCCTCCACGAATGCCTAATCCACATTCGTCTTCCCAAATATTAGTACGTCCGTTTACCCGGTTAGTGCTTGCTAACCCGAACGAGGAGGGTCAATCCTATATGGTACCATATACTAATATTCACGCTACAACGTATTAACAACTATGCTGACGGAGGACTTTAAATGATTAGTTGTGAAAAACTCATGTAGTATATGAAAATGTTTGTACTTGCGTTCACATGTTAAAAATGAGCAATATATCACACCCCTGAGTAAAATAGTAAAAAGAGGGGCCATGAGACTCACCTTAGTCTAGCGAGTTTAACTTAATAGACTGAGAATGATTAGCCGGGAATCGAAGTCCAAAGACTTGTAACCTGAGGGTGTCCACGACACGCGATGGTTATAATATGCGAAGGTATCTAATAAGACTACCTTGTAGTTGTTCGTCCAACTATAATGTCCAAATTACATTTGGTTGATTGATTCGAATGTTTGAAAATATGTACGGCCCGTTGGTGACGGATTTGTAATAATAATCTCAACTATTATTATTTTGATTTCGTGGCGTTTTACTTGAAAAATATGTTTTGATTGTGTTTTAGAAGCCGTTACGGAATCTAAGTACGGGGGTCCGGGGGCAGCGCCCCTGGTAGCGGGGTCCAAGGGGCATAGCCCCTGGCGGGGGTCGAGCTGCCAGGTCAGCTTGGAAAATTTTTATTTCTACTATATTGCTTTGACGAAAAACGCATTTGGATCCGAATTTGGGTAAAATCAGGTGTTAAAATTTTAGGTCTCGACACTTAGTAAAAATCTGAGTTTTCGAGGTTCTGGTTTGTGCGACATTGGGTGCGACGTCACAGGTAAGGATTGCGACGTTGAGCATGACGTCGCTAAAGGTGACGTTTCGCAATTTAATGCGACGTTAAGGATGATGTCGCTATACGCGACGTTGTTGATTCTAGCGACGTAGTAGGCGACGTCGCAATTCAATGCGACGTTATGTGCGACGTTATATGCGACGTCGCAAAGGCTCCAGGCCAGATGCGACGTTACGGGCTGTTGGCCGGATTTTGTGTCGAAAACGAGTTTCCCGGCCACCGTTCGGTCCAATATTTTTACCCAACCCTTTTATGGACATTACAAGTTGTTACAAACCACTAACAAGTATAAACACTTAAAAATGAGAGATGTCGGGTTTTGTCGGAAACTTACAAAATGTCGGATCAAAAATCCAAAAAGATAGGATGATAGATCGGGATGCGGTGAGCGTTTTCTTCCAAAGTAGTAGTGAAATCCGAGTGCGTTTGATGGTGTAATTTTGTGAATTAATGAGGATTGTGGAGGTGGTGGTGATTAGAGAGAAAAGAAAGAGAGAGAAAAGAGAAAGAGAGATAAATAATCTTAAATATATATTTCTCTTTTCTCTCTCTTTCTTTTCTCTCTAATCACCACCACCTCCACAATCCTCATTAATTCACAAAATTACACCATCAAACGCACTCGGATTTCACTACTACTTTGGAAGAAAACGCTCACCGCATCCCGATCTATCATCCTATCTTTTTGAATTTTTGATCCGACATTTTGTAAGTTTCCGACAAAACCCGACATCTCTCATTTTTAAGTGTTTATACTTGTTAGTGGTTTGTAACAACTTGTAATATCCATAAAAGGGTTGGGTAAAAATATTGGACCGAACGGTGGCCGGGAAACTCGTTTTCGACACAAAATCCGGCCAACAGCCCGTAACGTCGCATCTGGCCTGGAGCCTTTGCGACGTCGCGTATAACGTCACACATA
The DNA here is from genome assembly GCA_949592205.1 of Helichrysum umbraculigerum. Classification (NCBI taxonomy): domain Eukaryota; kingdom Viridiplantae; phylum Streptophyta; class Magnoliopsida; order Asterales; family Asteraceae; genus Helichrysum; species Helichrysum umbraculigerum. The sequence continues at coordinate 525,695 of CATIUR010000001.1, forward strand.
ACGTCGCATTGAATTGCGAAGTCTCACATAGCGACGTCGCCTACTACGTCGCTAGAATCAACAACGTCGCGTATAGCGACATCATCCTTAACGTCGCATTAAATTGCGAAACGTCGCCTTTAGCGACGTCATGCTCAACGTCGCAATCCTTACCTGCGACGTCGCACCCAACGTCGCACAAACCAGAAAACACAGATTTTCACTAAGTGTCGAGACCCTAAATTTTTATCACTTGACCTGGCAGCTCGACCCCAGCCAGGGGCTCTGCCCCTTGGACCCCGCCAGGGGCTGCCGCCCCTTGGACCCCGCTACCAGGGGCGCTGCCCCCGGACCCCCGTACTTAGATTTCGTAGACACATTTCACACCAAACATCAAACTTGTATGACATTTTGAAACTAACAAAATAACATCAAGATCATTATTACCAATAATCACCAACGGGCCGTACGCGTTTTCAAACACTTAAACTATCCCCCGAATTGTAAACATTTGGACATTATAGTTGGATGAACAACTACAAGGGTGATCTTTTGAGATACCCAATCATGATTATAACCATCGCGTGTCGTGGACACCCTCAGGTTACAAGTCTTTGGACTTCATACTCGGCTAATCAACTTACGTTTGTTTAAACGCTTTCAGACTCAGGTGAGTCTCATAGCCCCTCTTTTTACAGTTGTTTTACTCAGGGGTGTGATACAATGCTTATTTTTAACATGTGAACGCAAGTACAACTTTTATATACTACATGAGTTTTACTCACTAATCATTTAAAGTCCTCCGTCAGCATAGTTGTTAATACGTTGTAGCGTGAATATTAGTATATGGTACCATATAGGATTGACCCTCCTCGTTCGGGTTAGCAAGCACTAACCGGGTAAACGGACGTACTAATATTTGGGAAGACGAATGTTGATTAGGCATTCGTGGAGGCACCTCGCCCGGAATTCTCTATAGGGGACCCGTCCCTCGAGTTAAGCTCAACTATGTGCTCATGGCTGTATACACGATGACTATCATTTAATTGCTGGATGCAATTCATTATTTAAATCTTGCGGTTCATACTATATTAACTGATTTCAAACCTGTGAGCTCACCAGCTTTAGCTGACCCATTTAGCATGTATCGCAGGTACCAAGCAGTAGGTTGTTTCTGCTTCAGGACTTCTAGCTCGAGTCAGCATACAGACGATTGAGATTTTCTTGCATTAGTATATTTTGTACAAGTACTTATGTACTGAAATCTCCTTTTATTTAAACTCGAGCTATGTAAAGCTATAAATGTTGTAAACATTTCAATATCAATATATTTTGTTAAAACGACGCATATAGAGTCGTTTGCTATATATCTTTGTGCTTTGTTATTGATTAGTAACACCCAAATCAAGCTTCCGCAAATCATTAAATTTGGGGGTGTTACAGATTGGTATCAGAGCCTAAGGTTATAGTGAACTAGGTTGCATTTAGTGGGCCTAGACTATGACCGTTAGGCAGTATTCCTTATTAGGTATAACTGGTTCAGTGATTACACCATACGAGTTTAATTTAACATAGCTTGATCAACTATGTACAATTAAGCAAAGATGATGTAAGATCTGAAAGTAGTTATGGCTGAACAGGGTACACTAGAAGACTCTGACCTCGAGAGGACCGAGACTGAAACATGTTTGTGCTAGACACTCAATAGGCTGTATTATATAGGAACTATATGAATATAGGCCTCACTATTTGTCGCACCCCCAAATTATGATGCGGAAGCGGGTCGGTTCGGGGCGCGACTAATCAATATACAAAGCACACAAGATTACATAATGAACGACCACTACATGCGTCGTTTACAAATACATTGATAAAATAAAGGTTTTACACCGTTATAATATAGTTTACAAAAGCCCTTGAGTTCAAATGATAGAGATTCTATGGCATAACTAAATTATACAAAATATAGTAATGCATGACAATCTCTTGATGTCTGAATGCGACTCGAACTAATGGGCATCTTGAGTGGCAGACCTACTGCTGCTGAGAACCTGAGAATACATGCTAAAGGTCAGCTATAAAGCTGGTGAGCTCACAGGTTTAATGATAAGATATGATGTATGAACCACAAGATTTAATAATGATGTTTGAAATTAATCAAATATAATGTATATAAAGCCATGAGCACATAGTCTGAGCTTAACTGAGATGTCATGATCACAATTAAGTGCCTGAGCGAGGGTGCCTCTATGCGTATGCCTAATCAACATACGTATGAACAAATGATAATGCGTCCGTTTTGACCAGTCAGTGCTTGCTGACCCGGACGGGGATTTTCAGTCCCATATGGATCCATACACTAACATTCACGCTACAAAGTATTACCAAACTATGCTATGAGGACTTAAAATGATTAGATGATTTACTCATGTAATATATAGCGATGTTTTGATACTTGTGTTCAGATGTAAAACAAAATGAGCATGTATCTCACCCCTAGGTAAAAGCATTTAAAAAGGGGCTATGAGACTCACCTGAGCCTAATGAGATGCTATCAAGCACAAATGATGGTTTACAAGACAAATGATGTCGTTCAATCGACTGAAACCTGCAGGGCGTCTTAGACGCGCAAGGTTTTATTTGATTAGATGACTTTACAGACCATCTATGCTAGTTGTTCCCTCAACTAGTTATGTCCAAATACTTTGGTTAATGTTTATGTTTAAAGTTGTGAAAATCGTATACGGCTCGTTGGTGATTAATTGTAATAATAATCTCAAAACGTTATTATTGAAATGTTGAAATGAAATACTTGTAAAGTGTATTTGAAGTGTTTAGTATTCGTATAGGTCATGTGTTGTTGTGTTGTTGTCTTACGTGATTACTAGTTGTTACCACTTCTAGTTATAATCTTGTTGCCCCTGTTAGTTATAATCTTGTTGCCCCTGTTAGTTATAATCTTGTTGCCCCTGTTAGTTATAATCGTGTTGCCCCTGTTAGTTATAATCGTGTTGCCCCTGTTAGTTATAATCGTGTTGCCCCTGTTAGTTATAATCGTGTCGCCCCTGTTAGTTATAATCTCCAGATTTTTGACTCAACAACCCTCTCGTTTTCTACACTTTTTAGTCCAAATAAAGACCCACCAAAAATCACAGATGTTCCCCCTATGGGTCTAGTGTAAATCTGCACTTTATGGTAATTTTATAAGTTCATCTGCTATTTTTAACAAAAATCAACATGAAAGGTAGTCGGATTTGGTTCGGAAACGAGTAACATTCAAAGATTAGCTTCTATACTTAAATCCGTATAGATCTGGAAAAAGTGTAAAACACGAAAGTTGTAGCTCTTTTCAATACGCAACTTTTAAAAAAAAATTGGTTGTCTAACTCATCTTAGAGCTCGAGATATTAACGATTTTGTGGGACTGTTTTTGAGAGACAGAATCTGTCATACATACATACTTATGAAAAACGTTTTTAAGATTTAGATTTGGACATTAACAAGTTGTATGAACAATATATCATCTATATAAACATAATACAAGTATTTTACGAAAGTTTCGGGATTCTTACAATGATCGAATGAAGAATCCGAAAAGGTGGAAGCGTAGCTCGCGTTCTCGTGATCGTTTTTGCTTCAATCGACTTGATGATCCGAAGAGGTTTTGATGGTGGATTATGGTGGTGAAAGTGGCTGATTTTAGAGAGAGAAAGATCAGAGATTAGAGAGAGAATGAGAGAGATTGAGTTGGTGATTGAATGAAGAAAGATGAGATGATGGTGGTGGTTAAAGTCAAGAACAAGATCCATGTTTCATGGATCTTGTTTGGCTGATTTTTCCAAGTCAAAAAGGAGGTGGATTTTTGTTATATTTTGTCTCAAATAATTGGTATTATATCCGTGTTCGTTTACCCGATCGTTTAAATGTATATTTAGACGTTATGTATTATATATACGTTTTTAAATAACGAATAAGCTTTCGATATTTTTGAGTTGAAGTATTTTATCAAAATACTTGTTAATGAGTTATAAAAATATAACTTTGGTTGGTTTTGATTATCGAACGCGTTTCACTCATTTTTGGTTGCGTATGATTGTTTTAGACGATACGAGTTTCTTTTGAAATATTATCGAAATAATATGTAATAAATAATGAGTTGTATTAAATAATAATTCTATATTACTTAATACTTGTTTTCACCAACGCCGTATAGATGAATCGGAATTCGGCCGATTTGAAAATGCACGATTTAAACAAATCGCGTACTGATATATATATAACAATATACATATTGATACATACAATTAGCCTAAAACATAGCACTAATTATATGTACTACTAGATGATTAGGATCTAATAACTAGTCCTAATTTGATGGGTGTCACATTCTCCCCTTGTTAAGAGAATTTCGTCCCGAAATTCAGCTTTGTGTTGGCGTGTGAGTGGAGTCCAAAAATAAATGCGGATACTTGTGTCGCATCTGGTCTTCCCGTTCCCAGGTGAATTCCGGACCACGCCGCGAATTCCACCGAACTTTGACAATTGGGATACGATTTTGCTTAAGCTGTTTGACCTCACGGTCCATGATCTCCACCGGTGTCTCGATAAAATGAAGTTTATCATCGATTTGAATCTCATCTAGAGGAATAATGAGTGTCTCATCGGACATACATTTCTTCAGGTTAGAAATGTGAAATGTGGGATGCACGCTACTGAGCTCTGGAGGTAGCTGCAATCGATATGCGACTGGACCAATCCTTTCAAGGATCTCAAAAGGTCCGATATATCTAGGGTTTAACTTCCCACGTTTACCAAAACGGATGACACCTTTCCAAGGTGATACTTTGAGCAATACTCGATCCCCAACCTGGAACTCGAGATGCTTGCGTCTCACGTCAGCATAACTCTTCTGACGATCACGTGCGGCTTTCAACCGTTGTTGGATACCAACGATCTTCTCGGTGGTTTCATGAATGATTTCAGGACCAGTCAGTTGGCTGTCTCCAACTTCAGTCCAACAGATAGGCGACCGGCACTTACGACCGTACAGTGCCTCGAAAGGTGCAGCCTTGATGCTGGTGTGGTAGCTGTTGTTGTATGAGAATTCGCACAAAGGCAAATGATGCTCCCAATTTGCACCGAAATCAACTACACAGGCGCGTAGCATATCTTCTAGTGTTTGGATGGTTCTTTCACTTTGGCCATCGGTTTGTGGATGATAGGCTGTACTCATATCTAAACGAGTACCCAATGACTTTTGCAATGATTGCCAAAAGTTAGATGTGAATCGGCTGTCTCTATCAGAGATAATTGAGATTGGAACGCCGTGTCGGGATACGATCTCCTTCAAATAGATTCGTGTGAGACGTTCCATTTTGTCGGTTTCCTTCATGGCAAGGAAGTGAGCAGATTTGGTTAGACGATCAACGATTACCCAGATAGTATCGCAACCACTTGATGTTTTCGGGAGTTTGGTGATGAAATCCATAGAAATTTGCTCCCATTTCCACTGAGGAATGTCCGGTTGTTGAAGTAAGCCGGTGGGTTTATGATATTCTGCTTTGACCTTAGAGCAGGTGAGGCACTTGCTGACGTACATGGCAATCTCTGCTTTCATGTTTGGCCACCAGTATAATTCCTTGATGCCATGATACATCTTGTCAGATCCAGGATGTATAGAATATTTGGACTTGTGAGCTTCATCCATCACCAAGCCTCGAAGATTCCCGAACTTGGGTAACCAAATCCGGTTTGCGAAGTACTTGACCCCATTGGGTTTGGTTTCGAATTGATTCTCCATGTTTCGCAAGGCCTCATCTTTGATGTTTTCAGGTTTCAATGCTTCGAGTTGAGCAGCAAGGATTTGAATGATCAGATCATTATGGATGATCATACTAAGAGCTCGGACTCGAAGTGGTTTGGTGCGCTCTTTTCGACTTAGGGCATCGGCCACTACATTTGCTTTGCCTGGATGGTACTTGATCTCGCAGTCGTAATCGGTGAGTAACTCGACCCAGCGACGTTGCCTCATGTTGAGATCCTTCTGATCAAATATGTGCTGGAGGCTCTTATGATCGGTGAAGATGGTACATTTTGTGCCATACAGATAGTGTCTCCAGATTTTGAGTGCGAACACTACGGCTCCTAATTCGAGATCATGAGTTGTGTAGTTCTTCTAGTGAACTTTGAGTTGTCGGGAGGCGTAGGCAATAACCTTGTCTCGTTGCATCAACACGCAACCAAGACCTTGGTGTGAGGCATCGCAGTATACCACGAAATCTTCGTTGCCTTCGGGTAATGATAGAATTGGTGCACTGCAAAGCTTTTGCTTCAATAACTGAAATGCTGACTCTTGTTTATCAGTCCAATCGAACTTCTTTTCCTTCTGAGTCAGTATTGTGAGAGGTTGAGCTATTTTGGAGAAATTCTCAATGAAACGCCTATAATAACCTGCCAGTCCTAAGAATTGGCGTACTTCGGTCGGCGTCGTCGGTGCTTGCCAGCACTTGATAGCCTCAATTTTTGATGGATCTACGTGAATTCCTTGACTATCAATCACATGACCAAGGAACTGAACGGTTTTCATCCAGAACTCACACTTGGAGAATTTAGCAAATAACTCTTCGTGTCTAAGAAGCTCTAGAATGACTTTGAGATGATGCGCGTGCTCTTGCTCATTGCGCGAGTAAATAAGAATGTCATCGATGAAAACAATGACAAACTTGTCGAGATATGGTTTGCACACTCGGTTCATAAGATCCATGAATACAGCAGGTGCGTTAGTCATTCCAAATGGCATCACTTGGAACTCGTAATGTCCATAGCGAGTTCGGAAAGCAGTCTTTGGGAGGTCGATGTCACGAACTCGTAACTGATGATAACCTGATCTTAGATCTATCTTCGAGTAGAAACTTGACCCTTGAAGTTGGTCGAACAGGTCATCAATGCGAGGTAGTGGGTAACGGTTCTTGACGGTCAATTTGTTCAACTCTCTATAGTCGATACACATTCTGAATGAACCGTCTTTTTTTTTTTCACAAACAGAACCGGAGCTCCCCATGGTGAAGAACTCGGTCTAATGAATCCCTTATCCAAGAGTTCCTGCAACTGAGTAGACAATTCCTGAAGTTCTGAAGGGGCTAAGCGATATGGTGCTCGTGCAACAGGTGCTGCCCCCGGCACGAGATCAATCGAGAACTCAACTTGTCTCGGTGGTGGAAGGCCAGGTAAGTCTTCGGGAAAGACTTCTGGATAATCTCTAACAATGGGCACATCCTCAAGTTGTTTCTCTTCCGACTTTTTCTCCAAGACATGTGCGAGGATCGCCTGGTACCCTTTCCTAAGGTACTTGCGAGTTTTCATGCAGGATATGATATTCAGTCTCGTCCTACCGGTCTCCCCTTGTATGATTAGAGTACTACCGGTGACAAGAGGAATGCGGATGATTTTGTCGTAGCAGACAATTTCAGCTCGGTGCTTGGATAACCAATCCATGCCAACAATGACGTCGAAACTTCCAATCTCAACGGGTATAAGGTCAATAGAGAAGATTTCATCAGATAGATTTAAAGTGCAATTTGGTATTACACTGTCAGCCTCAATTAACTTGCCATTAGCTAATTCTACAATGTACTTAGCATCTAAGGCAATAGGGGCAATGTTAAGCAATTTACTAAACTCATCAGATATGAAGCTCCTATCAGCACCAGAATCAAACAGAACAGAAGCAGTAAGATTGTTGAGAAGAAACGTACCCGAGACCACATTCGGGTCTTGACGGGCCTCTCCTGAGTTCAGAACGAAAGCTCTTCCCTTCGCAGTGTTGTTACCCTTGTTCTTTAGCTTTGGGCACTCATTCCTAAAGTGTCCAGTTTCTCCACACTCATAGTAGGACTTTGGTTGGCTGGTGGTGGTGTTGACGGTGGTAGACCTACAGTCTTTGGTCAAATGTCCATACCTTTGACATTTTCCACAAGGTGTGCTGCAAGGACCATCATGATGACGGCGGCACTTTGAACAGTAGGGTTTATTTCCAGTGTAACCCTTGTTGAAACCAGAACCAGTGTTGAGGGTCTTATCAGACTCAGACCTCTTTGATGATGATTGGTTTTGAGTGGTGTTCCCAGACCACTTTCTCTTGTTGTTGTTACCAGAAGATGGAGCAGATGTCTCACGGCTGACAACCATGGCCATGAGTTCATGAGCAATTTCGATAGCTCTATCAAGGGTGGTTGGTTGCGCTGAGGCGACATTTCTCTGGATATTCTCTGGAAGTCCGCGGATGTACTTCTTGATACTTTTTCCTTCTGTATCAACCAAACCTGGGCACAACAGAGCAAATTGCTGGAACTTGGTGGTGTACCCAGCAATATCGTTCCCTTGTACCGCCAGATGCCAGAACTCCACTTCCAGTCGGTGTAGTTCTTCCTCGCGACAGTACTTCTCCCTTAGCTTTTTCTTCAATTCAGGCCAAGGAAGTCGGTTTGCGATCTCGACGCCAATAGAGTTTGCGTGGGTGTTCCACCACGTTAGTGCACCTTCTTGAAAGGTGTAAGCAGCAAACTTGACCTTACTATCTTCAGCACAGTTACAGAGACTGAAGACAGATTCCATTCTTTCAATCCATCGGATTAAGCCAATAGCACCTTCCGTGCCCTTAAAGTAGAGTGGCTTACAGCTGAGAAAGTCCTTGTAGGAACAAGGTTTGATAACAGGAGTATGAGTGGTATTGACTGTCTCTTCATTCCTTTGAGCGTCTCGAGCAGCCATGGCTTCGGCTACAGCTCAGGTAACCGCAGCATTGAGTTCAGCTTGACTGAAATCTTTCCTCTTCGGCGGCATGATTCTGACAAAAGCAAATAGAGTGGATGAGTTGTTTGCACCAAAACATGATACATCACATATGCATATATATATTTATGGGGTAATATACAATGACACAAGTGATAATCACATTTGACAAACAACAGAGTTGCATACTAGATGCGAGTGGGTGGGGTAAGGTTTTACTTATGGAACCTAGTAGTCCTTCAAACAATAAGTTCCACTTGTGATTCCGAAGAATTTGAATGATGGAGGAAGTATGAATGATATATTCCTCGCGAACATGTGAATGTACAGCGGAATGTGTTGTGAGATGTTATGTGCGTATAAAAAGGATAGACGAAAGTAATTCAAACTCATCGTCTTTGGTAGTGAAGATGTTAACGAGTGTATTATCGTGTGTGATCTCTATTTATTCGATATATATAATAGCTTAGAAGATAATACGCAAGTGGGGCTTAATCATATATCTTCAATATATAATAGCCTATAAGGTAGCACATAAATGAGGCCTATGTATGTATATACGCCTATATCACATAATAGCCTAATGATTGTCTAGCACAAACCAAGTATAAGTCTCGGTTTCTCTCGTGGTCAGAGTCAACTATCGCATTCCTGTTCAACATAACCCCTTTCAGTTTTCACATCGTATTCATTTAATTATACATAGTTAGCTAAGCTATGTTAAATTAAACTCATATGGTGTAATCACTGAACCAGTTATATCTAATAAGGAATACTGCCTAACGGTCATAGTCTAGGCCCACTAAATGCAACCTAGTTCACTATAACCTTAGGCTCTGATACCAATCTGTCGCACCCCCAAATTATGATGCGGAAGCGGGTCGGTTCGGGGCGCGACTAATCAATATACAAAGCACACAAGATTACATAATGAACGACCACTACATGCGTCGTTTACAAATACATTGATAAAATAAAGGTTTTACACCGTTATAATATAGTTTACAAAAGCCCTTGAGTTCAAATGATAGAGATTCTATGGCATAACTAAATTATACAAAATATAGTAATGCATGACAATCTCTTGATGTCTGAATGCGACTCGAACTAATGGGCATCTTGAGTGGCAGACCTACTGCTGCTGAGAACCTGAGAATACATGCTAAAGGTCAGCTATAAAGCTGGTGAGCTCACAGGTTTAATGATAAGATATGATGTATGAACCACAAGATTTAATAATGATGTTTGAAATTAATCAAATATAATGTATATAAAGCCATGAGCACATAGTCTGAGCTTAACTGAGATGTCAGGATCACAATTAAGTGCCTGAGCGAGGGTGCCTCTATGCGTATGCCTAATCAACATACGTATGAACAAATGATAATGCGTCCGTTTTGACCAGTCAGTGCTTGCTGACCCGGACGGGGATTGTCAGTCCCATATGGATCCATACACTAACATTCACGCTACAAAGTATTACCAAACTATGCTATGAGGACTTAAAATGATTAGATGATTTACTCATGTAATATATAGCGATGTTTTGATACTTGTGTTCAGATGTAAAACAAAATGAGCATGTATCTCACCCCTAGGTAAAAGCATTTAAAAAGGGGCTATGAGACTCACCTGAGCCTAATGAGATGCTATCAAGCACAAATGATGGTTTACAAGACAAATGATGTCGTTCAATCGACTGAAACCTGCAGGGCGTCTTAGACGCGCAAGGTTTTATTTGATTAGATGACTTTACAGACCATCTATGCTAGTTGTTCCCTCAACTAGTTATGTCCAAATACTTTGGTTAATGTTTATGTTTAAAGTTGTGAAAATCGTATACGGCTCGTTGGTGATTAATTGTAATAATAATCTCAAAACGTTATTATTGAAATGTTGAAATGAAATACTTGTAAAGTGTATTTGAAGTGTTTAGTATTCGTATAGGTCATGTGTTGTTGTGTTGTTGTCTTACGTGATTACTAGTTGTTACCACTTCTAGTTATAATCTTGTTGCCCCTGTTAGTTATAATCTTGTTGCCCCTATTAGTTATAATCTTGTTGCCCCTGTTAGTTATAATCGTGTTGCCCCTGTTAGTTATAATCGTGTTGCCCCTGTTAGTTATAATCGTGTTGCCCCTGTTAGTTATAATCGTGTTGCCCCTGTTAGTTATAATCTCCAGATTTTTGACTCAACAACCCTCTCGTTTTCTACACTTTTTATTCCAAATAAAGACCCACCAAAAATCACAGATGTTCCCCTATGGGTCTAGTGTAAATCTGCACTTTATGGTAATTTTATAAGTTCATCTGCTATTTTTAACAAAAATCAACATGAAAGGTAGTCGGATTTGGTTCGGAAACGAGTAACATTCAAAGATCAGCTTCTATACTTAAATCCGTATAGATCTGGAAAAAGTGTAAAACACGAAAGTTGTAGCTCTTTTCAATACGCAACTTTTAAAAAAAAAATTGGTTGTCTAACTCATCTTAGAGCTCGAGATATTAACGATTTTGTGGGACTGTTTTTGAGAGACAGAATCTGTCATACATACATACTTATGAAAAACGTTTTTAAGATTTAGATTTGGACATTAACAAGTTGTATGAACAATATATCATCTATATAAACATAATACAAGTATTTTACGAAAGTGTCGGGATTCTTACAATGATCGAATGAAGAATCCGAAAAGGTGGAAGCGTAGCTCGCGTTCTCGTGATCGTTTTTGCTTCAATCGACTTGATGATCCGAAGAGGTTTTGATGGTGGATTATGGTGGTGAAAGTGGCTGATTTTAGAGAGAGAAAGATCAGAGATTAGAGAGAGAATGAGAGAGATTGAGTTGGTGATTGAATGAAGAAAGATGAGATGATGGTGGTGGTTAAAGTCAAGAACAAGATCCATGTTTCATGGATCTTGTTTGGCTGATTTTTCCAAGTCAAAAAAGGAGGTGGATTTTTGTTATATTTTGTCTCAAATAATTGGTATTATATCCGTGTTCGTTTACCCGATCGTTTAAATGTATATTTAGACGTTATGTATTATATATACGTTTTTAAATAACGAATAAGCTTTCGATATTTTTGAGTTGAAGTATTTTATCAAAATACTTGTTAATGAGTTATAAAAATATAACTTTGGTTGGTTTTGATTATCGAACGCGTTTCACTCATTTTTGGTTGCGTATGATTGTTTTAGACGATACGAGTTTCTTTTGAAATATTATCGAAATAATATGTAATAAATAATGAGTTGTATTAAATAATAATTCTATATTACTTAATACTTGTTTTCACCAACGCCGTATAGATGAATCGGAATTCGGCCGATTTGAAAATGCACGATTTAAACAAATCGCGTACTGATATATATATAACAATATACATATTGATACATACAATTAGCCTAAAACATAGCACTAATTATATGTACTACTAGATGATTAGGATCTAATAACTAGTCCTAATTTGATGGGTGTCACACTATTACTAACGCTTTGTCTCAGAAATGGCAAACACACCATCAAATTCATCTCGCTCTCAATCCGGGTCGCAGAACCCAAGGGTAGCTTGGAGGAACGCCAGGTTGCCTCGAGCTGGCTTGTACCCCACTCACTTCACCTTGCCGGCCTTAGCCGCTAGGGTGAACCAACACGAGCAGCGACTTCGCACCATGGATGTCGTGCTGCAGGAAACGAACGAAAATTGGAGACTTACATCCCTTGAACGCATCGAACAAGTCTCCGACGACCTTGAAACCACAAACAACAACATGGATGTCCTTCGCAACCAAGTAATAGAGATAAGCGTGGAAAATGCCCTTCTGCGACAAAGGATGGAAGAATGTGAACAGCGCTCACATGAAGCAGAAGAGTATGCCTGTGGACTAACACAACGACTAGCACTAGCAGAAGATAACGCCCGACAAGCTAGCAGACTTGCAAACACTGTGGACCGTCTTGTCACGATGATGGAACAAATTAACTTACGTTAAGACTAGGATAGTCTTTGCCTTGTAATCTATCCTGTAATCTAGTAATTATCTAAGCGTTACTCTATAATTCGGTCGGATGTAACAATTCCCGACGCCTTTTGTAATACATCCGTAGGATGTAACCTTTGAACTCATATTAGCTATCAAATATCCCTTGTTGTTTCAACTCATATTAATTGTCATTTTTCCATGTTGATGTCATGTATTACTGCTTTTATACATGTACATCTATAACAAATACAACTTTTGTAACACCCTCAAATTTCAGGTTGCGGAAGCGATCGGGTCGGGTGTTACCAAATCAAATATCACAAGCACAAAGGTAAATAATGAACGACTCTAAATGAGACGTTTGAAAATAGTTATACATTTCAAAAATAAAAGTGTATACAAGTTGCGAGTTCGCAAAATAATTTCATTACATAATTGTAATACAAAAGTTATGCAAGAAATCCAGTGTTGAAAAGCATGCGACTCGAGCTAGGATCCTGACGGGCCGATCCTACTAAAGCGGTACCTGAAATGCATACTAAAACACGTCAGCGATAAGCTAGTGAGTTCATAGGTTTAGTTGAAAGAATAAATCTTTGTGAGCATAATCCTATGCTAAGTGTACACTCCGTGTACGATCCTGATTTCTTGGAATTCTCTAAAATGAGTGGTAAACTCAAGTGTGGTGATTCTTGGCTAGTTTCTTGACCTAGAGAGTTCACACCATAACAACAACAAATAATAATTTCACAAAATAACAATTAGCACGTATCACAATTTAGCAAATAACAAATATCACATACCACACAACACATATAATGAAAATATATAACACGTAATAATAAACACATAAGTTCTTGAAAATCTTGTTTTCTTGATCTTGATCTTGAAAATCTTGAGTTCTTGACCTTTCACATAATTCTTGATCTTGCACATAGTTCTTGATCTTGCACATAAGTTCTTGATCTATCTTGATTTCTAGTTTCTTGAATCTAGTGTTTCTTGTATTCTAGTCCTTGAGTTCTAGTTTTCTTGAATCTAATTTCTTGTAAGTTCTTGATCTATCTTGATTTCTAGTTCTTGGATCTAGTTCTTGTTTCTTGTATTTCTAGTTCTTGGTTTCTAATTTTTTGTTATTTAATTTCTTGTTATCTTGAGTTTCTTGAGGATTTTGTTCCTTGTTTCCAGGTTTCTTGATTTTAGTTCTTGTTTCTTGTACTCTTGAAATCTAGTTTCTTAAATTCTAGTATCTTGTACTCTTGTTTCTTGAATTCTAGGTTAATGTACTCTAGTCGCGAGTATTATGTTTTCTAATGTTCCAGTATTTCACAATAATAGCCTACATCTATTGAGGTTCTTGGAATCTAGGTTAAGTGTCTAGATACTCCATCATATCTAGAAAGGTCCGTGTTCATAAAACCTATCTCTCACGAGTGTTTGCAAAGGCGACTAGTGTCCTAGTCTAGTGAGAGTAGTTGTAAATCATTTATAATGAGTGATTTTCATAAATAGGTTCTTGAACAGTAAATAACGAGTATGCACCTCACCCCAAAACAGTAAAACAGTTTGAAAGGAGGGGCTATGAAACTCACCAGTGAGTTGTCAGCGATCCTACGATACGTGTGTTGTCCGAATGGTAACCTCCTAGTGCCCTAAACACGTGAGGTTATATGAGTAAGATACTAATCGGTTTAGCTAAACGTGTCATGAAAGTACACTTCCGTTGTTTAGTTTTTAGAATTGCGTACGGTCCGTTTGTGACGGTTTGTAATAATAATAATTCCCAATTAAATCATTATTAAAATCATTTCGTTGTCTATTTTACAAAATATAATTTTTGTTCGTAATTCATCGTTGTAAAAAGTGTAGTTGTTATTACGCGAAAGTCGAATCGTTGGGCAAAAACTCATTTCGCAGATCAGATCAGTTCAGGAAGCTCGACTCGGCTCGAAGCTCGACTCGGCTCGCAGCTCGACTCGGCTCGCAGCTCGACTCTGCTCGCTACTCGATCCGGTTCGTAGCTAGGCTCGGTTCACTGCTCGGCTCGACTCGCATCTAAGCTCGGTTCGCTGCTCGGTTCGACTCACATTTCGGCTCGGTTCGCTGCTCGGTCCGGTTCGTAGCTCGACTCGGCTCGTTACTCGACTCGGCTCGCTCGACGAATTGCGATCTGGAATCTCGACTCGCCCGACGAGCTGTTCGCATTTTTGGTTTCAAAAACACATTTCTGAGTCGTTTTTGGACATAATCAGTTTATACAATGTTTATACATGATAATATAAGTGATATAAACACAAATTTAAGTGGAAATCGGAGGTTTTCTTACCAAATCAAAATGGAACCGAAATTGGGTATGGTGATGATGAAACCGAGATCGATGATGAAGGAGATGAAGATGGTGATGATGGTGAGCTGTTGCTGCTGATCTTGTTGTTGTTGATGACGGAGGTGGTGGTGGTGGCAGCCGGCGGTGGTGGTCCGGCGATGGTGGGTAGTGGTTGATGAAGAGAGAAAATAGAGAGAGTTTGGGGTTAGAGTGTGTGAAAAATGAAAATGAAATGAAAGAATGAGGAGGGGTGGAGGTGGGTTTTGTTAAACTCAGCTCCCTCCTTTGTGGACTGTGGTCTCCAACCACAGTACAAAATGCCCGCGTTTTTGTTCCCGATTAAAATATAAATTTTAATATTTTAAATCTACAATTTTGTTTAATGAACTTCGTAAATATTTTAGATAAAATATTTCATTTAAACCACAAAATGTATTTATTTAAAGTTTAAAATTGGCGCGAAATTTGACTTTTTGACCGGTTGTTACATTCTCCCCCTGTTAAGAAAATTTCGTCCCGAAATTTAGAGTGAGGTCGTGGTCGCGCATGGAGTCTGGGGAGCAATGTACGCACGAGAGGTCCGTCGAGATAGTTTGTAGACATGTGATGCCTATGATGAGTTCAGAAGCAGTCAATGCCTGACTATGTCGCAGTTTATGATTGTAGTCACATTCTGATTATATTGTTTGTATGATTAGACCGTTGTTATTGGGTGACTGTTTACATTGTAGTCCATCCAGGACTAGATAGTTGTCACAACATGACCGTTTAGAGAGTAGTCCCATCAGGACTGAGTGATTGGTAAACGTTCAGTTTGTCCAGTCTGCTGAAAGCAAACTTTGAGTTTTACGTGGCCTAGGTCAACCAGCCTTATGATACACTCGGCATTAAGTCGATGAAATGATATCCAGGAGTAGAAGTACACGCTTTGTGTAAACCAAAATTAAGGGTTATGTCTCGAGGAAGGATGTACCTACATTATTGTCGGAGATTTGTTCGGTTCATTCGGAGCTGATCAGCTGAATTTTGCGTTTCCGTTTTGGGCGTGAGATCTTAGGAGTAAGACGATTGAGTTGCTTAGGCGTTTCGTTCTAATGATTCTTGTCGCGATCTGAGTTTTAGATTTCTGGATCTATAGTTTCTTGCCTTATAATTTCTTGACCTACGGTCTCTTGGCCTTTAGTTTTCTTGTTTAGCGGTTCTTGACCTATGGTTTCTTGAGTTACAGTTTCTTGTCCTATTATTTCTTGGCATATGATTTCTTGATCTTGGGTTTCTTGACCTATGGTTTCTTGAGTTACAGTTTCTTGTCCTATTATTTCTTGGCATATGATTTCTTGATCTTGGGTTTCTTGACCTACTGTTTCTTGATCTACAAATTCTTGATTTAGTGTTCCTTGATTCTATGAATTCTTGGCTTAGTGATTCTTGATTCTATGAATTCTTGACTAGACTATCCTTGTAACAGCACCCTATCTCCTAATATAGGCGTATAGAAATTTGGGTCTCACATCCGTATGTTGTCTAGTTCCTACCTTATCTTGCTCTCCCTGTTAGGATTGACGTCCTACAGATGGCGTGAGGATTCAAAACCCTCAGTTAATATCGGGAACGTGTGAGAAGTAAGTTTTTATTGTCAAAGACTACCAACAGTAGTGTGAATCTTGAAATAAATAAGAGTGAAATGAGTAGGGTCACAGTAAGATACGTACCCTAATATAATATAGCGTCCTAGCAGACATGGTTGTTCTAATCTCGGCGTTTTGGACAGTCCTTCATGAAATGTCCTGAGTTACCGCACACAAAGCAGACTCTTGGTGCGTTGGGATTGACGGGTGTGGTTGGAATTTTACATTCCTGAGCCAAGTGTCCCCTAAGATTGCATCTTGCACAAGGTGCGCTACAGGGGCCTACATGATGATGTTTGCAGTTGGAGCAGTATGGCAGATAGC
This sequence comes from Helichrysum umbraculigerum, assembly GCA_949592205.1. NCBI lineage: Eukaryota > Viridiplantae > Streptophyta > Magnoliopsida > Asterales > Asteraceae > Helichrysum > Helichrysum umbraculigerum. The sequence continues at coordinate 542,729 of CATIUR010000001.1, forward strand.
CTCCATAACCGCTACTACCTTCAGTTCTAACGACGTAAGCCTTAGGCGCTTCCAGTCGCTTGGTTTGTGATCGGTACTGGTCGTTGTCATTGGGATTCCCGTCCCAAATGCGTTTGTGGTGATTTTCGGTAGGGGTCACAGGTGTTTCCCTTTGGTCGATCATGGCCATAAGTTCATGAGCCAGACGGATGGCACTCCGGATAGTGGTAGGTTGAGATGAGGCGACATTCCCTCGGACCGGTTCCGAAAGGCCTCGAATGTACTTCTTGATACGTTTGGATTCAGGATCCACCATGTTTGGGCATAAGAGCGCCAGTTGTTGAAATCGAGTGGTGTAGCCTTGAATGTCGTTTCGCTGAACAGTTAGGTGCCAGAATTCTTCTTCCAACTTTTGTATCTCCTCCGGAGGACAGTACTCTTTCCTGAGCATGGTTTTCAGATCTTCCCATGGGAGTTGGTAAGCAGCATCAATTCCCACAGACTGAACGTAAGAGTTCCACCACGTGAGAGCACCTTCTTGAAATGTGCAGGTGGCGAATTTGACCTTGCACTCCTCGGTGCAATTGCAGATGCGAAGGACTGATTCCATTCTCTCGAACCATCGGACCAAACCGATAGCCCCTTCGGTGCCAGTAAAATCGAGAGGTTTGCAGTTTTGGAATTCCTTGTAGGTGCATGGTTTGACAGCAGGTGTGTTTTCGGGGGTGTCGGTATTCCTCTGAGAGTTTTGTGGTCGTTCCCGTGACAAAGCCTCAGTCACTGCTTGAGAGATGATGGATGCCATCTGAGCATCAGTGTAGTTTCTTGACTTTGGCGGCATGGTTCTTTAAGAAAGAGAAACGAAGATACATGAGATTTGATTTTGTAATTGTGGAGGTTAACGCCGACATAGTATTGAGAAAAGTGTAGGAAACGAGTTGATATACAACATGAATGTGTACAGAATCAGATAATATACGAAGATGTGTCATTGATTTTTTTTTGAACGTATTACAAGTTTTCAAAAAGTTGTGCCGGATGATTTTTATCACGAGAAGAAGGAATACTCCATGTTTTAGTAAAATCTAGTAGCGTTCGCGCGATGAAATAGGTGACGTGTCATTTTTAAATGTTGTGTACGTCAGCAAACGAGGTCTATGTGTAACATCCTCTCTTCTGGTCCGGTAATTTCTAATTTTAAATTGATGTATTTAATTGTATTAGAAATTATTTGATAAATATGTTTAAATTGCGAAACTTAGTTAAATCAGCTTTAGGACTTATTGTGCTTAGTAAATTATTGATTGTTTTGATTTACTATAGTTGACGGTGCAATAAAAGAAGTTTCTCGCAAATGGGTTTTAGGTTCCAGGCAATAGATTGAAAAAGGGACTAGTTTTAAGTGGATACGGGTCGGTGTAAAATCTTAACCGCCTTAAATATTTCCTTTTTAGGAAAGTTGGTAACTTTCCCTTTTTGGAAACCTTAAACCCTAAAGCTAAAACTCTCAAAACCCTTAAACCCTAAAGCTAGAAACCAAGTGAATCAAAGAGTTTGCTGTAATCTTGAGCTGATTGTGAGCTTGTGTTATCATAATCATCATCTTGTAAACATCTAATTTGGTAAGTTTTGATCATTGTTAGTTTCATGAACTTGATTTTATTGAAATAAGATTACTAATTGATTTTGGTAGTCAATAGATGTGTGAAATGTTGTTATACAATGATATGTGGTGTTATTTGAGTGTTTAGTAACTTCAAAACTGAGATTCATATGATGGAAATGATGATATATGAAAATGGGTTGAGCTGTGTGTTTGCAGGTCTGCACCTGAGCTAAAACGCGTAGGAACGCGATCCTGAACTCTTGCCCGGATCGCGTTTCCTAATGAAAATTTGATTTCATAACGTTTTCTTCTTATGAACGCGATCCAGCCCTAGTTCCCGGATCGCGTTGCTAAGTGTAAAACGGTGACAGAACTTTTTCAAAGGGTGAACGCGATCCCACCACCCTTGCCTGGATCGCGTTTGCATGAATAAAATTGATGATCATTTTAGTTTGTGAACTTAAATAAATACTATATATAAATAGTATTGTTGTATGTTGGAATTGATTAATGATGTGATTATTTATGTAATGTGTTTAATTACATAAGTACCATTAGTTGAAAACAAATTACTAATTTATGATTGATTTTATGTTCTCAGATAATCCCAGGGCTCAGCGAGATAAGACTGCTGAGTAAGTAACTGAGACGAATCAGGTGAGTGGATTTGAAACTCACAATTTGATTTGGTTGTGTCAGTTTGATTTCAATCAGTAATTATAGGATTACTATTGATAGTATGCTAACTTTGAAATGATATGCCATTTGATTGGTTGTTTGACGAACATTGAATTGAAATGTATAATCCAGAGGTCAACTAGATTGTCAGTTGGACTTGATTGCTAATGTTGGTCAACACAGGGTTGCGTACATGTGTTGATGGAGATTAGCATTTAGTTAGCGGTTAATCACTGTTTTGGCCTACAGTTGATTTAAGTGTTCTGATGGGGCCACCCGGAACAGGGTCTCTAGGAACCACCGTTCCTCTTGACGATATTTGTTGCATTATTGATTGTGAACAGATTGCTAGCTAAATTGAATTGTAGTTGATTATTCATTCACTTAGCTTCGTGCTAATCCCTCAATTTACTTCCTGCAGGTGATGTATATTATGTGGGTAGTCAGGAAGGATGTTTTGATGCTGGGAATGTTTGAAACTTGCAACTCTGATCCAGTTTGTAATAAATAATGTTTTATAGTATATAATGCCCCGGGTTTGTAAACATGTTAATTATGGTTGTTTAGTAGTTAAACATATTGTATAAAGGGTTGCGAAAATTTCTAGCAGGTTTTAATAGAATATGTATTTCCAGTAGTCGCTTCCGCCATTTTTAATATTATATTGTTGTATTAAATGAGGGGCGTTATAAGTTGGTATCAGAGCAATAGTTTGGGGCAATTGAATATGATTGTATGTTCAATCCTAAACTTTGATTGTGTTGTGTCAAACATTCTTGGGAAAGGGATTATGTACTGAATGTGAATTGGTTAGTAGAATAGGTGCTAACGACTAATGATTTGTAAGCTGTTGTGGTGTTTACAGATATGGCGGATAACGAGCAACTACCTGTGAACCCTAATAATGCCTCAAGGCCTGAAGTTGCTGCTGAGACTCATGATGACCGGAATGAGAATGCTGGTACTTCTTTCCATGCTAGAGAGGAGGCAGAGAGGGATCAGTATCTGCTTCAATTGGAAGAAGAAAACCAAGCACTTAGAATGTATAAACAACAAAAAGAGGCTGAATCATCTCATCCTGTGTTTGGTACGATTTCCCCGCTAAAGCAAAAGGTGTGTTCATTTAAAACCTTTATGAGCAGTAATCCGTCTGTGTATTCGGGTAGTACGAATCCTTCTGTAACTCTAGATTGGTTGAGAGATGTTGAAAAGAAATTTGAAGTCTGTCAATGTGAGGAAGAACTGAAAGTTCCTTATGCAACTCAACTTTTAAAAGGAGCAGCTATGAATTGGTGGGATTCGATTACTTCTGTTTTATCTTCTTTTCAGAAAGCATCTATCCGATGGTCTGATTTTCGTAATGAAGTTTGTAAGCAGTATTGTTCAAACTATGATATAGCTCGGATTAGAAAAGAGTTTATGGATTTGCAATTAACTGATAACATGTCAATGGATGATTTGATAAATCAGTTTACAGAGAAACTCAGGTTTGTTCAGCAGTGGGTTCCTGATGAGAGAACTCAAATAGAACAGTTTGTGGGTACTTTACCTAATCATTATCGAACTTCAGTGAGATTAGCGAGCTCTCTTCCTCAAGCTTTTATGTTGGCTCGATCTGTTGACAGTGATTTGAAACCTCAACAAGTACCAAGTAAAGAAATAGTTTCTCAGAAATCTAGGAGTGAATCTTCTGGTAAAGGTAAGCAACGGTGGCAAGGAAATCAGCAGGGCAAGAAACAAGAAAGTCGTGGTGGTACTTCTGATCGTCCCAATTGGTGTATTAAGTGTAGAGCTAGACATTTTGGGCCGTGTACTGTGCAAACCACTAGATGTGTGAAATGTGGTGTGATTGGGCATGAAGCCAAAGATTGTGTTTTTCCTACTTATGTGTGCTGGAATTGCCATAAGGAAGGTCATCGTGCAAATCAGTGTTCTGAGGCTAAGAGACAGGGTTCGGGGACAGTTGTTGGTTCATCAGGTTCTTCCGGTCAGAAGCGGAAGAATCCGCCATCTGCAGTTAGTAGGGCTTTTCAAATGACAGTTGATGAAGCTGTCCATACAGATGACGTCATCACGGGTACTTTTCTTGTAAATTCTGTACCAGCTCGTGTTTTGTTTGATTCTGGTGCAAATTGTTCTTTTGTATCCATGTACTTCTGTGATAAGTTGAAAATGATGCCTACTGTGATAACAAACCCAGTTGAAGTAGAAATAGCTAGTGGCAAATTGGTTCCTGTTACCACCTCGGTAATTGGAGCTAGTATTATGATAGATAGCCAGACTTTCCCAATTTCCTTTCTGTTGATGCCAATTGCTAGTTTTGATGTGATTATTGGTATGGATTGGTTAAGTCAGTATAAAGCAAGCATAGATTGCCACAATAAGCTGATTAGAATTCCAATCTCTGAAAAGTTATATGTCGTGGCTCGAGGAGAACGGGATAATGTTTGTATACCTTTGATTAGTATGATGAAAGCTAGGAAATCTTTGTCCAAGGGCTGTGAATCGTATCTAGCTTATGTGTTAGATGCTAAGTTAGAAAAGAAGTCCCTTTTTGATGTACCGGTTGTTTCTGAGTATCCGGAAGTATTCCCTGATGAATTACCTGGTTTACCACCGGTTAGGGAAGTTGAATACCAGATTGATCTTGTTCCTGGCTCTTCACCTATAGCCAAAGCCCCTTATAGATTAGCTCCATCTGAGATACGTGAAATGATGAATCAGATACAGGAGTTGTTGGATAAAGGGTTTATTAGACCTAGTTCTTCTCCCTGGGGTGCACCAGTTCTGTTTGTGAAAAAGAAAGATGGGTCTTTTAGAATGTGCATTGATTATAGGGAATTGAATAAAAGGACAGTAAAGAATAAATATCCTCTGCCTCGGATAGATGATTTATTTGATCAGTTGCAGGGATCTTCATTTTATTCAAAGATTGATTTGAGATCAGGTTATCATCAAGTTCGTGTTAGGGATTGTGATATTCCTAAAACTGCATTTAGAACCAGGTATGGTCATTTTGAATTCCTGGTTATGCCTTTTGGTTTGACGAATGCTCCCGCAGTTTTTATGGATTTGATGAACCGTGTTTGTCGACCTTTTCTTGATAAATTTGTGATTGTGTTTATCGATGACATTTTGGTATATTCTAAATCCGAATCAGAGCATGGAATGCATTTGAGGTTGGTATTGGAAACCTTAAAGAGAGAACATTTGTATGCAAAGTTTTCTAAATGTGAATTTTGGATTCGGGAAGTACAGTTTTTGGGTCATATTATTTGTAATGATGGTGTTAAAGTTGATCCTTCGAAAATTGAAGCTGTAATGAATTGGAAAGCTCCAAAGTCTGCTTCAGAAATAAAAAGTTTTCTTGGTTTGGCGGGTTATTACCGGAAGTTTATTAAAGATTTTTCTAAAATTGCCGGTTCGTTGACTAAATTAACCCGTAAGGATGAAAAATTTGTATGGACTGAACAACAGGAAGCTGCTTTTCAGACTCTGAAACAGTTGTTATGTCAGGCTCCTGTGTTAGCATTGCCAGATGGGTCCGATGATTTTGTTGTTTACTGTGATGCATCGATTTCTGGTTTGGGTTGTGTTTTAATGCAGCGAGATCATGTGATTGCTTATGCTTCTCGTCAGCTCAAACCTCATGAAAGAAATTATCCTACCCATGATTTAGAGCTTGCAGCGGTTGTGTTTGCTTTGAAAATCTGGAGGCATTACTTGTATGGTACCAAATGTGTTATTCGTACAGATCACAAGAGTCTTCAGTATATATTTTCACAGCAAGAGTTGAATATGCGGCAGAGACGATGGTTGGAATTAATCAAGGATTATGATTGTGAAATTAAATACCATCCAGGGAAAGCCAATGTGGTTGCTGATGCTTTAAGCCGCAAGGTAACTTCTGATCGAGTTTATTTTATGCGTTTAGAAGTTTCTTCTGATTTGGTAGGTCAGATAAAAGCTGCACAGTTAGAGGCTTTGTTAGATCATAATTTGAAATCTGAAATTATGTTGAATCGAAAGGAATTGTTATTGGAGGATTCGAGAGGATTAAAAACCTTTCAGTCTCGTGTTTGGATTCCTTTGTTTGGTGGTCTTCGGGATGTTATTCTGAATGAAGCCCATAAGTCCAGATTGTCTGTACATCCTGGAAGTACGAAAATGTATAATGACTTGAAACCTTTGTATTGGTGGCCTACAATGAAGATGGATGTAGCAAGGTTTGTTAGTTCTTGTCATATTTGTTCTCAAGTTAAAGCTGAACACCAGAAGCCGTATGGATCGTTGAAACAGCTTGAGATTCCTGAATGGAAGTGGGAACATTTGACTATGGATTTTGTTACCAAGTTGCCTCGAACTGCCCGAGGAAATGACATGGTTTGGGTCATTGTTGATCGATTGACCAAGAGTGCTCATTTTCTAGCTACTAGTGATACTGCATCTCTGAGTAAGCTTGCACAGTTGTATATGAATGAGATTGTTACTCGGCATGGTATTCCATTATCGATTGTATCTGATAGAGATCCAAGGTTTGTATCTCATTTCTGGCAGAGTTTGCAGCATGAATTAGGTACACGTGTGAATCTTAGTACAGCTTATCATCCTCAAACCGATGGTCAGTCAGAACGCACGATTCAGACGCTTGAGGATATGTTAAGAGCTTGTATTCTAGAGTATGGTGGTTCTTGGGATTCTCATTTGCCATTGGTTGAGTTTGCTTATAATAACTCTTATCATTCTAGTATTGGCATGCCTCCATATGAAATGCTTTATGGACGCCGTTGTAGAACTCCAACTTGTTGGCTAGAGGCAGGTGAGAAACAGTTTGCAGGTCCAGATATTGTTCAGATGACAGCTGATAAAGTAGCAGTGGCTCGTGAAAAGTTGAAAGCTGCACGTGATAGACAGAAACAATATGCAGATCCTAAACGTCGACCTGTTATTTTTGTTGAAGGTGAACTTGTTTATCTGAAAGTTTCGCCTTGGAAAGGGGTAATACGGTTTGGGAAACGTGGCAAATTGGCTCCTCGATATATTGGACCGTTTAGAATTCGTCAGATTGTGAATGATCAGTCTGTTACATTGGATCTTCCTCCAGAGCTTGCTGGTATTCATGATACGTTTAACATTTGTTATTTGAGGAAATGTAACGTTGAAGACCAGTCTCAGATTCTTCCGTTGAAAGATTTGAAAGTTGATCAGAGTCAGAAGTTAGTTGAAGAACCAGTAGAACTTCTTGATAGAAAAGTTACCAAACTTAGGAAGAAACAGATTCCCATGGTGTTATTGAAATGGAAACATAGTTTAGGTGAAAACCTAACTTGGGAAACTGAGGAAAGTATGAGATCCAGATATCCTGGATTATTTGATCGTGATGAGATTTCGGGGACGAAATCTTTCTTAGGGGGGGAGAATTGTAACATCCTCTCTTCTGGTCCGGTAATTTCTAATTTTAAATTGATGTATTTAATTGTATTAGAAATTATTTGATAAATATGTTTAAATTGCGAAACTTAGTTAAATCAGCTTTAGGACTTATTGTGCTTAGTAAATTATTGATTGTTTTGATTTACTATAGTTGACGGTGCAATAAAAGAAGTTTCTCGCAAATGGGTTTTAGGTTCCAGGCAATAGATTGAAAAAGGGACTAGTTTTAAGTGGATACGGGTCGGTGTAAAATCTTAACCGCCTTAAATATTTCCTTTTTAGGAAAGTTGGTAACTTTCCCTTTTTGGAAACCTTAAACCCTAAAGCTAAAACTCTCAAAACCCTTAAACCCTAAAGCTAGAAACCAAGTGAATCAAAGAGTTTGCTGTAATCTTGAGCTGATTGTGAGCTTGTGTTATCATAATCATCATCTTGTAAACATCTAATTTGGTAAGTTTTGATCATTGTTAGTTTCATGAACTTGATTTTATTGAAATAAGATTACTAATTGATTTTGGTAGTCAATAGATGTGTGAAATGTTGTTATACAATGATATGTGGTGTTATTTGAGTGTTTAGTAACTTCAAAACTGAGATTCATATGATGGAAATGATGATATATGAAAATGGGTTGAGCTGTGTGTTTGCAGGTCTGCACCTGAGCTAAAACGCGTAGGAACGCGATCCTGAACTCTTGCCCGGATCGCGTTTCCTAATGAAAATTTGATTTCATAACGTTTTCTTCTTATGAACGCGATCCAGCCCTAGTTCCCGGATCGCGTTGCTAAGTGTAAAACGGTGACAGAACTTTTTCAAAGGGTGAACGCGATCCCACCACCCTTGCCTGGATCGCGTTTGCATGAATAAAATTGATGATCATTTTAGTTTGTGAACTTAAATAAATACTATATATAAATAGTATTGTTGTATGTTGGAATTGATTAATGATGTGATTATTTATGTAATGTGTTTAATTACATAAGTACCATTAGTTGAAAACAAATTACTAATTTATGATTGATTTTATGTTCTCAGATAATCCCAGGGCTCAGCGAGATAAGACTGCTGAGTAAGTAACTGAGACGAATCAGGTGAGTGGATTTGAAACTCACAATTTGATTTGGTTGTGTCAGTTTGATTTCAATCAGTAATTATAGGATTACTATTGATAGTATGCTAACTTTGAAATGATATGCCATTTGATTGGTTGTTTGACGAACATTGAATTGAAATGTATAATCCAGAGGTCAACTAGATTGTCAGTTGGACTTGATTGCTAATGTTGGTCAACACAGGGTTGCGTACATGTGTTGATGGAGATTAGCATTTAGTTAGCGGTTAATCACTGTTTTGGCCTACAGTTGATTTAAGTGTTCTGATGGGGCCACCCGGAACAGGGTCTCTAGGAACCACCGTTCCTCTTGACGATATTTGTTGCATTATTGATTGTGAACAGATTGCTAGCTAAATTGAATTGTAGTTGATTATTCATTCACTTAGCTTCGTGCTAATCCCTCAATTTACTTCCTGCAGGTGATGTATATTATGTGGGTAGTCAGGAAGGATGTTTTGATGCTGGGAATGTTTGAAACTTGCAACTCTGATCCAGTTTGTAATAAATAATGTTTTATAGTATATAATGCCCCGGGTTTGTAAACATGTTAATTATGGTTGTTTAGTAGTTAAACATATTGTATAAAGGGTTGCGAAAATTTCTAGCAGGTTTTAATAGAATATGTATTTCCAGTAGTCGCTTCCGCCATTTTTAATATTATATTGTTGTATTAAATGAGGGGCGTTATACTATGTATATATAATCCTATATATAACATCCTAATGAGTCTAGCATACGCTAAGTCGGTCCAGTTCTAGCAAAATTAGAGTCATCTATTGTATTTCCGTTCAGTATAACTCCTTTCGGATTTCACATCATTCGTATTTAATTATACATAGTTAGCTACGCTATGTTAAATTAAACTCGTAGGACGTGACCTCTGAACCAAGTCATACCTAATAGGAAATACTGCCTAACGGTCATAGTCTAGGCCCACTAAATGCAACCTAGTTCACTATAACCTTAGGCTCTGATACCAATCTGTAACACCCTCAAATTTCAGGTTGCGGAAGCGATCGGGTCGGGTGTTACCAAATCAAATATCACAAGCACAAAGGTAAATAATGAACGACTCTAAATGAGACGTTTGAAAATAGTTATACATTTCAAAAATAAAAGTGTATACAAGTTGCGAGTTCGCAAAATAATTTCATTACATAATTGTAATACAAAAGTTATGCAAGAAATCCAGTGTTGAAAAGCATGCGACTCGAGCTAGGATCCTGACGGGCCGATCCTACTAAAGCGGTACCTGAAATGCATACTAAAACACGTCAGCGATAAGCTGGTGAGTTCATAGGTTTAGTTGAAAGAATAAATCTTTGTGAGCATAATCCTATGCTAAGTGTACACTCCGTGTACGATCCTGATTTCTTGGAATTCTCTAAAATGAGTGGTAAACTCAAGTGTGGTGATTCTTGGCTAGTTTCTTGACCTAGAGAGTTCACACCATAACAACAACAAATAATAATTTCACAAAATAACAATTAGCACGTATCACAATTTAGCAAATAACAAATATCACATATCACACAACACATATAATGAAAATATATAACACGTAATAATAAACACATAAGTTCTTGAAAATCTTGTTTTCTTGATCTTGATCTTGAAAATCTTGAGTTCTTGACCTTGCACATAATTCTTGATCTTGCACATAGTTCTTGATCTTGCACATAAGTTCTTGATCTATCTTGATTTCTAGTTTCTTGAATCTAGTGTTTCTTGTATTCTAGTCCTTGAGTTCTAGTTTTCTTGAATCTAATTTCTTGTAAGTTCTTGATCTATCTTGATTTCTAGTTCTTGGATCTAGTTCTTGTTTCTTGTATTTCTAGTTCTTGGTTTCTAATTTCTTGTTATTTAATTTCTTGTTATCTTGAGTTTCTTGAGGATTTTGTTCCTTGTTTCCAGGTTTCTTGATTTTAGTTCTTGTTTCTTGTACTCTTGAAATCTAGTTTCTTAAATTCTAGTATCTTGTACTCTTGTTTCTTGAATTCTAGGTTAATGTACTCTAGTCGCGAGTATTATGTTTTCTAATGTTCCAGTATTTCACAATAATAGCCTACAACTATTGAGGTTCTTGGAATCTAGGTTAAGTGTCTAGATACTCCATCATATCTAGAAAGGTCCGTGTTCATAAAACCTATCTCTCACGAGTGTTTGCAAAGGCGACTAGTGTCCTAGTCTAGTGAGAGTAGTTGTAAATCATTTATAATGAGTGATTTTCATAAATAGGTTCTTGAACAGTAAATAACGAGTATACATCTCACCCCAAAACAGTAAAACAGTTTGAAAGGAGGGGCTAAGAAACTCACCTGTGAGTTGTCAGCGATCCTACGATACGTGTGTTGTCCGAATGGTAACCTCCTAGTGCCCTAAACACGTGAGGTTATATGAGTAAGATACTAATCGGTTTAGCTAAACGTGTCATGAAAGTACACTTCCGTTGTTTAGTTTTTAGAATTGCGTACGGTCCGTTTGTGACGGTTTGTAATAATAATAATTCCCAATTAAATCATTATAAAAATCGTTTCGTTGTCTATTTTACAAAAATATAATTTTTGTTCCTAATTCATCGTTGTAAAAAGTGTAGTTGTTATTACGCGAAAGTCGAATCGTTGGGCAAAAACTCATTTCGCAGATCAGATCAGTTCAGGAAGCTTGACTCGGCTCGCAGCTCGACTCGGCTCGCTACTCGATCCGGTTCGTAGCTAGGCTCGGTTCACTGCTCGGCTCGACTCGCAGCTAAGCTCGGTTCGCTGCTCGGTTCGCTGCTCGGTCCGGTTCGTAGCTCGACTCGGCTCGTTACTCGACTCGGCTCGCTCGACGAACTGCGATCTGGAATCTCGACTCGCCCGACGAGCTGTTCGCATTTTTGGTTTCAAAAACACATTTCTGAGTCGTTTTTGGACATAATCAGTTTATACAATGTTTATACATGATAATATAAGTGATATAAACACAAATTTAAGTGGAAATCAGAGGTTTTCTTACCAAATCAAAATGGAACCGAAATTGGGTATGGTGATGATGAAACCGAGATCGATGATGAAGGAGATGAAGATGGTGATGATGGTGAGCTGTTGCTGCTGATCTTGTTGTTGTTGATGACGGAGGTGGTGGTGGTGGCAGCCGGCGGTGGTGGTCCGGCGATGGTGGGTGGTGGTTGATGAAGAGAGAAAATAGAGAGAGTTTGGGGTTAGAGTGTGTGAAAAATGAAAATGAAATGAAAGAATGAGGAGGGGTGGATGTGGGTTTTGTTAAACTCAGCTCCCTCCTTTGTGGACTGTGGTCTCCAACCACAGTACAAAATGCCCGCGTTTTTGTACCCGATTAAAATATAAATTTTAATATTTTAAATCTACAATTTTGTTTAATGAACTTCGTAAATATTTTAGATAAAATATTTCATTTAAACCACAAAATGTATTTATTTAAAGTTTAAAATTGGCGCGAAATTTGACTTTTTGACCGGTTGTTACAACTTTCCTACGAAATCTCATGTATCTTCATTTCTTTTATTGAAGAATCATGCCGCCAAAGACAAGACCATACACCGATGCTCAGCTTACATCCCTTATAACCCAGGCTGTTACTGAAGCCTTGGCTCGGAATACTCCACAAAATTCCACGAGGAACAGTGATGCCGCTGAAACCCCTGCTGCTAAACCTTGTTCTTACAAGGACTTTCAGAGCTGTAAACCCTCAAGCTTCAAGGGTTCTGAAGGAGCCATCGGACTGATCAGATGGTTCGAAAAGATGGAAACTGTTTTCCGTGTCAGCAAATGCGCGGAGAACGACAAAGTAAACTTCGCCACCTGCTCTTAAAAAAGATGATGCCCACTCTTGGTGGAACTCATATACCCAATCAGTGGGTGCTGACATTGCCTACCAACTCTCTTGGGAGGACTTGAAAGCAAAACTCACTGCCAAATACTGCTCAATCGCCAAACTCCAAAAGCTGGACGAGGAGTTCTGAAACTTAAAGGTTCAGGGTGGTGATATCGATGGTTATACCACCAGGTTTCAACCACTCGCCGCCCTCCGCCCAGCCATGGTAAGCACTGAACCTGATAAAATCAGGAAGTACATCCTTGGTCTTCCTGAGCCTGTTCGGGGGCACGTCGCCTCCTCAAACCAAACCACCATTGACGGTGCAATCCTACTGGCCCAAGACCTGATGTCAATGAGCCAAGATTCTGAACCACCCACTTCCTCCTCCCACAACAACAAAAGAAAGTGGTCCGACTACCACAACAACCACTCAAACTAACAAAACAAGAAACCCGACACCATCAAAGCCTACAACACCACCACAGACATCACGCGGGGCTACACTGGGAGCAAACCTTATTGTTCCAAGTGCAGCCGTCACCATGAAGGTTCCTGTGGTCCCTTTTGCAACAATTGCAAGAGGTACGGCCACCTCACCAAAGATTGCAATTCTCCTGCCAACAACAATTCCAACAACAACACCAGACCACCCAAAGTCTGCTTTGAGTGTGGGAAACCCGGGCACTTCAGGGACACGTGCCCAAAGCTGAAGAACAACAACAACAACAGCAACAACCGCAACAGCAACAACAACAACACCCGAAGCAGAGCCTTCGTCATCAAATCCGGGGACGCCAGCCAAGACCCGAATGTGGTCTCGGGTATGTTCCTCCTCAACAACTTAACTGCTTCTGTTCTATTTGATACTGGTGCTGATAGAAGCTTTATCTCCGATGACTTTTGCCCATTACTTGACATCACTCATGTTGCCTTAGATGTTAAGTACACTGTAGAGCTAGCAAATGGAAAACTTATAGAAACCAATAGTGTGATACCTAATTGCACTTTAAACCTTGCTGACGAAACCTTTTCAATCGATCTTGTACCCATTGAAATCGGGAGTTTTGACGTCATCATTGGAATGGACTGGTTGTCCAAACACCGAGCTGAAATCGTTTGTTACGATAAGATCGTCCGCATTCCACTCGCTATCGGTGGAACCTTGATCATACAGGGGGAGACCGGTGGGACGAGACTCAACATCATCTCTTGCTTAAAAACCCGAAAATTTCTGAGAAAGGGTTACCCTGCAATACTCGCACACATCACAGAGAAGAAGTCGGAGGAGAAGCGACTTGAGGATGTGCCAATTGTTAGAGACTTTCCCGAGGTCTTTCCGGAAGAACTACCTGGTTTACCTCCACCTAGACAGGTTGAGTTCTCAATTGATCTTGTGCCGGGTGCCGCACCGGTGGCCCGCGCACCGTACCGTTTAGCCCCATCCGAACTTCAGGAGTTGTCCGCTCAGTTACAGGAACTTCTGGATAGAGGATTCATTAGACCGAGTTCTTCACCTTGGGGAGCTCCGGTCTTATTCGTTAAAAAGAAGGACGGTTCATTCCGAATGTGCATCGATTACCGAGAATTGAACAAATTGACCGTCAAAAACCGATACCCACTTCCTCGCATTGATGATCTATTCGACCAACTTCAGGGTTCAAGTTTCTACTCAAAAATTGACATGCGGTCAGGCTATCACCAGTTACGAGTTCGCGACACCGATATTCCAAGAACTGCTTTCAGAACTCGTTACGGGAACTACGAATTTCAAGTGATGCCCTTCGGTCTAACCAACGCACCGGCTGTATTCATGGACCTCATGAACCGAGTGTGTAAACGTTACCTCGACAAGTTTGTCATTGTCTTTATCGATGACATACTCATTTACTCGCGCAACGAGCAAGAACATGCGCAACACCTCAAAACCATCCTTGAACTACTAAAGCACGAGGAGCTTTATGCCAAATTCTCTAAGTGTGAGTTCTGGATAAAAACAGTTCAATTCCTTGGTCACGTGATCGACAGTCAGGGAATTCACGTTGACCCATCAAAAATCGAGGCTATCAAAGACTGGCAAGCACCCACCTCTGCAACTGAAGTACGACAATTCCTGGGTCTTGCTGGGTACTATCGGCGATTTATCGAAAATTTCTCCAAAATAGCTCAACCACTTACGGTACTGACTCAGAAGGACAAAAGGTTCGATTGGACCGATAAACAAGAGTCAGCGTTCCAACTTCTGAAACAAAAGCTTTGCAGTGCTCCAATTCTATCCTTACCCGAAGGCACCGATGACTTCGTGGTATACTGCGATGCTTCTCACCAAGGTCTCGGTTGCGTGCTGATGCAACGAGACAAAGTCATTGCTTATGCCTCACGACAGCTGAAAATTCACGAAAAGAACTACACCACTCATGATCTCGAAATTGGAGCTGTCGTTTTTGCTCTCAAAATCTGGAGACATTATCTCTACGGCACTAAGTGCACAATCTTTACCGACCACAAAAGTCTCCAACATATATTCGATCAGAAGGATCTCAATATGAGGCAACGTCGATGGGTCGAGTTGCTTACCGATTACGATTGCGAGATCAAGTACCATCCAGGGAAGGCTAATGTTGTAGCCGATGCCCTCAGTCGAAAGGAACGTCCAAAACCACTTCGAGTCCGAGCCCTCAGTATGACCATTCACAACGATCTTACCATTCAGATTCATACCGCTCAGATCGAAGCCCTGAAACCTGAAAACATCAAAAATGAAGCCTTACGGGGTATTGACAAACAATTCGAAATCAAATCTAACGGGATTAGGTATTTCTCAAACCGAATCTGGTTGCCTAATTTCGGAAATCTGCGAGACTTGGTGATGGATGAGGCTCACAAGTCCAAATATTCCATCCATCCGGGATCCGATAAGATGTACCACGGCATCAAGGAATTTTATTGGTGGCCGAACATGAAAGCTGAAATCGCCATTTACATCAGCAAGTGCCTTACTTGCTCAAAAGTCAAAACAGAACATCAAAAACCTTATGGTTTACTCCAACAACCTGAAATCCCTGAATGGAAATGGGAACAAATTGCCATGGATTTCATAACCAAACTACCCAAGTCGTCGAGCGGTTGCGATACCATTTGGGTGATCATCGATCGTCTCACCAAATCTGCTCATTTCCTGGCAATCAAGGAAAACGATAAAATGGAACGCCTTACACAAATCTACATCAAAGAAATTGTTTCTCAACACGGTGTTCCAACCTCGATTATCTCCGATAGAGATGCCCGTTTCACCTCTCACTTTTGGCAATCACTTCATAAAGCAATGGGTACCCGTCTTGATATGAGTACCGCATACCATCCTCAAACCGATGGCCAAAGTGAACGAACCATTCAGACATTGGAAGACATGCTACGCGCCTGCGTAGTTGATTTCGGGACAAACTGGGAAAGACATCTACCGTTGTGCGAATTCTCGTACAATAACAGCTATCACGCCAGCATCAAAGCTGCACCTTTTGAGGCACTGTACGGTCGTAAGTGCCGATCACCGATCTATTGGACTGAAGTGGGAGATAGTCAACTCACTGGTCCTGAACTCATACACGCCACCACTGAGAAAATTGTGGAAATCCAAAACCGACTTAAAGCCGCACTTGATCGTCAGAAGAGTTATGCTGACGTGAGACGCAAACCACTCGAGTTCCAAGTTGGGGATCGAGTACTCTTAAAAGTATCGCCTTGGAAAGGCGTCATCCGTTTTGGCAAACGCGGGAAGTTAAATCCCAGGTACATCGGGCCTTTTGAGATCCTCGAACGGATTGGCCCCGTAGCTTATCGATTGCAGCTGCCATCCGAACTCAGCAGCGTGCACCCCACTTTTCATATTTCGAATTTGAAGAAGTGTCTGTCTGATGAGACACTTATCATTCCACTCGATGAAATTCGAGTTGACGACAAACTTCATTTTGTTGAGGAACCCGCTGAAATCATGGACCGTGAGGTCAAACAACTAAAACAAAGTCGTATTCCCATCGTCAAGGTCAGATGGAATTCGCGGCGCGGTCCGGAATTCACCTGGGAACGGGAAGACCAAATGCGACTCAAATATCCTCAACTCTTCACAGATTCTACATCAAACGCGACTTCGAACTAAAATTTCGGGACGAAATTCTTCTAACAGGGGGAGAATGTAACACCCGCTAAATTAGGACTAGCAATTAGTGCCTAATTCGTTATTAATACATGTAATTAGTTCTGTGTTAGGCTAATTAATGTATCGAATTATATATATTGTTGAATATATACAAAAATGCGATTTGATTAAATCGTACGCAATTTAAATCGGATGTATTTCGATTCAATTTAATACGGACGTTGGTGACCAATTTTATTAAATAATGCTTTTATGTCAAAAATATTATTATGATAATATTTCGTATTCATTCGTATCGTACAAACAGAACTTACACAATTTAAAATACTAAAACGCGCAAACTAAATAAACAAACTTACATTTTTATAATCCAAATATAAATTAAATTGTAAAATATTTAAATAAAATATCGCGTAATAATTTGTATTTTAAAACGTACCATTTAATATGTAAAATAATTATTTAACGTTTAAATGACGGAGTAAACGAACACCACACGGAGCGGGAACGCGGGGCGAAAAATGGGAGCTTAACCTCCCATTCCCCACCTTCTCTTTCACTTATTTCTTTCCTTCTCTCTCTCTCTTCCACCTTTTTCTCTCAAATTTTCATTACCACCAACCTCACTAAATCGCAAAATACTACTAGCAAACGGCCTTGGATTTTACTACTCCTTTGGAAGAAAACGACCACCGCATCACGATCTATCATCCTATCTTTTCGGATTTTTGATCTGACACTTTGTAAGTTTCCGACAAATCCTGACACCTCTCGTTTTCTATTGTTTTCGACTTATAATTGTTTGTTTAAGCTTATAATGTCCATATTTGGGTTGGGTAAAAATATTGGATCGAACGGTGGCCGGGAAACTCGTTTTCGACACAAAATCCGGCCAACAGTGTAACACCTCGCAAATTTGAACACGATTAATAACATTAATCACTTGCATTATTAGGCTAATTCCCTACTTGAGTGAATTCACAACACATTTTAGAGGTAAGTCTAGCATAGCCCAACTAGTTAGTACGCGTAGTATTACGTAGTCGTAATTACGTACAGATCAATTTGAAAACAAACGCGACAAAAACGTACGACTGTTGGTGAACAAAATTATTTAACAAAACGAAATTATTAAATAACGTAGTAACTAATAAATATTTTGTCAAAAATATTTACCAATTTATTTTATAACGCAAAACGTCAAAACGTATAATTAAAATCAAACAAAGTTTGAAATTTATAAAATTTATAAATTTGGTTCCATAAAAAGAGCCTAATTAAATATAATGAAATATGTAATTTAAAAATACATTAGTTGAAATACTGTAATATTTAATGATCGGATAAACAAACACGGAACGCAAACACGGAGGCAGAAGTGGAACAAAACCACCTCCACCTCCCTATTTTCTCTCCATTTCTTTTCACTTTCTTTCTTTTCTCTTTCTCTTTCTCTCTATTATCACCACCACCTACCAAAACCACCACACAAATCACCACAAAACTACCATCAAACGACGCCGAATCAACAAACAAAATAGAGGAAAACGACCACAAGACTACGATCTATCTTTCTACCTTTTCGGATTTCAAATCCGACACCCGTAAGTTTCCGACAAATCCCGCAAATCTTTAGATTTCAAAGTTATAATTGCTATTTCTTGTTTAACATACTTAGAATAACATGTTTTAGTGTTTTATACAACCGAAAACGTTCCAAATCAACCAAAAATCCGACTTTTTCTCGCTGTTTGTCGAACAGGCGACTACGTCGCATTGGGACCGAAAACAGTACTGCGACGTAGGCCTTTACGTCGCATTACCCTTCCTTACGTCGCACATAGCGACGCAGACCACTACGTCGCATTAAATTGCGAGCGTCGCCTATGCGACGCAACCCATGACGTCGCAAAACCTGAATGCGACGTAGACCCGTACGTCGCACCCTACGTCGCATAACAACCCAGCGTCGCACCTTACGTCGCTAAAAACAGGAAGTTTAAAAACTTGTTTTCACTAAGTGTCGAACTAACCGGAAACGCATATCTTTATACAAATTCGATTCACGAGCCTTACAAACAATTCAAACATACTTGTTTTATCGAAATGTTGATTTCAAACTTTCACCAACGAGTCGTATACGTTTTCACAAACAACGAAATACAAACATAAACATTAAACGAACGATTTGGACGTGACTCGGTTGTACAAACACTAGCATGGATGATTAGTTTAGACATCCACATACTTATTAAATCTCGTACGTTTAGGACGTTAGGAGATTTCAGACCGTACTTGGGCTTAGGTTTGCTAGCACTCGCACAACTACTTAAACTCAACAGGTGAGTTCACAGCCCCTACTTTTACTGATTTAACTGCTTTTGAACAGGGGTGGAAAACATAGTCAACTATTTTACTTATTGCCATAAACTGCTTTTACTTATATGATTGTTTATCATACTTGTTTACTCGAACTATTAGAGTACTTTGAACTATTTAACTGTTGAACAAACTGGTGTTTGCGAATTAACATTTACATATTGACACACTGAACTAATGGGATAAATTATCGACAAACTGTTTTAACTAGACCGGAGAACGACCGGTAAACTGTTTTGCAAACGACTGTAAACTATTTTGGTATCTTACCGGAGAACGACCGGTACATTTGGTAACTTGTCGGAGAACGACCGACACAAACATAACTTTTAAACTTGTTTGGTATACCGGAGAACGACCGGTACTTTTGTGTAAAACGCTGGAGAACGACCAGCCACGTATTTTAGTGCCAGAGAACGACTGGCCAAGGGACGGGAGAACGACCCGTGCGTCTTGGATGGGAGAACGACCCATGCGTTTGTTGGACGGGAGAACGACCCGTGCGTTACTAGACCGGAGAACGACCGGTAAACTGTTTTTGTTGAACGGGAGAACGACCCGTGCGTATTTGACCCGAGAACGACCGGTACTGTGTATTTGTAACTCGCTGGTGAACGACCAGCACGTGTTTTAACTTGAAACTTGGGCGAACAACCCACAAAACTGGTATTTGGATAACATTCTACAAAACTTATACTCGACTATTATGGCAATACTATTTGTGAACATATTTGGATAACAACTGTGATACAAACTTGATTCAACTTGTGTAAACTTAAAACCTGTGAATTCACTCAACCTAGTTGTTGACTTTTACTATATTTTTCAGGGAATTAGCTGCGCATATAAGAATCGCCAACACACATGGAGAACTAGGCGACCCTTGAAGTTAGGATGCCAACTTTTTGGAAACACATGGATTTCTTTAGTATAACTGAAATGCTTTAGTCATATTTCAGAAATCTACTTTTGTAAACTTATTACTTTTAACTTATACGATTCGAGGAATCGTAAACTTTGTAATTAATAACTTTTGGCATCTTATTATATTTTGTTCTGTTGTAATCATAAGCTCTGATACCAATCTGTAACAACCCCCAAAATTCGTTTAGCGGAAGCGTTTTAGTTTAAGTACTGGGGTGTCACAATAATAAAGCATAACAACCCCCAAAATTCGTTTAGCGGAAGCGTTTTAGTTTAAGTACTGGGGTGTCACAATAATAAAGCATGCATACGTATCAGAGCTTATGATTACAACAGAACAAAATATAGTAAGATGCCAAAAGTTATTAATTACAAAGTTTACGATTCCTCGAATCGTATAAGTTAAAAGTAATAAGTTTACAAAAGTAGATTTCTGAAATATGACTAAAGCATTTCAGTTATACTAAAGAAATCCAAGTGTTTCCAAAAAGTTGGCATCCTAACTTCAAGGGTCGCCTAGTTCTCCATGTGTGTTGGCGATTCTTATATGCGCAGCTAATTCCCTGAAAAACATAGTAAAAGTCAACAACTAGGTTGAGTGAATTCACAGGTTTTAAGTTTACACAAGTTGAATCAAGTTTGTATCACAGTTGTTATCCAAATATGTTCACAAATAGTATTGCCATAATAGTCGAGTATAAGTTTTGTAGAATGTTATCCAAATACCAGTTTTGTGGGTTGTTCGCCCAAGTTTCAAGTTAAAACACGTGCTGGTCGTTCACCAGCGAGTTACAAATACACAGTACCGGTCGTTCTCCGGTCAAATACGCACGGGTCGTTCTCCCGTTCAACAAAAACAGTTTACCGGTCGTTCTCCGGTCTAGTAACGCACGGGTCGTTCTCCCGTCCAACAAACGCATGGGTCGTTCTCCCATCCAAGACGCACGGGTCGTTCTCCCGTCCCTTGGCCAGTCGTTCTCTGGCACTAAAATACGTGGCTGGTCGTTCTCCAGCGTTTTACACAAAAGTACCGGTCGTTCTCCGGTATACCAAACAAGTTTAAAAGTTATGTTTGTGTCGGTCGTTCTCCGACAAGTTACCAAATGTACCGGTCGTTCTCCGGTAAGATACCAAAATAGTTTACAGTCGTTTGCAAAACAGTTTACCGGTCGTTCTCCGGTCTAGTTAAAACAGTTTGTCGATAATTTATCCCATTAGTTCAGTGTGTCAATATGTAAATGTTAATTCGCAAACACCAGTTTGTTCAACAGTTAAATAGTTCAAAGTACTCTAATAGTTCGAGTAAACAAGTATGATAAACAATCATATAAGTAAAAGCAGTTTATGGCAATAAGTAAAATAGTTGACTATGTTTTCCACCCCTGTTCAAAAGCAGTTAAATCAGTAAAAGTAGGGGCTGTGAACTCACCTGTTGAGTTTAAGTAGTTGTGCGAGTGCTAGCAAACCTAAGCCCAAGTACGGTCTGAAATCTCCTAACGTCCTAAACGTACGAGATTTAATAAGTATGTGGATGTCTAAACTAATCATCCATGCTAGTGTTTGTACAACCGAGTCACGTCCAAATCGTTCGTTTAATGTTTATGTTTGTATTTCGTTGTTTGTGAAAACGTATACGACTCGTTGGTGAAAGTTTGAAATCAACATTTCGATAAAACAAGTATGTTTGAATTGTTTGTAAGGCTCGTGAATCGAATTTGTATAAAGATATGCGTTTCCGGTTAGTTCGACACTTAGTGAAAACAAGTTTTTAAACTTCCTGTTTTTAGCGACGTAAGGTGCGACGCTGGGTTGTTATGCGACGTAGGGTGCGACGTACGGGTCTACGTCGCATTCAGGTTTTGCGACGTCATGGGTTGCGTCGCATAGGCGACGCTCGCAATTTAATGCGACGTAGTGGTCTGCGTCGCTATGTGCGACGTAAGGAAGGGTAATGCGACGTAAAGGCCTACGTCGCAGTACTGTTTTCGGTCCCAATGCGACGTAGTCGCCTGTTCGACAAACAGCGAGAAAAAGTCGGATTTTTGGTTGATTTGGAACGTTTTCGGTTGTATAAAACACTAAAACATGTTATTCTAAGTATGTTAAACAAGAAATAGCAATTATAACTTTGAAATCTAAAGATTTGCGGGATTTGTCGGAAACTTACGGGTGTCGGATTTGAAATCCGAAAAGGTAGAAAGATAGATCGTAGTCTCGTGGTCGTTTTCCTCTATTTTGTTTGTTGATTCGGCGTCGTTTGATGGTAGTTTTGTGGTGATTTGTGTGGTGGTTTTGGTAGGTGGTGGTGATAATAGAGAGAAAGAGAAAGAGAAAAGAAAGAAAGTGAAAAGAAATGGAGAGAAAATAGGGAGGTGGAGGTGGTTTTGTTCCACTTCTGCCTCCGTGTTTGCGTTCCGTGTTTGTTTATCCGATCGTTAAATATTACAGTATTTCAACTAATGTATTTTTAAATTACATATTTCATTATATTTAATTAGGCTCTTTTTATGGAACCAAATTTATAAATTTTATAAATTTCAAACTTTGTTTGATTTTAATTATACGTTTTGACGTTTTGCGTTATAAAATAAATTGGTAAATATTTTTGACAAAATATTTATTAGTTACTACGTTATTTAATAATTTCGTTTTGTTAAATAATTTTGTTCACCAACAGTCGTACGTTTTTGTCGCGTTTGTTTTCAAATTGATCTGTACGTAATTACGACTACGTAATACTACGCGTACTAACTAGTTGGGCTATGCTAGACTTACCTCTAAAATGTGTTGTGAATTCACTCAAGTAGGGAATTAGCCTAATAATGCAAGTGATTAATGTTATTAATCGTGTTCAAATTTGCGAGGTGTTACATTCTCCCCATGTTAGAGAAATCTCGTCCCGAGATTTAAAAATCAAGTCGGATCGCCCGCGGCGTATGTTCTCCGAATAAGTCACGTCGTCAATAATAATACCAGTTTGGGTGGCGCTCAATCGTTGCCGGAAAAGTTTTAAATCAGTTTAGTATACTCGCGGTATAGTTTAAATAGTTATGCGTTCGTTAATAGTCGAAGTTTACCAAGTGATATATTCGAATTGACATTCGAATGAAAGAAACGTTAAATCGTAGCAATAGTTGGTAAGACATACCGTGCTTGCCATAGTCCGCAACAGTTTCCGGTGCGCGGAGGATGTATGCGCGGCTTGGGGTGTAGCCTTTGTTAACGGCGCGGTTGTTGTTCTGATTGTTGTTCCCAGTGTTGTCCTGGTTGTTGTTCAGTTTTGGACATTGATTTCGAAAGTGTCCAGATTCGCCGCACTCGTAACAGGCGTTTGATCGAGGAGGAGGGTTGGTTTTACAGTTTTAGGCCAAATGACCCCAGTTTTTGCAATCTTGGCAGAAAGCACAGTTGCCATTATGATGCATCCCGCACTTGTCGCATTTTGGTTTGTTGCCAAGATAGGTTTTGGGTCCAGAGTTGGTGATTGCGGCAAAGGCTCGGGTGTTTCCCGGGTTTCTGTTTTGTTGACCCTGACGGTCGTTACCATCATTGTTCCATTTACGTTTGTGGGTTCCAGAGTCGCCCGCATCAGTACGGGTAAGTTCAGTTTTCCCTGTGATAGCTTTCAGGGTTCCAATCTCGACCGCGTCGTCGGTTAAGCTGTGAGCCAGATCCACTGCGCTCCTAAAAGTGGCGGGTTTGGAGGACATAACCATGCCTCGGATTTGTGGTGCCAAACCCCTGTTGTAACGCTCAATGCGTTTGCTCTCGGGGGTTACCATATGAGGCACCAGACGCGCAAGCTCCTGAAATCTAGTTGTGTAACCGGAAATGTCAGCTCCGATCATCTGAATGTTCCAAAACTCGGTTTCGAGTTTCTGCATCTCGTTGGGAGGGCAAAATTCCTCCATCATCATCTGCTTCAGAGTTACCCAGGTCATGGAATGAGCAGCTGGGCGTCCCATAATCTGGACTTGAGCGTTCCACCAGGTTAGCGCTTTGTCGGCTAAAGTGCAGGTGGCGTATTTCACGATCTTGTCGTTGGCGCAGTCGCTGATGTCGATGACTGATTCCATCTTTTCAATCCAGTGGACCAGGCCAATGGCCCCTTCGGTCCCGGTGAAGGTGTTGGGTTTACAAGACTGAAAAGTTTTGTAGGAACACCCCTGCTGGGTATTAGTTGGAGTTTCGCTGTTGACGGGGGTAGCTCCACTGTTGTTGGTTGGGTTTTCACGATTTCTGCTAGCCTCGTACTGAGCAATAGCCTCAGCCACGCGGCGTTCGATGATTTGTTCGGTTGTTTCTGGAGGTACAGGTGGAGAATTTCGTCGACTGTTTCGAGTCTTTCTTTGTTTAGGCGGCATGCTGACGTTCTGCGATGAAAAGATGCAGAAGTCAATGCCAATGAAAAATATGTGAGGAATAAAGTTTCACATATTTCAAGTTTTCGAGTATCAAGCAAAATTTGTCGAATCCCCATCACGTATCTTACGACTATGAAACACCCATATGTACTTAGTATGATATAATCACGTTGGCCAGGCGTCATTATATGATGCCAAATACATACTTCTTTTCATCAACCGTTTAATCACGATCAGGTTCATATGAGATCAGAGTACAATGAACGAGTCGGATGTGGTGAACAGTTCACGCGTATCGAGGTATCGTAACGATAGTTTAGATGTATGCAAATGTATGTATGCATGTACGTTCTAGCCAAGGCTATAGTCTAGGTCTCTAGGTTTCTAAGTCACCTAAAGTTTCCTAGTTCGCTATAACCATTGGCTCTGATACCAATCTTTAACAACCCCCAAAATTCGTTTAGCGGAAGCGTTTTAGTTTAAGTACTGGGGTGTCACAATAATAAAGCATGCATACGTATCAGAGCTTATGATTACAACAGAACAAAATATAATAAGATGCCAAAAGTTATTAATTACAAAGTATACGATTCGAGGAATCGTAAACTTTGTAATTAATAACTTTTGGCATCTTATTATATTTTGTTCTGTTGTAATCATAAGCTCTGATACGTATGCATGCTTTATTATTGTGACACCCCAGTACTTAAACTAAAACGCTTCCGCTAAACGAATTTTGGGGGTTGTTACAAACAGCCCGTAACGTCGCATCTGGCCTGGAGCCTTTGCGACGTCGCGTATAACGTCGCACATAAATCAATAACGTCGCCTTAGCGACGTCGCACATAACGTCGCATTGAATTGCGAAGTCTCACATAGCGACGTCGCCTACTACGTCGCTAGAATCAACAACGTCGCGTATAGCGACATCATCCTTAACGTCGCATTAAATTGCAAAACGTCGCCTTTAGCGACGTCATGCTCAACGTCGCAATCCTTACCTGCGACGTCGCACCCAACGTCGCACAAACCAGAAAACACAGATTTTCACTAAGTGTCGAGACCCTAAATTTTTATCACTTGATTTCACCGAATTTCAAGTCCAGATGCGTTTTTCGTCAAAGCAATATAGTAGAAATAAAAATTTTCCAAGCTGACCTGGCAGCTCGACCCCAGCCAGGGGCTCTGCCCCTTGGACCCCGCCAGGGGCTGCCGCCCCTTGGACCCCGCTACCAGGGGCGCTGCCCCCGGACCCCCGTACTTAGATTTCGTAGACACATTTCACACCAAACATCAAACTTGTATGACATTTTGAAACTAACAAAATAACATCAAGATCATTATTACCAATAATCACCAACGGGCCGTACGCGTTTTCAAACACTTAAACTATCCCCCGAATTGGGAACATTTGGACATTATAGTTGGATGAACAACTACAAGGGTGATCTTTTGAGATACCCAATCATGATTATAACCATCGCGTGTCGTGGACACCCTCAGGTTACAAGTCTTTGGACTTCATACTCGGCTAATCAACTTACGTTTGTTTAAACGCTTTCAGACTCAGGTGAGTCTCATAGCCCCTCTTTTTACAGTTGTTTTACTCAGGGGTGTGATACAATGCTTATTTTTAACATGTGAAGGCAAGTACAACTTTTATATACTACATGAGTTTTACTCACTAATCATTTAAAGTCCTCCGTCAGCATAGTTGTTAATACGTTGTAGCGTGAATATTAGTATATGGTACCATATAGGATTGACCCTCCTAGTTCGGGTTAGCAAGCACTAACCGGGTAAACGGACGTACTAATATTTGGGAAGACGAATGTTGATTAGGCATTCGTGGAGGCACCTCGCCCGGAATTCTCTATAGGGGACCCGGCCCTCGAGTTAAGCTCAACTATGTGCTCATGGCTGTATACACGATGACTATCATTTAATTGCTGGATGCAATTCATTATTTAAATCTTGCGGTTCATACTATATTAACTGATTTCAAACTTGTGAGCTCACCAGCTTTAGCTGACCCATTTAGCATGTATCGCAGGTACCAAGCAGTAGGTTGTTTCTGCTTCAGGACTTCTAGCTCGAGTCAGCATACAGACGATTGAGATTTTCTTGCATTAGTGTATTTTGTACAAGTACTTATGTACTGAAATCTCCTTTTATTTAAACTCGAGCTATGTAAAGCTATAAATGTTGTAAACATTTCAATATCAATATATTTTGTTAAAACGACGCATATAGAGTCGTTTGCTATATATCTTTGTGCTTTGTTATTGATTAGTAACACCCAAATCAAGCTTCCGCAAATCATTAAATTTGGGGGTGTTACAACTTTAGTCTTAATTCCAGAATGTTGAACACTTGATGTTGAGGTATGGCCAGTATCCACATCTTCAGACACTAAATGTTCAGCTATCTCTGAATCACTGACATAGTCACTAATAGGAACTTTAAATGATGCAAAAAGATCAGAATAGTCAAATTGCCAATCTAAGCCCTTATGAACATCAGGTGAATAGCTCGTAACCTCAATATTATAAACTACCTCCAAACGTCCTGTGACTTTATTAAAGACTCTCTTGTTTGGCGAATTGGGCATATAACCTAGGAAAAATCCTTCGTCAGCCTTCTCACCAAATTTAGCTTGATGTCCAGTCTTTAATATGGTGCATGAAACTCCAAAGGGTTCAAACCCCTTTAAGTTAGGTTTCTTATTGTTCAAAAGCTCATAACACGTCTTGTTATGTCTCTTAACCGTAAGAACTCTATTGAGAACATAACATGCTGTATTTACTACTTCTGCCCAAAAGATGACCGGAAGCTTTGAATCAGCAAGCATTGTTCTTGCAGCTTCAATCAACGTCCTATTTTTCCTTTCAGCAACACCATTCTGTTGAGGTTCATAAGGTGCACTGAATTGATGTAATATCCCTTTGCTTAAGCAATAGATATTCAACGTTGAATTCTTAAATTCTGTTCCATTGTCACTACGAATACGCTTCACTCTCTTTTTATAGACATTCTCTACTAGATCAAAGAACTCAATTAGAATTCCTGGAGTTTCATCCTTTGATCCCAAAAAGAATACCCATGAGAATCTAGAATAATCATCTGTGACAACCAAACAGTACCATTTTCCACCTATACTTCTCTTGCTTATAGGGCCGAAGAGATCCATATGTAGCAATTCAAATGGCGAGGAGATAGAGTTTTCAGTCTTAGGTCTGTGTGGTTTCTTGTGCTGCTTTCCTTTCATGCAAGGAACACACTTATCTTCAGACTCGAAACATTTTTGTGGTACACCTAGAACCAAACCATTTTTGGTTATATAATTCATCTTTCTCCAGTTCAGGTGTGCCATTCTCCTATGCCATAATAATGCGTCTGTTTCCGAAGCCTTGGATAATAAACAGGTAGATACCATTGAAGAGTTAGGAACACCCATGTTGATAGCATAGATGTCCTTTTTCCTTGGAGCCCTCATCAATATCCATTCATCAGGAATTTTGAAACCTGGCTTCAGGACTAAGGCCTCCTTTTCATTAAAATAAACTGGATGACCTTTATCACAGACTTGGGAAACGCTCACTAGGTTGTGAGTTAGTTCTTCAACATAGTTCACATCCTCAAGAGTCAAAGTTCCATTTGAAACTTTTCCTTTTCCCGAAATTACTCATCCTTTATCTCCTGCAAAATTTACTTTTTGCTTGAGACTCTACTTGAAGTCCTTCAGTAGACTTCTTTCTCCGGTCTTGTGCCTCGAGCATCCACTGTCTACATACCACCAGCTGTCCTTGTTCACAGTATGCTCCTGCACATAACACAAAACACGATCAGTTATCAAGAGGGACCCAAGCCATTACGGTCTTGGTTTGTCCCTTATCATCAACAAACTTAAGCTCTTTAAAATAACCATCCTTCCCATCAGGAGCTTTGGTTACTTTCTAAGTAGCTTGAGTTTGTGGACGATCAGCCTTAAGAGGTGAATTTGAGGATAACCTCCTAGGCACATAATTATGAGCTCTATTATGATAATTATAATTAAACTCATGTGATCGCGAAGTAGTACCACTCTCATAATGACTATGGCCTCTACTTGGAGTTCTAAACCTTGACGGTGTCACATTCCTAGGCTTATAGACATAATTATCACTTTGAGTATATGGCCGTTTAGGTTTAGGTGGGGAGACACTATGTTTACCGTCTCTTTTAAGAATGTTAACAGGTTTATTACCGAACTTAGGTTTGGTATCTAACCTATCTACAGTCATACTAGAGTCGGTCTGTGTCTTTTCATCAATCACAAGTTTATGTGGTGTTTCAGGCTTTTTGTTAGGACAACACGAAGCCACGTGTCCCTTTTGGTGACACTTGAAACATGACATCTGCTTGCGTGATTAAGACCTTTTGCATTACCACTCGGAGTCTTAGGCATTAAAGGTTCAAGTATTTGTTCCTTATTAACCTTATCATCAGTCTTAGCATCGTTAATCACTCCACCCGATACAAACTGTATTTTGGTGAAATGAGACACCTTGCTATTTTCTGATGATTGGTTCTTAATAACATCCTTCTGTGCCCCTAACTGTTCAGGTTTATCAATTACTGTAATCTCAGGATTAACATCAGCCATTTCAGAATCTTCAGGAATAGGGGTGTAATTGGCATTAAAAGGAGGGGATACATCATTGTAACCTATCCCAGTTTTGTCCTTTACACTTCATTGAGCATCTAACATTTTATCCATTTGAGATGTC
Organism: Helichrysum umbraculigerum; assembly: GCA_949592205.1. Classification (NCBI taxonomy): domain Eukaryota; kingdom Viridiplantae; phylum Streptophyta; class Magnoliopsida; order Asterales; family Asteraceae; genus Helichrysum; species Helichrysum umbraculigerum. Next base: position 571,965 of record CATIUR010000001.1, read on the forward strand.
CTAAAATTCTCAAGTTTACGGTTTTGCTCAACTAATCTTAAATTAAGATTCACTATTTCCTGATCCTTACTAGCAATTGTCTCATTTAAGTCTTTAATATTCATATAGAGACCATCTATGATAACAGATTTTTCACTTATGGTATCTCTAAGTTTTGTTCTATCCGAGGCATCAGACTTAATTTTATCTTTTAAGGCCTGTTTATCATCACTTAATCTACGAATATCCATAATGGCTTGATCAAGTTCAGATCTAACAGTCTTATAGGATTCCTTATCCACATTCAATTGTGATGACAAATTGCTATTTGACACAGTTAAAACACTATTATGAGATTGTAAATCAGTAACTAAGTAACAAACATCAGCAAGATTAAGAATATCTAAACATACCATCTTCTTGTCAGTTTGTACTTCAGCCATGCGTGCCACGAATTCTTCAGGACTCATATCTGGAGTTGAATCCATATATAGCACGTCATCATCACTTGCCTTCACTTCAGACTCAGGCACCGCTACTCTCTGTTCCATATCAGTGGGCATGTAGGACACTGATCCAGCAGTTGTCTCTTCGATCTCAGCCATCAAGGCTTCCTCAGAATGAGCTAGCCAATCATAAGAGCCATCCAACTGCTTCACCACTAAGGCTTTGGAAGCAAGAGTACTTCCCGAACCTTGTTTTCCTTGTGCTTCTACTTTAGGTCTTTGGCATTCTCTAGCAAAATGACCAACACCCTGACAGTTAAAGCATCTGACCTTGGTTTTATCAAACCCTAATCTATTGCCCAACACCTTTCTACCAGTTCTCTTGAGGAAATTTTTAACTTTTTTTGAAACCAATGCCAACATCTCTTGAAGTTCCAATTCCTCAACATAATCCGGATCTATCTGTTCATAATCCTCGTCAAATAGAACAGGATCATTGATCTTTCCCTCTATGTAATTCTCATATGATGCCACAAAGGAAGCAAGAACAGACAGTTGCTGTTCAACAGATTTCACACTCATAGGCATCTTCTGATGCTCTTGAGGTGACTTCTCAGAATTCTTTCCCTTTGTCTCATCACTAGAAGAGGAAATAAAGCACAGATCTTTAGAAATCATTTCTCCATTTTCACCAGTATCACCAACTAACAGTGCAGTTGTCGAACTAAAGGACGCAGTCGAAAGATTTATCTTTCCATGATATAACCCAGGGTTCTGAACCTGATCAGAATCACTATCTCTTGACTTTCTAGAGAAATCATAACCTTTCAGCTTGTCAATGACTTGCTCTAAGGTCATAGTAGAATACCTGGTTTCGTTATCCTTAATCATAACGCCATACATTTCCCATTTAGAAGGCAAACCCTCAAGAAACTTGTCGGTGTTAGCTGCTTCTTCTTCAACAATCTCATGGTATTCCAGTTCACTTAGCAGATGGTAGAAACGCGTGACATATGCCTCAAGATCTTCTCCTTTTAAAGCTTTAAACATAGTAAACTGCTTTTTGAGAAGACTCCTCTTGCCAGCTCTCACTTGTGGACTTCCCTCACCTCTTTTCTCTAGAGCTTCCCAGAGCATTCTAGCAGTATGAAAAGACTTCAGTTGATGAGCGATCTCTTTAGGAAGACACATCTTTATGCAGGAATGTGCTTTATTTTCATTTTTGTATTCTTCCTTCTGTTGATCACTCATGTTCGGATAGGTAAGAACCACAGTGGCATTTTGAACAGTTTGAGTAGGTGCGGTGTATCCATTCTTGATACACATCCAGATTGATAGGTCATGGAATCTACAGTAAGATTCAAATCTGTCCTTCCAATTGTAGTAATCCTTGATCCTCAACAACTTAGGTGGAACGTTTGATTTTCCCCACCTCGTGGTCCATTTCGATCATTCTACTTAAGTCAGACATCTTAAAAACGTAAAGTAAAACTGTTTCGCGAATTCAAAAAAACTCGATTTGCAAGACTCAGTTCAACTCGCAATCTCAGCTCGACTCGCAAGTCTCAGTTACGATTGCTGTGATGTCGATTCGCAAGCGATTTCGATTCGCGAAAGATCTCTGTTCAACTCACAAGTCTCAGTTCGACTCGCTAGTTCAACTCGGTTCGCAGGCTACGCTGAAACCCTAATCTCGACTCGCGAAACGACTGGAAAACCCGAAAAACGAAAATTCAAGGTATTTTTACGATTTAAACAGGAGATTTCGACCGTAAACTAACCCTAAAACGTCCAGAGAATGATTTTGATCGTTAGTATGTATTAATGCACGTATAAATGATCCGAATCACAACGCAAACACCTTTAAAACTTTTGAACACACTCGTATTTAGCCCGAAAGCTCTGATACCAGTTGAAAGTCCCTAGTTCTTAGGATCGATAACTTCGTTATCTGTAGTATTAAGGTGCGGAATCCCTCAATACGGTGTTATCTTACTAATAACGAGTAAGTTCGTAATTGCTTATATTAAAGCTTAACTTTAAACGATAAAACGTAAAAGCCTAGCCGTTAGGTTTGTTTTCTCTGGTTTCTTGAATTCGCAGATGAAGAATAAGAATGCAAAAGTTAACGATTTTCTTGTTTGTCCCTTACTTAGATCTAGCACGAACCGAGTCAATCCAATCGATGGCGGAAACAACGATTAGATTATTAACTAAACACACGAACAATCAATACGCAATGAATATCAAACGAACGTAATATTATTGATTATAGTCGATCAGATTACAGAGAATTTCGACAAATAGCGTTTAGGGTTTCGTCAACCCTAAAACAGAAAACACAAATCGTATTTATACAAAAACTGGCACCTGCGACGTAGCACGCTACGTCGCAGGCCCAAGCCCATGCGACGTTGGCTACGTCACAGGCCCAACACCTGACGTCGCACCTGCGACGTAGTGCGCTACGTCGCAGGAGTCAGGAATCCTATTTCTAATTACAAACTACGAGCTAGACCAACTGACAGACACTAAACATGTACTAACAAACTCCCCCGTGTCTTCAGCTTGGTCTTCAAAAATCTTCATTAAACCCAGCCCGCAGGAAACTGGCCGTCGGCATGAATTCCATTAGCTACGCAAACAGTAACAACATTGTAGAACTGCTGTGCTAATCGTCTGTTGAATTCATTCTTCTGACCAACTCGAATCCGATTATCATAGAGTTTTCTTAAATCTTTTTCATGAAAATTAATTAAACTCATCGGATCATACAGCCTAAACGTTGCTTGCTTCAAATTCCATATACCTCCAACTTCTGGCCACGGTTCAGAATCTGGAACGAAAGTAATAACCGCTTCGCCAGTCTGTGGATCAAGTTCCCATTTCACAAGTCTTCTCAGAAAATAATAAGGAACTGATTCCAGAGGTATCTCAGTCAAACATTTAGCCGGCGAATAGTGAATTTTAACCAAAGGCTTCCTGGTGACTGGATCAATCTTTTTCTTCCACGTATACCGAGTTCCCAATGTCGGCTTCAATTTCGAATAAGTCTTCGTTAATACTTCCCGACGTAGACATCTTTGAATGAACTCAGCATAGTCATTCTCGAAAGGATTAATCAACTTCAGCTGAGCTAATCGATTAATCTCTCCTTTTGGCAACGTGCTCAATCTATCAAAGCGCATTCTAAAATACTGAACTCCATCTTCTCTCTTTATCATAAACAGATTCCTTTGACACTTCCAGCTTTTAATAACACCGGTATAATTCCGACTAACCCGGTACACTTGACATTTCACTGGAATAGGGACTGGATTTCGTCCCTTAGGCCACCATTTCTTGTTTCTCTCTCTCTTTTCTTCAGCAGTTAGTTTCTTTGCTGCTGAGTCCGGTGCCTGTGTCTCTGGAGCTGGAGTTGCAGCAGAACTAGATTCTCCATGTTGCGCTTTATCAGGACTCTCGTCTTCACTTGAATCAGATTCAATAATAGGTGCATCATCATAAGTTTCCCCAGATTGCGCATCATCATACGTTTCATCTGCATTCAACTGTTCCTCTTCAATCGAGACATCCTCGTTCATCTCAAACACATTCTCAGTTTCTTCCTCAGAGCCAACTCCACTGGCCATCCTTTGAATAAATGATAAGTCAGCGAATGAGTAATCAACTGCCAGTGGTCTCGGTTGCCCTGGAATATCATCAACAGAAAAGTAATCCAAAACAGAAATATTTTCATTAATATTTTCAATTACAGGGTTGGGATTTACAGACTCAGGTTGACTTGACTCTAAAGTGGGTATCCCAGACCCATACTCCCCCGAGGCAAGTAACCTGCCTTCCAAAACGTTAACCCTATTCTTCGTTTCCTCAAGCTCTTTAGATTGAACCTCGATCAAAGCAGCTTGTTCAGCAATCTTCTCATCCTGAGCCTCCAGCTTTTGCTTCATCAGCTGCATATCTTCCATTATCTTTTGCATGAAAGCTGGAGTCGGTTGAATCTCAAAAACATCCTGTTGCTGTGGATTGACTGGAGCTCGTGTCGACGAAGAACGACGAACACGACGTCTTGGTTGATAAGTCTCATCAGCAGGATCATCACCATCACGTGTACGCTTTCCCGTATCTCGTGGAGGCACATACTTGCGTCCTTGTCTGATCCGACGCTGAATACGTAGATATCTAAATGAATCTGAGAGCCTGATACGTTCCATTTCAGATGGATGTGGAACAGTACCATCAGAATGCTCAGGCGTCAGACCCCCATCCTGAGGACCTGCAGTGACCGGTTCTTCAGAATCAGAACTCTCAACCGTATCATGCGATGCTGGATTGTCCGAGTCAACGTGCCCGAACTGCTCGATATTCTCCAAAATAGCATCCACGTTCTCCCCCGCAGCTTGAGCAGGAATGTTTTCACCCCCAGCTTGAACAGGAATATTCACTAACGGTTGCTGCGGTTGCTGAGGTGCTGGAACATCCATATATTGAGGTTCCGGTGGCGGTACATAATTCGCGTCCACAATGGCACCAAACAAGGGAACATCCGCTGCTGCCGCAACCCCTTTCTCAAAACTTGCACAAATGGTGAAAATCCGACTCATCATCGGTGAAATCTTTAATAACTGATCGGGATCACCCTGTGCCTGAAGATTTGGGTGATGACGATTAATGTGCAACTGAACAAAACGTGGATATAAAATCCATTTCTGATCCCCTGCATTCGCGTTATCAACCATTGCCTTGAAGATAAATCCCGAGAAGTTGAACGGCTTGTTGTATACTAACGCCAACATAGCAGAAGCTAAACTTCGACTCATCCCATCCGTTCCACCTTTTCTATTCCCCAAACAAACGATAATCACGTGCATCAGATATCTCCAAACACGCGTGAGATTCGCTTTGCGATACTGATCGGAGGGAATCCCAGGATATCCAATCCGTTGCATAGCCCCGGTAACAAAAATATGATCAAAACTGATAGGCATATCCGGTTGATCGTTCAATTGTAAAAGTTCCCGAATGCTCTGTTCTGTAATAATGATCTCCGTACCCAGAACAGTAGAGACCAAGCGTATAACGTCGTTTTCAGTAACGACAGTTGCGTTCCGCCAGAATGGGTTGATCAGATTTCCAAAAACCACCGTGGTATCGGAAATAGCGTGGATTACCCTAGAACGTCTCAAAAATGCAATCATCGGACGATACGGTGCAGCTTTATCAGCAGTATCAACAAGATAAGCAGCCGTATTGTGACGAGCTTCAAAAATCAAAGCCATATCTGCAAAAACAGAAACATATTGCAACTCGAAAAAGGTTAGCCAAAAATTTTCATTTTTCATACAACCTTTTTCAAACTCCTGGAACTAGCGACGTAGCACCATACGTCGCATAAACACAGAGCGACGTAGAAAAGTACGTCGCCTAAATTCAAAATAAATTGAAAAGCGACGTAAGGCCGTACGTCGCATAAAATTCGAGCGACGTAAAGCGGGACGTCGCATTTTGCAATTTATTGTGAATTTAATCACTTTATTTAAAATAGCGACGTAGAGAGCTACGTCGCATCGGACGTCGCAGAAAAAGCGACGTAGGGAAAGGCGACGTAGGAATTAATAATAACTAATTTAAAGCGACGTAGGCGACTACGTCGCATCGTACGTCGCAACGATGAACATTCATCCCCAACCCAGAAACCCTAACCTCGAATTTAGGGGTTTTCAAAATCAAACGCACTACAAGGTGCGGCTTACGATGATGATCACGAAAAAATAAGTTATAACCATTATAACAACCAATTGACCATCGAATTCAACCCAAAACCAAAACCCTTGAAACCCGTAACACTTATATAGCAATTAAACATATAATACACGGTGAAAACAGGTAAATATGGTACCTAAGTGTGCGGAATAACGAGTATATGAAAACTACGTGAGTGAATAGGAACGACAACAGCTACAAATCACGAAAAAGCTCGAAGAATTGCTACGTCGCAAATCGCCGGTTGGTACGTCGCAGGCTACGTCGCACTTGAATAGTGAATACTGTGACGAGGTACGTCGCAGTGGATACTATTTAAAGTATAACCCTATGTGCGACGTAGGCTGGGACGTCGCAGGCGACGTAGAGCCGTACGTCGCATACAACAGTTTTGATCCAATTTCAAAATTTTCAAACCGTGTACTCGTTATTTTTAGCAAATAATTTCCAAATAACTCGTGACTTGGGAAAATAACCTAGAATAAAAATAAAACAAAATAAAATAAACTATAAAATCTTTTTTTTTTTTTTTTTTTTTTTTTTTTTTAATTTTACAAAAAATAGAAATAACTAACACTCTATTTTTGGTGACGGAGTTGTTTTGTCTGCTTAGGGATCATATCGGAATAACATGCATTTATTAGGAATAGTAAGTGTTATTTCGATCATCAGTATATTTGTCCACTTTAAATTTACGTGGCACATTTAAAACACCTGTTATAAAAATTATTTCAAGACAATTATTGGTATTGTTTGTCCACCTAAACATGTTACATCCGTATTTGTGAGCTAACCTTTATTGTTAGAATGAATATTAATTTTGTGAAACCTATTATATGATATACCGATAAACTTTAGTAAAACAAACACCGCATATTCATACAAGGTAGAGATTACAAGACCAAGGTTATCTCGGTTTTCTCGTAACATACACTTGATATTTATATTTAGGCATACATCAAACCGACTATGAAGATACTAGTGGCCCCAGATCTGTACAAAGTACAACAGAGGGTCCCTTAGTATGAACATAACAAGTTTGAGACTATTTGCATAACTAATGGATTCAGGTCTGTACGTGAGTACAACAATAGTCACCATTAGTTAGGCGAATAATCATATTATTACTATATGCCCATTTTACATTTACATAATTATGACAGTGTATGATAGTACTTCCATTTATCAATTAAGACTTATGTCATACATCATATAACATTTTTCACAAAGTAATAGACAAGTTTTATCATTACTTCTTACTCACTCACAAACCGGTGTGTAGCATGCCTACCAATACATCGTATGATGAAGATAATTTAGATAAAAACTGTTTTAAGTGTGTCAGATAAACCTACTGACACATCCAAGATAAACCTTAAAATTCCATTTTGTGCATATCACCCGATGTACTATCATATCCCAAGTTGTTTACAGACACAACTTCAACGTCTTATTTTTTAAAAATGTAGCAACCTTGCGTTTTCTTTAATACTAAAGAGCATAAAGAGTGGCTGTTGCGATGTTTTTTTTTTTTTTTTTTTTTTTTTTTTTTTTTTTTTTTTTTTAAATTGAATTTAAAAATCTAAAAAAAATCCAAGTCACAAATCATTTCTTTGACTGAAAGAACCTTAAATCTATTAGATTGACCAGTTCAATGAAACGTGATCGCAAAAAGGCTTTTGTGAAAAGGTCCGCACACTGCTTAAGGGTCTCTATATGTACAACATCTATAAGGTGTTTCTCAAAGCAATCCCGTATGAAGTGGAACCTAAGTTCAATATGTTTGGTCTTAGAGTGCTGTACGGGATTGTGGGTGATAGATATAGCAGCTGTATTATCAATATAAATAGGAGTCATAGAGAGATTGAACCCGTAATCACGCAGTTGATGCTGAATCCAGAGAACCTGAGAACAGCAACTTGCAGCAGCAACATACTCGGCTTCAGCTGTGGAAATAGCAACCGTAGTCTGCTTTTTGCACTGCCAAGAAACTAAGCGCGATCCAAGAAACTGACATCCTCCAGTAGTTGACTTCATATCTATCTTGCAGCCACCAAGATCCGAATCCGAATAGGCAGTTAACTCAAAGTTCTTCTCGTTTGAATACCATAGACCCAGAGATGGCCTAAAAGCGAGATATCCAAAAATGCGTTTTACTGCCTTCATATGAGACACCTTCGGATTTGCTTGAAATCGTGAGCAGAGAGAAACGGCAAACACGATATCTGGTCTTGAGGCAGTCAGGTACATGAGAGAGCCTATCATTGAGCGATAGTCTTTCTCCTTGCATTCTTCATCGTCCTCATTAGGTCCAAGATTGTGTCTTGCTTCAATTGGAGTGCCGTAGTGTTTACAGTTGAGCAATTCATACCGTTTTAACATGTCAATGACATATTTTGACTGATGGATATAAATTCCCTTGTCAGATTGCTCAACCTGTAGTCCCAGAAAGAACGTGAGTTCCCCCATAGCACTCATTTCAAACTCAGACTTCATCAATCTTTCAAAATCCTTGCACAACTGATCATTAGTTGATCCAAAGATTATGTCGTCCACATAGACCTGTACAAGTAACAAATCCGCTCCTTCACTTTTGATGAAAAGCGTGCTATCAATCTGTCCTCTATCAAAACCATTCTTCAGTAAGTACGTGGCAAGTTGCTCATACCAAAGTCGAGGAGATTGATGAAGACCATACAAAGCTTTCTTCAGCTTGCAAACATGATTAGGATGCTTTGGGTCTTCAAAACCGGGAGGCTGACACACATAGATCACTGCGTCAACATCTCCATAGAGAAAAGCACACTTCACGTCAAGTTGATACACTCGGAATCCTTTGAAAGAAGCATAAGCTAGAAAAATCCGAATTGATTCCAAACGAGCAACAGGAGCGAAAACTTCATCATAGTCAATACCCTCTAGTTGACTATATCCTTGAACTACCAGACGGGCTTTGTTTCGAATAACAGCCCCACGGTCATCCATTTTATTACGGAAAACCCAACGAGTACCCGTCAAGTGAGCACCCTTGGGTAGAGGAACAATTTCCCAAACATTCATCTTGTTTATTTGCTGTAGTTCCTCCTGCATAGCCTCGACCCAAGATGGATCCTTTAAGGCTTGATCAACCTTTTTCGGTTCAATTTGAGACAAATGACATGAATCAATATGAGCTATAAGTCCCAAAAGCTGCTGAGCTGAAGTCTGCTTTGTTTGCTGTCGTGTTTGAACAGATGCATGAGGATCACCAATGATATTATCAATAGGGTGATCCTTATGTATACGTGTTTCTGGTATGGCACCTGGCACAAGATCCACACCCAAATTGTTCAAATCTCCCTCAGTTTCAGGAGTAGCAGCAGACTCAGGAATGACTATCTCTTCTTCTTCTCCTTCATCTTCATGAGAAAATAAGTGAGAGTAGTTCATTGTTTCTTCCACTTCATCTTCTTCTTGAGGTTCCTCTAACGGAGGCATATTTGGATCATATGGAAGCTCCTTTGTATAGTTGTAAACTGTTTTAGAAGGAGCTGCCGAAGATGGTGGAGTAGGAGATGGTGTTGATGGTGGTGATTTGGTAGTTGTTTTCGGTTGTGTGGGTGTTGGTGAAGGAGTAGGTGTAGGTTGTGGAGGTGTAGGATTAGTCGGTGGAGGTGCGGGTGTTGCATTAGGAGATGGGTCGGATGGTTTATTAGTAACGGGTGTATCTTGAGAAATATCAAGCTCATGCAGTATAGAAACCAACTCTTCCGTTTCATCTTCTTCCGGAATATTGAAAGAGTTGAAGAGGTTTCCATAATTGAAAAACCAATCCGGACCCGTTCCTTGAGGAGGTTCCGTATACCTTAAACACTTCACTTCAAAATGCTCTTCGATCTGATTCGTTGATTTGTTGAAGACTCTTTTGTTCGGAGAGTTGACTGCATATCCAAGAAAAATCCCTTCAACAGCTTTATCACCAAACTTAGAGACCTTATCTTTTGTAATCATGATCAGGCATGGACACCCAAATGGTTCTAGGAACTGTAGATTTGGCTTACGGTTATTAAAAAGTTCATAGCACGTTTTGTTCCTTTTCTTAACCGTGAGTACTCGGTTGAGAACATAACAGGCAGTATTAACTGCCTCAGCCCAGAATATGATTGGTAACTTGGAGTCAGCTAACATAGTCCGAGCTGTCTCGATAATTGTCCTATTCTTCCTTTCTGCAACTCCATTCTGTTGTGGAGTCCTTGGAGCACTAAATTGATGCTCAATACCTCTTGTAGCACAAAACAATTCGAGAGTTGAGTTCTTGAACTCAGTTCCATTATCACTTCGTATCCTTTTCACCTTCAAGTTGCTCAAATTCGCCAACTTGTCCAACAAATACACCAGTATCTCAGGAGTTTCCCCTTTCGTGGTCAAAAAGTAAACCCACGAAAACCTTGAGTAGTCATCAGTAACTACCAAGCAGTAAGACCGACCACCAATGCTTTTCGTAGACACTGGACCGAAAAGATCCATATGCAGCAATTCCAATGGAGCATTTATGGAATTCACCTGCTTAGACTTATGGGACTTCTTACGTAACTTTCCTTTTTGGCAGGAGATACAGTCATCCTTTAGAGCAAATGACTGTTTTGGAACTCCTAGCACTAGATCATTTTTGGTCAAGAAATTCATTTTTCGGAAATGAATGTGTCCCATTCGCCTGTGCCAAAGCAGTGAATCCTTTTCAGAAGCCTTAGACAAGAGACACGTATACTCGTTCGATGTCTCAACAGTTCTCATATTCAAAATGTAGGTGTCATCCTTTCTTGGCGCTCTCAGTAACACCCATTCTTCCGGAATGACATACCCAGGCTTCAGTATCACACACTCAGTCTTTGTGAACACAGTTGTATAATCCTTATCACAGACCTGTGAAACACTTAGCAAGTTGTGCGTAAGCTGTTCCACGTAGTTCACATTTTCAAAACTAACATTGCCGTTAGTTAAGGTTCCTCTTCCAGAAATAGTCCCCCCAGAATCTCCAGCAAAGGCAACATAACCTCCTGCATGTGGTTTAATATCCACTAGAAGAGATACATCGCCCGTCATATGTCGCGAGCAGCCGCTATCCAAATACCATTCGCTATCTTTAACGCGTTCTGACTGCTGCAACACACAAACAAAGGAGATTAGTGAGAAACGGTGACCCAAGCCTTTACAGACTTAGGTCGACCGTGGTCATCAACAATAATCACGTCAGATAGAATTTTATCTTTAAACAAATTAGAATTTTTATCTGATGTGTTATTGTTGACGACTGAAGAGTCAACATCAGACTCTTTACGTTTCCAAACTTTTGAAGATTCAGAAATGGTAATAGAAGTAATGTTGGGCTTTTGAATTGGCAAAGATTTTTGCTCAACATTACTTGGTTTCGAAACAGGCTTGGGAGAGGTAGAGTAACGCCTAGGTGGAGATTTAGAAAAAGAGTTTTTATAAACAGATGTCCTAGGCATCTCTCTCCCATATCGCTGATTTGACAGCTTTGGACAATCACGGATTAAATGTCCTTGTTTCTTGCAGTAGAAACAAGAACGAGTCTCAACAAACGGTTGAGGCTGAGGTATTACCACAGGAGGTGGAGAAACATATCTAGAGCATGAACATTGAGTACACGTCTTAGAAAATGTTTGTCTTGGTTGAGAGGTTGAAGTTGATGGTTTATCATACGAAACATTTTCATTTACTGATTTTCTTTGCAAAATCTTTACAGGTGACTGTAAAGTTTGTTGTTTCGAATTTAAAACCTTAGCTTTTCCCTTATTTGGTTGAACCTTAATTTCCGGTTCAACCTTTGAAATCACTTTTTCAGGTTTAAATGCAACCTTCTTAACCTCCGGATACTCCTGATCCGTAATGTCCTCAATCTCAACTATCTCCTCAACACTAACAGGAGATTCATTCTTTACTTCAACTTTCTCCTTATCACTAACTGGAGATTCATGCACTGACTTAACAAACTTTGGCAAGGGGTACTCTGGCCGCATGGTTTTCTCCTTTGCCGGTTTGTTATTTTTGGTCTCTTTAGCATCTTTAGCTTTTAAACCATAGAGCTTGGACCAGTCAACTGGAATCTCTTCAAAGCCTTCCTTAACAGGCAGGGGACAACAAGTAGTAGGAGGGGGAACTGAGTTGTATCCCAATCCCTCATTCTTTTTCCCTTTAGTACCATGCTTGCTAAGGATTTCATTGAAGACAACTGTTGAGGAATTTGAACCTAAGATTTTACTCTTATAATTCTCATACTCAGCTTTTAAATCTGTAAGTTCTTTATTTAAAAGTTCAATTTCAACAAGATAGCTTTTAATGGCATCTTCTTGACTAAAAACCTTAGATTTATATTTCTGAGTATCTAACCGATGAGCCTCAAGATGTTTTTCATAAAGTTTCTCATTAGCTTTTAAAAAATTATTTGAGTCGGTTAGTTTTTCATTCTTTTTCCTCAATTCAGCTGTCTCTGTCTGATATGCCTTTAAAGATTCAGTTAACTTTATGCATGAAATACAATTTAACGGTTCATCATGTACCTCATTCACAATGTGAGCCATCAGACACTGTTGGTAATGCTGAGAGACAGGCGTCCAATCTTGACTTGTAGGCTCAAAAGCAATCAGGGCATTATCAGCAATCCCTCTCTTGGTAACTTCCGTTTCTTTGGCCTTTGGAGGAGTAGACGGTGTTGTAAATCCCGATGCTGGCATTTTGGGTTTCTCGCACTCCCTGGCGAAGTGACCCAAATTTTGACAATTGTAACATCGGACCTTACTCTTGTCAAATCCAAAGCCAGTCTTTCCATCACCCTCCAAGCTTTTACGCCCTGTCCTCTGCAAAAACTTCTGAATTCTGCGGGTGATCATTGCCACATTCCAAGTCAAATCCATTTGCTCCAGATCGTCTTCATCAAGCTGAGCATAGTCCTCCTTAGTCAACTCCAAAGTTAGATTCGGTTGAGTAACCAAATCCTTGTAAGAGCTTAAGAAAGCTGTGTAAATTGCAGCTTGCTCCTGAATAGCAGGTGTGACTTGAACCTGTTGTTGATTTGAAGAAGGTCCAGTCATAAAAACCGAATGAATCCCATCAGAAGAAGAAGAATTCGATGAAGCATTTGTATTTGATACAAAGGCAACTCCAGATCCATAAGTCTTTCCAGAGTTGATCTGAACACCATACACACTAGGATTCTGAACAGCAGAACCAGACCTAGTTTCTTTCTTCTTGATCTCCATCGCGTGAGCTTGAAGATCCCCTATCAACGCATCCAAAGACATGTTTGCAAGTTCTTCATTTTCCTTTAAAAATTGAACTTTAATATCCCAAGAACTCGGCAACACATCCAGCAGCTTCTTATTTACTTCAATTGAAGGAAAAGTATAACCCCCTTCAAACAACTCACCAACTAACCGTGAGTACCTAGTAAATAAAGAAGTCGTGTCTTCATCAGGAAGGATGTCAAAGATATCGTACTGTTTCTTAATCAGTTCGAGCTTTGCTTCCTTGTACTTATCATTCCCTCCACAACGAGTTTCAATAGCCTTCCACAAATCAAAGGCTGTTTCATGAGTTCGGAAAAGCCATAGCACATCCTTGGTTAAGCACATTTTAATCATTGAAAAAGATTTTCTTTCAGTATCAAAATCTTTCTTCTCCTCAGGAGACATGGCTTTATAGGGCTTAGCAGGACGAATACCTCGGTATTCTCCGTCAGCTAATGGAGCTACATAACGCTCACGTAATGGTCCCCATAATTCTGGACAATGGAAATCAATATATTGCTCAACTCGGTCTCTCCAGTACACGTAATCCATGTCCGCAGTAAAAAGTGGAGGTTTATTACTTGAACCTATGTCATTGCTTTGTTTAATCATTTCCCGAAGTCCTCTAATATCCTCTTTATCAGCTGCCATTGTAAATACTTAATCGAAAAATCAAACTTCTGGTCTAAGCGACGTAGAGGGGTACGTCGCACAAAGAATATGCGACGTAGATGGGTACGTCGCAAAAAGGATATGCGACGTAGATAGGTACGTCGCAAAAAGCAAATGATTCAATTAAGAATCAGAAAGTGCGACGTAGAGTGGTACGTCGCAGAATCAGGCTACGTCGCAACGCAGCGTCGCAGAAGACTAATTAAAGTCAAAATAGCGACGTAGAGAGGTACGTCGCAACGGTACGTCGCACGAACTAATTAAAGTTCAAAAACACTACGTCGCACGCGACGTCGCAGCTTACGTCGCTTTGCTACGTCGCAAAACGTGCTGAGCAGCGGCCAAAAACCCTAAAAACGAATTTTTAACCCTAAAACCAAAACCACGAATGTCGAACGACTGAAACCTTCAAGAATCCCAATAATACTGATCGAAAACCTGTAAAAACACAAAACAAACGTAATAAACACGAAAACTCACGAATATCACGTCCTTTTAAAACCCAAACTCGATCCGAATCGCCAAAAACGAGCTTCACTGCTCTGATACCAGTTGTTTGTCCCTTACTTAGATCTAGCACGAACCGAGTCAATCCAATCGATGGCGGAAACAACGATTAGATTATTAACTAAACACACGAACAATCAATACGCAATGAATATCAAACGAACGTAATATTATTGATTATAGTCGATCAGATTACAGAGAATTTCGACAAATAGCGTTTAGGGTTTCGTCAACCCTAAAACAGAAAACACAAATCGTATTTATACAAAAACTGGCACCTGCGACGTAGCACGCTACGTCGCAGGCCCAAGCCCATGCGACGTTGGCTACGTCACAGGCCCAACACCTGACGTCGCACCTGCGACGTAGTGCGCTACGTCGCAGGAGTCAGGAATCCTATTTCTAATTACAAACTACGAGCTAGACCAACTGACAGACACTAAACATGTACTAACATTTCTAATTAAAATCGTTTATATATTCTGGTTCATCTCGGCTCGCATGGGCCAGCGAGTTCGGTCCAACTCGCAGCCCAAGCCCACTATAGGACTCGGCTTGCCAGACTACTTCAGCCTATGCGAGTTCAAACCTCATCTCGCAGCTCAGATCGCTGCGACCTGAGATCTCGACTCGCCTTGCACTAAACGTATATACTTATTTCGTATTTAATAATTTGTCTAACTTTAACAAAATAATATGTTTAACGAATATTACTAACAAAACAAATATTTATTTACAAATCTAAACCAATGTACAAACGTAATAATAATTACACCATTCCTATTTCAAGCTAGATCTGTTGTCACAATCTATGTCTCAACAGTGACGGTACAGTGACCCTTGCTCAACTACCCTGTTACGGAATAGTGAGTCTCTGGAGATAACTCCGGGGTGCATGCATGAGGTAACAAACTGCCATTAAGGATACTCTGACCTTTCTTAACACCTAAACCTAAATGTGTCATCTAAATGTGTACTGGTTATTTAACTATGTTATTCTAAACTATCGGTTATGAAGAGTTAAGGGGTTTAAGCATCTGGGAATACAGCCGACTCCTTGCTTTCTTTTCAAAACTCATATTTAGTTAAGCTCAAATACTTCCGTCTTGAATTAGACCCTCCTTTACAATCAGACGTCATCCCTAGGTATACTTATGGTGTATAGTGCATTAAGTATTTCCACAGCTTGTATAAATCTAAGTATACTCACGGTGTACAGTACTTTTAAGGTTTAGCATCTCCACAGCTTTATGTATCCTAGACCATGTTCTAGAAGGGTGGCTTCTAGGTAATTCACGATGAGATGATCCTACGGCATTTCCTTAGCTTCCACGTATTTGTACTCCACACGAGGTGTTTCCAACACTATACGAAGTACAGTGCCATTTAACGGAGTCTCATAGCTTCTTACTGTAACACAGATAACTATGTTTACGTAGTATTCGGGTTTGCAAAGTCCTATCCTAAGGGCAATAGTCACGTGAAAGACCGGAAAGGGTGAACGATAAAGTCTATATTCAGGATAAGTTTAGACTGATAACAAAGTATAACAACTCCCATTTATATAATAATCGGGAACATTATTCCACAACGGATTGTACCCACGACTTTCATAGCTTCCACGTTCCGTACTCCACACATTAGTGATGTTTCCGGCGCTATACAAATGAAAGCCGTATAACGTTACCTTCGTTGTTTCATAATGATGTTATCCCAATATCATATATTTGGAGTAACATCATCGCTACTATTTAAATCATGGCAAACATACAAGCAACTAATCACAAAGCATATCAATAAATATTTCTAATATTAATAAATCACAAACATCAAACAAGAACACTATGAAAAATTAATAATAGAAAGGATAGATAATACCGATACGAATTGCGAGCAGAATAACACTTGTATTTCTTCATAAAATCCATGCATTACATAAGCTAGCCTCTAATAATTAATTACATAACTAACCTACTTGAAAAGGAAAGGCTTCCCTCCACTAATCTTCTCACTAGTCCAAGGGTTTAAAACCCTAGTAAGAAACTAGAGAGAAAGACTAGAGAGAGAACCTACTACAAGACTAATTCTCCTCTAATTCCTAAGAGTAGTGCTAGAGAGAGAAACTATACTAGAGAGAGATGAGAGAAATGGAATGAGAGGTGTGTATGAAATGGTGGAGGAGGCCATCTATTTATAGGTGATAATCACCTTGGAGCCAAAGCAAGATTTCTTGGAGCCAAAGGAGCAAGCCATGGAGCCAAACTTGGAGCCAAAGGAATAATGCTTGGAGCCAAAGGAGAAATACGTACAAGCATCAAAGCACATCGTACAAGCGAACCAAGCATGAAGGAGGATGACCGGATGGACCCTAGCCTTGCCAAAACATTATATGGGGTCAGAAGGGCCGTATACGGTCTTGTGGGGCCGTATACGGCTTGCCAAGGCCGTATACGGGGTGTTTCGGCTTTCCTTCGTTGCTTAAAACGCTCGTATCTCCTTCGTTACACGTCCGTTTGACTTGATTCTTTCGCCCACGATCTCGTAATTCCGTTACGCTTCTAATGGTACCAATTTCACAGAAATTGGATGTGTGTAACTCAAGCATGTTTGGAATGACTTTTAACGATCTGTAGAAGCCGTATCTCTTCCGTTCTTCACCCAATTTGCATGATTCTTGATTCTCCCGTCTCGTTTTTACCTATTACAACATATCATAAGGTTAGAATGTGCTTATCATAAGGTAAATGAGGATGTGAGAATTGGTCGTTGTTTATTCGCTCTGTTTTGCTCGTTATTTGGACGTTTTTAGTGGTTTTTGTAGCAACGCCTATATTTGGAGCACTTTAGTGAATTTTAGTAAATAATGATTGTTTTGGAATGTTTTCACTAAAGATGTGTCCAAAAAGTGGGGAATATCATACTTAAAAACAGGACTTTTTGCGTCACATCAAGTTATCCCACACTTAGACGTTGCTTGTCCTCAGGCAACACTCAGTTTTTGAAAACATTTTAAAATATGTTAGAGTGAGTCAGAACATTTTTAAGAGTTACCACTTCCAGATGCAAGTTAGATAATTTCAGAAATATAGAGAAAGATAAGATGATCCTTCCTTAAACAAGAAAAGATTCATTTAAGCATACATCTAAATCTCATGATCTTGGAGTACACATGACTAGGCGATCTCACTAAAGGTGGTCACTCAATTCACTCTATGGATAGTGGTATTTTTGGGTGTAAGGGTTGCTTATCTTAAAAACAACTGAGATCATGAAAAACTTTATTTTAGAACGGAAAAGAGATAGCTATTCGTCTTTTATCATATTCTTCTTGTGGGGATGATACTTTGAAGGACTTAGCTTTATTCTTGCGGAACTATTTTTCTTTTCTTTTCTACTTTTTCTTCTTTTCTATTTTCTTTTTCTACTTTTTTCTGTTTTTCTATTTTCTTTTTCTTCTTCAGAATTTCTTTGCCAGAGAATTTCCAAGGATATTTTTCTTTTGATTCTTTCAGAAATCCCTTATCTTGAACATTTCGATTCTTTTCATGGTGCCAATTTTACGCACCAGGGATTCTCAAGAGAGATAATCTTTTGGAGAACACGAAAGTGGTAGGATAAGTGAAGCGGATATTCTAAAAGATGTTCCTCATAACCTCATAAATTCTAAGATAAGTTTTGGGGATATTTTGGGAAGTAGGGTTTAAGTTGTGAGGGTTGTATGAAACGAAAGGTTTAGGCTCAACATGGTTTACTAGGCAGATCATCAATACTAAAAATGAGTATCGGAAGGGTTTTGGGCTTGAAGAGATATGTAAAAAGTGGTTTAATTCCTAGGGAATGTCAAGGTCATTTAATTGCACCTATACCGCGTACGGTACACACCAATGTGGTCTCGAAGCGTATGTCAAGAGCAAGTTCTAATTCAGAGATACATGCATCGGCACATACAAGAAATGAATAGTGAAACATTAAAGATGAATGCTTTTAGGCTCAAGATACCTCACCGCAAATAGGGTTGTATGTGCTTCGTCATGCTTCCTATTAGATTATCATTTCTTGCTTAAGAAATTTCTACCTTATTTTCCCTAGATTCCGAAATATTTTACTCATATTTGAAAACAGCTCCTCTCCAAAGACATTATGACTCAAAAATAGCAGAGTTAATCAGATGATTTGGCTCATACTTTTTAATTTTCTTGAAAATTTTTGAAAAATTTGAGGAACATTTTCTGAGTTTGCTATTTTGGACATTAAAAATCATAAAAAAAAACTAACCAAGGTATTCTATACCTGCTATCCCACACTTAGAGGAACATTGTCCATAATGTTCTCTTGAGTTGAGATTTACTGAAAGTAGAATCCCACACTTAGAGTTTGAACATGTTAGAAAATGTTTCTCAAGTGTTTGTTTTAGGTTGGAATCCCACACTTAGTGATAAGCTTAGGATAGAGTATAGAGTACATAACAAAGAAACAAAGCAAACAAAACATAGAATCATAAACAAAAGAGGGTAAAGGGTTAAGACACTCCCCAGATAGCGAGCTGCACTGAAGCTGAGAGTCTGAATTTGCTGAAAAGAGACGTTGCCAAGATCTTTTTTTTCTGCATCCATGAAGATCGGCTCGGCTTCAAGCATCTTGCTATTGGTTTATTCATTCATTATTCTCTTATGAATCAATCTCGTAGGTGTGAACACGTTGGACGTAGCCTTTTACAAACTCAATTTTTATGCAAATGGAAAGAGAAATCACTGTCTCAGAATTTGAAAAGATGTTTTCTATTACAAATTAGTTTTATAAAACATGTGTTTTTAAACGAGTTCGAGCATAATGCATAAAATTAGTATGCAAGTACCTCAAATGCTCGAAACACATGAATTATTAGTTTTCAAAGTTATTTCCTATTTTCTGAGACAGTGGTTTATTTGCAAATGAGTTGTAAATCTACAGAAGTTTTCATAAAGTATTTCTGGTACATCCAAGTGTGAAGGATAGTCAGAGATTTTCTTCACTTGTTGACACTTTCTCTCAACACGTCTTAATCCACGGGTTGCCTCCCGAGCAGCGCTGCTATTATAGTCGAGAGCTCGACTTCCAAAATGATAGAAAATAATGTGAAGTGATGTCATTCTCCGGACACAAGCAGAGTCAACCTTGAAGCACCAATGTTGGATAGAGATAACTGGACGAGGATCCTAATCATTAAGAGATGATGATGTAA
The DNA here is from genome assembly GCA_949592205.1 of Helichrysum umbraculigerum. Taxonomy (NCBI): domain Eukaryota; kingdom Viridiplantae; phylum Streptophyta; class Magnoliopsida; order Asterales; family Asteraceae; genus Helichrysum; species Helichrysum umbraculigerum. The sequence goes on from CATIUR010000001.1 coordinate 591,839, forward strand.
ATGACTCTCTAATGATCTGAAAGTGCTGAATCCAATGACCATTAATATCTATCGCCCGAGATCTTTGCTGACAACTGATGCAATGAATCTGATTGTTGTTCTTATCAGCAGAGATCAATCCCATATCTAATCCTTTGATAGCCATTCCTACGCCAGCCTATATCTCTGAGATGTTATAGTGTATACTTGTAGGCGGTGACATTACTATAGCAGATGAATGGTTCCCGATGGTGGTGGTGATAAGTCTGAATGGGTGGATGGATGTGTGAATGTAGGTGGCTATTGTGATGACGGATGATGTTTTGGGGTTCAATACAAAACTATGCTAGCAATCAAGGATGTGCTAAGGTTTAGCTCTAGGATGTGGGTGCATGTTGTGAATGTTGAGCTGATCTACTTAATGAACTAGTCATAGACAACTAGAAATCATTTATGTGTCTGAAAGAGGTATCTCTTCTCCCTGCAAAGCAATGCTCCAAAGATTTCCAAATTTAATGAACTACAAGATCCCCTTGTTGCCTTTCCATTATTCTCAAAGATTCTTTACCCATAGGCGGCAATCCCTGTTTGTTTGGCATTTGAACAAGTAGAGCAAATAAACGTGATCTAACAAACAAGTGATTATTCTCCAAATCATAGATTTACTGGTTTGCGAATACCTATCAAAGTGAATGCTTTGAAGATGAAACAAACCAGTGTATGAATTAGAGTCTAATCTCACACTGAAAGTGTTAGTTGCCTATAATTTCACCATAGCACAAACAACAGATATGGGAATACCAGTATTATCAGTTGAATTAGGTAGCCAAGTGTCGTGCCTCCAGTGGTCGGACGGGTTTTAATCCGGTCGTTGAACCAACCAACCAGGATGCGCGGACAGGGTTTAAATTTATAGAGCAGGGGAATCCTAAGTTGTATACTACTGACAGACCTAAAAGGGCAGCAAGTGGTATGTATGACTCAGGTGTCGTTCTTCAAACTACAACGAGCATGGGAGTCTAGGAAGTTTTATTATCTTTGGAGATTCAGCTAGGGTTTTTAAAAGTTTTTGGATAGGTTTGGTTTTTATAACTAAATACTAATTTAAATAAAGAAAATAAAACAAAAGAGGTTTGTACGGAGACTCGGTCAACAGAGGATAAGCGAGTGTTTACTATGATTTCGTTAAATGTTATTGATGAATAGTCAAGGGTAAGGCTACTAGATGTGATGACTAATCCGGAGAGGATAGAAACATAATTAATGCAAAGTATTGTACCTACGACCGTTCCGCGGCTTCCATACGTTTGTACTCCACCAATTGGTGTTTCCAGCACTATACCGAGTAATAGGGAGTTTTACGGTTTTTCCGTTACATTAATTAGGGTTCCATATTACTCTCGCAGATTTCCTATATCCGAATGAGCTACAACTACGAGCCTATTAAATATCTAACGTAGAGTTGTCCGCAATCAGATAAATAACATGTCACGTGGATAGCAGTTATAGAAGTCAGATACACCGGAAGTTCTCCCAAATGTACAGACCAATTTAACCGACGACTATCCTCGAATCCTGGTCCCCAGTCACAGTCATCAGAGACGTCTGTATCGTAGCGTGAATTGTTGATTGAACAAGAACACGAACGGGGATAATCCCGTGGACCAAGTTGGGATAATCGGGCTAACGATCAGTTAAATTGTTCAGCATTACAGATATAAATCATCACAACTATTCCATGCATGTTAATCTACTGTGTAAACCAATATTCTGTGTCTGAAAACCTAATTATACAGTTACTGATATGAACCAGGAGGATAACTCTAGCATGCATCATTCCTAAGGCAACAATCAAACAAGAGCATGCAATAGGGTGACACATAACAGAACATCATAAACCTAAGCATAGCAGATAACCAATAATCAGATCATAGATATCCCGAAAGTTCTGTCAAAGATATATAACAGATAAACATGAATCTAACCTATCTCTAATCCTACGCTCCATGTCTCTTATGATTTGTTTCAACCTAGAGAAAATAGCCATACCAAGTTCATTGATCATCAAGTATAGAATAGGTAGAGAACGTACCACTAGTAATTGGCCAAGTTCTAGCAGGAAGCTTCTAACCACAGCATAGGTTGGATAGATAAACATTCGAGATTCAGTTTATGAGTTCATACACAGTTTAAAGTAACACGGGCAGAGTAACAGCATGGCATAAACATATTGACTATTCTAACATAACTACATCATAGTAAACACAAAGAAATGTCTAGTCTAACATTACATATCTAGCATACAATCCTAAACAAGCATAAACAAAGCAACACATGTTTAAAACTGGAAAGTAAGAGATATATAAATAGAACCTGATACGAATTTATTACAGACAGATCTTCGCGAATACAATGTCTTGGAGTGACTCCGTACAAAAGCTAAAAGCTACCTCTACCTAACTATCTCTCTAACTAGCTCAATTCTAGAGAGAGAAACTCTTTTAGAGAGAGAAACTAGAGAGAGAGTGATGTGTGTGAGAGAGAAAGTGTAGGGGGAGAATGAAAATGAGAGAAATGGTATGTTGGTGAAGTGAGGGGTGTCCACTATTTATAGGCAAAGCATTAAATCGCACGTACAACTCACGAAGCAGCACGTACAAGCAAACGAAGCAGCATACGGGGGTGCAGGGGCCGTATACGGCCTTGTAAGGGCCGTATACGGTGTAGTAAGGGCCGTATACGGTCTTACAAGGGCCGTATACGGTGTGTGGGGCCGTATAATGGCTCTGTCTGATTTCGTTCGTTGCTTAAAACGTTCGTATCTCCTTCGTTATGCATCCGTTTGACTTGATTCTTTCGCCTGTGGTTTCGTAATTCCGTTACGCTTCTAATGATGTCAATATCATAGAAATTGGATGTGTAGAGCTCAGGCGTAGCCGAAATGACTTTTAGTGGCTCTGAAAGTGCAGTGTCTTCTCCGTCCTTTGGCCGTTTCACTTGATTCCAAATTTTTCCGTCTCGATTTTACCTATACAACAGATGGTAGAAGTTAGGAGGTGTGTCTTGACAGGAAAATGAGGTCGGAAGAATCGGTCTGTATTAAAATGCTGTGTTTGTGCATTTTTAGAGTGTTTTCAGTGATTTTTACCACAACGTCTACTTTTGATCCACTTTAGTGAATTTTAATAATTAATCAATGTTTTGGAATGTTTTTACTAAAGAAAGGTCCAAAATGTAAGGAATAAAGCTTCTAAAAATATGACTTTTTACGTCACATCAAGTTATCCCACACTTAGACGTTGCTTGTCCTCAAGCAACAACTCTCTGAAAAATGTTTTAAGTCATGTTTTTAGGGGCGAGTCAGAGAATATTTTCCGAGATTAGCATTTCCTCATATAAGCAAGTTACTTCTAAAAGTGTGGAGGAGGATAAGATGATCCTTCCATAAACAAGAAGAGATTCTCTTAGGCGTACATCCAAATCTCGTGATCATGGAGTACACATGACTAGGCGATCTCACTAAAGGTGGTCACTCAATTCACTCAAAGTGTATCGGGTTTCCTATCAATCTAGCTCAAACGAAATCGCTCAAAATAGCCAGTCATGCTGCACTCATCGTCATAGGCTTGATCGAGAATCGGATCTCCACCACTTAGGTGAGGACGGTGCTAATTATCTCAAGACATTCAGAGGGTTGTAGTGTTTGGTGAGGGTGAAGGGTATGGATAGTGGTTTGTTTGGTTGTGAGGGTGTTTAGCTTATCCTAAAATCACTGAGATTATGAACAACTTTATTTAGAATGCAGAGGAACGGAGAGTTGGTAGCTGTTTCAGCTTTTGTCGGATTTTCCATGAAGAGCTATGCTTTGAAACTTTCAGCTTTATTTGCGGAGCTATTTTCATTTCTTTTCTTTTTCTTCTCTTCGGAATTTCTTTTAGAGAATTTCCAAGGAATTCTATATTTTGAATCCTTTAGAAATCTTTTCCTCTATCTTGATCATTTTGATTCTTTTCCAGGTGCTAATTTTTCCCGCACCATCGTCCTTCCAGTTCTCTTATGTGCTAATTTTCCCGCACCATTTGTTGAGAAGCTTGATTTTGGAGAATGCGAATGAGTATGATATTTGAAACAGATATTCTAAAAGGGTGTTCTTCATAACCTCAGAAATTCCAAGATAAGTTTGGGGGGTAATTTTGGGTAGTGGGTGAAAATTAGGGTTTTGAAGAAACGAAAGGTTTAGGCTCAACAGGGTATACTAGGCGGATCTTCGATACTAAAAATGAGCATCGGAAAGGGTTTTGGTCTTGAAAAGATATGTAAGAAATGGGTTAAGTCCTAAGGAATGTCAAGGTCATTTAATTGCACCTATACCACGTACGGTACACACCAATATGGTCTCGAAGCATATGTCAAGAGCAAGTTCTAATTCAGAGATACAGACATCGGCACACACACAAGAAATGAATGTGAAGCATTAAAGATGAATGCTTTTAGGCTCAAGATACATCACTACAAAAGGTTGTATGTGTCTAGTCATGCTCCTTTGACTATTACTTCTTGCTTAAGCAATTTCTACCTTATTTCCTTTAGGCTTTTAGAAATATCATACTTATATTTTGAAAATGGTTTTTCTCAGTAGTATCTGAGACTCAAAAACTGAGTTAGACTCATTAATTTTGAAAAAATTTGACCTTATTTTTGAAAACTTTTTGAGAGAAAGATTGCTATTGGACATAAAAAATCACCATTTAAGGTATTCTATACCTGCCATCCCACACTTAGAGGAACATTGTCCCTAATGTTTTCTTGAGTAGAGATTTTACTAGTAAAATCTCACACTTAGAGTTTGAACATGTAAGTAGATGTTTCTCAAGTGTTTTAATTTGGTCTGGAATCCCACACTTAGTGATAAGTTTAGGATGAGGCACAGAAATTAAACGCACTAACATAGGAATAGTAAAACATAATTGAAACGGGGAGAAAGGAACAGAGAGACTCCCCATTTGTGTTTACTGGAATAGACCAGGTTTGTGCAGGAGTGGTGCTAGTGAATTGCTGGATTTTAAGGACCAGGCTCGTTTAAGATCATCCATTCCACACAAAGCTGAATTCTGCAATAAACAACAACACACATATCACAGTATCTCATCTAGGTAGCAGGTCTAAAGCGTAAATACAGAGTCGTAATACAGAAAGTAAATAATAAAGATAGAATCTAGTAATCATCAAGTAGGTCGTCAGTGTCAGGATCAAACCCTGCCTCAGCATCCCTGTCGAAAACAGAAGTCGGGGATGGAATGGAAAAATCCATAGTAGTCATAGCCTGACTCACAATCTCGTCAGTGGAAGTGTGGGTGACAGAAGTGTGAGCATCAAAAACAGCCAGAAGCTGCTCTGTGAGGCTGCGATCTGGTGATGCAAGTCCTGTGGGCAATGCTGGATCAGGATCAGCAGCTGCAGCAGTGGGGCTAGTGGAAGGTCCGGCAGTAGAGACAACAGGTGGATCTGCAGGAGGAAAGAAGGAGCATGGAGGTCGAGATGGTCCCTGATCTGGGCCAAGCCTGTAGGGAATGGCATCAGGTCTCGGAATCTTGAGCCGCTCACAGATAGAGGACATGATGTCATGCTGGATGGAGAGTGTCCGGAAGAGGGCCCACGAAGCAGCTGGGTCAGCCGTAGTGATACCGTACTCGAAAGTAGGTACGGGGGCTGGCAAACATGATGAGGGCCTCTCATCGGGCAACTCCTCGTGAGTGATCGGGACATCAGTCAGGTCCTCCTCAGTGATGGTCAGCATAGCCGCTCTCTGTGCTCTGCGTCTACGAGGTCTGTGTCGTCTGCGTGGTCTCGCAGCTACATGTTCGGCATCAACAGCGTCCATCCTGAAACAAGATAAAATAAACAGGTAATGCTAATAATGATAGTAAATGAATAATACTTATCTCAGATTTTGCAATTTGAAGTCAGATAAGTGGCAAGCCTGCAATTTTATTAGTTCAGAGACAACCATACTTAATAAAAATAAATTAAGAAATAAAATAACAGAATTTAAATAAAGATAGGCTTGGGGTGCCTCCCAAGAGCGCTTGTTTTACGAGTCTTTAGCTTGACTCTTTGTACCTTTCTGTCGACTCACGGTGGTTCAAAGATAAAGACATCTTCCCTAATGGGAAAGTCTTTGAAGTAATGCTTTAAGCGATGACCATTAACCTTAAAATTACCTTCTGGTGCCTCGAGTTCGACTGCACCGTAAGGAAATACCTTTGATACTATGAATGGTCCGCTCCACTTGATCCTAAACTTGCCAGAGAATTTCTTGAATCGCGAGTTGAAAAGCAGCACTTTATCTCCTGTTTTGAATCTTGAGGGCCTCAGCTTAGCATCGTGAATTCTCTTAGTTCGTTCCTTGAAGCTTAACGAACTGTCATATGCCTGATCTCTTAGTTCGGCTAACTCATTCAACTGCATTCGTCTATTTGCTCCAGCTGTAGAAATATCTAAGTTGCAGTTCTTTAAAGCCCAGTATGCTTTATATTCCAGCTCAATTGGTAAGTGACATGCCTTGCCATAAACTAGACGATATGGTGTGGTTCCTAATGGTGTTTTATAGGTGGTTCTGAATGCCCACAATGCATCATCTAATTTTTCAGCCCATTTGTACCCATGATTACCAACAGTTCTTTCCAAGATTCTTTTCAAAGCTCGATTTGTTGCCTCAGCTTGCCCATTTGTCTGGGGGTGATAAGCTGTTGACGTCTTGTGAGTGACACCATACTGTTGCAGAACTTTCATGAATTGAACGTTGCAAAAGTGTGTACCACGATCACTGATTATTGCTTTTGGAGTCCCAAATCGACTGAATAGCTTTTTGAGAAATTTGGTTACCACTTTGGCGTCATTTGTTGGGAGAGCTTGGGCCTCGGCCCACCTGGAGACGTAGTCGACTGCAACCAAGATGTACTCTTTACCGTTAGATTTAGGGAACGGTCCCATGAAATCTAATCCCCAGATATCAAAGATTTCCACGGCCTGTATGTTCGTGAGTGGCATTTCATTCCGGGCTGTTATATTGCCTTGTCTTTGGCAGATATCGCAGCGTCTCACCAGATCGTACGCATCTCGAAATATGGTTGGCCAGAAAAAGCCGGCATCGTAGACTTTTCTTGCGGTCATGTTGGTACCGTGATGTCCTCCAGTAGGTCCATGGTGGCTTTGGTGTAGGATATGTTCTGCCTCTTTCCCATCAGCGCATCTTCTAATGATTTGATCAGGGCAAACCTTAAAGAGGAAAGGGTTATCCCAATAGTAATGTTTTATATCGCGGTAGAATTTTTGTCTTTGAGAGGTTGGCATTCCTTTAGGTACGACTTTTCCCACCAAATAATTGGCATAGTCAGCATACCAGGGATCATTTGTAGATCGTGACCCTTGATAGTATTTACCAACATGCATGAGCTGTTCTTCTGGAAACTGGTCTTGAATGTCTTTTTCGTGCAACTTATACATTGAAGGATTCTCTAATCGGCTGAGATGGTCCGCCGCGACGTTTTCTGCTCCCTTTTTGTCTTTGATCTCGATGTCGAATTCTTGAAGGAGTAGAATCCATCGTAGAAGGCGAGGTTTAGCATCTTGCTTCTTAAAAAGATATTTCAGAGCTGAGTGATCTGTATAGACAATAGTTTTAGACAAGATTAGATAAGAACGAAATTTATCAAAAGCAAATACTACAGCTAGCAGCTCTTTTTCTGTGGTTGTATAATTCTCTTGGGCGTCAGTGAGCGTTTTGCTGGCGTAGTATATTGGTTGAAACTGTTTCTCCTTCCGCTGTCCCAGAACTGCTCCGACTGCTAAATCACTGGCGTCGCACATGATTTCAAATGGGAGACTCCAGTCTGGAGCAACCATGATCGGTGCATGAACAAGCAGATCTTTCAGATGATCGAAGGCCTTGAGACATTCGTCTGTAAAGACAAACGGAGTATCCTTTTCGAGGAGATGAGTCATAGGTCGGGATATCTTAGAGAAATCTTTGATAAAGCGACGGTAGAACCCGGCGTGTCCTAGAAAACTTCGGATGGCTTTGACAGAGGTGGGTGGTGGAAGTTTTGAGATAGTCTCGACTTTTGCTTTGTCAACTTCAATTCCAGCTTTGGATATACGGTGTCGTAAAACTATGCCTTCTTTTACCATGAAATGACATTTTTCCCAATTCAGAACTAGGTTCGATTCTTCACATCGGGTGAGCATTTTGTTCAAGTTAGAAAGACAAGTGGTGAACGAATCTCCGAAAACCGAAAAATCATCCATGAACACTTCCATGCATTGTTCAATCATGTCATGGAAGATTGCTACCATGCATCTTTGAAATGTCGCCGGTGCATTACACAAGCCAAACGGCATACGTCGGTAGGCAAAGGTTCCGTATGGACAAGTGAACGTCGTCTTTTCTTGGTCCTTTGGATCGAGAGGTATCTGAAAATAGCCGGAGAAACCATCGAGGAAGCAATAGAATTCGTTTCCTGAAAATCTTTCAAGCATCTGATCAATGAATGGTAGAGGGTAGTGATCTTTGCGTGTAGCTTCATTTAGTTTCCGATAGTCGATACATACCCTCCAACCCGTGACGGTTCGTGTTGGAATCAACTCGTTGTCTTCGTTAGCGATGACCGTCATGCCTCCTTTCTTTGGGACGACTTGAACTGGACTGACCCATGGGGAATCTGAAATAGGGTAAATTAAACCAGCATCCAAGAGCTTGATAACCTCCGTTTTCACCACGTCTTGAATCTTTGGGTTAACTCTCCTTTGCCTTTGAATAGAGGGCCTGAAGTCATTTTCCATTAAGATCTTGTGAGTGCAGTAATTTGGGCTGATCCCCTGTATGTCAGAGATTTTCCATGCAATCGCTTTCTTATGTGACTTTAGAACCTCAATGAGTAGTGCTTTCTCTTCACGCTTCAGATCTTTGGATATGATAACTGGTAAGTGCGAAGTTCCTTCGAGAAAAGCATATTCAAGGTGTGAGGGAAGTTCCTTTAGCTCCAATTCGGGTGGTTCTTCAGTGGAAGGCTTCATCCTGGAAATCTCGTCTCTCTTAAGCTCATCGTATGTTGTCTGATAATCTGACTCAACTGCAGGTGCCTCTGGAATGTTGGCTGATGCTATTTCAACCCATTCTGTATTGTTGTAAAATTCATCTTTTCTCAGCTCATATTTTACTTGGGAAGATTGAGAAATTGCATTATCTTCAGTGATTATTTCTTTGTTGTTCTTGGTGAATGCGAATCTCTGAAACTGAGCTGAAGAAGATGTGGTAAAAGTAATCTCTGGTTTCAAGTTTTCATAACTTTCAGAAAGTTGCGGATCGGATGGTTTAAGCATTGACTCCATTTCCTTGAGAGTCTTCAGAATTTCTTCTTTTGAGAGAGATGAATCAGGAACTTCAGAATTAGGGCTTCTTCTCAAGAGAGTGACCGGAGTGCCTTGTCCAAGTGGTACAGCAGTGATAAATCTGTTGGGCTATAAGTTGGAATTCTTTAAAGGTAATAGCACTTCCTTTGATGAAATGGATGGATCCGAGATAGCTGAGCATAGACCCGCACCTTCTTCACAGATTTTCCTTGTTGTGATGACAGTGTTCGGAAGGGGATTAATGCTGCTTACTGCGAGGATTTCTTCCAAGTGTTCTTCAATTATTTCCTGCATAGAATCTACAAGACCAAGGTCTTCTCCCATAGGAAGTTTCATTAGTTTATCGACATTGAAGGTGACTTCCTCAGTCCCCACTCTAAGTTTTAAAGATTTTTCATTCACGTCAATGACGGCCTTGGCAGTATTTAGGAAAGGTCTACCAAGGATGAGTGGTACCTGAGCGTCTTCCTCAATATCCATAACAACAAAATCAACAGGAAAGACGAATTTATCAACACGTACCATAATATCTTCAGCAATTCCTCGAGGGAGTTTAACTGATCTATCAGCTAATTGGATGGTCATACGGGTTGGTAAAAGTTCGCTTAATCCTAGTTTCCTATAAAGCGAGTATGGCATAAGGTTTACACTAGCTCCTAAGTCAGCTAAGGCGTTACTTATTTGAACATCCTGAAGGTAACAAGGAATAGTGAAACGGCCAGTGTCTCCTAACTTTGGGGGCAGTCCTTGTTGCATAATTAAAGAGCATTCTGCGTCTAAGGGCAAGTTAACTATTTGTCTGAGTTTTTCTTTGTTGGATATAAGTTCTTTAAAGAATTTGGCACAACTAGGCATTTCAACTAAAGCATCTAATAATCGAACGTTTAATTCTAGGCTTTTGAACATCTCTAGATATTTTCCAAACTGGGCTTCTTGTTTCTCTTTCTTAAGCCTACCAGGGAAAGGTATACGTGTTGGTTTAACTACTTCTGGGGCTTTGGAAGATTCTGGTTCAGGAGAGGTGACAGGAGTGTCAACAGGTACTGAATCAGTAGGTAGAGAAGAACTAGAAGGCTCGTCTGAAGGAATATCTTTTGATTTCTCATTCTTAGTCTCTTATCCGCCTCTAGTGACAACAAGGATATCATCATAATCATAAGATGAATGATGAATAGCTTTGCTAATCGCTTCTTCTCTTTGCTTCTCCTCAACTTTTAAAAACAATCTTTTAACATTATCCTCCATGTTTTTAATTAAATCGTTTGAAATTCTGAGCAAATAATCTATTTGGTTTTGAAAATCAACAATTTGTTTGTTTTTATTATTTTGCTCAACCATGAAGTTATTGAAAATTGTATTGTTTAGATGAGAAGACAATTGAGAAGAAGTAGAGGGTGTAGAGGGAACTAACAAATGAGAGATAGGTTGTTTGGATAACCGCTGAGTGAAATGTTTTGAATGAATGATTTGATCAGTGGTTCCAGATGTGGCGAGAACATCTTCCTTGGGCTTCGAGCGTGAGAAAAGCCGTTGAGGTTGCTTCTTAGATCTGGAAGAGTCTTGCGTATCCTTAACAACTTTAGAGATGGATTCGAGTTGAGCTTTTAAAGTGTCGAACGCTTGAGTAGAAGTGTCTTTGTCTTCCGAGGTTGATTCATCAAACTCCAAGTCATGTTGGTGCATCGTTATCCTCTCAATCAACTTCCAGGCTTCTTCTGAAGTATGTAGCATGAAATTTTCGGATGAAGCAGCATCGAGGGTTTGTTGGTGATGAGGATTCAGACTGTTGTAGAATGTGCAGACCAGATTCGTTTCAGCCAACTGATGATTCGGACATCTTCCAAGCAGATTCTTAAAGCGTTCCCAAGCTGAGCTTAATGATTCAGTAGTTTCTTGACGAAAGTTAATGATTTCATTTTTGAGCTTGGTTTGTAGGGACGGAGGGAAAAACTTAGCTAAGAACTTAGTAGCCATCTCCTCCCATGTATGAATCGAATTGGGTTCGAGTTCATAAAACCATGTATGAGCTCGGAAAGCTAAAGAATAAGGAAACAGGTGAAGTCGGGTGACTTTGACACTGGATCCGGTTTGTTCGAAAGAGTCGGAAAGGTTGATGAACTTGTTAAGATGGGCGTTTGGATTTTCAACTGAAAGACCATGAAACTGACACTGAGATTTAAGTAATTTAATGAAGTGTGGTCTGATTTCAATGGTTTCGTCGGTTGGTGATACGATTGGTCCTCCTCATCCCTCTAGCAGTGGTTGGGTTGATGAGGCGAGAGTGATACGATTCGCCATAACTAGTTTTAGAAGAAAATAGGGTTTTGGAAGGATAGGTTTAACTAAGGACGGGAAATTAAAAACTAACTAACCTAGGGATAAAAACTGTAACTTCCGGATGATATTGATCTTTCGTAAGGATCGCTAAATAACTAAGATAACAAAATTCCTAAAATCGGTCGTTGTAGTCCCCGGCAGCGGCGCCAAAAAGCTTGTCGTGCCTCCAGTGGTCGGACGGGTTTTAATCCGGTCGTTGAACCAACCAACCAGGATGCGCGGACAGGGTTTAAAATTATAGAGCAGGGGAATCCTAAGTTGTATACTACTGACATACCTAAAAGGGCAGCAAGTGGTATGTATGACTCAGGTGTCGTTCTTCAAACTACAACGGGCATGGGAGTCTAGGAAGTTTTATTATCTTTGGAGATTCAGCTAGGGTTTTTAAAAGTTTTTGGATAGGTTTGGTTTTTATAACTAAATACTAATTTAAATAAAGAAAATAAAACAAAAGAGGTTTGTACGGAGACTCGGTCAACAGAGGATAAGCGAGTGTTTACTATGATTTCGTTAAATGTTATTGATGAATAGTCAAGGGTAAGGCTACTAGATGTGATGACTAATCCGGAGAGGATATAAACATAATTAATGCAAAGTATTGTACCTATGACCGTTCCGCGGCTTCCATACGTTTGTACTCCACCAATTGGTGTTTTCAGCACTATACCGAGTAATAGGGCGTTTTACGGTTTTTCCATTACATTAATTAGGGTTCCACATTACTCTCGCAGATTTCCTATATCCGAATGAGCTACAACTACGAGCCTATTAAATATCTAACGTAGAGTTGTCCGCAATCAGATAAATAACATGTCACGTGGATAGCAGTTATAGAAGTCAGATACACCGGAAGTTCTCCCAAATGTACAGACCAATTTAACCGACGACTATCCTCGAATCCTGGTCCCCAGTCACAGTCATCAGAGATGTTTGTATCGTAGCGTGAATTGTTGATTGAACAAGAACACGAACGGGGATAATCCCGCGGACCAAGTTGGGATAATCGGGCTAACGATCAGTTAAATTGTTCAGCATTACAGATATAAATCATCACAACTATTCCATGCATGTTAATCTACTGTGTAAACCAATATTCTGTGTCTGAAAACCTAATTATACAGTTACTGATATGAACCAGGAGGATAACTCTAGCATGCATCATTCCTAAGGCAACAATCAAACAAGAAAATGCAATAGGGTGACACATAACAGAACATCATAAACCTAAGCATAGCAGATAACCAATAATCAGATCATAGATATCCTGAAATTTCTCTCAAAGATATATAACAGATAAACACGAATCTAACCTATCTCTAATCCTACGCTCCGTGTCTCTTATGATTTGTTTCAACCTAGAGAACACAGCCATACCAAGTTCATTGATCATCAAGTATAGAATAGGTAGAGAACGTACCACTAGTAATTGGCCAAGTTCTAGCAGGAAGCTTCTAACCACAGCATAGGTTGGATAGATAAACATTCGAGATTCAGTTTATGAGTTCATACACAGTTTAAAGTAACACGGGCAGAGTAACAGCATGTCATAAACATATTGACTATTCTAACATAACTACATCATAGTAAACACAAAGAAATGTCTTGCCTAACATTACATATCTAGCATACAATCCTAAACAAGCATAAACAAAGCAACACATGTTTAAAACTGGAAAGTAAGAGATATATAAATAGAACCTGATACGAATTTATTACAGACAGATCTTCGTGAATACAATGTCTTGGAGTGACTCCGTACAAAAGCTAAAAGCTACCTCTACCTAACTATCTCTCTAACTAGCTCAATTCTAGAGAGAGAAACTCTTCTAGAGAGAGAAACTAGAGAGAGAGTGTGATGTGTGTGAGAGAGAAAGTGTAGGGAGAGAATGAAAATGAGAGAAACGGTATGTTGGTGAAGTGAGGGGTGTCCACTATTTATAGGCAAAGCATTAAATCGCACGTACAACTCACGAAGCAGCACGTACAAGCAAACGAAGCAGCATACGGGGGTGCAGGGGCCGTATACGGCCTTGTAAGGACCGTATACGGTGTAGTAAGGGCCGTATACGGTCTTACAAGGGCCGTATACGGTGTGTGGGGCCGTATACGGGCTCTGTCTGATTTCGTTCGTTGCTTAAAACGTCTGTATCTCCTTCGTTATGCGTCCGTTTGACTTGATTCTTTCGCCTTTGGTTTCGTAATTCCGTTACGCTTCTAATGATGTCAATCTCATAGAAATTGGATGTGTAGAGCTCAGGTGTAGCCGAAATGACTTTTAGTGGCTCTGAAAGTGCAGTGTCTTCTCCGTCCTTTGGCCGTTTCACTTGATTCCAGATTTTTCCGTCTCGATTTTACCTATACAACAGATGGTAGAAATTAGGAGGTGTGCCTTGACAGGAAAATGAGGTCGGAAGAATCGACCTGTATTAAAATGCTGTGTTTTGTGCATTTTTAGAGTGTTTTCATTGATTTTTACCACAACGTCTACTTTTGAACCACTTTAGTGAATTTTAATAATTAATCAATGTTTTGGAATGTTTTTACTAAAGAAAGGTCAAAAATGTGAGGAATAAAGCTTCTAAAAACATGACTTTTTACGTCACATCACCAAGTATATAGATATCCAAAGCACACATTTTTAAACGAGTTCGAGCATAATACACATATTGACATACAAGTCATGTTATCAGATTAAGCATTAGTATCTCATGTATGTTCACATAAATATATGTAAGTACCTTAAATGCTTGAAACATGTGTGTAAGATGACTAAGGCTCCTAATCTTTAGTAGGTTTCCATGTTTGTGAGTGAAGGGATATTAAGAACTTTAGATAATGGTGAAAAATAGATGTTGCAATAAAGTTCAAACAAGTGGGAGTAGGAAGTTTTAAGGTTTTGACAAAAATTTGACTCTCAATGAAGTAATTTCGCAAACCATCCTTTTTGTTCATAAAAAAATAAAGAAAACTTGGAACAATTCATTTTAGGGATCATTCTCTACTTATTTAGGTTAGTTTATGACTTATCCTAAATTAACTACTATTATGACTTACTAAAACTACGTTAGACACGGGTTGCCTCCCGAGAAGCGCTTGTTTTTGTTCGAGTCTCTAGCTTGACTCTAACACTATTTATCAGGCAATCCTAGCGGCTTCCTTGCATCCATTAGTAGACACAAGTGGTAATATTGGTACATACCTAACAGTTTAAGGAAAGTTAAGGTCACGGGATGTCCAATATGAGGAGATGATTCAAAGTAAGGGAATTGTTCTACCGGAGGTATAACAAATCTCTCAACTTCTAATACCTCCTGGGGTCGGGTTGACAGAATGGGTTGGTCAGAGGTGTCCATATCACTCCATGACGTATACGTCATTATGTGGTGGAGAGATGGTTTGTAGGGCAACCCTAACGCAAAACCCACCTTGCTTCCTATGGTCTTTTGGTCAATGATAATGTTGTACTCTAGGCATGGAGGTGGGACATTATCTGTTGACGTCTCCAATCTCGTAACAACATTCTCATTGACTACTTGGGTAACGGGTTCAATTAGATCACTGCTTAGAGTTGAGTGCAAGTCTATGTTGAGTGTATTAGATGTGGAGTGTGGGGTTGACTTCGAATGATAAAGATTGAGATTGATGTTGAGTGGGGCTATAGGGGTTTGATTGAGAATCTAAGTGTCCTATGGCTAACATCGTATGTCCCTCACATTCTCCGTCAAAGTGGGGAACACCGCATATCCTACATCCAATTTGAATTATTTGAGCAAGACTTTGCAATTGATCTATTATTGTTTCTACCCAAGTATTCAGTAAAGACGACATTTGAAGAAGGTTTAAGAATTATATTTGAGGTGAGAAGTGTTTTAAATCTAAACTAAGCTAAGCTAAGCTAATCTAATCTAACTACGCTATTCTACGGGAAAAAAGTAAAGGGATAACTTAAAAACTAATTTATCTAAACAGGCTCCGAATCATACTACCGTCCCCGGCAACGGCGCCAAAAACTTGACGCGCACCCAGCGGTCGATTCAGGAATTGCTTCCTATCGTTGCAGACCTTTCCACTAGGCGCGGCGTCAGGTGGTAGTTTTAAATTTATAATAGTCGGGGGAGCCTAAACCTCCGTACTACCTATTGGTACTGGTACGAATACCTTGATACGAGTATGCGGTAAGGATGATCCAGGGTCGTTCCTCACGACGGTAGAATTGAAACAGAGCTCGTTCCGATAAACTAACTTTCAAGCTAGGGTTTGAATAAGTGGATAGGTGATTGTTTTTGGTTTTTATCTAGTTAAACTACTAAAACTTATAAAGCATAAAAGTAAAGGGAGACTAGCATATGTAACACCTAAGGATAACAAAGACGTGGTTCACCATGATTTAGGATAGTGTATGTGCAGAGATGATGATTATATGGGGACACATTCAGTTGACAAACAAATAAACTTAGGTGTAAACACTAGGACCCTACTTATTTAGTTCCGGTTCTAAATTAGTATGTCACTGAGTACCTAGGTTATGGTGATTCTGATCAGAACAGGTTGCTCAACCCCCCAACACTGCCCTTGTGATGGTACAGTGACCCTTGCTCAACTACCCTGTTACGAAATAGTTGTTGGTACATGTTTGTGTCTGTCAGTTAGTCTAGCTCGTAGTTTGTAATTAGAATTAGTTTTCCTGATTCCTGCGACGTTGGCTGTAACGTCGCAGGTGCGACGTCAGGTATTGGGCCTGCGACGTAGTCAACGTCGCATGGGCTTGGGCCTGCGACGTCGTGAGCGACGTCGCAGGTGCCAGAGTTTGTATAAATTCGTATTTTCGTTTTCAGTTTAGGGTTGACGAAACCCTAAACGCCATTTGTCGAAATCCCTGTAATCTGATCGATTATAAATCAATATAATACGTTTCATTTGATAATTATTGCGTATTGATTATTCGTGCGATTGTTTGATTAGTCAATTGTTGTTTCCGCCATCAATTGATCGACTCGGTTCGTACAGATCCAAGGTTAGGGACAAACAACTGGTATCAGAGCAGAAAGTGCTCATTTTTGGCGATTCGGATCGAGTTCGGGATAAAGCGACATGATTCTCATATTGTTTTGTGATTATTACGTTTATTTTTTTTTGTGTTTTTACAGGTGTTCGATCAATATTACTGGGATTATTGAAGGCTTTCGTCGTTCGACATTTGTGGTTTTGGTTTTAGGGTTAAAAATTCGTTTTTAGGGTTTTTTGGCCGCAGGTTTTCGCGTTTTGCGACGTTACCTGCGACATCATCTGCGACGTCGCTTGCGACGTTAGTGATTTGGACTTTAATTAGTCTGTGCGACGTACTGTTGCGACATCATCGGCGACGTCGCTATTTTGACTTTAATTAGTCTTTGCGACCTTGTGTTGCGACGTCTTGTTGCGACGCCGTGTGACTCTGCGACGTCCTCTGCGACGTCATCTGCGACGTGACTCTCAACGTCGCATATTTCTGATTCTTAATTGAATCCTTTGCTTTTTGCGACGTCACTATCGCCGTCGCATAATCTTTGTGCGACGTTATCATCAACGTCGCTAATATCATAAGGTTGTTTTTTCGATTAAGTAATTACAATGGCAGCTGATAAAGAGGATATTAGAGGACTGAGAGAAATGATTAAACAAAGTAATGACATAGGTTCAAGTAATAAACCTCCACTATTTACTGCGGATATGGATTATGTATACTGGAGAGACCGTGTTGAACAATACATTGACTTTCACTGTCCAGAATTATGGGGACCATTACGTGAGCGTTATGTACCTCCATTAGCTGAAGGGGAATACCGTGGTATTCGTCCTGCTAAGACTTATAAAGCAATGTCTCCCGAGGAGAAGAAAGATTTTGATACTGAGAGAAAGTCATTTTCGATGATTAAAATGTGTTTAACCAAAGATGTTCTATGGCTTTTCAGAACTCATGAAACAGCATTTGATTTATGGAAGGCAATTGAAACTCGTTGTGGAGGAAATGATAAGTACAAGGAAGCCAAGCTCGAACTAATTAAGAAACAGTACGATATCTTTGACATTCTTCCTAATGAAGACACAACTTCTTTATTCACTAGGTACTCACGGTTAGTTGGTGAGTTGTTTGAAGGGGGTTATACTTTTCCTCCTATTGAAGTCAATAAGAAGCTACTGGATGTGTTGCCGAGTTCTTGGGATGTTAAAGTTCAATTTTTAAAAGAAAATGAAGAACTTGCAAACATGTCTTTGGATACTTTGATAGGGGATCTTCAAGCTCACGCGATGGAGATTAAGAAGAAAGAAACAAGGTCTGGTGCGGCTGTTCAGAATCCTAGTGTGTATGGTGTTCAACTTAACTTTGGAAAGACTCATGGATCTGGAGTGGCCTTCGTAACAAATACAAATGCTTCATCAACCTCTTCTTCTTCTTACGATGGGATTCATTCTGTTTTCATGTCTGGACCTTCTTCAAATCAACAACAGGTTCAAGTCTCACCTGCTATTCAGGAGCAAGCTGCCATTTACACAGCTTTCTTAAGCTCATACAAGGATTTGGTTACTCAACCGAATCTTACTTTGGAGCTGACTAAGGAAGACTATGCTCAGCTTGATGAAGATGATCTGGAGCAAATGGATCTAACTTGGAATGTGGCAATGATCACCCGAAGAATTCAAAAGTTTTTGTAGAGGACAGGGCGTAAGAGCTTGGAAGGTGACGGGAAGACTGGCTTCGGATTTAACAAGAGTAAGGTCCGATGTTACAATTGTCAAAACTTGGGTCATTTCGCTAGGGAATGCGAGAAACCCAAAATGCCAGCATCGGGATTCACAACACCTTCTACTCCTCCAAAGACCAAAGAAATGGAAGTTACCAAGAAAGGGCCTGCTGATAATGCCCTGATTGTTTTCGAGCCCATAAGTCAGGATTGGACGGCTGTCTCCCAGCAATACCAACAGTGTTTGATGGCTCACATTGTGAATGAGGTACCTGATGAACCGTTAAATTGTATCTCATGCATTAAGTTAACTGAATCTCTAAAGGCATATCAGACAGACACCGTAGAGTTGAGGAAAAAGAATGAAAAACTAACCGAGTCAAATAATTTTTTAAAAGCTAATGAGAAACTTTATGAAAAACATCTTGAGGCTCATCGGTTAGATACTCAGAAATATAAATCTAAGGTCTTTAGTCAAGAAGATGCCATTAAAAGCTATCTTGTTGAAATTGAACTACTAAAGAAAGAACTTACAGATTTAAAAAATGAGTATGAGAATTATAAGAGTAAAATCTTAGGTTCAAATTCCTCAACGGTTGTCTTTAATGAAATTCTTAGCAAGCATGGTACTAGTGGGAAAAAGAATGAGGGATTGGGATACCACTCAGTCCCTCCTCCTACTACTCACTGTCCCCTGCCTGTTAAGGAAGGCTTTGAAGAGATTCCAGTTGATTGGTCAAAGCTTTACGGTATAAAAGCTAAAGATGCTAAAGAGACCAAACACAACAAACCGGCAAAGGAGAAAACCAAGCGGCCAGAGTGTGTAACACCCCCAAATTTAGTGATGTGCGGAAGCTTGATTTGGGTGTTACTAATCAATAACAAAGCACAAAGATATATAGTAAACGACTCTATATGCGTCGTTTTAACAAAATATATTGATAATTGAAATGTTTACAACATTTAAAGTTTTACATAGCTCGAGTTTGAATAAAAGGAGATTTCAGTACATAAGAACTTGTACAAAATATACTAATGCAAGAAAATCTCAATCGTCTGTATGCTGACTCGAGCTAAAGTCCTGAAGCAGAAACATCCTACTGCTGGGTACCTGCGATATATGCTAAAAGGTCAGCTAGAAAGCTGGTGAGCTCACTGGTTTGAAATCAGTTAATATAGTATGAACCGCAAGATTTAAATAATGAATTGCATCCAGCAATTAAATAATGAATTGCATCCAGCAATTAAATGATAGTCATCGTGTATACAGCCATGAGCACATAGTTGAGCTTAACTCGAGGGCCGGGTCCCCTATAGAGAATTCCGGGCGAGGTGCCTCCACGAATGCCTAATCCACATTCGTCTTCCCAAATATTAGTACGTTCGTTTACCCGGTTAGTGCTTGCTAACCCGAACGAGGTGGGTCAATCCTATATGGAACCATATACTAATATTCACGCTACAACGTATTAACAACTATGCTGACGGAGGACTTTAAAATGATTAGTTTCGAAAAACTCATGTAGTATATGAAATGTTTGTACTTGCGTTCACATGTAAAAGTTGAGCAATATATCACACCCCTGAGTAAAACAGTAAAAGAGGGGCTATGAGACTCACCTGAGTCTTATGAGTTTAACTTAATAAACTTGAGTTGATTAGCCGAGTATGAAGTCCAAAGACTTGTAACCTGAGGGTGTCCACGACACGCGATGGTTATAAACATGATTGGGTATCTCAAAAGATCACCCTTGTAGTTGTAACACAACTATATATATGTCCAAATTATTACGATTTGGTTGATTTGTTAAGTGTTTGAAAACATGTATGGCCCGTTGGTGACGGATTTGTAATAATAATCTCAACTATTATTATTGTGATTTCGTGGCGTTTTACTTTGAAAAATGTGTTTTGATTGTGTTTTAGAAGCCGTTACGGAATCTAAGTACTGGGGTCCGGGGGCAGCGCCCCTGGTAGCGGGGTCCAAGGGGCGGCAGCCCCTGGCGGGGTCCAAGGGGCAGAGCCCCTGGCTGGGGTCGAGCTGGGATCTGAATTCGGGTAAAATCGAGTGATAAATTTCGAGTCTCGACACTTAGTAAAAATCTGAGTTTTCTGTGTTTTGCGACACAATATGCGACACAAAGGTTGTCATGCGACACAAGGGTTGTGTCGCATAGGAATGCGACACAATGTCTATGCGACACAAGGGTTGTGTCGCATAGATGCGAGATGCTGATTCAACAGCGACATAGTGATTGTGTCGTATGGTGTATGCGACATAGTGGTTGTGTCGCAGGACTTGCGACACTAATTATCGGGTACGACACAAGGTGCGACACAGGGGCTTTTATACGACACAAATGCCAAAATACGACACAACATGCGACACAAGGCTTGTGTCGCATGGATGAACATCAGCCCATAAAGTCCGGCTGTCAAGGTTTTTCCGGCCAAAAATCCGTTTTAAACTCTTTTTCAGGCTATAAAATCGTGTTCTATACATTGTAATGGACATATACAAGTGATAATAACAACTACAATTGAAAAATACTAAGAATCGAGAGATTTCGGGATTTTGTCGGAAACTTACAAATTGCCGAAATGAAAATCCGGAAAGATAGCGTTGTAGATCGTCGTGAGGTGGTCCTGAATCTCTAAAAATATTGATGATACGAGCGCGTATAATGGTGTTATTTGTCGATTTTGTGAGTTTGGTGTGTTTGGTGAGTTGAAAGAAAAAGAGAGGAAAAAGAGAGAGAAAAGGAGAAAGTGAAAGAAATGAGGAAAGAAAATGAGAAGTGGGAGGTTATCCTCACTTTTCGGTTTTCGCCCCGCGCTCCGCGTGGTGTTCGTTTTCTCCGTCTTTTAACTTTTAATAAATATTTTTCATATTAAATAATAAGTTTTAAAGTAAAATTTTATTACGCGATATTTTACTTAATCATTTTACTAATCGATATATATTTGAATTATAAAATGTGAGTTAGTTTGCTCGTTAAACATTTTTAATCGTGTAAGATTCGTTTGTACAAAACGAATTGAAATTTGATCATTATTAACATAATAATGTTACTTACTAAAATTTGTCACCAACATCCGTATTTAATTGAATCAAAATACATTCGATTTAAATTGCGTACGATTTAATCAAATCGCATTTTCGTATATATTCAACAATATATAATTCGATACATTAATTAGCCTACACAGAACTAATTACATGTATTAACATATGATTAGGCACTAATTACTAGTCCTAATTTGGCGGGTGTTACATTCTCCCCCTGTTAGAAGAATTTCATCCCGAAATTTAGTTCGAAGACGCGTTTGATGTAGAATCAGTGAAAAGTTGAGGATATTTGAGTCGCATTTGGTCTTCCCGTTCCCAGGTGAATTCCGGACCACGCCGCGAATTCCATCTGACCTTGACGATGGGAATACGACTTTGTTTCAGTTGTTTGACCTCACGGTCCATAATTTCAGCGGGTTCCTCAACGAAATGAAGTTTATCGTCAACACGAATCTCATCGAGTGGAATAATAAGTGTCTCATCAGACAGACACTTCTTCAAATTGGAAATATGAAAAGTAGGGTGCACGCTGCTGAGTTCGGATGGCAGCTGCAATCGATAAGCTACGGGGCCAATCCGTTCGAGGATCTCAAAAGGCCCAATGTACCTGGGATTTAACTTCCCGCGTTTGCCAAAACGGATGACGCCTTTCTAAGGCGATACTTTTAAGAGTACTCGATCCCCAACTTGGAACTCGAGTGGTTTGCGTCTCACGTCAGCATAACTTTTCTGACGATCACGTGCGGCTTTGATTCTATTTTGGATTTCAACAATTTTCTCAGTGGTGGCGTGTATGAGTTTAAGACCAGTGAGTTGACTATCTCTCTTCAGTCCAACAGATCGGTGATCGGCACTTACGACCGTACAGTGCCTCAAAAGGTGCAGCCTTAATGCTGGCGTGATAGCTGTTATTATAGGAAAATTCGCACAACGGTAGATGTTTTTCCCAGTTTGTACCGAAATCAACTACGCAGGCGCGTAGCATATCTTCCAGGGTTTGGATGGTTCGTTCACTTTGGCCGTCGGTTTGAGGATGGTATGCAGTACTCATATCAAGACGGGTACCCATTGCTTTTTGAAGTGATTGCCAAAAGTGAGAGGTGAAACGGGCATCTCTGTCAGAGATGATCGAGATTGGAACACCGTGATGAGAAACGATTTCCTTGATGTAGATTTGTGTAAGGCGTTCCATTTTATCGTTTTCCTTGATTGCCAGGAAATGAGCAGATTTGGTGAGGCGGTCAACGATCACCCAAATGGTATCGCAACCGTTCGACGACTTGGGTAGTTTGGTTATGAAATCCATGGCAATTTGTTCCCATTTCCATTCAGGGATTTCAGGTTGTTGGAGTAAACCAGGCGGTTTCTGATGTTCGGTTTTGACTTTCGAGCAAGTAAGACACTTGCTGACATAAGTGGCGATTTCGGCCTTCATGTTTGGCCACCAATAAAATTCCTTGATGCCGTGGTACATCTTATCGGATCCCGGATGGATAGAATATTTAGACTTGTGAGCTTCATCCATCACCAAGTCTCGTAGGTTCCCGAAATTTGGCAGCCAGATGCGGTTTGAGAAATACCTAATCCCGTTAGATCTGATTTCGAATTGTTTGTCAATACCCCGTAAGGCTTCATTTTTGATGTTTTCCGGTTTCAGGGCTTCGATCTGAGCGGTATTAATCTGAACTGTGAGATCGTTGTGAATGGTCATACTGAGGGCTCGGACTCGAAGTGGTTTTGGTCGTTCCTTTCGACTGAGGGCATCGGCTACAACATTAGCCTTCCCTGGATGGTACTTGATCTCGCAATCGTAATCGGTAAGCAACTCGACCCATCGACGTTGCCTCATGTTGAGATCCTTCTGATCAAATATATGTTGGAGACTTTTATGATCGGTAAAGATTGTGCACTTAGTGCCGTAGAGATAATGTCTCCAGATCTTGAGAGCAAAAACGACAGCTCCAAGTTCGAGATCATGGGTGGTGTAGTTCTTTTCGTGAATTTTTAGCTGTCGTGAGGCATAAGCAATGACTTTGTCTCGTTGCATAAGCACGCAACCGAGACCTTGGTGAGAAGCATCGCAGTATACCACGAAGTCAACGGTGCCTTCGGGTAAGGACAGAATTGGAGCACTGCAAAGCTTTTGTTTCAGAAGTTGGAACGCTGACTCTTGTTTATCGGTCCAATCGAACCTTTTGTCCTTCTGAGTCAGTATCGTGAGTGGTTGAGCTATTTTGGAGAAATTTTCGATAAATCGCCGATAGTACCCAGCAAGACCCAAGAATTGACGTACTTCAGTTGCAGAGGTGGGTGCTTGCCAGTCTTTGATAGCCTCGATTTTTGATGGGTCAACGTGAATTCCCTAACTGTCGATTACGTGACCAAGGAATTGAACGGTTTGAATCCAGAACTCACACTTAGAGAATTTGGCATAAAGCTCCTCGTGTCTAAGGAGTTCAAGGATGGTTTTGAGGTGTTGCGCATGTTCTTGTTCGTTGCGCGAGTAAATGAGTATGTCATCAATAAAGACGATGACAAACTTATCGAGGTAAGGTTTGCACACCCGGTTCATGAGGTCCATGAATACAGCCGGTGCGTTGGTTAGACCGAAAGGCATCACTTGGAATTCGTAGTGCCCGTAACGAGTTCTGAAAGCAGTTTTTGGAATATCGGTGTCGCGAACTCGTAACTGATGATAACCTGATCGCAGGTCGATTTTTGAGTAGAAACTTGAACCCTGAAGTTGGTCGAATAAATCATCAATGCGAGGAAGTGGATAACGGTTCTTGACGGTCAATTTGTTCAACTCTCGGTAGTCGATGCACATTCGAAATGAACCGTCCTTCTTTTTAACAAACAAGACCGGAGCTCCCCAAGGTGAAGAACTCGGTCTGATGAATCCTCTATCCAGAAGTTCCTGTAACTGAGCAGACAACTCCTGAAGTTCGGATGGGGCTAAACGGTACGGTGCGCGGGCCACCGGTGCGGCACCCGGCACGAGATCAATTGAGAACTCAACCTGTCTAGGTGGAGGTAAACCAGGTAGTTCTTCCGGAAAGACTTCGGGAAAGTCTCTAACAATTGGCACATCTTCAAGTCGCTTCTCCTCCGACTTCTTCTCTGTGATGTGTGCGAGTATTGCAGGGTAACCCTTTCTCAGAAATTTTCGGGTTTTTAAGCAAGAGATGATATTGAGTCTCGTCCCACCGGTCTCCCCCTGTATGATCAAGGTTCCACCGGCAGCGAGTGGAATGCGGACGATCTTATCGTAACAAACGATTTCAGCTCGGTGTTTGGACAACCAGTCCATTCCAATGATGACGTCGAAACTCCCGATTTCAATGGGTACAAGATCGATTGGAAAGGTTTCGTCAGCAAGGTTTAAAGTGCAATTAGGTATCACACTATTGGTTTCTATAAGTTTTCCATTTGCTAGCTCTACAGTATACTTAACATCTAAGGCAACAGGAGTGATGTCAAGTAATGGGCAAAAGTCATCGGAGATAAAGCTTCTATCAGCACCAGTATCAAATAGAACAGAAGCAGTTAAGTTGTTGAGGAGGAACATACCCGAGACCGCATTCGGGTCTTGGCGGGCGTCCCCAGATTTGATGACGAAGGCTCTGCTTCGGGTGTTGTTGTTGTTGCTGTTGCGGTTGTTATTCTTTAGCTTTGGGCACGTGTCCCTGAAGTGCCCTGGTTTCCCACACTCAAAGCAGACTTTGGGTGGTCTGGTGTTGTTGTTGGAATTGTTGTTGGCAGGAGAATTGCAATCTTTGGTGAGGTGGCCGTACCTCTTGCAATTGTTGCAAAAGGGACCACAGGAACCTTCATGATGTCGGCTGCACTTGGAACAATAGGGTTTGTTCCCAGTGTAGCCCCGTGTGATGTCTGTGGTGGTGTTGTAGGCTTTGATGGTGTCAGATTTCTTGTTTTGTTGGCCTGAGTGGTTGTTGTGGTAGTCAGACCACTTTCGTTTGTTGTTGTGGGAGGATGAAGTGGGTGGTTCAGAATCTTGGCTCATGGACATCAGGTCTTGGGCCAATAGGATAGCACCGTCAATGGTGGTTTGGTTGGAAGAGGCAACATGCCCCCGAACAGGCTCAGGAAGGCCAAGGATGTACTTCCTGATTTTATCAGGTTCGGTGCTTACCATGGCTGGGCGGAGGGCGGCAAGTTGTTGGAACCTGGTGGTATAACCATCGATATCACCACCCTGAACCTTTAGGTTCCAGAACTCCTCGTCCAGCTTTTGGAGTTTGGCGATTGAGCAGTATTTGGCAGTGAGTTTTGCTTTCAAGTCCTCCCAAGTTAGTTGGTAGGCAATGTCAGCACCCACTGATTGGGTATATGAATTCCACCACGAGTGGGCATCATCTTCGAGAGAGCAGGTGGCGAAGTTTACTTTGTCGTTCTCCGCGCATTTGCTGACACGGAAAACAGTTTCCATCTTTTCGAACCATCTGATCAGTCCGATGGCTCCTTCAGAACCCTTGAAACTTGAGGGTTTGCAACTTTGAAAGTCCTTGTAAGAACAAGGTTTAGCAGCAGGGGTTTCAGCGGCATCGCTGTTTCTCGTGGAGTTTTGAGGGGTATTCCGAGCCAAGGCTTCAGTAACAGCCTGTGTTATAAGAGATGTAAGCTGAGCATCGGTGTATGGTCTTGTCTTTGGCGGCATGATTCTTCAATAAAAGAAATGAAGATACATGAGAATTTTGTAAGAAAGTTGTATTTATCTCAGATGTACATGTATAAAGGCGGTAATACATAACATCAATATGAAAAGAATTATGGCAGTTAATATGAGTCGAAACAGCAAGGAATATTTGATAGCTAATACGAGTTCAAAGGTTACATCCTACGGATGTATTACAAAAGGAGTCGGGAATTGTTACATCCGACCGAATTTTAGAGTAGCGCGTAGATAGTTACTAGATTACAGGATAGATTACAAGACAAAGACTACACTAGTCTTAACATAGATTAATTTGTTCCATCATCGTGACAAGACGGTCCACAGTGTTTGCAAGTCTGCTAGCTTGACGGGCGTTATCTTCTGCTAGTGCCAGTCGTTGTGTTAGTCCACGGGCATACTCTTCTGCTTCATGTGAACATTGTTCACATTCTTCCATCCTTTGTCGCAGCAGGGCATTTTCCACACTTATTCCTATTACTTGGTTGCGAAGGACATCCATGTTGTTGTTTGTGGTTTCCAGGTCGTCGGAGACTTGTTCGATGCGTTCAAGGGATGTAAGTCTCCAGTTTTCGTTCGTTTCCTGCAGCACGACATCCATGGTGCGAAGTCGCTGCTCGTGTTGGTTCACCCTAGCGGCTAAGGCCGGCAAGGTGAAGTGAGTGGGGTACGGGCCAGCTCGAGGCAACCTGGCGTTCCTCCTAGCTACCCTTGGGTTCTGCGACCCGGATTGAGAGCGAGTTGAATTTGATGGTGTGTTTGCCATTTCTGAGACAAAGCGTTAGTAAGATTGAGGCCTATATTCATATAGTTCCTATATAATATAGCCTATTGAGTGTCTAGCATAAACATGTTTAAGTCTCGGTTCTCTCGAGGTCAGAGTCTTCTATGGTACCCTGTTCAGCCATAACTACTTTCAGGTCTTACATCATCTTTGCTTAATTGTACATAGTTGATCAGGCTATGTTAAATTAAACTCGTATGATGTAATCGCTGAACCAGTTATACCTAATAAGGAATACCGCCTAATGGTCATAGTCTAGGCTCACTAAATGCAACCTAGTTCACTATAACCTTAGGCTCTGATACCAATCTGTAACACCCCCAAATTTAGTGATGTGCGGAAGCTTGATTTGGGTGTTACTAATCAATAACAAAGCACAAAGATATATAGTAAACGACTCTATATGCGTCGTTTTAACAAAATATATTGATAATTGAAATGTTTACAACATTTAAAGTTTTACATAGCTCGAGTTTGAATAAAAGGAGATTTCAGTACATAAGAACTTGTACAAAATATACTAATGCAAGAAAATCTCAATCGTCTGTATGCTGACTCGAGATAAAGTCCTGAAGCAGAAACATCCTACTGCTGGGTACCTGCGATATATGCTAAAAGGTCAGCTAGAAAGCTGGTGAGCTCACAGGTTTGAAATCAGTTAATATAGTATGAACCGCAAGATTTAAATAATGAATTGCATCCAGCAATTAAATAATGAATTGCATCCAGCAATTAAATGATAGTCATCGTGTATACAGCCATGAGCACATAGTTGAGCTTAACTCGAGGGCCGGGTCCCCTATAGAGAATTCCGGGCGAGGTACCTCCACGAATGCCTAATCCACATTCGTCTTCCCAAATATTAGTACGTTCGTTTACCCGGTTAGTGCTTGCTAACCCGAACGAGGTGGGTCAATCCTATATGGTACCATATACTAATATTCACGCTACAACGTATTAACAACTATGCTGACGGAGGACTTTAAAATGATTAGTTTCGAAAAACTCGTGTAGTATATGAAATGTTTGTACTTGCGTTCACATGTAAAAGTTGAGCAATATATCACACCCCTGAGTAAAACAGTAAAAGAGGGGCTATGAGACTCACCTGAGTCTTATGAGTTTAACTTAATAAACTTGAGTTGATTAGCCGAGTATGAAGTCCAAAGACTTGTAACCTGAGGGTGTCCACGACACGCGATGGTTATAAACATGATTGGGTATCTCAAAAGATCACCCTTGTAGTTGTTACACAACTATATATATGTCCAATTTACTACGATTTGGTTGATTTGTTAAGTGTTTGAAAACATGTACGGCCCGTTGGTGACGGATTTGTAATAATAATCTCAACTATTATTATTGTGATTTCGTGGCGTTTTACTTTGAAAAATGTGTTTTGATTGTGTTTTAGAAGCCGTTACGGAATCTAAGTACGGGGGTCCGGGGGCAGCGCCCCTGGTAGCGGGGTCCAAGGGGCGGCAGCCCCTGGCGGGGTCCAAGGGGCAGAGCCCCTGGCTGGGGTCGAGCTGCCAGGTCAGCTTGGAAAATTTTTTATTTCTACTATATTGCTTTGACGAAAAACGCATCTGGGATCTGAATTCGGGTAAAATCGAGTGATAAATTTCGAGTCTCGACACTTAGTAAAAATCTGAGTTTTCTGTGTTTTGCGACACAATATGCGACACAAAGGTTGTCATGCGACACAAGGGTTGTGTCGCATAGGAATGCGACACAATGTCTATGCGACACAAGGGTTGTGTCGCATAGATGCGAGATGCTGATTCAACAGCGACATAGTGATTGTGTCGTATGGTGTATGCGACATAGTGGTTGTGTCGCAGGACTTGCGACACTAATTATCGGGTACGACACAAGGTGCGACACAGGGGCTTTTTTACGACACAAATACCAAAATACGACACAACATGCGACACAAGGCTTGTGTCGCATGGATGAACATCAGCCCAGAAAGTCCGGCTGTCAAGGTTTTTCCGGCCAAAAATCCATTTTAAACTCGTTTTCAGGCTATAAAATCGTGTTCTATACATTGTAATGGACATATACAAGTGATAATAACAACTACAATTGAAAAATACTAAGAATCGAGAGATTTCGGGATTTTGTCGGAAACTTACAAATTGCCGAAATGAAAATCCGGAAAGATAGCGTTGTAGATCGTCGCGAGGTGGTCCTGAATCTCTAAAAATATTGATGATACGAGCACGTATAATGGTGTTATTTGTCGATTTTGTGAGTTTGGTGAGTTGAAAGAAAAAGAGAGGAAAAAGAGAGAGAAAAGGAGAAAGTGAAAGAAATGAGGAAAGAAAATGAGAAGTGGGAGGTTATCCTCACTTTTCGGTTTTCGCCCCGCGCTCCGCGTGGTGTTCGTTTTCTCCGTCTTTTAACTTTTAATAAATATTTTTCATATTAAATAATAAGTTTTAAAGTAAAATTTTATTACGCGATATTTTACTTAATCATTTTACTAATCGATATATATTTGAATTATAAAATGTGAGTTAGTTTGCTCGTTAAACATTTTTAATCGTGTAAGATTCGTTTGTACAAAACGAATTGAAATTTGATCATTATTAACATAATAATGTTACTTACTAAAATTTGTCACCAACATCCGTATTTAATTGAATCGAAATACATTCGATTTAAATTGCGTACGATTTAATCAAATCGCATTTTCGTATATATTCAACAATATATAATTCGATACATTAATTAGCCTACACAGAACTAATTACATGTATTAACATATGATTAGGCACTAATTACTAGTCCTAATTTGGCGGGTGTTACACAGAGTACCCCTTGCCAAGGTTTGTTAAGTCTGTGAATGAATCTCCAATCTGTTTTGAGGAGATTGTTGAGATTGAGGACATTACGGATCAGGAGTATCCTGAGGTTAAGAAAGTTGAAGTTAAACCTGAAAAAGTGATTTCAAAGGTTGAACCTGAAATTAAGGTTCAACCAAATAAGGGAAAAGCCAAGGTTTTAAATTCGAAACAACAAACTTTACAGTCACCTGTAAAGATTTTGCAACACAAAATAGTAAATGAAAGAGTTTCGTATGATAAACCTTCAACTTCAACCTCTCAATCAAAACAAACATTTTCTAAGATGTGTATGCAATGTTCATGTTCTAGAAATGTTTCTCCATCTCCTGTGGTAATTCCTCAGCCTCAACCGTTTGTTGAGACTCGTTCTTGTTTCTACTGCAAGAAACAAGGACATTTAATTCGTGAATGTCCAAAGCTGTCAAATCAGCGCTATGGGAGAGAGATGCCTAGGACATCTGTTTATAGAAATTCTTTTTCAAAATCTCCACCTAGGCGTTACTTAAACTCTCCCAAGCCTGTTTTGAAGCCAAGTAATGTTGAGCAAAAATCTTTGCCAATTCAAAAGCCCAACATTACTTCTAATACCAATTCCGAACCTTCTAAAGTTTGGAAACGAAAAGAGTCTGATGTTGACTCTTCAGTCGTCAACAATAACACATCAGATAAAAATTATAATTTGTTTAAAGATAAAATCCTATCTGACGTGCTTATTATTGATGACCACGGTCGACCTAAGTCTGTAAAGGCTTGGGTCACCGTTTCTCACTAATCTCCTTTCGTTTGTATGTTGCAGCAGTCAGAACGCGTTAAAGATAGTAAATGGTATTTGGATAGCGGCTGCTCGCGACATATGACAGGTGATGTATCTCTTCTTGTGGATATTAAACCATACGCAGGAGGATATGTTGCCTTTTCTGGAGATACAGGAGGAACCATTTCTAGAAGAGGAACGCTAACTAACGGCAATGTTAGTTTTGAGAATTTGAACTACGTGGAACAGCTTACGCACAACTTGCTAAGTGTTTCACAGGTCTGTGATAAGGATTATACTACTGCGTTCACAAAGACAGAGTGCGTGATACTGAAGCCTGGGTATGTCATTCCGGAAGAATGGGTGTTACTGAGAGCACCAAGAAAGAATGACACATACATTCTGAATATGAGAACTGTTAAGACCTCGAATGAGTATACGTGTCTCTTGTCTAAGGCTTTTCGAGTTGCAATCTGTTTCTGTTTTTGCAGATATGGCTTTGATTTTTGAGGCGCGTCATAATACGGCTGCTTACCTTGCTGACACTTCTGATAAAGCTGCACCGTATCGTCAGATGATTGCATTTTTGAGACGATCAAGGGTATTCCACTCCATTTCCGATAACACTGTGGTTTTTGGAAATCTGATCAACCCTTTCTGGAGAAACGCAAATGTTGTTACTGATAACAACGTTCGCCGACTGGTCTCTACAGTTCTTGGTATGGAAATCACTATTACAGAATAGAGTATTCGGGAACTTTTACAGCTGAACGATCAACCGAATATGCCAGTCGGTTTTGATCATATTTTCGTTACGGGGGCTATGCAACGGATTGGATATCCCGGGATTCCCACTGATCAGTATCGCAAAGCGAATCTTACACGTGTTTGGCGATATTTGATGCACGTGATTATTGTTTGTTTGGGAAATAGGAAAGGTGGAACGGATGGGATGAGCCGAAGTTTGGCTTCTGCCATGTTAGCGCTAGTGTACAACAAGCCGTTCAACTTCTCGGGATTTATCTTCAAGGCTATGGTTGATAATGCGAATGCCGGGGATCAGAAATGGATCTTATATCCGAGATTTATTCAGTTGCACATCAATCGTCATCATCCAGATCTTCAGGCACAGGGTGATATCGATCAGCAACTAAAGATTTCACCGATGATGAGTCGGATCTTTACTATTTGTGCAGGTTATGAGAAAGGGGTTGAGGCACCAAGGGATGTTCCCTTATTTGGTGCTATTGTGGATGAGCATTACGTACCGCCACCGGAACCTCAGTATATGGACATTCCAGCACCACAGCAACCGCAGCAACCGCTTGTGAACATCCCTGTTCAAGCTGCGGGGGAGCATGTGGATGCTATTTTGGAAAACATCGAGCAGTTTGGCCATGTTGACTCAGACAGTTCAGCTTCTCATGACACGGTTGAAGGTTCTGATTCTGAAGCTGCAGAAAATATAGGTCCTCAGGATGGTGGTCCGACGCCTGAACATTCGGATGGTACAGTTCCGCACCCCTCAGAGATGGAAAATATCCGGCGTACCGATTCATTCCGATATTTGAGAATTCAGCGTCGGATCAGGGCAGGACGCAAGTATGTACCTCCAAGGGATACTGGGAAATGTACTCGAGGTGACGATGATTCTGAAGATGTAACTTATCGACCTAGTCGTCGTGTTCGTCGTTCTTCGTCAGCACGAGCTCAAGTCAACCCGTCACCTCAAGATGCTTTTGAGATCAACCGACACCAGCGTTCATGCAAAAGATGATGGATGATATCTTGAAGATGCAGCAAAGGATGCACGCTCAAGATGAAAAGATTGCTGAACAAGCTGCGCTGATCGAGGTTCAAGCTAAGGAGCTTGAGGAAACAAAGCTCAGGGTCAATGTTTTGGAGGCTAGGTCTAGTGCCTCGGGGGAGATTGGGTTTGGGGGCCCAAATGTAGAGTCACTAGGACCTGAAAATGTAACCCCCACTCCTTTAATTGAAAATGTTAATGAAACTATTCCTCGTTTGGATTACTTTTGTGTTGATGATATTCCAGGGCAACCGAGACCGCTGGCCGTTGACTATTCATTCGCTGACTTATCGTTTATTCAGAGAATGGCCAGTGGAGTTGGCTCTGAGGAAGAAATGGAGAATGTTTTTGAGATGAATGAGGATGTTTCGATTGAAGAAGAACAGTTGAATTCAGATGAAACGTATGATGATGCACAATCTGGGGAAGCTTACGATGGTGCACCGATTATAGAATCTGATTCAAGTGAAGATGAGATGCCTGCTAAAGCTCAACATGGAGAATCAAGTTCTGCTACAACTCCAGCTCAAAAGACACAGGCACCGGACTCAGCAGCTCAAGAATCTACGGATATTCCAAGGAAATATACTGCTGAAGAAAAGAAAGAAAGAAACAAGAAATGGTGGCCTAAGGGATGAAATCCAGTTCCTATTCCAGTTAAATGTCAAGTGTACCGGGTTAGTCGAAATTATACCGGAGTTATTAAAAGCTGGAAGTGTCAGAGGAATCTTTTTCTGATTAAGAGAGAAGATGAAGTTCAGTACTTTAGAATGCGTTTTGATAGATTAAGTACGTTGCCAAAAGGAGAGATTAATCGATTAGCTCAGCTTAAATTGATTAATCCGTTCAAAAATGATTATGCTGAGTTTATTCAGAGAAATTTATGTCGGGAAGTGTTATCGAAGACATATTCTAAATTGAAACCGACGTTGGGCACTCGGTATACGTGGAAAAAGAAGACTGATCCAGTCACCAGGAAGCCTATGGTTAAAGTTCACTATCCGCCTGCTAACTGTTTGACTGAGATACCTCTGGAACTAGTTCCTTATTATTTTCTGAGAAGACTTGTAAAATGGGAACTTGATTCACAAACTGGTGAAGCGGTTATTACTTTTGTTCCAGATTCTGAACCGTGGCCAGAAGTTGGAGGTATATGGAATTTGAACCAAGCAACGTTTAGACTGTATGATCCGATGAGTTTGATTAATTTTCATGAAAAAGATTTAAGAAAACTCTATGATGATCGGATTCGTGTTGGTCAGAAGAATGAGTTCAACAGACGTTTAGCCGAGCAGTTTTACAATGTTGTTACTGTTTGTGTGGCTAATGGAATTCATGCTGACGGCCAATTTCCTGCGGGCTGGGTTTAAAGAAGATTTTTGAAGACCAAGCTGAAGACACGGGGGAGTTTGTTGGTACATGTTTGTGTATGTCAGTTAGTCTAGCTCGTAGTTTGTAATTAGAATTAGTTTTCCTGATTCCTGCGACGTTGGCTGTAACGTCGCAGGTGCGACGTCAGGTATTGGGCCTGCGACGTAGTCAACGTCGCATGGGCTTGGGCCTGCGACGTCGTGAGCGACATCGCAGCTGCCAGAGTTTGTATAAATTAGTATTTTCGTTTTCAGTTTAGGGTTGACGAAACCCTAAACACCATTTGTCGAAATCCCTGTAATCTGATCGATTATAAATCAATATAATACGTTTCGTTTGATAATTATTGCGTATTGATTATTCGTGTGATTGTTTGATTAGTCAATTGTTGTTTCCGCCATCAATTGATCGACTCGGTTCGTACAGATCCAAGGTTAGGGACAAACAATAGTGAGTCTCTGGAGATAACTCCGGGGTGCATGCATGAGGTAACAAACTGCCATTAAGGATACTCTGACCTTTCTTAACACCTAAACCTAAATGTGTCATCTAAATGTGTACTGGTTATTTAACTATGTTATTCTAAACTATCGGTTATGAAGAGTTAAGGGGTTTAAGCATCTGGGAATACAGCCGACTCCTTGCTTTCTTTTCAAAACTCATATTTAGTTAAGCTCAAATACTTTCGTCTTGAATTAGACCCTCCTTTACAATCAGACGTTCATCCCTAGGTATACTTATGGTGTATAGTGCATTAAGTATTTCCACAGCTTGTATAAATCTAAGTATACTCACGGTAATTCACAGCTTTATGTATCCTAGACCGTGTTCTAGAAGGGTGGCTTCTAGGTAATTCACGATGAGATGATCCTACGGCATTTCCTTAGCTTCCACGTATTTGTACTCCACACGAGGTGTTTCCAACGCTATACGAAGTATAGTGCCATTTAACGGAGTCTCATAGCTTCATACTGTAACACAGATAACTATGTTTACGTAGTATTCGGGTTTGCAAAGTCCTATCCTAAGGGCAATAGTCACGTGAAAGACCGGAAAGGGTGAACGATAAAGTCTATATTCAGGATAAGTTTAGACTGATAACAAAGTATAACAACTCCCATTTATATAATAATCGGGAACATTATTCCACAATGGATTGTGCCCACGACTTTCATAGCTTCCACGTTCCGTACTCCACACATTAGTGATGTTTTCGGCGCTATACAAATGAAAGCCGTATAACGTTACCTTCGTTGTTTCATAATGATGTTATCCCAATATCATATATTTGGAGTAACATCATCGCTACTATTTAAATCATGGCAAACATACAAGCAACTAATCATAAAGCATATCAATAAACATTTCTAATATTAATAAATCACAAACATCAAACAAGAACCTTATGACAAATTAATAATAGAAAGGATAGATAATACCGATACGAATTGCGAGCAGAATAACACTTGTATTTCTTCATAAAATCCATGCATTACATAAGCTAGCCTCTAATAATTAATTACATAACTAACCTACTAGAAAAGGAAAGGCTTTCCTCCACTAATCTTCTCACTAGTCCAAGGGTTTAAAACCCTAGTAAGAAACTAGAGAGAAAGACTAGAGAGAGAACCTACTACAAGACTAATTCTCCTCTAATTCCTAAGAGTAGTGCTAGAGAGAGAAACTATACTAGAGAGAGATGAGAGAAATGGAATGAGAGGTGTGTATGAAATGGTGGAGGAGGCCATCTATTTATAGGTGATGATCACCTTGGAGCCAAAGAAAGATTTCTTGGAGCCAAAGGAGCAAGCCATGGAGCCAAACTTGGAGCCAAAGTTGAAGCCAAACTTGGAGCCAAAGGAATAATGCTTGGAGCCAAAGGAGAAATACGTACAAGCATCAAAGCGCATCGTACAAGCGAACCAAGCATGAAGGAGGATGACCGGATGGACCCTAGCCTTACCAAAACAGTATATGGGGTCAGAAGGGCCGTATATGGTCTTAAAAGGCCGTATACGGTCTTGTGGGGCCGTATACGGCTTGCCAAGGCCGTATACGGGGTGTTTTGGCTTTCCTTCGTTGCTTAAAACGCCCGTATCTCCTTCGTTACACGTACGTTTGACTTGATTCTTTCGCCCACCATCTCATAATTCCGTTACGCTTCTAATGGTACCAATTTCACAGAAATTGGATGTGTGTAACTCAAGCATGTTTTGAATGACTTTTAACGATATGTAGAAGCCGTATCTCTTCCGTTCTTCACCCAATTTGCATGATTCTTGATTCTCCCGTCTCGTTTTTACCTATTACAACATATAATAAGGTTAGAATGTGCTTATCATAAGGTAAATGAGGATGTGAGAATTGGTCGTTGTTTATTCGCTCTGTTTTGCTCGTTATTTGTACGTTTTAAGTGGTTTTTGTAGCAACGCCTATATTTGGAGCAGTTTAGTGAATTTTAGTAAATAATGATTGTTTTGGAATGTTTTCACTAAATATTTGTCCAAAAAGTGTGGAATATCATACTTAAAAACAGGACTTTTTGCGTCACATCAGGAGCCGACCTCACCGTTGGCCAGTTATGAAAATGACTCCAGATGGTCCATCGATAGGATTACTTTGGTCGTCACCTTGGGTGATTACCCATGCTGTCGATCAGTGGAGTTGGAATCCGTGATCGTGCGTACCCCTTCCCGTTTCAATGTCCTATTAGGCCGCACCGCCTTGTACAAGTTCGGGGCCATCACGTCCACGGGCCACGGGATGATGAAATTTCCAACCCCAGCTGGAATTGCTACACTACACACCATCGGCACGGCCTTGCCAATTTGTACACAGGTTTCCAAGTCAAAGCTGGGGCCATTCACCATGACGAACTACGAAATGGTGGCTATCAATCCTATATTCCCAGAGCGGAAAATCCGTGTCGGGATGGCGCTAAGCTCACATGCCAGATTACAACTTTGTCAGTTATTGGCAAAAAACACAGACGTGTTCGCATGGCAGGATTCAGAAATGACCGGAGTGCCACGGTTAATTGCCGAACATAGGTTGAACGTTAACACGAACATCACGCCGGTCAGGCAGAAGAATAGGGGCATGGCCCCTGATCGCTGCCGGTTCATCTGCGAGGAGGTAAACAAGTTAGTGCACGCCGGCATCATTTTAGAAGTACAATACCAAACATGGGTCGCCAACCCCGTTCTGGTCAAAAAGTCTGACGGCTCGTGGCGAATGTGTGTGGACTTCAAAGACATCAACACGGCATGCCTAAAAGACAATTACCCACTCCCCGAGATCGACTGGAAAGTTAAGTCCCTGTCCGGGTTTAGGTTTAAATGTTTTCTGGATGCCTATAAGGGGTACCATCAGATACTAATGGCCAAGGATGACGAAGAGAAGACTGCGTTCCACACAGACCAGGGCATATTTTGTTAAACTAAAATGCCCTTCGGCCTCAAAAACGCAGGTGCAACATACCAACGTGTTGTTGACAGTGATTTCAAACCTCAGATTGGCAGAAACTTAGAAGTGTATGTCGACGACATTGTGATCAAAAGCAACATCGAGTCCCAGCTACTCACGGATGTCCTCGAAACTTTTGCCGCACTCCGAAAAATTAACATGAAGCTAAATCCGGCAAAGTGCTCCTTCGGGATGGAAGAGGGAAAATTTCTTGGCCATGTTGTGACACCAAGAGGCATCAAGGCCAATCCAAAGAAAATACAGGCCATCGCGGACATGGTATCCCCGCAATGTAAAAAAGACATACAGAGCTTAAATGGGAAGCTGGCAGCTCTGGCGCGTTTCTTGTCCAAAGCCGCTGAGCGGTCATTACCGTTCTTCGGCACACTCAAGGATTGTTTCAACAAAAAAGATTTCGCCTGGACGCCGGAGGCGGAACAAGCATTCCAGGACATAAAAACATTCCTAACTGAGTTGACAACCCTCACAGCTCCTATCCCCGGCGAAACACTTACCTTGTACCTGGCGGCGTCGCAGAGCGCCGTCAGTTCTGTACTCATCGCCATGCGCGAAAAAACACAGATGCCGGTGTATTTTGTCAGCCGCGCTCTGCAGCCAGGCGAGCTGAACTATTCGGCAATCGAAAAGTTGGTACTTGCACTCGTGCACTCAGCACGACGCCTCCATCGGTACTTCCAGGGCCACCCAATCACAGTTCTCACTGACCAGCCGATCAAGCAAGTGTTATCAAAACCTGAGATCTCTGGCCACCTGGCCAAACAGGCAATCGAGCTAGGCGAACATGAAATCACATTTTTCCCTCAGAGCGCGGTCAAGGGTCAAGTACTGGCCGATTTTCTTGCCGAGCTTCCGGGGGAGGGGGGGTAGAGGGCAGCTATACCACGGTTCCCCTACCTCAGAGAAACCAGTTAGTTAGGAGTTGTTCACCGATGGTGCCTCGAGTCCGGAAGGCGCTGGGGCCGGACTCATTCTTATAAGCCCTGACGGAGAAGAACAGACCTACGCTCTCCGTTTCAGCTTTCCTGCTACGAACAATGAGGCTGAGTACGAGGCACTTTTGTTGGGTATTCGCATAGTAGCAGAGATGGGTATACAAGACCTACGGGCATACGTTGACTCACAATTGGTGGCCAACCAATTCAACGGTGCCTTCGAAGCAAAGGACCCGGCAATGAAACAATATCTGTTACTCGCTCAGAACATGGCAAAGCAATTTGAATCATTCGTGATAGAACAGGCCCCGAGAAACAAGAACAAGAAAGCCAACGCACTGAGCAAATTGGCATCCCTCACCTTCGCCCACCTCACCAAGAAGGTTCTGGTTGAGGTCCTTGGGCAAAAATCTATTGACCCGGCCAGCGTCGTCGCTCAAGTTGAAGAGGAAGGGGATAGTTGGATGACCCCGATCATGGCATACTGTCGCACCCTCGACGCGATGGTTCCGGATGTTTCCACCCTGAAGTCGTCGTTCCACCTGCAACAGGGGTCATGACAGGAGTTTTAAAATTTATATTTGCGGTGCTCAAATTACTCGTGCTACCTACCTTGTGGGTAAGGTGGCAAGTATAACTCGAGTGTCGTTAAAATCAGTACGAATTGATTTGAATTTTGACCTACCAAAGATATTTTCACAATAGGATGGGTTTTAAACAAGGTAGGTAGGTTTTGGTTTTATCTAAACTACTGACAGAAAGTAAATAACAGAAAAGTAAATGAGATAATAAGTAGCAAGTAGAGAGTGATTGCCAGAACTTCAATATTAGGGTTTCGGGATGATAGTATATGATTAATTGGAGATTAACCTAATTAAGAATCATCTAAACGATCGGTGTAAACACTAGGACCCTACGTTCTAGGTGTAACCCTAAAAGCATATGTCACTGAATCCTAGGCTATCGTGATTCTGATCAGCTGAGAATGTCTTAAGACCCACCACACCGTCTCTTTCGAATACCAAGTGACCCTCTAAATGGGGTACAGGAAAAGGGCGACAGTCCACTTTTACTGACCTTTCTTAACACCTATGTCTATTTGATTTTAACAGGATAATGCTGGTTGTATGATATGTAAGTTAAACTATCGGCTAAGTAGAGTTAAGGGGTTTAAGCATCTTGGAGCACAGCCGGCATCCTTGCTTTCTTTTCAAAACTCATTTTATATCTGATTAAGTGCTAATACCATCGTCATGAATTAGACCCTCCTTTGCCATCGGTCGTTCATCCCTAGGTATGTGTGCAGTGTATAGTGCGTTTATTTTCCACAGTACTCTAACCCTAGGTATATCTACGGTGTTTTAAAGATCGTATAAGTCTTTACACAGCTTTATAACCAAAGGTAGTTTAACGGTGTACTACAACATTTTCACGGCTTGACAAGACCTAGACCCATGTCTGGAAGGGTGACTTCCAGGTAATCCACGGTGAGATAGACCATCGGCATTTCCTCGGCTTCCATACATTTGTACTACACCAGTGGTGGTTCCAGTACTATACCGAGTATTCTGACGTTTTACGGCGATCCCACAGCTTCATACAGTACAGGAGATAACTATATATTCGTAGTTAGGGTTGATCAGATCGTATCCTAAGTCAATAGTCACGTGAGAGACCGGAAAGGGTGATTAATTAAGTCTATATTCAGAATAAGCTTAAAACATGTACACAGCATAACAACTTCCAATCATATATAATATTAATCAAACATCATCCCTAATCTTAACATTTACATTCTAACAATCGCATATTAATCTACGTAATCATCATGGCAACGATCACAAATCGTACCGCAATAATATGCAAAGCAAACATTATAACAGTAAGAGAGAGAAAGATAGTAATACCAGATTAGTAGAGTAATACAGAGGATTACAACGTTCTGAACTTGATTACATAGACATACCCAAGCTACAAAACTTCCTCTAGCTCGAACCACTACTTATTTCTCTCTAGTTCTCTAGAGAGAGAAACTAGAGAGATTAACCACTCTAAGCTAAATTAACTACAAAACTAAAAAGAAGAAAAGGCTAGAGAGAGAAAATTCTAGAGAGAGAGAGAAGTGTGTGAAATTAAGGTGTTTTGGTGTGTGTAAAAACGAGGAGGGGAGGTGGGTATTTATAGGTGAAGAGGTGTAGGTTTGGTACAAGTCACAAAGGAAAGGGTACAAGCTTCCAAGTGCGACTAGTGAATCACAAACACGGGGGGGGGGGGGGGGGGGGGGGGGGGGGGGGGGGTGTCAAAAGGCTAAGAGGTACCAAATATCAAGGCAAAATGCCAAGATTTGGGAGGCCAAGGGCCGTATACGGCCGTGTAGGTGCCGTATATGGCACCTGCAGGGGGGGGGTCAAGGGCCAATTTTCCTCTTGCTTGATCCGCGCTCCTGTTTCGTTGCTTGTTTCGCTTGTATCTTCTTCGTTTGAAGCCCGATTTGCTTGATTCTTGCGCCATTGGATTCGTAATTCTGTTACGCTTCTAATTTGCCAAATTTGGAAGTGTATAGCTTTTGCGTGTTCCAGAATACGATCGGTTGTACACCAATCACTCTATCTTCTTCATTCTTCACCCGTTTTCCATGATTCTTGAACCACCAGTCTCGTATTTTCCTATGGAATCATAAGATATGAATTAAGATTTGTTTCCATAGGATGAGCAATATTGAGTAGAAACCGGAGTGGTGTTATTTGCTTGTTTTGCTCGATAATTGGACGTTTTTATTGATTTTTATTACAACGTCTACAAATGGACAACCTTGGTGTTTTTTTGGTAATAAATGAATGTTTTGAAATGTTTTCACCAAGATTAAATCTAAATAGTGCGGAAATATGTACGTAAAAACATGACTTTTTACGTTACATCACACACCTCCGAGCAGGAACCCTACCCCAGTACCCAATCGAAGCAAGGAAAATCAGGATGAAAGCTCCGATGTACTTCATTGAAAAAAGCAAGCTCATGAAGAAATCTTACTTGGGGCCGAACTTAAGGTGCTTAGGCCCAAAGCAGTCTGAGAACGTCATCCGGGAAGTGCACGAGGGATCATATGCCCTACACTCGGGCCATAAAACTGTTGTGGCTAAAATCATGCGCAACAAGCAGTGTTAACTGCTTGAGCCCAGAAGATAATAGGTAACTTCGAATCCGCTAGCATAGTCCGAGCTGTCTCGATGATAGTCCAGTTTTTGCGTTCTGCAACTCAATTTTGTTGAGGAGTTCTTGGAGCAATGAATTGATGATCAATACCCTTTGAAGCACAGTACATTTCGAGAGTCTTATTCTTGAATTCGGTGCCATTATCGCTTCGCAATCTCTTGACAGGTAAGTTGCTCAAATTTGACAACTTATCAAATAAATACACTAAAATCCCTGCTGTCTCATCCTTTGTAGCAAGAAAATATACCCAAGAAAATCTTGAGTAGTCATCCGTTATTACCAGACAATACGATCTACCGCCCATGCTTTTGGTAAAAATAGGACCAAACAAGTCCAAATGTATCAGTTCCAAGGGAGCATTAATGGAACTCACTAACTCAGACTTATGGGACTTCTTACGAAGTTTGCCCTTGTGACATGAAACACAGTCATCTGTTAAAGAAAATGACTGTTTTGGAACTCCGTTTACCAAATCATTCTTTACCAAAAAATTCATTTTGCGGAAATGAATATGTCCCATTCGTCTGTGCCAAAGCAGTGATTCCTTTTCTGAAGCCTTTGACAAGAGACACATATATTCAGAAGTAGTCTCAATAGTTCGCATATTCAAAATATAAGTATCATTTCTTCTTGGTGCATGAATAAGCACCCACTCTTCCGGTATGACGAACCCAGGCTTCAAAATTGCACACTCATTCTTTGTAAAGGCAGCAGTGTATTCCTTATCACAAACTTGTGAAACACTAAGCAAATTGTGCTGTAACTGTTCCACATAGTTGACCTTTTCAAAACTTACTTTTCCATTAGTAAGTGTTCCTACACCAGTAATCATCCCACCAGTATCTCCTGCAAAAGCAACATATCCACCGTCTAAAAGTTTAATATCCGTCAGAAGGGACACATCGCCTGTCATGTGTCGTGAGCAGCCACAATCCATGTACCATTCACTGTCCTTAATACGTTCCGACTGCTGCAACACATAAATAGAAGAATATAAGTGAGAAACGGAGACCCAAGCCTTTACAGACTTAGGTCTACCGAAGTCATCAACAATAACCACATCGGACAGAATTTTATTTTTAAACAAATCAGATTTTTCATCTGATGTGTTATTGTTGACGACAGAAGAATCAACAGTAGATTCTTTTCTTTTCCAAACTTTTAATGGTTCAAAGATGGTTTAGGAGTACTGTCGGGATTTTGTTTTGGCAAAGGTTTTTGCCCAACCATACTCGACTTCTAAACAGACTTGGAAGAGAAAGAATAATGCCTAGGTGGAGAACGTGAAAAAGAATTTCGATAATAAGATGTTCTAGGCATGTCTCTCCCATAGCGCTGATAGGAAAGCTTAGGAGATTCTCTAATTAAATGTCCTTGTCTCTTGCAATAGAAACAAGAACGATTTTCAACTGAAATTTGAGGCTGAGGACTTACTGGTCGAGTGGACAAAGTACTTTCAAAACATGCACACTTATGTATACAAGTATTCAAGGATGCTTTAATAGGTTGAGAAGTCGAAGAGGAAGGTTTGTCAATTGAAACTCGTTCATCTTTAACTATTCTTTTTAAAATTTTCACAGGAATCTGTGAAGGTGATTTAGATGTTTCTTTGATAACCTTTTCTTTTCCTTTAACAGTTTGAACCTTAGCAACCGGTTCATTAGTCAAAATCACATTTTCAGGTTTGACTTCAACCTCCTCAACCTTAGGATACTCTTGATCAGTAATATCCTCAATCTCAACTACCTCCTTATGACTAACTGGAGGTGAAATCTCAGGCTTCACAAAAGTAGGCAAAGGATACTCTGGCCTCTTGGTTTTATCCTTTGCTTACTTTTTGTTATTTGCTTCTTTAGATTTTGTGGTTGACCATGATGAGTAGTCAACTACAAGATCTTCGGTACCCTCTTTAACTGGCATGGGATAGTAGTTAGTGGGAGGTGGGACTATAGCATAACCTAGCCCAACCTTACTCTTACTATCTGTCCATTTCTTGTTAACGATTTCATCAAAGATGGAAGAAGACGTTGAGTAATTTGAGATTTTTCTTTTGAAATTTACGGATTCACCTTTAATTCAGCAAGCTCTTTATTTAATAAAGAGATTTCATTTAAGTAACTGTTAGTAGCATCTTGCTGGCTAAAGACCTTAGCCTTAAAAGTCTGAGTATCTAACTTATGAGCGTCCAACTTTGTTCAAAAAGTTTTTCATTAGCTTTTAAAAACTTGTTAGATTCCATAAGTTTTTCAACTTTATCTCTTAAAGTATCATTATCTATTTTGTAACCATCTAAAGAAGCAGATAATTTAACACATGAAGTGTATGAAAATGGTTCTTCGCTAACCTCAGAAGTAATGTGAGCCATTAGAGCCGTGTTGAACTTTTCTGCTTGTGCACACCAATCAGAATTTGTTGGCTCGAAAACTATTAGGGCATTATCAGCAGCCCCAGTCTTCACTGGCTCCTTTTCCGGTTTAGAAGGAGTTGTAATGCCTGAAGCAAGTAACTTGGGTTTCTCGCATTCCCTAGCAAAATGACCCAAATTTTGACAATTATAGCAACGGACCTTGCTTTTGTCAAAACCAATCCCAGATTTGCCATCTCCTTCTAAATTCTTGCGATCAGTCCTTTGCAAGAACTTCTTGACCCTCCTGGTAATCATAGCTATGTTCCACTTCAGATCCATCTTCTCAAGATCATCTTCATCCAATTGAGCATAGTCCTCATCAGTTAATTGCAAGGTAGTATTTGGTTGGGAAACCAAATCCTTGTAGGAACTGAGAAAAGCTGTATAAATTGCCGCTTGCTCCACAATGGCAGGTGTAACTGGAACTTGCTGTTGTTGTGAAGTTCCAGGTAAGTAAACCGAGTGTTTAACTCCAGTACGATCCGATGAAGACTTGATATCTGACATAAAATCCATCCCTCCATACACTATTCCTGTGTTAACCTTTCCACCATACATAGATGGGTTTTGCACAAATCCACCCGATTTACATTCCTTTTTCTTTAACTCCATATCATGAGATTGAAGAATTCCAATCAAATCATCCAACTTCATGGTTGCTAATTCCTGACTTTCCTTTAAAAGTAGAACTTTTACATCCCAAGCAGCAGGAAATACATCCAAAACCTTTTTGTTGACTTCGAGAGCAGGAAAGGTGTAGCCACCTTCTGTCAACTCACTGACCACCTGTGAG
Organism: Helichrysum umbraculigerum; assembly: GCA_949592205.1. Classification (NCBI taxonomy): domain Eukaryota; kingdom Viridiplantae; phylum Streptophyta; class Magnoliopsida; order Asterales; family Asteraceae; genus Helichrysum; species Helichrysum umbraculigerum. The sequence continues at coordinate 636,450 of CATIUR010000001.1, forward strand.
TATCGTGTAAAAAGCCCAGATGTGGTTTCATTTGGAATTATGTCAAACAAATCAAATTGCTTTTTAATTAACTCCATCTTTGCCTGTTTATATTTTTCATTTCCTCCACATCTCGTTTCAATGGCTTTCCATAGATCATAAATGATATCATGATTTTTGAAAAGTTGTAAAACATCTTGAGTCAAACACATGCAGATAGCTGAATGAGCCTTACGTTCTGTGTCATATTCTTTCCTTTCTTCAGGCGTCATAGCATTATAGGTCTTAGTTGGAGGTATACCTCTATAATTACCTTCAGCAACAGGTGGCTCATATCTTTTAGTAAGAGGATGATAACATTAAATAATGTTATATTTATTTTAACAATAGTCATTGGTTTTTATTATATTTATATTGTATTTATTTGATAATAGATATTGATTTGGTTAATATTTGTAAATAGGTATATAATGAGTTGGGACAAGAAAATGTATAAGAAATGAAGAAAGTTATGCAAATAATTGTGTTTGAAGATTTAAATGGATTGCGCAAAAGAAAATAATTAGTTTGAAGATTTATTGGAGTTTACGAGTTGGACTAAATAAATAATTGAGCACAATAATAATAATATAAAAAATTAATGTAATCTTTGTAATACTAACTAACGTTAGTACGTTAGTAATAATAATAAAATATTAATAATAATAAAGTAAATAATAATAGTAATAATTAATAATAGTAATTAATTATGATGATGTATGTTTCTTTTGCAGATTGGTGCTCCACGTGAAGAATGGCCCAAGTCAAACAGTCGGCCTAGTAGTCAAAGCCCAAGATATGGAGGAATAGAGTGGGCTGCAGAAAGAAAACAAGAAAAAAAAGCACGGAGGCATGAAGGAACGTTCGAGAAGTCTGGCAACAATCAATTCAAATGGCGGTGCAGCTTTGACTTGGTGGGTACGCAAAAGTAATCCATACGCCATATGCTTTTTCCATACGCCGTATTGATTGTGTCCCCAGAAAAATATTAATAGCATCCTCTGCATACGAATAAAAGAGGACTTTTTCATATATTAAAATCAGGGTTACGAATATTTTAGGTTTTTTGGAGGATTCTTACTCATTTTTGAAGGTCTTTCATTGTCTAAAGCTAATCGGTTACGCGCATTCATCAACAATCATTGTAGTATCTCCGTTTGCATTATTTATTTATTTAAATTATGTTTTCTTTGATCTCAATTATTTCTTTTGATTGTTATTGCTTGAATATGAGTAACTAAATACCCTAACACTTGCTTGGATGAATTAGCTAGTGATTAGGGGTATAATCATTTGATGTTTATATATATTGATTTAATTACGTTTATTCGAGAACCTTATATATTTAGGTTTAATTATCAATTCTAATTTATTTGGTAAATGAATAAGTGATTATAGCGGATGTTTTTCACTTCGACATTTATTATCAATTGGTTGTCTATGAATGATTGAGCTTTGATTGCGGATGCAGATAAGTAATAAGTTAGATTATTAAACTCAAACGTGTAAGATAGTGATTTTGGCGAACGTCTTTTACTAGATTAAATTGTAATTTGTGAATTGAGATTAAGGTGTAGGTGATAGCGAATGTTAAACCTAGTCTAGTCGAAATGAACAAGAATTTCTAAATAAATTGGTTTTAACTAAATACCCCGAAGTTATTAGTGAAATAATCCAAGTAAGTGTCGTTTTTAATTATCTAAAAGTCAAATAAATCAATCTGACTCTTTCTGAGTCCACTTGCCATAGTTTAATTAATTTAGTTGTTAAGCAACGTGACAATTCGGTTACACAAAACCCCAAGTATTTTTTGTACTAAGTTAATTACATTTCTAGTTTTAATTCTTAAATTCACAATCCCTGTGGAACGAACTTGGACTTATCATAGCTATACTATACACGATTGGGTATACTTGCCTAGTTGTGTAATAGTAAGTAGTGGTTTTTCTTTGTTAATTTTTATAACTAGATTTTACACATCAAGTTTTTGGCGCCGCTGCCGGGGAGTGTGTTAATTTAAGAATTTAAGTGTAGTTAATTGATCATTTCTTTGAATTTTATTCTTAGAAAGTTACTTTTTAACTTGTTTTGCGCCGGTACATTTGACGGTTTTATCTTTTGTGCTTTTGCAGGTTTAATCAGGTAGTGGATGAGCACTAGGACTTCGGGTAACGAACTTGTTAGTCCATTGTCCGATCCGGAGAAAACCACAAAGAAGAAACGAAAGAAGAAATCAAAGAATACGCCGACGGAATCAACTGAAAGCCAAACGGAAAGTGGATCAATGATAAACGCTCAAAAGTACTATATTTTAGTAGTATTTTACCCCTATTCTTGAATGTTTTTATTGCATTTTGTTTAGAATGGATATTGATTTCGTTCATATTTGCAATTAGATGTGGAAATGGAGCGTTTATGGAAAAGGAACGGAAAACAGTCAATAATCAAGCTAAATGATGCATATTTGAAGAATAGTGAGAAGCCGAAGTTAAAGAAAAGAAGAAGTAAAGAAAAATAAAAAAATCGGCTGGAAACTGCATCCATACGCCGTATGGAATCCATACGCCGTATGGATTGCAGCAGTGGAGGCCCAGGTTACGCGGACTTGGGCTGGGCTTGAAATCAATCCATATGCCGTATGGAAATCCATACGCCGTATGGATCAAAATTCCAGGAAGTATAAAAACGCGTTTTAAACCTTATTTCGAGAGTTTTTGAAGGGTTTTCGATTTCTTTAGGTTCCAGTCAACTTTTAGGGTTTATATTACGAATTTTAGGAGTAGTTTGGAGGTACGAAAGCTTAGGAACGAGGATAATTCGCTCTAATCTTTCGTAGTTCATCGTTAATCGATTCGGTATATTTCGTTTCTTTATTTTCATTGAAGAAGTTGATTTAATGAATCTGAATATTTCTGTTTTGATGATGAATTGAATATTAATGTGATTGTGTAGTTGATTTAATTTAGATTATGATTATTGAACGATTATAATTGCGTATTGAATAAGTTATTTGATTGAAAACGGTTATATTGCTTGTGGACACTTGTTTATTGGTGACTAGTTATTATTGTTGCTTCACGTGGTTAATAATGTTGATGAGATTGAGTTCCTTTAATGTTATTAGCTATTGATGGTCATAACTTTAGGGTTTTGAACTATCACTAAATACGTTGAGTCTGATAGGTCGAGTATACAATAGTATTCTACTTTAAAATGAGCAAGACAATAAGTTAATTATTGGGTATTGTTGAGTCATACCAAAAGAGTTAATTATAACGCGTTGTGAATGTTTAATGCATAATTTAGGGAAAGGCACACAATTGACTGATCATCTTGTGACATTGGAACCAGTGTTTCATGTTGGACCCTAGATCATAGGAATTAGTTGGACCCGAAACGTTGGCTAGTTCATATTCAACTTAGTATTCATTGAAGAATTTGGTATTAAGTTAATCTAAAAGAATCACAATTAGATAATCAATACGTAATAAATCGGGATATATGAATTTAAGTGACATTAACTATACAATTACTTATTCCTTCTAATTAGGATTTCTTGTTATTTATTTATTTATTATTTTAATTTAAAGTTTTATTTACGTTTGTTTATTTGAATTAAATGTTTTCTAAATTGTTCGTACGGAACTAAAACGCCCCCCTTATTTACTGTTTTCTAGTTAATAGTTAATTGTTAATTTCTATTTTAAATATTCCACCTTTTCCCTGTGTTCGAATCTGACTTACCAAATCTATATTTACAATTGATCGGGTATTCTTGCCTGGTTGCTTGAAAGTATTTATTAGGTATTTCTATTTATAAATTATAAAACAAGACGCGCTTTCACAGGCGACATCAAGTTTTTGGCGCCGCTGCCGGGGAAGAGCGGTTGTGTTTATTTAAATAGAGATTAATAATTGTTAGTTCTTTCTTTTTAAAAGTAACTTTTGTTAAACAAGTTTCAGCAAAGTTGTTTTAATAAGTTTAATTAAATCTGTAAAAAGTTTTTAATACATCACTGGTTGAAACTGATTATCTTTTAATTGGTTAAACTTTTGGGGTTTTAGTTTCAACCGGCGGATGGAAATCCGTCCGCCGGTTGGAGTTCCATTTATTTAAAATTGTACATGTTATTTAATTTTTGTTTATCTTGTGTGAACTAACTTGTTTTTCGTTAGTGGTGTTTTGTATTTCCAGATTTATTTTTATTTAGGTTTGTCCAATGGCGAGGAGTTTTGAAAGTGATGCAAATGATAATAACATGGTTAAGAGGGATCAGTCTGTTACTTCTGATGCTAGTTCCGCCGAGAGGGTGCCTCCTTATACCCAGTTAGGCCGTATTCCCTTTCCTATTACTTCATCTTGTCAGGGGTTGCTATCAGCACTTGTGGAGTTTAGAGGGGATATTCCTTTCAGTTCTGAGATTATTCGCAGGTCCACTGTGGATTTCACTGATAGTCAGAGGGTTTTGGTAAATGATGTGTTAGAGGCAGCTTTGATTGAGAATCAGTATGGGATCGATAGGCAATTCTATATTGCTCTCACTACTTTTGGGGAATCTCTAGAAACTAGAATTAAGGAGGAAGAGAGATTCTACAATGCTCAGAGGAAAAGATACACAGAGATTTATGAGGTTTTGAGGCATTCTGCATTTCCTTATTCGGCAAATCAGACCGCGTGTCTTGGCCGTATGCTTAGGGCTCTGTACGAGGCTACTGGTCATCCAAAGGCAGAAGCAGACAAGGAATTTAGGTTTGGTTTAAGAGAGTTGGTTAGATTGCTACATTCAGATGACCATTTGACGGAAATTACACCTCATCGGTTCATTGTTACGAGTACTATTCATTACTATCTTCATGGAATGGTGACAAAAATGGATCGCTTTGCTAAGGAAGAGGAAGAAAGGCCACACCCGGAATTCATTCATCCTCATTGTGATATTGATTTGGCTACTTATGTGGTACTTAACTTGGATGTTTTAGTTGATAACAATAAGGTTCTAACTATGAGGGAGCATTTCCACTATGGGATGGTGGAAATATATACTAAATTGGTTGAAATCTTCAAAGATTCAGGATTAGAACTGACTTGTGTGCAGAATGAGGTAATTGCAGGAATTGAAACTAGAATAAGAAGTTTAAGGAAAGAACCGTTTCTGAGTAAGCATGCTGGGATAGTGGCAGATTGTTTGGAGTTTATGAGTGAGTTTGAGAAAAATCATCCCGATCGTGAGTACAAGCTGGTAGGTGATAAGTTAGTATTGGCACCTGAGGGAGTAATTAATAAGTTGATAAAAAGAATCAGCTGGGATTTGGTCTATCTTCAACATGTTACCAATGGACACTTAGAAAGTTTTGCGACTTTTGGTAATGGGGTTGAAAATGTAGTTACTGAAGTGATGAAGAGCTTCCTTGTCCTCTATCCATTGAACTGATTTCATCGTTCCACCTTTTTATATTCCTTATGCTATTGGATTGTTTCTAACATTTTGGTTTGTTTTGAATTATGTTAGACTTTTGATTGTTTTGGATTTTTGTTTTTTTGTTTTTTTTTTTTTGAATGTGTGCTTTGAATATTAAGTATTATTTTGAATATTTTTCTTTTTAATGTTTGTTAATTATTGTTATTTATTTTATAGTGTGGAATTGTGAAGATTTTGAAGTCATGATTATCATCCAGGTTTGAGATTTAATTATATAAAGTTAGTGTGGAATTTGGGTTAAAATTGGGTTGAAAATCGTTTTTTGAAAAATTCTGATTTTTCAATCCATACGCCGTATGGAATCCATACGCCGTATGGATTGATTGGGCCGCTGGACCAGGCCGTTGACTGGGTTTAATGAGTTGACCTGGGCCTATTTAATCCATACGCCGTATGGAATCCATACGCCGTATGGATCAAAACTGCAGAAAAACCGCCAGCAGCCTTTTCTTCTTCATTTTTCATCCAAAACCCTTTTTCTAAAAAACCACCCACGGTTTCCACTACCACCACCCCCAAACGGAAATTCCGGCCACGCATTCATCGCCATTTTTACATATTCGTGTTACACGCACTTTCCTCTACAAGGTATAACTTCCCGTTTTCATTTTCGTTGGTTAAATCGCTCGTTTGGAAGTTAGGGTTTATGATAGGATTTTGGGTATTTCGGATATGCGTATGATTATTGGCATGTTTTGATTGATTTATGTTCTAATTGCTATATGCATTGCAATGTCATGTTCGTTTTTCAATTATATTGCATATTTTGTGTTATTCGAATTATTCGTTCGTAATGATAAAATGAGAATATGAGTTGTGCTCAATTATGCTATGTTTTAATTTAGTGCTTATTAATTTTCTGACCACATGATGATTAATGCAAATATTTGGTTGGTACACAAGTGTTTGTGATTACGGTTATGTGATAAATTGTTATTTTGATTAATTGTGTTACAATAATTCATTTTGAGTTTGTATGAATGTTTGCTAGTTGCTAATACTCAAGTTTAGTGATAGTGCAAATTCATATATTCATAATGGTACCAAGTTATTATAATACATTTAATTAGGCAATTGTCAGGGATATTTAATTAAGTATATACATGTATGTATATTGAGTAGTTTTTGTTTAAATTGCAATTTAAGTTGATGAAATTGGTTGTTGCGGTAGTTTTAGGCTGAACCTTTATGGTGGATTATTCAATTTTAAGCCGAAATGCTGCCGAAATTTTTAGTGACCTTTTTGCAATTAACTGCTTATTTAGTATTATTAACAATTGTCTTGTTTAGCAGTTATCATGTCTAACAGGAGAGCACGAGGAGGTGAAACTTTGGGAAACCCGTTGATTAGATCACATAGATACCTCATTTTTCATGGATCATATTCTGAGACTGCTAGGATGCAGTTTAGAGATCGTCTGGCTTCCAATATTGGCCAGTCTATTGACGTGTTTGATGCTGTTAACTGGAATGTTTTAGAGCATGTGTGATGCGTCCCAAAACGGTCGTTATTGCAACAGGACACACCGGTGGAAGTTTTAAATTTATAAAAGCTGGGGACCTAAATTCTACTTACAGAGGTAAGTATAACTCAGAGTCGTTCTTAAGATCAATCGTATTGTGAAGCAGAGTTATCTAGACAAACTATTCAAATTAGTGATGGGTTTTTGAAAAGAGTTTTGTTTTGATTTGGTTTTAGGTCCGTTTAAACTAAACTAATAAAAGCAGGAAATAAACAAAACAGTAAAATATAGATAGGGAATCAGTAATGGAGAATAGTGCTTGTTATGACTTCGTTAGCTCGTGTTATGGGGTGATGTCTAGGGTTATTTATGAAAACGTCTTTTAAAGATTTGTGTCTTGCTTTTGCCTGAGTATTCGTAGTGTAAACACTAACACCCTACTGTTTGATTTCTCAGACAGTATGTCACTGGGTTGCTAGGCTATGGTGATTCTGATCAGAGGAGGCTGCTCAACTCTTCAACACTTTCCATCTAGTGGAAAAGTGACCCTTTTTGGAATGGTATTCCTGGGCGCATGAGATAGAGTAATAGACCCACTAAAAGTTCTGACCGTTCTTAACACCACGGAGATACTAAGGCTAGGCAAGGCATTTAAGATTAAGACTTGGTTTGGTGACTGCCAACTTTGTATTAGTGGTCTTTGTTTAGTCCAAAGATGTGTGGTTCAACCAGGATGTGACACAGTCTTCAACCGACGGCAGTTTCTTAGCTTTTCCCACGTATTTAAACGTTATACGAAGTACTGTGCCGATTTATGGTCTTTCCGGTGCCACATACTTTATGGTCACTCTGGACTAGTTTACTAAGTTTGTATTAAAGCTTGACCATCTATGATATAAACCCAACCCTCACTTATTTAAACATAACCCAATAAATCCCTGATTGATTCACGGTGTACTATACGAAAGGGTTGACAGTATTTCCACAGCTACACAATTCAGACCATGTTTGTATTTGAAAACATAGATAGGTAGTTACCGGTTGATCAAGGTTCGTGACTCCTTGTCATACAGGTTCTAACCACGTTTATTGGAGGAAAGGCGATTTAGGTTTAGAAATTCATAAATACAAAGTTATCAGTACACCGGTTTTCATTTTGTAACAATTGGGAACATTATTCCACAACGGATTGTGCCCACGACTTTCATAGCTTCCACGTTCCGTACTACACACATTCGTGATGATTCCGGCGCTATACAAATGAAAGCCGTATAACGTTACTTCCGTTGTTTCATAACGATATTATCCCAATTGCGTATTTAAAGTAACATCACCCCAAATATTAACAAGCTAACTACATCACAACAAGCACATAAGAGAACTACTCACTACGCATGGCAAACAATCCTAAATCTATCATAATAATAATAGCAATCATCATAATAGAAAAGGAAAGAAATAACCGTAGATTATGCGTAGACAGAATAATGTTAGAAGAATACACTAACGGAACCTCCGCAATATCTTCGACAATATTACAAATAAGCCCCTCAGAATATTCCCTACACTATTACACAAGTAGCCCCTCCGTTAGTCTAGGTTAAATATTAACCAAGAACTAACGAACTAAAACCCTAATCTATTTCTCCTCTAACTCCTAAGAGTAGTGCTAGAGAGAGAAAGCTAAACTAGAAAGAGAAAGAGTGTGTGAGAGAGAAAGTGAGAATTCTTGTTGAAGAATGGTGTGTGGAATGAGGATGGAGAGCTCTCTATTTATAGGCAAGCCATGGATCCAAGAGTACAAGCCCACAAGCATACGTACAAGCAAACGAAGCAAAGAAGAGGGGGTGTGAGACCAAAACAGGCCATGTACGGCCTTGTTCTGGCCGTGTACAGCTTCAAAGTGGCCATGTACGGCCTCCTCTAGGCCGTGTACGGCTAGGGGGTGGCCGTGTGGTAGGCCGTGTGATTTTTCTAACTTTTCTCGCAACTTCGGAAGGCCGTATCTTCTTCGTTTCTCATCCGTTTGACTTGATTCTTTCGCCTGCAGTCTTGTAATTACGTTACGCTTCTAATGATGCCAAAATTGCCAAATTTGGATATCTCTAGAGTTGGCGTGTGCGGAATGCCCTCGGTTTGCGCTCAGAAAGCTCTATCTTCCTCGTTCTTTACCCGATCTGCACGATTCTTGATTCTACAGTCTTGGAATAACCTGATACATCATATGAGACTATTTAAGGACTTGTATCATAATATGGTTAAAAGTCTGTAAGAATCAGTGTTTAGAATAATCTGCCTCGATTTGCGTGCCTTTTGGACGTTTTTAGCACTTTTTACAGCAATGTCTATAATTTGACCAACTTTGTGAAATTAAGTAAATAAACGTTTAATTCAAGTGTTTTCACCAAGAATTAGGCCAAATGTGTGGGAAATATGTGCCTGAAAACATGACTTTTTAGCACATATCAAATATCCCACACTTAGACATTGCTTGTCCTCAAGCAAAACTCAGTTTTTATGAAAACGGTTTTAAGCAGATTTGGCGAATTCTAAAAATTCTTAAAAGCAATCACCCTGCATATCAGTAAACCATAATAGAAAGTAAGGAGAAATAAGATAATCATCCCAGAAACAAGGAATGACTTTCTTAGGCATACTTCCAACTCTCGCGATCTTGGAGTATACATGACCGGGCGATTCCTCACAAGGTGGTCACTCAATTCACTCAAAGTGTATCGGGTTTCCTAACATTCTAGAAAAAATGAAATCGCTCAAAAAGCCAGTCATGTAGCACTCATCGTCATAGGCTTGATCGAGAATCGGATCTCCACCACTTAAGTGAGGACGGTGCTAATTATCCCAAGACATTCATGAGGGTTGTAATGTTTGGTGGGGGTGAAAGGGTATGGATAGTGGTTTGTTTTGGGTGTAAGGGTTTAGCTGTACCTTAGAATTCTAAAGATCATGAAAAACTTTATTTAGAATAGCGCAAATACGGAAACGGAACTAGATAGCTATTTTGCTTCTATCAGATTTTTCTGGAGATTGATACTACTGAAAGCACTTAGCTTTATTTTTAGACTAACTATTTTTCTTCTTTTTCTTCTTGAGAATTTCTCTGTCACATAATTTCCAAGGGATTATTCTTTTATTTTATTTTATTTTTTTTTCTTTTCATTTTTCTCTCTTTTTTTTTGGCTCCCTTAGAAATCCTTAACTTCTTCATTCGTGACAGTCTTCTGGTGTCAATTTTTCACACCATGTTTCTCTCTCCTTCATATATAACTTTGATGACTTTGTGAGAGAGGATCAGAATGCTGAATCAAGCGAAAAGGATATTCTAAAAGGCGTTTTCCATAACCTTAGAAATTCTGCGGTAAGCTTTTGGGAATTTTGGGTAAAGTGGGTTTTAGGATTAGGGTTTTATGAAACGAAAAGGTTTAGGCTCAACAGGGTTTACTAAGCGGATCATCGATGCTAAAAATGAGCATCGGAAGGGTTTTGGGCTTGAAAAGATATGAGAAAATGGGGTTAAATCCTAGGGAATGTCAAGATCATTTAATTGCACCTATACCGCGTACGGTACTCACTAATATGGTCTCGAAACGTATGTCAGGAGCAAGTTCTAATTCAGAGATGCATACATCGGCACACACAACAAACGAAAAGTGAAGCATTAAAAATGAATGCTATAGGGCTCAAGATACCTCACTGCAAGTTTTTGGGTTATATGTGCCTAGTCATGCGATGCCCCTCTTAGATTATCATTTTTGTTTGAGAGATTCCTACCTTATTTTCCTTAGTTTCCAAAATAGCATACTCATATACGGGAATGATTCCTCTTTAGAACGTTTAGAATTCAAAATAGCGGAGTTAAAAACTCATACTTTTTATTATTTTTGAAAAAATTTTGAAATTTGAGGAACATTTTCTGAGTTTACTATTTGGACAAAAAGGCGTAAAATCAATCCAAGGTATCTATACCTGCTATCCCACACTTAGAGGAACATTGTCCCTAATGTTCTCTTGAGTAGGGATTTTACAAGTAAAATCCCACACTTAGAGTTTGAACATATAGAAAATGTTTCTCAAGTGTTGTTTTTGGGCTGGAATCCCACACTTAGTGATATGTTTAGGATACGGCATAGATAACACACTAAACAAAACAGATTATTTATTTATTGAAAAGTGAAGAAAGGATAGGGAAACTCCCCAAATAGCGAGATGCTCGGATGTTTATGATAAGAAAATTGCTGGAATGAGAAGCTGCCATGATCCATTTCTGCATTTTCTTCTGGTTTTATCCTCGAGACTCTTGCTAGGGTTTTCTTGCACACTTCAAATCTTCAATTATTCATACTCTACTCTCGTGAAATGATCTCGTAAGTGTGAACACGTTGGATATGCCTTTTAACAAACTCATATATTTTGCAAATGGTAGTGAAATCACCGTCTCAGATTTTGAAGAGATGTTTTCTATGACCAATCAGTTATAAAACATTGTTTTTAAACGAGTTCGAGCATAATGCATAGAAGTAGTATGCACGTACCTCAAATGCTCGAAACAATGAATTATTTATTTTTACTTCCTGCTGAGATGAGTGTTTTGCAAAATGAGTTGTTTTGAGAAACGATTTTGAAAATATTTTTAGGCATAACCAAGTGTGAAGGATAGTCGGAGATTCTGCTTCACTTATTGACACTCAATCTTTTTTTTTTATTGCACGGGTTGCCTCCCGAGAAGCGCTGCTGTTAAAGTCGAGAGCTCGACTTTGCCTTCCTTCAGATTAATGAGAACTGGAACCACATGGGCCGGAAGTGCGTGGCGTCCAAGTGTTGCGAGGGTAGATCCGTAGAAACTGGTGAGCGATGACCCTAATGATGTTCGGGGTGTTTGATGCAAAGTCAGGGAAGCTGTCAAGGTGGTCTTCAGTGACTTTCTGCATATGCAGAAGATCCAAAGTGATGTCTTTTATGGTTTTGGAGATAACTTCATGGGGATCAATCACAAAGAATCCTGCTTCACTGGCTTCCATCAGCTCACGTTCTGGATGGTCTTGCTTCAACGAGTCCATGAATCTGAGGAACATCTGATGGATGTTTTCGTGATCAGCTCGGCTGGAGTTTCCTCTGATTTCCCTGATAGACTCGTGAATGTGCTGGATGAGATTGGCTTGATGAGCGGAGAATGAGAGGGTAGAGTCACGAAAGATGTTGTTGACAATATCGTACACCTCTCGCAATCCGTAGTGAAAGATCTGGCGGTACTCATCCGGGTGGACTTCACAGAAGATCTCCTTGATTCGGTCTGAGAGGAAGGTCGCGATGTTAACCATCGAGCCTTCTGGTATGGAAGAAGGGATGGCACGCGTTCTTTTGTCAAAAATCTCAAACTCGAGATCATGGATGATCTTGTAAGCATGGTACTCAATGGTACAATCGATGTAGAACCTGTTGGAAGAAGTGTTGTCTATATGATCGTTCTCAGCCATTAGATTTATCAATCTTCGAAGGTCATTCATTAGCCGGACATCAGCATCTGCATCAGGATTCCCAGTAGCTTGGTACAAATTTCTCCGATATGAGCTCAAATGTTCATGTTGCTGTGCAGAGTATGGGAACGCAGATCTGATCAGCACATCATGTATCTTTCGGTACATGGCCCTCTGGTCCTCGAAGAACTCTAACTCCTCAAATGTAGGTTCGGCAGTTTGGTGTAGGAGTTGAGTGGTGAGATCTTCGGTGAAGGCATGCAGGCGGTTTTGAAATAGCAGTGGGTCTCGGCTGCTGGCTTGATAAACGTCATATTCGGCCTTGATTTCTTCTATCAGGTCCCTTTGGCGTGGTGTGTACTCATTGGTAGAATTCATGATGACGTTCATCATTGAGGGGAGGTCATTTTTGAATGCCTCGATAGCACTAATCATTTCTTTGTGATTAGAAACCATGGGGATAGCCGGAAGTTTCGGAAGTCGGATAGAGCGGATATCGATCGGTACATCGATGTATACAGTGTTATCCTGATCATCCTCTGCTGATGGAGTATCCATATCTTGAGAGTCTGGGAACTCAACAACATCAGAAGGTAACTGGATATCACTGGTGATCTGAGATATTGGCTGAGAAGAATCCATCTCTATGTCTCTCTCTTCAGAATCATGGCTAGTTTCAGAAGTATCTCCCCATTCGAACAGAGTTCGCGGTGCAGAAGCATCGAAGGCTTGAATCCTTCGGGAAGGTAAGTCTGAATAAAGATCATGTAGCATGGATTCTTTGTATGCCAGTATTTTCTTCAGGAGTTTGTCTCTAAGCTCTGGATGTTGCTTCGAAAAAGTAATAGTCTTCTCAATGTTCAACAGAGCGTTGAGTCGTGGTGAGACAAGAGGCTGGGAAGGATCTATGACAGATGCCAAGAGCTTCTCCATAGTAACACCAAATCCTGCATCATAATCAACATCTGATAGAGAGATAGAATCTTCAATCTTCATAATCTCAGCTGTCGGAAGGTGTGATTCTGGTAAGTGCTGATGCGGTGGTGTAGACTGGTATACATCCTCCTCTTCTTCTTCGGGCTCTGATTCTTCTTCCTGTTCTTCCTCTGATTCTTCCATTTCCTCTGGTTCTGATTCTGGTGCTGTTTCTTCCTCTGATTCATCCATTTCCTCCTCTTCTACCTCTTCCTCCTCGGGTTCTGATTCCTCCATCTCTTCTTCTTCTGATTCTGACTCCTCTGTTGCCGAGATAAGACAGGTGTGATCATCTGGTCTGTATGGTTCTGGATCCGAGTCAGAAGTGTCATCATCTGAAGTAACTTTGCCCATTGATATTGCGTAAATCTCTGCCTGTTCTGCTAGTGAGCACTCATCTTGATCATTCTTGAAAGATACAGTTTGTCCATGTGCTCGTAGACTTATGACCTGAGAATAAACATCAATAACAGCACGTGCAGTATTCATGAATGGCCTACCTAGGATAATAGGGATATTGATGTCTTCCTGAATATCCATCACTACGAAGTCGGTGGGAAACCAAAACTTATCAACTTTAACCATGATGTTTTCAGCTATGCCCTTTGGATAACGAATGGATTGGTCGGCAAGCTGGACACTCATCTTAGTGGGCTGGAGAGGTCCTATTTCTAGTCTGGTGTAAAGTGAATAGGGCATGAGATTGATGCTAGCTCCAAGATCGGCCAAGGAACGTATCATGCCTGAGTGATAGATAGAGCAGGGCAAGGTGAATCGACCTATGTCTCCTAGTTTTTCCGGTAGGGTATTCTGGATAACGGCTGAGCATTCAGCATAAATTATAAAACAAGACGCGCTTTCACAGGCGACATCAATCAACTTCAACAAACTTAATCATTGAAGAAGTTTTTGAAGAAGAGCTTGAATCTAAGTTTGAAGAGGATCTCAAATCAGAAGAAGAAGAGGAGTATCAAATGGCTGATGAGAATGATACCCCAATGTTGTCAAGGGTTAGGGATGTTGCTCCTACACCGGAATCCGCCATTCGAAGGCCGGCCATTGACAACAACTTTTCACTAAAGGGAAATCATATGAGTCTGATAAGAGATAGCCAGTTTGATGGAAGAGTGCGGGCCGATCCGCACAAGCATATTGCTTGCTTCTTGGAAATCGGGGACATGTTCAAATATGGGCCGAATACTGATGAAGCCATTCGATTGAGGACTTTTCCCATGTCTCTGTGTGGGGAAGAAAAAATCTGGTACCAAGAACTTGAACCGAACACTATCACCACTTGGAACCAAATGAGGGAGGCGTCTGTTAGCCGATTCTTCCCTCCGGCTTTAGCAGAAAGGTTACTGAATGAGATTCGAGGATTTAAACATAATGATGGAGAAAGAGTAGTGGAAGCCTGGTTGAGAATGAAAGACATGCTCAGGAACTGTCACGGTCATGGGTTATCTAAACGGGAGATTATTGAGCTTTTCTATAACCGTCTCGATACCCCATCGGCTTCGGTTTTAGATGCTGCAGAAGGGGGTGTGTTTTTGTACAAAACTCCAAATGAAGCATGGAAGATGATGGAAGATAAGGTCTTACAGAATATCAATTGGGCTAAAGATCAGAAGACCAAGACTACTCGGAAAACTGTTGCTTCAGCTTCTGCTAGCGGTTATGATAATTCTGAGATGATGAAAGAGTTGAAGGCTATGTCCACAAAGTTTGATGACCAGTTCAAAACTCTCAAGGGAGAGATAAAAGAGCTTCGGGATGGATGTGGACATTGTGGAGGTAATCATCCGACGGCAGAATGTGATATGGATGACCAACCTATGATAAGGTCGCCAACACTTGAGGAAGATGCAAATTACATGCAACAAGGGAACTATCAGAGTGGTAACATATATCAGAGGGGAGGTTATCAGAATTGGAGTAATTATCAAGGGAATAGGTTTTCTCCACCAAATCAGACTTACAACAATCAGTACCAGTCGAGAGATAATGTTCCACCACCAGTTCAACAATAGGAAGCTCCAGAATCCGCTTTAGAGAAGATGATGAAGGAATTCATTTCCAAACAGGACGCTTCTACCGAGAGGTTAAAAACCCAAATGACGAACTTGAGGATAAGTGTGGATCAAGGTCAAAAAAATCAACAAGCCTCGATTCAGGATTTGGAAAGGAAAATGGATCGGTTATCTGAGCGGCAGAGTAGTAGACCAACAGGTGGTTTACCGAGCAACACCCAACCGAACCCGAGGCAAACATCTTCTAGCGGTGGTCCAAAGCCATACCAACCACCACCAGCCCGAAACGAGCATGCCAATGCCATTATCACTCGTAGCGGGAAAGAGTTACCACCTCTTCCGCCCAAAAAGGCCAAAGTTTCTAACACTGTTTTGAAGGATACTGATGAGCAGGAAGTTGAAGATGAAGAAGAGGAGGCGGCTCAACCCACATCTATTCCGGTTTCACCTACACCTTCGGTTAATCCACCGGTGGTGAAGGCATATAAACCGAAGATTCCCTATCCTCAACGCTTGAGGAAGGAGAAGATAGCGGCCCAATACGGGAAACTTATTGATATGATCAAGGGCATTCAGATCAACATGCCATCGGTTGATGTTTTAGCTGGAATGCCGAACTATGCTAAGTTTATCAAAGATTTGGTGAGCAACTAGGATGAGCTATCGGAGGCATCAGCTACATTTTTGAATGATGAGTGTTCTGCTATCGTTCAGAATCAGATTCCACCCAAGTTGGGTGACCCGGGGAGTTTTATTATTTCATGTACTTTAGGGAAGTTTATGACTTGCGATGCCCTAGCGGACTTAGGTGCTAGTATAAACTTGATGCCCTACTCCCTTTATGCTAAACTGTCCTTAGGATCCCTTAAGCCCACACGCATGAGTATAAGACTGGCCGATAGAACATTCCAATATCCCATAGGGATTGCGGAAAATATGTTGATAGAGGTAGGTCAATTTACTTTTCCTGTTGACTTTGTGATCCTCGAAATGGAGGAAGATAGTAAAGTCCCACTCATCCTAGGACGTCCCTTTTTACATACTGCTGATGCTATTATTCATGTGAAAAATAAGCAGTTGACTTTAGGATTGGGCCAGGAAAGGATTGCTTTCACAGTCGATAAGGCCATGAAGCATCCTTATTCTACTGATGATTCTTGTTTCAGTATTGATGTTATAGATGAAGCAATCGATGAGGAGTTACAGGTATTGCTTGGATTGGATGCTGAACTAGCAGAGCTTATGGAGTCAGTAGACGAGAAGATGACTGAGGAAGAGTTACTTTTAGCTATGGAAGCTAATGTTGATATGGAAGAGCAACTAGCTGAGGAAAGATTTGAGGAGTTGAAGAGTGAGGATCAGATGAGGATCAAGACTTCACTGGAGGATCCGCCGAGAGACTTGGAGCTGAAACCGCTCCCAAGCCATTTGGAATATGCTTTCTTGCAAGAGGAGAATTTATTACCGGTTGTAATTTCCTCTACTCTTGTTAACTCTGAAAAAGCTGAATTATTGAATGTGTTGAAAGCTCATAAGGGCGCCTTTGCTTGGCGTACATCGGACATACCCGGGATAAGCCCATCTTTCTGTAAACATAAAATAAACTTTTTAGATGATGTAAAACCCGTTGTCCAAAGACAACGGAGGCTTAACCCTAACATGAAAAATGTTGTCAAGAAGGATGTAGTTAAATTGCTTGATGCGGGTATAATTTACCCAATTTCTGATAGCCCTTGGGTGAGCCCTGTCCATTGTGTGCCTAAAAAGGGGGGTATGATTGTTGTGACGAATGACCGGAACGAATTAGTTCCCACTAGGACAGTCACGGGTTGACGCGTTTGTATTGACTATAGGAGATTGAATGATGCTACCCGTAAGGACCATTTTCCTTTACCTTTCATTGACCAAATGCGAGAAAGACTTGCCGGTAATGAATTCTTTTGCTTCCTTGACGGGTTTTCGGGATATTTCCAAATTCCCATAGACCCTAAAGATCAAGAGAAAACTACTTTTACCTGTCCCTTTGGTACATATGCTTATAGAAGAATGACTTTTGGGCTTTGTAACGCCCCAGCCACCTTTCAAAGGTGTATGATTGCTATCTTTCAGGACATGATTGAGACTTCCATGGAAGTTTTCATGGATGATTTTTCCGTTTTTGGAAATTCATTTGAATCGTGCTTGTCTAACTTAGACAAGATGCTTGAAAGATGCGAGAAGGCGCATTTAGTTCTTAATTGGGAAAAGTGCCACTTCATGGTTAAAGAGGGTATTGTTTTGGGACACAAGGTGTCAAGTGTGGGGATTGAGGTTGACAAGGCAAAGATTGACGTCATTGCCAAGTTACCTCCACCCGCCAATGTTAAGGGAGTTAGAAGTTTCTTGGATCATGCGGGTTTCTACCGTAGGTTCATTAAAGACTTTTCTAAGATCACTAGACCCATGACCAAAATGCTTGAGAAAGATGTCACTTTTGTGTTTGATGATGAATGTGTTAAGGCATTTGAGACTCTAAAGGATAGGTTGACCAATGCACCTATTATGGTTTCACCTGATTGGTCTCAGCCTTTTGAATTGATGTGTGATGCTAACGACTACGCCTTAGGGGCTGTTTTAGGACAAAGGGAGGGAAACCATTTTAAACCTATTTACTATGCTAGTAAGACCCTAAACGGAGTGCAACAGAATTATACCACAACTGAAAAAGAGCTCCTTGCGGTTGTCTTTGCCTTTGTAAGTTTAGGCCTTACCTTGTCCTATCTAAGACCGTAGTTTTCACAGACCACTCAGCCCTAAAGTATTTGTTTGCCAAATAAGATGCTAAACCACGTCTCATTCATTGGATTCTCTTATTACAAGAATTTGACATTGAGTTAAAAGATAAAAAAGGGGCGGAAAACCTTGCCGCCGATCACTTGTCAAGATTGGAAAATCCAAACCTAGACAAGCTAGGCGATACTAACATTGATGATTCCTTTCCCGAGGAATTTCTTTTGCAGGTAGGAGACAATGTGGAGAACGAGGAAGAAGCACCTTGGTACGCGGATTTTGCTAATTACTTAGTTGCAGGTGTTTTGTGGAAAGGCATGACCCACCAACAGAAAAGCAAGTTTTTCTCGGACTTGAAATATTATTTTTGGGATGATCCGTAGCTGTTTCGGGTTTGTGCTGATGGGATGATAAGAAGATGTGTATCCAGGAGTGAAACGAGGAAAATATTAGATGAGTGTCACCATGGACCAACCGGTGGACACTATGGACCTTCTGTCAATGGAAAGAAGGTTTATGATGCAGGATTCTATTGGCCCACCATCTTAAAAGAGGCACAAACACTTTGCCAAACTTGTGATGCATGCCAACGTGTAGGCAACATCTCCAAAAGGGATGAAATGCCACAACAAAGCATCCAAGTTTGTGAGGTGTTTGCCATTTGGGGAATAGATTTCATGGGTCCGTTTCCACCATCTCGAAAATGTGAATATATCTTGGTTGCGGTGGATTATGTGTCAAAGTGGGTGGAGGCAAAAGCTTTGCCTAAAAATGATGCCCGGGTAGTGATTGACTTTTTGAAAAGTTTGTTTTGTCGATTTGGAATCCCTAAAGCTTTGATTAGTGACCGTGGGAGCCATTTCGTGAACCAACAATTAGAAAAAGTTTTGAAAAAGTATGGAGTGAATCATCGATTTTCAACTTCTTACCACCCTCAAACGAGTGGTCAAGTTGAAAATACTAACCGGGCATTGAAGAGAATTTTAGAGAAGACGGTAAAGGACAACCGGGCTATTTGGGAGAAAAAGTTGGATGATGCATTGTTGGCGTTTAGAACCGCTTACAAGACGCCTATCGGTACTACACCGTATCGATTAATTTATGGTAAGACTTGCCATTTGCCGGTTGAGATAGAGCATAAGTGTCACACCCCGTCTAAAGCGGAAACAACGGGGTATAACGGTGATAGGATCATAACACATTATTATAAAGAATTCTATATGAAATAAAATATCCAATGTGTCATGATGTCATTAACATGAATAACGGTTCATGTCGTGCATACATTTCAACAATGAACTCAAAATCTTACAAACAAACGTACACTACAATGTTAAGGCAAAACATGCCTTCACAAACAACCATGATGTAACACAAGTCTTAAATAACTCTTAATGTAACCCTAAAGGTCCGCTAAGTTACCTTGTCCTCTAATTTAAGTCCACTAGTATAACCTGAAAAAATATGCTCAAAGACGTCAACACAAATGTTGGTGAGTTTCGTAGGTTTGAAACCAGACACCAGAAAAATAAACATTTTGCTGTGATAATAATAAGTTAGGACAATGCAATAGAAATGTACACAAATGTGAAATAATGCAGCCAATATATCTCAATGTACGGCAATTACCTCACAAGGAAGTAAAGCACGAATGCAAGCAACAATCCCAATGTACGGCAAATACCCCACAAGGAAGTAATGCACAAATGTAAACAACCAATCTCAATGTACGGCAAATACTCCACAAGGAAGTAAAGCACGAATGTAAGCAACAAGTATCAATGCATATAAGTCACATAGTGTCACACATTTCAAGCGCATGTCCAAAAATAAAAATGAATACGTTCACAGCATAAAACAGTTGATAAAACATGTGAGCATACTTTTCCCCCAAGGTAAAAATTATGTAAATGGAAACGGGGCCACGAAAACTCACCTCAAGAAATGATGTAACTATCGCCCTTAAGTGTAATTCACTAAACCACTCGCAATCTACAATATCATAATGAATATGGGTTACAACCTAGACATAACTAGGTCATTCCATTGTATCTCAAGTCTAAACACTTCCACTATGTTCTCTCACAACTCAACTCCCGTATATTAACTTGAATCAACCTATCGAGTAAAAAATCAGATTCTGACCGGAAGTTTGGTTCCACTTTACGAATTTTTATATATTACTTATTAAAATCATTTGACTCTACAATTTTAACCAGTGATATTTCAATATGTTTTGAAGATCCTGTAATTTCCCCAAAATGAAATACTGTAGTTTACTATTTTTAAAAATTCACCAAAACAATCTGCTCTGAACCCACAACGATTTCTGAGTACCAAAAAGTCACAATTTATTAAAAATATTTTAAGACTTAATATGATTATAATATTTTTACAGAAAATATATAACACCTTTAAAACACTTCAGTAAAAATTTCAAATCCTAATTATTAGTTCAACCTACGTTTCAAAAATCAACAAGTTAACCTAAATCAGGAACCGAAAAACTCAGAAATGACACCCGATCTTGTAAAATCGTTTTGACTGACTTATACTCAACATTTAGCCATGAAACCAATGCCATTTGAAAGTAGACTCAAAATAATTAAGTTTAGACTCATGTTTCATCGAAAATCTTCATGAAATGACCAAGTTACAAGCTTCCCAAACCGAAATAAAAATCTGATCAGATTAGGGTTTATAAATAATTAACCCTAATAACATGTATAACTAATCCAAACCGCAAACATAACCATATTTCTCAATTCTACCAACTTATAAACTGATCTTAATATTATCCTAATGATTTCATCCACTAGGATACAATGCAATCGAACCGAAACAAAACCGATAATACGAAACAATCGAATATGTTTAATTGAATGATTCGGAAAGAATATATACCGACAACGAGAACCCGTACGATAGGAATCCCTTATAATCTGTGAATAATGAGGATATACACTCTTATAATTCATTTTCGTAGATTGATCAAACGTATACAAGAGTTATAGGATCGAAAACTTACCAATGTTTCTGAAAATTCGTCACCAACAGCAGCAGTTTACGAAATAATTTTTATAAAATAATTTAGTGCGTTTCAGAGGCCGAAACCTATTTACTTAAAGTAAAACATCGAGATCTACAACTTTCTAGTTTTGACCAAAGCCTAAAAAGGAATGTAAATGGGTCAAATCGGCCTCTGTTCGTGACTGGAATTTTGAGACAGCATGAGGGACGATTTTTTTTATCAACAAAGTTAGGGTTTTGTTTTAGGATGGCTTTTATAGTTCTAGGGTTGTGTGGTTTGGGTTGGACCGAATGATCCACCAAAAGGCAGGGGGTTTGGGTCGATTGTTGGGCCAAACAAGGAAGACACCCAAAAAAATCTCGGGTCACACGGTTTAAGAATAAACGATCTCAATTAAATTATTTTCGTATTTCACGTAGTTTTAATAAATCATATAGTTTTCAATAAATAATGCATTTACGTTTAGCATCGTATCTTCTTTGTTACATGTATGATTGCGATGATTATTTTTACGTTGGATTCGTTTTTCGAAAATGAATACTTTGATGTAAAGAATTCCATGAGATGAGTCTTAACATGAAAATGAGTTTTTACGGTTTGAACCGCGATAACGGTTTGGTGACAGTTGTCACAGTATCCCCCAGTTGAGAAAATTTCGTCCCGAAATTCAGTTGGAGCTGTACTGTCAACACAATCACTGAATAACTACGTAAATTTAAATTTTGTTCACTATTTTCATCCCCAAGTAAATTTTGAATCCTCGCTAAGCGTTCGATCAGGCCATGACAATTTAGAACTTTCTGTGCTTCAACATTTTGACCCTTCAATCCATGGTTTCTACCGGTTTCCCTACCCAATGTTATCTGATTCCCTGTAAATTCCTTCTAGAAATACGTGTAAGACCTTATCAGTCAACGCTCTCTTAGATCTGAAACATGAAATACTTCATGAACAACACTTCACTCTTGCGACAACTTCCAATCGAGACATTATTGAACCCATACGTTCAACAATTTAGAATGGTCCAACAAACACATATGCTAATATTTCAAACTTCCCAAAATGTACGACACTTTCCCAAAGTAACACTTTAAACAATATATGATTCCCAACACAAAACTCTATTTTCTGTCGATGTTTGTATGCGTAACTCATTTGCCAATCTCGTACTGTTTCCAACCTCTCATTGATTTGAATGATCTTGTCAATAACTTCATGGACTATTTCAATCCAATCAACTGACTTTAATCCCACTTCAACCCATGCTACAATGAACGACTCCTACACTTTTGAAGTGCTTGAAATAGTGCACATTGAATACTAGAATGATAACTGTGTTGTATGAGAACTCGACTAGTGATAAGTGGGTATCCCAACTTTCACCAAAATCGATAACACGCTTTAAGCATACTCTTAAATGTTTGAATAGTTTGCTCACTCCGTCCATCAGTACGAGAATGATAACCCGCCCTCATATCAAAACGCGTTCCCAAAGCTTTCCGTAACACTTGCCAAAATCGTAAAGTAAAGAAATTATTAAAATCGGATATAATTGATACAAATACTCTATGCCTTGCTGTAATAGACATGAGAGTCTCGGGTATTTCCCAGGTCATGCATTGACTATTTGAATAATGTAGTTAACGATGTCCTTCTTCATTCCAGCTACCAATACAATTCCATAATATCAAGATACTTCTCGACGCATGGAATATTTTTGACTTATGTACTCTATTCATACTAGTGTCCATAGACCACCTAGCAAGGAATCCATAACCTTCTCACAAGATGTAACAGCGCATCCACTTCGTGTTCCAACTGTTTGTCTAACCCGTGCAACTTTTTATTTTGTATAAGAGTATCCCTTAACGCTTCGTCATGTACTTTGAACATCTTATACTTAATGCCAGAGTGTATCGTCATACTTGATTTTCACTCACCTTGGCATACTCTTTCTTCCTACTCAAAACATCTGCAACAACATCCGTCTTCCCCGGATAGTATCAAATTTCACAATGGTAACACTAAATAATTCGAGCTTCCTCATTTGTATCGTGTTCAACTTCTTTTGAACATAGGGGTGTTAAAAGCTCTTATGATCGGTATACATAACTTTCTTCATTCCATATAAGTAGTGTCTTCAACACATATGTACGAATGCTACCGCTTCAAGTTCCAAATCGTGGGTAATACAGTAATGCTTATGTATCTTGAGTTGTCGAGAGACGAATACGATTACATTTCCCATTTAATTAACACACCACTCAGACCTCGGTTTGATGCATCACAATACACAACGAAATCCTCCGATCCATCGCGAATAGTCCGGATTAATGCATTACACAAGGCATCCTTCAATGTTTGAAAATATTCTTCTTAGTTCCTACCCCAAACAAACTTCTTATATATATGCGAGTAGTAGAGCGATCCTTGGAAAAACTCTCGATAAAATGCCGATAATAACCTGTGAATCCCAAATGCTTTACGAACCTTCACGATAGCTGTGGGACCTTCTATCCCTTTACAGCTTCTATTTTGCTAAAATTCACAAGAATAACTTCCTTGTTCACAACGTGCCCAAGCAAAACAAACCTCTTGTAGTCAAATTTCGAACTCTGAATATATTGTATAGACCTTTTCTTTCAAAAGAAACTCCAGGATTAGTCTTGAAGGAACTTCATGCTCTGCCTTGGTTTTAGAATAATTTAGAACGTCGCAATTGAAAAGTATGATAAATTCGTCTAGATATGGTTTACATACGTGTTCGTTAAATATATGAATGTTATAGTCGCATTAGTAAGACTGAAAGACATAACAAGAACTTTTGAAATATTCGTAACGAGTGCTAAATGCAGTCTTTGGTATATCCAATTCATGTACCCTCAATTGATGGTAACCAGAACGAAGATTGATTTTTGAAAACCACTGAACACCTTGAAGTTGATCAAACAGATCATCCATCCATGGAAGAGGACAGCAATTCTTGACCGTTAATTTGTTAGGTTCACGATAACCAATGCACAAATGAAAATAACCATCTTTCTTTTTGACAAATAAGACAGGTGCTCCCAAAGGAAGAAGACTAGGGTGAATAAAACCCTTGTCTTGGAGCATCTTTAAAGTGAATTAAATAACTCTTGTATTCAAATAGTGTTAAGCGATTTGGAGTTTTTGCAACTGGGGTTGCTCCAAGAATAAGATCAATACAAAATTTTACAAGTAAAGAGGGATATAGTCCTTCTAAGTCTTTCGGGAAGACCTCGAGGAAAACGTTGATAATAGAATGTTTTGAAATTTTAACTCATCAGCCTTACGCTCATGAGTTGTTTTTGTTCGTCATCGGATTGTTCTATGAGAATCTCAAGTATTTCACCACCATTTAAGGGGTATACGAAATACTTTCTCAAACATACAATTTCTACCTAAATTTCGTCAATTAATCCATTCCCTCAACCACACCAAAACTTCCGAGTCCGAAGGGCAACAAGTCAATGCTAAAAGAGTATTCTTGATGAACGCCAAAATGTGCTATTTTATAGTACTAATTACCCCCTTAGTTTGATTAATTTCTTATGCATTTTATTTGAATTCGATACTCATTTCGTTCATATTTGCATTTAGGAATTTTCTGGAGCTTGAATCGGAAAAGAAACTGAAAACGTGCGAGAATTGAAGAAAAGAAGTTAAAAATAAGAAAGATTGAAGATGGTGGTCGCTGGTGAAAAAAGTTGGAAATTATGATCCATACGGCATATGGATTCCATACGGCGTATGGATGAAGTGAGCCGGGCCGCCAGAATACGCGGGTCAGACCCATGGGCTTTTCAATCGATACGGCGTATGGATTGATTCGGCAGAAACCCTAAATACTTCATTTTGCTCTCATTTTGAGGCTATCACTTCACATTCTTTTCTCCAGTCGATTTCTTCATATATAAAACCATTTTCTGGAGCTTTTGAAGGAAAAAAGAGCAAGAAGATTCAAGGGCTTTCATTCATTCAATCGTTATTTCGATATTTCGGTTCGAATACATTTCTTTCTTTCATTTGATTATGAATATTGAGATGTTTAAGATTCTGATTTTCTGTGATAATATGAGTGGCTAAGTTTTTCAAACAATTTCTTAGATGATAATACTCGGATGATGATTTGATTGTTGAATTGCTAGTTAATATTGAATTTTATGAATGTTTATATGTTTATCCGAAGATCCATGTTTAATTGTTGAATCTTGATGATAACCTAGCGTGATGATCCAATGATTTATGATTGAGTTCTCTATTGATTGATCATTATTGATGATTGTTGGTTTTAATTGATGATTATCACTAAATAGATTGAGTTTGATAGGCTAGGATCAATTATTGTTAAGAATTGGCAATGAATGTGATAACTAGTAATAGTTATAGACTTTGTTGATTCAAGTTATAAGGATAAATCATACAAACGGTGTAGTTATAATTTATAATGCAATTTGGTGGATAACGTTAAATTGAACTGTTAGCGGGTTGAAAACAACTTTATATCTTTCTGAATTGTGTTTAATCAATTAATCCTGCAAAGATGGTTGATACATTTGTCATGTCACAATGAAATTCATACATTAGCAATTCAATAAAGTGATAATCGGATTCTGAGGAAACTAGTCTAAGCAATTGTACTTCTTTTACCATTTGAATTTAATCTTTTATTTTAATTAAGTTATTTTATTATTTCTTTATTTTATAATTAAGTTTTATTTAATAAATCATTTCTTTTATAATTGTTACTCATTTGTTCGATCGGAACTAAAACGTCCCACTTTTTACTGCTTTAATTAATTGTAGCCATTTCCAATTTGTTGATATTGACATCCGTTCCCTGTGTTCGACTCGGACTTACTAAACTATACTATATATGATCAGGTATTCTTGCATGTGTTGTGTGTAGTAAGTTATGTATTTTCCATTTTAAAACTACAACCCCGTTTACACGACATCAATTCTTCTAGCACTAGAGTATACCCTTATGTAACGTCTTTTAGTCTCTATGTGCTCACATTAATAACATTGTTTCAAAGTCTCTCACTCAAGAGGAGCCATCGAGTTTTCTACTTTGTTGATTGGTGCCACTTGACGAGCTGTCGTCCGTCATTCAAATGTAAAGTGACCTCTTGAGTTGCAGTTTAAATAAATATAACATGATGCAGATGTGTGATGATAGCAGTTACATCTTACTCACAGAAGATGTGAACCAATGTAACCCTCTCTTCATGCGTTAGTATTTACGAATTTCTTGAGTACTCTCTCGTTCTTGGTACTGTTTATACATTCCCTGTCTTATTAGATTCATTGATTAACGATCCACCCATCAGTATTGCGCCTCGGATGGTAAGAGGCTCGGTCACTTCTACCGTCCGGCTAGTTTTCAGAACAAAGCTTTTGATGTACTTCTCAATTCTCTTAACTTCGAGTGCCACAGGACGAGGTCTAATTCTTGCCAACTCATAAAATTGTCCAATATATGTTGCATGCTTTACTCTCATCGTAGAGAAATTCCAAAATTTGTTCACTAACTTCTTCATTTCGTTATTGAAAGAATATTTCTCCTTAAACAGTGCCTTTATTTATATATTTATCTATCTATTTATTTATTTATTTATTTATTTATTTTATTATTATATTTATTTTTATTTTATTTATTTATTTATTTCTTTTTCGCGCCATCACCACTTCCATCATTTGAATTATTGACTATCAATTCCATTTTCATCTTCGGTGTCGTTAACTCTACCATGATTCAATATGCTGTCACTAACTTGCATGACAACTTTGAATATTAAGGCCCACCACTGTCGTGCAATGATCGCAACAACATTGGCGTTCTTGCCTTCAATACAACAAATTCCTCCAGTTCAACCATCAGTTCAATCACCAATATCACTTGTATGACCACCACCGAGTGTTTCTCCTCCACGAGTAAATTTTACGAGTAATACGTCTTAGTAGTATGCTCACTAAAATTTCGAATTCTTATTAGTTTAGAATAGATGAATACTGTCATACCCCGTCTAAAGCGGAAACAACGGGATACAACAATGATAGGATCACAACACATTATTATAAAGAAATACTAAATGAAATAAAATAATCAATGTGTCATGATGTCATTAACATGAAAAACGGTTCATGTCATGCATTCATTCCAACAATGAATCCAAAATAAAGGTTAAGGCAAAACACGCCTTTCCAAATTATTAAAAATGCAAAAGTTCCAACTCAAACAATAGTCTCAAAGTTTAGCTTAATGCAACCTAGAGGTCCACTAAGCTTTCTTGTCCTCTATCTTCAGCCCACTAGAATTACCTGAAAAGATATGCTCGAAAACGTCAACACGTATGTTGGTGAGTTAAGCAGGTTTAGTTAAGACACATACACAAAGAATATAATTTGCTATGTTAATCAGTAAGTAGGACATATGATATGAAATAAGCACATAAGATAACCAACGCATCCACCATAAGCAATCCGTTCCGTTCCTGGATAATATTCACTCAAGGATAACGTATCTATCACAAGAGTGGGACCGTCGTCCGATAGTACTATCAATAATCATATCCGTATTAGTAAGAAATATGGAGTGTTGTCAGGGTCCCGAAGACACAAGACTCATCCGAACAATCAGCAATCAGTCCACAACAATCAGAATGTCACTTATTCAATCATAATGTCCAAATCGGAAAAACAGATAGTTTACACAGCATAAGAAAACAGTTTGAAATCAGTTTGAGCATTCTTTTCCCCCAACGGAAAATAAGTAAAGAAAATGGGGCCGCAAAACTCACCTTGATTGACAAAGCAAATATCGTCCCAAATGAATCCACCAAACAGTACGTCAATCTACAAATAATTTCATATAGATTAATAACCTAGGCAAAACTACACCCTTTTTTTTTTTATTATATCCTAGTTGATTGGTCATGTCACTTTATATGAAGTAAATGGAACAACTGACACCAAATAAATGTTAAAATATTAAGTTGGTTATTGGCTAAACCATATATATCTAGATACCAATAAAACCTTATTTCACATTTGATAGACACTCTTTCAAAGTTGGTTTTTTAACATTTAGAATAAATATGTTATCCTTAACTACCCAAACCATACCTTATATCTTTTTAAATCAAATATATAAATTACATCTTAAACTTTTATAAATGTGATTTGTTTACATAAAAGTATATCGTCAAACATTCTTTACAACACCCAAAATAATTAGAGACAATTTGATCAAACCGATTTAACATTATCAACTTTTTCTGAAAATCGTCACTCTTAATAGCAGTTTACAAAATAATTTTCTATAAAATAATCTAAAGCGTTTTAGAGGCTGATACCTCGAGAGTTCAAGTAAAATTTCGAGATCTACTACTTCTGTGTTTTGGCCGAAGCCTGAAAACGAAGATAACTAGGTCAAAACTGCCGTCGAAACGAACTGAATAATCTGGGCAGCTTATACAATTTACGGGTATATAACCTTCAAATTCAAAACACCTTAAACTCAATATATTAAATCCCCACACATATAAATCGACACATTTCCACAACTCATTTAAAGACACTAACAAATTATTGCTTACACAAACTTAATATTTAAAGACAACTCCTTTATTTGTAAAGGAGTAGCATGTCAATTCTTTTCTCTTTAGTAAATCATGCAGGTGTTCAATCCAAAACAAAAATGATATGATTTTCAGAAAGTGGTTTAAGTTTCATAGCAGCATAAAACTATGCCAATTGATATATCCATGTTAAAATTTATAAAAGATCTTGCCAACCCCTAAATTATGAGACCAATGTCAAATAGCTAGACTTAATATATAAACGACGTTCATTTTAAAAGACAATCTAAGATCACGAGTAAATATAAAACCCAAAACCACGTGATCGATCCATAAAAATAACGTTAACCACTTTCATATGTACCTGTTTCAAAATAGCTTTGTTCCATAGAATATCGTAAACTCAGTAGTTTGCCGTTTTTACTTCACATAAGGACTCCACCAATTTATAACAGAGAAACATACACAAACTATTTCGATAGAACCACGGTTTAAATAATAGAACTTATTTTGATCATCCTAATTAATAGTCTACATATACTACCATTTAACTTCCTCTCATTTTACGTGTATTCATCACTAAGATATTTGTAGAGTTTGATTCGTATAAATGATGTAAAATTCTTAAGACCGATATAAAGAAAATGACAATATTAACGATCGTACTGTCACACGGAAACTCCACCAATCAACTACTATGTATATATGACTCTATTGACGAGTTAAAATCGAATTATAGTGATATAGTTACCTTGATTCGTGACCGTAATTGAGACCAAATGTCCAACGCGAAAAATCACCGCAAACCTTCCTAGCTATCTCCCCCGTTCACTCTTTCTCTCAAAATGGTATTATGATTTTGTTTAGGTTCATTTGTGACAGAGAGGAAGCCAGCATATATTTAAATTGGGCATGACCAAAATTCTTGGCAAGATGAGAATTAAATACGTGGAATCCTTGCCTAAGTTATTCACTCGTTTTTCCCTATTTACTCTCAAAGTTGATTTGTACGTAATTAAAGATGACTACTAGCTTCTTTTTTTATTTATTTATTATTTTAAGTAATATAATTAGTTACACTTATCTACCACCACCGATTCACTTTTATTATTATTATTGTTATTAAAATAATAATTATTATTATATTATCATAATAGGATATGATTATTATTATTATATTATTATTAAATATTGTTATTATTTCATTAGTATTAACCTAACTTTTAATTCAACTGCGTACGAACATTGATTCGAGTTTTGAACACTATATAAGAATTAAATTTCTCACATAGTTTGGATTATAAAGTACTTGATTAATTTCCCTAACAATTCCACTCAAGTAAAAGAAAATAAGAAATGATCAATGAAAACGAACCTATGAATAGAGTTTTGGTGACGGATGTCACAGTATCCCCCAGTTGAAGGAATTTCGTCCCGAAATTCAACTAGAGCTTGTACTGCCAACATGACCATCGAAAAGATGCGGATATTTCTGCTTCATCTGATCTTCACGCTCCCATGTAAACTCGGGGCCTCTTTTAGCATTCCATCGAACCTTAACAATCGGAATTTTACTACGTTTCAGCTTCTTCACCTCATGATCCATGATTTCTACCGGTTCCTCAACAAAATGAAGTTTAGGATCAATCTGAATTTCCTCCAACGGCACTTGCAAATTCGAATCAGCTAAACATTTTCTCAAATTCGCCACATGGAACACATCGTGAACCCCACCAAGCTCTTGAGGTAATTTCAATCTATAAGCAACTGGACCAACACGCTCGGTAATCTCGAATGGCCCAACGAATCTCGGTGCAAGTTTCCCCTTCTTACCGAATTGAACAACTCCCTTCCACGGTGAAACTTTTAGCAACACAAAATCACCAACCGCGAATTCCAACGGCTTACGACGTTTATCAGCATAACTCTTTTGCCTGTCACGAGCCACCTTCAATCTCTCCTTGATTTGTACGATCTTATCAGTAGTCTCTTGGACTATTTCTGGCCCAATCAACTGACCTTCTCCTACCTCATCCCACATTACAGGCGAACGACACTTCCTCCCATAGAGTGCTTCAAATGGTGCACACTGAATACTGGAATGATAACTATTATTATATGAAAATTCCACCAACGGTAAATGAGTATCCCAGTTTCCTCCAAAATCGATAACACACGCCCTTAACATATCCTCTAATGTCTGAATAGTACGCTCACTCTGTCCATCAGTTTGGGGATGGTAAGCCGTACTCATATCCAATCTCGTCCCTAACGCCTTCTGTAGCGTTTGCCAAAATCGAGAAGTAAAACGACCATCACGATCAGATATAATCGATACCGGCACTCCATGTCTCGCTACAATCTCATTTATGTACAACCTCGCCAATTTCTCCATCTTATAGTCCTCACGGATAGCTAAGAAATGAGCAGACTTAGTCATCCTATCCACGATAACCCAAATCGAATCGTGCCCGCTACTGGTTCTAGGCAGCTTAGTGATAAAATCCATAGCAATGTTCTCCCATTTCCACTCGGGAATTTCCGGTTGTTGTAGTAATCCTGAGGGTCTTTGATGTTCAGCCTTGACCTTCAAGCAAGTCATACATTGGCTAACATAATATGCAATATCCTTCTTCATGCCCGGCCACCAATACAAATCCTTCATATCATGGTACATTTTATCTGCCCCCGGATGAATCGAATATCTAGACTTATGAGATTCATCCATCACCAGCTTCCTCAAACCACCTAACGACGGAATCCACAGTCTCCCAATGAAGTAATATAACCCATCATCCTTACGTTCCAACTGCCCATCCAAACCACGCAATAACTCACTGTGAACATTAGAATCCAATAATGCTTCCATTTGAGCCTCAATCAACTTCTCCTTAATACCTGAATGTATAGTCATAGCCATTGCTCTCACCCTTCTTTGCTTAACCCTTTCCTTCCTACTCAAAGCATCAGCCACCACATTCGCCTTTCCCGGATGGTAGCGAATTTCACAATCGTAGTCACTAAACAACTCCAACCACCTCCTTTGCCTCATATTCAATTCCTTCTGATCAAAGATGTGCTGCAAACTCTTATGATCAGTATAAATCACACTTTTCGTTCCATACAGATAATGTCTCCAACACTTGAGTGCAAAAACCACCGCACCCAATTCCAAATCATGAGTGGTGTAGTTTTTCTCATGCACCTTGAGTTGCCAAGACGCATAAGCTATCACCTTCCCTCGCTACATCAAAACACATCCCAACCCTTGGTTAGACGCATCGCAATAAACCACAAAATCATCCGAGCCATCAGGTAATGCCAAAATTGGTGCATCACACAAAGCATTCTTCAGCGTTTGAAATGCTTCCTCCTGTTTCTCTCCTCAAACAAATTTCCTTTCCTTTTGTGTCAACAGTGTAAGTGGCTGAGCGATCTTAGAGAAATTCTCAATAAAGCGTCGATAATATCCCGCCAACCCTAAGAACTGACGAATCTCAGAAGGTGTTTGTGGAGTCTTCCAAGATTTCACCGCCTCAATCTTACTTGGATCCACATGAATACCAGTCTCGTTAACCACATGACCAAGAAAATGAACCTCGCGTAACCAAAATTCACATTTCGAGAATTTTGCATAGAGCTGTTCTTTCAAGAGAAGTTCAAGAATAAGCTTCAGATGTATCTTATGATCCTCCTTAGATTTCGAATAGATCAAGATGTCATCAATGAAGACGATGACGAATTTATCAAGATACGGCTTGCAAACGCGATTCATTAGATCCATGAATACCGCAGGAGCATTAGTGAGACCGAAAGGCATAACGAGAAATTCGAAGTGCCCATAACGAGTCCTGAATGCCGTCTTTGGTATATCTGACTCATGTACTCTCAACTGATGATAACCAGAACGAAGATCAATCTTTGAAAACCATTGAGCACCCTGAAGTTGATCAAATAAATCATCTATCCTTGGAAGAGGATAACGATTCTTGATCGTAAGTTTGTTAAGTTCACGATAATCAATACACATGCGGAAAGAACCATCCTTCTTTTTAACGAACAGAACAGGTGCTCCCCAAGGAGAGTGACTAGGGCGAATGAAACCCTTGTCTTGGAGCTCCTGTAGTTGAGTGGACAACTCTTGCATTTCAGAAGGAGCTAAACGATATGGAGCTTTAGCAACTGCGGTCGCTCCAGGAATAAGATCAATGCGAAACTCAACAGATCGAAGAGGGGGTAGTCCCGGCAAATCATCCGGGAAAACATTAGGAAAATCACGAACAATAAGGACATTTTCAAGTTTTGATTCCTCGGAATTTATACTCATAAGCTTAACACATTTAGTCTCCGGTTGTTCCCCAGAGACTTCCAACATACTGCCATCTGGCATAGGTATACGGACCACCTTTTCGAAGCACACAATTTCGGCCCGATATTTCGACATCCAATCCATACCTACTATGACATCAAAACTACCGATCCCAAAAGGTATTAAGTCAATACTGAAATTATGGTCCTCCAATACAAGTGTGCAATTTTTAATGACCTCATCCAAATCTACCAGTTTCCCATCCGCAATTTCAATTTCATACACGGTGTCCAATTTGCGAGGCATAATATCAAGTATAGGCACAAAATCCGTTGACACAAAGCAAAAATCGGCACCACTATCAAATAACACTGTAGCAAAATGATTATTTAGTAGGAACGTACCAGTCACAATATTAGGCGCCTGTCGCGCCTCACTAGCATTTATCACAAAGGACCTCCCAGGAGCAGTGTTTGTAGTACGACCCCAATTCTGATTACCACCCATAGTCGGACCCCGAGTATTATTATTATTTCCCACAGCTCTCACTGTCCTAGCCAACCTAGGGCATACATTGACATAATGATCAAGAGCCCCACATTCAAAACACCCATTAGAACCTCTCACAGCATTAACCGGTACCAAAGGACGCACCGGAACTCGACACTCACTAGGATAGTGACCCACTCGATTACATTTTGTACAGAATCGACATGAAGCAGTAACGGCATGATGGTAATTACATTTCTCACAGTATGGAAGAGGACCAGTATAACCCCTCTTTTCAGTGTTAGCGACCACAAATCCCTTACCCACTTTAGCCCTCTTATTACCCAATTCACTAACCCGAGTCTTTCTAGATTCAACGACCTCTTTACCCTTCTCGTTTCCCCTTTTTAATGTACCATTTCTCACCATCTCTTCAGTAAGATCCCCAGCTTTCAAAATCGCACTTTGAATAGTGGCTGGTTCCGTCACCTCAACCATCCCCTTAATTTCTGGCACCAATCCCCCTAAATACTTTTTAATTCTTCTCGACTCAGGTGTTACCATACTTGGAATCAACTTGGCTAATTCATGGAAACGATCAGTGTACGATGCATGATTAGCCCCCACCATCTTATGCTCCAAAAACTCTTTCTCTAACTTGTCCATTTCATTTGTAGAACAGTACTCCTCCACTAACAGTGCCTTAAACTCTTCCCATGTCATACCCATAGCAGCAGGCCTACCCCTGGCCTGAATCTGCATATTCCACCAGGTCAATGCTTTACCCGACAACTCAGTAGATGCATATCTGACCATATGCTCTTCGGCGCAATTACTAATATCCAACACCGACTCCATCTTCTCTATCCACCTAGAGCAAGCAATCGCTCCCCCTTTGCCATCGAAATCTCGTGGTTTGCATGCCTTGAACTCCTTATAAGTACATCCTCTAGCAGCCGCTCCATCATCACCATTAGGTTCCCCATTAAAATTTTCCTCTTCTTCTTCACCACCTCCTCCACCTGTACCCTGCAACACACCCTGAGTAACCTGTGCAACTATATTAGGCAATAATGCCTGCAGCTATTCTGCAATCATCGCGGCAACATTGGGTGCCTCACCCCCAGTACCCTCTTCACCTCCACCTGTACGGCCTCCGGTACGGCCACCACCCCTACCATTACGGCCGCCTGATCGGCCTCCGCTTCTAGCACCACTACCCCTATTTGCAACACGCGCAGAACGTCTAGGTGGCATGATCACTACAATGGAAACATATCACGATTTAGCACAATTGATGGATAAAGATAGAGTTTGATGCACGCATGAATTCACATATCGAATAATAAGCCTTTCATGTATGTAAGACAAGGTTTCACAATACGAAAGGACATAAGTAGGTATTTGAATCCCAACTCATCCTTTGTACTCCTTTACAGGTAGTATACTGTATACTCAAGCACTGTTAGATAGACATGCATGTGTCGGAACACCTTCTTCAATTACGTCGGCCGCCATAATCGTAAAAGTGTTCATTCACCCACATAACTATCCTCCAAGTTCTCGTAACACAATACACTTGTACAAAGGGCAAAGATTAACAATAGAACAATGAATATGCACAACACATGTCAAATAGGTCACAATTATGAAGTAAGGAAGAAGTTCATTTCATATAATTCAAAAATTTTCCAAATGTAACAATTGTCATAACCCAAACCAAAATAAAGTCACAATGACGAAATACGAAAGTACGATAATAAATATAGCACGCCCTAAGGACAATCACGGGATCCAAGTGCAGTTGGCTTAAATACGTTTCTCCTATTGTGGGTGGGGAAGAGGGGATGCAACTTCTGGCTCAGAACCTACTCGGCTACAAGCACTATCCCCCGAGGTCGTGGGTTGTGGATCCCTTGCCCAAATTGCATCTTCAAGCTTCCTTTCCTCATGTTCCTCCAAGGGTTCTTCTTCCGAATCCTCCTCATGTTATTTCTTTGGATCCTCCTCTGGTTCTTCCTCTGGGTCCTCCTCAGGTTCTTCTTCTTCCTCTACCGGTTTCTCTACGAGCTCTTTTTCGGGTAAGAGTTCAATCTCCAATCTTATTCTTTGAGGCTTCCCTTCCTTCCCCCAATACCTTACATACCGCAGACCCCACGTTATGGGCTTCTTCCTCGTACTTGATACATTCGATGGTCCAGAATGAGTCGGACTACAAGCTAATTTAGGTTTACCCTCAGAATTTCCTTCGGACGACGATGAGATGTGGATAACCTCCTTGCTATTTGACATGACTGTGTTGTGCAACAAATATTAGAAAGGAATCGAATTATGTTGGAAAATGCACACATAGTTTCCTAATTCATGTTCTAAATGCGGGTTCCTTATTTATAGTCTAGGTCAATCCACCTAGATCTCTATAAACAATGGCTCTGATACCAATCTGTCATACCCCGTCTAAAGCGGAAACAACGGGATACAACAATGTGACACCCCCAAATTTAATGATTTGCGGAAGCTTGATTTGGGTGTCACTAATCAATATACAAAGCACATAAGATATAATGAACGACCACTATATGCGTCGTTTTAAACTTGTATAGATAAAGTAAAAGTTTACATTAAAATATAGTTACATTAGCTCGATTCCTGAAATTGAGAGATTACATAGCATAATTACTTTTACAAAATATAATAATGCAATCAAATCTCTAGTTGTATGAATGCTGACTCGAGCTAAAAGTTCCTGCTTGTGCAGCCGACCTACTGCTGGGTACCTGTGATAAATACTAAAATGGGTCAGCGAAAACGCTGGTGAGCTCACAGGTTTGTATGTCAATGTATAGTTGTCAGGACCGCAAGATTTATATTGAATTTAAAATGCAATTAAGCAAAATAAAAGTTATACTGTCCATGAGCACATAGTCTGAGCTTAACTTGATTTGTCAGGCCCAATTAAGGAAACCTAACTTGGAGTGCCTCCTACGAGTGCCTAATCAACACTCGTCTTCCCAAATGCTAATACATCCGTTTGACCGGTTAGTGCGTGCTAACCCGGATGAGGATTGTCAATCCCATATGATATCATATACTAACATTCACGCTATAAAATACTAGAGACTATGCTTATGGAGGACTTTAAATTGATTAGCTTGAAACTCATGTAGTATTTGAAGTTTGGCACTTGCGTTCTACTTGTAAAACAAAATCGAGTAGTAATATCACACCCCTAGTTGTAAAGCAGTGAAAATGGGGCTATGAAACTCACCTGGTTCTTGAAGTGTTTAACTAGATAAACTTGAAGTAATTAGCTGTGAGTTGGTGTCCAAAGGCTTGAAACCTGAATGTGTCCACGACACTTGAATTGTTATTAATTGTAGTGGTATCTCGAAGGACTACCATTGAAATTGTTTGTCTAACTCAATGTCCAAATTACCCCGATTTGGTTGATTGTGTTGTTACAAGTTACTACGACTTGTTTGATTAAATTGATACAAGTTACAATGACTTGTTTGAATAAGTTGATACAAGTTACAACGACTTGTCTGATGTTGAAGTATGTTTTGAAAACGCGTACGGCCCGTTGGTGATTAGTTGAGATAAAAGTGTTATTGTTGTCGTCATGTTTTTGAAGTGTTACACTTGAAATATAAGTCCCATTATGTTCTAAAAGTCGTATTGAATAAGCATTTGAAGTTGAAGAATCTCGACACTTGGTGTAAAAATAGTTGGAAAATCTGCTGTTTTATGCGTCACTATAGGCGTCACTAAGGCAGTTCATGCGACACTACCGAAGTGTCGGGTTCAATGTCAGATTCAAAGGTATAGCGTCACTGGTGTAGTGTCGTGTAAAGTAGTATGCGTCACTTAAGGAGTGACGGGTTCAGCATAACGGCGGCACTTACGGAGTGTCGTATAAAATAATAATTTCGGACATTTAGGCGTCACTTAGGAAGTGACGTGTAGCATAGCGGCACTAATGAAGTGTCGGGTATAATAGTAAGGCGTCACTTGTAGAGTGACGGGTATAGATCAAAATGGAATTATGTACGACACTTATGAAGTGTCGGTATAGAATATAGGGCGTCACTTATCTAGTGACGGTATGTTGTGTCGGGTAAAAGGATATGGCGGCACTTAACAAGTGTCGCTAGGTATATATAGGCGTCACTTCAGTAGTGACGGTCAGAGGCCAACATTTGAGCTTATGCGACACTTAAGAAGTGTCGGTATCGGAGGTATAGCGGCACTTAAGGAGTGACGCTAGTAGTGTCGCATATCTGGGTTCGTCCATGCGACACTATCACCTGTTTGACGGATTTCGAGCCAAAAACGTGTTTTCGGGTTTCCGTTTGGTCTGATTCTTTTACCCAACCCTCATAGGGACATATTAAGCTTATCCAAACAATAATATATGAAAAGTAAGTAAAATCGAGAGATTTCGTAATTTGTCGGAAACTTACAAAGTGATGAAATGAAAATCCGAAAAGGTAGAAATGTAGATCGGAATGCGGTGAGTGTTTTCTTCCAAACAAGTATGACGATCCAAGGTCGATTGAGGTGCTTATTTTTGTGATTTGTGAGTTTTTGTGAGTTTGGGTTTTTGAGAGAAAAGAAAAGGAAGAGAGAGAGAGATGAATAAGAAATGAAAGAAAAAGAATGGTGGGGAGGTGGTTAAGGGATCACCTCCCATTTTCAGTCCGCGCACTGCGCTCCGTGCGGTGTTCGTTTTCTTCGTCGTGTAAACGTTAAATATTTATTTTCTATATTTTAATATACATTTTAGAATACGAATAATTATTCAGTATTTTTGTTGAAGCATTTTACTAAACATTTAATAATTTCATTATAAAAAAAGTAATTTGTTTTGTTTGATTTACGCGTTTACATTTTATTCGCGTTTATATTAGTTGTGTGATAAAACTTGAATACGAAATATTATTGACATAATATTTTTAAGCACGATGACGTTATTGATAATTCCTTGTATTACTTAACAAAATTGTTCACCAACGTCCGTATTTATTGTATCGAAATTCATTCGATTTGAGACTCGTACGATTTAAACGAATCGCATGATTGTAGATATATATTCAACAATATATATAATAATTGATACATTAATTAGCCTAACACAGAACTAATTACATGTATTAAACTTGATTAGGCACTAAATTATAGTCCTAAATTGACAGTTGTCACATTCTCCCCCTGTTAGAAGAATTTCGTCCCGAAATTTATGTTGAAGTCGTGTTTGACGTTGAATCAGTGAAGAGTTGAGGATACTTGAGTCGCATTTGGTCCTCCCGTTCCTAGGTGAATTCCAGACCGCGCCGCGAATTCCACCTAACCTTGACGATAGGAATACGACTTTGTTTAAGTTGTTTGACCTCACGGTCCATGATTTCAGCGGGTTCCTCAACAAAGTGAAGTTTTTCGTCAACTCGAATTTCATCGAGTGGAATGATAAGTGTCTCATCAGACAGACACTTCTTCAGATTTGAAACATGAAATGTGGGATGCACGCTGCTGAGTTCAGCTGGCAGCTACAATCGATAAGCCACTGGACCAATCCTTTCGAGGATTTCGAATGGCCCAATGTATCTGGGATTCAACTTCCCTCGTTTGCCAAATCGGATTACGCCTTTCCAAGGCGATACTTTGAGTAGAACTCGATCCCCAATTTGGAACTCGAGTGGTTTGCGTCTCACGTCAGCATAACTTTTCTGACGATCACGCGCGGCCTTAAGCTTGTTTTGAATTTCAACGATTCTCTCGGTCGTCTCGTGTATGATTTCTGGACCTGTGAGTTGGCTATCCCCAACTTCAGTCCAACAGATAGGTGACCGGCACTTACGACCGTACAGTGCCTCGAAGGGTGCAGCTTTGATGCTGGTATGATAACTGTTGTTGTACGAGAACTCGCACAATGGTAGATGTTTTTCCCAGTTTACACCGAAGTCTACTACGCAGGCCCGTAGCATGTCTTCAAGTGTTTGAATGGTTCGTTCACTTTGACCGTCTGTTTGAGGATGGTATGCGGTACTCATATCAAGTCGAGTACCCAGGGATTTTTGAAGTGATTGCCAAAATTGTAAAGTGAAACGACTATCTCTATCGGAGATGATTGAAATTGGAACACCGTGTTTGGTCACGATTTCCTTCAGATAAATGTTGGTGAGGCGTTCCATTTTGTCGGATTCCTTGATTGCCAGGAAGTGAGCAGATTTTGTGAGACGATCCACGATCACCCAAATGGAATCGCAACCGTTCGAGGATTTGGGTAGTTTGGTTATGAAGTCCATGGCAATTTGTTCCCATTTCCATTCAGGAAGACTGGGTTGTTGAACTAAACCAGAAGGTTTTTGATATTCGATTTTAACCTTGGAGCAAGTAAGGCACTTGCTGACATAGGTGGCGATTTCAGCTTTCATGTTCGGCCACCAGTAGAAATCCTTGATACCGTGGTACATTTTATCGGATCCCGGATGGATAGAATATTTGGACTTGTGAGCTTCATCCATCACCAAGTCTCGTAGGTTCCCAAATTTAGGCAACCAGATTCGGTTTGAGAAATACCTAATCCCGTTAGGTCTGATTTCGAATTGTTTATCCATGCCCCGCAAGGCTTCATCTTTGACATTTTCGGGTTTTAAGGCTTCGAGTTGAGCAGTGAGGATTTGAATGTTTAAATTGTTGTGAATGGTCATACTGAGGGCACGGACCCGAAGTGGTTTCACTCGCTCTTTTCGACTGAGGGCGTCAGCAACAACATTTGCTTTGCCGGGATGATATTTGAGTTCGCAGTCGTAATCGGTAAGCAACTCGACCCATCGACGTTGCCTCATGTTGAGCTCCTTCTGATCGAATATGTGTTGAAGGCTTTTATGGTCGGTAAAAATTGTACATCTGGTACCATAAAGGTAATGTCTCCAGATTTTGAGGGCAAAAACGACAGCTCCTAGCTCGAGGTCGTGGGTGGTGTAATTCTTTTCATGAATCTTGAGCTGTCGGGAAGCATAAGCTATGACTTTGTCTCGTTGCATGAGCACACAACTGAGACCTTGATGAGAAGCATCGCAGTATACCACGAAGTCATCGGTGCCTTCGGGTAGGGATAAAATAGGAGCACTGCAAAGCTTTTGTTTTAAGAGTTGGAATGCCGATTCTTGTTTATCAGTCCAGTCAAACTTTTTGTCTTTCTGGGTCAGCGTCGTGAGTGGTATGGCTATCTTGGAGAAATTTTCAATGAATCGTCGATAGTATCCGGCCAGTCCTAAAAACTGTCGTACTTCGGTCGGAGTGGTTGGCGATTGCCAATCTTTGATAGCCTCGATTTTTGACGGGTCAACGTGAATCCCCTGACTGTCAATCACGTGACCAAGGAATTGAACGGTTTTGATCCAGAACTCACACTTAGAGAACTTGGCATAGAGCTCCTCGTGTTTAAGTAGTTCAAGGATGGTTCTGAGGTGTTGCGCATGCTCTTCTTTGCTTCGTGAATATATGAGGATGTCATCGATGAAGACAATGACAAACTTATCAAGGTAGGGTTTACACACCCGATTCATAAGGTCCATGAATACAGCCGGTGCATTGGTTAGGCCGAATGGCATCACTTGAAATTCGTAATGCCCGTAACGGGTTCTGAAAGCGGTTTTTGGAATATCGGCATCGCGAACGCGCAATTGGTGATAACCGGATCGGAGATCAATCTTTGAATAACAACTCGACCCTTGAAGTTGGTCGAACAGGTCATCGATTCGAGGGAGTGGATACCGGTTCTTGACAGTTAACTTGTTCAACTCTCGATAGTCGATACACATTCGGAAAGAACCGTCTTTCTTCTTGACAAATAGGACCGGAGCTCCCCAAGGTGAAGAACTCAGCCTGATAAACCCTCGTTCCAGGAGTTCCTGTAACTGGGTGGACAACTCCTGAAGTTCGGATGGAGCTAAACGGTATGGTGCTCGGGCCACAGGCGCCGCACCTGGTACAAGATCGATTGAGAACTCAACCTGTCTTGGTGGTGGTAGACCAGGTAGTTCTTCAGGAAAGACTTCTGGAAAGTCTCGAACAATTGGAACATCCTCAAGTCGCTTCTCCTCCGACTTTTTCTCCATGATGTGCGCGATGATTGATGGATAACCCTTTCTCAGAAATTTCCGGGTTTTAAGACAAGAGATGATGTTAAGCCTCGTCCCACCGGTCTCCCCCTGTATGATTAGGGTTCTACCGACGGCGAGAGGTATGCGAACAACTTTGTCATAGCAGATGATTTTGGCGCGATGTTTGGATAACCAGTCCATGCCTACGATGACATCGAAACTTCCTATCTCAATAGGCATAAGATCTATGGAGAAGATTTCGTCGGCTAGATTTAAAGTGCAATTAGGTATCACACTATTGGTTTCTATCAATTTGCCGTTTGCTAGCTCTACGGTGTACTTAACGTCTAAAGCAACAGGTGTAATGTCAAGTAAAGGGCAAAATTCATCGGAAATAAAACTCCTATCGGCACCAGTATCAAACAGCATGGAAGCAGTTAAATTGTTGAGGAGGAACATACCCGTGACCACATTCGGGTCCTGACGGGCGTCCCCTGAGTTGATCACGAATGCGCTACTTTTGGTGTTGTTGTTGTTGTTGCGGTGATTGTTGTTGTTGCCCTTGTTCTTCAATTTTGGGCAAGAATCCCTAAAGTGTCCTGGGTTTCCACATTCATAACAGGACTTAGGTTGTCGGGTATTTCTGTCAGAAGGGTTGTTGTTGGATTTGGGGGCTCGGCAATCCTTAGTCAAATGCCCGCACTTCCTGCAGTTGTTGCAAGGAGTACTGCACTGACCAAAGTGGTGATAGTTACACTTGGGACAATAAAGTCTGTCCCCGGTGTAGCTGCGGTTGGGTTCAGAGTTGGTGTTGTAGACTTGGATGGCGTTGTTTTTCTTGTTTGAGTTGTGGTGGTATTCAGTGGATTTGCGTTTGTTGTTGTTGGAGGATGAGGTATTGGAGGTCTCACGGCTGACAACTAGAGCCATGAGTTCGTGGGCCAATCGAATGGCACTTTCAGTAGTAGTTGGTTTGGATGAGGCGACGTTTCCCTGAATGTTCTCGGGAAGTCCACGAATGTATTTCTTAATGCCCTTGCTTTCTGGTTCGACCAAACCCGGGCATAATAAGGCAAACTGCTGAAACTTGGTGGTATAATCAGCAACATCGTTTCCCTGCACCTCCAGATGCCAGAATTCTTCTTCCAGCCTGTGCAATTCCTCTTCAGGACAGTATTTCTCTGTCAGCTTCTTTTTCAGTTCGGCCCAAGGAAGTCGGTTAGCAACCTCAAGGCCTACAGAGTTTGCGTGGGTTTTCCACCACGTGAGTGCACCTTCCTGAAAGGTGTAAGCAGCGAATTTGACTTTGTTGTTCTCAGTGCAGTCGCAGAGGCTGAAAACAGATTCCATACGCTCAATCCAACGGATCAAGCCAATGGCACCTTCCGTGCCCTTGAAGTACAGCGGTTTACAGCTAAGAAAGTCCTTATAGGAGCAAGGTTTGGGTGGTGGAGTATTGGTTGCTGTGTCCTCGCTACCGGGTGGTGTTCGGGTAGCCAAGGCTTCGGTCACACTGCGGGCAATTATTCCCGCGATCTCAGCCTCGCTAAGGGTAATTTGACGACGAGGAGGCATGATGCTGAGTAAGAAAGAACAAGGAAATGAAATAAGATACTAGTCCGAGTATGATGAACTAGTGGTGTGTTTGTCATTTCGAGACAAAGCGTTAGAAAGAAAGAGGCCTATATTCATATAATATAATATAGCCTAAAGTTGTAATGAGGTCTACTTATGTAAATATATGTATATCACATAATAATCTATTGAGTGTCTAGCACAGACGTGTTTTGAGTCCCGTTTCTCTCGAGGTCAGAGTCAACTAATGCATTCCTGTTCAACATAACTCTTTCAGATTTCACATCATCTTTCTCTAATTGTACATAGTTGATCAGGCTATGTTAAATTAAAGTCGTATGATGTAATCCCTGAACTAGTCATAACTAATAAGGAATACTGCCTAACGGTCATAGTCTAGGCCCACTAAATGCAACCTAGTTCACTATAACCTTAGGCTCTGATACCAATCTGTGACACCCCCAAATTTAATGATTTGCGGAAGCTTGATTTGGGTGTCACTAATCAATATACAAAGCACATAAGATATAATGAACGACCACTATATGCGTCGTTTTAAACTTGTATAGATAAAGTAAAAGTTTACATCAAAATATAGTTACATTAGCTCGATTCCTGAAATTGAGAGATTACATAGCATAATTACTTTTACAAAATATAATAATGCAATCAAATCTCTAGTTGTATGAATGCTGACTCGAGCTAAAAGTTCCTGCTTGTGCAGCCGACCTACTGCTGGGTACCTGTGATAAATACTAAAATGGGTCAGCGAAAACGCTGGTGAGCTCACAGGTTTGTATGTCAATGTATAGTTGTCAGGACCGCAAGATTTATATTGAATTTAAAATGCAATTAAGCAAAATAAAAGTTATACTGTCCATGAGCACATAGTCTGAGCTTAACTTGATTTGTCAGGCCCAATTAAGGAAACCTAACTTGGAGTGCCTCCTACGAGTGCCTAATCAACACTCGTCTTCCCAAATGCTAATACATCCGTTTGA
This sequence comes from Helichrysum umbraculigerum, assembly GCA_949592205.1. Classification (NCBI taxonomy): domain Eukaryota; kingdom Viridiplantae; phylum Streptophyta; class Magnoliopsida; order Asterales; family Asteraceae; genus Helichrysum; species Helichrysum umbraculigerum. Next base: position 680,791 of record CATIUR010000001.1, read on the forward strand.
CCGGTTAGTGCGTGCTAACCCGGATGAGAATTGTCAATCCCATATGATATCATATACTAACATTCACGCTATAAAATACTAGAGACTATGCTTATGGAGGACTTTAAATTGATTAGCTTGAAACTCATGTAGTATTTGAAGTTTGGCACTTGCGTTCTACTTGTAAAACAAAATCGAGTAGTAATATCACACCCCTAGTTGTAAAGCAGTGAAAATGGGGCTATGAAACTCACCTGGTTCTTGAAGTGTTTAACTAGATAAACTTGAAGTAATTAGCTGTGAGTTGGTGTCCAAAGGCTTGAAACCTGAATGTGTCCACGACACTTGAATTGTTATTAATTGTAGTGGTATCTCGAAGGACTACCATTGAAATTGTTTGTCTAACTCAATGTCCAAATTACCCCGATTTGGTTGATTGTGTTGTTACAAGTTACTACGACTTGTTTGATTAAATTGATACAAGTTACAATGACTTGTTTGAATAAGTTGATACAAGTTACAACGACTTGTCTGATGTTGAAGTATGTTTTGAAAACGCGTACGGCCCGTTGGTGATTAGTTGAGATAAAAGTGTTATTGTTGTCGTCATGTTTTTGAAGTGTTACACTTGAACTATAAGTCCCATTATGTTCTAAAAGTCGTATTGAATAAGCATTTGAAGTTGAAGAATCTCGACACTTGGTGTAAAAATAGTTGGAAAATCTGCTGTTTTATGCGTACTATAGGCGTCACTAAGGCAGTTCATGCGACACTACCGAAGTGTCGGGTTCAATGTCAGATTCAAAGGTATTGCGTCACTGGTGTAGTGTCGTGTAAAGTAGTATGCGTCACTTAAGGAGTGACGGGTTCAGCATAACGGCGGCACTTACGGAGTGTCGTATAAAATAATAATTTCGGACATTTAGGCGTCACTTAGGAAGTGACGTGTAGCATAGCGGCACTAATGAAGTGTCGGGTATAATAGTAAGGCGTCACTTGTAGAGTGACGGGTATAGATCAAAATGGAATTATGTACGACACTTATGAAGTGTCGGTATAGAATATAGGGCGTCACTTATCTAGTGACGGTATGTTGTGTCGGGTAAAAGGATATGGCGGCACTTAACAAGTGTCGCTAGGTATATATAGGCGTCACTTCAGTAGTGACGGTCAGAGGCCAACATTTGAGCTTATGCGACACTTAAGAAGTGTCGGTATCGGAGGTATAGCGGCACTTAAGGAGTGACGCTAGTAGTGTCGCATATCTGGGTTCGTCCATGCGACACTATCACCTGTTTGACGGATTTCGAGCCAAAAACGTGTTTTCGGGTTTCCGTTTGGTCTGATTCTTTTACCCAACCCTCATAGGGACATATTAAGCTTATCCAAACAATAATATATGAAAAGTAAGTAAAATCGAGAGATTTCGTAATTTGTCGGAAACTTACAAAGTGATGAAATGAAAATCCGAAAAGGTAGAAATGTAGATCGGAATGCGGTGAGTGTTTTCTTCCAAACAAGTATGACGATCCAAGGTCGATTGAGGTGCTTATTTTTGTGATTTGTGAGTTTTTGTGAGTTTGGGTTTTTGAGAGAAAAGAAAAGGAAGAGAGAGAGAGATGAATAAGAAATGAAAGAAAAAGAATGGTGGGGAGGTGGTTAAGGGATCACCTCCCATTTTCAGTCCGCGCACTGCGCTCCGTGCGGTGTTCGTTTTCTTCGTCGTGTAAACGTTAAATATTTATTTTCTATATTTTAATATACATTTTAGAATACGAATAATTATTCAGTATTTTTGTTGAAGCATTTTACTAAACATTTAATAATTTCATTATAAAAAAAGTAATTTGTTTTGTTTGATTTACGCGTTTACATTTTATTCGCGTTTATATTAGTTGTGTGATAAAACTTGAATACGAAATATTATTGACATAATATTTTTAAGCACGATGACGTTATTGATAATTCCTTGTATTACTTAACAAAATTGTTCACCAACGTCCGTATTTATTGTATCGAAATTCATTCGATTTGAGACTCGTACGATTTAAACGAATCGCATGATTGTAGATATATATTCAACAATATATATAATAATTGATACATTAATTAGCCTAACACAGAACTAATTACATGTATTAAACTTGATTAGGCACTAAATTATAGTCCTAAATTGACAGTTGTCACAAACAATGATAGGATCACAACACATTATTATAAAGAAATACTAAATGAAATAAAATAATCAATGTGTCATGATGTCATTAACATGAAAAACGGTTCATGTCATGCATTCATTCCAACAATGAATCCAAAATAAAGGTTAAGGCAAAACACGCCTTTCCAAATTATTAAAAATGCAAAAGTTCCAACTCAAACAATAGTCTCAAAGTTTAGCTTAATGCAACCTAGAGGTCCACTAAGCTTTCTTGTCCTCTATCTTCAGCCCACTAGAATTACCTGAAAAGATATGCTCGAAAACGTCAACACGTATGTTGGTGAGTTAAGCAGGTTTAGTTAAGACACATACACAAAGAATATAATTTGCTATGTTAATCAGTAAGTAGGACATATGATACGAAATAAGCACATAAGATAACCAACTCATCCACCATAAGCAATCCGTTCCGTTCCTGGATAATATTCACTCAAGGATAACGTATCTATCACAAGAGTGGGACCGTCGTCCGATAGTACTATCAATAATCATATCCGTATTAGTAAGAAATATGGAGTGTTGTCAGGGTCCCGAAGACACAAGAATCATCCGAACAATCAGCAATCAGTCCACAACAATCAGCAATCAGTCCACAACAATCAAAATGTCACTTATTCAATCATAATGTCCAAATTGGAAAAACAGATAGTTTACACAGCATAAGAAAACAGTTTGAAATCAGTTTGAGCATTCTTTTTCCCCAACGGAAAATAAGTAAAGAAAATGGGGCCGCAAAACTCACCTTGATTGACAAAGCAAATATCGTCCCAAATGAATCCACCAAACAGTACGTCAATCTATAAATAATTTCATATAGATTAATAACCTAGGCAAAACTACACCTTTTTTTTTATTATATCCTAGTTGATTGGTCCTGTCACTTTATATGAAGTAAATGGAACAACTGACACCAAATAAATGTTAAAATATTAAGTTGGTTATTGGCTAAACCATATATATCTAGATACCAATAAAACCTTATTTCACATTTGATAGACACTCTTTCAAAGTTGGCGTTTGACATTTAGAATAAATATGTTATCCTTAACTACCCAAACCATACCTTATATCTTTTTAAATCAAATATATAAATTACATCTTAAACTTTTATAAATGTGATTTGTTTACATAAAAGTATATCCTCAAACATTCTTTACAACACCCAAAATAATTAGAGACAATTTGATCAAACCGATTTAACATTATCAACTTTTCCTGAAAATCGTCACTCTTAATAGCAGTTTACAAAATAATTTTCTATAAAATAATCTAAAGCGTTTTAGAGGCTGATACCTCGCGAGTTCAAGTAAAATTTCGAGATCTACAACTTTCGTGTTTTGCCTTAACCTTTATTTTGGATTCATTGTTGGAATGAATGCATGACATGAACCGTTTTTCATGTTAATGACATCATGACACATTGATTATTTTATTTCATTTAGTATTTCTTTATAATAATGTGTTGTGATCCTATCATTGTTGTATCCCGTTGTTACCGCTTTAGACGGGGTATGACAAATACTTTGGAGTTTGTCAAGGAATAAATGCACAAGACTCACAAACATAAGAATGATTCGCTAAGGAATATAATTGGGATTTTATTACCAAACGACACGAAGATAGCACATGAGACACGCAAACCTGGTCGGATAAGCACACATACGTCGGAACACCTTTGTCAATTACGTCTGCAGCCATAATTGTGAAAGTATTCTTTCATACACATACTTATCTTCCAAGTCCTTGTGTCAACAATAAGCTTTGTATTTACGGAAAGAGATCAAATAGTTATGGAATCCTAAGCAACATGTAGACGAACCACATAAAGAGTCGTAAGATGATGAAGAAATGCTTACAACGTCCTTCTTATTTGAAATGGTTAAGATGAATGATCGACACTAGCTAAAACTAGCTTCACGGAATTGTATGCACACATAACTTCCTAACTCATGTTCTATATGTGGGTTCCTTATTTATAGTCTAGGTCAATCCACCTAGATCTCTATAAACAATGGCTCTGATACCAATCTGTTACACCCCATCTAAAGCGGAAACAACGGGGTAAAACTATGACAGGATCATAACACATTATTATACAGAATTCTATATGAAATAAAATATCCAATGTGTCATGATGTCATTAACATGAATAACGGTTTATGTCGTGCATACATTTCAACAATGAACTCAAAATCTTACAAACAAACGTACACTACAATGTTAAGGCAAAACATGCCTTCACAACCAACCATGATGTAACACAAGTCTTGAATAACTCTTAATGCAACCCTAAAGGTCCGCTAAGTTCTCTTGTCCTCTGCTTTAAGTCCACTAGTATAACCTGAAAAGATATGCTCAAAAACGTCAACACGAATGTTGGTGAGTTTCGTAGGTTTGAAACCAGACACCAGAAAAATAAACATTTTGCTGTGATAATAATAAGTTAGGACAATGCAATAGAAATGTACACAAATGTGAAATAATGCAGCCAATATATCTCAATGTACGGAAATTACCTCACAAGGAAGTAACGCACGAATGTAAGCAACAATCCCAATGTACGGCAAATACCCCACAAGGAAGTAATGCACGAATGTAAACAACCAATCTCAGTGTACGGCAAATACTCCACAAGGAAGTAAAGCATGAATGTAAGCAACAAGTATCAATGCATATAAGTCACATAGTGTCACACATTTCAAGCGCATGTCCAAAAATAAAAATGAATACGTTCACAGCATAAAACACTTGATAAAACATGTGAGCATACTTTTCCCCCAAGGTAAAAATTATGTAAATGAAAACGGGGCCACGAAAACTCACCTCAAGAAATGATGTAAGTATCGCCCTTAAGTGTAATTCACTAAACCACTCGCAATCTACAATATCATAATGCATATGGGTTACAACCTAGACATAACTAGGTCATTCCATTATATCCCAAGTCTAAACACTTCCACTATATTCTCTCACAACTCAACTCCCGTATATTAACTTGAATCAACCTATCGAGTAAAAAAATCAGATTCTGACCGGAAGTTTGGTTCCACTTTACGAATTTTTAAATATTACTTATTCGAATCATTTGACTCTACAATTTTAACCGGTGATATTTCAATGTGTTTAGAAGATCCTGTAATTTCTCCAAAATGAAATACTGTAGTTTACTATTTTTAAAAATTCACCAAAACAATCTGCTCCGAACCCACAACGATTTCTGAGTACCAAAAAGTCACAATTTATTAAAAATACTTTAAAACTTACTATAATTATAATATTTTTACAGAAAATAGTTAACACCTTGAAAACACTTCAGAAAAAATTTCAAATCCTAATTATTAGTTCAACCTACGTTTAAAAAATCAACAATTTAACTGAAATCAGGAACCGAAAAACTCAGAAATGACACCCGATCTTGTAAAATCGTTTTGACTAACTTATACTCAACATTTAGCCATGAAACCAATGCCATTTGAAAGTAGACTCAAAATAATTAAGTTTAGACTCCTGTTTCATCGAAAATCTTCATGAAATGACCAAGTTACAAGCTTCCCAAACCGAAATAAAAATCTGATCAGATTAGGGTTTATAAATAATTAACCCAAATCACATGTATAACTAATCCAAACCTCAAACATAACCATATTTCTCAATTCTACCAACTTATAAACTGATCTTAATATTATCCTAATGATTTCATCCACTAGGATACAATGGAATCGAACCGAAACAAAACCGATAATACGAAACAATCGAATATGTTTAATTGAATGATTCGGATAGAATATATACCGACAACGTGAACCCGTACGATAGGAATCCCTTATAATCTGTGAATAATGAGGATATACACTCTTATAATTCATTTTCGTAGATTGATCAAACGTATACAAGAGTTATAGGATCGAAAACTTACCAATATTTCTGAAAATTCGTCAGCAACAGCAGCAGTTTACGAAATAATTTTTATAAAATAATCTAGTGCGTTTCAGAGGCCGAAACCCATCTATTTAACGTAAATCATCGAGATATACAACTTTCTAGTTTTGACCGAAGCCTAAAAACGAACGTAAATGGGTCAAATCGGCCTCTGTTCGTGACTGGAATTTTGAGACAGCATGAGGGACGATTTTTTTTATCAACAAAGTTAGGGTTTTGTTTTAGGATGGCTTTTATAGTTCTAGGGTTGTGTTGTTTGGGTTGGACCGAATGATCCACCAAAAGGGAGGGGGTTTGGGTCGATTGTTGGGCCAAACAAGGAATACACCAAAAAAAACTCGGGTCACACGGTTTAAAAATAAACGATCTCAATTAAATTATTTTCGTATTTCACGTAGTTTTAATGAATCATATAGTTTTCAATAAATAACGCATTTACGTTTAGCCTCGTATCTTCTTCGTTAGATGTATGATTGCGATGATTAGTTTTATGTTAGATTCGTTTTTCGAAAATGAATACTTTGATGTAAAGAATTCCATGAGATGAGTCTTAACATGAAAATGAGTTTTTACGGTTTGAACCGCGATAACGGTTTGGTGACAGTTGTCACAATAAGGCCTATTGGGCTCTCAAGAAGTGCAATTTGGATTTGGTTGAAGCGGGAGAGAAGAGGTTTTTGCAATTGCACGAATTAGATGAGCTAAGGTTGCAAGCATATGAGAGCTCGAAGTTGTAGAAAGAGATGACTAAAGTTTGGCACGACCGTAAGCTTAAAATGATAAAAGAGTTCAAAGCTGGAGATAAGGTACTTTTGTTTCAATCTCGGTTCAAGTTAAAACAACCGAAGCTTAAACCTCGTTGAACTGGTCCTTTTACGGTCAAACATGGGTATCCGTCGGGTTATGTGGAATTGTACAAGTCCGATGGAGGGTCTTTCATTGTGAATGGACACCGGTTGAAGTTGTACCACGAGGAAGATATGGAAAACGAGTGGGAGGCACTCGTGATTTACCCTAGGAACCGATAAATTCAAGGCTTTGAACTTTGTGGGTGTGTTCACTGGAAACCCTCACGAGACTATAACTCGTCCACTCGGGATACCGAGGGGTTTAAAGGCTTATTGCATATGCTAAATGCAATCGTGATTCCTACGAAAGTGAGTTAGGATTTATTTTTCTGTCTGAATTATGTATTTAATTGTTTTATATGTTATGTTTTCTTTGTTTTGTTTTGTGTGATTTTGGATGATGCTCGCTGACACGGACTTAAACTCGCATGCTATTGGACTTTTCAAGAGATATCAGGGGAGTTTTCTGTTCTAACTTCTGTTCTAACTTCTTTTCTATTTATTTCTCACTTTTAATTTTAATGTTTAGTACAATGGGGACATTGTACAACTTAAGTGTGGGGATGGGGGTCGAAAAGAAGTTTACTTGTCCTTAGTTTTTGTTGTATCTTTTTGGATTTATTTCAATTTAAAAAAAAAAGGTTTTATTTTTAAGTTTTGAGACTAAGTATTTATTAGTTAAAATAGTATTATTAAAAGTTTGTTTTTATTTTTAAAGTTTAGACTTTAACATGGATTAAACTTTTTGTGCATATAATTTTATAATAATAATAAATTATGTATAGTTTCATTATACGATGTACTGATAGGCAATCTATATGAAAATTTCTGAATTTTAAGAAGTAAATTTTAAACTTGTATATTACATTGTGATAAACACTATGATGTATGACAAAAAGTCTTAATTCCTAGATTTAGCATGCATTATTTTATATTTTTAATATTTATATGAAACCATTTGGGGGTTTACTAATTGTTTCCTCTGTTGTATGAAAATACAGACCTTGTCTCATATTAGTATTCTTAAAAATAGGCAAAAGAAATATAAAATCTTTTAAATTAAGATTCCCAAATTTATCAAACTATGTCGCTCTGTTATACTAAGGTATAGACTTGTCACCGCTGGTTTGATTTAAAAAGGGTTTGCTTTACTTGAATCAAGTTATGTTACTTTGTTGCATGAAAATGCAGACCTGTCACCAATGTCTTGATTCTTAAAAATGGTTTTTATATACTTTATTTAAATATAAAGTAATGTGCATGATTAAATTTTAGGGGTATATCATAAGTGGGGATCATATGTAATATACATACTAACAATAAAGTGTTTTCAGAAATATGAGTATAGATTGTTTAAGTGGACAACAATATTAGTAAACACATCCAAAACCTTTTTGTTGACTTCGAGAGCAGGAAAGGTGTAGCCACCTTCTGTCAACTCACTGACCACTGTGAGTATCGTGTAAAAAGCCCAGATGTGGTTTCATTTGGAATTATGTCAAACAAATCAAATTGCTTTTTAATTAACTCCATCTTTGCCTGTTTATATTTTTCATTTCCTCCACATCTCGTTTCAATGGCTTTCCATAGATCATAAATGATATCATGATTTTTGAAAATTCGTAAAACATCTTGAGTCAAACACATGCAGATAGCTGAATGAGCCTTACGTTCTGTGTCATATTCTTTCCTCTCTTCAGGCGTCATAGCATTATAGGTCTTAGCTGGAGGTATACCTCTATAATTACCTTCAGCAACAGGTGGCTCATATCTTTTAGTAAGAAGATGATAACATTAAATAATGTTATATTTATTTTAACAATAGTCATTGGTTTTTATTATATTTATATTGTATTTATTTGATAATAGATATTGATTTGGTTAATATTTGTAAATAGGTATATAATGAGTTGGGACAAGAAAATGTATAAGAACTGAAGAAAGTTATGCAAATAATTGTGTTTGAAGATTTAAATGGATTGCGCAAAAGAAAATAATTAGTTTGAAGATTTATTGGAGTTTACGAGTTGGACTAAATAAATAATTGTGCATAATAATAATAATATAAAAAATTAATGTAATCTTTGTAATACTAACTAACGTTAGTACGTTAGTAATAATAATAAAATATTAATAATAATAAAGTAAATAATAATAGTAATAATTAATAATAGTAATTAATTATGATGATGTATGTTTCTTTTGCAGATTGGTACTCCACGTGAAGACTGGCCCAAGTCAAACAGTCGGCCTAGTAATCAAAGCCCAAGATATGGAGGAATAGAGTGGGCTGCAGAAAGAAAACAAGAAAAAAAAGCACGGAGGCATGAAGGAACGTTCGAGAAGTCTGGCAACAATCAATTCAAATGGCGTTGCAGCTTTGACTTGGTGGGTACGCAAAAGTAATCCATACGCCGTATGCTTTTTCCATACCCCGTATGGATTGTGTCCCCAGAAAAATATTAATAGCAGCCTCTGCATACGAATAAAAGAGGACTTTTTCATATATTAAAATTAGGGTTACGAATATTTTAGGTTTTTTGGAAGATTCTTACTCATTTTTGAAGGTCTTTCATTGTCTAAAGCTAATCGGTTACGCGCATTCATCATCAATCATTGTAGTATCTCGGTTTGCATTATTTATTTATTTAAATTATGTTTTCTTTGATCTCAATTATTTCTTTTGATTGTTATTGCTTGAATATGAGTAACTAAATACCCTAACACTTGCTTGGATGAATTAGCTAGTGATTAGGGGTATAATCATTTGATGTTTATATTGATTTAATTACGTTTATTCGAGAACCTTATATATTTAGGTTTAATTATCAATTCTAATTTATTTGGTAAATGAATAAGTGATTATAGCGGATGTTTTTCACTTCGACATTTATTATCAATTGTTTGTCTATGAATGATTGAGCTTTGATTGCGGATGCAGATAAGTAATAAGTTAGATTATTAAACTCAAACGTGTAAGATAGTGATTTTGGCGAACGTCTTTTACTAGATTAAATTGTAATTTGTGAATTGAGATTAAGGTGTAGGTGATAGCGAATGTTAAACCTAGTCTAGTCGAAATGAACAAGAATTTCTAAATAAATTGGTTTTAACTAAATACCCCGAAGTTATTAGTTAAATAATCCAAGTAAGTGTCGTTTTAATTATCTAAAAGTCAAATAAGTCAATATGACTCTTTCTGAGTCCACTTGCCTTAGTTTAATTAATTTAGTTGTTAAGCAACGTGACAATTCGGTCAGACAAAACCCCAAGTCTTTTCTGTACTAAGTTAATTATATTTCTAGTTTTAATTCTTAAATTCACAATCCCTGTGGAACGAACTTGGACTTATCATAGCTATACTATACACGATTGGGTATACTTGCCTAGTTGTGTAATAGTAAGTAGTGGTTTTTCTTTGTTTATTTTTATAACTAGATTTTACACATCAGAGGACCCCATAATTCAGGGCAATGAAATCAACATATTGTTCAAATCTAGATCTCCAGTATGTATAGTCCATATCTGCTGAAAACAAAGGAGGTTTACTGCTAGACCCTACGTCATTGCTTTGTTTAAGCATTTCTCTAATTCCCCGAATACTTTCTTTGTCAGAAGCCATTAAAACAAAAGTTCAATCACACTGAAACTTGCGACACAATTAATAATGTCGCAACAAAATCAGCGACGTCGCAGAGGATGTCGCAGAATCACACAGCGTCGCAACAAGATGTCGCAACGCAATGTCGCAGTAACCAATTAAGGTTAAAGTAATAATGTCGCTAACGAAGTCGCAACACAATGTCGCAAAGGACAATTAAGGTCAGAACAGATGATGTCGCAAACAAAGTCGCAACTGGTGTTGCAGCTGATGTCGCAAAGTCACACACAGCTACGGCCAGAAACCCTAAACTCGAAATTTTTCGAACCCTAATCAATTTCAACAATGACCAGACGTTGAAAACCCTTAATAAATCCCAGAAAACTCAAACGTAACCTGTAATCACAAATAACAAACGTAATAATCACAAAATAATATGAATATTACCTTAAGCAATACCGAACTCGATCCGAAAAGCCTAAAACGAGCCCCGAAAGCTCTGATACCACTTATTTGTCCCTTACATCTGATCGAACCGAGATAACCCAAACGTTTGCGGAAACAACGAATGAATAATAAACAACGATCAAACACGATATCAATCAAACCAAACGATGTATTATTGATATTAGTCGATTAGCTTACAAGTGATTTCGACAGATTACGTTTAGGGTTTTTCGTCAACCCTAAAACTGAATACAAAACTCGTATTTATACTAAACCTGCTGGTTCCTGCGACATTACACACAATGTCGCAGGCCCAAGCCCATGCGACATAGCCAATGCGCAAGCCCAAACAACAATGTCGCTATTGCGAAATTAAGGCTAATGTCGCCAAAACCAGAATTCACAAAACTACTAACAAAATAAACTATGAGCTACGACCAACTGACAGACACACTAAATATACACTAACAGTAATAAAATTCGGGTTCTGAATTAGCGGGGCTTTGTGTGGGATTAAAATACTCGTTTCAAAATTGGCTTAGGTTAGGGTTGTACAATGCATGACTTGCCCCAAACCCAATTTGCCACCTCTAATTCTGGCATTGAATTAAATGAATCGTATTCCTTTTCTAGATGATTGAAATTCCAATCAAACCTTCCTTTCCCAACGCAAAAATTTTAATGTGATACTCTAACATTCTATGCATGAAAAATATTACTGTATATATTTATAAGTAGTGTCTTGTTGTCCTGGTAATATAGCGATGTTATAAAAAAAATCCGATGAATGGTGGTAGATCATTTATACATTCTATTTAGTTTATCAAATTTCAGTAGAGTGTAAAGTTATGAGGGATTGTATGCCCCTCGCGTTATGAAGGGTTTTTTAAATTCACGTTTTTCCTTAATATAAGGTATAAGGTAGGGTTTGACTGAATTTTAAGGAAAATAAATAATATGTTGATCTTAGATGAATTTAGCAAAATTATAGTATAAAGTATATTGAATTTGGAGATCAAATGACTATCAACTTGCATTATAGTTTTGATCTAGATTTTTGAAACTTGACTTGTTTTAAATTTCAAAACTACTATACATATATTAAAACCTTACATATTCTATTAAAAATAGATTTTTCTTACAGTGATTTCAAATTATATTCTTAAATAATATAATTATAAGCTTTTACCAAACTAAAACAATTACATTATTATTAAAATTAGGAAAAGAGAAGAAGAATGTTATAATCCTTACCGATAAGTACTTAAATTGCTTCACTGTTGTCACAAATTGTTTACCAACATCGTCTACCAAGGTTCAAAATACTCACCCACAACCATTCATGCAAATATAGTAAAAAGTTGAACTTCATTTGAAGCCAAAAACAAAAGTATAACAATTTATACAAATTTGAAAGAGAAAATGTATAAGAAAATTGTATTATTCATAGTTTCATACTATGGAAAAGAAAAAAGTAAAACATATTGGAAATATAGAGTAAGGTTCAAATGAGTCCATGATTTTTGAGTGAGACTAAGGGAACCAATGATATCATGCCACATGTACAAAGAGAATGTTTCATACTACAAAACCCATTTACCCCAAACATCAATTATCTCACAAATGACAAATCGAAAAATCATGAAACTTGCACCATATTTTTCAGCGTTTTATCCTCTTCGATTTGCCGTCCCTCAAGGCATACTTTCGATAAAAAAAAATTCAGTTTTTTGGTGGGTTTTATAAATTAGTAACACATGTGTTAGTGATTGATTGTACATTTTATTTACGGTTATGGTTAGGGTTTAGGGTTAGAGTTTAGGGTTAGGATTTAGCAGGGTTCATGGTTTAGGGTTTAGATTTTATGTTTTAGTAGGGTTTAGGGTTTATTAGGGTTTAGGGTTTAGTATGATTTAGGGTTTATAGTTTTATAAAGCGTTTAGGGTTTAGGGTTTAGGGTTTTTTTTTTTTTTTTTTTTGGGTAAAGGGGACGGTACCCCGGCAAAAACTATATATTAAAAATAAAATAATGTATTTACACTTTACTTTGGGCATACCCAAAGAGGATGTTTTTTAATGCACATCCCAAACATATACATAAAAGCCACTACTATCAACAACGCCCAAAGTAAACCTAATACAACGAAATAAAATATAAGACATATCAAAACTGGAATAACAAACTATCAATCTATACCTATGCAGCTTTGTATCAAAATTCTTTAGCCCAACCCATAATCCGTTTGTGCTAGTATATTGTCCGCCTCTATCCAGCCCATCAATACTCCGTTCACTCCAGCATCCCTGAAGTCCAAATCTGCCTTGCTCCATTGTACCATAAGACCAATCAAGATATATCAACAGCCCAATAACCATAATATCAGCCCAAACCTTGTCTTTACACTTGCTTATCTGATCCATTTGCACCATAATCCAATCCACATTTAACTTGCTAACCATACCACCACCCTTAATACCATACCCTGGATTACTCAAACTTCGTTTTTGACTTATAAAAATCAACCAAAATGGGTCAGATTTTTTAGTCAACTTCAATACACTAATCGTATACACACTCATCCCATCTTTAGCATAAACCATTCCAAAGCAATAACATTGCCTAAGTAATTTAGTCCAATAGTTAATTTGACTTAAAAAACTCAAATCTGCTATATCAGACCCATCCAATTCCTGCATTTTACAGGAATCACAACAGAACCAAGTTTGACCTTGAAAAGTCAAACTTACCTTATATAGACCATATGATTCCTGCATTTTCCTTACACACATTACTTGCATAATTATGTTTATTTCATCAAACACATAAAACCATAGCTCACTCCATTTATCATCCATGATCTTACTTCCAATAACCTTGACAACATTAACCCAAGTCACCACATAAATAATACCAGGCCACTCAACAGATACAAATCCTATTAAACTTTCTGCAGCACAATTCGGATTAATACCTCTATCATTACAATTCAAAGCATTACCTCTAACTTCAATTGACTTCTCAAATAAAGTCAAACCTGTAGCCTCCACTCCCAGCCTAACATTGCTGCTCCATATCCCAATCCACTTAACGGATGTAAACCTTCTTTTCCACCACCCCCAATAGCTTTGAAACCAGCATTGCAACTCAAACAAGACACAGACCTGAAACTCTAATCCTATATAATGAGAATTGCAGAATAGATGTACAATTATGTTGCCATTCCAAAAATGGGAATGACCAAAGACCAAATGGCAGCCTAGTGCATGTAGTTGGGTCATAACTTCCTGCTCATCACCAAATATGTAAAAGCATCTTCTGACACTGCTTTTAACAGGAAAGCTCACCAACCAGATCACTATCTCACCTCCAAATAAGAGTTTAAGCTCAAATGTCTTCCAACAGAAAAAGTGAGATTTTTCCATCCTTATTACACCTTTAAAAAAGAGTTGTATGCCATACCCCTGCATAAATCCCACATTCTCCAATCCTATGCATCTCTGATCATGATTTTTGACACATAAAATCCAAATAAGCCTGTGAAAGAGTACAGACTTAAATGTTTTGAAGTAATCACAGACATATTGATATAAAAAACATGAAACCAGAGACATATGACCTACCCATCTCCACCTTATTACTCCAATAATCCCACCCTCCCAATATGATAATACAGGACACAAGACACCAAAACACTCCTCACCAGTTGGCCAATAGATAAAATCCATATCATGCATCCTCAACTCTTGCCTGCATTGCAGCACAAAGGTACTTCTACTACACCTTATCACAAGCAGTTTCAACAAAATATGATCTATCTCATTGGCAATCCTAACAAATCTTAGCAATATAGGTTTGGGAAATTGAAAATTGGTAAAATAAAATAAAGAATCAAAAACCACAACCAACCATATATCACCAAAGGTTTCTAATTTTGTGCTAACCTCCAGCACATCAGACTTCATCATCACAAATCCTATAGGTGTCCACCTAATACTATGACCAGACCCATTAGCAACTATAACATACTCAACATTTAGACACACTGACTCAAACAAAATAAGATCAAATATGTCATTTGCAGGTGACCATGACAAGATAATAATATCAGACTCAAAACTGATCATGACAACCTCAATTTTTATACACATTGACACATGCAGGATGAACTCATTTACACCAATTATATAAGACACCACTACCCATCTTCCCCTTATATCACCAACCCAACCCTGCCACCCAAAAATAATACTACAACAAGTCATCATAAATGATCACCAAATGAAATACCACCTTCATTACACTGCAAGTTCCAGATTTCAAAAGCAGCCATAACTTGACTAGACTTTCTAATCTTTAATCCCATCAACTTCCATCTAATCAAATTCTTTATTATCTCCATAATCTGATCCTTTGGCCTTGACTTGCTCTGATAAAACCTAAGATTTCTTTCTTGCCATATAAAGTACACAGCAGCTCCTAAAACCAACCTTTGAATAATGCTCCATATAGATTTATTAATTGGTCTCTGCTGCATATATTCCACAATTTCATTCCATGAATCAGGTGCATGATCCAGTCTAGACATTTCCTTCAAATCAGTCCAAATCTCTCTTGGCCACTCACACTCAAAAAATAAATGTGAATGACTGTCCTTCTCATTTTTACAAAATACACATAAAAGATTATCTTGAGCTTCACCAACCATATATTTATCCTGTGTTCTTAATTTATTATGCATGGCAACCCAAGTAATAAATGAGTGTCTAGGGATACATTGGGAGAACCAAACAAGCTTTGCCCATAACACATCATTATACTTAGGAACCAAATCATTCCAAAGAACATTCACAGAAAAAGGCAAGAATTTACCTTGAGCTGTCTTCCATAGAACTCTATCCCTTCTATCTTGAATCAACAAAGGAGGAGGAAAATCAAAGTATTGAGCATACTTTACTTTCCATTCATCAGGAATACACCACTCTCCATTAACCACCAGATCAGAGACTTTAGACTTCAAAGTAAACTCAGACTCATATATATCCCAATTTGAAATGGTAGGAGACAGTGGACTCAAAGGATGCCAATTGTCATACCAGATGGATGTGTCCTTACCATTACCAAGCCTACACACTATATGCTTCCAAAGTTCAACTCTGCAAGCCATAATAAACCTCCAGCTCCAACATGAATCATCAGGGGACTTGTAACTCCAAAAGTTTCTCTCCTTTAATTTAACTGCTTTAATCCACCTTACCCAAATAGAGTTTTTATTATTCACCACATTCCACACATGTTTAGACATCAAAGCAATGTTCCATGTGTGAAGTGATTTAATTCCCAACCCTCCTTGACATTTAGGCCTACAAACCTCACTCCAGTTCACCTTTGCCTTTCCTCTCTTAAATTCACCTTGACACCATAAAAAACTCCTAATAATTCTCTCTATTTCATCAGAAATGCCTTTTGGTAGAATAAACACAGAAGACCAATAAACTTGCAAGGATGACAAAACAGAATTAATAAGCTGTAACCTGCCTGCAAAAGAAAGGGACTTTGTTTTCCAGTCATATACCTTCTTCTTCACCTTATCAATTAAACTACCACAATCTTTCTGTTTCAATCTGGTAGACAATAAAGGAACACCAAGATACCTAACTGGTAATTGCCCAACCTGAAATGACATTATCTCTGATATTTGCCTCTGAACTCTTTTTCCAACATTGCCAAAAAAAGATGTGCTCTTACCCATACTTGCAACAAGACCAGAAACATTACTGAACTCATCTAATGATCTCTTTAAGACTGACACAGAATGTGTATCAGCATTACAGAAAAGAAGCAGATCATCTGCAAAGCATAGATGAGTTAGCTCAACTTGCTCACATCTCCAATGATATTTGAAATCATCATCCACCCTAATCTGCCTTTTAACCATTAAAGTGAACACTTCCATCACCAAGGTAAATAGGTAAGGGGACATAGGATCCCCTTGCCTTAGACCCCTAGCACCTTTAAAATACCCAACATGATCCCCATTGACACTAACAGTGAAAGAACTAGAGGATATACAGCTCATTATCCACAAAATCATACAAGGGTGAAATCCATAATAATGTAAGCATTTTTCCAAAAACTTCCACTCAACTGTGTCATATGCCTTCTGTATATCAACCTTAAAAGCACATTTAGCAGGCCCACTTCTCTTTCTCCTATGATAATTCCTAAGTAACTCTTGAGTTAATAGGATGTTATCACTAATTTGCCTTTCAGGAATAAAAGCACTCTGATTATCATCTACTAAATCATTCAAAACACACTTAAGCCTATTAGTGATAACCTTACTAATGCACTTATAAATAACATTGCAACAAGCTATAGGCCTAAAATCTGCAACTTTTTGAGGGCTACTAATTTTAGGAACTAAAGCTATAATTGTGGCATTAACCTCTTTTAAGAGTTTACCATTCTGAAAAAATTCTCTAACTGCACAGCATACATCATCTCCAATGACATTCCAGGCTGCTTTGAAAAACTTAGCAGAATAGCCATCAGGTCCAGGTGCTTTATCATCATCTATGTCAAATAATGCAAGTTTAATTTCAGCATTAGTCACATACCTGACCATATAGTGAGCATCTTCAGATGAAATCTTCCTTAAAAATAACTCCTCTGGATTCTGAATTGGTTGCACTTCAATATTACTTCCCAACACAGATTGAAAATGAGCTACAAATTGTTCTGCAGCACTCCTGCCATAAAATCTTTCACCCTGCATATTCTCCACAGATTCAATTCTACTTCTATTAATTCTACCCCTCACAGATTTATGAAAAAATTTTGAATTCTGGTCACCCTCTCTTAACCATTCTACCTTTGCCTTCTGCTTCAAAAATAATTCCTCATCAATAACAGCCTCATTATATGCCTTAACACAAACTCTCTCTGAATCCCTTAACACTTTATTACTAGGATCTTTCTCAACAGCAGTTTGCACTGACTCAAGCTCAGTTTTAAGCTTTTTGACTTTCAAAAATAGATTGCCTTGATTCACAAAACTACTAACAAAATAAACTATGAGCTACGACCAACTGACAGACACACTAAATATACACTAACAGTAATAAAATTCGGGTTCTGAATTAGCGGGGCTTTGTGTGGGATTAAAATACTCGTTTCAAAATTGGCTTAGGTTAGGGTTGTACAATGCATGACTTGCCCCAAACCCAATTTGCCACCTCTAATTCTGGCATTGAATTAAATGAATCGTATTCCTTTTCTAGATGATTGAAATTCCAATCAAACCTTCCTTTCCCAACGCAAAAATTTTAATGTGATACTCTAACATTCTATGCATGAAAAATATTACTGTATATATTTATAAGTAGTGTCTTGTTGTCCTGGTAATATAGCGATGTTATAAAAAAAATCCGATGAATGGTGGTAGATCATTTATACATTCTATTTAGTTTATCAAATTTCAGTAGAGTGTAAAGTTATGAGGGATTGTATGCCCCTCGCGTTATGAAGGGTTTTTTAAATTCACGTTTTTCCTTAATATAAGGTATAAGGTAGGGTTTGACTGAATTTTAAGGAAAATAAATAATATGTTGATCTTAGATGAATTTAGCAAAATTATAGTATAAAGTATATTGAATTTGGAGATCAAATGACTATCAACTTGCATTATAGTTTTGATCTAGATTTTTGAAACTTGACTTGTTTTAAATTTCAAAACTACTATACATATATTAAAACCTTACATATTCTATTAAAAATAGATTTTTCTTACAGTGATTTCAAATTATATTCTTAAATAATATAATTATAAGCTTTTACCAAACTAAAACAATTACATTATTATTAAAATTAGGAAAAGAGAAGAAGAATGTTATAATCCTTACCGATAAGTACTTAAATTGCTTCACTGTTGTCACAAATTGTTTACCAACATCGTCTACCAAGGTTCAAAATACTCACCCACAACCATTCATGCAAATATAGTAAAAAGTTGAACTTCATTTGAAGCCAAAAACAAAAGTATAACAATTTATACAAATTTGAAAGAGAAAATGTATAAGAAAATTGTATTATTCATAGTTTCATACTATGGAAAAGAAAAAAGTAAAACATATTGGAAATATAGAGTAAGGTTCAAATGAGTCCATGATTTTTGAGTGAGACTAAGGGAACCAATGATATCATGCCACATGTACAAAGAGAATGTTTCATACTACAAAACCCATTTACCCCAAACATCAATTATCTCACAAATGACAAATCGAAAAATCATGAAACTTGCACCATATTTTTCAGCGTTTTATCCTCTTCGATTTGCCGTCCCTCAAGGCATACTTTCGATAAAAAAAAATTCAGTTTTTTGGTGGGTTTTATAAATTAGTAACACATGTGTTAGTGATTGATTGTACATTTTATTTACGGTTATGGTTAGGGTTTAGGGTTAGAGTTTAGGGTTAGGATTTAGCAGGGTTCATGGTTTAGGGTTTAGATTTTATGTTTTAGTAGGGTTTAGGGTTTATTAGGGTTTAGGGTTTAGTATGATTTAGGGTTTATAGTTTTATAAAGCGTTTAGGGTTTAGGGTTTAGGGTTTAGGGGTTAGGGGTTAGGGTTTAGGGTTTGGGTTTTGGGGTTTCGGAACCCCTAAACCCCAAACCCTACGGACACTTGTTTCCTGTGATTTCAACCTTTAATCCACTGTTTTCTTCTTCGATTTCTTTGTTTGTTGCTCTGAATCCATCAAATGAACCTCATGAATTCATGAATAAGCCTCCAGATCCACCAGATTTGATTGATTCTGAAAGTTTCCACACCCCTGTTCATCGTCTTTCTGAGACTCCACATGTAGTTCATCTGAGTCCAGCTGAAGTTAGGGCAAAACTTAGAGCATCAATTCGTGATTCTATGGATACTGAAGGGGATGATTCTAAGTATGCATTCAACAGTAAATCTGATCAAAAGCTTGGGGCTAAAGAAAAATCAAAAAAACGTAAACAAAAAATTAAGAAGGGTGCTTCTGTCCAAGGGTATGTGAATCCAGTGCATACAGCTAAGAAGACTAGAGCTCCAACATCTATTCCACATCTGCAATTTCATCTTGGTACATCACAAACTCTGGAATCGCAGAATCATGATTGTCAGATGTCTGACAGCCATGGTTATGTTCGTCAACCACTGGATGCTGCTGTTACTACTGATTCGACCTTACAAGCTCAAAGTAATGCTTCTGTTAAGGATGTTATTGGATTTTTTGAATCAAAGGGTGAAGAACTGGGTGATGCTACTGCTATATCAGGTATGATTAAGAAAACCCCTATTATTTGTCTTAAGAGTAAAAGGGTGGATAGCCCTGATACTCCTGTTGATCATGATCCATTACCGTCTTTAGAACATGCTATTCAGTTTAAGTCTGCTGTTGATTATGTGACAAACGTTTATAAGGATGGTAAGGGTAGTGTTAAGGAAAGTATTGTTCTAGATAGTATAATGGAGGTGAAAACTGATGGTAGTAATCTTGTAATTGGGAATGATGGATGTGTACAAGATAAGGTCAATGATATTACTAATATTAAGAAATCTGATGCTGAAATTGATGGATTAGAGGACAGTGAATCAAATGCTAAGGTTGATTTGAGTGATAATGATACTGTGATGTTATCAAAAGAAGATGAAGTTGGTATTATTAGTAGAAAACAGAATGTGCAGAGTGTTGATCAAACAAAAGTGATAGACGAGCAACAGAAGAGTGATCAAAATGTACCAAAACAGAACCCATGGGCTAGTGCAAGAGTTTCATTTGCTGAGTTATTGAAAAAATCAAATGAAGAAGATGAGGTTAAAATGGAATATGTACCTCCATTTAGGCTTCAGAACGGGCAGAAACGAGTGTTATTTTCAGAAGAAGAAATCAGGAAAGGGGGTAGTTGTTTTAACTTACAACTTTACGGTTATTTTATTGGTACGTCTATGGATTATCAGATGGTTAATGCTAGCCTTAGAAGAATGTGGAGGACTTATGACTTGAAGGAAGTGACAAAAACAGCAGCCGGGTTCTATCTATGCAAGTTTAAAAGTGAGAAAGGGATGAAATCGGTGCTAGAAAGTGGTCCTTGGTTAGTTAATAATGTTCCTTTCTTCTTGAACCAATGGGAACCAGGAGTGTGGCTTGAAAAAATTGAGCCACAAAAAGTACCATTATGGATTTGTGTTCATAATATTCCAATTGAATTATGGAATGGTAAAAGCATAGGTAAACTTGTAAGCAGTGTGGGTAAACCTTTATTGATGGATAAAATTACTATGGATAGGTGTCTCAATAAATATGGAAGAATGGGCTATGCGAGAGTGTTAACTGAAGTCACTGTTGATGAAGACTTGCCTAATTTCATTGAATTTGAATACCCGGCCATGGGTAATTCTGAACCAAAAGTGGGTTGACTTGTTGTTAGCTTTCAATGGAAACCACCTTTGTGTACCCACTGTAAAGTGTTTGGCCATACAATTAAGCAATGTAAAGTGAGGCCAGAAACAGAAGAAGAAAAAGCTGCAAAAGTTTTAAAGATAGCTTTGAAAGTGAATGGTACTGAGAATGATGCTCAAAGAAATAATACCACTGATGTGGATGGTTTTAAAGTTGTGGGTAGAAGGAATAAGATAGTTGATAGATTGAATGAGAATTGGAAGCAGAGTATTGTTAATGGGAATGGAAGTAATACACTCAAAGGGCAGCAGGGGTATAATGGGCAAAGATTGTATCAATCTCAGAATAGAGGTAGTGTTTTTGATAGAATAAGGGGAAGGAATCAGAATAACAAAATGGAATACAGACCTGTGAATGTGACAGATAATAGTAGCAAGGTCACAAACAAAGATGAAAATGGCAAGAGGCATGATATGGGCAAGCTAATAGATAGTATTTCAAGGCCAGTTGAAAATGATGGGCTGAGTGGAAAAAAATCTGGTGTGCAAGTAGGTCAATCGTCAAGACAAGGCAGAGATGAAAACAAGTTTGGCATGCAAAGCAAATCTGTAAAGTTTAAAGAAGCTGTCAAGAATACAAGTGATGGATCATCAAATACTCATTCAAAGGAGTGTTTGAGTGATTCAAATAGGTTGAAGAATGTTAGGGATTCTAGCCTTGAATTGAATGAGATCCCAACATCAAATCAGTTTAGTACTTTAAATGATGAAAATGAAGAAATGGTAGATTCTGATTCTGATGATGAGTGGGAGGCAGATTTGGGAATGTACAATTATCAAAGAAAGGTGGTTTTAGTTGTTTTGAATAGTAAGGTACAACCTTCAAAAAATATTGGAAAGACATGGTCTATTCCTCAAATTGAATATTTTAATGCAAATTGTCAAGATTTTGGTTTGCTTCCAATTATTGATAATGAAGATGTTGCATCTGATGATCATGGTATGGCTGCTTATATGAGGATTGAGGAAGATGTTCCTGATGCCAAGCAGAATAGTATTGATGGCAACCAAAACCCAATAGTTTCCAATGATTGTTAAAGCAATGGCATGGAACATGAGAGGGTTAAGCAACACCTCTAGTCAAAAGCAGGTATTACAGTTTATGCATGATGGTAATTTTAGTATTTGTGCTTTGTTAGAAACTCATGTATATAAGAATAATTTACTTAGAGTAGGTAACAAAATGTTTGGGCATTGGGATTGGATTTCAAATAGTGCTGTTTGTATAGGTGGCACTAGAATCATGGTAGGATGGGATGCAAATTCTGTTAGGATAAATTTACTAGATCAACATTCACAGGTCATGCATCTATATGTTGAGCCTGTAAATGGTCAAAAAGGGTTCTATTGTTCTGTTGTTTATGGTTTTCATAAGATGGTGCCTAGAAGGGAATTATGGAAAAGTTTGAGAATGCATAAGAGAGTAGTTAAAGAGGAACCATGGGTTTTAATGGGTGATTTCAATGCAACTTTAGACCCAAGTGAGCATTCTGCTGGTACCTCTTTTATTACAAAAAGCATGTGTGAGTTCATGGAGTGTGCTAGTGATGTAGCAATTGATGATTTGGGAAGGTCGGGCTTACATTTTACATGGAATCAAACTCCTGGTAGGCATGATGGTATAATGAAGAAATTGGATAGGATAATGGTGAATAAGGGGTTTATGACTGCTTTTTCAAATGCAATTGCACAATTTCTACCTTTTTTGCAATCTGATCATAGCCCAATGGTACTTGCAATTCCAGAAATTTCAAAGGCTAAACCCAAGCCTTTTAAATTTCCAAATTATTTGACTTTAAAGCTTGAGTTTACATCTGTTGTGAAAGAAGGGTGGGCACAGAATGTTCAAGGATTTTCAATGTTTAGTGTTGTGTCTAAATTGAAAAGTTTGAAAAAGCCATTGAGGAAGTTGAATTATGAACAAGGCAATTTGTTCCTTAAAGTTAAAAAGTTACAAATTGAGCTTGAAAGAGTTCAATCGGAAGTTGCAAAAGATCCAGCAAGTAAAGAATTGAGGCATGAAGAGTCTGTATACACAAAAGCATATAATGAAGTAGTCAGAGATGAAGAATTGTTCTTGAAACAAAAGGCCAAAGTTGAGTGGTTGAAGGAAGGTGACCAAAACACAAGGTATTTTCATTAGGCTGTCAAAGGAAGGTTAAATAGAAACCGAATTGACTCTGTTGAAGATATGCAAGGAGTCAGATACTTTGGGCAGCAAGCAGCAGATCAGTTTGTGATCCATTTTCAGAATGTATTGGGTAGCAGCAAAGGGGTCAATCCTATTGTTGATCCTGATCAATTATTTCTCATAAAGATATCATATGAAGATGCAAGATATATGGTGAGGTATGTGACTGATGAAGAAATTAAAGCTGCTATGTATGATATTGAAGATGACAAAGCTCCTGGACCTGACGGGTACTCTTCTAAGTTCTTTAAATCTTCATGGAATATTATCGGTCCTAAGGTTTGTAAAGCAATTAGAGAATTTTTTCAAAATGGAAAGTTGCTAAAAGAGTTGAATGCAACTGTGATTGCTTTGGTTCCTAAGATTCAGTCACCACAAAAGGTGTCTGATTTTAGACCAATAGCTTGTTGTAATGTTCTATATAAATGTATTAGTAAGGTTATTACTAATAGAATTAAAGGTGTTTTGAATGGCATTGTTGATGAAAATCAAAGTGCATTCATACCTGGAAGACAAATTAGTGATAACATATTACTTACACAAGAACTTATGAGGAATTACCATAGGAAAGCAGTAGGGCCTTCAAAGTGTGCTTTTAAGATTGATATACAAAAGGCTTATGATACTGTTGAGTGGCCTTTTTTGAGAAGCTGTTTGAATCATTTTGGTTTTCATCCTATTATGGTAATGTGGATAATGAATTGTATGACTTCTACATAGTTTACCATAAGTGTCAATGGTGATCACAAGGGATATTTCCAAGGCAAAAGAGGTTTGAGGCAAGGTGATCCAATGTCACCATACCTGTTTACTCTTGTAATGGAAGTACTCACTTTAATCATTAAGAGGCATGTTAGGAATGATGAGGAATTTTTGTATCATTGGAGGTGTGAAGAGTTGGAATTGACTCACCTATGTTTTGCTGATGATCTGTTGTTATTCTGTCATGGAGATCATCATTCTGCTTCTGTTTTGAGGTCAGCTTTGGATGAGTTTGGGAGTGTTTATGGTTTGATGGTAAGTATGGAGAAAAGCACCACATTCTTTAATAATGTGGGTAGTGAAGAACAAGCCCAAATATCTGATGTCATGCCATTTGCTGTGGGAAAGCTTCCTGTCAGGTATTTAGGTGTCCCTTTACTATCCACTATGCTTCATAGAAAAGATTGTATGGTTCTGATTGATAAAGTTAAGAAAAAAGTATTTGATTGGAAGAACAAGTCACTATCATTTGCTGGTAGGATTCAACTGATTAATTCAGTGTTGAGTTCACTTCAAGTCTATTGGTCTTCCATGTTCATGATACCTGTTAATGTGACAAATGATATTGAAAGATTGTTGAGAGGATTTATGTGGTGTCAAGGTGAATTCAAAAGAGGGAAGGCAAATGTGAATTGGGTAGATGTTTGTAGGCCTAAAAGAAAGGGAGGATTGGGTATAAAATCTTTACATACCTGGAATGTTGCTTTGATGTCTAAGCATACTTGGAATATTGTGTCAAACAAGAATTCCATTTGGCTTAGATGGATAAGGACAGAAAAGATGAAAGATAGGAATTTCTGGGACTACAAAGCTCTTGATGATTCATGTTGGAGTTGGAGGACCATTATGGATAGCAGAGATATATTAGGGAAATACATAGTTTGCAGATTGGGCAATGGTAATACTACATCTGCCTGGTTTGATCATTGGCATCCAAATGGCCCATTGCACAAGTTCATTAAAATAATAGATTTATATAGAGAAGGCTTAGATGCAAATGGAAAAGTTTCTGATATTGTGGTGAATGGTGAGTGGTGTATTCCTGAAGAGTGGAGGAGTAAATTTAATATGTTTTTTTTTATTTTCCACCTCCATTGTTAATTCAGAATAGGGATGATAGAGTGTTTTGGAGGACTAGAGCAGGAAAGTTAATTAATTTTTCTGTAAAAGATGCCTGGAAAGATTTATGTGAGGAGATTGAGGATGTTGGTTGGACTAAATTAGTGTGGTTCAGCCAGTGTATTCCAAGGCATTCTTTCATCACTTGGGTGGCCATAAATTGTAAACTCAGGACTCAAGATAAGTACATGAGGGTGGAAAGTAATTCTGATTTGAAATGCCCTTTTTGCATGTTTCAAGAAGATAGTCATGATCATTTATTTTTTGATTGTGAGTATCCCAAGGAAATATGATGTAATCTGAAAGAAATGGCCAGAATTGACAATGCACCTAGCACTTGGATGGAAATCATTGATTATATGAAAAACATACCTATTAATAAGTCTGTTTGGAGTATAATTCAGAGGTTAGTTCTTGGTGCTTGTGTGTATTTTGTTTGGCAAGAGAGAAATCTGAGGTTATTTCAGAAAAAGACTAGGCCACTATAAAAGCTTTTGGATATTATTAAGAAGAATGTGAGATTGAAGTTGATGGGATTGAACATCAGATACTCAAAACAGTCTCTTGAAGCTTCTGAAATCTGGGATTTGGATGTACTTCAGGGAATGGATAATAAGCCATCAAAGCAGCATAATCATGATAGATAAGATGTTAAGAGTTATGGGGATGGAGGTACAGGGTTTGGTTCAGAATGTGTGGTTTGAGAGAGGAAATGATTTGTTCTTGGTGCATGAGCAAATGAAAATCCTTTGGCTTTGGGTGGGTGGTTTGGGATATGATTATTCAAATGAGAGTATTGGGGTGGGATTCCATGGGGGGACTAAATTTGGGAGAGTGAAAAAATTATGTGAGGTTGAATTCGGGGGGAAATATCTGGGATGGGTTGGTGTTATAAGGGTGAAGATGGTAGTTGTGCTATGCAACTATAGGTATGTGTGGTTTATTTCCTGTGTTGAATTAACTTTGTGGTTCCTGTGTGAGTTTAAAATGTGTTGTCTTATTTATGAGTCTATAGGTCAATTGCATTGGGCACATATAGGGTGTGGGTTATATTTTAAGCTAGTGCTGGAGGTTAGCACTCTAGTTTTACCCTTGGGTGGTATAAGGTGGTTTTCTGTCTTTATTTATTTTTCCCATTTTTTTAAATCCACAAAACCTATCAATTTAGGAAAACCCGTGTCTTGTTTTTTCTGTGAGATTACTATATATTATGTGAGGTTTCCTGTCAAGAGTTGGAGTAGAAGAGACACTTTCATAATGGAGGGGTTGCAGGGATCTATGAGCATTTTATATGAGTATATCTGCAGATTTGTGTATATCCATAGTTATCATACACAGTGTGTGTCTTTTTGGGTGGTCTGGGTTGGGATGGTTGGTATAAGGGGGAGAATGGTAGTGGCAATTGTTGGTCATAAAGGTTTACTACAAATTTTAGGTAATGTCTCTTATATCTTTTGTTGCTCAGATTGGATTGTATTTGTTCACATTCAATTAGTGGGTCTGGTATGGTCTTACAGTTTAAACAATTGCATAGGTTGGGTGATTAAAAATTATGTGCAGGAGTATGGCACTTTTTTAAAGAAATTTCCTGGTGCAATAAGGTTGAATAGATGGTCTAGGTGCATAAAATTCTTGGTTTCCTGTTTTAAATGGTCAATTGTGCGTAAACTTGTCTTTGGAGGTGAGATGATTACATTTAAAGTAAAGCTTCCTGTAAAGAAATGTAGAAGAAGGATTTATTGCATTAAGGTGTTTGGACAGGAGCTAATGATCTTTAAATGTGAGTCAGGCTACCATGAGTCTAAAGGTCAATCACAATTTTTGATTGACATCTGGGCTTTGCATCAATCTTTAAGCCCATGTGTCTTAGAATTAGAGTTTCTGGTCTGGTTTGTATTAATCTACTATGTATGCTGGTTGTACAGGAAAATACCAATGGATAGATGGTGGTTTGATTTGATAGATGACTGCTGCTGCAATATGTGGAAGGTTCAAGGTCAATGCCATGTCTGTAATATGCAGTGTACTGGACGAGCAGGAAGAAAGTTTGAAATGGATTTGAAGGTGTGGTACTTGATATGCTGTAAATGGTTTAATATTGAGCCAGGTACTGATTTATTATTTATTGAAGGGCAAACTATCGTAAACCAGTGGTTCTGGTTCATTAAAAAGGGTGGTAAGTTGGTTTGGGTAGCTAAAGGAATCATTTGGAATTTCTTAGATAGGGGTTTGATGCCATGTTCAAGTCAAGCAGATTATAGTCAGCATGACTATTCTGGCAAAAATGATGATGGTATGATTTGGATAAACTATGGGATTGTTCATCATGGTCAGAGGTTTGGAGGTTTTATTTTGCTGGGTCAACATTGGTTTGAACAGGATGAGTATATCAATGTTTTGGGTAGTAATTTGGATATGAATTTCTCTTGGAAAGTATATACTAATTTGGGTAGTACTTTGGTCAAGATTGATTACGGGTTATTGCAATTAAAAGTTGGTTTGAAAGCAGAAATAGATAAAAAGGATTTGATTTTATTGGGTCAAATGTATCATAGTCAAACGGGCTATAATATCATATATGATGGCAATATATGGTTTCAAAAGTGGATGAATTTGGCTCACTTATGTCAAGCAGTGAATATTAAAGTTCGGGTTAAAGACGTAAATTTGGATAGTGAAGTCGATGGATTGAGCTGGGCTAAGGAGAATATGAAATGGGCTTCTGTATATATGGGCCTTAGCTGGAATTCAGAATGTGAAGATGGGCTGAGGTTTAAGCTTGATTGGGCTTGTGAACACGTAGATGGGTTGGACATTAAATTACTTTGGGCCGATAACAGCTTGAGAAAGGAACAGCACATGTTAATGAGTTATTGGGATTGTAATGGGTTATGTCAGTTTCGGATTGGGCTTGCAATTGGAAAATTCTGTTGGGCTATCAGGGATGTAGATAAGGATCAGAATTGTTTCGAATCAAGATTTTTGTGGGCTAAAGCGGAAGACAGGAAACTGGAAGCGTTTTTGATTGCTAGAAATCATTTTATATTTTTGAAATGTATAGATAGGAAAAACAAAGTTATAGTTGCAATAGATATAGTATCTAGTTTAAACACATATGTATTGGTTTGGGATGTCCATTAAAACTCCCCGTTAGGAATGCCTAATGTAAGTTTGTAAATATTTTATTTTTATTAATATAGTTTTTGCCGTGGTTCCGTCCCCTTTACCCAAAAAAAAAAAAAAAACCCCAAACCCTAAACCCTAAACGCAACACTCTAACACATGTGTTAGTAACATATGAAACCTACCAAAAAAATGAAAAAAAAAATCGTCGGAAGTATGCATTGAGGGACGGCAAATCGAAGAGGATAAAACGCTGAAAATTATGGTGCAAGTTTCATGATTTTTCGATTTGTTGTTTGTGAGATAATTGATGTTTGGGGTAAATGGGTTTTGTAGTATTGAACATTCTCATTGTATATGTGGCATGATATCATTGGTTCCCTTAGTCTCACACAAATTTCTAGTCTCATTTGAACCTCACTCTGGAAATATATTATATAATTTTGATTTAGTAGTGGACAAAATCAAATGTTAAATCTAAAGTACCCTTCAAAATTTTTTGAGATGCTAATTTATCTTGATTTAATGGTAAAGTTACCTCTACCGTGATAAAATGAAATGCCACTTTAGTTTCTTGATTGATGATAAAGGAGTACGTAATTATATGTATAAAATATAAAAAATAATAAATAATAAATAAATATAAATATGATGTTTACCGTAGGAAGATAATAGAAGATGAGATGTCGGTGACGAGTTGTGTTTGAGTGGGTCTTCAAAATCAAAGCTACTACTTATTACTCCCTCCGTCCCAATTTTATTGTCACCAGACAAAAGACACGCAGTTTAAGAAAATATAACTATCTCTCTCTTACTTTTTGATAAAATGACAGTTTTACCCTCTACTTTTTACCTATTTTTTTGTCTTATATATATACACTAGGGGTAAAAAAGAACTTTATTTCCTTAAACTTTCTATTTATGGAAGTGGACAATTAATTTGGTACACCCCAAAATGGAAATAATGGACAATAAAAATGAGACGGAGGGAGTAGTTATTACTATTTCTGAAATGAAATGAAATGAAATGAAATGTTTGCTTCATCATCAATCCACCTGGCCCCACTTTCTAGTACCTTCCAATTCCATGATTCATACACCCAAACCAACTCTCAAATCTTATTTAATCTCCACCGTCCGTTTCCATGATCTTGATCACTATACCTGACCAAACACACATACGTACACTACACTTTTGTGTTCGCACATATATTCCTTGCCAAACAATATACCACTTTTACTTGCCACAAGCTCAATCGTATCCATCTGCATCTGCATAAGCAATAATAAAACAGCGACATTTGATCTCAGTAAGTTAAACATTCGTTTTCTTTTGATCATATTTCACCAATAAATAATCACTCTGCTACTTGTCCTCCTTGCTTACACTTGCATCTTTAGGCGGATACAAGAATCATTCCATCTTGGGTATCCTGATTTTACTATCCACATTTACGTCTTTTGTTCATCCGCATTATTTATATTATATTATATTATTATTATTATTATATGATTTGATCTGTGCATTTTAGCATCTGGCCAGGGTCTCTTCTTCCATAAAATCTTATATCTTTCTTGTGAAAACCTTCAAAAATTAAAGAGCTTGATTAGTTATTGGGTATAAGTTGTTGTTTTTTTTTTGGTTTTTTACTAAAGATCGATCGAGTTGATTACTGTGCATTTGTTGGCTAGTTTTATGCAAATGACAGATATATCTATGCCAATGCAAATTAAGTTGACTTGTTATGCAAAAAAGAAACTTGTTTAAAAACATGGTTGGTTGCATAAATGGGTAGAAGTTGGGGTAAAAAGGTAAACTGGGTTGCATAATTGCCCTTGTATATATCTTATGCACAAACATCTTGGCGCCTGTGTGTATTTTTTGATTAATTTTTATTTTCGCTACTGAATGTTTGTTGTTTTAATTTAATTTGCAGGACGGACAAATGAAGATGAAGATAGAGGCGAATAAGATATTGATAATCTGTTTATTGTTTGTGATTGTTTCGATTGCGTATGGTGATTCTTCTTCAGGGGAAGTGTTAGTGAAGAAAGTGAAGGGGAAGAAAGTGTGTGATAAGGGTTGGGAATGTAAAGGTTGGTCAGAGTATTGTTGTAATCTAACGATTTCGGACTATTTTGATACGTACCAGTTTGAGGAGTTATTCGCAAAGAGGAATACCCCGGTTGCACATGCTTCCGGTTTCTGGGATTACAAGTCTTTTATTACAGCCTCTGCACTTTATCAGCCTCATGGGTTTGGTACCACTGGCAACAAGACTACACAGATGAAGGAGATTGCTGCTTTTCTTGGTCATGTTGGCAGTCAAACTTCTTGTAAGATATATATACTCCACTACTCTTTGCATGCGTGCTTTCAATTCATATATTAATTTGTTTACATATTTATACTAGTGTTTGCTTTTATCATGATTATTCAGATCATCTTGTCTTGGAATATATATAATAATGATGATGATTGATTTTCTGATTTTGATTTTTTTGTCAAAACAAATTAAACGCATATCCAAACATCAAAGTGATTTTGCTTTTAGTTAATTTGTAGCATATATATATGTTTAACTGCAAAAATTCATTAGGTGGTTACGGAGTGGCAACCGGAGGACCAACAGCATGGGGATTATGCTACAACAAAGAAATGAGTCCCCCCCATGACTACTGTGACGAATATTACAAGTACACTTACCCTTGTGCCCCTGGAGCTGGATACTACGGCCGTGGCGCTTTACCCATCTATTGGTACTACTTTTGTTATATTATTATATTGATGTACATATTCGTACCTTGAGAACTTGATGCACAATTCAATAATTGAATAATGAAAACAGGCAATACAACTATGGGAAAATTGGTGAAGCCCTGAAAGTAGACCTTTTGAACCACCCGGAGTACATCGAACAGAACGCCACCTTGGCCTTTCAGGCTGCAATCCACCAGTGGGTGACCCCTCAGAAAAAGGGTCAGCCCTCAGCCCACGAGGCGTTTGTGGGCACCTGGAAACCCACCAAAAATGATACTTTATCTAAAAGGCTCCCAGGTTTTGGTACCACAATGAATATCCTTCACGGTGATCGTGTATGTGGGAAAGGTGATGTGGATGACATGAACACCATCACCTCTCATTACCTGCATTATCTTGATTTGATGGGTGTCGGGCGTGAGGAAGGAGGACCCCATGAGGTGCTCACATGCGCGGATCAGCTACCCTTTAACCCGTCGGCTCCTACCCAAGCATCTTCAAGGTAATTAGCTAGTGTACATGGGTACGTACGTGTGAACAAATGGATGCCATATATATACCTATATGTTTGTGGAGTTGTCAAGTGTTAATGTGAGATTTGTAGCTTGAAGGCATGAATTGCGTGTGGAATGATTATCTTATCAATATACCCCTGTTTATAAATTTTGAAATTGGATATGGGTCGATGCAGATATCTAATCTAAGTGGTATATATATACCGCTTATTATAAAAAAAAATTTGTTAAGAACTACTAGAATATGTAACTGTTCATATATGTATAATGTCATATATATTATAAAAAATGTTAATAAATATGTTATATACGGAGTATATAAGTTTCCGAATTTAGACACTTTATACAAATTAATTTAGACATGCATTTTTGAAATATTCAAAATAAAAACCACATATACACTTGATTTAATTTTTACTATTCTTTAGATTATATAACTCGTCTTCTCTTTTCATTGAATTATATTGAGTGTTCCAATTTACTCTCTTTAGGAAAAGTTAAATATTAAACTCGTTAGTAATGTCTTGAACCCGGACAACTTTTTAGTGAAGATTCAAACAATCTTTTAGCGAAGATTCAAACAATGTCTGCTACTACTTTTTTTTGAGTGACCATGATTGAATAATATTGTAAAAATAGTCATGAGACGTTGAATGATACAAATTAATACTCTTTATTTGTTTAGCAAAAAATGATACTAATAATGGGAAATGATTATCTTGTCAAGGTGCCTAAAGCACACATAGTGGCGTAGCCAAAAATTGTACTTTGGATGGGTCAAAACAAAACCAAAACTAAAAATGCTCGATTAAATTAAGATGAAGTGTAAAAACCTTACAAATAAATAATCCATAGAAGATTTTAGTACTACATTTCCACTCTCTTGCATCGTTAAAATTATCTTAAATATAATCTAAATCAAAAGTCTCGATAATTTATCAATACACTACAACCTAAAATGGTCATAACATAGTACTTAATAGGACCTTTCATCTAATAAGACCAATAACAAAGATGTCCTATATAAAGGCGTTGTAATAGATATGGTGTCCTAATAGACACTATCTTAAAACACTTTATACAGTCCTATTAGTTGGATTAGTGTCCTAATAACATCACATAACTATCCATATATGTCACACCCCCAAAATCGGTAATTGCGTTTATTGAATACTTAGCGGAAGCATTTTATAATTAGCGGAAGCATTTGAGTAAACAGCGGGGGTGCTGATGTTAGCAGTATGCATTCATTTTATCAGAGCTTATGATCATTGCAGAACAGAAATTAAGATGCCATTAATATAAAGGTGATTACAAAAACTACGACTTGTCAAGTCGTAAAAATAGTAGTATTGTAAAAATACATTAGTCCCAAAAGTGGCATCCTAATTCGTCATGGGAAACTTACGTTCTTTATGCATGCAGAAGTACCTGAATCCTAATTCCCTGAAAAACATAGTAAAACGTCAACAAAATTGTTGAGTGAATTCACAGGTTTAGTTTATAGTGGTCAAACCAAGTTTTGTATAAACTTTATATATATATATTCAAACATAATGTTTATATACTTAGTAGGAAACACAAGTTATTCTAATTAAAGAAAACATTTTCTAAATAGTTTGTAAGAAACCTCTTTCTTAATACAAGTAGTTTGTTGGGTAGGAAACACAAGTTTATTCAAAAACATTTCCTAATAAGTAGTTTGCAGGAAACAAAGGTTTAACTAATCAAAGGAAACATTTCCTATCAGTTGTATAGTTCCAAATAAGTAATCTCAGGAAAATGCTATTTCCAAACTAAGTTTGTAGTTCAATAGTCGTTGTTAATACAAGTTAATCGTTTAGAAGGAAAAACAGGTCTATTCAAATATGATAAACATTTCCTAATTACTTTGTAAGAAATACAAGTTTATCCAATAAAAAAAAACATTTCTAAAAATAGTTAAGCGTTAGAAATACTGGTTTATCCTATCAAGGAAAACATTTCTAAAAATAGTTAAGCGTTAGAAATACTGGTTTATCCGATCAAGGAAAACATTTCTAAATATAGTTAAGCGTTGGAAATACTGGTTTATCCAATCAAAGAAAACATTTCTAAATAGTTATGTTTTAGAAATACTAGTTTATCCAATCAAGGAAAACATTTCTAAAATAGTTATCGTGTAGGAACACCTATCATATTAGTTATCACAGGAAATACAGGTTTAACAATCAAGTAAACATTTCCATTTATATACTGTGTAGGAAATACAGGTTTACCATGCATTCAAGTAAACATTTTCATATAAATAGTTTGTAGGAAATACAGGTTTATAAATCAAATAAACATTTCCATTTTCAAAGTGTTCGCAGGAAATACAAGTTTAACAGCTAAGTAAACATTTCCAGTTCAATAGTGACAGGAAAATCAGGTTTAACAATCAAGCAAACATTTTCCAACAGATAGTTGTCAGGAACACAAGTTTAGCAATAAGGTAAATGTTCCAAAATGATGGTTTGCAGGAAACACAAGTTTAGCAATTAAGTAAAAGGTTCCAAAATGATTGTTTGCAGGAAACACAAGTTTAGCAATTAAGTAAACATTTCCAAATAATCGTCGTAGGAAACTCAAGTTTGTCATTTAAGTAAACATTTCCTTTAAAAGTAGTCGTGTAGGAACACCTGTCCTAATCAGTTATCACAGGGAATATCCTTCCCAAAACAGTAGTTGAGTAGTTGTGTAGTTTAAGTGGGAAATACAGACTAAGATCCCTCTAAGGTGAGCGACACCTTTAAAGTTAAAGTACAACTCCTAGTGCTATAACCAATCCATGACTAGTTGTTGTGTTGTTGCCGCAGTAACAATCTAAGTATACACTCCGCGTTACGACTGCCGTCGTGTGGTTGGAATGACCAACGAGTTATATCCTGGGAGGGTTGTCAAATTGATAGTACTATCTGTATACTCAGTGGCTAGAGTCACCTAGCTAATGGTTATAGGTTGTAAGCACTAGGACTTATGTGCACTACAACTACCTCTCGTAAACCTAGGATCGTACCAAGATGCGTTTGTCTTAATTCCCAAAATAGTTATGAAAATCATTTCATACAAATAGTTCAAGTTTAACATATGAAAACCTTTCATATTAAACAGTTTAAGTTTAAGAACATGAACACATTCATGTTAATCAATAGTTTATAGTAACATGCAGAGCAATTATTTAATAAAGCAAGTAGCATGTTATAACACATTGTTCTATGTTTTTCACCCCTGGTTTTAAAAGCATTTAAAACAAGTAGAAAGTAGGGGCTGTGAACTCACTGTTTAGCAAGTCTTCAGCTAGTAATACACAGTAGTCCGAATGCGTCCCTCAAATACCTAGACGCAAATAAATATATTTTACATAAGTACACGGACCATTTGTTAAGTTAAAGTGTTTGTACGATTTTAGTTGTTGGTGATAAATGTGTTGAGTAAGTCGTTGCGTGTAAGTATATATTTATATATACTTATTAGTTGAATATATATATTTTAATATATATATATATATATATATATATATATATATATATATATATATATATATATATATATATATTAATTGTCGTCGTCGTATATATATATATACCTTATTCATTTGTTAATGTCGCGTATATATATATATATATATATAAATATATATATATATCTATTTGTTACAAAAATAACTTTGTTTAATACGATTGTCGTAGTCCATTTATAATTGTATAAGTTATAATCGTTTGTTTCATTTTACTCGACTCATATATATAAACCGGTTTAAGTTGGCGTTTTTAGATTTCGAGACCCATTGGGCTTTGGCCCAAAACGTCCGATCCCATAACCAACCCAAATAGTTTGACCCCATAATGAGGCCCAATAGGTGTGGCCCAAATACATTAACTAATTATTTTGGCCCATTAACAACTTACAACTTTTGGCCCGTTATATATTCATTAGTTTTAGTCCAATCGATTTGGCCCATTAACTAATTAGTTACTCGGCTCAATTAATATTTAAACCAATCGGCCCAATATAAAAGTTAACCCATTAAGCCCACTAACGAAAGGCCCAATATCACATTAATGATTCACGGCCCAATATATCAAAAAGTTTTAATGTTTAACATTTGTCGGTTTACGTTTATCGTTTGTGGCTCGTTTGTATCGACTTGGTCAAACGTGCTTGGTTTGACCCGAAACTTTTACACATAAAATCGTATCATATATGAACCCGTAAAAACTAATTTTCACATATTATATCAAACTCGAAGTGTCTCGTTTTCGTTCGCGGGAACACAAAACAGTCCCGGACAGCTTGTTTTTAGGCTTTTCGGCCAACTTTCAAGCTCGGTTTCGGGGGTCAAAACTTATCGACGGAATCCGAAATTTTTACACGATGTTCCCACATATATGATCTACTTTCAGTATCATTTTCATGACTTTTGGACATCTACAATAGTTTAAAAAAAATCGTGATCATAGCTGTCTGGAAACTCGTTTTTTTTTTTCAGGAATTCACTCTACAAATCAGTCTCTAGAGGAAAACCTACGCATTTCTAGCAAAAGTGTTCAACACGGAAGTTGTTCCTTACTGAGATACGAAGATTTCCCAAGCGGTCTCATGTCCTAATTCAACACACACGATTTGTTATGATTTTTCTCCCGAGAGGACAGAATCTGTCCAAAATTACGGTTTCAACAAAGTTAAGTTTTTCTTAGTTTTGGTTGTACTTTTGTGTAAGATCTTTCGAATAATGAACTAATAACATGTTAGCAAGTAATAAACACCAAAGTTTAGTGAAAGTAAAGCAACCTTTACAAAGCTTGAAGGTGGAAAAACAAAAGGAGATGAAGATGAGGATGTTGAAGCTTGTTCCTTGCTCTATCCTTTTGCACTTCTTGAAGATGATTTAAGTGATGATTTTTGGTGAATGATGATGGTGGTATTATTGTTGTTACTGCCGTGGGAATGCAAGAGAAATGAGAGGAGAGAGTTGTTGAGAGAATGACAAATAATTGAGGTTGAATTGTGAGGAGGTGTTTGTGTTTAAATCAAACAAAGAAGCATGGCATTTGATTTTTGTGAGATGAAGAACCGGCCAACCATGGGCCCACAACATGGTCTCAAAATCTTATGTTGGTACAATTGGTATTTAACCAGTGTTTGTTTACTCAATCGTTATACGTTAAATCGTGTTTTAACCGTTTAGTTTGTTAACGTTATTTCGCGTTAATATACTTCGAAGTATTATTCCAAATACTTAATATTGAGTTTCGAAAATACTATTTTTGGCTAGTTTGGTCGTTGGGCTCGTTTTATTTATTTTGATGCATTTGTTACGTTTTAATTAAAACGTATAATGTTTAAATGTTTCGTTGTTATGCAATAATGTTTATCATAATACTTCCAAGTAATTATCTACTATAAGTATAGCTTTACGATATTTATAAAATTTTGTATCACCAACGTACATTTTGTTTTGTCGGACTCGCTCCGATTGTCTCGCGCGTAATTACTAATAATTACAAAATAAGTAATATCTCACGTATTAAATAATAAGTTTCGCTAAACTTATTCCACAAAAATAGTTTTGAATTCACTGATCAGGGAATTACTCTAGGTAATGCATGCACTTAGTTAAAGATTAGCACCCTAATTGGAGGATTGTCACATTCTTCCCCCGTTAGCGAAATCTCGTCCCGAGATTTAATTTGTATTATTCGTGTCGGTCGCTTGTTCAAACAGGTGAGGGTACTTCTTTCTCATTTTCGCGTTTAACCTACAGATAATCCCATGTGTTTAATTTACTTGGGAACGCTCTTCGAGTTCCAACGAACTTTGCCTTGTTTAAATCCGACTATTTTGTAGCTCTTGCATTTTCGAGTCAGATATTTCGATTGGTTCCTCCACAAAGTTAAGTCGCTAGTCCATGTAGACTTCGTCGGGAGGCATAATAAATGTTTCGTCAGAAAGACACTTCTTAAGGTTACAAATGTGAAAAGTGTCGTGAATGTTGCTAGGCTCTTGTGGTAGTTTGAGCATACAGGCTACAGGACCAATCCTAGCAAGGATTTCAAACGGTCCTATCTATCGTGGGTTCAATTTCCCTCGTTTTCCAAAACGTGCTATCCCTTTTCAAGGCGATACTTTGAGTAAGACTTTGTCACCTACTTGAAACTCCAATGGTTTATGGCGATTATCGGCGTAACTCCCTTGTCGGTCACGCGCCGTTTTAAGTCGTGCTAGTACTTGTGGTATCTTATCTATCGTCTCTGGACCATTTCAGGTCCTGATAGTTGTCTGTCACCCAACTCTGCCCAACAGAGTGGTGATCGGCACTTGTGTCCATACTGTGCTTCAAATGATGCCATCTAAATACTGGTGTGATAAATATTGTTATAGGAGAACTCTGCTAATGGGAGATGAGTATCCCAATTTCCTCCAAAGTCAATCACACATGCTCGTAACAAGTCTTCGAGCATTTGAATTGTTCGTTCACTCTGGCCGTCAGTTTGTGGATAGTAGGCTGTACTCATGTCGAGTCGAGTACCTAGAGCCCGTTGTAATGTTTGCCAGAAACGAGATGTGAATCTGCTATCTCTATCGCAGATGATTGAAAGCGGCACCCCATGTCGAGAAACGATCTCTTTCACATAGATCCTTGACAATTTCTCCAATTTTTCGTTCTCTTTGATAGCTAGAAAGTGGGCTGATTTAGTCAGTCGACCGACAATCACCCATATCGAATCAGCTCCAGCTGACATCTTTGGTAGCTCTATGACGAAGTCCATCGTTATGTGTTTCCATTTCCAATGTGGCAACTCTGGCTGTTGCAAAAGTCCTGAAGGTTTTTGATATTCAACCTTGACTTTTGAACAAGTTAGACACTTGCTGACATAAGTAGCGATGTCTCTTTTCATGTTTGGCCACCAATAGAAACCTTTCACATCTTGGTACATCTTGTTTGTACCAGGATGAATCGAGTAGTTAGACTTGTGAGCTTCGTCCAATATAAATTTGCATAATTCATCGTCGCATGGTACCCAAATTCGATTCATGAAGTATAAAACTTTATTGCCTTTGGTTTCGAGTTGTTTCTCCATCCCCTTCAGGGATTCATCTTTCATGCATTCGGAGGTGAAAGCTATTTGTTGTGCGTCGCGAATTTGAGTAATGAGATTCGAGTGGATTGTTAATACCAAAGCTCGAACTCTGCGAGGTTTAACATTCTCTTTACGACTCAGGGCATCCGCTACTACATTAGCCTTGCCCGGATGGTATTTAATCTCACAGTCATAATCGTTCAGTAATTCGACCCAACGTCTTTGTCTCATGTTGAGCTCTTTCTGGTCGAATATGTGTTGTAGACTCTTGTGGTCGGTGAAGATCGTACACTTTGTACCGTATAGGTAATGTCTCCGGATCTTCAGTGCAAAAACGACTGCTCCCAACTCTAAGTCATGAGTTGTATAATTCTTCTCGTGAATCTTCAATTGACGAGATGCATAAGCAATAACTTTGTCGTTTTGCATGAGAACACAATCTAATCCTTGATGTGAGGCATCACAGTAAACGATGAAGTTCTCTGTTCCCTCGGGTAAAGATAGATTTGGTGCGGTGCTCAACTTTTATTTCAATAGTTGGAAGACGTTCTCTTGTTTCTCTCTCCATTCGGATTTCTTATCCTTCCGCGTTAAGGTGGTGAGTGACTAAGCTATCTTCGAGAAGTTTTCGTTAAACCTACGGTAATAGCCAGCCAAACCAAGAAATTGTCGAACTTCTGTGGGGGTTTTCGGTGCTTTCCAGTTTTTAATCGCCTCTATTTTGAACGGGTCCACATGAATTCCCTTGTTGTTAATCACGTGACCTAGGAAATGAACCTTTCTAATCCAAAATTCGCATTTGGAGAACTTAGCATACAGCTTCTCATTCTCAAGTAGTTGGAGGATAAGTGTCAAGTGTTGTTCGTGATCCTCTTGCGTTTTTTTTTTAGTAAATCAACATGTCATCAATGAACACAATAACAAACTTATCTAGCTAAGGTTTGTACACTCGGTTCGTGAGATCCATGAATACTGCAGGCGCGTTAGTCAATCCAAAAGGCATAACTAGGAACTCATAATGACCATAACGAGTTCTAAACACGGTCTTTGGTACATCCTCCTCTCGTACCTTCAATTGATGACAACCAGAATGTAGGTCGATCTTATAGTAGTAACTCGATCCTTGCAGTTGTCCAAACAGATCGTCGATGCGTGTTAACGGATATCTGTTCTTAATAGTTACTTTGTTTAACTCTCGGTAGTCAATGCACATCCACATGGATTCATCCTTCTTTTTGACAAACAAAACCAGAGCTCCCCAAGGTGAAAAGCTCGGTCGGATAAATCCTAAGTATAAGAGCTCCTGCAACTGTGTAGACAATTCTTGCATTTCAGTTGGAGTTAGACGATAAGGTGAGCGAGCAATTGGTGCAGCTCTGGACACCAGATCGACGCAAAATTTGACTTGTCGCGGGGGTGGTAACCCTGGAAGATCGTCAGGAAACACTCCCGGATAGTCTCGTACTATAGGTATATCGTCTATGCGTCGTTCCTCGGTTTTCTTTTCCACAACGTGTGCCAAAATGTTGGATACCCCTTTCGGAGATATTTACTGGCTTTTAAGCAAGTAATCATCTTTACGGCACTCTATCTTTTATCTCCTTGTATCCCCAAGTTCCTCCTCTGTCGATAATAGTAGACGTACCAATCTATCAAAATAGCAATCTTTGCAAGATTTCCTCGACAACTAGTCCATACCGACTACGATGTCGAAAATTTTCCAATCCTACCGATAGCAAGTCTATTTCGAAGAGATGACCTTCCAATTCTAAGGTACATCCCGGTACTATTTTTCCTGATTCGATCAACTTACCATCGGTTAGTTCTATAGTGTACTTGTTATCCAACTTACGGGATTCAATCTCTAAGAGTGGTCTAACTTCACTAGACATAACTCAAATTGACATCCGAATCAATATCATAGAGGCATAATGCTTGTTGTTGTTGCAATTGTTGAGCTTTGGGCACTGGTTTCGGTAGTGATTTTGGGTCACCACACTCGAAACACCCATTGCTTTGTCGCTCATCATTGGCTCGGTTGATAGGGATGGTTCAGCAATATTGGGTTAGATGGCCCCACTGCTTGAACTTATCACAGAGAGTACACTCTCCACCGTGGTGTCTCTCACATTTCCTCTGCTTTTTCCTTTAGTTGGGTTTCCATCAATTTCAACTCTAGTGTTTTGGTTATCCTTCATAGCATTGTTTTGAGTAAGAATCACCTCGTGTCGGGTAATAGTTTCAGTTACTCTTTAATAAATGATTTCTCATATTGCTTCGATCGTGGGTAGTGTGTCCTTTCGTCAATCGTTCCTAATGTTTCGTTGCTAAATTTTTGAATGAATAAGGAAGGGTTATTGTTATCCCCGTTACGCATCTTACGATTTTGAAACACCCATATGTACCTAGTATAATATAATCACGTTGATCAGGCGTCATTATATGATGCTAAATACATACTTCTTTTCATCATCGCTTAACACAATCAGGTTCGTACAAACTCAGTACAAGAGTTACAGATATAGATGTGAGTGATTCAAAGAATGTAAGTAGTTAAGACGTTCATACTAGAGTGTTTATCTAAAGGGTGATGGGATTTATATATACCCATCGAATATAGGTTTTAGTATAGTACTGCATAGGCACGGCCCGCCATTTGTAAGTTTAACGAAGATAGGATAAGTACGTTCCTATAACTACCCTATTATAGTCATCATCATGCTGACTCCAGCTATACTCTCTGCCACTCGAGCACTCTCTTCTAGCGTCTGTACTCGGGCACAGGTAGCATGGGTATTCTTAAGTTTCTTAAGAGGTAGTCCCTTCAGTAGTTCCTCAAACATATTCATTGTTTCATCTACCTCATGTGCCACGTTGGACTTTGGAGTAGGCATAGTCGTTAATTTTTTTGTTGGCAGACACAACATCGATGTTATAGTTGTGCTCTAACGGCTGATCGTCGGAGTCGATCACGTGTATAGGATGCTCGTTAATCACACTCGTAATATATTTAGTAACTACGTAGTGATATAGAGTTATGCAATGTATGAATGCATGAATGTTCTAGCCAAGGCTATAGTCTAGGTCTCTAAGGTTTCAAGTCACTTAAAGACTTCTAGTTCGCTATAACCAATGGCTCTGATACCAAGTCTGTCACACCCTCAAAATCGGTAATTGCGTTTATTGAATACTTAGCGGAAGCATTTTATAATTAGCGGAAGCATTTGAGTAAACAGCGGGGGTGCTGATGTTAGCAGTATGCATTCATTTTATCAGAGCTTATGATCATTGCAGAACAGAAATTAAGATGCCATTAATATAAAGGTGATTACAAAAACTACGACTTGTCAAGTCGTAAAAATAGTAGTATTGTAAAAATACATTAGTCCCAAAAGTGGCATCCTAATTCGTCATGGGAAACTTACGTTCTTTATGCATGCAGAAGTACCTGAATCCTAATTCCCTGAAAAACATAGTAAAACGTCAACAAAATTGTTGAGTGAATTCACAGGTTTAGTTTATAGTGGTCAAACCAAGTTTTGTATAAACTTTATATATATATATTCAAACATAATGTTTATATACTTAGTAGGAAACACAAGTTATTCTAATTAAAGAAAACATTTCCTAAATAGTTTGTAAGAAACCTCTTTCTTAATACAAGTAGTTTGTGTGTTAGGAAACACAAGTTTAATCAAAAACATTTCCTAATAAGTAGTTCGCAGGAAACAAGGTTTAACTAATCAAAGTAAACATTTCCTATCAGTTGTATAGTTCCAAATAAGTAATCTCAGGAAAATGCTATTTCCAAACTAAGTTTGTAGTTCAATAGTCGTTGTTAATACAAGTTAATCGTTTAGAAGGAAAAACAGGTCTATTCAAATATGATAAACATTTCCTAATTACTTTGTAAGAAATACAAGTTTATCCAATCAAGGAAAACATTTCTAAAAATAGTTAAGCGTTAGAAATACTGGTTTATCCTATCAAGGAAAACATTTCTAAAAATAGTTAAGCGTTAGAAATACTGGTTTATCCAATCAAAGAAAACATTTCTAAATAGTTATGTTTTAGAAATACTAGTTTATCCAATCAAGAAACATTTCTAAAATAGTTATCGTGTAGGAACACCTATCCTATTAGTTATCACAGGAAATACAGGTTTAACAATCAAGTAAACATTTCCATATAAATAGTTTGTAGGAAATACAGGTTTAACATTCAAGTAAACATTTCCATTTCAAGTAGTTTGTAGGAAATACAGGTTTAACATTCAAGTAAACATTTCCATTTCAAATAGTTTGTAGGAAATACAGGTTTAACATTCAAGTAAACATTTCCATTTCAAATAGTTTGTAGGAAATACAGGTTTAACATTCAAGTAAACATTTCCATTTCAAGTAGTTTGTAGGAAATACAGGTTTAACATTCAAGTAAACATTTCCAAAAAGTAGTCGTGTATCACAGGAAGTACCCCTTCCAAATCAAGTATGCACAGGAAATACCTTTTCCAAAT
Organism: Helichrysum umbraculigerum; assembly: GCA_949592205.1. NCBI lineage: Eukaryota > Viridiplantae > Streptophyta > Magnoliopsida > Asterales > Asteraceae > Helichrysum > Helichrysum umbraculigerum. The sequence continues at coordinate 724,409 of CATIUR010000001.1, forward strand.
CAAGTTGTACAGGAAATATCCTTTCCAAATCAAGTTGTAATTGTTTTGTTGTTTAGTGGGAAATATAGACTGCGATCCCTCTAAGGTGAGCTAAATCTTTAGAGTTAAAGTACGACACCTAGTGCTATAACCAAACCACGACTAGTTGTTTTGTTTTTGCCTCAGTAACACGGTAAGTATACACTCCTCGTTACGACTGCCGTCGTGTGGTTGGAATGACCAACGAGTTATATCCTGGGAGGGTTGTCAAATCGATAGTACTATCTGTATACTCAGTGGCTAGAGTCACCTAGCTAATGGTTATAGGTTGTAAGCACTGGGACTTATGTGCACTACAACTACCTCACGTAAACCTAGGTTCGTACCAAGATTTGTTTTGTCTTAATTCCCAAAATAGTTATGAAAATCTTTTCATAGAAATAGTTCAAGTTTAACGATATGAAAATAATTAATATAAACAGTTCAATGGCATGAAAGCATTCATGTTAATCAGTTGTATATAATAACATGCAGAGCAATTATATAAATCAAGTAGCATGTTATATCACATAGTTTTACGTTTTCCACCCCTGGTTTTAAAAGCATTTAAAACAAGTAGAAAATAGGGGCTGTGAACTCACGGTTTGCAAGTCTTCAGCTAATAATATGCGGTAGTCCGAGTGTGCCTCTCAAATACCTAGACACAATTAAATATACTTTAGATAAGTATATGGACTAATTGTTAAGTTGAAATAGTTGTTGCGTATAAGTATATATTTACATATACTTATTAGTTGAATATATATATTCTAATATATATATATATATATATTATGTGTCGTCGTCGTTTATATATATACGTTGTTATTAATGTCGCGTATATACATATATAGTTTTATCGTCGTGGATTATGCTTTAAAAACATAATTATGTAGTTATCAAAAATAACTTTGTTTGATCGTACGTATATAAATACACTTTGTCGAAATGTCGTATATATATATATTTATATATAAATATAAGTTATCGTTTTCGCATAAACATAATACGATTGTCGTAGGTCCATTTATAAATATATATAAATTATAATCGTTCGTATTTATATAAGTTTATTGTCGTTCGAAAATATATATATCAAAATGCTAGTTCTATTTCGATATAGCCCGAATTTTAAGTTTGCGCTTTATAACACACACAATCCACTGGGCTTTGACCCAATACATATCCACTTAGTTTAGCCCAATCTGATTTAATTATTGTAGCCCAATTTAATAGTTTCAGTCCAATAGAATGTGATTAATTAGGCCCATAACTTTTCAGCCCAAATTAACAAGTCCAGCCCATAAAAAAAATATTAAATCAAAGCATGTCACAAACCTGTGACTGTTGGGACATGTATTTGTGACAACAGATCTAGCTTGAAATAGGACTAGTGTAATTATTATTATGTTCGTATATTGGTTTAGATTTGTAAATGAATATTTGTTTTGTTAGTGATATTCGTTAAACATATTGTTTTGTTAAGTTAGACGAATAATTACAAAATAAATATATATACGTTTGATGCGTAGCGAGTCGAGATCTCAAGTCGCAGCGAGCTGAGCTGCGAGATGAGAACTAAACTTGTATTACATAACTCTGGCGAGACGAGTCCTGATTTGGGCTTGGGCGGCGTGTTGGACCGAACTCGCAGGCCCATGCGAGCCGAGTTGAGCTGGACGTATATAATGTTTTTCACGGTTTGAAAAACATAACTTTTGGCTTATTATCATTCTGCGATTCCAGCAAACCAGAGAAAACTAATACCTAACGGCTAGGCTTTGACGTATTATTCGTTTAAAGTTAAGCTTTATAAACGCAATTATGAACGTATTCGTTACTAGTAAGATAACACCGTATTGAGGGATTCCGCACCTTAATACTAAAGATAACGAAGTTATCGATCCTAAAACTAGGGGACTTACATCTGGTATCAGAGCTTTCGGGCTAAATACGAGTGTGTTCGTGAGTTTTAGTAATATTGCGTTTTGGATTCGGGTCGTTTTTACGTGCTTGCTTGCAATACTAACGATCAAAATCATTCTCCGGACGTTTTAGGGTTTGTTTACGGTCGAAATTCTTAGTTTCAGTTGTAAAAATACCTTAAAAATTCGTTTTCGGGTTTAACAGCCTTTTCGCGAGTCGAGATTAGGGTTCCAGCGTCGCCTGCGAACCGAGTTGAACTAGCGAGTCGAGCTGAGGCTAGCGAGTCGAACCAAGATCCCTCGCGAATCGACATCACTTGCGAATCGACATCTTTAGCAATCCGAACTGAGGCTTGCGAATCGACGTATTCTGCGAGTCGAGCTGAGATTGCGAGTTGAGCTGAGTCTTGCGAGTTGAGTTTTCTGAATTCGCGAAACAGTTTAATTTTACGTTTTTAAGATGTCTGACTTAAGTAGAATGATCGAAATGGACCATGAGGTGGGAAAGTCAAATGTTCCATCTAAGTTGTTGAGGATCGAAGATTACTACAATTGGAAGGACAGATTTGAATCTTACTGTAGATTCCATGACCTGTCAATCTGGATGTGTATCAAGAGTGGATACACCGCACCTACTCAAACTATTCAAAATGCCACTGTGGTTCTTACCTATCAGAACATGAGTGATCAAGAGAAAGAAGCTTACAGAAATGAAAATAAAGCACATTCATTCATAAAGATGTGTCTTCCTAAAGAGATTGCTCATCAACTGAAGTCTTTTCATACTGCTAGAACGCTCTGGGAAGCTCTAGAGAAAAGAGGTGAGGGAAGTCCACAGGTGAGAGCTGGCAAGAGGAGTCTTCTCAAAAAGCAGTTTACTATGTTTAAAGCTTTAAAATGAGAAGATCTTGATGCCTATGTCACGCGTTTCTACCATCTGCTAAGTGAACTGGAATACCATGAGATTGTTGAAGAAGAAGTAGCTAAAACCGACAAATTTCTTGAGGGTTTGCCTTCTAAATGGGAAATGTATGGCGTTATGATTAAGGATAACGAAACCAGGTATTCTACTATGACCTTAGAGCAAGTCATTGACAAGCTGAAAGGTTATGATTTCTCCAGAAAGTCAAGAGATAATGATTCTGATCAGGTTCAGAACCCTGGGTTGTATCATGGAAAGTCAAATCTTTCGACTGCGTCCTCTAGTTCGACAACTGTACTGTTAGTTGGTGATACTGGTGAAAATGGAGAAATGATTACTGAAGATCTATGCTTTATTTCCTCCTTAAGTGATGAGACAAAGGGAAAGAATTCTGAGAAGTTACCTCAAGAGCATCAGAAGATGCCGATGAGTGTGAAATCTGCGGAACAGCAACTGTCTATTCTCGCTTCCTTTGTGGCATCATATGAGAATTACATAGAGGGAAAGATCAATGATCCCGTTCTATTTGACGAGGATTATGAGCAGATAGATCCAGATTATATTGAGGAATTGGAACTTCAAGAGATGTTAGCATTAGTTTCAAGAAAAGTTAAAAATTTCCTCAAAAGAACTGGTAGAAAGGTATTGGGCAATAGATCAGGGTTTGACAAAACCAAGGTCAGATGCTTTAACTGTCAGGGTATTGGTCATTTTGCTAGAGAATGCCAAAGACCTAAAGTAGAAGCACAAGGAAAACAAGGTTCGGGAAGTACTCTTGCTTCCAAAGCCTTAGTGGTGAAGCAGTTGGATGGCTCTTATGATTGGCAAGCTCATTCTGAGGAAGCTTTGATGGCCGAGATTGAAGAGACAGCTGCTGGATCAGTATCCTACATGCCCACTGATATGGAACAGAAAGTAGAGGTGCCTGAGTCTGAAGTGAAGGCAAGTGATGATGACGTGCTATATATGGATTCAACTCCAGATATGAGTCCTGAAGAATTTGTGGCACGCATGGCTGAAGTACAAACCGACAAGAAGAAGGTATGTTTAGATATTCTTAATCTTGCTGATGTTTGTTACTTAGTTACTGATTTACAATCTCAGAATAGTGTCTTAACTGTGTCAAATAGCAATTTGTCATCTCAATTGAATATGGATAAGGAATCTTATAAGACTGTTAGATCTGAACTTGATCAAGCCATTATGGATATTCGTAGATTAAGTGATGATAAACAGGCCTTAAAGGATAAAATTAAGTCTGATGCTTCGGATAGAACAAAACTTAGAGATACCATAAGTGAAAAATCAGTTGTCATAGATGGTCTCTATATGAATATTAAAGACTTAAATGAGACAATTGCTAGTAAGGATCAGGAAATAGTGAACCTTAACTTAAGGTTAATTGAGCAAAATCGTAATTGAGAACTATAGGACATCTCAAATGGATAAAATGTTAGATGCTCAACGTAGTGTAAAGGACAAGACTGGGTTAGGTTACAATGATGTATCCCCTCCTTTTAATGCCAATTACACTCCTATTCCTGAAGATTCTGAAATGACAGATGCTAATCCTGAAATTTCAGTAACTAATGATCAGGAAAAGTTAGAGGCACAGAAGGATGTTATTAAGAACCCTTCATCAGATAATAGTAAGGCTTCTCATTTCACCAAAATACAGTTTGTATCGGGTGGAGTGATTAACGATGCTAAGATTGATGATAAAGTTGATAAGGAACAGTCTAAACCTTTAGTGCCTAAGACTCCGGATGAGAAAGCAAAAGTGAGTAAATCACGCAAGCAGATGTCATGTTTCAAGTGTCACCAAAAGGGACACGTGGCTTCGTGTTGTCCTAACAAAAAGCCTGAAACACCACATAAGCTTGTGATTGATGAAAAGACACAGACTGACTCTAGTATGAATGTAGATAGGTTAGATACCAAACCTAAGTTAGGTAATAAACCTGTTAACATTCTTAAAAGAGATGGTAATCATAGTGTCTCCCCACCTAAACCTAAACGGCCATATACTCAAAGTGATAATTCTGTCCATAAGTCTAGGGATGTGACACCGTCGAGGTTTAGAACTCCAAGTAGAAGCCACAGTCATTATGAGAGTGGTACTACTTCGCGATCACATGAGTTTAATTATAATTATCATAATAGAGCTCATAATTATGTGCCTAAGAGGTTCTCCTCAAATTCACCTCTTAAGGCTGATCGTCCACAAACTAAAGCTAATTCGAAAGTAACCAAAGCTCCTGATGGGAAGGATGGTTATTTTAAAGAGCTTAAGTTTGTTGATGATAAGGGACAAACCAAGACCGTAATGGCTTGGGTCCCTCTTGATAACTGATAGTATTTTGTGTTATGTGCAGGAGTATGCTGTGAACAAGGACAGCTGGTGGTATGTAGACAGTGGATGCTCAAGGCACATGACCGGAGAAAGAAGTCTACTGAAGGACTTCAAAGAGAGTCTCAAGCAAAAAGTAAATTTTGCAGGAGATAAAGGAGGAGTAATTTCGGGAAAAGGAAAAGTTTCAAATGGAACTTTGACTCTTGAGGATGTGAACTATGTTGAAGAACTAACTCACAACCTAGTGAGTGTTTCCCAAGTCTGTGATAAAGGTCATCCAGTTTACTTTAATGAAAAGGAGGCCTTAGTCCTGAAGCCAGGTTTCAAAATTCCTGATAAATGGATATTGATGAGGGCGCCAAGGAAGAAGGACATCTATGCTATCAACATGGGTGTTCCTAACTCTTCAATGGTGTCTACATGTTTATTATCCAAGGCTTCGGAAACAGACGCTTTATTATGGCATAGGAGAATGGCACACCTAAACCGGAGAAAGATGAATTATATAACCAAAAATGGTTTGGTTCTAGGTGTACCACAAAAACGTTTCGAGTCTGAGGTAAGTGTGTTCCTTGCGGGAAAGGAAAGCAGCACAAGAAACCACACAGACCTAAGACTGAAAACTCTATCTCCTCGCCATTTGAATTGCTACATATGGATCTCTTCGGCCCTATAAGCAAAAGAAGTCTAGGTGGCAAATGGTACTGTTTGGTTGTCACAGATGATTATTCTAGATTCTCACGGGTATTCTTTTTGGGATCAAAGGATGAGACTCCTGAAATTCTAATTGAGTTCTTTGATCTAGTAGAGAATGTCTATAAAAAGAGAGTTAAGCGTATTCGTAGTGACAATGGAACAGAATTTAAGAATTCAACGTTGAATATCTATTGCTTAAGCAAAGGGATATTACATCAATTCAGTGCACCTTATGAACCTCAACATAATGGTGTTGATGAAAGGAAAAATAGGACGTTGATTGAAGCTGCTAGAACAATGCTTGCTGATTCAAAGCTTCCGGTCATCTTTTGGGCAGAAGCAGTGAATACAGCATGTTATGTTCTTAATAGAGTTCTTACGGTTAAGAGACATAACAAGACTTGTTATGAGCTTTTGAACAATAAGAAACCTAACTTGAAAGGGTTTGAACCCTTTGGAGTTTCATGCACCATATTAAAGACTGGACATCAAGCAAAATTTGGTGAGAAGGCTGACGAAGGATTTTTCCTAGGTTATATGCCCAATTCGCCAAACAAGAGAGTCTTTAATAAAGTCACAGGACGTTTGGAGGTAGTTTATAATATTGAGGTTACGAGCTATTCACCTGATGTTCATAAGGGCTTAGATTGGCAATTTGATTATTCTGATCTTTTTGCATCATTTAAAGTTCCTATTAGTGACTATGTCAGTGATTCAGAGATAGCTGAACATTTATTGTTTGAAGATGAGAATATTGGTCCCGCTTCAACATCAAGTGTTAAGCAGTCTGGAATTAAGACTAATGTTGACTCAGATAAAGCTTCCACAAGTGAGTCACAACAACCTTCAGAGGATAAGTCTCAAGAAACAGAAGATCTTGATGATCTTTCTACAAAGTTTGATGATATACTTACTCCTTTGAAACACTTAAGGATATCTTCTTCTCGTACGGAAGATGTACCTGCATTGGAAGAGATTGGTACTAATTTGGAAGATGAGATACCGATTGAACCAGTTACTACAACTAGAACGAGTAAGAATCATCCCGTTGAAAACATCATCGGTGATATTAATACTCCGGTTCAAACTAGACATCAATCCAGAGCTAGTACGTCTGAGAACTTAGAATACCAAAGCTTGTATACTGCAATGAAAGAGACAGGGATTCCTAATCAATGTCTATATTCATGCTTTATCTCACAAGTCGAGCCTAAAAATGTTCAAATGGCTTTAAAAGAAAGCTCGTGGGTAGAAGCAATGCAAGAGGAACTATCTCAGTTCTCTAAATTACAAGTATGGGAGTTGGTTGACCTACCAAATGGAGAATATGCAATTGGAACTAGATGGGTTTTTAAGTGCAAGAGAGATGATAAAGGAATCGTTACTCGCAATAAAGCTCGTCTGGTGGTTCAAGGTTTTAATCAACAAGAAGGTATTGACTACAACGAAGTGTTTGCACCAGTTGCTAGGCTAGAAGCAATTAGAGTTTTCTTAGCATTCGCATTATATTTTGGTATAAAAGTGTATCAGTTGGATGTTAAGAGTGCCTTTTTGTATGGCAAAGTGGAAGAATTGGTGTATGTTTCACAACCGCCAGGGTTTGCTGATCCTGAGTATCCAGATAGAGTATATCGTTTGAATAAGGCTCTATATGGATTACATCAAGCACCAAGGGCATGGTATGGAACACTATCAACGTATCTACTTGAGAATGGATTTACAAGAGGATCGATTGATAGTACACTGTTTGTGAAGTGGAAAAAGAAAGACTTTCTTCTAGTTCAAGTTTATGTTGATGACATTATCTTTGGATCGTCTGATGAAAAGATGTGTCAAGAATTCGAACAAGTTATGAGAAAAAGGTTTGAAATGTCTGCAATGGGAGAGTTGAATTTCTTCTTAGGATTACAAGTTGATCAAAAGAAGGATGGATTCTTTATTCATCAATCTAAATATACATATGAGCTATTAGAACGCTTTAAGATGGATGAAAGTAAGATCTACAATACTCTAATTCCAGTCAATCATGGACTAGGTCCAGATACATCGAGTGATAGCGATGTGGATCCAACTCTTTATAGAGCCATGATCGGATCACTAATGTATCTTACAGCCTCTAGGCCTGACATAATGTTTGCTGTTTGTTTATGTGCAAGATATCAGGCTAATCCGAAAGAGTCACATATGCAAGCTGTTAAACGAATCCTTCGTTACCTCAAAGGGAAACCTAAGCTGGGTCTTTGGTATCCGATTGATGGAGACTTAGATCTCGTAGCTTATACTGATTCGGATTACGGAGGATGCAATCAGAATAGGAAATCTACGACCGGAGGATGTCAATTCCTAGGAGGTAGATTAGTATCCTGGCAGTGCAAGAAGCAAACCTCGGTAGCCATTTCTACATGTGAAGCTGAGTATGTTGCAGCTGGCAGCTGTTGCTCGCAAGTACTTTGGATTCAACAGCAACTGCGGGATTACGGGTTAAATATAACCAATACTCCTATGATGATTGATAACGAATCTACTATGTCGATCACCAATAATCCGGTGAAGCACAGTAAAACTAAGCATATTGATATTCGACATCATTTTATTAGAGATTGTGCTGAGAAAAAGTTGATAAAGTTAGTTAAGGTTCCATCATTGGATAACTTAGCAGACTTATACACAAAGGCGTTCGACAGAGCAAGATTTGAGACGTTGGTTCAACTAAACGGAATGAGAAATCTAGAGTGATTAGTCTTCCAAGGGTATTTTTGTAATAGTTAGTATTTCTATGTTCATTTAAAAAAAATAATAATAAAAAATAAAAAAAGGGGCGTATGGCATTCATTTGCTTGTTACCTAAGGGGAATCGCCTTCATTTAAGTTTTCATTTGCAAAAACTAAGGGAAATGATAGTACATTAGGAGAATAAGCTTCACAATAATAAGCTTAATTCCTAAGTATGATATGGTAAGTAGGTTCAAATAAAGTTGCTTTAGAACTACAGCGGTTCTATCAGGTATGTGTTTATATTTATTTGATTATACACCTATATCCACAAGTGATAATTTGTCTATTTTTAGTAAAAACTTTAGATGGCTTCATCATATGATGTACTGGTAGGCAAATTATATGAAATCTTCTAAGCCTTAAGAAGTTAATTAACTACTTGTTTATTATCTTGTGTTACTATTCTATGATGTATGACATTAAGTCTTAATTGTTGAATGATGGTATTACCATACACTGTTATCATGCATTTTAATTTAAAGTGACAAATAATAGCAATATGGGTATTGACTTAATTACTGGTAACTTTATTGTACTAAGTACAGAACTGAAACCTTTAATTAACTTAATATTCTCAAATATATTTTGAATTATGCTAGAAGGGATCTTCTGTTGTACTAAGTACAGACTTGGATAACATAGCATATTCAAAGTATGTCTGATATTTGTCTAAACCATTAAAAAAAAATTCAAGTGTATGTTATATGTTTCGAAAAGATACATCATTTAGTAACCGCTACCTTGAAATTTAATGTTGCAGTGTTATGAGTTTTACTTGAAATTCTTCTGTATGTCATATAATAGGAAGCACTTGATAATATTCATACTAAAAATAAAGTGTTTGCTTAGAAAATTGAGTATAATTTGTTTATGTGGATCATAATACCGGTAATCGTCTTGGACTGTCTATAATTAACTATTCACTTTATGTGAGTAATGCATCTATTAATTATGCTATGTGGATAAAGGTACCTAAGATATAGTTTTATAAATATAAATGTATCAATGATGAATTCAGTTGTAATTTTATAGTAATTTATTTGAATTTCATGAGATATGTATACTACCAATCTGCTTAAACTTTTAAATATATATAATTAAGTGCTTATTCTTACTAATATGATCCCTAAGCAGATAAAATCTTATCTATTTTGTATATTTTGTTTCAAGTGATTAATAAAATGGTACTTGATACCAAAGTTTATATAATTGTGTTTTTATCTTATTTTTATTTGTTTTTAATTTAAGTTTTTGTGTTTATTAGGTTTTACCCTTCGGAATTAAATTATACTGAATAATTTTTGAGTTGAACAAACGTAACAATTTGCAAGTGAAAATTAATTATAATTTAGACTTGTAAAATATCGGGTTTTATTTATACTTAGAATTAAATTCGCGTTTTAATATAGTCCTGCGAGTTGACATCGACTTGCGGATCCGTTTAAAATCTCGCGAATCGGATACAAAGTATGAAGGGGGTCAAACGAGTCAAGCCCACCTACCGAACCCACACAATTCGCGAGTTCAGTAAAGCTTTGCGAATCCGCTTACAGACGAAACGAGGCGATTTTGAGTTTTCGTTTGATTTCGATTTTTAGAGTACGGGAACGAGTTTTTCAATCCGTAGACTTTATACATCTTCAATTTACGAACATTTTGAGGTATAATACTATGGATTTCACCGTGTAAATAACGAGAAATCGAAGTTTTTATAAACTTAGGGTTTCGGGTTATAAACTAAACGATTTGCGTCGATTAAGATGTTATTGGACATGGATTTTTAGGATTTATGTTAAACAAACATTAATGAACGTAAATCAATCGATAGATCATGTTAAAATCAACGGATTAATCGATTTTGAAAACAAACTCGCGACGGCAGTTCATCGAACGAGTTGACATTTTGAATCAACTCGCAGCGAGTTGACTAGTGAATCGGTGTGATTAGCGAGTTCACTTCAATAGCTGCTTGATAAGTTTAGCGAGTTGATCAATGTAGCGAGTTGATGAGTGAAGCGAGTTGATAAGCGAAACGAGTTGATCTCAACTCGTTAGGCCAGTTTATGCGAGTCCAGTACTTAGAAAAATTTTATTTTTAAAGTGGTTATATAAATGTTAAGATTTTTTAAATAATAACCTTTATATAATGGATTTAAATTAGACTTAAGACTTTTTAGTTATAAGTTAAATTTTTATATACGACTTGAGACTATTTTTGTAACAAGTTATATATAATTTCAATTTTAAACTAAGATGTTTGATGAATCTTGATTCATAATACGTTATAGTTTAAAAAATTTTAATCGTGCATTAAAATTATATCTGTTGTTTGTGTTTATTTTACAGATATGGCTAGAGCATTTGACAAGGGTCACAACATTTTGGTTGATCTGAACCTTGAAGCCAAGCGGGCTGATAGGGTTGCTGATATACTACGATTCCTTGCACGATCACGAATTAGATACGCCATTACGGCCAATCCTCTTATCTCTCAGGCTATACTAAACGATTTCTGGACGGATATTGTATATGACGAATCAGTCACCCCACCAGAGATCCGAGCAACGGTTGGTGGACAACCTGTTACCTTTTCGGCTGGAAATCTCCGTGAGATTTTGCAGCTTGGTACAGTCGAACAAGAGAATGGAGATACGGAGTACCCTATGGATTTTATAGAGGGTGCGATAGGTCGTATGGGTTATACCGGAGATAGACGTGGACGTCAGTTCCAGAAACCTCTGGTTATTGCTTAGTGGAGGTTTCTCTGGCACGTGATGAATATTGTGTTTGCAGCGAAGAAGGGTGGTTTTGATGAGTTGAGCCCTGCGATTCTATCGGCTGCACTGTCACTGGTTTATAATAAACCATACAGTTTTTGTGATTATCTTTTTGGTGAGATTGCGAAACAGATATCGGGGTCTGTTAGATCAAGATTTTTGGTTTACCCGCGATTTTGCATGTTGATTATCCATGCGCGTCTACCGGATTTGGCTATACCTGAACCACATCTAGTGGTTAATACGATTGACCATCGTGGGTATAACGCCATGTTCATGCAGACGGTTAGGACGGAGGGAGTGGTGAAACCTGAGGTTAGACCACTAGTTGGGTATATTATTGACCCGAACTACGTCGCACCGCCAAATCATGGGTGGTTAGATGTTGCTCCTGCTGCTCCTGCTGATGCTGATGTTGTACCAGATTCTGCAGCTGAGGAGGCTCAACCTGAAGATCCACAAGGGCTCCTTGAGGATGTTCTTATTCAGGCTGGTCAGGTTGATCAGCAAGTGAATCAAGAGGTTGTTGCACAAGTTGTGCAAGAGGTTTTGGAGCAGAATGATGATGCAACGAATCCTTTGCTTCAGGATATTGATAGTTATTTTGCACCATCTGAGGTAATATTTTGCTTATATAATAATATAGATGCTTAGTTGATAAATTGTTGTTATTAATCATAGATGCATAATACTATTATATAATGATTCTGATATTAGATATTTGGTTACTTGGATATTATTTCTGATTTTAAAATATGAATATCATTAAACGTACAGGAAGCTGAAGCTGAGACTGCAAACCCAGAGGTTGTAATACTTGAGGGGGAGCAGATACAGCTAGATATATCAGTTGTAGTACCAACTGAGGTATTATATCTGATTAATCTTAAATATATAGAACTTGTATGATAGAGCTTATGCTAATCATAAATGTTTAATATATTCAAAATTTAGGATCCTGTTAGATCATCTAGAGGTCGTGATGGTGAGACGGCTTCTGATGATGATTCTGAGAATACACCTTCTCCTCCTCCATCTACTTCTGAAAAGAAGAGGAAGGGTAAGAGTATTCTGGAGGAAGATATTGAGGAGATTGATGCTCAATTGATGAAGCGTCCGAGAACGCTAACTATTCGAGAGGGTTAGTATTGATTATAAAAGTTAAATAATCTTAACTTGTTTTTTATCAGGAGTTAAACTGAGACAGTTAATTCTGTATACAGTTGCTCAAGATACACCACAGGTGGAGATGGATGCACCGGTGGTTTCTGAATAGATGTCTGTACCGCTTCAGGTATGAGATATAAGTTCTATAACTATGAGTGTTATGCAATTAATTAGAGTTTGAGACAGAGTAATCTGTAACAATAACTGATTTTAATTGTGTTTAACTTTACAGCATGAGGTTGCTGATCTAGTTCGTGGAGCTAATTTTCCGACGAATAAATCAGCTAGATTTGCGACAAACTTGCTTACGCAAGCTTTGTCTCAACCTCATACACCGCTGACCAGAGACTGGCATATTGAGTCTCTTACACCGCCTGGACCAACAATGATACCTGTTACTCCGATGACTGATACTGAAAGGATTCTATCCTTAGAGTCGAGGGTAAAGGATTTAGAGAAGCTTACTTCTCAGATTCCAGAGCTGGTGTCGAACAATCTTCTTCTTGCTCAGCAGATACTCAAGCAGAGTGAATCGTACAATCTGTTGATGAAGACTCATGAGACTTTGCTTGCGGACTTCAATGTGCAGAGACTGAAGTTATCTTCTTTGGAGAGTCTGGTATTGAGATCGCATTCAGGACAGTCTACTCAGGGGGAGCTATTGGTATATCTGGAGTCTTGCAGAGAAAATGAGCTGAAGAGGAAAAGAGATTCAGATAAGGACGATGATCCCAATGCACCGAGTGGTGAGCAGACTGGTCCTTCAAATATTGGTGAGCAAGCTACATCTCAGGGGGAGTCTGGTGCTGGTGCTAGTGGTTCTGGAGCGGGTACAAGTGCAGATAAGACTGTACCGGGTGATACTGAAGCTGGTAAGATAGCTTAGTATTATCATAGTACTGTAATATTTGTAATAGTTTGTAGTGAACAAATGTAAACTTAATTTATTGTGTAAATATATTTGGCTTAGGGTTATTATTATTTTAAGTAAAATATGTTTGGTAATTTAAGTTTAAATAATTATGTTAAGATAAAATAGTGATCGAAAGACTTCCGACTCATTGAGTAGTCGAGCGGCGTGTTCCGATTAATTTCGGCGGTCAAAATTTTATAATAACATATGCATTTTAGATTTGATTATGGACTTAAGACCGTAAGGTATATAAGTAATTAACAAGTTAAAAATGTATTAATTTTAACTAGACAAATGATATATAATTTAAAGGTTAAATTGATAATGAATTAGATCAATTAATACTTGGAAATTATATAAGGTAATTAATAGTAAATTTAAATGTTTGGTGATTATTCACAATGCATTAGAATTTAAAATTAATTATTATTTGTTAAGTAGGTTATAAGACTTAAGAGATTTTGGATTGATTCAGGGTAATCAATAAAAGATTTTATAAGTTATTTGTAAATTGCGTTAAAATATACAAAAGAATTAATAAAGAAATTCTTAGGTTGATTCAGGGAAATCGATAAGAGAATTTTATTTATTAATATTGATTTGTATTTGTGGTTTTCTCTTAGGATTGGAAATGCTTGATCTATCTGATTCGGAAGATGATATTTTTGATGAGATAGATGAAGACGTTGATTTTGATCTTGAGGATGGAGAATTTCTACCACCTACAGATTGGACTGCTGTACCTGAGATTGTGCAAGACATTGGTGTAGATCCAGATGCAAATATTGATGAACACCATGTGAGCCCATCTAGGACAGAAGTTATTATTGAAAATGAACAAGGTCCAATGATTGTCGATGTAGATGAAGAAATCGATGACTCAACTGATTCTGAAAAAGATGAAACTTTGATTCCTACCAAGAATCCTGCTGTTTTTCTTAGGATACTTCCAAAGCTGAAGAAGAAGATTGGAGTTTCAGAAGTTGATATTACGGGAAAACGTGTTCCTCGTAAAGGGATTGTTGGATGGTACTTTGACTCTGAGCTAAAGCTTTTTGCAATCAAAAGATATGACGGGGTTCAATATTTTGAGCGAAAGCTTGCAGTATTTAGTTCTTTACCACGTTATGAGATACGTGACTTGGCTAGATTGGAAATAAATAACCCAAGTCGTGATGATTATGCTGATCGTGTTGAAAGAATCATTAGACATGAGGTTGGTACAAATAAGTTTGTTCAGATTAAGCCAAGAAAGGGAAAAACTGTGAAACTACAAGAGATAAGTCAAAGAACTGGAAGAAGAAGAAGGAAAAAGATATATCTAGCTGTTAGATGCATACAGCAGATTCCACTGAAGACAATGCCACATGATATTTTGGGAAATATGAAGAGTTGGCACGTGGATTCAGGAACTGGAGAAGCTGTTATGGTTGAAGCTGATGATGAGGTTGAAGGTGGTGAAAGAGAAATCTTCAGAGTTTATGATCATCGACACCTGATGAATATGTCGAGAAATGATCTGTTAAAGTTAAATGAGAACAGGATTTTGACGACTATTGAATGGGCTGATTTAGCAAGAGATTATCAGTTGATGGTTAAAACTTGTATCAAGATGAAGATTTACGCAGGTAGTAAGATTTACAAATAAAGATCAAAGACAGCGTGAAGATAAAGACGCTAGAGCTATTGTCAAGGGGGAGTCTGTTGGGACATGTATCTGTGACAACAGATCTAGCTTGAAATAGGACTAGTGTAATTATTATTATGTTTGTATATTGGTTTAGATTTGTAAATGAATATTTGTTTTGTTAGTGATATTCGTTAAACATATTGTTTTGTTAAGTTAGACGAATAATTACAAAATAAATATATATACGTTTGATGCGTAGCGAGTCGAGATCTCAAGTCGCAGCGAGCTGAGCTGCGAGATGAGAACTAAACTTGTATTACATAACTCTGGCGAGACGAGTCCTGATTTGGGCTTGGGCTGCGAGTTGGACCGAACTCGCAGGCCCATGTGAGCCGAGTTGAGCTGGACGTATATAATGTTTTTCACGGCTTGAAAAACATAACTTTTGGCTTATTATCATTCTGCGATTCCAGCAAACCAGAGAAAATTAATACCTAACGGCTAGGCTTTGACGTATTATTCGTTTAAAGTTAAGCTTTATAAACGCAATTACGAACGTATTCGTTACTAGTAAGATAACACCGTATTGAGGGATTCCGCACCTTAATACTAAAGATAACGAAGTTATCGATCCTAAAACTAGGGGACTTACAGTGACCTTAGTTTCCACCAAACAACGCCCCTAACCACCAGGCTACAATAGCTTTTCTTGATTTAATTATTAGATATATGCTTATATGTATTTATAATCTGCTAATCAAAATTGAAAATAAATTAAAACAGGTCACAAGGATTAAACCCTTGACCTTCCGCTTAAAACCTCCAGCTTTACCACTAGGCTACATGTCCACCCTTGATTATATGTTGTAAATATGTATATATATATATATAACAGATTATTTCGAAATATAAATGAAATTAAAACTGATCATGGGACTCGAACCCATGACCATTCCCTTCAAGCTCAAGGTCTTAACCACTAGGCTACACACTTATCTTTGTTTATAGAATGCTTAGTATATTTAATTAAGCACTTAATACCAGCTTATTTAAAAGAGATAAAATTAAAATAGGTCACCATGGTTTTGGGGTCTGTTCATTTCGTTGTTTACAGAGTACATATACATATACTTATATCCATAGTTTAACCAACTTTTAGCATGTTTTTAACCATAATCATCCTTTCATATGATATATACACGTATTATAATATGTTTTAATGAGTTATTACATCAAAATCAAAACAAATTTCACATAAATGGGTTTTGTTTACTCAAACTTTATTTTGGGTTTAATCCATCAATCTATCAACCTATCAAGTTATATACATAGATTTTGTTGTGATTACACTATATAGAATAATATTTGAGTAAGGAATTTAAGAGATAGAAAGTTCCTCACAATGATTAAGATTATGATGATGATTCCGATGATGATGATGACGATGAGAAGATGATGATTTAAGTGATCATTTGTTTGTGTTTGTTAGTTTGAAGATTTTAGTTTGAAGGTTGAAGGAAGGATGAAGGTTGGTTCTACCCTTGCTTCTCTACTCTTGCTGCTGCTTTGTTGATATCACAGAGAAAGAAGGAAGAAAGTTGGTTGGTGATGTGCATTATTGGAGATCAAAATGATGGAGGGAGTAGTATATTTAAATTGGTTTCCTCAGCTCATTTGTCAACTGGGAGCATGGTTTGGTACGATCATGTTCCCAGATATTTTAGTTTTGGTAAAAGAATGTGTTTTTAACCCGTTAGTTTCGTGTACGGGTATAATTAGTGGTACCCCGTGTACCAATCAATTATGTGTTAGTTTAATTTATATTTTAAACTTAATAATTGAAAATTATAAAAATAAAATATTTTATTAAAATGATTAATAAAATTATTCACAGTAGTGATACTGTACAGCTAAATTGGGTGTCAAATTTCGGTTGAATTTCGAAATTATATTTTGAAGTATTGTTCCAAATACTAAAACAGTAACGGAAAAATAAACACTTTTATTATTTTCGACCTTTAGGTACGTTTTATAATTGTTTCTGTTCGTGTATAACGCGTCTTAAATAGCAGTCTAAAGGTTTCCGTTTTATTTTTGTTCTAATACTTTTCTATAATAATTTCAAACAAAAATTATTCAAAAGTATTTTGAAGTTCTTTTTGGAACTTTATGATTCGCGTTTGATACGTTTAATATAAAACGTATAAGTTATTATATTATTTCAATAATATAAATATCTAATATTTGTAATTAATAATTTTCGAATTATTAATTATTTCGTATCACCAACTATATTGTATTCAGTTTGTCGAGTGTAATATGTTCATTTCGTACGTAATTATATATACATATAACTACAAATTTAATACGTCACGTATCACATACAGTGGCGGATTTAGAATTTTAGATTAGGGTATGCAATTTTTGATAGAAATTTTTTTCTCCGGGTTATATGTATACATAGTAATATTTGTTCTTCGGGCAGCATCTTTTTACAGGTATTTATCATTTGATATATATTTGGCTTTCAAATATAATATGTTTATTCGAGGATGATGTAGTTTTAGAGTTCAAGTATTCAAGATTAGTTGGGTTATGGTGTTAACCAGATATGAAAAGTGGTTTATGTTATGACTTTGCTATGGGGCGAAATTTTTTTAGGCACTATCTATATGTATAACTGTATAAGTAAACAAATAGCTTAATTTCCTACTCCTATTTAATGAATCCTCTTATAAAGTGATTGTATACAAACAAACAAAATGATAACTTCGTGAAAGATCTTCATATCTGGACACCTAAGAGATCGGAATCATTTCAACAAATCCAAAATTCAAGACTTGTTTTGTATAATTAAGTCATGTTTATTCTTAACCAAAGTTTGGTACGTGACTAAATCAATAGGTAAACCGTTAATATGTTACAAATTAATGAATTACTCGTAACATGCAAATAACTCAATTGCTTGGTAGAAATCCATTTAACTTAACAAAACGACTAATAAACACTTAAAAAATATTTGTAGAAAAATTTAAGAACGTAAACAAAATATGTAATCTATTTACGTTTAAAAATATAGTGTGGAGCTAAAAATTGATTTCGGGAAGAAATGAAAAAGTATTAAGGATGAGACCAGTAGTTCAATAAAGCATCAAAATATGGATGTACTTGTGTCCTTTTATATTTTATTTGGATTACTTTTATTGCTTATTTTATTTGGATGAGGTTTGAAAAGTGAGGGTATTCACTGTTGTTCATTGGCTATGCACCTAATGCACATGAATCTAGAAACAGTCAAAAAATAATATTTTTTCTACTGCATATAGGAATCAAAGGGTATGCAAGTGCATACCCTTGATTGTAAACAAGTCCGCCTCTGATCACATAGTAAGTTTCACACAACTTTACACGTAAAAATCGTTTTGAATTCACTAATCAGGGAATTACTCTAGGTCATGCATGAAATTAGGTAAGGATTAATACCCTAAATGGAGGATTGTCACACTATATTATCGTACAATCAAACGTATGCTCAAAGGGATATCAAAGTAAAACATAAGCCTGTATTGCATCTTGCCTCTGGAGTATTTTGCATAAAGATAAAAAATATCATATACTCTATATTGACTATTGAGATAGTGGCTGCCGAAGATAGCATAGCTTACCTTTTTGTCATCGACAATAAAAGTTACAGGCGGCAATATGGGTGAGCCAAGTAACGGGTCAAGATGAGTTTGGGCTAAAGTATGAATCTAGGTTCTCACCGATATTCTACAGCAACAAAAAGGTTTTTAAGCAGTGAACCAATAATCTCAAAAGTACAAGAATGAATGTTGTTACATCAATAGCTTTCCGCGCGATATCTGAATTCATTAATTAAACGGAGAGCAGGCTCATTTCTGGATGCATATAAAAGCATTGAGTTTAGTTCTTCCAAAGCTTTAAAAGGCAAATGCAAAAAAGTTGTAAGATGACATGTTATATGATCCCGTTTTTGAACTATTACAATATATGAGAAGTAGCAAGTGATTTGAGAAAAAAGTAAGTAAATTCATTATATAGCAATTATTACACAACCACATACATACACATCATGAAAAAATGAGACTTTTGCTTATAATCACGTACAATACTTCATTTCATATTCATCATATATAAAACTATAATAGTACTAATGGGATCATCTAATTTATCGAAAATACAGAACACCTTATGGTTAATTAGTAGCAAAAAATAGAGAACTCTACCATCACTAAAATCAAAAAGAGTAGCACAAAGAGAATATCAATGATTTAGTTGGACGAAAGAAAGAGACACTGTAATTTTTCCCAACATGAATATTACATTTAATGTTCAATTAACTAAAATTGTCTGCTATATTCAATATTTATTCACTTGTGGTAGCTCAAATGTAATGTAATGTGTAGCCACACTCAGACCTAAAAAAAAAGCTGATAAACATTGTTTCGGTTTAATATATAGATTAACAAAACATCTTAAGTGTATGTAGATATCTGAAGGTCACTAAATGTGATTTAGTAAGAACAAAATTAAACGAATATATATTAACTAATGACGTTGGTAGATATTTTATTTACTCCGTACAATTAAAAGCATGCCAACAAAAGTTACTATAAATAATTTGGACAACACGAAATTGACTCAATTATTACCTTGAGTTATACGAACAGTGGATGAATTGGTGTTATCCTGTGAGGGTCCTTTTTTGTCTTCAGGCAATAACATGAATCTCAAAAATATCTATATAAACACAAATAAATTAAGCAGGAGCTGAACAACAAACACATATATAAAAATATAATTCATGAGAAAGAAACTATCATTGAGTATCTATAACATCTTAAAAATTCAAGTGGTACAAATTAATAATGTAATTCAATAGAGGTATCAACACATAATGATCGAGGCATAAACAAACAGGTGGCGTCCAACTACAATTCAAACTTAAATAACATTTGCCTATTAACCAAAAAATCTAAATATATACTCCTCATATTATCTTCTCGACTGACGTGGCATATTCATATGTTTCTTCTCGAGAACAAAGTAATCAAATCATTTATTACCAATAGAAGATAAAACTTAATTGAAATACCGAATCAAGAGTAGTTCTAGATTTTACCTTTCGATACAGATCATGTGTTTAGTGAGAGATGGTTACTGCAACTGTGATGTCCATGATGAAGAAAATGGGTAATGGTGTGTTTGTAAACATTGGAGCAATCGATCGCTTTCAATAATTAAGAGATTGCAATCACGGTTTACTTGACATTGATATCTCTGTGGGGATGTTATTTGAGAAACTGTGAGAAAGTTGTATTCTGGGTGAACCGCTTATATTAGCTAAAAATAAACTATGAGGAAGTTACTTTGATTGAAAAACCACTCATGACACTTTAAACGGATGGGATGAAAAGTCAATAGACTTTAGACGGTCTAGATCGAAAGTTAAGCCAAAAGTAGTTTACTTGGCTCCTACAATGTAGAGTTATAATTATAATTTATTTATTTTACACTATAAAAAAAACTAAAAGAAGGGACAAAAATATAAAAGAAAGTACTATACTACAAGAAAGAGCAATTTATAATCATCTATTATATGATAGAGTAGAGTTCAAATGAGTACATCAATTTTGAGTGAGAATGAGGGAACAAATAATATTGTGCCATGTGTACAAAGAGAATGCTCACATGTACAAAACCCATTTACCCCCAACATCAATTATCTCACAAACGACAAATCGAAAAATCATGAAAATTGCACCAGAAAATTCAGCGTTTTCTCCTCTTCGATTTGCCATCCCACAAGGCATACTTTTGACAACTTTTTTTTTTCTCATTTTTTGGTGGGTTTTACAAGTTAGTAACACATGTGTTAGTGATTGGTTGTACATTTGATTTATAGTTAGGGTTAGGGTTTAGGACTAGGGTTTAGGGTTTAGGATTTAGTGTTAGGGTTTAGCAGGGTTTAGGGTTAGGGTTTATCAAGGTTTAGGGTTTAGGGTTTAGTATGATTTAGGGCTTAGAGTTTTGTAAAGCGTTTAGGGTTTAGGGTTTGTGGTTTAGGGGTTAGTGTAACACCTGCCTAATTAGGATAATTAATCATGCCTGATTACTTGTAACTGGTTGTAATTGGTATATAATGGGACTAATTACAGACTCTATTTGTATGTGTAAGGTGATTTATATATATATATATATATATATATATATATATATATATATATATGTGTGTGTGTGTGTGTGTGTACTTACGCGATTTGGATAAATCGTACAAATTAACCGGACGGAGCCCGATTCATTATACTTGGACGTTGGTGAAACATTTTAATTTAAGCATGAAACATTATTTAAAAACACTATGGTATTCGAAATAGTATTTTAATGATACTCTCAAATTGTCCTGTTTCGTACAACTAAAATTACGCAATTAAAAACAAAATACATAAATTTATTTAAAGACTTGACAAAATAATTCAATTAAATTATATAACAAAAATTCGTATTTTTAAATGAATATTCAACGCGAAAAATAAATAGTTAACGCTTAAACAACGGAGAAAACGAACACCGCACGGGACACGGACAGAGACTAAAAACAAAAATGGGAGGCTTAACCTCCCACCTCCTTTCTCATTTTCTCATTTTCTCATTTCTTTATCTTTCTTCCTCTCTTCTTTCTCTCTAAACACAAACCACCACCATCTCACAATTTCACAAAATAACACCACTAAACTACATCGGATCATACATCTCCTTTGGAAGAAAAGACTCACCGCATCACGATCTACCTTCCTACCTTTTCGGATTTCTCATCCGACACTTTGTAAGTTTCCGACAAAATCCCGAAACCTCTCGATTCTTAGTATTTTTACTTGTTTGTTGTTTATAATAACTTGAAATGTTGAAAAATGGGTTGGGTAAAAGATTTGGACCAAACGGAAGCCTTTCGGCCGTTTTTCCGGCCACCGGAGCCTGATCAGTCGCCGATGTCGCATTTGGCCCAGACTTTATGTGACGTCAGCTACAAAGTCGCAATACCCCTTACAACGTCGCATATAGCGACGTCATCTCTTACTTCGCACAAAATCTCAACGTCGCATATAGCGACGCAAGCCTTTACGTCGCACTAACTTGCGAAGTCGCACATAGCGACGCCACCCACAACGTCGCACTAAATTGCGAATGTCGCACATAGCGACGCCACGATCAACGTCGCAGTTAGGACCTGCGACGTCGCACCCAACGTCGCATAAAACAGAACTCTGAAAACTCAGATTTTTACTAAGTGTCGGAACCAAGATTTTAACACCTAATTTTACTCCAAATTCAAATTTCGGATACGTTTTCACTAAAGGAAAGTAGTAGGAATAAAAATTTTCCAAGCTGACTTGGCAGCTCGACCCCAACCAGGGGCTCTGCCCCTTGGACCCCGCTACCAGGGGCGCTGCCCCCGGACCCCCGTCACTTAGAGTTTGTAAATACATTTCACACCAAGTGTCGAACTTAAACAACTTCAAACCTTATTACGATACGACATTATAAATAAATTGAGACATATTTTTCAAGAGTAACACTTTGGAACCACTAATACAAACCGTCACCAACGGGCCAACCATGTTTTTCTAAGAACAAACGATAACGAACCAACATTGGACAAAACGAGTTGTGTAGACAACTAGCCTAGATGGTCTTGCGGGACATCTACTTACTTAACTTTATATGTTTAGGCATTTAAAGGTTACGGGTTCGGAGAACCTACACACTACCCACTGTTTACTACTGCTTACTACTCGACTCAGGTGAGTCTTACAGCCCCACTTTTACTGTTTTACATACGGGGTGAGATACATTGCTTACTTTTCTTGAACACAAGTACGAACTATACATTTTACTATACGGGATTGCATGAGCTACTTACTTTTCACTGAAGTCTCTCCATCATATATCGTTAGTTATGGACTTAAGCGCGAACACTAGTTAATGGATCCATTAAGGAAATGACCCTCCCCGCCCGGGGTAGTAGCGCTACCACGAACCGTTCTGTATAAACGGGCGACTATTATTCGTTACTTATGCTTGCTCAGTTACGAGCATGACACGGGAGCAACTTATTACTTACGGGTTAAGCTTCGATTATGAGCCTCATGGCAACGGTATAACTTACTTACTTTACCTTTACATTTGCTGGATTGCAAATACTTGATTTACGCCTACGGGCACGACTGATGAAATCTTGTGTTCAAAAACTGATATTACTTACAAACCTGTGAGATTCACCAACATTCGTGTTGACCTTTTAGCATGTATTCTCAGGTACCCAGACGGAGTAGGATTACTCCAGGACATAGCTAGAGTCGCATGATTTCAACTAAATTGCATTAACAGAGATTCTCAGCATTATCTTTTGTACATTTTGATTATGTAATAGAATCTCGCGCAACACGCGTGGACTCTAGGGGACTACATTTTGTATACGAAAACATTGAGTTTTCAAACATTTAAATCATATGGAAATGGAACTATTTTACAACGTCTCATTTAGAGGTCGTTTGCTGTATATCTTGTGCTTTGTATATTGATTAGTAACACCCAATGAAGCTTCCGCAAATCATTAAATTTGGGGGTGTTACAGTTAGGGTTTAGGGTTGGGGGTTTGGGGTTTCGGGGCGAATGAGGGAACCAATGATATTGTGTCATGTGTACAAAGAGAATGCCCCACATGTACAAAACCCATTTACCCCCAACATTAATTATCTCACAAACGACAAATCGAAAAGTTATGAAAATTGCACCGTTAAATTCAGTGTTTTCTCCTTTTCGATTTACCGTCCCTCAAGGCATACTTTAGACGAGTTTTTTTTTTCATTTTTTTTTTGTGGGTTTCACATTTACTTACACATGTGTTAAAGTGTTACGTTTAGGGTTTGGGGTTTTTTTTTTTTGGGTAAAGGGGACGGTACCCCGGCAAAAAACTATATTAATAAAAGAAAATGTTTACAATCACTACTTTGGGCATTCCCAAAGGGGATGATTTTAATGCACATCCCAGACAAATACAAAAAAACCTATAACATCTATTAAGCCCAAAGTAAAAAAATTACACGTAATAAAACGATAACATTTCACAAAAAAATATTCACTGAATCTATATCTACCACTTCCGTATGTTTGCTTCAATCCTTTCAGCCCACTTCATAGTCTATATTGATTAGATTCAGGCCCAACTTCATATAGCCCATCGCATTCTGTTACAGATACAGCCCAATCCAGTATATTCTTTAATCGGTCTGCTAACTTTAGATCCCATTCTACATAATTACCAGCCCATACAATCACATTTTCCACTTTCAAGTTAGCCCATAATATCAGTTTCCCATCTCGGCTATGATACTCCAATTGATCCAACAAAATATCAATTTCCTTTCCAGCTTTACTCTTATATTCCAGTCCAAATTGGTACTTACCAACCAATCCGTGCCAATGGTTAATTTGACCTTGAAAAGTCCAACTTACCATATTAGCACCAAACCTTAATCTGTTTGCAAACTCTAATATTGAACCCATCACAACAGTTTCAACCATATATTTACTTCTTCTAATACACACATTCTGCGGCTCTCTTTGACCTGGCAAAAATAAATTTGTACTCTCCACATAAATATCCATATCAGACATATACCCTTGACTTTCCAATATGTTACAGCAATTGAAAGCAATCAAACCAAACCACCAGATGCCCACAAGACCAATACCATATTCCTGACTACAGCAGCAACAAATTAACCAGCTAGCATCAAATAACCATCCCTCATAATTAATGAACCAAAATAACTTCAAATGACTAATTTGCCTAAAATCCTTAGAACTCTTCCAAATAAAATCATGGATACCCAAATACAAGTAGCACCTGTACATTACCATATAGCCAATTTGTCCATGAAAATTCAAACAGCAACAATTGTTCACCTGCTTAACCTGATTACCTTTAACTTGACCCAAAAAAGTCAAATTTCCAGAACTCATTACACACTTAAGCTTGCAGCAATATAGGATGAATATATGCATCAAATCCATGTTTACCCAACAAATCAAACTAGCATCAGATTTCAAGTCAACAGCAATGGCACAGTACATGAGCTTAAAGTAATTAATTGTACTCAACTGATTAGGATGATAATGAAGACTCACACTAACCCATTTTTGTACAATTCTTCCTCTATCCATGCTACAATTCAGATACAATCTCCAACATAAAAACCATCTGCTGCATAACCATTGCTGCCTAAATGAAGTAATCAAAAACAGCATCAGTAACAACCACTCCAAATAATTCAAGTTCCAATATAACCAACACCACTGCAGCAGTCGATCGATCAGATTCCAATATTGCCACCATAACAATTTTTTAAATACAAACTCTAATCCTAGACTCAAAAGGCTTAAAGATTGATGCAAAGCCTTGTTATTACTCAAAAAATGTGAGTAACCATAACAGAAATGGTAGCCTAGATCAGTGCTAGGGGTCCTTTGCTGCTGTTCAAGCACCATAATGTAAGAGAATCTTCTACAACTACCCTTTACAGACAGCATCACCCTAACATTATCTATCTCACCTTCAATGAAAAGGGACAGCTCAACAAAAGGTTTAGAAAAGGAGACATAAACTTTGACACTATAAGACTTTTTATTCCACCTTATACCACCATTTAGTTGAAAAAAAGATGCCATACCCCTGCATCTGTCTTCATCTCCAATTCCTATGCAATTGTAAACCCCACCCAAGACAAACACAATACTTAACTGCTTGGGAAGAAAAACAAGCCAGTTATAATTTTTAAAAAAACTAGCATAGACTCTTAATATAAATAGACCATACTTTAACTCAAAAATAACAATTGCCACTACCATGATCCCCCTTATAACAACCAACCCAAACCAGTCCACCCAGATAGACCACTGATCAAAATGCACCCAAATAGCATTGACCCATATACACATATAATAGACAAGACAGCAGCCTAGCTCACTGCTATGGATCTTCAACTCCTGGAACTTCACTGTAATGTAAGAAAGCCTACTTCTACCTTTCTTGACAGGCAGTTTCCCCATAACAGTAGCTATCTCACTACCAAAAAAACCAAACACACACCTTAACTTTATAATTCTGACTTTTGACACAAAATGGGTAAAATAAAATATAGAAATAAAAAATAGACCCCACCTTATATCCCCAAATACCCATGCAACAGTGCTAACCTCCAGCACATTAACAAACCCAAAAAATGACCTATATTGTATTCTCAAAGGGTAACGACCAGACCATAAAAAACCAACACAAAAATTTTCAATCTTAAAACACAACCCAAAACTCACACTATAAGCTGAGAATACAACTACCCATACACCCCTTATATCACCAACCCAAACCAAACAATAACCCTCCCCATTTGGAACCAACACTGATTTTTTCCAACTCATACTTTCCTGTAAAGTGGCATAAATGGCACCCCCACCCTGAACTATTATACTTTGTAGATTCATCATGAGGAATAATTAGCATTTCAACCATGCTCTTCAACATGCAAATTCCAAATCTCAGAAGCATCCATAGACTGCTTTGACTTTCTTATCTTTAACCCCACAAGTTTCAATCTAACCATATTCTGAATTATCTCAGTTAATTGAACATGGGTTCTAACTTTATTTTGAAACAGCCTCAAATTCCTCTCTTGCCAAACAAAATACACACAAGCATTCAACACCAACCTTTGTATTATACTCCAGATAGACTTATTAATTGGTCTATTCTGGATATAACCAACTATATCCTCCCATACATCAGGTGCATTATCTAGCCTTGCCATCTCCTTCAAATTGCACCAGATTGTATTTGGAAAATCACATTCAAAAAAGAGATTGTTATGACTATCCTTTTGAGCCTTACAAAAAGGACATACCAGACTGTTATTACTCTCCACTCTCATGTATTTATCTTGAGTTCTCAATTTGCAATTCAAAGCAACCCAAGTGATGAATGAGTGCCTAGGAATACACTGACTAAACCATACCATCCTGGCCCATTTCACATCTTCACAATCTTCAATTAAATCCAACCACACACCCTTTACAGAAAAATTAGAGATTTTATTCTTTTTGGTTTTCCAAAAACACCTACCATTTCTTCCTTGAATTAGAACAGGGGGTGGTGTATCAAATATACAACTAAATCTACTCCTCCACTCATCAGGAACAACCCATTCACCATTAATAACAATATCAGAAACCACCTCCTTTTTATCAAAACCAGCCTCATAAAGCTCTCTGTAATCAATAATGTTTCCCAATGGTCCAATAGGATGCCAGTTATCGTACCATGCAGAGGTTTGGTTACCATCACCAAGTCTTTTAACCACACAACTCCTCAACCTGCTTCTGTATTTAAGTATTTTCCCCCAAGACCAACTAACATCCTTTGGTGCAGAATAATCCCAAAAATTCCTCTGCTTTAACTTCTCAGCTTTAATCCATTTAACCCACACTGAATTCTTATCGCTCACTATATTCCAAGCATGCTTAGATACAAGAGCAATATTCCAAGTATGAAGTGATTTAATGCCCAATCCTCCTTTCCTTTTCAACTTACATACATCCTCCCAATTAACCTTTGCTTTCCCCCTTTTAAATTCACCTTGACACCATAAAAAACCCCTTAACAACCTCTCAATATCCTTAGAAACCTTTTTTGGAAGTATAAACATTGAAGACCAGTAAACTTGCAAAGAACTCAAAACAGAATTAATGAGTTGCAATCTACCAGCAAAAGACAATACTTTGTTTTTCCAATCATAAAGCTTCTTTTTAACTTTATCAATTAACACAACACAGTCTTTGGAGTGCAAACCAGAAGTAATTAAAGGCACTCCTAGGTATCTAACAGGTAGGGTACCAACACTAATAGGCATTACCTGCAAGATATCTCTCTGAATACTCTTACCAACATTACCAAAATAACTAGTACTCTTTTCCAAGTTGATCATTAGTCCTGAAACACCACTGAACTCCTGTAATGCCTCACCAAGTATAGAAGCAGAATGCCTATCTGCATGGCAAAACAAAAAAAGATCATCTGCAAAACAAAGATTTGTTAGCTCAATCTCTTCACAACCCCAATGATATTCAAAATCCTCATCACCCTTTATTATTCTCTTTATCATCAAGTTCAATACCTCCATTACAAGAGTGAATAAATATGGAGACATAGGGTCACCCTGTCTTAAACCTCTTGCACCAGTGAAAAAACCCTTATGCTCACCATTCACACAGATTGTAAATACTGTTGTAGTAACACAGTTCATTATCCACTCCACCATACAAGGGTGAAACCCAAATTTCACAAGACAGCTTCTCAAGAACACCCATTCAACACTATCATATGCCTTTTGGATATCTATTTTAAATGCACACCTTTGAACCCCTCTCTTTCTGTTATAATTTCTCATTAGTTCCTGAGTCAAAAGAACATTATCACTTATTTGTCTCCCAGGTATAAAAGCACTCTGGTTAGCATCAACAACTTTATCAAGAACACCCTTAATTCTGTTTGTTATGACCTTACTAATACACTTATAAACCACATTGCAACATGCAATTGGTCTAAAGTCAGAAACCTTTTGTGGTGAATTGTTTTTTGGAACTAAAGAGATAACGGTAGCATTTACCTCTTTCAATAACTTACCATTCTGAAAAAATTCTCTAACAGCTCTACACACATCACTACCAACTATATGCCAAGTGCTCTTGAAAAATTTGGATGAATATCCATCCGGGCCAGGAGCTTTATCATCATTTATATCAAACATTGCAGCTTTTATCTCCTCATCATTGACAAATCTCACCATGTGAGTTGCTTCCTCCTGAGATATAGTGCTTGTAAATAACTGATCGACATCCTGAAATGGTAATACATTACTACTCATTCCTAAAACATTCTGGAAATGTGACACAAACTGTCCAGCCACCTGCTGTCCATGATGAACACCACCCTGCAAATCTTCAACCATCTCAATTCTACTCCTACTAATCCTTCCCTTAACAGCCCTATGGAAGTACTTAGAATTCTGATCACCCTCTCTAAGCCATTCCACCTTTGCTTTTTGCTTTAAGAACAATTCCTCATCCAACACTGCATCATTGTAAGCTTTTAAATAAGCAGCTTCCTCCATTCTGATATCTTTGTTTGTTGGATCATTTACAACTGCAGCTTGGATCCTTTCCAATTCCACCCTTAATTTTTTCACCTTTTCAAAAAGGTTACCCTGATTAAAATTCAGTTTTCTCAATAGCTTCTTCAATCTCTTCAATTTGGATACCAGAACAAACATAGCATATCCATTTACATTCTCATTCCATGAACCACTAACCAAGGGCAAAAATTCCTTCTTTGAAGTAAGATAATTTGGAAATTTAAAAGGCTTTGGTTTACCCTTAGAGACTTCTGGAATGGACAACACCATTGGAGTATGATCAGATTTCAAGAAAGGCAAAAAATGAGCATTTGAATTAGGAAAGGAATTCACAAACTCAATATTAACCATTACTCTATCCAGCTTTTTAAGAACTCCCTCAATTTTACCAGGAGTTTGATTCCATGTGAATCTCAAACCAGACATAGCAATGTCCTCAATTTCTACTTCACTTGCACAATCTAGAAATTCTTCCATACCCTTAGTAATGAAAGATGATCCAGAAGAATGCTCACAAGGATCTAATGTTGCATTAAAGTCACCAAGCAACACCCATGGCTGTTCTTTGACAACTTTCTTATGCATCTTTAAACTCCTCCATAACATCCTTCTCTGAATCATTCTATGATACCCATATACAAAAGAACAATAGAACCCCTTCTGATAATTTGCAGGTTCTATGTAACAATGCATAACCTGAGAGTGTTGCTCTAGAAGCATTACTCTCACAGCATTTGGATTCCATCCCAACATTATTCTAGTTCCCCCCTCATCAGAATAATTATTTGATATCCAATCAGGTTTGGGGTTTAGGGGTTAGTGTTTAGGATTTAGGGTTGGGGTTTTGGGGTTTCTTTTTATTCTGAGTAGATGTAAAGGTTCATAGTAATAACCAAATGATATAGAGCTTCATAATTATAATATTTACTATTCCATATTTAATATCACCATTTATTTATTATCAAAGAACTCTACTTTTATAGTATTGTAGATTGTAGATATAATAGACTCTATATAATTCTAATAGAGTTTATTTAATTGTTAATAATTGATCAGAATGTATTTTAAGTGAGACAAATTACAATCTTTGACTTATTATTACTACACTAGTAGATGACCACCGCTATGCGGCGGAAGCAATTTTTGAGATCGATCATTATAATCAATCATTGCATAGTTGATGCAAATAGTATGTCTTAAAGCAAATAATAATAATAATAATAATTATAACAATAATAATAAATTTGGTGTGGTATTTATCAAGTGACATGATCATAAAAGTTAGAATTGGTTTACTGAAAGATAATTTATATTTGTTTTTTCTTTATTTTACTGTTATTTGAACTTTTTTATATATGTACTTTTCGAGTTTTTTTTAAAAAAATCGTGTAAGAATAGAAAGTAATTGGTTTGAAAAAATATGGATGTTGATTTGTGTGATTAGTTGAAAAAAGATTGTTTCTAAAAGGAAAATATTGACTCTTCTCAAAATACGTACTATTGACTTTTCAAAAGGTATAGTTGGTATTTCCGATAGAACAAAAAGTAAGTTTAAGCCAATAGCTTAATCCAATTATGAGGGTTTAAGATTTATGATAAGTAATTATTAGGATTTTTTATAGTGTTGTTTTAATATGTAATTATAATAATTTATTATTAAGCATATTTTACTAGAATTATTGATTCTATATGAATTATCTTTGTTTATAAGTCGTGTAGTCTATAATATTAGAGTAAATTGTACGAATGGTCCATGTGGTTTACACATATTCTCACCGTTAGTTTCTGTACTTTATTTGTTGCATGGATAGTTCAAAACTTCAAAAGTTGTTGCACACTTAGTATCTCATCTACATAAAATGACTAAAATACCCTTGGTGATAATATCTATTTTGCTCTTCCGTAAGATGGTATTTTAATCATTTTAGGTACATAAGGGACTAAACGTGCAACAATTTTTGAGTTTTTCAACTGTCCAAGCAACAAAAAAGTATAAGGACTAATGGTGAGAAATGTGTAAACTATATGTACCATTCATGCAATTGACTCATAATATTATTTGTGTTATTTATTTGTGTTTTGAATAATCTGACATCTCTGATATGCTATTTATATTGTGATTTTAAAGTGTGACATTTCGTTGAATTAGACACCTCAATGTCTTTAAAATATAGGAGTCTTTCGTATTTGTTGCGACTCGAATTAAAAACCAGAATTACATATGATTGAATCAGAATGAATGATTAGAAGTGGTGATTGATTCGAATCAAATTAGTCAAAATTGGTTTATAGAGCGAGGTTCAAATGAGTACGGTAATACTAAGTGGGATTAGGGGAACCAATAAGAATATGTCACGTGTCACCAAACCTATTTTCATCCACATTTTTAAAAATTAAATATCACCCAAACGGTAAGTCGAAAAATCACAAAAATTGCACCATAAAAATCATCATTTTTTCTTTTCGATTAGAGATCTCACAAGGTATACTTTCGACGAACTTTTTTTTCATCGTTTTTTTGTTGAGTTTTGAAAAGAACTAACACATGTAATACCAACGAGTAACACATGTGATAATAATATTGTAATTTGTAAAACCCATAAAAAAGTCGTTGAAAATATACCTTGTGAGATGTCGAATCGAAGAATAAAAAACGCTGATTTTTATGGTGCAATTTTATAACACCCCGCATTTTACACAACATATTTTAATATTATAAACCTGGAAGCGCGTTCCCAAAACATATTTGACGAGTTTACATGAACCAAACAACTACCTTTTTACAAACAAACTATTCCATCGCTACATATTTTACAATTCATATTAGTTACATAACCATATTAATCTAAAACGGGTGTTATATAAAACTTTTCCAAAAGATATTAACAAAAGATCAGAGTTAGCGCGTGCAGTCAAACATCCAGTCAGCTACCACATCCCGCTTTACATCAAAACTAACCAAAATCTGCAAAACATTTAACAACGAGGGATTAGCTTATTGCTAAGTGAATGGAACCGTAACCAACGGTTCAATCCAATCATAACAAGTCTTACAACAAGATAAACTTAAACACATAAACACATAAGTACATGAGGACCGACGGCTCCTGGTATAATATCACAGTCACCTGCAATCACTGGTATACTATCACAGTGATTTACCGATAGCCTGATTACTACCTTCGCTGACATAGGTTAATTTTCAACTATGTATATCCAAGAAACCCAGACAACTACACAGTAGTAACCAAACCCAACCATTGTTGACCTCACTCCGAATCATCTCAACAACTAGTCACATAAAGGCATATCATATGCAGCTATGAAAAACTAACTGAACAACTTTTACAACTGTATCAATCAACTCAATCAATATAATCAACAACTGAATAACTGAAATTAACATGGCAATAACTACAACTGAAACTATCCTGGTTTACCCGTTGTAACCGAACCCGTTACAACTGGGTTGAACCGAGGACTACGGTAACCACTCACCGATATCTGAACTTCTGAACTCAGTGGTCTAATCTTACTGAGTTACTGCACACTTATCTTGAATTACAAACAACAACAAGTTAGTAATAATTCAAAGCCATTTTTCATAATATAAACATATATCAAAATGTAACATAAAGCTACATCATTGTCAAGTTGTAAACATAGACTATACTAACTCACAAGCTTATCATAACAAATTCAATTTATCTTCATACCTATATAGGTAACTAGAGGTTCCAACTAACAATATAACCTATTTTTACTACTGTATATGCTTGGTCATAATAGTCCACAAATATCCTACAGAATTAAACACAGTTACAAAAATCTGATCGGCTGAAATCTATACAATCGCGTCGCGACATGTATCAAATCGCGTCGCGATATTCACCTAATCGCGTCGCGATTTCAAACGGTACAGCAGACCCTGAACCTGCTACTGCATCAGCTCCGAATCCAAACCAAAATCACATAAACCCAGATTTATATTCGAATTCTAGCAACAAATTAACATCTATTACTATCACAAACATTATATAACATATATTCATCTTCAATTCACCATAAAATCAGTAGTTTCAAACATGTAGTCATCAAAGATCAACTTATATCCAATCAATATTTCTATCAAATTCAAACTAATATACTCATGAACCAAAATAAGAATACTTACTATTAAGATGGATGAACAAGAGAATGATAATCCAACAAAGAATCTGATTTCTACTAATTGAAATCCAAGTACAAGTTAATTACTACTTTTCTTCTTTGATTTCATTAAATTATTTGAAGTGAAATTTGTTAAGGAAATGAGAGGATTTTGATAAATGAAGAACAAACAAATTAGGTGGTATAAGTCGGTTGATCCACCGCCCCACTTTTTTTAATTGGTATAATTTTATACCCCTTCTAAGCCTATTGTCTGGAACCTGAAAATACCCGCGAAGCAAAATATTTTATTTTACCATCAAATTCAACTTTTTAAAACAAGTACAATTTTATTAATCACAACAAAACATGTAGCCCATTGACTCGTTTATTTTCAAATAACCCAACTAAAACTTAATAAAATACAATTTATTTTCGGTCCCAGAAACCGGGTGTTACAAATCTACCCCCCTTAAAAAGATTTCGTCACCGAAATCTAATCATACTCATTTAACTCCGAATCTTAATATTACTAATCTTTATTCTAAAACATATATTAAAACCAAGTTAAATCAAAGTATACCTGTCGTGTCGTCATCCAGCCCAAGCATTTCTCCCACAGTCATCTGAAATGCTCTACCAGTCGCTGGCGGTATAGTCTTTCTCTTTTGTCCAACAGATGACGCAGAACCCGAAGTCGAGTCCCTTTCCAATCCAGATCCCATCCTAATCTTCTCCGGACACTTTCCTGATCTATGTCCCTCTTTATGACAATTCCAGCAAACAAACTGAGGAGAAGTACAATCTCGCATATTATGCCCAAACAAACCACACTTAACACATCTCGCTGTCTCAGAAGTACATGGTCCAGAATGCTTTGACTTACAGCTAACACACCACGGATTGCTCCCAACTGAATCATCACTAAAACCCACTCTTCTACTTTGTCGTTTGTTCCCCGAAGAATTACTCTTAACCTGTGAAGAAGTCTTTTCCTTACTTAACTTATCTGTAGCCCTAATATCACCATCGACTGACCGAGCTAATGTAAAAGCCTGAGTCAAAGTATTAGCCAATCTCACAGACGTCCGATAGTTTGGTGGTAAAGTTCCTACAAAATGATTAATCCTCATCCTATCGTCTGGGACCCATTGTTGTACAAAACGTAAATTCTCAGTGAACTGGGTAATAAGGTCATCAATCGACATCTGTTCAGTCAACTTCAAATCCATAAACTCCTGCCTAATCCTAATCATATCAAACTCAGAACAGAATTGCTTGCAAATCTCAGTATGGAAATCTGCCCAACGAATAGATGATCTCTGCTCAGATGTTAGATGTGCAGTTATGGAATCCCACCAATTCATAGCCTGTCCTTTCAATAATTGCACAGCATATCCAACTTTTAATTCCTCCTCACACTGACACACTTCAAACTTTCGTTCCGTATCCCTTAACCAATTCAAAGTCACCGCAGGATCATTACTTCCCTCAAATTCTTTTGGACCACTAGATTTGAACGTCTTAAAAGAACACAATCTTTTCTGTTGATTTGGTGAAGGAAACTGATAACCAAAATCTCTTTGCTGAGCCGATCTAGAATGTTGCTCATGCAAATATAATTGTTCTACTTTCCTTAACCTTAACACCTCATCCTCTAACTGTAACTGATAATCATCTTGATTAGATTCTTCCTGATTAACATTTGAAGTACCAGCCTGCCCATGATTACCTTCTCGAACTACCGGTTGAACTACCGGATTCTCATTTCTAGATGCATTATTAGGAGTCGGGTTCTCGTTATCTGCCATTCCTGTACTCAAAACAATAACTTACAACTTGTTAATCGTTAGTACTTACTATACTAACCAATCAACCCCCCGTTCAATAGCTAATCCCACTACCGGAATGTTTGACTAACACCTACTAGATTTGGGATTGAACATTTGCAAATGCCCAATTCACCTAAACCTATGCTCTGATACCAACTTATAACACCCCGTATTTTACACAACATATTTTAATATTATAAACCTGGAAGCGCGTTCCCAAAACATATTTGATGAGTTTACATGAACCAAACAACTACCTTTTTTCAAACAAACTATTCCATCGCTACATATTTTACAATTCATATTAGTTACATAACCATATTAATCTAAAATAGGTGTTATATAAAACTTTTCCAAAAGATATTAACAAAAGATCAGAGTTAGCGCGTGCAGTCAAACATCCAGTCAGCTACCATATCCCGCTTTATATCAAAACTAACCAAAATCTGCAAAACATTTAACAACGAGGGATTAGCTTATTGCTAAGTGAATGGAACCGTAACCAGCGGTTCAATCCAATCATAACAAGTCTTACAACAAGATAAACTTAAATACATAAACATATAAGTACATGAGGACCGGCGGCTCCTGGTATACTATCACAGTCACCTGCAATCACTGGTATACTATCACAGTGATTTACCGATAGCCTGATTACTTCCTTCGCTGACATAGGTTAATTTTCAACTATGTGTATCCAAGAAACCCAGACAGCTACACAGTAGTAACCAAACCCAACCGTTGTTGACCTCACTCCGAATCATCTCAACAACTAGTCACATAAAGGCATATCATATGCAGCTATGAAAAACCAACTGAACAACTTTTACAACTGTATCAATCAACTCAATCAATATAATCAACAACTGAATAATTGAAATTAACATGGCAATAACTACAACTGAAACTATCCTGGTTTACCCGTTGTAACCGAACCCGTTACAACTGGGTTGAACCGAGGACTACGGTAACCACTCACCGATATCTGAACTTCTGAACTCAGTGGTATAATCTTACTGAGTTACTGCACGCTTATCTGGAATTACAAACAACAACAAGTTAGTAATAATTCAACGCCATTTTTCATAATATAAACATATCTCAAAATGTAACATAAAGCTACATCATTGTCAAGTTGTAAACATAGACTATACTAACTCACAAGGTTATCATAACAAATTCAATTTATCTTCATACCTATATAGGTAACTAGAGGTTCCAACTAACAATATAACCTAGGGTTAATAGACAATTTCGTTACTGTACTTTCCGAAAAAGTTCAATTTAGTTACCGAACTTTTGTTTGGTTCAATTGAATTACTGAACATTTAAATAATTGATCAAATTGTTACTCAAGTTTCTAATCATACACATATTAGTTACTGTAGTTTACGAAAATGTTCAATTTCGTTATCGAACTTTCATTTTTTTGGAATAAAAAACGAGGATTTTACACTTGTAAACCGGTTTTGTAAGTTTAGTAATTCAATTGAACCAAATAAAAGTTCGGTAACTAAATTGAACTTTTTCGAAAAGTACAATAACAAAATTGTCTATTAACCCTTGAACCTATTATTACTACTGTATATGCTTGGTCATAATAGTCCACAAATATCTTACAGAATTAAACACAGTTACAAAAATCTGATCGGCTGAAATCTATACAATCGCGTCGCGACATGTATCAAATCGCGTCGCGATATTCACCTAATCGCGTCGCGATTTCAAACGGTACAGCAGACCCTGAACCTGCTACTGCATCAGCTCCGAATCCAAACCAAAATCACATAAACCCAGATTTATATTCGAATTCAAGCAACAAATTAACATCTATTACTATCACAAACATTATATAACATATATTCATCTTCAATTCACCATAAAATCAGTAGTTTCAAACATGTAGTCATCAAAGATCAACTTATATCCAATCAATATTTCTATCAAATTCAAACTAATATACTCATGAACCAAAATAAGAATACTTACTATTAAGATGGATGAACAAGAGAATGATAATCCAACAAAGAATCTGATTTCCACTAATTGAAATCCAAGTACAAGTTAATTACTACTTTTCTTCTTTGATTTCATTAAATTATTTGAAGTTAAAGTTGTTAAGGAAATGAGAGGATTTTGATAAATGAAGAACAAACAAATTAGGTGGTATAAGTCGGTTGATCCACCGCCTCACTTTTTTTAATTGGTATAATTTTATACCCCTTCTAAGCCTATTGTCTAGAACCTGAAAATACCCGCGAAGCAAAATATTTTATTTTACCATCAAATTCAACTTTTTAAAACAAGTACAATTTTATTAATCACAATAAAACCTGTAGCCCATTGACTCATTTATTTTCAAATAACCCAACTAAAACTTAATAAAATACAATTTATTTTTGGGCCCAGAAACCGGGTGTTACAAATTTTTATAAATTTTTGACTTACCGTTTGTGAGATATTTAATTTTAAAAAACGTGGGAAAGTGAGTTTTATGATACGTGTTGTATTCTTATTGATACTCTCATTTTCACTCAATACTATTGTACTCATTTAAAGCTTACCCTTGGTTTATAAATTGAATTCGAGTTTCAATCGTATAATGGACTTGAATTAACAAATAAACACACTTTTTAGTCGTATATTTCAAATAGATAAACGTTATTTTCAAGCTTTGATTATTAAATAAACCTTTTCAAATCTTTATTTTTATATAAAAACTTAATAACATTATAAAACTTTAAAATTCACTAGCTTTTATTATTTATTAAAGATGGTTTAAACATTAAACCAAATTAACTATTTTAGTTGACATTGGTTTAGCTGAATTATATTAGATGATGGTATTTGATTGGTTAGTCAAATTGTGTAGATTGTTCGAGATCGATTAAGGCTGAGTATTGTTTTGTACTCTATATGTAATTTATCAATTACTAGCATACAACACGCGCAATGCGGCGGGAATGATTAACAATCTTTTCGATAACACCTTTATTCAAGTAATTGTATTTTGGCGAAATATATATACATTTTTTAAAAACTGATTTTATTTCAATATTATACTAAAAAACACGTCTGTTACTTTCAAACAAATCAAAGTTTCTCACAAGGCCATCTTCACATAGAGTCTCGATCCATCTAGGTTGTTGTCTAAACCATTATGTGTAGGAAAGTTAATCGCCAGAGCATTGCGATTTCAAAGGTATTTGACAAACCATTGTAAATAGTACATAAGTCACTACGTCTAAACCATTATGCGTAGGTAAGGTAATATTGTACTTTAATCATAAAGAAAATCTAGAAAAATACAACTACCTTAGTATGACATTCACCAACTAATATATGCTTCTTAACAAATAAAACCTTATTTGTTACTTCGTATTAATTTACTACACTACTGATTCGTGATATAATCTGAATAACGAAACTGTTATACTTTTATTGAACAATGTAAAAAGAATATGGGAAGAATATAATCTTATTCTTATTCATGTAATAAAGTTGTTTAAAGATGTGTAATCTTTCAAAAACAATTTAAGTTCAAATTTTAAAGTTAGCAAAAAAGGGTCAAACAAATCCGGTGTAACTTGTAAGTGCAGAAGAAGTCAAACAACGTCACTTGCCACTTGCCAGTATTAAACTTTTTAACCATCACCTGTAGGTTAATGTCGAGGCTTTCAAGTCCACTATTCATAAGTACTCCAAAATTGATAGCGAGGGAGAATGATCAAGGCTTTTAGAGTAGAACTCAACAAGATAACAAAAATGTTAGTAATATCCATATTAGAGTAGAGAAAAAAAACAAACAACATTTCAATGCGTCCTCTCTACTTCAACCAGATAATTGATCCCCCCAAGGATACAAAGAATGGTCACCATTGTTGGGATATGACCACGTAATAAATAAATGCATGTCCGGAAATATTTAAGCCTACGGGGTCGCACGTATTGACACTTATGCTCAATATAATTAATTAATATAAATGTGAGATATATTAATTAATCCGTTCATGAATAAATAAGTAAACGTTATTAAAGTGTTAATTGTACGTTTATTAAAAGGAGAGGGACTTAAATGTAATTAGTAAACTTGGAGAATTCTGGAACATTCCAGAAAACCCTACGAGGCTGGCCCATAGGTTTAGGATAAACCCTAAACTTATTTTCCAAGTTACCTACACCCTATAAATAGAGAGGTAATTAAACCCTGAAAAATAATTAATTATCTTTCTCTCTCTTTGACTTTCGGCAAGACTAAACCAAAAGGGTTTTGTTTTTGACGACTTGTGTGGTTTGACCAAAAAGAGAACGGGGTACTAGCATACGGATTGAGTTGCTGTCGTGTGTGCGATCGTAGAGGGGTTTTACTTTAAACCCTAAACTATTTAATTATAGTTTTATTGGACCTTTGCTAAAAGGTACAATTTTATTCTTAACTAATTACATATACGTGTTTATTCGCTTCCGCAATTGTGTGACAATTTGAATATATTATATTGTATACTCTAACAGTGGTATCAGAGCCACACGTATGTGTTGTAATTAGTTAGATTTGTTAAACATAAATTTGGTGGGGTTGTTTTGTTTGTTCGAAGTAACACAAAGAAAAAAAAAATTTGTGTTTTCGTTGTGGTGTTTATGTGACGGACGAACAAGCAAGAAGAAAAAAAAATATCTATATAATGTTTTTTTGGTTACGATAGGGTCCTGTGAGGATGGACAAGAAAAAAAAAAATTTTTGTTTTTTTTGTTTTGGTGGACAAATCTCACGAACAGTAAAAGAAAAAAAATTGGTTTATATCCCATTCAACTTTCGATGAGAAAAAAAAAAAAATTTGTCCTTTTTGATTGGCATCAAGTCAATAAAGAAAGAAAGAAAGAAAAAAATTATTTTTTTTTGTTTGCTCTTATGCGACATGCGAAAAAACAGAAAAGGTTTTTTTTTTATTTGGTTGTCTGATATACATTGGACCTTAAAGTTAAATTGTTAAACTTTAAATCCCATTGCAAATTTTATGTTTAACAACAATAATAACATGTTTAATGTAAAATTGTTTGTTATTATTAATGTAGCTATTAAATTAGAAAATAAAGGGTATCCATGAATTTCATGCATAATTTGTCATGGATATCACTTTTAAATGATATGCTAGTTAAAATTAATCGTTAATAGTAATGATTATGTATTACTTGTTTAAATTGTTTAATTGACAAGTTGTCCCTAGTTGGCCATGTTTTAGGGTTTTACCAAATGTTGCATGAAATTAATTGTTAATTGATTAGCTGTTTATTTATTTTGCTTATGATTATGATTATTGTAACTTGTAAAGCAAAATGGTTTTATAAAAAATAAACTGGACTAATAACTATGAAATAAGATTTATTATTTTCTTGCAAAATCTTATTGTCAACTCGGGTTGGGCTCACATACCGTAATTTTCTCCCACGACGAGATTTGCAAGTTAATAATTTGTTTTAAACCATGACTAGGAGCTTGTATAAGAGAGGTATCTTCGGCTTGGTGTCTAAGATGACGGGTTGGATAAATAATGTAAAGATCCTAGCCCCTCCTCTGGCCTCTTCATGGCCTCTCTTGTACATGGCCGAAAAGGTTTAAAACATGTTGAATCGTCAATTTTAATAAAAGTGCAATCTCTAATTTAATATGAATATTAAATTAGACATCTTGACGCACGTTAATAAGTGGATTAACTGGAAAATTTTTATTAAAATCTATGATACGAAGATGTGTGCATGCTTCTTCGTACATATTTGATACACATTATCAAATTACTACCCATTTAAATTAAGTCATTTGCCATCCAATTGGTAAGAACACTTGTACTTGCTTTTTGCTCTGCGTGAGACGTAGGTGAATTGTATCCAAGGTAAATTACCACTCATCGTGAGACAGTGGTGGACTATTTATAGTTCTTAATTGGACGACTTAAAGCGAGTTAAGCAGTGAGATCCTTAAGCCCGTGGCATACGATGGGATGAAACATGCTTAATGAAACTTACTGCTTGATCACTAAGTACACATTAAGTCCCATAATTCTAGGAATTGCACTTGTAATGCAATTATTGATCGTCACTTACCTTTTTGAGTACACCATTGCTAGCAGATCAACTGATGTGATGGTGGTATGTCAATTAGGATCCTAGCCTTAAGAAAATTAATTGTTTATACATATATATAAACATTTTGGTATTTAATTTTCTTTAAGGATTTATTATCGAAAATACTAAACTTGAACTTTTATCTATTGTAGATGGCAAATCCTGCACCGAACTCGAATTATTCGGCTTTCAGGCAAATGCTAGAAAAAGAAAAACTTTCTGAAAGTAATTTCAATGATTGGTTTCGTCAACTAAGGATTGTCCTTCGTGTTGAGAAGAAAACTGACATCATTGAAAAGCCGTTGGGACCTGCTCCTGCTGTTACTGCTCTTGCTGAGGAATTAGCAGCATGGAACGCTCTTTATGATCGTCATAATAAAGTTGCTTGTTTGATGCTCGGCAGCATGACTCCCGAACTTCAAAAGCAATTTGAAAATCATAGTTCACTTGATATGATTACAGAGCTTCTTCCAAAGAAATCGGCTACTCCACAAATCCTTGGGATTAGAAGTGGAAAGATCCAGAAAGATAAGAAACCGTAAGCTAAGGGTAAGGCTAGGGGCAAGGGAAAGCAAGGTGCTTATGTCCCTAAACCTAAGCAAACCCCTCCAGCAAAGAAAGAGCATCTGGCTAAGAATGAGGCGTGTCACCACTGTTCTGAAGTGGGACACTGGAAGAGGAGTTGTCCTGCCTATCTTGCTGAGTTGATGAATATGAAGAAGAAGCAAGCCGGTTTGACCGGACCTTCAAGTATCTTCACGATAGAATTATATTCTTTCTCTAATTCAAAATCCTGGGTATATGACACTGGTTGTGGTACACACATTTGTAATACCCTACAGGGATTTAAAGGAAAGAAGAAACTGAAACATGGGGCACTCTACTTGTACGTGGGCAATGGTCTACGTGCAGCTGTAGAAGCCATTGGAAGTTTTGACTTAGTTTTTCCTTCGGGCTTAATCATTGTATTAGACAATTGTCATTATGCACCTACTATTACTAGAGGTGTTGTTTCAGTTTCACTTTTGAAAGATAATGGATTTATCAATGTTTTTACTGATTATGGTATTTCAGTTTCTAAAGATAATGTTCATTATTTTAATGCTATTCCTTGTGATGGTATTTATGAAATTGATATGCATGATCATGTTTCAAAAGTAAATTCTATGTATTCAGTTAGCAACAAAAGAGCCAAGCCTAACTTGGACTCTACCTATCTTTGGCACTGTCATCTTGCACACATTGGAAAGAAACGCATTGAAAGGCTTCAACGTGAAGGGCTTTTAAAATCAAATGATGATGGATCCTTTGATAAATGCGTGTCTTGTGTTTCGGGTAAGATGACAAAGAAACCCTTTCCGCACCAAACACAAAGGGCTGATGTTCTACTTGGAATCATACATACGGATGTTTGTGGTCCATTTAGACATGTGTCAAGACAAGGTGCTAGCTACTTCATCACTTTTACTGATGATTTCAGTCGTTATGGTTATGTTTACTTGCTTAAACATAAACATGAAGTCTTTTAAACATTTAAAGTGTTTAAAAATGAAGTAGAAAATCAACTCGGTAAGACCATCAAGATCCTTCGTTCGGATCGAGGTGGTGAATACTTAAGCCAAGAGTTTAAGGATTATCTAAAAGCGTGTGGAATTGTCCAACAGCTTACTCCTCCATACACACCACAGCATAATGGAGTGTCTGAGAGGAGGAATCGAACCCTGTTAGACATGGTAAGATCCATGATGAACCTTACAACTCTTCCATTATCATTTTGGGATTATGCTCTTGAATCTGCTGTACGTATTCTGAATATGGTTCCAACCAAGAAGGTTGATAAGACACCACAAGAATTGTGGCATGGAAGAGTCCCTAATTTGTCTTACTTAAAGGTCCGGGGATGTGAGGCGCTTGTGAAGCGAGATACGCCTGACAAACTCGAGCAAAGATCTATTAAGTGCATCTTTGTAGGATACCCAAAGGAAACAATGGGTTACTACTTCTACTTTCCTTCTGAAAATAGTGTTAAAGTTGCTCGATATGCTGAGTTCTTTGAAAAGAATCTCATAGCTCAAGAAAATAGTGAGAGGGTAGTAGAACTTGATGAGACTCAAGAGGAAGATGCATCACCTTCTACAAACACTAGCGAACATCAACTTGGGGGGGAAAGTGGTCAAAGTGTTGAACCTCAAGTCGATGTTGTTCCAATTCGTAGGTCCGCAAGGACTATACGTGCTCCAGAGAAGTTGTGTCTAAATGTAGAATCTGAGGAACACGTGTTAGGGGATCTTAATGAACCTCCTAATTTCAAAGCTGCATTATCAGATCCAGAATCTAAAAATGGCTTGAAGCTGCGAATGTGGAAATGAAATCCATGAAAAATAATCAAGTCTGGCGCTTGGTTGATCTTCCACCCAATGCTAAAACCGTTGGCTGCAAGTGGCTCTTCAAGAAGAAGACCGACATGGATGGAAATGTACACACCTATAAAGCTCGTCTCGTAGCGAAGGGTTATACTCAAGTCTACGGAGTTGACTATGATGAAACCTTCTCTCCTGTAGCGGACATTAGGGCTATTAGGATTCTCTTGGCTATAGCAGCGTACTATGACTATGAGATTTGGCAAATGGATGTCAAGACTGCCTTCTTGAATGGTTACTTAGACGAGGATGTCTATATGGTTCAACCTGAAGGTTTTATTAATCCAAAACATCCCAGCAAAGTGTGCAAGCTTCAAAGATCCATTTATGGACTAAAGCAAGCATCAAGAAGCTGGAATAAGAGGTTTGATGAGGAAATCAAAAAGTTTGGATTCACT
This sequence comes from Helichrysum umbraculigerum, assembly GCA_949592205.1. Classification (NCBI taxonomy): domain Eukaryota; kingdom Viridiplantae; phylum Streptophyta; class Magnoliopsida; order Asterales; family Asteraceae; genus Helichrysum; species Helichrysum umbraculigerum. Next base: position 768,771 of record CATIUR010000001.1, read on the forward strand.
CAAAACCCTGATGAGCCATGTGTATATCAAAAAGCTAGTGGGAGTAATGTTACTTTCCTTGTCTTATATGTTGATGATATATTGATCATAGGAAATCACATTCCAATGTTACAAGATGTAAAATCCTACCTTGGGAAGTGTTTCGCTATGAAAGACTTGGGAGAAGCAGCATTTATTCTTGGAATCAAGATCTATAGAGATAGAACAAAGCGGTTAATTGGACTAAGTCAAAGTGCTTATATTGATAAGATCTTAAAGAGATTTAAGATGGAAAATTCTAAGCGTGGAAATGTTCCGATGCAAGAAAGACTTGACTTGAATAGCAAACAGTGTGCTTCTACACCTGCTGAGGTGGAGCGTATGCAAAGGGTTCCTTATGCTTCGGTTGTTGGATCTATAATGTATGCGGTTAGATGCACTAGACCTGATGTGGCGTTCGCACAGAACATAACCAGCCGATTTCAACAGAATCCAGGTGAAAGTCACTGGACTGCTGTGAAAACTATTCTCAAGTACCTGAGGGCTACTAAAGATATGTTCCTAGTTTATGGTGGAAATCCTGAAGCAGAGTTCAAAGTGACTGGATATTGTGATGCTGGATTTCAGACCGATAGAGACGATATGAAGTCTCAGACAGGATACGTCTTCATCTTAAATGGAGGCGCAGTGGACTGGAAGAGCAAGAAGCAATCCACAACTGCCATGTCTGCAACAGAATCAGAGTACATAGCATCTTCGGAAGCTGCGATGGAAGCTGTCTGGATTAGAAAATTTATTTATGGGCTTGACGTGGTTCCAACAAATAAAAACCCCATAGAGTTATACTGCGATAACTTAGGAGCAATTATCATTGCCAATGAACCTGGAGTTCAGAAAGGGGCCAGACATTATCCTAGAAGATATCACTATGTTGGAGAGCAGATCGAATTAGGTGAAATCAATCTACTCAAAGTTCGCACAGATGATAATCTAGCTGATCCGTTTACGAAGGCTTTACCTAAGGGAAAGCTTAATCAACATGCTGAGGGCATAGAACTTCGTTTTGCTAGTTATTTCATGTAACTCTGTGTTTTAGTGTTTGGATAAAGGATGTTAGACAATTATTATGCAATAAATGAATTAAAATACTTGGTATGTTTGTTTTCATTTAATAATTAATTGTATCCTATTTTTGCATGTTTAAATCCTTGAGTAATTCTTATATTATTCTAAAATGTCCATTATCGATCAACTATGTGGGAATATAGTTGAACTAAGATAAATCTGAGTGATTGGTATGGATGGTCCCTCCAAACTCACATGGTATTCATAAGATGCATATCGGACTACCCCAACTGACAAGTTATCATTTTATGGATCGGCGTCATTAAGTGAAACTTGTAAATGGTTGCTTTACTTATCCTTAGACTTGAGATGCAAGCAGGTCTTGCATGTATGGATTGCATCTTTTTGATATAGTTCTAGCTATCCTGAATAAGGTAGTAATAAAGGGCTATTTTTAAAAGTGTAGTGAAGTACATGACTGACACGTGTAGTCAAGATAGGATTTGTTCCTTCAATTAGCTATTGAAGTATGATACCACTGGGCCCCTCATTAGAATTAATTAAGATGTGTGTACGGCCGTACCCAAATGAATTCTAGATTGTCTCAATTGATTTGGTAATCTTGATTGATTAAAGGAATGAGAAACAGAATCGTTAACTTATGGAATGACATTGATCCATATCCATAATTAACAAGGTATCTGAAACAAAGGGATAGTGAAGACTAAAATAATTTTCTTAAGAAGCTTGATTATACTTTAAGAAATTATATTATACTTTGTGAAACTATAATAAATTTTAAGAAACTATACTTAAACATTTTCGGGGGCATTGGCGAGTTGCTAGACACTTACCGATGTCATTGCTTTTATTAATGACATGCTCAAGTGGGAGCTGTTGGGATATGACCACGTAATAAATAAATGCATGTCCGGAAATATTTAAGCCTACGGGGTCACACGTATTGACACTTATGCTCAATATAATTAATTAATATAAATGTGAGATATATTAATTAATCCGTTCATGAATAAATAAGTAAACGTTATTAAAGTGTTAATTGTACGTTTATTAAAAGGAGAGGGACTTAAATGTAATTAGTAAACTTGGAGAATTCTGGAACATTCCAGAAAACCCTACGAGGCTGGCCCATAGGTTTAGGATAAACCCTAAACTTATTTTCCAAGTTACCTACACCTTATAAATAGAGAGGTAATTAAACCCTGGAAAATAATTAATTAGCTTTCTCTCTCTTTGACTTTCGGCAAGACTAAACCAAAAGGGTTTTGTTTTTGACGACTTGTGTGGTTTGACCAAAAAGAGAACGGGGTACTAGCATACGGATTGAGTTGCTGCCGTGTGTGCGATCGTAGAGGGGTTTTACTTTAAACCCTAAACTATTTAATTATAGTTTTATTGGAGCTTTGCTAAAAGGTACAATTTTATTCTTAACTAATTACATATACATGTTTATTCGCTTCCGCAATTGTGTGACAATTTGAATATATTATATTGTATACTCTAACAACCATGTCACTGCCATTTTAGTGTTAGTGGTGCTTTGATGTCCATATCCAATGATGACCCGTGCTACAAGTCTATGAGTCTTAGAATACATCATATAATAAGTTCATGCAATTAATTATCCCAATACGAAATTGATAACGAAACACGACACACACAGAGGTTGTTGACTTTCTTCAGTCAACTAAATTCTCTTTCGAATCGAAATTCGACAATCTAATGACAAATCTGAAGATTGCAAATGTTGATATCACTATTCCAGTTTAGGAACTATAACCTTCGTACTCTTATTTATTAGAAATTGTAATATATCAAAACATTCGAAATCGATAGAAGTGCATGTCAGATCAACAATAGTCAAACACATGAACAGTCACATGAATCCTTACGTACCATTGTTGAATTATTTATGATGTTTGCAAACGGATTCAACGGAAAAAGACCTGCAAATTAGATCAAATTAGAGCCTAGTTCAGTATAGAGTAAACCACTACAAATCATCAACAACTTAGGACCAGAATAGCACTTTCAATTTTCTTCTTATACTAAAATACTAAATAATTATAAATCATAATGGAAATGTAACCATCACTTTCAGGGGAAAAAATGCATTTGACCACAATACCATAATACAGTATAAAGTAAAGACCGATGATACTTCATTCCAATATTACATATATTTAGACCACCACTTCCAACCACCTATAGTCCCCACCGTCATATACATTGTTACTATCTTGTTGTTCTTATAAACCAAAAAAAAAGAAAAGAAAAGAATACCTGCATTTTTCTTTCATAAAAGTAGGAATGTGCATTAAATCATACTTGTAGGGTAATAGTCTAAGAAAAGATGATGTATGTATGATATGCAGTTGCAGACATTGAAGACAATAGGTAGATATAGACAACTTAACCTCGCTATTTGATTTAAGAGATGATGAATATAATCTGGAACATGCAAATACATGTAGACACATTTGTAAAAAAAGAAAAGCACATCTGTTCTAATAACCAAATAAATGGATTGAACTTTAAACAAATATACCGGTAAGTATATACGCATTAAAAATCAATTCAATGATAAAAGAAACTTAAGGATTTCGGTCAATATTATACCTTATTTCAATGACACTCAGATGACACTCTTGACTATGAAAAACACATTGTGCAAATTGAGTGTCAAAAGGAATCATTGCAAATTCGATCACAGCATACAAATGGATCATTATTCACAAATAACATATACTAATCAAACCTGTACCAGAGAGAACTTCACATCGTAATTGTAACCTTTAAATCATCGGATATTCCCATAGACCCAACTGCTATCCCGAATACAACTTCACTTTCACCACGTGAATCCTAAATATTGAGTTCTGTCACCAATTTGAAACCTGAAAACATAAATAGTTTCGCTACACCACGAAACAGAGCGGTAATACCGATCCCTAAATCGGTTATGGGTACGGTTTTTGCAATTATGATTAAATTGAACGGCACAAAACGATAGATACGAAAATAAAAAACGACATCGATTTTAAAAATCCCCACCATTGTACGAAACATTATCTTGAGACGGCACATATTGGTTTTGAACGCCGGCATGGTTGTTGGGTTGAGGAGGGAGGCTGTGGGAGAGTAGGGATAATCAAATACTGTGTATTTAGCAGCGGTAATAGTGTAATACGGGGTTTTGGAAAACACGTTAGGTTTTTATTAGCAGGGGCAAATTCGTAACTTCTGATCTTACTTTTTCTAAGGATTCAACCAAAACAATGGAAATGCTTAATAGTAGTGTAAGATAATAGTAGTGTAAGATAAGATACATAGTAACCTATGAGATTTTTATTAGTATTAAATAAACATGGTATAAAACCATGTTTAATCCTCATACCAAGTTATCAATGACAGACTGCCTCCCTCTACAGTTAGCCGTTACCAATAGCCTTCATAACTCCGTCAATATTTTTCAGGAGGTGGTGTTCATGGTTCCAACAATAAATTCTTATATGATAGGTGCATGAATACTTTATTCCTTTTACTTAAATGATTTAGATACTTTTTGAATGCTAAACTTCTTATGCTAAAATGTTAATATATATATATATATATATATAGATGTTGATATGCTAAGTTTATATGATAGTTACAAAAATATTCAGTGTATACTTTATTCCTTTTACTTAAATGTTTTAGATGCGTTTTGAATGCTTAACTCCTTATGCTAATATGTTAATATATATATATATATATATATATATATATATATATATATATATATATATATATAGCAACATAAATATGTATTAATCTTAATCTTAATTTATAAATATATGCAACAAAATACAAATCTTTCAAGATCAAAATAGCTTGATTGAATATTTTGAGATGCGCCCAATGATGAAATCTCATATTAAATAGTTATCGTGGTGACGGCAATTAAATTTGTTGAGTTGGATGTCTTAAATTGATTACCACTTACAAATTTAAGTAACACTGACTGATATAAGAGTACTTACTGAGGGGCAAGGGCATCTCGACTACTGTTTATCGAATTAATAGAACTGCTGGTGACATGTAGGTTCTAAAAACATTTTTTTGATTTTTTATTTATTTATAAAACGCACGGTCTACTAAAGAGAACCGTGGACCAGTCACATTTTTTTATCAAAAAATTTAAGCAGGACCAAGGTTCTAAAAAAGGAACCGCGATCAATTAGTTTAACCAGTCAATGTTCTTGAACACGGTTTTAGACTATCAACTGTGGTCCGTCTGGTTATTAGATCACGAATTTTCTTACCGTGGTCCTTTTACTTTGCAAATAGGCTTCTCCCCCCATAGCCCATCTTTCGTGGTCCATATATGTTTTTAACCATGTGCCATTTGATTTTGTGTAGTAGTGTTATTGAGGCCAATATAGGTACTGCTTTTAGTTGTTAGCATAGTTTCGTAACTGCCCAGATTGTAAGTCCACGTGCACATGTAAGTCCAAAACAGTTACAAAGAAAACTTGAAAACAGGGTGCTAACTTCCTAAATCAGATTAAAAGATATGCAATGACGTACATATTAGTATTAACCTATTTTTCTCTTTTGGTGAAGTGTCTAGGTACAGTATATGGCTGCCGGCATGTAAGTCCACGTGTGCTTGTAAGTCCAAACAGTTGTATACGCATTCACTTGAATGTACTTAGGCATGATCCAGTACTAGTTATGTTCAAAATAGATATATATCTAAGGAATATTATTCTTTTGCTTGAAACGAGACATATAGTATACAATTGTCGGCTTGTAAGTCCGTATGTTCATGTGAGTCCAAATGGCTGTATACATATTCACTTGAATGTACTAATCTCATTTCAAGTTTATCATTTTAAAATCTTTGGATTAGTGGTAATCATTTATGCTATGTATGTATTGAGTATAAATCAGTAGACTCTTTAAAATTAAAAATGTATCCTTTTTACTAAGTGAAATCTAACTTTTTATCATTAAGATTAGAAAGTGTGTTTAACTAATGTTTGAGTGGGTTTAGAGTGGACATATATACTAACAATCGAAGTAGACTTATTATTTCCTAATAAAATATGTCCACCTGATCTGATCCCAAAGCAGACCAAAATTCCTACCCAAAAAGATTTTAATTTAAGTTATTTTCTTTATTTGGTCTTAGTGTATGATGAACGCCAAAATGTGCTATTTTATAGTGCCAATTGCCCCGTTATTTAGTTGATTTCTTATGCATTTTATTTGAATTCGATACTCATTGCGTTCATATTTGCATTTAGGAATTATTTGGAGCTTGAATTATAAAAGAAGCGGAAATCGAGTAAATATCGAAGAAAAGATGCTAAAAAGGTTAAAGGTTGAAGAAAGGAGGTCGATTGGCTGAGAAGTTGGAGATTGCAATCCATACGGCGTATGGAATTCCATACGGCGTATGGATCAGTTGAGCCGGGCCGCCAGAAGACGCGGGTTAAACCCATGGGCTTTGCAATCCATACGGCGTATGGAATTCCATACGGCGTATGGATTGATTCGGCAGAAACCCTAAATACTTCATTTTGCTCTCATTTTGAGGCTACCACTTCACATACTTTTCTCCAGTCAATTTCTTCATATATAAAACCATTTTCTGGAGCTTTTGAAGTAGAAAAGAGGAAGAGGAATCAAGAACTTTCATTCGTTCGATCATTATTTCGATATTTCGGTTCGAATACATTTCTTTCTTTCGTTTAATTATGATTATTGGAATGCTTATGAATCTGATTTGCTGTAGAAATATGACTAGCTAAGTTTTTATTACAATTGTTTAGATGATCATACTCAGATGATGATTTGATTATTGAATTGCGGATTATTTTGGTTTTTATGAATGTTTATATGTTTATTCGAAGATCCATGTTTAATTGTTGAATCTTGATGATAACCTAGCGTGATGATCCATTGATTTATGATTGAGTTCTCTATTGATTGGTCATTATTGATGATTGTTGGTTTTAATTGATGATTATCACTAAATAGATTGAGTTTGATAGGCTAGGATCGATTATCATTAAGAATTGGCAATGAATGTGATAACTAGTAATAGTTATAGACTTTGTTGATTCAAGTTATAAGGGTAAATCATATAAACGGTGTAGTTTTAATCCATAACACAATTCGGTGGATAACGTTAAATTGAACTGTTAGCGGGTTGAAAACAACTTCATATCTTTCTTGATTGTGTTTAATCAATTAATCTTGTAAGGATAATTGGTATATTTGTCATGTCACAATAAGAGCCGCATATCTGCAATTCAATAAAGTGATAATCGGATTATGAGGAAACTAGTCTAAGCAATTGTACTACTTCTACCATTTGAATTTATTCTTTTATTTTAATTAAGTTATTTTATTATTTCTTATTTTATAGTTAAGCTTTATTTAATAAATCATTTCTTTTATAATTGTTTATCAATTGTTCGATCGGAACTAAAACGTCCCCACTTTTTACTGCTTTCATTAATTGTATCGATTTCCAATTTGTTAATATTGATATCCGTTCCCTGTGTTCGACTCGGACTTACTGAACTATACTATATATGATCAGGTATTCTTGCCTGTGTTGTGTGTAGTAAGTCAGGTAATTTCCATTTTAAAACTAAAGCCCCGTTTACCCGACATCAAGTTTTTGGCGCCGTTGCCGGGGAACGGTTTGTTTTAATTTGACAATTTGGAACTTGATCTTTGTATATTGTTATTTAAGTTCAGTTCTGTTTTATTTATTTTTTTTCGAATTATATTTTTGTGTTTAGGATTGTTTAGTAAGTAATTCAATTAGGGTCTTGTTCTACTGATTCGGGAATTATATCACAGGAAGTTTATGACCCGATCAAGGAATCCTCATCTCGCTGATCCTTTTGAAGATCCTGAAAGGGTCTTTCGTCAGAGAAGACGGTTTGCTTCTGTACCACCCAACTCAAGTTTACACCACAACCTTCCGTCGTATTCAGAAGGGGATTTTGGAGAGTATCTTCGATCCTTATTCGAACCTCCTATCAATCAGGCAGACCCAAGAGACGCAATGGCAGAAGATATCGCCAACATAACGCTCGAAGAGTATTCGAGTCGGATGCGTAATGACCGTGGCACTGGAGTAGTAAGGCCAGCGATTGCACAAGATGTGGAGTTTGAAATCAAGGGACAGTTCCTCAAGGAGCTTAGGGAGAATCCTTTCCGAGGAGAAGAAAGGGAGGATGCTAATGATCATGTGGAGAAAATCGTTGAGATAGCCGATATGTTCAACGTTCCTAACATCACACGCGATCAAGTTATGCTCAGGGGTATTCCCAATCACACTCAAGGGAGCTGCAAAGAGATGGATTCAAAACGAGCCAGCTGGATCCATAACCACATGGGAAGACCTTCGCACGAAGTTTCTGAAGATGTATTGTCCTCCTTCCAAAACTTCAAAGATGATTGACGAGATCAGAAATTTCAAGCAGGAAATGGATGAGTCACTACACCAAGCGTGGGAGAGATATAAGGACCTGATGCATAAGTGCCCACAGCACGACCTGAACGATCAGCAAGTCGTGAGTATTTTCTATAAAGGAGTGGATCGTGCCACGAGACAGCAACTGGATTCTCAAGGGCCTATTCCCAAGAAAGTCCCTCGTGATGCGTTGACTGCCATTCGCGACCAAGCGAAACACTCTCAGTTATGGGATGATGGCACTTCTAGACGGAAGAGGTCTGTGAATGATGAAGATGGATTTGCAGCCATCACCGCTAAGCTAGATAACATGGGCAGAGATATTGTTACGCCCGCAACGGTCGTTATCGAAGCGGGCACAACAGTGGGGTTGTTTTAAATTTATAGAGCTGGGGATTTCCTAAGCTAATACTACTTTCAGCCCTAATTAGGTTACTAGGGTAGTAAGCAGTATGTTGACTCAGGTGTCGTTCTTACACTACAACGGGCATGGGATCTTAGGCGTTCTAATTATCTTTTGTAATCTAGCTAGGTTTTAAAATAAGAGTTGGTTTGATTTGGTTTTATGACTAATCTACGGAAAAATAAATGCAGAAAAGGAAAGGATGTTTGTACGGAGGCTCAGAGAACAGTGGATACGAGAGTGTTTACTATGATGCTGGTATATGCCTTGGATAGTAGTTATGGGTGTTAAAGCCACTAGTTATGATGATTAATCCGTTGAGTAACCGGAACTTAAATTAACACGAAGTATTATACCTACGGCAGTTCCTTAGCTTATCCCGCGTATTTAAACGTTATACGAAGTACTGTGCCGTTTTATTGTTTTTCCTTAGCATTGATTCAAATTACCAGTTTGCTCATTGGATACCCTATATTATCAATGATGTATAATTACGATCCTATCAAATATCTAACGTAAAGGTCTCTACAATCAGATAAATAATATGTCACATGGATAGCAATTATATAGTGTCAGATACACCGGAAGTTCTCCCAAATGTACTGATCAATTCAATCAACAGTTATTCTCTAATCCTATTCCCCAATCTCTGACAAATGTGTGTCGGTATCATGGCACGAATTGTTGAATAAACAATAAAGTGAGCAGGAGTTACCCTACGGAATAGGTTGGATTAACTTGTCTAACTGTCAATTGAATTGTTCATCATTAATCATATAAATCACCTTAACTATTACATGCACATCACTCTACTGTATAAACATCAACTTATATCTGAAAACCCTAATCATGCAGTTACATATAGTAATCGGAGGTTCAGTTCTAGCATGCAGCATTCCTAAGGCAGCAATCAAACAAGAACATGCAATAGGAAGGCACACAGATAACTATTCCTATTTCATACTGTATCACATAACCAGATAATTGGATCATAAATATCCCGAAAGGTCTCTCAAAGATATTCAATATATGAACTTGAATCTAACCTATCTTTAATCCTATGCTCCGTATCTCTTATGATGTAGTTTCAATCTAGAGAATACAGCCATGTCGAGTTCAAATGCTTCATCATACATAGAATAGGTAGATTACGTACCACTAATAACTGGCCAGGTTTTAGCAGGAAGTTTCTAACCACAGCATAAGTTGGATAGGTAAACAATTGAGATTCAATTCATAAATTCAGATACAGTTTAATATTCACACAGACAGAGTAACAGTATGTTTACAATTGGGATTCATTATTTCCACAACGGATTGTGCCCACGACTTTCATAGCTTCCACGTTCCGTACTACACACATTCGTGATGATTCCGGCGCTATACAAATGAAAGCCGTATAACGTTACCTCCGTTGTTTCATAATGGTGTCATCCCAATTGCATTTTAAATCATAACTACTTAAGCATAACCATTATCATAGCAAACACAGATTTGTCTAGCCTAGCATGGCATCTCTAGCAATCAATACAACGTAAACATAATATAAGCAAATCATATTTATGAAATAAAGGAAAGAGATATAAATATAACCTGAATATTTATTACAGACAAATCTTCGTGACCAAAGTCTCAGAGTGACTCCGTACAGACGCTACAACTACCGCTACGCTAACTAGCTACTCTTTCTATTTCTCCTCTAACTCCTAAGAGTAGTGCTAGAGAGAGAAAGTAGAGAGAGAGAGAGTGTGTGAGAGAGAAAGTGAAAATTCTATGAAAGAATTGGTGTGTGAAATGAGGATGGAGAGGTCACTATTTATAGGCAAGCCATGGATCCAAGAGTACAAGCACACAAGCACACGTACAAGCAAACGAAGCAAGACGGAGGCCGTGTGTGACCAAAAGAGGCCGTGTACGGCTCTGTACAGGCCATGTACGGCCCTGTATAGGCCGTGTATGGCCCTGGGGTGGCCGTGTGCTAGGCTGTGTGATTTTTCTGACTTTTCTCGCTTCTTCGGAAGGCCGTATCTTCTTCGTTTTGGGTCCGTTTGACTCGATTCTTTCGCCTACGGCTTCGTAATTCCGTTACGCTTCTAATGATGCCAATTTGGTAGAAATTAGATTTGTGGGGCCCATGCGTGTCCAGAATATGTTTTGTGGCTTTCGGCTACGCTGTAACTTGCATAACTTTTTCGTCCTTGATCCGTTTTGAGCAATCCTTATATCCACGTTCTCGTAATCTCCATAGCTTCAAAATAAGATAAATGTGAGGTCTTGGTATGGAGTTTACAGTAGATTTAGGGATTGGCTCAATTTGGTGCCCATTTCAGTGTATTTTCAGCCCTTTTCGTATAGTTTTGGAAAGTCCGTCAAGTTTTCACCTTTATAACAAAATATGATAAATAATGATGTTTTAAGGATGTTTTTGTTATAAAAGGCCTAAATATGGGGTCAATAATGTAGGTAAAAACGTGACTTTTTACGCTACATCAAATATCCCACACTTAGAGTTTTGCTTGTCCTCAAGCAATTCCGCCTGTCAACTATACCCAGAAACTTTTTTCTGAAAAAATGTTTTTACGGGAGTCGTAAACATAAGTAAAAATACGAAAATAATCAAATATTCCCTCAGGTGTAACATAGGAGATATGCACACGATGTATCCAACTTTTCAGAATGATCATCTTAGGCATGCTTTCAATTCTCGTGATCTTGGAATATACATGACTGGGCGATTCCTCACCAGGTGGTCACTCAATTCACACAAGTGTATCGGGTTCCCTAATAATCTAGATCAAACGAAATCGCTCATAATACCAGTCATGCAGCATTCATCGTCATAGGCTTGATCGAGAATCGAATCTCCACCACTTAGACAGGGACGGCACTAATTATCCCAGGACATTTGATTGGGTTGTATTTTGGGGGTGAAAAGGTAAATATTTTTGAAAAAGGAAAGGTTGGTAGGGTATGGAAGGAAGGACTGATCTTGACTCCAGAAACTCTTAAGGTCGTGAGAAACCTTTATTTGACTGAATCCTATAGAAAGGGGAATCCACCGAGAATTTCTTCTTTTTGGATGATTCTTGAACTTCTTTGGATCTTTTATTCTTTCTTTTTGTATTTTCTTGAGGCATTTTATTTTCTATTTTTTCTTTTTCTTTTTCTTTTGTTTTTTTAGATGCCTCATCCTCTTTCCGCTTTTGCAGTTTCTTCAAGATAATTTTCATGGCTCCATGAATGATTCTTTTGGGAGCTTTGGGTGATTTCTTTTGATATTCTTCTTTTGAAGTTCATCACCAGGAATTTATGACTTGAGGGAGCAATTGCTTGAGTGGGTAAGGACATCCAAATAGCTGTTTCTCACTTCCTCAGAAATTTCTTTTATCAAGACGTTTTGGTGGTGAGTGGAAATGTGGGTTTTTTAGGGTTTTGAAAGAAACGAAAAGGCTTAGGCTCAACAGGGTTTTTCTAGGGGTTCTTCAACACTAAAGTGTCGAAAAAGGGTTGGCTTGAAAAGATATGAGAAAAAGGGGTTATTCCTAAAAATGTCCAGGTCATTTAATTGCACCTATGCCACGTATGGCACCTGTCAATATGGTCTCGAAACACATGTCAGGAGCAAGTTCTAATTCAGAACGCATGCACCGGTCACACACAAGAAACGAAAAGTGAAGCATTAAAAATGAATGCTATTAGGCTCAAGATACCTCACCGCAAGTTTATAGGGTTGTATGTGCCCAGTCATGTGATGCCCCTCTTAGACTTTCATTAAGAAAAAGTTAGAATCTGACGTGATTCTACCTCTTTCTGCTTAACCTTTGAGTTTATTTGAAAATTTTGTAGCCTTACATATATTGTTGACTCAAAATGGTTTTGAAAGTTTTAGGGTAAAGTGATGACATATTGGCTTCATGCGAGAACAAGTTGAAAAATTTTAGGACATTTTTTTGAAAAAATTTAAGCTTATTATACGAAGTAGGGTATATTGCTATCCCACACTTAAAAGTAAATATTGTCCTCAATGTTTTTGCCACTAAGTAGGGAGAATCCCACACTTAGGGTTTTTATGATTTTATTGAACAATTTTTAGTTTCAAGTATTTTCTAAGAATGGGGTTGCTAATCCCACACTTAGAGTTTGAAATGGGGGTCATGGCAAAATATTTAAAATGAAAATACTGAAAAGGAACTTCCCTATAAATAGTGGTTACTGGAGTTGGACCAGGTTCGTGCAGAAGTGGTGCAAATGATTTCAGAAATTTGGGCTCAGCCATTCCATACGAAGCTAGTTCTGCAGTAATTACAACCTCATCAGAGTATCACGTCTCAGTAGTCAAAACATAAGTACAGAGTAATAACACGAAATAATAAAAATAAAGTAAAGATAAAGTAAACTAATAATAGTCATCTAGTAAGTCATCGCTATCTGGACCAAACTCATCCTCTGCAGTCCTGTCATAGACTGGTGCAGGAGCTGGGCTCGAAACATCAAGCATGGCATAAAGCTGCTCTCGAAGAACTGGATCCATAGATGCAGAGGTTCCAGAGGCAGCAGGCTCAGCAGCAGGAGTAGTAGGGTGTCCAGTAGATGGTCCAGCAGCAGGTCCAACAAAAGATCCAGCAGCAGGGAAGAAAGACCAGGGTGGTCGAGATGGTCCTGGGTCTGGTCCCAACCTGAAAGGTGGTCCCGCAGGTCTCGGCAATCCGGCTACCTCACACAGTGCTGAAAGGATCTGATGATGTGCGGTGAAAGTTTGGAACAAGGCCCAAGTAGCAGCGGGATCATACAGGGTAATGCCATACTCAAGAGTAGGTGGCTGTCTGATCACTGGAGTAGTCTGTGGTGGCACAGGCTGGGCTGCAGGTGATGTGGCCTCCTCCTCATGCTCTAGCTGAATATCTACAAGTCCCTCCTCAGGGATAGCAGGTAAAGCTCTCCCGTGTCTCCTCTGCCTGGGTCTGTGTCGTCTCCTCTGTCTAGGTTGCCTTTCAGCAACATGATCCTCAGTCTCGATCTGAGCGTCCATCCTGAAATAAACATAAAACAGGTAATGCTAATAGAAAGTAGACAAATGCAGAAAAGACAGATGGAATGCCATCTGAACTTTTCGCACTTGTGTAAATAAAACCTATCTCAGATAAAGCTATTTGATTGTCTGATAAGTCGCAAGCCTGCATATATATTAGATCAGTGATAACAATACTAGATTAAAAATAAACTAAGAAATAAAAAGGACAGGAAAAGTAAGATAAGCTTGGGGTGCCTCCCAAGAGCGCTTTGTTTAAAGAGTCTTTTAGCTCGACTCTTGTACCTTTCTAGCTGACTCAGGGTGGTTCGAAGATAAAGACATCCTCACGAATGGGGAAGTCTTCTTTGCAATGCTTTAACCGATGACCATTTACCTTAAAATTACCTTCTGGTGATTCGAGTTCGACTGCACCATAAGGGAATACCTTTGAGATTATGAATGGTCCGGTCCACCTGATCTTGAATTTTCCAGAGAACTTTTTGAAGCGCGAATTGAAGAGAAGCACTTTATCTCCTGGTTTGAACCTTGAGAGTTTAAGCTTGGAATCATGAATCCTCTTGGTTCTATCTTTGTAGTTCAGGGAGCTTTCATATGCTTGATTTCTTAATTCGGCCAATTCATTTAGTTGCATTCTCCGATGGGAACCTGTGATAGAAGTGTCCAGATTGCAGTTCTTCAGCGCCCAGTATGCCTTGTATTCCAACTCCACTGGTAGGTGACATGCCTTGCCATAAACTAGACGATATGGTGTGGTACCTAAAGGTGTTTTGTAAGCAGTTCTGAATGCCCACAACGCATCGTCTAATTTGTCAGCCCACTTATCCCCATGATTTCCGACTGTTCGCTCCAAGATTCTCTTTAAAGCTCTGTTTGTGATTTCCGCTTGTCCATTTGTTTGCGGATGATAGGCGGTGGACATCTTGTGAGTGACGCCATACTGCTGCATAACCTTCATGAATTGAGTGTTGCAGAAGTGAGTGCCACGATCACTTATGATAGCTCTTGGAGTTCCGAATCGACAGAATAGTTGTTTGAGAAACTTTGTCACTACTCTGGCATCATTTTTTGGGAAAGCTTGTGCTTCGGCCCACCTGGAGACATAATCGACAGCAACTAGGATGTACTCTTTTCCATTAGACTTAGGGAAAGGTCCCATAAAATCTAACCCCCATATATCAAAGATTTAACAAACCTGGATATTAGTGAGTGGCATTTCGTTTCTTGCTGACACATTGCCTTGTCTTTGGCAAATGTCGCAGCGTTTCACCAGGTCATAAGTGTCTCGATAGATGGTTGGCCAGTAAAAGCCAGAATCATACACCTTTCGTGCTGTTAGGTTAACTGCGTGATGTCCTCCAGTAGGTCCATGGTGGCTTTGTCGAAGGATTTGTTCTGCTTCCTTCCCATCGACGCATCTTCTAATGATCTGATCAGGGCAAACCTTAAAGAGGAAAGGATCGTCCCAATAGTAATTCTTTATGTCGCGGAAGAATCTTCGTCTCTGAGATGTCGGCATTCCTTTGGGTATTATATTTCCTACCAGGAAATTAGCATGATCAGCATACCAAGGATCTTTGGATGTGGATCCTTGATGATATTTGCTAATGTGCATGAGTTGTTCTTCAGGAAACTGGTCTTGAATATCCTTTTCATTAAGCTGCTCTAGTGTAGGATTTTCTAATCGGCTTAGATGATCTGCTGCAACGTTTTCTGCTCCTTTCTTATCTTTGATCTCGATATCGAACTCTTGTAGGAGTAAAATCCATCTCAGCAGTCTAGGCTTTGCATCTTGCTTTTTGAAAAGATACTTCAAGGCTGAATGATCTGTATAGACGATTGTTTTGGACAACATAAGATAGGAACGAAATTTATCGAAAGCAAATACTACCGCAAGCAGCTCCTTTTCTGTGGTTGTGTAATTTTCTTGAGCGTCTGTGAGCGTTTTGCTGGCATAGTATATTGGTTGAAAGTGCTTATCCTTCCTCTGTCCCAATACAGCTCCAACTGCGAAATCACTGGCGTCGCACATGATCTCAAATGGAAGGCTCCAATCTGGGGCAATCATTATCGGTGCATGTACAAGCTAATCTTTCAGGTAGTTGAAAGCTTGGAGACATTCATCTGTAAAGGCAAACGAAGTATCTTTTTCAAGAAGATGAGTCATAGGTCGAGAGATCTTGGAGAAATCCTTGATGAAGCGACGGTAGAATCCGGCGTGACCTAGAAAACTTCGGATGGCTTTAACAGAAGTAGGTGGAGGAAGTTTTGAGATAGTTTCAACTTTAGCTTTGTCAACTTCAATTCCGGCTTTTGATATGCGGTGCCCTAAAACTATTCCTTCTTTTACCATGAAATGGCATTTTTCCCAATTCAGAACGAGGTTTGATTCTTCACATCGGGCAAGCATCCTATCCAAGTTGGAAAGAAAAGTAGAGAAGGAATCTCCAAAGACTGAGAAGTCGTCCATGAATACCTCCATGCATTGTTCGATCATGTCATGGAAAATTGCCACCATGCATCGCTGAAATGTAGCAGGTGCATTACATAAACCAAACGGCATACGTCGGTAGGCGAAAGTTCCATATGGACATGTGAATGTCTTCTTTTCTTGGTCCTTTGGATCGAGAGGAATCTGAAAATAACCGGAGAATCCATAAAGAAAACAGTAGAATTCATTTCCTGATAATCTCTCCAGCATCTGATCAATGAACGGTAGAGGGAAGTGATCTTTGCGAGTGGCTTCATTTAGTTTTCGGTAGTCAATACACACCCTCCAACCGGTGACGGCTCGTGTTGGAATTAATTCATTGTTTTCGTTAGCGATAACCGTCATTCCTCCTTTCTTTGGGACAACTTGAACTGGGCTGACCCAAGGGGAATCTGAAATAGGGTAAATCAGGCCAGCGTCCAAGAGTTTGATAACTTCCTTCTTAACCACTTCTTGAATCTTCGGGTTGACTCTCCTCTGCCTTTGAATTGATGGTCTGAAGTCGTTTTCCATTAAGATCTTATGAGTGCAATAGTTCGGACTGATACCTTGAATGTCAGAAATCTTCCAAGCAATTGCCTTCTTATGTGACTTCAAAACTTGAATAAGTTTTGCTTTCTCTTCCGGCTTCAGGTCTTTTGATATGATAACTGGTAAGTGTGAAGGTCCTTCGAGAAAAGCATATTCAAGGTGTGAGGGTAGTTCCTTCAGCTCCAATTCGGGTGGTTCTTCTATGGAAGGTTTCATCCTTGCAATTTCGTCTCTTTTAAGCTCATTGAACTTCGTTTGAAATTCTGAATCTTCTGCAGGGATCTCTGGACTGTCGGCTGATGCTATTTCAACCCATTCTGGTTTATCGGAGAGCTCATCTTTTCTTAGCTCGTATTTTGCTTTTGAAGAGTGAGAGATTGTATTTTCTTCAGTGATTATAGTATCGTTGTTCTCTGTGAATGCAAATCTCTGGAATTGAGCAGAAGAAGATGTGCTGAATGTGATCTCTGGATTTGATCTTTCAGATTGTAGATAAGGTGGTTTAAGCATTGACTCCATCTCTTCGAGAGTCTTCAGAATTTGGTTTTTTGTGAGAGATGAATCGGGTACTTCCGGATTGAGGTTCCTTTTTAAGAGAGTGACAGGTGTGCCAGATCCAAGCGGAGCAGCTGTGATAGAGCTGTTAAGCTGATTGCTGGATTTCTTTAAAGGAAATAGCACTTCCTTAGATGCGGTTGGTGGATCCGAGATAGCTGAGCATAGACCTCCATCTTCTTGGCAAAGTCTTCTAGTAGTGATGACCGTGTTTGGAAGAGAGTTATTGCTGCTTACTGCGAGGATCTCTTCCAGGTGTTCTTCAATTATTTCCTGCATAAAATCTACAAGACCAAGGTCTTCTCCCATAGGTTGTTTCATTAGCTTGTCAACATTGAAGGTGACCTCCTCAGTTCCAACTCGAAGTTTTAAAGATTTTTCATTTACGTCAATGACGGCCTTGGCAGTGTTTAGGAAAGGTCTGCCAAGGATGAGTGGAACTTCGGTGTCTTCTTCAATGTCCATGACAACAAAATCCACAGGAAAGACGAATTTATCAACACGTACCATAATATCTTCAGCAATTCCACGAGGGAGTTTAACTGATCTATCGGCTAATTGGATGGTCATACGAGTTGGTAAAAGTTCGCTTAATCCTAATTTCCTATAGAGGGAATACGGCATAAGGTTTACACTAGCTCCTAAGTCGGCTAAGGCGTTACTTATTTGAACATCCTGTAGATAACAAGGTATAGTGAAACGGCCAGTATCTCCTAGCTTTGGGGGTAGTCCTTGTTGCATGATCAAAGAGCACTCTGCATCTAAAGGCAAGTTAACTATTTGTCTAAGTTTTTCTTTATTTGATAAGAGTTCTTTAAAGAATTTGGCACAACTAGGCATCTCAACTAAAGCATCTAAAAGTTTGACATTTAAGTGTAAGCTTTTAAACATCTCTAGATATTTTCCAAACTGAGCTTCTAGTTTCTCTTTCTTAAGCCTACCAGGGAAAGGTATACGTGTAGGAACAATAACTTCTGGGGCTTTAGAAGGTGCTGGCTCAGGAGAAGTGTCAGGAATCTTAACTGGTACTGAGTCAGTGATAGGTGAAGAAATAGAAGGTTCATTTGTCGGAATATCTATCGATTTCTCATTCCTAGTCTCTTTTCCTCCTCTAGTGACCACAAGGATATCATCATAATCATAAGATGAATGATGAATAGCTTTGCTAATCGCTTCTTCCCTTTGCTTCTCATCAATTTTTAAAAACAACCTTTTTACATTATCCTCCATGTTTTTAACTAAATCGTTTGAAATTCTAAGCAAACTATCAATTTGGTTTTGAAAATCAACAATTTGTTTATTAATATTATTTTGATTAACCATGAAGTTATTGAAAATTTCGGTGTTTAGAAGAGAAGTCAAATGAGAAGAAGTAGAGGGTGAAGAAAGAACTAGAGAAGAAGGTTTACTGGTTGGCCTCTGAATGAAAGATTTTGAATGATGTGCTTGATCAGAGGTTTCTCCAGTAGTGGCAAGAATGTCTTCTTTGAACCTTTGGCTTGAGAATAGCCTTTGAGGTTTCTTCTCGTGTTTGGGTTTAGAAGGTTCTTGCATGTCCTTGACAACTTTAGAGATTGATTCAATTTGAGCTTTTAAAGTGTCCAAGGCATTAGAAGTACTCCTTTCCTCCGAAGTTGATTCATCTTGCTCCAAGTCATGTTGATGCATCGTCATCGTCTCAATCAACTTCCACGCTTCGTCTGAAGTATGTAGCATGAAATTTCCGGATGAAGCAGCATCGAGGGTTTGTTGGTGATGAGGATTCAAACTATTGTAGAATGTGCAGACCAGATTCGTTTCAGCAAACTGATGATTCGGACATCTTCCGAGCAAATTCTTAAAGCGTTCCCAAGCAGAGCTTAATGATTCATTATTCTTTTGGAGAAAATTAGTGATTTCATTCTTAAGCTTGGTTTGCAGGGATGGAGGGAAATATTTAGCCATGAATTTGGTAGCCATCTCCTCCCACGTATGAATCGAATTAGGTTCGAGTTCATAAAACCATGTTTGTGCTCGAGAAGCTAAAGAATAGGGAAACAGGTGAAGTCGGGTAACTTCATTACTGGATCCCGTTTGTTCGAAGGAGTCGGAGAGGTTGATGAACTTGTTAAGATGAGAGTTTGGATTTTCAACCGGAAGACCATGAAATTGACACTGAGATTTGATCATTTTGATGAAGTGAGGTTTAATTTCAAGGTTTTCGTCAGCAGATGATACGATTGGTCCTCCTCGTTCCTCTAGCAGTGGGTTGATTGATGAGGCGAGAGTGATACGATTCGTCATAACTTGTTGGTGGAAAGTAGAGTTTTGGAAAGGATGGGCTTTAACTAATCTAAAAACGGAAAAGGAAATCTAATCTAAAGAAAGAAAAATGAACTTACGGATGATATTGATCTTCCGAAAGGATCGCTAAATAACTAAGATAACTAAAATACCTAAAATCGGTCGTTGTAGTCCTCGGCAACGGCGCCAAAAAAACTTGTTACGCCCGCAACGGTCGTTATCGAAGCGGGCACAACAGTGGGGTTGTTTTAAATTTATAGAGCTGGGGATTTCCTAAGCTAATACTACTTTCAGCCATAATTAGGTTACTAGGGTAGTAAGCGGTATGTTGACTCAGGTGTCGTTCTTACACTACAACGGGCATGGGATCTTAAGCGTTCTAATTATCTTTTGTAATCTAGCTAAGTTTTAAAATAAGAGTTGGTTTGATTTGGTTTTATGACTAATCTACGGAAAAATAAATGCAGAAAAGGAAAGGATGTTTGTACGGAGGCTCAGAGAACAGTGGATACGAGAGTGTTTACTATGATGCTGGTATATGCCTTGGATAGTAGTTATGGGTGTTAAAGCCACTAGTTATGATGATTAATCCGTTGAGTAACCGGAACTTAAATTAACACGAAGTATTATACCTACGGCAGTTCCTTAGCTTATCCCGCGTATTTAAACGTTATACGAAGTACTGTGCCGTTTTATGGTTTTTCCTTAGCATTGATTCAAATTACCAGTTTGCTCATTGGATACCCTATATTATCAATGATGTATAATTACGATCCTATCAAATATCTAACGTAAAGGTCTCTACAATCAGATAAATAATATGTCACATGGATAGCAATTATATAGTGTCAGATACACCGGAAGTTCTCCCAAATGTACTGATCAATTCAATCAACAGTTATTCTCTAATCCTATTCCCCAATCTCTGACAAATGTGTGTCGGTATCATGGCACGAATTGTTGAATAAACAATAAAGTGAGCAGGAGTTACCCTACGGAATAGGTTGGATTAACTTGTCTAACGGTCAATTGAATTGTTCATCATTAATCATATAAATCACCTTAACTATTACATGCACATCACTCTACTGTATAAACATCAACTTATATCTGAAAACCCTAATCATGCAGTTACATATAGTAATCGGAGGTTCAGTTCTAGCATGCAGCATTCCTAAGGCAACAATCAAACAAGAACATGCAATAGGAAGGCACACAGATAACTATTCCTATTTCATACTGTATCACATAACCAGATAATTGGATCATAAATATCCCGAAAGGTCTCTCAAAGATATTCAATATATGAACTTGAATCTAACCTATCTCTAATCCTATGCTCCGTATCTCTTATGATGTAGTTTCAATCTAGAGAATACAGCCATGTCGAGTTCAAATGCTTCATCATACATAGAATAGGTAGATTACGTACCACTAATAACTGGCCAGGTTTTAGCAGGAAGTTTCTAACCACAGCATAGGTTGGATAGGTAAACATATGAGATTCAATTCATAAATTCAGATACAGTTTAATATTCACACAGACAGAGAAACAGTATGTTTACAATTGGGATTCATTATTTCCACAACGGATTGTGCCCACGACTTTCATAGCTTCCACATTCCGTACTACACACATTCGTGATGATTCTGGCGCTATACAAATGAAAGCCGTATAAAGTTACCTCCGTTGTTTTATAATGGTGTCATCCCAATTGCATTTTAAATCATAACTACTTAAGCATAACCATTATCATAGCAAACACAGATTTGTCTAGCCTAGCATGGCATCTCTAGCAATCAATACAACGTAAACATAATATAAGCAAATCATATTTACGAAATAAAGGAAAGAGATATAAATATAACCTGAATATTTATTACAGACAAATCTTCGTGACCAAAGTCTCGGAGTGACTCCGTACAGACGCTACAACTACCGCTATGCTAACTAGCTACTCTTTCTATTTCTCCTCTAATTCCTAAGAGTAGTGCTAGAGAGAGAAAGTAGAGAGAGAGAGAGTGTGTGTGAGAGAAAGTGAAAATTCTATGAAAGAATTGGTGTGTGAAATGAGGATGGAGAGGTCACTATTTATAGGCAAGCCATGGATCCAAGAGTACAAGCACACAAGCACACGTACAAGCAAACGAAGCAAGACGGAGGCCGTGTGTGACCAAAAGAGGCCATGTACGGCCCTATACAGGCCGTGTACGGCTCTGTACAGGCCGTGTACGGCCCTGTACAGGCCGTGTACGGCCCTAGGGTGGCCGTGTGCTAGGCTGTGTGATTTTTCTGACTTTTCTCGCATCTTCGGAAGGCCGTATCTTCTTCATTTTGGGTCCGTTTGACTCGATTCTTTCGCCTACGACTTCGTAATTCCGTTACGCTTCTAATGATGCCAATTTGGTAGAAATTGGATGTGTGGGGCCCATGCGTGTCCAGAATACGTTTTGTGGCTTTCGGCTGCGCTGTAACTTGCATAACTTTTTCGTCCTTGATCCGTTTTGAGCAATCCTTATATCCACGTTCTCGTAATCTCCATAGCTTCAAAATAAGATAAATGTGAGGTCTTGGTATGGAGTTTACAGTAGATTTAGGGATTGGCTCAATTTGGTGCCCATTTCAGTGTATTTTCAGCCCTTTTCGTATAGTTTTGGAAAGTCCGTCAAGTTTTCACCTTTATAACAAAATATGATAAATAATGATGTTTTAAGGATGTTTTTGTTATAAAAGGCCTAAATATGGGGTCAATAATGTAGGTAAAAACGTGACTTTTTACGCTACATCAGATATCAAGAAAGTTACTGAGACTGTCCATGCTATCCAAGTGGGATGTGACAACTGTGGAGGAGGCCATTTAGTGAAGGATTGCCCCGAGATGCGAACGGGAGAACAGACTGAAGAAGTCAAGTATGGAGAAGCTCAAGCACCATATCGTCAGGGCGGTGGTAACTTCTTCAGAAGACCGTACCACGATGGAGGGCGACCGTTTCGCCAAACTCAACCTGGATTTTTCACCAAGGAGCAGCCAGGTGCATCATCTTCAGACAAGCAAGCTAATTTAGAAGAAATGATGGGTAAGTTTCTCACATCCAATGAGAAATTCATTACGAGCTCTGGACAAAGAATGGATGCTACCGACGCTGCATTGAGAAACCAAGGAGCTGCGATTAAGCAGATTGAAGGGGATGTTTCCAACATAGCTAAAGTTCTTCAAGAGAGATTCCCTGGGACCCAACCTGGATACACTGAGACCAATCCACGGGATCAGGCGAAAGCAGTGATCACCCGGAGTGGAAGGGGTTTTGAAGACCCCATTCCAAAGAAGAAACCTGTTTCTCAACCCCTACCGCAAAAAGAGAAGGAAGTAGAAGTTGTGGAAAGTCCCAAGGTGGACACTAAGGCTAAACAAATTGCAAGAGATAAGCAATATGCTAAGGAGCATGCACCACCACCACCTTATCCAGCAGCTTTGAGAAGAGGGAAAGATGATGCTCAATACCACCAGTTCCTAGAGAATCTGAAGCAACTGCACGTTAACATCCCATTCGTGGAAGCCATTGCTCAAATGCCAAAGTATCCAAAGTATCTGAAGGAACTTTTAACTAATAAGAGCAAACTGATGGAGGCAACCACGGTGACGATGAACGAGAGATGTTCAGCAGTTATGCAAAATAAACTTCCACCGAAAATGAAAGACCCTGGGAGTATTACCCTTCCTTGTCTGATTGGAAGTTTGGACCTTACTCATGCATTGGCTGACTTGGGGGCAAGCATATCAATAATGCCTTATACTATGTATGCCAGACTTAAGTTGGGGGAACCAAAACCAATTAGAATGTGCATTGAGTTAGCGGATCGTTCAGTTCAATATCCTAGGGGCATGGTAGAGAATGTGCTAGTTAAGGTGGATAGGTTTGTTTTTCCGTGCGATTTCATCATTCTGGACATGGTTGAAGATAAAAAGGTACCTATCATTTTGGGAAGACCTTTTCTAGCCACTGCAAGGGCATTGATTGATGTTCATGATAGAAAAATCTCTCTGAGGTTAGGAGAAGATGAAGTAGTGTTTGATGTCAACAAATCAATGCAGTATCCTGCTGCAGTTGATGATACGTGCTACTTTGTGAGTACCAGAGAAATGACTGATGACGAAGAGTTCCTTCAAAGTCTCATGGAAGATGAAGATCTAGATCCCATGATTCTGGAGGGATGGACGGGAAGCATAGAAGCAATTAGAGATATTGAAGAATTCGATAAAATGCTTGAGGAGTTAGAGTTCGAGAGTGATGAGGAAGTAGAAGGTGATCAGCCGACTGAAAATGAAGAATCGGTTGAGACTAATGGTGTTTTAGTCAAGAAAGAGACTCGCATCACTATGCATGGGATTCCCTGCTCACGAGAAGAGGTGTTGGCATGTAAATCTTCTTTTGAAGAACCACCAAGGTTAGAATTGAAAGATTTGCCGACCCATTTGGAATATGCATACCTACAAGGAGAGTTGGATTTGCCAGTTATCATTTCATCCAAGCTATCAGCAAACGAAAAAGAAAGTCTGCTAAAAGTTCTGAAGGAACATAAGCATGCTATAGCATGGACGATCGGTGACATCAAGGGAATTAGCCCATCGTATTGTACGCACAAGATCCTTATAGAGTCTGATTTCAAACCGGTTGTGCAACCATTAAGACGATTAAATCCTAAGGTTACGGATGTTGTGAGGAAGGAAATCATTAAATTGCTTGACTCTGGATTGATATACCCAATTTCTGATAGTCCATGGGTCAGCCCCATTCATGTTGTGCCTAAAAAAGGAGGTATGACAGTGGTGGCGAATGAGAAGAATGAGTTAATTCCCACAAGAACTGTTACTGGATGGAGGGTCTGTATAGATTATAGAAAGCTGAATGATGCGACACGCAAGGATCACTTTCCTTTGCCATTCATTGATCAGATGCTCCAACGTCTAGCTGGAAAAGAGTATTATTGTTTTCTAGACGGATACTCCGGGTACTTCCAAATCCCAATTGATGCAAATGATCAAGATAAGACTACTTTCACCTGCCCATTCGGAACTTTTGCTTATCGGAGAATGCCTTTCGGTCTATGTAACGCACCCGCCACATTTCAACGGTGCATGATGGCAATATTCCATGATATGGTAGAAGACAATATGGAAATATTCATGGATGACTTCTCTGTGTTTGGAGATTCTTTTGATAAGTGTCTGATGAATCTAAAGAGGATGTTGCAAAGGTGTGAGAGTTCAAATCTCGTTTTAAATTGGGAAAAGTGTCATTTCATGGTACGAGAAGGAGTTGTGTTAGGACATAAAATTTCGAGAGCTGGTATTGAAGTTGATCAAGCGAAGATTGAGGCGATAGCAAAGCTACCACATCCAACAAATGTTAAAGGAATACGAAGTTTCTTAGGACATGCTGGGTTCTATAGAAGATTCATCAAGGATTTTTCAAAGATAGCACGTCCTATGAACAAGTTGTTGGAAAAGGAAGCTAAGTTCGAGTTTTCAAAGGAATGCCAAGATGCGTTCAAGATTTTAAAAGAGAAATTGGTATCCGCACCAATTATGATAAGTCCGAATTGGGATCTTCCTTTTGAATTGATGTGTGACGCCAGTGATTACGCTGTGGGAGCAGTTTTAGGTCAGAGGGTTGATAAGAAGTTTCAACCTATTTATTACGCAAGCAAGACTTTGACGAGTGCACAGGAGAATTACACCACGACTGAGAAGGAATTGCTTGCTGTTGTTTTTGCGTTTGATAAGTTTCGCTCTTACCTGGTCCTGTCAAAAACTGTTGTTTTTACCGATCACTCTGCATTAAGATACTTGTTTGGAAAACAAGATGCAAAACCAAGGTTGTTGTGATGGATTTTGTTATTGCAAGAGTTTGACATTGAGATTCGTGATAAGAAGGGAGCAGAAAATCTGGCTGCAGATCATCTGTCAAGACTTGAAAATCCAGAATTGGATAAGTTGGATGAAACTGAAATTCGAGATAAGTTTCCCGATGAAAGCTTGTTGAAAGCAATTCTGAATGAATTTCCATGGTTCGCTGATATTGCAAACTTTCTAGTTACAAAGACTCTTCCATCCGGATTGGACTTTAACCAAAGAAAGAGGTTTTTCTCATCTTTACGTTATTACTTTTGGGAAGACCCATATCTGTTCAGACAGTGTGCTGATGGAATTGTCCGACGATGTGTAGCTGGAGAGGAATGTGATATTATCTTAGAGCACTGTCATGATGGTCCGGCTGGAGGACATCATGGTCCCAATTACACTGCAAGAAAAGTGTTTGAGGCAGGTTTTTATTGGCCAACAGTTTACAAGGATGCATTCAAGTATGTGAAGGAATGCGATGCCTGCCAACGTACGGGGAGAATCTCAAAGAAGGATGAAATGTTGCAAAATCCAATTATGGTAAGTGAGATTTTTTATGTGTGGGGTATAGACTTTATGGGCCCGTTTCCACCTAGCAATGGAAATAAATACATCATTGTGGCTGTGGATTATGTTTCTAAGTGGGCCGAAGCAAAGGCATTACCCACGAATGACGCTCGCGTTGTGGTAAATTTTCTTAAACAGTTATTTTCGCGCTTTGGAGCACCGAAAGCTTTAATTAGTGATCGAGGGACACATTTCACAAATTTGCAATTGGAAAAAGTGCTGCGAAAGTACGGAGTTGGACATAAGTTTTCAACTGCTTATCATCCACATACGAGTGGTCAAGTGGAAGTGACTAATAGAGGGTTGAAGCGTATTTTAGAACGTTCAGTTGAAGGAAACCCTAAGAATTGGTCATACAAGTTGGATGATGCATTATGGGCGGCACGAACAGCATTTAAGTCGTCAGTTGGAACAACACCTTATCGCCTTGTTTATGGAAAAACTTGTCATTTGCCTTTTGAGTTAGAGCATAAAGCATATTGGGCTTTACAGAAGTGCAATCTTGATGAAAAGTAAGCTGGAAAGGAAAGAATGGAACAGTTAAATGAGTTGGATGAATTAAGAATAAATGCTTATGACAATTCAAGATTGTTCAAGGAGCGAACTAGGAAATGGCATGATGCTCGTCTTAAGTCGAACCATACATTCGAGAAGGGTGATAAAGTTCTGTTGTATAGTTCTAGATTGCATCTGTTTCTAGGAAAGTTAAAGACACGTTGGACTGGCCCATTTGTTGTTGACAAAGTTTATCCGTTTGGAGCTGTTGATTTGCAAGGATATTCTGGAAAAACTTTCAAAGTCAATGGAAGTAGGGTGAAGAAGTACTATGGTGATATAAGGGACTCCAAGCGTGATTTAGAGATGGATTTGAATTAAGTGGTGAAGCAAGATGTCGAGGTTACCGACGTGATAAACAAAAGCGCTTTCGGGAGACAACCCGTTATTTCGTTAATTTGTATGTTTGTTTTATTGTTTTTGTTTGCAGCTTTGAACTTTGTGGGTGTGTTCTCTGGAAACCCTCACGAGACTACAACTCGTCCACTCGGGATACTGAGGGGTTTAAAGGCTTATTGCATGTGCTAAATGCAATTGTGTTGCCTACGGAAGTGTGCTTTGTATTTTATTTCTGAATGAAGTCCTTCACGCATATTGCCTTCAAATCAGGGGAGTTTTCTGTTTCACTTCTTTTCTATTCCCTTTATTTTTATTTAGTTTTGCAATGAGGACATTGCATGTTTCTAAGTGGGGGATGGGGGAAAAGAAGTCTATTTGTCCTTAAGATATGAATGGTAAATATTGGCAAATTAAAAAGCTAAAGGGCATTCTACATGTTAGTCATTTTTCAGCCCAAATTTTTCTTTTAAAATTGTTTTCTTTTTAAAGTTTAGCAATCTTGTAACACAGTTTGGGAATGCAAAGAATGAAATGAATTTAATTTTTAATATTAGATAGTTCATCTTTTGATGTATCGATAGGCAATCTTTATGAAGTTATTGAGCTAGTAAGAAATGTAATGAATGAAGTAGGGATTTATCCTATGAGGATCTTTTAGCAAGGTATGACCTTAGTCTTAATTCTTGTATGATAGCGTGTTATAATCCATAATTTTGGGATCCTAATAATCATCATTTGGGAATATACTGGTGTTGTCTCCTCTGTTGTACGAAAGTACAGACCTGGTTTCCATCAGTATATTTGATATCAAATAGATAAATATAAATGAGTACAAAAGACTCATAAATTGAAAAACCAAAGCCAATTTATGTCGCTCTGTTGTACTAAGGTACAGACCTGTCACCAATGTCTTGGTTTGAATAATGATTGATTTATTCGGATGTCCATTATTTGGAGAATTGTGATACGTTATCTATATGAGAGTATTTTGCTATTGGAAATCAAGGGTAAGGTCTGCTAGAATAATAATAAGTTAAGCTCAATCTCTGAAATTTAGATTATTTAAGTGGACAACAATATCGGTAATCTGAGTGAATTATCTTTTATGAGTAATAATATGTAGAATGGCTTCCCATGCAGAGTTTCTTGATTGCTAAGTTTTAAGGTATAATTGATTTTAAGATAAAAATTTTGTTTGTCGAATGCGGTGTAGTTTGTAAGTCCTTTTATGCATTGTTTGCCGTTCATATTTAAAGTTTTGAATTCTTAAGTTACTAGTCTACTTGAGGACAAGTAGGATTCAAGTGGGGGATGTTTGATGAACGCCAAAATGTGCTATTTTATAGTGCCAATTGCCCCGTTATTTAGTTGATTTCTTATGCATTTTATTTGAATTCGATACTAATTGCGTTCATATTTGCATTTAGGAATTATTTGGAGCTTGAATTATAAAAGAAGCGGAAATCGAGTAAATATCGAAGAAAAGATGCTAAAAGGGTTAAAGGTTGAAGAAAGGAGGTCGATTGGCTGAGAAGTTGGAGATTGCAATCCATACGGCGTATGGAATTCCATACGGCGTATGGATCAGTTGAGCCGGGCCGCCAGAAGACGCGGGTTAAACCCATGGGCTTTGTAATCCATACGGCGTATGGAATTCCATACGGCGTATGGATTGATTCGGCAGAAACCCTAAATACTTCATTTTGCTCTCATTTTGAGGCTACCACTTCACATACTTTTCTCCAGTCGATTTCTTCATATATAAAACCATTTTCTGGAGCTTTTGAAGGAGAAAAGAGGAAGAGGAATCAAGAACTTTCATTCGTTCGATCATTATTTCGATATTTCGGTTCGAATACATTTCTTTCTTTCGTTTAACTATGATTATTGGAATGCTTATGAATCTGATTTGCTGTAGAAATATGATTGGCTTAGTTTTTATTACAATTGTTTAGATGATCATACTCAGATGATGATTTGATTATTGAATTGCGGATTATTTTGGTTTTTATGAATGTTCATATGTTTATTCGAAGATCCATGTTTAATTGTTGAATCTTGATGATAACCTAGCGTGATGATCCATTGATTTATGATTGAGTTCTCTATTGATTGGTCATTATTGATGATTGTTGGTTTTAATTGATGATTATCACGAAATAGATTGAGTTTGATAGGCTAGGATCGATTATCATTAAGAATTGGCAATGAATGTGATAACTAGTAATAGTTATAGACTTTGTTGATTCAAGTTATAAGGGTAAATCATATAAACGGTGTAGTTTTAATCCATAACACAATTCGGTGGATAACGTTAAATTGAACTGTTAGCGGGTTGAAGACAACTTCATATCTTTCTTGATTGTGTTTAATCAATTAATCTTGTAAGGATAATTGGTATATTTGTCATGTCACAATAAGAGCCGCATATCTGCAATTCAATAAAGTGATAATCGGATTATGAGGAAACTAGTCTAAGCAATTGTACTACTTCTACCATTTGAATTTAATCTTTTATTTTAATTAAGTTATTTTATTATTTCTTATTTTATAGTTAAGCTTTATTTAATAAATCATTTCTTTTATAATTGTTTATCAATTGTTCGATCGGAACTAAAACGTCCCCACTTTTTACTGCTTTCATTAATTGTATCGATTTCCAATTTGTTAATATTGACATCCGTTCCCTGTGTTCGACTCGGACTTACTGAGCTATACTATATATGATCAGGTATTCTTGCCTGTGTTGTGTGTAGTAAGTCAGGTAATTTCCATTTTAAAACTAAAGCCCCGTTTACACGAAGTCAGTGTAAATTATCTGTCGCACCCCCAAATTTGTTAATCGTGATTAGCGGAAGCATTAGTGTTATCGGGGGCGTCGACGAAAATATTGGACAATCATGCATATCAGATCATATGATTATTGCTGAATAGTAAATTAAGATGCCATTTAAGTAAGCATTTGTTACAAAAACTACAACTCGTCAGAGCCGTAGGAATAGTATTTGTAAGATACAAATAGTTAATAGTTACATATTTCAAAAGAGGATTTCATAAGTATGACTAATGGAAATCAGTTATACAAAGGAAATCCTTAGTGTCCCAAAACGTGGCATCCTAATTCTTTGTGGGTCGCCTAATCTAGAATGTATGCAGTCTTACTGGTGCTGCTAGTTTCCAGATTGACATAGAAAAAAGTCAACAAAAATGTTGAGTGAATTCACAGGTTTTAAGTTTATGAGTATAGTTCATTAAACTAGCTTGTTTGTAAGTTTGTTGACTCAAAAGTCAAATAATGTTTCGTTTTAGTTGGAACGTCATCCAAAAGTATCTTTTTGTTGGGATGTTACCCAAAAGTATCGTTTCATTTTAGTGATGTCAACACATCGTTTCGTTTTAGTGATGTCAATACATCGTTTCGTTTTAGTGATGTCAACACATCCAATGGTATACGTTTGAAAAACCAATCCAGTTGTATAAATAGTAGGAACGCAATCCTATGTAGTCAATCATAGGAAAAATGTTATTTCTAAAAATGTTCATAATAGTAGGGAGACATAGACTGTGATCCCTCAAAGGTTAGCTAGACCTTATGAGTTATAGTAACGACCCCTATTGCTATAACCAATCCACGATGTTTAACATTTTTTTCACAATAACATTTTAAATATACGCTCCTCGTTACAACTGCCGTCGTGCGGTTGGCGCGAGCAACAAGTTATAATAGTGGGAGGGCTGTCAACTCGATAGTACTATCCGTATATCTAGTGGTTAGAGTCACCTAGCTAATGGTTACAGGCTGCGTACACTGGGACTTTTGTGTACTACAACTACCTCTCGTAAACCTAGGTCCGTACCAAGATTCATTGTCATGTTCCCAAAGTAGTATAAAAGTCATGTCGTAAACAGTTCAAGAAATAGTATGAAACTTCATTTCATAAGTAAACAGTTTGCAATAGTATGAGTAAATCGTAACGTTTCGTATAAAGCATGAAAGCATTTATAATAATCGTTGTATGTTTTGTAACAAAACAGTAAAATAGCAT
Source organism: Helichrysum umbraculigerum (assembly GCA_949592205.1). Lineage (NCBI taxonomy): Eukaryota > Viridiplantae > Streptophyta > Magnoliopsida > Asterales > Asteraceae > Helichrysum > Helichrysum umbraculigerum. The sequence goes on from CATIUR010000001.1 coordinate 800,018, forward strand.
CTACGTCATTCACCCCTGTTAGAGAAGTATTGAAAACAGTAAAAGTAGGGGCTGTGAACTCACCGGTGGTTGCTAGTGTCCCTAATGTAATTATGTTCCAAGTCGATAATCTCCTAACGTCCTAAACGTATGAGATTATAAGCGTAAGTATGTGGATGTCGTAGTTGACCATCCATGCTAGTGCTCATTCACTAGATATGTCCAAAGTATTCGTTTGTCATTTAGGTTTGTAATTTTGAAAACATATACGGCCCATTGGTGAGTTTTTGTAATAATAATTTTAAAGTATTATTATTATGTGTTACATTGTTTTGTATACTTATAAAAGTATATTCGTATGCGAGAGTATATATATGTTTACATAAATATTTCCGAAAGTTTATATGTATATATATATATACATATATATATGGATTTCCGAAGGTAAGTTTATGCATATATATATATATATATATATATATATATATATATATATATATATATATATATATATATATATATATATATATGTCCGAAAGTGTATCTAAGTCCGAAAGTATTGATCCAAAACAACAAAATCCGAAACTAGAAAATCCGAAACTTAGAGTCCAATTTGGTATTTTTCCAAAAGTCAACTCCAAAAGTTGACTTTCGAAGTCAAAAATCCGAAAGTGGCAAGAAAATCCGAAAGTCAATGGTCAAATCCTAAAGTCAAAGTTCGGAGTAAAAATCAGTCTGAATTTGTGATTTTTATTTTACTAAGTAAAAATGGTCAAACAATTCTGAAAAAAATTCAAGAATGTTTCCTTATGTTTTGGCTACTTCCTGTATTTTTTCCATTAATTTTAGATAATTATAAGTGGGTCAAAAAAATTCATGAAGTTCCAAAGGTCCGAAACTGACCTTTATTCAAAGATTGATTTTTATACAAAAATCCGTGTATTTCTGGAACAAGTCATAAAAGAACTTTTTATTGCCCACATCCATACGAAGATTTTGGTTTAAACCTCATGCATTTTATTGATCTAGAACTCGAGTTATGGTCTCGATAAATAGGCGGAAGTTTCCTGGCCGCCGGAACAGAAAATCTATGTCACCGGAGGAAATTATTTTCGGGTATCAAACGGACTCCAAAAATTACGTGTTTGGTGGCGTTGGAAAGCTGACTTTCCGAACTTCATTTTAGGCTCAAGAAACGCATCATTTCATGGAGAAATGATTTTTAAATAATTCATTGAATTGTGTCTATTTTCTGGACAGCAACTTCGTGTTTTGGTTAATGTTTTGGACATTTTCTAGTTATATGAACGTACTAACATGTAAATAAGCATAATACAAGTATTTTTCAAAAGTGGAGAGATCTTATAAGGGTCATATGGAGAAACCGAAAAGATAGGAATGTTCCTCGCGTCGTGGTGATCGTTTTTGCTTCCAAACTTCTTGTGATCCAAGGTGGTTTGATGGTGGTTTTTGGTGGTTGTCCTTAGATTGTAGAGAGAGAGAGAGAGTGAGCTGAGATTGAGAGAGAGAGAGAGAGAGAGTAGAGAGGAGAAAATGATAGGGGATGGGGGTGGTGAATGAGAATGATGGTGGTTGTGTTGAGTACATGAAGTCAAATGGCGTAGCATGGCTTGCCATGCCTTTGACTGCTGATTTTCGTGGGTGGGGCCCAGTAGATGGGTGTGTGTTGATTTGTTTCCCCAATTTCCGTTACTCACGGTGCCCGTTTACCCGTTCGTTTTGTCGTTCGTTTATACGTTATATGTTTAATACGTGTGTTTTAAATAACAAATAATTTTTGATGTATTAAGTTGAAGTATTGCTCAATAATACTTGAAACATTTATAAAAATGTTCCGTTAATTTGTCCGCCTCGATTTGCGCATTCGTTTTACGGATGTTTAATCGCGTGACGTTTTAATTAAACGTTTTTGTTATCGTTTTAAAGTACGATATTTTATATGAATGTTTCACTCCAAATAATATATAAATCATTTTATAAAATATATTTTGGTTCTTGTTCGATTGTAGGGCGCGTTCCGCGCGTTTTTGTTGTGTACGGGTTACTTTATATGATACGATTGATTTGTTAAATATTATCAACATAATATTTATGAGTTTATGGGTTTATTAAATAATTTGATATTATTTAATACTTTGTTCACCAACATCCGTATTTTTGTCGGGTTCGTTCCGAATGTTTTGTACGTAATTATAACTAATTACGAATTAAGTAATACTATGCGTATTAAATTTTTGAGGGGTGTCACATTATCTTAAAGAAAACGAAAATCCAAAAATATTTTACATTTCTGTGCTATTTTTCTTCTAAGTCACTTATCATGCTAAAATCGAGTATCCATTATTTAAAAGGATGAATATTTTTTAAAAGTCTAAGTGTCTCATGAAGTGTCTCAAGAAGTGTCCCATAGTGAAATTGCGACACTTTCAATGTATCGTAATACAAAAGAAAGGTATATATATCGCTGACCTGTGACACATACCTTTTCACATTTTTCAAAGCGCTAGCGACACTTCTTCTGACACTACCTGCGCGATTGCGACACTACCTACGGATCTGTTTTCTGCGATTTTTGAAATTTTGGACCGATAACTTTCAGATTCTTTTTGCTAATCTTGTTCGCCTTCACTAGATCTACTTATTGGTATGCTTATTTGTACATATCACTAGTGTTTGAGTAGTTAATTTTGTATTTGAATAATGGGGATTTCGAGTTAACGAAAAAGATTCAGTTTCAGGTTTAAAATGATGTAAAACATGTTTTATACCTATTACATATTGCTTCTATATGTATTCCGCCCATGTTTCACGGATTCGATTGCATTTAACTACTATCTTGTGATTCGAATTCTGGGTTTATGTTGGTGTTCTTGCTGCGACACTATCCAAGTGTCGCATTCTCTTAATGCGACACTATGGTAGTGTCCCACTTGTCTGAGTTCAACACTGTTTTTTTGACACTATGCAAGCGTCGCATACACTGTATGTGACACTATGCAAGTGTCGCAGATCCAGACTTAGACATTTTTCGAGTTTTTGAACTGCTGACTATAATGCTATTGTGCGATCGTGCTGTGTATGTTTTATGGCTTGCAGATGGCTGCTATTGCTGCAAATCATAAGATGGTGGAGCCAAGGCACAACGTTGTGTCCTTTCTAGATCCTACGGTTCAAAAAGTTAAGCCATACATATCGATGATTGTTAGAACATAATGTTTAGATTCTTATGTCTTGTAGTTGGTTTAGTTTTAGGTTGTAATGTTTTGAGTTGAAAACAATTAAAATATGTCTAAGTCTAACGTTGTGAAAGTTGTCCACGCATGCGATAGTTGCAAGTATGTGCGATACTTGCATTTTGACCGAGTTGACTGCAAAACTTGTAAGTTTTGCAGGATCAAGTTTCGCAAGGTAAACACAGTGTCTATAAATAGTCAAGTCTTAGTCGTTTCGTGGTTGGATGTTTTGATGCTAATTTCTCGGTAAGCACAAAACGTTATCAATATTTACTGACAAGTGAATTAGAAGCTAATATACCGAAGTTTATTCCAAGTGTGTTTTCTCGATTGTGTATATTCACGTTATAAACAAATATACAAATTCCGCTTGTACATCTGAATCAAATTAGTTGTTGGTCCTGTGTTTAGGTGTGTTCACAAAGTGGTATTAGAGAGCTGATGGAGATGATCAGGGTAATGAGGATAATCAGGGAGATTGAACTGATGGAGATGATCAATCAAATTTACCTCTAGAGACGAGTATACCTGAGACAAGTGTATCTGAGATGAATGTACCAGATTTTGTTGTTGATTCTTAATGAGTGTTAGTTGCGTATCAATCTGTGGATGAAACAACTTACTGACGAACCATTAAATGTTTTGCTTGTTAGTTTTGCAGGTCCTGTATGTGATTTTGCAAGTCTTAAAGATTTGAATTTAGAAACTGGAGACTCATCATATTTTGATTTTGTTAATATGATTTCGTTTGATGAAAGAGAAGAACCTGCACAAAGGCTTGAAAATGAAGATGAAGTATTATGTCCAGAGCCTTTGAATATAATTGAAGAAGATTTGACAGGATTGATCGATTTTATTGAAACCGGAGGATATGATTCAAAAGGTTTGGATATGGATAATACGGCATATTTTGATCTATATGAGGAAAACATACAATTTGAAGATATTCATGAAGAAGAACAAGAACATCAAGCTGATGATGTTGAATATGATGATGTCCAAGTGGAAGATTGGATTAATTCAGATACCGAGGAGCCAGAGACAACAAAGCTGAAAGCTCGGATAAGCCTGAAAGAGTATATCCTGAATGGTTGAATCAAGGAGAAACACCAGCTGAACCTTTATCAACAAAACTATTTTACAAGGTGAAAAGGACAGATTTTGTTTGACGAATTATAAGCTAGAAATACGACAGTGATTTCAAGGTTATCATGGTGAAGAGAATGGACGGGATTCAATACTTTCAAAGAAACTGAGTACTTTACCAAAAATTGAACTAAATCATCTTGCTCAGATTGATATGATTAACAGAACAAAGAATGGACTGGCAGAGTGGTTTGTAGGGGTGGTAAGAAGAGAGGTGAATCATGGATTTGAAAGGATGAAAGTTACTATGGGACGTCGAAAGATATATCCGAATATGATAAATCCGATAACCAAACGTCCATGGGTACAGATTGTGTATCCTCACGTAAGATGTTTGAAAAAGATTCCTATTGAGAAGCTTCTTGTGAATTTTACTGAGAATATCAATTGTTGGAGATATAATGGAATAACTGGAGAAGCAGAGATTGAATGTTATGAACGGAAACTGACCGAACATGTGATATGGCCAAAGATATTCACTGTTTTTGTATATGATCCTTTAAGCCTAATAAATTTGTGAGAGAGTGATTTGGAGAGGTTAAATTCTCAAAGGATTTTATATGATGCAATAGATGAGGTTCAGGCGTTAAAGTTTCAACGAGTTGCTGATGTCTGTTGTTCGCAAGGAATCCATGCGGAAAGCAATTTGCCAAAAGAATGGAAGTGAACAAGTTGACAAGAAAACCAAGCTACAGACAAGGGGGAGTTTGTTAGAACATAATGTTTAGATTCTTGTGTCTTGTAGTTAGTTTAGTTTTGAGTTGTAACGTTTTGAGTTGAATACAATTAAAATATGTCTAAGTCTAAACTTGCGAAAGTTTTCCGAGCATTCGATAGTTGCAAGTATGTGCGATACTTGCATTTTGACCAAGTTGACTGCGAAACTTGTAAGTTTCACAGGATCGAGTTTCGCAAGATATACGCAATGTCTATAAATAGTCAAGTCTTAGTCGTTTCGTAGTTGGATGTTTTGATGCTACTTTCTCGTTAAGCACAAAATGTTATCTGTGTGTACTGACAAGTGAAATAGAAACTAATATACAGAAGTTTATTCTAAGTGTGTGTTCTCGATTGTGTATATTCACGTTATAAACAAATATACAAATTCCGCTTGTATATCTGAATCAAATTAGTTGTTGTTCATGTGTTTAGGAGTGTTCACAATGATCAACTTTCTACAACGATTCCGGCCATCACTCTGAATGCTCCTATTTATCTGAATCATGTCTCTGACTTCTGGAACAATGATGAACATAACACGGAGTTGGAGAAACCGCTTATTATTTCTCGAGTACTGGACAGAGATATAATCATTAGGGAGGATATTGTCCGTCAGATAATGCACTTTGGAAATGAATGTGATGCACCAACGCTATTCCCATCTTAATTGATTGCTAGATGTTTTATCAGGATGGGATATTTAGGGGTTCCGGCAGATCATTATAGGAAAGCAAGGTTAAGAAGAGTTTGGAGATACTTAATGCATATTACGATTGTCTGCTTGCCTTGATGTAAAGGTGGCCTTGACGGTTTAGGTCATCAGCTGGGTTCTGTAATGATAGCTCTTGTGCTGAACAAACCTTATAATTTTTCAGCTACGTCTTCAACAACATGGTCTCCAATATTCAGAGTGCATAGAAATTTTATCTCTATCCTCGGTTCGTGCAGCTGTTTATCAACCATCTTCTTCCAGGTGTTCCTACTCAGGAAATTATGCGTATGCGGTTAACTCCGAGGAACAAAAGGGTTTATGCTGATTGTGAGAACTATGGCCACGGTGTTACTGAGCCACCTCATGTTCCTCTGTTTGGCCATATTATAAATGAAAACTATGTCGCTCCGGCTAACAAAAACTGGATGGATGATGCTCCCGCAGATGATCCTTAGCCTAACATACAGCAACCGTGGTTGCTAATAAGCCTGCTCAAGATGTAAATGAGCAAGTTGCAAATGTTCAGAATGAGCTGGTTTTGGATGCTGAAGAAGATTTTGTTGAGAATATTCAGGTGAACGAGCCTCATCAGGTTGCAGTTAATGTAAATGAGGAATTGGTTGACTCGTCAGAAATTGAAAGTGATGAAGCAGTGCAAGAGGAAAATTCTTCTAGTAGTTCTGACAGTAGCATTCCAAATCCGACGTGTGACATCCGTCACTAAATGCTTCATTTTTAGGTTCGTTTTCAAACCTCATTCGTATTCGTGGTCAAACATTTCGTAGCCAATGCTATATGAGAAATTTAATTTTCGTATAATGGCCAAATAATTCGATCATTTAGCGAACCAAAGAAAATAAAAGACTTATTAATTAATTAATCAAATTCAAAGGTATTTATTACGAAACTAGGGTTTTCTGAAATTTATATAATCGCGACGCGATTATCTTAAGGTCGCAACGCGATTTATACTTTTAATGGCGACACGATTAGTGTCAGTTCGCGACGCGATTTATCTATATTCGCGACGCGATCCTGTGTCGGCCAGACTTGGTATAAATACGTATTTTAAAACCCTAACTCGTATTCTCTCAAACCACAGCCGTATTTGACGAACCTGGAGCGTATTGTTCAGTGTATTTTCGATTTCCAAAGTGCAATAACATAATCACATCATTCCTCAATCGTTTTATTGATCAAGAGATTGTGTATACGCATACTTTGGTAAGATTCATGTTTTAATCCTTCGTTCTTTTCATAATCTTGATGTATGATGAATAAATTCTCATGCTATGATGTTTATCTACAGATTCTCAAGGATTCCATCATGCGGATTCGTATTAGTCGGTATAAAATTCTTTCCGAATTTTCGTTTCATCTTATTTTGGCTATTCGCTATTGCCAGTTATTTTCCGTTCATTTCCATTGTATTCCGGATAAATGAAATGGTTAGGTTATTGATAAAAATCAGTTTGTATGATGGTAGAATTAAGAATTTTGATTATGTTGCGGTTTTGGATTAATTATACTAGTTATTAGGGTTGGTTTATTGAAAACCCTAATCTGGCCAGATTTATGTTTCAGAGTGAAAGGCTCGTAACTTGGTCATATCACGATGGTTTTGGTTGAAAAAGGAGTCTAAATATAAGTACTTTGAGTCTTCTTTCAAATGGCGTCAGTTTCATGGTTAGATGTGGGGTATAAGTTGGTTAAAACGATTTTACAAGATTGTGTGTCATTCCTGAGTTTCTCGGTTCCAGATTTTGGTTAAGTTGTAGATTTTTGAAACGTGCCTTAAACTAAGATTTAGTCTTGAAATTTTTACTGGAGTGTCACTAAAGTGTTAAGTATTTTATGTAAAAATATTATAATCATTTGAAACTTCTAAGTATTTTAAATAAATTAGAACTTTTGTGAACTCAGAAAGAGTCAACAGTTTAGAGCAGTTTAATTTGATGAATTTTTAAAAATATGAGATCAATGTAAATGAATCTGAAAAAATTACTGAGTCTTCTAAAAACATTAAAGTGTCGTTTCTAAAAATTACAGAGTCAAATGATTTCATTAAGTATTATTTAAAAATTCTCAAAGTGGAACCAAACTTCCGGTCAGAATCTGAGTTTTTCATTTATGAGTAGTCCTTGTAATAATACACTAGCAGAATTGTGAGGAAACATATTAGAAGTGTTTGGGGTGTAAAATACAATGGAATGACCTAGTTATGCCTAGGTTATGACCCATACGCATTATGACATTGTAGATTGGCGAGCTGATTAGTGGTTATACTTAAGAGACGATACTTACATCATTTCTTGAGGTGAGTTTTCGTGGCCCCATTTTCATTACATGTTTTCAAAATTGGGGGAAAAGTATGCTCACATATTTTATCAATTGTTTTATGCTGTGAAACGTACTCATTTTTATTTTGGACATATGCTTGAAATGTGTTAGATTATGTGGAATTATGTGCATTGCTTGGAAACATTATTGAGGCTATTCGTCTTACTCCTTTGTGGGTATTGACAACACGCCGACTCGTTGGGCTATTCGTCTTGCTCCTTTGGGGGTATTAACAACATGCCAGTTGGATACATTGACATCATTGAGGCTATTCGTCTTACTCCTTGGGGGTATTGACAACACGCCGACTTATATGCTATTCGTCTTACTCTGCGGGAGTAATGACAACACGCATGGTTGATTGGTTGAGATTTGTTCATTTACACTAATTTCATTTATATGTACCATTTCTATATACATTGTCCTAACTTACTATTATCACAGCAAAATGTTTTTATTTGTGGTGTTGGTTTCAAACCTACGAAACTCACCAACATTATTGTTGACGTTTTTGAGCATAACTTTTCAGGTAACACTAGCGGTTTGAAGATAGAGGACAAGAAAGCTTAGTGGACCTCTAGGTTGCATTTAAGCTAATATTGAGACTATCGTTTGAGGTGGAACATTGTTTTTTTTTTTTTTAGAATTTGGGGAAGGCGTTTTGCCTTAACATTTGATTATGGGGTTATTGTTTGTTTATTGGTTTTGAGGATGATATGTACATGTAGCGTGAACCCCTAATCATGTTACAAGTATCATAATACATTGGATTTTATTTTCATATAGACATCTTTATAATAATGTGTTATGATCTTATCTTAGTTGTACCCCGTTGTTTCCGCTTTAGACGAGGTGTGACACGACGGTTATGGAAAGAATAAGAACTCAAAATCCTTGTAGATATGAGCAACTTCAAAGACGTAAACGAGAAGCTGAGGCAAGGGCTGAACTTCTAGGAAAACGGGTTAGAAATGATGATGATAATGATTCTGATTATAATCATGAATCTCCTGTCCATGTACGAAATCGTATTACACGGCCTGTTCATATATAATACAACAGAAATCATCTCCTATAGTTCCTGTTCAACCATCATCATCTACTGCTTATGTTACTACTTCACAACCTCCTTCATCGCATGCTGATCCGGCTTCCGATCTAATATATTAACCCCTGTCTACTATGACTACTTTACAAGCGTCCTTTGCTGCTCAATCAAAGCTTCTAGATTCTCAACAACAACAATTGGACTCTCAAAAGACAGAGTTGGATGCTCACTCAAATTTGATCGCTGTCTTAAGCTCAACGGATTAGCCAGTTGGAGAGCGAGGTTGCTGAACTGAAGATGAGGTCTTTCGTTTAGGGGGTGACAGCTGGTATTATTCAAATGGATGACAATGATCACCAAGATGATCATGAAAATGATGGTTCACATCCACCAGATGATGACAACAATGATGATAATAATGACATTCCCCTTATTGGTCGTAACCAGAACCAGAACAATGAACTCACAGACCTGTCTAGAACAATGATTGTTTATCAAACTCCTGTTGATCAGATGTCTTTGGCTTATCAATATGAAACTGAAGATCCAGCTGAACAAACGATGATTGAAAACACTGCGACCGAAGATGATTTGACAAATCTTCGGAGCTTACTATACATTGGTATTGTTGGGGACAATAATGATGTAATAACTGGGGCTATTGAATTTGAGGAAGAAGGTCATGAAGAAGATGATGAAGATGTTGAAATTGAAAATGAGAAAATGGATGATGAAGATGTGGTTATTGATGAAATTGAAAGAAAATGAGATAAGAATGAAGCTTATAAGAAATCGTCTGATAGTGAAGAAGAGATTAGGAATGAACAAACTGCTGAATCTTCAAAGTCTATCCGCTTGTATTTGTTAAACATCCCGAATGGCGTAAAAAGATTGTTGAGTCTCAAAGACTTGCGATTTATATAAAGTTAGAGATGACAGCTGCTGGCAGATAATAAGCTAGAAATATGATTCTGAGCTTCAGATGATAATTGTGAAGAGAAAAGTCGAAATCCAGTACTTCAGACGAAGCTTCAAGGATTTAAGTACTCTTCCTAAGTGTGAGATCAACAAAATTGCTTAGATTGAATTGATCAACTGTGCTAATGATGGAATTGGTCAGTATATTGAGTCCACGGTGAGGAAATAAATGCATAGTGAAAAATTCAATTTGATGAAGCCGACTCTAGGAAAGAGATACATTTATAAGAAGAGAATCAGTCAGGTGACGAATAAGCTGTGGGTGAAGCTGATGTATCCCCCAGCTAAGACATTGAAGAGGATTCCTCTTGATAGATTACCAATAAACTTTCCTAGAAAATTCAAATATTGGTATTATAATCCTCCAACTGGTGAAGTGATAATTGCTGTTGTAGCTGAGGGGGAGACAGCAGAGGCAGAGCAGTCGTGGCAAGTACTGAAGACATAACATATATACATTTATGATCTGATCATCCTGATTAATCTTTCAAGAAAACACTTGCAGATTCTTCATGCCAACAGAATTATGTACGAGATTCAAGATAAATCTGAGGCAGAGAAGTTTCAAAGAATCATCGCGGTCTGTGTTGAAAAAGGAATACATGCTGGAGGTAAATTCCGGAGTAATTGGAGTTGAACAGAAGATATCTGAAGACCAAGCTGCTAATAAGGGGGAGTTTGTTAGTGCATTTGTGTGTTAGTCAACTTGGTCATAAATGTAAAAGTAGAAAATGTAATTAATACTTAGAGTATTTTTTTATTGTATAAAGACACTTCTGAAGTGTCGCATAGGTCGGTCAGGGCTAGTATCGTAAGCTCAGTATATAAATTGCGACTTAGGGTTGCAGTTAGTAGTTGCCGCATGAGTTTGCATTGTGGCTGATTCTGTGGTAATACTTCTATAAGAAAAATTGTTCAATCAATAACAGAAGCATTTTGATATTACGCGTGTTTATCGATTACGTATAGGTTCAAACAATCAATTACATTATACAGTTTCCGCACGTATAATCATTACGAGATTCGAAATAGATCCTGAGATAATACAAGACCTACAAATCAAAACCAAAAATCACAAAAACGGGTCTGTACCCGCAGGGTACTATATGTACCCGCCGGGTCCTCCAATGAATAGCTGGGTGAAATGCATTTTCGTGGTAACAGAAGCCAATGTTCATTTAAATGCTAGAAAACCAGCCTTTTAGTCAAATGAGCAATCGGGTCCCATTCGTACCAGCCGGGTACTAATGAAATCCGCCGGGTACTCCCCCATTCAGCAGATCCCAACTCTATTTATTATATTACCATTTTCCTAATTTCAATCAAGCATAACTCACAAACGACATAGAGTTTGTTATAAAAATTTGCAGTCAAGTTCATATAACTAAAATGAAGACTTCCCTTCTTGGACTTTTCCAAATTTTACAATAACGCATGATTTGGACTTTTAGCTCATTTTAACACTAAAATGACCAATTTAGTGAACATACTAAATCTCAAACCATGAAGGCTGAGACTTTGAGCTTGATATTGCGTAAAAAGTCACGTTTTTACTACCGATATCTTTCTCATTCTGGAACGATTCTTGGCATATTAACTCTAAAACATTACAAATCAATAGTATTATGCCAAGATGGTCAAAACAAGGTTGCACGATGAAAATCAAGCAAAACGGGTAGAAAATGAAGATTTCACATACGTTTGAAGATTCAAGGCATCAAAACGAGATTTCAAGACAAAAGTGCCCATCACCAACATCCATCTTAACCAAGATGTTCGTTTTCAAATTACGAATCCAACAGAAGAAGAATCAACAAAAACGGACGAAGAATGAAGATTCTACGTACGCCGGAAGATCCAAACGATTCGTACGACACATCTAAAGTTCAGAGACATATTTTTGGGATATCTTTACATCAAAGTCTTCGTTTTTGAATTACGAATCCAACAAAAAAATAATCGACGCAAACGGACGCATAACGAAGAAGATACGCGCGAAATGAGCAACGAGGCAACGGGCGACGCACCGAGACGGGTGGCAGCCAGCCGCCGCCGGCCAGCCACCAGGCCGCCGGCTGCTGCCACCCCCCATCCGGTTCCCGCTTTTTGGTCCTTGCGTGTACCCGGTGCTAGACCTTTGCGCAACTTTACGTACCTCGTGCTAGACCTTTACGCAACTTTACGTACCTCGTGCCACCATATGCACGTACCCGGTGCCACTACCTTTTCCACCTTTTGCCATCGTGAGCTTCTACTTGCTAACATGCATCAAAACTCTCCTATAGATAGGAGGCATGAGGCTCATTTTCAAGACACACTCACATTCTCAAATTCACACTCATACACATACTCTCACTCATCCATTTTCACTTTCTCACTCTAAAAACTCTCTCATAATTTAGTCTAGGATTATTTTAATTAATCTTCGGATTAACGTAGAGGCTAGAGCGAACGTTAGGAGTTTGGAGATTCATCTTTGTACATGTGAACGAGTTGTCAATTATAATAATACGTTGCTACGCATTTATTTCCGGGTGATATCTCAACCTTTATCATACTTGCTTTATTTCATATTCTAATTATGTATTATTGCCTTGTATGTGATTTGTCTATTGCCATGAATTGCGAGTAGTCTATTATTGTGATTGTTGAAGATGTAGATAATTATAAGTAAGGATGACATTATATGATTAGTGTATGACAATCGTAATGTGATGCGACGGCCCCTATTCGACTGTTTATTTGATATAGTACTGGAAACGCCTCAAGCGGAGTACAAATGTATGGAAGTCAATAAACGACCGAAGGTAGTTACATCACTGGAATCAGCTCTGGTTTACAGTTGGAATTCCGAAAGGATAATACAACTTCAAAACTAACTGGTATATCCTACGAAAGTCAATGCACAATAAAATGATGTTCGTAAAACACGTTCAGATAAAATAGGAATTAATGACCCTTGTATCGTTGAGACTTTTTGAACTTGAGTTTAATTTATGGAGTACCCTTTCTGGTTATCCATGTGACTGCAACCTAGTAATTAGGACCTGATCAACCTTAATTATGGTAAGTAGTTATCTGTGCCCATGACATGCAACAAGTAAGACACAGTGAACCCACTCGTTGTACATATTAGGTTTACATTTCTGCATTGCTTTACATTTAGTTAGTTTAGAGTGCCACTTTCACCGTCAATTACTCTTGACCGCATGTTTGATGTAAGAAGCAGTGGAATTATCATGTAAGGTACAATGTCCGATTACTGAAAGGCATGGTCTGCATATAAAACACGTTTTTATAAACTGCGAATAATCCAGGGATGTATAACTGTTTGAAAAGGAGAACTCAAGTCATAAGTAGAAGTAACCAAACCTTAATGCATGAAACAAGACTTAGGAATAAGAGTAAAGTCCTAACGACCTAGAATCCTTAAAACACCAAGTCTTACTCAATCAACGGTCTAAACATACGAAGTTATTAATCTGCATGCTAATGGAATAGTAAATTATTTTAGGGGTTAAGAACGGTCGGACCTATGAGACGATACACTACTGATTCATGCACCTCGGTAACAAGCCAAGATAGGTTGCTCATCTTTCAACTAGATGAGTATTGGAAGTTTGCGTATTGCTCCGATCAGAATCACGATAACCTAGTTCCTAGTGACATGCCAATGGGAAACTTAATTGGTAGGGTTCTAGAGTTTACACCTAATAGTTTACTCATAACATTAAGTATTGTCCCTGTTTAATCTGTCATCCTGAAACATTAATTATCAAAATCTCAGCAATCACATACTTATCTTTATCTGCTTTCCTGCACTTTAATTTACTGCAATTTACTTTTCTGCATTTTAATTACCTGTCTTTAGTTTTTTTTAAAAAAACCCCCCAAACCTACCTACTTTGTTCCATCCTAAATACTTCCCTACTGAAAGCACCAGCTTTAATCACTCACACATTTGGATTCATAGAACGATCTTAGGTCATACTTACCGCTTACTAACCAGAGTAGGTAGTACGTATAATTTAAGCCCAGCAATATATAAATTTTAAAACCCCTGTTGGTGCCCGATTAGTTACCATCAACGACACCGACACTTTCGGGTGCCATCAAGATTTTGGCGCCGCTGCCGGGGAATCACAAACGTACGATTCAAAGCCTTCTTAAGTAGTAATATTTAGGAGATCCTTCCGACTGAAATCTTCTAAGATATCTTTCGAAAGTAATTTAGTATTAATTTATTGTTAATTTAGTATTAGGATAATATTAGTTTAAACATGACATCTCAAAAACCCACTTCTTTGGAAGAATTGTATGCTACCCTAGAAGAATTTAGGATTCCATTTTCCATCCCAAAACATTGCCTGGACCTTGATGACACAGATCAGTTACCTGACTTTGCATCATCTCCAGAAGATCACTCTCCAACTTTACACTCGCCTAATTTACCAAATTCTGTCCACTTCAATTATTTTCCCAAAGATAATCTTGAAGAAAAACCTCCGAAATTTCGTGATTCAATCACCCTCATTCCTGATACAACAGTATATTCCCAAATCCTATCCGATTCTCATAATGACGGCATCCTTCCATTCTTGTCACAAGAACCCAAATACACCATTTATCGAGTGGTGGATAAGGTTCCATCAGTCAAGTCAGGACAACCTTGTTTTGAAGAACGCCACATCGGTGCTTCTTTCGACCCTTCCCGTAGGGTAGACGTCTATAAGGCATTCCTGAGGCAATTAACCTATGCCGACCTCCCGTTTTCCTACAAACAACGAGATACGATCGCCGAATTAGAGAAACAAGTAGAATTCCTGCTTCACCTGATGAGTCAAGGATACGAAAACCCTTCCACGAATTTCAGAGACCAAGAACTAAAGTTTGTAGCAGATTTAGATCTACTCTTTAAATCATTTGCCTACATGGATTTTCTCCCAATATCTATGATATCAATCAATCACAATGTCTCCGCAATGATCAACAAACTTGAGTTCTGGGTAGAACAAGACCCGATGATTTCCATCGTCATTCCTGGTAAAATTCCATTCTTTGTTGACCCCGCCTCTTACTTGATCTCCAAATTACGAGACGTTTTTCCTGATTCCACCAAGGAAAGAATCGACACAGCTTTCTTCGCAACAAGAAAAGACCTTCACGTCAAGCTCACTCGAATCTTTGCCTTTACTAAATACCCCTTCACTTCCGCACAAAAAGCCAGAATCAGTGAACTCTGTAAGGCAGTTAAGTCTACAACCGGAGAACCTGATTCACAGGAGGAGAATGCGTTTGTGGAAGCCATGAATAAACTCACTCACGATCTGAATTACAAAGACCAAGGAATACGCGACGGTTTGTCAAATCCCAAGAAGATAAGGAAAGCGTATAATAAGCTGATTGATGATCTCGTCAATTTAGGGTACGAGGAATGAGAAATCCTAGGGGGATTAGAGAATCGTCATTATTTAATTTACAATGTCATTTGGGAACTTTGAAAACATTTTGTACTTAAAAACGTTCGCTTAAGGGAGCTAATCTCGACCCTTTCCCTATGGAGGGATCGGAACGAATCTTAAAACAATTCCTTCCGAAAAAGGTCAAGGATCGTGACTTTAAATGAGCAAATTTTAGTATAAACATAATAATATAATAAAATTTTGAAAGTTTCCCTTAAAAAGAAGAACGTTTTTAAAATTTTTTTTGCCTGAATACGCGTGCACGTCGAAAAGAACGTAAAATGTTAAGCGTTTAGCTGAAACATGTACATTCAACAAGTCCACGTCAGACAAATAATTTTTAAACACCTAAAATAATTTAAGTTTAATATTTCAGGATTTATTTTAATTGTTCCACAAAAATTTGCGCGTTTCTTAAATTGTTTATAACGTAACGAAAAACTAACAAGTAACTAGTTACAATAAATACATTTAGGATTCGTAATCACTATTAGTAGGACATTATAAATTAATCTAGAACATTAGGCTTAGTACTAATTAAGTACTCTAGGGACCATATGTAAGGAATAAAGTACATAGGATTATGACAAATATTCCCATGGACCACAAACCTTCCATATGATCTTCTAATTCAAAAACAAAAGAAAAATTTTTTTCTTCTCCTTTCTCCTTCCTCAAAACCGGCCAAACTCACCACCACCATGAACCACCATTAAAACTCCACCAAAACATGTGATCTTATGTCCTTTTGAGCTCCTTGTTGCATCTTCTTTGCGGTTGTACAATCATTTCAAGTTTTCTTCACTTAAACTAAGGTATGATCATAAGAAACTCACTTTGAACTTAAAGTATCTTATTTTATGAAGTTAGCTAAGTTAGTAACTAGGAAATAGCACTTTTCTTGGTTAGATGCTTAGGAACTACATGTTACTACCACTTACCCATGCTAATTCAAACTAGTTAGACTTTCTCGAAAGGATGTACTTTAACATATTGATTAAGTCTAGAATTTTGCTTGATTAAGTGTTAGTTGTTAGACATTTAAGTAATTGTGGTGTTTTGAATGATTGCTCTATGTTAA
Organism: Helichrysum umbraculigerum; assembly: GCA_949592205.1. Taxonomy (NCBI): domain Eukaryota; kingdom Viridiplantae; phylum Streptophyta; class Magnoliopsida; order Asterales; family Asteraceae; genus Helichrysum; species Helichrysum umbraculigerum. The sequence goes on from CATIUR010000001.1 coordinate 816,738, forward strand.
TTGCACAATGCAGATAAATTAGGATTAGCAAGTTTGACTTTTTAAAGTCAACAAAAATTTAACTAGCATGCATGATTAGGATAGTAAATTAACATTACTTGACAAACTCTTGCTTACTAGGATACTTGTACTTGCTTGACTAGTCAAAATATGTAATATAACTAGAAAAGCATTATTGTGAAAACAAAAAGTCTTGAATAAAACCAAACACTGATATCGCTCATTTTGGCTATATAAATCTGTCGCGATATCATTGTTTTGCATATGTATTTGAGTAGATTTTCAGAACTTTCGATACTTATTTTGTTTGGAAATTCATCTCAGGTAAAAAGCTGGAAATGCATGCGAAATGGTGATGAATTGGTGAAGTTTGGATCAAAGGTGGCTGGGCTGAAAAAGGTCATAGCCGATCGGCTATTGACCTAAGTCGTTCGGTTTTATTGCTCCAGCCGATCGGCTACACTTAGAAGATCAGTTTTTCCTTTGATAAATCGTTACAGAACTTTCCCTCGTTGAAGCTTGTGGTTTTGAACCTTCATAGCCGTTCGGCTGAACCTTCATAGCCGTTCGGCTGAGGCTTCAAAGCCGATCGGCTAGGCCATTAAAGCCGATCGGCTAAGCTTTGGATCTGTGCGAGGTACGAGGTAGTTTGTTGTGCTGTGCGATTGTGATTGGTTGGCAATTAATGCCCAACCGTTTTTCATCTGCTTTTTTTCCTTTTTCCATTTAAAAAAAAAAAAGAGAAAAAGAGGAAATGGGAGTGAGGGTGTTTGGCCGGGCTGTAGCTTCATTACCATATCATCATCACCCAACATCTATCTCTGATATTCATTCATCATCCATCTTTCATCACCACATTAACTCTCTCAACATTCAACACACACACCTCATTTACTCTTGAACCAACAACCAAAATTCACCTCATTTACTCTACAATTTTCTTAAGGATTTCACTTGAAGATTGTGAGAGGAACATCAAGCAACATCATTTGGAAACACTTATGTAATCACTTTGGTATATGTCGATTTAATCTAATTTCAAGTTATTATGAATTTATCTAGTGTGCATGATTTTGTTTGATTATGTTTATTATAAGTGGCTAGTTACTTTTGTGCTTGTTTGGATGAAATAGCTAGTTGATTAGGGGTGTATCTTTTGGTGTTAATTTATGCTTTGAGTTTGTGAATCATCCACGGATTTGTATGTATTCGGTTTGTTGTTGTTATGAAACTTTTGGCATTTTAACTAAGCAGTTTTAGCAAGTGCTTGTGGCTTATAAAAAATACTTATTTAGTTGTTCACCATTTGTGGAACAAAACATTGGTGATTGTAACAATAACGAACTAGATAAATACAAGTTAGCGATTATAGCGAATGTTTGTCGTGTGGATGATTTGCGAACTCACAAAATCTAAATTTATGTTTAATCGGAGAACCTTGTGTGATTGAGCTTAATCTCTAGAATTTGGCCATTTGGTAATTTACTAATTGATATAGCGAACGTTTTCAACCAGGTAAATTGCTATTGATTATTTGTCTATAAATGATTGAACAAAATTGCGAATGTAGTTTTGGAATGTGTCAAATGATTTTAGCTAAATTGTGCAAGTTTGTAACCATGGCGAACGTCCGTTACTTGATTAAATCATAGGTTTGTTAATTGAAATCGAACAATAGGACTTAGCGAACGTTGAGCTTATGTTTGATGAATGTTACCTTAGCATATATCTCAACCGGTTATAATTCCACACCCCGAAATCACTAGTGAAATAATCCAAGCAAGCGTTGTTTTTAATATTTGAAAGTTCCAAACAATCAATCTGACTCTTTAGAGTCCACCTGCCTAGATTAGCTAAAATTGTAGTGTTTAAGCATTGTGACAATTCGGTCACACAAACCAACCACATTTTATTTACTTTTTAAATTGCTCACACTTATTGATTGACAAAACCAAGTTCCCTGTGTTCGAACCCGAACTTACCAAACTATACTACCACTCGACAGGGTCCACTTCCCGGTTGTGTTTTGGTCTAGCTCGGTACATTTTGGTTTACTTATCAACGATAAATTTTATAACTAGATCAACCACATCAAGTTTTTGGCGCCGCTGCCGCGGAATCTTGATTTGTGATCTTGAATTAAGTGTGATTAATTGATCCTTTCTAGAATTTGTTTTGGAAGGTTATATTTTGTTTGTATTGCGCCGGTGCGTTGATGGTTTTATCTTTTGTGATCCTTCAGGTTTGATTTGGTAGTGGATGAACACAAGGAGCTCCGGTAAAGAGCTTCTAAGTCCCTTGTCCAATCCGAAATAGACCAAAAGGAGCAAACGAAGGAGGAAGCCAAAGCAAAGATCAGCGGAATCATCTAGTACTCAAACGGATACCGATACATCTTCGGGAAACACCGTTGAGGTGGAAGAGACTTTTGTGGAGGAAATTCCATCACCCGAAGAAGATCCTTCAACACCTTCCGAAGGTGAAGAAGAGATGGCGGATGAGGATGATACCCCTATTTTCTCACGGACGAGAACCGTGGCACCGACACCCGAGTCGGCCATACGGGTTCAAGAAATTGAAAATGATAATTTCTCTTTGAAGGGGCATCATATGCAACTCATTAGAGATAAATAATTCGATGGAAGGGTGCGGGTCGATCCGCACCAACACATTGCTAGCTTTCTCGAAATCGGGAGCTATTTCAAGTATGGGGCGAATATGGATGAAGTGATTCGCCTACGGACGTTTCCTATGTCACTTTGTGGTGAGGCAAAGATTTGGTATCAAGAATTGGAACCAAACACCATTACTACTTGGGATGAGATGAGGGAAGCATTCGTTAGACGATTTTATCCTCCGGCTTTGGCCGAAAGACTATTGAATGAGATTAGAGCCTTCAAACAACAAGAAGGCGAAACTTTGGTAGAGGCATGGTGTCGGATGAAAGAAATGTTGAGGAATTGCCATGGTCACGATTTGAAGAAAAGAGAAATCATCGTGTTATTCTACAATGGTCTTAACTTGGATTCGGCAAGTATTCTTGATGCCTCGGGAGGAGGTCAATTCCTCTACAAGACACCGAATGAAGCATGGAGGGTTCTTGAAGACAAAGTTATCCAAAGCTTAAATTGGGCTAAGGATAAAGGAGGAAAACAGGTTAAAAAGCATGTTGCTTTTGTGGAAGGAACTAGTAGTGGAGGTGGAAGCTCCAATGACTCGGCCATGCAGAAAGAAATCAAGGCTTTATCTTCTAAGTTTGATGCACAATTCAAGACAATCAAAGGTGAAATCAAATAGCTTAGAGATGGTTGCGGTAATTATGGCGGAAATCATGCCACGGCTAATTGTGCACAAGACGATTTGCCAATGGCGGGGGATGAGGAAGATGTAAACTTTCTTCAACAAGGTAATTACCAAAGCGGGAACTACCAACAGGGTGGTTATCAAAACCGAAATTCGGGAGGTTACCAAGGAGGAAGCTATAACCAAAACAACCGATTTTATCGGCCAAATCAACCTTACAACCAAAACTCCAATCAAAATTACAACCAATCCCAAAACCAAAATTACAATTAAAACCAACACCAAAACCCTTCAAGCCACAATAACCCACCACCGGTTCAAAAACAAGAGCCAACCCTATCGCCAATGGAGCAAATGATGAAAGAATTCATGGCAAAACAAGATGCTTGCTCCTAAAGGTTGAAGACCCAAATGACGAACATAAGGTTAAGCGTGGAGCAAGGTCAAAAGAACCAACAAGCCTCCATTCAAGACTTGGAACGGAAGATGGATCGTTTGTCGGAAGGACAAAGTAGTAGGCCAACCGGTGGCTTACCAAGCAATACCCAACAAAACCCGAGACAACCATCTACTTCTAGTGGAGGATCAAAACCATACCAACCACCACCCGCGAGGAATGAGCATGTGAATGCTATTACAACACGGAGCGGGAAGGAACTCCCAACACCACCTCAAGCTAAGGACAAAAATATTTCAAACTCTTTTGTGCAGGAAATTGAGGAGGAAGAAGGTGAAGAGAATGTTGAGGCGCCTACACCAACGGAGACGCCGGTGTCACCTACACCGGTGGTAAAAGCTTACAAACCGAAGATCCCCTTTCCTCAAAGGTTAAGGAAGGAAAAGATGGTAGCCCAATACGGGAAGTTTGTAGACATGATCAAGGGCATCCGAATCAACGTGCCTTTGGTTGATGTATTAGCCGGTATGCCGAACTATGCCAAATTCATCAAGGATTTGGTGAGCAACAAAGAAAAGCTTTCGGAAGCTTCGGCTATGTTTTTGAACGAAGAATGTTCGGCAATTGTCCAAAACCAAATTCCACCGAAACTTGGAGATCCCGGGAGTTTCATCATCTCATGTAGATTGGGTAAAATCATAACTTGTGATGCTCTTGCGGACTTGGGTGCTAGCATAAATCTAATGCCATATTCACTTTATGCTAAATTGGCCCTAGGATCCCTAACCCCCACTCGCATGAGTATCCATCTTGCCGATAGATCTTTCCAATATCCCGTTGGGATTGCGGAGAACATGCTAATAGAGGTAGGGCAATTTACCTTCCCGGTTGACTTTGTTATCCTCGAAATGGAGGAGGATAGTAAAGTGCCCTTGATTTTAGGACGACCCTTCCTACACACCGTGGATGCCATAATTGGGGTTAAAGATAAGAAATTGACCTTGGGGGTGGGGGATGAAAGGATCACGTTCACGGTCGATAAGGCCATGAAGCATCCTTATTATAACGATGATTCTTGTTTTAGAATTGATGTGATAGATGATGCGGTGGATGAGGAATTGGAAAGCTTGCTTGGATTGGAATCGGAGCTTGTTGACTTGCTAGAGTCAAATTTTGAAGGAATGACCGAGGAGGAGTTGGTCATGAGCATGGAAGAGACAAATGATGAAGAAGAACTCGAATGTGAGGATGCTTTTGAGGAGCTCACAAAGGATGACAATATGAGGATCAAGACGTCATTGGAGGATCCACCACGTGATTTGGAGTTGAAATAACTTCCAAGCCATTTTGAGTATGCATATCTCCATGAGGAAAATCTCCTACCCGTAATCATTTCCTCTTCCCTTGTGAATGACGAAAAAATTAAATTGTTGAAGGTACTCAACGCTCACAAAGGAGCTTTCACTTTGCGAACATCCGACATACCGGGAATAAGCTCATCCTTTTGTAAGCACAAAATCAATTTCGTTGATGATTTTAAACCCGTTGTCCAAAGACAACGGAGGCTTAATCCCAATATGGTGGATGTGGTCAAGAAAGAAGTAATTAAGCTTCTTGATGCGGGTATCATTTACCCTATTGCGGATAGCTCTTGGGTGAGCCCGGTACATTGTGTACCGAAAAAGGGGGGCATGACCGTTGTGGCTAATGAGAAAAACGAAATGATACCCACAAGGACGGTCACGGGTTGGCGAGTATGCATTGACTATAGAAAATTAAATGATGCTACACGAAAGGACCATTTTCCCCTCCCTTTTATTGACCAAATGCTCAAAAGGCTTGCGGGAAACGAGTTTTATTGCTTTCTTGATGGATTCTTGGGGTATTTTCAAATCCCAATAGACCCCAAGGATCAAGAAAAGACCACATTTACTTGCCCTTTAGGCACTTATGCCTATAGGAGGATGCCTTTCGGTCTTTGTAATGCTCCGGCCACTTTCCAAAGATGCATGATTGCCATTTTTCACGATATGGTTGAAACCTCCATGGAAGTCTTCATGGATGATTTTTCGGTTTTTGGCAACTCATTTGAGTTATGTTTGAAGAATTTGGATAAAATGTTGGAGAGATGTGAGAAAGCCCATCTAGTCTTGAATTGGGAGAAATGTCATTTCATGGTGAAAGAGGGCATAGTGTTGGGTCACAAGGTGTCGGGGTTGGGTATTGAATTTGATAGGGCTAAAATTGATGTGATTGCCAAATTACCCCCACCCACAAATGTGAAAGGCATTAGGAGTTTATTAGGTCATGCCGGTTTCTACCGTAGGTTCATCAAGGACTTCTCCAAGATAACGAGACCAATGACCAAGCTTCTTGAGAAAGAAGCTCCTTTTGTGTTTGACAAACCGTGTTTGGACGCCTTTGAGACATTCAAGGACCAATTGACCAAGGCGCCTATCATAGTCTCTCCCGATTGGTCTGAACCGTTTGAACTCATGTGTGATGCAAGTGACTTTGCCTTAGGAGCCGTCCTAGGACAAATGATTGATAAACATTTCAAACCCATTTACTTTGCTAGCAAGACCTTGAATGGGGCCCAACAAAATTACACAATCACCAAAAAAGAATTGCTTGTCGTGGTGTTTGCCTTTGACAAATTTAGGCAATATCTTGTGCTATCTAAAACCGTAGTTTTCACCGACCATTCGGCTTTAAAGTATCTCTTCAACAAACAAGATGCTAAACCCCGTCTCATCCGTTGGATTCTTCTTTTACAAGAATTCGACATTGAGATTAAGGATAAGAAATGAGCCGAAAACCTTGCCGCCGATCACTTGTCAAGATTGGAAAATCCACATCTTGACAAGCAAGGCGATACTAATATTGATGATTCCTTTTCCGAGGAATTTCTTTTGCAGGTAGGTGATGAATAGGAGGATGAGGCACCATGGTATGCCGACTTGGCAAATTACTTGGTTGGGGGCGTTTTGAGGAATGGCATGAGTCACCAAGAGAAAAGTAAATTTTTCTCTAACTTGAAGCATTATTTCTGGGAGGAGCCGTACTTGTTCAGCGTTTGCACGGATGGGATGATAAGGAGATGTGTTTCGGGTGGTGAAACTAGAAACTTTTTTGATGAATGTCACTATGGGCCCACCGGTGGACATTATGGCCCTTCGGTCACCGCTAAGAAAGTTTATGATGCGGGTTTCTATTGGCCCACGATTTTCAAAGAAGCAAATACCTTATGCCAAACTTGTGATGCTTGTCAAAGAACCGGAAGCATCTCTAAAAGAGATGAAATGCCACAAACTAGCATCCAAGTGTGTGAAGTGTTTGATATATGGGGCATCGACTTCATGGGTCCATTTCCTCCATCTTTCAAGAATGAATACATTTTAGTGGCGGTAGATTATGTGTCCAAATGGGCGGAAGCCAAAGCTTTGCCCTAGAACGATGCTCGGGTGGTGATCGACTTCTTGAAAAGTTTGTTTTGTCGGTTTGGGATGCCTAAGGCATTGATTAGTGACCGGGGGAGCCACTTTACTAATGCTCAACTTGAAAAAGTGCTCAAAAAGTATGGGGTGAATCATCGTTTTTCAACTTCCTATCACCCACAAACGAGTGGTCAAGTTGAGAACACAAACCGTGCATTGAAAAGAATTTTGGAGAAGACGGTTGATAAACGCTCAAAAGTACTATATTTTAGTAGTATTTTACCCCTATTCTTGAATATTTTTATTGCATTTTGTTTAGAATGGATATTGATTTCGTTCATATTTGCAATTAGATGTGGAAATGGAGCGTTTATGGAAAAGGAACGGAAAACAGTCAAGAATCAAGCTAAATGATGCATTAAGCCGAAGTCGAAAAAAAGAAGAAGTGAAGAAAAGTAAAGAAATCGGCTGGAAAAAGCATCCATACACCGTATGGATTGCTGCAGTGGAGGCCCAGGTTACGCGGACTTGGGCTGGGCTTGAAATCAATCCATAAGCCGTATGGAAATCCATACGCCGTATGGATCAAAATTCCAGGAAGTATAAAAACGTGTTTTAAACCTTATTTCGGGAGTTTTGCAAGGGTTTTCGATTTCTTTCGGTTTCAGACGACTTTTAGGGTTTATATTACGAATTTTAGGAGTAGTTTGGAGGTACGAAAGCTTAGGATCGAGGATAATTCGCTCTAATCTTTCGTAGTTCATCGTTAATCGATTCGGTATATTTCGTTTCTTTATTTTCATTAAAGAATTTGTTATAATGAATCTGAATATTTCTGTTTTGATGATGGATTGAATATTAATGTGATTGTGTAGTTGATTTAATTTAGATTATGATTATTGAACGATTATAATTGCGTATTGAATAAGTTATTTGATTGAAAACGGTTATATTGCTTGTAGACACTTGTTTATTGGTGACTAGTTATTATTGTTGCTTCACGTGGTTAATAATGTTGATGAGATTGAGTTCCTTTAATGTTATTAGCTATTGATGGTCATAACTTTAGAGTTTTGAACTATCACTAAATACGTTGAGTCTGATAGGTCGAGTATACAATAGTATTCTACTTTAAAATGAGCAAGACAATAAGTTAATTATTGGGTATTGTTGAGTCATACCAAAAGAGTTAATTATCACGCGTTGTGAATGTTTAATGCATAATTTAGGGAAAGGCACACAATTGACTGATCATCTTGTGACATTGGAACCAGTGTTTCATGTTGGACCCTAGATTATAGGAATTAGTTGGACCCGAAACGTTGGCTAGTTCATATTCAACTTAGTATTCATTGAAGAATTTGGTATTAAGTTGATCTAAAAGAATCACAATTAGATAATCAATACGTAATAAATCGGGATATATGAATCTAAATGACATTAACTATACAATTACTTATTCCTTTCAATTAGGATTTGTCGTTATTATTTATTTATTATTTTAATTTAAAGTTTTATTTACGTTTGTTTATTTTAATTAAATGTTTTCTAAATTGTTCGTACGGAACTAAAACGCCCCCATATTTACTGTTTTCTAGTTAATAGTTAATTGTTAATTTCTATTTTAAATATTCCACCTTTTCCCTGTGTTCGAATCTGACTTACCATATCTATATTTACAATTGATCGGGTATTCTTGCCTGGTTGCTTGAAAGTATTTATTAGGTATTTCTATTTATAAATTATAAAACAAGACACGCTTTCACTAGCGACATCAAGTTTTTGGCGCCGCTGCCGGGGAAAGCGGTTGTGTTTATTTAAATAGAGATTAATAATTGTTAGTTCTTTCTTTTTAAAAGTAACTTTTGTTAAACAAGTTTCAGCAAAGTTGTTTTAATAAGTTTAATTAAATCTGTAAAAAGTTTTTAATACATCAATGGTTGAAACTGATTATCTTTTAATTGGTTAAACTTTTGGGGTTTTAGTTTCAACCGGCAGATGGAAATCCGTCCGCCGGTTGGAGTTCCAATTATTTAAGATTGTACACTTATTTAAGTTTTGTTTATTTTGTGTGAACTAACTTGTTTTTCGTTAGTGGTGTTTTGTATTTTCAGATTTATTTTTATTTAGGTTTGTCCAATGGCGAGGAGTTTTGAAAGTGATGCAAACAATTACGATCTGGTTGGTATTTATGATTCTGAGAGTTTGGAGTCAAGGGTAGAAAGTGAAATTCCATCATTCACTCATTTAGGCTGCAAGGTTGTTCCTATCACATCTGCATGTGAAGAATTATTGGGTGCAATTGCGAATGTGAGATGGGACATTCCTTCACAGTTAAGTTACCGCCATTCCATGACTATATATTTTCATTAATGATTGCCTTAGTATTGTTAAAACTGATTATTAGTCACTTGGGGACATTTGATATTTACTGTAATCTTTGGACTGTTAAGAATTTAAAGCCCTCATTTCGAATTTTCCATTAGAAATTTCGGGAAGCGCTTTAAATTTCCCTTTCTTAAGACCTATTACTTTAAATCTCTCATGTTCTCAGGTACTATGCCGCCAAAGAAGAAGAAGCTAAACCCAACACGTCCACTTACAGGATCTCTTGCATACCTTAGTGCCACACCAGCATACGACCAGATGGCACGGATATGGAGAGACAAGAAATTTGGTCGTTTTAGATATGTAGACTGGGACAAGCTGCAGATATTGGGACTCAGGCAGAGATTAGAGAGTCTACTCAGCTACTCGGTAGAGGGTCAGCAGTTTGAGTCTTTCAAGAGACTTTTCAGCATTGATGAGCCGGTGTATATGGAGATGATCACCGAGTTTATGACCACCTATACGTTTCAGCCACGGAGTAGAGTTGGAGATGGGGTAATCTCATTTAGGTACATGGGGAGCCAATTCACCTTATCATTGGCCCGGTTTGCACGACACCTAGATCTCTACACTCCAGAAGAGATTGATTCACCTCTGTTCACTAGTGGAGTCACCATTGTTTCCCTAATGACTACTACAGCAGAGGCATGGAGCCATTTGTCACCAAAGCCGTACTTCTCGGGTATTAAAGCTTCCCAGCTCACAGACCCAGTTATGCAGATTTTGCACAAGCTACTAGCTTGTTCGCTTAATGGGAAGCACACGTCTAATGGTAAAGTCTCTGAGTTTGATGTTGTGATGATGACATGTATCCTCAATAGGAACATTCAGGTTGCCCACCTAGTTGCACAGCGGATTTTAGAAGAAAAAGAGTTTGGTGTAAGAAGATCATTCATGGGTCCCGTGATTACCAGGTTGATCCGGAATATGGGGTTGATTAGGACGACAGAGTTAGAAAAATTCAAGAGCCTGCCAGAATGGAGTGCCCAGCCGATAGACTACAATTTTCTGAGGAGCATAGACATACTTCGGATTCTGAGGGATGGCACCGTTTACATCAGGGCTCGAGCATGTTAATGCAAAAATGTCTAAGGCTTGACTTTATTTTGTTTATAACTTGTCTAAGTGTTTGTTTATTGCGACAATAGATTAATACGACAATAGTTAGTCCGTGTATGTAATCCGTGAATGTTGTATTAACGGAAGATGTCACTACGACAATGCCATTGTCGGAGTTGACCAAGTCAATTCGTTAAGTGTTATTGCCGCATAAGTCAGTGTGTATGAGTCTATAAATAGGTCTTCGTACCTCATTTGAAGTAAGTCTTTTGTACAATCTGTCTCAGAAACTCTCTCTGTGTTTTCTGTTAATACAAAAGCAATTTGATCGATACTTCTTGTTCTCACTTTTCTAATTCATATCTTGTACTATATAGCTTGAAATCCGCGCATGTTATATTGTGTTCTAATTGCGATTCGGTGATCTACGGCATTCACAAAGTGGTATCAGAGCCGTACGAATAAAAATTAGGACTGTTTGATTGAATTAGAAGTGAATTTGAGGTATTTGTTTGATAAAAAAGACTCGGAAGCTTCGGAATTGATTGTTTAGTTGCGGTTTGACACTGTTTGATTGATTTGGAATAATTTCAATATCTTTTAAGCTGAATTTGCTTCGGATTTGGACGCATTACTGCTGTAAGTGATTCTGTGATCATATTTCATCTGAATTTGATCTGACTTTTCTTCATTTTGCTTCGGAATTGCTTCGGATTGTTTACGTGTTCATTGTCAAGTGTACGGATTCTTAAATTTGACGGTAAAAGATCAAATTGTGTGCTTACGAGTGTCGGAAATCAAATTCCGAGTTCAGTAATATCAATTTTAGCTAAAACGAGCTAGAATTGAAGGTTTTACAACACTTTTCAATTTCTGGACATTTCTTCCGTGATTAAGCATTCCGCGAATAGTAGATAACCGTTTTTCTCCGTGATTAGTAATTTCGTGATTGTTTCTGTGTGTGGTCCGACAATAAGTAATTGTCGCATGAACAATAGTTGGGTTTTCACGGACTCTTATTGACGGACTTGTTATTGTCGCATAAATAGTAACTTTAGTATTCACGGATTAGTATTGACGGATTTAATATTAACGGATTTTGTTATTGACGGATTAGTAGTCTCGGATTAAGGATTCACGAACATTGTTAATAACGGATTTTTATTCTTGGAAAATTGATATTGACGGAGTGTGTTAGTTTCTGATTCACGGATTGTTGATATTGACGGACTGTTTATATTGACAGAGTGTGTTAGTGTTTTCAGTGTGGTATTCTCGGACTTAGTAATTCTCGGATAAAGTGTGATATTTTTCTAAGTGTTTAAAATGGCTCAAGTGAATTGGCAAGCCATGATGAAGAGTGAACAAGAGACGGGTACTACAACCAAACCACCAAAGTTTTTATGTCAGAATGATTATGATGATTGGAAGTATCAGTTTGAGTCGTTTATTGCTTTATATGATCCGGATCTAATGATTCCTATCATGGAGCAATACATTCATCCTAGAGCTGAAGGAATTTATAGAGATAATAATCCTCCTCCCAAGTCACTCAAAATGATGACTTCTAATGAACGGAAAGAACATGATCGAGACAAGAAAGCTAAATCAGTTATCTCTATGAGTCTTCCTAGTGATGTTCTTGCTGGATGGAAAGATTTGACTACTGCATATGAGCTTTATAATGCAATGGCACAACGTTTTTCTGGTAACGACAAGTTGAAGAAAAGCAAACGTGACTTGTTAAAGAAGCAATGGGATGTATTCACATGCATGCCCAATGAATCTTTCAATGACTTAATTGTCCGGTATTCCCAGTTAATCAGTGAACTCAAAAGACATGGTTTGATTTTGGAACGTCTTGAATTTAATGAGAAGTTGATTGAAGCCTTACCTTCAAGATAGGATATTAAGGCTAACATTTTGTTAGAAGATGAATCTTTGGGTGAATATGCATATGAGGATTTGATCAACAAATTTCAAGTATATGATGTGTCTTTACAGAAAAAGGAGACTGGCAAGATGATTCAATATTCTCAATTTGGTTCTAAGAAAGCTTCAGATACAACAGCCTTGTTCTCTGGTAATGATGTATTCAATGTTGGGAATTCTGGTGGAGCTACAAGTGGTTATTCTAGCTATGGATTTTATGGATCGGGAAGTGCTTCTTCTACCAATCATCAACAACAGAATCCTAACCAACATGTTTCAAAGATTACCGAAGATCATGCCAATGTTGTCATAGCTTTTCTTTCATCATATGAGGCGTTTATTTCTGGAAAGGTTAGGAATGTAGACTTGACAGAAGAGGATTACGATCAGTTACATCCAGATGATCTTGAAGAAATGGATCTTCAATGAAATCTTGCTATGTTAACAAGAAAGGTCAAGAAGTTTCTTCAAAGAACTGGAAAAAGCAAGTTGGGGGGTAAACCAGGATTTGATAAGTCGAAGGTTCGGTGTTATAACTGTCAAAATTTAGGACACTTTGCCCGAGAATGTGAGAAAAGCAAAGCACCTTCTTCTGGTTTCACCAAACCTTCTACCTCCAAAACCTACTCTTCTTCATCTCAACCACAATTTTCTGGAAAAGATACATCTTCTGCTCCTACATCATCAGCACTGGTTTCTACAGTTGATGAATTCTATGACTGGAGTGCACATGTGGAGGAATATTCTCAAAACCAAGCTTTCATGGCAAATGTTTATGAGGTTGATTCTTCTCCATTTGAACAAATCTATTCAAAATGTACTGACTTGAGTGATCAACTCAGTCTTTACAAAACTCAAAATCAACAGCTTTTAACTGACATTGAATTGCTTAAAAATCAGAATAAGGAGTTGGTGGAAAACAACAAGCTTTTAAATAAGCGTTTTGAGTCAATTGATGTTGAGACACATGATTTGAAAGCTAAAATTTTAAATCAGCAAACCATCATAAACAGTTTTTTAACTGAGATGGATTTACTTAAACAAGAAAAATCTGAAGCTGAATCTAAAATTTTAGATCTTGAAAGATAATTGTTGAATGTTTCTACATCATCAGTTGTTTTTGATGAGATTATTCATAAACAGCGTTTAAATACTAAATCTAAATCTGGTCTTGGATATCAAAACGATTTTCAAGAAAAATCCAAAGCATCACAGGCAGCTTCTAAAGCTGGAATTGGTTATCATTTTGTTCCACCACCAAAATCTTATTCTCAATTGCCAGTTAAAGATGGATCTGATTCTGAGTTTGTGTATGGCAAGGGAAAGTTGATGACTGATAAACGCCAAAATGTATTAATTTATAGTACTAATTTACCCCGTGTTTGATAGGTTTCTAATGCATTTTGTATGAATAAGATACTTATTTCGTTCATATTTGCATTTAGGAGTTAATTCGGAGTTTGGATCGAAAAGGAACAGAAAACGAGTTAAATCATGAAGAAAATAAGCTAAAAGAGTGAAGATATGAAAGATTGAATTGGATCAAATTGTAAATGAAGCTCGAATCGGAAAAAGAATGGAAGATGAGCTGAAAATGAAGAAAAGTGTAAAAGCTGAGTTTTCTGCGCGCTGTTAGTATTTTGGCCATAACTTCTTCATACGAACTCCGATTGTGGTGATTCAACTTGGAGAATTTAGCTAACACAGAGGTATACAACTTTCGTTTTTTCCATTTTTTCTGAAAATGCATCCATACGGCGTATGGAATTCCATACGCCGTCTGGATTGAAAATGGGCTAAAAACTGATAACGCGGGCTGGAATTTATGGGCTTTTACATCCATACGCCATATGGATGACTTTTTCAGCCATTTAAGTCCGATTTTAGGGTTTTCACCTCATAACTTCATACCACAAACCCTAATACGACTACAAACGACCAGAGGGGGTTTTTCCCTCATTTTAGGGAGCATTTTGATGGTAGAAAGCAAGAAGAATTGAAGTCTTTCATTCGTTCAATCATTATTTCGGTTTCTCGGTTCGAAAACATTTCTTTCTTTCATTTGATTATGATTTCGGTTATGATTATAAATCTGAGTTTCTGTAATATTATGATTGGCTAATTCTTTAATGTATTTGCTTGGATAATGATACTTAGATTACGGATTGATTATTGATTTGCGGATTTAATTGGATTTATTGAAAGTTTATGTGTTTATTTGACGATCCTTGGTTATTGAATGATTATTAGTAATTACCTAACGTGGTTTTATGGTTAATTGAGATTGATTTCCTTTTAATTATAAGATTATTGATAATTGTTGATTTCAATTGACGATTGTTGCTGAATATATTGAGTTTGACAGGTTAGGGTTAATAATTGGTAATGGTCATCGATAAACAAGATAACTTTTATTAGTTATAGACTTTGTTGATTCAAGTCAATAGAATAAATCACATAAACGGTGTTGGTTTAATTTAGAATACAATTTGGTGGGCAACGTTAAATTGAAATGTTAACGTGTTGAAAACAACCTTGTGTCTTTCTTGATTGTGTTTATATCAATTTATCTTGTAAGGAAGATTGGTAATATTTGTTAATTCACCAATAAATCCATATGTTAGCAAATTAGTAAAATGATTTCCGGACTCTAAGGAAAGTAATCCAAGCAAATGCATTTCTTCTATCATCTGAATTAAGTCTTTATTTGATTGATTATTTATTAATTATTTTCTTTCAATCTTTACTTAATAAACTCTTTTATAATTGTTTACCAATTGTTCTACCGGAACTAAAACGCACCCTATCTTTACTGCTTTATTTAATTGTATCAATTTCCAATTTATTTAATTTGACATCCGTTCTTTGTGTTCGACTCGGACTTACCAAGTCTATACTAACATTCGATCGGGTATTCTTGCCTGGTTGTGTGAGAAGTATATATAAGGTATTTCCATGTTATAAATTAATAAACTAGACGCTTTCACACGCATCAAGTTTTTGGCGCCACTGCCGGGGAACGGTTTGATTCAATTTGGTAAATTGGATTTTGTATTCTGTAAATTATTAGTTTTAATTTAATTTTGTTTACCTGTCTATTTGTATTATTTTGTGTTTAGGGATTAATTGTTTAGTTGTTTTGTATTTAAGAGTCTTGTTCTACCATTCGTATTTGGAGGACGATTTTAGAGAATATTTACGATCTCTCTTTGAACCACCCATCGATCAATCGGAACCAGATTTAGAAATGGCAGACGACATCGCCAACATTACTCTCGAGGAATATTCAAGCAGAAGGCGTAGCGACCTTGGCCCAGGAGTAGTGAGGCCCGCGATTGCAGAAAACATTGAGTTCGAGATAAAGGAACAATTCCTAAAGGAGCTTAGGGAAAACCCGTTTCGAGGAGAGGAGAATGACGATGCTAACGAGCACGTGGAGAGAATCGTGGAGATAGCCGATATGTTCAGCATCCCTAACATTACATGCGATCAAGTCATGCTCCGAGTGTTCCCAAGAACACTCAAGGGAGCCGCGAAAAGATGGATTACTAATGAACCAGCTGGATCCATCACCACGTGGGAAGATCTCCGCACAAAGTTTCTCAAGATGTACTGCCCGCCATCCAAAACGTCGAAGATGATCAACGAGATTCGAAACTTCAAGCAAGATATTGAGGAGTCGCTGCACCAAGCGTGGGAAAGGTATCAGGACTTGATGCATAAATGTCCTCAGCACGACCTAAACGACCAGCAAATCATAATGGTATTCTACAAGGGAGTGGATCGTGCTACAAGACAGCAATTAGATGCTCAAGGGCCTATCCCGAGGAAGATTCCTAGGGATGCCTTGGCAGCTATTCGTGACCAAGCAAAGCATTCTCGGTTATGGGATGATGATACCTCTAGGAGAAAGAGGACAATTAGCGATGACGATGGACTCGCCGTCATAACTGCCAAGCTGGACAGCATGGGAAGAGACATAAAAAAGGTGACCGAGACTGTTTATGCAATCCAAGTAGGGTGTGAAAATTGTGGAGGAACGCATTTAGTCAAGGATTGTCCCGAAGTGAATTCTGGAGGAGTGAGAGAGGAAGTTAAATGTGTGGAAACTCACAGAACCTACTGCCAAGACAGAGGGGAATTTTTTCTAAGACCATACCAGGAAGGAGGTCGCCAGTTCAGCCAGGCTCAGCCAGAGTTTTTCACTAGGGAACAACCCTCGGCAACCTTCCCTGACAAGAAACCCAATTTGGAAGAAATGATGGGGAAGTTTTTGATCGCTAACGAGAAATTTATTGCTAGGTCTGGACAGCGGATGGACACCATTGAAGCATTAGTTCGGAATCAAGGAGCAGCAATCAAGCAAATTGAGGGAACCATATCCAGCATAGCTAAAGTTCTCCAAGAGAGACCCCCGGGAACTTTACCAGGATGCACCGAAACCAACCCACGAGATCATGCAAAGGTAGTGACTACCAGAAGTGGAAAGGTTCATGAAAACCTTAAGTTTCAAAAGAATCATGTGTCGAAGCTTTTGCCTGAAAAGGAGAAGGAAGCTGAGGTTGCTAAAAATCCAAGGATGAACACAAAAGCTGATCAAATTGCTAGGGATAAACAATATGCGAAGGATCATGCACCACCCCCACCTTACCCAGCGGCTTTGAGGCGAGGAAAAGATGAAGCTCATTATCACCAATTTTTAGAGAATCTGAAGCAGCTTCATATTAACATTCCGTTTGTGGAAGCCATTTCCCAAATGCCTAAGTATGTGAAATACTTGAAGGAGCTCTTGACTAATAAGAGCAAATTGGCAGAAGAAGCCACGATGATGATGAATGAGCGATGCTCAGCCGTGATGCAAAACAAGTTGCCACCAAAAAGGAAGGATCCAGGGAGTATCACTATACCCTGTCTAATTGGTAATTTGAACATTGCGAATGCACTAGCGGATCTTGGGGCGAGCATATCCATTATGCCTTATACTATGTACGCTAGACTTGGGCTAGGAAAACCTAAGTCCATCCGAATGTGCATCGAGTTGGCCGATCACTCTGTTCAATACCCCAGAGGGATGGTTGAGAACATTTTAGTCAAGGTTGATAAGTTTGCGTTTCCCTGCGACTTTGTGATTCTCGACATGGTAGAAGATCCCAAGGTACCTATTATTCTTGGTAGACCCTTCCTAGCCACTTCCAGAGCGTTGATCGATGTTTTTGATAGGAAAATAACCATGGGGTTGGGGGATGAGAAGGTTGTATTCAATGTGAATGAATCTATGCAATATTCGGAATCAGTAGATGAGACTTGTTACTTTGCTAGCATGAGAGAATTATCTGAGGATGACGAGAGTTTGCAAAGTTTGAAGGGTGACGTAGATTTAGACCCAATGATTCTTGAAGGATGGACGGGAAACCTCGAGGAAATCCGTGACATCGAAGAATTCGATAAATTGCTCGAGGAGATAGAGACAACTTGCAATGAGGAGTTAGAGAACGAGGGCATCAAGCTAAAGGAGAGTAAAGGGTCAATCTTGACAAATGGAATCTCGATCAAAACGGAGACGCGAATTACTATGCATGGTGTCCAATGTTCGAGAGCCGAGGTGTCGGTGGTTAAATCCTCTTTTGAAGAGCCACCCAAGTTAGAATTGAAAGAGCTGCCAACTCACCTTGAATATGCAAACTTACAGGGGGATTCCGACTTGCCGGTAATCATTTCAGCACATCTTTCAACTCATGGAAGAAAAAGATTTTTCTTGGCTTTGCGTCATTACTTTTGGGAAGACCCATTTTTGTTTAGGAGGTGTGCTAGTGATGTTGTGAGAAGGTGTGTTCATGGAAAAGAATGCGCAAGAATTCTAAGTCATTATCACAATGGTCCTACTAGAGGGCATAAGGGACCTAATTACACATCACGAAAGATGTTGAAGGCAAAGGCACTACCTATAAAAGATGCATGGGTTGTGGTGAAGTTCCTTAAGCATTTGTTTTCACGATTTGGAACGCCAAAGGTTTTGATCAGTGACAGTGAAACACATTTTACGAATGCACAATCGAAGAAAGTGTTAGGGATGAATGCTTATGTTAACGCTCGACTATATATGGAGCGCACCAAGAAATGACATGATTCACGCTTTAAATCAAATTGTTAATTTGAAAAATGTGATAAGGTTCTCCTATACAGTAATCGTATGCATTTGTTTCCTGGTAAGTTGAAGACACGCTGCACAGGACCTTTTGTGGTAGAGAAAGTTTGTCCTTTTGGTGCTGTTGATCTGCAAGGTCATTCTGGAAAAACTTTCAAGGTTAATGGAAGTCGTTTGAAGAGATACTATGGTGATGCAAGGGGCTCCAAGCGTGATTTGGAGATGAATTTTAGTTAAGTTGTGAAGCAAGATGTCGAGCTTACCGACGTGATAAACAAAAGCGCTTTCGGGAGACAACCCGTTATTTTGTTATTTTGTTTTATTGGTTTTGCTTGCAGGTTTGAACTTTGTGGGTATGTTCCCTAGAAGCCCTCACGAGACTACAACTCGTCCACTCAGGATACTGAGGGGTTTAAAGGCTTGTTGCATACGCTAAATGCAACCGTGATGCCTACGGAAGTGTGCTGTTGTATTTTATTTCAGAACCAGTTCATTCATGAATTTTTCTTCTTAATCAGGGGAGTTTTTCTGTTTCACTTCTTTTCTATTCCCTAATATTATGTTTCTTTTTGCAATGAAGACATTGCATATTTCTAAGTGGGGGATAGGAGAAAAGAAGTCTATTTGTCCTAACTGATCAGAGTGCAAATATTGGTAGATATCATTTTAAAAGGGGCATTCTGTATTAGTCAATTTTCAGTCTAAATTTTTTCTTTTAAAATTTTAATCTTTCTTAAGTTTAGTAATCTTGTAACAATATTGGGAAATTCAAAGGAATAAATTAATCTTAAATGTTTAAATATGGGATAGTTCATTTTGTGATGTATCGATAGACAGTCTGTATGAAGGTAGTTGAGCTCTTAAGAAATTAATAAATGAAGTAGGTAATTGTAACACTCCGCAAATTTAAACGCGATTATTGACGTTAATCACTTGCATTATTAGGCTAATTCCCTACTTGAGTGAATTCACAACACGTTTTAGAGGTAAGTCTAGCAAAGCCTAACTAGATAATACGCGTAGTATTACGTATTCGTAATTAGTTGTAATTACGTACTGAACAATCTGAAAACAAACGCGACAAACATATACGACTGTTGGTGAACAAAATTATTTAATAAAATGAAATTATTAAATAACGTCGTAAACACTTTAATATTTTGTCAAAAATATTTACAACTCATTTTACAACGTAAAACGTCAACTCGTATAATTAAAATAAAACAAAGTTAAAAATCTATTAACTTAATTGAATTAATTTCATAAAAAGATCCTAATTAAAAATAAGATGAAATATGTAATTAAAAATGTGTTAGTTAAAATAATGTAACAGTTAACTATTGGGTAAACAAACACGGAACGCAAACGCATGAGATGAAAAGTGGAACAAAACCACCTTCCACCTCCATTTTTCTTTCATTTTCACTCTTTCATTTCTCTCTCTTCTATTCTCTTTCCTCTCATCTCTCTCTCTAAACTAAACCAAAAACCTCACAAAATCCACAAAAGCTACACCAAAAACTCGAAGAATCATATAGCTCATTTGGAATAAAACGACCACGACGTCACGATCTACATTTCTACCTTTTCGGATTTCAAATCCGACACTCGTAAGTTTCCGACAAATCCCGTAAATTCCTTGATTTTGAAGTTTTAGTTAATAATTAGTGTTTAATATACTTAGTATTAACCCATACAATAAAGAAAACACGATTTTATAGCTTAAAAATACGTTTGGATTGGGTTTTTTTGGCCGGAAAAATCGCGACAGTCGCTGTTTCTGGGCTGGTGTTCATCCATGCGACACAATCATTGTGTCGCATGTTATGTCGCATAAATCCATTTATGTCGTATCTTATGTCGTATCATGTGTCGCACTCTTGTGTCGCAAACTTTATACGACACAACCCTTATGTCGCTATTGATTTAGCCCCGATCGCTTATGCGACACAACCCTTGTGTCGCTAAGCTCTTGTGTCGCATGCCTATGCGACACAACCCTTGTGTCGCATAACTACATTTGTGTCGCATACTGTGTCGCATAAAACAGAAACTTTACAAACTATTTTTACACTAAGTGTCGAACTTAACCGATAACGAATACTTACATACTATGCTATATGTGAACTTTACAAACATTACAAACACGCTATTTTATTGAAATTATGATTTCAAACTATCACCAACGAGTCGTATACATTTTTCACAAACAACGAAATGCAAACGTAAACGTTTAACAAACACTAGCATGGATGATTAGCTTAGACATCCACAATACTTATTAAATCTCATACGTTTAGGACGTTAGGAGATTCCTGGCTGTACTTGGGCTTAGGTTTGCTAGCACTCGCACAACTACTTAACTCAACAGGTGAGTTCACAGCCCCTACTTTTACTGTTTTAACTGCTTTGAACAGGGGTGGAAAACATAGTCAAACACTTTTATACAAACATGGTTGTATACTATTTTACTCAAACAAGTGGAGTACATTGAACTGGTAAAATGATACACAAACTGACGATTACAACATAATACTTTCATACTATCAACGCTGTAAACACAAGAACGATGGAGGATAACCAGTAACACTTTATGTAACGGACTGGGTAACTAAAAAGTCCCTACTGACATGGGCAACATTACTGAGAAGTCCCTACTGACATGGGCAACAAACTGCTGAAAAGTCCCTTCTGATATGGGCACAGACTATTAAAAAGTCCCTTCTGACATGGGCACAAACTACTGAAAAGTCCCTTCTGACATGGGCACTAGATCCTGCGAACATGGGTCTACTATTGTTATTAAACTGATGAAAAGTCCCTTCTGACATGGGCACTGGGTTCCTACTGACATGGTCCCACCAAACGATTAGGATACTGACATTCCTACGAGACACAACTATTAGGATACTGACATTCCTACGATTAACTAATAGGATACCTACATTCCTACTATAACTTGAAATATACTTTTGGGCAACATCCCAACGAAACATACAAACCACTAGGATACGTATATTCCTACAGAACATACTTGGAAATAGGATACTGTTTTCCTACAACTACTAGGATACGAACTTTCCTACAAACAACCATTTGGAAACGTATTTGGTTTTACGAGTTACACTTTTGGGTGACATCCCAACGATACTGTATAAACAACAAGTGGGTTATCAACTGTACTTGCAAACATAAAACCTGTGAATTCACTCAACCTAGTTGTTGACTTTTACTATGTTTTTCAGGGAATTAGCTGCGCTAGTAAGAATCGCCAACACACATGGAGAATTAGGCGACCCGTGAAGTTTAGGATGCCAACTTTTGGAAACATATGGATTTCTCTAGTATAACTGAAACTGTTTTAGTCATATTCCAGAAATCTACTTTTGTAAACTTATTTCTTTTAACTTGTACGATTCGATGAATCGTAAACTTTGTAATTAAATACTTTTGGCATCTTAATATATATATATATATTGGTCTGTTGTAATCATATGCTCTGATACGTATGCATGCTTTGTTATTGTGGCACCCCCGTACTCAAACTAAATGCTTCCGTTAATCTAAATCAACGAATTTGGGGGTGTTACAGTAATTGCCTAAGGAAATTTTTAGCAAGGTATAACTTTGGTTTTAAATCATATATGTTAGCTTATCATAGTCCTCATTCTGAAAAATCTTGTGATCCTCATTTGGGAATATACTGGGTGATGTCTCCTCTGTTGTACGTAAGTACAGACCTGGTTTCCGTCAGTATATTTGCTTTTATCTAAAATAAATAAAAAAATGAAAATGAATAATGTATATATATATCTACCAAAGCCAAGTTATGTCGCTTTGTTGTAGTGAGGTACAGACCTGTCACCAATGTCTTGGTTTGAAAAATGATGGATTTAGTTGGATTTCTTGATGAGGAAAGCTATGGTTTGTTAATTATATAAGAGTATTTTGCTATTGAGATTCAAAGGTAAAAGCCTGCAAGAATAATAATGTTAAGCTCAATTACTGTAATTCAGATTGTTTAAGTGGACAGCAATATCGATAATCCTAATGAATCATATTATATGTCTAATAATAACTCATGAAGAATTTGATTTCCTGATAGAGTTTCTTGATTGCTAGATTTAAGGTGAAATTAGTTTTAAGAGTAAGATTTAGGTTGGTAAATGCTAGTTAGTATGTAAGTCCCTAATTTCCAATATTTTGCCAGTTTATGATTTTAACCGATAGTCTACTTGAGGACAAGTAGGATTCAAGTGGGGGATGTTTGATAAACGCCAAAATGTACTAATTTATATAGTACTAATTTACACCTTGTTTTATAGGTTTCTAATGCATTTTGTATGAATAAGATACTTATTTCGTTCATATTTGCATTTAGGAGTTAATTCGGAGCTTGGATCGAAAAGGAACAGAAAACGAGTTAAATCGTGAAGAAAATAAGCTAAAAGAGTGAAGATATGAAAGATTGAATTGGATCAAAGTGTAAATGAAGCTCGAATCGGAAAAAGAATGGAAGATGAGCTGAAAATGAAGAAAAGTGTAAAAGCTGAGTTTTCTGCGCGCTGTTAGTATTTTGGCCATAACTTCTTCATACAAACTCCGATTGGGGTGATTCAACTTGGAGAATTTAGCTAACACAGAGGGCTACAACTTTAGTTTTTTCCATTTTTTCTGAAAATGCATCCATACGGCGTATGGAATTCCATACGCCATATGGATTGAAAATGGGCTAAATACTGATAACGCGGGCTGGAATTTATGGGCTTTTACATCCATACGCCGTATGGAAGTTCCATACGCCGTATGGATGACTTTTTCAGCCATTTAAGTCCGATTTTAGGGTTTTCACTTCATAACTTCATACCACAAACCCTAATACGACTACAAACGACCAGAGGGGGTTTTTCCGTCATTTTGGGGAGTATTTTGATGGTAGAAAGCAAGAAGAACTGAAGTCTTTCATTCGTTCAATCATTATTTCGGTTTCTCGGTTCGAAAACATTTCTTTCTTTCATTTGATTATGATTTCGGTTATGATTATGAATCTGAGTTTCTGTAATATTATGATTGGCTAATTCTTTAATGTATTTGCTTGGATAATGATACTTAGATTACAGATTGATTATTGATTTGCGGATTTAATTGGATTTATTGAAAGTTTATGTGTTTATTTGACGATCCTTGGTTATTGAATGATTATTAGTAATTACCTAACGTGGTTTTATGGTTAATTGAGATTGATTTCCTTTTAATTATAAGATTATTGATAATTGTTGATTTCAATTGACGATTGTTGCTGAATATATTGAGTTTGACAGGTTAGGGTTAATAATTGGTAATGGTCATTGATAAACAAGATAACTTTTATTTGTTATAGACATTGTTGATTCAAGTCAATAGAATAAATCACATAAACGGTGTTGGTTTAATTTAGAATACAATTTGGTGGGCAACGTTAAATTGAACTGTTAGCGTGTTGAAAACAACCTTGTGTCTTTCTTGATTGTGTTTATATCAATTTATCTTGTAAGTAAGATTGGTAATATTTGTTAATTCACCAATAAATCCATATGTTAGCAAATTAGTAAAATGATTTTCGGACTCTAAGGAAAGTAATCCAAGCAAATGCATTTCTTCTATCATCTGAATTAAGTCTTTATTTGATTGATTATTTATTAATTATTTTCTTTCAATCTTTACTTAATAAACTCTTTTATAATTGCTTACCAATTGTTCGATCGGAACTAAAACGCACCCTATCTTTACTGCTTTATTTACTTGTATCAATTTCCAATTTATTTAATTTGACATTCGTTCCCTGTGTTCGACTCGGACTTACCAAGTCTATACTAACATTCGATCGGGTATTCTTGCCTGGTTGTGTGAGAAGTATATATAAGGTATTTCCATGTTATAAATTAATAAACTAGACGCTTTCACACGCATCAATGACTCAAAACCTCAAAATGAAGTAACTCAAAAGGTTTCTTCTAATGAGAATTCTGAATCACCACAAATGACTTAAAGTTCTGAGATGAAGAACAATGATTGTGATGATTGCAAAAAGAATAAGAAGTGTGTTTTGAATCAAAATAATAAAGAAAAATCTAAAACTTGTGATATTCCGAAAACACCTTTCAAGATTTAGAAAAGGACTTCTTCTCCAATCAGTTCACAATCATCTTCTTCATCAACAAAAGGTCAATATCTGTAGATCCCTTTCTCAAGATCAATCGGATCGATTACAAGATTAGAAGTGCGGAATCCAACTAATCAATGTATTGAACGTACACGAATCGAATATATAATTTTATGTATTGTATTGATATGAACAATTAGGATTACAGAAACTCAAACACTCTCCTCTTTCTCTCTGCTCTCTCTCCACGACTAACAAAAATGTCTAACCTAACAAATGAACCCTAAGTGTCTATTTATACTTTCCATTTACCCTATTGGCGACACTAGCCGGCTACTAGCGACACTAGTTAAGTGTCGCTATAGTGACACTGGCTAAGTGTCGCCCTTTAACACTTGTATATTTTCGTATTAATTTTTTTGTTTACATACTCGAATATACAAACCTAACACTTAACAAACTCAGACTAATGACTTTAACAAGTACATATGTTTGACCAACTGACTGACACACAAAATGCACCAACAATATCATGCTTTCAAATGTGAAACTTCAGCATGTGAAGCTTCTACTAGTAAAAGCTCATATTCTAAAAATGATGCTTCTACAAGTAAAGTTTCACATCATGGTTCTTATAATCGTTTTTATACTCAAAGAAAGTATGAAACACGAAGTTGTTTCTATTGTGGTATTCGTGGACATCTTTTGAATAATTGTCATAAACTTGCTAAAAAACGTTAAAGACAAAATTTAAAGCAAGCTAAATCTTCAAATATCAAAGATGTTCATAAATCCAAAATATTCGAGAACCCACAGAAATCAAGACCAAATACCTTTGTTTCTTCAAAGAAGAAATCATCATCTAATGATGCGTCAATCAATCATTCCAATGACTTCAAAATGAATTTCAAAGAGATTGACGTTTTCATCTTAGATGAAGTCACTGGACGACCCAAAGCCTCCAAGGCTTGGGTCTCCATTAGCAACTAACCGTTTTCATCAAATGTCTTGCAGTCATCCCGAGCTATCGATAATGTGTGGTACATTGATAGTGGCTGCTCAAGACATATGACCGGGAATCTCTCCTTACTTGAAGATGTTAAAACCAAAAATGGAGGGTTTGTTGCTTTTGCGGGAGATAAAGGAGGAATGATTTCAGGAGAAGGAACCGTTACGAATGGTGAAATAAGCTTTGACAAAGTGAATTATGTTGAACAACTTCAACATAATTTACTTAGTGTTTCTCAAGTGTGTGACAAAAAGCTGTCAACTTGGTTCAATGATGAAGAATGTTTGATTCTCAAGCCAGGGTTTGTTGTACCAGAGGAATGGATTCTTATGAGGGCTCCTAGGGTTAAAGATATGTATGTTCTTGACATGCGTTCTATAACTCGTTCAGTGGAGCATACTTGTTTGTTATCAAAAGCATCAGAGAAGGATTCAGTTTTATGGCACAGAAGGATGGGTCATATCAACTTTAGGAAAATGAACTTTTTAGTCAAAAATGATTTAGTGATTGGAGTTCCTAAACATACTTTTTCAATAAATGATCATTGTATTTCCTGTAAAAAGGGAAAACAAACTAAAAGGTCTCATAAACCTAAGTTGGTAAACTCAATTAACACTCCATTGGAACTTCTACATATGGATTTGTTTGGCCCTGTTAGTGTGAGGAGTATAGGTGGTAAATCCTATTGCTTGGTAATCACTGATGATTACTCAAGATTTTCATGGGTTTACTTTCTGAGTTCTAAAGATGAGACGGCTGAGAAAATTAAGTATCTAATTTTACGACTAGAGACTTTATTTTCATTAAAAGTAAAGAGGTTACGAAGTGATAATGGAACGGAAATTAAGAATTACATCATGGAAATGTTCTGTCTTCAACATGGTATTTCTCAACATTTCGGTGCTCCTCGAACTACACAGCAAAATGGAGTTGCTGAAAGGAAGAATAGAACATTGATTGAAGCTGCAAGGACTATGCTTTCGGATGCAAAATTACCAACAACTTTTTGGGCAGAAGAAGTTAACACGGCTTGTTTTGTGTTAAATAGAGTTCTTGTGGTCAAAGACAAGAAGAAAACGAGTTATGAGTTATTGAATAATCAAAAGCCGAATATTCACTTTCTGGAACCTTTTGGATGTCCGTTTTTATTGATGAAAATGAAAGATCGTATTTCAAAGTTTGCTGAGAAATCTGAATCTGGATTTTTCTTAGGATATTCAACAAATTCTCATAATAAAAGAGTTTATAACACAGCATCTCATCGAATAGAAGAATGTTATGAGGTTGAATTCTTACGACATTCTTCTCCATCCGATGGGATTGGTCCAGAATGGTTATTTGACTATGACTCATTCTTCAATTCTCTTTCTCCTCTTCAAGAAGATGTGTCATCTTCTGTTGCAGCTTATGATGATTTTGTTATTCCGGTTCTTTCTTCTCCTGCTGAGCCGATTCTTACTCCTATCACACCAGTGTCTACTTCTGACCTTACTCCGCCACAATCAACAGAGGATTCTGTTGTTCAAGAATCTTCTCCAACTTTGGCAAATGATGCAGATGATACAACCTCAAACCCTGATGATACTGACATTTTTCAAGAACCTTCTACTGAACTAGAAAACACCAATCATGATGATTCTAGTGATGAAGTAGTGAGTAATCTTGAGGATTCACATTTAGGAACCAACTTGCTTGTGGATCCTGTTCCTACTTTGCATGTTAATTCTGATCATAACCATCCACTCAC
The DNA here is from genome assembly GCA_949592205.1 of Helichrysum umbraculigerum. NCBI lineage: Eukaryota > Viridiplantae > Streptophyta > Magnoliopsida > Asterales > Asteraceae > Helichrysum > Helichrysum umbraculigerum. Next base: position 844,297 of record CATIUR010000001.1, read on the forward strand.
AAATGTGATTGGAGCTGTTTCTGATGGAATCAAAACTCGTCATCAACACCAAACTTCTGCTTGTTTCTTATCACAAATTGAACCAAAGAATGTTCAGATAGCTTTGTCAGATTCTTCTTGGGTTCAAGCAATGCAAGAAGAATTGCAACAGTTTGTTAAGTTGCAAGTTTGGACATTGGTGGCACCTCCCAAAGATATTCATCCAATAGGCACGCGTTGGGTTTTCAGAAATAAGAAAGATGATCGTGGAATTGTGGTTCGCAATAAAGCAAGATTAGTGGTTTAAGGATTCACTCAAATTGAAGGTTTGGATTATGATGAGGTTTTTGCTCCGGTTGCTAGACTTGAATCCATTCGGATTTTTCTAGCATATGCTTCATTCATGAAATTCAAAGTGTATCAGTTAGATGTCAAGTGTGCATTTCTGTATGGGAAAGTGCATGAAGAAGTGTTTGTCAAACAACCTCCAGGTTTTGAAGATCCTAAATTCCCAAATTATGTGTTTCGATTGGATAAGGCCTTATACGGATTACATCAAGCTCCTCGAGCTTGGTATGAGACTTTATCTCAACATCTTCTTACTAATGGGTTTTCAAGAGGTCAAATTGATAGTACACTTTTCATTCGGAAAACAAAAGCTGATTTGCTTCTCGTTCAAGTATATGTGGATGACATTATATTTGGGTCTACGAACGATAGTTTGTGCAAAGAATTTGAGAGTATCATGAAGTCCAAATTTGAGATGAGTTCAATGGGGGAGATGGCTTTCTTTCTAGGTTTGCAAGTTCAGCAACTAAATAAGGGCATTTTCATACATCAAACAAAGTATGTTAATGACATCTTAAAGAAATTTAAGATGTTGGATGCCAAAACTATTTCCACTCCCATTGATCTTGTTGAGAAAATTGGACCTGCTCTTGATGATACACCAACAGATCAAAAGGAATATCGGTCAATGATTGGCTCTCTCATGTACTTAACTGCTTCAAGACCTGATATAATGTTTGATGTATCTATTTGTTTGAGGTATCAAGCAAATCCCAAAGTCTCACATTTGAGGGCCGTACACAGAATCTTCAGATATTTGAAGGGCAAACCTGATCTTGGTATATGGTACTCGAATGATGATGATTTTGCACTTTCAGCATACTCTGATTCTGACTATGGCGGATGTGGTATTGATTTCGAATCAACATCAGGAGGATGTCAATTTCTGGGAAATAGACTCGTGACATGGCAATGCAAGAAACAAAACACGATTTCTACCTCTACTGCGGAGGCAGAATATATTGCTGCTTCCGGTTGTTGTTCGCAAATTCTTTGGATTCAACAACAACTTCGGGATTACGGTCTATTACTCACTAAAACTCCTTTAAATATTGACAATACTGCAGCCATAAGTATCATACGCAATCCCGTTCAACACTCAAAAACTAAACATATTGAAATTTGTTTTCATTTCATTTAGGATTGCTATGAGAAAAACTTGATCATTTTGGTTCATGTTGAAACATCGAAACAAAGAGCTGATTTGTTTACCAAAGCTTTTTCAAAATCACGTTTTGAGGAACTCATTTCGATGCTCGGCATGAAACATTTGGATCAAATTGAGTAAACTTTGGATATGTAATTTTCTATTTTTGTTTATTGTTTGCTTGTTTTTCTTTTATAAAAAAATCCAAAAACATCAGAAAACCAATAAAATCCAAAAACATTTGAAAAATAAAAAAACGGGGGAGATTTTGTGTAAAAAGTTGGGAAATGATAGTACATTGGGAAATGTATTAATAAATAATACCTAAAAGAAATGATAAGTACTATATTTGATGTGTTAGTAGGTTTATATAGCATTTTTAAACCAAATTTTCTACTAATTAATTTTATATGTGATGTATTGGTAGGCATTTTTGCATTTAAAGTATCTAGTCTAAGAAATTTTAATCATATTTGCATATTATTTTATATAATCCAAAATAATTATTATATGACAATCAAAGGTCTAATCAAAAGATCAAAGGTTATCAAAATGATAATAAAAGTCTTAAATTTTGGGGAATTAGTATATTATGATTCATTATTTAGGGTCTTAATATTATGATATCTGGGGAAATATATTGACTATTTGTTGTACTATGTACAGACCTTAGTTAATATATTTTTATAAACGGACTTGCAAATATTCCATATACTCATATAACAATCAAAATAAACTCTATCACTTTGTTATACTATGTATAGACCTGTGATATAGTTTATAAGTCCAACCAGGGGTATGACATATGTGACTAAGTGTCATTCCAACATATGTGTGTACTTCTAAAGATATCATCATATTCTCACCTTTTATATGAAAATACTAATATATTATGAACTCGAAAGTATATTATTATTTAGATTATATAACGTAATATGCATGCTAATAATAAAAGAATTAAAGATATTTAAATGCAAGAGTGCTTAAGAGGACAAACATACCAATAATCACATATAGAATGATTTTTAGAAAGTATGTTTTAATAATGCTAAGTAAATTTAAAGAGGACAAAAATACTAACAATCAAAATAGACTTTCATTTCTAAACAATAAAAATAAATACATTCATTTATCCCAATATGATCCCAACTCATGAGATTTACCCCAACAAAAATATTTTGCATTCGTTTTAAGTTTGTAAATATTTAGTTTAAAGATTTTTACATTTTTAAAATTTTTAGTGATGAATAGTTTAGATAATATCCAAAGTATATTTGATTTGTTTAAAATGTTTCATTAAAAGCTATTGACGGATTTTTATTATTGTCAGAAGATTGATTCGCGGAATAATAAAAGAAAATGAGTGTATATATATTTCAAATTTGGAATTTTCACACTTTATATTTTATTTTCTTTTCTTTTCATCCGTCAAACCATTTTTATCCGACAATAAGAAAATATCCGACAATACGCTGCCGATTGGATTTTCTTCGATTACTTTCTGTGTATTGCATTTCACTCGATTCTGATCCGACAGAATTGTGCGCCTCATCATTCCGCATCGATCGGTATAACTTTCCCTCTTTATCTCCTTGTAAATAAGTATTAATCGATGATTTTGTGCGAAAAACACTGTTCATGAACAGTGTCTTAACCCGTTTGTCCGACAATGCCATTGATGGATGAATAGTGAATTAGGGTTTTTGCGTGAATAGCTTATTCACGCATGAACAGTGTTTCCGTAAGTTTGACTTAGTTGACCTTTGACTTGTTTGACCATTGTTATACGATAATACTGTATTCTCGCATGAACAGTACTTATTCACGCATGAATAGTACTCCGACAATGTTATTCACGGACCATTTGTGTTGAAAAATTCTTGTATTCCGTTATTAACTATTGTCGTATTATTATTGTCGTATGAACAGTGATTTTTTGCTATTGTCGCATGCATTCTACACTTAGGAAATTTTTCAGTTTTTGAAAACATGAAACTTTTATAAGTATGGTTAGGTTTGTTGCTTAACATATACTTTGTGCAGCTTGTATTTATATATCATGGCAGAACCAGATCCTATTGCTGCAGCCCAACCTGAGGTGATTCGAAGGACTGTAATTTTTGAGAAACGACATAATGCAACAGCATATCTACTTGAGGCACCAGACAAACCTGAAAATAGGAAATTCTTTCCTATGATTAGGTTTTTGTTACGATCTAGGATTTCACATGCCTTATCAGTTCCAGTGGCGAATATGTATGAAGATCATATGAATGATTTTTGGTTGACTGCTGAATATCATACTGATGTTCAACCACATTGTATTACGGCCACAGTGGATGGAAGACCACTTGTACTTACGGAGGAATTGATTAGGCATACTTTGTAGTTTGGAGATGATGTCAACGCTATAAATGATATTCCTAGAAATATTATTGACGATTGTCTTCAACAAATGGGTTGTACAAAAGGACCACAAGATGTGCAGATTTTGAAAAATCATTTTTGTCCATATTGGAAGTTTCTAGCACATACATTGATTTTCTGTATCTTTCCAAGAAAGGCTAGGTTTGATGCAATGAGTTATTATTTAGCCGGATTGATGACAGCTTTGGTGCTCAATATTCCTCACAATTTTTCACGGTATATCTTTGAGAATTTGATTGGGAACATCAATGAAGATGGATTTTTTATGTATCCACGATTCCTTCAGCTGATTTTTGATCAACACATTCAAGGAATCACGTATCATGGAGATGTTATTCATTATACTCCTATTCCGAAGAGAGTGTTTGCTAACTGCAATAGTTATCGTGGTAAACCTACACCACCAACTGTTGATCTCTTTGGACATATTATTGACGAAGGATTTCTCCCTCCACAGATAGACTTTCAGATGGAGTCTGATGATGATAGTGAAGAAGCTATGTCAGAGGGGGAGCCAGAGGATGAGGAACAACCTTTTGTAGAACATGAGGAACAACCTTTGATAGAACAAGAGGATGAACTTCCTGTACATCATGAGATTGAGGTCGATGATGATGTTCCACAAAATCTTGATGCTAGCACTGATATTGAATCATCTAGTTCTGAGGATGAAGAACCTATTCGTACTCAGACTATTGCAGAGTCTTTGGAATCTCAAAGACGGACTGAGGAACGTATAGAACAAGAACGACAAGATTTAAGACGTCAACGAGAGGAGGCTCGAGATCCTAAATATGTACCTGAGCCCAGACCTACTCAACGACGGAAATTGATTGTGACCAGAACTTTTGATTTTCAGACTGGGTCTTCATCAACTTCATTACCAGTGACTTCTTCTGTAGCTACTTCTTCTATATCTTTGCCAGTATCTTCATCCATGACTTCTTCAGCTACAATGTCTTCTGTTTCTGAATCTGTATTATCTTATGTGACTCCATCAGCAATTTTTTCTTCTATCTCTATGCCTGTTATGTCTATTGCAACTGGTATTTCTACTACTCTTCCTATTTCATCATCAATACCTGCTTCTTCATTCTCTGCAGCTGCTGGAACTTCATCTACAACAACAGCTATTCCCAATGTGAGTATGGCAGATCTTGATGCATCTCTTCAACGGGCTGTAAATACCTGCTTCTTGATGCATCTCTTTTGAAAGAAAAATTAGGTGATCAGGGGGAGAATGTGCATAATGTTGATGATGATACAAATGATGATGATCAGAATGATGATAATGATCAAGGAAATATGGGATTAAATGATGATCAGAATGTTGATAATGAAAATGAGAATGTGCATGTTGAGGGTTCAAGTCATCATGATGATGCTAATGAACAGGATAGACATATTGGTGATCAGCCGAATTTTTCTCAAGCTATGGTACTTTTTGAACATGTTAATATGGAAGAACCCATGAACATTGAACCAATCAGTGATGTTCCTCCTTCTATGGTTTTGACTCCCGAACCAAGCTTTGAGAATGTTGAGTTTGATGATCTTGGAGATGCAGACTTAGAGTCTTTGCACATTGGAGATATGTTTGATGATCCTGAAGTTGGTAAAACTTCTACTTTCGAGCTTGGAGAATCTTCGCAAAAGTTTGATAAAGAAGAGTTGTCGGATAGTGTGGAAGAGGAAGAGATTCTGTGTCCTACTCCATTGAATATTATTGTTGATGACTTAATTCCATTTGTGGAATTATGCAATAATGGAGATTACGAGTTTGATGAATCTGATTCAGAGTTTCCACCAGGGTTTGAACCAGGAGATGATTACGTGAATATTGAAGATTGGGTGGATTCCGAAGATGAGTTACATCCAGAAGGTATTTTTGAGCATCCTAATACTTTTACAGGTTCTTCTGATAGCTTTTGGATAAATTCAGATGAAGAACAAGTTCCAGAAAGAACCTTTCCTTGGTGGTTTCCGAAACAACCTGATCAAACGAAGACGATTAAAGTTAGAAGATTTTTCAAGATACCGAAACGAGAATGTGTTGGAAGAATAACCAGTTGGAAATATGATAATGAAAATAAAGTCTTTATTGTCAAAAGAACTGATGGACTTCAATATTTTCGTAGATCGTTCAAAGAATTGGAGAGACTTCCAAAATGTGAGATAAATCATATCGCTCAAATCAACATCATAAATCATTCTGAAAATGAGTTAGTTGATTGGATGGCTGGAGCGTTATTTCGAGAATTTAAGAAAGAAAAGTATACGTGGGTGGATGAGGTATTTCCAAGAAGGAGAGTGGATAATTTTGATGTAGAACCAATTTCAAATCAACCAAGAGTGATTACTACTTATCTACGGGTGAAATGTTTGAGGAAAATTCCACTTGAAAAGCTTCCAATTAATTTTTGGAAATTCATCAGTTATTGGAGGTATAATGGAAGTACTGGAGAAGCAGAGATTGGTTGCTACGACAGAGATTACAAGGGAGATATAATGTGGAATCGTGAAACCATCGTATATGTGTTTGATCCCTTGAGTTTGATTAATCTCTCAAAAGATGATTTAGAACTCTAAGAGATAATCACATCACTTATGACGATTCATTTGATGATGAAGCTATGGCCTTAAAGTTTCAACGAGTGGTCGATGTATGTTGTGCCCAAGGTGTTCATGCTGGTTGTAATCTGCCGGGATATAAATAAAGTTCAAGTTTCAAGAAAATCAAGCATTATCTAAGGGGGAGTTTGTTAATGCAAAAATGTCCAAGGCTTGATTTTATTTTGTTTATAATTTGTCTAAGTGTTTGTTTATTGCGACAATAGATTAATACGACAATAGTTAGTCCGTGTATGTAATCCGTGAATGTTGTATTAACGGAAGAAATGGTCACTACAACAATGCCATTGTCGGAGTTGACCAAGTCAATTCGTTAAGTGTTATTGTCGCATAAGTCAGTGTGTATGAGTCTATAAATAGGTCTTTGTATCTCATTTGAAGTAAGTCTTTTGTACAATCTGTCTCAGAAACTCTCTCTGTGATTTCTGTTAATACAAAAGCAATTTGATTGATACTTCTTGTTCTCACTTTTCTAATTCATATCTTGTATTATATAGCTTGAATTCCGCGCAAGTTATATTGTGTTCTAATTGCGATTCGGTGATCTACGGCATTCACAGAGCATCAGACCCTAAGAGTGTTGATACATTGGTTGCAGGTCTAATCCTACCTAGGGAAGAGAGAAAGAGGAAACAACCAAGAGAGCCCCGCAGTTCAGACTCCGATTTAGATGAAGATGAGGATGCAGATGATTTTGATGATCCAGTTGCACCACCACAGTCTACTAGGCCAGGACCTTCTGTCCCAGCTCCTAGAGCTTAGATGACACAGATGCCTGCCTACATATACCATTATGGGACGCCTCCTGGGCCTGACTATTGGTATTGGATGATGCAGATGCAAATCAGAAGTTACAGAGCTATGATACAGCAGATCGCAGGGATTCCAGTGACCCCACTGCCAGATATACCGTGTGGGATGGGCCGAGCGCCACCACACTTATATACCCCTGCAGCTCCTGCTCCAGCACCTCACCAGCATCCAGTTTGTGACCGTGGCCATGGTTTACCACCTCGCACAGCTCCACTGAGACCACGAGTACCACCAGTACGAGTTCCTCCCCCAAGACAGCATGTTCCCTCAGCAACTGATTCGGTCAGAGGGCAGACTTCGAGAAATAGCAGGATATCCAGAGTCTCCACACGGGCCACCATTGTTCAGAGTCAGAGGATTCTCAGGAGTGTCAGCCCTGTAGTTGCACCGATTGACCCAGTTTCCTCTCATAGACAGACTGATTTATTCAGAGGACACTCTCAGCCGAGGACACCCGAGATCCCATTAGACAGCTTTGACATGCCCGCAGGGGAATTCATTGATAATTTGATACAGCATGGAGTATTCACTACAGGTACACCAGATAATTTGATACGAAGGCACCCACTATCAGCGCGATGATTCTTCATCAGATGAGACATCTCTTGGACCTATAGTATCTTCAGCAGCAGTATCACCACCAGCCGAGCACTAGATTGCTCCGCTTTCTGACTTCTTTCTATTTTCTAGCAAGACTTTATTATTATTGTATCTGATGTACTGTGGATGCATAGACATCAACTCTATCCATTTATTGCTTTATTATGTTATCATTTTATTTTTCTTACTAGAAGCTATTATTTAATTGTTGAGTGGCATGTTTGTATGATTCAAACACTATAGAAGATCAAAAGCAAAGGAAACTGTGGACCTCGCCATGAAGAACGCCAAAGGACGTAAGCTATAATCCGCGAACCAGCAGACTTCTCACGAGTAGTCGACAACGTGCGCAAAAAAATTGGTACACCGTTCCAAGATCCTCTATCCGTTTAATGCATTGATTATCTCATCCGATATTCCAAAAACTAAGTGTGGGATCCTAAAAACCTCACTACACTTAAGAAACAATCTAAAAATAAGTAGAACCTCTAAGTGTGGGATACTTCAACAAGAGGTACTCAACAGATAGATTCGAACATTAGGGACAATGTTCCTCTAAGTGTGGGATATACGGCCTTCAACCGCAAGCTTTACCTCTTGTCCGTAAGTCAAACAAAATTTCCATTAAAAGGCTAAAAATGGAGAAATTTTCAAAAATTTTCGGATTCAAAAACATTATTCTTTAGGAATCCTATCTTTCAAGACTATAAATTACAGTGAGAAACGAGTCTTAACAATGAAACAAAACCGTTTTAGAATAAGATACGGACGAAAAGGACAACACATGGCTAGGCACACATTGACCAAAACCTTCGATTCGTGAGGATTGAGCCCATAATAATTAGCATTCACTTTTAATGCTTTACTTTTCATTTCATGTGTGCGCCGATGTATGCATTTAAATTAGAACTTGCTCTTGTAATGCATTTCGAGATCACATCAATGAGTGCCATACGTGGCATAGATACAACCTATCTTGATGACTTATAAGGAATCCAAACACCCTTACACCACCAAACATCCACCCACTCAACATCCACTCTTCACACCCAATCAAAATCTCCTACTATTCATCCCGAACCTACAGAAGTTTCATCTTCTAACAAACCTTCAGAGACACTCTCAGTTTCCCAAGACTTTGGCAAGAAATGCCATCACAAACCAATACCATTGAAAAACCTTCAAGGCCAGAAAATATATAGAAGTCGGCATAATAGAAGAAAAGAAACCAAAAAGAAACAAAAAGAAAAGAATTATGCCGGCACGACCAAAAAAAAAAGGCCAAAAAGAAAAAATCCAACGGAAAAGGCTACAAGTCTCTCCAAAAATCTGAGAAATTCCAAAATAGACTCTCTCAAGAAAAGCACCCTAGTTTCGAGAAAATACACAAACCCATCACACCCCTCATCACGCACCTCCTTCAAAACCAAGCAACCGATTCCTTTCCAAGATATCTCGAGAGGTTAGTATCGTCCTCATCAAAAGTGATGGAGATTTGATTCTTGATCAAGCCTATGACGAGAATGCTGCATGACTGGCTATCTGAGTGATTGACACTAGTAAGTAGGAAACCCTAAATACCTGAGTGATTTGAGTGACCCACTTGTGAGGATTGCCTAGTCATGACCATCATATGAGTTGCTCGAAGAAAGTATCAAATTCTATAGACCCTTAGTTTCCAGTAAAAACTCTTTCATAACTGCAATTCATATTCTTTGGAAATAGTATCTCTAAGGGCTAATGCGATTAGAATCTTTCCAGAAGCTTTTTATGAATGAGTTTGCTTGAGGACAAACAAAGTTCTAAGTGTGGGATACTTGATATCGCGTAAAAAGTCACGTTTTTACTACCGATATCTTTCTCATTCTGGAATGATTCTTGGCATATTAACTCAAAAACATTACAAATCAATAGTATTATGCCAAGATGGTAAAAACAAGGTTGCACGATGAAAATCAAGCAAAACGGGTAGAAAACGAAGATTTCACATACGTTTGAAGATTCAAGGCATCAAAACGAGATTTCAAGACAAAAGTACCCATCACCAACATCCATCTTAACCAAGATGTTCGATTTCAAATTACGAATCCAACAGAAGAAGAATCAACAAAAACGGACGAAGAATGAAGATTCTACGTACGCCGAAAGATCCAAAGGATTCGTACGACACATCTAAAGTTCAGAGACATATTTTTGGGATATCTTTACATCAAAGTCTTCGTTTTTGAATTACGAATCCAACAAAAAAAGAATCGACACAAACGGACGCATAACGAAGAAGATATGAGTGAAACGAGCAACGAGGCAATGGGCGACGCACCGGGACGGATGGCAGCCAGCCGCCGCCGGCCAGCCACCAGGCCGCCGGCTGCTGCCACCCCCCATCCGGTTCCCGCTTTTTGGTCCTTGCGTGTACCCGGTTCTAGACCTTTGCGCAACTTTACGTACCTCGTGCTAGACCTTTACGCAACTTTATGTACCTCGTGCCACCATATGCACGTACCCGGTGCCACTACCTTTTCCACCTTTTGCCATCGTGAGCTTCTACTTGCTAACATGCACCAAAACTCTCCTATAGATAGGAGGCATGAGGCTCATTTTCAAGACACACTCACATTCTCAAATTCACACTCATACACATACTCTCACTCATCCATTTTCACTTTCTCACTCTAAAAACTCTCTCATATTTTAGTCTAGGATTATTATAATTAATCTTCGGATTAACGTAGAGGCTAGAGCGAACGTTAGGAGTTTGGAGATTCATCTTTGTACGTGTGAACGAGTTGTCAATTATAATAATACGCTGCTACGCATTTATTTCCGGGTGATATCTCAACCTTTATCATACTTGCTTTATTTCATATTCTAATTATGTATTATTGCCTTGTATGTGATTTGTCTATTGCCATGAATTGCGAGTAGTCTATTATTGTGATTGTTGAAGATGTAGATAATTATAAGTAAGGATGACATTATATGATTAGTGTACGACAATCGTAATGTGATGCGACGGCCCCTATTCGACTGTTTATTTGATATAGTACTGGAAACGCCTCAAGCGGAGTACAAATGTATGGAAGTCAATAAACGACCGAAGGTAGTTACATCACTGGAATCAGCTCTGGTTTACAGTTGGAATTCCGAAAGGATAATACAACTTCATAACTAACTGGTATATCCTACGAAAGTCAATGCACAATAAAATGATGTTCGTAAAACACGTTCAGATAAAATAGGAATTAATGACCCTTGTATCGTTGAGACTTTATGAACTTGAGATTAATTTATGGAGTACCCTTTCTGGTTATCCACGTGACTGCAACCTAGTAATTAGGACATGATCAACCTTAATTATGGTAAGTAGTTATCTGTGCCCATGACATGCAACAAGTAAGACACAGTGAACCCACTCGTTATACATATTAGGTTTACATTTCTGCATTGCTTTACATTTAGTTAGTTTAGAGTGCCACTTTCACCGTCAATTACTCTTGACCGCATGTTTGATGTAAGAAGCAGTGGAATTATCATGTAAGGTACACTGTCCGATTACTGAAAGGCATGGTCTGCATATGAAACACGTTTTTATAAACTGCGAATAATCCAGGGATGTATAACTGTTTGAAAAGGAGAACTCAAGTCATAAGTTGAAGTAACCAAACCTTAATGCATGAAACAAGACTTAGGAATAAGAGTAAAGTCCTAGCGACCTAGAATCCTTAAAACACTAAGTCTTACACAATCAACGGTCTAAACATACGAAGTTATTAATCTGCATGCTAACGGAATAGTAAATTATTTTAGGGGTTAAGAACGGTCGGACCTATGAGACGATACGCTACTGATTCATGTACCTCGGTAACAAGCCAAGATAGGTTGCTCATCTTTCAACTAGATGAGTATTGGAAGTTTGCGTATTGCTCCGATCAGAATCACGATAACCTAGTTCCTAGTGACATGCCAATGGGAAACTTAATTGGTAGGGTTCTAGAGTTTACACCTAATAGTTTACTCATAACATTAAGTATTGTCCCTGTTTAATCTTTCATCCTGAAACATTAATTATCAAAGTCTCAGCAATCACATACTTATCTTTATCTGCTTTCCTGCACTTCAATTTACTGCAATTTACTTTTCTGCATTTTAATTACCTGTCTTTAGTTTAAAAAAAAAAAACCCCCAAACCTACCTACTTTGTTCCATCCTAGATACTTCCCTACCGAAAGCACCAGCTTTAATCACTCACACGTTTGGATTCATAGAACGATCTTAGGTCATACTTACCGCTTGCAAACCAGAGTAGGTAGTACGTATAATTTAAGCCCAGCAATATATAAATTTTAAAACCCCTGTTGGCGCCCGATTAGTTACCATCAACGACACCGACGCTTTCGGGTGCCATCAGAGCTCGTAACCACATTTCATACATATCAAAACAAAGTTGTAAGACTCCCCACCACACCCTTAATCTTTCTCTAACCCATTTTAGACCGTGGGTGTACTTAACGACCCAATTTGACCCTTTTTGACTCGCTGGCCCACAAGGGCTACTTTGACCCATTCACTAGCCAATCACAACCCATAATTGACTAATGAAGTGTTTGACTATGTAACACCTGGCATTTTAGGCTATCATTATAGTACCTAATTGTGTGATTATTATGTGTATTTTGTTATATTAGGCTAAATATACATAGGATTTAGTGTAATTATATACACGCGTACGCGATTTGCTGAAATCATACACAGATGGACCGGACGAAGTCCGACATTATTTTACTATGGATGTTGGTGACAAAGTTTATAAATAATGTGGAATGATCCAAACAAACGTTATTGCTATAATATATTATGATAATATATTACACAAATTTCATACTGTTAAAACATATCCTACACGACAAAACCGCGCGAAACGCAAGCGAATAATGACCAAATTATATTTTTATGATTTTATGACTTGAAGTAAAGTATATTGATAAAAACATTCTGAACACGACGAAAGCACGCAAAACGCGCCCAACAAAAGAAAATATTCCAAGTTATATTTTCATAACTCATTATTAAGTATTTTGATAAAATACTTCGACAAAAAAAAATATTTCGAATATACTTTAACATATAAAGCGAAGTAACATTTTAACAACTACGGGATTTAACCGACTACAACTCGTGATACAAAATTCGGAAACACAACCACGCGAGTCGAGACCCAAACGGGTCGACTCTGACCCGCGGACCCAGCCCCACCTTTTCCCTTTTTCTTCCTTTCTACTCCAACACCCACCCTCATTCTCATATTCCTTCTCTCTCTCTAAAAAAAAACTCTCCCTCCTTTCTCTCTCTACAAAACGGCTCCAAGAGCCACCACCACACCACCACCGAACCACCACCACCATCGTTGGAATCATCATCATCATCATCATCAACAAGCATCTTCATCACCATCTCCTTCCTCCATTGTCTTCACAAGCTTTGTATGAGATTTCTCACCTTCAAAACATTTGATTTATGATTATTTACATGTTAATGAGTCCACTCAACAAGATTATGCCCGAAAATCCCGCTAAAAATGCTTTAAAAATCGAAACCCATCTGAAAATCGCTGACAGTTCATCTCGCGAGCTGAGATCTAACTGAATTCGCACACTTATCCGCGAGTTGAGTGTTGCGAGTCGAGATTCACCCACTAAAAACTGGACTCGCGAAGTCAATCTGCGAATCGAGCTGACTTGCGAGTTGAACATCGAACCAACCTGTCCTGCGAGTCGAGACCGTGAGTCGAGACTTGCGAACCCACTTGTCCTGAGAGCCCAAACTCACTTCGCACCGCGAACTCAATTCGCAACACCATTTTAGTCTGCGGCCAACCATAGTCGATTTTTCCGAATTTAAATTCCAGATGCGATTTTTAATAAAGCAATGTAGTAGAAATAAAAATTTTCCAAGCTGACCTGGCAGCTCGACCCCAGCCAGGGGCTCTGCCCCTTGGACCCTGCCAGGGGCTGCCGCCCCTTGGACCCCGCTACCAGGGGCGCTGCCCCCGGACCCCCGTCATCCAAGAAATTGTAAATACTTTTCACACTAAGTGTCGAACACTTACAAATAACGAAACCTGATACAACGATACATATAATAATAACACTTTTGGATTTTTATTACAAAACCATCACCAACGGGACATACTTGTTTTCAAACTACAAACGAAATACTAAACAAAAAACATTGGACATTAACTAGTTGAGTGGACAACTAGCATGGATAATCTTCAAGATATCCATTCATTTACTTACTTGACCTTATGCGTTTAGGACGCTAGAGGTTACGGGTTCGGAGAACCGCATTGTTTGATTCTACTTGGTACTACTAGAATCAGGTGAGTCTCACAGCCCCTATTTTTACTGTTTTTCACTCAGGGGTGAGATGCATTACTTGTTTTACTTGAACACATGTACAGACTTACTATTTTACAGACTTACAGACTTACTGATATACTGAATTGCATGAGTTACGATTAATCCACTGAAGGCCTCTGAATCATAGTTGTTAATTATAGGATAAGCGCGAGTTTTAGTATATGGATCCATATGGGACTGACAATCCTCGCCTAGGGTAGTAGCGCTACCACGAACCGTACTGTATAAACGGGCATTTCTTACTCGTTACACATGAGTGTTTTTGGATTAGCACTCACGGGGGCACATTACTGGTACTTGATTTTACCTTACCGACTTGTTAAGCTTCGACTATGATGCTCATGGCAATGTATATCAACCCGATTGCATTTGTGTAATCATTACTTACTACTTGGTTAAAACTGTACAAACACTTTTACTACTTGATGTGTTCAAACTAACTATTTACTACAAACCTGTGAGATTCACCAACCTTTTGGTTGACACTTTTAGTGATGCATTCTCTGGTACACAGCAACAGTAGGATGGCCCAACAGGATTTGCTTACTAGCTCGAGTCGCATGCATTTACACACTTGGAGATTTTATGCATTTCTTTTGTAATAGATGACATGTATTAGAATCTATAGAATTTACTAGTGAACTCGACACTTATGTATTTTTGAATACTTATGTAATGTATTATTTTTCGAACGTCTCATATATACTCGTTCATTGTATCCTTTGTGCTTGATTACTTGATTAGTAGCACCCCAAAGCTTGCTTCCACTAAACCGTAAATTTGGGGGTGTTAAAGACTACATGTCAACACTCCATATCCAATGTAAATACATATTGACTACTTTCAACCATTAAACCCTTTCAATAACACTAGTTAGATTCAACCACTAACATTAAAATTTTAGGACCATAATTTACATCATTTACAAGTGTTGTTGACTTTCAAAGTCAATTGTTTCAAAACTTCATATGTCATGGCTCACCATGACTAAACTTAAAGAAAACATGTTCAAAGGGCGATGTTATACAAGTCATATCTAAATGATGCTTCAAGAGAAAGAAACTTGCCATACACTAACATTATGCAATCCATGCTAATCATCCTTAACCGCCTTCCCTTTCACATGGCTACTTCCACCTAAAACATAAAACACTTAAACAATAAGCACGCATGCTTAGTGAGCATATAAGCAACTTAATCAAATAATTCATAACAAAGTAACATAAACACTATGCTAGCAAAGCTAGCAACTCTGAATCATAAACTTCATATCACTATCGTATAATTGTGCCCACCTCTATCTTGGAAGCTATCCGGTAACATGCACAACCATAATTCGTATAATAACAATCATAATCAATTAAACAAAAGTAACTTACAAACAACTTCCACTTGATTGTATGAATCTCTTGCTCGGAAGCTATCCGGAAACACATACTATCAATTCAAGTCATAACAATTCACATATCCAAGCTAGTGACGCACCCATTACTTGGCTAACATCAAGCTAATGAGATAATCACTACTTGGCTAACACATTATCAATCATAACAATTAACAAGTAAAACAAATAATTCAAAATTAACTTCCACTTGATTAATCCTTATACTACTCACCTTTGTCTTTGATTGATGTTATACAAGATAAAACCAAGGGTAACACTTTCAACTTCTTAGCACCTATACACATATCACATAACAACATATTTAAATTCAAGTAATCAAAACTCTAAACCATTAACCACTCTTAAACCCTCCCCCACTTTGATTAACCTAATCAACTTATTAGCAACATCAATTAAATCATGTTCTATTATCAATTTCATACTCTAGTTACCCTATAATCCATTCTTTTAGCTAACTAACACCAATTCATAAGTATTTAGCAAAACCCCATGATTATTCAAGAACACTTATAACAATTGCATCACTTTTAAGTTGTAATTTAATCATTAACTAGCTCAACAACACTAATAGACAACAATTCTTAACCCTAATTTCGTATTAATTTCACTAATTAAACTAAATCCCATGAAAACCCACCAAAACACCAAACTAGGTTAAATATCTTAGGAGAAATCAACTTACAATGATTAGGAATAGAAAAGAGATGACAAATTGGAGATTTCTAGCTTGATTCTAGGGTTTGATTGAGTGTTTAAAGATGGGAGAAAGCTCTGGCGGGTTTTTCTCTTGTTACTGTGAGAGTCTTGGAGTTTGAAAGAAAGAAAAGAGATAAACATGACACTGTATACGTGTTTGTCTATTAAAACCTTTCTCATTTTAGCTACACAGTCTGGAACCAAAAAACCATTTTACGTTTTCTATTATATTGCATCATTTATGTAATAATACTTTATAATGAACATATCCTCACGTACTAAAATAATACCTCTAAATTTGAGGTGTTACAACTCTCCCCCACTTAAAATATTCGTGTCCTCACAAACAACTCTAGATACACGTTAATACTCTAATCAAACCATAAGAATACTTAAACATACATAACACAGAAATGCTAGAGATTCTACGGCTTCAGAATCAATAATGTAAGCAGGTGTATGATAAAAATATAGGTACCTGACGTCACATCTGATGACTCTTTCACCTCTTCAGCAGTTATCTGATAAGAACGGGTTTAGGTCTCGGAACTGTCATCGCTATTTTCTCCTCCATTCTCTTACATTTATCTCTTGCCTTATCAGGACAGTCAGCATGAAGATGATCCTCTTTTAAAACAATAATAACACAAATGAAGATGGCTTGGGTAATTCCATGCCATGTGCCCCGGTCTCCCACACTTGAAACATTTACATTCCCCTGTATGTTTTCTACCACATTTATCACAAGGTGGTATTTCTCTCGGTTGGGTTTGGGAACTAAATTGTTGTAATGGTTGCGGTAAGGTCTCCTCAAAACGTGGTTTCTTAAACAAAGAAGATGATGAAGTGGTGGTGTGTTCTACCTTCCTCTTACTCACTGGTTCAACAACTCTAGATTGCAAATCCTTCTCACGCGCTAAGGTTCTATTCAAGAGTTTAGCAATGGTATTACAAACGATTGGGTCAATGGATTCACGAATCTCTAGGTTTAGATGACGATAAAAGTGGTCGGTCAACAACTTTTGGTTAGAGGTGTACTCGGGACAAAACCTAGCTTTCTCATGAAATACCTTAGAATATTCCGCAACTGATTTACTTCCATGTTCAATCGCTAAAAACTCTCCTTTTAACTTCTCTAATTCAGCCGGTGGTGAAAATTCTTCTCTAGATATCTCTTTAAACTTGTTCAATGTAAACTTTGAAGCTAACTCAAAACCATGCGTCTCTACCTGTGAATTCCACCACTCATGTGCACTTTCCTTAAGTTGGTGGGCTGCAAATATCACTTTTGACTCATCCAGACACTTACACAACACAAACGTCTCCTCAAGCTCACTCAACCAACGGTTGCTAATAACTGGGTTTAACTCTCTACGTAATTCAGGCGGGTTACAAGTGGCAAAACTCTTATACTCAAACTTCTCTTTTTCTTTATTGGTCTCTACTTGGTTTGAAGAAGTTCCAATATTTCGTAAGGGAGCTATGTGTTGTCTCTCAAACTCATTAAACCTCTCAGTCAGAATATTATCCATTCTATTAATCCAAGTTGGGGTGAAAGCTTCTAGAGATTGTCCAATTATCCTCTTTATTATTACTTCTTCCTCGTGAGTTAAATTCCGGTTCTCCTCACGTGGGGGAGAACGTCCCTGGTTAACCTCTCCACTAGGATTTGCATCCATCTATAAAAATTAACAATTTAGTTAACACATTCTATCTCCACATAACTTAAACAAAATCAAGCTTCACACATAAATTATCAAAAACAATTCTCCCTCTAATCTGCATTATGTTTAAGTGCTCTGAATCACCCATGTGCAATAGTATAATATTAATTTCGTTAGCCAGACGAAATCATATTAGGCTTACCACACACTTCTATTCATTACCCTTAAACACAATCAGTCAAAACAAAACTACGCTTAAAGTCATGCACATAGTAATATAATAAGAAAACTACAATAAAACATAATCATGCATTCATAATAGTTTAAGACTACGTAATCCTAAAGTGGATTACATAATTCTCTTAAACTATCGCTCTGAAACCAACTTGAAACGCCCTGATTTCATGAACCATTTTTTTTACTCACTTATAAAACTGAAAACATATCAGAATTGGTCCCATTATCCATATTTACATACCTTATATATTATACGAATTTATTTACTGAACATACGAGACTCAAACCAAAAATCACAAAAACGGGTCTGTACCCGCCGGGTACTATATGTACCCACTGGGTCCTCCAATGAATAGCCGGGTGAAATGCATTTTCATGGTAACAGAAGACAATGTTCATTTAAATGCTAGAAAAGTAGCCTTTTAGTCAAATGAGCAGCTGGGTCCCATTAGTACCCACCGGGTACTAATGAAATCCGTCGGGTACTCCCCCATTCAGCAGATCCCAACTCTGTTTATCATATTACCATTTTCCTAATTTCAATCAAGCATAACTCACAAACAACATAGAGTTTGGTTATAAAAATTTGCAGTCAAGTTCATATAACTAAAATGAAGACTTCCCTTCTTGGACTTTTCCAAATTTCACAATAAAGCGTGATTTGGACTTTTAGCTCATTTTAACACTAAAACGACCAATTTAGTGAACATACTAAATCTCAAACCATGAAGGATGAGAGTTTGAGCTCGTAACCACACTTCATACATATTAAAACAAAGTTGTAAGACTCCCC
Organism: Helichrysum umbraculigerum; assembly: GCA_949592205.1. Classification (NCBI taxonomy): domain Eukaryota; kingdom Viridiplantae; phylum Streptophyta; class Magnoliopsida; order Asterales; family Asteraceae; genus Helichrysum; species Helichrysum umbraculigerum. The sequence continues at coordinate 863,456 of CATIUR010000001.1, forward strand.
ACCACACCCTTAATCTTTCTCTAACCCATTTTAGACCGTGGGTGTACTTAACGACCCAATTTGACCCTTTTTGACCCGCTGGCCCACAAGGGCTACTTTGACCCATTCAATAGCCAATCACAACCCATAATTGACTAATGAAGTATCTGACTACATGTCAACACTCCATATCCAATGTAAATACATATTGACTACTTTCAACCATTAATCCCTTTCAATAACACTAGTTAGATTCAACCACTAACATTAAAACTTTAGGACCATAATTTACATCATTTACAAGTTTTGTTGACTTTCAAGGTCAATTGTTTCAAAACTTCATATGTCATGGCTCACCATGACTAAACTTAAAGAAAACATGTTCAAAGGGCGATGTTATACAAGTCATATCTAAATGATGCTTCAAGAGAAAGAAACTTGCCATACACTAACATTATGCAATCCATGCTAATCATCCTTAACCGCCTTCCCCTTCACATGGCTACTTCCACCTAAAACATAAAACACTTAAACAATAAGCACGCATGCTTAGTGAGCATATAAGCAACTTAATCAAATAATTCATAACAAAGTAACATAAACACTATGCTAGCAAAGCTAGCAACTCTGAATCATAAACTTCATATCACTATCGTATAATTGTGCCCACCTCTAGCTTAGAAGCTATCCGGTAACATGCACAACCATAATTCTTATAACAACAATCATAATCAATTAAACACAAGTAACTTACAAACAACTTCCACTTGATTGTATGATCCTCTTGCTCGGAAGAAATCCGGAAACACATACAATCAATTCAAGTCATAACAATTCACATATCCAAGCTAGTGAGGCACCCATTACTTGGCTAACACATTATCAATCATAACAATTAACAAGTAAAACAAATAATTCAAAATTAACTTCCATTTGATTAATCCTTATACTACTCACATTTGTCTTTGATTGATGTTATACAAGATAAAACCAAGGGTAACACTTTCAACTTCTTAGCACCTATACACATATCACATAACAACATTTTTAAATTCAAGTAATCAAAACTCTAAACCATTAACCACTCTTAAACCCTCCCCCACTTTGATTAACCTAATCAACTTATTAACAACTTCAATTAAATCATGTTCTATTATCAATTTCATACTCTAGTTACCCTATAATCCATTCTTTTAGCTAACTAACACCAATTCATAAGTATTTAGCAAAACCCCATGATTATTCAAGAACACTTATAACAATTTCATCACTTTTAAGTTGTAATTTAATCATTAACTAGCTCAACAACACTAATAGACAACAATTCTTAACCCTAATTTCGTATTAATTTCACTAATTAAACTAAACCCCATGAAAACCCATCAAAACACCAAACTAGGTTAAATATCTTAGGAGAAATCATCTTACAATGATTAGGAATAGAAAAGAGATGACGAATTTAAGATTTCTAGCTTGATTCTAGGGTTTGATTTAGTGTTTAAAGATGGGAGAAAGCTCTGACGGGCTTTTCTCTTGTTATTGTGAGAGTTCTGGAGTTTAAAAGAAAGAAAAGAGATAAACATGACACTGTATACGTGTTTGTCTATTAAAACCTTTCACATTTTAACTACACAGTCTGAAACCGAAAACCATTTTACGTTTTCTATTATATTGCATCATTTATTTAATAATACTTTATAATATACATATCCTCGCGTACTAAAATAATACCTCTAAATTTGGGGTGTTACACACTTGACCGTTGAAATTTTTTGAAACGATTTCAACTATAATAGTGAACATTGTGATGCTAAAAATTAAGTGTGTTATTTACTCTTTGTGAAAAAAATGGTTATTAGCAGTATGTGTGACACCCCCAAATTTAATGATTTGCGGAAGCTTGATTTGGGTGTCACTAATCAATATACAAAGCACATAAGATATAATGAACGACCACTATATGCGTCGTTTTAAACTTGTATAGATAAAGTAAATGTTTACATCAAAATATTGTTATATTAGCTCGGTTCCTGAAATTGAGAGATTACATAGCATAATTACTTTTACAAAATATAATAATGCAGTCCAATCTCTAGTTGTATGTATGCTGACTCGAGCTAATAATTCCTGCTTGTGCAGCCAAACTACTGCTGGGTACCTGTGATAAATACTAAAATGGGTCAGCGAAAACGCTGGTGAGCTCACAGGTTTGTATGTCAATGTATAGTTGTCAGAACCGCAAGATTTATATTGAATTTAAAATGCAATTAAGCAAAATAAAAGTTATACTGTCCATGAGCACATAGTCTGAGCTTAACTTGATTTGTCAGGCCCAATTAAGGAAACCTAACTTGAAATGCCTCCTACGAGTGCCTAATCAACACTCGTCTTCCCAAATGCTAATACATCCGTTTGACCGATTAGTGCGTGCTAACCCGGATGAGGATTGTCAATCCCATATGATATCATATACTAACATTCACGCTATAAATACTAGAGACTATGCTTATGGAGGACTTTAAATTGATTAGCTTGAAACTCATGTAGTATTTGAAGTTTGGCACTTGCGTTCTACTTGTAAAACAAAACAGAGCAGTAATATCACACCCCTAGTTGTAAAATAGTGAAAACGGGGCTATGAAACTCACCTGGTTCTTGAAGTGTTTAGCTTAATAAACTTGAAGTAATTAGCTGTGAGTTGGTGTCCAAAGGCTTGAAACCTGAATGTGTCCACGACACTTAAATTGTCATTAATTGTATTGGTATCCCGAAAGACTACCATTTGAATTGTTTGTCTAACTAAATGTCCAAATTACCCCGATTTGGTTGATTGTTTTGTTACAAGTTACTACGACTTGTTTGAATAAGTTGATACAAGTTACAACGACTTGTTTGATTGGATTGTCTAAGTTACTATGACTTAGTTGATTTAATTGTGTATTTGAGAGTGGGTACGGCCCGTTGGTGACGGTTGTAACAATAGTTCTAAAATGTTATTATATTGTTGCTACAGTGAATTGCTACAGTGAATTGCTACAGTAAAATTTGACTTTTCTACAGTAACTTTGACTTCGAAAATTTTGAGGTTTGAAGATTCTGTTTTGTGCGACGTAGCCTGCGACGCAGGCTGCGACGTAAGGTTTTTGCGACGAAGAGGGTTGCGTCGCCAAAGTCAATAGTGCTAAGTCAATAGCGACGTAGGGTGCTACGTCGCTTATGCGACGTAGGTTCGGTTTGCGACGTTAAGGTCTGCGTCGCTATGTGCGACATTCGCAGGTCAATGCGACGTAATAGGCTGCGTCGCTATATGCGACGTTGGGGATATAGTGCGACGTAGGTCGCTGCGTCGCTATATGCGACGTTGAGGATATAGTGCGACGTAGGTCGCTGCGTCGCTATATGCGACGTTGGGGATATAGTGCGACGTAGGTCGCTGCGTCGCTATATGCGACGTTAGGGATATAGTGCGACGTAGGTCGCTGCGTCGCATTTGCTCCAGGCCAAATGCGACGTACGGGGTCTGATCGGAGTTTCAACTTCAAAAACGCATTTTCCGGCCATCGATCGGCCTAATATTTTTACCCAACCCATTTTAGGACATTACAAGGTTATACAAACAACTAGCAAGTTATAAAACTTAAAAACGAGAGTTTTCGGAGTTGTGTCGGAAACTTACAAATCGCCGAAATGAAATTCCGGAAAGATAGGATTGTAGATCGCGAAGTGGTGAACGTTTATTTCCAAAGGGGCTTGAAGATCCGAGGTCGTTTAGTATGTTTATTTTGCGATTTTTGTTGTTTTTGGTTTGTGGTTTAGTTGAGAGAAAAATAAGAGAGGAGAGAGAGATAGAAGATGAGAAATGAAAGAAAATGAAAAAGGGAGGGGGTTTTGGTTGGGAGTTCCACTCTCAGCCTGAACCCCCGCGCTCCGTGCGGTGTTCGTTTACTCCGTCGTTTAAACGTTAAATATTTATTTTCTATGTTTTAATATACGTTTTAAAAATACGAATAATTACTCAGTATTTTTGTTAAAGCATTTGACTAAACATTTAATAATTACATTATAAATGGTGAATTGTCTCGTTTTGTTTGCGCAATTACATTTTATTCGAGTTTATATAAATTGTGTGAAAAAATTTGGATACAAAATATTATTGTCATAATATTTTTAAGTACAAAAAAAAAACGTTATTAAAAATCCTTGTATTACTTAAATCAATTGTTCACCAACGTCCGTATTTATTGTATCGAAATTCATTCGATTTGAAACTCGTACGATTTAAACGAATCGCATAATTGTAGATATATATTCAACAATATATATAATAATTGATACATTAATTAGCCTAACACAGAACTAATTACATGTATTGAAGCTTGATTAGGCACTAAATTTTAGTCCTAAGTTGACGGGTGTCACATTCTCCCCCTGTTAGAAGAATTTCGTCCCGAAATTTATGTTGAAGTCGTGTTTGACGTTGAATCGGTGAAGAGTTGAGGATACTTGAGTCGCATTCGATCCTCCCGTTCCCAGGTGAATTCCGGACCGCGCCGCGAATTCCACCTAACCTTGACGATGGGAATACGACTTTGTTTAAGTTGTTTGACCTCACGGTCCATGATTTCAGCGGGTTCCTCAACAAAGTGAAGTTTTTCGTCAACTCGAATTTCATCGAGTGGAATGATAAGTGTCTCATCAGACAGACACTTCTTCAAATTTGAAACATGAAATGTGGGATGCACGCTGCTGAGTTCAGATGGCAGCTGCAATCGATAAGCCACTGGAACAATCCTTTCGAGGATCTCGAATGGTCCAATGTATCTGGGATTCAACTTCCCTCGTTTGCCAAATCGGATTACGCCTTTCCAAGGCGATACTTTGAGTAGAACTCGATCCCCAACTTGGAACTCGAGTGGTTTGCGTCTCACGTCAGCATAACTTTTCTGACGATCACGCGCGGCCTTAAGCTTGTTTTGAATTTCTACGATTCTCTCGGTCGTCTCATGAATGATTTCTGGACCTGTGAGTTGGCTATCCCCAACTTCAGTCCAACAGATAGGTGACCGGCACTTACGACCGTACAGTGCCTCGAAGGGTGCAGCTTTGATGCTGGTATGATAACTGTTGTTGTACGAGAACTCGCACAATGTGTAACACCCTCGAATTTCGGGTTGCGGAAGCGGTCGGTCGGGTGTTACCAATCAAATATCACAAGCACAAAGGTACATAATGAACGACTCTAAATGAGACGTTTGAAAATAGTTATACATTTCCTAAAATAAAATGTATACATGTTGCGAGTTCGCAAAAATAATTTCATTACATAATTGTAATACAAAAGTTATGCAAGAAATCCATTTGTTGAAAGCATGCGACTCGAGCTAGGATCCTGACGGGCTGATCCTACTAAAGCTGTACCTGAAATGCATACTAAAATACGTCAGCGATAAGCTGGTGAGTCCATAGGTTTAGTTGACAAGGATTAAAGTATAAGATTATAATCCTATGCTTGAAGTACACCCCTGTGTACAGTGTTGAATTCCTGAGCTTCTTAGATTGAGTGATGAACTCAATTGAGGTGATTCTTGAACTAGTTCCTTGATCTAAGCAGTTCACACAATAATAACACAAGTAATAATATCACAGAGTAGCAATTAACACGTATCAATTAATTCAAATAAATAGCACATATCACATAAGGAAAGTAAAGCGCAAGTATGTTCTTGAAAATCTTGTTTACTGATCTTGTCCTTGAAAATCTTGATCTTGAAAACCTTGTTTTATTGATCTTGAAAATCTTGAATTCTTGACCTTGCACATAGTTCTTGATCTTGTAAATAGGTTCTTGATCTTGCAAATAAGTTCTTGACCTAGCACATAATCCTTGACCTAATCTTGTTTTCTAGTTTCTTGATTCTTGTATGTTCTTGTATTCCTGACCTTGAATTCTTGTTCTTGATTCTAGTGTTCTAGTCCTTGAATTCTTGTTCTTGATCTTATAAATTCTTGTATTCTAGACCTTGGGTTCTTGTTCTTGATTCTAGTGTTTTCTTGTATTCTTGACCTTAAAGTCTTGTTATCTAGTTTCTTAGTATTCTAGTTTCTCGATCCTTGGATTCTTGAATTCTAAGTTTGATGTACTCTAGCCTAGAGTACAATGATTTCAATTATTCCCGTGTCGTACAGTGTTAGCCTATAGCTATTAATGTTCTTGAAACCTGAGTGATGTGTAAGGATAATCCATATTATCCATCAATGTTCGTGTTACTGAAACCTATCTCATATAAGTTTTTCATTTGCGACTAGTGCCCTAGTCTAATACGAGTTGTAATAAATCATTTATAATGATTGATTTCATAAATAGATTTTTAATAATAATCAACGAGTATGCATTCCACCCCAAAACAGTATAACAGTTTGAAAGGGGGGGCTATGGAAACTCACCTTTGGGTGCTAGCGTTTCTAAACGTACAGTTGATCCAACAGAAATCTCCTCGTGTCCTAAACACGCGAGATTCTAATGAGTATTTTTGATTGTCTATTATTTACTCGTATTAATATATATCCGATCATATTATATCCAAATGTTTTAACCTTGTATTTCCCGTTTGAAGTTTTTGGAAAAGCGGGGGGTCCGAACACTAAAATACGTCATTTTCGACCCCTAGATGACCCCGGAAGGCTTAAAACTGGCTAGGCTAAGGTACTTAGCCTTGACCATTTAGCTGTTTTTGAATGACCGTGCGAATTTGAGTCTGATCCGTTACAATAAATTTTTCATCGAGAAGCACGTTAAAAAGACTTATTCCCTTGAATACGCCGTGTTCATGTTTTCTGGGCGGGAATACGCCGTATTCCCTTGAATACGCCGTATTCCGAGGTCTGGTTCGAGTCTGTTCTTTCCAAAACACACCCAAACCGATTTTAAAACCATTTTCGCATATAACCAACTTAATAGAATGATAATACATGATAATATAAGTATTATAAACATGAAATCGAGTGGAGATCGGGGATTTTCTTACCAAATGAAAATGAGAACGAAAATGGTGAAAATGATGATGGAAGACGATGATGATGATGTTGTTGTTACTCCTCCTTCTAGTGACGATGATGGTGCCGATTTGATGATGATGGCGGTGGTGATGTAGTGTGAGCCGAGAGGGAGAGGAGGAAGAGATTGAGTGTGGGTGAAATGGAACCAAAAATGGAAATGAGGAGGGAGTAAAGAGGAAAGGCCGGCCATCTCCAATAATTGGAGGTGGTTGGCTCCGGTTTGTCCCGCTTAGTAGTATTTTGACCCGTGTTTTGGTACCCGATTGTAAAATAAATAATATTTTTAAATTTTATAATTTTATTGATACGAAATCGTTTATGTTTTTATGCGAAGTATTTTATAAAAATACTTTAATTGAGTTATAAAAATATAACTTAGTTTTGAGTTTGATTGACGGATATAGTTCGATTGATTTCCTTGCGTTCGAGTAAAATGAAATAAAACGAAATGTGTTTTATTTTAACCCACGTAAATAATTATTATCATTTTCAATGATACATTATTTGTTAGTTTTGTAGCGAATGATTTACTTGTACACGATAAATAATTAATCGTTTCGTGTTATGGTTATATAATACCTTATATAATACTTGAGCACTTGATAACATTTGTATCGGATATGTGAATAGAAAGTTTAAATTGGACCCGGATTTTGGTCATTTTTGTCAGTTGTTACATTCTCCCCTTGTTATAGGAATTTCGTCCCGAAATTCAAGACGGAGATAGAAGTGAGTGAGGTCTTAAGAGTAAGACGATTGAATTGATTCTCTTGAGTATTTTGATCTATTGTTCTTGTTATGATCCGAGTTCTAGATTTTCTTGATCTATAGTTTCTTGCCTTATGATTTCTTGTCTTATGATTTCTTGTCTTATGATTTCTTGTCCTAGAGTTTTCTTGTCCTGAGGTTTCTTGACCTATAGTTTCTTGGCCTGTGATTCCTTGATCTAAGATTTCTTGACCTGAGGTTTCTTGACTTATGATTTCTTGATATCTGCTTTCTTGATCTTGATTTTCTTGTCCTATAGCTTATAGACTAATTGACTCTAGTCACAAAGTTCTATATCTGATCTTATCTTGCTCCCCTTGTTAAGATTAACGTCCTACAGACAGTGCGAGGGGTAGATTTTCGTTTACAATGACTACCTACAGTAGTGTGAATCTTGATATGATTAAGTGAGATAAATAGGGTCACAGTAAGATACGTACCCTAATATAATATAGCGTCCTAGCAGACGTGGTTGTTCTAATCTCGTCGTTTTGGACAGTCCTTCATGAAATGTCCGGAGTTACCGCACACAAAACAGACTTTTGGTGCGTTGGAATTGACAGGTGTGGTTGGGAATTTACATTCCTGAGCTGGGTGTCCCCTAAGATTGCATTTTGAACAAGGTTCACTACAGGTGCCCACATGATGATGTTTGCAGTTGGAACAGTGTGGCAAATATCCTCCATAACTGCTACTACCCTTAGATCTAGTGACGTAAGCCTTAGACGCTTCTAGTCGCTTGGTTGGTGATTGGTACTGGTCGTTGTCATTGGGATTCCCATCCCGAATGCGTTTGTTGTGGGTTCCGGTAGGGGTATCGATCATGGCCGTAAGTTCATGTGCCAGACGGATGGCCCTTTGGATAGTGGTAGGTTGGGATGCAGCGACATTGCCTTGGACAGGGTCCGAAAGGCCTCGAATGTACTTCTTGATGCGTTTGGATTCAGGCTCCACCATGTTTGGGCATAAAAGTGCCAGTTGTTGGAATCGAGTGGTGTAGCTTTGGATGTTGTTCCCCTGAACAGTGAGATGCCAGAACTCTTCTTCCAGCTTTTGTATTTCTTCCGGAGGGCAGTACTCTTCCCTGAGCATGGTTTTCAGATCTTCCCATGGAAGTTGATAAGCAGCATCAATCCCTACGGACTGAACATAAGAGTTCCACCAGGTGAGAGCACCTTCTTGAAATGTGCAGGTAGCGAATTTGACTTTGCAGGCCTCGGTGCAATTGCAGATGCGAAGAACTGATTCCATTCTCTCGAACCATCGGATCAGACCGATAGCTCCTTCGGTGCCAGCAAAATCGAGAGGTTTGCAGTTTTGGAATTCTTTGTAGGTGCATGGTTTGGCAACAGGTGAATTTTCAGTAGTGCTTTGAGAATTTGGTGGTCGTTCTCGAGACAAAGCCTCAGTCACTGCTTGAGCAATGAGGGATGTCATCTGAGCATCAGTGTAGTTTCTTGACTTTGGCGGCATGGTTCTTCAAGAAAGAAAAATGAAGATACATGAGATTTGATTTTTGTAATTGTGGAGGTTAATATCAACATAGAAGTGAGAGAAGTGTAGGAAACAAGTTGAGGTACGACATGAAAGTGCACAGAGTCAGATAATGCATGAAGAAGTATTATTGATTTTTGAGTTTGTTTCAAGTTTTCAACGGGTTGAGTCGAATGATTTTTGCCACGTGGGAAAAGAAATACACCACGTTTAGTAAAAACTGATGGCGTTCGCGCGATGAAATAGATGGAATAGTTGGTGCGTCATTTCTAAATGTTGAGTTTGAAGTGACGAGAATGTCAGCGAGTGAGGCCTATGTATATATAATCCTATATATAATAGCCTAGTAAGTCTAGTATACGCTAAGTCAATATAGTCCTAGCTAAATCAGAGTCATCTATTGTATTTCCGGTCAGCATAACCCTTTTCAGATTTCACATCATCCGTATTTAATTATACATAGTTAGCTATGCTATGTTAAATTAAACCCGTAAGACGTGATTTCTGAACCAAGTCATTCCTAATAGGAAATACTGCCTAACGGTCATAGTCTAGGCCCACTAAATGCAACCTAGTTCACTATAACCTTAGGCTCTGATACCAATCTGTAACACCCTCGAATTTCAGGTTGCGGAAGCGGTCGGTCGGGTGTTACCAATCAAATATCACAAGCACAAAGGTACATAATGAACGACTCTAAATGAGACGTTTGAAAATAGTTATACATTTCCTAAAATAAAATGTATACATGTTGCGAGTTCGCAAAAATAATTTCATTACATAATTGTAATACAAAAGTTATGCAAGAAATCCATTTGTTGAAAGCATGCGACTCGAGCTAGGATCCTGACGGGCTGATCCTACTAAAGCTGTACCTGAAATGCATACTAAAATACGTCAGCGATAAGCTGGTGAGTCCATAGGTTTAGTTGACAAGGATTAAAGTATAAGATTATAATCCTATGCTTGAAGTACACCCCTGTGTACAGTGTTGAATTCCTGAGCTTCTTAGATTGAGTGATGAACTCAATTGAGGTGATTCTTGAACTAGTTCCTTGATCTAAGCAGTTCACACAATAATAACACAAGTAATAATATCACAGAGTAGCAATTAACACGTATCAATTAATTCAAATAAATAGCACATATCACATAAGGAAAGTAAAGCGCAAGTATGTTCTTGAAAATCTTGTTTACTGATCTTGTCCTTGAAAATCTTGATCTTGAAAACCTTGTTTTATTGATCTTGAAAATCTTGAATTCTTGACCTTGCACATAGTTCTTGATCTTGTAAATAGGTTCTTGATCTTGCAAATAAGTTCTTGACCTAGCACATAATCCTTGACCTAATCTTGTTTTCTAGTTTCTTGATTCTTGTATGTTCTTGTATTCCTGACCTTGAATTCTTGTTCTTGATTCTAGTGTTCTAGTCCTTGAATTCTTGTTCTTGATCTTATAAATTCTTGTATTCTAGACCTTGGGTTCTTGTTCTTGATTCTAGTGTTTTCTTGTATTCTTGACCTTAAAGTCTTGTTATCTAGTTTCTTAGTATTCTAGTTTCTCGATCCTTGGATTCTTGAATTCTAAGTTTGATGTACTCTAGCCTAGAGTACAATGATTTCAATTATTCCCGTGTCGTACAGTGTTAGCCTATAGCTATTAATGTTCTTGAAACCTGAGTGATGTGTAAGGATAATCCATATTATCCATCAATGTTCGTGTTACTGAAACCTATCTCATATAAGTTTTTCATTTGCGACTAGTGCCCTAGTCTAATACGAGTTGTAATAAATCATTTACAATGATTGATTTCATAAATAGATTTTTAATAATAATCAACGAGTATGCATTCCACCCCAAAACAGTATAACAGTTTGAAAGGAGGGGCTATGGAAACTCACCTTTGGGTGCTAGCGTTTCTAAACGTACAGTTGATCCAACAGAAATCTCCTCGTGTCCTAAACACGCGAGATTCTAATGAGTATATTTGATTGTCTATTATTTACTCGTATTAATATATATCCGATCATATTATATCCAAATGTTTTAACCTTGTATTTCCCGTTTGAAGTTTTTGGAAAAGCGGGGGGTCCGAACACTAAAATACGTCATTTTCGACCCCTAGATGACCCCGGAAGGCTTAAAACTGGCTAGGCTAAGGTACTTAGCCTTGACCATTTAGCTGTTTTTGAATGACCGTGCGAATTTGAGTCTGATCCGTTACAATAAATTTTTCATCGAGAAGCACGTTAAAAAGACTTATTCCCTTGAATACGCCGTGTTCATGTTTTCTGGGCGGGAATACGCCGTATTCCCTTGAATACGCCGTATTCCGAGGTCTGGTTCGAGTCTGTTCTTTCCAAAACACACCCAAACCGATTTTAAAACCATTTTCGCATATAACCAACTTAATAGAATGATAATACATGATAATATAAGTATTATAAACATGAAATCGAGTGGAGATCGGGGATTTTCTTACCAAATGAAAATGAGAACGAAAATGGTGAAAATGATGATGGAAGACGATGATGATGATGTTGTTGTTACTCCTCCTTCTAGTGACGATGATGGTGCCGATTTGATGATGATGGCGGTGGTGACGTAGTGTGAGCCGAGAGGGAGAGGAGGAAGAGATTGAGTGTGGGTGAAATGGAACCAAAAATGGAAATGAGGAGGGAGTAAAGAGGAAAGGCCGGCCATCTCCAATAATTGGAGGTGGTTGGCTCCGGTTTGTCCCGCTTAGTGGTATTTTGACCCGTGTTTTGGTACCCGATTGTAAAATAAATAATATTTTTAAATTTTATAATTTTATTGATACGAAATCGTTTATGTTTTTATGCGAAGTATTTTATAAAAATACTTTAATTGAGTTATAAAAATATAACTTAGTTTTGAGTTTGATTGACGGATATAGTTCGATTGATTTCCTTGCGTTCGAGTAAAATGAAATAAAACGAAATGTGTTTTATTTTAACCCACGTAAATAATTATTATCATTTTCAATGATACATTATTTGTTAGTTTTGTAGCGAATGATTTACTTGTACACGATAAATAATTAATCGTTTCGTGTTATGGTTATATAATACCTTATATAATACTTGAGCACTTGATAACATTTGTATCGGATATTTGAATAGAAAGTTTAAATTGGACCCGGATTTTGGTCATTTTTGTCAGTTGTTACACAATGGTAGATGTTTTTCCCAGTTTACACCGAAGTCTACTACGCAGGCCCGTAGCATGTCTTCTAGTGTTTGAATGGTTCGTTCACTTTGACCGTCTGTTTGAGGATGGTATGCGGTACTCATATCAAGTCGAGTACCCAGGGATTTTTGAAGTGATTGCCAAAATTGTGAAGTGAAACGACTATCCCTATCGGAGATAATTGAGATTGGAACACCGTGTTTGGTTACGATTTCCTTCAAATAAATTCTGGTGAGGCGTTCCATTTTGTCGGATTCCTTGATTGCCAGGAAGTGAGCAGACTTTGTGAGACGATCCACGATCACCCAAATGGAATCGCAACCGTTCGAGGATTTGGGTAGTTTGGTTATGAAGTCCATGGCAATTTGTTCCCATTTCCATTCAGGAAGACTGGGTTGTTGAAGTAAACCAGAAGGTTTTTGATATTCGATTTTGACTTTGGAGCAAGTAAGGCACTTGCTGACATAGGTGGGGATTTCAGCTTTCATGTTCGGCCACCAGTAGAAGTCCTTGATACCGTGGTACATTTTATCGGATCCCGGATGGATAGAATATTTGGACTTGTGAGCTTCATCCATCACCAAGTCTCGTAGGTTCCCAAATTTAGGCAACCAGATTCGGTTTGAGAAATACCTAATCCCGTTAGGTCTGATTTCGAATTGTTTATCCATGCCCCGCAAGGCTTCATCTTTGACATTTTCGGGTTTTAAGGCTTCGAGTTGAGCAGTGAGGATTTGAATGTTTAAATTGTTGTGAATGGTCATACTGAGGGCTCGAACCCGAAGTGGTTTCACTCGCTCTTTTCGACTGAGGGCGTCAGCAACAACATTTGCTTTGCCTGGATGATATTTGAGTTCGCAGTCGTAATCGGTAAGCAACTCGACCCATCGACGTTGCCTCATGTTGAGATCCTTCTGATCGAATATGTGTTGAAGGCTTTTATGGTCGGTAAAGATTGTACATCTGGTACCGTAAAGGTAATGTCTCCAGATTTTGAGGGCAAAAACGACAGCTCATAGCTCGAGGTCGTGGGTGGTGTAATTCTTTTCATGAATCTTGAGCTGTCGGGAAGCATAAGCTATGACTTTGTCTCGTTGCATAAGCACACAACCGAGACCTTGATGTGAAGCATCGCAGTATACCACGAAGTCATCGGTGCCTTCGGGTAATGAGAGGATAGGAGCACTGCAAAGCTTTCGTTTTAAGAGTTGGAATGCCGATTCTTGTTTATCAGTCCAGTCAAACTTTTTGTCTTTCTGGGTCAGCGTCGTGAGTGGTATGGCTATCTTGGAGAAATTTTCAATGAATCGTCGATAGTATCCGGCCAGTCCCAAAAACTGCCGTACTTCGGTCGGAGTGGTTGGCGATTGCTAGTCTTTGATAGCCTCGATTTTTGACGGGTCAACGTGAATCCCCTGACTGTCAATCACATGACCAAGGAATTGAACGGTTTTGATCCAGAACTCACACTTAGAGAACTTGGCATAGAGCTCCTCGTGTTTAAGTAGTTCAAGGATGGTTCTGAGGTGTTGCGCATGCTCTTCTTTGCTTCGTGAATATATGAGGATGTAATCGATGAAGACAATGACAAACTTATCAAGGTAAGGTTTACACACCCGATTCATAAGGTCCATGAATACAGCCGGTGCATTGGTTAGGCCGAATGGCATCACTTGGAATTCGTAATGCCCGTAACGAGTTCTGAAAGCGGTTTTTGGAATATCGGCATCGCGAACACGCAATTGGTGATAACCGGATCGGAGATCAATCTTTGAATAACAACTCGACCCTTGGAGTTGGTCGAACAAATCATCGATTCGAGGAAGTGGATACCGGTTCTTGACAGTTAACTTGTTCAACTCTCGATAGTCGATACACATTCGAAAGGAACCATCTTTCTTCTTAACAAATAGGACCGGAGCTCCCCAAGGTGAAGAACTCGGCCTGATAAACCCTCGTTCCAGGAGTTCCTGTAACTGGGTGGACAGCTCCTGAAGTTCGGATGGAGCTAAACGGTATGGTGCTCGGGCCACAGGCGCAGCACCTGGTACAAGATTGATTGAGAACTCAACCTGTCTTGGTGGTGGTAGACCAGGCAGTTCCTCAGGAAAGACTTCTGGAAAGTCTCGAACGATTGGAACATCCTCAAGTCGCTTCTCCTCTGACTTTTTCTCCATGATGTGCGCGAGGATTGCTGGATAACCCTTTCTCAGAAATTTTCGGGTTTTTAGACAAGATATGAGGTTAAGCCTCGTCCCTCCGGTCTCCCCCTGTATGACTAGGGTTCTACCGACGGCGAGAGGTATGCGAACAATTTTGTCATAGCAGATGATTTCGGCAAGATGTTTGGATAACCAGTCCATGCCTACGATGACATCGAAACTTCCTATCTCAACAGGCATAAGATCTATGGAGAAGGTTTCGTCGGCTAGATTTAAGGTGCAATTAGGTATCACACTATTGGTTCCTATCAATTTGCCATTTGCTAGCTCTACGGTGTACTTAACGTCTAAAGCAACAGGTGTAATGTCAAGTAGAGGGCAAAATTCATCGGAAATAAAACTTCTATCGGCACCAGTATCAAACAGTATGGAAGCAGTTAAATTGTTGAGGAGGAACATACCCGTGACCACTTTCGGGTCTTGACGGGCGTCCCCTGAGTTGATCACGAAGGCGCTACTTTTGGTGTTGTTGTTGTTGCGGTGGTTGTTGTTGTTGCCCTTGTTCTTCAATTTTGGGCAAGAATCCCTAAAGTGTCCTGGGTTTCCACATTCGTAGCAGGACTTAGGTTGTCGGGCATTTTTGTCAGAGGGGTTGTTGTTGGATTTGGGGGCTCGGCAATCCTTAGTCAAATGCCCGCACCTCCTGCAGTTGTTGCAAGGAGTACTGCACTGACCAAAGTGGTGATAGTTACACTTGGGACAATAAGGTCTGTCCCCGGTGTAGCTGCGGTTGGGTTCAGAGTTGGTGGTGTAGACTTGGAGGGCGTTGTTTTTCTTGTTTGAGTTGTGGTGGTGTTCAGTGGATTTGCGTTTGTTGTTGTTGGAGGATGAGGTGTTGGAGGTCTCACGGCTGACAACTAAAGCCATGAGTTCGTGGGCCAATCGAATGGCACTCTCAGTAGTAGTTGGTTTGGATGAGGCGACATTGCCCTGGATGTTCTCGGGAAGTCCACGAATGTATCTCTTAATGCCCTTACTTTCTGGTTCGACCATACCCGGGCATAATAAGGCAAACTGCTGAAACTTGGTGGTATATTCAGCAACATCATTTCCCTGCACAGTCAGGTGCCGGAATTCTTCCTCCAGCCTGTGTAATTCCTCTTCAGGACAGTACTTTTCTGTCAGCTTCTTCTTCAGTTCGGGCCAAGGAAGTCGATTTGCAACCTCAAGGCCTACGGAGTTTGCGTGGGTTTTCCACCACGTGAGTGCACCTTCCTGAAAGGTGTAAGCAGCGAATTTGACTTTGTTGTTCTCAGTACAGTCGCAGAGACTGAAAACAGATTCCATACGCTCAATCCAACGGATCAAGCCAATGGCACCTTCCGTGCCCTTGAAGTATAGCGGTTTACAGCTAAGGAAGTCCTTATAGGAGCAGGGTTTGGGTGGTGGAGTATTGGTTGATGTGTCCTCGCTACCGGGTGGTGTTCGGGTAGCCAAGGCTTCGGTCACACTGTGGGCAATTATTCCCGCGATCTCAGCTTCGCTAAGAGTAATTTGACGACGAGGAGGCATGATGCTGAGTAAGAAAGAACAAGGAAATGAAATAAGATACTAGTCCGAGTGTGATGAACTAGTGGTGTGTTTGTCATCCCAAGACAAAACGTTAGAGAGAAAGAGGCCTATATTCCTATAATATAATATAGCCTAAAGTTGTAATGAGGTCTATTCATGTAAATATATGTATATCACATAATAACCTATTGAGTGTCTAGCACAGACGTGTTTTGAGTCCTGTTTCTCTCGAGGTCAGAGTCAACTAATGTATCCTGTTCAGCCATAACTTCCTTCAGATCTTACATCATCTTTATTTAATTGTACATAGTTGATCAAGCTATGTTAAATTAAATTCGTATGCTGTAATCCCTGAACTGGTTATACCTAATAGGGAATACTGCCTAACGGTCATAGTCTAGGTCCACTAAATGCAACCTAGTTCACTATAACCTTAGGCTCTGATACCAATCTGTGACACCCCCAAATTTAATGATTTGCGGAAGCTTGATTTGGGTGTCACTAATCAATATACAAAGCACATAAGATATAATGAACGACCACTATATGCGTCGTTTTAAACTTGTATAGATAAAGTAAATGTTTACATCAAAATATTGTTACATTAGCTCGGTTCCTGAAATTGAGAGATTACATAGCATAATTACTTTTACAAAATATAATAATGCAGTCCAATCTCTAGTTGTATGTATGCTGACTCGAGCTAATAATTCCTGCTTGTGCAGCCAAACTACTGCTGGGTACCTGTGATAAATACTAAAATGGGTCAGCGAAAACGCTGGTGAGCTCACAGGTTTGTATGTCAATGTATAGTTGTCAGAACCGCAAGATTTATATTGAATTTAAAATGCAATTAAGCAAAATAAAAGTTATACTGTCCATGAGCACATAGTCTGAGCTTAACTTGATTTGTCAGGCCCAATTAAGGAAACCTAACTTGAAATGCCTCCTACGAGTGCCTAATCAACACTCGTCTTCCCAAATGCTAATACATCCGTTTGACCGATTAGTGCGTGCTAACCCGGATGAGGATTGTCAATCCCATATGATATCATATACTAACATTCACGCTATAAATACTAGAGACTATGCTTATGGAGGACTTTAAATTGATTAGCTTGAAACTCATGTAGTATTTGAAGTTTGGCACTTGCGTTCTACTTGTAAAACAAAACAGAGCAGTAATATCACACCCCTAGTTGTAAAATAGTGAAAACGGGGCTATGAAACTCACCTGGTTCTTGAAGTGTTTAGCTTAATAAACTTGAAGTAATTAGCTGTGAGTTGGTGTCCAAAGGCTTGAAACCTGAATGTGTCCACGACACTTAAATTGTCATTAATTGTATTGGTATCCTGAAAGACTACCATTTGAATTGTTTGTCTAACTAAATGTCCAAATTACCCCGATTTGGTTGATTGTTTTGTTACAAGTTACTACGACTTGTTTGAATAAGTTGATACAAGTTACAACGACTTGTTTGATTGGATTGTCTAAGTTACTATGACTTAGTTGATTTAATTGTGTATTTGAGAGTGGGTACGGCCCGTTGGTGACGGTTGTAACAATAGTTCTAAAATGTTATTATATTGTTGCTACAGTGAATTGCTACAGTGAATTGCTACAGTAAAATTTGACTTTTCTACAGTAACTTTGACTTCGAAAATTTTGAGGTTTGAAGATTCTGTTTTGTGCGACGTAGCCTGCGACGCAGGCTGCGACGTAAGGTTTTTGCGACGAAGAGGGTTGCGTCGCCAAAGTCAATAGTGCTAAGTCAATAGCGACGTAGGGTGCTACGTCGCTTATGCGACGTAGGTTCGGTTTGCGACGTTAAGGTCTGCGTCGCTATGTGCGACATTCGCAAGTCAATGCGACGTAATAGGCTGCGTCGCTATATGCGACGTTGGGGATATAGTGCGACGTAGGTCGCTGCGTCGCTATATGCGACGTTGAGGATATAGTGCGACGTAGGTCGCTGCGTCGCTATATGCGACGTTGGGGATATAATGCGACGTAGGTCGCTGCGTCGCTATATGCGACGTTGGGGATATAGTGCGACGTAGGTCGCTGCGTCGCATTTGCTCCAGGCCAAATGCGACGTACGGGGTCTGATCGGAGTTTCAACTTCAAAAACGCATTTTCCGGCCATCGATCGGCCTAATATTTTTACCCAACCCATTTTAGGACATTACAAGGTTATACAAACAACTAGCAAGTTATAAAACTTAAAAACGAGAGTTTTCGGAGTTGTGTCGGAAACTTACAAATCGCCGAAATGAAATTCCGGAAAGATAGGATTGTAGATCGCGAAGTGGTGAACGTTTATTTCCAAAGGGGCTTGAAGATCCGAGGTCGTTTAGTATGTTTATTTTGCGATTTTTGTTGTTTTTGGTTTGTGGTTTAGTTGAGAGAAAAATAAGAGAGGAGAGAGAGATAGAAGATGAGAAATGAAAGAAAATGAAAAAGGGAGGGGGTTTTGGTTGGGAGTTCCACTCTCAGCCTGAACCCCAGCGCTCCGTGCGGTGTTCGTTTACTCCGTCGTTTAAACGTTAAATATTTATTTTCTATGTTTTAATATACGTTTTAAAAATACGAATAATTACTCAGTATTTTTGTTAAAGCATTTGACTAAACATTTAATAATTACATTATAAATGGTGAATTGTCTCGTTTTGTTTGCGCAATTACATTTTATTCGAGTTTATATAAATTGTGTGAAAAAAATTTGGATACAAAATATTATTGTCATAATATTTTTAAGTACAAAAAAAAAACGTTATTAAAAATCCTTGTATTACTTAAATCAATTGTTCACCAACGTCCGTATTTATTGTATCGAAATTCATTCGATTTGAAACTCGTACGATTTAAACGAATCGCATAATTGTAGATATATATTCAACAATATATATAATAATTGATACATTAATTAGCCTAACACAGAACTAATTACATGTATTGAAGCTTGATTAGGCACTAAATTTTAGTCCTAAGTTGACGGGTGTCACAGTATGAAAAGAGAAGGAGAGTGCCACGTAAATGGATTATATATCCAATTTTAATATATGATGATAGATATTAGTATGCAATGCATTATTTCCATGAGAGAACATTATTTTAATAATAAAGTAAACATCGAAAAATTAGTTAAATATAGGAAAAATATATGATGTATTTGAAGTTTGATCATACTTTTATATATATTGGTTTGGTTACAACGTATAACAAAATGAAATCTCTATACACACAACATTTTTATAATGTGTTTTTCTTGACACACCACTATATAAAATCAAGAAATATAAGACACAAAACTCTAGTAGGTGCAAAAAAATTATAAGTAAATCATAATGAGAGTAGTTGGATGATTGATAGATTATCACATGCTTATTGCAGTCAAAATCCCATCAATCATTTTTGGAAGTTGTTCATCTTCCACATTAAGAAA
Organism: Helichrysum umbraculigerum; assembly: GCA_949592205.1. Classification (NCBI taxonomy): domain Eukaryota; kingdom Viridiplantae; phylum Streptophyta; class Magnoliopsida; order Asterales; family Asteraceae; genus Helichrysum; species Helichrysum umbraculigerum. The sequence continues at coordinate 883,143 of CATIUR010000001.1, forward strand.
ATAAGAAAGATAACTTTCAGTTAATTGATTAGATAAAGATGGAAACAACTTATAGTTAATATGTTCTAAAATGTGGATGCAGTTTTGAGCTACATTATTTTAGCAAATAAAACAAAAATAAAAATTAACAACTTTATTCAGAATAATTCTTCTTGAAAGATAAGATATGGATTAGGTAGAAGATATTTATATACTTTAATAGTTAACGAGACAAGTAATTTCTAATTAATCACAACTTGTTAATCAACACTTGAAGAAAGAATGTACTTTAATGCGTCTATATATATATATATATATATGTAGGCGTGAGTGTCTGCAAACTATAGGTTCTAGCTTGTAACAAATTAATTCGAAAAAGGTTAATCACCATTAAGTACTATAGCATAAAATAATAGAACAGCCAACAAGAATGATTTCAAAATATAAACTTAACCCAACCATATATATAAATAATATTATCTACCTATTTTTACAATGAAAAATTAAAGTGAAAAAAAGAAAAAGAAATAACAACAATCAAAGCCACAACAATCTCATCACCCTTTTCCAATGATAAAAAAAATTATACTATTTTATTTTGTTTTCAATATATGAACCTTCAAATTCTTCCTTGTCAAGACAGGATGAGCCACAACAATGAAGTACAAAGGAGATGGTCGAAATCAAAGGATTAGTGCTCTGAAGTACAATAACGGAGACCTTATTAGAAAGGAATAGGTGTCGATGAACTAGTTTTCAAACAACTCCTTGAGGAGCCTTCTTTATTATACCGATACATAACTAAAACCTGAAAAGATAATTATGAACTTTTAAATACTATGCAATTGATTCATATTGTGAGAACCGTAAAATAATGGTTAATAATGCAGAAAGGATATCAAGATACTTACATGCTTTTAGGTTGTGAATACCGAGTTTACAAGAGTCTAATAATGAATTGGGGGTGGGGGGGAAGCATAGATGTACATGGGAGGAGGAGGTGATTTTACTGGTGGAGGGGGTGATATGTAAAGGTATGGTGGGGGAGGTGATTTAACAGGAGGGGGTGGCGATGTGTAATGGTAAGGAGGAGGCGGTGACTTAACAGGTGGTGGAGGTGACGTGTAATGGTATGGTGGAGGGGATGACTTCACTGGTGGAGGAGGGGAAGTGTAGTGGTATGGTGGTGGTGGGGACTTTACTGGTGGGGGTGGTGATGTGTAATGGTATGGTGGGGGTGGTGATGTGTAATGGTATGGTGGAGGTGGTGACTTAACGGGAGGTGGTGGTGATGTGTAGTGGTATGGTGGTGGTGGTGATTTAATTGGAGGTGGATGAGATGTGTAATGGTATGGTGGGGGTGGGGACTTCACTGGTGGTGGGGGTGATGTGTAATGATACGGTGGTGGTGGTGATTTACTAGGAGGTGGTGGTGACGTGTAATGGTATGGCGGAGGTGGTGACTTAACAGGAGGTGGTGGTGATGTGTAATGGTATGGTGGTGGTGGTGATTTAACTGGAGGTGGAGGAGATGTGTAATGGTATGGTGGGGGTGGGGACTTCACTGGTGGTGGGGGTGATGTGTAATGATACGGTGGTGGTGGTGGTGATTTAATTGGAGGTGGTGGTGACGTGTAATGGTATGGTGGTGGTGGGGACTTCACTGGTGGCGGTGGTGATGTATAATGATAAGGTGGTGGTGGTGACTTAATAGGAGGTGGTGGTGATGTGTACTGGTAAAGTGGTGGTGGGGACTTTACGGGTGGAGGAGGTGAAGTATAATGGTATGGTGGCGGTGGGGACTTTACTGGAGGTGGTGGTGATGTGTAATGGTAAGGTGGTGGTGGGGACTTTACTGGTGGAGGGGGTGAAGTGTAATGATATGGTGGTGGTGGGGACTTTACTGGAGGAGGTGGTGATGTGTAATGGTATGGTGGTGGTGGGGACTTTACTGGTGGAGGAGGTGAAGTGTAATGGTACGGTGGTGGTGGAGACTTTACTGGTGGGGGTGGTGATGTGTAATGGTATGGCGGAGGTGGGGACTTAACTGGAGGAGGTGGTGATGTGTAATGGTATGGTGGAGGTGGGGACTTTACTGGAGGTGGTGGTGATGTATAATGGTATGGTGGTGGGGATTTAACTGGTGGAGGAGGTGAAGTGTAATGGTACGGTGGTGGTGGAGACTTTACCGGTGGGGGTGGTGATATGTAATGGTATGGCGGAGGTGGGGACTTAACTGGAGGAGGTGGTGATGTATAATGGTATGGTGGAGGTGGGGACTTCACTGGTGGAGGAGGTGAAGTGTAATGGTATGGTGGTGGTGGAGACTTTTCCGGTGGGGGTGGTGATGTGTAATGGTATGGTGGTGGTAAGGATTTTACAGGTGGGGGTGGTGACGTGTAATGGTACGGTGGTGGTGAGGACTTTTCTGGTGGGGGTGGTGATGGATAGTGATATGGTGGAGGTGGTGACTTAAGAGGAGGTGGTGGTGATGTGTAATGGTAAGGTGGGGGTGGGGACTTTAATGGTGGTGGAGGTGATGTGTAGTGGTATGGAGGGGGTGGAGATTTTATCGGTGGTGGGGGTGAAGTGTAGTAGTACGGTGTGGGTGGGGACTTAACGGGGGGTGGTGGTGATGTGTAGTGGTATGGAATGGGTGGAGATTTTATTGGTGGTGGCGGTGACATGTAGTAGTACGGTGCAGGTGGAGACTTAGTGGGTGGAGGAGGTGAGGTGTAGTGATATGGTGGAGGTGGAGACTTTACTGGTGGTGGGGGTGATGTGTAGTGATAGGGAGGTGGTGAGGACTTAATCGGTGGTGGAGGTGAGTTGTAGTGATAGGGAGGAGGTGAGGACTTAACAGGTGGTGGTGGTGATGTGTAGTAATAAGGTGTAGGTGGTGATTTAACAGGTGGTGGAGGTGAGGTGTAGTGGTAGGGAGGAGGTGGAGACTTAACGGGTGGTGGGGGTGATTTGTAATAGTAGGGTGCGGGTGGAGATTTAACTGGTGGTGGAGGTGACTTATAATAATAAGGTGTAGGGTGTGGAGGAGTGGGTGGTGGAGGAGACTTGTACAAATAAGTTGGTGTTGGAGGTGGCGGAGATTTGTAGTAGTAAGGAGCTGGAGTAGGCTCTGGCTTTGGCTTTGGTTTCTCGCAAACCTTGAATGGAGTCTTAGGACCATAAGCAAATGGTTTACTGTAAAGTACGACCTCATAAGCATTCTTGGACTTGACCTTAAGTTCGGCACCCTTCAAACCCTCGTGAAGATTTGTTGGTATATTACACTTGGTACCATTTGGTGCCATATGAAGTTTAGCAATACAAGCTTCAGCGCCTCCATATTTAGAATAGTCAAAGTCTTCAAGAGTAATAGCATATTTGCCATTGTTTTTAGTCTTTCCATATGCAACAATTTCCTTCTTACCGGCCTTGCATGTGACCTCCACAACAGCACCTTTAGGACACAAATATAAAATATGTCAACATGTAAGTTTCAAATTAATTGTCCACGGTTAACAAAATAATTCTCTAATAAAACATAATCAATATTACTGTTGACCTTTTACCTAATGACATTCTTACCACTAACTAATTATTTAAAGATTTCTTCCACTTTTGTAATTACAAATTTTAATTAGGGATAATATGTAAAAACTTAAACAAATTCTCATTTTCATATTTGATAGTGAATAATTAATTTAGGACAACAACAACAAAAAAATATCATAGACAAATAAATTGGGACGAAGGGAGTAATATTCTATGCTATTAAGAAATATACCTTTTGTGATATGTATATATATATATATATATATATATATATATAAACTTGCACTCTGTAATTTTTATTATAATAAAAGGAAAGAATAGTATTATAACATTATTAATACATTTGTGATGAGAGGAAACAATCAAATTACTGTTTCGACTTTCAATGATGATTCTATATTTTAAAATTGTCTCGGTGTTTATGCCTCAATTGATCTATTATTATGGATGTGAAAACTAGGATATAACATGGGTCAACCATCAACGCACATGCTTTCTAGCTTCTTAATAAATAAATTAACACATAACACGGTAGTGCTAGCTAAAAATAGGAATAAAGTTTGTACCTTTAAGATGGTGTTTGGCATGGGATTTAATCGGGTATTTCCAGTCATAACAGCTATAGCAGTAAACTTTACCTACAGCCTTTACGATCAATTTGTGATGGTGAGGGTGTGGATGGTAGGGGGTTGGCGGTGGTGGTGAAGTATAGTAGTAGTGAGGAGGAGATTTGGTTGGTGGTGGTGGGGACTTGTAATAGTATGGTGGTGGTGGAGAATGCACTGGTGGTGGTGGAGACTTATAGTAGTACGGTGGTGGTGGAGAATGCACTGGTGGTGGTGGGGATTTGTAGTAGTAGGGTGGTGGTGGATAATGCACTGGTGGGGGTGGGGACTTGTAGTAATATGGTGGTGGTGGAGAATGCACCGGTGGTGGAGGAGACTTGTAGTAGTAAGGTGGTGGAGACTTGTAGTAGTATGGTGGTGGTGGAGAATGCACTGGTGGGGGTGGGGATTTGTAGTAGTATGGTGGTGGTGGAGAATGCACAGGTGGTGGCGGAGACTTGTAGTAGTATGGTGGTGGTGAAGAATGCACTGGTGGGGGTGGAGACTTGTAGTAGTATGGTGGTGGTGGAGAATACACCGGTGGTGGTGGAGACTTGTAGTAGTAAGGTGGTGGAGACTTGTAGTAGTATGGTGGTGGTGGAGAATGCACCGGTGGTGGCGGAGACTTGTAGTAGTAAGGTGGTGGTGGAGAATGCACCGGTGGTGGTGGAGACTTGTAGTAGTATGGTGGTGGAGGTGATTTAACAGGTGGAGGTGGAGACTTATACACATATGGTGGAGGAGGAGATGGAGAAGGTGGTGGTGGAGAGTTATACTTGTATGGTGGTGGTGGTGGTGGTGACTTTACCGGTGGTGGTGGTGACTTGTATTCGTAAGGTGGTGGTGGTGAATGCACAGGTGGAGGTGGAGACTTGTACTCATATGGTGGTGGTGGTGACTTTACCGGTGGTGGTGGAGATTTGTACTCATACGGTGGTGGTGGTGAATGCACCGGTGGTGGTGGAGACTTGTACTCGTAGGGTGGAGGTGGTGAATGAACGGGTGGTGGTGGAGACTTGTACTCGTACGGTGGAGGTGGTGAATGCACCGGTGGTGGTGGAGACTTGTACTCGTATGGTGGTGGTGGTGAATGTACCGGTGGAGGCGGAGACTTGTACACATAAGGTGGTGGTGGAGACGGTGAAGGAGGTGGTGGAGACTTGTAAGCGTACGGAGGTGGTGGTGACTTAACTGGTGGCGGTGGAGACTTGTATTCATAAGGTGGAGGTGGTGAATGTACCGGTGGTGGTGGAGACTTGTAAACATACGGTGGTGGTGGAGAAGGTGAAGGCGGGGGTGGAGATTTGTATTCATAAGGAGGAGGGGGTGAAGAATAGATGTAAGGATGATCGGCCGAAACAGTTATAACATTTGCAACACCAAATATTGTAAGTGCAATGAGTATAGGCCATAGACGTGCCCGGAAAGGGCCGCCGGTAACTCTCATGTTGACCGGTGAAACAAGGGGGGAGGAGGAGAGAGTGGTGGTAGTGGAAGGTGGTGATGTTTTGGGGGAGTAAAGTAGCGAATATTTATAGTAAAAAGACAAAGAGAATAGTCGTTAGAAGGAAGCTGTCAGGCAAAACTCTAGTACGCATTATTGTAATAAAAAAACCAACCTATGGTTTCAATACAGCTGGGACACACACTACTTTTTTAAGGGCTTGTTTAGGCCACTTTGAAAAGAAGTCTTATTAACTGTATATCGACGTTTTTAGTTCCTAATAATTGATTTGTACTTTTAGGGATGTTTAATTCGTCGTCCCTCTCCTCAAAACACGTCTCCGTTCACTTACAAATTAAAAGAAATATATCAGTATCACAGTTCTCATTAAGAAAGAATTAACACAAACTTATTAGCGTATGAAAGTACTCAAGATGTATTAACCTTTCAATAATTAGACACTAGCTTGATGACTGTAAATTAGAGTACGTGTTAATTTGGATATTTTTTTCGCTTATCTAGGCTCTTTTTTTTTTTTTAGGCAGCATTTGGATACCATATCACCATGCATCTAGAACTAGAATTATTATAAAATTGGTACGTAGTATTACGTATTTCTTTCTGAGTAATGCTATATAAGACTAATTACATAGACCTAAAAATAGACCTACTTTTCTGAGTGGTTGAATTTTTTCTCTCTCCTAATCTCATCCACTCAATTTTTCCCATCTACCAATCACAGTTTTAGGTCTATATTTAGACTTACAGTTTTAGGCCTACCAATCATTTTCCTTTCTTGATAGACAACAACTAAAAATACCATCATCATATCGTTGTATATATACAAGTGATCATATATAATAATAATATATAATTTATATAAAGGTAGCTGTTATTATTAATATTCATTCATTCATAATATATACGTAGTATGAGGCTACATTAAACTATAGGACCGTTAATTAATAATTACCTACTCCAAGTTTTTATATGCTGCGATACAGACAGATGCTCTGCCAATTTTAGTATACAATGCCTCATTTCCACCTTATACTGTATTAATTAATTAAGATAAGAAATCCTACCTTTTACTATTCGTTATTGCAACCAGAAAATGACATTTAATTTCCGGCCTGTATACAAATTTATATATATGGATCGCAGTATATATTATGCACGCATGTTTAAATATCAAATTATTATTATTATTATTTCCAACTGATCGAGTTGTCAACTCAAAATAATGATTTGAATATCAATTTTACCTTTCTTTCGCATTTGTCTAATCTTTAATTATGATCAGCTGGTGCAAGTTAAGTATGCCTGCCAAATAACAACGTAATTAGCTTAGGTACGTTTTAATGAACATGAACTCTAATGAAACTGCAACGTAGAAAGAATTAATGAAACTGCAATAGACTAGATACTTTTTACTAGCTGAGTAACACAAGCCATCAAATTAATTTCCAATTAGTAAATAATTATCAATAGATTTTAAAATTTATTAAACTAAAATATTCTATAAAATATTAATAATGAAATAAATACGTACATGCACATGTATATTAGGAAATTGACGAGTTTCAATTTTATCATTCAAGTGTATTTAATGGTTTTATTTTATGCCTGCCCTTACAGCATAAATTAGCCACACCCCAAAAATTATCTGAAATATACAGCAAGCATTTTGAATACTATTAAAAAAATAGAATTTATCGTTATTTTGAGCTTCTCACCAAATTTGCATTACCTAGCTTATTAAAGTACACACATATGACATATGTAGCAGTTATTTAAAGCAGTATAGTAGGAGTTAGATCGAACTAGAAAAAAGATTTATATATATGGTTTGTAATTTGTAGTTTGTACAACTCCGATCCACCACCAATTTTTTTACTACTACTCATTTCTTGGCCGGTCGCAAGGCCAGCATTTAATTAACTAAATTTTATAAAACTGCATAAAATATTGATTACTAGCATTTATCTATTTAGTATAAATAATTAAATGAGAAAATTACAAAAACCGTCCTTATGGTTTGACCTAAATTGCACATTCAGTCCTTTAATTAATTTAATTACATAGATGGTCCTTTCTTTTGAAACGTGTTACGTAAATAGTCCTTTATACTAACGATTGTTAAATCTCCGTTAAAAAGGATCACGTGTGTAGTTTTTTTTTATTCTTTTAAAGTTTATAATTTTTAAGTAGATATAAATTATAAAATTTAAAATATGTATATATACATTATTAGGTGTACAACATTATTTTTAGCTTTCACATTTCACTTAGCAAATTCATTGTCAAATTGTTCCTCTTCCACATTTGTCTTTTATCACTCAAGGACTCTCCATTACCCATTCATCTTATCTCGTAATGACTTTAGTGGCCACCATCTTTTCTCTTTTGTATCCTTTTCGATAACCATAGCTTTAAAATAAAATGACTTTGAAAAGTGATAACTAGTTAAGTCAAAAATGTATATTTAGGTAGGAAAAGATGGTGGTGGAATATAAATTTGATGTTATAGATAGGGGTGTTAACGAACTGAGCACTTAACGAGCTACTCGAGTTCGAACTCGTTTATCTCGAATTCGAGCATAATACTATTCGAGCCCGAGTCGAGTTCGAACATAAAAAGACTGCTCAATTAGTTTTACGAGCCGAGCTTCAAAACAATAAATTCGACTCGGCTCGTTAGGATGAGATGAGCACACTATAAATGTTAACATCAAGAATCTAATTACATACTTATTATTAGTGTTTGATGATAACTAATTAACTTACACATTTTAAGTTTAATTAAGTGTAAATGTCTTTTACAAACTTTATTTTAAGTTTCATACAAAAGTAAGTATCCTTTTTAATGAGCTTGTTTAAGCTTATAAAAGATTTTATCGAGTTTGAGCTTCTAAACAAACATTTTGAGCTCAAATAACTATTTTTTTTCTTTTTGTAAATTGTCATAAACTTAAACGAGTATAGATCTCGAGCTCGAACACTAAATTATTATCCGAGCCCGAACTCAAATATGGTTTTAAAAAGTTAATCGAGTTCGAGTCGAACTCGAACATACTTACTTATTTTTTAAACGAGTCGAGTCGAGCATCAGAATATTCGAATTGACTCGGTTCGTCAACATCCTTAGTTATAGAGGAGAATATGATCAAATTTGATAATGAATAAAATGAGTGAAATGAAAATAATGTTTATGTGCACCATATAATGTATATATACATATGCTAGATTTTATTATTTATATTTTACTCAAAAAAAATTAAAGAATTAAATTTTTTACATGCATGGTCCTTTTTAACTGAGATTTAACAATCGTTAGTGTAAAGGACTATTTACGTAACAAGTTTCAAAAGAAATGATCATCTATGTAATTAAATTAATTAAAGAACTAAATATGCAATTCAGGTCAAATCATAAGGACGATTTTTGTAATTTTCTCTAATTAAATTAAAGCACGGACAACACAAAAACCGGTAGAAACTACAAGAAGCACTTCCATTTGGGTCAAGATTATGAATGGTTCAATCAATCTTTAGATTGTACGTGAATTTTTTTAGACTTCAATTAATTTGTTGTTTTATTTTGGAGGCCATTATACTGTCCTAGAACTCCGACCTCTTTGTCTGTTCCCTTCAATCAACCAAATTCAGAATATAATATTGTGGTTGTTGCATATTTGTTTGGGTGGGTCATGGGCGGCTTTGCGTTCAAAAGTTTAAAACGTGGTAACATTAGCCGTACATTATCTACAACTTATAATACTCCCTCCGTCCCAATTTTATTGTCACCAGACAAAAAGACACGCAGTTTAAGAAAATATAACTATCTCTCTCTTACTTTTTGATAAAATGACAGTTTTACCCTCTACTTTTTACCTATTTTTTTGTCTTATATATATACACTAGGGGTAAAAAAGAACTTTATTTCCTTAAACTTTCTATTTATGGAAGTGGACAATTAATTTGGTACACCCCAAAATGGAAATAATGGACAATAGAAATGGGACGGAGGGAGTACAATCACATCTAATCAATCAAGGGGTGTTTAATTTACTTACTGAAAAACATCTCTATATTACTTTTCTCGTTTTTTTTAGAATTTTTTGCCCCTTTAAAATCATAAGAAATTTAGAGAACGTGCACATTCAAATGAGAGGAATATAGTTTTCATTTTTCAAATTTGAAAAAGGTAGAAAACATTAAATCATATATTCCATTTTCTTAGAAATCTCATCCGGAAAACTGCAATTTGAACACGTTTTCTAATTTTCATTTCTTAGAAAATTTTATGCAAAAATGGAAAAGTTTTTAGTAACTATACTTGTCATAAATGTACACATTGTTATTTTGTTTTGTCCCAAATAAGTATTTATATCATATTTTTAATTCATCAAAATGATTTTCAATGTTCAATATGAATTTTAATGGTTCAATGTGTGATGGTACCCACAAATGTCAAAAGAAAAAGAAAAGTGATATTTAATAAATTTTGATAAAAATCGATACTATAAATGTTAACATTATAACATTAAATGATACATATTAAATTGTAAAAACCTTAAAAAAATGTTAACATTCATCGCGTTGAATGTTAACATTCAATATGATGAATGTTAAAATTAAAAATATTCATCAATTAATTTTATAATTTAACATTGACCGTCATGATTATTAACTAAGATTCACCATCATAATTATTATAATTAATCTGCTAATTTACATTTTATTATAACATCGATTTTGATTAATATTTATTAGTAAAAATAATTATTTGTTAACATTTTGATTATTAAGTTTAAGATGCATGGACCCGATAAATGTTAACCCTTCCCACCCTTTATCCGAAAACACTACACCTTTGAATCACGCCGTTTATATATATATATATATATATATATATATATATATATATATATATATATATATATATATATATATATATATATATATATATATATATATATATTGACACGTTATTCGGTATTTAAAATATTGATTATCTTTTCTCATGTTTTCAGTGATATACTTTTTGTATTGATATAAATATCAATACTATACTATTTTTTATATTAAAATGAAGACCAAATTAAGTCGAATCCGATTACGATGGGATCTTGGAGGGTAGTAATTTGTTTTCTATTAAGTTTTGTCAATACATTTTTAAAAAACTTAATGTATCTTCAAATCATTCTTTTTCTTTTTCTATATATATGAGAATGAGAATGAGAATGACGATTCAAGTAAATCAAATTCATATATAGTACGTGGGATAAATATAAATGAATTAAATGACGATATATACATGATCATTTATAAATCATAAACAAGTGTGTAAGTAAAAGGACTAGAATCGGTGTTAAATCAAGTACTGTTAAGTTTAAGAGAGAGCGATGAGTAAATTTAACACCAAATTATATATAACATCGAGGATATGATGAAAGTTGAGGCACTGGACTGGTTAACACTAAAGGGTAAGGTTCAAATGAGACTAAAAATTTGTGTGAGACTAAGGGAACCAATGATATCATGACACATGTACAAAGAGAATGTTCCATACTACAAAACTCATTTACCCCAAACATCAATTATTTCACAAACGACAAATCGAAAAATCATGAAACTTGCATCATAATTTTCAGCGTTTTATCATCTTCGATTTACCGTCCCTCAAGACGTTAATCACTTATTTGTAAAACTTTTTTACAAAGCTCTAAACCCTAACCCCTAACCCCTAAACCCCAAACCCTAAACCCTAATAAACCCTAAACCCCAAACCCTAAACCATAAACGCTTTATAAAGCTCTAAACCCTAATAAACCCTAAACCCTAATAAACCCTAAACCATGAACTCTGCTAAATCCTAACCCTAAACTCTAACCCTAAACCCTAACCATAACCGTAAATAAAATGTACAATCAATCACTAACACATGTGTTACTAATTTATAAAACCCACCAAAAAATCGAATTTTTTTTTTATCGAAAGTATGCCTTGAGGGACGGCAAATCGAAGAGGATAAAACGCTGAAAAATATGGTGCAAGTTTCATGATTTTTCGATTTGTCGTTTGTGAGATAATTGATGTTTGGGGTAAATGGGATTTGTAGTATGGAACATTCTCTTTGTACATGTGACATGATATCATTGGTTCCCTTAGTCTCACTCAAAAATCATGATCTCATTTGATCCTTACTCTAACACTAAATAATACAGTAGTATGTTTTATTTGAGATCGACAAGCATCCTTGCATGTATTCACAACATATACAGTATAAAAGTTATGTACTAGCTATACGTTACTGGAGGATTTGGAATCGTATAAAAGTGGTGTAATTAATGTAATGTGTTATCAAATCATTAAGATGATCCAAGTCAATCAATTATTAAGCTTAAGCTTATCTATTCTATTTTTATATGTTTTGGCCTTTAATATCTATTTCAAAAAGGTTAAGACTTTTTTAAGTCTAGCTAGGTATTCTATATTTAAATAATACTAATTGTTACTCCCATTCTTAATTAAATTTGACGATATAATTACCATCTCTCTATTCACTTAATTTCTCCACCACGTAGTACCATATCTAATTAAAACAAAGACACGACTGTTATGAATAACATTGTATTTCGCCATATAGCGGGAAGCGAAGCTGGTACGTAGTCGGTAGTTCTACTAGACCAATGAATTGATCGATGATACTGTACGTGTACGTATCACTAAAATTAGGGGGGGTTGCGGATGGCGACAACCGCAATGAAATATATATACTGTAATAGATAGATATAATCAAGGATGAAAATTTCATGTGAGGTGGTGCACCGATCGATATATCAAACGTCTGTCCAAACATTAATGATGACGATGATGATGATGATTTACAAAAATACACAAACAAACCGAAACATACCAACGTCAAATGAGAGTTATACTTGACATTTTAAATATGCTCTGAAATTCTAAGTTAGCTAGCGTACAAGTTTCATCAACACATCATAATCATATCTGTCTTTTATTATTTACAATAGTTTATAATGTAATTTTAATTATTATATTATGTTCAAATTAATTATACTGTCTATCCAAAAAAAAAAAAAAAAAACTTTCCAACTCATCCTTTTTTTTGAATCAATTATAAGATGTACGTGCGTGGGTGTGGACCAGTACTAATTAAGAGGGGTGGAGCTTTCTAAAAAGGTAGATGTAGGGTTGCTGCGGCCCGGTAAATTTGCAATACAAAATGTCGATTAAGTTTTTACTTGTACATGTAGATTAAGTTTTTACTTGTTTGTGCTACGAGAGGGGAGTTCATAGAGAAATGTGATAGTAATGTCATCATAAGTCACCCTGAGGTTTACCAATTATTCATGAGAAAGAGACTTGAAATACAAAGATATGATGCAAAAGGGAACTACTTCACTTTTTTGCATATGTACAGAGAGCACTACGCCTCCACTCACCAAATAAATTAACTTTATTCTTTGTTTTATCTCCTTTTTATTATTGGTGTTTTGCTACAATGTCAATCCATGCATGTGGCTTGTACCGGGTTGTAATCAATTATATTATATATAATTATATATATTCTCTCATCTGCACTGCACCACCTTCCTTTTTTCCATTATTGTATGTATTGTGTCTTGTATCAGACAACTGGATGAAAAAGATAATTATATGCACACAAAACGGAAAATTTTTTTAATCAATTACCTCCTATTTACTCATTATTTCTTTTGATTGTTATCTTGTTGAAGAAATCATAATTGTACGTTTGTTTCTAACCAGTTACAATGTTCACCAACCTCCAAAATTTATCAAATCAAAGTATATAATACAATATTTGAACAATGGATGGTTTTAGACGTTATATGATGGAAATTAAATTAAATTAAATTAAATTAAATTAAATCAATGCGTGTTCGATGTAATGACTACCAATTTATGCATTTTATTTATAGTATATGAAATAAATATCGGGGTGTCTATTTATTAAAAACTAATTAATAAACATTGTCAAAAGTCAAAACGAGAGAATGGATTAGATCGGTGTGGCCCACCAGCCATTTCCTCCATTTTTTCAATAACTAACTCATGATTAAGTATGCACATATATAATAGGGGTTAATGTGCCTAAATGTAACAAACTATAGTTTGACACAAGGTTGTCAAGATCGGGATTCTACGTGGGATTGTTTTTGCCTTTGCAAGATCAGGATTGTAAGATCGGGATCGTAGATCCTACTAAAATATCATTTTTTATACAAAGATATCTAAATTCTTGTAGAAAACTAGCAATTAGAGAAATTAATCTAACATTCAAACTTTTATATTACAAAAGTGACGCAATTTGTCAACATATATTTCTAGGACGATAAATGTTCAAAAACAAAAGATAGTATCCTATCTTCAATCGTCGTTTTAGAGGTTCTAGACTTTTTCTTAGATTATAATTTAATAATAAATAGATTAAATTGGGAAATTGAGTTTGTAAACAAATGGACGGTAAGTTTTGAGATAGGATTTGGACTACGTATGAGCCTTAAAAACCCAATTGCTAAAAAGATAGCCCATTTGTAGGATCGGATCGTTCAACGATCTTACGATCCGATCCTACGATCCTACTCCGATCCTACCTCCTGACCGATCTTACTCCGATCCTGCACGTTTTCCCTTAGTAGGATCGTAAGATCGTACGATCCTACGATCAGGATCGCGATCTTGACAACCTTGGTTTGACATTCTTGTATTTAACGAACTACTCGGGCTTCCATTGTATGTAATGAACTTGTAATTTATTTACATTGTATGTATTTTGTTCCGATTAACGGTTCTAAAGGACGCCACATGTCGGCTTGTATAATCGATACGTGGAAAAAGTACTCTAAATTACATACAATGTAAGGAAATTACAAGTTCGTTACATACAACGGAGGTCCGAGTAGTTCGCTACATACAACGAATGTCAGACTATAGTTTGTTACATTTGCGCGCACTAACCCCTATATAATACTCCAATACTTTCACGTATAAGGTAGTTGTAACTTGTAAGTAGTTGAACTTGCAAGAGCATCCACAACAATAATTTTTTACGAAGCTTTTTTTTTAAAATTGTGTAAGAGGTTTTTGAAGAAAAGCTTGAAAGGGCTTTTGCTCCAATGATAAAAACCTTTTTATGATATAAAGCTTTTGAAAAAGCTTTTGTAATAGTTTTATAAAATAGAAAAGTTTCTATCAGTGGATCAAAAGCTTTTCTTCAAAAAGCTTTTACACCATTTTAACAAAAAAAAAAAAAACCTTTGTAAAAAGCTATTGTTGGGGATGCTCTAACCATTAAAATTTATTCCCATACTCTTTCCAACTCTTAATCCCAATAGGTGAGATATTACTCTCTCCGTCTAAATTAAATGTCTACCTTATTATTTTTATGGGAAAATATAACTAATGCCCTAAGAACATAAGTTAAGGAGCATTTAATAAAGTAAATTTTCTTTAAATAATATAAATCATAATTAATATACATGTATAATAGAAAATTATTGAGTTTAATAAATGATTTTTGTGATATATTTGGAATGTTTTAGTGAATTTATTGAAGCTTCAATCCCTATTTTTATTTATCTCAAAAAAGTTATTTACTTGTAAAAATAACAATAAAAAAGTCAGTAAATTTCTAAATTTATCATCATCTATTACCCTGAATAACCCATTTTCTAAATATATAGAGTCAAACTTACTTTAAATATAAGAGTAAAGTTTATCAAATATCACAAATCCAACAAATTTTGTGGATAGACATTAGTCACATTACTTTGAGATAATTACAAACAATTACTGGTCACTTAATTTTTCTTGACCTCACACATTATTTAATTTATATATTTAAAACACAATACTAAATGAAATAATTTCATTAAGATAAAAAAACATTACATTGATTAAAAAAAAATTACACTATATAAAAAACACACTACAATAAAAATAGTAGTCTAGTGCTCAATTTTTAATGGCTTAATTTGTTCAATTTGGCAATAAGTTGATTTGATATACGTTTCACTTCAACGTTGGAGTTGTAGTTTTTTTTTTTGTAAGGTTTTCCAAAAACTTTTTTCCGATGGTGAAGCTCCCACCAGACGATTTTTGAAAGCTTTAAGCCACTATTCGCTCAAAATTTTGCACTCATTCTCGGTCCAATATAATTAACCTTTTTGTTTTTTATTCAACAACGGATGATGGAGTTTGGATGTTTTGGAGATAATTTTGGGAAGAATTGTGATGGTGTTTAGATATTTTTTGTAAGTTATGTGAAAGTAATTGTTGTGGTGTCTATAAAGTTAAAAAGTGTATGGGTTTGGGTTTAGTTGTGTGTATTTACATTGTATTTGAGATATGAAAAACAGGTAAAAATTCCTTTTTATTTTATCGAAAAACGGTAATACCATGGTTTTCAAGTTTTTTCAAAAAAAAAAATTGTTCTTTATTTTAACGGTAAATGGGGAAAATACAAACATAAAAAAGCTTTTTTAATTGCACTGGCCCCACACCTTCGTCGTGCATCTCGTTGAATCTCCAACCAATTCAATCGACAGCCCCAAACCGATGGACCGTGCCAATGACGTCGGTTAGAACCGACGGTGAAACTAACCGTTGGGAACGGTCTAACTCCTAGTCTACAACATTAAGAACTTCAACCAACACAACCACCATGAAGAAAGTCTAAACTAACAAATTTGAAGAAAGTAAATTCAGATCGAAACATTCAACAAAACTCAAGTTTCCTCTTAACTATGATAAATTTAAAGAGAAACACGATATATATTCCACTGGCAATTTCTAATTAACAAAGCTCGCGAACAGACAAAAATAGATCACCTACAGAGACACATAATGTAACATCCATTCCTCGGGTCTGGTAGTATTTTAATATTTTCTGACGGTGCGTTATTATTTAATGTGTCAGAAAATAATTGTGTTGTGTTAATTTAAAATAAGAGGAGAAAAGAGTCGAATAATTTATTGTGACTAATAAATTATTGATTGTTTTAAATTAACTCAGTTGACGGTAAAATAAAATAATGTTTCCCCGCAAATGGTTTTTAAGTTCCAGACAATGATAAGTACGGGGAATGAAAATTAAACACTTCTAGTATACTCCCAAAATGTTAAGGCGGTTGTTGAGTTATACCCATACATACATACGTACGATATACATACATACCTATGATGAACCCTAAATCATATTCATGAAGAAATCATCAAATTGGAGCTTCATAATTCGAATTCAAGCTTCAAACACATGGATTATCATCTTCTAATCCTTCTATTCAACTTGTAAGTTTCAATTTCATGAATTATATGAACCCTAGAATTTGGGGGTTTTAGTGTTATTAAGTATAATCCAAAATTAAGGTTTCAAATGGTTGAATTGATATGAGTTAAGCTTTAATAACATGTATTGATCATTCTATCATCATCATAGACATGTTGTATGTGTTAATTCTTGAATTTCATGTTAACCTAGAAATGAGGTTTTGAGTAATTGAATTAATTGGCATGATTAATCTTGTATTAAGGCTTGTATTGATCATATAATGATTAGTTGGTGTTTAATTCTTGATTATATGTGAAGCCTTAAGTAGAAAGTGAAGAATCTTGTATGAACATATGAACAAAGTGATGGGCTAGTGAGTATTCATGAATTATAAGCTTGTAATATTGTTAGAAAGGTTAGTTGATGTTTGAATCATGATTATAAGCTAAGCCTTGACTTAGAAATGATGAAGTTGATATATGATCACTAATAAAGCTTGTGAGTTTAGTTGATTTTGAAAGAATCAATGTTTGAAGTTGATATTATTAATGAATAATTGGTAATAGTTGATGAGTGACAATAATTTAACATGGTGATGTGATTCTAATGATTATGAAAGTATAATGTTATATCAATATTGAGACAAGTGTCAATGACTAACTTGTGTTATTCTGTTGTATTCTCAGATGTGGAGAAGGCTCAGTGATATTAGACTACTGAGTGGATGACTGAGGTATTCGGTGAGTGGATCTATGAACCTCAGTGTGATTTAGTTGTAACAGGTTTGGTTACAACGGGTAAACGTATTATTATTAATTTAGTTGCCATGATTATTTTGGTTTAATAATAATACTGTTGATAGACTCTTAGTCTGATATGATACATGATGAGTCTGTAGCTATGTGATCACTTGTTGTAATGCCTTTGGGCACCAGTTGATTCAGAGGCCAGCGGACATCTGGGCTGGGCTTGGGTTTGCTATTGATTGGATAACACAGGGTCTTAGTACAAGTATTATTGTCGTAGCCTGTGTTATTTGAGTTGTAGCACCAAGTAGTCGGTTAAACCTCTGTATGGGCCTGCAGTGGTTTTAAAGTGTTCTTTGAGAAGGTGATACCTCAAGAACCACCGGTCCTCTTTGACGCCAGTTGATTGTGATTGGATAAGTTGTAAACAGGTGTGTTGTGTGCATATGGTTAGTAGTTGTGCACAAAGTTGTTATGCTAAGTTGGACTGTTGTTTATTGATTTACTCACTTAGCTTTGAGCTAATCCCCCACATTAACACTTCTTGCAGGTTATAGATTTTATCGGGTGGGCAAGAAGTTGAAATGGAAGGAATGTTGATGATTAGGCGTTACTCTGATATTGATTTGTATAAATCATTGTTATCTTTTGGTTTTGAAATAACACCCATGTTGATGAACTATGTTTTAAATTAGTTTGAATTTGTAATGTAACTTGATATTGTTGAAAGTTGGACTAACGTTTCCGGGTTTATTATATTTAAATGGTGTAAAATGAGGGGTGTTATACATAAATCTAGAAAGAAACTTAGATCTCAATGGTTGAACACAAAGTAAAACTCACAAACTAAAATTAACGCAAACTAAAACACACAAATAAATTAACAAAAACTACAAAAATACATAAAAGCATAAAACAAAAATAGAGAAAAAGAAAGCTTAAGCATAAAACAAAAAAGGGGGAATAAAAAAACCAAGTGTAAAAAAGTGATTGGCCTTTTACTATTCATTTAATAGTATAAATTTACCACTCCAGGTAAATGTTACATCTTTCGGTTCAATTTGGGGTAACACTATTCACAATACCATTTTACACCAAATTTAGTGTAATACTATTCATCACATCAAACCTTTATATTTTTCATTTGAACCTTTAAAATGTTTCATTTTAATCCTTTTAAGGAGCAGTATGCAAAATAATAAATAATGTAAACATATTCTAAAAAGATGTTATTTTTACACCAAAATAGTGCAAAATTTTAGTATATACATTGAAAATACCCTAATTGAATCAGTTTTTAAGTGTACTAAAGTGTCATCTTCAATGACATTAAAGATTTGTAAAATTCTGTTACTTTATCAAAAGGGTTAATAATGATTTAATCCTCAAAATTTTAATCTTTTAGTTTAACCTTTTGAAATTTGATCCTCCAAGTATCAAAATTTTAATGGTTTAACCCTTTACGGGATATCTACTTTTAATATTTCAAAAGTTTGATGGTTTAATCATTTGATTTTATCTTTTATGATGATTTTACCTTTCCAGTTTAATCATCTAACTTTTAACAAATTAGTTGTTTAACACCTTAAAGGGTAAAATCAATTTGTCAACACTAACGTAAATGGTTAAATCATTAGGAAAAAAAAAACTAGGATGGATTAAACATTGAGAAGTTAAAATTCAGAAGATTAATGTGACTAATCTTAAACGTTAAATCAATCTTATATAATCAAGTTTTACATTGTCAATTGAACTTTCCCAATGTCTATTTACAAGTGCGTTTGTTATCAAAAAGACTTTGAAAAAGATAAAATATAATATAGTTTTCAAATAGCAATGATTGCTTCTAATCTTTGAAATTGTTGTTGCTAATAATGGTGGTAATGTTCTCTCAAATTATTTTATCACAAATTACTTTTCCTCCTCGGATTTTCCCATCAACAGTTATGCCTCAAATAATTTCGTTAAACACGCAACAAATTTAGCTTATTTACAGTGTGTATTAGGCAACAACAGACTGGAACTTATGGTCGGAGCTGAGCTTGAACTTCTATTCAAAAGCCACTTCAAAAAGCTTCTTATTTAAGTGCTTATGGGGCTTATTTTTTCAAGAAGCCTGATGCGTGTGAAAGCATCTAGTTTTATTATTTATAAAGTACAGCATATATCAATCACTACTATCACACAACCAGGCAAGAATACCCGATCGGAATAGTATAGCTATGGTAAGTCCAGGTCGAACACAGGAACACAAGAACGATGTTATTCAATTAAATTGAAGTTATTAATAAAGCAGTAAAATAGGGGTTACGTTTTAGTTCCGTGCGAACGTTCAATATGAACTAATTCACTAAACCAATAACATAAAACAAGGTAAAGAGTAAAAGATAAACAATTGGAGATAGACATGTAATTGCTCAAAGTCTTCACACTCAGATTCATATTATCCAGTTCATGTGTTTTGATTGTATGATTGTGATTTCTTTTATATTAACTGAGTTAATAATCAAAGAACCCAAGTTAAATATAAACTAGTCTCCAGTTCTGGTTAACTAATATATGCAATCTAGAGTCCCACATTAAACATCGATCCGATGTCGCAAAAATGTTGCTATATTGCGTGTTTTTCCCTAGATTGTGCATTAAGTATTCACGACTTGTTACGATTATTCATCGCGGTATGACTCAACAATACCTACTAATAATCACTTATTAGCTTGCTCATTTTAGATTGATTAATTACTATTCTCTTAACCTATCAAACTCAATATATTTAACAATGACTATAAACCTAGATTCATAATCATCAATAATCAATAACATCAAAGGAACTCAATCTCAATGACACTATTAATCACGTTAAGTAATAACTAACAATCACCAATAACCAAGGTTCTACGGATAACATAACAATTTTCAATCAGATAATTGATCCAAAACACAATTATAACCATCAAATAATCATAATCCAAAGTTATTAAACTAAATAAATTACATAAAGTCTAATCTATAATTCAATCATACAAAATCAGATTCATGATCTCAAACAAAACACATAGACGACGTTTAAATTGAAATCGGAAGGTGATATACAAACCGAATCGTAAACCACGCGAAGTAGGATGAATTGGCATCGATCCCCACCTTCTTGTGGTGAAAGTTAGGGTTAAAAAGAAGAAAATAAGAATTTAAGGGTTTCTAGCCGACCAATCCATCCGGCGGATGGAAATTCCATCCGGCGGATGGATTGAAAATAAGTCCAGCCCAGCTCCGCGTAACCTGGGCCTCCACCGCCTTGATCCATCCGACGGATGGATTGATTTTCAGGAATATTTTCATCTTTTCCTCATTTAATCTTCTCATGTCTATTGTTTTATTCTCATAGCAACATTTCTTCGCGATTAGCTCGTTTCCCGTTTCTTTTCGATCCAAGCTCCGATTAAACTCCTAATTGCAAATATGAACGAAATGAGTATCTTATTCAACTAAAATGCATTAGAAATCTATCAAACACGGGGTAAGTTAGTACTACAATATAGTACATTTTGGCGTTTATCAAACATCCCCCACTTGAATCCTACTTGTCCTCAAGTAGACTATCGATTTAAAACTTCGAAATGTCAAAATTCCAACATTAATAGACGAACAAGGACGCATTGGGACTTATATACAAGCTAGCAATTCGCAAACTAAATTTTTAACTTAAATATAATTTAACTTTAAGATTTAGCTATCAAGAAACTATTCTAGGAAACCCAATTTTCTCATTCATTATTATTATGCATACAAGATGGTTCACAACGATTACCGATATTGTTGTCCACCTAAACAATCTATACTTAGGTAATTGAGCTTGACTTATCTTTATCCTAGCAGCTTTACCCTTGATTCCCAATAGTAAAATACCCTCATACATATAAAGTGCTAATATTACACATATTATGGATATCCAATTAAAATAATCATTTTTCAAGTCAAGATGTTGGTGACAGGTCTGTGCCTCAACACAACAGAGTGACATAACTTGACTTTGGTTTAGCATAATAATTTTTAGTCAAACCATTGGTGGCAGGTCTGTACCTTAGTACAACAAAGCGACATAATTTGACTATATTTTTAAATCAAAAGTTCTTTTAAACTCTTTTTGCTCTTTTTCATTAAATATACTAGCGGAGACCAGGTCTGTACTTACGTACAACAGAGGAAACAACACCCAGTATATCCCCAAATGATATTAATTAAATTCCAAAATTATAGCATATCGCACGCTATCATATATAAGAATTAAGACTAAAGTCATACATTGCTAAAGTTCCTCTCGGAATATCGCCTACTTCTTGCATTAATTTTACTTAATAGCTCAACAACTTATTCATAGATTGCCTATTAATACATCACATGATGAATTATCTAATATTTTAAGTTCAAATTATCCTTTGAATTTCCCAGATTTGTTACAAGATTTTCTAAACTTAAAGAAAATACATTTTTAAAAGAAAAATTTGGGTTGAAAAATGACTAACATCGAATGCCTTTCTAGCTATGTTCCCTAAAAATGCCTTAAAACAAAATTCTAAAGTCTACCAATATTTATTGCTTAACTCAGGACAAACACACTTCTTTTCCCCCATCCTCCACTTAAAATAAAGCAATGTCCTAATTGCAAAACAAGGAATCGTAAGATAGGGAATTGAAAAGAAATGAACAGAAAACTCCCATGATCT
The DNA here is from genome assembly GCA_949592205.1 of Helichrysum umbraculigerum. Classification (NCBI taxonomy): domain Eukaryota; kingdom Viridiplantae; phylum Streptophyta; class Magnoliopsida; order Asterales; family Asteraceae; genus Helichrysum; species Helichrysum umbraculigerum. The sequence goes on from CATIUR010000001.1 coordinate 905,512, forward strand.
TGAAGAAAAATACTTTCTTGATCTGATTCTGAAAATATACAACAGCACACTTCCGTAGGCATCACGATTGCATTTAGCTTATGCAATAAGCCTTTAAACCCCTCGGTATCCCGAGTGGACGAGTTATAGTCTCGTGAGGGTTTCCAGGGAACACACCCACAAAGTTCGAAACTGCAAAAAACTAACAAGAAAACAAAATATAAAATAACTAAAAATTAAAACTAACATATTAACACACAAAAACCTAAATAAAATAAGGTACATAAAATAAACAATAATAATTAGTACATAATATATATGACAAATAGAGCAGAAAACAAAAAAATTTCGGCAAAAACATCCTTCCAACCGCCGGCTAGTGCACTTAACCGTCGGTCGAACGTTTGTGCAAACCAAATTCAAAAACTTCGCTCCATTAAATATTAAACTATATAACATTCAGATACATATAATTAACAAATAAACAATTATATACAACAACTTTTTTTTATAATTTTTTTTAACTTAATCGAATAAGCAATCGTTCCCCGGCAGAACAATAGTCCAACCGGTTAAGTGTTCCCTCGCAGAACAATAGTCCAACCGGTTAAGTATTCCCCGCAAAACAATAGTCCAACCGGTTAAGTGTTCCCCGGCAGCGGCGCCAAAAACTTGATGCGTGTGAAAGCGTCTAGTTTTATTATTTATAAAGTACAGGATATACCAATCACTACTATCACACAACCAGGTAAGAATACCCGATCGGAATAGTATAGCTATGGTAAGTCCAGGTCGAACATAGGAACACAGGAACGATGTTATTCAATTAAATTGGAGTTATTAATAAAGCAGTAAAATAGGGGTTACGTTTTAGTTCCATGCGAACGTTCAATATGAACTAATTCACTAAACTAATAACATAAAACAAGGTAAAGAGTTAAAGATAAACAATTGGAGATAGACATGTAATTGCTTAGAGTCTTCAAACTCAGATTCATATTATCCGGTTCATGTGTTTTGATTGTCTGATTATGATTTCTTTTATATTAACTTAGTTACTAATCAAAGAATCCAAGTTAAATGTAAACTAGTCTCCAGTTCTGGTTAACTAATATCTACTATCTAGAGTCCCACATTAAACATCAATCCGATGTCGCAAGAATGTTGCTCTATTGCGTGCTTTTCCCTAGATTGTGCATTAATTATTCACGACTTGTTACGATTATTCCTCGCGGTATGACTCAACAATACCTACTAATAATCTCTTATTAGCTTGCTCATTTTAGATTGATTAGTTACTATTCTCTTAACCTATCAAACTCAATATATTTAGCAATGACTATAAACCTAGATTTATAATCATCAATAATCAATAACATCAAAGAAACTCAATCTCAATGACACTATTAATCATATTAAGTAATAACTAACAATCACCAATAACCAAGGTTCTACGGATAACATAACAATCTTCAATCAGATAATTGATCCAAAACACAATTATAACCATCAAATAATCATAATCTAAAGTTATTAAACTAAATAAATTAAATAAAGTCTAATATATAATTCAATCATGCAAAATCAGATTCATGATCTCAAACAAAACACATAGACGATGTTTAAATTGAAATCGGAAGGTGATATGCAAACCAAATCGTAAACCACGCGAAGTAGGATCAATTGGCATCGATCCCCACCTTCTTGTGCCTCCAAAATGTCATCAAAAAGCCTCTGGAACCAGCCTTAGTCGACTTAGGGTTTGTGGTGAAAGTTAGGGTTAAAATGAAGAAAATAAGAATTTAAGGGTTTTTGGCCGACCAATCCATCCGGCGGATGGATTGAAAATAAGCCCAGCCCAGCTCCGCGTAACCTGGGCCTCCACCACCTTTATCCATCCGGCGGATGAAACATCCATCCGGCGGATGGATTGATTTTCAGGAATATTTTCATCTTTTCCTCATTTAATCTTCTCATGTCTATTGTTTTATTCTCATAGCAACATTTCTTCGCGATTAGCTCGTTTCCCGTTTCTTTTCGATCCAAGCTCCGATTAAACTCCTAATTGCAAATATGAACGAAATGAGTATCTTATTCAACTAAAATGCATTAGAAATCTATCAAACACGGGGTAAGTTAGTACTACAATATAGTATATTTTGGTGTTTATCATAGCCCCATTCATTTATGTTGCCAAACAAGGCTTATAGCTGGAGCTTATAAAAAATAGAAGCTTAAGCCCCCAAAAGCCCCTCATCCAAACACCCATAGTAGTTGTTAGCTTAACATATATTTCTCACTGAATGAGTTGTTGCTAATCTTAAAATAACGGTTGCAAATAACGATTGATAAGTCGATGCTATATCATTTTAAGAAAATCCAACCTAAGGTTGAGGAAATGACAAAAAGGCGAAACCGATTTTCAAGGATTTCACGTCATCGCCTCCTTACCCAATGGCTTTAAGGAAAGAAATTGTTAAAGATTACACACATCGGCCTCCTTATCCAGCTGCTTTGAATTAAAAAGTTGAAGAATATGGTAGAATTCACCGGTCTGCTGGAAGAGGTCAAAGCAACAATTGGAGAAGAAAACGAAAACAAGACCTGCTATGATCAGATTCAACAGGCGGTTAGATTAAAAACCAACCAACGGTTAGAATCCAATTGTCAGTCGGCGGTCGGAGTATCTGCCACAGCAGACTTGCTGTTTTCCGCACTTGAAGATTCTTGTTCGCAATATGAGGTTTTGGAGATTAACACGTCGTTTGATGAACCACCTAATCTAGAGTTGAAGGAATTACCCACACATTTGGATTATTCGTATTTTCAAAGTACGTCCAATTTTTATATTACTATTGATGTGTATATACCATGTTATAAATAAACTTAGAAATATCAATGAAATGGACTACTACACAATAGGCAAGTGCACCTAATCGAATAGTAGTATAGATTTGGGTAATCTGATTTTCGTTCCGACAAGGACAATGCGTGTGTACTTCGAGAATTGATTGAGATAATAATCAAACTTTTATTAAAAGCAAGTAAGAGATTGGATATTTGTTCCTTTTTAACGACGGACAGTTAAAAGTGTTTCAAACAAAGCAAATAAAGAAAGTAATTAGGGATGGCAATGGGCGAGAAAAAACCCGCGACCCGTGGGTACTCGCCCATTGTGGGTGGGTAAACCCGCGAAATTTTTACCCATGGGTGGGTTACGGGTATGAACTTCTACCTGTTGGTAGGTCGCGGGCGGGTGATGGGTATGGATTTATACCCGTGGGTAAACCCGACCCGTGAACCTACAAAACACATTATAGATACCTGCAAGTGGATTTGTATCATTCATTCCATTTATATGTATATATAACGGTTAATTTGAACAGTATATAATAAAACTATTCATATAGAGACTAAAAAGTATTATTTTCATTTTTCGAATAGCAAACTTATCAAATGATCAAGAAAATATTATCAAACAAATTGATAGTTATCGAACTATTAGTCCACATGTCTTAAATTTTAACAATTTAATTCGTTTAAAATTACTATTCATTGATTTGAACATGTTTTAAAACATTTTTATACATTAAAATTATATAAAATCTTTTGATATTTAGATAAAATGTTTATATTATTTAAAACCCGCGAGTTACCCGCAACCCACGGGTATCCGCGGGTCGCGGGTACGGGTGTAAAAATAAACCCGCTAGTGGGTATTCGCGGGTTTGTGGGTAAAAAAACCCGTCGCGGGCGGGTGATGGGTTTGGCATATCCGTACCCACGATCCACGGGTGCCATCACTAAAAGTAATGATCCGAATTGGTATGAACAATGCCAATTTAAATGTATTCCCCCTAAACATGAATGTATAGATTAAGCATGAGACTCGACCAATTACGTGAAATTGAAAAAACCAATGTTTTCACAAAACCAATTGAGCAATCAACCTTTCTTAGTGCAAGATGTCTCTAAACACGAATAGTAGCTAATCACTTATTACCAATTCAAGTAATTTTATGATTTGATACCTAACCTTACCATTGTAAAAGTTAAAACCACACAAGGTGTCCCTAAATATGATACACAAACAATTCAAGTTATAGATTTCGACTCAAAACCTTTTATTCGATGGAATATAAAAATACAATCATCAATTTCTCAATAGATTGTGAACAAGTAATTGATAAACTCAAGTTTTCACCTAATGCAACAACTACTCATCAATTGAATCAAAACCAAAACCTAAATTACTCATAGTTCTTTGATCCAACATATAACTAAATCAAATCCATACAATACATCCACAATAAAGGGTTCATAACATCTAAACAAAGAAATATCAGCCCATAAAGGGCACAATCACAAAACAAACATAAATCAAAGTAAAACCCAAAACGGTAGTTAATAGGTCAAACCGAATAGATAGATGAAGCCGAATGATTGGGGTTTGACTCCTTGTTCCGGATCCATAGAGCTTTCTTTAGAAGACTTAGGATGTCTCCAAAAGCTCCCAAAAATTGCCATGGCCTTCACCCATTGTTGGATAAAACCGTAGTGAGAGAAATGGGACATTTTATATTCAGCAACAGCTCTCATCTCTGTACAGTACTCTTGCAAGCGAAAATCAATATTTTTTTTTGTATTTCCTTCATTTTACTTCCAAAACGCAAGGGGTCTTAACCATTTCTTCTTTAATCCTCGAAATTAGACCTAAACACAAAACCAAAACAAATAAGTATCCAAAGTCCATGAAATTGCATTCAAACAAGTACAAACGAGCTCGATAATGCCCGAGAAAATATGTACAAAATAGGCATTATCAAAATCCCCTACACTTGAACCTTGTTTGTCCTCAAGCAAGCTATTATACAACAACTAGAAAGTACTCCTCATTGACACTTATTCAAAACATGATAGATTTCAAAGGATAGCAATGATACAACACATAAGTACCTAAATCATCACCAGTTTCTAAATTATCACAAAAGTCGAGATGTTTGACAATACACATTGATTCTGAAGCCGGAATGCACGGCTTAGTACCTCACAATAAGGAAATGTGTTTAAACACTCACACTTAAGCAGGATAATGTTGCGGGTCATGAATAATAGAATAATCAATAAGCTAAGCGGTGATGCAATAGTTATCATAGGCTTACAGTAAAATCAAATCTCTACCGACGTGGCGTAAGCACCAAGTACACTATCAAAAGAGGGCTTTTAATAAGGTTGTAATGTTCAGGCTAGGGCTAAGGGTATGTAATGAGAATTTATTTATTTAGTCGTTAAGTGTAGACATAAACTTGAACAAAACCAATAGAGCACAAGGTTGCTAGCAATCAACTACCAAATTACAAGTGAACCCAAACAATTCCAATGAATCTTGAAAATAGTACAAGCCAAACCCAAACTTTATAAATTTTCCATTTCAGTAGTCAACTTATTATAACCGAAGATCACCATCAAATGCATATTTACTCAAGATTCTGTTATGTAGCACATGCTTCTTCTTTCTTTCTTTCTTACTCTTACACAATGGAAACTTAAAGTTTACATTTACAAAACATGAATTTCACAATGACATGAAGAATTAACTCGAAGGTTACTAACAGTCCAATTACCGAACTTTTCACAAATTTCTCATTCAAACCAAAATCTGAAATTTCTTATTCGAACCTAAAATTCTCAAGCAAATTCCAACAAACAATAACTACAACTAAATAACGCTAGCAACCAAAAAAATCTCAAGTTTTCATTCACTACTAAGAGTAAGTGAAAAGGGAAAGGCTAAAATTATGTTATCTATCTACAAACGAAAAAAGTTAGGCGCAACAAGTTTTACTAGGGTATCTAGCACTAAGAATGAGTGCTACAAAGGCTAATGGGAAATTAACTAACTAAGATGTAGTTAGATAATAAAAGAAAAGAAAATGCTAAATTCAAAGGGGTTAAATCCTATATGCCTCTTTATCATCTAGCGTACCTATCTCACCCGAGAGTGATCTCATTGCGGTCTCGAAATGCATCAACTAGAGAAAGTTCTAAAACAAATTTCATTCACTTGTATGCTCTTAGCAAAAGAAGAATTCAAGCATCAAAGATGAATGCTTATATAAAGGCTCAAATCCTCACAATTTAGTAGTGGCTAAAAGTGTGCAAGTCATGTAATTCAACCCATTAGGTTGCTCAATATGTGACACATCTCATTAAAATTCCGCCAAGAATAGGACTCAATCAATTTATTAAACTAACAATTAAAACCTACATGTTAAATACACAATAACCAAGAAGATAACAAAGGTTAAATTATACACCCTCCCCCACACTTAGAGTTGTGAAATGCCCTCATTGCACAAAAAACAAGTAAAGCATAAGTGGGAAAGACAAGAAAAGGAACAAAAACATCCCCACGGGTTATGACGAAATGCAGTTGAACGCATGAAGGTTGCTGAACGGTTTGCGAGCATGAGCATGATAATCCATCATAAAGCTTCCTTTGAATCAACACAAACCAAAAGATGCAAAACATATGCTGGAGCTACTTTGAAGAATCTGCCAAGATTACAAGTTTGAAGATCCAACCTCCAGTTGGAGAGTTTAATGAGGCACCCGATTTGCACAAGTAGCATCTAATCGCCGGTTGAATTAACCCAACCACCAACTGGATAGGTCGGCTAGAAAAGTATAAAATGGAAAGACACACCAGATTTGAAAAATGTTTTCACACAACCCTAATTAGATTGAATGCACTTTCTGGAGGTTTTGTGGACGACTTAAAGACATGAGTTCACGAGGTTTGACTATGTTCAAGCTTTCGACTCGCGGTTCGTGATTTGGTTTGCGCAATCTTTATCCGTATCGATTTAAACATGTTTTATTATTGGATATTGGTTTTAATTTATTGTAATTTAATCATGAACTAGTTTATTTGTGTATTCGCTTAGACGATGATACCTAGATAATGGTCTGAGTATTTATTTAACGTTTTGAGTATTTGCTTTCTATGATAGTTAGTTATGATTATTTGATGAACCATGGTTGTTTGTGATTATTGATTGACTACTTAACAAGATTAATGAATCTAAGTCATAACGGACATTCACTTAGGTTTGTTAGTTATTTATAATTGTATAACTTGTTAGATAATTATAGCTTCATACTGTGAGCGGAGATCTATTTGAATAATATCAATCAATTAATCTATGATGAACATGATAATAGTTAACCTTGACTTGAGACTAATCCGTATTAGCTTTTTCACCATAGAGAAAACATAATGAGCAACTATGTAAATACGAAAATCGGAATCTAGGGAAAATAGTTTAAGTGAATACATGTTTATCTCTGATCGTTCACAAACTTGCGTTATTTGCTTTCTGTTCAATTAGTTAAATTAATTGTGTTTAGTTTTTCTAAAAATTAGGTTTATAAATACGTTTGTTAGGAACTAAAAAGGCCCCCTCTTTGACTGCTTTTTAAAAGTTCAATTATAAATTCCATTTTAATTAAGTTAAAGTTACTGTCCCTGTATTCGATACTCGAACTTACTTTAGCTATATTATTATACGATCAAGTATTTTTGCATGTATTGTGTGATAATCTTAACTTCATTAATTTCCATTGCATATAAATATTTAAAACACGATTCGCACACATCAACAATGTACACCCGAATAATTGAGTTAACACTACGAATGTCAGACCTTAATTACGTATCCATGCACTTAATCTTTTTGCTATTGTATGTTTCAATATTGTAGAGATTTTACCATGTCTTAAATGTGTTTGATTTGTGTCTTCATGTCAATTATTGAGATATACAATCAGAAGTTTTTATGAAATCTTGTATATATATTAGAAACGATAATACATACAATAGACATTTTAAAAGGTTTTAGGGTGCCTTTGGCAAAACTAGCTGGTAGCTGTAGCTGAAAGCTTATAGCTGGTAGCAGGAGCTGAAAGCTTATAGCCGGTAACTGGAGCTTATATTTCAAGTTATAAGCTGTACGTAGGTCACCTCACGTCGATCTTGATTTCAATGTAAGTCAATTGCTATTCGGAATCTAGTAAATGATGTGAAACCGTAATGAATTGAATCGAAAATGAACACACGGGCGTAAATAATGCTTTTTCTATTAAATTAACAAGGAGTTGATCGATTACAAAGTGTATAGCATAAACTCACACAATTACATACTCGAACACCTATTTATAGAAGTTTACTGTTCTTATGTACATAATATGCGCACTTAATGACCTAACCGTACTTATCATGAGTACGCAGTGACAAGTATGCAAAAACGAATAAGTACGCAATACATAGAATAAACACTCCTAAGTGTTGAGTCTTCAAAACATCAAGTCTTTACTCACGAGACTTCAATCATTCAAGGTGTCTGACACCACCTTGCACCAACAAACTCCCCCTTGTCAGCAGCTTGGATGATTTATCTTTTATTCTTCATTCCCACTGACTCAGGAGATTGCTTCCTGCATGAATTCCTTGGGCACAACATACTTCAACAACTCTTTGAAATTTCAATGCTTGCACTTCATCTTCTCTATTGTAGATAATCATGTGCGTGTTCAGCTGTTCCAAATCTTGTCCAGATAGATTGATCAATCTTAATAGATCGTAGACATAAAATTTTGTTGTCCTAGGAATCATGAATTTATCAGAATCAGGAATCTCATAGCATTCTATCACAGCCTCTCCAGTTCTTCCCAGTTATATCCAGCATTTGAAGTTCTTCATGAAATCTTCTGGTAATCTCTCCAAGGGAATCTTCTTGAGACATCTAACCCAAGGGTACACCATCTTCACCCATGGAAAATTAGTTATTGGATTGATTCGTTTAGGATATCTCTTTCTTCTACCAAGATTCTCTTTCATCTTCTCGAATCCAAATCTAACTTCCTTTTGCACAATATTTTCCCGGTATTCTCCAAGCCCATCTTTAGATCGATTTATCATCTTGAGTTGTGCAAGCCTGATGATCTCAATCTTTGGCAAGGTGCTGAATCTCTTGAAACTTCTTAGGAAATATATCAATCCATATGTTCTCTTCACCACTATCACCTTGTTGTAACTGTCGTATTTCCAGCTTATAATATCACCCGTATAGTTCACGTTTTTTACCTTATAAAACCTTTTCTTGGTCAAAGGTGTAGCTGGTTTCATCCTTGACTTCCTTGACTTCCACCAACCAGACATATCAACTCTGTTTGAGCTTTCAGGAATGTGAGCTTGATGGCTTGAGCTTTTAGCAGGAATTTCATCTTTTACTTTGTCAGAGTCTTCCTAATCTTCTACAATCACATAATCCTCATACTCGATGTCGTCCACTCTTTCACCAGCTTCATTCTCTTTAACATCTTCATATACCACATTGTCATCAGAGAATTCAAAGTTGTTTCCATTGAAACCATCCATTTCAAACTCATCATCCAATCTCTACATAATCCATCAAACAAGTCAAGTCCTCTTCTTCAACTGGTTCTTCAGCCATCAAATTAATCGGTTCTGGATTCATGATTGGATCAGACAATCTGTCTTGATTTTGGTTTGAAGCAGAAGCATCATATAAAACCATAGCATAAGGATTCATCTCTGCTTCCAACTCTTGATCTATTCTCTCCTGAGCTGATGAATCTGGTTGATCATTGTTCTGCACATTATCACTCGGAAGACCATCATCATCATTGTCATTGTCATTGTCATTGATGTGTGCTAAGTATAGTGAATTAAAATACTAACAAGTTTTAAATAAAGGAAATACTAAATAATACTATCACACAATACAAGCAAGATTAACCGGTTTATATAATATAGCTTTATAAGTATGTCCAGGTATCGAACACATGGGAAGTGGAATCTTTAATTAATCCCTAAACTAATGTTTACAATATTCACAATTAATTACAATTATTATTACAGATAAAAGGGGGGACGTTTTAGTTCCGTTCGAACATATATTTATTTTTGATACAGAATTAAGATAACTAAAGTAATTGAAATAATTATGAGACAACTAAGGTAAATTAGGTAGATCGGAGATATATATTATCTAGACTAGCTTTGTTATATTTAAATTCTCTTATATGTTTACTTTTGTTAGCTGATTGACTTTATGTTGAAATATAAAAGTGGATATCCTCCTTGGTCGGGTTTAAGTATCATGGATAGCCTCCTATGGTCGGGTTCAAGTATCCTTTATTAAGCTCTTCAACGTATACTAAGGTTAACTAACTTTGGGGTCTCGAATGTTATTATCTAATCAATTATAGTTTAATCCAGTATTAATTATAACCTATCACGCAGTCAGGGTATTTAAGTTATAATTAAACATAAACCTAAATTATTAATCAACGCATACAAGTACTCACTATAGTATGAATCTCATAATCATATAATCAATATAGATATAACCTTAATAACATTCATAGAATCAATCAACATAAACTTATAATCAAATAATCATATAAACATCATTTATCTAAACAAATATGTTAAAGAATAATCAATATCCAATAGGCATGTAAGCGAACTGAACATTCGATGAACTATTCGCGAACCGTTCGGCGGGAAGTTCGTTTATGTTCGTTCGTTTCGTTATACGAACGAACATGAACAAATTTTTACGTTCGTTTAATTATATGAACGAACATGAACACAGGTCTTGTTCGTTCATTCACGTTCGTGAACGTTCGATAACATGTCCGTGAACGTTCAGTTAAATGTTCGTTTATTAACTAATAGTTTAATTAAATTAATACATGTTTGTATATCTTTTTTTGATTGAGCTAAATATTAAATAGAATATAATTAATATTTTCATATTTTCATTTAATTATATTAAACATTTACATATTTTTACATTACATTTTCCTCCACTCTAAACACACCTCCACTATCTCCCTCCACAAGTTCCAGATCTGCTGCTCTTTCCAATGATCGGACTAAGCAAAGGAGTTTATCTTCATATTGTGATCGTTTTGTAATGTTGAATATACATCGCAATGTTTCAAGTTTTATAATATATATGTGTAGATGTATATACATATATATATATATATATATATATATATATATATGTGTGTGTGTGTGTGTGTGTGTGTGTGTGTGTGTATGTTCGTTTATGTTTGTTGAGGTTCGTTTAAGGTATTAACGAAGAAATGCATTAAATTATGTGTTTGTTCGTGTACGTTTGTTTGTGTTCGTGAACAAACAAATTTTCTTAGTGAACGGACAAGAACAACAAAATATGTTCGCTTATCCGTTCGTGTTCGTTCGTTTGTTCGTCAAAACCTTAATGAACGAACACGAACAGACTCCGTTCGTGTTCGTTCGGTTCGTTTACAGGCCTAATATCCAATAATAAGAAAACAAGATCTAAATACAAACATAAGTAAAAGATCTAGAATCGAACCAAAGAAACCGAATTATTCTTCATTAGGGTTGCAAGTCCTCAATCCCTAGCCTCCTAGCCTCCAAATTCGGCCTAAAGTCGTTCCTTAACCCTTATAATCGACTTTTGCTCTCTAAATTCATATATGGTATCGTCTGGCCAAACCCACTATTTATAGTTTTTCTAAATAGCCAGTCCAACCGCCGGTTGGATTACTTGGAGTCCAAGTCCAACTCTGTGATCTTCATCGCCTTACAATATTAATATTCAACCGCCGGCTGGCTATACCAACCGCCGGTTGACGTTGATTTCCAGAATATTCCAAACATGGGTCAGGCTCTTTTTTTAGCCCATTAACCTTCTTAATCCGTTTTTCTTCATTCTTTAAGCCCAATTTACTTTATCTTTGAGTTTAGTCTTCAATTCAGGTCCAAATATCTTCAATCTTCAGTCTTCTCTTTATTTTCATCATTTAAAGTTCTTTTCTCGTCCTTTTCTTTATTTAATTACTTTTATACCTACATTGCAAATATAAATACATTAAGTATCTAAATCTAATAGAAATGCAATAAAAGTATACAAAATATAAGAATTATTAGTATATAAATATAACATTATTTGATGTTATCAAATATTCCCACACTTAAGTTCTGCTTGTCCTCAAGTAGAATATATTCATAAACTAAAATTGATAAGCATCAAACTAATATTTGATAATCAAAATACTTAAATTAAAAATCTGTTTTATAAATTAAAGTTTTAAACAATTTAATTAACATGGATAACTAAAATGTTCAAATAAAATTTATTAGTGCAACATATAATTCATTAATGATTACTAATATATTTATCCACTTAAACAATCTACATTTATATTTCTGAAATATATCTTTTATTATTTGTATGTATATTACTCATGACTTCCACATATGATATACTCTTAAACTTAATCTTGCAACTTATTTTTATATTCAAAATAAATATACAAAATACATTTTTAAGAATCAAGACATTGGTGACAGATCTACATTTTTATGCAACAGAGCGACATAACTTAATTCAGGTAAACCAATTTTTAAAATCAAATCAGCGGTGACAGGTCTATACCTTAGTATAACAAAGCGACATAGTTTGATTAATTTATAATTTAAATTTGGAAGTTTTTTCTTTCTTTTGCTTTATTTTTAAGAATACTAATTAGAAACTAGGTCTGTACTTAGTACAACAGAGGAAGCAATTAGTAAACCTCCAAATGTTTTTATATAAGTATCAAGACATATAAAATTATCGCATAATAAATCTAAGAATTAAGACTTTTATGTCATACATCATAATATGTATCATAATAATATACACATTATTTATTAATTTCTTAAAATTCCGAAATCGTTATATAGATTGCCTATTAGCACATCATATCATATAATTATATATTACTTATTATTAAGTTGCTTACATTATATGTACAAAACAGTTAATCCATATTAAAATCTAAACTTTTAAACATAAAATAAAACTTTTAACAAAAGTATTATAACTAATAAATACTTAGTTATTAACTCAAAAAATTTTAACTTTTATGAAAATTACGAAAAATTTATAAATAGGACAAATAAAAACTTAAATGAATTATTTAAAGAATTTTCTTTTCTTACGACCCCATCCCTACACATAAATTATACAATGTCCTCATTGTATACAAACAATAAAAATAAAGTGAGTGAAAGGAAGAAAAGAAATTAGAACGAAAAACTCCCCTGACTGAATTTGTAGAATTCATCATTGGCTAGGGTGATTATGTAATTTTGGTCGTCTTCTAAATCCTCATAAATAATATACAATATCCACACTTTCATAGTTAATCACGACTGCATTTAGCACATGCAATAAGCCTTTTGTAACATCCCGTTTCTGGACCCGAAAATAAATTGTATTTTATTAAGTTTGGTTGGTTTATTTGAAAATAAACAAGTAAAAGAGCCCCAGTTTTTATTGTGACAAGTAAAATGTTACTTGTTTTAAAAAGTTAAAGTTGACGGTAAAATAAAATATTTTGACTTGCGGGTATTTTCAGGTTCCAGACAATAGGCTTAGAAGGGGTATAATTTTAAACATAATAAGATGGGGCGGTGGGGATATACCGACTCATTTTATTCTCATCACTTCTCTTTTCTTCTTGAACCTTCAAACTCATTCTCTCAAAGTTCACTAAACTAAAGAAATCAAAAAGAAAGAAAGATTAACAAGTTGTGAGATTAATTCATAGAATCAGATTCACCATCATCATCACTATCTTGTGTATCTTTTGATTGTAAGTGTTCTTGAACCTATTTCATAGAATTTGGGTATAGAATGAATATAAATGATTGATATGAATTGAAGCTTAGAAATTGTTGTATGAAGATTATAGATTGATTATATGATGATTTGTGATTGTTGGTAGTGTTCTTCAAATTATAAGTTAGGTTTTGGTGATTTTGTAAATTGATGATGATATATGTTAGAAATTAAGTTAGATAGTTTATTAGATGATGTTTGCTGTAATGGTATGTTTCTAGTTCATTTTCATTACTTGTAATCGGAGCTAAGACTTAAAAATTAGGAGTTGGGTGTTAAAAGTTCGTAACTTGTTTGCTGTTTCTGCTGATGCTGTAAATGATGATCCAGCCGGCGGGTCATTAGACTCAGCCGGCGGGTTGTGTTTGTGTGTAGGTGAGCCGGTGGGTGAAAACACCTAGCCGGCGGCTCGTAAAAGCTTTATTACTCAAAATAAGTTCTGATGTGGTAAAAGTTAAATCACCCGGCGGTTGAACATGGGTACCCGGCGGGTCAGGGTGCCAAGCCGGCGGCTTCCCTACCCAAGCCGGCGGCTTTTGGGTGTTTTCAGCAAATTAAGTTTTGATTGTATGATTAATTGATAAGTGTTTAATTGTTGTATGTTATAATATGAATTAGTTGAATGATATGATAAATAGTGTTATGTTTTGGATTATGTTAGAATTTGAAGAATTGAAGTGGAATACGGAATAAGATACTAACTTGTTGTTATTGTTGTATTATCAGATAAGCGGACGACCACTCAGTAAAGTTAGACCTCTGAGTTGGTGATCAGACGATAATATTTGGTGAGTGGAATTGTAGTCCTCGGTTCAACCCAGTTGTAACGGGTTTGGTTACAACGGGTAAATCAGGATAGTTTCAGTTGTAGTTATTGCCATGTTACTTTCAATTATTCAGTTGTTGATTATATTGATAGAATTTGATTGATCAAGTTGTAAAGTTATTCAGTTGGTTTACATAACTGCATATGATATGCCTTTATGTGACAAGTTGTTGTGATGAATTGGAGTGAGGTCAGCGTGCGGGTTGGGTTTGATTACTACTGTGTAGCTGTCTAGGTTACTTGAATACACATAGTTGAAGATTAGCCTATTCAGTGAAAGTAGTACTCAGGCTATCGGTAGATCACTGGGAATGGCATGGCGCCCAGTGGTTGTGGCATACTGAGAATCGCATACAGGAGTCGCCGATCCTCATGTAGTTATGTGCTTATGTGTTTAAATCGTTGTAGTTATCAGTTGTAAGATTTGTTATAAATGGATTGAACCGTCGGTTACGGTTCCATTCACTTAGCAAAGGCTAATCCCCTCGTTGTTGTATGTTTTGCAGATTTTGGTTAGTTTGATGAAGTAGATCGGATAGTAGAAGTTGACTGGGTGTTTGACTAAAATGGCGCAAACTCTGACTTTTGACAATAGAATGTTTTGGAAAGTTGAATATAACACCCGAATTTAGTAGTATGGTTTGTAACAATAGAAGTTGATAGAAGTTTATTATGGTTCGTTTTGTAAATAATGAATATGTATATGTTTTGGGACGCGCTTCTAACGTATAAATTATATAATATGTTTGTTTTAAAATTGGGGTCTTACAAGTTGGTATCAGAGCATAGGTTTGGGTGAATTGGGCATTTATAAATGTTCAATCCCAAATCTAGTCGGTGTTAGTCAAACATTTCGGTACGTGGGATTAGCTTTGGGATTGGGGATTGGTTAGTATAGTGAATGCTAACGATTAACAAGTTGCAAGTTGTGTTTTGATTGTGAGTACAGGCATGGCAGATAACGAGATCCCGATCAACAATGTTGTTCCACCTTCGGATACTCAGAATGATAATCAGAGGCAGGCTGGTACTACACAGGTTAATCAGGAAGAAACTAGTCAAGAGGATTATATGTTGCAACTAGAGGATGATGTGATAAGACTTAAAAAGATAGAACAGTTGTACTTGGAACAACAAGCTAGGTTAGCTCAGCAAGCTTATCAGTTTCCTTCACCACCACAGCAGAATAAGTTGTGTTCGTTTAAGACATTTAAAGCTAGTGGTCCGAAAGAATTTGAAGGAGGCAATGATCCTTCAGTAACATTGAATTGGTTGAGAGATACGGAGAAAAAGTTTGAAGTGTGTCGGTGTGAAGAAGAATTAAAGGTTGGTTATGCTGTGCAATTACTGAAGGGACAGGCGATGAATTGGTGGGATTCTATAACTGAGCAATTGACAAAGGAGCAGAGATCGAGAATTACCTGGGCAGAGTTTCATAATGAGGTTTGTAGACAGTTTTGTTCAGAGTTTGATATGCTTAGAATTAGACAAGAGTTTATGGATTTGAAGTTAACTGAACAAATGTCGATGGATGACCTCATTAATAAATTTACTGAGAAGTTACGTTTTGTTCAACAATGGGTCCCAGATGACAGGATGAGGATAAATCACTTTGTAGGAACTTTACCACCGGAGTACCGAACTAGTGTGAGATTGGCAGGTACTCTTACACAGGCTTTTACTTTAGCCCGATCTGTAGATGGTGACATGCGAGCTTCTGGTAAAACGACCAAGGAAAAGAGTTTCTCACAGGTTAAAAGTAGTTCTTCGGGAAACAAAGGACAGACTAGAAGAGTAGTTTATAATGATGATTCGGTGGGAAGTAATCCATGGTGTGTAAATTGTAAGTCGAAACATTCTGGTCCGTGTACTTCAGAGACTATGAGATGTGTTAAGTGTGGGGTATTTGGTCATGGTATGCGGGATTGTACTTTTCCACAGTTTGTTTGTTGGAATTGTAAAAAGGAAGGACATAGATCACTGAACTGCCCGGAGAACACAATGCAAGGTTCGGGTTTGGTTGGGAGTGTGGCCTCGGGTTCTGCGTCATCTGTTGGACAGAAGAGAAAGATTCCACCGGCTACAGGAAGGACTTTTCAAATGACGGCGGAGAATGTTTTTGGACTTGATAGTGATGCGACAGGTATATCTTATGTTTATTTTCTTTTAACATACAGTAATGTGATTAGAGTTGTATGTTAATAGGAAAATTGAGTATGTTTAGTTTAATTGGGTGTGGTTGGATTTCGGGGACGAAATCCTATAAGGGGGGAAGATTTGTAACATCCCGTTTCTGGACCCGAAAATAAATTGTATTTTATTAAGTTTGGTTGGTTTATTTGAAAATAAACAAGTAAAAGAGCCCCAGTTTTTATTGTGACAAGTAAAATGTTACTTGTTTTAAAAAGTTAAAGTTGACGGTAAAATAAAATATTTTGACTTGCGGGTATTTTCAGGTTCCAGACAATAGGCTTAGAAGGGGTATAATTTTAAACATAATAAGATGGGGCGGTGGGGATATACCGACTCATTTTATTCTCATCACTTCTCTTTTCTTCTTGAACCTTCAAACTCATTCTCTCAAAGTTCACTAAACTAAAGAAATCAAAAAGAAAGAAAGATTAACAAGTTGTGAGATTAATTCATAGAATCAGATTCACCATCATCATCACTATCTTGTGTATCTTTTGATTGTAAGTGTTCTTGAACCTATTTCATAGAATTTGGGTATAGAATGAATATAAATGATTGATATGAATTGAAGCTTAGAAATTGTTGTATGAAGATTATAGATTGATTATATGATGATTTGTGATTGTTGGTAGTGTTCTTCAAATTATAAGTTAGGTTTTGGTGATTTTGTAAATTGATGATGATATATGTTAGAAATTAAGTTAGATAGTTTATTAGATGATGTTTGCTGTAATGGTATGTTTCTAGTTCATTTTCATTACTTGTAATCGGAGCTAAGACTTAAAAATTAGGAGTTGGGTGTTAAAAGTTCGTAACTTGTTTGCTGTTTCTGCTGATGCTGTAAATGATGATCCAGCCGGCGGGTCATTAGACTCAGCCGGCGGGTTGTGTTTGTGTGTAGGTGAGCCGGTGGGTGAAAACACCTAGCCGGCGGCTCGTAAAAGCTTTATTACTCAAAATAAGTTCTGATGTGGTAAAAGTTAAATCACCCGGCGGTTGAACATGGGTACCCGGCGGGTCAGGGTGCCAAGCCGGCGGCTTCCCTACCCAAGCCGGCGGCTTTTGGGTGTTTTCAGCAAATTAAGTTTTGATTGTATGATTAATTGATAAGTGTTTAATTGTTGTATGTTATAATATGAATTAGTTGAATGATATGATAAATAGTGTTATGTTTTGGATTATGTTAGAATTTGAAGAATTGAAGTGGAATACGGAATAAGATACTAACTTGTTGTTATTGTTGTATTATCAGATAAGCGGACGACCACTCAGTAAAGTTAGACCTCTGAGTTGGTGATCAGACGATAATATTTGGTGAGTGGAATTGTAGTCCTCGGTTCAACCCAGTTGTAACGGGTTTGGTTACAACGGGTAAATCAGGATAGTTTCAGTTGTAGTTATTGCCATGTTACTTTCAATTATTCAGTTGTTGATTATATTGATAGAATTTGATTGATCAAGTTGTAAAGTTATTCAGTTGGTTTACATAACTGCATATGATATGCCTTTATGTGACAAGTTGTTGTGATGAATTGGAGTGAGGTCAGCGTGCGGGTTGGGTTTGATTACTACTGTGTAGCTGTCTAGGTTACTTGAATACACATAGTTGAAGATTAGCCTATTCAGTGAAAGTAGTACTCAGGCTATCGGTAGATCACTGGGAATGGCATGGCGCCCAGTGGTTGTGGCATACTGAGAATCGCATACAGGAGTCGCCGATCCTCATGTAGTTATGTGCTTATGTGTTTAAATCGTTGTAGTTATCAGTTGTAAGATTTGTTATAAATGGATTGAACCGTCGGTTACGGTTCCATTCACTTAGCAAAGGCTAATCCCCTCGTTGTTGTATGTTTTGCAGATTTTGGTTAGTTTGATGAAGTAGATCGGATAGTAGAAGTTGACTGGGTGTTTGACTAAAATGGCGCAAACTCTGACTTTTGACAATAGAATGTTTTGGAAAGTTGAATATAACACCCGAATTTAGTAGTATGGTTTGTAACAATAGAAGTTGATAGAAGTTTATTATGGTTCATTTTGTAAATAATGGATATGTATATGTTTTGGGACGCGCTTCTAACGTATAAATTATAATATATGTTTGTTTTAAAATTGGGGTCTTACAAGTTGGTATCAGAGCATAGGTTTGGGTGAATTGGGCATTTATAAATGTTCAATCCCAAATCTAGTCGGTGTTAGTCAAACATTTCGGTACGTGGGATTAGCTTTGGGATTGGGGATTGGTTAGTATAGTGAATGCTAACGATTAACAAGTTGCAAGTTGTGTTTTGATTGTGAGTACAGGCATGGCAGATAACGAGATCCCGATCAACAATGTTGTTCCACCTTCGGATACTCAGAATGATAATCAGAGGCAGGCTGGTACTACACAGGTTAATCAGGAAGAAACTAGTCAAGAGGATTATATGTTGCAACTAGAGGATGATGTGATAAGACTTAAAAAGATAGAACAGTTGTACTTGGAACAACAAGCTAGGTTAGCTCAGCAAGCTTATCAGTTTCCTTCACCACCACAGCAGAATAAGTTGTGTTCGTTTAAGACATTTAAAGCTAGTGGTCCGAAAGAATTTGAAGGAGGCAATGATCCTTCAGTAACATTGAATTGGTTGAGAGATACGGAGAAAAAGTTTGAAGTGTGTCGGTGTGAAGAAGAATTAAAGGTTGGTTATGCTGTGCAATTACTGAAGGGACAGGCGATGAATTGGTGGGATTCTATAACTGAGCAATTGACAAAGGAGCAGAGATCGAGAATTACCTGGGCAGAGTTTCATAATGAGGTTTGTAGACAGTTTTGTTCAGAGTTTGATATGCTTAGAATTAGACAAGAGTTTATGGATTTGAAGTTAACTGAACAAATGTCGATGGATGACCTCATTAATAAATTTACTGAGAAGTTACGTTTTGTTTAACAATGGGTCCCAGATGACAGGATGAGGATAAATCACTTTGTAGGAACTTTACCACCGGAGTACCGAACTAGTGTGAGATTGGCAGGTACTCTTACACAGGCTTTTACTTTAGCCCGATCTGTAGATGGTGACATGCGAGCTTCTGGTAAAACGACCAAGGAAAAGAGTTTCTCACAGGTTAAAAGTAGTTCTTCGGGAAACAAAGGACAGACTAGAAGAGTAGTTTATAATGATGATTCGGTGGGAAGTAATCCATGGTGTGTAAATTGTAAGTCGAAACATTCTGGTCCGTGTACTTCAGAGACTATGAGATGTGTTAAGTGTGGGGTATTTGGTCATGGTATGCGGGATTGTACTTTTCCACAGTTTGTTTGTTGGAATTGTAAAAAGGAAGGACATAGATCACTGAACTGCCCGGAGAACACAATGCAAGGTTCGGGTTTGGTTGGGAGTGTGGCCTCGGGTTCTGCGTCATCTGTTGGACAGAAGAGAAAGATTCCACCGGCTACAGGAAGGACTTTTCAAATGACGGCGGAGAATGTTTTTGGACTTGATAGTGATGCGACAGGTATATCTTATGTTTATTTTCTTTTAACATACAGTAATGTGATTAGAGTTGTATGTTAATAGGAAAATTGAGTATGTTTAGTTTAATTGGGTGTGGTTGGATTTCGGGGACGAAATCCTATAAGGGGGGAAGATTTGTAACATCCCGTTTCTGGACCCGAAAATAAATTGTATTTTATTAAGTTTGGTTGGTTTATTTGAAAATAAACAAGTAAAAGAGCCCCAGTTTTTATTGTGACAAGTAAAATGTTACTTGTTTTAAAAAGTTAAAGTTGACGGTAAAATAAAATATTTTGACTTGCGGGTATTTTCAGGTTCCAGACAATAGGCTTAGAAGGGGTATAATTTTAAACATAATAAGATGGGGCGGTGGGGATATACCGACTCATTTTATTCTCATCACTTCTCTTTTCTTCTTGAACCTTCAAACTCATTCTCTCAAAGTTCACTAAACTAAAGAAATCAAAAAGAAAGAAAGATTAACAAGTTGTGAGATTAATTCATAGAATCAGATTCACCATCATCATCACTATCTTGTGTATCTTTTGATTGTAAGTGTTCTTGAACCTATTTCATAGAATTTGGGTATAGAATGAATATAAATGATTGATATGAATTGAAGCTTAGAAATTGTTGTATGAAGATTATAGATTGATTATATGATGATTTGTGATTGTTGGTAGTGTTCTTCAAATTATAAGTTAGGTTTTGGTGATTTTGTAAATTGATGATGATATATGTTAGAAATTAAGTTAGATAGTTTATTAGATGATGTTTGCTGTAATGGTATGTTTCTAGTTCATTTTCATTACTTGTAATCGGAGCTAAGACTTAAAAATTAGGAGTTGGGTGTTAAAAGTTCGTAACTTGTTTGCTGTTTCTGCTGATGCTGTAAATGATGATCCAGCCGGCGGGTCATTAGACTCAGCCGGCGGGTTGTGTTTGTGTGTAGGTGAGCCGGTGGGTGAAAACACCTAGCCGGCGGCTCGTAAAAGCTTTATTACTCAAAATAAGTTCTGATGTGGTAAAAGTTAAATCACCCGGCGGTTGATCATGGGTACCCGGCGGGTCAGGGTGCCAAGCCGGCGGCTTCCCTACCCAAGCCGGCGGCTTTTGGGTGTTTTCAGCAAATTAAGTTTTGATTGTATGATTAATTGATAAGTGTTTAATTGTTGTATGTTATAATATGAATTAGTTGAATGATATGATAAATAGTGTTATGTTTTGGATTATGTTAGAATTTGAAGAATTGAAGTGGAATACGGAATAAGATACTAACTTGTTGTTATTGTTGTATTATCAGATAAGCGGACGACCACTCAGTAAAGTTAGACCTCTGAGTTGGTGATCAGACGATAATATTTGGTGAGTGGAATTGTAGTCCTCGGTTCAACCCAGTTGTAACGGGTTTGGTTACAACGGGTAAATCAGGATAGTTTCAGTTGTAGTTATTGCCATGTTACTTTCAATTATTCAGTTGTTGATTATATTGATAGAATTTGATTGATCAAGTTGTAAAGTTATTCAGTTGGTTTACATAACTGCATATGATATGCCTTTATGTGACAAGTTGTTGTGATGAATTGGAGTGAGGTCAGCGTGCGGGTTGGGTTTGATTACTACTGTGTAGCTGTCTAGGTTACTTGAATACACATAGTTGAAGATTAGCCTATTCAGTGAAAGTAGTACTCAGGCTATCGGTAGATCACTGGGAATGGCATGGCGCCCAGTGGTTGTGGCATACTGAGAATCGCATACAGGAGTCGCCGATCCTCATGTAGTTATGTGCTTATGTGTTTAAATCGTTGTAGTTATCAGTTGTAAGATTTGTTATAAATGGATTGAACCGTCGGTTACGGTTCCATTCACTTAGCAAAGGCTAATCCCCTCGTTGTTGTATGTTTTGCAGATTTTGGTTAGTTTGATGAAGTAGATCGGATAGTAGAAGTTGACTGGGTGTTTGACTAAAATGGCGCAAACTCTGACTTTTGACAATAGAATGTTTTGGAAAGTTGAATATAACACCCGAATTTAGTAGTATGGTTTGTAACAATAGAAGTTGATAGAAGTTTATTATGGTTCGTTTTGTAAATAATGGATATGTATATGTTTTGGGACGCGCTTCTAACGTATAAATTATATAATATGTTTGTTTTAAAATTGGGGTCTTACAAGTTGGTATCAGAGCATAGGTTTGGGTGAATTGGGCATTTATAAATGTTCAATCCCAAATCTAGTCGGTGTTAGTCAAACTTTTCGGTACGTGGGATTAGCTTTGGGATTGGGGATTGGTTAGTATAGTGAATGCTAACGATTAACAAGTTGCAAGTTGTGTTTTGATTGTGAGTACAGGCATGGCAGATAACGAGATCCCGATCAACAATGTTGTTCCACCTTCGGATACTCAGAATGATAATCAGAGGCAGGCTGGTACTACACAGGTTAATCAGGAAGAAACTAGTCAAGAGGATTATATGTTGCAACTAGAGGATGATGTGATAAGACTTAAAAAGATAGAACAGTTGTACTTGGAACAACAAGCTAGGTTAGCTCAGCAAGCTTATCAGTTTCCTTCACCACCACAGCAGAATAAGTTGTGTTCGTTTAAGACATTTAAAGCTAGTGGTCCGAAAGAATTTGAAGGAGGCAATGATCCTTCAGTAACATTGAATTGGTTGAGAGATACGGAGAAAAAGTTTGAAGTGTGTCGGTGTGAAGAAGAATTAAAGGTTGGTTATGCTGTGCAATTACTGAAGGGACAGGCGATGAATTGGTGGGATTCTATAACTGAGCAATTGACAAAGGAGCAGAGATCGAGAATTACCTGGGCAGAGTTTCATAATGAGGTTTGTAGACAGTTTTGTTCAGAGTTTGATATGCTTAGAATTAGACAAGAGTTTATGGATTTGAAGTTAACTGAACAAATGTCGATGGATGACCTCATTAATAAATTTACTGAGAAGTTACGTTTTGTTCAACAATGGGTCCCAGATGACAGGATGAGGATAAATCACTTTGTAGGAACTTTACCACCGGAGTACCGAACTAGTGTGAGATTGGCAGGTACTCTTACACAGGCTTTTACTTTAGCCCGATCTGTAGATGGTGACATGCGAGCTTCTGGTAAAACGACCAAGGAAAAGAGTTTCTCACAGGTTAAAAGTAGTTCTTCGGGAAACAAAGGACAGACTAGAAGAGTAGTTTATAATGATGATTCGGTGGGAAGTAATCCATGGTGTGTAAATTGTAAGTCGAAACATTCTGGTCCGTGTACTTCAGAGACTATGAGATGTGTTAAGTGTGGGGTATTTGGTCATGGTATGCGGGATTGTACTTTTCCACAGTTTGTTTGTTGGAATTGTAAAAAGGAAGGACATAGATCACTGAACTGCCCGGAGAACACAATGCAAGGTTCGGGTTTGGTTGGGAGTGTGGCCTCGGGTTCTGCATCATCTGTTGGACAGAAGAGAAAGATTCCACCGGCTACAGGAAGGACTTTTCAAATGACGGCGGAGAATGTTTTTGGACTTGATAGTGATGCGACAGGTATATCTTATGTTTATTTTCTTTTAACATACAGTAATGTGATTAGAGTTGTATGTTAATAGGAAAATTGAGTATGTTTAGTTTAATTGGGTGTGGTTGGATTTCGGGGACGAAATCCTATAAGGGGGGAAGATTTGTAACATCCCGTTTCTGGACCCGAAAATAAATTGTATTTTATTAAGTTTGGTTGGTTTATTTGAAAATAAACAAGTAAAAGAGCCCCAGTTTTTATTGTGACAAGTAAAATGTTACTTGTTTTAAAAAGTTAAAGTTGACGGTAAAATAAAATATTTTGACTTGCGGGTATTTTCAGGTTCCAGACAATAGGCTTAGAAGGGGTATAATTTTAAACATAATAAGATGGGGCGGTGGGGATATACCGACTCATTTTATTCTCATCACTTCTCTTTTCTTCTTGAACCTTCAAACTCATTCTCTCAAAGTTCACTAAACTAAAGAAATCAAAAAGAAAGAAAGATTAACAAGTTGTGAGATTAATTCATAGAATCAGATTCACCATCATCATCACTATCTTGTGTATCTTTTGATTGTAAGTGTTCTTGAACCTATTTCATAGAATTTGGGTATAGAATGAATATAAATGATTGATATGAATTGAAGCTTAGAAATTGTTGTATGAAGATTATAGATTGATTATATGATGATTTGTGATTGTTGGTAGTGTTCTTCAAATTATAAGTTAGGTTTTGGTGATTTTGTAAATTGATGATGATATATGTTAGAAATTAAGTTAGATAGTTTATTAGATGATGTTTGCTGTAATGGTATGTTTCTAGTTCATTTTCATTACTTGTAATCGGAGCTAAGACTTAAAAATTAGGAGTTGGGTGTTAAAAGTTCGTAACTTGTTTGCTGTTTCTGCTGATGCTGTAAATGATGATCCAGCCGGCGGGTCATTAGACTCAGCCGGCGGGTTGTGTTTGTGTGTAGGTGAGCCGGCGGGTGAAAACACCTAGCCGGCGGCTCGTAAAAGCTTTATTACTCAAAATAAGTTCTGATGTGGTAAAAGTTAAATCACCCGGCGGTTGATCATGGGTACCCGGCGGGTCAGGGTGCCAAGCCGGCGGCTTCCCTACCCAAGCCGGCGGCTTTTGGGTGTTTTCAGCAAATTAAGTTTTGATTGTATGATTAATTGATAAGTGTTTAATTGTTGTATGTTATAATATGAATTAGTTGAATGATATGATAAATAGTGTTATGTTTTGGATTATGTTAGAATTTGAAGAATTGAAGTGGAATACGGAATAAGATACTAACTTGTTGTTATTGTTGTATTATCAGATAAGCGGACGACCACTCAGTAAAGTTAGACCTCTGAGTTGGTGATCAGACGATAATATTTGGTGAGTGGAATTGTAGTCCTCGGTTCAACCCAGTTGTAACGGGTTTGGTTACAACGGGTAAATCAGGATAGTTTCAGTTGTAGTTATTGCCATGTTACTTTCAATTATTCAGTTGTTGATTATATTGATAGAATTTGATTGATCAAGTTGTAAAGTTATTCAGTTGGTTTACATAACTGCATATGATATGCCTTTATGTGACAAGTTGTTGTGATGAATTGGAGTGAGGTCAGCGTGCGGGTTGGGTTTGATTACTACTGTGTAGCTGTCTAGGTTACTTGAATACACATAGTTGAAGATTAGCCTATTCAGTGAAAGTAGTACTCAGGCTATCGGTAGATCACTGGGAATGGCATGGCGCCCAGTGGTTGTGGCATACTGAGAATCGCATACAGGAGTCGCCGATCCTCATGTAGTTATGTGCTTATGTGTTTAAATCGTTGTAGTTATCAGTTGTAAGATTTGTTATAAATGGATTGAACCGTCGGTTACGGTTCCATTCACTTAGCAAAGGCTAATCCCCTCGTTGTTGTATGTTTTGCAGATTTTGGTTAGTTTGATGAAGTAGATCGGATAGTAGAAGTTGACTGGGTGTTTGACTAAAATGGCGCAAACTCTGACTTTTGACAATAGAATGTTTTGGAAAGTTGAATATAACACCCGAATTTAGTAGTATGGTTTGTAACAATAGAAGTTGATAGAAGTTTATTATGGTTCGTTTTGTAAATAATGAATATGTATATGTTTTGGGACGCGCTTCTAACGTATAAATTATATAATATGTTTGTTTTAAAATTGGGGTCTTACAAGTTGGTATCAGAGCATAGGTTTGGGTGAATTGGGCATTTATAAATGTTCAATCCCAAATCTAGTCGGTGTTAGTCAAACATTTCGGTACGTGGGATTAGCTTTGGGATTGGGGATTGGTTAGTATAGTGAATGCTAACGATTAACAAGTTGCAAGTTGTGTTTTGATTGTGAGTACAGGCATGGCAGATAACGAGATCCCGATCAACAATGTTGTTCCACCTTCGGATACTCAGAATGATAATCAGAGGCAGGCTGGTACTACACAGGTTAATCAGGAAGAAACTAGTCAAGAGGATTATATGTTGCAACTAGAGGATGATGTGATAAGACTTAAAAAGATAGAACAGTTGTACTTGGAACAACAAGCTAGGTTAGCTCAGCAAGCTTATCAGTTTCCTTCACCACCACAGCAGAATAAGTTGTGTTCGTTTAA
The DNA here is from genome assembly GCA_949592205.1 of Helichrysum umbraculigerum. Classification (NCBI taxonomy): domain Eukaryota; kingdom Viridiplantae; phylum Streptophyta; class Magnoliopsida; order Asterales; family Asteraceae; genus Helichrysum; species Helichrysum umbraculigerum. Next base: position 931,908 of record CATIUR010000001.1, read on the forward strand.
GACATTTAAAGCTAGTGGTCCGAAAGAATTTGAAGGAGGCAATGATCCTTCAGTAACATTGAATTGGTTGAGAGATACGGAGAAAAAGTTTGAAGTGTGTCGGTGTGAAGAAGAATTAAAGGTTGGTTATGCTGTGCAATTACTGAAGGGACAGGCGATGAATTGGTGGGATTCTATAACTGAGCAATTGACAAAGGAGCAGAGATCGAGAATTACCTGGGCAGAGTTTCATAATGAGGTTTGTAGACAGTTTTGTTCAGAGTTTGATATGCTTAGAATTAGACAAGAGTTTATGGATTTGAAGTTAACTGAACAAATGTCGATGGATGACCTCATTAATAAATTTACTGAGAAGTTACGTTTTGTTCAACAATGGGTCCCAGATGACAGGATGAGGATAAATCACTTTGTAGGAACTTTACCACCGGAGTACCGAACTAGTGTGAGATTGGCAGGTACTCTTACACAGGCTTTTACTTTAGCCCGATCTGTAGATGGTGACATGCGAGCTTCTGGTAAAACGACCAAGGAAAAGAGTTTCTCACAGGTTAAAAGTAGTTCTTCGGGAAACAAAGGACAGACTAGAAGAGTAGTTTATAATGATGATTCGGTGGGAAGTAATCCATGGTGTGTAAATTGTAAGTCGAAACATTCTGGTCCGTGTACTTCAGAGACTATGAGATGTGTTAAGTGTGGGGTATTTGGTCATGGTATGCGGGATTGTACTTTTCCACAGTTTGTTTGTTGGAATTGTAAAAAGGAAGGACATAGATCACTGAACTGCCCGGAGAACACAATGCAAGGTTCGGGTTTGGTTGGGAGTGTGGCCTCGGGTTCTGCATCATCTGTTGGACAGAAGAGAAAGATTCCACCGGCTACAGGAAGGACTTTTCAAATGACGGCGGAGAATGTTTTTGGACTTGATAGTGATGCGACAGGTATATCTTATGTTTATTTTCTTTTAACATACAGTAATGTGATTAGAGTTGTATGTTAATAGGAAAATTGAGTATGTTTAGTTTAATTGGGTGTGGTTGGATTTCGGGGACGAAATCCTATAAGGGGGGAAGATTTGTAACATCCCGTTTCTGGACCCGAAAATAAATTGTATTTTATTAAGTTTGGTTGGTTTATTTGAAAATAAACAAGTAAAAGAGCCCCAGTTTTTATTGTGACAAGTAAAATGTTACTTGTTTTAAAAAGTTAAAGTTGACGGTAAAATAAAATATTTTGACTTGCGGGTATTTTCAGGTTCCAGACAATAGGCTTAGAAGGGGTATAATTTTAAACATAATAAGATGGGGCGGTGGGGATATACCGACTCATTTTATTCTCATCACTTCTCTTTTCTTCTTGAACCTTCAAACTCATTCTCTCAAAGTTCACTAAACTAAAGAAATCAAAAAGAAAGAAAGATTAACAAGTTGTGAGATTAATTCATAGAATCAGATTCACCATCATCATCACTATCTTGTGTATCTTTTGATTGTAAGTGTTCTTGAACCTATTTCATAGAATTTGGGTATAGAATGAATATAAATGATTGATATGAATTGAAGCTTAGAAATTGTTGTATGAAGATTATAGATTGATTATATGATGATTTGTGATTGTTGGTAGTGTTCTTCAAATTATAAGTTAGGTTTTGGTGATTTTGTAAATTGATGATGATATATGTTAGAAATTAAGTTAGATAGTTTATTAGATGATGTTTGCTGTAATGGTATGTTTCTAGTTCATTTTCATTACTTGTAATCGGAGCTAAGACTTAAAAATTAGGAGTTGGGTGTTAAAAGTTCGTAACTTGTTTGCTGTTTCTGCTGATGCTGTAAATGATGATCCAGCCGGCGGGTCATTAGACTCAGCCGGCGGGTTGTGTTTGTGTGTAGGTGAGCCGGCGGGTGAAAACACCTAGCCGGCGGCTCGTAAAAGCTTTATTACTCAAAATAAGTTCTGATGTGGTAAAAGTTAAATCACCCGGCGGTTGAACATGGGTACCCGGCGGGTCAGGGTGCCAAGCCGGCGGCTTCCCTACCCAAGCCGGCGGCTTTTGGGTGTTTTCAGCAAATTAAGTTTTGATTGTATGATTAATTGATAAGTGTTTAATTGTTGTATGTTATAATATGAATTAGTTGAATGATATGATAAATAGTGTTATGTTTTGGATTATGTTAGAATTTGAAGAATTGAAGTGGAATACGGAATAAGATACTAACTTGTTGTTATTGTTGTATTATCAGATAAGCGGACGACCACTCAGTAAAGTTAGACCTCTGAGTTGGTGATCAGACGATAATATTTGGTGAGTGGAATTGTAGTCCTCGGTTCAACCCAGTTGTAACGGGTTTGGTTACAACGGGTAAATCAGGATAGTTTCAGTTGTAGTTATTGCCATGTTACTTTCAATTATTCAGTTGTTGATTATATTGATAGAATTTGATTGATCAAGTTGTAAAGTTATTCAGTTGGTTTACATAACTGCATATGATATGCCTTTATGTGACAAGTTGTTGTGATGAATTGGAGTGAGGTCAGCGTCGGGTTGGGTTTGATTACTACTGTGTAGCTGTCTAGGTTACTTGAATACACATAGTTGAAGATTAGCCTATTCAGTGAAAGTAGTACTCAGGCTATCGGTAGATCACTGGGAATGGCATAGCGCCCAGTGGTTGTGGCATACTGAGAATCGCATACAGGAGTCGCCGATCCTCATGTAGTTATGTGCTTATGTGTTTAAATCGTTGTAGTTATCAGTTGTAAGATTTGTTATAAATGGATTGAACCGTCGGTTACGGTTCCATTCACTTAGCAAAGGCTAATCCCCTCGTTGTTGTATGTTTTGCAGATTTTGGTTAGTTTGATGAAGTAGATCGGATAGTAGAAGTTGACTGGGTGTTTGACTAAAATGGCGCAAACTCTGACTTTTGACAATAGAATGTTTTGGAAAGTTGAATATAACACCCGAATTTAGTAGTATGGTTTGTAACAATAGAAGTTGATAGAAGTTTATTATGGTTCGTTTTGTAAATAATGGATATGTATATGTTTTGGGACGCGCTTCTAACGTATAAATTATATAATATGTTTGTTTTAAAATTGGGGTCTTACAAGTTGGTATCAGAGCATAGGTTTGGGTGAATTGGGCATTTATAAATGTTCAATCCCAAATCTAGTCGGTGTTAGTCAAACATTTCGGTACGTGGGATTAGCTTTGGGATTGGGGATTGGTTAGTATAGTGAATGCTAACGATTAACAAGTTGCAAGTTGTGTTTTGATTGTGAGTACAGGCATGGCAGATAACGAGATCCCGATCAACAATGTTGTTCTACCTTCGGATACTCAGAATGATAATCAGAGGCAGGCTGGTACTACACAGGTTAATCAGGAAGAAACTAGTCAAGAGGATTATATGTTGCAACTAGAGGATGATGTGATAAGACTTAAAAAGATAGAACAGTTGTACTTGGAACAACAAGCTAGGTTAGCTCAGCAAGCTTATCAGTTTCCTTCACCACCACAGCAGAATAAGTTGTGTTCGTTTAAGACATTTAAAGCTAGTGGTCCGAAAGAATTTGAAGGAGGCAATGATCCTTCAGTAACATTGAATTGGTTGAGAGATACGGAGAAAAAGTTTGAAGTGTGTCGGTGTGAAGAAGAATTAAAGGTTGGTTATGCTGTGCAATTACTGAAGGGACAGGCGATGAATTGGTGGGATTCTATAACTGAGCAATTGACAAAGGAGCAGAGATCGAGAATTACCTGGGCAGAGTTTCATAATGAGGTTTGTAGACAGTTTTGTTCAGAGTTTGATATGCTTAGAATTAGACAAGAGTTTATGGATTTGAAGTTAACTGAACAAATGTCGATGGATGACCTCATTAATAAATTTACTGAGAAGTTACGTTTTGTTCAACAATGGGTCCCAGATGACAGGATGAGGATAAATCACTTTGTAGGAACTTTACCACCGGAGTACCGAACTAGTGTGAGATTGGCAGGTACTCTTACACAGGCTTTTACTTTAGCCCGATCTGTAGATGGTGACATGCGAGCTTCTGGTAAAACGACCAAGGAAAAGAGTTTCTCACAGGTTAAAAGTAGTTCTTCGGGAAACAAAGGACAGACTAGAAGAGTAGTTTATAATGATGATTCGGTGGGAAGTAATCCATGGTGTGTAAATTGTAAGTCGAAACATTCTGGTCCGTGTACTTCAGAGACTATGAGATGTGTTAAGTGTGGGGTATTTGGTCATGGTATGCGGGATTGTACTTTTCCACAGTTTGTTTGTTGGAATTGTAAAAAGGAAGGACATAGATCACTGAACTGCCCGGAGAACACAATGCAAGGTTCGGGTTTGGTTGGGAGTGTGGCCTCGGGTTCTGCGTCATCTGTTGGACAGAAGAGAAAGATTCCACCGGCTACAGGAAGGACTTTTCAAATGACGGCGGAGAATGTTTTTGGACTTGATAGTGATGCGACAGGTATATCTTATGTTTATTTTCTTTTAACATACAGTAATGTGATTAGAGTTGTATGTTAATAGGAAAATTGAGTATGTTTAGTTTAATTGGGTGTGGTTGGATTTCGGGGACGAAATCCTATAAGGGGGGAAGATTTGTAACATCCCGTTTCTGGACCCGAAAATAAATTGTATTTTATTAAGTTTGGTTGGTTTATTTGAAAATAAACAAGTAAAAGAGCCCCAGTTTTTATTGTGACAAGTAAAATGTTACTTGTTTTAAAAAGTTAAAGTTGACGGTAAAATAAAATATTTTGACTTGCGGGTATTTTCAGGTTCCAGACAATAGGCTTAGAAGGGGTATAATTTTAAACATAATAAGATGGGGCGGTGGGGATATACCGACTCATTTTATTCTCATCACTTCTCTTTTCTTCTTGAACCTTCAAACTCATTCTCTCAAAGTTCACTAAACTAAAGAAATCAAAAAGAAAGAAAGATTAACAAGTTGTGAGATTAATTCATAGAATCAGATTCACCATCATCATCACTATCTTGTGTATCTTTTGATTGTAAGTGTTCTTGAACCTATTTCATAGAATTTGGGTATAGAATGAATATAAATGATTGATATGAATTGAAGCTTAGAAATTGTTGTATGAAGATTATAGATTGATTATATGATGATTTGTGATTGTTGGTAGTGTTCTTCAAATTATAAGTTAGGTTTTGGTGATTTTGTAAATTGATGATGATATATGTTAGAAATTAAGTTAGATAGTTTATTAGATGATGTTTGCTGTAATGGTATGTTTCTAGTTCATTTTCATTACTTGTAATCGGAGCTAAGACTTAAAAATTAGGAGTTGGGTGTTAAAAGTTCGTAACTTGTTTGCTGTTTCTGCTGATGCTGTAAATGATGATCCAGCCGGCGGGTCATTAGACTCAGCCGGCGGGTTGTGTTTGTGTGTAGGTGAGCCGGCGGGTGAAAACACCTAGCCGGCGGCTCGTAAAAGCTTTATTACTCAAAATAAGTTCTGATGTGGTAAAAGTTAAATCACCCGGCGGTTGAACATGGGTACCCGGCGGGTCAGGGTGCCAAGCCGGCGGCTTCCCTACCCAAGCCGGCGGCTTTTGGGTGTTTTCAGCAAATTAAGTTTTGATTGTATGATTAATTGATAAGTGTTTAATTGTTGTATGTTATAATATGAATTAGTTGAATGATATGATAAATAGTGTTATGTTTTGGATTATGTTAGAATTTGAAGAATTGAAGTGGAATACGGAATAAGATACTAACTTGTTGTTATTGTTGTATTATCAGATAAGCGGACGACCACTCAGTAAAGTTAGACCTCTGAGTTGGTGATCAGACGATAATATTTGGTGAGTGGAATTGTAGTCCTCGGTTCAACCCAGTTGTAACGGGTTTGGTTACAACGGGTAAATCAGGATAGTTTCAGTTGTAGTTATTGCCATGTTACTTTCAATTATTCAGTTGTTGATTATATTGATAGAATTTGATTGATCAAGTTGTAAAGTTATTCAGTTGGTTTACATAACTGCATATGATATGCCTTTATGTGACAAGTTGTTGTGATGAATTGGAGTGAGGTCAGCGTGCGGGTTGGGTTTGATTACTACTGTGTAGCTGTCTAGGTTACTTGAATACACATAGTTGAAGATTAGCCTATTCAGTGAAAGTAGTACTCAGGCTATCGGTAGATCACTGGGAATGGCATGGCACCCAGTGGTTGTGGCATACTGAGAATCGCATACAGGAGTCGCCGATCCTCATGTAGTTATGTGCTTATGTGTTTAAATCGTTGTAGTTATCAGTTGTAAGATTTGTTATAAATGGATTGAACCGTCGGTTACGGTTCCATTCACTTAGCAAAGGCTAATCCCCTCGTTGTTGTATGTTTTGCAGATTTTGGTTAGTTTGATGAAGTAGATCGGATAGTAGAAGTTGACTGGGTGTTTGACTAAAATGGCGCAAACTCTGACTTTTGACAATAGAATGTTTTGGAAAGTTGAATATAACACCCGAATTTAGTAGTATGGTTTGTAACAATAGAAGTTGATAGAAGTTTATTATGGTTCGTTTTGTAAATAATGGATATGTATATGTTTTTGGACGCGCTTCTAACGTATAAATTATATAATATGTTTGTTTTAAAAGTGGGGTCTTACACCTTTAAACCCCTCGGTATCCCGAGTGGACGAGTTATAGTCTCGGGAGGGTTTCCAGGGAACATACTCACAAAGTTCATAAATAAGATAAACTTATTAGTAGCTTCTAAAAATAAGATACTGAACTTAATGCCAGTCTTATAAGAAATTCTATCAAACAAGAAACAAATATATTAGCATAATAACAAAATAATAAGTGTATAATACAGTCATCCATCATCATAATAATAAAAAGTCTAAAATGTATCAAACAAATAGCATAATAACAAAATAATAAGTGTATAATACAGTCATCCATCATCACAATAATAAAAAGTCTAGAATGTATCAAACAAATATAATGATAACAAAGCTAATCATCATCAGAATCCTCCATCTGCCCAGGCCGTCTAAATGGTCCAGCTGCATCACCAAAATCTAAAGGTACATACGACTGATACTGGATCGACCTCTATCTCAACAACTGCTGTAACAACCCATGCTCATAATCCAAACGATGAAAAGTCTGTCTCTGAAACCTATCAAAACTCTGCTCAAATCTCCCAAACCTCTGATCTATCTCATCAAATCTCCTAGTATGCTCTATCTCCATCCTCTCCAATCTCTGATGTAACTCCTCAAAACCAACATCTCTACCACGGCCTCTGCCTCAACCTCTGCCTCTACCAACAGGCTGCTCAACAGGTGGTGGTGGTGGTACCTCAGGTGCTACTGGTAGACCTCTCAATCGTGCCCTCTGAATAGGCTGCTGTCCCGGTGCCAACTCTGGTGTCCATAACAACACATCATCCATAATACCCTCCTGTAATATACCTAGCTCAAACAACTTGTCCTCATCGAATAATGACATCCCTGGAGCCACTGGTGTCAAAGTCACAAAATCCGTAGGTCCCATACCAAAATGCCTAGCTAACCTAGTAATATACTGGCCCCCACATAAACTACTCATATCTCTGGTCCCTATAGCCTGTGTCGTCATCCAATGAAGTAATCTCCAGGGAACATTGACCAGCGTCTCCTGGATCATATAGTGTAAATAAAATAAATCAGGCTGGTAGACCTTCTCAGGTCCTATATTTCTACCACAGATAGAAAAGGCAATCAAACGATGTAATAACCTATGCACCGAACTCCTCAAATAAATATTCGATGGCGCCCTCTGTCCATAATCACAAATGGCAATATACTATTGATGCGCCCCAAACGGTCGGTCCAGGAATCGCTTCCTGTCGTTGCGGACCTCACGCTCGAGGCGGCATCAGGGGTAGTTTTAAATTTATAATTGTCGGGACCTAAACCTTCCGAACAACGTACTGATACTAGGTACGAGTACCTGATACTAATAAGTGGCAAGGATGCTCCATGGTCGTTCCTCACGACGGTAGAATTGAAACAGAGCTCACTCGGATAACTTAGTAATTAAGCTGGGTTTTGGATAGTTGGATAGGTTTTGTATTTGGTTTGCTAATTTAAACTACTATAACATAAAATAAAAGGGAAGCTAGCATAAATATAACACTTAAGGATGACAGAGACGTGGTTCACCATGATTTAGGGATAGTGTATTACTGGGATGATGTTCATTATGGGACACATTTAGGTAACATACAAGTAAACTATAGGTGTAAACACTAGGACCCTACTTCTTTAGATAGATTCTAAATTAGTATGTCACTGAGTACCTAGGCTATCGTGATTCTGATCAGAACAGGCTGCTCAACCCCCCATACTGCCCGATTAGGACTAGTGACCCATGAAGGGTGCAGGAATAAGGTAACAGACTACCCTCGGGTTATTCTGACCTTTCTTAACACCTAAGTCTAAATGTTATTATCTAATCTTGTACTGATTATTAACTTTGTATTCTAAACTATCAGTTTTATAGAGTCTAGGGGTTTTAAGAATCCTGAACCACTGCTGGGCTTAACTTTCATCTCTAGACTCATACCTTAGATTTTATTGGCACAAATACTTCTGTCATGATCTAGAACTCTCCTTTGCGATCAGTCATTCATCCCTAGGAACACTAGCAGTGTATAGTGCATTTACTTCTTCCACAGCTTGCTAACCCTAGGTACGTTATACGGTGTACAGTACTCTAACCATTTTCCATAATAACTTGTAACCAGAAGTAGGTTCACAGTGTACTACAGAGGTATAGTAACGGTGTACAGTGCTGTAAGCATTTCCACAGCCTTTGTAACCAGAGGTAGGTTTACGATGTACTATAGCTTTTCCACATGTTTGCTAACCCTAGGTACCATTACGGTGTACTTTAGTTAATGTATTTCCACAGCTTTGTAACCAGAGGTAGACCTACGGTGTACTGTAGCATTTTCACAGCTCTACGGTTCCTAGACCATATTCTAGGGTTACTAGGTAGGTCACAAGGTCGGTACCAACGGCTGTTTTCGGGGCTTCCATGGTTGTACTACACCAGTGGTGTTTCCATCGCTATACCCAGTACTTTGGCCGAATTACAGTAACAAACATTGATTCGTACGACAACACAGATAACAATCTACCGTAACTTAGGCCTACAGCTAAGGTGATAGATAGTCACGTGAAGGACTAGAAAGGGTGATCCGTAACTAAGTCTAGATGCATGATAAGTTTAGACAGATACAAGGTTTAACAATTCCAGTAATCATACCAAATTACAACTATCTAAATCATGGTAAACATACAAGTGACTACTCACAAAGCATGGCAATAAACATTTCAAACATTAATAAATCACAAACATCAAACAAGAACATTATGACAAATTAATATAAGAAAGGATAGATATTACCGGTAAATAAATGCGAGCAGAATAACTCTTGTATTTCGCCGAATAATATCCCAAGTATTACAAATGCTAGCTTCTACGGACTAAATTACATAACTCTCTAAGCGACGGATTCTCCCCCTAATCTTCCCACTAGTTTCTAGAGAGAGAAACTAGAGAGAGAGACTATAGAGAAACTAAAACTACAAATAAAAACCTAATTCTAGAGAGAGAGAGTAGTGAGAGAGTGAGTTGTTGAAGTGTGAAGTAATGATGAAAATGGGAGGTGAAGCCTTGTATTTATAGGAAACGCACAGCTGTATTCTGCAACCGTATTCCAACCTTCAAATGCACAACCGTATCGCACAACCGTATAAAAATCTCATTTTTATTGCCTGAACACGAAATACGGTTGGTTTTGGCCGTATACGGGCGAACTGGAGCAAATACGGGTGGGCACCAACCGTATACGGCTAAGCTGGGCCATATACGGCTGGGTACAGGCCGTATATGGTCTTTACAGGCCGTATACGGTCTGTACAGGCCGTATACGGTCTGTGTCCAGCCGTATACGGTCTGGTCCAGCCGTATACGGTCTGGGACAGCCGTATTCGGTTCTTCGTTTCTTCGATTTAGTGTAACTTCTTCGTCGTTTATCCGTTTTGAGCGATCTTTATATCCACGCGTTCGTAATTTCCTAACGAAGAAAATGACATAAGTTAGAAGTCATAATTCCAAGTATAGCTTAGATTGTGCTGAAATATGTGAACGGAAGATTCATTGATCGTTTATGCTCTATTTTACCCTTTTTAGGCCTTTTTGGTTGATTCTTGAAGCATCGTCTATATTTTAGCCATCATTATGAAATTTAGTATAAAAATGTATATTTCAAATGTTTTCATCCATAATTGGGCTAAAAAGGTGAGATAATAGCACACAAAAACTTGACTTTTTGCGTGTTATCAGCTACCAAAGCTGTGCAACCTCAACTCCTGAATAATGGTCGGTATGAGCTGCAGTCAAATGGTCTACAAAATGGGGGTTGTGAAGCTTATTTGGTGTAAAGAGCTCCAGTGCCACCCCAAACTCAATCAAACTCATATCCCTAAGCTGGCCACCTAGCTGGAAAGAAATAGAATGCTGACCAAATTGTCTAGAACTAGAGTCAAACCTAAGTGTAGTGTAGAACTCCATAACTAACTCCTTAAAAATGGTCTCCCGAATGTGAAATAACCTAAACCAGGCAAGAGAAACGAAACCGACATCACCTATAGATAATATATAGCTCTGAGTCATAAACCTCCTTAGTGTAACATCACCAGTCTCTCCATCTCTCCTCGGGTCTACACCCTCTCCATCACTGACCAATCTAACACGTCGGGTGTCTTGACTGGCTATGCAATAAACTCTGCCAACTGATCTGCAAACTCAGCTCGTCTCTCAGGTGTATAAGTCTCATGCTGAAACTGTAAATATGGATGAAGCTGATAAGATGGGTCATCTAACAAAGCGCGTCCACGCTGTCTCCTAGTAGACACGACTGCAACAAAGCTTAAAAATGCGTTAGGTTGATAAATAACAGAATTCGTTTAGTCTGTTTTCTGAAATTTGGGTCCAACCGTCGGTTGATATTCCAACCGTCTGTTGGTATAAACTTCATGCATAACAGTCCCTTGGTTTTAAATTATCGACCAATCCTGTGCAGTTTTATACTACCATAATCTATGTATAACCACACCATGCAACATTTATCATTATCAAAATTTAAGTTTAATTCACCGATAACTAATTTTCAACTGTATTTCATATATATGGAAAATAACGAGAATTAATTAACGTTAACTATCTCGTCCATATGCATTATATCCATAGTTAAAACATGCCAAACTATGTATATTAAAATCGTTTTGAAAATATATCGAATCACTGATTACATAAAAGGTACCGTTGTTAAGATTTCTAATTTTTAAATATAAAAGAATACGGCTAGAACGAAGTTAGATTATATGCCACTTCTTTATGTGCTATAACTATCCGTTTTGTCATGAAAATTTATGTTCTAATTTTGTTGTCTCGAAGATATATCGAATCAATTTGAAATTCTATTATTTATTCAAAATGTTACTATGTTGATACTAGTCTTTTCTAACTTTCTATCCTAAATAATTCATACTTCCTTCTTTGTTACTAAAAACCCGAGTGCTAATCCAAACCAAGAATCATCGTGTTTTAATTGCAATTTTTTTTTTCATTTGGTAATTTTAATGCAATCTTGATATCAAAAACTAATGCATTTTAATTACCTATTACTTTAACAAAGCATTTACGTCTAAAAATTATCTACAACCAGCAACAACCATATTCGCAAATCGAAGCAATCATTTACCTAATCTTATACTAAGTAAAAATGAATTTGCACACAAACATCTATTTAACGTCTATTCACGAAGCATAATAGTTCCTAAATCCTATCTCTAATCCGCAATCATCAAACCCTAATCATAAAAATCGCAATTGTAAACATAAAATAGAATTTAGGGTTTTAGATTGTACCTTTTTAGAAGCTTGATCACGAAATCGATATATATATATATCCAATGTAGGTGTGATTCTCGGGTGTTTATGATTCAGATTTGAGAGGTTTTTTCGTGTTTTGGGGTGTGAAAATGGAGAGTTGCAGGTCTGTTGAGGTTTTAAACGAAAAGTGTTCAACCGCCGGTTGCTTAAAACAGGCCCAGACGTTGCAATTGGCCCGTTTCAATTTTGATTATCGGCCCCAATCTGGTTTACTAAGCCCAGATTCAATCAATTTTTAAGCCTGATTATATTTTAATACTATAACATAGTATTATACGTATTTAATGATTATTTAATTTTTATAGAGATATATAATGTTAATAAAATTTTTTATATAAATTGTTATCAGAAAATAACTATCTATGGGTTATTTATAAATATTTAAAAGTACATAAACAATATGAAAGAAATGAAATACTTATCGTGTTTTAGCAGGCAATGTTATTCCATAAACTGTGATAGATTTTCCTTCTGCTTAGCTCATCACAAAGAATTTTCATATCCACCAACGGATGAATATGTGCTTGTAGATTTTACAACCATTGGTTGCATCGACTCAACCACCGTTTGGATTTCAACTGTCGACCTTGTTTTAATCCAAATGTTGTATAACATCTGGTTACCACAAATCCTGTTTTTGGTACTTTTTCCAATCTTGTGATCATATTTTAACTAATCAATGGAATTTTATCCACAGTTAGACATATACCTGTTAAACTTTTCACAAGTATCCAATAATTTTTACATAATAACTATTAAAAATATCTATAAAAATAACAAACATCTTAATCATAATTAAATAACCGACACTATATTTAAAACTTAATGGATAAATGTTAATCAAAACATAAGAACATAAGTCTTTAACAATAGAAACAAATAATAGAAATGATAACTAATAATAAAATGGAAATGGAAATGCTCTTAGGATGGGATGGAATTTTCTTAAGTATAATATCCATTTGGCAATTGCACTGTGACAGGTTCAACATCATTTTCCGGATAAATACGAGAAAGTGACGAAACAACTTGTTGGTTATCTCCGTGATTGTTGATGAATATTCAGGAAAACTTTCATGATGTATCTTTTCAGCATCTTCCACCTCAATCAAACTCTTCACAATCTTATGTACCTTCTTAGCAATTGTCCCATCTTCATCAGTCACCTTATACCCATCTACTATCTTAGTCTCCCGTTTCTTATGATTACGCCTTAAAGAATCCAAAAACTCAAAGAAACCTAAGTGTAAATCCTCATACCTACTTGTGCCTCTATGTCCCTCAACTATTCCTATCTCCTCAAAGGTATCAATAAGCAACTCTTTTTGGTGATCAGTCAAAAGCTCAGTATACTGAAAGATATCTATTAGTCGATAGTAAATGTCGGACAACCCTAAATGAAAAAGATCTATATGGGATTCATAAAGGGTACCAATATAAGCTGATTGTAGTTCCTTCTTCACATAAGTAGCAAGATTCATCATCGGTTCATCCGCAAAATGTTCTGGAATGCTCCTAGTTGATTCATCATGTATTGCATAATAGAGCTCATCAATGATTTCTTGAACATAATATTCCACTGTAGTTTCTACGTAAAACTTATGAAAGTTGATGTGATCCTTAGCCTTCATTAAGTTAAGAAAATCTTGAAATTCTTCCAGCAAAACCTCATCATAGTAGTTCCTCACGTTTCCAGTAGCAAACTCCATATCGTGCTTAATAACTTCTAACAGATCAAACTGCTTCTCAAAATAGGGAAATGAAGACTTCTCAAGAATTTTGTGAATATAAGCATAAGACAACCTTTGTTCTTTACAAAATTCAGGATTAAAGATAGGTTGTACGATCACATCCTCCTTAAGATCTATCACATAATTCTCGAATTGTTCAATATCCCTTGTTTCATCAGAATTGCACCAAGCAGTATATTATTGCTCCATTTTACTAATTAATTCCTTTTGGTAATCCAAAAATTCTAAAGTTGTCCCCCTAATGATTTCCATAATTAGACGAAGGTCTCCTTGATGGTGCTCTAAATAGATAGTCAAATCTTCTGCATCAGAAATAACTGGGGGATGTTCAACCAAATATTCTTCATCATTAGAAAGTTTCATCTTCTTATTTGGCATAAAAGAGTTATAATCTACTTCAAAGTCTTTGATTTCCATCTCATCTAATTGCATGTTTTTCATTTTACTATTAATTACTTCTTTCTGTACACAAATAATTTCACATAGTTTAGAACATATATAATTCAAATAAAACACATTATACAAATAATATATAATTTAACAATTAGTTATTTTTACAAAATAGTCAAAAGTCCTCGGTAGCTCCACTGATCATACACAGAAGCGTAGAAATAGGTCAGCGCGAAACTTATTAAAAACCTATCCCTTTCGGGAAGCAGAGCGACCCTCCTTATACCTCTGTTATTGTTAGTAATTCCAATGGGTGAGCCGATTTTTCAATTGACTTTTAATGTACAAAAATTTATATTTTTACAAAAAATTATATAGGGGAAAAATTTAAAATTACCGCTTCCCCGGCAGTGGCGTCAAAAACTTGATGTGTGCTAAATATAGTCAATTAAAATAATAACAAGTTTTAAATAAAGGAAATACTAAATAATACTATCACACAATACAGGCAAGAATAACCCGTTCGTATAATATAGCTTTATAAGTAAGTCCAGGTATCGAACACAGGGGAAGTGGAATCTTTAATTAATCCCTAATCTAATGTTTACAATATTCACAATTAATTACAATTATTATTACTAGATAAAAGGGGGGACGTTTTAGTTCCGTTCGAAAATATATTTATTTTTGATACAGAATTAAGATAACTAAAGTAATTGAAATAATTAGGAGACAACTAAGGTAAATTAAGTAGATCGGAGATATATTTTATCTAGACTAGCTATGTTATATTCAAATTCTCTTATATGTTTACTTTTGTTAGTTGATTGACTTTATGTTGAAATATAAAAGTGGATATCCTCCTTGATCGGGTTTAAGTATCCCGGATAGCCTCCTATGGTCGGGTTCAAGTATCCTTTATTAAGCTCTTCAACGTATACTAAGGTTAACTAACTTCGGGGTCTCGAATGTTATTATCTAATCAATTATAGTTTAATCCAGTATTAATTATAACCTATCACGCAGTCAGGGTATTTAAGTTATAATTAAAACATAAACCTAAATTATTAATCAATGCATACAAGTACTCATTATAGTATAAATCTCATAATCATATAATCGATATAGATATAACCTTAATAACATTCATAGAATCAATCAACATAAACATATAATTAATTAATCATATAAACATCATTTATCTAAACAAATATGTTAAAGAATAATCAATATCCAATAATAAGAAAACAAGATCTAAATACAAACATAAGTAAAAGATCTAGAATCGAACGAAAGAAACCGAATTATTCTTCGTTAGGGTTGTAAGTCCTCAATCCCTAGCCTCCAAATTCGACCTAAAGTCGTTCCTTAACCCTTACAATCGAATTTTGCTCTCCAAATTCGTATATGGTATCGTCTGGCCGAACCCTCTAATTATAGTTTTTCTGAACCGCCAGTTGGAGTTCCCAACCACCGGTTGGATTACTTGGAGTCCAAGTCCAACTCTGCGATCTTCACCGCCTTACAATATTAATATTCAACCGCCGGCTGGCTATACCAACCATCGGTTGACCTTGGTTTCCAGAATATTTCAAACATGGGCCATGCTCTTCTTTTAGCCCATTAACCTTCTTATTCCGTTTTTCTTCATTCTTTAAGCACAATTTACTTTATCTTTGAGTTTAGTCGTCAATTCAGGTCTAAATATCTTCAATCTTCAGTCTTCTCTTTATTTTCATCATTTAAAGCTCTTTTCTCGTTCTTTTCTTTATTTTGTTACTTTTATACCTACATTGCAAATATAAACACATTAAGTATCTAAATCTAATAGAAATGCAATAAAAGTATACAAAATATAAGAATTATTAGTATATAAATATAACATTATTTGATGTTATCAGTCATTATCATCATTATCATTATGACCCTGATCATCATCATCTTGATCTTCTGGATTCTCCCCCGGATCAACAGATTTATCTTCTAAGTTTGGTACTTTCATCTCGAGCTCATGAATATTCAAGCTTTGTGCAGCCAGCTGAACTTGTTGACCTTCAATTGTTTGCTCATGTTTTCCAATCACTCTACTTTGAGTTTCTACCCTTTGTTCCAGTGATTCCAGAGACTTGGATTGTTTGAGAAAAGATCCTTGTAGATTCTGCATTGTTTTCATAAGGATTGCCAATAACATCTCAAGATTTGAGGGAATGAGAAGAAGGTTTTGCAGTAGCTGATGGTGCTGGTTGGGAAGAAGGAGGAATCTCTGCAGCATTAAGATCAATAGGCTTTGAGAAAGAAGTTCCTGCTTTCTTGATTTCTCTTAGCAGTCTCTGTCTTTTACGTGCAGGATGCTCTGGCACATAATCTTCATCTTCGTCATACTTTGAGTGATTGGCAATTTTGTACTTTTCACCCTTAGCAATTTACTTTTCAATTTTGGCAAGTTTTTGTGGAGGAATCTTCCTTGTTCTTTGCAAAACTTCCAAAGTATGACGATCATAAATAGTATCAGAATCACTTGAAGATTCTTGTTCAGCTTCATTCTTTTGATCACCAGAAGTTTCCTCAGTAGGCTCAACATTCTCAGCTTCAATCTCACGTTCAGCAACTGTTTCAGCTTTATTTTCAAATGGTGAAGCATTTTCGGCTGGATTCTCTACAAGTAAATCATCGATATCAAATAGCTCACCATCACCGAGAACAGGAGCTTTAACCAGATTATCTTAATTTGGTTGTGGAGGAGGAGATTCATGTTGTTGTGGTTGAAGTAGTTGTTGTTGAGGAGGAGAAGCTGGAGCTTCTTGATCATCATCACTATCAGGATCAACATAATGTTCATCAATGATATGACTAAATAATGGAACAACCCTCGGTGCAGGATCCTTGATAGCTGAGCAATCCTTATAGATTCCTTTGCTAATCAACACTTGTCTTACTGGCATTCCAGTGAAAGGAATATCTGGATGTACGTGGTTGATGATGAGCTGTACAAAACATGGAAACATATAGAACTTGGATGTCGTATGAATGATATTGGAGACCAAGTTTGTGAAAATGTATCTAGAAAAATTGCATGGTCTGTTCAAGGTCAAAAGAATCATAGCCGAAGCAAGCTGATGATTTATACCATCATACCCTCCTTTTCGTGATCCAATGCAGTGAGTTAGCGTGTACATCAAGAATCTCCATTGAGCACATAACTTTGCCTTTCGATACTGATCAGGAGATATGTCCAGATAGCCAATCCATTGGAAAAACTCAGTAATCACAACAAATGTAAACTGAGTCTCTGCATCACCATCATCTCCAAACTGTAGCACTGTTCTAACAAGCTCCTCAGTCACTCTGATCTCTCTAACAACCTCTCTAAAACGATAAAAAAAACCCATGATAAATAATTTATAAAATGTATTTGTGTAATTTCTCATGTCATAAGTTAGGAGTTCAGTTTTAAAAGTTACTTCAAGTAGCTTTTTTTCAAGAGCTTATTTTTCAATAAGTTCTTTTATTTTGTATGTCATTTATGAAGAAAAAAAAAAAGAAGCTTAAGCTCCTAAAAGCTACCTTGCTAAACACACCCTTAATATAGAATTTCTAGTTTAATACTTCATCCGTCTAATAGTAAGTGTTCACAATAACTTTTCACAAAGTTATATGAATTACATTTTGTGGTATTGAAGATGCATGACATTCTTACCCTTATTTTTTTCACAGACTACTATTTATCAGTTTTGAAAAAAAAAAGATATATTAAGGGTAAAATGGTAAAATTAATATATTACTTTTTATAGTTGACACTTATTTAGGACAAACTAAAATAAAAGAGTAAATACTTATTTTTAGACGGAGAGAGTACATAAACAAATAACATAGTATTAAAATATGAACTTTGATAGATTACACTTCTTTAACCCTTTTTTTGTAAATCTTCTAGATCTCTTAAGAACACTGGGTGGGATAACACTGTTTTCACAGTATTCAGGATAATGTTCTCGATAATGTTGTGAGTCAGGATTATGTGGTGTGGTGACAGTGTTCTGGACAATATTCTGGACAGTGTTTTGAAATATTTTATTATTTGTTTTATTTGTTTTTTAATTTAATTAAATGTATAAATTATTATTTGTTTTATTTGTTTTTATGTACATTTTGTTTTTACCGTTGATAATGAAACTTCTCATTAAAAAATATGTAAATATTTGTTTTTTAATACCAAGAGAACCCACCCACCCCACCTACCCCTTCTTCTTTCTTCTCATTCTACATTTTCATTTTATCCATTTTTGACTTTTTCATGTTTTTTTTTCTCTCAAAGTTTTGTTTTAGTTTCTTTTTATAGATTATATATTAGATGAAAAGGGTGAAAACAAATAAAAAAAATAAAAGAAAGATCACAACACAGCGTGTCTAGCCGAACGCCGAATGAGGAACGGAGTCGAGAATGCCGACGAGAACGGCGATGGGGTGTGACAGAACGGCTTGGAGCAGCGTTCTCGATGCTAAACATTGTTGATAACACTTCCACACCCTATGCTCTAACAAACTAGATAAATAGGGGTTATACTTATATCCCAACACCAATGCCAATGGTTTTGTCGATTCAACAAACACTTTAACAAAACTTGACATCCAAAACGGCTGCCATTTTGAACTTTTTAACTTGACCGACCTACCCAATCAATTCTTCCACGCCATTATGATCAATTGATCGTCTCACTGTCACCTATTCCATCATCTTTGCCATTTTGAACTTTCTTTTTTTAGTACGACAAAACTTTAATAATTTCAATTTTAAATTTTTAAATCTCCCTTTTCACATGAAATTAAACGCTTACACTCGACCAAAATATTTCTAACAGCATCTCCAATGTGTGCATTAAAAGTGCCTTTCTGCACTAAAATAATGTAAAATGTAAAAAATGTGCTCTAGTATTAACACTAAACACTGCACTATTGTAGTGTAATGACAAATAGTGTCTAATGTAGCACTAAATATTGCACTAAACACTATTCACATTAAATAATAATAATTATAATAACTAACATATATGTATATGATGTATTAATTATAAATTTGAGATTAATATTTTTGAAATTACTAAACATAATGTTTGCTATCATATTTATCAAATAAACTTCATAGTTTCTATAAAATTTTCATTTATATTTTCAAATAGTTATATAAAAAATGTAATATTATATTGTTGAATTATGTATTTTAAATCAATTAAAAAAGGTTTATTGAAAAGATTTAGTGCAACATATTAGAATAACTTTTTTAAATGCTAACATATTTTCAAAAGATGTTCTTTTTGCACTAAAATAGTGCATACATTGGAGTATCCAAGTCAACAATAACATACAAAGTACAAACTAACCATCACCGATTCACCTAAATTGCCTAGTTTATATTGTAGAAATTATATACACCCTTCATCTCATCCCAAGTGTCTTCATTTCTATTTATAGTTATCCTAACACAAATGTCAATTTCATATTTAAACCATTCAAAATAGGTTTTAGTGGGGAGATATGATATATGATTGGTGAAAATTATAGTTATTGGATAATACTAAAACTTTGTGCTCAGTCAAATGAGACACTTTGACTGAAACGGGGCAGTTTAAGATACGTCTATTGTCGTTTAATAAGTTACATGAAGATACTGTATCATATTAGGCTACAACACGATAAATATATGTTTAGTAAATGAAAAAAGTCACGAATAAGATAATGAGATAACATTTGATTGGTGTGATATGGACTCATCAACAAGCCTTTCGTTTTCTTTACATGACTTCCAGACTAGTAATTAATTACGGTGGATATAATCGATTAGCGTTAAACTTGTGCGATGTACGTCTTGAAAAATATAAGGTCGTAATATATAGACCATAAGGTAAAATAAATCATAGTAAAACTGTATTGAATAATGTTCTAATGATATATAGTCAACTTAATGTAATTCTCACTTCATATACAAAAAATCTGGGTTAAGTTTAACAATCATATAGATTTAAAAAGTAATATAAAATAAGAAAAATGCACATCTTACCAAACATACATAATTGTAATTGTGTTGTGTGATTGAAAAGAAATAATTGAACTTGATCCACTTATCTATGAAGCTTGTATTAAGATTACAAAATAAACTAATTTGAGATTGAGATAATAAAAAATAAATAAAAAATAAAGCTATCGTAATTTACTAAAAAAAATTTAGAAAAATAACAAAGTCAGAAAGCTAAAGAAAGAATGGTGAAGTTTGAGATGAAGAAAACTTAAAAATTTCATTGTTCAATAAACGATTTCAACTCAAAATTAAAAAAAAAAAAAAATTGATAATGAAATGCCATGATTTGGGCTATAGCCAAAATTATATTACAACTTTTTATTTCATGACGTATTTATTTATATTAAATTTG
Organism: Helichrysum umbraculigerum; assembly: GCA_949592205.1. Lineage (NCBI taxonomy): Eukaryota > Viridiplantae > Streptophyta > Magnoliopsida > Asterales > Asteraceae > Helichrysum > Helichrysum umbraculigerum. The sequence continues at coordinate 952,474 of CATIUR010000001.1, forward strand.
TTATAATTATAATTTAATTTTATGTCGTCACCTTATATGATAACAAAATATTTCTAAGGATTTGTCACCTCATCAAAGTTATATAAGGTGATGACACATAGGATACATCCTATGTGACAAGGGTGAGAGCTTGATAAATAATTGATGATCTCCTCCTTTAATTATAAGGATAGATAGATATTTATTTTGAAAATATAGAAAGTTGATCTATTTTCACAATATATCTTGATGAGAATGCATTTGCTATAACTATATATACTCTTCCACGTAAGAGAGATCAACAAAAAAACTCAATATTCGGTTACAACTAGTACTTAAATTATACTCACTCCGTTCCACAAAAATTGTCCCCTAACAATTTTTGTGAGAATTAAGATATGTTAAGTAAATGTCAGTTTTGCTCTTATATTCAAGACAAGTTTGACTGAATTTATTGAAAAAATGAATGATTTACAGTAATAAATGATGATAATATGGAGAGTTTGATGATATTTATTAGTTATTTTTTACAATTGATCATTTATTTTAAGACGGATATAAAAATAAATAGTAATTTGGAAATTTATTTTTGGATAGATGGATTAAATTTGAGCTTCGAAATTTTACAAGTTATTTTTATTAATCTTATTTGATTTGAAGTGTTTGTTAAAGTTATGAGTTATATTATCCACTGAAAAACCATATCATAAAATTTACATATTCGTAAATACATCCCAAATGCATCTTCATTCATATATATTTATCAAAATTTGGCATTTTTATTGTCATTCACGCTTTACAATTCTATCAAAAGCTTAGTTGCATTTCTACAATTTTAAAAACATGTGACTCTGACAATTTATATGACTTGAATTCATTAATTAGTAATTTGTATATACTTCTTATTACAGTTTTAAATCAATTATGAAAATTTTGAACACACTAAGCCAGAATGTGATTACAAAGTTATGAAACTGATAAGCATATCAACGTGAAAGACATGACTTGAGGATTTGTGTCATAGTATGGAACAAAAAAACGTGAAGAAAATTACACAAATCGGCATTTTAGTTTGATTCAAATTTCACTGGCAGTCCTTTACAAATTTAAATTACAAATTTGATCACATCGAGTGTATTAACCTTGTCTTACAATTGGGCATTTTTTTCCAATGCCGGTGCATAAATTTGATGCTTCAATGCATACCTGGAAAACCATGCTACTCGGAATGACGTTAATGTAAACGTTGCACATCTTGGAGTATTGGTTTTCTTAAGTACTTAGTCGAAAATAGATGAAAAATACATTTACAAAAGGTATCCAAACACTCGTATGATGTTTGTTGACCCGTGTGTAAGTATTCATCAAACGCATTGGCGGTACAACCGTACGCCAATTGACGTACGGCGAAAGTGCACTTTTGGTAAACGTTAAAACCAAGTCTATTGGTTGTGTCTCAACCTTGATAAAAATATGCAAAATATGGAGGCAGCGGAATTTGGGAATACGGTATTATACTCTGACATATATGGATAAATATAGCCTTGCTTATCCGATAACGTCGTTGAAAGATTTTCGCCGAAAATATTGGGTTCTCGGCGAAGTAGTCTAGAAACAAACGTCCGTCCATTGCTTCACGAGATCTAGGTAAGTATCGTCTTAGTGCTCTTGGTGAATGGAATGAACTTTCGTGTTCGTCGTCCGAATCGGAGTCTATCGAATTAACGAAATTGAGTGAAGCAGCCGAATCGAAAACAGCCGTGAGCACTTGCAATTCTTCAATATCGGAATCAATTCACAATTTGATAAAATTTGGTTGGAATTAGATAGATAATAGCTATATAAAATGTAGTAGAAAGATGGTGAAAAAGTTTGTGGATTTAAGGTTTGGTTATATGTGTATTTATATTGTGTTTGGGATAATAAAAAGGTGAAAAATTATTAAAAAATTTATATATAATGTTTATTTTATTTATTTACCAACGGTCACCTAAAAAGAAAATAAAACAATAAATCGTAAATGGGCCCCACAATCTCAAACTCGCGGAGCGTCAAATAACTGACCTGAAAATTGACGGGGCCGTGTCATTGAAGTTGGTTCCGTCGGTTTCAACCGACACCCAATCAAGTGAAGTGTTGGGTGTGCTCTAAGATAAAAACATGAAAAGGTAAAAGCAGTCAAAAAAGCATAGGCTTGGCCACCATTGACGACCACCTTGCATTCAAAGCATACAAAATTTAACCCTTCAAAATTAATGACAGCTAAATGTGGGGTATGGACATGGTGACAAAGCTAACACCTAGTAAACGAACTACTGTGTAAAACAAGCGATGCAATCACCTTTTTACCGAACAAACAAAGTAGCTAACAAATATAATCCACACCCGACCTGGGGTGTTTGGCCTAGCTTATGAAAATGAGCTTATTGCTTTTTTGGCTTTTTAGCTTATGATTTCAAAAGCCCTTTTGAAAAAGCCTCAACTTTCTAGCTTCACAAAAAGAGCTTTTTACCTTCTAAAAGCTAAAAGGCTAAAATGATGTTTGGCAGTTAAAAAGAGCTTTATGAGTTATGATAATGCTAAAAAGCTAAAAAGCTCCTCTCAAAAGCCAAGCCAAACACCCTCCTAATATAATAGCGTTTTCAATGGGGAGTTTTTTTCAGGTTTTTTTTTATTAAATAATGAATGGCAATTTAATCTTTAAACATTGTTGAGTTTAATTTTAAGATAAAATAAGAGATGTTTTGTATATAGTTAATATTAAGGGTTTTGTTAACGTGTGCTCCCGTGACACACGTTAAACCGCAATTATTGAATTCCAAATTTCCTTAAATATTATCATTTGCATTTAATATTCATTAATTCTATCTAATATTACCTTATTTATACACATATTAATTACAAATTATGATATTTAAGGAAATTTAGACTTCAATAAATGTGGTTTAACGTGTGCCACGGGGACACAAGTTAGCAAAACCCTAATATTAATATAAGACACACACGTATATATATATATATATATATATATATATATATATATATATATATATATATATATATATATATAAGGGAAGGATTAAGAGGGAGTTTCAAAATTTGAGGAAGGAAAGAAGCAAACCTCAACTACTCATTTTCTCACATCTTCTATATTCATCTACAATACTAATCTCATCAATTTTCATCTAAATTTCAAATTAAAGCATGTAATTCAAAGATTCATCAATCAAAAACGTTATAAATCTTCGAATTCAACCATTCATACATATCTTCAATTCGTCATAATTCAAAATTAGAGTAACTTTTAGGTTTTTAAGAAAATTTTGATTCGGTAATAAAAACAATAAAATCAAATGAATTTCATCATACAAAACTTGTAACAAGTAATTAATCAAATTATGATCATCATTCCAATCAAATTTCACAAACTTAAAAAAAATCTCAGAACGTTAACATTCATTTGAAAAGCATGTTGCTCAAAATTACAACTTAATATTTTTAAACCTTCATTTATGATAAATAGTAACATATATATGTTATGGAAAATGCTATACGTAGCCCTTAGGGCTATAAATAAGAAATTCAGATACGCATTAAATGATTGTACCTTGATAATAACCACTCACCCCCTGAATATAACTTCCTTCAACCAACTTGATATACCACCTTTTTATGCATGATCTAACTCTTAAACATAGCTCTTAGGGCTATAAATAGCAATATCTATATGTTATTAATACACAATTGAATGTGATAACATAACATTCATCAGTGTATAATAATTTATATGAGTTACCATTCATTGTAAATGAATGTTATAACGTTCATTAGCATATGATACCATATATATTTGTTAATATGCATTGTAAATGAATGTTTTATGTTCATCAGCGTCTAATAACACGTATAAGTTAATATTCATCACAAATTAATCTTAAAGATCAAAAAATGAGATATTAACATTCATTTAAGATAAATGTTAAATAATACACATTATTATAACAATGATGGATTCTATGTTATAACTTTTATCAATATATTATAACATATATAATTTAATATTCAACATAAATAAATGTTGAGGAATATTAAATTGTAATTTTGATTAACATGCTTTCCAATTACAGGTTTAGAAATATTAAATTTGTAATTTTTATTTACAAGTTTGCCACCGCGTTGACTTTTGAGTTGACCATAATGTTTGGCTAAGAATATTTTTCCTCCTTCCCCCTCTTTTTACTTCCCTCTTAATCTCCATTATACATATATATATATATATATATATATATATATATATATATATACATATATATATATATATATATATATATATATATATATATATATAGGATAGTGATCAAGAGGGATGTACTTTTTTTAGGGATGGGGGAAACGTTATTATTCATCATAAAACATCTTATAATTATCAATTAAAACATCAACAAAAATTACTTTTACCAATAAATTGTAATCGAAACCGATGTTATAAAGAATATATTAACAAATGAATTTCATTTTTAAGTCTTTCATTAGTTGATGAATATTTATTTAAGAAATTGTTAACATTCACCATGATAAATGTTAACTAATATTCATTACGATGAATGTTAAAACATCACATTGTTTGAAATGTTTTAATTTTAACATTCATCACAATAAATGTTAACTTACATTCACCGCGATGAATATTAAAGATTTTAGGTCTAATATTCATAAATTGATGTTATAACTTGCAGAAATTCATCACATAAATTGATGTTATAACTTATATTCACCGCGATGAATATTAACGATTTTAGGTCTAATATTCATAAATTGATGTTATAACTTGCAGAAATAATTGATCAAGGAAGCTTAACTATAACACCTCAAAATCCAAAAAGTATTAATTGATAAAAGTGAAAATGATTGTTTTAAGTTATTATTGTTTTAAGTAATATAAAATAATAATAATTGTAAGTCGGTTTTAAAGTTCCAGACAATAGTAACTACGGGGAGTAAAAAGTTAAAGAAAACTTATATTATGCACATATATATGTCAGCTCACATATATACATACTCATCGACATACATACACATCTATATCCAAAATTATCTTTCCAGAAAGAAAGAAACAGAGAAAGAAAGAGACAGAGAGAGATTTTGAGGGAGAAAAAGAGAGATCGATGCAGAGAGAGATATATATGGAAAGAGATTTGCAGGAAGCTTTCTAAATATTAAATTAACCTAGATCAATTTGAATTCTAGCTTCCTTAACCATAGTAATCAAGGTATGATCATGAATTTCTATCAATCTTAACTTAGAAATGAGTTTTTGGATGAATTCTTAGTAATTAGTTATTTTATTTCAAATTAGGGTTTATGTATGAGTGAATTGTTGTTAATTAAATCACTAGTGATGATTATTAACTCGATTACAAGTTAGAAGTGAAGATTTAATTGTAAGGTTTATGATGAAAGTTATGGGTTATGATGAGATTTGTAGAAATAGTGATAACCCATTTTAATTGTTAGTCAAAGAAGTTATTATGATGTTTCTTGCAATGATTAATATGATAATACAAGTAATTAGATTATGGAAATGGTTATCGATTTAGTAAGAAACATAATAGTTAGTTTTGTTATAACCATTGAAAGAGAAAAGGTTAAATTGTTGCAAGTTAGTCATAAATCAATTGAACTATGATTGAAAGGTGATTATGGTTTCATGAATTAATGATAACTCAAGTGATTAGTAGTTGAAAGAGTCGTTATAATATGATTATAATAATGAAATAGTGATTAGTTTGATTAAAAGTTTAGTTTGGTTAACCCTAATGGGTGATGGGTTAATCGTTGTGATTAGTTGATTATGATGATTAGTAGTTGCTAAATATGTTGTTATGTTTATATGTAGTACGATAAGTACTCAAAGAAGTGGTCTTCATAATCAAGCGATAAAGTGAATAATTGCCTAAAGAGCAAATGTGAGTAACATAGGAATTAAATGGGTAATGGTTGTGTGTTCCGGATTGCATACGTGCAAGAGGTTCACATAATCAATGAAAGTGATTAGTTATACTTTATTTTAATGATTGTTGTTAATCATTGTTGCTAGTTGTTAATTAGCTTGATTAGTAAATTGTTGATTAGTATGAAAAGATGTGAAATGTAAATAGTAAAGATTAGTTGTAATGAGATTAATTGTAATAATTGTAAGATGTGATAAATAGTTGAAATAAGTTGTTAGTAGTTATTCAATAATAACATATGATCAGATTTGCTAACTTATGTTATCCTTTGTAGTGATTAGATTAGCTAACCAAGGTTAGCTATGTGATTAGGTTAGCTAACCAAGGTTAGCTATGTGATTAGAGCTAACCAAGGTTAGCTATGTGACTAGATTAGCTAACTCTTGTTAGCTATTGCGATTAGATTAGCTGACCAAGGTTAGCTATTGTTGTAATTAGAGTAGCTAATTTAATTAGCTACAGTTGTAATCAGATGATCAGATGTTGCAGCACATGTACCCAGCAGAAAGATGAAAGCAGATTCGATCAGACAAAGATTTGGTTCCATGGTTGCTCAATAGTATTTATTTATGCAAATATGTATTATTGATATTTGCTATATGTTGATTAGTTTTATGAATTAGTCATATAATTACTTATGTACTCATTAAGCTTTATGCTTACCCCGTTTAGTGTTTTATGCTGTAGGTGCTTGGTTCGGTTGAACCAAATAGATAGAACGAGTAGAGCATGATTGCAGGAAGATAGCGTGGAATGGAACTTGCTTATGGTTAGACAAGCTTCTTATTCTTTTGAATTGTTGTTATGAATGCCATTGTGTAAATCGCCCAAAATGAGTTTTATGATACAAATTAGTTAAAGTGTAAAGTGGTTAAAGATTAATGATGTACACCTTTGACTTAGCAAAGTCAAAGTTGAAAAAGGGAAAGCAAATGATTAGTAATAAAGTATATGTGTCATGAATGGTAAAGAAACGAAATGGGGTAAAGTGTTGAAAGTAAGTTTTGGTTGACTTTGATGTTGACCTATAGTCAACTATGTTGAAATGGTCAAGTGTGTGTGAAAGGTGTAAGTGAAAGAGTCAAAGTGATGTTGAAATGGGAAAACGGGTCAAAAGTGTCCAATGGGCATTAATTGGGTCAAAGCGTCAAAACAACCCATGGTATAGGTATGACACTTATTTCTATTGGCTTAAGTGTCAAATGTATGGTAGTAAGTGTTGGCTAAGTATGAAGAAAAAAGAGAACTGGTTTATGATTTGACGTGTTAAGCAAAAGTGCCAAAAATGGTCATAAATTGAATTACGGTCCATATAGTTAACGCGTATTTTGAAAAAGTGTAAAAAGGTAAACCTTCATTTTAATATAGTGGAGGTTCCTGTAAAATTTCAGATTCTAACTCTAAACGAGTAAAAAGTTATGCGCGTTTGAATTTCGTATTTTGGTAACAAGATTTGCAGGTCTGCTGCAGGTAGGGAGTACCCGGCGGGTAACCTCCCTACCCGGCGGGTAGTAGTTGCCCGGTTAGGTTATCCAGCCGGGTAAATGCATTTAGACGGATAGAGCTAGTACAAATTTGGACAGAACTTGGAGGTCGTTTGAGGCTAAAGGTACCCGGCGGGTAACATCTGTACCCGACGGGTAAAGACGTTACCCGGCGGGTAACACCCAGTCACAGTAACTTTTATTTTAAGTTGTAAACGATTAGTACAAATATTTTACAGACCTAATACGCTTCCAATCCAGTCTTGTAACATTGTTAAGAGTATTTTCAGTATGTATAAAAACAAAAGAAATTCAGATTTTTAGGGCGTTTCATTAACATACATAGCATTGATTCTGCTTAACATTTAATAAATTTTAGTTTGTTTTTGTGAGATTTATATAGGCGAATGTAATATGTTTCTTGATGAATAATAACGTTTCCCCTTCCCTCAAAAAATATAATTCCCTTTGGATCATTCCAATATATATATATATATATATATATATATACACTTCAAACACTTATTTTTCACACATATAAAATATCAATTATGCTTTAAGGTGTTGTACTGTACAACTATGTAAATCATATTTGTGGTGTACGGCTAAAAATATGTGGTGTACAAATCACTTCTCTTTATATAATCCTTTGTGTAAAAAGGAAACTTTTTTTTACTGTTATTAGCGATATTTTATAAATTGTAACACCTCAAAAAGAAATAAAAACACCAATTTTTTTCTCCCCACGATATATCAATGAAATGCGAAGGTTAAAAAAATTGCATATGTTATAAAGTGACACTTTTCTAGCTAAAAATATTAGTTTGGTCATTGTAACCTTTTCGTTTCTAGTAGTTAATAGTTATAATATGATAAGGTTGCAACAATTTAAAGAACAATGTGTGTGTTCATAATCTTGGGAAACATAAATTGTAACAACTACTGTAGCAATTTATACGTTTTATTAAATAACTAATGTACATATATATGTACAAAACATAAATCATTCTATAACGATCAAATATATACAAAACACGGAAATGGGAGATTATCTAGATTGGAAAAGTAATATAGAAATTATAGAAGTACAGGTCTTACTAGTCGTATATTGAATTGTAATTGAGTTGTGTGATTTAAACAAAAAAAACTTTATATAAAAGAGATGATGAACTTGATCTATCTATCCATAAACCTATTACAAAATAACCGGAATTGAATTCCCTCATTCTGTAAGATGATAACAAAAAACTTCAAATTAACAAAACTATAATTGAATTAAAGTATGTTATCCTAACTCACTCAAAGTTAATTTATATATATATATATATATATATATATATATATATATATATATATATATATATATATATATATATATATATATATATTGAGATGATTAAGATGAAAAATAAAAAAAAATTTATAAATCAAAATTGGAGGGAAAAATAGATTAAAGGATGTCATGAATTTAGGCTATAACAAAAAATTGGGTTTTGATAAATACAACACACAAATTCATTCATACACCAAAGTTGTACCATCAAATACTTGTACTGTTTACTTTAAATGTTATACACTGTGTTGTATGAATCAATTTGGATGTTGTATTTATCACCTCCCAACAAGTGTTATCACATGACACATTAGTTTAGATTAAATTGGTTATCATTCTAATTTTATCAATTGCCTTATTATATTAAACGAGTAGTTTTTAACCCGCACGTTGCGGCGGAACAAATATACTTAAATTAGCTTATGTAATAATTTGGTTTATATACAACTTAAAAGTCAATGTTCCGTATGTAGTCAAGTTCATATATTCGAATGGTTTAGGAGCTATGTATGAACGCATACGTTATTTCATTGATCAATTATTTTATCGGGTAAGACAATATAAGTATCTAAAGTGTTTACCCTTTTTGCCTTAGAATTAGATGTATATAGTTTTTATTTATTGATTACAAATTCATTTTAAAATTGTTCAAGATTTATATAAGTAGTTTAATGTATATGACCATATGTCCATATCCATATAGCAAAATTTCAAAAAAAAAAAAATTAGAAGATTTTACCAATACTTATTTCTCTTATTTTTTCATGACACCTACACACACACACACATAAATACACATAATCAACTCATCTTACAAAACCTCTTATTGATCATGAATAATTTCTTACTATCCTTTTATAAATATCATAATAATATACACTATCTGATTACTCACAAAATTTGTGCTACATACCACGTATCTCATGATCAAAATTTGAATACATGCTTCAAACTATGAATACATGCTTCAAACTTTGAATACATGCTGTATAGACTTTCTCATATTTACATTACATATATGTCAATTCACTTTGAGGTATTTGATTAAAGTCCATCAAAACTGTGTATGCTAGTCACATTCAAATTGTACATGCTTATATGAAGTTTTTAATAGCTAAAAAAACTTTACTTTGTCCAATTACATTTGAGTTATCGTTTCTAATATCGATCTGATTGTCAAATTAATCATTATATTGGTACACATTCTATAATAACAGTTAGCATTCAAATTATGACATAGTAACTCATTTAATCTAGGTTAATAGTGCAAGTTGGGTCAACATGGTTTTCATTTTATTAAGAAACTATAAATAATTATCCATAATTAATGGCAGTTAGCGTTAAATAAAATAAAATTATATTTTTAATATTATTTCAAGTTAATCAATCAATAAAAAACATCACCTTAATTAACCGAGTGTTTGAAAGTTTAGGTAAAATAGGATATATGCAATTTAGAAAACATACAATTTACAAATTATATTAAAATATACTAATCAATAATTTTGAAAGTTGCGACTTAGTGACTCACTTACACTAATCGAATAGTGTAACTTGTAATTAATCGATTTGGCTTCTTATTAGAAAAATTGTAAATGATGATCAAACGAAAATGACACTTATCGTTAAACAAAACACATATAAACTTTTTTTTCTTACATCGGGTTAAGTGATTAATCAAAAGACATTACAATGATCAATCAAGTGTTTAGAAAGTTTATTAGGAGTATATGCAATTTACAAAATATACTATTTATAAATTATAGATAATAATTTTGTTTATGAATGGTAGAATAAAATACAAAAAATTTAAGCTAAATGATATTTATAGTTATTTGTATCACTTTACCCCCACACACATTTTTTTTTAAATAACCATTGCCTATCCTCACCAACTCTCATATTTATCACATGCTACTCATACAACTACATTATTTTCCATTAAATAAAAATTTTAAGGAAAAATAAACAAATGTCAATATTTTATTTGGTTTGTTACTGTGACACCCGCTAATTTAGGACTATTATTAGTGCCTAAACTACTTGTAATTACGTGTATTTAGTTTTGTATTAATCTAAATATACGTAACATTTTGTGTAATTACATACACGTATTCGCGATTTATTTAAATCGTACACTTATGAATCGGACGAGGTCCGACACTGTTTATTATGGACGTTGGTGAAAAACTGTTAAAATAATGTGGAATTATCCAAACAAACATTATTTACTATAATATATTACAAAAATATATTACGCAACTATACGTTTAATTAAAACGTAACCTTACGCGATAAAAACGTGCGAAACGTGCCCGACACACGAAATAAACTTAAGTTATATTTTTATAACTTCATAATAAGTATTTTGATAAAAATACTTCGGTTAAAGATATCGCGATTACACGCGTACAATTAAAATGTTTGAAAATGTTACACGATTCTAATAAACGCACAATTCGCAACCGACGACCGAACAAAAACTCGAATATTATTTTGGTAACTTAGAATATACTACTTGAGTAAAACTATCATTGAAAATATCATGTTGTGAATCGTTAACAAAACGTATAATATAAGACGTTATACGATTAATTAAAATGTAAAACGATCGGGTAAACGGACACGGGACAATACGTAAAGTTTGGGAACAAGAAAATGATCTCCCACACCCCCTTGGGGGCCCACAAAACCGGCCAAAGGGGAGGGAATGGCCTCCCATGCCCCCTTTGCTTGTTTGACTTAAATCCTCACCATCACCACCATACTCTTTCAACCACACTCACACTCTTTCTAATCTTTCACTTCCACTTCTCTCTATGCTCTCTCTTCCTCTTCTCTCCCACTGAAAAATGGCAGCCCAAACCACCACCAAAAGCCACCTAAAAACGCCTTGGATCGCAACACTCGATTGGAAGAAAACGACCACGAGAACGCAAGCTACGTGCCCATCTTTTCCGTTTCTTCATACTCCATTATGAGGCTCAATAACTCTTAAAATTTACATACATAATGTTTATTTACATGTTATGTTGCTTGTCTAGTTAAGAAAGGTCCAAAATATAAGTCGAAACATGTTTTAAAACTCGATAACATATGTTTATGTTTCCTGTCCAGAAATTTCAGCTCACAAAAATAATCATATAAAATCGTACACATAAGATAAATGCATGAAATAAACGCCAAAATCTTCGTATTTTCGTTGTCTACAACTTTCGTGTTTTGCTCAAAGCTTAGAAATACACCAATTCTCCTAGAAAACCTGATTTGTACGACTATCACTGTTTTGGCAGGATTTTGGACCCGACACCTTTCGATTTTTATTTAACTAACTAAATGGACACTATAATTCTTGGAAAAATTAGATTAGGTACTAGAGACCTAGTAGAACCTATAGTAATTTTTGTAGAACTTTATTTGGGTTAGAAATCGTTAAAAGCTAGAGGCGAAACGAACCGACAAAACCGAAAACTTAAATAAAGGGGCTGTTTTTGTCATTTCACGAAACCGACACTTCGGGTCGACCATAAAACGTAACGACAATTTTATAAAGCTTATTTAACATATTTAAGGCTTCCCTAAAAGTTTCGGGTCAAACCGAGGTCGTTTGTCCACGTTCTCGTCAATGTTAAAACTGATCAGACCTTAGCGTCGCATATGGACCAAATTATCTGCGACACTCACCCGAGTGCCGCAATAGTATGTGAATTCTATTTTATGCGGCACTGACCATAAGTGACGCAACCTTCGAATGTTGCCTTCTACAACACTGAACTAAATGACGCATAAATCCAAATGTTGCTATCTGCGACACTACTATTGAGTGACGCATTAATTAAATCATAATCTGCGACACTTATCTAAGTGCCGCAACCTAGTGACGCCTTTTGCGATACTTCACCGAATGTCGCTAATAACTCTGAACTTTCCATTCTATGCGACACTTGCCTAAGTGTCGCCAACAATTACTAAGTGACGCATAGAGTGTCGCGTAAAACAGAAACTTCAAAACTAGTTTTCACACTAAGTGTTTAACACCTACAACCTCTAAACACTTTAAATATACCTTATAAGTATACGCTACACTTGATTTCACGTGAGTTACATTTGCTTACGAGTTTACACTCGCACGGAATTACACCCGAACAACGATTACAAGTCACGATACAAACGATTAACTAATGTATATACATTACAAGGTATACAACACTGTGATTTACATGATGATAATATTTGAATTATTATTACACCTCCGTCACCAACGGGCCACATTTAATTGCGAACAATTACAAACGTACAAACAAAACACTTGGACATTTCCTAGTTGAGTGGACAACTAGCATGGGTGATCATTCGTGACACCAACTTACTCACTTACTTGCTTACGACCTTGTGCGTTTCGGATGCCACAAGGTTGCAGGGTTCGGAGAACCACGCTACGGAATTACATCCGACACATACTTACGGACTTACATCCGCTATACTTGTTTGCTTAGTCAAACATACTTGCTAGACTCAGACGAGTCTTACAGCCCCACTTTTACTGTTTTCTACTTTGGGGTGAGATAATTGCTACCGTTTTACGTATGAACACAAGTACTGAACTGTTTACACTACTTTCACATACATTACATGAGTTACTTTTATCCACTGAAAGCCTCCTATCATAAGTTTTTAGATATGGACTTAAGCGCGATTACTAGTAGATGGATCCATTTGGGACTGACAATCCCAGCCTGGGTAGTAGCGCTACCACGGATTACACCGTAGAAACAGGCATATTAGTATTTGTTACATATGAGTGTTCGGATAGCACTTACGTGGGTACGTGATACTATACTTGATTGTACCATTCACACTACACTGTTAAGCTTCAACTTGTGAGCTCATGGTAATTGTGTTGATTTACTGATTTACTGAATTACTAAATTACTTACCTTGTTCGAGGGTAATACTGGTACTTATTTGTGGTTCATACATGATTTACTTTACTAAACTTGTAAGATTCACCAACCTTTTTGGTTGACACTTTTTAGCATTTATCTCAGGTTTACAGCAGCAATAGGACTGCACACCCACTGGACTGATAGCTCGAGTCGCATGCATGCATACTACTTTTGGAGATTATTTTGCATTACTTTTTGTTATATCAGTTATGTATTAGAATCTCTAGGAAACTATTTTCGAACTCGATACTCGTTATCCTGATTTAACAATGTAATACTTTTGTACTATTGTACGACGTTGCATATAGATGTCGTTTGCTTTACTTTGGTGCTTGATTATTGATTAGTAACACCCAAAGCTTGTTTCTGCTAAACAGAGAATTTGGGGGTGTTACAGATTGGTATCAGAGCCTGTCGCACCCCCAATTTATGATGCGGAAGCGGTTCAGGTCGGGGCGCGACTAATTACATATCACAGCACATAAGATATAATGAACGACTCTATATGCGTCGTTTTACAACTTGTATTGATAAAATCAAAGTTTACATCAAAAATATAGTTACATTAGCTCGGTTAAAATTGAGAGATTTAAGTACATAATTAATCTATACAAAATATAATAATGCAGCTAAATCTCTGATTGTTTGCATGCTGACTCGAGCTAATTGATCCTGATTGAGCAGTCCAACCTACTGCTGGTTACCTGTGATACATGCTAAAATGGGTCAGCGAAACGCTTGTGAGCTCACAGGTTTGTAAGTTAACACATATTTGTATGAACCGCAAGATTTATAATTGAATTTAAAATGCAATTAAGCAAAATAAAAGTTATACGGCCATGAGCACATAGTCTGAGCTTAACTTGAGTGTCAGGTCCAATTAAGGAAACCCAACTGAATGCCTCCTACGAGTGCCTAATCTACACTCGTCTTCCCAAATGCTAATACGCCCGTTTGACCAGTTAGTGCGTGCTAACCCGGACGAGGATTGTCAATCCTATATGATATCATATACTAACATTCACGCTACAAATGTATTACCAGACTATGCTATGGAGGGCTTTAGTGATTAGTTGAAAACAACTCATGTAGTATTTGTTTGATTTGTACTTGCGTTCAACATGTAAATAAAACAAGCAATGTAATCACACCCCTGTTTGAAAAGCTGTAAAATAGGGGCCATGAGACTCACCTGAGCCTTGAGTGTTTATCGAAATAACTTGAATTGATTAGCTGTGAATTGATGTCCAAAGACTTGTAACCTGAGGGCGTCCAATACGCGCGATGGTTATTAATTGAATAGGTATCTTAAAAGACTACCTTTGTAGTTGTTCGTTCAACTATAATGTCCAAATTATCCCCATTTGGTTGATTGACTTGTCCAAATTACTACGATTTGGTTGATTAACTTGATTTTAGAAAGGGTGTACGGCCCGTTGGTGATTATTTGTAATAATAATTTTCAACATTATTATTTTGATTTTGAAGTGTTGTACTTAAAAAGTGTTTACAAACTTTTAGGTGACGGGGGTCCGAGGGCAGCGCCCATGGTTAGCAGGGTTCCAGGGGTGGCAACCCCTGGCGGGGTCCAAGGGGCTGGCCCCTGGTTGGGGTCGAGATGCTAAGTCAGCTCGAAAAAATTTTATTTCTACTAAATTGCTTTGGTGAAAAACGCATCTGGACTTGAATTTGGGTGAAATCAAGTGATAAAATTTAGGTCTCGACACTTAGTAAAAATGAGTTGTAAACATTCTACTTTCAGCGTCACTTATAGCGACACTCAAGGGTTTAGGCGACACTTACGAAGTGTCGCATGAAATGACGGATTCTGATCTAATGGCGTCACTTGTGCAAGTGACGCATAGAGGGCGACACTTAAGGAAGTGTCAGTTGTAAGTGTCGGTATAAAGGTCATGAGTCACTATGGTTAGTGACGGATGAAATCTGTTCTCGATTATAGGCGTCACTTAAACAAGTGACGCTAGAAGTGTCGGATATAGTGACGGATATTGAAAATGCGTCACTTAAGTAGTGACGGAAAAAGAGGGTTTTATGCGGCACTTAGGCAAGTGATGCAAGATTAGGGCTTTTAGCGACACTCAATGCGTCACTTAAGTGACGCACGAAGTGACGCTATACTGCAGTCGTCGTTGCGACACTTAAAGCTGTTGACGGATTTTTGAGCCAAAATCGAGTTTTCCGGCCATAGCTTGGTCCGATCCTTTTACCCAACCCATATATGGACATTTTAAGCTTATATAAACAACAAACATGTAAAAATGAGTGAAATCGAAGAGTTTCGAGTTTTTGTCGAAAACTTACAAAGTGTCGAAATGAAATTCCGAAAAGATAGAGTTGTAGATCGTTGCGTGGGGGTTGTTTTTCTCCAAAGAGCTTCGAGATTTCGGCGGCGTTTGGTGGTGTAATTTGGCGTTTTTTAGAGGTTATGGTGGTGTGGTGTTTGAGAGAGAAAAGAGGGAAGAGAAAGGAGAGAAAGATGAGAAATGAGGAATGGGGAGTGGGTTCCCCCATTTTGGGCAGATTTCGGTGGGGGCCCACCGGAGTGTGGGTCTTCACTTTTTAATTCCGTGTTTGCGCTCCGTGTGGTGTTCGTTTTTCCGATCGTTTTACGTCAATTTATATAATTTACGCGTTTAAATGTACTTTTTAAGTTGCGAATAATTACCCAATATTTTGTTGAAGTATTTTATTAATTGCGTTATAAAATATAACTTTTAACTTATGTTGTTTTGTTTACGCGTTTATTATTTTAATCGCGTGACCATTGATTGTATAATTCAAAATGAATACGAAATATTATAAAAATAATACTTTGGATATAATTGTGTTATTAAATAACGTTTATATTATTTAATCAAATTGTTCACCAACGTCCGTATCAATTGAATCGAATTACATTCGATTTGAAACTTGTACGATTTAATCAAATCGCATACTTGTATATATATTCAACAATATATAATACTTGATACACAAATTAGCCTAACACAGAACTAATTACATGTATTAAAACTTGATTAGGCACTAATTTCTAGTCCTAATTTGACGGGTGTCACAGAGCCTAAGGTTATAGCGAACTAGGTTGCATTAGTGGGCCTAGACTATGACCGTTAAGCAGTATTTCCTTATTAGGTATAACTGGTTCAGGGATTACATCATACGACTTTAATTTAACATAGCATGATCAACTATGTACAATTAAGGGAAGATGATGAGAGGTCTGAAACGGTTATGTTGAACAGGAATACACTAGTTGACTCTGACCACGAGAGAAACCGGACCTATACATGTGTGTACTAGAAACATTAGGCTATATGATTGATATATATATATATATATATATATATATATATAGGCCTCACAATACTTACTAAATGCTCTTGCCACAGACATGGCAGACATCCCTCCTCTAGCACCGACAGACGAGAACGACGAAGCTCAAACCTACCCAACTATAGTGTAGTTAACCGCTTTACCCCAAACTTCTACTGAACCTCTCTATTATATCACCGGAGAAGCACGAGTCACACGACATCAAAGAAGGGGTAACGGATCAGCTCGAGTTAGCCCTTACCACACTGGTAACACTTCAACTAGGGAAAACTATCCAACTTACCCTCGTAAGTGGGATTGGCTACTTACAACTTTGAACACCTGGAGGTCCGAGGAAGCCATACAGATTCCTGCTAACCCCATGGATATCTCCCCATATACTCAAGAACCAGTTCACCATACTGTTCCAGTGCTTGCCGCCCAACTACACCGCCATGAGGCAAGACTTGAAAGTTTGGAACAAGAACAATACATAGTACAAATGTACTGGTTACGCCAATCAGACGACCGCATCGCACAACTTTACCAAGAAAAGGAAGACGTGACGCGTACTCTAGAAATGGTTCATCAACAAGTGATCAACAACAGGGAAACGGTTGATCTCTTACAATCAAGATTAGAAGAATGTGAGCAACGCTCACAAGAAGCTGAAGAATACACTCTAGTGCTGGAACAACGACTAACTTTGGCTGAAGATAACGCCAGACAAGCCAGCAGACTTGCAGGAAATGTGGACCGACTGGTCACTCTAATGGAACGGATAAACCTGCGTCAAGACTAGAGTAGTCTTTATCTTGTAATCCGTTAACTATCTATGTAGAACTCGTGTAATTCGGCCGGATGTAATAATTCCCGGTATCTTTTGTAAACTGTAATTTGATAATCTTTTGAAATTCCTATGTCCTGTAATCTTTTGGAACTCATGTATTGTACGGGATCTAATCTTATTATCCAATGAATTATGGTTATCACTTCGTATCGTTGTATATTACTTCCTTGTATATATATTTGATACATCATAACCTTGTGCAACAATCTCACTTATCTCTCTTCCTTGATTTTTAAGCACTATGCCTCCAAGACATACGTTTAATCAAGCTGATGTCGACCGACTTATTGCCCAAGGGGTAGTGTCGTCCCTTGATCGGTCACGGTCGTCAACGCAACGGAAAGAGGACACGGCAGTGGAGTTTTAAATTTATAAGAGCTGGGGACCTAAGTTTTAACACGGCTGTATAGCAGCAGTATGACCTAGGGTCGTTCTTCAAGCTAATCGTATTGTGAAACGAGAGTATCAAGACAAGTTGTTTATTTTAGTGATGGGATTTTTAAAACAAAGTTTGAGTGGGTTTTTGTTACTTAGGTTCGTAATTTAAAGCAATAACATAAAAAGTAAATAAGTGAAAAATAGAAATAGGGATGAAATCAGTATGGAGGAAATGTGTTTGTTATGACTTCGTTAGCTTATGCGGGGGTGATGCTAGGGTTTTGATATGAAAACGTCTTTTAAAGGTTTGTGTCTTATTTGAGCTTAATTGTTCGTAGTGTAAACACTAGTACCCTACTGATTGGGGAAACCAATCAATATGTCACTGAATACTAGGCCAAATTGAGTCTGATCGGAGGAGGATGTTCAAATCTTCAACGTTATCCAGTGACGGAGTAACGACCCTTCTTGGAATGTTAGTTCCTGGGTGCATGAGATAGAGTAACATACCCACTAAAGTTCCGACCTTTCTTAACACTACGGGGACAACGAAGTCAGACAAGGCATTTAAGATTAAGACTTGGTTTTGGTGACTATTAACTTTATATTAATGGTTATATTTTAGTCTCGAGCTTTCATCACGGTGTACCATGTGATTATGCATTTCCACAGTTTTCCAGACCCAAGACATACTAACGGTGTACAGTGCAATTAAGCATTTCCACAATGTTCCAGATCTTTAGGTGTACTAACGGTGTACAGTGCGATCAAACATTTCCACAGCTTTGAAGTTAAACCAGGATGTGACACAGTCTTCAACCACCGGCATTTCCTTAGCTCCACGTATTTGTACTTCACCAAAGGTGTTTCCAACGTTACACGAAGTACAGTGCCATTTACCGTGGTCTTTCCGGGGTCACATACTTTGTGGTCACTCTAGACTAGTTTAAACTATGTTTGTATTATAGCCCAACCATCTATGATATAAACCAGCCCTCACTATTTCCCAATAAATCCCTGATTGATTCACGGTGTACTATACGAAAGGTTTTAAACAGTATTTCCACAGCTACGCAATTCAGACCATGTTTATAGTTTCAGAAAACATAGATAGGTAGTGACCGTTTGATCAAGGTTCGCGACTCCTTGTCATAAAGGTTCTAACCACGTTTAATTGGAGGAAAGGCGATTTGGTTTAGAAATTCATAAATACAAAATTAATAGATCACCGGTTTTCATTTATATAGTATAACTGGAAACATTATTTCCACAACGGATTGTGCCCACGACTTTCATATCTTCCACGTTCCGTACTACACACATAAGTGATGATTCCGGCGCTATACAAATGAAAGCCGTATAACGTTACCTCCGTTATTTCATAATGTTATCCAATTATATGTTTAAAGCAGCATCACCCCACACATATATAAACTAACTACATCATAACAAACACATAAGGAAACTACTCACTACGCATAATAACAGGTCCTAAATCTAGCATAATAACAATAGCAATTATCATTATAACAGATAAGGGAAGAAGTAACCGTTAATAAAGCGTAGATTGAATAAGCGTTTAGAGAGAGAGTACAAGCAGAACTTCCGCAATATCCTTGATAATATTACAATAAAAGCCCCTGGACTATTCCCTATGCTATTACAAAAGTAGCCCCTCCGTTAGTTTCAGTTAAATATTAACTGAGAACTAACTTGATCAAACCCTAATTTCTAAAGAGAGAAAGATAGGAAAGAGAGTTTAGAGAGAGAGAGAGTGTGTGAGAGAGAAAGTGGAAATGGAGAAATGAATGGAATGTTGAAGTGTGTGGAATGATGGAGGGGTGGCCTCCTATTTATAGGCAAAGCTTGAAATCAACCGTACAACTCGCGAAGCACGCACGTACAAGCAAACGAAGCACAAACGAGCAGCATATGGGGTACACAGGGCCGTATACGGCCTTCATAGGGCCGTATACGGTGTATAAAGGGCCGTATACGGTCTATGAAGGGCCGTATACGGTGTGCAAGGCCGTATACGGCTTCCGTCTGATTTCGTTCGTTGCTTAAAACGTCTGTATCTCCTTCGTTATGCGTCCGTTTGACCTGATTCTTTCGTCTGTGTCTTCGTAATTCCGTTACGCTTCTAATGGTGCCAATCTCACTGAAATTGGAAGTGTACAACTTTAGCATAGCCGAAATCACTTTATAGGAGTTTGTAACCGTCCAGTCTTTTCCGTCCTTTGTCCGATTTGCATGATTCTTGATTTTCTCGTCTCGATTTTACCTATTACATCATATCATAAGGTTAGAATATGTTTATCATAAGATAAATGAGGGTGCGAGAATTGGTTGCTGCTTATTTGCTCCGTTTTGTTTGTTATTCGGATGTTTTTACTGATTTTTGTAGCAACGTCTATATTTTGAGCACTTTAGTGAATTTTAGTAAATAATGATTGTTTTGGAATGTTTTCACTAAAGATGTGCCCAAAAAGTGTGGCATAATGGCTTTGAAAACATGACTTTTTGCGTTACATCAAGTTATCCCACACTTAGACGTTGCTTGTCCTCAAGCAACACTCAGTTTTTGAAAACATTTTAAAACAATTTTTTTAGAGTGAGCTTCAACATTTTTAAGAGTTACCAATGTCAAATGCAAATATCATAGTTTCAAGAATTTAGGGGAAGATAAGATGATCCTTCCTTAAACAAGAAAAGATTCTCTTAGGCATACATCCAAATCTCATGATCTTGGAGTACACATGACTAGGCGATCTCACTAAAGGTGGTCACTCAATTCACTCAAAGTGTATCGGGTTTCCTATCAGTCTAGAACAAAAGAAATCGCTCAAATAGCCAGTCATGCAGCACTCATCGTCATAGGCTTGGTCGAGAATCGGATCTCCACCACTTAGGTGAGGACGGTGCTAACTATCCCAAGACATTCATGAGGGTTGTAGTGTTTGATGAGGGGTAAAGGGTATGGATAGTGGTGTTTTTGGGTTGTAGGGGCTGCTTATCTTAAAACAACTGAGATCATGAACAACTTTATTTTAGAACGGAGAGAAGTGGCTTTCGGTCTTCTATCAGAATCTTCTTTTGATACTTCAAAGGACTTCAAGCTTTATTCTTGCGGAACTATTTTTCTTTCTTTTCTTCTTTTTCTTCTTTTTATTTTCTTTTTCTGCTTTTGTATTTTTCTATTTTTCTTTTCTTCTTCAGAATTTCTTTGCCAGAGAATTTCCAAGGATATTTTTCTTCTTTTGATTCTTTCGGAAATCCCTTATCTTGAACGTTTCGAGTCTTTTCGCGGTGTCAATTTTACACACCAAGGATTCTTCAATCTTTTTGAGAGCACGAAAGGGGAAGGATAAGATATTCTAAAAGATGTTTCTCATAACCTCAGAAATTCTAAGATAAGTTTGGGAGTATTTTGGGAAGTAGGGTTTATTGAGGGTTTTATGAAACGAAAGGTTTAGGCTCAACAGGGTTTACTAGGTGGATCATCGATACTAAAAATGAGTATCGGAAGGGTTTTGGGCTTGAAGAGATATGTGAAAAGGGGTTTAAATCCTAGGGAATCTCAAGGTCATCTAATTGCACCTATACCGCGTACGGTACACACCAATGTGGTCTTGAAGCGTATGTCAAGAGCAAGTTCTAATTCAGAGATGCATGCATCGGCACACACAAGAAATGATTAGTGAAGCATTAAAGATAAATGCTATTAGGCTCAAGATACCTCACTGCAAATAGGGTTGTATGTGCTTCGTCATGCTTCCATCAGATTATTATTTCTTGTTTAAGCAATTTCTACCTTATTTTTCCTAGACTCCAAAATATATTACTCACATCTGAAAATAGGTCCTCTCAAAAGATATTTTAGCTCAAAATTAGCAGAGTTAATCAATAGATTTAGCTCATACTTTCAATTTTTTTTGAAAAATTTTGAAAAAATTTGAGGAACATTTTCTGAGTTTACTATTTCGGACATTAAAAATCAAAGAAAACTAACCAAGGTATTCTATACCTGCTATCCCACACTTAGAGGAACATTGTCCCTAATGTTCTCTTGAGTTGAGATTTACTGGAAGTAAAATCCCACACTTAGAGTTTGAACATGTAAGAAAATGTTTCTCAAGTGTTTGTTTTGGGCTGGAATCCCACACTTAGTGATAAGCTTAGGATAGAGTATAGACTACTTTAACAAACTAACAAAGCAAATAATAAACAGAATCATAAACAAAAGAGAGTAAAGGTTAAGACACTCCCCAGATAGCGAGCAGCAAAGAAGCTGAGAATCTGAATTTGCTGAAAAGAGATGTTGCCAAGATCTTTTTCTGCATTCATGAAGAGCGGCACAGCTTCAAGCGTCTTGCTATTTGGTTTTCTTCTCCATCCATTATTCCTTTTTGTGAATCAATCTCGTAAGTGTGAACACGTTGGTCGTACCATCTTACAAACTCACAGTATTTGCAAATGAAAAGATAAATCATCGTCTCAGAACTTGAAAAGATATTTTCTACTACAAATCATTTTTATAAAACATGTGTTTTTAAACGAGTTCGAGCATAATGCATAAAAGTAGTATGCAAGTACCTCAAATGCTCGAAACACACGAAGTATCATTTTTCAAATTGATTTCTTTATTTCTGATATGAGTGTTTTATTTGCAAATGAGTTGTAATATCAGAAAAGTGTTTTGGTGACGACCAAGTGTGAAGGATAGTCAGAGATGTATCTTCACTTATTGACACTGTTCTTTCTACACGTCTTATTGCACGGGTTGCCTCCCGAGAAGCGCTGCTTTTAGAGTCGAGAGCTCGACTTTGCCTTCCTTCAGATTTAGTTGGTGCTGGAACCACCAGGACCGGAAGTGCTCAGTAGTGGAATCCTGGGGTTGCGTGGGTATATTCTCAGAAAATGGCGAGCGATGATGTTGACGATGTTTGGAATCTCAGATGAAAATATGGGGAAACTCTGCAGATGCTGCTCTGTAATCTTTTTTATGTGCAGCAGGTCCCAAGTAATCTCCTTTACTGTGCTGGAGATAATTCCGCGGGATTTTACAAAAGAGAATCCATCAGCTTCAATCATCTCTCGTTCAGGATGGTATTGTCTGAGCGAGTCCATAAATCCAAAGAACTGAAGGTGTAAAGTCTCGTGATCTGCAATACTGGAGTTTACTCCAAGTTCTCGGATAGATTCATGAATACCTTGGATGAGACTGGTCTGGTAGTGGGAAAACGTGAGGTCGGAGTTCCTAAAGGTATTGTTCATCATGTCGTAGACCTCACGTAATCCGTAGTTGAATATTTGGCTGTGCTCTTCATAAGGTACTTCAGCGAAGATTTCCTTGATTCGATCAGTGAGGAAGTTCATGATGTTAACCATCGAACCTTCATGTATAGAAGAAGGGATGACACGCATCCTTTCGTCAGAACTCTCGTACTCGAGATCTTCGGCAATCTTGTGAGCGTGGTACTCGATGGTGCAGTCAATGTAGAACCGATGAGGAGAAGTTTCGTCGATATGATCATTCCTAGCCATAGAATCTAGAAGTCCCCTAAGATCATTCATCAACCGGATGTCTATGTCTGCGTCGGGATTCCCAGTAGCATTGTACATATTGCTGCGATAAGAATTTAAGAACTCGTGTTGCTCAGCAGAATATGGAAATGCGGATCTGAACAGTGTGTCATAGATCTTCC
Organism: Helichrysum umbraculigerum; assembly: GCA_949592205.1. Taxonomy (NCBI): domain Eukaryota; kingdom Viridiplantae; phylum Streptophyta; class Magnoliopsida; order Asterales; family Asteraceae; genus Helichrysum; species Helichrysum umbraculigerum. Next base: position 976,496 of record CATIUR010000001.1, read on the forward strand.
TGTACATGCGTCTTTGGTCTTCAAAGAACTCTAGCTCCTCAGGTGTTGGTCTAGTAGTGTGGTGCTCTCGTAGCAGCTGAGCAGCAAGGTCTTCGGCAAAGGCATTTAGGCGGTTGTGGAAAAATCTGTAATCTTGGGAATTCTCGGCTTGGTTGACCTTAGATTCGGCTATGATTTCCTCAATCAGGTTCCTTTGGTGTGGAGTGTAATCATTGGTGGAGTTAATGATAATGCTTGTCATCATAGGTATGTCGTTTTCGAATTCTTCAATAGCACTTATCATTTCCTCATGGTTGGAGATAGTCGGAAATTGGGGAGAAGCGGGAACAGTCGAAGATGCAAGAAGTCGGACAGACCGAATATCTATTGGAACATCAGTATAGATGATGTCATCGTCATCACTCTCCTCAGCTGGAGTATCCCTAGCCTGGAAATCAGGGAACTCAACAGTATGGGATGGTGGAAGGGAGTCATCAGTAATCTGAGATATCAGTTGAGAGGAATCCATCTCGATGTCTTTTTCCTCCTGAGAATCAGAATCACGGCTAGATCCGGAAGTGCTTCCCTTCTCGAACTGACTTCGAGGTGCAGATGTGTCAAAGGTTTGAATCCTTTGGGGAAGTCGGGACGCTTTATATGCTGCAATCTTTCTCAAGAGTTTGTCTCGAAGCTCTGGGTGCTGTGTGGATAAGGTTATAGTCTTCTCAATATTTAGCAGAGCGTCAAGTAGGGGAGACACGAGAGGTTTGGTGGGATTAATAGCTGATGCAATGAGTTTCTCTATGGTGAGACCAAATTCTGCATCGTGAGAGTAATCAGTCGGGGGATCTTCATCTGATTCATCTTGTGACAGAGGGATGAAGTTCTCAAGATTTTCGATTTGCATAATCTCTGATGTCGGTAAATATGAGTCAGGAAGGTATTGATGAGGTGGTGTGGACTGATATACTTCCTCGGGCTCTGATTCTTCCTGCTCTTCCTCGGATTCTTCCATTTCTTCTGGTTCTGTTTCTTCCATCTCTTCTTCATCTGGTTCTGTTTCAGGTTGTTCCTCTTCATCCTGCTCTGAATCTTCCTCCTCTTCTATTTCTTCCTCTGGTTCAGATTCTTCCATTTCCTCATCTTCTGATTCTGACTCTTCAGTAGCTGAGATAAGACAAGTATGCTCGTATGGCCTGTATGGTTCTGGCTCTGAATCAGAAGTGTCATCATCCGAAGTAACTCTGCCCATGGATATTGCGTATATCTCTGCATGCTCCATTATTGAACAGTCGGTCTGATCAATCTTGTATGATATTGTTTGTCCATGCGCTCGTAGACTGATAACCTGAGAATATACATCAATAATAGCACGTGCAGTATTCATGAATGGCCTACCTAGGATAATGGGTATGTTAATGTCTTCCTGTATATCCATCACTACAAAGTCAGTGGGGAAATAGAACCTGTCAACTTTTACCATGACATTCTTAGCAATGCCTTTCGGGTATCAGACTGATTGATCGGCAAGCTGGAAGCTCATTTTAGTGGGCTGGAGAGGTCCTAATTCTAATCTGGAGTAGAGCAAGTAAGGCATCAGATTGATACTAGCTCCAAGATCGGCCAAGGAGCGTATTGTGCCTGAGTGATAGATGGAACAGGGTAAGGTGAACCGACCCGTGTCTCCTAGCTTTTCCGGTAAGGCATTCTGGATGACGGCTGAACACTCGGCGTTCAGGGAGACTTTAGGAATGGCAGGAATCTTGTCCTTAGTTGCCAGCATTCGTCGGATGTATTTCGTACTAGAAGGGATTCTAGACACGGTGTCTAAGAATTTTCCATCAAGTTTGAATGACTTGGCATTGTACTTCTTGTGCAGGCGGTTAGGGAAAGGATTCTCAACCTCACGGTTCGGCGTGGGCATTGATTTGGTCTCAACTGGCTGCGGGACAGGAGAATGTTCCCTTGGAGAAGCAGTCATAGAAGGAGTTGGTTTATCAGAGTTTAAGGTCTTGGCTTCCTCGACGTGGGGGTTCTGAATAGTATTGCTTGGTAAGGTCCCTTGCGGTCTGGTATCGAGACGTTGGGCTAACTGACCGATCTGGTTCTCAAGGCTTTTCAGGACAGAGAGTTGATTTCGAAGGAATAGATCAGTTTGGTCTTGTCGAGCCGTAGTCTTTTGGTTGAAAGCGGTTTGACCTTGGATGAATTTGTTGAGGTTGACATCAGTACTCGTGACTGGAATGATGGTCTTTGCAGGCTCAGTAGGCTGGGTATCCTCAGTGGCGGTTAAGGGAAGTGGTTGATTGTATGGAAGTTGTGGTTGTTGGGTGTACGTCGGATATCATTGCTGAAACCTGGGCTGGAAAGGGGGTTGGTTATTCCGTGGAGGATATTGGTTTCTCGAGTTCTGGGTGGTGAAGTTCTAGCAAAGCCAGGCGGATTTTGAGGTCTGACAGGAAACTGGGCATAGTAGACTGAACCGTCAGTAGGATCTTCATACTCAACCTCGTATTCTTCAGCGGGATGGTTGGTACAGTTCTAGCAAGCCTGAACTTGGTGGATCTGTTATGGTGGTTTCTTCAGATCTGCTATTTGTTTTGTCAGAGTCTCAATTTGATCGCTCAGAGACTTAATGGCTTCAGTTTGGCGGGTGTTATTTGCGGAGATGGGTAAAGATGAGGATTGCTCATCAGACTTCCAATCGTGGTGATGCATCGTCATATCCTCAATCAAGCTCCATGCTTCATCATCAGTAAGTTTCATGAAGTTTCCTTGAGCTGCTGCGTCAAGATTGATGCGATGGTTAGACCTCGGTAGAAGGTGCACACCTTGTCAGTCTTTGTCATTTGGTGGTTTGGACATTTCCTCAGTAAACTCTTGAATCGCTCCAATGCTGAGTAGATAGATTCATCGTGGGCTTGTTGGAAGTTTGCGATGTCATTCTTTGCCTGAGTTTGTTTGGACGGGGGAAAGTACCTAGCAAGAAATTTATTACCCATGTCGGTCCATGAGGTGATTGAGCCGGTCTCAAGTCCCTCAAACCAGGTAGAAGCATGTAAAGCGAGAGAATAGGGGAACAAGTATAAGCGGATGATATCCTGCTCAACCCCATTCTGCTTATAGGAGTTTGAAACCTGAATGAATTTGTCGATATGAGCATTGGGATCATCACGGGGTAGACCGTGGAATTGGCAGTTATCTTTTATGAGTTGTACGATGTGGTGTTTAAGCTCAAAAGAAGCTCCGTCGATTACTAGATAGCTAATCGGTCCTCCTCGTCCTTCGATGGATGGTTTGGTGTTGTCGGCGAGAGTAACACGAGCGGCCATTTGTGGAAAACGGGAACGTCTTTCTTTGCGGATGGTACGGATAATCGACTCAGGATCGGGTACGAAAATGAGAGATTCAGATCCGGATTATCTGGTCGAATATCGTTGTGGGATATGGGAAGATATTGTCGGTTGGAACAAGGAAAAGAAAATAAGAATGGGAAAGAAGTATCACTAAATAGAAAACTCGTCTGGATGCTTCAGAGTCTTACGATTAACTCCCCAGCAGCGGCGCCAAAAACTTGTCGTCCCTTGATCGGTCACGGTCGTCAACGCAACGGAAAGAGGACACGGCAGTGGAGTTTTAAATTTATAAGAGCTGGGGACCTAAGTTTTACCACGGCTGTATAGCAACAGTATGACCTAGGGTCGTTCTTCAAGCTAATCGTATTGTGAAACGAGAGTATCAAGACAAGTTGTTTATTTTAGTGATGGGATTTTTAAAACAAAGTTTGAGTGGGTTTTTGTTACTTAGGTTCGTAATTTAAAGCAATAAAATAAAAAGTAAATAAGTGAAAAATAGAAATAGGGATGAAATCAGTATGGAGGAAATGTGTTTGTTATGACTTCGTTAGCTTATGCGGGGGTGATGCTAGGGTTTTGATATGAAAACGTCTTTTAAAGGTTTGTGTCTTATCTGAGCTTAATTGTTCGTAGTGTAAACACTAGTACCCTACTGATTGGGGAAACCAATCAATATGTCACTGAATACTAGGCCAAATTGAGTCTGATCGGAGGAGGATGTTCAACTCTTCAACGTTATCCAGTGACGGAGTAACGACCCTTCTTGGAATGTTAGTTCCTGGGTGCATGAGATAGAGTAACATACCCACTAAAGTTCCGACCTTTCTTAACACTACGGGGACAACGAAGTCAGACAAGGCATTTAAGATTAAGACTCGGTTTTGGTGACTATTAACTTTATATTAATGGTTATATTTTAGTCTCGAGCTTTCATCACGGTGTACCATGTGATTATGCATTTCCACAGTTTTCCAGACCCAAGACGTACTAACGGTGTACAGTGCAATTAAGCATTTCCACAGTGTTCCAGATCTTTAGGTGTACTAACGGTGTACAGTGCGATCAAACATTTCCACAGCTTTGAAGTTAAACCAGGATGTGACACAGTCTTCAACCACCGGCATTTCCTTAGCTCCACGTATTTGTACTTCACCAAAGGTGTTTCCAACGTTACACGGTGTACAGTGCCGTTTACCGTGGTCTTTCCGGGTCACATACTTTGTGGTCACTCTAGACTAGTTTAAACTATGTTTGTATTAAAGCCCAACCATCTATGATATAAACCAGCCCTCACTATTTCCCAATAAATCCCTGATTGATTCACGGTGTACTATACGAAAGGTTTTAAACAGTATTTCCACAGCTACGCAATTCAGACCATGTTTATAGTTTCAGAAAACATAGATAGGTAGTGACCGTTTGATCAAGGTTCGCGACTCCTTGTCATAAAGGTTCTAACCACGTTTAATTGGAGGAAAGGCGATTTGGTTTAGAAATTCATAAATACAAAATTAATAGATCACCGGTTTTCATTTATATAGTATAACTGGAAACATTATTTCCACAACGGATTGTGCCCACGACTTTCATATCTTCCACGTTCCGTACTACACACATAAGTGATGATTCCGGTGCTATACAAATGAAAGCCGTATAACGTTACCTCCGTTATTTCATAATGTTATCCAATTATATGTTTAAAGCAGCATCACCCCACACATATATAAACTAACTACATCATAACAAACACATAAGGAAACTACTCACTACGCATAATAACAGGTCCTAAATCTAGCATAATAACAATAGCAATTATCATTATAACAGATAAGGGAAGAAGTAACCGTTAATAAAGCGTAGATTGAATAAGCGTTTAGAGAGAGAGTACAAGCAGAACTTCCGCAATATCCTTGATAATATTACAATAAAAGCCCCTGGACTATTCCCTATGCTATTACAAAAGTAGCCCCTCCGTTAGTTTCAGTTAAATATTAACTGAGAACTAACTGGATCAAACCCTAATTTTAGAGAGAGAAAGAAAGAAAGAGAGTTTAGAGAGAGAGAGTGTGTGTGAGAGAGAAAGTGGAAATGGAGAAATGAATGGAATGTTGAAGTGTGTGGAATGATGGAGGGGTGGCCTCCTATTTATAGGCAAAGCTTGAAATCAGCCGTACAACTCGCGAAGCACGCACGTACAAGCAAACGAAGCACAAACGAGCAGCATATGCGGTACACAGGGCCGTATACGGCCTTCATAGGGCCGTATACGGTGTATAAGGGGCTGTATACAGTCTATGAAGGGCCGTATACGGTGTGCAAGGCTGTATACGGCTTCCGTCTGATTTCGTTCGTTGCTTAAAACGTCTGTATCTCCTTCGTTATGCGTCCGTTTGACCTGATTCTTTCGCCTGTGTCTTTGTAATTCTGTTACGCTTCTAATGGTGCCAATCTCACTGAAATTGGATGTGTACAAATTTAGCATAGCCGAAATCACTTTATAGGAGTTTGTAACCGTCCAGTCTTTTCCGTCCTTTGTCCGATTTGCATGATTCTTGATTTTCTCGTCTCGATTTTACCTATTACATCATATCATAAGGTTAGAATATGTTTATCATAGGATAAATGAGGGTGCGAGAATTGGTTGCTGCTTATTTGCTCCGTTTTGTTCGTTATTCGGATGTTTTTACTGATTTTTGTAGCAACGTCTATATTTTGAACACTTTGGTGAATTTTAGTAAATAATGATTGTTTTGGAATGTTTTCACTAAAGATGTGCCCAAAAAGTGTGGAATAATGGCTTTGAAAACATGACTTTTTGCGTTACGTCAGGTAGCGAATGCTCTAGCTGCCCGATAGCAACGATCTGAAAGCGATGAAACCCTGAACAACACCCCTCCAGTAAACCATGCTCCTACAAAGACTTCTTAAATTGCAAACCCTTGAAATTCAAGGGAACCGAAGGAGCTATCGGTTTGATACAGTGGTTTGAGAAAACGGAATCTGTATTCCGAATTTGCAACTGTCCAGAAGACTGCCGAGTCAAATACTCCACTTGTACCTTCTTGGAAGGTGCTCTTACTTGGTGGAACACCTACATACAAACGGTGGGGATTGATGTTGCTTATCAACTCCCCTAGGGTGATTTAAAGAAAATGTTGAAAGATGAATACTGCCCTAGAGAAGAACTTCAGCAACTTGAGGTTGAGTTTTGGAACCTCGCTGTCAGGGGTAATGATATCGCAGGGTATACCACCAGGTTCCATCAGCTGGCACTTTTGTGTCCCACCATGGTCGATCCGGAATACAAACGGATTGAGCGATACATCTGGGGACTTCCTGCTCGAATTCAGGGAATGGTCACTGCTTCTAACCCTGGAACAATACAGAGTGCCGTCCGTATGGCACACAATCTGATGGCTCAGGTGGTTCGCCAAGGAACACCTGCTGGAAAGAATACTGGAGACCAGTCCTGGGATAACAAACGGAAATGGACTGGGAACAACAACCAGAACCAACAGTCAAACAAAAGGCCTGAGACTGTTAAGGCCTATACTTCGGGTTCTGATAACAAGAAAGGGTACATTGGGAACAGACCATACTGCTCTAAATGCAATCTTCATCATGACGGTTCTTGCCCCTGTAACAAGTGTAAGAAATTTAGACACTTGGCTAGGGATTGCCGCTCAAACACCACTAGCACTAACACTTCTGCACCAAAGACCTGTTATGAGTGCAACGGTACTGGGCATTTTAGAAAATATTGTCCAAAACTGAAAAGCAGCAACAACAACAACGCTCGAGGAAGAGCCTTTGTTCTCAACTCTGGGGAGGCCCGTCAAGACCCTAATGTGGTCACGGGTACGTTCCTACTCAACAATTTAACTGCTACTGTCCTATTTGATACTGGTGCTGATAAGAGCTTCATATCTGATAAGTTTTGTCCACTACTTGACACTACACCTGTTGCCTTAGATTCTAAGTACACAGTAGAATTGGCAAACGGCAAACTCATTGAGGCCAATAGTATGATACCTAATTGCACGTTAAACTTAGCTGATGAGCTATTCTCTATTGACCTTATACCTGTCGAGATCGGCAACTTTGACATAATCGTCGGTATGGATTGGTTATCCAAACACCGCACCGAGATTATCTGTTTTGAGAAAATCGTCCGTATTCCCCTCGCCACCGATGGAACTTTAGTCATACAAGGGGAGACCGGTGGGACGAGACTGAACATCATTTCATGTATGAAAACCCATAAATACTTGAGAAAAGGGTACCAGGCAATCCTCGCACACGTCATGGAGAAAAATTCGGAGGAGAAGCGACTTGAGGATGTGCCTATTGTTCGAGACTTCCCGGAAGTCTTTCCTGAAGACTTGCCCAGCCTACCACCAACTAGACAAGTCGAATTTTCTATTGATCTTGTGCCCGGCGCAGCACCCGGGGCACGAGCACCGTACCGTTTAGCCCCATCCGAACTTCAGGAGTTGTCTACCAAACTACAAGAACTCCTGGATAAGGGATTTATTCGACCAAGTTCCTCACCTTGGGGAGCCCCGGTCCTGTTTCTGAAAAAGAAAGACGGTTCTTTCCGTATGTGCATCAACTACCGTGAACTCAACAAACTAACCGTCAAGAACCGTTACCCATTACCTCGCATTGATGACCTGTTTGACCAACTCCAAGGGTCGAGTTTTTACTCAAAGATCGATCTACGGTCAGGGTATCACCAACTACGAGTTCGTGACACCGACATTCCAAAAACAGCTTTCCGAACTCGTTACGGGCATTACGAATTTCAAGTGATGCCATTCGGCTTAACCAACGCACCAGCGGTATTCATGGATCTTATGAATCGGGTGTGTAAGCCTTACCTCGACAAGTTTGTCATCGTCTTCATTGACGACATTCTGGTTTACTCGCGCAATGAACAAGAACACGCGCAACACCTGAAAACCGTTCTAGAACTACTCAAGCACGAGGAGTTATATGCCAAATTCTCCAAGTGTGAGTTCTGGATACAAACTGTACAATTCCTTGGACACGTGATTGACAGTCAAGGAATTCGTGTTGATCCTTCAAAAATTGAGGCCATCGAGTGTTGGTAAGCACCTACTACACCCACTGAAGTACGCCAATTCTTAGGACTCGCCGGATACTACAGGCGATTCATTGAAAAATTTTCGAAAATAGCACAACCTCTCACTGCACTGACTCAAAAAGAAAAGAAGTTCAATTGGACTGACAAACAAGAGTCAGCCTTTCAGTTGCTCAAACAGAAACTCTGCAGTGCACCTATCTTATCCATACCCGAAGGCAATGATGACTTCGTGGTATACTGTGATGCCTCACACCAAGGTCTTGGTTGCGTACCGATGCAACGAGACAAGGTTATTTCTTACGCCTCTCGACATCTCAAGGTCCACGAAAAGAATTACACAACTCATGACCTAGAGTTGGGAGCAGTTGTATTCGCTCTAAAAATCTGGAGACACTACTTGTACGGTACCAAGTGTGCAATTTTCACCGACCACAAAAGTCTCCAACACATCTTCGACCAAAAAGACCTAAACATGAGACAACGTCGTTGGGTCGAACTACTTACTGATTACAACTGTGAAATTCGCTACCATCCAGGCAAGGCAAACGTTGTTGCCGATGCCTTAAGTCATAAGGAACGAGTGAAACCCCTTCGAGTCCGAGCACTTAGTATGACTATACACAACGACCTGATAATCCAAATTCTTACCACTCAACTCGAAGCACTCAAACCTGAAAATGTCAGACTCGAGGCCTTGCGTGGCATGGATAAACAATTTGAAACCAAACCAAACGGGGCCAAATACTTCTCTAACAGAATCTGGTTACCAAGTTTTGTAAACCTGCGAGACATGGTGATGGATGAAGCTCACAAGTCTAAATACTCTATACACCCTGGCGCCGACAAAATGTATCATGGAATGAAAGAGTTGTATTGGTGGCCCAATATGAAAGCGGACATTGCAACCTATGTGAACAAGTGTCTTACTTGTTCCAAGGTTAAAGCTGAATACCAGAAACCTTCCAGTTTGCTACAACAACCGGAATTCCCACAATGGAAATGGGAGCAGATTACTATGGATTTCATTACTAAACTTCCGAAAACATCTAGCGGTTGCGATACCATTTGGGTGATCGTAGACCGACTCACTAAATCTGCTCATTTTCTAGCCATCAAGGAAACTGACAAGATGGAACGTTTGACACGGATCTACTTGAAAGAGATTGTGTCAAGACACGGCGTGCCCATCTCAATCATCTCTGATAAAGATGCTCGATTTACTTCTCACTTTTGGCAATCGTTACAAAAATCTTTCGGTACTCGATTGGATATGAGTACTGCATACCATCCTCAAACTGACGGCCAAAGTGAACGAACCATACAAACACTGGAGGATATGCTACGAGCCTGCGTAGTTGACTTCGGTAAAAACTGGGAGAATCACTTACCGTTGTGCGAATTCTCGTACAACAATAGCTACCACACCAGCATCAAGGCTGCACCCTTCGAGGCAATGTACGGTCGTAAGTGTCAGTCACCCATCTGTTGGACTGAGGTGGGGGATACACAAATCACCGGTCCAAAATTCATTCACGAAACCACTAAAAAGATCGTCGGCATACAAAACCGACTGAAAGCCGAACGTGATCGTCAGAAAAGCTAAGCTGACGTGAGACGCAAACACCTCGAGTTCCAAGTTGGGGATCGAGTAATTCTGAAAGTATCGCCTTGGAAAGGCGTCATTCATTTTGGCAAATGTGGGAAACTGAATCCCAGGTACATTGGACTATTTGAAATCCTTGAAAGGATTGGCCCAGTGGCATACAGACTGCAGCTACCTCCTGAACTCAGTAGCGTGCACTCCACTTTCCACATTTCTAACTTGAAGAAATGTCTATCTGATGAGACACTGATCATACCCCTTGATGAGATACACATTGACGACAAACTACACTTTGTCGAGGAACCCGTGGAAATTATGGACCGTGAGGTCAAACGCTTAAAACAGAGTCGTATTCCCATCGTTAAGGTCAGGTGGAATTCGAGGCGTGGACCTGAATTCACTTAGGAACGGGAAGACCAAATGTGATTGAAACATCCACACTTGTTCACAGACTCAACTCACACCGCGACTACGAGCTAATTTCGGGACGAAATTCTCCTAACAAGGGGAGAATGTGACACCCGCTAATTTAGGACTATTATTAGTGCCTAAACTACTTGTAATTACGTGTATTTAGTTTTGTATTAATCTAAATATACGTAACATTTTGTGTAATTACATACACGTATTCGCGATTTATTTAAATCGTACACTTATGAATCGGACGAGGTCCGACACTGTTTATTATGGACGTTGGTGACAAACTGTTAAAATAATGTGGAATTATCCAAACAAACATTATTTACTATAATATATTACAAAAATATATTACGCAACTATACGTTTTATTAAAACGTAACCTTACGCGATAAAAACGTGCGAAACGCGCCCGACACACGAAATAAACTTAAGTTATATTTTTATAACTTCATAATAAGTATTTTGATAAAATACTTCGGTTAAAGATATCGCGATTACACGCGTACAATTAAAATGTTTGAAAATGTTACACGATTCGAATAAACGCACAATTCGCAACCGACGACCGAACAAAAACTCGAATATTATTTTGGTAACTTAGAATATATTACTTGAGTAAAACTATCATTGAAAATATCATGTTGTAAATCGTTAACAAAACGTATAATATAAGACGTTATACGATTAATTAAAATATAAAACGGTCGGGTAAACGGATACGGGACAATACGTAAAGTTTGGGAACAAGAAAATGATCTCCCACACCCCCTTGGGAGCCCACAAAACCGGCCAGAGGGAAGGGAATGGCCTCCCATGCCCCCTTTGCTTGTTTGACTTAAATCCTCACCATCACCACCATACTCTTTCAACCACACTCACACTCTTTCTAATCTTTCACTTCCACTTCTCTCTATGCTCTCTCTTCCTCTTCTCTCCCACTGAAAAACAGCAGCCCAAACCACCACCAAAAGCCACCAAAAAACGCCTTGGATCGCAACACTCGATTGGAAGAAAACGACCACGAGAACGCAAGCTACGTGCCCATCTTTTCCGTTTCTTCATACTCCATTGTGAGGCTCAATAACTCTTAAAAGTTACATACATAATGTTTATTTGCATGTTATGTTTCTGGTCTAGCTAAGAAATGTCCAAAATATAAGTCGAAACATGTTTTAAAACTCGAAAACATATGTTTATGTTTCCTGTCCAGAAATTTCAGCTCACGAAAATAATCATATAAAATCGTACACATAAGATAAATGCATGAAATAAATGCAAAAATCTTCATATTTTCGTTGTCTACAACTTTCGTGTTTTGCTCAAAGCTTAGAAATACATCAATTCTCCTAGAAAACCCGATTTGTACGACTATCACTGTTTTGGCCGGATTTCGGACCTGACACCTTTCGATTTTTATTTAACTAACTAAATGGACACTATAATTCTTGGAAAAATTAGATAAGGTACTAGAGATCTAGTAGAACCTACGGTAATTTTTGTAGAACTTGATTTGGATTAGAAATCGTTAAAAGCTAGAGGCGAAACGAACCGACAAAACCGAAAACTTAAATAAAGGGGCTATTTTTGTCATTTCACGAAACCGACACTTCGGGTCGACCATAAAATGTAACGACAATTTTATAAAGCTTATTTAACATATTTAATGCTTCCCTAAAAGTTTCGGGTCAAACCGAGGTCGTTTGTCCACGTTCTCGTCAATGTTAAAACTGATCAGACCTTAGCGTCGTATAGGGACCAAATTATCTGCGACACTCACCCGAGTGCCGCAATAGTATGTGAATTCTATTTTATGCGGCACTGATCATAAGTGACGCAACCTTCGAATGTCGCCTTCTGCGACACTGAACTAAATGACGCATAAATTCAAATGTCGCTATCTGCGACACTACTATTGAGTGACGCATTAATTAAATCATAATCCGCGACACTTATCTAAGTGCCGCAACCTAGTGACGCCTTTCGCGACACTTCACCGAATGTCGCTAATAACTATGAACTTACCATTCTATGCGACACTTGCCTAAGTGTCGCCAACATTTACGAAGTGACGCATAGAGTGTCGCGTAAAACAGAAACTTCAAAACTAGTTTTCACACTAAGTGTTTAACACCTACAACCTCTAAACACTTTAAATATACCTTATAAGTATACGCTATACTTGATTTCACGTGAGTTACATTTTCTTACGAGTTTACACTCGCACGGACTTACACCCGAACAACGATTACACGTCACGTTACAAACGATTAACTAATGTATATACATTACAAGGTATACAACACTGTGATTTACATGATGATAATATTTGAATTATTATTACACCTCCGTCACCAACGGGTCACACTTAATTGTGAACAATTACAAACGTACAAACAAAACACTTGGACATTTCCTAGTTGAGTGGACAACTAGCATGGGTGATCATTCGTGACACCAACTTACTCACTTACTTGCTTACGACCTTGTGCGTTTCGGACGCCAGAAGGTTGCAGGGTTCGGAGAACCACGCTACGGAATTACATCCGACACATACTTACGGACTTACATCCGCTATACTTGTTTGCTTACACAAACATACTTGCTAGACTCATGTGAGTCTTACAGCCCCACTTTTACTGTTTTCTACTTTGGGGTGAGATAATTGCTACCGTTTTACGTATGAACACAAGTATTGAACTGTTTACACTACTTTCACATACATTACATGAGTTACTTTTATCCACTGAAAGCCTCCTATCATAAGTTGTTAGTTATAGACTTAAGCGCGATTACTAGTAGATGGATCCATTTGGGACTGACAATCCCTGCCTGGGGTAGTAGCGCTACCACGGATTACACCGTAGAAACAGGCATATTAGTATTTGTTACATATGAGTGTTCGGATAGCACTTACGGGGGTACGTGATACTGTACTTGATTGTACCATTCACACTACACTGTTAAGCTTCAACTTGTGAGCTCATTGTAATTGTGTTGATTTACTGATTTACTTAATTACTGAATTACTTACCTTGTTCGAGGGTATTACTGGTACTTATTTGTGATTCATACATGATTTACTTTACTAAACCTATAAGATTCACCAACCTTTTTGGTTGATACTTTTTAGCATTTATCTCAGGTTTACAACAGCAGTAGGACTGCACACCCACTGGACTGATAGCTCGAGTCGCATGCATGCATACTACTTTTGGAGATTCTTTTGCATTACTTTTTGTTATATCAGTTATGTATTAGAATCTCTAGGAAACTATTTTCGAACTCGATATTCATTATCCTGATTTAACAATGTAATACTTTTGTACTATTGTATGACGTTGCATATAGATGTCGTTTGCTTTACTTTGGTGCTTGATTATTGATTAGTAATACCCAAAGCTTGCTTCCGCTAAACAGAGAATTTGGGGGTGTTACAGTTACTATTCATTTAATAGTGAAAGTTAGCAATTCGTGCTAAACAAGTTGTTCTAACCCGTGCGTTGCGGCGGAGCGAAGCTTTTTTACACTATTAGGTGAATAATTATACACGCGATGTTGAATATAAAAAACTAACATATCAAAATATGTATATACTTACATTTGAGAATTATAGTTTGCCCTACATAAATTTTTCAACACTCAATTTTTTTTAATTAATCGATTAATTCAATTTAACCAAAAAAAAAAGAACAGTTCAATGCGTTTTATTTCAAGTGCCACTTTTGTTTAATTACTATTTACAATTTTGCAATAGAAAAAAGGATATAAAATATAATTATGAGAAAGTTCAGAAAATTGGAATTCGTTGTTGGGATGTGTACGTTTTATTTAACGTAAGTGTCAATTTGTTTTTATCACTATTTACAATTGCTTTGAATAAAACGGTAAACCAGTTGATCCCAAGTTATATTATTGTGTAATTTTTGTTTGATCACTAATTATAAATTTTTTTTAATAAAATGACAAAACGTTTAATCCCAAGTTACACTATTACTTTAGTTAAAATGAGTTACTAAGACAAAATAACAATACTTCTAATGTCACGGGACGACTAAACAAATAAAATTAATAATGATAATAATTTATAAATACTTGATAGCGATCAACATATATTAATGTATATTTTATCGGAATGTAAGAAACTACGTACAACGTTATTGATGGTTCTATAAATGATCTACGAAACATAAACTTCAGTTTTAACTTTGAACGAAAAATAACTAAAGTGTTTTTTTATGATTATGTATATGAATTACAATTATTACAAAATTATAATATGGGTTTGTTTCGTTAATTATTAAATTTTCACTTTTTAGTTTTGTATGAAATATACTTTCATTTGTTCTATTGTATATATTGAACTTGTAAATATCGTCTGTTGTATGTAAAAAAAAAAAATTGGTAAGGTAGAAACAAACTTTCCTATTTTGGCCTTACCCAAAAAGAAAGTTTACATCCAATAGACGAAATTTACAAATTCAATACATACAATATAAGTTTTCAAAGTTCGATTCGTACAATAGTAAAAAGTATAAAGTTTAATACATAGCGAAACAATAAACCCTTATAATATTTAGTCATTTAGAATTTAATGTAAGATTAAAACTATCTAACTTTATAAAGAAAAAAAAAAGAAATAAAAAATATTAATTTTTATACTATTCATACAATAGTAACATACATTACCATTCCTGGTAAATGTATGCTCTATCAATGTAGGTTGTTCAATTAGTTATAGTATGAATATTATCTTAATTAGAGTAAGGGTATAGGAAAATCAACATCATCAAGTTTGTTTATATGGTGATGACACATAAAATATGTATGACATGGCATAAGTGAATATTTAATAAATAATTGAAGGTTTCCTCCCTTAGAGCATCCATAATAGATTGATTGGTTTCAAAGGTCCTTTTTAGATGCCATCTTATATTACACTTATTTTCATGGTTTCAAAGGTCCTTTTTAGATGTCATCTTATATTACACTTATTTCATGTAGTAAAAACCTTTACAATCCATTGGTAAAGCTTTTTTCATCAAAATTCATCCACGCAAATTATTATTTTTATTAAAAACTATACACACGCAATGCTAATTGAGTCGTGGAGCAAAAACTTAATTTTGGCAAACCTATTCTCAAATTGAGTTTTACCCTCCAATAAGATTGAGCTTTTCAAAGACTTTTTTTTTTTTTTTTTTTCAAGAAAACCCCACATTGGAGATGCTCTATGGTATAATTTAGGATTGTAAAGAAAGATTCGTAAGATCTGAACTAAACCAAATACCAAACACATGCACCGTTTGTCTAATTTAGTCAAACATTTATTAGACCATGCTTGCTGCAAAGTAACATGTATATACGAATTTTTTTAGAACTAAAACAAGTATTTGACTTTCAGCAACTATGAATTATTTTAATATGTAGCTTTAATTAGGTATTATAAATTATTATTATTATTACTCCGTATTTTTATTATATACATTTATATTTATATTTATTATCTATATATTTGTGTGCGCTGCTCTTTGGTAATGCGGAAAGGCTACTTAGTATCTAGAATTTCACCATGATATAAGTAGATAAGGAGTTGACGAGTATCCTCCTTCATTTCTCCACCTTCACTTCTTCACTTTAAAAAAATATATATTTTTCGTGTTTTATTATTATTATTATTATTATTATTATTATTATTATTATTATTATTATTATTATTATTATTATTATTATTCGTTGTTTAATTTTTAGTGTTTTTTTTTAAGTTCTTATTATCGGATTTTTTTTATTTGCGTTTTTCAACCTTTTCACTTAACCTTTTTCACGATTTGTTCATCATTTGTTTTTGTTTTTTATTCGCGTTTAAAACCATTTTTCTGTAGTTTTTTTACCTCACGTGTTACATTTAAATATAATTTTATACGAAGTATTACAAAAAAAATATTTATGTGATGCACCATATTTATACCTTGAATTAAATATTTTTGGATATAACAATATTATAACTTCAATGCATCGTAAAAATTAAAATTGTGATGCACCATATTTTATAACTATGATGCACCAAAATTATACACTAATTATGTTTAGCGTATATCTAAAAGTCAGAACGTCATATTTTATAACTATGATGCACCATATATTATAAGTTTGATGCACCATATTTTATAACTATGATGCACCACTTTTGATTCAATAACGATGTTTTATAGTATATTTTTGTAAGTTGATGCATGATGTTTAAACACTTGGTGCATCATATTCAGAGAAAATCAGTGTATCATAGTTTATAATGTTGGTGAACACAATAATAATTTACTTTTATTGCATCTTATTTTTAATATTCATCTGCATCGTAACATATAATATCCGGTAGATCACAAATTTAAAATTATATAACAAAAGAAAAAACTAAACAGTATAAAAAGTTTTTAAAAAATGTTAAAAAATATTTTTTTATTTAATTGTTAGAAGTGATAATTTTTTCTAAAAAATATTAACAAATTTTATTTAATTATCTATTAATTTTTTTTCCGATAAAAGTGTTATAGAATTTGTTAGAAGTTAAAAATAATAAAAATAAAATTAAAGTTTAAAAATAAATTATAATTATTTTTTTATAAAAATAAAATTGTTTAACAAAAAAAATTAGAAAAAAGAGAAATAGAAAAAAAAAATGGAGAAATGAAGAAGGGGGAGAAATGAATAAAAATGGTGGAGAAATGAGAAAAGGTATGGAGGAAATTGATAAAAAAAAAAAAAAAAAAAAAAAGCTGACAAATGAGACGGACACTTATATCTCTTCATTGTCTTCTTTCCCTTCCCTCACTTCTACACCTCACCCATAAATATAAGGCTCTGTTTGATTAATTTTTTCCTTAGATATGACGGTCAAATGACTTTTAAACTTAAGCAAAAACATATTTCTTTGAAATTTAAAGGCCCTTAAAAATTAATGACATTCGGTGTCGGTACATGTTGTACTTGCCGAAGTCCTATGGACCTCTAGTAACCATATATCTTATTTTGCGTGAAAGATATGTATATGTATATGTATATGTATATGTATATGTATATACTAAGGCCGCTCACTATGGGAATGTCAGTGAGGCGTCGATCGACGGAACCAACGCCATAGGCACGGTCCGTCGGTTCCTAGATGTAACACCCCCAAATTTACCGTTGGCGGAAGCATACTTTGGGGTGCTACTAATCAATACACAAAGCACATAAGATACATAATGAACGACCACTACATGCGTCGTTTTACAAATACATTGATTAACGTAAAAGTCTACATATGTTTTACAAAAGACGAGTTCGCATAGATATTTGAGAGATTCTAATACATATCTAATTTTAGCAAAATATAGAAATGCAGGGAAATCTCTTGATGTTTATATGATTGCATGCGACTCGAGCTACAGTATCCTGATGGGCAGTCCAACCTACTGCTGAGTACCTGAGATAACATGCTAAAAGGTCAGCTATAAAGCTGGTGAGCTCACAGGTTTGATATGATAATATATGATTTGTGAACCGCAAGATTTAATGATTCGATTTACAAAGCATGTAAATAATTGATTGATGGGTATCACATGAATATTTGTAATTAAACAAATAAGTAAAGATTGATACAACTAACATGAGCACATAGTCTGAGCTTAACTGAGGGGTCAGGATCACAATCAAGTGCCTGATCGAGGGTGCCTCTATGCGTATGCCTAATCAACATACGTTTGAACAAATGATAATGCGTCCGTTTGACAGGTTAGTGCTTGCTAACTCGGACGGGGATTGTCAATCCCATATGGTACCATACACTAACATTCACGCTAAATCATATTAACAGAACTATGCTTCAGAGGACTTTGATTGATTAGATGAAAACAACTCATGCAGCATACGTGATAATTTGATACTTGCGTTCACATGTAAAACAAAACAGAGCATGTATCTCACCCCTAGGTAAAAGCATTTAAAATAGGGGCTATGAGACTCACCTGAGCCTAATGAATTGTTAGCCAACAATTATGATGATTCACAATGATTTGATGTCGTTACAACGACTGAACCTGCAGGGCGTCTTAGACGCGCAAGGTTTTGATAATGATTAGATATTGAACCTGCCGGGCGTATTAAACGCGCAAGGTTTTGATTGATTAGATGACTCTACGGACCATCTATGCTAGTTGTTCCCTCAACTAGTTATGCCCAAATACTTTGGTTGTCGATTATGTTTGAGTTTTGAAAATGTATACGGGTCGTTGGTGACGGTTTGTAATAATAATTTCAAACTATTATTATTATACATGATTTGTTGGGCTTATAAAAGTGTATGTGTTTCATATATAAGTCGTATCCTTTAGTTGTTAATCAAGTTCATTATATCCGTTACACTTTATTTCATAAACTACAAAATTTGGTACGAGTCTGAAAACAGTAATATGCCATTTTCGACCCCTAGATGACCCCGAATGGCCTAAAACCGACTAGGCTAAGGTACTTAGCTTTGATTATTTGGCTGTTTTCGAATAACCGTGCGAATTTGAGCTCAATCCGTTATAATAAATTTTTCATCGAGAAGCTACCCTGTTTTAACTTGTGAAATCGTCGACGTTTTCGAAAATTTACATGTTCTGTTTTAGCTAGAATTCGCAGGGCTAGTTTATTGATCCGTTGGATCATGAAATATATAGGGGGAATCCGCCGGATTCCCTTGAATCCGCCGGATTGGTGGCATTTGGGGGGAATACGCCGTATTCATTTGAATACGACCGTATTCATGAAAAATAGAGGGAATACGCCGTATTCATTTGAATACGACCGTATTCATGAAAAATAGAGGGAATACGCCGTATTCCCTTGAATACGCCGTGTTCATGTTTTCTGGGCGGGAATACGCCGTATTCCCTTGAATACGCCGTATTCCGAGGTCTGGTTCGAGTCTGTCGTTCCAAAAATTCACCCAAACCAATTCTAATCCGCAAATTAACCAACAATCATCTATTCTAACGTTACTATATGATAATACAAGGTATTTAAATACGAAATTACAAAGTAAAAGTTAACGATTCCTTACAATTTTAAAATGGAGCTTAGATGGTGATGATGATGAAAACGAAGAGGATGATGAAGATGATCCACGAAATGATGATGATAATCTGTTACTTGTTACTTGTTGTTGTGGTTTGCGATTTTTGAGAGAGAACCAAGAGATTGAGAGATTGATGAATGAAATGAAAAAGAAGAAGAAGTGGGAACGGAGGGAGTATTATTGCACGGGCAAGATCCACATTTTGTGGATCTTGTCCAGCCTCATTGTGCACGCAGAGTGATATTTGACCCGTGTTTTTGTACCCGATCGAAAAGTAGTATAATGTTTTAAATTGATAAATTTCTAAAAAATGAATTCGTTTATACTTTTATTTGAAGTATTGTATAAAAATACTTTTTGTGAGATATAAAAATATATCTTTGTTTTATGTTTGAGAGACGGATATAATTTAATTGGTTTCGTCGCGTTTTAGTAAAATGGTATAAAACGAAATATGTTTTATTTTATCTGATGTAAATAATAATTATTAATTTCAATAATAATTCATTATTTATATATAGTTTTGTCGTGGACGTTTGATTTGTACGATACGAGATACTTGATATATTATCAAAATAATATATAAGAAATAATGAGTTGTATTAAATAATATTTCCTATATTACTTAATATTGTTTTTCACCAACGCCGTATATATACATGAATCGGAAATTCGGCCGATTTGAAATTGAACGATTAAACTTAATCGCATATTGATATATATTTGCCAATATATAATTTGATACACACAATTAGCCTAATACATAGCACTAACTACATGTATTACAAAGTGATTAGGAACTAAAAATCTAGTCCTAATTTGACGGGTGTCACACTAGACTTCGGTTAGCTTCGTCGCTTTGGCGACGTGTTTGGTGGCCCACGTCGCTTCACTTTTTGTTTTGTTTTTTTTTCCGTTTGTGTGTAACGGTTGTAAAAAAAATTTGATTAAAAAAAATAATAAGCCAAACGACTAAAAAAATATTTTTTTTTAACTCATTACACTATATATATACTCATCTTCATACTCAATTTTCATACACTAAACACTTTCCAAACTCATTTCATACACAACTTTCATACACATTTTATACACTTTTTAAAAAACACTTGAAAATTATAATGTCGTCATCCGATTCCGATAAAGAAGATTTGACTACCGTCATGGCCATACGCGATCCGATCGCTAGGCTAAATAATCTCGACGCCGAAGACAATGGACGAAATATGTGTGCACTTGAGGAGACTATATGGCAAACCCGGATAATATGCCTGAACGATCGTGGGAAGAAAGGGTTGCAACGCAAATGCGTATGGATAAGGAATTACGCGACCGTGCCGTGCATCATCGACTTCGCGAAGCTCTCATCGAACACATTGCGACCCTCCCACCAAATTTCCGATCGCGTTAGCTAGTTGTATTTTTTTTTTTTTAAATGTATTTTTTTTCGATAAATGTATTTTTTTTTTTTAGGATTTGTAATGTTTTATTTTTATTTAATGTAATGTTTTTAATTTTAATGAATATGTTTTATTTAAGTTTGTGTTTTAAATTAGTAAAGAAATTAGTGTGTGGGGCCCAGAAAAAAGAGAAGTGATGTTAAGTGATGTTCACTATAGGCAGTGAAGCGTCAGTTTGTGTCAGTTTTGAAAAAAAAAATGACGTGGCGCTGATGTGGCACAAACTGATGCGTCAGTTTGTGTCACCTGTTGGGAGAAGCGTAAGCGAGTAGTAAAGATGGCTCAAGGATTTGCCACGTAGACAACAATGACACGTGGCAACCTTTTAGAACCTTTAAATAAATAAAACTTAATTTAAAGTTAATTAATTAATGTAAAAACAAACCGTAGCATCTTATCAAGATTAATTAGAATTTAGTACAAAGTACATTAATTAATATTAGTTTGTCATTAGTTTGTTTCGTAGCATCTTATCGAAGTGTGTAACACCCCCAAATTTGATGATTTGCGGAAGCTTGATTTGGGTGTTACTAATCAATAACAAAGCACAAAGATAAATAGCAAACGACTCTATATGCGTCGTTTTTACAAAATATATTGATAACTGAAATGTTTACAACATTTAAAGCTTTACATAGCTCGAGTTTAATAAAATGAGATTTCAGTACATAAGTACTTGTACAAAATATACTAATGCAAGAAAATCTCAATCGTCTGTATGCTGACTCGAGCTAAATCCTGAAGCAGAACATCCTACTGCTGGGTACCTGCGATATATGCTAAAAGGTCAGCTATAAAGCTGGTGAGCTCACAGGTTTGAAATCAAGTAATATCGTATGAACCGCAAGATTTATAAAATGAATTGCATCCAGCAATTAAATAATGAATTGCATCCAGCAATTTAATAATGAATTGCATCCAGCAATTAAATGATAATCATCGTGTATACAGCCATGAGCACATAGTTGAGCTTAACTCGAGGGCCGGGTCCCCTATAGAGAATTCCGGGCGAGGTGCCTCCACGAATGCCTAATCAACATTCGTCTTCCCAAATATTAGTACGTCCGTTTACCCGGTTAGTGCTTGCAAACCCGAACGAGGAGGGTCAATCCTATATGGTACCATATACTAATATTCACGCTACAACGTATTAACAACTATGCTGACGGAGGACTTTAAATGATTAGTTTCGAAAAACTCATGTAGTATATGAAAAGTTGATACTTGCGTTCACATGTTAAAAGTTTGAGCAGTATATCACACCCCTGAGTAAAACAGTAAAAAGAGGGGCTATGAGACTCACCTGAGTCTGAATGCGTTTACACAAACGTAAGTTGATTAGCCGAATATGAAGTCCAAAGACTTGTAACCTGAGGGTGTCCACGACACGCGATGGTTATAATCATGATTGGGTATCTCAAAAGATCACCCTTGTAGTTGTTACACAACTATATATATGTCCAAATTACTACGATTTGGTTGATTTGTTAAGTGTTTGAAAACATGTACGGCCCGTTGGTGATTAATTGTAATAATAGTCTTGATGTTATCACATTGATTTTGAAGCGTTACACTTAGAAACACAAATTCCATTATGTTTGAAAAGTTGTGTCGTATAATTGTTTTAAAGTTGTACAAGTTTGACACTTGGTGAAATATGTGTTTACGGAATCTAAGTACGGGGGTCCGGGGGCAGCGCCCCTGGTTAGCGGGGTCCAAGGGGCGGCAGCCCCTGGCGGGGTCCAAGGGGCAGAGCCCCTGGCTGGGGTCGAGCTGCCAGGTCAGCTTGGAAAATTTTTATTTCTACTATATTGCTTTAAGGAAAAACGCATCTGGACTTGAATTTGGGTGAAATCAAGTGATAAAATTTTGGTCTCGACACTTAGTAAAAAGTTGTAAATATTCTGTTTTATGCGTCACTTATAGCGACACTCATGGGTTTAGGCGACACTTAGGAAGTGTCGCATGAAATGACTGATTCTGAATAATAGCGTCACTTGTGCAAGTGACGCATAGAGTGCGACACTTGAGGAAGTGTCGGTTGTAAGTGTCGGTATAAAGGTCATGAGTCACTAAGGTGAGTGACGGGTGAAATCAAGTTTGATGGTAGGCGTCACTTAGGCAAGTGACGCTATAAGTGTCGGTCATTAGTGACGGGTATTGAAAATGCGTCACTTAGGTAGTGACGGAAAAAGAGGGTTTTATGCGGCACTTAGGCAAGTGACGCAAAATTTGGGCTTTTAGCGACACTCAATGCGTCACTTAAGTAACGCACGAAGTGACGCTATACTGCATGCTTCGTTGCGACACTTAAAGCTGTTGACGGGTTTTTGAGCCAAAAACGAGTTTTCCGGCCATAGTTTGGTCCGATTCTTTTACCCAACCCATATATGGACATTTTAAGTTGTTACAAACTACTAGAAAGTGAAAACACTTAAAAACGAGAGATGTCGGGATTTGTCGGAAACTTACAAAGTGTCGGATGAGAAATCCGAAAAGATAGCGTTGTAGATCGGGATGCGGTGAGTCTTTTATTCCAAAGAGGTAGTATAATCCGAGGCCGTTTGATGTTGTTATTTTTCGATTTTGGTGGAATTTGGAGGTGGTGGTGATTTAGAGAGAAAGAAAGAAAGAGAGAGTAAGAGAGAGAAAGAGATAGATGAAATGAGAGGAGGAGGGGAGAGTTGGGGGGTTTTACCTCCAACTTTCGGTCTCCGTTTCCCCCGCGTGGTGTTCGTTTGCTCCGTCGTTTAAACGTTAAATAGTTATTTTAAATATTAATTGATACATTTTAAAATACAAATTATTACGCGGTATTTTATTTAAATATTTTACTAATCACTTTATATTTGAATTATAAAAAGTAAGTTAATTTGTTTGCGAGGTTTACATTTTAAATTATGAAATTTCTGATTGTACGATACGAATAAATACGAAATATTATCATAATAATATTTTTGACATAACAACTTTATTTAATAAAATTAGTCACCAACGTCCGTATAAAATAGAATCGAAATACATTCGATTTAAATTGCGTACGATTTAACCAAATCGCATTTTCGTATATATTCAACAATATATATATAATTCGATACATTAATTAGCCTAACAAGGAACTAATTACATGTATTAACATATGATTAGGCACTAATTACTAGTCCTAATTTGGCGGGTGTTACAAAGTGGTTGTACGTTGATTAGTTCGTTTATTTATCAGTAACATGACGTGCTTTATTCTTGAGTTTAAATGATTTAGATTATGACATTATGTATCAGACTATTTGTTCTAAGCATACCATACAAGATACAACCATTAATCTTTGACTATATATTTGATGATGGTTGATTTTGGAGTCTGAGTTATTATGACCTTATAAATGGTGTTCTAAAATTAGGGAAAATCACAGATTTGATCCGTTTACCAACCCATTTTTAACAAAGTAATCCGTTGACTTTCATTTTTCACAAACTAATCCACCGATTGGCGCCGCCCCGGCGCCCCTGACACAACCCACCACCCAAATAATGCCACGTGTACGAGGATTTCGAAAAAAAAAATGTGTTGGCGCCAAGGAACAAAGGGTGGGGCGCCGTTTTTTTTTTTATTTTGGTTGATTTGGCGCCGATCACATGCAAATCGAAGAGAGAGGGGCGCCAAAAAGGAAGGAGATGGGGCGCCAAAAAATGCAAGGGGCGCCGGTTTTGTTTTTTTTTTCGAAATCCTCGTACACGTGGCATTATTTGGGTGGTGGGTTGTGTCAGGGGCGCCGGGGCGACGCCAATCGGTGGATTAGTTTGTGAAAAATGAAAGTCAACGGATTACTTTGTTAAAAATGGGTTGGTAAACGGATCAAATCTGTGATTTTCCCCTAAAATTATGTACTTTGTACTCCGTATATAGTTTATACCATACAATGTGTTTCTCAAGTTGTTATACTATATATTAATCACGTTATTATTATATCTTTATCTCATTCAAAGTCGCATAATAATCAATTGATCTTGCTAAATTATGATTGAATCACATAACATTGAATATCTCAAATTGTCGTGCATCGCACGGTCTCAAAAAAATATATATATAATATGTCAAGTGAGTTTATGAAAACATTAAATTTCATCAACGATTCTTGCGGTGATTTATACCGGTTTATGAAAATCGTCCTTACATTATAATTTTCATGCACTACAAAAAAAATTTATTTTACCACTTTTTTCTCCACGCTTCTAGAAAGCGTGTAAATTTTTTTTACAAAAGATAAGATTTTTCACACCTATATATGTAAAAAAGAAAAACTTACACTTGTAAGTGTGGAGAAATTACAACTTGTCAACACTTAAAAGTGTGAAAAAAAAAATTATGACACATGATTTTCCCACACAAGAGGAAATGTTAAGGGTGTGTTTAGTTGTGGAAAATTTTCCACAATTTTCCTTTTCCAATTTTCTATAGAAAATCATTCTTCAGAAAAGTGTTGAAAAATTAGAAACGAGTTCAAATGTTGGAAAAGTGGATTTTGAAAAACTAGTTATATCTTGGAAAATTTGGAAAAATGTGGGGGAATTGTATAAAGGAAAATTTGGAAAAGTGTGGGAGAAGTGTTTTCCACCTTCAAGTTATATTTTAGAAAAGTGGATTTTCCATTTTCTTGGAAAATTTTCTCGGAAAAATTCATTTTGAACGCGCTTTCTACTTTTCCACTTTTCTTGGAAAAATTTTCTAGAAAACACCCTTTTTTTCCACAACTAAACACACCCTAAATAAATTGGTTGTTACAAATTTTTTTCCACACTTTTAAGTGTGTTGATAAGTTATAATTTCTCCACAATTTTTTTCCACACTTATATATGCAAAGATTATGGTGATCTCACATTTATTGATGTAACAAATTTTTACACAATTATAAGTGTGAATAATTTAACATAATTTCACACATTTTTTAAAAAAGTGTGAAAAAATATGGATAAATAATATCTTTGTTGTAGTGATGTTTTCCACCCGATAAGTATACTTTTTTAATCGAAAATGGTCCATTCGCTACCTAAAATGACTAAAGTATCATTATTGATCTTAGTGAATAAAAAGAGAGAGTAAGGATACTTTAGTCATTTTAGGTGGTGGAGAGATTGTTTTCGAATAAAACGTAATTCTATCGTACTGAAAACATAGAAATAAAAGTACATGGACGATTTTCTTATATCATTGTAAAGCACAACCACCATTCATGTAATATACTCTTATTATGAAAATGTATGTTAACTTCATCATTATAAGCAAAAATGTCCAATTGACGTATAATAATTTTAAAGAAATACTCCCTCCGTCCCAGTTAAAGTGTCAACTTTGACTTTGCACGCAGTTTTATGATTCTCCAATAACTACATTTTCATCCAATCAAATAATATATATACCCACTAAAGTCTCTTTCGATTAGTTGAAACATGAAAGTGGACACTTTTAATGGGACAACCAAAATTGTAACGTGGACACTTATAATCATCATCTTAATTATCCATTGACCTATCATTTTCAATGTGAGGCCTGGGGTCCAGGGCGGAGGTATTACAATGCAACAGGTAGCAAATGCTACACATAATTTTGTAGATTTAATGTAAATATATTTTTTAATTATGGTATAGCATATAAAAGGTTCTACACCAGAAATATTATGATGCACATGCACTTATCCTAATGTTCTATATCAAGATAAATATTGGTCTCATTATAAGAAAAAGTCAAATCTGATATAATAAGGTCCAACTCTTTCATTTTGTTAGAATAATTCATCCATTTTTAATTTAGACATGAATTTATTAAACAAATGATGCAATTTTCAGTTCTATATCAGTATACCATTTGACAATTCTCTTGTTTAATTATTGAGCTTTTTGTTTTTCAACTGTAGTCTTATTCAAATTAGTATTAAAAATTCATTTGTGTCTATGTGAAATTAATTTTTGAACAATTTTTTTTATATGTGATGTAAAAATAGAAGAGCTAGAAAATGCTTCGTATAAAGCTATTGTTCGTCATTATCAACTTATGGTTGGACAATAAAAGCAAATTTAGATTATAGTTTATATCGTACTATTTGATGTAATTCCACCTATTCTAGGGAATCATATATTTTTAACTTGTTTTAGCTAAAAAAAATTTTGCAACCCCTAATATTATTTTCTAGCTCCGCCACTCAGGGGCGGAACCAGGATGAGATCTCAGGGGTAGCACAAATTTTTTCCTATAAGTAATAAACAAAACATAAAGTATTATGATCATACGATTTCAACAAAATATATGACATCTAAAATGCGATTTTAACTAAAAAACAAAACATAAACTATTATGATCATACAATTACAATGAAAATGTTGTGAAATCAACAATACAAAAAAACAACAAACTAACAAATAACACCTTATATTTGTCCTCAACGTTCACCTAGATGATGCAAACGATCAATTATAACTTCAGTCATAACATTGTCAAGTGCTTCTTTCTCTATCGAACAAACCAAAGCATTATTCAAATAATTATCTTCCATTCGATTTCGCAAATGTGACTTCACAAGCTTCATTCTATAAAAACATCTTTCAACGGTCTCAGTTGCAACGAGAAAAATCAAAGCTAATTTCAATATGCGATAGATTACGTGAAAAAGAGGATGCATTTTCGTCTCCACCATTAAACGAGCAAGGCCAGCTAAACTATTCAAGTTAGCAAACCTATCACTACCACTCATGATAACAAACCTCATCTTGAGACATAAGAGATACCTTATCATCGTCACTAAAATCATTTAGATACATCTCGCTAAGCTTTACTAACTTTGATGCATCAAAGTTAGAGAATGAATCACATAGACTTAAAGCCACTATATATTCAAACAATTTTGTATTTACCTCACTAATAAAATGATCAGCAAA
Organism: Helichrysum umbraculigerum; assembly: GCA_949592205.1. Taxonomy (NCBI): domain Eukaryota; kingdom Viridiplantae; phylum Streptophyta; class Magnoliopsida; order Asterales; family Asteraceae; genus Helichrysum; species Helichrysum umbraculigerum. Next base: position 1,004,442 of record CATIUR010000001.1, read on the forward strand.
CTCTTAAAATTGCATATCCAAAACCGTGTTAAAAATCTCAACCTCAAAACATATTGATTAGTGATTTTGGTCCTTTGATTTCTTGGAGCAACATATTTATCCGTCATTATCATCATCGGAAGATCATGTTTTTAACAAAAAGAACACACTTTTTTCAAAAATAATGTGAATCCAGTTATTTTAAACTCTTGCAATGCTCGTTTAGTTCCTCTTACGAAGGAAGCCGCTTGCAAATTCTTGAAACTTTACGTATCCAAGACTGATGTGTGCTAACTATAGGCAATTATAATAACAAGTTTAAATTAAGGAAATACTAAATAATACTATCACACAATTCAGGCAAGATTGACCCGTTCATGTAATATAGCTTAATAAGTAAGTCCAAATTCGAACACAAGGAACACAAGAAACGTGATTCTTATTTATAACTAATTATCTATTAGTTCTAATTATAAATATTTACAATTATAATACAAATAAATAAATGATCCAATTTACAATAATCTACAAGATAAGGGGGACGTTTTAGTTCCGAACGAATATATTTATATTTATATTTTGATACGGATTCTAATAGATAAGTTTTAGGAACAACTTAGGTATACTCAATTGGATAAAATATTATAATTATTCAAACTATTATTTATTAAACTTATTATATGTACTTATGTCTATTTGCTTTGTTGGCTATTATTACTGGTGATTTACTAATGTAGAAGATCACTTAAGGTTAAGTCAAATCCTCATCATAGCAACACAATTATAAGGTTACGCAAAGTGTTACTAATTAATAAGATCTATCATCAGTTTATTAATACAATTTCTATGGTTAGGCTTGAATCGCAGTATTACTTTATATTAATGAATCATTCTTCGTCTATCGCATAAGGTTAAGATCAAGACATAAACACAATCACTTAATTTATATAAACAGTTTATGGTCATCCTAGTTTAATATAAATCAGTCTAATTATGTCAAGAATAATCACTAAAATATCATAATAAAGACAATTCTTGTATAATAAACATTCAATAATATAGTTCCAACATAGACATATAATTCAAATAATAAACTCAATAAACATTTATTCAAACAATTATAATGAAAACCTAATTCACAATTAAATCAAATAAACAATATCATAAATAACTCAATAAGGTTATTAAAGTTACAATGATAAAGAAATCGAACCAATTGTCGAACTAGCTTTTCCTAGGGTTAAAAACCTTCAAACCCTAGCTCTTTAGCCTCCAAAATCGCACCTAAAGTCGACCTAAAACCCTAAGTTTTATGCTCCTTTCTCTTCATTTCTTCATTTTCTTCGGTTTCTTCCATTTTCGGATTCGTTTTTGTTCCTTTTTCTTCAATCTTCAACTAAAATACATTTCTGCAAATATTAACAAAATAAGTATCTAAAATCAAATAAATGCACTAAAATGTATATAAATATAAGGATAAATTACTATAAAATTTACTATCTATTTGATGCTTATCAAATATCCCCACACTTAAGTTCTGCTTGTCCTCAAGTAGAATACTAAATAAAATTTAAAAATAAGCATCCAACTAATACTTAAGAATCAGAATACCAATACTAAAAATCTGTTTCATAAATTAAAATTTAAACAATTTAATTAACATGGATAACTATAATGTATAAATAAAAATTATTATTATTTGTGTAATATATAGCTCATGAATGATTACTAATATATTTGTCCACTTTAAACAATCTATATTTATATTTCTGAATACACTTTTATTGTTAGTATGTATATTACTTATGATTTTCATATATGATATACCCTTAAATTTAATTATACAATTTCCTTTTATATTCCAAATAAATATATGAAATACATTTTTAAGAATCAAGACATTGGTGACAGGTCTGTATTTTCATGCAACAGAGCGACATAACTTGATTCAGGTTTAAGCAAAACCAGATTTAGTCAAACCATTTTGGTGACCTCATTAGGTATCTTTTATTTTTAAGACTTTTTCAAGTACTTTTGACTTGCGTTTGCTTAATTTTTTTTTTTTTTTTTTGGGTAAAGGGGACGGAACCCCGGCAAAAGCTATATTAATAAAATAAACTATTTACAAACGTTTCTTCGGGCATACCCAAAGGGGATGATTAATGTACATCCCAAACAAATACAATTAAACCTATTACGACTACTATAACATCCAAAATAAACAAAATATACATATTAAAATCAAAACACATGTCAAAAACGTAATAACTACAGCAACATCTATGCATTCCATACGCATTACTCAGCCCATGTATCCCAGTACCCTCTTGATCCATCTGACATTGATAACCATTAATAACAGCCCAATCCAATATACACTTATCCTGGATCAACTTGAAACTCTTTTGCTGCCCACATATCAACTCAAAAGCCCAATACTCTTGATGCATTATTACTGAAGCCCATTTATCATAGACCAACTGACTTTTATATCTATCCCAATCACCACTGTGACTATAAAATGAATTCAAAACTGATTTACTCAAGCAACATTCCACAGCCTCTTTAACACTCAATTTACACACTAATATTCTGACCCAATCTAAATGACCATTTGTAACTTGACCCAATAAAATCAAATCTACTGCTTCTATCATGTTACTGATACTCATGTATTTCCTTACTTCTTCCATTTGACTCTGACAGACCACAAACTCTCTCCACATAACAAACATGCAACAGCCAATCAATTTGCACTTATAGCAAACTTGACCCGCCAAAGTCAAATATCCAAAACCAACCCATCTAATCTGATCACCACAAGCATAATTTCCATCTATGCTGATCCCCATAATTGCCCAATACAAAAATTGACTACTATTAATTTGACCCAAATCAGTCAAACTCACAGCATTTACCTGACTCAATTCATACCATTTTTGCACAATTGCAGCTTGAACAAACCACAATCTGTCAAAAAACAAATACCACCCTTGACTATCAAGACCCAAACTGCAACAACAGCTACACTTCCAAGCAGTCATGACAATATTAATTCCAATACCATCAGTATTACTAATAAGTTTTTCATTTAACCCAAATATTTTAATCCAGATAGCAATAGCAGGCAACCCAAAAGCAACCAAACTAGCAGTACCATATGCAGTCTTCACAAAACACCCTCTTACAACTAGTTGACTATAACTGGTCAACTCAGGACTCGATCCTTTCCATCTAGGCTTACAACTACACACTTCATTCCAGTCATACACATAACTCATAGCTGACTCAATTGGGTAATAAGATTGACCCAGTAGAGTCAAACAACTCCAAGTGTGATTATCCATAACTTGACTCAAAAAAGTCAAACTTAACAAACATTCTTTTATCCTTGACTTGAACCCCCAGAAATATTTAACCCAGCATTGTATGTGCAACAAGACAAAGACATCAAACTCTAAACTTATACCCGAAGAGTTATAAAATTGACATATAACTCTGATATCATTCCAAAAATGGGAATGATCAAAACACAAATGGCAGCCTAGTGCATGTACATGGTTCATAGCTTCCTGCTCATCACCATAAATGAAAAAGCATCTTCTAACACTGCTTTTAACAGGAAAGCTCACCATGTACATCACTATCTCACCTCCAAATGAAAGCTTAAGCACAAATATCTTCCAACAGAAAAAGTGAACATTTTCCCACCTTATCACTCCTTTAAAACAGAGTAATATGCCATACCCCTGCATAATTTCCAATATCTCCATACCTATGCATCTCTGACCATATAATTTGACACAAAAAAACCATTCAAGCTTATGAAATAATATAAACTTAAAAGTTTTAATAAAATCAGACTCACAAGCACAGTAAACATATGCAATCAGAGATAAATGACCTACCCATCTCCACCTTGTAACTCCCAAATAACCACCCCCCCAAATTAACCAAACCAGACTCCAGACACAAAAGCACTCATTTCCAGCCGTCCAATAGATCAAGTCCATGATATGCATCATCAACTCTTGTCTGCATTTCAGCCATAAGGCACTACACCTACACCTTACTTCAAGCAGTTTTAACAAATCATGACTTATCTCATTGGAACTCCTAAACAATACTAAAATAATGAATTTAGTGGTTTTAAAAGTGGTAAAATAAAATTCAGAAAAAGAAACACACCACCTTATAACTCCACAGGGTTCATCTACAATGCTAACCTCCAGCATATAAATGGCATAACATATCAACCCAATCCTATGCAATGTTACCTTGACTAGTTTAAGAAAAATATATAGAACTGTATGACACTGGACACCTCTCAACTTTTTTAACCTCACAAACACACACATTTCCAAATGAAAACATTTAAAGTACCTAAAAGGTAACACAACTACCATCCTCCCCCTTATAACTTCAACCCAACCCATCCACCCATTTTTATAACACACCGTATTTACACACCAGATTTAGAATGAATACCAGCACCTTGCATCAGCATATCCAATGGCAGATCCCAAACTTTTACAGCCTCTAGTGAATGTTTGGACAATTTGATCCTTAGGCTCATAAGTTTCAATTTAACAATTCTCCTGATTTGATCAATTAGCACATCCACAGGTCTTGTCTTCTTCTGAAATAATCTACAGTTTCTCTCCTGCCATACATAATATACACAAGCACCAATCACAATCCTTTGAATGACACTCCAAATGGACTTGTTAATTGGTCTGTTAATTACATACTCAACAATATCGGTCCATTCACTTGGAGCATGCTCCATTCTACACATAGCTTTAAACTGATCCCATATTTTAGATGGATATTCACATTGAAAAAACAAGTGATTATGATTATCCATCTGTCTTTCACAGAAAGGGCACAATAAGCTATTACTGCTTTCAACCCTCATATACTTATCTTGAGTCCTGAGCTTTCCATGTAATGCAACCCAAGTCACAAAAGAATACCTAGGAATACATTGACTAAACCATACCAACTTAGCCCGTTTCACCTTTTCATGTTCATCAATCAAATCAGTCCAAACATTCTTAACTTTAAAATCCACCAACTTACCCTTTCTGTTCTTCCATTTCACCACATCATTCCTATTCCGAATGAGCAGAGGTGGTGGGAGCTCAAAAATGAAATTAAACTTCACTTTCCACTCATCAGGAACCACCCATTCTCCATCCTTAACTATATCAGATACCCTTGCAGCCTTAGATAACCTTGCTGCATAAATATCTTTATGACCAATAACAGTACTCAGTGGCCCAAAGGGATGCCATGTATCAAACCAAGCAGAAGTCTGAGTACCATCACCTAACCTACACACAATAAACCTCTGTAAATGCTGCCTGTGCTGCATAATCTTCCTCCAACTCCAACAAGCATTATCTAATGCTTTACATTCCCAAAAATTCCTTCCTTTAAGCCTCTCCATTTTAATCCATTTAACCCAAATAGACTTTTTATTACTCACAATATTCCAAGTATGTTTTGACATAAGTGCAACATTCCAAGTATGTAACTCTTTAATACCCAACCCACCCTGCATTCTTGGTCTACACACATCCTTCCATCTGATCTTTGCTTTCCCTCTCTTAAACTCACCATTACACCACAGAAAATCTCTTAACAACCTTTCTATATCAGCTGCCACCCTTTTTGGTAAAATAAACATAGAAGACCAGTATACTTGCAATGAGCTCAACACAGAATTAATCAACTGGACTCTTCCAGCAAAGGATAATGCTTAATTTTCAAACCAGAAGCCAAAAGAGGAACTCCTAAGTATCTAACAGGTAACTCTCCCACATTGAATGGTAACACTTCAGTGATAGCCTCTCTTATATTTCTTTTAACATTACCAAAAAACGTTATACTTTTCTCCATACTAGGCCTCAATCCAGAAATACTACTAAATTCATTAATTGCATCCCTCAACACACTGACAGAACCAACATCACCATTACAAAATAGTAATAAATCATCCGCAAAACATAAATGTGTCAACTCCAAACCTTTACATTTCCAATGATATTGAAATCCCTCAGAATCCCTTATTTGCCTTTTTATAATCAGATTAAGCACTTCCATCACTAAAGTAAACAAATAAGGTGATAAAGGATCCCCTTGTCTTAATCCCCTTTTCCCTTCAAAAAAACCATGATGGTCCCCATTAACACAGATAGTAAATGATGTTGTAGAAACACAATTCATTATCCAGCTGACCATTAAAGGGTGAAAGCCAAATTGCTTCAAACATGTATTCAAGAAACTCCACTCCACAGTATCATATGCTTTTTGAATGTCACTTTTAAAAGCACATTTTCCTGGCCCATGATTCTTCTTATACCCGTTAATATAACCCTTCATCAATTCCTGACTTAAGAGTATATTGTCACTAATTTGCCTCCCTGGAATGAAGGCACTTTGATTATCATCTACCAAATCATTCAACACTCCTTTAATCCTATTGACAATAACTTTGCTAATGCATTTATAGATAACATTACAGCATGCTATAGGTCTAAAATCAGTCACTTTTTGTGGTGAACATGACTTAGGCACAAGAGCAATAACTGTAGCATTAATCTGTTTAAGCATTTTGCAATTCTGAAAATAATCCCTAACTGCCCTACACACATCATTACCAATAACAGACCATGCACACTTAAAAAAATGAGAAGAATACCCATCAGGCCCAGGAGCTTTCTCATCTTCAATGTCAAACATGGCAGCCTTAATCTCCTCATCAGTCACAAATCTCACCATAAAAGTAGCATCCTGTTGAGAAATCCTTTTGAACAACAACTGCTCAGGCTCTAAAATACCTGCAACATTAGTATTAGTACCCAAAACATTAGTGAAATGAGTTACAAACTGCTCAGCTGCACCCTGACCATAAAACCTTCTTCCTTGAACATCTTCAATAGAATCAATCCTATTCCTATTCAACCTTCCCTTGATGGTCTTATGAAAGTATTTAGTGTTTTGGTCCCCCTCCTTAAGCCATTCCACTTTAGCTTTTTGCTTCAAAAACAATTCCTCATCCTTCACAGCCTCATTATAAGCCTTAAGCTGTTTAATCTCTTCATCTCTCAGCCCTTTATTACTTGGATCATTTGCCACAGCATTCTGAATCTTCTCTAGTTCATTCTTCAACTCCTTAACTTTATTGAATAAGTTGCCCTGCTTAAAATTAAGCTTTCTGATTTCCTTCTTCATCATCCTCAACTTTGTGACCACTTTGAACATAGAATACCCATTAACATCCTCCTTCCAACTCCTTTCCACAATTGATATAAACTCAGGTTTTGTTGTTATATAATTAGGAAACTTGAAAGGCTTTGGTTTAGCCCTCACAATCTCAGGAATGTTTAAAACACATGGACTATGATCAGAAGATAAGAAAGGTAAAAATTCTGCATTTGAACAAGGAAACTCATCTAGAAAACTAGCATTCCCCATAATCCTATCTAACTTCTTCATAATACCCTCCACCTTTCCAGGTGCCTGATTCCAAGTAAACCTCAAACCAGACATTCTAAGATCAGAAACCTCTATTTCATGAACACACTCTAAGAAATCAGTCATACCATTAGTAAAAGATGACTGCCCAGCAGAATGCTCAGATGGATCCAATGTAGCATTAAAATCACCCAAAAGAACCCATGGTTTATCTTTAACCAACTTACTGTGCTTCCTTAGATTCTTCCATAACAGTCTCCTAGGCATCCTAGTATGGTAACCATACACAAATGAACAGAAAAAACCCCTCAATCCATCAATAGGTTCCACATAACAGTGAATAACTTGCTTATGTTGATCCAACAACATGACATTCACAGAATTTGGATCCCACCCAAGCATGATTCTAGTGCCCCCGTCACAATAAGCACTATTTGATATCCACCTCCATTGCCTAAACATTCTATTACCTATCCTATCTACATTCTTTTTATTTACATGGGTTTCAAGAAAACTACAAATACTAAAATTCCCTTCATCCATTACCTTAGCCACTTCTTTTTGATTAGAGGTATTATTTAACCCTCTAACATTCCAAGCAAGAATTTTAATCCCCATTAGAAACATCTAAAACTTGCTCCCCAATACACTGTTTCTGACCATCATCTGTATCCTGAAAACCACTCATAAACATAGCAGTCCCATCAGTCTCAGATAATACATCCTCCATCTCAGGTATTAAATCAAGCCCATATTTCTGACAGCACCCATTAAATAAATCAATCTGACCCATATTCCATTTTACAATTGTATCTTTATCAGGCTGTGCCTTTTTATCAAGGAAACCCATAACCTCTTTCCTTTGATAACCATACACTCTAAATTCAACATCCCAATCATCATCTGAATTATCTTCTTCCATACCCTGCTCCTCATTCTGCAATACACTGTATTGATTAAACATTGGAACATCACTTGCATCTGAGACAGATTTTGTACATTCTTTACTTTCTTTACCTTTCCCCACAAACTCCACCTTATCTCTGTTATCTTTCACAACTTTATACACTTGCTTACTGCTCTGCTCCTTATTAATACTCTTAACTTGACTAGTAGATGCATCATTAGCATTACTCACCTTCTTGCTTCTCAACACACTAACATCAACAGGAATAGATCTACTCTCAATTTGCTCACCCAACTCCACCCTTCTTCCCTTAATCTCCTTCTCATTCATACAGTCACTGACACCACCTGCTTGAATACCACTTTTCTGATATTGATTAACTTGATTATTAAATCTTATCCTATTAAAAACACTTCCCTTATTAGGAAGAACACCTTTAGATTGAAAAACTTGCCTATTCTGCTGCCCAAATGTCTGCTGCACCTCTGATTGCATCCCTCTAACACCATTAAAACTCTGTTTCCACTTGTTATTCAATCTATCCACAACATTATTCCTTCTTCTAACAGTTTGATACTCTCCTCCATCTTCATTACCCTGCTCCCCCTTCATTTTATTCTCATCATTCACTTTTAATGCCTCTTTCAACACCTTCTCAGCTTGCTCTTCTTCAGAAAGTGGCCTAACTTTGCATTGTTTTAGGTAATGACCAAAAACAGCACAATGAGTACATATTGGAGGCTTCCATTGATAAGTCACTTCTAACATTCCTACCTTAGCCTGAAAATGATCAAAAGCAGGATATTCAAATTCAACTAACTTTGGTAATTCATCATCAGCCACAACTTCAACTAACACTCTAGCATACCCAAGCCTACCATTCTTGCTAACACATCTATCCATTGTAGCCTTATCCATCATAATAGGCCTACCAATGCTACTTGCCAACTTACTAATCCCTTTCCCATTCCATAACTCCAAAGGAATATTATGCATACACACCCAAATAGGCACTTTCTGAGGTTCAATCTTTTCTAACCAGACCCCAGGCTCCCACTGATTTAAAAATAAAGGAATTCCTTCAACTAGCCAAGGGCCACTCTCAAGAACTGCTTTCATACCCTTCTCACTCTTAAACTTAAACAGATAGAAGCCTGCAGCAGTTTTAGTAATCTCTTTAATATCATGAATACGCCACATCCTTCTCAAATTGAAATTGACAGCTTGGTAGTCCATGGATGTGCCTATGAAGTATCCATAAAGTTGAAGATGAAATTGACTCCCTCCTTTCTTTATTTCCTCAACGGTAAATTGAACTCTCTTTTTCCCATTTGGCATTTTAACAGGAGGTATAAATTCCAATTTAACTTCTTCATCCTCTTTTGACTTTTTCAATAAATCAGCAAAGGACGTTCTAGCACTTGACCATACATTACCCTTTTGATTACCATCACCACTAACCCTACCATTCTCATTAACCTTATTACCCTCATCATGTTCATTCATCATATCAACATCAGTATTAGCCTTACCTTGCTCAAGTCCCACTACCTTCTTATTACTTCTCTTTTCACCAATATCATCCATCTCAACATTATCAATATTTCCCTTATTATCACCAAATCTAACATTACCAGTCATATTACCTCCACCAAACACTTTCGTAACAGAATCAGTTGCAAATTTGTAAATGTTGGAATCAAATAAATCATTAGAATCATTTTTACCATCCAAATTCTGCACAGACCCAGTTACCACACCATTACTATCAATTTTTGATTCAAAATACCCAATAGTTTCCTTCACAGATTTAACCAATACATCCTGTTTCTCAGACACCATATCATCATTCAAATTAACCACCTCATGCTTATTACTAACAGATTTGGCTAAACCAATATTGAACTCAGTACCTGAAGTAGGAAGATTAAGCAACGGAAATGCTTCCACCTCCTGTTTGTTCTTCTTAGGTATATTATCAGGATCCGAGTACCCTTGCTCCACAGCCCCTTTCTTAAGCTTTTGTTTACGTTTTTTTGGGCGCCCAAGTTTCTTCTTAATCAAAGCATGATTACTAGCAGCAGGAGTCATATGAGAGGCATTACCTTCAACTTCATCACGTTTAGCAGCTCTAAGTACAGCTCTAGATTGAGATGGACTCATCACAGATGTAGATTCAATTGAACGTTGCTCTGGCGTATGGAATAATTCATTTTGTGATGAATCAGGTGGATCAGGAAGTTGATCCATGAAAACAATCGAATTAGGGTTTCACTTTAGTCAAGAATCAATGAAAAACAATAACGGAAAGTAATTAATCGGTCGGATTTAGGTTGTCGGAATGTGGGAATGATTTCAGATCGCCATAACTCAAAGAGAGAATTCTAGGGTCTTGTTGGTTAATAATTTGGAAATTTTTTCCGTTTGCTTAATTTTTAAGTATATATTAATAGAAACCAGGTCTATACTTTCGTATAACAGAGGAAACCATCAATATATACCCCCAAATGTATTCACATAAGTAAAAAGATATAAAATTATTGCATAATAAATTTAAAAATTAAGACTTTTATGTCATACATCATATTATGTACCATAAAATAATAAACAAGTTATTTTATTATTTTATAAAAATTCAGAAATTTTCATATAGATTGCCTATTACTACATCATATCATATAACTATATATTATTAAGTAGCTTACGTTATTTATACAAAATAGTTAATCCACATTAAAGTCTAAACTTTTAAATACAAAACAATACTTTTAACAAAAGTATTCTAACTAATAAATACTTAGTTATTAACTTAAAATTTTAAATTTTGATAAAATTTAAGAACAATAGAAACTTAAATGATTAATTAAAGAAATTCTTTTTCTTATGAACTCTATCCCCACACTTAAATTATACAATGCTCTCATTGTATAAAAATGATAAACAAAAGTGAGTAAGGGAAAGAAAAATAGAACAGAAAACTCCCCTGACTGAAATTACAAATTTCATCATCGGCTAAGAAAAATCTGTTTGGTTGATTTCTTCATCTCTTGAAAAATAATATACAACATCCACACTTTCGTAGTTAATCACGATTGCATTTAGCATATGCAATAAGCCTTTAAACCCTTCGGTATCCCGAGTAGACGAGTTATAATCTCGTGAGGGTTTCCAGTGAACATACCCACAAAGTTCATTCCTGAAAATAAAAACATAAAAGAAAAACATAACATATAAAAATAAACATGGGTTGTCTCCCAAGAAGCACTTTTGTTTAAATGTCGGTAAGTTCGACATTATCTGATAACTTATCCTTCCAGAGTTATATCTGAAATATTTTCAATAACAGTATCTTCATAATATTTCTTCAAACGATGTCCATTAACTGTAAAAATAGCTCCATCGAAGGCTATCAAATCCACACTCCCATTTGAATGAACTTGGTGAATAACAAACGGTCCGCTCCATCTGGATTTCAATTTACCCGGAAATAACCGAATACGTGAATTGTATAAAAGCACACGTTCTCCAGCAACAAACTCTTTATCTCCTCGAAGTCTTGCATCGTGCCATTTCTTCGTTCTTTCTTTATAAAACCTTGAATTCTCATAAGCATTCCAACGAAGCTCATCTAACTCATGTAACTGTAAAAAGCGATGCTTACCAACTTCATTGATATCCATGTTGCATTCTCGAAGTGCCCAATATGCTTTGTGTTCTATTTCCACTGGTAAATGACAAGCTTTTCCGTAAATTAATCTATACGGAGTACAACCTGTAGGTGTTTTAAATGCTGTCCTATATGCCCAAAGTGCATCATCTAACTTTTCCGACCAATCTTTTCTGTTAGAACCAACAGAACGTTCCAAAATACGTTTTAATGCACGATTGATATTTTCAACCTGTCCACTAGTATGTGGATGATAAGGTATAGCAAATCGATGACTAACTCCATACCATTTTAATACCTTCTCTAATTGAGTATTACAAAAATGAGTACATCGATCACTAATCAATGCTCTGGGAGTTCCAAATCTGGAGAATAATTGTTTAAGAAATTTCAACACAACTCTTGCATCATTCGAAGGTAATGTTTTTGCCTCAGCCCACTTGGAAACATAATCCACAGCTACTAATATGTACTTATTACCGTGACTCATAGGAAATGGTCCCATAAAATCAATGCCCCAAACATCAAAAATTTCACAAACCTGTATACTATTTTGTGACATCTCATCACGTTTAGAAATGTTCCCAGCTCTTTGACAAGAATCACAATTCCTAACAAATGCATATGTATCTTTAAAAATCGTCGGCCAATAAAAACCTGCGTCAAATATTTTCTTTGCAGTGTAACTTGGTCCATTATGACCTCCTACTGGTCCTTCATGACAATGCTTTATAATCTGTTGAGCTTCTTTACCATCTACACATCTTCTAATTATGTCATCTGCACAGTATCTGAAAAGAAATGGATCTTCCCAAAAATAATACTTTAAATCAGAAAAAAAATTCTTCCTCTTCTGGTAATCCATCCTTGGTAAAATTTTAGTAACCAAATAATTTGCATAATTTGCAAACCAAGGTATCTCTTTTATTTCTTGGATTGTCATAAGTCTCTCATCCGGAAATGAATCTTTAATTTCCTCTTCATCTAATGCTTCCAACTCTGGATTTTCTAACCTTGACAAATGATCAGCTGCGACATTTTCAGCTCCTTTCTTATCCTTGATTTCAATATCAAATTCCTGCAATAAAAGAATCCATCGCAATAAACGAGGGCGTGCATCCTGCTTATTAAACAAATACCTCAAAGCAGAATGATCAGTATAAACCACAGTTTTAGTTAAGACAAGATATGAACGAAATTTATCGAAGGCAAAAACCACTGCCAGAAGTTCCTTTTCCGTAGTTGTGTAATTTTCCTGAGCATCTGTTAATGTCTTACTGGCATAATAGATTAGCTTAAACTTCTTATCAATTCTCTGCCCTAAAACAGCTCCAACCGCATAATCACTAGCATCACACATTAATTCAAAAGGTAGATTCCAATTCGTACCTGTCATAACTGGAGCAGATATTAACTTTTCTTTTAATGTATCAAATGATTGTTTGCATTTGTCTATAAATTCGAACTTTGCATCTTTTTCCAACAAATGATTCAACGGTCTTGCTATTTTTGAAAAATCTGGTATAAATCTCTGATAAAATCCAGCGTGTCCTAAAAAACTCCTTATTCCTTTTACATTTGTAGGATAAGGTAATTTTGAAATGGCTTCAATCTTCGCTTGATCTACCTCAATTCCTATCTTGGATATTTTATGACCTAAAACAATCCCTTCTCTAACCATAAAGTGACATTTTTCCCAGTTAAGAACTAAATTTGCCCCTTCACATCTTTGCAACATCTTCTGTAAATTCCTTAAACAAGAATCAAATGAATCACCAAATACTGAAAAATCGTCCATAAAAACTTCCATGAAATCTTCTACCATATCATGAAATATTGCAATCATGCAACGCTGAAATGTAGCTGGTGCATTACATAAACCAAATGGCATCCTTCTATAAGCAAAAGTACCAAACGGACAAGTAAATGTTGTTTTGTCTTGATCTTCGGATGCAATCGGTATTTGAAAATATCCTGAAAATCCATCCAAAAAACAATAGAACTCCTTTCCTGCTAGCCTTTCTATCATTTGATCAATAAATGGTAATGGAAAATGATCTTTCCTAGTAGCATCATTTAATTTCCTATAATCAATACAAACTCTCCATCCCGTTACCGTCCTTGTTGGTATCAAATCATTCTTTTCATTTGGTATAACCGTTATTCCGCCTTTCTTTGGTACAACATGTACTGGACTTACCCATGGACTATCTGAAATAGGATAGATTAATCCTGAATCCAGCAATTTAATGATTTCTTTTCTGACAACATCTTTAACATTCGGATTCAATCTTCTGAATGGTTGTACGACTGGCTTAAAATCTTTTTCCATCAAGATTTTATGAGTACAGTATGTAGGACTGATTCCCTTAATATCCGTGATTTTCCATGCTATTGCTTGTTTATGTTGTTTAAGAACCTGAACTAATCGTTCTTTTTCTGCTATTGATAGTTTTGAAGATATTATAACTGGCAAGTCTGATGTGCCTTGTAAATAAGCATATTCCAAATGCGATGGTAGCTCTTTAAGTTCCAACTGTGGTGGTTCTTCAATAGATGTCTTGATCTCAAATATCTCTTCTTTAAAACAAGGAATATTGTTCATAGAATATGGTATCAATTCTTGGTTAATAATTTTAGCAACTGGCTGTATTGCTTCCTCTTCAGGATGTTGTTGAATAACCACGGTTGCTTCTTCCAAATCTTCATCTTCCTCTAATAACTTATCAAATTCTGCTAAATCCTTTGCAGTGTCAAACTCTTCAGTCCATCCGTTAAGAATTCCTATATCTGTTTGATCTTTTCCTAAAAAATCTTGAAAAGAAGGGTTATCCATATATTCATACGAATATAAATAATAACAAGTATCATCCACATAATCAGGAAATTTCATGGAATTATTAACATCAAAAACAATTTTATCATTCCCTAACCTCATGGTAATTATTCTATTAAAAACATCAATTAGGGCATGTGTAGTTGCTAAAAATGGTCTTCCTAATATAATAGGGACTTTAGGGTCTTCTACCATATCTAAGATCACAAAATCACATGGAAAAACAAATTTATCAACTTTGATTAAAACATTTTCAACTATTCCCTTAGGATATTGCACAGATCGGTCAGCTAGTTCAATACACATACGAATAGGTTTTGGTTCTCCTAATCCTAATCGCATATAAAGAGTATATGGCATTAATGAAATACTGGCACCCAAATCTGCTAATGCATTTTCAATAGTAATTTCACCAATTTTGCAAGGTATAGTAATACTCCCTGGATCTTTGACTTTTGGAGGTAGCTTATTCTGCATTATTGCTGAGCATCTCGCATTCATAGTCACCTTTGTCACATTATCCAGTTTACTTTTGTTAGTCAGCAGCTCCTTAAGATATTTTGCATACTTAGGCATTTGATTTATAGCTTCAACAAAAGGAATATTAATATTAAGTTGTTTCAGATTTTCCAGAAATTTATGGTATTGCTCATCTTTTTTGTCCTTCCTCAGAGCAGCTGGATATGGAGGTGGGGGTGTATAGTCTTTGATGACTTCTTTAACCTTATTTTCTCCAATGCTCTTTTTATTTGGTTGTATGTCTTCATCAATTGTTTCTTTTTCAACCTGTTCAGATTCAACAATTTTATTAGTTATAACAGGAGAGTCAACATTCTTACCACTTCTGGTAATTACTGCTTTAGCTTGCTCCTTTGGATTTGTTTCAGTAAATCCTGGCAATGTTCCTGGAAATCTCTCCTGTAATGTTTTAGCAATCTGATGAACTGATCCTTCAATCTGTTTGATTGATGCTTCATTATTACGCATCCTTGCATCATGATTATCCATTCTTTTATTACTTGCTTCAACCATTTTTCCCAAAATACTTTCTAACGAATTGATCCTATCAGAATAGGACGGATTTTGTCCCGTTTTGACGTAGAAACCTGGTGCTCCTTGTTGATACTGTTGTCCTGGTTGATTAGTTCTTCTAAAATTAGAAACTTGACGATAATTTGGATTTCCTTGAAAATCCCCATAAATAACTTCTTCAGTATTCATTTCAATATCATTATTAGGACATTCTGTCTTTAGATGATTTCCTCCACATATTTCACAACCAATCCTGATTGCATGAACTTGTTCATTCACTTTCTTAATATATCTTCCCAGACTTTCCAATTTTGCTGTGATAGCTGCGAGACCATTACTGTCTTCAGATATCCTTTTTCTCCCAGATGAACCATCATCCCATAACTGAGAATCCTTAGCTAATTCTTCAATTCCAGCTTTTGCTACTGCTGGAGTTTTCTTAGGTACCGGGCCTTGTGCATCTAACTGTTGACGTGTTGCTCGATCAACCCCTTTATAAAATACCGTTATTTCTTGTTGGACATTAAAATCATGTTGTGGACATTTATGTAACATCTCCTTATATCTTTCCCAAGCTTGATATAGAGATTCATCGGGTTTCTGCTTAAAATTCCTAATCTCATCGATCATCTTCGACGTTTTGGAAGGTGTACAATACATTTTTATAAATTTTGTACGAAGATCTTCCCAAGTAGTAATAGATCCGGCTGGTTCATTATTAATCCATCTCTTAGCTCCATCCTTTAATGTTAAAGGAAATACTCGTAACATAACCTGATCGCTTGTAACATTAGGGATATTAAACATATCTGCAATCTCTAAAATTTTCTCAACATGCTCATTTGTATCTTCTTTATCTTCTCCTCTGAAAGGATTCTCTCTCAATTCTTTCAGAAATTGTCCCTTTAATTCAAACTCTACTTCTCTAGCTATAGCAGGCCTAACCACTCCCGGTCTTGGATCTCCACGAGTTTGAATCGTGTAATCCTCAAGCGTCATGTTAGCTATGTCAGCCATGTTTCTCTGTTTTGTTTCAGAATCTCTTGGATATACTGTATGTTGTCTCGAAGGTACTTTATCTAACTCTGAATCGGAGTAATACCCTCTTTTAGCCGTTTTGACTAAACTGTTATGAAATATTAAGTCGTCTTCGTCAGATGAAATTCCGTGTTCTAGCGAATTAGGTGGCGCATATGATAATCGTCTTCTAGAATGAAATTCTCGTTCTGGTTCGTCAAATGGACTAAGTGGATCTGGATGAAGTGTGCGGGTCATACATCCATATGTAACAAAAACAGAATTTAGTAGTACTTTAAATTCAAAAATAAATGTTAATACTAAGTTAGAAATATTCAAGTTGGTGTATATGAATCCTGATAATTAATAATAAAACACATTCAAAATTAAATAATCGAAGAATAATACCCAACCCAAAATTTTCCTATTTGTTAGTTATGCAAGTTAGTTATTTATACAACAATTCGAAATTACTGTGGGTTCTGTTAAATTTCTTTTACAAAGCTGGTCAATAGATCTCGGTAGCTCCATTGATAGTACACAAAAGCGGAGGAATAGGTCAGCGCGAAGCTTATTAAAAACCTATTTCTTTCGAGAAGCACATCACCTTTTATATGATAAATCAATAAGGTAGGGCTTTACTCTCCTTATACCTTTGTTTTTGTCAGTATTATCAATGGTGAGCCGATATTTCTTATTGATTTTATAAAGTATCAGAAATAAAAATTATACAAGTAAAATAATTAGTTTGATTAAAATACACCGCTCCCCCGGTAAAACAAAAGTTCAACCGGTTAAGTGTTCCCCGGCAGCGGCGCCAAAAACTTGATGTGTGCTAAGTATAGGCAATTATAATAACAAGTTTAAATTAAAGAAATACTAAATAATACTATCACACAATTCAGGCAAGATTGACCCGTTCATGTAATATAGCTTAATAAGTAAGTCCAAATTCGAACACAAGGAACATAAGAAACGTGATTCTTATTTATAACTAATTATCTATTTATTCTAATTACAAATATTTACAATTATAATACAAATAAATAAATGATCCAATTTACAATAATCTACAAGATAAGGGGGACGTTTTAGTTCCGAACGAACATATTTATATTTATATTTGGATACGGATTCTAATAGATAAGTTTTAGGAACAACTTAGGTATACTCAATTGGATAAAATATTATAATTATTCAAACTATTATTTATTAAATTTATTATATGTACTTATGTCTATTTACTTTGTTGGCTATTATTACTGGTGATTTACTAATGTAAAAGATCACTTAAGGTTAAGTCAAATCCTCATCATAACAACACAATCATAAGGTTACACAAAGTGTTACTAATTAATAAGATCTATCATCAGTTTATTAATACAATTTCTATTGTTAGGCTTGAATCGCAATATTACTTTATATTAATGAATCATTCTTCGTCTATCGCATAAGGTTAAGATCAAGACATAAACACAATCACTTAATTTATATAAACAGTTTATGGTCATCCTAGTTTAATATAAATCAGTCTAATTATGTCAAGAATAATCACTAAAATATCATAATAAAGATAATTCTTGTATAATAAACATTCAATAATATAGTTCCAACATAGACATATAATTCAAATAATAAACTCAATAAACATTTATTCAAACAATTATAATGAAAACCTAATTCACAATTAAATCAAATAAACAATATCATAAATAACTCAATAAGGTTATTAAAGTTACAATGATAAAGAAATCGAACCAATTATCGAACTAGCTTTTCCTAGGGTTAAAAACCTTCAAACCCTAGCTCTTTAGCCTCCAAAATTGCACCTAAAGTCGACCTAAAACCCTAACTTTCGGTTTTAGTATTCTTGAATCGTATATCCTTAAACCTGAATTAAGCCTCTATTTATAGTTTTGCTGGCCGACCTTCCAACCGCCGGTTGGATATTCCAAGCGCCGGTTGGCCTCTTTGAGTTCTGGTCCAACTCCACGTGTCTCCACCGCCTCAAAAACCTAATCTTCCAATCGCCGGTTGGGCTTTTCAACCGCCGGTTGGACTGATTTTCCAGAATATTCCAATTACGGGCTCGGGCTTCAATTTTAGACTTCTCTTTTCTTTAAAGGATTCAACTTGTTTTCTTGGTCCAATTCTTTATTATTAGCATCTTAGTCTTCATTTCTTCAAGTTTTATGCTCCTTTCTCTTCATTTCTTCATTTTCTTCGGTTTCTTCCATTTTCGGATTCGTTTTTGTTCCTTTTTCTTCAATCTTCAATTAAAATACATTTCTTCAAATATTAACAAAATAAGTATCTAAAATCAAATAAATGCACTAAAATGTATATAAATATAAGTATAAATTACTATAAAATATACTATCTATTTGATTATTATCAAAGACCCAAGACGTTTTGCCTATTATATTATTGGCCTATTCTTTTTATATAAATAAAAAAGATATATATAGTTATTAAATTTGAATGACTGGTTGCACTTTCAAAATTTCATTAATAGCATTCCAAAATGTCACTAGTAGCATTTCGACTACAATAAGGAAAATATAACTTTTTTACACTAAGTCTAAAATTTTGACCAGCAGCACGTGCTACCCCATGAAACCACGTAGGTCCGCCCACCACTGCCTGGGGATTAGGTATAACCGGTCTAAGTCATTTGGTAGACAATCATGCTATACCAATCAAGACTTAACAAACAATATATTGTGTACAGCTGTCTTGTTATATAAAGAATTAGTTTCAATTGTATACATAATAATATGATAGAGAATGAAAGAATCAAATAGTTCCATTTATGGGATATAAAAGTCGATCATTGTAACAAAATTTTCATATTTATTTCACACTTTTTTAACATTATATTAAATATCTTAAATAAGACTAGTTAAAAAATTATAAACATTACAACGTAAATATCATTATTTTTTCCACTTCGATTAGACATCTCATATTGGTTACTTTCGACAAACTTATTTATTTAATTTTTTGGTAAATTTTGAAATCTGCATAATATAGTATCACATGTGATAACAATTAATATCACATGTAATTTTAGCTTTTATCATGTTTGAATTTTAATCATTAGTTATAATCAAATGTAAATATTTTTCTTTGACATCAACAAAAGTGGAATAAAATAACTCAGGTAAATCACATTTGATACCAGACTGTATCACATCTAATGGTATATTGTACAATTGGTAAAATTCACCAAAAATTGAAGAAAAAATTACTGTCAAAAGTATACCATGTGATATTACTAATCAAGGAGAAAAACACGTTGATTCTTATGATACAATTTTCATAGTTTTTCAACTAGCTTTTTTGAGATATTTAATTTTAAAAAATGCAGTGGGAAATTAGGTTTTATTAAAATTAAAATGACTATTATAAGCTCTATGATTGACTCTTCTATTCTCACTAAATTTTATATATTCATTTGACCTTAAATCGTTATACCTGTTATATCTATACGTATTATTATATTACTACCTCCATCCTAAAATAATTGTCCATTTTTGAGTTTTTGAAATCTTTCTTTTTCAACTTTGACCTTAAATAATTTTTTGTGTTATATAATACTTGATGAAAATTATACCAATACAAATATATTTAGAACTCAATCCATTTATATAGATTGCATCAAATATTATATGAAACAAACAAAAATATTTAAGGTCAAAATTGAAAAAGAAAGACTCCAAAAGTCCAAACTGAATAATTATTTTAAGACGAATGTAGTATTATTAATTAATATTGTTATTATTATAGAAAGCATTATAGCTAGAACTTTTAAGATAGCATCTCATGTTACATTTTTTTATAATTGTCAATTTCAATGAGTACCATGTTTTCAATTTCTTTATTTTTTTTTTATTTTACTTTCAAGTTTTAGATCATATGTATTATGTATATTGTAGTTGATTCTCTTTTTAGTAAAATATGCTACTTTCGCATGCCTATCTTGAGAACTTGAAAACAAACCATAACAAGCATTTGTTCATTAATTTTGAGTAGCGGTTGTATGTGAAAGATCGATCTGTAATGCGGCAAATTACTTATCATTATATCTATAATATTATGTACTAACGATTAGTGAGATTAGATTGCTACTAATAATTGTTGAATTGACAAAATATCATGAAACTGGATGTTATTAGGGAGCAACTTCGTGAGGTTAGCATATCTTACTTGTAATTGCGTTTACATTCATGGTTTTATACATACATATTTTATGATGTCGTACATCGCACGGGTTATAACACCCTAGTCTTAAATTATATATAGGAAACATGGTTATGACATTATCAATTTAAATCAAACTTAATTAATCAATTAAGTTCCTTATTCTAATTAAATCAAACATGGTTAAGACCTTTATTCTAATTAAACAATCAACACCCGTGTGTATACACGGGTTTTTGAGATCTAGTATATATATATATATATATATATATATATATATATATATATATATATATATAATATTAAGTCTTCCTATGTATAGAAAGGTATCATTTGTTACTGTAGCACCCCCTAAAGTCACCACGTGTAAGCTAAATTGGGTTATTCTTTTTAAAAATTCAATTTTGTGTTTGTCTTCTATCGGCTATAAAAAAAAAAAGGTTTTTACCTATATAAAAATAAGATAATGCAACATTTAGCCAAAGTTTGATATATAGATGGAGTGGTAGGCTGTGGCTATCATGTGTAAAGCATTCAGTTTCGATTCATGGTAACAACTTACAAGTTGTTGTTTTTTTCCGTTACCAAGGAAAGTAGTGACCTCAACATTTTTTTTTCTTTTACTTTTTATATATTTGATTTTACGAGTCTCAAGTATCTTTTACTTCATAAAAATATTATTTCCTCTAACCCAATTTAATTGTGCACATACAATATACACATTAAATATTACAATAATTACACTACTAACCTAATGAATTTCATTAGTCACCATTTAAACACTTTCTGACTGATTAAAATTAAAACTAGACTATTAATTTGCGACATCCGAAAAATAAAACATGGATAATTAAATTTAGACAGATGAAAATAATTTAGAGTGTTTATATATCTTGTTTTTTCATGTGAGCGATATATATAAACATAATTATATAGGCCTAAAAATCAAGTGATCATGAAACATGACAACTTCAACGAATAAGATTATGAGAGATAAAATGTATCAACCTAACATCTAAATTATTCCTACTTCTATGCATATTGGCCTATATATCATTGTTCGTTTAAGATATGTATACGTAATTTTAATTCAGCTTTGATGGTGCTTAGACCCCTCCCAATGGTTTGGTCCAACTGACGCATCAGTTGGTGCCACATCAGCGCCACGTCAGCTTTTTTCAAAACTGACACTACCCTGCCAACAGTGAACATCAGTTAACATCACTTCTCTTTTTTTGGGACCCACACACTAATTTCTTTATTTATTTAAAACACAAACTTAAATAAAACAATTTCATTTTAATTAAAGCATTACATAAATTAAAAATAAAACCATTAAATTAGTTAAAAGAAAGCTTTATAATAATTACAAAATTATAACACATTTATTTATAAGTCTTAAAAGCCCCATTTATTAAAAAAAAAAAAATTCAAAAAGACCCCATTTAAAAGCCCAAGCCCAAATACATTATAAAACCTAAACTTATTCTTTCATCATCATCATCATCGTTCGATTTCCTGCAAATGGAAAAAAAAACAGAAACAAAAACATTGAAAAAAAGGAAGAAAAAGAAGAAGAAAAGGAAGAAGAAAAGGAAAAAGAAAGCAAGGGACCCCACTCGATTCCGTCTGTGCCCTTCGGTTTGCCGACGATTTTTACTGACGCAGAGCAACCGACGCCCTGTGCCAACGGTGTCGGTTGCGTCGCTTTGGCCGACGCTCCAAACCGATGAACCGCTGGGAGGGGTCTTATAAGTTAACCTTTTTGGTGTAATATTTATGTAAACTATCTTACTAATTAATTATTGTAGGAACAATAGTGTAAGCAAATATTAACGTGAAGTTTAAAGATCAAATATCCTTAATTTAAAAGAATGATGCATAGTGATTAATTTAAAAGTATATTATATTTATGCAGTATTTTATTTTAAAAGCCATAATGCACCAAATTCAGTTTCTAAGTAACCAACCAGGCCACTCCATCTTGGGTGTATTAATTTTTCGAATGTTGGTGTAATAAATCGATAAAGAGCAAAAGATGTTGAATATGAATATGATGTTGATGAAATGATTTGTGTGTGATCAAGACGTACACCGGCCACTCCTAAAGGTTTTGAACTAAAACCTCGATCGATCTGTATTAGAAGTGGAAACTTGAATTAATCAAATATCAGTGTGTACGTACGTGTTGTGAATCTATGAATGCAATACATGTTGTTAAATCATCATGTTTAATAATAATAACTTAAAATAATGGAGGATGGTTTAATTAAGAAGTGGTGATGCATGGTTTACAATTACATGACAAATAAAAAAGTAATAATTTTTTTTATTATTTTTGTCAAAATTAGCAACGACCGAATATATTGTACTGTAGTAATTTGCACCATCGAAATTCAAAAACCAAGTGAACGAAGGAATTCGGAGCGAATTAAGGAAACAACACAGATTGATATTTTAGAGAAAAACGTGAAGAGCCAAACAACAAAAACCGTCTTTGAAACTATAAAAACGAAACCAACCTTCATACGCAAATGACAATCCCAGGTAGCACCTGGAAGAAGTTCACCTTCTTCTTCCTGGTTATTTCTAGCTATTTTTCTTCTATCCTGTATCTTTATAAATAAAACAAAAAAACCCATACGTACACAAATCTATATATACTCTGGGTGTCTCCGGGATTGTAAAATGGATACCCGAAAATTTGGATTTTTGGCTGTGTTGCTATTCATCTCGATAGCACTAGTTAGGTCAGAAGATCCTTATCACTTTTTTGAATGGAAGGTTACATATGGCACCATGTCGCCATTGGGTGTCCCACAACAGGTTATCTTGATCAACGATAAATTCCCTGGGCCCGTGATTAATTGCACAAGTAATAACAATATCGTCATCAATGTGTTTAACAACCTTGACGAGCCTTTCCTTCTCACCTGGAACGGTGTTCAACAGCGGAAGAATTCATGGGTGGACGGTACACCTGGGACCATGTGCCCCATCCAGCCAGGAACCAACTTTACTTACAAGTTCCAAGTGAAGGATCAGATTGGCAGTTATTACTATTTCCCCACTACCGCCCTGCATAGAGCAGCTGGTGGTATTGGGGTGATCCAGATTCATAGTCGTCCATTGATCCCCGTGCCATTTGATAACCCGGCTGATGAGTTTGCAGTTGTTGTTGGAGACTGGTTCAATAAGGGTCACAAGTCTATGAGGAACCTCCTCGATGGTGGGAATTCGATTGGTCGGCCTGATGGGGTTCATATCAATGGCAAGTCGGCTCAGGTTGGTGCACCAGCTGAACCATCATGGACATTCGAGGGTGGAAAGACATACAGGTTTAGGTTTTGTAATGCCGGGATGAGAACTTCGGTCAACTTTAGGTTCCAGGGCCATGACATGAAATTGGTGGAGCTTGAAGGGTCTCACCTCATGCAAAACGACTACATGTCCATGGACCTTCATGTCGGTCAGTGCTTGTCAGTTTTGGTAACCGCTGATCAACCACCCAAAGATTATTACCTTGTCGTGTCCAGTAGGTTCACCAAGCAGCCGTATTCCACAGTCGCCACAATCCGCTACGCAGGAAACAACGTCCCTGCATCACCTGAGCTTCCACCTCCTCCGCCTGGGAACACTGCTGGAATCGCATGGTCAATCAACCAGTTCAGATCATTCAGATGGAACTTGACCGCCAGTGCAGCCCGACCCAACCCACAAGGATCATACCACTACGGACAAATTAACATCACCCGCACAATCAAGCTGGTCAATAGTCGGAACTACGTTGACGGTAAGCTAAGGTTCGCTTTGAACGGTGTCTCCCATATCGATCCTAAGACTCCGCTCAAACTGGTGGAGTATTTCGGGGTTGCTGACAAAGAGTTCAAGTATGACCTCATCCCAGATGAGCCACCAGCGGATGTCGAAAAGAACGTCAAGATAGCACCAAATGTATTGAACGGAACATATCGCAACTTCGTAGAGATCATATTTGAGAACAGAGAGAACACCATTCAGACATACCATTTGGACGGATACTCGTTCTTTGCAGTGGCAATAGAACCAGGGAGGTGGAGCCCGGAAAAAAGGAAGAACTACAACCTTGAAGACGCAGTAAGCAGACACAACGTGGCTGTGTTCCCAGGGTGTTGGGCAGCTGTCATGACCACCCTTGATAACGCTGGAATGTGGAACGTGAGATCAGAGATGTGGGAGAGATTCTATTTGGGACAGCAGCTTTACATTAGTGTACTCTCACCGGAGCGTTCACTGAGAGATGAGTACAGCCTCCCAGATACAACACAGCTTTGCGGCATTGTTACTAATTTGCCCAAACCACCTCCTTACGTTTAGATTCATTTTTCCTTTAAGTAATTACTAAGTTTTGCGCCCTTTTAGTGTGGCCTAACATACGGATTAAGAAATTGCAAGGGAATATGTGCATGATTTTGTTGTAATTGTCCCTTGACCAGATGAAATTGGCCTTCTTGTTGTTCGATAGTATTATAAGTGATATTGTTAGAGAGATCGCTAAGAAAAAAAAAAAGATGAGGACAATATATCCTCTCGTTGTAAATTTGTAATCATCATCCATCGATCAAATGAAACACTCTTCACTTTTTTGTTAAACTTTTGGATCTTCTTGTACTGATTTAATGAATATTCTTGCAATAAATATATAATTTCACTGTACCATGAAACTGGTTGGTGTTTTACGGTTTTGAATCAAGAAAGAGTTGTTTGCGTTCAAATACGCACCGCGACCCGTGTTAAAAGTTTTACCCATTTTGACATGTTATTCCAGTAGATCCCACATACCAATTCCAGTAAATCCCACATATACCAACTTTTCTTACAACCACCAACCACCAATGTTTGCAACCTATACTGTATACAAGCTCAGCAGAACAAGACTTCTGCAAGCCAACTTCACAAAGCAATTTTGATGTACGATACAGTAGCATGGAAGGAATGAAAAATGAACACAGATAATCAGATAGTGAGCTAAATATATTAACAAAAGGCATCTGAATGGGCAAACACAATATGATTCAAATTCCCATTCAGGCCAACAAACACTAAAAATTCCTTCACATATAAGAGGGGCAGGAACAAAGAAAAAAAAATAGCTAGCTTTGCTTGCTTATTCAGTTCTTGACTATTTCCATGGCAGGTATGGAGAATCAAGCTTAGCATCACCAGGATTATTCAAATTTCAATGGAGGATAAGGATTAAAAAGAAAAAGGATCAAATTTTTACCCTTCGCACGCTGCTGGTCTATACACAGGTTCACAAAATCAAAACAGATCACCATTTGCAATTCCAAGTAGTAGAGCCAAGACTATCTTTGAGGGGGGTCCACATTTCTCACGTTTGCTCCAGTCATTCCTTCGATACGATCTTTGGTTATGTCAACAAAGTGACCAACCATTTCGTGAAATTGCTTCAGCCCGGATAAAGGAAGAATGATGGAGGACCGATCAGAACCTGCAACCTGCATATGCCAATTCCCATTTTGTTATCATACCATTCATAAGGCATTCATCATCCAAATGTTTATGTTCTCTTATAAAATGTATTTTTGAGACATTTTTTACAGATTGATTCATATGCTTAACTACAGACTCTGCAACTTCTTCTTGATGACTTTCTTATAGTCGATGATTTACATTTAATAAAGCGCCATTCGGACCGAGTATTCGAACAAATTCTCAAGCCGAATAGCTCAAACTTTTCTGAATACGCGCAACATAAATGGTTGGCTGCAAAAGGGCTTAATATTATATTTTAAAGGTAACTTCTTGTGACTTACATGTCCAACCGACAAATAAATTCTTGAATTTGACATCTATTAACGGCTCTGTCATGTGGTAATCGGAGCATAAACTATTGAGGAATCTGCTATCTATATTGAGCTTATACAGTTATCAAATATTCAACTTATTGATAAAACAGATATACAATTATCCAAAATTCAACTTATTGATTAAAAGTTAAATGAGAGACAACCTTCAGAGAGGCACAAACATACTTGCTTAAAAAAAAAAAGTAGATACTCTGAATGAAGTACAAAATTCTAAGTCAAGTTCAGTTGAGTGTGTTAATGTTGAAGAATTAGGCTTATTTCTTGGTGGATTAATTGGGCCCATCTATCATTATTCTTAGATTTTAATATGAAACACAGCAAATGTTTTTTTGTTGGCTGCAACTGCTCAACCTGCAGGTACAAGTACTTTTTTTGGGTAGGTATACCTGTGCAACCCACGGGTTCAAGTATAAGAACACCTACAGAGTTTCAGTTACGTAATATTTGTACTGAAATACCCAATATGAGTACCGGGAAATTTTTGTGCCGCAATTATTATTGCCAAAATGTGGCTTTAAGCAAATGGTATCTGAAAGAAAGCTCAGTATGTAGGATCTCCGCATCTCCTAGAATAACCTAACACTGAAAGGGTTATTTTCTTTTGGGATGGAGTTGTGACTACGTTTTATTCAAGTTACAGGATTTTCCCGTAGTTTTTTTAAACCCACCATTAGGTTCATTTCAATTCCTGCCTAATTAGGCTTCCTATAAAAACCATTTTTTTCCATACTTAGGGCTTTGAACTGTCCCATATCAACTATAAGTTAATTCTTAGTTTCAAAAGGTTATCTACTTCTCATATGATGTGGATTTTATATTCCACATATAAATCCATAACCCCCTAGATGTATAATTTTAAGAAAATTAATGTCTGAAACCTTAAGTGCCAAAAACAAATGAAGTCATAGGAAAAGTCACACCTCAGATATCCTTAAGTAGTGGCCACGGTTGTTGCTTCCAAGATCAAAGAAAAACCTCTTCTGATCGGCTCTAATCACTTTGGAGACCCCAAAACCACCACTTTCATCAGAAGACGGAGGTGGCAAGTCAAACGTGGACGTCCTATCGCCTAGATTCAAGTCAGATGATGCTGTAGGGGCAGATTGGGAACTGCTTCCGGCAATAAAGCCAGCACCTACATCGTCAGACAGACCAACTAGTCGTTCTTGGGTGATACCTTCGTCATTTTGCTGTTTATCGAAACATAACAGAAAGAAATGATGAGAAATAAAAGAGTGAGGCTGTCTAAGCAGAAATTAGTGGGAATTATCGAAGTTGGAACCTGATTGGGCAGAACAAAAAGCTTAGATGCTTCATTTATCTCTTCCAAGATGTTCCTAAATGCACTCCACCCTTCATCGCGGGTGCTTCCTGCAGGAACAATAATAGTACTGCGGTTTCTACTAACTGAAGCTTCAGATACCTGCAGATACAATTGTTTAAGGTAACAGTAGAATAAAGATCAATATATCACATTACAATGACAAATTTACATAACTAAATTATTTATTATTAGATTTCAGGTGGAACCTACTAATTTCTAAATAACGAGTGATATTGAAAAGTTAGTAAGTTTGACGAAGCTACCAAATTCTATTTTTATTCTTAAAAATTAAGAAACCATAACAATATCTTCACGGAAAATAACTTGCTAGATTCTTCAATCTAAATGATGTTTTTTTACTGAGACATCACGAGTATAATACTGTTGATATCAGGTTACCTTGCAATCTAACATCACTAATATTGCATACGCCTATGCATCCAAATTTTCAGCAATTTACCAAAATTGGATTTTAAGCACATACTATGTTACCAAAATTGGATTAGAGGGATTACAGTGTTGGTACACCATGCTACATACAATGATAAAATCTCACATAGCTCCCAAGTTAATCCATAGTATGTGAAAAAGGCATGAGCCACATGACACTGACCCTTTAAAGCAAAGTGCTTGCCCACATAAACTACATGGCACCGGTGTGTTCTAAGATACCATATTATACATGATGCTGTCAAGTTTGTGAGGATTATATTTACCTTTCCAGATAAAAATGATATTAAACACTTCGTAAATAAATTAGAACATTCTTTATACAAACACCTGCATATGGCGGGATTGGATATCGTTGTTTTTGTTGTCTTTACAGAGTTTTGTTTTTGTTTTTGTATAACAGCAAACCTATAACCTAACCCACATACTATGTACAACCACAAATATATACACTCACTGCCTCAAGTGAGGCTTGAACCCACAACCTATTGGTTGATGAGCTCCTCTCATACCACTAGGCCAAATGCCGTTTGGTCTTTACACAAAATTTTGCATCCCACTTATACCCAAACAAGCTGGATTGACACCTAACTTTGCTAGATTGGCAAGTAAATGTACTACAAATACTCCACATCTATGAACATGTAACATGTAAACAGGGAGCAAGTAAAAAATTCACCTGCTTCTATGGACACGCATAAATTAAACTTTCCCTCCGTCTCACAATTTTCTATGATGACTCAGTTTAATTGGCACAGATGTGATCTGCAATTCCCCCTCCCCTATTCAGTTAACCTAAGCGTAGTCTAGATAGCTGACTAAAAGTCAAACACTTATCTTAATAAATATAATATATGATTCACCTTTGTGACATCATCAATTTAAAAAATTCAATTATTCAATTAAGTCCTTTAATTTTCTTAATTCAAACATTAACCTCCCTTACTCTAAATAATTTAATTTAAAATTAAACCCCCTTACTCCAAATTAAAAATAAATATAAATCCAAATAATCATGCTAGAAGCTGATTTGTATACGGATATAACACAAAGAAGATTATCTAATAATCACGTTAGTTATTATCCCTTCATACATTAATTATAATTAACTAAAAGTTAAACAATTATACAAAATTCTAAATAAAACCCTCCACATTGTACTATGTGAATATGCTATCAGCTTATAGTTTATGAGATGAGATGTGATTGATCTAAGATTTTCTTTTTTCTCTTCTTGATTATATAGTAAAATTCTTTTATAATTAAGTGACATTGTGAATAACGTATAAATATCTTAAAACCAGCCATGAATTTAAGGTGCAAATTCTAATGAATTAATTGTTTCACATTTATATTATCTTATTATCGAGGAGACGATCGAACCAATATATAAAACTAACGTTAGATAAATTGGCCCATGAATTTGATTTGCGGTTTAGTAAATATTGCTAGATAAGTTGCTAAGATATTTGATTGATGTATGGCAAGAGTATTCAACATTAGAATAAACATCGGGGAATTTAAGGTGCAAGATTCAAACCTTGCATTTACATAAACACAAAGCGTTATTGCTTGTGAATTATTAAAGTATAACTCAAAGTCTATTGTATGTATACAACTATAATTTGGTATATCAAAAACGAGTGCCACTAAATGTATAATTTTTTAAACTCAATTCCAAAACCCATGTAACTCCTTTTTTTGTTGTTGTAATCTTAATTAAGTACTTCAACTTTAATATACAAAGTATAGTACGAATTTAACTTACAATTATTTTTAAAATTATTCAAAATACTCTTATAATACGTTGGTTACACTAAATGACCCGTGTGTATACACGGGTTTAAGTGCTAGTATGACTGTATATAATTATCCCATTCAAAGGTTGGATCAAATTCAAGGAGCAAAGATCCTATTTTAATGTGTAACTTAGTGGCATATGATGAAAGAACTAGTGTTACATAAATATTTTGTACTTAAAACCTCTTCCTTAACTGAACCATAAAAATGTGACATCTAATCAACATGATCACATTCTCTTGTCCTCTCTGAGTTATCATTGAGCTCCAATGAAAATTTTCCAGTACTTGTATGTAAACATCTTAACGCACAAACAGAACACGGTACAAACAGCATACTGTAAACATCTTAACGCAAAAAGAATCTTAAATACTCCGTATAAGGGGAAAAAAAAAAAACTGTAACAAGAAAATATGTACCTTCAGAAAACGACCTCTCCTGTTTTCCCCAATATCAAAGTAAAACACCTGAAAAAAATCACAACAAATAATATTGCTCAAACTAGGAAAGTTAGATGATGAAATACACAAGTACTATGGAATTGAATATATTATTAATTAAATTAATTAATTTAATGGAATTGCCTTGCTATCAAGCTGTAGTTCCTTGCTAGAAATATCTTGATCATCAGAAGTAACATAGTAATTGAAGATGTCGAAAAACCAAGAGATACCGTTAAAGGGTACGATTATGGTGGAGCGTGTGGCGGAGGTTTTTTCCGATATCTTAAGGTAGCGCCCGCGAGGGTTTTCCTTAAGATCAAAGTAAAAAAGTTTATGCTCCACCTGTAACGTCTTAGATAACAGCTCAACGTCATTACCACCACCACCACCACCACCTCCTCCGCCGGAGCTAAAGTCCATCTCCTCCGTACGTTAAGATTAGCACTGACGAGTGCAGAAATGTTAACTCTTAGCTTTCTGAATGAATACTAAATAAATTTATATTAAGCAGGGAGAATGATCGTTGATAACATGATGATGAACTGCAAGGTGAAATTGGAGATCCTGATTGCTGAATTGAAGTGAATTGGGATTTTAGGGTTTCTGACTTGACTCAGTCTTGTCTTGTTTCTGTCACGTAAACAAATTAAAGTATGGGAGTGGCAGGTAA
This sequence comes from Helichrysum umbraculigerum, assembly GCA_949592205.1. Classification (NCBI taxonomy): domain Eukaryota; kingdom Viridiplantae; phylum Streptophyta; class Magnoliopsida; order Asterales; family Asteraceae; genus Helichrysum; species Helichrysum umbraculigerum. The sequence goes on from CATIUR010000001.1 coordinate 1,036,122, forward strand.
TTTTTTACATGTTACAATCAAACAGTACAACTATTTATACCTACAATACAACTGTTTATGTAACTGTTTCCTTGTAACAAGTAAAAAAATACTTGCCAAAATCAACTCCCTTAGAAGTATTATTAAACCCACCATTTTTTTTATTTACATTATATATATACTAGGTGGTCTTACAGTGTATAGCACAGCCCACTACGATTAACATGATTAACGAACATGATATGAACGAATATAAGATTTTTTGTTAACATGATTTATGAACATGATATGAACGAATGTTAGATTTGTAGACCAACAATTTCTCTAATTGAAAACTAACTCTACATTTGGTTCATACAATATTTGATAGAATTTGAATCAATAAAAGGAATTGGAATTCCAAAAAATGTGAATTCCTTTGAGTGAAAAATTAGATGACTTTCACATCAATTCATTTATGAACTAAGCACCCTTGTGGAATGTAATTGATATTCCAATTCCATTAAATTACGTTAAATTCCACAAACCAAACACAACCTAAGAATATTAGAGTATTATGTTTAAGGTTATTTCCGGTATTGGGAATTATTTATTATATCATTTCTAACGTTATTTTCAATGGGGGATAATTACATATATACCCAATTTAAGTTGGAAAATTACATATTTCCCCAAACATACATAAAAAGTATTATACATCATGCATTGAATACTTGTATTTTGGGTAAATATGATATTATTCGACTTAAGTGGGGTAGATATGTAATTTTCCCTTTCAATGGTTTACTCTGTGTATGGAGTTTTGAAAAAGTGTTTTTGAAAAAAAATCATACACTTATCCTTTAAATTTTGGAGAAATCTTATAAAGATTCGAAATTTTTAAATATAATTGAAGAACTGCTACCATTTATTACTCCAAAATAATTTTCTCATTTTATCATTAATGTATTGAATTTAATACTATTAATAGGCTTTTAGCTAATTTGTATTCTTAGTTATAATTATTAAATAATAATTTTCACATAACATATAAAGAAATTAAGAGCACCCCCAATAACATATAAAGAAATTAAAAGCACCCCAATGAACAAAAGCTATTAAAAACTTTTTTGCTTGTCATATCAAATTTTAATAAAAAAGCTGATGACAAATAGTTGAAAATAATGTTATGTACAACTTTTGGTAATTCTATTGAACTTGCAAGTTTATAGACCACCATTGACCTCAACCAAAGTAGTAACCAACTTGTGTAAATTTCGGATTACATGACACGACCAAAATTTTGTAAATTAAGATAGCCGACACATTGAAGCTCTCTTACCTCCTACCTTATACACGACAATCTTTTCCTCTTACGATTCTTCTTACAAACAACACTTTTTGAAGAGGAATCTGGTCCCGTAGAAAGCCTCACAGTTGCAGGCCTGCTTGACGATGTTCGGTTTTTCTTGTCACTCCATTTCAATGGAAGATTATGGACTACGGTACCAATATCAGTTGACTTGTTTAATTCAACGAGTTTCTGAATTTGATCACTGATCTGATGCAACCAGGCTGTTGAGAGATCAAGTTCAAGAGAATCGTCTGGTGGCTTCTTTAACATGCTCGTAAGTATCTCTTGAAATGACTGAAACGAAATCGAGCTTGGGTACTCTCGATGATTTTCACATATCATGTTGACTTTGACTACATGCTTGCAGAGATTCCCACGTAACGACCATTCACAATCACAAAAGGCAAACTCGGAACCAGGATTCCAAACTAAATGTATACTGTTTCTATCGTTTTGGCTAACTATTTTAGCAAAAAGGTTGTTTTCGTTATCTAAAGTAACATCAGTGTCAGGAATTTGCAATGCACGGTGCCATGATGTAGAATTGATGTATTCCTGTTTCACCGTTTGAAAGGAATCACTTTCATCAGCATAGCGATCTAGCCAGTAACTCGAGTGCAACTCTGTTGTTAACTTGTGCACCAACCAATCGACTCTCTGAAGTGCACCGAGATGTGAGTCGTCAAAAAGTTTAACTTTTAACTTCACGTGATAAGTTTCGATTGCACAGGATGCTTCTTGACTTGCGAGTGGGAGAGTTTTCATTGTTGTTAACCACATTTCTAATTAAGAAATTATTCATGAATCAAATATAGAGTCAATGAAACTGGGAATTATAAGAAAGAAGGAAACGCAGAAGATAGAAGATACCTATCTTAGGGACCCAAGTGGCGGTAAAATATTGCATGAAGTCGGTTTGGTCGACAAAATCTTGACTGAACTTTTCTAGCACAAAGAAGGGATCAACTCCACCCCATATGCTGTAAACTATTTCTCCTAAACGCTTAAAAATTTCTCTTTGAACTTCAATGTTCCTACATTTCTTGACGATGTGTCTCAGCCATGACCGACGAATGCGCCACATGGAAAATAGTATAGGGCAAGAAAATGTCTCCCTGTAAGGAAAAGCGAAGTACATCATATCGTCTCGTTTACAACAAAAATAAATACGTGTACTCAGAACATAACAAACTCAATGTCCCCATTAAAAAGATAAAAATAAGCAAAAAGAACTAAAGAATAATTATTTTGATTAATGAGTAAGATCTATGATATACCTTATAGGATCAGTCTCGGCGGCTGCATCGTCAATAAGAAAACCAGTGACCTTCCATGTCGGGTCAACAGCATGAACACGACCAAGTAGGGCTTTCAACCATTTACAGATATCAGATTTGGCAACACTCCGAGTAATGACCCAAGCTACAGGGAGTGCATGTTGTCTCGAATCAAACACCAAAAGCGTGCACAGAGGATACTGCATCCAATCAAAAAAGAAAAAGAATCAAGAATAATAATAAGAAATGCAACCTACCAAGGTTTTAGGCAGCAGACCTGCCAATTTCAACCCATTTATTCGTGAATGGGTCCATCCAGAATATGCTTTATCCCTAACAGGTACGTGTAAATTCAAAATAGAAGTTAGCATAAGAGGATCCCAGTTAAATGGGTCAAAAGTCACCTAAGGTGTAGTTAAGTAGTTAACCGGCGTATAAAATCCCTCACATCATATTAACATAACCGACGAACTACATAAATTAATTATTCGTCGCTCATAGATATAATTTTATGGACATATAAAATCCCCCAAAAAGTTTCATTTTGAGACATTAACCCACCTGGTCCACCAATCTTCCCATGATTAATGAACAGCATTATCATGCATAATAAATTACTAATCGAATTAATAATAATTTTAATAAAGATAGAGTGGCTAGTATGCATGATAAAATAGACCTTGCTCGACTTTCTAGCTAATTTTGTTTACGTGACCAGTTTGAGATGCACAACCAAATTCGACCCATTTATAAATAAACTGGTCAACGTTGCCAACTCAAGTTATAGGTTTCTAAACAACATTCACAGACTGCTACCTTTAATCTCTTGATTCCAAATGTTGAGTCAATTGCTATAAGGCTGCGATGTCCAAACCGAAGCATCTGTTGTAATTGCCACTCAGTTTGAATTCCAAGAATAAAAGGTTCATTTTCAGAAGACTCTTGATGATAAAAAATAGATTTCTTATTACGTTCAGCCCATATTCTTATACTTTCTTGGTCATCCAAATCCAATTCATGTGTAGACCGCTTAATAATCATCCCAAGTTTATGAACATATTGAGAAGCAAGCGAGTTCACTTTCGCATCTGACCCACAGTAACGCTGGATCCCTTCTATGTGCTTCTCTAAAACATTCTCTTCAGGGATGCCAAGATAAATCATTGACATTGTTTGTTGTTGAATCTCATTTCCTACGTAAGGAATCTTTTTGGCTCCAGGGCCAATTGCGTCACGGTCAAGTGGGCCATGGCAGATAAATCCAGATTTATTTACATGACGTCGGTCATTGTATATTAAAAGTACAAGAGATGGTCGGGCATATAGACGTTTGACAACAAAATGACATGTGCAACCTCGCATGGACTGAGGCCTAGCTGCACGGTTTCTAGTGTTCAGTCGATACCTTCGACTTGGCAATATCATTCCACCTTCTCCATAATTTTCAGGACCAAATGAACACCAGTACCTTCAGAAGAACATAGATAATAAGCGAAATATTAGACTAGCGTTATTTAGGTTTGATATATTAGATAAGCAACAATTGTATCATCATAATCAAAAAAAAGAGTGCTAGTATTTCCATGCTATAAATAATATATCCATTATCAAATAATTTTGCAAATAGGGATTGTAATATAAAAAATCAACTAAGCTTGATGTTGTTATTTAGATGAAAGTTGAATTGAGTACTATAAGAGACAGCCGCCTCTCAGCAGGTGGAACTTTGTTCGTATTTTTTCTTATTTTAATGAAAGATAATTTGCATCCTATATCACAAATATAACATGATAACTATTCATGTCTTCACTAAAAACAACCTATTCTACAAGGACTATATCACTCAAATAACCCTTCAAAACTAAAGTTGATCTTTTAGAGGTTCAGATACTTGTCAGTGACCCATACACAACTTGACTCCTGGATACTCTTTTCAGTCAATAAAATGCTTGAAGTATAATTAAATCACCAACCAATTTTGATTTTATAATTATCGTTGTTAGAATGTAATATGGCTGTAGATTGTAGGTTCAAATAGTTTCATGAAAAAAAGGACATGATGCGGAAATTTGAGTTCGGCTTTCTCATGGCTTCATAAGAATAATACAGATAATAAATTTAAGGTTCCTTATAAGCGATTAATTAAGGGTATTACCTAATCCTGATTGAGCTTCAAGGTAATCCTAGCTACCTATCCCAAGACTTACAAAACTTACTGTAGCCTATTGAACATTTGAAGGTAAAGTAGGATATATATATATATATATATATATATATATATATATATATATATATTTAATGAGCAATGCATCATCATATTACATCAAGATTTAAGATCCAAAACATAAATCTTTATAGCAGCCTTCAGCAACCTCCTGTCCCCTTTCCCCTGGGAAAAGGAGTACAACATTAAGATCCACGGTATTTTTAAAATGCCAAAGTCTCATACAGACACAAATTACACCAGTATTAAAAAAAAGGGGAAACTGTCCTGTAAACTGTTTAGCCCAAACAATATAACAAATACTCAAGCTTAAAATGAATTTTATGGGGAACTTACAGCCTGTATTCCAAATATTCATCGCTCTTATACTCCAGCAAGCTGCCTTTCAGACGTTTCCGTCCTCTCTCAATGTGGAAACGGGTTGGGGATTCTACATTGGAACACTCTCCGAAAATGAAGTCTTCAACTCTAGCATAAGGAATTAGGGCCACATCATCATGATGTTCTGGAGTGCCAAATTTGACCCATTTTAGGTCAGCAGCAGAGAAATCTTCTACTGATGGATTTTGCACCTCGATGTCATGTATTGATTCAATCAAGTCCATATGCTATAGAAAGGAGGACCGTTAAAGAACGTAAGTTTTAAATAGAGGGATTAAATAACCAACCAATCAACAATCCATCCATATTTTGTTATGCATATAAAATTCTAACTCTGCAACTAGGATGAACATATAAGAGGTTTTTATTTAACAAATAATTAATCATTAATCATCAATCTAAAATATTCCCCCACATGATAGGATTCAAGTTTTTCAACGCTTTCTTATTAACACATAGCTGCTGACCCTACTTAAACCCACATACCCTGAACTAGAATGTAGTATTAAGTAACAAATCGATAGTTATAGACCTGGCAATTGGGTCGGGTCGGGTCAGAATGGGTTTGGGTCGAAACGGGTCAGATTTTTCAAACGGGTCGAACAGGTTGGGTCAAATCCGGTCGGGTCGGGTCGAGACCCATTTTTCCCTAAATTTTTTTAGCTCTTTTCAAGTCTCTCCAAATCATCAAAAATTTTACCACCTGTTTTCAAATATATGCAAATATGCTTATGATGAAACAACAAATCCTTCTCTATGCCCTAAAAACCACCATGTGTACTATCATAGTTATTTTGACTATATACGGTTTGACCCAGAGGAGTCAAAATTGCACTACTCACTTTAGTCACCATTTTGTAATAGTAATAAAAGAGCTACAACAACTCATGAGCAGTCTCGAAATGTATTAACAAGAAGATGGGAGTTAATATTCAATTCTGTTAAGCATGGTTGTTCTGTATACTAATGTTTCCCGCTTATCCAATAAACAATTGTAATGGTCAATGACAAATAATCGAATAACTATATCACAATTTAACAGAACAACCATGCTTAAATAGGAATTGAATATTGGGACTGTTACAAATTGAAGACTCGAAATGTATTAACTAGAGCATTGGGCTATATTGAACATCTTGGAAGTTTAAGGGATCTCAACCTTTAGTCCCAAATTAACAATTTGTTGCAAAAAAAAACAGTTCAACCAAATCGTAACAAGGACAGTATAAGCTTAAAAGTTCATATGTGCAGAAAAACAAAATTGCAGATGATGTTTAGCGACATTTCAACCATAAAAGATGAAGCACATAAGCAGTCAAACAAGCAATCTCAAACACCCGGTCACCCGTACATCGACACATTAGCACATACGAAACACATTGCAAACAACATATACACATAAAAAAAACCAAAAGACTGACCTATGAGCAAACAACAAAAACAGACTTGATTACCCTCTCAATAATATTAGATACAGACTTGCATATATAGTGACCTTTTATGCAACTATCAACCCGATTTACGTGTTTCTCTTTATATACAGTGACCATTAAAAGTATTACCAACAAAGTTAGTCACCAAAGAAATCAATCTATACACGCGAGCGAGATCCCAAGCTGCTTGAGATGAGCTCTGTAAAATTGCAACTTCTAGTTTGATATTAAACTCTGATAAGACTTATACAAACCTGTTTTTTTTTTCCTTTGAGCAAGCATTATTGTGATTAGTACAACACCATTAACACACTAGGTATATTCTAGCAAAACAAACAAACAAACAAATGACAAAAAGCATTCAAGTAAATCTTCTTTGCTCAAACTAATAAAAAAAAAAAAAAAACACTAAAACAAAAAATAAATATAAGTGAAATACGTAATTTACACGTTACCTTTAGTATTTATGCAAATTATGAATCAATAATATTATCTTGAACAACAGAACAACTAAAGCACACCCAAGCACCTGTTTCGAAGTTAATGAGAAATTGATAAGGGTTTAATTCGGATTTGATACTAGATCACACAAGAACAGCTTGTTGATCTTAATTCACAAAGAGAACAGCTCTTTGGAAATTCAAGAATAGAGAGCAACTCTCAAATTGTATTTCAATTTTGTAAAATCATACCCCATTTCTGATTACAAGAGTGCCTTATATACTAACTAACACATATCTGACTGACTCAACTAATTACTGCTCTTAACCACTAAGATATTGCCACATGTGCTGTAATTAACTAACCAGACTCTCGATTACTATAAAACGACCCATATCAGAAATTATTACAACTTAATCATTAATAAAATCAAAAGAGTATATGAAAAAAGGAACAAAACTAATCACCGGTTTCGAAGTTAATGAGATTGACATTGTGATTTGTCAATCTCATTAAAAGTATTACCAACAAACACATTGGTATACAACTATACAAGATTATCCATGAAGGCCTCACTCCAAGCACAGGACACAATTGCTTGATATGTGAATCACTATACTAGAAAAGGCAAATAAGATAAACATTGCACAACATGACAGTATAAACTATACCTGTAATTCGATTCGTTGGAATGATAATCGGGACTTCAATTTGCCTTACCGGTGAAATGCCGGTCTATCAGATCGACTGATTTGCCGACTGGCAACTAAGGATTTCGAATTAGGGTTTTGATTTTCTTTTAATTTGGGGGAAAGTAGTCGGCTGTTTGATGAACTCGTGAATTTGTGTATTTTGTTTTTCAAGTCGACCCGCTCGACCCGCACGTAAGACCTGTTGGACCTATCCTTAATTATTGGGTTTTATATGGGGATACATATTGGACCCATGCTCTTTCAATTTGTCTATAAGGTTATTGGACCCCCAGGTTGAAAGAATTACCTAATGGACCTGAATCAGAAGTATTGGGTCTGGATTGTCAGGCCTAGTTATAACTAAAAACTAACACGATGAATGACCACTAGTCGTGAACAAAAAACCCGTACCCGGAACCGAACCCGGAAAAAAACCCGAAACCGAACCCGAAAAAAACCGATTTTTTTGAACCCGGTTCGGGTTTTTTTCGTACCCGGCGGGTAGGGACCCGGGTTGGGTTTTTGAAATTCAAAATCGGGTTGGGACCGGGTACACTATGGGTCGGGTTGGAAAACCCGGAAAAACCCGGTTTAAAAACCGGTATTCGTGGGTCAAAAATCCGGTTCGGGTCGGGTCGGGTAGGTCAACAACCCGGTTCTCATCCTTTGACCTAGTACCCGGTTCGGGTTCCGGGTACGGGTCGGGTAGGCCCAATACCCGGTTTTGTTCACACCTAGTGACCACAGCCACTGAGCCACTGTTACTAGCAGGCTAGTCTTATAAATTTGCTTCTTCATAACATTTTTCTAGGCAAACGCCTCGTGTAAGTTACGCACTTGTTCGTCATAACTCATAAGATACCAATGGGGCTTTGCCTCAGTGGTACCGCCGCCGCAAATCCCCACGCTCCACCCGGGTTCAAGCCTCTGGGAGTACAAAAAATCATATGCTCCGTGTGTGGGGTCACTGGGGCCAGGTGTTTAGCCGGACGGGTTGCCTCTTGCAGGTGGGGCTCCGTGGATCTACGGATCCGGGGTTAAAGGTTCCCTCCAATAACAAAAAAAAAAAAAAAAAACTCATAAGATACTACAAATCAATTCTACATAACATTTGTATCTTGTAAATGACTAAACATAATCAATTTAAGCTTTCACATTTTTAACCTTCAACTTTCCAAATTATAGATAAACAGCCCTTACTATTAGTCTAACAGCACACACACAGATGATTTCCCAACCTAATGCTCCCTCCTTTCCAGTACACAAAATAGTTTCAGGAAAATGTGCAAACAAAAGATTTTTAGATAAGTCAAATGTCCATTATACCCTTATAACTTGAGAAATGCATTTTTGTACACTATTATCAAGTAACTATAAAAATGAATTCGAAGTCTTGTGGACTTACATACTAAAAAGTAGCAAAATGTTAAACTTCCGTAGTCGTGGCAACGTCAAAAGCACATTAAACTAATCATCAAAGTAAGATAAAATACAACATTAAATATCAAAATCAAATTTTTGCCTTCGATTTTCCGTCAAAGAACAAGAACTGATTCAAAAAAAAATTAACAACTGTCATTTAAAATTAGGGTTTTACATACAAAAAACTTATAAAATTTGGGGTTTTGAACAAAACAGAGGAGTACAACAACTTTCAATTTCCAACAATCAATCAATTACATATAAATTATGTAAAAGCAAAAATTTCCAACAATCAATCAATTAAAAATAAATTATGTAAAAGCAAAGTCAGGGACCTAAAATACATGTTTGATCAATCAAATATAATCGGAGACCCATAAAATGTTTTGATTGATCAAACATGTATTTTAGGTCCCTCACTTTGCTTTTACATAATTTATTTGTAATTGATTGATTGTTGAAAACTGAAAGTTGTTGTACTCCTCTGTTTTGTTCAAAACCCTAAACTTGATATGGTTTTTTTATGCCAAACTAGTTGGAAATGTATTATTGAAACTCATTAGTAACATGTACCGGAAACCAAATAAAATAATTGAAACGCCCCAAAACCCAGACATTTTTTTTTATATCATCATAAATTATGTCCAATTACTAAAATACAAGTTTATTATACTAAGATTTAAACCTTTAGACCACATACCAAACTTAAAACAATATATCAATTTTTATAAGGACATACGCGATCCCAGGCTATATGCCGGATCGCGTACCAACACTTTGAAATCCACTGTAACCAAAATGAACTAACGTACGCGATTCTGAAATCCAGTTAGGATCGCGTAAGTATGAACAAATCCTACTGTGATAAAAAACCAAAGAGATACGCGATCCTGGGGAGCTTCTGGGATCGCGTATTAAGGCATGACAGCAGCTTCATTCAAAACTCACAAATTTGACCAAATTCAATCGTGCATAACTTTTAACTCGTAAAGATTTAGACCCTAAAAATTGGCAGGCACCTTCGTCTCACCAAAATGAAGGTTTCTCTTTTTACACTTTTCCCATTTTTCCAAAAGCGACCATTTTGGACGTGTCACCAATTTATAGCCATTTCGGCCACTTTTTGGCAACAACCCATTTCACAAACCATACACATTTAGGCTCTAATCTTTTGAACACTTATTTAACTCACCAAGACAAACTTAAAGCATATGACAAACAATCCATAACACTAACACATTTAAAATCCACCATACGACCTCTTTAGACCCATTTTGACACTATTCTACTTGTTTACCACACTGACCATACTTTAACCAATTCACTACCCAATTCCACATATGTTTGACTCTTTCAAAGTTGTTGACTATTTGTCAACACCAATTTCAACCAACCAATCATCATTGACTCTTCAACACTTTTCACCCATTTTTAACCAAACCAAGACCAATCATATTCAAATTACTTCATACTCTTCAAAACACAAACACTAGGCTCCACATCACTGTTCGACTTTCAAAGTCAAATACTACATATTGACCATATGTTTAATTCAAAAACTCTTTGTTTGGGCAAATTACATAATTGATAATCAAAAACAATGATTCAAAAGAGATGGTGTAACACCCCCAAATTTACTGTTGCGCGGAAGCAAGCTTTGGGTGTTACTAATCAATAATCAAGCACCAAAGTAAAGCAAACGACATCTATATGCAACGTCGTACCATAGTACAAAAGTATTACGTTGTTCAATCATAGTACAAGCTCTGAGTTCAGAAGTAGTTTCCTAGAGATTCTAATACATAACTGATATACAAAAAGTAATGCAAAAGAATCTCCACAAGTTTGTATGCATGCGACTCGAGCTATCAGTCCTGAGGGTGTGCAGTCCTACTGCTGTAATGTACATGAGATAAATGCTAAAAAGTGTCAACCAAAAGGTTGGTGAATCTTACAGGTTTAGTCTAGTAAATCAATTATGAACCACAAGTAAGTACCAGTAATGCCCTCGAGCATAGTAAGTAAATCAGTAGGTCAACACAATTACCATGAGCTCACAAGTTGAAGCTTAACAGTGTAGTGTGAATGGTGCAGTCAAGTACAGCATCACGTACCCCCGTGAGTGCTAGCCGGACACTCATATGTAACAAATACTAATATGCATGTTTCTACGGTGTAATCCGTGGTGGCGCTACCACCCCAAGCAGGGATTGTCAGTCCCAAATGGATCCATCTACTAGTAATCGCGCTTAAGTCCATAACTAACAACTTATGATAGGAGGATTTCAGTGGATAAAAATTAACTCGTGTAATGTATGTAAAAGTAGTGTATAGCAGTTCAGTACTTGTGTTCATACGAAAAACAGTAGCAAATATCTCACCCCGAAGTAGAAAAACAGTAAAAGCGGGGCTGTAAGACTCACCTGAGTCTAGCAAGTATGTTTGTGTAAGCAAACAATTATAGCGGATGTAAGTCCGTAAGTATGCGTCGGATGTAATTCCATAAGTTGGTTCTCCGAACCCTGTAACCTTCTGGCGTCCGAAACGCACAAGGTTGTAAGTAAATAAGTAAGTAAGTCGGTGTCTCAAAGGATCACCCATGCTAGTTGTCCACTCAACTAGGAAATGTCCAAATATTTGTTTGTACGTTTGTGATTGTTTGTAATTAAGTGTGGCCCGTTGGTGACGGAGGTGTAATAATAATTTCAAATATTATTATTATGTAATTCATCGTGTTTGTATACCTTGTAAAGCATATACATAAGTTGATTATTTGCAATATGACACGTAGTTGTTGTTCGGATGTAAGTTCGTTCGAGTGTAAACTCGTGCGAGTGTAAGCTCGTCTTTTTAAATCAAAAGATTCGAGTGTAAGCTCGTAGTAATGTGGGTGTAAGCCCATTTAAGTGTGAGTGAAATCTCACATGTAGTTTCGAGTGTAATCTCGTGTATGTATGAGTGTAATCTCATCCGTATTTATAAGTTGTGTTGTATACTTTCCATAGTATAGTAGTTTTCATGCACTAATTGGGTCGAGTAAAGTAGTTTCATATATATTTCCCAAAGAATATGTATATCATGTAAGTGTATTGTCGTATAAGGTATAGTTGTTGTATGTATTCAATACTTAGTGTAAAAAGTATTTTAAAATTTCCGTTTCGTGCGACAATATGTATTCCGACAATAGGGTATGCGACAATGACATTCACGGACACTGTTACTACGACAATAGCATTCTCGGACCACTGTTCATACGACAATGGCATTCTCGGAAATTTGTTCATGCGATAATAGATTGTCGGATCACTGTTCATGCGTTAATAGATTGTCGGAGGTGGATGTTTTCTTTTAAGTATTCGTTTTCGTTTACTAGATCAAACGGGTTTGGTTTGATTTGAGTGTTATCAAGTCCGAAACTATGCATCCGAGTCTCACCCTAAAGTCCGAGAGTCAACCCTCAGTCCGACAGTCAACGAAAGTCAATTTTTACTGTTCATCCGTCAATATATTCACGGAGTTACTGTTCATCCGTCAATAGATTCACAGAGTACTGTTCATCCGACATTGTGATTTTTATTTAAAATAGTAAACGTTATCTAATCGTTCTGAAATTTTTACAAAATGTTTCTCTATGTCTTGGGTACTTTCAGTAATTTTTTCATAATTATTTGAGGTCGTTTAGTATTTTTTAAAAATCGAGAAGTGTGACTGTGTACTGTTTATCCGAGATTAGACCACTTCTCACAAATCAAATTTTCTGGAAAAATGGGTGTATTTCTGGAACAAGCCAAAGAAGAACCTTTTGTATATAACAAAATTATCAAGATTTCCCAAGTGGTCTCATACGTTTTTGAGGTTTAGAACTCGAGATATGGCCTCGAGAAGTTACTGAAATTTTCTGTCCGCCGGAACAGTAGCCCTATGTCCCCGGAGAAAAATGTTTTCGAGTAGTAAACGGAGTCAAAAAGTCACGAGACTAATTTTGTTGGAAAGATAACTATTTTTACTACATTTTAGCCTTAAGAAACGTCCATTTTGGTGTTGTAATGATTTTTATAAAATTAATGAAAGTGGGTACAAAATCTGGACAGGAAGGTTAACTTCCTGTTTTCGAGTTTTAATTTGTGTTTCGACTTATCTTTTGGACATTTTGTGGTTAAGTGAGCAACTAAACATGTAGTAATATGTAATTCAAGTAAATCTAGTGAAAGTTCAAGAATCCTTACAACGAGATGAAGAATTTAACTCGTGAACAAAAGAGATGTGCTCGGTTTTGCTCCTAGCTCACTTTTCTTGCATTTTTCTTCAAGGGATGAAGTTGGATGATGAAGGTTTGTTCTTGGGGCTGTGGACTCCGAAAATTTTGAGAGAAAAAGGGTGAGAAAGTGTGAAAAGAAAGGAGAAGTAAGGTGGGGAAATGATGGGGTAGAAGCATGTTGGTTCCTTGTAGTGTTTAAGAAGCAAAAAGGGTATGGGTGACCATACCCTTGCTTGACCAGCCAAAGGGAGGCCCCACATGTAACAACCCTAAAATTAGGGCCAATTTAAAAATTTCCCTAATTACGTGTTTATTACTTGTATATAATATGAAATAGGATTATATACATTATCTACTTATTATATATATATATATATATATATATATATATATATATATATATATATATGGATGGAATATATGTATATACGCGCGTATACGATTCGTACAAATCGTATAAAACAACAATTGTACAAACATACGGACATTGGTAAAACAATTGTTAAATAATGTGAGATTATTTAATTACTTTGACTACTACTTTATATTATGTTTATAATATAACGAAAACGTACGTTTTAACCAAAACGTTACCGAACTCTCCGAAAACCCGACCAACCGACAAAACAAAACAAAGTTATATTTTATAACTTAAAAACAATTAATTTGGTAAAATACTTCAACTAAATTATCGGATATTATTTCGTATTTTTAAACGTATAATTAATCGCGTATAAAATGATTTTAACGTTTAAACGACCGGGGAAACGAACATCGCACGGAGCGCAAACACGAGGATACGAAAAATGGTGAGATCCACACTTGGTGGACCCCACCAAACCGGCCAAGGTCAAGGGGACAACCCCCTCACCCTCCTTTCTCACTTACACACACAAACACAATTACACTCCACCTCTCTCTCTCCTCTCTCTCTCTCTCTCTCACGGCTTCTCTCTCTCTCTCTAAACCGCCACCCCAAAAACACCCAAAAAACTACCATTAAAACACCTCGAAGGCTAGGCTCGTTTTGGAGAAAAGTGATCACGAGAACGAGGGCTACAATCCTATCTTTTCGGTTTCTCGATTCGACCACTTTGTAAGTTTTCCGGCGACCTTCCGAACTTTCCGATTACATTTATTTTGCTAGAATATTGTTCCCCTAACGTTATAATGTCCAATTGATATGTTAAAAACTCGTTTTTAAAACTCGAAAGTATAAACCGAACATATTAACTAAAAACAGTCCCCTTTCGCAATTTTTATAAAATCGTACGGTCAAAATTAGCAAATATATCCTAAACATGAAATCTTCGTTTTTCCGTGGGCTACAACTTTCGTGAAGGAAGTTTACCTCCAAAACGCCCCCATTTTACTAGGAAAATAGATTAGTAAACATATGTTTAGTTTTAGTGACGTTGAATAAAAACCGACATCTCGAGACCCCCCGAAACGAAACGATAATTTTTCTAACGTTATTTAGCCATTTTAGAACTTGTGTAAAAGTTTCGGGTCAAACCGAGGTCGTTTGACCCAAAACCGAGCTTAAAAACGAAGTCAGCCGCTGTGTTGCATAGGACCAAACTTTCGTGTGACACAAGGCTTGTGTCACATGTTGTGTCGCATGACAACCATGTGACACAAGGGTTGTGTCGCATATTGTGTCGCATTAAGTTGCATCCATGTGACACAAGGGTTGTGTCGCACAAATCATGTGACACAAGGATTGTGTCGCATAAATCATGTGACACAAGGGTTGTGTCGCATTAAGTTGCATCCATGTGACACAAGGGTTGTGTCGCATAAATCATGTGACACAAGGTCTGTGTCGCATTTAGTGTCGCAAAAACCTAAAAACAGAGGCCAAAAACATTCTAAGTGTCTAAAAATCACTTTTTAATAACCAAATCAAATACGTTACGATTATACATGAAAACTAGATCATAACCCGCAAAATTTGCGGGCTAAAATATATAAACTAATCAAAGTTGATTACTTCAATAAAATTAAAATAAAGCTTTCTTGTAAGAAATTTGTGGTCATCCACAAATTTATAAACAATAAGTATAAGTATGTAAATTATTGTGTGTTTTCTTTAAAGGGTGAATTACAGAAAACATTCTTATCGTTCGAGATATAACATAATATGAATTAACCCGTTAATGAGTGAATGGGTCTTAAACGACACTTTAATTTAAAATACCGTTGACCATACCTCCTTGTACCATGGGCATCAATTTATGCTTATCAATAAAGTAAAAAGATGTAGAGATATCAGCAGCAACTCTAGAAGAGATTTTTCTAAACAATTAAGGACAACCTCCAAGGTACTCCTAAGTAGAATCAATTCCAACAATAGGCTTAAAGTTGTTGCTGATATGCAGTTTTCACCACTTCCTAAAAAAATAAACAAAAATAGGAGAATTATAATCGCTTTTATGCTTTACTAAGTGAGGTACTATGTAAATTAGTACTAAAAATGTTAAACAACTGCAGTATAAAAGAGTCTAAACAACAATCACCTTAAGAAACAACAGTTTACTTGAAAACTAAAGACAAAAGCAAAAGAAAAAATGCATAATTGTACATGGATTAACTACACTAACTACAATTTGATAGAGTCTATAAAAAAACAAATCGGGATAGAAAGGTGTCTGACTTGTAGGTGTTTTGAACCCATATTGCATTTAGTGAAGTCACATGTAAACCCACCTATAATACAGTCATGTGAGCAATCAAATGCCAATTGGTGACAACAAAAGGGACAAGAGGGACAATGATATCGAAAACAACTTGAAAACAGTAATTTACGCAAACCATCACCACTTCTGGATTTCAAACTTGATGTTGAAGAAACACAACAGATGCTTGATGGCCAGATGAAATCCAGAAAACTGTATGTCAAAATCAAGTTTGAAAAGTACTTAGGGCTGAGTAATTTAAATCAAAGGTAAACTTTTTTCCAGGATGAAAGGGAGTAGCATTGCAGAAAAGACAAAGTTTACATAGAAGAGAATATAAAGCGGAGCCCTATAGCCCGTGGATTTATAAACAAGGAAGATCAATGGAGTGGGACATCCTTATGGGAAATTTTAGTGATAATGTTTAACAAAAGACTCTATAATCAGTTCCCCGAAATATGAGTCTACATAAGTGTAATCATATTGTAGCTAAAACAGTGAAGACACCACTTTGCTGATATAACTCTTGGAGCCCGTGTTATTCCAAGAAACGAAAAAAGAGCAAAATGAAGATTTGAACTTTGTCCTGAACTTTAATGTAAATAAATAGTACCTGACCACTACCGATAATAGCAATGACTTGCAGTGTTGTCTCCCACTCTGATAAAAAACGTAATCATTTTGAAGTAAGCATTAACAATGCATAGGCAGCTATTTTTACATCTCCTACTTACACAGTTGACAGCAGAATTTGGAAAAGATACCCACCTGACAATGCATAGGCAGCTGCTAGAAAACCCTGTGGACAAAGCAAACACAAATTAGATCTAAAGTGAAATGGGCTTGTTGGGTTGTCTTGACCTACCAACACTTATATGTCCATTTGTTCAACTTAACTCTAATTACAACCTTATTTGAACAGGATCTGTTCTATAGGATACCTATGTATTCTTGATTCCTAAGAAGATAGAAACCCATGTTTGGTTGATGAACCATGACCATTTAGCAAGAGTGTGATTACCACAGCCTTACGGTCTACACCATAGCTAAGTAGGGGATCATTGCCAACCCATCTGATGGGTCTTGGAATGGCTACATGGTTGTCTGACAAACTTAACTTTTAAATATGTTAGGATTACCAAAACTATATTTTTGAGTTAATAACCTAATCTGTTATTAAATAGTGCAAATTAGAAGGTTGAAAGTATTTGGGTACACATTGGATGAGTTTTGACCAGTTTGACCTGATTGACCCATTTAACATGCTCCAACTTTACCTATGTTTCTAACTTTTGCCAATCGACTCACTCAATATAAGATAAAGATATAATTCGAATCAACCATTTTCAGGTAAAATGAGTTGAAATTTCCACCTTTACAGTATCATGATATTAAAAGTCACAAATTGTAAATATCATGTCTTCACGTGCCTTATTTTATTATATAGTACGAAGATAAGATGTTAGAAACGAAGGTAGTTAATGCAGCAAGATACCTGGTAGTAGTTCTTGATCTTTATCTAATTTGTCATCGGATAAGTAAGAATGTTCAACAACAGCACACCTATTTTGTCTTACAGAAGTATGAGCAGATAAACAGTTTGGTAGCTCTCCTGTTCTAACAGTGAACCCAGAGAAGGTTTCAAAGCCAACAGAGTCTCGTGCAGTCCGGCCCACTGACTTCTTTACCTGTTTTTTAGGCAAAGAGAAACTTGGTAACGTTTTCCACTCTGTTTTGAGTTCTATCTCGGATCTATCAACATTAGCCCCTAAAGCCTCTGAAATATGAGTTTCGCCTGCTCCTGAATAGAGCTTGCCTACCCAAATCTTTAGAGTGGTGAGAAAAAAAACTGAATAGGATTGTTACAAAACAGAAGGAAACATGGAAACATCAAAAGTGAATACCTGTTAAACAGTAAATTGTATCTGGTGCATTGTATTGCATTGCATTTGAGCAAATAAGATAAATGTCACTCTGCATTCAGATAAAACCACACGTTAAGCTTATTCAGAAATAAAAATTAAAAAATTTAATAGTTGAACAATGACAAGAAACCATAAATATGAGTCTAAAGACCAAACAGAATGTCAAGATGTCATCATCAAGTGTTACCAAGAACTCAGAAAAAAATAGAAATAATAATTCCATAAGAACTACAAATTAAGTAACCGGACCCCCTCATTTACTCAGACATTCAACCCATAATGAAAAAGATACTGTAATAAACTAACCTCGAATTCTTTCTATGTAAATTGATATGATCCTTTCACAAGCTTTTTCCTGATCGTGGCAAAGTCCATTGGATGCTTGATCACATCATGACAGTCCTGAAGCTGATACAAACAACAAAATTCGTTATATCAATTTCAATCATCACCAAAATAATACCAAGATTAAGGAAAACTCAAAACTACCTCAGCAAGATCAATGGGCGTAGCATAGATCCCACAAATATCTTTTCTGCCACAATTAATCCATCACATAATTACACATCGAACGAACACAAAAGTAACATTTTTCTAATCAATCAAACCACTCATACTTACTTCTAAAGTGTATCCAGGATCAACTCTAGAGTCTTTTTATCTGGCAGTGGTACAATCTTCGAACGATCCGACCCTGTCCCTAAATTTAATATCCCAATGAACCATAAGTAACAACTACAAAAGTAACACAATGCTGAAGAATAAACAATAAACTGAACCTGAAATTAACGAACCACGATCGTAATCCGACCCTCCCGCTTCCTCCTCCCCCTCCTCATCTTCATCATCATCATCATCCAATCTACAGAAAAAGCTTTATAGGGTCATCGAAATCAGTAGAAAATCAACATGCTTTATAGAGTCATCAAAATCGATAGCAACTTCTGTAACAGTTTCATGATCCAATTCCAATTCCAATTCCAATTCCACTTTAATTCAATCAGAATCAAAGTCTCACAAGAATTCAAATCCATAAACATTATCATTTTCTTTGTATCTGCAACAGATTCACCTTTGTATCTGTAACAGATTCACCACATACTGAATACGGAGTATCATAAAAAAAAATATTGAATCAATATAGTAATAGAAATAGTAATAATATTTAAGCTAGTATAAACTCTAAACATCTACAAACAAAACAACACAAATATTAGATATACAAATACAGATGATGTATATAATAACAATAAAGCCCAGATCCAATTAGGGTTTTGACAAAGTAACAACCTTAATGGCGACAAGAGATGTAGCGCCGGCGCCGCCGTGAGGACGAAGAGAAGGAAGATCAAATGAACCAGAATCAAAACGTGGGTCACTTGTTCTTGCTCGATTACCACCACCACAGGTCTAAAACTCGACACGATTTGATCAGCCTGCATCTCTTAATTCTTAATACCCGTTTTAATTCTAGAGAAACCCACAAAAACCCACAAGATGAAATCGGCGATTGATGTATAAATAATCAAGATTTGATATCTCGATGATGAATATGAAGAAGGATAGGTTTTTTTTGTAAGAGATAGAAGGAGGAGCTTTTGTTCTCTCCTGGCGTGAGGACGAAGAGAATATTTGAATTTTTTGAATTGATGTTCAAAATTGCAGTATAAGTGTTTCCTAATTATTGAAAGGGGTAATAAATACAGAGATTAAATGGGGGTAATAAGGTAATTACATAATAAACCTTGAGATTAATTGGCTAATCAACTGGAGGCTTAGTTATATTTTGGCAAAACTAAAACATGATTGATTACATAATCAGTCCCTCTAATAATAGTAAAGAGAGATACTATACTTTTGGAAGTATACACAAATACTCGAATACGTACAAGATTATACTTAACTGAACGTGAGATTTCACTCACACACACGAGACTGCACTCAAAAATACTTAGGAGATTACACTCCAACGAACATACACTTGTACAATTACACGGGATTGCACCCGATACGGACTTACGAGTTTACACTCAATACTCACGTGTAGGATTTCACGCAAACTAATACGAGCTTACACTCGAACACATACGAGATTTCACTCGTACCCTTTGGGGATTAGACCCACTGGAACTTACGCAAATGATACACGTTATGATACAAACCAACACAGTTATACGAGTATACCTCACAACTGTACAACTACTACGAATACATAATAATAATACGAGATTATTATTACACACCGATACCAACGGGCCGTACAACTTTTCTACAAACTACAACTTACAAACTAATACAAACGTACAAACAACTAATGGACATTAACTAGTTTGGGAACAACTAGCATGGATACCTTACAAGTATTCCAATTACTTACTAAACCTTATGCGTATTAGGACGCTAAGGGCTGCTAGTTCGGATACTACTTTGCTTGCTTACTGTATTGTCTGCTAAACTAAGGTGAGTCTTACAGCCCCTATTTTACTGTTTTATACTCAGGGGTGAGATGCATTACTTGTTTTCATAAAACTGATAATGGCCGAGTTATCGCATGATTAGCATGACCTGCAATCATGGTGACTTATGGCATTTTCCTACTTGTTTAATATGAATGTTTTGGATTACATTCACGGGAGTACTATTATTTACTGTATGTTAAGCTTCAATTACGGTAGTTCGTGGAAACGCATGATTGGCATGACCTGCAATCATTACGGAGTGAACGATTTGCATGACCTGCGATCGTTACTCATTACGGTTAGCAAGACCTGCAACCACTCACGTACAAACGGTTAGCATGACCTGCAACCACCCACTTACAGATGATTAGCATGACCTGCAATCAATACTTAAGTGAACGATTAGCATGACCTGCGATCGTTACTTACTGGCTGGCTTACGATTTACAAATACTACTTATGTGTTCAAACTATTTACTTACTTACAAACCTGTGAGATTCACCAACCTTTTTGGTTGACCGTTTTAGTAATGCTTCTCAGGTACACAGCATCAGTAGGGATGCCCAGCAGGATAAGCTCACTTAGATCGAGTCGCATGCATTTACAAGCTTGGAGATTTTCATACATTACTTTTGTACTTACTGTTATGTATTAGAATCTCTAGGAATTTATACGAAACTCGAGCTTGTATTTTGAAATACTTATGTATTAATGTAATAACTTTTCGAACGTCTCATTTAGAGTCGTTCACTGTATCCTTTGTGCTTGTGATTATTGATTAGTAACACCCAAAACATCGCTTCCGCAAACTGTTAAATTTAGGGGTGTTACACCACAAGGGGTGTGGGTGTTTAAAATCTTGTTCCCAAAATTACGTATTGCTTCGTGTCCATTTACCCGATCGTTTAACGTTTTAATTATTTGTATAACGTTTTATGAGGTACGTTTTGTTAACGAATTAAAACCCAATATTTTTAGTAAGGATATTCCATAAAAATACTTAGTTATGAGTTGCTAAAATATAACTTGTATTTACTTCATTCGTTTGACGCGTTCCGTGTATTTCCGTTGCGTTAAAAGCGTATATGTAGTAATTTAATACGTGCAATACATTTCGTCAAATATATTAAGTTAAATAATGTTTGTTTGGATGAAACCACATTATTTTAAATACTCTTGTCACCAACGTCCTTAGTATAGTGTCGGACCTTGTCCGGCTCGAGTGTGTATGATTTAAACAAATCATATAACGTGTATGTAATTACACAGAAGGTTACATATATTTAGATTAATATAATACTAAATACATGTAATTACAAGTAGTTTAGGCACTAATCATAGTCCTAAAAGTGTGGGTGTCACAGATGGAGCATCATCTAACCGTATAGCTAGCTCCATATCCTCACTTGTAACACCCAGTTTTCGGGTCTGGAATTAAATAGTATATTTTAATATGTTTTTGTTGAGTCACTGGTCGCTGACCATGATGAAGTCGCTGGTCGCTGACCAACTCAACTGTTCACTACTCGATGAAGAAATGAATTGTATCGAAGATGCTGTTGCTGATAATAGGTTTCGCTGATCATCATTCATTCTGCTTGATATGCTGAGGAAGTTTAAAGCTCAACTTGGTGTGTCGCTGATCAACGTCAGCGAGAGTTTTACTTCAAATCAATAAAGACAAAAGTCACTGCCAGAATAACAGCTAGTCACTAAAGATCTCTAGTTCAAGTCATTCTACAAGAGCATGATAGCTCGCAGTGAGTGAGGAGGATTACTGCATCTTCAGGACTATTCAATAAAGCCTCTAAATCATCAAGTACAGAAAGTACTGTACTTATCTATACATCAGCAAGAGTGTTCCAACTTGAAGTATGTCCGAAAGACTACGTGGCAGCAAATGATTGGTTTTAAGGTAACGAGATATTTGCGGTAACAGAATTGGGACTCGCAGAATTTCGGTTCATCAGAGATCAAGCCAATCAAACAGCGACACGTGTCATTCCAAGATCCTATTTTATAGGCGATATTTTAGGAACTCTTGTAGTATAAATAGTTCAGTGTTTTGTACTGTAGAGGCTAGTCGTTCAATCGTACTTATCACTTGTGTGTCAGTGATTAGTTTGTCTAGAGTACGTATTAACGATCCAGCGAGTGAACAGTCAGCGTGTTTGTCCACTGCTGTTAATCTCATTTGTAATTGATTAGCTAAGTGTTTGAATTGGATTAACTTTGGTTAATCCATTCCACATTCAACACTTGTGAATTGTATGATCAATATAATTCATCATTTTTAGCTATCATTACTTCATTACTTTGATATTGTCATATTCGTATATCTGTTATACTCCATTACTATCATTTATACTCTGTTTCTGTTAAACAATTTAAAACTCATCAATCAAATAAGCTGAAATCTGAAATAGTTTTAAATTGTATTCAACCCCCCCTTCTACAATTAAACTTTACACTTTGTGATTCCAATTCACTAAACAATAGTGATTACGGAACTCTCAGTTTTAAAATAGTTTATTTGAAAATAAACAAGTAAAAGAGCCTCATGTTTTATTGTGACTAGTAAAACGTTACTTGTTTTAAATAAATAAAGTTGACGGTAAAATAAAATATTTTGTTTCACGGGTATTTTCGGGTTCCAGACAATAGGATTAAAAGAGGATAAAATTATACCACTTAATATGTGGAGTCGGTTTGTAAGCCGACTTATATGGTTTCCCTAAACTTTTTCTTCATTTCAAAAACATCAAACCCACAACTTTGAACCTTGGCAAATTGAAATCATATATCTACTTTATAGCACAAAAGGTTGTGATTCTTGTTAGTAGCTTACTTTACTATCATCTTCCTCATCTTGTATCTTCATCTTCTTCCAAAGAGGTGAGTGATTCTTGAGTTTATAAAATTGGATTTTTAGAGAAATTGAGTGATTGAGTAAAATTGGTTGGTATTAGATGTTATTTGATGTTTATTTGATGTTAGCAAAGTTTTAGAAACATTAGAAACCGAGTTTTTGGAGTTTTGGTGAGATTTGGTTCGGAAATTAGGTAACAGCAGCGTAACTCGCAGAACCCAGTTCGTCTAGCGAGGCGAGTTGAGTTCTGGCGAGGCGAGTTGAGTTTCGCGAGTAGAGTTTCGCTATGCGAATCGAGTTGATTCTGCGAGCCGAGTTGACCTGCGAATCCAGATCACTGCGAATCGAAATTTTAAAAGTTTTTGTTTTGAAAATTTTGAAAATGCGTAAGTCCGAGTAAATAAATTTGTCACTTACTAACTCGGATTTAATTGAAATTTGTCAGGGTAGCGAGTAAGTGACAAATGTATTAACTCTGATTTAATTGAAATTCGCATGGTCACTCGGAAACGGCTCAATGATCAAAGCTATATATTAATAACCTAGGCAGTTTTTGGCCATTCGGGGTCATCTAGGGATCGAAAATGGCAATTTTCAGTCTTAAAACGTCAATTCGGGATTTTCTGATTTTATATCTGATTGAACTTTCGTTTGCTTAGACTTCAGGGATCACCTAATTTAATAAATATGCTAGAATGATGATTATGGAACAAGATACTGACTTGTTATTATTTGTGTTCTCAGATAAGCAGAAGGAAACTCAGTGATATAAGACAACTGAGTTCAGAGAATGAAATTTTGGTGAGTGGATACTGTAATCCTCGGTTCAACTCAGTTGTAACGGGTACGGTTACAACGGGTAAACTAGGGTAGTTTAAATATGATTCATTATAGATATTGTTGTTATTCATTCCAGTTGTTTTGTTCTTGGATATATGATTGGTTAGCTGTAGTTGATTGATTATATCAGTTGTTAAGTTGATACTCCATAACTGCATATGATATGCCTTTATGTGACTAGTTGTTCAGTTGTTTTGGAGAGAGGTCAACAATGGTTGGGCTTGGTTACTATTGTGTAGCTGTCTAGGTTACTTTGATACACATAGTTGATAACTAACCTATTCAGTGAAGGTAGTATTCTGGCTATCGGTAAATCACTGTGATAGTATATCAGTGATTGCAGGTGACTGTGATAGTATACCAGGAACCGCCGATCCTCTTGTACTTATGTGCGTATGTGTTTAATTGTTGAAGTTCATCAGTTGTAAGACTTGTTATAATTGGATTGAACCGTTAGTTACAGTTCCATTCACTTAGCATGAGCAAATCCCTCTGATGCCGCCCGAACGGTCGGTCGCGATTTTACTCGCGTCGTTGCGGACCTCTCGTTTAGAGCGGCGATCAGAGGGTTTTAAAATTTATATTTGCGGGGCCTAAGTATACCTAGTTACTATTGGTGTATAGCAGCAAGGATGACCTAGGGTCGTTCTCTGAGTCAGTGTATTGTGGATCGTGGACGAAACAGGCGTACTTATCAATCTAGCGGGTTTTAAAAGATTTTGATTGGTGGTTTTGTTTTTGGGTTTTTTTTTATACTTAGGCAGGAAATGTAAATTAAAGCAGATAAAGTAAATGTAGATAGCAGATAATCTAGAGAGGGTGTTTGCTATGATTTCGGTAGCCCTATTGATTGGAATGATGTATGATGTATGAAAACGTGTTCTAAAGGTTTGTATTTTATTTATTTCAGGTATCTGTGGAGTAAGCACTAGCTCCCTACTGATAGAGTTCTCGATCAGTATGTCACTGAGCGACTAGGCTATCCTGATTCTGATCGGAGTAGTTTATCCAGCCCACAACACTAACCGGTGAAGGTATAGTGACCCTTATCTGGGATGAAACCCTGGGTGCAGGAATAAGGCGACAAACCAACTCGATGTCCGACCTTTCTTAACCCCACAATAATATCTAATCTAAATAAAACATTTAAGACCAAGTTTATAGAGTGTGCTTGATTACTTTCTATCGATGGTTTAGTGAGTCTGGGTGTTGAGTCATGACTCGGTGATTCACATAGACCGATAACAACGACTCTTTCCGTGATTACTACACTGTACTCCACTGAAAGTGTTTCTATTGATGAACCAAGGACCTAGTCGGTACCAGCTCTGCTATTCACAGAGTTACCGTTATTCCACAAGGCTTAGTAACTGCGGTTTTTCCTCGGCTTCCACGTGTTAACTACACCGGAGGTGTTGTCGACGCTATACAGAGTAATCAACCGACTTACGGTACCTTACATTGCTTCACAAAGGCTAACCCAGACTACTTAACTAAGTTTGTATTTAAGCATAATATTATCCATCTATGATATAAACCAGCCCTTACTTTTAAGTCCCAATAAATCCCTAACTTGTCAACAGTGTAATATTCACGTTCAGTTAGAAAACCATATTTCCACGGGTACAGTGTACTTTGCGTTCAGAATAGAAAGCATTATTTCCACGGCTCCAGTGTACTTGGTGTTCAGTTAGAAAACCATATTTCCATAATCACAGTGTACTTTGCGTTCAGAATAGAAAGCATTATTTCCACGATGACGATGTACTTAGCGTTCATTTAGAAAGCGATGTTTACACGATTAACAAATCAGACCATGTTCATGTTTGACACAGATAACTAAGTACCTTTGATGGGGTTCGCGACGTCCCATCATTTAGGCCGTAATCACGTTTACTGGTCGAAAGGCGATTAGTTTAATAGGTTTAAAATCATAAACAGAAAGTAAATCAAAGCACTAATTTTCATAGCATCATTCCAACCAATTTACGACTAACTACGTCATAGCAAACACGCAATATCACTACTCGCTAATCATGGCAACCAATCCTAAATCTAGCATGACAACAGCAATAACAATCATCATAATGAAATAGATAAAGGATAGATATAACCGTAATAAGAGCGTAGCTGAATACAACTTGAACGTTACACGAGCAGAACTCCTAGTACGCGCCAAGCGATATTACAATATTGCCCCTTCTAACTAGCCGCTAATCTACGACTAATTATATCCTAATATTTCTCCTCTAACTCCTAAGAGTAGTGCTAGAGAGAGAAATCTACTAACTAAACTAAGAAATTAAAAACGTAAGAGAGTGATTGTTGGAGTGATTCTTGAATGTGTGGATGTGTGTTTTGATGTTGAAAATGAAGAAATGAAGCCTCTATATATAGAACTCGCACAACCGTATCCGTAGACCGTATCCAAAACTTCAAACGCACAACCGTATCGCAAACCCGAATAAAAATCAGATTTTAATCGCCTAAACGCACGATACGGTTGAGCTAGGGCAAATACGGGAGAACTGGAGCGTATACGGGAGAACGTAGGGTGAATACGGGAGAACACAAGCCGTATACAGCTGTGCTAGGCCGTATACGGTCTAGCTAGGCCGTATACGGTCTGTGCTAGGCCGTATACGGTCTAGTTTGGCCGTATACGGTCTAGCTCTCCCGTATCCTGATTCTTCGGTTCTTCGTTTCTTCGTTTGGGCGTAACTTCTTCGTCGTTTATCCATTTTGAGTGATTCTCGCGCTCACGGTTTTGTAATTTCCTAACGAAGAAAATGACATAAGTTAGAGGTCAAAATTCCAAGTATAGCTCAAATTGTGCTTAAATGCGTGAACGGAGGATTCAATGATCGTTTGTGCTCTATTTTACTCGTTTTTAGGTTGTTTTTGCTGATTCTTGAAACATCGTCTATATTTTAGCCCTTATGATGAAATGTAACGTTTAAGTTCATATTTAAGTGTTTTCATTAATAATTGGGCTAAAATTGTGAGATAATGGCATACAAAAATATGACTTTTTGCGTGTCATCAAATATCCCACACTTAGACTTTGCTTGTCCTCAAGCAAAACTCAAAATTCTCACCTGCTTTTAGGAAAAACATTTTGAAAAACACGAGTTTATTTTTGGGGTGAGTCAAAATATATCAAAAACAAACATCTCCATATACAAGTAACATATCCTGGAAATAAGAGAAAGTAAGGTATTCCTTTCAGAGGCATAAAATGATTCTCTTAGGCATGCTTTCAATTCTCGCGATCTTAGAATATACATGACTAGGCGATCTCACAAGGTGGTCACTCAATTCACTCAAAAGTGTTTCGGGTTACCTATCAATCTAATCAAACGAAATCGCTCATAAGCCAGTCATGCAACATCCATCGTCATAGGCTTGCTCGAGAATCATATCTCCACCACTTAGGTGAGGACGGTGCTAGCTATCTCAGGACATTCAGAGTGGGTTGTAATGGCAGGTGAGGGTTACGGGGTATGGATAAGTGGAAATTTTTAATTGTTGTAAAGGGTTTTGCTTATCTTAGGACTTTCAAACTTTTGAAAAACATTATTTAAACAACCTTTTTAATGAAAACGGAAACGGATAACAGTACGGGAAGAAGATAGCTATTTTGACTTCTATCTTTTGAAAATACACGAGGGAATTTATGTCTTTTTATAAGAGCGGGAATTTTCGAGAGATTCGAAGCACTTAGCTTTATTCTATTTTCTTTTCTTTTTCTTTTGTTTCTATTTTTGGGCTTTTCTTTTTATTTTGTTTCTTTCTTTTGCCCATTTGAAATCCTTTTCTTTCTTTCATCTTTTTCATCCTTTTGATGACTTTGCATTTACTTGGTGTCAATTTTTCACACCATAAATTCTCAACTTTTGATTTTTATCAAGGGAACGCACGCGAGAGAATTTGAGTAAACACTAGTATTTGTGATTTGGAGTGAAAGCAAAAAGGACATTTAAACGACATTTTCCACAAGTTTAAAATTTCTAAGATAAGTTTTGGTGGGTGTGGAATAAATGGGTTAAGATTTAAAGGGTTTTGAAAGAAACGAAAAGGTTTAAGGCTCAACAGGGTTATCTAAGCGGATCATCAACACTAAAGATGAGTGTTGGAAGGGTTTTGGGCTTGAAGAGATATGATAAAAATGGGTTAAATCCTAAGGAATGTCAAGGTCATCTAACTGCACCTATACCGCGTACGGTACTCTACCAATGTGGTCTCGAAGTGCATACCAGGAGCAAGTTCTAATTCCGGATGCATGCATCGGCACACTCAAACAAACGAATAGTGAAGCATTAAAGATGAATGCTTATATTGGCTCAAGATACCTCACTGCAAGTTTTTGGGTTTGTTTGTGCCTAGCCATGCGATGCCCCTTTTAGATTATCATTTTAGACCTAAGAAATTCCTATCTTATTTACTCTTAATTTCCAAAATACCCTATTCATATATGAAAATGCTCCTTCTTAAGACATTTTAACTCAAAAATTTTGAAAAATTTTAGCAAAAGTGAGTTTTTTAAACAAATTGAGGAACATTTTCCGAGTTTGCTTTTGGAAACAAGAATCAAACAAGCAAACCTAAGGTATTCTATACCGCTATCCCACACTTAGAGGAACATTGTCCCTAATGTTCTCTTGAGTTGGGATTTGAGAAAAATCCCACACTTAGAGTTTGAACATATCGGAAAATGTTACTCAAGTGTTTGTTTTGGGCTGGAATCCCACACTTAGTGATAAGCTGGGGATATGGCATAGACTACTTTAATGATAATTTAAAGCTAACAATCATATCAAAAACGAGAGTGAGAACGAGAGAACTCCCCTATCGAAGCGAAGGTGGAACGATGGAATTTTGGAAGATGCGCTGAAGAGGAGATCCTGACAGGAATTCTTCTTTAGCGGCGGCTCCATGTAGATCTTTCGGCTTTAGCGTGCGCAACTCACAAATAACAGCTTCGTCCTCCATCTTTAATACTTCTTTCACTCTCTTGTGAAGATATCTCGTAAGTGTGAACACGTTGGGTATATTTTTACCGACTTCTATTATAGCTTTTTACCGAAACTGCCTAAATCCAGAATGAAAAGATGTTTTCTAATTCAAAAATGAGTTTTAAGTCATGTGTTTTTAAACGAGTTCGAGCATAATGCGTGAAAGTAGCACGCAAGTACCTAAAATGCTAGAAACACATGTCTTGTTTAAAATTTAATTCCTATTTTCCTGGATTAGGTGGTAAAAGCTGAAGTGGTGTTTTGAAAGCATTTTGATACCCAAGTGTGAAAGATAGTCAGAGATATATCACTTCTTGGAATTTAAAAACTGATACTACTAATACTAATACTAAGGATACTTATTGCACGGGTTGCCTCCCGAGAAGCGCTTCTATTTAGAGTCGAGGGCTCGACTTTTCCTCTTGGATCAGCTAGAAGAGGGTCTCCCAGGACTTGGGATGCGGAATGGAAGCGTCCTGGGGTTTGGTGGGTAGAATCTCATAAAATGTCGTGTGACGACTTCTGTGATGTTCGGGATTCTTGCCACATGAAGAGGATAGGTATGGAAATGCTCCTCAGCAGTCCTTTGCAAGTATAAAAGATCCATTATAGCATCTTGAACTGCCTTGGAGATTGGTCCATTAGTGTCCACAAGGGTGGCTCCATCGTGCTCAAGAGTTTCACGCACCGGTCGATCTGTCCGCAGGGTGTCCATAAATCCGAAGAAGCGTAGGTGGATGTCCTCATGAGTGGCATTGCTGATG
Organism: Helichrysum umbraculigerum; assembly: GCA_949592205.1. Taxonomy (NCBI): domain Eukaryota; kingdom Viridiplantae; phylum Streptophyta; class Magnoliopsida; order Asterales; family Asteraceae; genus Helichrysum; species Helichrysum umbraculigerum. The sequence continues at coordinate 1,066,113 of CATIUR010000001.1, forward strand.
TCCTGCCCTAGTTCTTCAATGGACCTGAATATGCCTTGGATCAGCTGTTTTTGATGGTCGGTATACGTGAGTTCTGGTTTCAGGAAGATGTTAATAATCCTGTTGTAAACCTCTCGTAACCCATTGTGGAATAGCTGTCTGGGCTGCTCCCATAGGATAGAACCGAAAATGTCTTTAAGTCGTTCAGAGACGAAATATGCAACGTTAACCGTCAAATCTTCTGGAACAGAAGAAGGGATGGCACGTGCTCTCTCGTCTGAACTGACGTGTTCTAACTTTTCGACGATTATATGGGCGTGATGCTCAATAGTGCAGCTGATGAAAAACATATGTGGTGAGGACTCGTCAATGTGATCATTATCGGCCATAGAATCTAGAAGTCCCTTGAGATCCGCCATTAGCTGAACATCTACTTCGTTTTCAGGGTTCCCAGTAGCATAATCCATGTTGTGTCTGAAATTTTGGAGAAACTCCATCTGTTGGCGTGAATATGGAAATGCGGACCTGATAAATGCTTGATACACCCTGCCATACGTGGTTTTCTGTGTTTCATAGAATTCCTCTTCATCGGGGAAAGGCTCATCATTGTCTGATGATTCTCCTGCGAGGTCGTTGGCGAAGGCGTTGATGCGACTAACTAGATGTTGCGGACTCAGGTAGGAGTTGGCTCGATAAACTTCATATTCAGTCTCAATGTCCTCAATAATATCCCTCTGATGTTGCGTGTATTCAATAGTAGAATCTCGTATAATCGCAATCAGAGTTCGGAAATCCTCCTCGTGTTCTTCAATAGCACTAAGCATTTCTTCTGGTTCAGACACGATCGGGATTTCGGTATTTCCTATAGTAGGAGGAGGGATAATGACTGGAGGGGGAATGGTTGGAGTGAGGTGAAGGCGAATGGAGCGGGTATCGATCGGAACATCAATGAAAATGATATCGTCCTCATCACTCTCGGTTGCTGAAGTGAACTCAACAGCGTCGGTGAGTGGCTGAGACTCGTCGGTGATCTGTGATACCGGCTGGGAAGAGTCCATCTCGATATCCCTCTCGTGTTGGGAATCAGAATCATCGCTTGATCCAAATGTACCTCCAAGCTCGAAATGTGATCGAGGCTCGGATGAGTCAAGGGGTGGAATCCCTCGAGGAGGTATATGTGGCTTAAGTAGAGACTCATCATCCAGGGAGTGGTCAATCGAAGGTTCCTCTGAGTCGCTCTCCGGCAGAGGGATGAAGTTCAAAGCATAGTCTATCTGCATGATCTCTGCGGTCGGAGGGTGTGTCTCAGGAATGTGTGGCGGTGTAGCTTCCTCTGGCTCTTCTTCTTCTTCTTCTATCTCTTCTTCTTCTTCCTCAGTCTCCTCTTCTATCTCTTCTTCCTCAGTTTCGGAAGTAATCGTGATGGGCTCGTCAGACATAGGGGTGTCTGGTTCAGAATCATCATCCGTGGTAACTCTTCCTGTCGAAATCGCACATATCTCCGCATGCTCTGTGATAGACTGATCAGCTTGATCGATCTTGAAGGTGATAGTCTCTCCATGAGATCTAAGACTGATAGTCTGAGAATAAACATCTATGATAGTGCGTGCGGTGTTCAAGAATGGTCTACCTAAGATGATAGGGATATGGACATCCTCCTGAATGTCCATCACTACAAAGTCTGTGGGAAATAGGAACTTATCAACTTGAACCATGATGTTCTCAGCTATTCCCTTAGGGTGTCTAATGGATTGGTCAGCTAGCTGGACACTCATGTTGGTCGGTTTAAGGGGTCCTAATTCCAATCTAGTGTAAAGTGAATAGGGCATCAGGTTGATACTGGCTCCTAGGTCGGCTAGAGAGTGTACCATGCCCGAGTGATAGATCGAACAGGGAAGGGTAAAGCGTCCAGTATCACCTAATTTCTCAGGGATAGAGTTCTTTATAAGAGCTGAACATTCCGCGTTCAGTGGGACATTGGGTACTTCGGGTACCTTATCCTTGGTTGACAAGAGTTTCAGGATGTATTTTGAACTGGAAGGGGTTCGGGACACGGTGTCCACGAACTTTCCATCGAGACGGAAGTCGTTAGCCTTATAGGCTTTCTTAAGACGGCCGGGAAACGGGATGTGTACTTCCCTTTGTGGTGTAGGGACAGACGGGGACTCAACTGTCGGTGGGACATGAGTATCTTCCTCCACCGGAGAAGGAGTGGGAGGTTGGCTCGGTGCCACCTTCTTGTCTGTAGTACTCATATGTTTGGCCTCTTCTACGTGTGGGTTCTGTACCGTGTTACTAGGGAGATTACCCTGAGGCCTAGAGTCAAGACGTTGGGCTAGCTGTCCTATCTAGGTCTCAAGATTTTTGAGAACGGCCAGTTGGTTCCTAAGGAATAGGTCGGTTTGGTCCTGCCTAGCGCTAGTCTTTTGGTTAATTTGGTGCTGGCCTTGGATGAACTTAGTGAGGGTATCATCCGTACTAGTAATGGGTACTATGGTTTCAGAGGGTTCGGTTGATTAAGCTGCGTCGGGTGCAGTCAATGATAGTGGTTGGTTATAGGTAAGTTGGGGTTGTTGTTGGTAAGAAGGGTACCTAGGTTGGTAGTTGGGCTGAAAGGGTGGTTGGTTCCTAGGTGGGTATTGGGTGCCTCTAGTCCTAGGCGGAGAGGTTCGAGCGAAGCCAGGTGGATTTTGTTGGCGAGCTGGAAATTGAGCGTAGTAAACCGTTCCGTCAGCAGGATCCTCGTACTCAACCTGATAACTTTCTGTTGGGAGGTTGGCACAGTTCTGGCATGCATTAACTTGATGGGTGTGCTGGGATGGTTTCTTCATTTCGCCGATCTGCTTCGTTAGGTGCTCAATCTTCTCTGTCAGAGATTTGATAGCTTCGGTCTGGAATGGATTGGGTGCAGCAATCGGTGCTGATGGTGAGGAATGCTCACCAGAGTTCCAGTCGTGATGGTGCATCGTCATATTTTCGATCAAGTTCCAAGCTTCCTCATCGGTGAGTTGCATGAAGTTGCCCTGAGCAGCGGCGTCAAGGGTAGTGCGATGGTTCGGAGCAAGACCGTTGTAAAACGTGCACAGCTGGCTGGTTTTCTCTATAAGGTGGTTAGGGCATTTGTTCAACAGACTCTTGTATCTCTCCCATGCTGTGTAGATAGACTCATCATGAGCTTGGTGGAAGTTCATAATGTCATTCTTGTACTTGGTTTGCTTAGCCGGAGGAAAGTACTTAGTAAGGAATTTTGTAGCCATATCCGTCCAGGAGGTGATAGAGCCGGTCTCTAATCCCTTAAACCAAGTCAAAGCGTGGTGAGTAAGCGAATAGGGGAATAGGTATAGACGGACTATATCCTGATCAACCCCGTTCTGCTTATACGAGTTGGTAGTCTGAATGAATCGGTTGATGTGGGCTTAGGATCGTCGTGGGGTAAACCATGGAATTGACAGAATTCCTTGATAAGCTGAACGATATGATGTTTAAGCTCGAAGGACGCACCGTCGATGACCGGATAGCTGATGGGTCCACCTCGACCTTCAATTGATGGTTTGGTGCTATCGGCAAGCGTGACACGTGCAGCCATCGGTTGTCGGTTGCGGAAGCGTTTCTCCTTGCGGATCGTTCGGATGATCGTCTCAGGATCGGGTACGAAAGTGAGAGATTCGAATCCGGATGATCGGGTCAAATATCGTTGTGTGCTATGGGAAGGAATTTTCGAATGGAACAAGGAAAAAGGAAAAATCTAATTTAAACTACGGGGTACTAGAAAGAAAAATTCGTCTGGGACGTCTTCAGATCTTACGGCTGACTCCCCGGCAGCGGCGCCAAAAGCTTGATGCCGCCCGAACGGTCGTTCACGATTTTACTCGCGTCGTTGCGGACCTCTCGTTTAGAGCGGCGATCAGAGGGTTTTAAAATTTATATTTGCGGGGCCTAAGTATACCTAGTTACTATTGGTGTATAGCAGCAAGGATGACCTAGGGTCATTCTCTGAGTCAGTGTATTGTGGATCGTGGACGAAACAGGCGTACTTATCAATCTAGCGGGTTTTAAAAGATTTTGATTGGTGGTTTTGTTTTTGGGTTTTTTTTTTATACTTAGGCAGGAAATGTAAATTAAAGTAGATAAAGTAAATGTAGATAGCAGATAATCTAGAGAGGGTGTTTGCTATGATTTCGGTAGCCCTATTGATTGGAATGATGTATGATGTATGAAAACGTGTTCTAAAGGTTTGTATTTTATTTATTTCAGGTATCTGTGGAGTAAGCACTAGCTCCCTACTGATAGAGTTCTCGATCAGTATGTCACTGAGCGACTAGGCTATCCTGATTCTGATCGGAGTAGTTTATCCAGCCCACCACACTAACCGGTGAAGGTATAGTGACCCTTATCTGGGATGAAACCCTGGGTGCAGGAATAAGGCGACAAACCAACTCGATGTCCGACCTTTCTTAACCCCACAATAATATCTAATTTAAATAAAACATTTAAGACCAAGTTTATAGAGTGTGCTTGATTACTTTCTATCGATGGTTTAGTGAGTCTGGGTGTTGAGTCATGACTCGGTGATTCACATAGACCGATAACAACGACTCTTTCCGTGATTACTACACTGTACTCCACTGAAAGTGTTTCCATTGATGAACCAAGGACCTAGTCGGTACCAGCTCTGCTATTCACAGAGTTACCGTTATTCCACAAGGCTTAGTAACTGCGGTTTTTCCTCGGCTTCCACGTGTTAACTACACCGGAGGTGTTGTCGACGCTATACAGAGTAATCAACCGACTTACGGTACCTTACATTGCTTCACAAAGGCTAACCCAGACTACTTAACTAAGTTTGTATTTAAGCATAATATTATCCATCTATGATATAAACCAGCCCTTACTTTTAAGTCCCAATAAATCCCTAACTTGTCAACAGTGTAATATTCACGTTCAGTTAGAAAACCATATTTCCACGGGTACAGTGTACTTTGCGTTCAGAATAGAAAGCATTATTTCCACGGCTCCAGTGTACTTGGTGTTTAGTTAGAAAACCATATTTCCATAATCACAGTGTACTTTGCGTTCAGAATAGAAAGCATTATTTCCACGATGACGATGTACTTAGCGTTCATTTAGAAAGCGATGTTTACACGATTAACAAATCAGACCATGTTCATGTTTGACACAGATAACTAAGTACCTTTGATGGGGTTCGCGACGTCCCATCATTTAGGCCGTAATCACGTTTACTGGTCGAAAGGCGATTAGTTTAATAGGTTTAAAATCATAAACAGAAAGTAAATCAAAGCACTAATTTTCATAGCATCATTCCAACCAATTTACGACTAACTACGTCATAGCAAACACGCAATATCACTACTCGCTAATCATGGCAACCAATCCTAAATCTAGCATGACAACAGCAATAACAATCATCATAATGAAATAGATAAAGGATAGATATAACCGTAATAAGAGCGTAGCTGTATACAACTTGAACGTTACACGAGCAGAACTCCTAGTACGTGCCAAGCGATATTACAATATTGCCCCTTCTAACTAGCCGCTAATCTACGACTAATTATATCCTAATATTTCTCCTCTAACTCCTAAGAGTAGTGCTAGAGAGAGAAATCTACTAACTAAACTAAGAAATTAAAAACGTAAGAGAGTGATTGTTGGAGTGATTCTTGAATGTGTGGATGTGTGTTTTGATGTTGAAAATGAAGAAATGAAGCCTCTATATATAGAACTCGCACAACCGTATCCGTAGACCGTATCCAAAACTTCAAACGCACAACCGTATCGCAAACCCGAATAAAAATCAGATTTTAATCGCCTAAACGCACGATACGGTTGAGCTAGGGCAAATACGGGAGAACTGGAGCGTATACGGGAGAACGTAGGGTGAATACGGGAGAACACAAGCCGTATACGGCTGTGCTAGGCCGTATACGGTCTAGCTAGGCCGTATACGGTCTGTGCTAGGCCGTATACGGTTTAGTTTGGCCGTATACGGTCTAGCTCTCCCGTATCCTGATTCTTCGGTTCTTCGTTTCTTCGTTCGGGCGTAACTTCTTTGTCGTTTATCCGTTTTGAGTGATTCTCGCGCTCACGGTTTCGTAATTTCCTAACGAATAAAATGACATAAGTTAGAGGTCAAAATTCCAAGTATAGCTCAAATTGTGCTTAAATGCGTGAACGGAGGATTCAATGATCGTTTGTGCTCTATTTTACTCGTTTTTAGGTTGTTTTTGCTGATTCTTGAAACATCGTCTATATTTTAGCCCTTATGATGAAATGTGACGTTTAAGTTCATATTTAAGTGTTTTCATTAATAATTGGGCTAAAATTGTGAGATAATGGCATACAAAAACATGACTTTTTGCGTGTCATCACCCTCGTTGTTAAATGTTTTGCAGATTTTGGTTAGCTTTTGATATAGTTCGGGTTATAGATGTAATGAAGGGGTGTTTGACTAAGCTGGCGCAACTCTGATCTTTTGGTTGTTATGTTTTGGAAAGTTTTAAATAACACCCGTTTTAGTAAATATGGTTTGTAATTATATAAATGATAGAATAGTTTGCTTTGGTAAATGTTTGGTTTATGTAAACATCGGCTAATTATATTTTGGGATTTGCGCTTTCTATAATGAAAATATTATAAAATATGTTTATAAATAATTTAAATATGGCTTTAAAGATTTGGGGTGTTATATCACTACCATCTTGAAAGCATTAATCATCCACATGGTTCAACCGAACCATTCACCTAAAACATGAAACAACGAAAGAGGTAAGCGCACCGCTTAATGAGCATATAGGCAGTTAAACGAATAATCCACAAAACACATAACACATAATTAATATCAACACTATATAAATACTTATATTATCAATTCGGAATAAACATTGAAAAACCATTGAGAAACCACTGAGCATTCATTGAATAATCACTAAACTCTAAACTCTATGCGGATCCGCGACCATTAGAAACAAGTCTGGTGGTACCATATCACGTCAATATGCATACCAAATCATCATAACGTGCAAGCACGTATTCGTAAACACTATGCTAACCGCATTTAGCGTTCTGATCAACACTAATTCTCCACATAAGATACAAACACAAGAAACAAGGCTCAAGAAACAAGTATAAGAAACAAGTAATCTTTCACTTGATTGTATGATCCTCTTGCTCGGAAGCAATCCGGAAACACATACAATCATTCGTATTCTTGATCATATCATCTTCATATAATCCACATATAGAAACAAGTATAGATACAAGTATATGAAACAATCATCTTCCACCCGATTGTATGATCCTCTTGCTCGGAAGCAATACGGAAACACATACAATCGATTCAAACATAAGAAACAAGTCTCATTCACTATATAGAAACACACATAAGAAACAAGTAACTATCACTTGATTGTGCAAACCTCTTGTTCGGAAGCAATCCGGTACATACACAACCATTACCCATTTAACCCCCATAATACCCACCTCAATACTTTAGATGATTTCACCAACGAAAGCTCTCCACGTCTTTAGATCCCTATCATATCATACATAATACATAACGACACTTTTAGACACTATAAATCATCATAATCTTTTAATTACCATTACTAGTTTAATCTCTAATATTATTTACATAAATTCATTTGATTCTAACATAATTTATAAGAATCACCATAACCATCCTTTTACAACTCATCAATTATCAAGCTTTACTACTTTAATTCTTGTTCTATCATCATAATCATATTCCAAAACATTATTAATCACATCTTTAAGCTTATTAATATCAATCCATACACTTTTAGCAAAACCCTAGGATTTCTCATAAACACTAAATCATGAATTCATCACTTTCACTATGTTATATGATTACCAACAATCATAATAACACTATCTAACATCAATTCAATCATTTCCTAACCTCAATTTCGGATTAGAAGCTTCAATTAATCAAAACTATCAAAACTAGAAACCTAGGTTAAAACCATAGAAAGAATCACTTACTAGAGGTTGAAGATGATTAAGATGATGATGAATTTGAACTTTCTAGCTTGAATTAAGGATTGGAATTGAGTTTGGATCACTTGATTAAACCTCCTGCGGTTTTTCTTGTTCGTGATATGAGTCTGGAAATGTTTTAAAAATGATATTGGATAAACATATATCCATTAACACATATAAGTCGGCTTGTTTAAATTATTCCCTTTAAACTCTATTGTCTGGAACTAAGAAACCATTCGAGTATTCTATTATTTTAAACCACTTATAATAGAAATACTTTAAAACAATTATATCCCCGTACACTAAAATAAAACCTCAAAATTTGGGGTGTTACAATAATCAATTTCAAAGTTTCACGCCACGAATAATAAATAATATAATATTATGACAGTTGCTGATGATAATAATAGAAATTGTAATGTATGAGATATCAGTAAGATAATTAATTCATTTTCTATGTAGAAAAAAAAATCATTAGTTTTATTAAATGTAATGCAAGAATTTAAAACGCTATTATAATAAAGTATAATAAAACCGAATTACGACTCCTCACAAAATAAAATGTAGTATCATTAGTTTTATTAAATGTAATAGAATTTAAAACGCCATTATAATAAAGTATAATAAAACCGAATTACGACTCCTTACAAAAAAAAAAATGTAGTACTTTGTTGAGAATTTAAAAGATATTTAAAACTTATAAGATGAGAGTGTTAGAAATTTTAAAGACTTTAAAGGGAAAATTAATTTAATGATGTGGCATAATTGTGTAGCTTTTTAAAAAAGGAAATTAGATCATGTGTCATAATTAAGAACTAAGGGAAAAATTAAGGTAAAACTAATTTAATGATGTGGCATAATTTGGTAGCCTTTAAAAAGGAAATTTGATGATGTGGAATGACTAAAAAGCTAGGAAAAAACTTTGTTTTATAGATATAGATAGATAGATATTACATTAAAAATTTAGAAATAGATTTTATAAATACTCTAAATATGAATTTTCAAAATACCTTTGGAAAGAAATAACTTTATGTAAAACAAAATAAAATGCACCATGTTATTGAGTTTTTCGAGCCTTAATTCATTTTTATATTTGGATATACGTATATACGAGTATGTAATTTTTCATATGAATATTATAGTATTATTATATTTGAAATTGTTCAACTATTTACATAGTTTTTGACTTGTTTTCATGATTTATTTAATTTTTTTTATATATATTTGAAAAGATTTCTATTATTGATCTTTATTTTCAAATAAATTTAAAATAATTTTGAATATTAAAAAGTACTTTTATATAAATTTTAAGTTTTTCGAGCCGCACTCGAGCCACTCTAAAACATATCTGATCCGAACACAAGCCTATATCGTGAAAGGTCTTCGAGACATCGAGCCGAAGTTGAGGTTACCTAAATGAGTCCAGACTCAATTACGGCCCTAGTTGAGGTACTTAAAAGTGAGTTTGTTAATAAAAGGAGGGTGGTAAATGTAAGTTAGCGGAAGAATAATCGAAAATGAAGCAGTGTCTCTCTTTCTTTCTCCTTGAACAAAATCTACACTGGAACTGGAACAGGGAAATATACCATCATCATCATCATCATCATCATCATCGGTAAAAATTCATTATTCATATACGTACCTTAATAATCAGTTCAATTCTTAATTATTTGTATTTGTATTCAGTTACTCCTATGATTACTTGAATTCAATGTGGTTGTTTCTCTTAAAAATAAAATCCATGTTTGTCTCTATATCTTCATCGGTTAAGAAGGTTATTTGAATTTTTATGAGATGCGTTGTTCTGAAATCAAAACTCACATTCAAACATGGCTCCGTGATTACGCTCAGATTCAATCTCTCGCCGTTATTCTCATTTACATCCAAGTAACTACCTTTCGTTTATTTCCTCTCTTCCTCTCTTTATTTATAATATACTTATATATACACATAATACATAGGCCTAATAATATGTATAAATAATATCTTTGTATGTGTATCTTCTGTTATGGAGGCATGGGATGGGATTATGTTCATACTAACATTTTAATTTCACACTAGGTTTGATCTATTTTTCGAAATATAAATAACTAGTTGAATTTAGGGCTTATAAGTTTTGGAATAAATTAATTAAAAATAGATGTCGATGACTACAAGTTATATTCATGTTTTTGAAGATTGGTTGTGCTTTGATTGGATCATTGGGAGCATTGTACACTGGAGTCTCTCTAGTTCATCTTGGGATATCGTTATTCGCGTTAGTAGCTATCGAAAGTAGCAGCCAGAGGCTAGGCAGAACGTATGCGGTTCTTTTGTTTTGTGCAATTTTGTTAGACATCTTGTGGTTCATCCTTTTCACTCATGAAATCTGGTTAGTTTTCTTACCTATTCTATTTCTATGTTATTACTTCAGATATTAATTATTTGTTATTCACAATATACACTTCAACTAAAATACGAGTAATGAAACTTAGAGGGTTAAGTGGTTAACTAATTGAAATCGTGTTCTTAATTCTAGGGTTACAATTGTCTGTAATCTTGCAACTGCGTGATTTGGAACCTCTATCAGTGTTGATTTGTTGAAAACGATTTTAAGTGCTCTTGAAACTGAATATCTCGTATAGTTAGTTCCACATCATTATCGAGTTTGTATGTCTCTTGTTTCAGCCGACTTTTTTCTAAACATGTTAAAGTTAGACAAAAGGAGAAACTAACAGCTGCTCATTTTTTTAATATTTTGCTATGCATACCAGATACTGAATATCAGCAGCTACAAGTATAGAAATCTAGACAGCATAAAGTGTAGGATACTGGTCTGCTTAATATATGAGTAGTAACATTTATCCAGCATTCCCTTAAGGTGTGCTAATTTTTAAAGTAGGAAAATGGGGAATTTGCTTGTTTTCTCAATTTTGATCCATGTATCACTGGACTTCAGGAGAAAGTTACTACTTATTATACGTAAAAAAAATTATGAGTGGTATCCATTTGTTTAGGTTTTTACTTTGGCTGAAGTCTACACGGAGGAAATCCAATAAATAGTTTGAATTTAATAGGTTTTCTTATTCTTATATATTGTTGCCTATTTATTCATGTCGTTATTTCAAAAGCTACAACACTACCTTTGTTGTCATTCTATGAATTATAGATGCTGTAACACTACCTAAGTTGTCATTCCATGAATTATAGATGCTGTTTAGGACATTTAATGACTGTTTTGCTGCACAATGTTTTAAGTGATTTTTGTGACTCTTTAATAGTAATGAAATAGATGCCCTTAAAACTCGATTAGTGCAATATCTCTTTACCTGCTTCTCATTATCTGATGATTTTGAACCTGGAATATTTAGAAAAGTATAATGGTAATCAGAGTTGCACAGCTGCCTCTTTCCCTCAAATAGTTTTTTGTACAAGTTTTTTTTTTTTTTTTTGGGTTTTGTACAAGTTTTTTTTTTTTTTTTTTTTTTTTTTTTGTATAAGTTAATGCTAAATATTATCTATTGACTTAACTACGCAAAACTTTAGCTTGCATTGACAATTCTTTCTAGAGATTGATTTACAGCTCAATGCCAGAGGTTCTCTTTACATTGAAAATCCTTAATTGATATTAATCCATAATCTTGTAGGTAGTTTAATCCGGTAGTTCCTTTTAAGAGTATTCATGTTTGACTAATCTTTCTTTCTGGTGGTGCGGATGGAATAGCCAACCTTCCATTTGTCCGGTTTTAGTAGACCGCTGTCATTGAAGTATAGTATTTGCATGCTCTTTTTTTTTTTTTTGGGATGTTGGTGTTCTTTTTGGCACATTTGCATCTACCATTGGGCACCTTGTCAGCCATTAATGTTTGGTGATTCATGCATAATTATGTTGGATGTAGAATTATGCATAATAACAAGGATTGTTTGGATGTGCGTTTCAGACTGACTTTCTGAGTATTGCTAGAACATGCTTTTAGTGTTTATGATTATCTGAGTATTTAGAGGGTTAGCAATCGGTTTTAAGAAATGTTACTGAGACATTTAAATTTTGAACTATCAACGCCTCTGTTCATTGTAAATTTCTGATTCTAACTTCTCTGACTGTAAATACAGGTACATGTCTTCTGACTTTTATGGAAAATTTGCCATTTTTTCAGTCAAACTCACAATAATAATGCAAATTGGTGGGTTCACAGTGAGGTCTTCATCCTCATTATTATGGATACAGATGTATAGATTAGGGTCTTCACTAGTAGATAGTACATGTCCCCAAGATGGCGATCCAGATTTGAGGAACAGTTTTATAAATCCAGCCACTCCTTTGTTCACTAGACCTACTTCTGGTTCTGAAGATGTATTAGGAGGTTCTATCTATGATCCAGCGTACTACTCATCCCTTTTTGCAGACAATCAAGATGAAGGATTTTTACGTGAGGTATGTATCTTTCCTAGTGGTGGCAATTTCTACCAATTTACTTACGAATGGGTCGATTTGGTAGCATGCTGGTAAAATAACAAGATTTGACTGCGAAAGTAAGCAGGTCAAAGTGTCAAACAGGTCAAATTCGCCTAAGTGACTCTTATGTATAAAACTTCCTGAATTATTTCAGTTAAAACATATTTTAATATTATTTTTTTAATCATGTTTAAGATACTATTTTTTTTTTTTTTGGGTTAATTAAAAAACCAAAGGGCCATTGGCCTAAGGATATGAAGGTGACCTAACAACCATTAGGTTGTAGGTTGAAGTCATGTTTGGGACAAAGGTTATATTTCTGGTGTTTGTATGTGAATATTTACCTTTCAGATAAGAAATATTAAAGTTTTTCAGGCCAACCCAACCAGGTGATTTCGACGCAAATAAAATTACTCATGTTGACCTCTTAACAAACTGACAGTTTTGACCTCATCTTCTTATTGTGTCTGCTATTGATTGATTTTGTGCAAATATAATCTGTTTGTAGGGTCAGAACCGTTTTAGCAGCTTGGGTAGGTCTATATCTGATGTTCCTCAGTTGAAGCCATCTGTGAGTGGATCTTTTCAGCCTATACATGTAAGTTCTGACTTTTGTTTTCTTGTTCATTATCTGAGCTATAAGATAACCTGATCTTGTCTGTCTAGTGATAGAGAATATTTGTAGCACCAACCTTGTTTATCTAATGTTTGCAGGAAATGAATCCAGAAGACAGGCTTGGGAGTATTTAAAATGTGCGGGATTAGGGCATAATACACGGATATTATTTGGCATAAATACCTTCTTCCTAGTTAAAAAATGGACGATTATTCGTTTATTCAAAATTTCAAGCTCTGTATAGTTGTCAGGGTTGTGCTATTTTTGCAGAATAGGCAAGAATTGAGGGTCGGTGTGTTACTGTTAGGTCGATGAGCTTGTAATATTTAGGCAAGACAGGACTAAAAGAAATGCTGCCAATGTTCATGACTTGTAGCAAAGCATAACTGCATTCTCTACATGTCTGTCCATACAGTTTGAATCATGCATTTGTATAACTGTCTGGTAGGATGTCAGAACCTCTATAGTGCGGCTTTGATGTTTGTTCTCTTCTTTAATACGTAGTAGTTGTAGTTAATTTGCTGTTTTTACTTTTATATGATCAGTGTGTCTGTGTTAGGTATCCGAGATGTATACTCAAGCTCTTGGCTTTGACGCATGAGCTTGCGTTATTTTGTTTCTATTTCTTTGGTCACGTTGCAGGTTAAGTTGTGGTTGGTATAAAGGTGGTGTTGAAGGTGCATGAGTTTGCTGTTAAAGAAAAAAGCACAAAACTGATGTATTTAACTTCAATCGCCATACCTGCAGACCATTTGCATCATTGATGTAAATAGTAATATAGTATGGTGTTTCTTGCTATATAATATATGGAGTACTTTTAATTAATAAAGATATAAATATAAGTCGACTTTGGTAAATGATATAAAGTGATAATACTAGAACGTTATTAGTTATCATATGAATATGAATATGAAAGTTTTTTTTTTTTCTCATAAAAAAAGTAAAATTAATGTACACGTTAGTGGTCTACCCTTTGACACGGCGTAGTCTATTTTGGTGCATCTCCGAAGAAAGAATGGGGAAATCACAAATTTGATCCGTTTACCAATCCATTTTAACAAAATAATCCGTTGACTTCCCTTTTTAACAAAGTAATCCACCGATTGGCGCCGCAATGGCGCCCCGGCGCCCCTGACACAACCAACCACCCAAACATTGCCACGTGTACGAGGATCCAGCGCCAAAAAAAAAAAACATCCGGCGCCCCATGATTTTTTTGGCGCCCCACTCCATATTTTTGGCGCCCCATGATTTTTTTTGGCCCCATCTCCTTCATTTTTGGCGCCCCATGAATTTTCTTGGCGCCCATCAATTTGTTTGGCGCTGGATCCTCGTACACGTGGCAATGTTTGGGTGGTTGGTTGTGTCAGGGGCGCCGGGGCGCCATTTGCGGCGCCAATCGGTGGATTACTTTGTTAAAAAAGGAAGTCAACGGATTATTTTGTTAAAATGAGGTTGGTAAACGGATCAAATTTGTGATTTCCCCAGAAAGAATCAATATTAATGTTTTATTATACATGATACTTGCAGTCCCCATCAGTTGTTAAATTCTCCCCTTTCCTTTGTTTTTAACAAGGTTATACACTCGCGCTTAGCTGCGATATTTATTTATCTTTCATTTTCTTTTGTAATGATATACGGAAGGGACGGGAGTTGTATAAATCAAAAATTTTGTTGTATTTATCACTACCCTATACGGAATATACAGTAAAAGTAATATAAGAACTTTATGTTACTCACAACTTATAAAGGAAACATCATCGGAAAGCTGCATTAAGAGCTGGATTAGGACACAGGCCCTAAACGGCATCAATACATAACCAATTACTGTTAGAGCTAGATAATTAATTTGAAACGGCAATATTAATCATAGTTTGGAAATATAAAGTTATGATAATGATAATAATACTCTCCATTCCGACTTAAATGCCCTTGTAAAAAAACGGAATTTTAGAAAAATACAGTCATCTTACTTACATTTTGTAGAATGACATTTCTAGCCCTAATTAATTAAGTAAATACATCATGTCTTTAACTTTTGTAATATTTCTAACGAGGGATAGTATGATAAATTCGATCAATATTTGGTAATGGACACTTAATTTGTGGACCATGGTGTTACTTAACTCAAAACTCCAGTGCGATTGAAAGCTATAATCTTGTTAATGAACAGTGAAACAGGCTCGGCTATTGAGGTATTTATAATTTGTATTTGTATAGATGGATAGATAGAGGTGCATTCTTGGTTAGATTTGATATTGTTGACAATATACTTTTACTATTTATTGATGGATTAATGCACTATACAAGTCATTGTAAATTTCCAAGAAAAATATTCATTTGAGTCATTTTAGTATTTTTATTTTACTAAGCATTTTATAGTTTCGAGTCAATTTTTGACGTGTGTTATTAAGTCATCAAACAAAAACCAGCATAAATAAATGAACAAAATTGTAAACGAAAGAAACATCATTTGAGTGAGTTTGTTTGGTTCGTTTACAACTTTACTTGACAAGTATATAATTTTCAAATATTTATCCATCCACTAACATCGATCGATTAAAATACTTGATTTAAACACACGAATTGAAGCGTCTAATAATATTTCCTGATAGTTGTTTTGAAAAAGTTTCATGATTTTTATATCATCATTCATAATTTAAAAGTTTAGTTATGTAAGTATGTGAACAAAAAGAATAGTAGAATCTAATCTAAATATAAATATTAATAAAAGAAAACTTCCTTACCCTCAATTTTGTTTAAAATTAACACCTATTAACCAATAAGAATGCTTTATTTCACCTCAATTTCAATTAACCAATCATACATTTATTCACCTAAAATTTCTCTAAAAATAAGAAAAAAAACCCTGTAATCCGGTTGTCAATGAATACTAAATTAAATTAATACATGGGTTAATAATGGTTTAATACCCAAACTTTCAACTTTTTTTCGTTAATAAGAAAAAAAACCCTGTAATCCGAGGTTAGCTAAACATTCGAGATCCCGAGGTTAGCTAATCTTAGTATTCTTTGAAGGATTAATAGAATACATATTAAATAGACAACACATAAGAAGAATTTTTAGTGTATTCAAATCGAATATTGATTATTTCAAACTAAAGAGTTAACAAAAAAAATCCAGAAGTGTAATTTTAAACGGACAAACAAACTAAAGGGATTAAATTGTGGTCAAACTATAAGTTGGAGTGTTAAAACGTTAAAAAAGAAGTTGATGTGTTAAAACGAAAAAAATTTGAAAGTTTGGGTATTAAGTTTTGGTCAAACTATAAGTTGGAGTGTTAAAACTTTAAAAAAAAAGTTGAGGTGTTAAAACGAAAAAAAGTTGAAAGTTTGGGTATTAAACCATTATTAACCCTTAATACATTATATTATATATATTTTAAATGAACGAATCATCCCTTTTATCTCTATCCAATGTAATCTAAATAAAACTTAATAATTAAATTGGTTTTGAAAAGTTACATTAACGAGGTAGAGTAAGGTTCAAATGAGTACACTAACTTTGAGTGAGAATGAGGGAACCAACATATTTATGCGATGTGTCACTTTATTCTCTCTCCTCCACATTTTTAAAAATTAAATATCTCACAAACGGTAAGTCGACAAATCATGAAAATTGCACCATAAAATTCAGCGTTTTTGTCACACCCCCAAATCGGTAATCGTGTTTATTAACAGTTTAGCGGAAGCTTTTATTTAATTAGCGGAAGCATTTTAATAATATTTAAGCATTGAGGGCGGACATATTCGATAGTGCATTCATTGTATCAGAGTATATGATCATACAGAACATACATATATATTTAAGATGCCATAAGTTTAAAGTTATTACAAAAGATACGACCTGTAAAGTCGTACATAAGTAGGGTTGTCGAAGACAACTTAAGTATTTGAAAATACATATTTATAAAAGAGGGATTTCATAAGTATAACCAATCAGATTGATAATACAAAGGAAATCCAAGTGTCCCAAAAGTGGCATCATAAATAGTCAGGTTGCCTACGTCCTTTATGCATGCAGGAGTACCTGAGTCCTAATTCCCTGAAAAACATAGTAAACTGTCAACATTGAATGTTGAGTGAATTCACAGGTTTTAGTTTTGTATAAATCATTCATGTACCCCAACATAATATTTATATGTAAGTAGGAAACACAAGTATTCTAATTAAAGAAAACATTTCCTAAATATGTAAGAATGTCATTCTTACATAAATAATAGCAGTGTAGGAAACACAAGTTTAATCATAAACATTTCCTAACAAGTAGTTGCAGGATATACAGGTTTATCAAGTAAGTAAACATATCCATTTCAATAATTAAGGAAAATCAGGTTTAGCAGTCAAGCAAACATTTTCCAACAGATAGTTAATAGGAACTCAAGTTTAACAATAAGGTAAACATTCCAGAATAGTTATTGCAGGAAATACAGGTTTATCAATCAAGTAAACATTTCCTATAAATAGTTGTTTTGTGTGGGAAACCAAGTTTAACCATTTAAGGTAAACGTTTCCTAGAAATAGTCTCTCAAAGGAACACCTGTCCTATTAGTCCTCACAGGGAATACCCTTCCCAAATCAAGTTGTTGTTTAGTTGTAAATGTGGGAAATATAGACTATAATCCCTCCAAGGTGAGCTAAACCTTTAGAGTTAAAGTAACGACACTAGTACTATAACCAAACCACGACTAGTTGTTTTGTTGTTGCCTCAGTAACATCTTAAGTATACACTCCTCGTTACGACTATCGTCGATGTGGTTGGAATGACCAACGAGTAATATCCTGGGAGGGTTGTCAAATCGATAGTACTATCTGTATACTCAGTGGCTAGAGTCACCTAGCTAATGGTTATAGGTTGTAAGCACTGGGACTTATGTGCACTACAACTACCTCGCGTAAACCTAGGATCGTACCAAGATCTGCTGTCTTATTCCCAAAATGTTGTGAAAACGTTTCATATAATTAATTCAAGTTAATTCAATATGAAAACATTTTATAGAAATAGTTCAAGTTTGATCGCATGAACAAAATCATGTTAATCAGTTTCACATAATAGCATGCAGCTCAATACATAAAGCATATAGCATGTTATATCACATTGTTCTATGTTTTCCACCCCTGGTTTTAAAAGCATTTAAAACAAGTAAAAAGTTAGGGGCTGTGAACTCACAGTTTGCAAGTCTTCAGCGAAATAAAGCTAACCAAACAATCCAAGCACGTCCTCAAATACCTAGACGCAACAATAATACTTGTATAAGTATATGGATTATTTGTTAAGTTGTAGAATTTATAATATTTCAGTTTGCTGGTGAGGTTTGCGTTTCAATTATTCGTTGAGTTCAAGTATGTATATTTATATACATATTAGTTGAATATATATATTCTAATATATATATTAGTTGTCATCATTGTTAATGTCCATATATACATATATCATAATTGTCTAGTGCATGTATATAGATATAAATGTAGCCATCTTTGTCGTCGTTTATGTTTTCAAAACATCAATATAATAGTTATCAAAATAACTTTTAATTACATCGTTTATGTTTGTCGTATATTGTTTGTACTAGATAAGTTAAATCGTTCCATTTTTATACGTCTAGTTGTATATATACATTGTTCGTTAGTATATATATAATATTTGTTATCGTATTAAATCTTGTCGCGTTCTAAATGTCCGAAATATAATGTCACAATAATATGTCCGTCTAGTTCTAAATCCCTTGTCGTAACATTTTGTACCATTAAACGTATAATCGATACATAAGTAGTATACCGTTTATTAGTTTGTACATTATTTAAAAATGCAAAAGTAACAAGTTGGACCAGTGGGGAATACGCCGTATTCTGGTGAATACGTCGTATTCGAGACAAATAGGGGAATACGCCGTATTCTGATGAATACGCCGGATTCAGGTCAAACAAGGGGAATACGCCGTATTCTGGTGAATACGTCGTATTCATTCAAGTTTAAAAGGATCCACCGGATCACCGATGATCCGCCAGATCAAGCGTGTCTTTTACTCGTTCACCGTTTCTGCCGAAAGTTTGTTTGCGATCGAAGGTGGGAATACGCCGTATTCAACGGAATACGCCGTATTCGACTGGTTTAGAAATGGGAATCCGCCGTATTCCCGTGAATACGCCGGATTCATCTGAGTTTCGGCTGGGAATCCGCCGGATTCACTTGAATCTGCCGGATTCAATGGTTTTGCAGGTTCTGGTTCGTTCTCTGTTACAACAATTTCGTACGGGTTTTTATATATAACCGATTTTAACATGATCAAACACCTTAATATGTTATATAAACCTATTGTAACATGTTTTAACAAGTTTATAACAACAATAATCATCAAAATCATAAATTTGAAGAATTTATAGAAATGAAATAAAAATAGTAAATTGATCCTCACAATGATGTTAGATGGAGATGATGACGATTCTGTGATGTTGTTGATGACGAAAATGATGAAGATGATTATGTGATCATTTTTGTGAAGTGTTTGATGTTTGTGTTTTGAGATGATGATGAGAGTGACGATGATGAAGATGAAATGGTGTTGCTGCTGCTTGTTGCTTCCTCTCCTTCTCAGTACGCACACACACACACACTGATGAACTGAATTATTGGTGTTGTGAAGGTTGGTGACTGAGTTTGTGAGGGAGAGTGTATATATCAGATTTTAAAATCAAAAGGGAGGTAAGGTGTGCGTACCAATCTGTCGAACAGATATTTTGAGGTGTGCTATATTGGTAGTTTTTAGCCCGTTAATTTCGTGTACGGGTATAATTTGTGGTACTTTAGTCATAATAAAATTAAGCGTTTTGTATCTCGATATCTCAGATTTAGGAATTTGAAATCGAAATGTGAACTACTTTATCACAAGTATGATTAAAATTAATCACAGTAAAAGTACTGTATGGTTCAAAACGCGTGCCAGATTTCAGTCAAATTTAGAAATCATATTTTGAGGTAATGTTCTATACATTAAAACAGTAACTTACGAAATAATATTTTTATTATTTGGAACCTCTAAGCGCGTTTTAAAATTGTTTCTGTTCGTATTACGCGTAACAAAAATCGTCTTAATATTTCGTTTTCTTTTCGTTGTAATACTTTTATCTAATAATTTCAAACTAAAAAATTATTCAAAAGTATTTTCGAAGTTCATTTTGGAACTTTATTATTCGCGATTTAATACGTTTATTATAAAACGTATAATGTATTATATTATTTCAATAATATAATTATATAATAGTTGTAATTAATAATTTTCGAATTATTAATTATTTTGTATCACCAATATTTTGGTATTTAGTTTAATCGAGTATAATACGTTTATTCGTACGTAATTATATATACACATATATAACTACAATCAAATACATCACATAACACGTAGTAAGTTACACAGAACTTATACACAAAATAGTTTGAATTCACTTAGTCAGGGAATTACTCTAGGTAATGCATGAAATTAGGCTAAGTAAATACCCTAATTGGAGGATTGTCACATTCTCCCCCTGTTAGCGAAATCTCGTCCCGAGATTTAATTTGTATTATTCGTGTCGGTCGTTTGTTCAAATAGGTGAGGGTACTTCTTTCTTATCTCATCCTCACGTTCCCAAGTAAACTCTGGGCCATGCTTCGAATTCCATCGAACTTTGACGAGTTTGATTCTTTTGTTTCGGAGTTTCTGTGTTTTCGTATCAGCTATTTCGATTGGTTCCTCCACAAAGTTAAGCTTTGAGTTTATGAAGACTTCGTCAGGAGGTATGATTAATGTTTCGTCGGAAAGACACTTCTTCAAATTACACACATGAAAAGTGTCGTGAATACTACTAAGCTCTTGTGGTAGTTTGAGTTTATAAGCGACAGGACCAATCCTAGCAAGGATTTCAAAAGGTCCAACATATCGTGGGTTCAGTTTTCCTCGTTTGCCAAATCGGGCTATCCCTTTCCAAGGCGATACTTTGAGTAGAACCTTGTCTCCTACTTGAAACTCAAGAGGTTTACGGCGGTTATCGGCGTAACTCTTTTGTCTATCTCTTGCAGCTTTCAATCGGTTAAGCACTTGAGATATTTTGTCTGTAGTTTCTTGGACAAGTTCGGGTCCGGATAGTTGTCTGTCATCCAACTCTGCCCAACAGAGTGGGGATCTGCACTTGCGTCCATACAACTCTTCAAACGGTGCCATCTGTATACTGGTGTGATAACTATTGTTGTAGGAGAATTCAGCTAATGGAAGATGAGTATCCCAATTTCCTCCAAAGTAAATCACACATGCTCGCAATAAATCTTCGAGCGTTTGTATCGTTCGTTCACTCTGGCCATCTGTTTGTGGATGATAGGCCGTACTCATATCGAGTCGAGTACCTAGGGCCTGTTGTAGTGTTTGCCAGAAACGAGATGTGAATCTGCTATCTCTATCAGATATAATCGACAATGGCACACCGTGCCGAGAAACGACTTCTTTGATATAGATCTTTGCCAGTTTCTCAAGCTTGTCAGTCTCTTTGAAAGCAATGAAGTGGGCTGATTTCGTCAGTCTATCGACAATCACCCATATTGAATCAACACCAGTTGATGTCTTTGGTAGCTTTGTGATGAAATCCATTGTTATGTGCTCCCATTTCCATCGTGGCATCACTGGTTGTTGCAAAAGTCCTGAAGGTTTTTGATACTCAACCTTGACCTTTGAACAAGTTAGACATTTGCTGACATAAGTAGCGATGTCTCTCTTCATATTAGGCCACCAATAGAAACCTTTCACATCTTGGTACATCTTATCTGCACCAGGATGAATCGAGTAGTTGGACTTGTGAGCTTCGTCCAATATCAGTTTACGGAGTTCATCGTCGCACGGTACCCAAATTCTATTCATGAAGTATAAAACTCCATTCTCTTTTGTTTCAAGATGTTTTTCCATTCCCCTCAGGGATTCATCTTTCATGCGCTCGGCGGTGAAAGCTAATTGTTGCGCGTCGCGAATTTGAGTAATGAGATTCGAGTGAATTGTTAACACTAAGGCTCGAACTCTACGAGGCTTAACGTTCTCTTTACGACTTAAGGCATCTGCTACTACATTAGCCTTGCCTGGATGGTATTTAATCTCACAGTCGTAATCATTCAGCAATTCGACCCAACGTCTCTGTCTCATGTTGAGTTCTTTCTGGTCGAATATGTGTTGTAAACTCTTGTGGTCAGTGAAAATTGTACACTTTGTGCCATATAAGTAGTGTCTCCAAATTTTCAATGCAAAAACAACTGCTCCCAACTCTAAGTCATGAGTTGTATAGTTCTTCTCGTGAATCTTCAATTGACGAGATGCATAAGCAATAACTTTGTCGTTTTGCATGAGAACACAACCTAATCCTTGATGTGAGGCGTCACAATAAACAATAAAGTTCTCTGTTCCCTCAGGTAAGGATAGAATCGGTGCGGTGCTCAACTTTTGTTTCAACAGTTGAAAAGCGTTTTCTTGTTTCTCTCCCCATTCGAATTTCTTATCCTTCTGAGTTAAGGTGGTGAGTGACTGGGCTATCTTTGAAAAGTTCTCTATAAATCGTCGATAATAGCCAGCCAAACCAAGGAATTGTCGAATTTCTGTGGGAGTTTCCGGTGCTTTCCAGTTCTTAATCGCCTCTATTTTGGATGGGTCCACATGAATTCCCTTATCATTGATCACGTGACCTAGGAAATGAACCTCTCTAATCCAAAATTCGCATTTGGAGAACTTAGCATACAGCTTCTCGTTCTCAAGTAGTTGGAGAATAAGTTTCAAATGTTGTTCGTGATCCTCTTTCGTCTTTGAGTAAATTAGAATATCATCAATGAACACAATGACAAACTTATCTAAGTAAGGTTTGCACACTCGGTTCATGAGATCCATGAATACTGCCGGCGCGTTAGTCAATCCAAACGGCATGACTAGGAACTCATAATGTCCATAACGAGTCCTAAACGCTGTCTTTGGCACATCCTCTTCTCGAACCTTCAGTTGATGATAACCAGAACGCAGATCGATCTTTGAGTAGTAACTTGATCCTTGTAGCTGATCAAATAGATCGTCAATGCGTGGTAACGGATATCGGTTCTTAATAGTTACCTTGTTCAGCTCTCGGTAATCAATACACATGCGCATAGATCCATCTTTCTTCTTGACAAACAAAACCGGAGCTCCCCAAGGTGAAAAGCTCGGTCGGATGAATCCTAAGTCTAAAAGCTCTTGCAACTGTGTAGACAGTTCTTGCATTTCTGATGGAGCTAGACGATAAGGTGAGCGAGCGATTGGTGCGGCTCCAGGCACCAGATCGATGCGAAACTCGACTTGTCGCGGAGGTGGTAATCCTGGAAGATCATCAGGAAACACTCCCGGATAGTCTCGTACTACAGGTATATCGTCTAAGCGTCTCTCTACAGGTTTCTTTTCCACAACATGCGCCAAAAATGCTGGATATCCCTTTCGGAGATATTTACAAGCTTTTAATCAAGTAATAGTTTTGACGATGCTCGCCCTCTTGTCTCCTTGTATCACCAAAGTATCTCCAGTAGACAATGGTATACGTATCATTTTATCAAAACAAACAATCTCTGCACGGTTCTTCGACAACCAGTCCATACCGACTACGATGTCAAAACTTCCCAACTCAACCGGTAGTAAGTCTATTTTGAAAAGATGACTCTCCAATGCTAGAGTACATCCTGGTACTATTTCTCCTGATTCAATCAACCTACCATCGGCTAGTTCTAAGGTGTACTTGTTGTCTAGCTTACGAGATCTAACGTCTAATAGTGGTCTAAAGTCCTTAGACACAAAACTCAAATCAGCTCCAGAATCAAATAATACGGATGCATAATGATTGTTAACTAGAAACGTACCAGTGACAGTGTTAGGGTCCTGGCTTGCCTCTTGCGCTCCTACGACAAATGCACGACCCCTAGCTGGCTGGTTGTTGACGTTTCCACGATTATTGTTGTTGTTCGGGTTTGCAGTGCGGTTCTGATTGTTTTGATTGCCACGGTTCAGTTTAGGGCACTTGTTTCGGAAATGACCTTGCTCGCCACATTCGAAACATCCATTTGCTGGTCGATCCCTATTTGCTTGAGTGGTAGGGTTCGCTCTACAGTATTGGGCCAAATGCCCCCAGCGTTTGCAATTCCCACAGAAAGTACAGTCACCATCATGGTGACGTTCACACTTGCCACACTTGGGCTTACTCCCCATATAAGTCTTTTGTTCAACAGTAGTGGCAACGTAGGCTTTCGTGGTACTAGCTTGCTTCTTATTCTTGTGACCCTGACGGTCATTCCACTTGCGTTTTCCTTTCCCAGCATCAGCATTGCTGGATTCAACCTTTCCAGTATCAGCTTTCTTAGTAAGATTCCCCATCCTTACTGCTTCATCAGTCAAACGCTGTGCTAGTTCCACAGCAATCTTAAAAGTAGCTGGATTCGCTGATGTTACCAAACTTCGAATTTGTGGCACTAAACCCCAAATATACCTTTCAGTGCGCTTGTACTCAGGAGTAACCATGTGCGGTACAAGGCGTGCCAGTTCTTGAAATCTGGTGGTATATCCTGTGATATCAGCACCAACCATAGCAATGTTCCAGAGCTCAGACTCAATCTTTTGCAGCTCACTGCGGGGACAAAACTCTTCCATGACCATGGTTTTCAAAGTTTCCCAAGACATTGAATGAGCGGCTGGACGACCCATTGCTTGCTTTTGGGCGTTCCACCAAGTCAAAGCCTTATCACTAAATGTGCATGTAGCATACATGACCATGTCTTCACGAGCACACTTGCTAATCTCTATCACAGACTCCATTTTCTCTATCCAATGGATGATTCCAATGGCACCTTCAGTACCACGGAAATGGCTCGGTTTACAGGCTAGGAATGTTTTATATGAACATCCCTTATGAGTGCTCTCAGGGTTACTACCTGATGCGTTTGGTTCGGTTTCTCTACTACCGCTACGGTTTCGGTCAGTGTCATACTGAGCAAGGGCTTCAGAAATCCTTCGGTTAACCATTTGTTCAGTAGTCTCCTCAACAGCAGGAGGTGGTGTGGGGTTTCGTTGGCTGTTCCTGGTAATTCTACGTTTAGGCGGCATGATTCAGTCCTAATCACACACAAGAACACTCGTAAGATATCTAATCAAGTCATCACTCATAAAGTAAGTGATAAATGTAAATATAGTATGAAGTCAATCACCAATTGATATCATTCACAATGTATGTAATAATGTAAACTAGCTTATGTTTGGTTTACATATCATAATTAAAAGTCGTTGCATAGTTTATATAATAACATGGGTTAAGCGTTGTTACATAAGTTTTGTACAAAGATGGGATTTACTACAAAAGATACCCATCGGATCAAACATGATCTACAAAATGTGACGGATTTAACCTATACATCCATCTAGTCAAAAGTTAACCCAAATACATCATAACTATGGTCCTAATACATCATACATACGGTCTAAAAGAAATACGGTAGACTCCATCCCACAAACATCCTAACAGCTATCATCAACACACAAAAACCAACTGCAGCACCTACAGTCTCCAAACGACTCTCCAGTCGGATCAGACGTGCTCTAGTAGCATCGGCAGACTCCCTGTCTACCTCGATGTGCAACTCAGAAGTCGCAAGGCGTCCATATATCTCCAGCACATCATCATCAAGACGAGAGGTGTCACTGCGCATAACTCAGAGAGCAGACTGCGTACCAAAATGAAATCCCAGCAAGGTACGAATAACGGCGACCACAGTAGGGACCGTAAGCTCCAGAGGCTCCTCGGTCAAATGTAGAGATGTAGGTGTGTGAGATGACTCCCCAGTCTCATAGGTGGAAGGAATCCTCTCAATGATCCTCCAATGGCGTAAAATGCGTGGCATCCAGTCCAGATGCGGAACCCTAGCTCTCGGTGTCTGCTGATCACAGCGGATCTCTCGCTCCTCAACCATCGGCTCTTTGCCGCGAGATGATGAGGGTCCTATGGGAAAATCCCTGACACACGACAGCGGTGTCCTCCTAGGTATAGGCCTAAAATCAGGCTCTCCAATAAGATGGCGTCTAGACATAGACATAGATCCTAACATATGGGTAGCAGGATCAGTGGATGGCAATGGTGGAGTGGCTATCGAACCATCTGAAGTATCTCTAGGAAATGTAGGCGGGTAAACCTCCTCAGACACTGCTATAGGAATCCCGTCGTATGGTCCCTCCATGGGATCCTCCTCAGTATCAGAATCAGTGATGTGAATAGGTGCGTGTCTCGACATACCTAGTCAAAGAATCGTGTGTGACGTATCAGACGTATGCAATAGTATGAATGCTGAATTGTGTTAGCCAAGGCTATAGTCTAGGTCTCAAAGGTTTTCAGTCACTTAAAGACTTCTAGTTCTCTATAACCAATAGCTCTGATACCAATCTCTGTCACACCCCCAAATCGGTAATCGTGTTTATTAACAGTTTAGCGGAAGCTTTTATTTAATTAGCGGAAGCATTTTAATAATATTTAAGCATTGAGGGCGGACAGATTCGATAGTGCATTCATTGTATCAGAGTATATGATCATACAGAACATACATATATATTTAAGATGCCATAAGTTTAAAGTTATTACAAAAGATACGACCTGTAAAGTCGTACATAAGTAGGGTTGTCGAAGACAACTTAAGTATTTGAAAATACATATTTATAAAAGAGGGATTTCATAAGTATAACCAATCAGATTGATAATACAAAGGAAATCCAAGTGTCCCAAAAGTGGCATCATAAATAGTCAGGTTGCCTACGTCCTTTATGCATGCAGGAGTACCTGAGTCCTAATTCCCTGAAAAACATAGTAAACTGTCAACATTGAATGTTGAGTGAATTCACAGGTTTTAGTTTTGTATAAATCATTCATGTACCCCAACATAATATTTATATGTAAGTAGGAAACACAAGTATTCTAATTAAAGAAAACATTTCCTAAATATGTAAGAATGTCATTCTTACATAAATAATAGCAGTGTAGGAAACACAAGTTTAATCATAAACATTTCCTAACAAGTAGTTGCAGGATATACAGGTTTATCAAGTAAGTAAACATATCCATTTCAATAATTAAGGAAAATCAGGTTTAGCAGTCAAGCAAACATTTTCCAACAGATAGTTAACAGGAACTCAAGTTTAACAATAAGGTAAACATTCCAGAATAGTTATTGCAGGAAATACAGGTTTATCAATCAAGTAAACATTTCCTATAAATAGTTGTTTTGTGTGGGAAACCAAGTTTAACCATTTAAGGTAAACGTTTCCTAGAAATAGTCTCTCAAAGGAACACCTGTCCTATTAGTCCTCACAGGGAATACCCTTCCCAAATCAAGTTGTTGTTTAGTTGTTTAGTTGTAAATGTGGGAAATATAGACTATAATCCCTCCAAGGTGAGCTAAACCTTTAGAGTTAAAGTAACGACACTAGTACTATAACCAAACCACGACTAGTTGTTTTGTTGTTGCCTCAGTAACATCTTAAGTATACACTCCTCGTTACGACTATCGTCGATGTGGTTGGAATGACCAACGAGTAATATCCTGGGAGGGTTGTCAAATCGATAGTACTATCTGTATACTCAGTGGCTAGAGTCACCTAGCTAATGGTTATAGGTTGTAAGCACTGGGACTTATGTGCACTACAACTACCTCGCGTAAACCTAGGATCGTACCAAGATCTGCTGTCTTATTCCCAAAATGTTGTGAAAACGTTTCATATAATTAATTCAAGTTAATTCAATATGAAAACATTTTATAGAAATAGTTCAAGTTTGATCGCATGAACAAAATCATGTTAATCAGTTTCACATAATAGCATGCAGCTCAATACATAAAGCATATAGCATGTTATATCACATTGTTCTATGTTTTCCACCCCTGGTTTTAAAAGCATTTAAAACAAGTAAAAAGTTAGGGGCTGTGAACTCACAGTTTGCAAGTCTTCAGCGAAATAAAGCTAACCAAACAATCCAAGCACGTCCTCAAATACCTAGACGCAATAATAATACTTGTATAAGTATATGGATTATTTGTTAAGTTGTAGAATTTATAATATTTCAGTTTGCTGGTGAGGTTTGCGTTTCAATTATTCGTTGAGTTCAAGTATGTATATTTATATACATATTAGTTGAATATATATATTCTAATATATATATTAGTTGTCATCATTGTTAATGTCCATATATACATATATCATAATTGTCTAGTGCATGTATATAGATATAAATGTAGCCATCTTTGTCGTCGTTTATGTTTTCAAAACATCAATATAATAGTTATCAAAATAACTTTATTACATCGTTTATGTTTGTCGTATATTGTTTGTACTAGATAAGTTAAATCGTTCCATTTTTATACGTCTAGTTGTATATATACATTGTCCGTTAGTATATATATAATATTTGTTATCGTATTAAATCTTGTCGCGTTCTAAATGTCCGAAATATAATGTCACAATAATATGTCCGTCTAGTTCTAAATCCCTTGTCGTAACATTTTGTACCATTAAACGTATAATCGATACATAAGTAGTATACCGTTTATTAGTTTGTACATTATTTAAAAATGCAAAAGTAACAAGTTGGACCAGTGGGGAATACGCCGTATTCTGGTGAATACGCCGTATTCGAGACAAATAGGGGAATACGCCGTATTCTGATGAATACGCCGGATTCAGGTCAAACAAGGGGAATACGCCGTATTCTGGTGAAAACGTCGTATTCATTCAATTTTAAAAGGATCCACCGGATCACCGATGATCCGCCGGATCAAGCGTGTCTTTTACTCGTTCACCGTTTCTGCCGAAAGTTTGTTTGCGATCGAAGGTGGGAATATGCCGTATTCAACGGAATACGCCGTATTCGACTGGTTTAGAAATGGGAATCCGCCGTATTCCCGTGAATACGCCGGATTCATCTGAGTTTCGGCTGGGAATCCGCCGGATTCACTTGAATCTGCCGGATTCAATGGTTTTGCAGGTTCTGGTTCGTTCTCTGTTACAACAATTTCGTACGGGTTTTTATATATAACCGATTTTAACATGATCAAACACCTTAATATGTTATATAAACCTATTGTAACATGTTTTAACAAGTTTATAACAACAATAATCATCAAAATCATAAATTTGAAGAATTTATAGAAATGAAATAAAAATAGTAAAATGATCCTCACAATGATGTTAGATGGAGATGATGACGATTCTGTGATGTTGTTGATGACGAAAATGATGAAGATGATTATGTGATCATTTTTGTGAAGTGTTTGATGTTTGTGTTTTGAGATGATGATGAGAGTGACGATGATGAAGATGAAATGGTGTTGCTGCTGCTTGTTGCTTCCTCTCCTTCTCAGTACGCACACACACACACACACTGATGAACTGAATTATTGGTGTTGTGAAGGTTGGTGACTGAGTTTGTGAGGGAGAGTGTATATATCAGATTTTAAAATCAAAAGGGAGGTAAGGTGTGCGTACCAATCTGTCGAACAGATATTTTGAGGTGTGCTATATTGGTAGTTTTTAGCCCGTTAATTTCGTGTACGGGTATAATTTGTGGTACTTTAGTCATAATAAAATTAAGCGTTTTGTATCTCGATATCTCAGATTTAGGAATTTGAAATCGAAATGTGAACTACTTTATCACAAGTATGATTAAAATTAATCACAGTAAAAGTACTGTATGGTTCAAAACGCGTGCCAGATTTCAGTCAAATTTAGAAATCATATTTTGAGGTAATGTTCTATACATTAAAACAGTAACTTACGAAATAATATTTTTATTATTTGGAACCTCTAAGCGCGTTTTAAAATTGTTTCTGTTCGTATTACGCGTAACAAAAATCGTCTTAATATTTCGTTTTCTTTTCGTTGTAATACTTTTATCTAATAATTTCAAACTAAAAAATTATTCAAAAGTATTTTCGAAGTTCATTTTGGAACTTTATTATTCGCGATTTAATACGTTTATTATAAAACGTATAATGTATTATATTATTTCAATAATATAATTATATAATAGTTGTAATTAATAATTTTCGAATTATTAATTATTTTGTATCACCAATATTTTGGTATTTAGTTTAATCGAGTATAATACGTTTATTCGTACGTAATTATATATACACATATATAACTACAATCAAATACATCACATAACACGTAGTAAGTTACACAGAACTTATACACAAAATAGTTTGAATTCACTTAGTCAGGGAATTACTCTAGGTAATGCATGAAATTAGGCTAAGTAAATACCCTAATTGGAGGATTGTCACAGTTTTCTCCTCTTCGAATTGCCGTCCCTCAAGGCATACTTTCGACAACTTTTTTTTCTTCCATTTTTATGTGGGTTTTACAAATTAGTAACACATGTGTTAATGATTGATTATACATTTAATTTGTGGTTAAGGTTAGGGTTTAGGGTTTGAGGTTTGGAACCCTAAACGCAACACTAACATATGTGCTACTAATTTTTAAAACCCACCAAAAAATGAAAAAAAAAAACTCGTCGAAAGTATGCCTCGAGAGACGGCAAATCGAAGAGGATAAAATGCTGAATTTAATTGT
Source organism: Helichrysum umbraculigerum (assembly GCA_949592205.1). Taxonomy (NCBI): domain Eukaryota; kingdom Viridiplantae; phylum Streptophyta; class Magnoliopsida; order Asterales; family Asteraceae; genus Helichrysum; species Helichrysum umbraculigerum. The sequence continues at coordinate 1,096,809 of CATIUR010000001.1, forward strand.
GCAATTTTCATAATTTTTCGATTTGTCGTTTGTGAGATAATTGATGTTAGGGGTAAATGGGTTTTGTACATGTAGAGCATTCTCTTTGTATACATGGCACAATATCATTGGTTCCCTTATTCTCGCAAAAATTCATATTCTCATTTGAACCCCACCCTAACGAGGTAACGACAATTTGCAAGAGGCGTATTATAATTTAGTCTAATAGATTGACAATAATATTCAATGTTTTTAAAACCGAAAACCGGATCGGACCGGTTTATCCCAAAATTCCGGTTTTATCCGGTTTAACCGGCAACCGGTCCGGTCGAACCGCTAGTTTACACTATATATTCCCGACCGGATTTCATTTTTTTCCCGGTTCAACCGGTTCGACCGGCCGGTCCGGTTCTGAAAACAATGATAATATTTGGATCTTTATTGAATTAATTGGAAAGCTATTTCAATGTGTTTTGTTTTAATTCTTATTTTATTTTATATTTTATATGGTTAATTAACGGTGCAATATATTTTTTGTACATGTAATATTCTTTTATGATGACAACATTAATTTTAATTAATTACGATTATACATGTATCAAACTTAACGAATAAATGCCATTATATAATTCATATTAAAAAACTCTGTATTACTATTGAGAACACTTTATATTATTTTGTAATATAATGTTCGTTATAAATGATCCGTGTATTCACACGGGTCTAAATCAATGTTAAATGTTAAATAATAATAATAATAATAATAATAATAATAATAATAATAATAATAATAATAATAATAATAATAATAACTAAACATTTTTATAAATTCGAAACAAAATAGTATTATATAACTATCTCTATCACTATATTAATAAGAGAAAATTTTGCTAACTTCAATTTTGCTCAAAATCAACCCCTATTGATTAATATGTATGATTTATATAAGCAGAACTCTATTGACCAATCAAAATGATTTGTTTCACAATGCAAATTATATTATTCCAAATTCTTTTCGTATATTTTCGATTCATAAAATTTTTAAATGTACCTAAGGAACTTTTGAATGTAATATTTTATCATTATTTAAGGCTTTTAACATAATTCAATTTTAACTTTTTAAGTGTTCTATCTCTTTAATATTATTTTCAATAATTAAATTAAATTCATTATATGTTAGTAATTATCACAAAGTATATTCCCAATTCAATATAAATCTAATAAACATTATTACTTTGAATGAGTCGTGTGACACCACTTTAAAAAACAATGTTTTTATATATATATGGTGCTACACTTAGTTCGATAGTCTTTAATAAGGTTAATAATGGTTTAATCCTCAAAATTTACTTTTTCGTTTTAATCACCCAAGTTTTTTTTATTATGATATAACCCTTCAAGTTTGTATTGACTTATTGGTTTAACCCTTTGAATCATTAGAAAAAAACTTGAGTGGTTAAAAAGACTAAAATGTGAAACTTTGAGGATTAAACCATTATTAACCCTTTTTTTATATATACTCATAGCATTAACTAATTAAAAAAATCAAACTTCCATATAAATTTTTACTTAACAAAATTACATACAAATAACAATAATCAAAAGTAAAGTGTACACGATCAAAGTAAATTTTTACGTTAATTAATTACATAAACTTAATTAGACATAATGTAAATAAAATTACATTTAGAATTCCCTTCAATATGATATCATAATTAGGCCTGTAAGCGAAATGAACGTTTAACGAACAATTCACAAACAGTTCGACGGAAAGTTCGTTTATATTCGTTCATCTTGGTATATGAACGAATATGAACAAAATTTTATGTTCTTTTAATTATATGAACGAAAATGAACATAGGTCTCTCACATAAACGAAAAGTAGTTTGATTCAACATATGTGTATATAAACGGGCTAATATTCACATAAACGAAAGATAGTTTCGTTCGTTTCGCTATATGAACGAATATGAACAAAATTTTACGTTCTTTTAATTATATGAACGAAAATGAACACAGGTCTCTCACATAAACGAAAAGTAGTTTGATTCAACATATGTGTGTATAAACGGGCTAATATTCACATAAACGAAAGATAGTTTGATTCGACATTCATGTGAAAATAAGGAGTTAACATTCACATAAACAAAAGGCAGATTGATTTGACATCCGTATATATATACGGATTTGACAGTCAAATAATAAAACAACAACCTTTACTATTGAAATCTTTTGAAAAATTGAGACCTATTATACAATCTAGACCTATAGTTGAACCGCTAAAGGAACCTCTTTTCGTAGTGAAAGCAAGTACGCTTTTCAAGCTGTTCTTCCAATTACTACGACAAATACTACAATCGATGACTTACAAATACTACGACAAATATAGCTTACACAGAGGTACTACAAGAAAACATGATGACTTACAATCAACGCTCAGGACTACTTTATTACAATTTTCTCACTTAACATTTTTCAGGCTCTGAATATACTTATTTGTGTATATACTGTTGGATATTTCATTAGTATTCTACGACTTTTATTTTTACTGTTAATAAATGATTGTCTACATATTATGCTAACATAATCTATAATTATGCAATTCAACCGATAATATGATTAATACCTTCTTAACTAATATTGACATTTCACGATTACATATTAACAATGACAAATGTTACTTATATTTGAATCATTAATTTATCTTACAAAGCTCGTGTATACACGGGTCTATAATCTAGTATAAAGTAATAAATGAATATCTACAATCTACAATAAGTTTTAAATATTGATCGATACTTACTGAAATATATAATATAATAATGAATAATGATGATCTGAATAGACACAATCGTAATCGTAATAATTAATATAATCTTTCTTTCTTATCTATTAAAAGAAAAACTTAATTAAGTAATCACCTACAAATTAGCCTCTCAAAGACTAATCCACCCCCTTAATTTTATTAGCCTCTTAAACCTCATCCATTGATTTACCTAATCTCTGTGATTAATTAATCATTTGTAGTTAAGCTTAATTACTTGTGTTCCCCTATTGTGTTACTACTACGCGTGTGGCTAGGGCCAAAAAAAAAAAAAAACATTCCCTTGTCACAAAACAAACGCCACACATCCCGTACATCTCAAAAACCTCGAATCGTAGACATCATCCGTCGTGATTCCATTACATGTATTGAAATCAACATACCAGAGCGATTAAGAAGGCGATTACATGTATTTTTTTGATTGTATTCGAATTAAGCAGTCATCTTGTGATGGTTTGCTAACCCGCCTACAATCCGGAGCTTTAGATGCGTGTTCCTAAGGCTAATAACAGGCGCCTATTAATTAAAGTTATCTGATTTTGATTAGATGCATGTTTTCGGTTCGTTTGAAAGTAAGAGTATTCCTGTAATGACAACAATAGTATTTGGCTTCATTGGTTTGTTTTTTATTTATTTTATATGTTAAATTAAAGATTGATAAAGTGAGATTTCGATACAAATTGTGTATATGTTTGCCAAACTTACTATTTGATTTCATTGGTTTGTATTCTATTTACTTTATTAGCTGATTTAAAGGTTGATATGAGGAAGAAAGGTTTTGGCTACATTGTCTTTTTTTAAGTTTTTTTTTTTATGCACTCAATGTGTTCGATGAAATGTATTTGAGAGGTTTTGGCTTCTTGGATCACTATGAATTGTTTCTTGTGTAACTGTTGTTCACTACTTTTTCAGGGTGCTTGATGAGAAAACAACACAAAGAACGGAAGTGAGGTAGTACAATTAATTGAAAGAAGTTGCAGACCACCTTCTGATACACTCACAAATGCAGATAACCTAAAGGCTACAACATACTCACATGTGAGTATGTTCTAGACTCAATTGATAACATAGTAAAAGAGTATACTACCACGATTAATCTTGTATCACCATGTAATCTTTATCTCCTTTATATCTAATAAAAGTTTGCCTTTCAAAAAAAGTGAAATGAAGAAGGATTGTTAGCTAATGGGGGTCTGTTTAGTGGTAGTATACTCTTTTACTATGTTATCAATTGATTTTTCACTATGCTTTATCTACAGGTCGCACGATATGTGTGTATGTGGCCTAGGATTGTACCATGTAAGATTTTTTGTTGCAGAACCCATTGGTTACAAAAGTTCCAAGTTTGTGTCCTTGATAGGCACAGATGCGCGGGAGCATGATTACTGTTAATATGTGAGCATCTAAGTTCACGGTCTATGTTTTTTGAATGCAAATTATGGTTGACAATTTTAACTCTTTACTACTTGCAGCTACAACTCGATTTAGGTGTATTGTAATGAAACAAAAACTTTTACCGTATTGGCAATCTGAGTTTACCCAACGGCCTAAGGGGCCATATTTTGTGAAATAGGGAACAAGTTGGAGCGTGTATTTATTGAAATATTAAGATTTTTTCCCATAAACTGCAACCTTTTTAATTGGACTTTCTTTTGCCATCTTATAGTGTCACTACAAACTGTTCTTTCAGGCTCAACAATAATGTTACGTGTCATGTTGGAGATAATGATGTTGCAACAGTTCCATGTTGAGATCCTAATGCTATTGGTAATAAGAGAATTGATATGTTTCAATTGTGCTACTTTACGTGAATGTTGTATAATTCGTGGTGGTTAGGAGGATTTTTCGCTAATTGTTGGTACATCAATGTGTGTCTGTCAGTTGGTCTCAGTCTGTAATCGTGTCGGAATTGTAATTACGTATTGAATAGTTTTAGTTCTAATTTAATTACAATTTTTGTATGTCATGCGACACAAGCAATGTGTCGCAGAAGGATTCTATGCGACACAAGCATTGTGTCGCAGAAGCAATCTATGCGACACAAGGACTGTGTCGCATGAACATCCTATGCGACACAAGGCTTGTGTCGCATGATGTCTGGGTCAGACTATAAATAGAGGTCAAATGTCTTCATTTAAGAAAGCCTTCTTTGTGTGTGTGCGAGAGAGTGTTTAGAGAGAGAAAGTGGCGAGTTAGAGAGAGAGAGGGCAGATTGTTTGAGTTTGTGTTTGTATTTGTAATCGATTATACTTTCAAGTGTTAATACATACAAAGATTACAATACGATTTGTGTTTGTTCATGTTTTAATTTGCAAAACCCGTTTGTTTGATTTCCGCTCATACAAAAGGGTATACGACTCGATTTGGTCCGTATCATATGGAACCTACAATTGGTATCAGAGCCATGAACTTTTGAGTTCTTGGTTTCGAGTTCGTGTTTGCAAATTTTCGGGTCAAAAATTGATATTTTTGACATTTTATGGTGTTTGATCTTCAAAGTTAGGTGTTTGTTCTTGAGTTTTCTGAGTTTAATGATGAACTTTGAAGATTGACCAGTCAATATTTCGTGGGTTGTGAAAGTGATTGATATTTTTGACATTTTATGGTGTTTGATCTTCAAAGTTAGGTGTTTGTTCTTGAGTTTTCTGAGTTTAATGATGAACTTTGAAGATTGACCAGTCAATATTTCGTGGGTTGTGAAAGTGGGTTGCAAAAATCGAGTTTTTGAATTTCAAAGCTGTCTGCACGCTCCCTTTTGCGACACAAGGGTTGTGTCGTAGTTACTGTTCATGCGACACAACAATACGACATTAAATTGTCTGCGACACAAGTTGCGACATAACTCTGCGACGTTAATTCCTTGTTCTGCGACACAAGGGTAGTGTCGTAGGTACTGTTTATACGACACAACCTGCGACATAACACTAGTGTCGCATTAAAAAAAAAAAAAAAAAAAAAAAAAGTCTTTTAGCAACGGATTTGGCGAAAAATTTTCGCATTGTGAAATTTTGTTCGAAGGCTTAAAAGTGTTCAATTTTAACCCCGAAAAAGTTTCATTTTACCCGAGCATTTTTTGGTCGTTTAGCGACGAAACTTTTGTCGGAAAATTTGCGAAAATTTTATAATACCAAAATTTTGTTTTGAGCTTGAAAGTGATTAATTTTGGTTTTACAAAAGTTTCGTTTCACGCCGAAATTTTTTTTTATTACAACTTTTAGCGACGCTTTGAGTATAATTATGGCATGTCTTTCTCCATACAATGGTGGGGTTCTAAGTGTAACTATACCTGCTCCTAAGCTTTCACCCTCTATTGATTACGCTACGTGGAGATATGAGTTTGAGGCATACGTATCATTAAACTATCCAGATATGTCCTACGCATTAGTTAAACGATACGTTAGACCACTAGCTTTTGGTACACATATTGGTCATCCTCCATCCGAGTGTTTCCACCGTTTTACTTCTGAAGAAAGACAAGCTTGGGAAACAGAAAGGAGAACTCATGATGCAATTCTCAAATGTTTATCGGATGAAGCTCGCCAAATCTTTGAACATCATGAAAATGCTTATGATCTGTGGAAAGCTATTGAGAAACATTACAATGTTCATAAGAAGGAAGAAGAGCCACATACCAGTACATGCGCGACTCCTATACATGAGGTCAATTGCAAACCTTTCTCTTGTGAATCATGTATTAAATTAACTGGTAAAATAAATAGGTTTACGGAGGCTCATGATAACTTGAGTTCAGATCTTTCTAATCTGATGGAAGCAAATAAGGTTTTAAAAACTAATGAAAAAGCTTTTGAAAGTAACCTTCAAGCCATCATTGAAGAAAAGAAAGAGTTGAAAGCTCTGATTTTCAGCAATCAAGATGAAATCGATAGCTACTTAAAAATGATTGCTCATCTTAAAAAGGAGCTTGCTGCCTCTCAATCTGAAGTTCTTGATTTAAAAAGACGTTTTTCAAATATCTCTAGAACTTCCATGGTTTATGCTGATATCCTGCAGACACATGAGGTTGATAATAAAAATAAGAAAAGTAAGAAAGGATTTGGTTATCATAACCAACCTCCTCCGTCAAACATTAATCAACCTAGTGTGTCAAAGGATCCGATCAAAGACTTTGTGCCTACCTCTCTTAGAGCAGATGCAAGTTCTTCTGATTCATCAGTAAATAAACCCGCTCCTGAGCCTGTTAATGAGCCGGTTAATGAGTCTGTTAATGAGCCTATCAATGCAGCAAACTTTAAAATGCCCGAGTTCTTTACACATAACATAAACGTGAAACATGATAAGAAGAGGGCTAAGAAAATCAAGGCTGAGCCAGTAAAGCCTTTTGAACCTTTTAAGTTTACATCCCTAGGTAATACTGAAAAGGTAGTTGAGGTAGAGAATCTACCTAACGAGTCTGAAGTAAAAGTTGAAAAAGTTGATGTTAATGGAAATCTCTCCACATCAACTTGCTCAACTTCTGAGAATTCTACTTCAACATGTATGCCTATGTGTTCATGTTCAGTAAATGCCTCATTGCCCAAGACTCCTCCAGTTTATTCTCCACCTCAACCATTTGAGGGAAGTCATTGGAATAGACCGCATGTGGAACGACGGTCTTGCTTTAAATGTGGTCAACAAGGCCATATCATTAGGGATTGTAAGTTGTTATCCCTGACTAGGTTTGGTAGAAGGATGCCAAGAATTCCTTCATATAGGAATTCTTTCTGTGAACCATATTCGAGGCGTAGTTCCCGCTCGCCTATATCTAGTTATGCATCAAATTCTCCTAAACCTACGGCTAGAGTAAACAAGGTTATGCCCAGTAAACCTCAAGTTCAAAAGCATAACATTGTTGAAAATAAATCTTCTGAACCTAAAAAGGTTTGGAAACCCAAATCCACAAACAACACATCAGTGAATTCATCTGAGTTTCTAAAGTATCATAAACTCATTGATGTGATGATTATGGATGACAGTGGACATCCCAAGTCTGTCAAGGCTTGGGTGTCCCATAAAATTTAACGTTTTATTGTTTGTGGTGATGCAGTCAAGTTACTATTAGCTAACAATTTTAGTGACTGCACGGATGTTGATAATTGTCGGAAAATTACTTTCAAGGTGGTTATGTGCGATGGTCTTGTGGTTGGATGGATGAGATTATCAAAGTTTATTGGTGGTAATATTGCTATAAGACATTTGACGTGACTTGGTATGTGATTTTGATATTTTTCTATTCGTTAGATATGCAATAGCCATTCTTTGTACTCTTTAGTACCAAGGAAATGCAATGTTGCGAAATTTCTTAATTTAAAAACAAAAAAAATATGTTTAATTTTAAGGGGAGTGCCTTTGGAGTAATTTTAGTGGAATTGTGAAAAGAATTTGCTGTTCAGGGGGAGTAATTTTAAAACTTAAAAATTTTCTGATTATTTGGATCAGAAAGGTGAACAGCAAGATTCTTAATTCTTGAAAAGGTGTTTGATTGTGTTTGTAAATTTCTTGAGAAATGATAGTACATCAGATGACATGCACAAAATGAAAATTTTAAGGTTTATCCTTGATGTATCAGTAGGTTTATCTAGCATACTTAATACAGTTTTTATGAAAATTGTCTTCATCATGCGATGTACTGGTAGGCATGATACAAACCGGTCTTTGGGTTATTAAGAAGTATAATAAATACATGGCTATAATCTTGTGGTAAAACACCGTGTGATGTACGACTATAGGTCTTAATTCCTTAGCACAGCTTAACATATTTGTATCTTTTGAATGTTTATTTGAAATCATTTGGGGGTTTATGCCGATTGTTTCCCATATTGTACGATAGTACACAAATGGTCACAGTTGGTATAAACTTAGGTTTAAGCAAATACAAGTCAATGCACTTGCAAAGTCATAAATTTAAAGGACACTGAACAAGGTCGCCGTTTGGGAAACTCCAAGTTCGGTTTGACCGCGATCGGTTTTGCTTAAACCTCAAATCAAAAATACTAAACAAGGTCGCCGTTTGGGAAACTCCAAGTTCGGTTTGACTGCGTTCGGTTTTGATTAAGCCTGAATCATGTTGGGTTACTTTGTTGTACTTTGGTGCAGACCTGTATACTCTGGCTTGATTCTTAAAAATGATCTTCATTTATTCTTTCCGAATATGGAAATTTTGTAAATGTCTGGGTTAATGGGGTATGTCTATGGTGGGGACCACAGAGGACTAATCATTCTAACAATAATGGTTAGCTCACAGACTCAATGTATCATGTTTAGGTGGACAAACAATATCAGTAATAGTCTTGGAATAATTTTCACAAAAGGTGTGTTATGTATGCTAAGTAAATTTAAGGAGGACAAAAATACTGGTAATCGAGATAACATCTTCTATTTTCTAATAATTGCATGTTGATCTGATATGATCTCAAAGCAGACCTAAATCAATCTTATCCCCGATGTGTTAATATCCATGTTCTTTACTTTTCTTTAAGAAAACACAAAAAGATTTTATTTCTATGTTATTTTATTCAAATATCACATATCTTGTTAAAGTCAAATATCGAGGATGCAAAGGATGTTGATTATTCTCCATACATTATGAAGATAAATTTTATTGGAGATGCTGTTGATAATTGAGAGATGGTCACGGAGTTTGAAGATCTTACTTGAAGACCATGCTCTCTCAATTGGGGAGTTTGTGATTGTTGAAGTTCTAAAGAAGTCTGAAGACTGAAGCTAATTGAAGAATTTTTTCGAAGACCAAGCTGAAGACACGGGGGAGTTTGTTGGTACATCAATGTGTGTCTGTCAGTTGGTCTCAGTCTGTAATCGTGTCGGAATTGTAATTACGTATTGAATAGTTTTAGTTCTAATTTAATTACAATTTTTGTATGTCATGCGACACAAGCAATGTGTCGCAGAAGGATTCTATGCAACACAAGCATTGTGTCGCAGAAGCAATCTATGCGACACAAGGACTGTGTCGCATGAACATCCTATGCGACACAAGGCTTGTGTCGCATGATGTCTGGGTCAGACTATAAATAGAGGTCAAATGTCTTCATTTAAGAAAGCCTTCTTTGTGTGTGTGCGAGAGAGTGTTTAGAGAGAGAAAGTGGCGAGTTAGAGAGAGAGAGGGCAGATTGTTTGAGTTTGTGTTTGTATTTGTAATCGATTATACTTTCAAGTGTTAATACATACAAAGATTACAATACGATTTGTGTTTGTTCATGTTTTAATTTGCAAAACCCGTTTGTTTGATTTCCGCTCATACAAAAGGGTATACGACTCGATTTGGTCCGTATCATATGGAACCTACACTAATAGTTTGAGTCCTAAAAAGTTTGGGGCTAGAATGAACAGATTGCATCTAACTTCTATTTACAGGCCGGACTGCGTTGTGATTTTCGATACTGAAGGGTATTTACAGTGATTCTTTCAGCTTCTAAGTTGCAGATTCCAATTGTCGTGTATGTAATTCTGATTAAGATCTTCTGCATTACGTATTTTTACTACATGATTTGTGTAAATACTAATAGCATTACGTTTTTGAAGCTGTCTGATGTTACCAGATTGTTGATATGTATTATAGTATACTTAGAAGCTGAAAGAATCACTGTAAATAGCTTTGATTAGCTTAATCACTTTTACATGATATTTATTTGAATAGGATGTTGATGGAAGCAATATGTGAAACGCCCCAAAACTCTGAATTTTTTTTTTTTTTAGAATACTATTGACTTTTAAAGAATACTAATGACTTCTAAAGAATCCTAACATTTTTAAAGAATACTAACACTTTTAAAGAATACTAACAATTTCAAAGAATACTAACATTTTTAAAGAATACTAACATTTTCAAAGAATACTAACATTTTTAAAGAATACTAACTTCCAACACGCATAACTCCCAAACCACAATGAGTTAAACCCTGAAAATTTGCACGCACCTTCATTTTGACATAATAAACTTTCCCTTTTTATACTTTTCCAAATTTCCCAAATACGACCGTTTTAGACGTGTCACCAAAAAGAGGCCGTTTTGACCACTTTTAATTGACAACTCAAATCACAAACCACACACATTCAAACTCTGACTTCTCGCACATTTTAATGACTCACCAAAACAAGTCTAACACAATAGACAAAACCAACATACATCCACTATAGTCCGGTTAACTCTACAACCCATTTCATGCCCATTTTGACACCATTTGACCCGTTTTCTCATAATAAAAATATTTCAACCAAACGACACCCAATCCTACTTACGTTAGTGTATTTTTCTGGCACACCTCTCCCATCACCATTAATACCACCAGTTTTCATAATCATCACCCCTATACCACTTACCACCATCAATCATCACCTCTATACCACCTTTACTCACCACCACCATCAACCACGTTAACCCATTTTTATCCACATGATAATCAACAGGGCCTCTATAAATCAATCCATTTAGACTCATCTCAATCCAATCGTCCTCTTGATTTTCATAAAAACCTTTCAAAATAAACACCATACAAAATCCTTTTGCTTTCTGTAACGACGAAATCAATTTCCTCAAACTTCTTCAGTTGGTAAGGATTTTGTCATTACAGTTTCAAAAAATCGTTTTATTCACTAAAAATATTTTTCCACCCCAAAAACAGAGTATGTGAAGATACTGATCACTAAAGTAAACAGGATTAAATTGTTATCTAAATCTTTAAAATCAACCCTGATTTGCTCTCAAAATTTTTATTCAAAAACAGTGATCATATTTTTTTTTAATACTCTCATGAGAAATCAGGGATTACTTGTGATCTAGTCTGAAACTGATGTACATCCGTCCGTTCCTACAACCAAAACGACTACGTCACTGACAACACCCCCAGTGACTATCATTAGTCAACCACCAATCAAGAAATCACCATCCTCTCCCAAGAAAACATCCAAATTAGGGTTCCTAACATTAACGGATCAGGAACATAGCAAAATGAAGACATCCAAGGATGCCAAGGGTGAAACGGAGGCTGAACGTTCAGTCCCTACGGGCACCCTTGCTGACCCCAAGCCTTCAACTGCTTCATTGGACTCCCGAAAGTCCGGTAATTCTAAAAAGGGACAACTGCAGACAGCTACAATAGCTCAAACTATTGTTAGCAGTGATTTGGGTGCATCCCACACCCTCATATCGAGTCTAACCATCAGCCACTTGTCATTCTCACAAAAGGATGACACTTCATCAAAAGGGCAAGTGGTATCAGTGGGTGATAACACACTCATTGCTGATATCACATCACTGGCTACAAACTCGAGCCAAATCTCATCTATCACTGCACCAGCTGTCAATATCTCTCTCCAGTCACAGGGAGAGATACAGGCTGATCCCTCTGTTTTCGATGATCCATCAGCTAAAACACAAGCTGATGATGACGAGAAAACCACTCACTTACTACAAAAAGATCAAACATTTGCTGCAGCATTTCTTGCTATCATCAAGGGGGAGAAATATTCAACTGTTGCTGATGCTACCAGAGAAATGCTGATCTACTTCGTGCTGTTATCAAGGGGGAGAAAATGTACAAATAAATGCAAAAACCAATGTTGCTTATGCTCATATGAAAAATCGCTGCTACTATTAAAGTTGCTGATACTTGGGAATCATCTTTGCGGCTTCTATCACAAAACTTACATATTCCCTGTATTTGAGTTACAATTTTCTTGGCGATTTTATTCAATATTTGTGCCACTTCAGCTTAGCAATGAATCCTTCTCTATCCGGATCAGTATCTGAAGCTTAGCAATGAATCTTTCTCTATCCTGATCAAGTATCTGAAGGTTCATTTTCATTGATTTTCAGTCGGTTAAAGCTTCGTGAGAGGGTGTCATGCTGAAGATAGTATGTTTGATATACCAAGAATCACTGTTCTATCTAATCGCTGAAGATAGTAGGAATCTCTGCTATTTATCTGATCGCTGAAGATAGTAGGAATCTCTGCTATTTATCTAGTCGCTAAAGATAGTAGGAATATCTGCTATTTATCTAATCGCTGAAGATAGTAGGAATCTCTGCTATTTATCTAATCGCTGAAGATAGTAGGTTTAAAACTTGTAATAGATTAGATGTATTGTAACTGAAAAACTATCTGTACTTTATATTTTGCAGTTCAATAATATCTGATCTTTTGAGAAAACCAAAGTGCAAAACTCAGATTATGTCAAAAGAATCCAAAAAGATAAATGAATGGATCAAAGTGTAAGTCACTGAATGTTTAAAATCTTAAACACTAACTATAAACTTTTTCAGCAACAAGTTTGTCTAGGGAGCTTCGATCACAATCATTTAGGGGGAGATTGTTGAGTCACTGGTCGCTGACCATGTTGAGTCGCTGGTCGCTGACCAACTCAACTTAACACTACTCGATGAAGAAATGAATTGTATAAAAGCTGCTGTTGCTGTAGATTGGTTTCGCTGATCGTCATTCATTCTACTCTCAAGGAATTGATATGCCGAGGAAGATTAAAGCTCAACTTTGTGTGTCGCTGATCTTGACAGCGAGAGCTCTACATCTTTAAATCAATAAAGGCAAAAGTCACTGCCAGAATAACAGCTAGTCACTGAAGATCTCTAGTTCAAGTCATTCTACAAGAGCATGTTAGCTCGCAGTGAGTGAGGAGGATTACTGCATCTTCAGGGACTATTCAATAAAGCCTCTCAATCATCAAGTACAGAAAGTACTGTACTTATCTATACATCAGCAAGAGTGTTCCAACTTGAAGTATGTCCGAAAGATTACGTGGCAGCAAATGATTGGTTTTAAGGTAACGAGATATTTGCGGTAACAGAATTGGGACCCGCAGAATGTCGGTTAATCAGAGATCAAGCCAATCAAGCAGCGACACGTGTCATTCCAAGATCCTATTTTATAGGAGATATTTTAGGAACTCTTGTAGTATAAATAGTTCGGTGTTTTGTACTGTAGAGGCTAGTCGTTAAATCGTACTTATCACTTGTGTGTCAGTGATCAGTTTGTCTAGAGTACGTATTGTCGATCCAGCGAGAGAACAGTCAGCGTGTTTGTCCACTTTTGTTCTTCTCAATTTGTAATAGATTAGCTAAGTGTTTGAATTGGATTAACTTTGGTTAATCCATTCCGCATTCAACACTTGTGAATTTTATGATCAATACAATTCACCTTTTAAGCTACTATTACTTCTTCACTTTGATATTGTCATATATTTGAATACTCTGTTATTATCGTTTATACTCTGTTTCCGTTAAATAATTTAAAACTAACTAATTAACTAAGTTAAAATCTGAAATAGTTTTAAATTGTATTCAACCCCCCTTCTACAATTAAACTTTACACTTTGCGATTCCAAATCACTAACTGATAGTGATTCCGGGACTCTCAGTATTCCTTGAAGGATGTCAATTGGTGAATAGATGTATTAGAAACCTGTATAGTAGTATCTTTAATCTTCATTTGATGATATAAAATGTTTTATTGTTATTATGTATAGTGTAGCTAACTAATAAAGATAATCAATATATATAATTGTGTAGGAGTTTAATGTTGATAAAAGTATATTGTCAATTAATGTTACTATATGACATTTGTATCAGGTATAGAAATCTACTTCCCGTAAACCTGAGCACTAAAATTTACTTTAGCAACTATAACTTGGTATTTTGACTGCCTCAAATTGCTAATGCTCAAATGACTAGCATGACAAAAGAACATCATACAAACCCAATATTGCACAATTCCAAACCCTGCTATGCAATCATTCCACCATTTGCCCAATCTTAACAGCCACCATATTAAGAGCCTGCTATGTCCAAATTTAACCAACATTATATCCGCAACACAATCGTATTTCAAATAGCAGCAGCATACCTGGTATTGATTATGCGTATTCCATTTTCTACAGCAACAATCAGCAAGCAAATTAAACCACCCTCTGGCCATTTGCAATTTACCACAGATCTGTAATGTATAACCCAAAAACCACCAGACAAACTCTACACCTAAGTAAGAAAGAAAGCAAAATTGACATGCATTCTTGTTATCATTCCAAAATAAAGAATGACCTTGACACAATTGGCAGCCTAGCACATACAAATGGGTCATAACTTTCTGCTCAGCACAAAAAATGTAAGAACATCTTCTATCACTGTTCTTAACAGAAAAGTTCACCAAATGCATCACTATCTCACCATCAAATGAAAGTTTAAGCTCAAAGGTCTTCCAAAGGAAAAAGTGAAAGTTTTCCACCCTTATCACTCCTTTAAGATAGATTATTATGCCATACCCCTGCATATTCCCAAAATACTCCAATCCTATGCAACTGAAAATACACATATACCATGCCAAGTACCATATAGACTTGTGAAACAATACAAGCCTTTCCAAATGAGAATAAAGACACAATTTTAAGTGTAAACAACCCGACACATCAGTTGCAAACTCTACCCAACTCCACCTTATATCACCAAACCCAGAAATTATAACCCATAACCAAGTGGTCAGACACACATATGACTCAATATATTTGACATCAAATCTATAGATATACTCAATACAATGCATCATTAACTCTTGCCTAATCACCATTATGTAAAAGGATCTTCTACTACTCCTTTTTACAAGCAGTTTTAGCAAAGTATTAGTAATCTCATAGATACACACAACCACAGGCTTACACAATCCTAATATATAAAGGTTTGGGAATCTGAAATAAGTAAAATAAAATACAGAATAAAAATAGACACCCAACCTTATAACACCCAAGGTTTTAACTACAATGCTAAACTCCAGCATCAAATATTTTTTCACCCAAAACCCTACTTGTGTTTTATAACCATGACCCCTAGAAACATACTTTTGTAAAATCATTTTTAACTCACACGAGAACCATATATCTGGCTCAAAAACAGGCACACCACTTTTGAAACTAAAGCCATAAAACACAACTACCCATCTTCCCCTTATATCACCATCCCAATCCAACCACCCAAGATTTACATACTGTACTTTAAAGTTTCTGACATACCCACCATAACCTCCAGAAAATACATTATTCCAACCACCCATTTCCAAACTAACAGTATTACTAAGTTGCATTAAACAGTGTTAGTAAAGATACCTTCACCATTCCACTTTGGCTCCAACTGTAATTCCCAGATTTCAAAAGCATCACAGACTTGCTTTGTGTTTCTGATCTTCAGCCCCATAAGCCTAGACCTGATTATACTCTTAATCTGAGTTATAAGCTTCTCCACAGGTCTTGATTTTTGCTGAAATAATCTCAGGTTCCTTTCCTGCCAAATAAAATACACACAAGCACCCACAACCTGCCTTTGAATAACACTCCATATAGACTTGTTAATTGGTCTATTTTGAAGATACTCAATAATGTCACACCAGGTATTAGGGGCATAATCCAATCTAGCCATTTGCTTTAATTCACTCCACACATCACATGGATACTCACATGCAAAAAACAAATGGTCATGACTGTCTTTTTGGTTTTTACAAAAAGGGCAACAAAGAACAGTTGGACTATCCATAACCATATACTTATCTTGAGTTCTAAGTTTACCATGCATGGCAACCCAAGATATGAAAGAATGTCTAGGAATACATTGGCTATACCACACCAGCCTAGCCCATTTAACTTCATCAGCATCCTCAGAAATATCTTTCCATACATTACTCACTGAAAAAGGAACTGACTTTCCTTTCTTGTTTTTCCACAAAATCCTATCATTTCTATCATGTATTAAAATAGGAGGTGGAAGATCAAATATATTACTAAACTTACTTCTCCACTCATCAGGTATTGACCACTCACCATTCAACACAATATCAGAAACTGTAGCTTGTTTTTCTAACCCTGCCTCATAGACATCCCTATAAGTGATGTACTTTTTCAAAGGCCCAACAGGGTGCCAATCATCATACCATGCTGAAGTGTGCCTTCCATCTCCAAGCCTATACACAATAAATCTCTTAATATCATCCCTACATTGAAGCATTTTCCTCCAACTCCAACCAGCTTCATCCGGAATATTATAATCCCAAAAATTCCTCTCTTTCAGTCTCTCTATTCTGATCCACCTTACCCAAATAGAATTCTTATTATTCACAATATTCCAAATGTGCTTGGTCATCAAAGCAACATTCCAAGTGTGCAATGATTTGATCCCTAACCCACCTTCCCTTTTTGGTTTACAGACATCATTCCAATTTACTTTGGCTTTTCCCCTCTTAAATTCTCCTTGACACCACAAGAAACCCCTAATTAGCCTCTCAATGTCTTGAACTATTGAAATAGGCAAAATGAACATTGAAGACCAATACACTTGTAATGAACACAAGACTGATTTTATCAACTGCATTCTACCAGCAAATGATAGATATTTATTTTTTCAATCAAAGATCTTCTTCTTAACTTTATCCACTAAAACAGTACAATGTTTTCTTTGCAAGCTAGAAGATATCAATGGAATCAATGGAATCCAGGGTTAGGGTTTAGAGTTAGGGTTTAGCAGGGTTTAGTGTTAGGGTTTAGCAGGATTTAGTGTTAGGGTTTAGCAGGGTTTAGGGTTTAGTATGATTTAGGGTTTAGATTTTTATAAAGCGTTTAGGGTTTAGGGTTTGGGGTTTAGGGGTTAGGGTTTAGGGTTTAGTGTTATGGACTTTCTTATTCTTTTCGTTCTTGTGTCATTTCCCCTTACGTTTCTCATCTATCTTCTTCCTAAAATCATCAAATACAGATCAAGATTATACGCACCAGGCCCTCTTGGACTACCCTTCATTGGGATTTAGAAAGTGTTATGTGTAAATTCATTTAGAAAGAAATTAAATATTAAATAATCATATCACATTAACATATATATTTATATTATCATTATCATATGCTTATAAATTGTTGCCACCAAAATCACTTTCAAATAATATTAGCACATATCTTTCTCTCAAAACTAAAGTAACGTATCAATATCTTCATATAACCATATATGCATAACCACCTCCTCTAAATTGATTATCATAATAAATGGTTTCGGGACGAAACCCCAAACTCCCAACCCTAAACCCTAAACCCTAACCCCTAAACCTCAAATCCTAAACCCTAAACGCAACACTGTAACACACGTGTTAGTAATGTGAAACCCACTAAAAATAATGAAAAAAAAAACTCGTCGAAAGTATGCTTTAATGGACGGCAAATCGAAGAGGATCAAACGCTGAATCTAATGGTGCAATTTTCATTATTTTTCGATTTGTCGTTTGTGAGATATTTAACTTAAGGGGTAAATGAGTTTTATATTCTCTTTGTACACATGGCACCATATCATTGGTTCCTCTATTCTCACACAAATTTTTAGTATCATTTGAACCTTACCCTATTATTATAACCCAAAATGCTACTACATTTGTATCTCAAACGGCCTACTCAACCCATTTTACAGAAGCAACACCCAAACAAACAAATATATACCAGCTATTACTCCTACATATAACACCACTACACCTATGTATACTATTCTTTATCCTTTTTACCCAAAACACTAAGAATTCACCTTGTCTCCTACGTGCCATTTCCAATTACAACATCTTTCCTCACCCATCCTGCCATCGTCCAATGACCACAGTTCGCTGCCCATTCCAGTTTCACCAACTTCAGCCTTGATTTCATCCACTGCCATATATATATATATATATATATATATATATATATAGGTGAGTTAAAATGGGAAGGCTAATTTTCGTGATAACGTGAGAAACACTTCAAAATTACTTTTTAACTATTCGAAACACATTTTTCTATAAAATTTTTTCTATGATATAAATATAAATAAAAAATATTAAAATTTTTTTTTCCGAACTTATTTTACAGTTGTTACTTTTGTGATTATTTAAGATAATCACAAAATATACCATGATAATCACATGTGATTATTCTCTATTATAATGTGGTTATCATGTGTTCGAGATAATCACAAAATATGGCATGATAATCACATATTATTCATGTAATTATCAAGTTATAAAATGTGATTATCATGAATAAAAAAATTTAACAAAAAGTAATTAAAAAAATAATAAAACGTCGAAAATTTTTTTATTTGAAAAATAACTTCTAAAAGTTATTTAAAAAATAAGCTACAAAGAAAATTTTGTAAAAAAACATATTTTGGATAGTTAAAAAATGATTTTAAAGTGTTTCTCACGTTCTCATGAAAATTAGCCTTCTCATTTGAACCTGGAAGCATAATACAAGCAACAAACTTAATTTCCTTTACCTGATTGATTTCATCATACCTACTTACAACGTTTTACATTACATTAAAATGTAAATATAAATAAAGATAAAAATTGTAATAGCATAGAACGTGACCAGTCATTTTTATTTATTTATTTATTGTGTTTGTTTGAAAACCAGAATGTGTATGGAGTTGTTGTCTGGTGATTCCCAGTTTTGCAGGCCACATATTTTCCTCCCTCCTTACAAACTTAATTTGTGTTCAAAGCCACAAAATTCATCTCCCTCCCTCCCTCGATCTCGATTTCTTTCTTTCTTTCTTTCTTTCCGGTAATATTTCTTTAACCCTTTCTTTTCTTATATCTTAATATCTTATATATCTCATTAATTTAATTAACAAACAAACCGAGAATTTACTAGATGCATAACCCTTAATTAATTAAACGTATAGTTTAATAATATTGTAATTGAAATTTAATTTAGGTCCCTGGTCAAACCATGCTTTCTTCTTCTGGATTCTTCCATATTTTGTATTTATCTATCTCTATCTGCATATATATGACTCTGCCATCTCAACTTAATTTACCCAACAAAATCTGTTTTGTTTTCTTCACAATTTTATTTCTTATTGTGGCCGGGTTGCCTTCTGAACAAGGTTAGATCATACAGTATATCTTTTTTTCTTTTATTAAGCTTATTATTATATGTACATGCTAGTATTATATTCCATCCTTTGATACTTCATCACATTATCATGTTATATCAAGTGTTTGATCCTAGTAATAAAGAAACATTTGTAAAGGTAACCTATTCAAAGTAATTTGGTGAATTATATAAACAATATTAATTATTATGTGGATGGGTATTGCAGAAATTTCAAGTGAAAGATAGATAAAGAGAGAGAGAGAGAGATGGAGGAAGAGAGAGAGTCAAGAAGAAGATATTGGTGCCATGAATGCTGCACACTTGTTAATCCAATCACACAGGTTGAATCCATCAAGTGTTCCTTGTGTCAAGGCGGATTCCTTGAGGAAATGGACCGAAACCAAGGTGGTGCTTCCGAGTCTGCCCCTGGTATCTCTCTGTGGGCTCCTATCTTACTTGGTCTGATGAACAATCCTCGCCGCAACCGCAGATTCAGACAACTCGGACAAGATGATGATGACGATGAAAACAGACTTGACTCGGAAGTTGACTCGATTAGGAGAAGGCAAACTTCTACTGCCATCCTCCATCTTTTACAAGGTATCAGGGCCGGAATTGCATCTGAAATGGAAAATAACAACCAAGAGGAGGGTAGAGGAGAGCACAATAACCAAGGATCTGAACGTGTTATTCTGATTAATCCTTTTAATCAGACAATAATTGTACACGTTGGTGGTGCTGGTAATGCTAGAAACCACCACCACCACCACCACCCCTCCTTGGGTTCATTTGGCGATTACTTTGTTGGACCCGGATTAGAGCAACTTCTACAGCATTTAGCTGAAAATGACCCAAACCGTTACGGGACACCACCTGCTCAAAAGGAGGCAGTGGAGGCAATGCCGACAGTGAAAATCGATGAGGAAAATTCGATTCAGTGCTGGGTTTGTCTGGAAGAATTTGAAGTTGGAAGCGAAGCACGTGAAATGCCATGTAAACACAGGTTTCATGGGGATTGTATCTTGCCATGGTTAGAACTTCATAGTTCTTGTCCAGTTTGCCGGTATCAGTTGCCAGCTGATGAGTCCAAGGTCGACCGGGAACAAGATGGGTCAAGGGGTGGTTCAAATGGGCTACTTGTAAGGAGTGAATCGGGAGGGAATAATCAAGGTCGTTTTTCTGCATCTCTACCTTGGCCTTTTAGTAGCTTGTTTTCCAATTCAAATTCAAATTCCGGATCACCTTCACCGGGGGACAATGGGAGACGTGTCCATGAAGCTGACTAAAAGAAGGGAACGGGTGCCATGAAGCTTCTTTGTCTCTTTCTATCTTCCCTGTATCTTCAAATCCTACTATCTTTCATTGTTGATTTGTTAAAATGGTTGGATGTGATTATATTTTGTAAATTACCGATCATTCATTGCTTTAATGCAAGCTCAATATCAGTATCATTCGTCAAAAGGAAACATTGATTTATTTTTACTTGATAAAACAACATACCATACTCTGCAATATAGAAATGAAAAATGGAAGCTGTCTAGGTAAATCGGAATAGCTAGTCAAACAAATGGTCATTACTCCAACAAAAAACGACGTTAGCAAGATTCTCATTGTTCAAAATTGCAACAACTGGCTTAATATGCTTTAGCATTACATAAAGTTTCTCAAAAAATTAAAATTGTAACTGCAGTTTCAATTTGTCGATATAAATATCGACCATAGTATACTGATAATAATAATAATATAATAATAATAATAATAATAATAATAATAAAACGGTGCCGTCAAAAGAGGCAAAAATGAAGACTCTATAAAGCCCAAAATGAGTGTAAGAATTACTTGACAGTAACGATCTTGATTATAGATGCAGTTCCAACACGATGTAGAGCGACAACAGCATCACCATTCTTGCATAGTCCTTTTTCTTTAGCATGCTGCAAAGCAAATTCAATTGCCTCTTCAGTAGACTCATCATGAGAAGCTCTAGCAGATCCCGCAATCAAAACCGGAACCAAACCCCTAAAAATTAGACTATGTCTAGCTGGGGATTCATCACTGCATGACCAATCAAAAGAATCTGTCTTTATTTCAGGAACCACCACAGACAGTATAGGAATCCCAGGCCTGTACTTAGCCACAAGCTTTGCAGTGCTCCCGCCTCTCGTGAGAACCAAGATGAGGCTCGCTTTGGATGAGATGGCCGTTCGAACAGCAGAAGAGGCTAAGCTTTCAAGTGGGCTCATGGGCACAGGTGTATTTGCAGTTATCCTTTTGAAAACATCTTTATAATCTATTGTGTTCTCTGCTTCCATGCAAATCTTGGCCATAGTTTGAACTGCAAGTTCTGGGTAAGCACCAGCTGCGGTTTCTCCGCTAAGCATGACACAGTCTGTGCCATCAAGAACCGCATTAGCAACGTCTGTGGCTTCTGCACGAGTTGGCCTTGGAGACTTGATCATTGACTCCAACATTTGCGTGGCAGTTACAACCGGCTTTCCTTGTAGGTTGCATTTGTAAATCATCACTTTCTGAGCCAGAAATATCTTCTCAATTGGAATTTCCATACCAAGGTCACCACGTGCCACCATAAATGCGTCAGAGTTGGCCAGGATTTCATCAAAGTTAGCAACCCCTTCTTGATTTTCAACCTACCAAGATTACAAGGTACAACCAACATCAATTAACTATACATCTATGAATCTATGATGACATGTAATCTCAACAGAATCAGGTCTCTATTTGAAGAAATTGGAAAGTTAGCAACCCCTTTGTTTTTCTTTCTTTTTTTTTTTTTTTTTTTTTTTTTTTTTACTTTTATGCAAAAATCCTCCTAATTTAATTTGTTCAATATTAGATTAGATTATTATTATTTTATTATCATCATTATTAGAAAATTAGAAATAGCAAAAAAAAAAAAAGCTTTACATTGCATTTGACATGGTAATTTTTAGCTAATGAAACACAGAAGTTTTTTGGACAAACGTAGGTCTACCCAAGTGTATTTTTAATGAACGAAAGGTTTTAAAACATTTTATTATTTAGGAACAAGAAAAACAAATAACCGAAATAATATAGTTTTTGCAAAACCATCTTTGGCAGTATAATATAAATTGAACGCCAACTAAGAATAATTACAAGTTTTGACCCTAACCCATTTAGACCCATAAAAAGTGCCATATATTTGAACGCCAACTAAGAATAATTACAAGTTTTGACCCTAACCCATTTAGACCCATACAAAGTGCCATATATTAAACCAGTTTCGACCCGTCCTACCCCAATTTTAGGTCATTAATGGTAATATGACCTACGAAATAAAGTGTTCGTGTGAAAAAGACGCACCTTAGACATGAGGAGGATGTTTTTGGCATGTTCACCGAGCAACTTGCGAACCTCAACCAAATCTGAACCTTTTCGTACAAAGGAAAGAGCAATCATATCAATTTTATTAGGAACACCCCATTGCATAATATCCTCTTTGTCTTTTTCTGTCAACGTGGGGAGATCCACAATCACTCCTGGAAGATTAACATTCTTGCGTTCACCAAGAACTGCAGTATTCTCACAACGACAACGAACTAAGCCATTTTCAGTGTCACAAGACAGAACAGTGAATGAAATTGTGCCATCTGCACACAGAATCACACTCTGTGGTTTAACGTCATGAGCTAACTTTTTGTAGCTCATGCATATCATCTGGTCGTCACCTTTAATGGTGTAATCGGTTGAGATTGTAATCTCTTGACCTTGTTTCAGTTGGACCGGCTTGCCATCCTTCAGAAACCCTGTTCGAATCTCTGGACCCTGAATTTGATAATAACAAACAACATAATTAAACCACCCTATAGGATTCATATATGATGGATGTAACTTAATACGATCTTTTGCGAGCACTTGCCACAAATTAACATTGATACTTTGTTTGTTATAAAAAACAACCTGAAGCAATATTCATTAATGATGATACGTTGTAACTAGATAAAATCATTAATGAAATATATTTACTATCTTATTTGTTAAGCATGAATCCAATGACCACACAAAAAATATATTTTTTCCATTTATATGCATATATTGTTTGGCCTGATTCTTCTAAATATATACTACCAGACAACATGTAATGTAACAATAAAGAATATTGATTGATGTACGTAGTATATATATCACAAACAAACAAATAGAACATTTATTACTCCAATATATAAGTATTCATCAATCAGTATTTGACAGATGTTCAATGAAAGAGAAGAATTTGACAATTAACCTCACAAAACTAGTTAAATTTATGATGTAAAAACAAACGGAAAAGTCAATCAATGAACAAATAAAAAATAAAAGTAATAAGTTGAAAAAAAAAGAAAAAAAAAACATACTTTGGTATCAAGCATGACGGCACAGAGAATACCGGTGTTATCCATAGCAGTACGGAGGTTATCTAGGGTTTCCTGATGATACTCAAAGGATCCATGAGAGAAATTGAATCGTGCAACATTCATACCTGCTTTCAACAATTTCTCAACCATCGGAATTGACCTTGACGCGGGTCCTAAAGTACACACGATCTTCGTCTTCGGTCGTTTGGTACCCACCAACTGAACACTCTGATCAATCGTCATCTGATCCATAGTTATTGAACTGAACAAGGGGTGGGTGATCACTTGAACCACCGGAAAAACTGGAATCGAATCGAAGATTGTGCGGCGGAGGGTTTTTTTGTGAGAATCGAAACAAATCAAATGAGGAACTACAGGTATGGTTGGTTGCCTGGTTGGGTTGAATTATTTATACAAGTAACGAAGGAAGGAAGGAAGGCATGGGTTTAATAAGCCCTAATAATTAATAATTAATTAACGGGAACGGGAATCGAATAATTAACTTTTTTAGTTTACAGAATTTAGAATGGTTACCATATAATATGCTGTTTTATAACTTTTTATTAAATTAATATATTTATTGGTTTCTTTTTCTTCAAGTTGTCTTTCTGTCTTTTCAATGTTCCAGAAGGCAATTTTTTATTATTATTATTATTATTTTCATTCATGGAAAAATAAAATAAATAGCCTTTTGACCTTTGTATTCACCATTTTTTTTTTTTTGGTAAAAGATACTCCATATTGATTGAGTTTTGAATTGAATTTACACTTGAAGCAAGATGTGTTGCTACTATTACATTGAGAGCACCATTGAAATCCTATTGAAAGTAACATTTGAAAATTGAATCATTGGCTTGAGACTTTACCCGTTTGATGTTGTCTAAACTTTGAATCTGAAAATTACCTGAAAACTTGAGTAGCAACCAAGACCACTTTGGTCCTATAACAGCCTAGAGCTTCAGTGAAATTGACCACCGAACCAACTTCAAACTTGCAAGAATTCAAAATTGATACAAAAAAACTCCTCCAAATACAGCTAAGTTCGGACATCTCTCAACCAAAATCACACTGAAAAACTTGATTACATTGAGAGCACCATGTCTAAACTTTGTATTCACTATTTGTGCTTGCTTTTTGGTTTTCTTTATTCTTTAATTAGAGTAAATTACGTTCCCAACCCCTATGCTATACACGTTATTTCACTCCTAGTCCCTGGGTCGTTTTCTTTTGCAGTCTCAGTCTCTCGACCCGGGTTTATGTTTCATTCATGGTCTCTGACCCTTAAGCCGGTTAATTTTACCCGTTAAGTCAGTCAACGTGCGTGGCACAAGAGGGCGAAAATGACTTTTCCGTCTATTGTGAACCTTTTTTTGGTCTTTAAACATCGACCTACCTTTTTCAAGCCCTTGAAAAATCCTTTTTGCCCTTTTGTACCGCGCAAGTTGGATGACTTAACGAGAAAATTTTACCGACGTTAGGGTTAGGGACCTAGAGTGAAACATAAACTCGGGTCGAGGGACCTAGACTGCAAAAAAAAACGACCCAGGGACTGGGAGTGAAATAACGTTGCATACCACATGTACTGGAAACGTAATTTACTCCTTTAATCACAAAGCAACGCAACGCAACAACGTATCAGATTTACTTTTACAGAAACTATTGGTTGATAGATACATAAAAACAACTACTCCGTATGTTATTAGATGTAGAATAGCTATTTTTTTAAGCGTCAAAAACTTAATTAACATTTTTATTGCACAGTCAATAACATATTTCCTAAACCCATCTTTAACTTTGTTCCATTTAGTTAACAATTTAAAAAGTATCATATCTTACATACAATACAATATAAATAAATATTAAGTCCATTACATACAAAGAGCGGATCTAGAGGGGGGAATGGAATAGTCGCCCCCTAAAAATTCTAAAATTATGGGGAAAAAAGTAAAATATTTAAAGTTAGACAAAGGATCCGAGGGTAAGATCTCATTTGAGGAGAAGGAGGAGAAGACCTATTTTTACTGCATTTTAAAGCTAAAATATTGTAATTTACGAAAGTTACTGCATTTTAACATCACTCTACTGCATTTTATACATATCAAAAATCACTGCATTTTAACATCACTGCATTTTAATTCTTACATTTTTGTCCTAAAATGCAGTAAAATAAGCATTCTCCTCATATAAGGTCTTCTCCTCTGAACCTTACCCTTAAAGTTATTAGTAATAGTTTATGAGTTTTGCACTCCAAGATGATTGAAAAAGGGAGAAAAAATATTGCCCCCTATATAAGTAATCCTAGCTCCGCCCCTAATTACATACAATGTAAATCCGAGTATTTTGCTACATACAATGAATATTCGAATAATTTAGCTACATATAATGAATGACTGAATGTCATACTATTGTTTGATACATTCACGTACACTAAACCCTTTTTTAGAACAAACATAGAAAATAATCTCTCTTTTTTTAACAAAAGCATTTATTAAGTTCTTGCTAGAAATTGACACCCCAATAAAATTCTGAAGTAGAAGAAAAAGCATAATTAGCAGCCCAAATGAACTACTTGATTATTTTCTCGACTAACCCAAGTAGATGAGAGTTTCAAATTCTTCATGGTGGGTGCATGTCCGAAGATGACAGGGAGATAGTTATTTGAGATTGTAATTCCACAGTCGCATTCAACCATCCATGAGAACACCAATGAGCAGGCAGAATGCACCGCAATGAGTAGATGATCTCGGCATGGAGGGGAGACATAGCGAAGCAAGACTTGCCATGCGCGTAAAGTAGAAAACCTGTGCTATTCCATAAGGATTGCAAATGAGTTGACGAGCTTTTGGTATAGGGGCGAACTCAAAACTGGCAAGAACAACTAGATCTTGACGCTTTTAACTCAAAAGGCTTTCCTATAGTTCCTTTATGCAAGTTCATATTAACTCAAGTATTGACTGAAATGAATCATTCGATGTTTGACCAAAATCTTTCATTAGTTCGGGTTTTGTGACGATAATCATAGAGTTGTATAAACTTAACTACAACTACAATTTTAATTATCAATCATAAATAGTTTAACATATGGTGTACGTACATTGAATACGTAGCCAAACTCACGAATCGAAATAACTATTATCACGCGGGTTTGGTGAACATTTATCGTCACTAAATTATATAAAGAGAGACAAATTCTATTTTCACAAAAATAAGTCTATATGAGGGGATGAGCATGAGATGGTCTGAGATGGACCGCTTGGAGTTGAGGTTAAACTAGTCTCATATGTGCGGTGAATGTTATATGATAAATCATTTTTTAAAGTATAATAATATAATACGGAGTAATAATAATAATCACCCCAGAGGCCCAGACCTTTGATTAAAGTAAGCAGGATTCAGTAGAAGCACAAACAACCAGAAATGGGTTTTTTACCGGTATCTAAATCTGTAACAAAGAAGTCTTTATTTGTTCCACTAGTTTAATACTTTAATGAGATTTTTATTATTATACTATACTATACTACTTTATATATATATATTTATTCTAATCTAAATATACTCTATTTTCTTTTAGATGATTCCAATATCTAATAAAATAATAAACATTTTAAAAAAAAATCGGGTCATTACATTACTCGTTTGTGTATGATGATGATGATGATGATGAATATTGATGATGATGATAGTATATATTGCTCTCTTTAAGTACGACTATCATTCCTCAATTGTAGAAGATTTCTCATGTGGGCTCAACTACCAAGTCAAGAGGCAATATGACCAAAAGCTACAACTCTTCACTAATCACTAATTTAATAATACGCTTATGACCAGTTTAATTTAACCATACACACTTTGAAACGATATTCAGTTGAATTGATAAATGAACTATTACAAACTATAATGTTACATCCTCCATCAGGTCCATGCATCACGTGTCGTGTCTTATTTGAAGGGAACAACTACATCCGTGTCCAAACACGGAAAGGCAATCCTTAATGTACTTCACTTCAGTTATCATCGAGAATTTTATAAATTTTGGCCCGTAAATTATGTGTTGTTTATATTCGATAACAATGTATCCTAACATCATAAAGTAAACAAGCAGAACCCAGAATTGAGAAGATAATTTAATATGCAAATAATCATGCAGACAAAAAATAGTCAACATTTTAGGAGCATCCCTATTTCCAGCTAAACGCAAATGAATTCCTTCCAACACATCTGCATATACCCCTAACAATTTTCTATAATGTAGACCTTTCCCAAAATGGGATACTTTATATTTCAATGCATCAACTACAAGTTACTATAGAATCCTTGCTCCAGATTTACTACTAACTCTCAAAAAACAAATTACCTTCTTCTGATAAGCCTCACTCCACATTTTACAGAAGTGCTGTATTGATCCTATTTAGCAAGTTCATCCCAAAAATGGAAATGGGTCAAATAGTAACATTTGTTTCATACACCATTAACCTGCACAAAGATTAACTTTCGTCAATTCCCTTAAGACATGTTATATCAAATCATTCATTTCGGCCATCTATCATTTTCCAGCTCCCAAGTAATGGAGAAGGAACCCAAATATCTAAAGGTGACAAAATTGGCCAGCCTGGGTAACAAGTCAAAATGGGCTCTTATCGACAAGGGTTGGACGGGTTGTGTTGACCTGCCATTTGCCATTTGCCATTTGCAAACACTTGTATATCAATATTTATAAAGGAATTCTGGTATTACATATAATTATGAAAAGTATACTATTAAGCTATCAATATAAATTTTTTGAATAAAGTGATTTAAAATGTAAAAATCATTATACATCTTGGGCGAGTTTCGACCCATTTATTTTAAAGTCAAGGATTAATATAAAGCCCATTCAACCCGTTTGAGATAGAATATAACCAAGCTTGACCAATAATTAAGTAGGTCAAAATTACCGCATCCGCTAAAATACGAAGGAAGGTGGGAATTGAGATAAAATGAATAAAGATCATATATAATCTTGCTCGTATTTGCTTCTGATTTTCACATTGCAAGGGTAGTAAAGATGGTTGTTCACTTACTCTAAAGCAAAGAGGTGTCACAAATAGTAGAGAAGATTTAAAGCTCATCGTGGCCATGCGGTTGTTCCTTGTTCGCTGCTTCTAGTTTATCTTGAAGTTCCTGAAACATTCCATAAACCACCCAACATCGTAAGAAGATTATATGTGGGGAACAATAGATCAAATTAGTGAAAAATATGCACCTCGAGTCTTCTTTCTTGACAAAGGGCAGGAGTAGTTAACAAAGCTGAATATCTGAAATAAAATTAACTATTTTCAGAAGGTCCTCGTTGTTGAGGGCATAGGAGAAAGATTTGTGCCTGAGCCTCTGTGTGTGTGTGTGTGTGTACAAAGACAGAGAGGGAGAAAAAGACTATCTTACTCGCAACGGCTTGGTTCGTCTATATCAGCAACTTCAACTTTTGATCCACATCTTAATCTGACCTGTTATAATATTTTGGAATGTAAAAAGTTGTTCTGAAGCATCATCCTTATATGACTTCGTCTGTCCAAGATGAAATCCATTTTCTCTTTACTCGTCAGGTGATTCCTTAATTCTTGTTTTAGTTCTTATATAATGTTGATTTCTTATTAGTCCAATTCTAAACAGTAGAACGGTATAGTTAACATAACTAAATAGGTAATATACCTAAACTTATACTGCATAACTTAATAAATACATGATTGATGACCATGAATATGACTCAGGCTTTAAGCTTCAATAAATTTGCAACATCAAAGGTAATATAACACAAAGAAGTTAAATACCGTTAGGCTTCTATAAGGCCCATTCCAGCATTTGTCTCCATTTGTAAAGAGCATGACTCTGTATGACTCATCAAATTTGTCCCATTGCCTATAAAAGCAATAACATAAAATGATCAAGAACTTGGAAAAACTCATAATCAAACAAATTGATTGCAGTTCATCTACTTGTAATGTAAAGGTAGAACAATCGACTATTAACATTTGCTTCCTTAGTGAAGAAAGTTGAAAACATACATATTTGAATTCACATGATATATCAACGGAAAATACCTACCCCAATCTAGTTGTACTATGTTCCTCCACTTGGGAGGCTTCCTTAAAAGGACAGACTTTATAAACATACCTGAAGTGGTGAAAAGCAGAGGAGAACAAGTTCGAATTTAGGTTAAGATGATCAAAGAAAATGCTAAAAAATGATCAGTGACCAAGAATAATATGAAGAACAACTAGAGGTGGCAATTTTCGACCATGTATTTACAAAAAGGGTCGAACTAGAGTTACGTTTCATCTCTGATGAGTAAAACTGGTAAAGAATCAGTTTAAAACATATAGTTCTACAGGATAAAATAGGTCAAAAGTCATCCGGGTTGTACTTTTAATGCATAAACATCCCAGATCAGTTTATCAAGAATCTGAATTCTTATTGAAATAAAGTAATTTCCGTAACCATCTCTTAGAGGCTAATTATTTCTAGATGAAGATAATATAAATAAGAAATGGACATAAGTGTTTCGGGTCGATCCAATCCAAGCCAGCCTGTACCAAGAATCACCTGTTTTAAGCTGTTACCCAACCTGTCTGACCCACCCATTTTGCCACCTCTAGATATGATAATACCGAAACCAAATGCAAGATAGAATGGGAATTGAGATTTATAACTTGTTCTCTTTTATCTCAAAACATTGACCATATAACGAAAAGAACTCCTTCTCCGGTCCTGTAATATCCAACATCCATCATTATAAGAAACCAAAAAAGACAAGGCAATTTACTTCTCAGTGCAGTTCTAGAAAAGAAGATACACTTACCGAAGTCGTGTGCTAGCTTTTTTGTTAAACTCGATATCCTTGACTGTATTTTAGATAACTTTCCACTGGCATCATCATATTCTTTTCGCACATCTTCAGCCTCTACAACACATACAAATAAACAACAATCCAAGCAAATTCAGGCATGTCAGTAAGTTCAAATGAACAAAAAAGGTTGATTTCTACCAGATGTATCCACTAGAGTCTGAAACGGGTTAACAGCCTGTAGAAACTTCCGCACAGTTTCTTGAATCTTCTCCAACCATGACGGATTGCTTGTGCTTTCCATATCTAAACCATATGAATTTTGGAACCATGAACAAGTGATATAATATGCAGCTTATTGACAGATGAGGGTAAATGATAGATAGCGAAAGATGGGTAGGTTGGGTAACCTGCCAGAACGTGTTTGGGTAGAAACAGGTCATTTTCAGTATGGGTAGTAACAGACTCAGTCGGGTTGAGCCGCAAACACTTTTTGTAACCATTTTTCAGTTTTTTTTATTAATAATCAATGCAATAAGTATGATTAGCAGAATTAGTACAATAATAATCGACTCTTTGGATATAAACTAGTAACGGGGTTGTATGCATTAGAAATCACCTCATGGGACTTTGAACCCATTATTCCTCCTTAGCTAGTTCGTTTATTTGACCCATATGAGATAAAAACAGAACCAAAATTGACCCATTCATAAATAATGGGTCGGTCCAATGCCACATTAAACTATAACATAGGGAGATCACAAAGCACAGTTGTGCACCTGACATATCAATTTCATCATCTGACCCGTATTTGTGTGAGACACTGGAATCATCATCAGTTCCATCTCCAGCACCACTTATGTGGTCTTCAGTGTCTTTATCCTCATACTTTGGATGGTCTTCCTCAGTTTCAGTGTCATACCCACTGTATTCATCATCATGTGCATTATCAGATGTCTCGTCATACTCATCATCATCATCATCATCATCATCATCATCAACAACATCATCATGATCCCTAGCAGCATGTGCATCTTCATCTGGCTGCTCCGTTTTTTTCCCTGTCCAACGCGAGCCGATAGCACGACCTAACTCTTCCCTTGATAACGACTTGGTATCTTCAGATGCATCTTCTTCCTGTAAAGACAACTGTGAATTTAGAATTTGCCAACATACAAACAAATATTGATTAATATTAAAATTAGAAATCGGTGCGAGGTATGTTGGTTATTATTGAACCAATAAGAGAGCTTCAATATGCTATCCTCCCCTTCAACAGAAAAAATGAATGTTCTGATTCCTTCTGAGCTTTCTAAGCTCATCCTTGTGGTTTCAAACATTAGCTAGATACCAAGTACATTCATACACTTCTGTCTTGATTTGTTTTGACTTTTGTGTCACATACGAGTGTCAATAAAGGCGTATGTCATCAACTATCACACATGATACCTCTTCTCTAAAAGATCAATCAACATGATCTTTAAGATATTTAATGGAAAAATTAATTCTAAATTACAAAAAAAAAAAAAAAAAAAAAAAAAACGAAGATGGTGACTTTTGGTGATTTAGATATGGAAACAACAAAAGAATTCTCTTTACCGTATAATCTTTTAAGACTGAAGCCCATTAAGCGTGCCCCAACCAAATGGTTTTTGACTAGTACTATACAATACAAAACTTTGACATACAAAGAATCATATAATAAGTGAAACGAATTAAAGGCAAACTCGATAAACAAAACATGTATCATAGTTTGATGAATTCCAAGTTAACAAAACTAAAGAACTCAATAGTTGTTTTAAATAACCAACAAGGTACCTTGCTTCCAGGCACATGAGAAGGATCATTTTCATGGGCAACAATAAATGGTTCCTCATTCTTTTCAGCATGCTATTAAAGTAAAAGGGAAGATCGATAGAATGGATTAGTACACAAAGATTGATTACTGAATCATCACATGAATTTAGCAAGTACCTCCTCTTCTAACTTGTTAACAGAAGCATCCTTGTCATCATCATCATCACCATTGTGTGCCAATTCAACCCCAAGGTCAGTAGAGGCCTGGTTTAGATCCTAATAAAAGAGCCTTAGTGAGACAAACTGGAAGAAATTGGATAGCAATGAACAAACAAGCATCAAAAGATACAAAATCCTACAAGATAAAATTGATGGGGGAAATTAAAAATAAATGAGGCTTTGTTTCCAGCTAGAAAAAATGTGTGTACAAAACCACTCTAACCTGTCCCATAGAAGAGTGATCATGAATCCTTACTTCATCGTCAGAGTTACTTTCTTTCTCAGCATTAACTTTTTCTTCACCTTTATGTTCTTTTAGTTTTGCTTCTTCAGCTTCCTTTTTCTGCTTCTCATCTTTTTCTTTTTGAACACGTTCTTTCTCCTCTGCCTTCTCTATTTGTTCCTTGCGATCTAAGGAAGAGGTGAAAAATTCATGTTAATACTTTAACCCATGAATGACCTTGGGACATAAAAGTAAGGAATGTGAAGACATGCAACAGAAAGGCACTACGAATATCGTCAAAGAAGACCTTAAGTGGAGTGGCTATACTTCAAAATAATTGTTCACAAGGAAAAAACAGTTTCATGATTGTGCACTTAATGCAGTTTTTACTTTTTAGTTACCTGAATGCGAGTTTTAAACTTTAAAAAAAATACATATCCACTCTTTTAATTGGATGATCATATTGGGACAGACTAAACTAGAAAGAATGGAAGGGAGGGTGAAGTTGATTAAAGATAAATAGATAACTTTGAGGAAAGAAGTACCTTTAAGCTGCTGGACAAGCCCCTTAAGAATGCTTTCCTCATTCTTTAACCGAGATAACTCTGCCTCATCTTTTTCTGATGAAATTTTTGCTTGTTCAACTTCATGCTTTCTTATAGTGACACCCTCCTTAAAGGTTGCAATCTTTTTTCTTAATCTATCTCGTGCTACCTTTCCAGCTTCCCAGCAGGTATTTTTGCACTTGATTTTACCATTATATTCATCACTTCCATCACAGCAATCTACTCAATAGAAACAGGTTAGTAGTTCATGACAAATATTAAGCAAAGCAAGTTTTTGGCAATAATAATGCAAAAGTGGACAATTGACTATAAGTCTTATTACTTGAGACTTTGTGTGAAGCTTTTGAGTCAATTATATACTTAACGGTATATTTCCTGATATTGTATTCAAATCAGTTCATGAAGCATTATGTAATATAGAGATTCTGTTCATGTATTGTGGACTTGTGTGTAGATCATCAACCAGTTAATAAAGGGTACATACCCTACGGCAACCCCCACCGACATAAACTAATTGATAGTCGAACTAACAGATATATCTTTCTCTAGTATGATTTTTTTGGTACACGGCTTTCATTATATAACCATCTCCATGGTCCATACACTAAATATGACAGTATATATACTTGTGAAGTAGCTCTGAAAGTTGATATATTGATAGCAAGAAGTTATATACATACAACAATCATTAAGAAGAAGAAGAAGAAGAAGAAGAAGAAGAAGAAGAAGAAGAAGAAGAAGAAGAAAGAGAGAGAGGTGAGTGGGTTACCGCAAATGCCGTCATTAACCCTGGATGAAAATAAAGATAACGGACTATGTCCTGCATTTCTGCAATAGAATTTCCCACTAGGACATGCTGACGTTCCTGCAAAATTACTTCATCTATCAATTGAAATCAAACAGGCATATTGTATTCTCAAGTGAATAAAAAACAGTAAACAAGAATGGAGCAATAATTATAATAATAATAATAACACGAAATCTCTAATTAACAACATTTTGCAAGTATAGTAGACCTTACCTGGCTCATCCGTGCCATCAGAGCAATCACAAAAATCATCGTTAAGTTGAGTCTTTGTGAATGTTTTGGATCCATCCTTACATTTAATGGATCCTACTGACGAATGTAATAAACCTTTGTAGTATTCCTCATCTGATCAACCAAAGCAAAAACTTATATATATAAAAATATAATAGAAGGAAATGATAATTAAAATCAGAAACATCAAATTAAACCTTGAGGAGGAACGCCGAGAATGTATTCAGATTGGACAACGGCCGATCTGACAAGTAAAATCGAATAATAAAACACAAACAGTATTCTCATTTCCAGATGATTTAAACCCTACTGGTTACGGAGTTGAAGTTGCGACTGAATCTCTTCTCAGATGATTGATATGTTGGTGCATTTGATTTGAATCCCTAATTTGTGAATACAGATTACAGAGGGCGATTGCACCAACTGAACTGAGTGAGAATCCACAATCCACAATTAATTAAGTAGACGGGTTTTAACTTCGACGCCGTACTGAGCTCAAGACTTTCGTCGCTAATATTATAATTATAATTTTTAGTAAACTGCACAAGTAGTCCCTGTCATTTCACCTAAATTCCACGTTTGCCCCTTTAAGATCAATGTATTCTCACTTTTGTCCGAGGCGACTAACGAACGTTTTTGGTTTATGCATTTTAACACATGTTATATTTGGTCGCGAACTCAAACTTGAACATTTAATTTAATCTTCTTTTGGTTGCTAGTGTAATGTAATGTAATGTAATTGTTGAGTCTTGGTACTTTTTGGGTTTTTAAAGTTCGTTTAAAATGACAAATCTTTTTGTAAAATTCCGTAATTGGACTACCAGAAATCCAATTATTAGTTTCTTCATTTCGGTTATAATTGTTAAAGTTGTATGAATCTTTGAGTGTGGTTTATGTTATGTAGGGTATTAGTAATTGGTATGTGAAATGAATGAATGGAAAAACATAAACGAAGATGAAAAAAATGCATGAGCTATATCAATTACTTACATCGACACACTTTTTGCATACATTACATACCTTGTTATTTTAACCGGTTTGTTACTAATCAACTTAGGATAAAATTGAAAGTACGTTGATAATCAGTACCATTTCCATTAACTTTTAAATAAGAAGCATTAGTTATTTTCCCATTCATATCTATTCTCCACGTATACACCTCAATTTCTACCACGTAATTAGGGTACGTGTATACCCATCTTCCTCCTTCAGTTCCACGTGTATTACTCCTGCCCCTACCTTGATCATATATCATCTTTTCTTTTCTTATTAATCTTCCCCGATGTGCTTTTTCTCTACCTCTCCTCTCACTGTAAGTGTTTTTACTCTCACTGTGAGTGTTCTTATGAAGCATTCATGATTTCAATTTCATCTTCTCTTCATCTTCTCTTAGCGCCTTATGTAATCTGTCCCTTGCCCTAGGTGGTTTTGAGGGCTAATTTGTGGTTTTTGTTTTTGAGTATTGATTCGTGTTGTTTTTTATATAATCAATCCATGCTTGATTTGTCTGCTCTATGTAGTTTTTGGGATTAAATGACTATTGATTTCTTATTTAGAGTTGGAAAAAGCAAAATAAAACTCTTTTTGATATGAAACACTTCTATTTTGAATTTACCTTATCAATCAGATTGTCATGGTGGTGCCAAAATGTAGAATAGATATTTCAATAATCGCTAACATTTGCTACAGTTTTTTACGGGATTTACGATTAGTATATTCATGTTGCTTAACTATTTGGTAAGGAAAATGGTACCTATGTGTGAATTTTTAGCAGATCAATATCGTCTACTATGTGTTCGACAAAATGCTTAAGAGAAAAATCTTATTTACAATAGTTACTACTACCATAAATTTGTATCTTATTTGTTGCGGTCGTACTACTTCTTTCCTACTTGTGAAATCGACACTCACTGGTTTGGTTGTGCTTGAACTAGGTTTCGTTTTGATAAGACATGAATCTCATAATGATGAATATTTGTGATGATACTTTTGATGATATATATGATATATGCTAGATAATAGAACGGTTGATAATATCATGTAAGATAATGTTTCTTATCATTGTTTAAGGTTTACTTAATACACAGTTCTTGTTCTGTTTTTATGGTTTTTGGTATCCAAGTCATGGCAAATCTAGATTACAGTTTGCTTATCAAACTAATTATGCACATCGTTACCGGTCGAAGCATAATTCAAGTATCTCGATAATGCACAATGGAGATTGTTATGAATAGATTATGAGTGAAATTGTTATGAAGTTTGCATTAATGACTTTTCATGCACCTAAGATGGTTCTGAACGTTTTAGCATATTATAAGCAACTGCAAATGAGTATACCAACTTATACATTTGAATCAAACTAAGTTTTCATTTTCCATGCTTTCGTTTGTACTTCCTGATGGTTTTTACCTTCTAACGTTGCTCCTCTATAGTTTTCCTTGCAAGGCTCCAAAGTTTTCCTTGCAAGGCTGGAATGTCGAGACGTATTTCATCAGCTTCAGACATCAATCCAGGGGTCAAAAAGGTGGACTGTCCTTGTACAGATAGTTGAAAGTGGCCATAAGCAAATAAGTCAATCGAGAAATGAGTACAAGAAGCTGCTTCTATGTGATTCAGAGGTATTCAATAGCCATTTCCGTAGTCCATTTTACTATTTCAGTAGCTCGGAACACTTTCCTCCTTTTACTTATGCTTTGATGCTAAAATATGTATAACAGGGAACAACAGTAACTGCAATGATCTTCGGCCCAGATGTGCGCTACTATGCGTGTCTTCTTCAACAGTATAAAAGATATTACATCTCGAATGCTAATGTAAAACCGAATGATTCCCGTTATGAAAGTGGTGTATACTAGTATTATTGGACTCCTACCAACAGGACTTTGGTAGAAGAACTTGTGGAACCGATCCCACCTCCTTTATCATGTCCGTTGGAATTTACAAGGTTCAGTGACCTATACAAGTATGCTGATTCAGATACCGTCCTCAGTAAAGTTCATCTTCCCTTCCACCAATATTTAGTATTTTCAACTATGTTTCCCATATTGTAGCTATAATGTTCGCATTTTGATTACTGTTTTTCTTCAATACAGATGTCAGAGGCGTTGTGCTACACTGTTTCCCAAGTCGAGATCTCGGTCCACAATCTAACAATCCATATGAGAGGTCGACCAGAAGGGATATTGTTCTGGTGGATGAAGAGTAAGTCGAATTTATCATTTCCTTTTTAAAAACTTTATGCTGTCTTATTTTTTAAATATTATTTTCTTTCAGGATGAAACTTTTGCTGCTTACAATTTGGAATAAGTTTGATCAGTTGGATGGACCGACTCTGGAAAACTTAATTCACAGTGGGCCAATGCTCTTTGGGATGCGGCTAAGGGTTACAACCTTCAATTGTGAGCAAAAAAATCTGTTTATATAATTGATTCCTATTTATAGAATCGCAACATCATGTGTGAATGTTTCTTTTTTTTCGTTCAGCACTTTCACTTACCACAAGGCCATCCTCCTCTCTGATGATCAATCCACCTGTTGTTGAATCATTGCAGATGCAAGAATGGTACTCTTTTAAGACTGAACTATTTGCTTAGTTTACGGGTTTTCCCAGAAATTACTAGCTTGCATTTACTGCTATGTATGAAATTAACTGTATGTACAATAAGAACAAGGATCAACTTCAGAGATTTCTTGAACTGAAAAGCTACAGGAATATGGAATTCCTTTTACCTTACCCACACGTACAAGACATAACACCTGTTTCCAAAGCTGCTTCCTTGCCAAGTCCTGTACGTAACAATTCTAACATATTAAGACAATAAAATATATTTGACTCATTGTGTTCGTATATATTTAGTAATTATAATTGTTGCTAGAGTAGGTGATATGTTTGGTCCATTACTTGACTGGTCATGTTATGTATAATTGTATACTTTAAAAGGAATTGTCATTTATATTCTTGCCATGTACATTTCTTTACTGCTGTAAATTGGTCGTTCAGTAACTCGCAGTCACAGTTACTTCTTTGTTTTGTTAGTTTGCTACCTTAAATAAGTAGTGTAACATCATCCCCATTGACTGCAGGCTGGATGGGTTAAGGGTAAGATAAGTCTTGATGAACAATATAGGAGCTGTTGGTACACCGTTTGCACAAATTGTAGAAAAACCATGGATGCGGAAATCACTTGGTCTGTAGTCTGCTCTTCGTGTAAGCTTGATTAGGGGGTTGAAGCAATGTAAGCACCTTTTTGCATGTCTAAATTTTAATCTTGGCACTTGAATTCACTTTGACACCTACATGAAACAAGCAGGTCTAGACTGTTGGTCAATATTGATGACGGTACTGCAACTATCACTGCAACTATATGTTCTCCGGATGCTGAAAAACTGATGCCGTATGATGCTATACAACTCATGGAAGCAGAAAATAATGTAAGTCGGAGTTTGCAAGCTGTGCTTTCCCCCATTCCTTCTCTATGCTTTCCCCCATTCCTTCTCTATTATTTAGTATGGGTCGGTACATATATCAGATTTGGTATATCCTTAGAAAAGTGGTATCTCGATGTTCACTTACTGATGTACACATTAATGTCAGGGTGTTGATCTTCACAATGAAATTGCCAAGTCAGTGAACCAACACACAGTCGTTGCTTTTTTAAGATCTTATGAAACGACACGCTATGGCCAGCCTAAGGTGAATACTTGTGTTGTAAAATGTTACAAGTTGGATGAACCTCTTCCTTTACTAAATCTCACCGACATTCAATCGGAAGAAGACACCTCTACCTCGGCCTCAGATGCTGTACAGAAGGCAAAAGATAAACTCTTTGACCCACATACGCCTTCAAAAACTACTAAAAGATCACTGCCAATAGCAGCAAAACTACCAGTTTCTAAAGATGATCTTTATTGCAAAAAGGATGATACCCAGAAAACAATCCAAACCAATCGTTCTCCTATAAAAAATCACGCTGCCATTCCTACTGTTGGGGGTTATGAAAGTCCAACCAAGAAGACCAAGGAGTCTTCCAAATGAAGACAACAACTGATAAGCATCAAATAGATAGTATATTTTATAGTAATTTATCCTTATATTTATATACATTTTAGTGCATTTATATGATTTTAGATACTTATTTTGTTAATATTTGCAGAGATGTATTTTAATTGAAGATTGAAGAAAAAGGAACAAGAACGAATCCAAAACTGAAAGAAACTGAAGAAATGAAGAAAAAGGAGCTTAAACCTTAAAGAAATGAAGACCAAAATGTTAATACTGAAGAAATGGGCCAAGATGAAGATTAAAATCCGTTAAAGAAAAGAAGAAGCCCAAAAGTGAGGCCTGGCCCGAAGTTGGAACATTCTGGAATTTAAGTCCAACCAGCGGTTGGAATGCCCAACCGGCGGTTGGTGTATTAGGGTTGTAAAGTGGTGGAGACATGTGGAGTTGGACCAGGATTCAAATTGATCCAACAGGCGGTTGGAGGTCCCAACCGGCGGTTGGGAGGTCGGCCAGAAAAAGTATAAATAGAGGCTTAAGTTTAGGTTTTTCATATACGATTCAAGAATACCAAAACCGATTATTAGGGTTTAAGGTTGACTTAAGGTGCGATTTTGGAGGTTAAGGAGCTAGGGTTTGAAGGTTTTTAACCCTAGGAGAAGCTGGTTCGACAATTGGTTCGGTTTCTTTATCCTTGTAACTTTAATAACGTTATTGAGTTAATTTATGGATATTGTTTATTTAAATTACTTGTTAATTAGGTTTTCGTTATAGTTATTGGAATGAATGTTGATTGAGTTTATTATATGAATTATATGTTTATGTTGGAACTATATTATCGAATATTTATTATACAAGAATTGTCTTTATTATGATATATTGATGATTGTTCTTGACATAGTTAGACTGATTTATATTAAACGAGGATGACCATATTAAGTTTATATAAATTAAGTGATTGTGTTTATGCCTTGATCTTAACCTTATGCGATAGACGAAGAATGATTCATTAATATAAAGTAATACTGTGATTCAAGCCTAACCTTAGAAATTGTATTAATAAACTGTTGATAGATCTTATTAATTAGTGATACTTTGCGTAACCTTATGACTGTATTGCTATGATGAAGATTAGCTTAACCTTAAGTAATTTTCTACATTAGTAAATTACCAGTAATAATAGCCAACAAAGCAAATAGACATAAGTACATATAATAGGTTTAATAAATAATAGTTTGAATAATTATAATCTTCTATCCATCTGAGTATTATTAAGTTGTTCCCGAAACTTATCTATTAGAATCTGTATCAAAATATAAATATAAATATGTTCGTTCGGAACTAAAACGTCCCCCTTATCTTGTAGATTATTGTAAATTGGATCATTTATTCATTTGTATTATAATTGTAAATATTTGTAATTAGAAATAAATAAATAATTAGTTATAAATCAGAATCACGTCTCTTGTGTTCTTTGTGTTCGAATTTGGACTTACTTATTAAGCTATATTACATGAACGGGTCAATCTTGCCTGAATTGTGTGATAGTATTAGTTAGTATTTCCTTAATTTTAAACTTGTGATTATAATTGCCTATACTTTCACCACATCAAGTTTTTGGCGCCGCTGCCGGGGAACACTTAACCGGTTGAACTTTTGTTTTACCGGGGGAGAAGAGTATTTTAATTAAACTAATTATTTAACTTGTATAATTTTTATTTCTGATACTTTGCAAAATCAATAAGAAATATCGGCTCACCCATTGAGAATACTGACAAAAACAAAGGTATAAGGAGAGTAAAGCCCTACCTCATTGATTTATCATATAAGTGGTAAGGTGCTTCTCGAAAGAAATAGGTTTTTAATAAGCTTCGCGCTGACATGTTTCTCCGCTTTTGTGTACTATCAATGGAGCTACCGAGATCTATTGACTAGCTTTGTAAAAGAAATTTATCCAAACCCACTGTAATTTCAAATTGTTATATAAATAACTAACTTGCATAATTAACAAATAGGAAATTTGGGTTGGGGTATTCTTTTTCGATTATTTAATTTTGAATGTGTTTTATTATTAATTATCGGGATTCATATACACCAACTTGAATATTTCTAACATATTATTAACATTTACTTTTGAATTTAAAGTACTACTAAATTCTGTTTTTGTTGCAGATGGATGTATGACCCGGACACTTCATCCGGATCCACTTAGTCCGTTTGACGAACCAGAACGAGAATTTCATTCTAGAAGACGAATATCATACGCGCCACCTAATTCGCCAGAACACGGAATTTCATCTGAGGAAGACGACTTAATATTTCATAACAGTTTAGTCAAAACGGCTAAAAGAGGGTATTACTCCGATTCGGAGTTAGATAAAGTACCTTCTAGACAACATATAATATATCCAAGTGATTCTGAACCAGAACAAAAAAACATGGCAGACATAGCTAACATGACGCTTGAGGATTACACGATTCAAACTCGTGGAGATCCGAGACCGGGAGTGGTTAGGCCCGCCATAGCTAGAGAAGTAGAATTTGAGTTAAAGGGGTAATTTCTGAAAGAATTAAGAGAAAATCCTTTCAGAGGAGAAGATAAAGAAGATGCAAACGAGCATGTTGAGAAAATTTTAGAGATTGCAGATATGTTTAATATTCCTAATGTTACAAGAGATCAGGTTATGTTACGAGTATTTCCTTTAACACTAAAAGATGGAGCTAAGAGATGGATTAATAATGAACCAGTCGGATCTATTACTACTTGGGAAGATCTTCGAACAAAATTTCTAAAAATGTATTGTACACCTTCCAAGGCCTCGAAGACGATTGATGAGATTAGGAACTTTAAGCAGAAACCTGATGAATCTCTATATCAAGCTTGGAAAAGATATAAGGAGATGTTACATAAATGTCCACAACATGATTTGAATGTCCAACAAGAAATAACGGTATTCTATAAAGGAGTTGATCGAGCAACACGTCAACAGTTAGATGCACAAGGCCCAGTACCTAAGAAAACTCCAGCAGTAGCAAAAGCCGGAATTGAAGAATTAGCTAAGCATTCTCAGTTATGGGATGATGTTCATCTGGAAGAAAAAGGATATCTGAAGACAGTGATGGTCTCGCAGCTATCACAACAAAATTGGAAACTATGGGAAGAGATATTAAGAAAGTGAATGAACAAGTTCATGCAATCAGGATTGGTTGTGAAATATGTGGAGGAAATCATCTAAAGACAGAATGTCCTAATAATGATAGTGAAATAAATA
The DNA here is from genome assembly GCA_949592205.1 of Helichrysum umbraculigerum. NCBI lineage: Eukaryota > Viridiplantae > Streptophyta > Magnoliopsida > Asterales > Asteraceae > Helichrysum > Helichrysum umbraculigerum. The sequence goes on from CATIUR010000001.1 coordinate 1,139,810, forward strand.
CTGAAGAAGTTATGTATGGGGATTTTCAAGGAAATCCAAATTATCGTCAAGTTTCTAATTTTAGAAGAGTTAATCAACCAGGACAACAGTATCAACAAGGAGCACCAGGTTTTTATGTCAAAACGGGACAAAATCCGTCTTATTCTGACAGGATCAATTCGTTAGAAAGTATTTTGGGAAAAATGGTTGAAGCAAGTAATAAGAGAATGGATAATCATGATGCAAGGATGCGTAATAATGAAGCATCAATCAAACAAATTGAAGGATCAGTTCATCAGATTGCTAAAACATTACAAGAGAGATTTCCAGGAACATTGTCAGGATTTACTGAAACAAATCCAAAGGAGCAAGCTAAAACAGTAATTACCCAGAAGTGGTAAGAATGTTGACTCTCCTATTATAACTAATAAAATTGTTGAATCTAAGCAGGTTGAAAAAGAAATAATGGATGAAGATGTACAACCAAACAAAAAGAGCATTGGAGAAAATAAGGTTAAAGAAGTCATCAAAGACTATACACCCCCACCTCCATATCCAGCTGCTCTGAGGAAGGACAAAGAAGATGAACAATACCACAAATTTCTGGAAAATCTGAAACAACTTCATATTAATATTCCTTTTGTTGAAGCTATAGCTCAAATGCCGAAGTATGCAAAATATCTTAAGGAGCTGCTGACTAACAAAAGTAAACTGGATAATGTGACAAAGGTGACCATGAATGCGAGATGTTCAGCAATAATGCAGAATAAGCTACCTCCAAAAGTCAAAGATCCAGGGAGTATTACTATACCTTGCAAAATTGGTGAAATTACTATTGAAAATGCATTAGCAGATTTAGGTGCTAGTATTTCATTAATGCTATATACTCTTTATATGCGATTAGGATTAGGAGAACCAAAACCTATTCGTATGTGTATTGAATTAGCTGACCGATCTGTGCAATACTCTAGGGGAATAGTTGAAAATGTTTTAATTAAAGTTGATAAATTTGTTTTTCCATGTGATTTTGTAATCTTAGATATGGTAGAAGACCCTAAAGTCCCTATTATATTAGGAAGGCCATTTTTAGCAACTACACATGCCTTAATAGATGTTTTCAATAGGAAAATTACCATGAGGTTAGGGAATGATAAAATTGTTTTTGATGTTAATAATTCCATGAAATTTCCTGATTATGTGGACGATACTTGTTATTATTTAAATTCATATGAATATATGGATAACCCTTCTTTTCAAGATTTTTTAGGAAAAGATCAAGCAGATACATGAATTCTTAATGGATGGACTGAAGAGTTTGACACTGCAAAGGATTTAGTAGAATTTGATAAGTTATTGGAGGAAGATGAAGATTTGGGAGAAGTAACCGTGGTTATTCAACAACATCCTGAAGAGGAAGCAATACAGCCAGTTGCTAAAATTATTAACCAAGAATTGATACCATATTCTGTCAACAATATTCCTTGTTTTAAAGAAGATATATTTGAGATCAAGACATCTATTGAAGAACCACCACAGTTGGAACTTAAAGAGCTACCATCGCATTTGGAATATGCTTATTTACAAGGCACATCAGACTTACCAGTTATAATATCTTCAAAGCTATCAAAAGCAGAGAAAGAACGATTAGTTCAGGTTCTTAAACAGCATAAACAAGCAATAGCATGGAAAATCACGGATATTAAGGGAATCAATCCTACCTACTGCACTCATAAAATCTTGATGGAAAAAGATTTTAAGCCAGTCGTACAATCATTGAGAAGATTGAATCCGAATGTTAATAACGTTGTCAGGAAAGAAATCATTAAATTGCTGGATTCAGGATTAATCTATCCTATTTCAGATAGTCCATGGGTAAGTCCAGTACATGTTGTACCAAAGAAAGGCGGAATAACGGTTATACCTAATGAAAAGAATGATTTGATACCAACAAGGACGGTAACGGGATGTAGAGTTTGTATTGATTATAGAAAATTAAATGATGCTACCAGGAAAGATCATTTTCCATTACCATTTATTGATCAAATGATAGAAAGGCTAGCAGGAAAGGAGTTCTATTGTTTTCTGGATGGATTTTCAGGATATTTTCAAATACCAATTGCGGCCGAAGATCAAGATAAAACAACATTTACTTGTCCGTTTGGTACTTTTGCTTATAGAAGGATGCCGTTTGGTTTATGTAATGCACCAGCTACATTTCAGCGTTGCATGATCGCAATATTTCATGATATGGTAGAGGATTTCATGGAAGTATTTATGGACGATTTCTCGGTATTTGGCGATTCATTTGATTCTTGTTTAAAGAATTTACAGAAGATGTTGCAGAGATGTGAAGGGGCAAATCTAGTTCTTAACTGGGAAAAATGTCACTTTATGGTTCGAGAAGGAATTGTTTTAGGTCATAAAATTTCGAAAATAGGAATTGAGGTAGATCAAGCAAAGATTGAAGCTATTTCAAAATTACCCTATCCTACAAATGTAAAAGGAATAAGGAGTTTTCTAGGACACGCTGGATTTTATCAGAGATTTATACCATATTTTTCAAGAATAGCAAGACCGTTGAATCATTTGTTGGAAAAAGATGCAAAATTCGAATTTACAGACAAATGCAAACAATCGTTTGATACATTAAAAGAAAAGTTAGTATCTGCTCCAGTTATGACAGGTCCAAACTGGAATCTACCTTTTGAATTAATATGTGATGCTAGTCATTATGCGGTTGGAGCTGTTTTAGGGCAGAGAATTGATAAGAAGTTTAAGCCAATCTATTATGCCAGTAAGACATTAACAGATGCTCAGGAAAATTACATAACTACGGAAAAGGAACTTCTGGCAGTGGTTTTTGCTTTTCATAAATTTCGTTCATATCTTGTCTTAACTAAAACTGTGGTTTATACTGATCATTCTGCTTTAAAGTATTTGTTTAATAAGCAGGATGCGCGCCCTTGTTTATTGCGATGGATTCTTTTATTGCAGGAATTCGATATTGAAATCAAGGATAAGAAAGGAGCTGAAAATGTCGCAGCTGATCATTTGTCAAGGTTAGAAAATCCAGAGTTGGAAGCATTAGATGAAGAGGAAATTCAAGATTCATTTCCAGATGAGAAACTTATGACAGTACAAGAATTAACAGAGATACCTTGGTTTGCGAATTATGCAAATTATTTGGTTACTAAAATTCTACCGAGGATGGATTACCAGAAGAGGAAGAAATTCTTTTCTGATTTAGAATATTATTTTTGGGAAGATCCATTTCTTTTCAGATACTGTGCAGATGGCATAATTAGAAGATGTGTACATGGTGAAGAAGCTCAACAAATTATAAAGCATTGTCATGAAGGACCAGTAGGCGGTCATAATGGACCAAGTTACACTGCAAAGAAAATATTTGACGCAGGTTTTTATTGGCCGACGATTTTTAAAGATACATATGCATTCGTTAGAAATTGTGATTCTTGCCAAAGAGCTGGGAACATTTCTAAACGTGATGAAATGCCGCAGACTAGTATACAGGTTTGTGAAATTTTTGATGTCTGGGGTATTGATTTTATGGGACCATTTCCTATGAGTCACGGTAATAGGTACATATTAGTAGCTGTGGATTATGTTTCTAAATGGGCTGAGGCAAAAGCATTACCTACAAATGATGCTAGAGTTGTGGTGAAATTTCTTAAACAATTATTCTCCAGATTTGAAACTCCCAAGGCATTGATTAGTGATCGAGGTACTCATTTTTGTAATACTCAATTAGAGAAGGTATTAAAAAGGTATGGAGTTAGTCATCGTTTTGCTACACCTTATCATCCTCAGACTAGTGGACAAGTTGAAAATACAAATCGTGCATTAAAACGTATTTTGGAACGTTCTGTTGGTTCTAACAGAAAAGAGTGGTCGGAAAAGTTAGATGATGCACTTTGGGCATATAGGACAACATTTAAGACACCTACAGGTTGTACTCCGTATAGATTAATTTATGGAAAAGCTTGTCATTTACCAATGGAAATAGAACACAGAGCATATTGGGCACTTCGAGAATGCAACATGGATACCGATGAAGTTGGTAAGCATCGCTTTTTACAGTTACATGAGTTAGATGAGCTTCGTTGGAATGCTTATGAGAATTCAAGATTTTATAAAGAAAGGACGAAGAAATGGCACGATGCAAGACTTCGAGGAGATAAAGAGTTTGTTGCTGGAGAACGTGTGCTTTTATACAATTCACGTATTCGGTTATTTCCAGGTAAATTGAAATCCAGATGGAGCGGACCGTTTGTTATTCACCAAGTTCATACAAATGGAAGTGTGGATTTAGTAGCCTTCGATGGAGCTATTTTTACAGTTAATGGACATCGATTGAAGAAATATTATGAAGATACTGTTATTGAACATACTTCAGATGTAACTCTGGAAGAATAAGTTATCAGATCATGTAGAACTTACCGACACTTAAACAAAAGTGCTTCTTGGGAGACAACCCATGTTTATTTTTATATGTTATGTTTTTCTTTTATGTTTTTATTTTCAGGATTGAACTTTGTAGGTATGTTCACTGGAAACCCTCACGAGACTATAACTCGTCCACTCGGGATACCGAGGGGTTTAAAGGCTTATTGCATATGCTAAATGCAATCGTGATTAACTACGAAAGTGTGGATGTTGTATATTATTTTTCAAGAGATGAAGGAATCAACCAAGCAGATTTTTCTTAACCGATGATGAAATTCGTAATTTCAGTCAGGGGAGTTTTCTGTTCTATTTTTCTTTCCCTTACTCAATTTTGTTTATCAATTTTTATACAATGAGGGCATTGTATAATTTAAGTGTGGGGATAGGGTTCGTAAGAAAAAGAATTTCTTTAACTAATCATTTAAGTTTCTATTGTTCTTAAATTTTATTAAAAATTAAAAATTTAAAATTTTTAAGTTAATAACTAAGTATTTATTAGTTAGAATACTTTTGTTAAAAGTTTTGTTTTGTATTTAAAAGTTTAGACTTTAATATGGATTAATTGTTTTGTATATATAACGTAAGCTACTTTAATAATGAGTGATATATAGTTATATGATATGATGTACTAATATGCAATCTATATAAAGATTTCTGAATTTTAATAAATTAATAATATAACTTCTTTATTATTTTATGATACATAATATGATGTATGACATAAAAGTCTTAATTTTTAAATTTATTATGCAATAATTTTATATCTTTTTTACTTATGTGAATACATTTGGGGGTATATATTGATGGTTTCCTCTGTTATACGAAAGTATAGACCTGGTCTCTATTAATATATACTTAAAAATTAAGCAAACGCAAGTCAAAAGTACTTGAAAAGTCTTAAAAATAAAAGATACCTAATGAGGTCGCCAAAATGGTTTGACCAAGTCTGGTTTTGCTTAAACCTGAATCAAGTTATGTCACTCTGTTGCATGAAAATGCAGACCTGTCACCAATGTCTTGATTCTTAAAAATGTATTTCATATATTTATTGGGAGTATAAAAGAAAATTGTATGATTAAATTTACGAGTATATCATATATGGAAATCATAAGTAATATACATACTAACAATAAAAGTGTATTCAGAAATATAAATATAGATTGTTTAAGTGGACAAATATATTAGTAATCATTCATGAGCTATATATTACACAAATAATAATAATTTTATTTATACATTATAGTTATCAATGTTAATTAAATTGTTTAAATTTTAATTTATGAAACAAATTTTTAGTATTGGTATTCTGATTCTTAAATATTAGTTTGATGCTTATTTTTAAATTTTATTCAGTATTCTACTCGAGGACAAGCAGAACTTAAGTGTGTGGATATTTGATAAGCATCAAATAGATAGTATATTTTATAGTAATTTATCCTTATATTTATATACAATTTAGTGCATTTATATGATATTAGATACTTATTTTGTTAATATTTGCAGAGATGTATTTTAATTGAAGATTGAAGGAAAAGGAACAAGAACGAATCCAAAACTGAAAGAAACTGAAGAAAATGAAGAAATGAAGAAAAAGGAGCTTAAACCTTAAAGAAATGAAGACCAAAATGTTAATACTGAAGAAATGGGCCAAGATGAAGATTAAAATCCGTTAAAGAAAAGAAGAAGCCCAAAAGTGAGGCCTGGCCCGAAGTTGGAACATTTTGGAATTTAAGTCCAACCGGCGGTTGGAATGCCCAACCGGCGGTTGGTGTATTAGGGTTGTAAGGCGGTGGAGACACGTGGAGTTGGACCAGGATTCAAATTGATCCAACCGGCGGTTGGAGGTCCCAACCGGCGGTTGGGAAGTCGGCCAGAAAAAGTATAAATAGAGACTTAAGTTTAGGTTTTTCATATACGATTCAAGAATACCAAAACCAATTATTAGGGTTTAAGGTTAACTTAAGGTGCGATTTTGGAGGTTAAGGAGCTAGGGTTTGAAGGTTTTTAACCCTAGGAGAAGCTGGTTCGACAATTGGTTCAGTTTCTTTATCCTTGTAACTTTAATGACCTTATTGAGTTAATTTATGGATATTGTTTATTTGAATTACTTGTTAATTATGTTTTCGTTATAGTTATTGGAATGAATGTTGATTGAGTTTATTATATGAATTATATGTTTATGTTGGAACTATATTATTGAATATTTATTATACAAGAATTGTCTTTATTATGATATATTGATGATTGTTCTTGACATAGTTAGACTGATTTATATTAAACGAGGATGACCATATTAAGTTTATATAAATTAAGTGATTGTGTTTATGTCTTGATCTTAACCTTATGCGATAGACGAAGAATGATTCATTAATATAAAGTAATACTGTGATTCAAGCCTAACCTTAGAAATTGTATTAATAAACTGTTGATAGATCTTATTAATTAGTGATACTTTGCGTAACCTTATGACTGTATTGCTATGATGAAGATTAGCTTAACCTTAAGTAATTTTCTACATTAGTAAATCACCAGTAATAATAGCCAACAAAGCAAATAGACATAAGTACATATAATAGGTTTAATAAATAATAGTTTGAATAATTATAATCTTCTATCCATCTGAGTATTATTAGGTTGTTCCTGAAACTTATCTATTAGAATCTGTATCAAAATATAAATATAAATATGTTCGTTCGGAACTAAAACGTCCCCCTTATCTTGTAGATTATTGTAAATTGGATCCTTTATTCATTTGTATTATAATTGTAAATATTTGTAATTAGAAATAAATAAATAATTAGTTATAAATCAGAATCACGTCTCTTGTGTTCCTTGTGTTCGAATTTGGACTTACTTATTAAGCTATATTACATGAACGGGTCAATCTTGCCTGAATTGTGTGATAGTATTATTTAGTATTTCCTTAATTTTAAACTTGTTATAATTGCCTATACTTTCACCACATCAACAACCATCATAAGTATCCACCACCATAGCTAAGATTAATTCTGTTTTGAGTCTATCAGTGAAGATTCCCAGTTGCCATAAGGGTTCATTTGAATCACTAACATGATGCACATATCTTTTGCTATAATCTTCTATTTTGGGTAATGTTTGCACGCCAAGTATTACCGCAACATTTGCAGGTGGTGATGTAAGTAGGTTATTAGTACATTAGAACTGAAGGTGAACAGTATGTATTGTCCAGTGTCTTGTTGATATCTATCATGAAGCAAGGGATATGCTTCCTCAACATGTACTGTTGAAGTATTAAAATGATCTGCTTGTTACTGCATAATATTTCTATGTACAGTACCTCTTCCTCCATTTTCCTAAGCCAAGTAGGTAGATATATTTGCATACTTGGTTAGGTTTCCGAAGAATCTCACTTAAATACATATAAGTTTCTTTTCCATGATAATTTCATTGAGACCTTGTTGACAAATGTAAAATGAGTGTATACATGTCATGTTGCTAGGTAGATCTTATGGGAATTGAAGCAACGAGCCTAAATGTATGAGTTCGAGCAAGTTTGCTAATTTAGTATTATATTTTTAACTAATAATTATTTTATTAACTTATATTATGAAGCAACAATAAATTCTTTAAATTAGGACATCTCAACTATAAAAGATTTGACACAACGTATCGTTATTTTAAACGAGTTAAACTCTTAAAATTTAATACATACAAACTAATAGTTCGATGCCTATCAATAAAATTAACATTTTCTTTCTGGACCATCTTATAAGCTTACTATCCTGTTAAAATTGATTATTAAGATATATATACACGTGATACGTTATAAAAATCCACTTATGAATAACCATAATGTGTACTATAATTTCATTGAGACCTTGTTGACAAATGTAAAATGAGTGTATACATGTCATGTTGCTAGGTAGATCTTATGGGAATTGAAGCAACGAGCCTAAATGTATGAGTTCGAGCAAGTTTGCTAATTTAGTATTATATTTTTAACTAATAATTATTTTATTAACTTATATTATGAAGCAACAATTAATTCTTTAAATTAGGACATCTCAACTATTAAAGATTTGACACAACGTATCGTTATTTTAAACGAGTTAAACTCTTAAAATTTAATACATACAAACTAATAGTTCGATGCCTATCAATAAAATTAACATTTTCTTTCTGGACCATCTTATAAGCTTAATATCATGTTAAAATTGATTATTAAGATATATATACATGTGATACGTTATACAAACCCACTTATGAATAACCATAATGTGTACTGTAGGTTTGCGAGTTTGCGAGCCGGATTTAACTGTAGGCAAAAGTTAATACCCATCACTCACCTGGACCCATCAACGAGTAACCCACACCCTACGGGCGGACTGTCATGAATTGCGGTTTTTTCTAGACCATTGTTATCCCTACCCGATACTTCTTTATTTCATTAATAAAAAATATAAAATTTCACTTGTTCACCTACACGGCCGATGATCGTCCTTTGAAAGAAAATAACGATCTTCATATGATAGAATTAATTAAGAAGTAAGAATATACAATCATATATATAATTATATACAAATTGGATGATTCCAAGTGTCTTTAATATACTTATATTTTATATAATGAGTATTTACTTATTAATCCATAATAACTTATACTGATTAATTAATTTATTTTTTAATAATAGTACAACATTTTTTTTTTACTTTGTAAAAAATATCAACTCATACAACAACACTCATACAACGGCATACTTTCCATTAAATAGTTAACAATTACGGAGTATTAAACAAGGGATACTAACTAATAATTGAGAAACAAATAACTAATTAACTAATATAATATATTTGTACTCTCCTACCTAACCTGGTCTTCCACTCTTCCCCATTCCACACAGACACTGTCAAACCAGAGAACCTCAATTGCAAATACAGAAACAACAATCGATTTGCTCATAAGAAAAGGTACGTATCCGATGTTTACATATGTATCATTCGATGTTTACACATAAAGTACTATCCAATTTCTAAAATTCCTTCAAACTAATCTCAGTGGACTTGCATGTGAGTCTTGGTGTTGAGATCATTGAATTTAACCTGATTGCTTCCACAAGAATCCTCAAGACCATCAGGTTAACTCGCCTTTTCTTACTTTTATTATCCTTTAGTTGTTTTTGAACTTTTTAATACATAAATTGCAAAGTGTACCAAAGATAAACAATAACATGAATTACGAAATTTGTACACATCCTGTTAGTAATGAACCTGACACAATAAGCAAGAGAGACCATAGAAGAGCATCCATTTTAAGATGGAAAAAGAAAAGGTACAATGCTAACCATAAGTTCCCTGCATCATTTACTAGAAATGAAATTGACTGTATCAACACGAGAAACTATAGACACGAAGCAATTTTAAGATGGAAGAATAAAAGACGCAAAATTACAGTTAATAATGCTTTAATTGAAAGAAACCATAACACATTCTCTGTAACCAATAACTCTTGGGAACCAGGCGAGTCTTCTAATCAACCTTCGTTCCTCTCAAACGAAGGAACGTGTAAGCAAAAGTTTTTCAAACATACATCAGGACATATAACAACCTTTTTGCCTTCATTTCTTTGGGCGTAAAAGCAGATACTGATTTTACTAAAAGAAATAATGGGGTGTACACTTTTCGCGTACAAGGACAAGTTTACCATTTCATAAATGATCTACTCCCCGGGAACAATAATGCAAAAAATCTTCAGCTATACTTTCATGACACTGAACATGAAGTAGAAAATCGTCTAGCATCTTCTCCAAGGTTGTGTGAAGAAACAGTAAAAAAATGCATGGAAATTGTTGAACAAAACCCTTATACGCGTTTCTTTCGGAGTCTGAGGGATGTTCCTGACCTACATAGCTACAAGATCATCCTTAAGACACTCCCCTCACAAGATCAACGAGTGTACAATAAACCAGAAGTTTCACAAGTTGCAGCACTTTGGATCGAAGGACCAGAAAATGAAGACCATGGTCATAGAAACATTGAAGTTAAAACTCACAGCAACCGATCCAGAAGCATCGAATACTATTATGGTTGCTATGATCCCTTACAATATCCTCTGATGTTCCCATATGGAGAACTTGGTTGGCACCAAGGAATTCTAAAGAAGGGTGAAAAGCGAAAGACAAAGAGAGGGAGGTTGAATCAAACACCTGAGAACCTTATTTCTCCTCAAAATAATTCCGATGTTGAAGATCTACTATCTATGGAATAAAATGGTTGTTGAGACCTGAGATATTGTCATATCTGCTCAGAATACAAGTATGATTGCCGCTGTTAGAAGTTCACTACTGTTAGAGTTTTTGTATTGACAGTGCCACTGTCAATTAGTTTTAGTCTAACAGTGCCACTGTTGAACGTGTAACTTGTATTGTGTATATACTCAACCTCTGTTAGTAATATACGAGTACTAACCCTGTTAGTTATATAGACAACCACTGTTGGTTAGATATAGTCGGTTAGAGAGAATTATGGAATAGATTGTATTTCATAATAGTTTGATTCTGTAAAGGACTCTATATGTTATAAATAGAGATCCTGTAAAACCCTAGATTGATACGAGTCATTCTAGTTCTTAGCTTCAAGGTTGTAAACCCTAACACAATTGTGTGTTCGTATTATTGATAATAATATTGAAGCTTTTGGTATATATTATCTTTACAAGTTTGTTCTTCAAGTTATTAATAAACTATTCCGCAAGCTTATTAATAATCAATCAAAGTAATACATACTAAGATCTCATACTGGGATCATCAAGTGGTATCAGAGCTTGATATTGCTTTGATCTTGAAGAAGGTAATTGAATTTCGCAGCTTTTTCAACAAGATGTCTACTGAAACAATGGAAGGTATACAAACTACAAAGATTCCCATGCTCAAACCTGATGAGTTTGAGCTATGGCAGACTAGGATTAGGCAATACATGTTGCTTACGGATTATATGATGTGGGAGGTGGTTACTAATGGACCAAACTATCCTAAGGATGCAGATGGTAAAAAGGAGGAAAGACCACCACCAAAGACTGAGGCAGAGAGGAAAGAAAGAGCAACAGAATGGAAGGCATTAAGTACTCTACTTTTGTCTATTCCTAATGAGTATCAAAGGAAATTTGAAAACTGTGAAGATGCTAAGGTTCTCATGGAGGCAATTGTTAAGAGATTTGGTGGTAATGACAACACCAAGAAGAATAAGAGATCTCTTCTCAAACAACAATTTGAAAACTTTGCAGGTGTAAAGTCTGAAACTTTGACTCAGACTTTTGACAGATTTCAAAAACTTGTGGGTGATCTTGAAAATCACAATGTTAAGATTGATAAGGATGATTTGAATAGGAAGTTTCTAAGAACACTAGTCACAGATTGGAATATGTACACTGTGGGACTTAGACAAAGTGCAGATCTTGAAGAAAAGGAGATTGAAGATCTATACAATGATCTGAGAAACTTTGAGCCTGAGGTGTTGGCTCTAAAACAATCCAATGGTAGCTCTAACAATGCTGCTTTTGTGTCTGTTGGTGAATCTGGTAGCTGTAGCACATCTGGTGCTAATGATAATGTCTTGGAAGCTTTCTTTGCAAGCCATGTGAATTCATCCTTAACAACAGAGGATTTGAAACAGGTTAATGAAGAGGATCTTGAAGAGATGGATTTGAGATGGCAGATGGCTATGATTACTATAAGGGCAAAAAGGTTTATGCAGAGGTCAGGGAACAGATGCTTTACTTACAAGAGAGATGGTGTAGCTGGTTTTGACAAGAGCAATGTGGAGTGTTTCAACTGTCACAAGATGGGACACTTTGCTAGAGAATGCAAGAGCACACAGGCTGGAGGATCTCAGAATACTTCTAATGGTATTGTAAGAAATAGTTCTGTTCCACAAAGAAGATTGGTACCTGTTCAGAACACCACTTCAGATTCATTGGTTGCACAAGATGGAATGGGAGGATTTGACTGGAGTGACCAGGAAGAGCTTGTAGTCAAGAATCAAGCTTTAATGGCTGTCACAGAAGAACCAGAGCCTTCAGACATTCCATATGAGGTACAATCTAAATTATGTTCTCCTACATGTAAGAAAATGGTTAAATTTTATAGGGATCATAATATGGTTGTGTGTAATGAATTGAAAGCTTGTGTGGAAAAGAGTCAACATGCAACTTTAGCTATTGAAAACTTAGAAAGACGGATAAAAGCTTTTGAAAAGAATGAATCACAATTTCACTTAGACATTAAATATCTGAATTGGGAAAAGAAAGCTTTACAAACAAAAGTTGATATGCTAAGTGCAAAGTTGGCTGAGGCAATTTCTGATAAAGAGTCAATAAAGTTGAAAGTTGATGAATTGGAAAATGCTTCAAAAGGTGTTCAAAACTTAATCAAGTCTCAAATTCATGATAAATTAAAATCTGGATTAGGTTACAACCTTAATGCTGTACCCCCACCTTATAATCGTACTTACTTCCCATCTAAAATTGAGTTTGACTTAGAAAAACTTAAGTTAGATGTGTCTGAGGAGGTTAAAAAGGTAGATCCAGTAGTTAATTGTGCTAATAATGTAAATTTTGATAAAGTGGATGTATCTGATTGGACTGAGGAAGATGAGAGTGATAGTGATAGCTCATCTAGTGGTAATTCAATGGATGATTGTGTTAAGCCTATTACTGGTCTAGTTTCTGAACTAACTAGTACTAAACTAGAAGAGGGTAAAAAGCTGTTTGTTGAGAAAGCAAAGGCTCAGATAGATCAAGTTAGAAAATTCAATAAATCTAGATCTGGTCTAGGTTATGTGCACAAAAGAGTCAATCCTGAATCAAAAGATAAGTCAAAAGATAAATCTGAGTGTGATAAATGTGCATGTAAATCAAACAGGTCTGATTTAAATACTGCAAATAATGTAAATAAATCCATTCCCAAGGGTAATCAGAGAAATTGGAACCAATTGGTTTCACAAAGGCTGGGTAATGGGTTTGAATGTGTGAAAAGAAAATCATGTTTTATTTGTGGTAGGTATAATCATCTTCAACAGGACTGTTACTACAATCCTAAAAATAATAGGAACAGTGGTAAAGGACAAATGTTGAGAATTAAGCCAAACAGAGGCAAGGCTGCAACCCCTGTTAATGCTACAGCAGTGCCACTGTCAGAGGCTAACAGAGGCAAGACAAGAACAGGGGAGGGTTTGACCACTGTCAGGCATGGTACCTCTGCTGGTATTAAACATTTCAAAAGAATGTTTATACCAAGTAAAGCTACCACTGCTAGGGTAATAAATACAAATTTAAAGGTGACCACTGTCAGACCGTTAACCCCTGTCAGGTCTAAAACAGATTGTTTTTGGAAACATAAGAATGCATCCACATCAAAGGTATCCAAAATCAATGGAGCATTGAGATCAATCACCTTTAGGAGGGTTGATATCAAAAATGCTCATGGGAAACCCAAAGCCAAATTGGTTTGGGTTCCCAAGAGAAACTAATATTTTCTCTTTTTATATGTGCAGGGCAAGCCAAAGAGCTTATGGCACATTGATTCTGGCTGCTCAAGGCACATGACTGGAGATAGGGAAAAGCTGCAGGACTTCAAAGCATTTAATGGAAGAGATGTAGCATTTGGCAGCAATCCTAAAGGAGGAAAGATCACTGGAAAAGGTAAGGTAAAAAGCAGTAAGCTCATTTTCAATGATGTGTATTATGTTGAGCAATTGAGATATAATTTGCTTAGTGTGAGTCAAATCACAGATAAGCAAAATCCTGTTTATTTCACTGACACAGAATGCCTTATACTTTCTGAAAAACTCAAAATACCTGAAGATAAAATTTTAATGAGAGTTCCAAGAAAGGATAATGTATACTGTAGTGATTTAAACAAGATGGAATCTCAAAATGTTAACTGTCTTATTTCTAAAGCTACTGTTTCTGAATCTGAACTATGGCATAGGAGGATGTGTCACTTGAATTACAAGACCATGAATAAACTTGTTAGGAATAAGCCAGTGAGAGGCTTACCTGATAAGTTATTTGAATGTAGTGACCACTGTGTAGCTTGTCTCAAAGGCAAGCAACACAAGACCTCTTATAAGACCAAGCTTGTGAATACCAATACCACTCCCTTACACCTGTTACATATGGACTTGTTTGGCCCTACCAATGTAGCTAGTCAAGGGAAGAAATCTTACTGTTTGGTGATAACTGATGATTATTATAGAATGAGTTGGGTATTCTTTCTTAGGACCAAGGATGAGACAGGTGAAATACTTAGATCATTCATAACTAGGATTGAGAATTCAACTAATCAAAAGGTTAAGATCATCAGATGTGATAATGGGACAGAATTTAAGAATTATGAGATGAATAAGTTCTGTGAGGAGAAAGGTATAGAAAGACAGTTTAGTGCACCTAGGACTCCACAACAAAATGGAGTAGCTGAAAGGAGGAATATGACACTAATTGAGGCTGCTAGAAGCATGCTAGCAGATGCTAAACTTCCAATGTCTTTTTAGGCAGAGGCAGTCAGCACTGCTTGTTATGTTTAGAATAGGATTTTGATCATTAAACCTCATAACAAGACACCCTATGAGTTATTCTTTAAGAGAAAACCTTTAGTTAGCTTTTTAAAACCATTTGGATGTCCTTGTACTGTCTTAAATACCAGGGATCACCTTGGTAAGTTTCAGAGTAAGGTAGATGAGGTTGTATTTATTGGATACTCTATTCAAAGCAAGGCTTATAGAGTATTTAATAAAAGGACTAGGATCATAGAGGAGACCATGGATGTGATCTTTAATGAAAATACATCAAATGTAGAAGGAAAAGGTCCAGAAGTATTGTTTGATATTGATGCACTAACTCATGCTTTTAGATATCCAGATTTGTCTACTAGTGCAGGTACAGATGCAGGTAATGATGCAGGTGAAGATGGGCCTTCAAGCTCAAGTCAGACTAAAAAGGTTGACTTGAAGTATGTATTATTTCCTATTTGGTCTCCAGATCCACCAGCAGAATTCCAATCAGAGCAACAAGAGAAAGATGAACCTTCAGATGATACAAGTGGGTCAACTGGCAAAAATGGTTTAAACAAGGATGAAGATGGTTCAACTCCAACAGATCATCAACCATTTACTTCAAGGGGTTCTCATACAGTTTCAGAGCATGATTCAGAAGGAGAGCATGAATCTCCAAAGTATTTTGAACAAAGTCCTCCATTTCAAGTTTTGGAAAGGACTTCTTTGTCAGATTCTGAAGCAACTCCAAAGCCTTCAAAAGAAAGAGAGGAAAGAGATTCTTTTTCAGAATCAGAGATGGATAATCTTTTGGGTCCAAATTTGGAAAGAGAACTACTTGATACATCAACATCTAAGTATCTGGTTCACAAAGATCACTCCTTGGATTTGGTCATTGGTGATATTAGCTCTCCTGTTCAGACTAGACATCAAACCAAGATAAGAGAAGAAGATTTACATACTTCATTATATGTTTGTTTTCTTTCTCAGATGGAACCAAAGAAAGCAGTGGAAGCTCTCAAAGATCCAAGTTGGATAGAATCAATGCAAGAAGAATTGTTGCAGTTCAAACTGCAAGATGTATGGGATTTGGTTGATCTACCAAAAGGAAAGAAAGCTATAGGCACAAGGTGGATCTTCAAGAACAAGAGAGATGAAAGAGGAATAGTAATAAAGAATAAAGCAAGGTTGGTAGCACAGGGGTACACACAGGAAGAAGGAATAGATTATGATGATGTCTTTGCTCCTGTTGCTAGAATAGAAACTATTAGGTTATTTTTAGCTTATGCATCTTATCAGGATTTCAAAGTTTATCAAATGGATGTGAAGAGTGCTTTTCTTCATGATCTAATTGATGATGAGGTGTATGTATGCCAACCACCAGGGTTTGAAGATCCAACATATCCAGATAGAGTGTGCAGATTGAAGAAAGCTTTGTATGGGTTACATCAAGCACCAAGAGCTTGGTATGATACTCTATCTGAGTATCTTCTCAAGAATGGATTTAAGAGAGGTACTATTGACAAGACTTTGTTTACCAAGAGGGTTCAGAGAGATATATTGTTGGTACAGGTTTATGTTGATGATATTATTTTTGGGTCAACTAGGGATTCATTGTGCAAAGAGTTTGAGGGCTTAATGCATAAGAAATTCAAGATGAGTTCAATGGGTGAACTCACTTTCTTTTTAGGATTGCAGGTTAAACAGAAGACAGATGGAATCTTTATTAACCAAGGGAAGTATGTGCAGGATATTTTGAATAAATTTGGTTATAAAGATGTAAAGATAGCCAACACTCCTATGGAGGCACACAAACATCTTAATTCTGACCCTGAGGGAGAGGAAGTAGATGTGCACTTGTACAGGTCAATGATTGGTTCTTTGATGTATTTAACTTCATCTAGGCCTGATATTATGTTTGCAGTGTGTCTTTGTGCTAGGTACCAAACCAATCCAAAGCAGTCACACATGTATGCTGTGAAAAGGATCTTTAGATACTTGAAAGGTCAACCAGATTTGGGACTTTGGTATGCTAAAGGATCAGATTTTGAGCTTAAGGCTTTCACAGATAGTGACTATGGTGGTGAGAACATGGATCGCAAATCAACTAGTGGAGGATGTCAATTTCTTGGAAATAGGTTAGTGTCATGGCAATGCAAAAAGCAGACCACAGTTTCCACTTCTACAGCAGAAGCAGAATATGTTGCAGCATCAAGTTGCTGTGCACAGGTTCTTTGGATTCAGAATCAAATGTTGGATTATGGTTTGACTTTCATGAACACTCCTATTTATATTGATAATACCTCTGCTATTAGTATCATTCAAAATCCAGTTAAGCATTCAAAAACCAAACACATTGAGATCAGATATCATTTTATAAGAGATTGTTATGATAAAAGATTGATTCATATTTTTAAAATTCATACTGATAATCAACTTGCAGATCTTTTTACAAAAGCATTTGATGTAGGAAGATTTACATTTTTGATAACTAATATTGGTATGATCAATCTCACTTAGTGTTTTGGTCAGGATTTGATACTAACAGGGACGAAGTATATTGTATGTGACAGGGTCAGGTGTTGCCACTGTTAGCTTCATCATGATAACAGTTGGTGCCACTGCTAGTTTACTTATGCCACTATCAATGTATTTTCAACCCCTGCTGTATATTTGTGTAGATTAACCCCTGCTGTATATTTGTGTAGATTAACCCCTGCTGGTTGTTTTTCTTAGTTTAATATTGCAAGACTCAGCCACTGTCAAGAGACATCACTTGAGATGGAGTCTAATGTTTTCTTTGTTGCTTCTGCTTTTGGTTATAAAAAAAAAAAGCTAAGTTTATGCCCCTGTTAGTTCTAAGCTGGAGTTTCCTTGGTCGGATGCCCCTGCTAGACTATCAGCCGCTGTTAGCTTTGTTAGATGGTTAAAAGGGGTTGACTGTAATTGACCAAGTGAGGTACCCCTGTTGGGCTTATTTGTAAGTTGTGCCCCTGCTGGGTATAACCAGCAGTGCCACTGTTAGTTCTATTTTTAGGGCTTGGCACTGTCATCATATAAGTACTCAAATACTTCACTTTTTCAATTACGCTTTCAAAATTTTCAAAACCCTTCAATAATCGCTCTCGTTTGGATTTGTTTATTGTAAACCGCTCTTCGTTCTTTCATCAATTTCATCAATGGCATCGTCATCTTCATCTGATTCTGGTACTTCTACGCTAAGTGTTCATTCTGAACACAATATGAGGGCTTTCTTGAACAAAGAAATTGCAGATGATTATTTTCACCCTATTATCGATTTCTTGAGTAACTGTCCAGTTACATATGCCCTTACTATCGCTCCAAGATTAATACGATCACACATTCAAGAATTCTGGCAGAACGCAAAGGAAGGGAATGTTAATGGAATTACTCACATTCATTCCACTGTCAAGGGTAAGAAGGTAATGGTGACTGAGATTGTTCTTAGAGAACTTCTGCAGTTTGATGATGAAGGAGGAATTCTGGAATTATCAAGAGATGATTTGTTTAAAGGTATAGCAGATATGGGGTATGAAGGTTCTGGCAAAGCAAGATCAGAATATACTTTCTTGAAGTCATGGTTCTGTCCTCAGTGGAAGTTCTACATTCATACTTTTCTGGTATGTTTGTCACAAAAGAGAACTAGTTTTAATGAATTTAGTTCTAGTATTGCATATCCTATTATCTGTTTGGCACAGGGTATTAAATTTAATATGTCTAAGTTTATCTTAGATAATATGATTAGGAATGTAAAGGGTGATACATTCATTATGTACCCTAGATTTGTTCAGCTTTTGTTGAATACTCAATTGTCAAATTTGCCAGCAGAGGATAGTGTAATAGTTAGTTCTACTCTATCCTTGCGGACTATTAGAGCCATGAATCAGTATCAGAATACTTTTTCCAAGAAGGAAACTGCATTATTTTCTATAATGTTAGTTGCTCCTTCTGCCACTGGTGGTGTATTACCAACATCACTTGGACCAAATGATGACAGGCCAACAACACAAGTTGGTTCTGAACACACATCAGGAGGTGGCACCAAAAGAAAACAAGGGAACCAAAAGCCTACCCAAAGTAAAGCCACGAAATCCAAGAAGGCTACACAGGCTATGGAGATTCCTGTTTCTCCACAGTCTCAGTCAACTGATCCACCACAACAGGTGAACATACTTGATGAAAATGTTCATTCTGGAAGGGCTGCCACTACTGTTTCTAGCCCACTGGCAGGGCAGGATAGTGGTAACATCAATAAGACCCAACCAGAGGCAACTATACTTGATGAACCTATGGGTGATGATTCAAATGTAGGTCCCAGTACCAATAACAAAGGGACATCTGCAGTGGCAGATGTAGTCGATGATTCATCTAGGAGGTCACACTCCAATGTTGATGAGGCTAGTAATGAAACTAGGGAATTGATGATTGATGATCTGGTACATGATGTCAAGCTGATTTGGACTAAGTTTGAGAAGGAAAGAGCTTTGAGAAGGGAGCAACGGGTTATGTTGGCTGCCCAGAGTGAATTGATAAAGAAGCAGAGGGAGGAAATCATTGATTTACAAACCAGGTTGTCAGTTGTTGAAGATGCAGTTGATAAAGTTTTTTTGCCTGCTACTAACATTGGGGAATCTTCAGGCAAGGGGGAGAATAAAGATGATCATGAGCAGAATGACATGTCTGAAGATAAGAAGAATAATGGTGATGATTCAGATGGTCAAGATGATAACAATGATGGTGATACTGGAGGTGCAGGTGATTTTAGCTTCATGGATATACCTGAGTTTAATGAGATGAGTGATAGAGGTGTTGAAGATGAATTGAATGTTTCAGATTATGTGATTAATGATGGTATGGATGATAGAATGGTGGATGCTGAGAATGATAGGAGAATGGTGGTGTATGTGGGAGAAAATGTTCAAACAAGTGAAAATGTTGCAGATGATAGTAGACAAAGTGGTCCAGCTTTAAATGTTTTTCCATTGAACAAAGGATTACCTTTTAAGGCTGTGGCTAATCTGTATATCTGGGATATTATGGGTGCAAATCTTGATATGAGCAAAAGAGTAAGTTTTAGTGATAGGTTGGTGTATGAAGAAAGGAGTGATAATGAGGATGATAAATCTGTTGAAACAGAGGATATGGAAAGTGGTGATGTAGAGGTTGAGAGGGAGTTTATGCTGTTAAAACCTGAAGCTAAAGAGGAAGAAAGAGTGAAGATTTATAATAGAAAGAAATCAATTCCAAAGAGAAAGTCTACCTCTGCTAAGGTACGAACCCCTGTTGAAACTCAATCTTTGACCACTGCTAGTAGTGTTTCTACCTCTGCTAGTAGTTTGGTATCTACCCCTGTTGAGGTATCTACCACTGTTGGTACTTCAATAGCAACCCCTGTTAATACAACCCCTGTTACTACAAATCCTACCCCTGTTATCACAAAATCAACCACTGTTATATCAACCTCTGTTAACACTTCAAATATTTCCACAACTGTTGTCACAACTACTGTTACTCCAGTTTACACCACTGCTACAGTGTAACAACAGGCAAATTAGGACTAGAATTAGTGCCTAATTCTTTGTAAATACATGTAATTAGTTCTGTGTTAGGCTAATTTATGTATCGAATTATATGTTGGTAAATATATGCAACTTTGCGATTTGGCTTAAATCGTACGCAACTTAATTAGAATGAAATTCTAATCGGTTAATACGGACGTTGGTGAACAAATGTTTATAAACTAAGATAACGCAATTGTGACCGAAACACTATTTTATAGTAATTGGAAATTATCTTTTATTACTCGATTAAAACGTACACGAATTAAAAACTAAAGTGATTAAAATTTAATTTAATCTATTGAAGATTTAAGGAAATAATTTAAATAAATTATTTAACAAGAATTGCGATTTTATAAATATAATTAAACGCGTAAAATAAATATTTAACGCTTAAACGACGGAGAAAACGAACACCGCACGGAGCACAACGCGTGGACTGAAAAGTGGGGGCTTTCATCAAAACCCCCAACTCTTCTTTTTCTTTCTCATTTCACACATCCCTCTCTCTCTCTTCTTTTTCCTTTCTTTCTTTTTCTCTCAAACTTTCATCCACCACCATCACCAATATTCGCAAAATACTACGTCGAAACGAGCTTGGATCACACCTCTCCTTTGGAACAAAAGAATCACCACGCGACGATCTATCATCCTATCTTTTCGGATTTTCAATCCGACACTTTGTAAGTTTCCGACAAATCCCGACATCTCTCGTTTTTGATCATTTTTACTAGTTTATGGTTTAAATAGGCTTAATATGTTCATATGAGGGTTGGGTAAAAGAATCGGACCAAACGGAAACCCGAAAACATGTTTTTGGCTCGAAATCCGTCGATCAGCCAATAGTGTCGCATAGATGAACCCAGATATGCGTCACTTATAGCGACACTTCCTTAGTGCCGCTATACTATCTACCCGACACTACTTAAGTGTCGCCCTAGGTCCGATACCGACACTTCTTAAGTGTCGCCTGTTACCTCTTGTGATCCTTACCCGTCACTACGATAGTGACGCCCATACTTATATTACCGACACTTCCTTAGTGCCGCTAGACTTCATCATCCGATACTTTATACCGACACTAGCTAAGTGACGCCCTTATCCATATACCGGCACTTAACACCGACACTCCCATAGTGCCGCCTTACTATTTTACCCGACACTTCTTTAGTGTCGCTATACTACCCGTCACTCTCTAAGTGACGCCCAAAACCTGGAAATATCTACTTTATACGACACTACTTAAGTGCCGCTATTGTTACGGAACCCGTCACTACTTGAGTGACGCACACTATGATACACGACACTTCGTTAGTGACGCATGACCTGAATACCCGACACTTCACCCGGCACTGTCTTAGTGCCGCATAACCAACCTAAGTGACGCTATGAAGTGTCGCATAAAACAGCAGCTTTCCAACTCTTTTTACACTAAGTGTCGAACTTATACAACTTCTAATACTTATACCATACGACTTAACAAACATCATGGAACGTACTTTCTACTACAACCGCACTAAATTACGTTATAAATGATAAACTTTAATTGTAACAAATTCACCAACGGGCCGTATGTCTTTTGATACAAACGCGAACAAACCAACATTTAAACACAACGGGTTGTATGAACAACTAGCCTAGATGGTCTTGCGAGACATCTACTTACTTAACCTTATGTGTTTAGGCACTAGAAGGTTACGGGTTCGGAGAACCTACTTGATTTACTACTACTTGCTATTTACCACTACTCGACTCAGGTGAGTCTTACAGCCCCACTTTTACTGTTTTATACTTTGGGGTGAGATACTTAGCAACTGTTTTACGTATGAACACAATGTACTGAACTGAAAACATTACTGATTACAAACAAACGCATGAGTTACTTTTATCCACTGAAAGCCTCCTTATCGTAAGTTGTTAGTTATGGACTTAAGCGCGATTACTAATAGATGGATCCATTTGGGACTGACAATTCCTGTCTGGGGTGGTAGCGCCACCACGTACTGATTTACACGTAGAAACAGACATATTAGTATTTGTTACATATGAGTGTGCGGATAGCACTCACGGGGGTACGTGATATATTCACACTACACGGTTAAGCTTCAACTTATGAGCTCATGGCACTGTACTGATTAACTGATTTACTTACTTTGCTTGATAGCAATACGGGTACATACTTGTGGTTCATAACACCTACTTATTACTAAACCTGTGAGATTCACCAACCTTTTTGGTTGACACTTTTTAGCTTTGTATCTCAGGTACACTTACGGAGTAGGATTACTCCAGGATTACTAGCTAGAGTCGCATGATTTACAAACTGCATTTAACGGAGATTCTTTGGTGTTGGGACATAGATTGTGACAACAGATCTAGCTTGAAATAGGACTAGTGTAATTATTATTATGTTTGTATATTGGTTTAGATTTGTAAATGAATATTTGTTTTGTTAGTGATATTCGTTAAACATATTGTTTTGCTAAGTTAGACGAATGTTAAATACGAAATAAATAAACAGACGTGTGATGCGAGGCGAGTCGAGATCTCAGGTCGCAGCAAGTTGAGCTGTGAGGTGAGTTCTGAATTCGCGAGGTATCAGTCTGGCGAGCCGAGTTCCGAGTTGGGCTTGGGCTGCGAGTTGGACCGAACTCGCAGGCCCTTGCGAGTCGAGACGAGCTGGACATATATAATGTTTTTCAATCGGTGAAAAACATAACTTTTGCATATTCAAAACCTGCGATTCCAGCAAACCAGAGAAAAACATAACCTATCGACTAGGCTTCGACGATTCGTTGTTTAAAGCTAAGTCTAGTTAAACGCAATACGAACATATTCGTTGTTAGTAAGATAACACCGTATTGAGGGATTCCGCACCTTAATACTACAGATAACGAAGTTATCGATCCTAAAACTAGGGGACTTACATCTGGTATCAGAGCTTTCGGGCTAGATACGAGTGTGTTCGTGAGTTTAGTTTATTGCGTTTTTGATTCGGGTCGTTTTTACGTGCATTATTGCAATACTAACGATCAAAATCATTCTCTGGAAGTTTTAGGGTTAGTTTACAGTCGAATTTCTCAGTTTCGTTCGTAAAAATACCTTAAAATTCGTTTTTCGGGTTTAACAGCCGTTTCGCGAGTCGAGATTAGGGTTCCAGCGTCGCCTGCGAACCGAGTTGAACTAGCGAGTCGAACTGAGGCTTGCAAGTCGAACCGAGATCTCTCGCGAATCGACATCACTTGCGAATCGACATCTTTTAGCAATCCGAACTGAGGCTTGCGAATCGACAAATTCTGCGAGTCGAGCTGAGATTGCGAGTTGAGCTGAGTCTTGCGAGTTGAGATTTCTGAATTCGCTGAAACAGTTTAATTTTACGTTTTTAAGATGTCTGACTTAAGTAGAATGATCGAAATGGACCACGAGGTGGGAAAGTCAAACGTTCCACCTAAGTTGTTAAGAATCGAGGATTACTACAATTGGAAGGACAGATTTGAATCTTACTGTAGATTCCATGATCTGTCTATCTGGATGTGTATCAAGAGTGGATACACCCCACCTACTCAAACTGTTCAAAATGCTACTGTAGTTCTTACCTATGCAAACATGAGTGATCAAGAGAAGGAAGCGTACAGAAATGAGAATAAATCACATTCTTGCATAAAGATGTGTCTTCCTAAATCCCTTGCTCATCAACTCAAGTCTTTTCATACTGCTAAAGCGCTCTGGGAAGCTTTAGAGAAAAGAGGTGAGGGAAGTCCACAGGTGAGAGCTGGCAAGAAGAGTCTTCTTAAAAAGCAGTTTACTATGTTTAAAGCTTTAAAAGGAGAAGATCTTGATGCCTATGTTACACGATTCTACCATCTGCTAAGTGAATTAGAATACCATGAAATTTTTGAAGAAGAAGTATCTAAAACCGACAAGTTCCTTGAGGGTTTGCCTTCTAAATGGGAAATGTATGGTGTTATGATTAAGGATAACGAAACTAGGTATTCTACTATGACCTTAGAGCAAGTCATTGACAAGCTGAAAGGTTATGATTTCTCCAAGAAGTCAAGAGATAGTGATTCTGATCAGGTTCAGAACCCTGGGCTGTATCATGGAAAGTCAAGTCTTTCGACTGCGTCATCGAGTTCGACCACTGCACTGTTAGTTGGTGATACTAATGAAAATGGAGAGATGATCACTGAAGATCTGTGCTTTATTTCCTCCTCTGGTGATGAGACAAAGGGAAAGAATTCTGAGAAGTCACCTCAAGAGCATCAGAAGATGCCGATGAGTGTGAAATCTGCTGAACAGCAACTGTCTGTTCTTGCTTCCTTTGTGGCATCATATGAGAACTACATAGAAGGAAAGATCAATGATCCTATTCTATTTGATGAGGATTATGAGCAGATAGATTCTGATTATCTTGAGGAACTGGAACTTCAAGATCAACTAGCGTTGATATCTAGAAAGGTGAAGAATTTCCTCAAGAAAACTGGTAGAAAGGTGTTGGGCAATAGATCAGGGTTTGATAAAACCAAGGTCAGATGCTTTAACTGTCAGGGTATTGGTCATTTTGCTAGAGAATGCCAAAGATCTAAAGTAGAAGCACAAGGAAAACAAGGTTCGGGAAGTACTCTTGCTTCCAAAGCCTTAGTGGTGAAGCAGTTGGATGGCTCGTATGATTGGCAAGCTCATTCAGAAGAAGCTTTGATGGCCGAGATCGAAGAAACAACTGCTGGATCAGTGTCCTACATGCCCACTGACATGGAACAGAGAGTAGAGGTGGCTGAGTCTGAAAAAAGGGCAAGTGATGATGATGTGCTATATATGGATTCAACTCCAGATATGAGTCCTGAAGAATTAGTGGCACGTATGGCTGAATTACAAACTGACAAGAAGAAGGTATGTTTAGATATTCTTAATCTTGCTGATGTTTGTTACTTAGTTACTGATTTACAGTCTCAGAATAGTGTCTTAACTGTGTCAAATAGTAATCTGTCATCACAATTAAATATGGATAAGGAATCTTATAAGACTGTTAGATCTGAACTTGATCAAGCTATTATGGATGTTCGTAGATTAAGTGATGATAAACAGGTCTTAAAAGATAAAATTAAGTCTGATGCGTTGGATAGAACAAAACTTAGAGATACCATAAGTGAAAAATCTGTTGTCATAGATGGTCTCTATATGAATATCAAAGACTTAAATGAGACGATTGCTAGTAAGGATCAGGAAATAGTGAACCTTAATTTAAGGTTAATTGAGCAAAACCGTAAACTTGAGAATTATAGGACATCTCAAATGGATAAAATGTTAGATGCTCAACGTAGTGTAAAGGACAAGACTGGGTTAGGTTACAATGATGTATCCCCGCCTTTTAATGCCAATTACACTCCTATTCCTGAGGACTCTGAGATGACTGAAGTTAATCCTGAGATTTTAGTAGCTGATAAACCTGAACAGTCAGAGGCACAGAAAGATGTTATTAAGAACGTACCATTAGATAATAGCAAGGCTTCTCAGTTCACCAAAATACATTTTGTATCGGGTGGAGTGATTAACGATGCTAAGATTAATGATAAAGTTGATAAGGAACAGCTTAAACCTTTAGTGCCTAAGACTCCGGATGAGAAAGCAAAAGTGAGCAAATCACGCAAGCAGATGTCATGTTTCAAATGTCATCAAAAAGGACACGTGGCTTCGTGTTGTCCTAACAAAAAGCCTGAAGCACCACATAAGCTTGTGATTGAGGAAAAGACACAGACCGACTCTGATATGACTGTAGACGGGTTAGATACCAAACCTAAGTTAGGTAATAAACCTGTGAACATTCTTAAAAGAGATGGTAAGCATAGTGTCTCCCCACCTAAACCTAAACGGTCATATACTCAAAGTGATAATTATGTCCATAAGTCTAGGGATGTGACACCGTCGAGGTTTAGAACTCCAAGTAGAGGCCATAGTCATTATGAAAGTGGCACTACTTCGCGATCACATGAGTTTAATTATAATTATCATAATAGAGCTCATACTTTTGTGCCTAAGAGGTTCTCCTCAAATTCACCTCTTAAGGCTGATCGTCCACAAACTCAAGCTACTTCGAAAGTAACCAAAGCTCCTGATGGGAAGAATGGTTATTTTAAAGAGCTTAAGTTTGTTGATGATAAGGGACAAACCAAGACCGTAATGGCTTGGGTCCCTCTTGATAACTGATCGTGTTTTGTGTTATGTGCAGGAGCATGCTGTGAACAAGGACAGTTGGTGGTATGTAGACAGTGGATGCTCGAGGCACATGACCGGTGAAAGAAGTCTACTGAAGGACTTCAAGGATAGTCTCAAGCAAAAAGTAAATTTTGCAGGAGATAAAGGAGGAGTAATTTCGGGAAAAGGAAAAGTTTCAAATGGAACTTTGACTCTTGAGGATGTGAACTATGTTGAAGAACTTACACACAACCTAGTGAGTGTTTCCCAAGTCTGTGATAAAGGTCATCCAGTTTATTTCAATGAAAAGGAGGCCTTAGTCCTGAAGCCAGGTTTTAAAATTCCTGATGAATGGATATTGATGAGGGCGCCAAGGAAGAAGGACATCTATGCTATCAACATGGGTGTTCCTAACTCTTCAATGGTGTCTACATGTTTATTGTCCAAGGCTTCGGAAACAGATGCTCTGTTATGGCATAGGAGAATGGCACATCTAAACTGGAGAAAGATGAATTATATAACCAAAAATGGTTTGGTTCTAGGTGTACCACAAAAACGTTTCGAGTCTGAGGATAAGTGTGTTCCTTGCATGAAAGGAAAGCAGCACAAGAAACCACACAGACCTAAGACTGAAAACTCTATCTCCTCGCCATTTGAATTGCTACATATGGATCTCTTCGGCCCTATAAGCAAGAGAAGTCTAGGTGGCAAATGGTACTGTTTGGTTGTCACAGATGACTATTCTAGATTCTCATGGGTATTCTTTTTGGGATCAAAGGATGAGAGTTTCAAAGGAGTAGGTACATTCGTCTAATTGAGTTTCAAAGGATGTCCAATATGCCATGAGAATCAAAACCTAGAATCGTCCAATATGCTTAACTCTCTTTTTATAGACATTCTCTACTAGATCAAAGAACTCAATTAGAATTCCAGGAGTCTCATCCTTTGAAACTCTCATCCTTTGAATTCGTCTAATTGATACCAGATGTAAGTCCCCTAGTTTTAGGATCGATAACTTCGTTATCTGTAGTATTAAGGTGCGGAATCCCTCAATACGGTGTTATCTTACTAACAACGAATATGTTCGTATTGCGTTTAACTAGACTTAGCTTTAAACAACGAATCGTCGAAGCCTAGTCGATAGGTTATGTTTTTCTCTGGTTTGCTGGAATCGCAGGTTTTGAATATGCAAAAGTTGTTAACGATTTTCTAAGGAAAATCGTTTAAATAGTTCTGTCCGGCTCGGCTCGCATGGGCCTGCGAGTTCGGTCCAACTCGCAGCCCAAGCCCAACTCGGAACTCGGCTCGCCAGACTGATACCTCGCGAATTCAGAACTCACCTCACAGCTCAACTTGCTGCGACCTGAGATCTCGACTCGCCTCGCATCAAACGTCTGTTTATTTATTTCGTATTTAACATTCGTCTAACTTAGCAAAACAATATGTTTAACGAATATCACTAACAAAACAAATATTCATTTACAAATCTAAACCAATATACAAACATAATAATAATTACACTAGTCCTATTTCAAGCTAGATCTGTTGTCACAATCTATGTCTCAACAGACTCCCCCTTGACAATAGCTCTAGCGTCTTTATCTTCACGCTTGTCTTTGATCTTCATTTGTAAATCTTACTGCCTGCGTAAATCTTCATCTTGATACAAGTTTTAACCATCAACTGATAATCTCTTGCTAAATCAGCCCATTCAATAGTCGTCAAAATTCTGTTCTCATTCAACTTTAACAGATCTTTTCTCGACATATTCATCAGGTGTCGATGATCATAAACTCTAAAGATTTCTCTTTCACCACCTTCAACCTCATTATCAGCTTCAACCATAACAGCTTCTCCAGTTCCTGAATCCACGTGCCAACTCTTCATATTTCCCAAAATATCCTGTGGCATTGTCTTCAGTGGAATCTGTTGTATGCATCTAACAGCTGGGTAAACTTTCTTCCTTCTTCTTCTTCCTGTTCTTTGACTTCTCTCTTGTAATTTCACAGTCTTTCCCTTTCTTGGCTTAATCTGAACAAACTTATTCGTACCAACCTCATGTCTAATGATTCTTTCAACACGATCAGCATAATCATCACGACTTGGGTTGTTAATCTCTAATCTAGCCAAATCACGTATTTCATAACGTGGTAGAGAACTAAAAACTGCAAGCTTTCTTTCAAAATATTGAACTCCGTCAAACCTTTTGATCGCAAAAAGCTTTAGTTCTGAGTCAAAGTACCAACCAATAATCCCTTTACGTGGTACACGCTTTTTCGTAATATCAACTTCAGAAATTCCAATCTTCTTCTTCTTCTTTGGAAGTTTCCTAAGTACAACAGCAGGATTCTTGGTTTGAACAAGAACTTCTTCTTCTTCATCAGAGGTTGAATCATCAATATCTTCATCTATATCGACAATTGTTGGACCTTGTTCATTTTCAATAACAACTTCTGTCCTAGATGGGCTCACATGGTGTTCATCAATGTTTGCATCTAGATCTACACCCATGTCTTGCACATTCTCAGGTACAGCAGTCCAATCTGTAGGTGGTAGAAATTCTCCATCCTCAAGATCAAAATCAATGTCTTCATCTATCTCATCAAAAATATCATCTTCCGATTCAGATAGATCAAGCATCTCCAATCCTAAGAGAAAAACATAAATACAAATATATTAATAATTCAAATTCTTTATTGATTTCCCTGAACCAATCTAAGAATTTCTTTATTAATTCTTTTGTATATTTTAACCTAACATATAAACGCAATATAAATATAACTTATAAAATCTTTTATTGATTACCCTGAATCAATCTAAAATCTCTTAAGTCTACTTAACAAATATTAATTAATTTTAAATTCTAATGCATTGTGAATAATCACCAAACATTTAAATTTACTATTAATTACCTTATATAATTTCCAAGTGTTAATTGATCTCATTCATTATCAATTTAACCTTTAAATTATATATCATTTGTCTAGTTAATACGAATACATTTTTAACTTGTTAATTACTTATAAACCTTACGGTCTTAAGTCTATAATCAAATCTAAAATGCATATGTTATTATAAAATTATGACCGCCGAAATTAATCGGAACACGCCGCTCGACTACTCAATAAGTCAGAAGTCTTTCGATCACTATTTTATCTTAACATAATTTTATAAACTTAAATTACCAAACATATTTTACTTAAAATAATAATAACCCTAAGCCAAATATATTTACACAATAATTAAGTTTACACTTGTTCACTACAAACTATTACAAATATTACAGTACTAAGATAATACTAAGCTATCTTACCAGCTTCAGTATCACCCGATACAGTCTTATCTGCACTTGTACCCACTCCAGAACCACTAGCACCAGCACCAGACTCCCCCTGAATAGTAGCTTGCTCACTAGTCTTTGAAGGACCAGTCTGCTCACCACTCGGTGCATTGGGATCATCGTCTTTGTCTGAATCTCTCTTCCTCCTTAGCTCATCCTCTTTGCAAGACTCCAGATATACCAATATCTCCCCCTGAGCAGGCTGTCCTGAATGCGATCTCAAGACCAGACTCTCCAAAGAAGATAACTTCAGTCTCTGTACATTGAAGTCCGCAAGCAAAGTCTCATGAGTCTTCATCAACAGATTGTACGATTCACTCTGCTTGAGAATCTGTTGTGAAAGAAGAAGATTGCTCGACACCAGCTCTGGAATCTGAGAAGTAAGCTTCTCCAAATCCTTTACCCTCGACTCTAAGGATGTAATCCTTTCAGCATCAGTCGTTGGAGTAACAGGTATCGTTCTAGGTCCAGGCGGTGTAAGAGACTCAATATGCCAGTCTCTGGTAAGCGGTGTATGAGGTTGAGACAAAGCTTGCGTAAGCAAACTTGTCGCAAATCTAGCTGCTTTGTTCGTCGGAAAATTAGCTCCATGAACTAGATCAGCAACCTCATGCTGTAAAGTTAAACACAATTAAAATCAGTTATTGTTACAGATTACTCCGTCTCAAACTCTAATTAATTGCATAACACTCATAGTTATAGAATTTATATCTCATACTTGAAGCGGTAAAGACATCGATTCCGTAACCACCGGTGCAACCATCTCTACCTGTGGTGTATCCTGAGAAACTGTATACAGAATTAACTGTCTCAGTTCAACTCCTGATAAACAACAAGTTAAGATTATTTAACTTTAATTAATACTAACCTTCTCGAATTGTAAGCGTTCTCGGACGCTTCATCAAAGGAATCTCAACTTCCTCAGTACCTTCCTCCAGAATACTCTTACCCTTCCTCTTCTTTTCAGAAGCAGATGGAGGAGGAGAAGGTGTATTGTCAGAAACTTCATCTGAAGCCGTCTCACCTTCACGACCTCTAGATGATCTAACAGGATCCTAAATTTTAAATATATTAAACATTTATGATTAGCGTAAGCTCTATCATACAAGTTCTATATATTTAAGATTAATCAGATATAATACCTCAGTTGGTACAACAACTGATCTATCAAGCTGTATCTGCTCATCCTCAAGTAATATAACTTCTGGATGTGCAGCCTCAGCTTCAGCTTCCTGTTCGTATAATGATATTTATATTTTTAAAATCAGAAATAATATCCAATTTACTAAATATCTAATATCAGAATCATTATATAATAATATTATGCATCTATGATCAATAAAAACAATCTATCAACTAAGCATCTATATTATTACATAAGTAACAGATTACCTTAGGTGGTGCCAAGTAACTCTCAATGTCTTGAAGCAAAGGATTTGTCTCATCATCATTCTGCTCCAAAACTTCTTGCACAACCTGTGCAGCAACCTCTTGATTCACCTGCTGATCCACCTGACCAGCCTGAATAAGAACATCCTCAAGGAGCCCTTGTGGATCTTCAGGTTGAGCTTCCTCAGCTACAGGTGTAGGTACAACATCAGCAACAGCAGGAGCAACAACCGCAGCAGGAGCTACGTCCAACCACCCATGATTTGGCGGTGCAACGTAGTTCGGATCAACAATATATCCAAAAAGTGGTCTAATTTCCGGTTTCACCACTCCTTCCTTCCTAATCGTCTGCATAAACATGGCATTATAACCACGTTGATCAATGGTATTCACCGATAAAAACGGCTCAGGAATAACCAAGTTCGGTAGACGCGCACGTATGATAAGCATACAAAACCTCGGGTAGATCATAAATCTAGATCTAACAGAACCCGATATCTGTCTAGCTATCTCTCCAAAAATGTAATCACAAAAACTGTATGGTTTATTGTAAACCAGTGACAGTACAGCCGATAGAATCGCAGGGCTCAACTCATCAAAGCCACCTTTCTTTGCTGCGAAGACTATATTCATCACGTGCCAAAGAAACCTCCACTGACCAATGACCAGAGGCTTCTGGAACTGACGTCCACGCCTGTCTCCTGTATATCCCATACGTCCAATAGCACCCTCAATAAAGTCCATAGGATACTCAATATCCCCGTTCTCCTGTTCTACCGTACCTAGCTGCAAAATCTCACGAAGATTACCAGCTGAAAAGGTAACAGGTTGTCCACCAACTGTAGCTCGAATCTCTGGCGGAGTGACAGATTCGTCATAAACAATATCCGTCCAGAAATCGTTCAGTATAGTCTGTGAGATAGGAGGATTGGCCGTAATGGCATATCTAATCCTTGATCGTGCTAGAAAACGTAATATATCAGCAACCCTGTCAGCCCGTTTGGCCTCAAGGTTCAGATCAACCAGGATGTTGTGACCCTTATCAAATGCTCTAGCCATATCTGTAATAAATACAAACAACAGATATAATTTAATGCACGATAAAAAATATTTAAACTATTATGTATTATGAATCGAGATTCATCAAACATCTTAGTTTAAAATTGTAATTATATATAACTTGATACAAAAATAATCTCAAGTCGTATATAAAAATTTTACTTATAACTAAAAAGTCTTAAGTCTAATTTAAATCACGTTAGGTACTTGTTATTTTAATAAAAATCTCAAGTCGTTAACGTTAAAAATTATACCGCTAATGTGAAATTAGGACACGCCACTAATTTTCTTCTTAAATTAGTAGACTTTCGATATAATCATATAAGAATTAACACAAATCCATTTCATAAAAGTTATTACTTAAAAAGTCTTAACATTTATATCACTACTTTAAAAAATAAAATTTTTCTAAGTACTGGACTCGCATAAACTGGCCTAACGAGGTGAGGTCAACTCGTTTTGCTTATGAACTCGCTAAACTTATAAACTCGCTACATTGATCAACTCGCTAAAGTTATTTAAGTGAACTCGCTAATCTCATGGATTCGCTAGTCAACTCGCTGCGAGTTGATTCAAAATGTCAACTCGTTCGATGAACTGCCGTCACGAGGTTACACTTAAAATCGATTAATCTTGTAATTTTAACATGATCTATCGATTGATTCACGTTCATTAATGTTCGTTTAACATAAACCCTAAAGATCTATGTCCAATAACATCGTAATCGACGCAAATCGTTTAGTTTTTAACCCGAAACCCTAAGTTTTATAAAAACTTCAATTTCTTGTTATTTACACGGTGAAATCCGTTGGTTTATACCTCAAAATGTTTGCAATATGAAGGTGTATAAAGTCCTCGGATTGAATAACTCGTTCCCGTAATCTAAGAATCGAAATCAAACGAAAACAATAAATCGCCTCGTTTCGCCTTGTTGACGGATTCGCAAGCTTTACTGAACTCGCGAAGTATGTGGGTTCGGTGGGTTGGTCTGACTCGTTTGACCACCTTTATACTTTACATTCGATTCGCGAGATTTGAAGCGGACTCGCAAGTCGAAGTCAACTCGCAGAAATAATTAAAAACGCGAATTTTAATTCTAAGTATAAATAAAAACCCGATATTTTCACAAGTCTAAATTATAATTAATTTTCACTTGTATTTGTCACGTTGTTCAACTCAAAAACATTCAGTATGATTTAATTCCGAAGGGTAAGCATAATTAACACAAAAATTAAAAACTAAAACAAAATTACATAATCATAGGTATCAAGTACCATTTTATTAAACACTTGAAACAAAATAAAATACATACAC
This sequence comes from Helichrysum umbraculigerum, assembly GCA_949592205.1. NCBI lineage: Eukaryota > Viridiplantae > Streptophyta > Magnoliopsida > Asterales > Asteraceae > Helichrysum > Helichrysum umbraculigerum. The sequence continues at coordinate 1,173,649 of CATIUR010000001.1, forward strand.
AAAATGAATAAGAATTTATCTGCTTAGGGATCATATTAGTAAGAATAAGCAATTCATGATATATTTAAAAAGTTTAAGCAGATTGGTAGTATACATACCTCATGAAATTCAAATAAATTACTATAAAATTACAACTAAATATATCATTTATACATTTATATTTATAAAACTATATCTTAGGTACCTTTATCCACATAGCATAATTAATAAATGCATTACGCACATAAAGTAAATATTTTAATTATAGATAGTTCAAGACGATTACCAGTATATTATCCACATAAACAAATTATACTCAATTTTCTAAGCAAACTCTTTATTGTTAGTATGAGAATTATCAAGTGCTTCCTATTATATGACATACTGAAGAATTCAAGTAAAACACATAACACTGCATCATTAAATTTTCAAGGTAGCGGTTACTGAATGATGTATCTTTTCGAAACATATAACATACACTTGAATTTTTACGGTTAGACAAATATCAAACATACTTTGAATATGCTATGTTATCTAAGTCTGTACGTAGTACAACAGAAGATTCCTTCTAGCATAATTCAAAATATATTTGAGAATATTAATTTAATTAAAGGTTTCAGTTCTGTACATAGTACAACATAGTTACCAGTAATTAAATTAATACCCATATTGCTACTATTTGTCACTTTAATTAAAATGCATGATAACAGTGTATGGTAATACCATCATTCAACATTTAAGACTTAATGTCATACATCATAGAATAGTTACACAAAATAATAAACAAGTAGTTAATTAAATTCTTAAGACTTAGAAAATTTCATATAATTTGCCTACCAGTACATCATATGATGAAGCCATCTAAAATTTTACTAAAAATAGACAAATTATAACTTGTGGATATAGGTGTATAATCAAATAAATATAAACACATACCTGATAGAACCGCTGTAGTTCTAAAGCAACTTTATTTGAACCTACTACCATATCATACTTAGGACTTAAGCTTTATTATTGTGAAGCTTATTCTCCTAATGTACTATCATTTCCCGTAGTTTTTGCAAATAAAAACTTAAATGAAGGCGATTCCCCTTAGGTAACAAGCAAATGAATGCCATACGCCCTTTTTTTTTTTTTTTTTTTTTTTTTTTTTTTTTTTTTTTAATAATAAACACATAAATACTAACTATTACAAGAATACCCTTGGAAGACTAATCACTCTGGATTTCTCATTCCGTTTAGTTGAACCAACGTCTCAAATCTTGCTCTGTCGAACGCCTTTGTGTATAAGTCTGCTAAGTTATCCAATGATGGAACCTTAACTAACTTTATCAATTTCTTTTCAGCACAATCTCTAATAAAATGATGTCGAATATCAATATGCTTAGTTTTACTGTGCTTTACTGGATTATTGGTGATCGACATAGTAGATTCGTTATCAATCATCATAGGAGTATTGGTTATATTTAACCCGTAATCCCGCAGTTGCTGTTGAATCCAAAGAACTTGCGAGCAACAGCTGCCAGCTGCAACATACTCAGCTTCACATGTAGAAATGGCTACCGAGGTTTGCTTCTTGCACTGCCAGGATACTAATCTACCTCCTAAGAATTGACATCCTCCAGTCGTAGATTTCCTATTCTGATTGCATCCTCCATAATCCGAATCAGTATAAGCTACGAGATCTAAGTCTCCATCAATCGGATACCAAAGACCCAGCTTAGGTTTCCCTTTGAGGTAACGAAAGATTCGTTTAACAGCTTGCATGTGTGACTCTTTCGGATTAGCCTGATATCTTGCGCATAAACAAACAGCAAACATGATGTCAGGCCTAGAGGCTGTAAGATACATTAGTGATCCGATCATGGCTCTATAAAGAGTTGGATCCACATCGCTATCACTCGATGTATCTGGACCTAATCCATGATTGACTGGAATTGGAGTATTGTAGACCTTACTTTCATCCATCTTGAAACGTTCTAATAGCTCATATGTATATTTAGATTGATGAATAAAGAATCCATCCTTCTTTTGATCAACTTGTAATCCTAAGAAGAAATTCAACTCTCCCATTGCAGACATTTCAAACCTTTTTCTCATGACTTTCTCAAATTCTTGACACATCTTTTCATCAGACGATCCAAAGATAATGTCATCAACATACACTTGTACAAGAAGAAAGTCTTTCTTTTTCCACTTCACAAATAGTGTACTATCAATTGATCCTCTTGTAAATCCATTCTCAAGTAGATACGTTGATAGTGTTCCATACCATGCCCTAGGTGCTTGATGTAATCCATATAGAGCCTTATTCAAACGATATACTCTATCTGGATACTCAGGATTAGCAAACCCTGGCGGTTGTGAAACATACACCAATTCTTCCACTTTGCCATACAAAAAGGCACTCTTAACATCCAACTGATACACTTTTATACCATAATATGATGCGAATGCTAAGAATACTCTAATTGCTTCTAGCCTAGCAACTGGTGCAAACACTTCATTGTAATCAATACCTTCTTGTTGATTAAAACCTTGAACCACTAGACGAGCTTTATTGCGAGTAACGATACCTTTATCATCTCTCTTACACTTAAATACCCATCTAGTTCCAATTGGATATTCTCCCTTTGGTAGGTCAACCAACTCCCATACTTGTAATTTAGAGAACTGAGATAGTTCTTCTTGCATTGCTTCTACCCACGAGTTTTCTTTTAAAGCCATTTGAACATTTTTAGGCTCGACTTGTGAGATAAAGCATGAATATAGACATTGATTAGGAATCCCTGTCTCTTTCATTGCAGTATACAAGCTTTGGTATTCAGAATTCTCAGACGTATTAGTTCTGGATTGATGCCTAGTTTGAACCGGAGTATTAATATCACCGATGATGTTTTCAACTGGATGATTCTTACTCGTTCTAGTTGTAGTAACTGGTTCAACTGGTATCTCATCTTCCAAATTAGTACCAATTTCTTCCAATTCAGGTACATCTTCCGTACGTGCTGAAGATATTCTTAGATGTTTCAAAGGAGTAAGTATGTCATCAAACTTTGTATGAAGATCATCAAGATCTTCTGTTTCTAGAGACTTATCCTCTGAAGGTTTTTGTGACTCACTTGTGGAAGCTTTATCTGAGTCAACAGTAGTCTTGATTCCAGACTGCTTAACACTCGATGTTGAAGCGGGACCAATATTCTCATCTTCAAACAATAAATGTTCAGCTATCTCTGAATCACTGACATAGTCACTAATAGGAACTTTAAATGATGCAAAAAGATCAGAATAATCAAATTGCCAATCTAAGCCCTTATGAACATCCGGTGAATAGCTTGTAACCTCAATATTATAAACTACCTCCAAACGTCCTGTGACTTTATTAAAGACTCTCTTATTTGGCGAATTGGGCATATAACCTAGGAAAAATCCTTCGTCAGCCTTCTCACCAAATTTTGCTTGATGTCCAGTCTTTAATATGGTGCATGAAACTCCAAAGGGTTCAAACCCTTTTAAGTTAGGTTTCTTATTGTTCAAAAGCTCATAACAAGTCTTGTTATGTCTCTTAACCGTAAGAACTCTATTAAGAACATAACATGCTGTATTCACTGCTTCTGCCCAAAAGATGACCGGAAGCTTTGAATCAGCAAGCATTGTTCTAGCAGCTTCAATCAACGTTCTATTCTTCCTTTCAGCAACACCATTCTGTTGAGGTTCATAAGGTGCACTGAATTGATGTAATATCCCTTTGCTTAAGCAATAGATATTCAACGTTGAATTCTTAAACTCTGTTCCATTGTCACTACGAATACGCTTAACTCTCTTTTTATAGACATTCTCTACTAGATCAAAGAACTCAATTAGAATTCCAGGAGTCTCATCCTTTGATCCCAAAAAGAATACCCATGAGAATCTAGAATAGTCATCTGTGACAACCAAACAGTACCATTTGCCACCTAGACTTCTCTTGCTTATAGGGCCGAAGAGATCCATATGTAGCAATTCAAATGGCGAGGAGATAGAGTTTTCAGTCTTAGGTCTGTGTGGTTTCTTGTGCTGCTTTCCTTTCATGCAAGGAACACACTTATCCTCAGACTCGAAACGTTTTTGTGGTACACCTAGAACCAAACCATTTTTGGTTATATAATTCATCTTTCTCCAGTTTAGATGTGCCATTCTCCTATGCCATAACAGAGCATCTGTTTCTGAAGCCTTGGACAATAAACATGTAGACACCATTGAAGAGTTAGGAACACCCATGTTGATAGCATAGATGTCCTTCTTCCTTGGCGCCCTCATCAATATCCATTCATCAGGAATTTTAAAACCTGGCTTCAGGACTAAGGCCTCCTTTTCATTGAAATAAACTGGATGACCTTTATCACAGACTTGGGAAACACTCACTAGGTTGTGTGTAAGTTCTTCAACATAGTTCACATCCTCAAGAGTCAAAGTTCCATTTGAAACTTTTCCTTTTCCCGAAATTACTCCTCCTTTATCTCCTGCAAAATTTACTTTTTGCTTGAGACTATCCTTGAAGTCCTTCAGTAGACTTCTTTCACCGGTCATGTGCCTCGAGCATCCACTGTCTACATACCACCAACTGTCCTTGTTCACAGCATGCTCCTGCACATAACACAAAACACGATCAGTTATCAAGAGGGACCCAAGCCATTACGGTCTTGGTTTGTCCCTTATCATCAACAAACTTAAGCCCTTTAAAATAACCATTCTTCCCATCAGGAGCTTTGGTTACTTTCGAAGTAGCTTGAGTTTGTGGACGATCAGCCTTAAGAGGTGAATTTGAGGAGAACCTCTTAGGCACAAAAGTATGAGCTCTATTATGATAATTATAATTAAACTCATGTGATCGCGAAGTAGTGCCACTTTCATAATGACTATGGCCTCTACTTGGAGTTCTAAACCTCGACGGTGTCACATCCCTAGACTTATGGACATAATTATCACTTTGAGTATATGACCGTTTAGGTTTAGGTGGGGAGACACTATGCTTACCATCTCTTTTAAGAATGTTCACAGGTTTATTACCTAACTTAGGTTTGGTATCTAACCCGTCTACAGTCATATCAGAGTCGGTCTGTGTCTTTTCCTCAATCACAAGCTTATGTGGTGCTTCAGGCTTTTTGTTAGGACAACACGAAGCCACGTGTCCTTTTTGATGACATTTGAAACATGACATCTGCTTGCGTGATTTGCTCACTTTTGCTTTCTCATCCGGAGTCTTAGGCACTAAAGGTTTAAGCTGTTCCTTATCAACTTTATCATTAATCTTAGCATCGTTAATCACTCCACCCGATACAAAATGTATTTTGGTGAACTGAGAAGCCTTGCTATTATCTAATGATACGTTCTTAATAACATCTTTCTGTGCCTCTGACTGTTCAGGTTTATCAGCTACTAAAATCTCAGGATTAACTTCAGTCATCTCAGAGTCCTCAGGAATAGGAGTGTAATTGGCATTAAAAGGCGGGGATACATCATTGTAACCTAACCCAGTCTTGTCCTTTACACTACGTTGAGCATCTAACATTTTATCCATTTGAGATGTCCTATAATTCTCAAGTTTACGGTTTTGCTCAATTAACCTTAAATTAAGGTTCACTATTTCCTGATCCTTACTAGCAATCGTCTCATTTAAGTCTTTGATATTCATATAGAGACCATCTATGACAACAGATTTTTCACTTATGGTATCTCTAAGTTTTGTTCTATCCAACGCATCAGACTTAATTTTATCTTTTAAGACCTGTTTATCATCACTTAATCTACGAACATCCATAATAGCTTGATCAAGTTCAGATCTAACAGTCTTATAAGATTCCTTATCCATATTTAATTGTGATGACAGATTACTATTTGACACAGTTAAGACACTATTCTGAGACTGTAAATCAGTAACTAAGTAACAAACATCAGCAAGATTAAGAATATCTAAACATACCTTCTTCTTGTCAGTTTGTAATTCAGCCATACGTGCCACTAATTCTTCAGGACTCATATCTGGAGTTGAATCCATATATAGCACATCATCATCACTTGCTCTTTTTTCAGACTCAGCCACCTCTACTCTCTGTTCCATGTCAGTGGGCATGTAGGACACTGATCCAGCAGTTGTTTCTTCGATCTCGGCCATCAAAGCTTCTTCTGAATGAGCTTGCCAATCATACGAGCCATCCAACTGCTTCACCACTAAGGCTTTGGAAGCAAGAGTACTTCCCGAACCTTGTTTTCCTTGTGCTTCTACTTTAGGTCTTTGGCATTCTCTAGCAAAATGACCAATACCCTGACAGTTAAAGCATCTGACCTTGGTTTTATCAAACCCTGATCTATTGCCCAACACCTTTCTACCAGTTTTCTTGAGGAAATTCTTCACCTTTCTAGATATCAACGCTAGTTGATCTTGAAGTTCCAGTTCCTCAAGATAATCAGAATCTATCTGCTCATAATCCTCATCAAATAGAATAGGATCATTGATCTTTCCTTCTATGTAGTTCTCATATGATGCCACAAAGGAAGCAAGAACAGACAGTTGCTGTTCAGCAGATTTCACACTCATCGGCATCTTCTGATGCTCTTGAGGTGACTTCTCAGAATTCTTTCCCTTTGTCTCATCACCAGAGGAGGAAATAAAGCACAGATCTTCAGTGATCATTTCTCCATTTTCATTAGTATCACCAACTAACAGTGCAGTGGTCGAACTCGATGACGCAGTCGAAAGACTTGACTTTCCATGATACAGCCCAGGGTTCTGAACCTGATCAGAATCACTATCTCTTGACTTCTTGGAGAAATCATAACCTTTCAGCTTGTCAATGACTTGCTCTAAGGTCATAGTAGAATACCTAGTTTCGTTATCCTTAATCATAACACCATACATTTCCCATTTAGAAGGCAAACCCTCAAGGAACTTGTCGGTTTTAGATACTTCTTCTTCAAAAATTTCATGGTATTCTAATTCACTTAGCAGATGGTAGAATCGTGTAACATAGGCATCAAGATCTTCTCCTTTTAAAGCTTTAAACATAGTAAACTGCTTTTTAAGAAGACTCTTCTTGCCAGCTCTCACCTGTGGACTTCCCTCACCTCTTTTCTCTAAAGCTTCCCAGAGCGCTTTAGCAGTATGAAAAGACTTGAGTTGATGAGCAAGGGATTTAGGAAGACACATCTTTATGCAAGAATGTGATTTATTCTCATTTCTGTACGCTTCCTTCTCTTGATCACTCATGTTTGCATAGGTAAGAACTACAGTAGCATTTTGAACAGTTTGAGTAGGTGGGGTGTATCCACTCTTGATACACATCCAGATAGACAGATCATGGAATCTACAGTAAGATTCAAATCTGTCCTTCCAATTGTAGTAATCCTCGATTCTTAACAACTTAGGTGGAACGTTTGACTTTCCCACCTCGTGGTCCATTTCGATCATTCTACTTAAGTCAGACATCTTAAAAACGTAAAATTAAACTGTTTCAGCGAATTCAGAAATCTCAACTCGCAAGACTCAGCTCAACTCGCAATCTCAGCTCGACTCGCAGAATTTGTCGATTCGCAAGCCTCAGTTCGGATTGCTAAAAGATGTCGATTCGCAAGTGATGTCGATTCGCGAGAGATCTCGGTTCGACTTGCAAGCCTCAGTTCGACTCGCTAGTTCAACTCGGTTCGCAGGCGACGCTGGAACCCTAATCTCGACTCGCGAAACGGCTGTTAAACCCGAAAAACGAATTTTAAGGTATTTTTACGAACGAAACTGAGAAATTCGACTGTAAACTAACCCTAAAACTTCCAGAGAATGATTTTGATCGTTAGTATTGCAATAATGCACGTAAAAACGACCCGAATCAAAAACGCAATAAACTAAAACTCACGAACACACTCGTATCTAGCCCGAAAGCTCTGATACCAGATGTAAGTCCCCTAGTTTTAGGATCGATAACTTCGTTATCTGTAGTATTAAGGTGCGGAATCCCTCAATACGGTGTTATCTTACTAACAACGAATATGTTCGTATTGCGTTTAACTAGACTTAGCTTTAAACAACGAATCGTCAAAGCCTAGTCGATAGGTTATGTTTTTCTCTGGTTTGCTGGAATCGCAGGTTTGGAATATGCAAAAGTTTTTTTTTTCGATTTTCTAAGGAAAATCGTTTAAATAGTTCTGTCCGGCTCGGCTCGCATGGGCCTGCGAGTTCGGTCCAACTCGCAGCCCAAGCCCAACTCGGAGCTCGGCTCGCCAGACTGATACCTCGCGAATTCAGAACTCACCTCACAGCTCAACTTGCTGCGACCTGAGATCTCGACTCGCCTCGCATCAAACGTCTGTTTATTTATTTCGTATTTAACATTCGTCTAACTTAGCAAAACAATATGTTTAACGAATATCACTAACAAAACAAATATTCATTTACAAATCTAAACCAATATACAAACATAATAATAATTACACTAGTCCTATTTCAAGCTAGATCTGTTGTCACAATCTATGTCCCAACAGACTCCCCCTTGACAATAGCTCTAGCGTCTTTATCTTCACGCTGTCTTTGGTCTTCATTTGTAAATCTTACTTCCTGCAAAAATTTTAAGCTTGATGCATGTTTTAACCATCCTATGATAATCTCGTGCTAAATCACCCCAACCAACAGTAGATATGATCTTGTTCTTGTACAACATAATCAAATCTTCCTTTGATAAATTCATCAGATGTCTGTGATCATATACACGAAGAATTTCTTTTTCACCATCAGGATAATCATCATCAGCTTCAATCATAAAGGCTTCCCCTGTTCCAGCATCTACCCCCCAATATTTCAATTTTCCCAAAATATTCTGAGGCATAGTCTTCATAGGTATTTGCTTAATACAGTTGACCGCTGGATAAACCTTCTTTCTTCTTCTTCTTCCAGTTCTCTGACTGAGTTCGTTCAGCTTTATTGTTTTACCTTTCCTTGGCTTAATCTTCGAGAACTTCATAGATAATCCTTCAGTCCTAATGATACGCTCAACATACTTAGCATAGTCATCATCACTTGGATTTATCATATCTAATCTAGCCAAGTCTCGAATCTCATATCGAGGCAACGAACTAAACACTGTAAGCTTCTTCTCAAAATATTGAACTCCGTCAAACCTTTTGATCGCGAAGAGCTTCAGGTCAGAGTCATAATACCATCCAATAATGCCAGTTTTAAGTACACGCTTTCCAGTAATATCAACTTCTTTCAAAATGCGTGGCTTATTTTCCTTTTTCCTTTTCAGCATTTCTTGGATAAACATAGGATTACCAACCATATGTTTGTATTTGTCCTCTATTTCTTCAACTTCAGTATCTGAATCTTCAGAAGCATTCTCAAAAGCTTCTAAATCAATAACTGATTCTCCATGTTCATTTACAAAAACAAATTCAGTCGTTGATGGATTCACAACATGTTCATCTACATTTGCATCCAGATCAACACCTTCATCTATCACAGATTCAAATACTGCAGTCCAGTCTTCAGGAAGTTTGAACTCTCCTTCTTCAATATCATAATCAATCTCTTCATCTATCTCATCCAAAATATCATCTTCTGAATCTGATAGATCTAGCATTTCCATTCCTAGAGAAAAAAATTTAAATACAAATATATTAATAATTCAAATTCTTCAGTGATTTCCCTGAATCAATCTAAGAATTTCTTTATTAATTCTTTTGTATGTTTTAACCTAACATATAAACGCAATATACATATAACTTATAAAATTTTTATTAATTGCCCTGAATCAATCCAAAATTTCTTAAGTCTACTTAACAAATATTAATTAATTTTAAATTCTAATGCATTGTGAATAATCACCAAACATTTAAATTTACTATTAATCAACTTATATAATTCCAAGTGTTAATTGATCTCATTCATTATCAATTTAACCTTTAAATTATATATCATTTGTCTAGTTAATACGAATACATTTTTAACTTGTTAATTACTTATATACCTTACGGTCTTAAGTCCATAATCAAATCTAAAATGCATATGTTATCATAAAATTATGACCGCCGAAATTAATCGGAACACGCCGCTCGACTACTCAATGAGTCGGAAGTCTTTCGATCACTATTTTATCTTAACATTTATAAAATCAAATAACTTAACAATATCTAATACATTTAACTTGTAATTACAAATCTCAAGCCGAATATATTATCACAATATTAAGTTACAATTATTCTGTACAAATTACTACCAATAATTACTACACTATGCTAATACTAAGCTATCTTACCAGCTTCTGTATCAACCTGTGCAGTCTTATCAGCATTTGTACCAGCTCCAGAACCACTAGCACCAGCACCAGACTCCCCCTGAATAGTAGCTTGGTCACCAGTCTTTGAAGGACCAGTCTGCTCACCACTCGGTGCATTGGGATCATCGTCTTTGTCTGAATCTCTCTTTCTCTTCAACTCAACCTCTTTGCAAGACTCCAGATATACCAATATCTCCCCCTGAGCAGGCTGTCCTGAATGCGATCTCAAGACCAGACTCTCTAAAGAAGATAACTTCAGTCTCTGTACATTGAAGTCCGCAAGCAAAGTCTCATGAGTCTTCATCAACAGATTGTACGATTCACTCTGCTTGAGTATCTGTTGTGAAAGAAGAAGATTGCTCGACACCAGCTCTGGAATCTGAGAAGTAAGCTTCTCCAAATCCTTTACCCTCGACTCTAAGGATGTAATCCTTTCAGCATCAGTCGTTGGAGTAACAGGTATCGTTCTTGGTCCAGGCGGTGTAAGAGACTCAATATGCCAGTCTCTAGTAAGCGGTGTATGAGGTTGAGACAAAGCTTGCGTAAGCAAACTTGTCGCAAATCTAGCTGCTTTGTTCGTCGGAAAATTAGCTCCACGAACTAAATCAGCAACCTCATGCTGTAAAGTTAAACACAATTAAAATCAGTTATTGTTACAGATTACTCTGTCTCAAACTCTAATTAATTGCATAACACTCATAGTTATAGAATTTATATCTCATACTTGAAGCGGTAAAGACATCGATTCCGTAACCACCGGTGCAACCATCTCTACCTGTGGTGTATCCTGAGAAACTGTATACAGAATTAACTGTCTCAGTTCAACTCCTGATAAACAACAAGTTAAGATTATTTAACTTTAATTAATACTAACCTTCTCGAATAGTAAGCGTTCTCGGACGCTTCATCAAAGGAATCTCAACTTCCTCAGTACCTTCCTCCAGAATACTCTTACCTTTTCTCTTCTTTTCAGAAGCAGATGGAGGAGGAGAAGGTGTATTATCAGAATCTTTATCTGAAGCCGTCTCACCATCACGACCTCTAGATGATCTAACAGGATCCTAAATTTTAAATATATTAAACATTTATGATTAGCGTAAGCTCTATCATACAAGTTCTATATATTTAAGATTAATCAGATATAATACCTCAGTTGGTACAACAACTGATCTATCAAGCTGTATCTGCTCATCCTCAAGTAATATAACTTCTGGATGTGCAGCCTCAGCTTCAGCTTCCTGTTCGTATAATGATATTTATATTTTTTTTAAAATCAGAAATAATATCCAATTTACTAAATATCTAATATCAGAATCATTATATAATAATATTATGCATCTATGATCAATAAAAACAATCTATCAACTAAGCATCTATATTATTACATAAGTAACAGATTACCTCAGGTGGTGCCAAGTAACTCTCAATGTCTTGAAGCAAAGGATTTGTCTCATCATCATTCTGCTCCAAAACTTCTTGCACAACCTGTGCAGCAACCTCTTGATTCACCTGCTGATCCACCTGACCAGCCTGAATAAGAACATCCTCAAGGAGCCCTTGTGGATCTTCAGGTTGAGCTTCCTCAGCTACAGGTGCAGGTACAACATCAGCAACAGCAGGAGCAACAACAGCAGCAGGAGCTACGTCCAACCACCCATGATTTGGCGGTGCAACGTAGTTCGGATCAACAATATATCCAAAAAGTGGTCTAATTTCCGGTTTCACCACTCCTTCCTTCCTAATCGTCTGCATAAACATGGCATTATAACCACGTTGATCAATGGTATTCACCGATAAAAACGGCTCAGGAATAACCAAGTTCGGTAGACGCGCACGTATGATAAGCATACAAAACCTCGGGTAGATCATAAATCTAGATCTAACAGAACCCGATATCTGTCTAGCTATCTCTCCAAAAATGTAATCACAAAAACTGTATGGTTTATTGTAAACCAGTGACAGTACAGCCGATAGAATCGCAGGGCTCAACTCATCAAAGCCACCTTTCTTTGCTGCGAAGACTATATTCATCACGTGCCAAAGAAACCTCCACTGACCAATGACCAGAGGCTTCTGGAACTGACGTCCACGCCTGTCTCCTGTATATCCCATACGTCCAATAGCACCCTCAATAAAGTCCATAGGATACTCAATATCCCCGTTCTCCTGTTCTACCGTACCTAGCTGCAAAATCTCACGAAGATTACCAGCTGAAAAGGTAACAGGTTGTCCACCAACTGTAGCTCGAATCTCTGGCAGAGTGACAGATTCGTCATAAACAATATCCGTCCAGAAATCGTTCAGTATAGTCTGTGAGATAGGAGGATTGGCCGTAATGGCATATCTAATCCTTGATCGTGCTAGAAAACGTAATATATCAGCAACCCTGTCAGCCCGTTTGGCCTCAAGGTTCAGATCAACCAGGATGTTGTGACCCTTATCAAATGCTCTAGCCATATCTGTAATAAATACAAACAACAGATATAATTTAATGCACGATAAAAAATATTTAAACTATTATGTATTATGAATCGAGATTCATCAAACATCTTAGTTTAAAATTGTAATTATATATAACTTGATACAAAAATAATCTCAAGTCGTATATAAAAATTTTACTTATAACTAAAAAGTCTTAAGTCTAATTTAAATCACGTTAGGTACTTGTTATTTTAATAAAAATCTCAAGTCGTTAACGTTAAAAATTATACCGCTAATGTGAAATTAGGACACGCCACTAATTTTCTTCTTAAATTAGTAGACTTTCGATATAATCATATAAGAATTAACACAAATCCATTTCATAAAAGTTATTACTTAAAAAGTCTTAACATTTATATCACTACTTTAAAAAATAAAATTTTTCTAAGTACTGGACTCGCATAAACTGGCCTAACGAGGTGAGGTCAACTCGTTTTGCTTATGAACTCGCTAAACTTATAAACTCGCTACATTGATCAACTCGCTAAAGTTATTTAAGTGAACTCGCTAATCTCATGGATTCGCTAGTCAACTCGCTGCGAGTTGATTCAAAATGTCAACTCGTTCGATGAACTGCCGTCGCGAGGTTACACTTAAAATCGATTAATCTTGTAATTTTAACATGATCTATCGATTGATTCACGTTCATTAATGTTCGTTTAACATAAACCCTAAAGATCTATGTCCAATAACATCGTAATCGACGCAAATCGTTTAGTTTTTAACCCGAAACCCTAAGTTTTATAAAAACTTCAATTTCTTGTTATTTACACGGTGAAATCCGTTGGTTTATACCTCAAAATGTTTGCAATATGAAGGTGTATAAAGTCCTCGGATTGAATAACTCGTTCCCGTAATCTAAGAATCGAAATCAAACGAAAACAATAAATCGCCTCGTTTCGCCTTGTTGACGGATTCGCAAGCTTTACTGAACTCGCGAAGTATGTGGGTTCGGTGGGTTGGTCTGACTCGTTTGACCACCTTTATACTTTACATTCGATTCGCGAGATTTGAAGCGGACTCGCAAGTCGAAGTCAACTCGCAGAAATAATTAAAAACGCGAATTTTAATTCTAAGTATAAATAAAAACCCGATATTTTCACAAGTCTAAATTATAATTAATTTTCACTTGTATTTGTCACGTTGTTCAACTCAAAAACATTCAGTATGATTTAATTCCGAAGGGTAAGCATAATTAACACAAAAATTAAAAACTAAAACAAAATTACATAATCATAGGTATCAAGTACCATTTTATTAAACACTTGAAACAAAATAAAATACATACACAAAATGTTTAACGATGGAACAGAGTTTAAGAATTCAACGTTGAATATTTATTGCTTAAGCAAAGGGATATTACATCAATTCAGTGCACCTTATGAACCTCAACAGAATGGTGTTGCTGAAAGGAAGAATAGAACGTTGATTGAAGCTGCTAGAACAATGCTTGCTGATTCAAAGCTTCCGGTCATCTTTTGGGCAGAAGCAGTGAATACAGCATGTTATGTTCTTAATAGAGTTCTTACGGTTAAGAGACATAACAAGACTTGTTATGAGATTTTGAACAATAAGAAACCTAACTTAAAAGGGTTTGAACCCTTTGGAGTTTCATGCACCATATTAAAGACTGGACATCAAGCAAAATTTGGTGAGAAGGCTGACGAAGGATTTTTCCTAGGTTATATGCCCAATTCGCCAAATAAGAGAGTCTTTAATAAAGTCACAGGACGTTTGGAGGTAGTTTATAATATTGAGGTTACAAGCTATTCACCGGATGTTCATAAGGGCTTAGATTGGCAATTTGATTATTCTGATCTTTTTGCATCATTTAAAGTTCCTATTAGTGACTATGTCAGTGATTCAGAGATAGCTGAACATTTAGTGTTTGAAGATGAGAATATTGGTCCCGCTTCAACATCGAGTGTTAAGCAGTCTGGAATCAAGACTACTGTTGACTCAGATAAAGCTTCCACAAGTGAGTCACAAAAACCTTCAGAGGATAAGTCTCTAGAAACAGAAGATCTTGATGATCTTCATACAAAGTTTGATGACATACTTACTCCTTTGAAACATCTAAGAATATCTTCAGCACGTACGGAAGATGTACCTGAATTGGAAGAAATTGGTACTAATTTGGAAGATGAGATACCAGTTGAACCAGTTACTACAACTAGAACGAGTAAGAATCATCCAGTTGAAAACATCATCGGTGATATTAATACTCCGGTTCAAACTAGGCATCAATCCAGAACTAATACGTCTGAGAATTCTGAATACCAAAGCTTGTATACTGCAATGAAAGAGACAGGGATTCCTAATCAATGTCTATATTCATGCTTTATCTCACAAGTCGAGCCTAAAAATGTTCAAATGGCTTTAAAAGAAAACTCGTGGGTAGAAGCAATGCAAGAAGAACTATCTCAGTTCTCTAAATTACAAGTATGGGAGTTGGTTGACCTACCAAAGGGAGAATATCCAATTGGAACTAGATGGGTATTTAAGTGTAAGAGAGATGATAAAGGTATCGTTACTCGCAATAAAGCTCGTCTAGTGGTTCAAGGTTTTAATCAACAAGAAGGTATTGATTACAATGAAGTGTTTGCACCAGTTGCTAGGCTAGAAGCAATTAGAGTATTCTTAGCATTCGCATCATATTATGGTATAAAAGTGTATCAGTTGGATGTTAAGAGTGCCTTTTTGTATGGCAAAGTGGAAGAATTGGTGTATGTTTCACAACCGCCAGGGTTTGCTAATCCTGAGTATCCAGATAGAGTATATCGTTTGAATAAGGCTCTATATGGATTACATCAAGCACCTAGGGCATGGTATGGAACACTATCAACGTATCTACTTGAGAATGGATTTACAAGAGGATCAATTGATAGTACACTATTTGTGAAGTGGAAAAAGAAAGACTTTCTTCTTGTACAAGTGTATGTTGATGACATTATCTTTGGATCGTCTGATGAAAAGATGTGTCAAGAATTTGAGAAAGTCATGAGAAAAAGGTTTGAAATGTCTGCAATGGGAGAGTTGAATTTCTTCTTAGGATTACAAGTTGATCAAAAGAAGGATGGATTCTTTATTCATCAATCTAAATATACATATGAGCTATTAGAACGTTTCAAGATGGATGAAAGTAAGGTCTACAATACTCCAATTCCAGTCAATCATGGATTAGGTCCAGATACATCGAGTGATAGCGATGTGGATCCAACTCTTTATAGAGCCATGATCGGATCACTAATGTATCTTACAGCCTCTAGGCCTGACATCATGTTTGCTGTTTGTTTATGCGCAAGATATCAGGCTAATCCGAAAGAGTCACACATGCAAGCTGTTAAACGAATCTTTCGTTACCTCAAAGGGAAACCTAAGCTGGGTCTTTGGTATCCGATTGATGGAGACTTAGATCTCGTAGCTTATACTGATTCGGATTATGGAGGATGCAATCAGAATAGGAAATCTACGACTGGAGGATGTCAATTCTTAGGAGGTAGATTAGTATCCTGGCAGTGCAAGAAGCAAACCTCGGTAGCCATTTCTACATGTGAAGCTGAGTATGTTGCAGCTGGCAGCTGTTGCTCGCAAGTTCTTTGGATTCAACAGCAACTGCGGGATTACGGGTTAAATATAACCAATACTCCTATGATGATTGATAACGAATCTACTATGTCGATCACCAATAATCCAGTAAAGCACAGTAAAACTAAGCATATTGATATTCGACATCATTTTATTAGAGATTGTGCTGAAAAGAAATTGATAAAGTTAGTTAAGGTTCCATCATTGGATAACTTAGCAGACTTATACACAAAGGCGTTCGACAGAGCAAGATTTGAGACGTTGGTTCAACTAAACGGAATGAGAAATCCAGAGTGATTAGTCTTCCAAGGGTATTCTTGTAATAGTTAGTATTTATGTGTTTATTATTAAAAAAAAAAAAAAAATATAAAAAAAAAAAAAAAAAAAAAAAAAAAAAAAAAAAAAAAAAAAAAAAAGGCGTATGGCATTCATTTGCTTGTTACCTAAGGGGAATCGCCTTCATTTAAGTTTTTATTTGCAAAAACTACGGGAAATGATAGTACATTAGGAGAATAAGCTTCACAATAATAAAGCTTAAGTCCTAAGTATGATATGGTAGTAGGTTCAAATAAAGTTGCTTTAGAACTACAGCGGTTCTATCAGGTATGTGTTTATATTTATTTGATTATACACCTATATCCACAAGTTATAATTTGTCTATTTTTAGTAAAATTTTAGATGGCTTCATCATATGATGTACTGGTAGGCAAATTATATGAAATTTTCTAAGTCTTAAGAATTTAATTAACTACTTGTTTATTATTTTGTGTAACTATTCTATGATGTATGACATTAAGTCTTAAATGTTGAATGATGGTATTACCATACACTGTTATCATGCATTTTAATTAAAGTGACAAATAGTAGCAATATGGGTATTAATTTAATTACTGGTAACTATGTTGTACTATGTACAGAACTGAAACCTTTAATTAAATTAATATTCTCAAATATATTTTGAATTATGCTAGAAGGAATCTTCTGTTGTACTACGTACAGACTTAGATAACATAGCATATTCAAAGTATGTTTGATATTTGTCTAACCGTAAAAATTCAAGTGTATGTTATATGTTTCGAAAAGATACATCATTTAGTAACCGCTACCTTGAAAATTTAATGATGCAGTGTTATGTGTTTTACTTGAATTCTTCAGTATGTCATATAATAGGAAGCACTTGATAATTCTCATACTAACAATAAAGAGTTTGCTTAGAAAATTGAGTATAATTTGTTTATGTGGATAATATACTGGTAATCGTCTTGAACTATCTATAATTAAAATATTTACTTTATGTGCGTAATGCATTTATTAATTATGCTATGTGGATAAAGGTACCTAAGATATAGTTTTATAAATATAAATGTATAAATGATATATTTAGTTGTAATTTTATAGTAATTTATTTGAATTTCATGAGGTATGTATACTACCAATCTGCTTAAACTTTTTAAATATATCATGAATTGCTTATTCTTACTAATATGATCCCTAAGCAGATAAATTCTTATTCATTTTGTGTATGTATTTTATTTTGTTTCAAGTGTTTAATAAAATGGTACTTGATACCTATGATTATGTAATTTTGTTTTAGTTTTTAATTTTTGTGTTAATTATGCTTACCCTTCGGAATTAAATCATACTGAATGTTTTTGAGTTGAACAACGTGACAAATACAAGTGAAAATTAATTATAATTTAGACTTGTGAAAATATCGGGTTTTTATTTATACTTAGAATTAAAATTCGCGTTTTTAATTATTTCTGCGAGTTGACTTCGACTTGCGAGTCCGCTTCAAATCTCGCGAATCGAATGTAAAGTATAAAGGTGGTCAAACGAGTCAGACCAACCCACCGAACCCACATACTTCGCGAGTTCAGTAAAGCTTGCGAATCCGTCAACAAGGCGAAACGAGGCGATTTATTGTTTTCGTTTGATTTCGATTCTTAGATTACGGGAACGAGTTATTCAATCCGAGGACTTTATACACCTTCATATTGCGAACATTTTGAGGTATAAACCAACGGATTTCACCGTGTAAATAACAAGAAATTGAAGTTTTTATAAAACTTAGGGTTTCGGGTTAAAAACTAAACGATTTGCGTCGATTACGATGTTATTGGACATAGATCTTTAGGGTTTATGTTAAACGAACATTAATGAACGTGAATCAATCGATAGATCATGTTAAAATTACAAGATTAATCGATTTTAAGTGTAACCTCGCGACGGCAGTTCATCGAACGAGTTGACATTTTGAATCAACTCGCAGCGAGTTGACTAGCGAATCCATGAGATTAGCGAGTTCACTTAAATAACTTTAGCGAGTTGATCAATGTAGCGAGTTTATAAGTTTAGCGACTTCATAAGCAAAACGAGTTGACCTCACCTCGTTAGGCCAGTTTATGCGAGTCCAGTACTTAGAAAAATTTTATTTTTTAAAGTAGTGATATAAATGTTAAGACTTTTTAAGTAATAACTTTTATGAAATGGATTTGTGTTACTTCTTATATGATTATATCGAAAGTCTACTAATTTAAGAAGAAAATTAGTGGCGTGTCCTAATTTCACATTAGCGGTATAATTTTTAACGTTAACGACTTGAGATTTTTATTAAAATAACAAGTACCTAACGTGATTTAAATTAGACTTAAGACTTTTTAGTTATAAGTAAAATTTTTATATACGACTTGAGATTATTTTTGTATCAAGTTATATATAATTACAATTTTAAACTAAGATGTTTGATGAATCTCGATTCATAATACATAATAGTTTAAATATTTTTTATCGTGCATTAAATTATATCTGTTGTTTGTATTTATTACAGATATGGCTAGAGCATTTGATAAGGGTCACAACATCCTGGTTGATCTGAACCTTGAGGCCAAACGGGCTGACAGGGTTGCTGATATATTACGTTTTCTAGCACGATCAAGGATTAGATATGCCATTACGGCCAATCCTCCTATCTCACAGACTATACTGAACGATTTCTGGACGGATATTGTTTATGACGAATCTGTCACTCCGCCAGAGATTCGAGCTACAGTTGGTGGACAACCTGTTACCTTTTCAGCTGGTAATCTTCGTGAGATTTTGCAGCTAGGTACGGTAGAACAGGAGAACGGGGATATTGAGTATCCTATGGACTTTATTGAGGGTGCTATTGGACGTATGGGATATACAGGAGACAGGCGTGGACGTCAGTTCCAGAAGCCTCTGGTCATTGGTCAGTGGAGGTTTCTTTGGCACGTGATGAATATAGTCTTCGCAGCAAAGAAAGGTGGCTTTGATGAGTTGAGCCCTGCGATTCTATCGGCTGTACTGTCACTGGTTTACAATAAACCATACAGTTTTTGTGATTACATTTTTGGAGAGATAGCTAGACAGATATCGGGTTCTGTTAGATCTAGATTTATGATCTACCCGAGGTTTTGTATGCTTATCATACGTGCGCGTCTACCGAACTTGGTTATTCCTGAGCCGTTTTTATCGGTGAATACCATTGATCAACGTGGTTATAATGCCATGTTTATGCAGACGATTAGGAAGGAAGGAGTGGTGAAACCGGAAATTAGACCACTTTTTGGATATATTGTTGATCCGAACTACGTTGCACCGCCAAATCATGGGTGGTTGGACGTAGCTCCTGCTGCTGTTGTTGCTCCTGCTGTTGCTGATGTTGTACCTGCACCTGTAGCTGAGGAAGCTCAACCTGAAGATCCACAAGGGCTCCTTGAGGATGTTCTTATTCAGGCTGGTCAGGTGGATCAGCAGGTGAATCAAGAGGTTGCTGCACAGGTTGTGCAAGAAGTTTTGGAGCAGAATGATGATGAGACAAATCCTTTGCTTCAAGACATTGAGAGTTACTTGGCACCACCTGAGGTAATCTGTTACTTATGTAATAATATAGATGCTTAGTTGATAGATTGTTTTTATTGATCATAGATGCATAATATTATTATATAATGATTCTGATATTAGATATTTAGTAAATTGGATATTATTTCTGATTTTAAAAATATAAATATCATTATACGAACAGGAAGCTGAAGCTGAGGCTGCACATCCAGAAGTTATATTACTTGAGGATGAGCAGATACAGCTTGATAGATCAGTTGTTGTACCAACTGAGGTATTATATCTGATTAATCTTAAATATATAGAACTTGTATGATAGAGCTTACGCTAATCATAAATGTTTAATATATTTAAAATTTAGGATCCTGTTAGATCATCTAGAGGTCGTGATGGTGAGACGGCTTCAGATGAAGTTTCTGACAATACACCTTCTCCTCCTCCATCTGCTTCTGAAAAGAAGAGGAAGGGTAAGAGTATTCTGGAGGAAGGTACTGAGGAAGTTGAGATTCCTTTGATGAAGCGTCCGAGAACGCTTACAATTCGAGAAGGTTAGTATTAATTAAAGTTAAATAATCTTAACTTGTTGTTTATCAGGAGTTGAACTGAGACAGTTAATTCTGTATACAGTTTCTCAGGATACACCACAGGTAGAGATGGTTGCACCGGTGGTTACGGAATCGATGTCTTTACCGCTTCAAGTATGAGATATAAATTCTATAACTATGAGTGTTATGCAATTAATTAGAGTTTGAGACAGAGTAATCTGTAACAATAACTGATTTTAATTGTGTTTAACTTTACAGCATGAGGTTGCTGATTTAGTTCGTGGAGCTAATTTTCCGACGAACAAAGCAGCTAGATTTGCGAAAAGTTTGCTTACGCAAGCTTTGTCTCAACCTCATACACCGCTTACCAGAGACTGGCATATTGAGTCTCTTACACCGCCTGGACCAAGAACGATACCTGTTACTCCAACGACTGATGCAGAAAGGATTACATCCTTAGAGTCGAGGGTAAAGGATTTGGAGAAGCTTACTTCTCAGATTCCAGAGCTGGTGTCGAGCAATCTTCTTCTTTCACAACAGATACTCAAGCAGAGTGAATCGTACAATCTGTTGATGAAGACTCATGAGACTTTGCTTGCGGACTTCAATGTACAGAGACTGAAGTTATCTTCTTTAGAGAGTCTGGTCTTGAGATCGCATTCAGGACAGCCTGCTCAGGGGGAGATATTGGTATATCTGGAGTCTTGCAAAGAGGATGAGCTAAGGAGGAAGAGAGATTCAGACAAAGACGATGATCCCAATGCACCGAGTGGTGAGCAGACTGGTCCTTCAAAGACTGGTGACCAAGCTACTATTCAGGGGGAGTCTGGTGCTGGTGCTAGTGGTTCTGGAGCTGGTACAAATGCTGATAAGACTGCACAGGTTGATACAGAAGCTGGTAAGATAGCTTAGTATTAGCATAGTGTAGTAATTATTGGTAGTAATTTGTACAGAATAATTGTAACTTAATATTGTGATAATATATTCGGCTTGAGATTTGTAATTACAAGTTAAATGTATTAGATATTGTTAAGTTATTTGATTTTATAAATGTTAAGATAAAATAGTGATCGAAAGACTTCTGACTCATTGAGTAGTCGAGCGGCGTGTTCCGATTAATTTCGGCGGTCATAATTTTATGATAACATATGCATTTTAGATTTGATTATGGACTTAAGACCGTAAGGTATATAAGTAATTAACAAGTTAAAAATGTATTCGTATTAACTAGACAAATGATATATAATTTAAAGGTTAAATTGATAATGAATGAGATCAATTAACACTTGGAATTATATAAGTTGATTAATAGTAAATTTAAATGTTTGGTGATTATTCACAATGCATTAGAATTTAAAATTAATTAATATTTGTTAAGTAGACTTAAGAAATTTTGGATTGATTCAGGGCAATTAATAAAAGATTTTATAAGTTATATTTATATTGCGTTTATATGTTAGGTTAAAACATACAAAAGAATTAATAAAGAAATTCTTAGATTGATTCAGGGAAATCACTGAAGAATTTGAATTATTAATATATTTGTATTTAAATTTTTTTCTCTAGGAATGGAAATGCTAGATCTATCAGATTCAGAAGATGATATTTTGGATGAGATAGATGAAGAGATTGATTATGATATTGAAGAAGGAGAGTTCAAACTTCCTGAAGACTGGACTGCAGTATTTGAATCTGTGATAGATGAAGGTGTTGATCTGGATGCAAATGTAGATGAACATGTTGTGAATCCATCAACGACTGAATTTGTTTTTGTAAATGAACATGGAGAATCAGTTATTGATTTAGAAGCTTTTGAGAATGCTTCTGAAGATTCAGATACTGAAGTTGAAGAAATAGAGGACAAATACAAACATATGGTTGGTAATCCTATGTTTATCCAAGAAATGCTGAAAAGGAAAAAGGAAAATAAGCCACGCATTTTGAAAGAAGTTGATATTACTGGAAAGCGTGTACTTAAAACTGGCATTATTGGATGGTATTATGACTCTGACCTGAAGCTCTTCGCGATTAAAAGGTTTGACGGAGTTCAATATTTTGAGAAGAAGCTTACAGTGTTTAGTTCGTTGCCTCGATATGAGATTCGAGACTTGGCTAGATTAGATATGATAAATCCAAGTGATGATGACTATGCTAAGTATGTTGAGCGTATCATTAGGACTGAAGGATTATCTATGAAGTTCTCGAAGATTAAGCCAAGGAAAGGTAAAACAATAAAGCTGAACGAACTCAGTCAGAGAACTGGAAGAAGAAGAAGAAAGAAGGTTTATCCAGCGGTCAACTGTATTAAGCAAATACCTATGAAGACTATGCCTCAGAATATTTTGGGAAAATTGAAATATTGGGGGGTAGATGCTGGAACAGGGGAAGCCTTTATGATTGAAGCTGATGATGATTATCCTGATGGTGAAAAAGAAATTCTTCGTGTATATGATCACAGACATCTGATGAATTTATCAAAGGAAGATTTGATTATGTTGTACAAGAACAAGATCATATCTACTGTTGGTTGGGGTGATTTAGCACGAGATTATCATAGGATGGTTAAAACATGCATCAAGCTTAAAATTTTTGCAGGAAGTAAGATTTACAAATGAAGACCAAAGACAGCGTGAAGATAAAGACGCTAGAGCTATTGTCAAGGGGGAGTCTGTTGGGACATAGATTGTGACAACAGATCTAGCTTGAAATAGGACTAGTGTAATTATTATTATGTTTGTATATTGGTTTAGATTTGTAAATGAATATTTGTTTTGTTAGTGATATTCGTTAAACATATTGTTTTGCTAAGTTAGACGAATGTTAAATACGAAATAAATAAACAGACGTGTGATGCGAGGCGAGTCGAGATCTCAGGTCGCAGCAAGTTGAGCTGTGAGGTGAGTTCTGAATTCGCGAGGTATCAGTCTGGCGAGCCGAGTTCCGAGTTGGGCTTGGGCTGCGAGTTGGACCGAACTCGCAGGCCCTTGCGAGTCGAGACGAGCTGGACATATATAATGTTTTTCAATCGGTGAAAAACATAACTTTTGCATATTCAAAACCTGCGATTCCAGCAAACCAGAGAAAAACATAACCTATCGACTAGGCTTCGACGATTCGTTGTTTAAAGCTAAGTCTAGTTAAACGCAATACGAACATATTCGTTGTTAGTAAGATAACACCGTATTGAGGGATTCCGCACCTTAATACTACAGATAACGAAGTTATCGATCCTAAAACTAGGGGACTTACATTTGGCATTATCTTTTGTAACTATGGTGATGTAATAGAATCTCTCGCTATACGCGTGGACTCTAGGGAATTACATTTTGTATACGAAAACCTACGGTTTTCAAACGATTATTAATTATGAAATGTAACTATTTTACAAACGTCTCATTTAGAGGTCGTTTACTATTAATCTTGTGCTTTGTATATTGATTAGTAACACCCAATGTATGCTTCCGCAAACCGTTAAATTTGGGGGTGTTACAGATTGGTATCAGAGCCTAAGGTTGTAGTGAACTAGGTTGCATTTAGTGAGCCTAGACTATGACCGTTAGGCAGTATCCTCTTATCAGACATGACTAGTTCAGGAATTACAGCATACAACTTTAATTTAACATAGCCTGATCAACTATGTACAATTATGGAAAGATGATGTAAGATCTGAAATGATTATGTTGAGCAGGGATACGTTAGTTGACTCTGACTACGAGAGAACCGGACCATTACCTGATACGTGCTAGACACTAGGTTGGATATGATATATGTATATATATTAGCCTCAATCTTACTAACGCTTTGTCTCAGAAATGGCACACATCCCATCCAATTCATCTCGTTCTCAATCCGGGTCGCAGAACCCAAGGGTAGCAAGGAGGAACAACAGGTTGCCTCGAGCTGGCCCATACCCCACTCACTTCACCTTGCCGGCCTTAGCTGCTAGGGTGAACCAACACGATCAACGACTTCGCACCATGGATGTCGTGTTGCAGGAAACAAACGATAACTGGAGACTTACAGCACTTGAGCGCATCGAACAAGTCTCTGAGAATCACGAAACCACCGTTACAAATGTAGACATTCTTCTCAACAGAGTGGTGGAGATAAGCGTGGAAACCACCCTTTTGAAACACAAACTTGAGGAGTGTGAACAACGCTCACGGGAAACGGAAGAATATACCCGTGGATTGGTACAGCGACTATGTAACACCTGCATAATTAGGATAATTAATTATGCCTAATTGTTTGTAACTAGTTGTAATTAGTATGTAATAGGACTAATTACAGGCTCTATTTGTATGTATATATAAGGTGAATTATATATATGTGTGTGTACTTACGCGATTTGGATAAATCGTGCGAATTAACCGGACGGAGTCCGACACAGTTTACTTGGGCGTTGGTGACAAAAATTTACTTAAATAATGGAAACGTATATTTTTATGTAAAATACGCAACCGAACGAGCATTATTTATATATTATCGCGACGACATTTTAACTAGCGCAATAAATGTTTTTATTATTAATTTCAGAGTATTTTTATTTAAATATTTCAGTTACATTTTTGAAATATAACGGTGGATAAATACTAAAAACAAAGGATTAAACGATTAGGACACGGAGTAAATACCGAGTTTTAGGGAGCATTTGCCCCTCCTTCCTCTTTTGGATCAGCCAAAACCCATCCCCACCCCAAATTCTCTTTTCATTTTCACCCAAACCAAAAACACACACACATCCAAACTCTCTCAACTCAAATCACAACCAAAATTTCGGAATCAAATCTCGACCACGAAAGTTACATATTCGGAATCACCAACACGAGTGGAACAAGAATATCAAGATCGTTTTCATCATCTCATCCTCCATTTAGCTCGATTTGCAAAAGTAAGAAATTTCTAAAATTTTAGATCTATTCAATTTGGTGTAATGTTTTGATGTTTTGATGTGTACACAACTTAGATATAACCTAATACATGAAGAATACACGATTTTATAGCTCAAAAATGGGTTAGATTTGCGTTTTTGGTCGGAAAATCACGAAACCCGAAAGTTTCTGGACTGATGTTCATCTTTGCGACACAACGTTTGTGTCGCATACTATGTCGCATAAACCATGTTGTGTCGTATTTTATGTCGTACTCTATGTCGCATATTATGTCGTATTTTATACGACACAACCCTTATGTCGCTATTGAATTAGCATCGCAAGCTTTTGCGACACAACCACTGTGTCGCAGAGATCTTGTGTCGCATCCTTCATGCGACACAACCCTTGTGTCGCATATTATGTCGCAGAAAACAGAAAACTTGGAAATTTTAAAGGATTTTCACTATAGAAAAAGTCAAATTTTACTGTAGCAGTACTGTAGCAAATCTACTGTAGCAAAGTCAACATTTTAGAATTTTTGCTACAAACCGTCACCAACGGGCCAAACATGTTTTCCAACAAACAAACAATTACAAACATACGGACAAACACTGGATATACCAGTTGTGTACAACTAAACGAAACGTCTCGTGAGACGCATACTTACATAACTTCATATGATTAGGCATTTGAAGGTTACGGGTTCAGAGAACCTACTTGCTTTACTTACTACTTGCTAATTGCAACTGATTACTACAAGACTCAGGTGAGTCTTACGGCCCCACTTTTACTGTTTTATCTTATTGGGGGAGATACATGCTACTGATTTTCTTGAACACAAGTACTAAACGGTTTACTATACCAAACGAAATTGCATGAGTTTACTTACAAACAGAAGTCTCTCCATCATATATCGTTAGTTATGGACTTAAGCGCGAACACTAGTTAATGGATCCATTAGGGAAATGACCCTCCCCACCCGGGGCAGTAGCGCTGCCACGTACTGATTTACACGTAGAAACGGGTGACTAATTATTCGTTACTGATGCTTGCTCAATTACGAGCATGTCACGGGAGCAAACTTATTACTTACGGGTTAAGCTTCGATTATGAGCCTCATGGCAACGGTATAAACTTACGTATTTACATTTGCTGGATTGCAAATACTGATTTTACGATTGCTGGATTGCAATGGCTGATTTTACGCCTACGGGCATTACTAATGAAATCTCGTGTTCAAAGCCGATATTATTTACAAACCTGTGAGATTCACCAACCTTTTGGTTGACACTTTTTAGCATGCTTTCTCAGGTACCCGAATGGAGTAGGATTACTCCAGGATTTTAGCTAGAGTCGCATGATTTCAACACAACTGCATTAACGGAGATTCTTAGCATTATCTTTTGTATATTACGATTATGTAATAGAATCTCCCGCTACACGCGCGGACTCTAGGGAAACTACATTTTTGTATACGAAAACACTAAGTTTTCAAACAATATATCTATGGAATGTAACTAACTTACAAACGTTGCATATAGATGTCGTTTACTTTATCTTTGTGCTGTGATATTTGATTAGTAACACCCCAAACTATGCTTCCGCAAAACAGTGAATTTCGGGGGTGTTACAGATTGGTATCAGAGCCTAAGGTTATAGTGAACTAGGTTGCATTTAGTGGGCCTAGACTATGACCGTTAGGCAGTATTCTCTTATTAGACATGACTGGTTCAGAAATTACAGCATACGACTTTAATTTAACATAGCCTGATCAACTATGTACAATTAAGGAAAGATGATGTAAGGTCTGAAATGATTATGTTGAACGGGGATACGTTAGTTAACTCTGACCACGAGAGAACCGGACCATTTCTTGATACGTGCTAGACAATAGGCTGGATATGATATATGTATATATATTAGCCTCGTCTTACTTACATTCTGCCACAGGAATGGCAAACACACCACCTAATCCGTCACACTCTCACTCACATGGGTCACGGAACCCACGAGTAGCCAGGAGGAACACAAGGTCGCCTCGAAACAGCCCTTATCCTGTACATAACTCTCAGAACTCGGCACATCTCACGTTGCCAATATTGGCTACCCAATTCCGCCGTCAGGAGCAAAAACTCGAAAGTCTTGAACGGGAACAACACCGAATGACCTACCTGCTTCGCCAAGCACTTGATCACATATCCCAACTCCAGCGAGAACAAGAAGATACCGGCCTCTCTGTAAGCATAATCCAGGATTCAATGACCGCCGAATTAGGTGCGGATGAACTTGTTAGAAACCGACTAGAGGAATGTGAACAGCGTTCACAGGAGACTGAGGATCACTCTCGTGTACTAGCACAACGACTGGCCTTAGTTGAAGACAACGCCAGGCAAACCAACAGGCTGGCAGAAACCGTGGACCGCCTTGTCGCGCTGATGGAACAGATTAATCTACATTAAGACTAGTGTAGTCTTTGTCTCGTAATCTAGGGACTATCTAGCACTACTCTATAAACTAGTCGGATGTAACCATTCCCGACACCTTTTGTAATATCTCTGTAAGATGTAACCTTTGAACTCGCATTATCCATCAAATATTCCTTGATATTTCAACTCATAATAATTGTCATTTTTCCATGTTGATGTTATGTATTACTGCTTTTATACATGTACATCTGTGACAATTACAAATTTCTACAAAATCTCATGTATCTTCATTTCTTTTATTGAAGAATCATGCCGCCAAAGACAAGACCATACACCGATGCCCAGATTACCTCCCTTATAACCCAGGCTGTTACTGAAGCCTTGGCTCGGAATACTCCACCAAATTCCACGAGGAACAGCGATGCCGCTGAAACCTCTGCTGCTAAACCTTGTTCTTACAAGGACTTCCAGAACTGCAAACCTCTAAACTTTGCAGGTACCGAGGGAGCTATCGGTCTAGTACGCTGGATTGAGAAAGTTGAGTCTGTATTTCTTATCTGCAACTGTGCGGAGGGAGATAAGGTTAAGTTCTCCGTTAGTACTTTTACTGACACCGCACTCACCTGGTGGAACACTTATGCCCAGACTGTGGGTGTTGCTAATGCTTACAAACTCCCGTGGGAGGAGTTGAAGGAAATGTTGAGGGGCGAGTACTGCCCCAGGGATGAATTGAAACAGCTGGAAATGGAATTCTGGAACCACAAGATGCAGGGTGATGATATCACCGGATACACCAACCGTTTCCACCAACTGGCACTTCTGTGCCCAACCATGGTCGATCCTGAGTACAAGAGGATCGAGAAATTCGTTGATGGTCTTCCTGAGAGACTCCAAGACCTGGTAACTTCTTCCAAACCGGGTACTATTCAGAGCGCCATCCGTATGGCCCATGAACTAACGGCAAATTCTGTCCGCCGTGGCACAACTTCAACCCCATCTGCAAACAACAAACGCAAGTGGGAAGGTAACCCCAACTCACCCAACCAAACCTCCCACAAAAAGCCTGAGTACATTAAGGCTTATTCATCGGGGACTTCGGAAAAGAAAGGGTACAGCGGGAACAAGCCTTACTGTTCCAAATGCAGCCGCCATCATGACGGTTCTTGCCCTTGCTCCAACTGCAAACGGTTCGGGCATCTAGCCAAGGATTGCCGAACCAACATTTCTACCCCCAACACCAATGCACCAAAGGCCTGCTTTGGGTGCGGAAATTCAGGGCACTTCAAGAAAGATTGCCCAAAGCTGAAAAACAACAACAACCCTGCTCGCGGCAGATCATTCGTTATCAAGGCTGGGGAAGCCAGACAAGACCCGAATGTCGTGACGGGTACGTTTCTTCTCAACGACCTTACTGCTTCTGTGTTATTTGATACCGGTGCCGATAGAAGCTTCATTTCTGAGAAATTTAGCCCTTTACTTGATATAACTCCCACTGCCTTAGATACTAAATACATTGTTGAATTAGCTAATGGCAAACTGATTGAGACTGATAGCATCATACACAACTGTACACTTAACCTCACGAATGAACCGTTTCCCATTGATTTAATCCCTGTCGAGATCGGCAGCTTCGATATTATTGTCGGTATGGATTGGTTGTCCAAGCACCGAGCTGAAATCATCTGTCATGACAAACTCGTTCGCATACCTCTTGTCTCCGGTGGAACCTTAGTCCTACAAGGGGAGACCGGTAGACGGAATCTGAATATTGTCTCCTGTCTGAAAACTAGAAAATATCTACGAAAAGGGTATCAAGCCATCCTCGCACATGTAACGGAGAAGAAGTCGGAGGAGAAGCGACTTGAGGATGTTCCGATCGTGCGGGATTTTCCGGAAGTCTTTCCTGAAGACTTGCCCGGACTTCCGCCACCTAGACAAGTTGAATTTCAAATCGAACTTGTGCCCGGAGCTGCACCCGTGGCACGAGCCCCTTACCGTTTAGCACCATCCGAAATGCAGGAGTTGTCTAACCAACTACAGGAACTCCTGGACAGAGGATTCATTCGACCAAGTTCCTCGCCTTGGGGAGCTCCGGTCTTATTCGTGAAAAAGAAAGATGGGTCTTTCCGCATGTGTATTGACTACCGAGAGCTGAATAAGCTAACCATAAAGAATCGGTACCCACTTCCTAGAATCGATGACCTATTTGACCAACTCCAGGGATCGAGTGTTTACTCAAAGATTGATCTACGGTCGGGTTATCATCAACTCCGAGTCCGTGACAATGATATCCCAAAGACAGCTTTCCGAACTCGTTATGGGCATTACGAATTCCAAGTGATGCCATTCGGGTTGACCAACGCACCGGCCGTATTCATGGACCTTATGAATCGGGTGTGCAAACCATATCTTGACAAATTCGTCATTGTGTTCATCGATGATATCCTGATTTACTCTCGCAACGAGCAGGAACATGCTCAACATCTGAAAACCATTCTAGGACTTCTGAAACACGAAGAGTTATATGCCAAATTCTCTAAGTGTGAGTTCTGGATTCGAACCGTTCAATTCCTCGGGCACGTGATTGACAGCCAAGGAATTCATGTTGATCCCGCCAAGATTGAAGCAATCAAGGGCTGGGAGTCACCGACCACTCCAACCGAAGTGAGACAATTCTTAGGTCTTGCTGGTTATTACCGCCGATTCATCGAAAACTTTTCAAGAATAGCTGTTCCCCTAACCACACTGACTCAGAAAGATAAGAAGTTCGATTGGACTGATAAACAAGAGTCAGCTTTCCAACTATTGAAAAACAAACTTTGCAGTGCACCAATCTTGTCCTTACCCGAGGGCACCGACGATTTCGTAGTTTACTGCGACGCCTCACACCAAGGACTTGGTTGTGTGTTGATGCAACGGGAAAAAGTCATTGCCTATGCCTCACGACAACTGAAAATCCACGAGAAAAACTATACGACCCACGACCTCGAGTTAGGTGCTGTGGTCTTCGCATTGAAAATCTGGAGACATTATCTCTACGGTACGAAAAGCACTATCTTTACCGATCACAAAAGTCTCCAACACATATTCGATCAGAAAGATCTAAACATGAGACAACGTCGCTGGGTTGAGTTACTTAGTGACTACGACTGCGAGATCAAATACCATCCGGGCAAGGCTAACGTAGTTGCCGATGCCTTAAGCCGAAAAGAACGAGTGAAACCCCTTCGAGTCCGAGCACTTTCTATGACAATTCTTAACGAGCTCCCTGCTCAAATCCTTACCGCTCAACTTGAAGCACTCAACGATGAAAACTTGAAAAATGAAGCCTTGCGAGGCTTGGATAAACAATTCGAAATCAAACCCGATGGAACTCGATACTTCTCTAACCGGGTGTGGTTACCCAAATTCGGAAACTTGCGAGATTTGGTGATGGCTGAAGCTCACAAATCTCGATACTCTATACATCCTGGTTCTGATAAGATGTATCATGACGTCAAAGGGTGGTATTGGTGGCCTAACATGAAAGCTGACATCGCCTTGTACGTCAGTAAATGCCTAACCTGTTCCAAAGTCAAGGTCGAACACCAAAGACCCTCGGGGTTGCTCCAACAACCTGAAATTCCTCAATGGAAATGGGAACAGATTTCCATGGACTTCATTACCAAACTACCAAAAACTTCGAATGGTTGCGATACCATTTGGGTGATCGTGGACCGTCTCACGAAATCTGCTCATTTTCTGGCCATCAAGGAAACCGACAAGATGGAGCGTCTGACTCGCATCTACGTCAAAGAAATCATCTCGCGACACGGTGTACCTATCTCGATCATCTCGGATAGGGACAGCCGTTTTACTTCTAACTTTTGGCAATCATTACAGAAATCTCTTGGTACTCGTCTGGATATGAGTACTGCTTATCACCCGCAAACCGATGGCCAAAGCGAGCGAACTATTCAAACACTGGAGGATATGCTACGAGCCTGCGTAGTTGACTTCGGTACTTCTTGGGAAAATCACTTACCATTGTGCGAGTTCTCGTACAACAACAGTTACCATACCAGCATAAAGGCTGCACCCTTCGAGGCACTTTACGGGCGTAAATGCCGATCACCTATATGTTGGACTGAGTTAGGAGATTCCCAACTCACGGGTCCAGATATCATTCAAGAAACTACTGAGAAAATAGTTGGTATTCAAAACCGGTTAAAAGCCGCACGTGATCGTCAGAAAAGCTATGCTGACGTGAGACGCAAACACCTTGAGTTCCAGGTAGGGGACAAGGTACTTCTTAAAGTGGCACCGTGGAAGGGTGTCATTCGATTCGGGAAACGAGGCAAACTAAATCCTAGATACATCGGACCATTCGAAATCCTTGAACGGATTGGTCCAGTGGCATATCGCCTGCAACTTCCTGCTGAACTTAGCAGCGTACACAACACATTCCACATTTCTAACTTGAAGAAATGTCTGTCTGACGAGACGCTAATTATACCGCTCGACGAAATTCAAATCGATGATAAACTTCATTTTGTCGAGGAACCTATGGAAATCATGGACCGTGAGGTCAAGCGATTGAAACAGAGTCGTATTCCCATCGTAAAGGTCAGGTGGAATTCTAGGCGCGGCCCTGAGTTCACCTGGGAACGGGAAGACCAAATACGACAGAAATATCCACATCTCTTCCCAGATAACGCACCGTCCGTGCACTCAAGCTAATTTCGGGACGAAATTTCTTTAACAAGGGGAGAATGTAACACCTGCATAATTAGGATAATTAATTATGCCTAATTGTTTGTAACTAGTTGTAATTAGTATGTAATAGGACTAATTACAGGCTCTATTTGTATGTATATATAAGGTGAATTATATATATGTGTGTGTACTTACGCGATTTGGATAAATCGTGCGAATTAACCGGACGGAGTCCGACACAGTTTACTTGGGCGTTGGTGACAAAAATTTACTTAAATAATGGAAACGTATATTTTTATGTAAAATACGCAACCGAACGAGCATTATTTATATATTATCGCGACGACATTTTAACTAGCGCAATAAATGTTTTTATTATTAATTTCAGAGTATTTTTATTTAAATATTTCAGTTACATTTTTGAAATATAACGGTGGATAAATACTAAAAACAAAGGATTAAACGATTAGGACACGGAGTAAATACCGAGTTTTAGGGAGCATTTGCCCCTCCTTCCTCTTTTGGATCAGCCAAAACCCATCCCCACCCCAAATTCTCTTTTCATTTTCACCCAAACCAAAAACACACACACATCCAAACTCTCTCAACTCAAATCACAACCAAAATTTCGGAATCAAATCTCGACCACGAAAGTTACATATTCGGAATCACCAACACGAGTGGAACAAGAATATCAAGATCGTTTTCATCATCTCATCCTCCATTTAGCTCGATTTGCAAAAGTAAGAAATTTCTAAAATTTTAGATCTATTCAATTTGGTGTAATGTTTTGATGTTTTGATGTGTACACAACTTAGATATAACCTAATACATGAAGAATACACGATTTTATAGCTCAAAAATGGGTTAGATTTGCG
This sequence comes from Helichrysum umbraculigerum, assembly GCA_949592205.1. NCBI lineage: Eukaryota > Viridiplantae > Streptophyta > Magnoliopsida > Asterales > Asteraceae > Helichrysum > Helichrysum umbraculigerum. Next base: position 1,207,280 of record CATIUR010000001.1, read on the forward strand.
TTTTTGGTCGGAAAATCACGAAACCCGAAAGTTTCTGGACTGATGTTCATCTTTGCGACACAACGTTTGTGTCGCATACTATGTCGCATAAACCATGTTGTGTCGTATTTTATGTCGTACTCTATGTCGCATATTATGTCGTATTTTATACGACACAACCCTTATGTCGCTATTGAATTAGCATCGCAAGCTTTTGCGACACAACCACTGTGTCGCAGAGATCTTGTGTCGCATCCTTCATGCGACACAACCCTTGTGTCGCATATAAACCCTTGTGTCGCATATTATGTCGCAGAAAACAGAAAACTTGGAAATTTTAAAGGATTTTCACTATAGAAAAAGTCAAATTTTACTGTAGCAGTACTGTAGCAAATCTACTGTAGCAAAGTCAACATTTTAGAATTTTTGCTACAAACCGTCACCAACGGGCCAAACATGTTTTCCAACAAACAAACAATTACAAACATACGGACAAACACTGGATATACCAGTTGTGTACAACTAAACGAAACGTCTCGTGAGACGCATACTTACATAACTTCATATGATTAGGCATTTGAAGGTTACGGGTTCAGAGAACCTACTTGCTTTACTTACTACTTGCTAATTGCAACTGATTACTACAAGACTCAGGTGAGTCTTACGGCCCCACTTTTACTGTTTTATCTTATTGGGGGAGATACATGCTACTGATTTTCTTGAACACAAGTACTAAACGGTTTACTATACCAAACGAAATTGCATGAGTTTACTTACAAACAGAAGTCTCTCCATCATATATCGTTAGTTATGGACTTAAGCGCGAACACTAGTTAATGGATCCATTAGGGAAATGACCCTCCCCACCCGGGGCAGTAGCGCTGCCACGTACTGATTTACACGTAGAAACGGGTGACTAATTATTCGTTACTGATGCTTGCTCAATTACGAGCATGTCACGGGAGCAAACTTATTACTTACGGGTTAAGCTTCGATTATGAGCCTCATGGCAACGGTATAAACTTACTTATTTACATTTGCTGGATTGCAAATACTGATTTTACGATTGCTGGATTGCAATGGCTGATTTTACGCCTACGGGCATTACTAATGAAATCTCGTGTTCAAAGCCGATATTATTTACAAACCTGTGAGATTCACCAACCTTTTGGTTGACACTTTTTAGCATGCTTTCTCAGGTACCCGAATGGAGTAGGATTACTCCAGGATTTTAGCTAGAGTCGCATGATTTCAACACAACTGCATTAACGGAGATTCTTAGCATTATCTTTTGTATATTACGATTATGTAATAGAATCTCCCGCTACACGCGCGGACTCTAGGGAAACTACATTTTTGTATACGAAAACACTAAGTTTTCAAACAATATATCTATGGAATGTAACTAACTTACAAACGTTGCATATAGATGTCGTTTACTTTATCTTTGTGCTGTGATATTTGATTAGTAACACCCCAAACTATGCTTCCGCAAAACAGTGAATTTCGGGGGTGTTACAGACTAGCATTAGCCGAAGACAATGCTCGACAAGCCAGTAGACTTGCAAATACTGTGGATCGTCTCGTCGAAATGATGGAGCAGATTAACCTACGTTAAGACTAGCGTAGTCTTTGTTTTGTAAACTATCCTGTAATCTAGTAACTATCTAAGCACTACTATATAATTCAGTCGGATGTAACAATTCCCGACACCTTTTGTAATACATCCGTAGGATGTAACTTTTGAACTCGTATCATCTATCAAATATTTCTTGCTGTTTCGACTCATATTAATTGCCATAATCCTTTTTCATATTGATGTATGTATTACCATTTTTATTCATGTACATCTGAAATAAATGCAACTTTCTTACAAAATCTCATGTATCTTCATTTCTTTTATTGAAGAGTCATGCCGCCAAAGTCAAGACCTTATACTGACGCTCAGATCACTTCACTCATAACCCAGGCTGTTACTGAAGCCTTGGCTCGGAATACTCCACCAGGTTCCACAAGAAATAGCGATGCCGCTGAAACCTCTGCTGCTAAACCTTGTTCATACAAGGATTTTCAAAACTGCAAACCCTTGAGCTTCAAGGGAACCGAAGGAGCCATCGGACTTATCAGATGGTTCGAAAAGATGGAATCCGTTTTCCGCATCAGCAAATGTGCGGAGGACGACAAAGTCAAATTCTCCACCTGCACCCTCGAAGATGGTGCCCTTTCGTGGTGGAATTCCTATACCCAGTCTGTGGGTATTGATACCGCTTATCTACTCCCTTGGGAGGACCTGAAGAAAATGCTCACTGATGAGTATTGCCCGTCCGAACAACTTCACAAGCTGGACGAAGAGTTCTGGAACTTAAAAGTACAAGGAACTGATATCGTCGGATACACCACCCGATTCCAACAACTTACTGTTCTTCGCCCAGCTATGGCAGGTACTGGGCCCGACAAGATTAAGAAATACATCCGCGGCCTCCCGGAACCCGTCCGGGGAAATGTCGCCTCATCAAACCAAACCACTCTTCATGGTGCCATTCGGTTGGCCCATGAACTTCTAGCCATGAACGAGGACCCAGAACCACCCACTCCATCCTCCAACAACAATAAAATAAAATGGTCCGACAACCACAACAACCACCAAAACAAGAAACCTGAAACCATTAAAGCCTACACCTCCAATTCTGATGACAAGGGGGCGTACAAGGGAACTAAGCCCTATTGCTCAAAGTGCCAACGACACCACTTTGGTTCGTGTCCCTGTAGCAAGTGTAAGAGATTTGGACACTTGGCTAAGGACTGTAGATCAAACACCACTGACATCAACACCTCTGCACCAAAGACTTGTTATGGGTGCAACGGTACGGGGCATTTCAAGAAAGACTGCCCGAAGCTGAACAACAACAACAACAAGAACAACAACAATGCTCGAGGAAGAGCTTTTGTGCTGAAATCTGGGGAAGCCCGTCAAGACCCGAATGTGGTCACGGGTACGTTTCTTCTCAACAACTTGACTGCATCTGTATTATTTGATACTGGTGCTGATAAGAGCTTTATTTCTGATGAGTTTTATCCACTACTTGACACCACGCCTATTGCTTTAGATTCTAAGTACACTGTAGAATTGGCAAACGGAAAACTTGTTGAGGCTGACAGTGTGATACCTAATTGCACTTTGAACCTAGCTAACGAGCTCTTTTCCATTGACTTGATACCTGTCGAAATCGGCAGCTTTGACATCATCGTCGGTATGGATTGGTTGTCCAAGCACCGAGCTGAAATCGTCTGTTTTGAGAAAATTGTACGCATTCCTCTCGTCACCGGTGGAACTTTGAGCATACAAGGGGAGACCGGTGGGACGAGAATAAACATTATTTTTGCATGAAAACCCGAAAATACTTGAGAAAAGGGTACCAGGCAATCCTCGCACACGTTATGGAGAAAAAGTCGGTGGAGAAGCGACTTGAGGATGTGCCTATTGTTCGAGACTTCCCGGAAGTCTTTCCTGAAGACTTGCCTGGCCTTCCGCCACCTAGACAAGTCGAATTCTCTATTGATCTTGTGCCCGGCGCAGCACCCGTGGCACGAGCCCCTTACCGACTGGCCCCATCCGAACTTCAGGAGTTGTCTACTCAGTTACAGGAACTCCTGGACAAGGGATTTATTCGACCAAGTTCCTCACCTTGGGGAGCTCCGGTCCTGTTTGTGAAAAAGAAAGACGGTTCTTTCCGCATGTGCATCGACTACAGTGAGCTCAACAAATTAACTGTCAAGAACCGTTACCCACTTCCTCGCATCGATGACCTGTTTGACCAACTTCAAGGGTTGAGTTTTTACTCAAAGATCGATCTACGGTCTGGTTACCATCAACTCCGAGTTCGTGATGAAGATATTCCTAAAACAGCTTTCCGAACTCGCTACGGGCATTATGAATTCCAAGTGATGCCGTTCGGCTTAACCAACGCACCGGCTGTATTCATGGACCTTATGAATCGGGTGTGCAAACCTTACCTTGACAAGTTTGTTATCGTCTTTATCGATGACATCTTGATTTACTCGCGCACTGAACAAGAACACGCGCAACACCTGAAAACTATCCTGGAGCTGCTCAAACACGAAGAGTTATACGCCAAATTCTCTAAGTGTGAGTTCTGGATGCAAACCGTTCAATTCCTTGGACACGTCATTGACAATCAAGGGATTCATGTCGATCCTTCAAAAATCGAGGCTATCAAATGTTGGCAAGCACCTACAACACCAACCGAGGTACGCCAATTCTTAGGACTCGCCGGATACTACAGGCGGTTCATTGAGAATTTTTCGAAAATAGCCCTACCTCTCACTGCACTGACTCAAAAAGAAAAGAAGTTCGATTGGACTGACAAACAGGAGTCAGCTTTCCAGCTACTAAAACAGAAACTTTGCAGTGCACCTATCCTATCCTTACCCGAAGGTAACGACGACTTCGTGGTATACTGTGATGCTTCACACCAAGGTCTTGGTTGCGTGTTGATGCAACGAGACAAGGTCATCGCTTACGCCTCTCGACAACTCAAGGTCCACGAAAAGAATTACACAACTCATGACCTAGAGTTGGGGGCTGTTGTATTCGCTCTGAAAATCTGGAGGCATTACTTATACGGTACCAAGTGTACAATCTTTACCGACCATAAAAGTCTCCAACATATCTTCGATCAAAAGGATCTCAACATGAGGCAACGTCGATGGGTCGAGTTGCTCACTGATTACGATTGCGAAATTCGCTATCATCCAGGCAAGGCGAATGTTGTCGCCGATGCTTTAAGCCGAAAAGAACGAGTGAAACCACTTCGAGTTCGAGCTCTCAGTATGACCATTCACAACGACCTCATCAATCAAACTCTCGCCGCTCAACTCGAAGCACTCAAACCAGAAAACTTGATAAACGAGGCCTTGCGGGGCATGGACAAACAATTTGAAACCAAACCTAACGGGGCCAAATACTTCTCGAATCGAATCTGGTTACCAAGTTTTGGGAACCTTCGAGACTTGGTAATGAATGAAGCTCACAAGTCTAAATACTCTATACACCCCGGTGCCGACAAAATGTATCACGGCATCAAGGAAATGTACTGGTGGCCCAACATGAAATCTGACATTGCAACCTATGTTGGCAAGTGTCTTACTTGTTCCAAAGTGAAAGCTGAACACCAGAAACCTTCCGGTTTGCTACAACAACCTGAAATACCACAATGGAAATGGGAGCAGATCACCATGGATTTCATTACTAAACTCCCGAAAACTTCTAGCGGTTGCGATACCATTTGGGTGATCGTCGACCGACTCACTAAATCTGCTCATTTCCTAGCCATCAAGGAAACTGATAAGATGGAACGTTTGACACGGATTTACCTGAAAGAGATCGTGTCAAGACACGGCGTGCCCATCTCAATCATCTCCGACCGAGACGCTCGGTTTACTTCTCGCTTCTGGCAATCACTGCAGAAATCACTTGGTACTCGTCTGGATATGAGTACGGCTTACCATCCTCAAACCGATGGTCAGAGCGAACGAACCATACAAACACTGGAAGACATGCTACGAGCCTGCGTAGTTGATTTCGGTAAAAACTGGGAAAATCACTTGCCGTTGTGCGAGTTCTCGTACAACAACAGTTATCACACCAGCATAAAGGCTGCACCCTTTGAGGCACTGTACGGTCGTAAGTGCCGGTCACCTATCTGTTGGACTGAGGTGGGGGATACACAACTCACCGGTCCAGAAATCATACATGAAACAACTGAAAAGATCGTCGGTATTCAAAACCGATTAAAAGCCGCGCGTGATCGTCAGAAAAGCTATGCTGACGTGAGACGCAAACACCTCGAATTCCAGGTTGGAGATCGAGTACTTCTGAAAATCTCACCCTGGAAAGGTGTCATTCGATTCGGAAAACGAGGCAAATTAAATCCTAGATACATCGGACCATTCGAAATCCTTGAAAAGATTGGTCCAGTGGCATACCGCCTGCAACTTCCTGCTGAGCTTAGCAGCGTTCACAATACATTCCACATTTCTAATCTGAAGAAATGTCTGTCTGACGAGACACTGATTATACCGCTCGACGAAATTCAGATCGATGATAAACTTCATTTTGTCGAGGAACCTATGGAAATCATGGACCGCGAGGTCAAACAACTAAAACAGAGTCGTATTCCCATCGTTAAAGTCAGGTGGAATTCTAGACGTGGTCCTGAATTCACCTGGGAACGGGAAGACCAAATGCGACAGAAATACCCACATCTCTTCCCAGACAACGCACCGACTGTGCAATTGAGTTAATTTCGGGACGAAATTCTTTTAACAAGGGGAGAATGTAACAACAGGCAAATTAGGACTAGAATTAGTGCCTAATTCTTTGTAAATACATGTAATTAGTTCTGTGTTAGGCTAATTTATGTATCGAATTATATGTTGGTAAATATATGCAACTTTGCGATTTGGCTTAAATCGTACGCAACTTAATTAGAATGAAATTCTAATCGGTTAATACGGACGTTGGTGAACAAATGTTTATAAACTAAGATAACGCAATTGTGACCGAAACACTATTTTATAGTAATTGGAAATTATCTTTTATTACTCGATTAAAACGTACACGAATTAAAAACTAAAGTGATTAAAATTTAATTTAATCTATTGAAGATTTAAGGAAATAATTTAAATAAATTATTTAACAAGAATTGCGATTTTATAAATATAATTAAACGCGTAAAATAAATATTTAACGCTTAAACGACGGAGAAAACGAACACCGCACGGAGCACAACGCGTGGACTGAAAAGTGGGGGCTTTCATCAAAACCCCCAACTCTTCTTTTTCTTTCTCATTTCACACATCCCTCTCTCTCTCTCTTCTTTTTCCTTTCTTTCTTTTTCTCTCAAACTTTCATCCACCACCATCACCAATATTCGCAAAATACTACGTCGAAACGAGCTTGGATCACACCTCTCCTTTGGAACAAAAGAATCACCACGCGACGATCTATCATCCTATCTTTTCGGATTTTCAATCCGACACTTTGTAAGTTTCCGACAAATCCCGACATCTCTCGTTTTTGATCATTTTTACTAGTTTATGGTTTAAATAGGCTTAATATGTTCATATGAGGGTTGGGTAAAAGAATCGGACCAAACGGAAACCCGAAAACATGTTTTTGGCTCGAAATCCGTCGATCAGCCAATAGTGTCGCATAGATGAACCCAGATATGCATCACTTATAGCGACACTTCCTTAGTGCCGCTATACTATCTACCCGACACTACTTAAGTGTCGCCCTAGGTCCGATACCGACACTTCTTAAGTGTCGCCTGTTACCTCTTGTGATCCTTACCCGTCACTACGATAGTGACGCCCATACTTATATTACCGACACTTCCTTAGTGCCGCTAGACTTCATCATCCGATACTTTATACCGACACTAGCTAAGTGACGCCCTTATCCATATACCGGCACTTAACACCGACACTCCCATAGTGCCGCCTTACTATTTTACCCGACACTTCTTTAGTGTCGCTATACTACCCGTCACTCTCTAAGTGACGCCCAAAACCTGGAAATATCTACTTTATACGACACTGTCTTAGTGCCGCATAACCAACCTAAGTGACGCTATGAAGTGTCGCATAAAACAGCAGCTTTCCAACTCTTTTTACACTAAGTGTCGAACTTATACAACTTCTAATACTTATACCATACGACTTAACAAACATCATGGAACGTACTTTCTACTACAACCGCACTAAATTACGTTATAAATGATAAACTTTAATTGTAACAAATTCACCAACGGGCCGTATGTCTTTTGATACAAACGCGAACAAACCAACATTTAAACACAACGGGTTGTATGAACAACTAGCCTAGATGGTCTTGCGAGACATCTACTTACTTAACCTTATGTGTTTAGGCACTAGAAGGTTACGGGTTCGGAGAACCTACTTGATTTACTACTACTTGCTATTTACCACTACTCGACTCAGGTGAGTCTTACAGCCCCACTTTTACTGTTTTATACTTTGGGGTGAGATACTTAGCAACTATTTTACGTATGAACACAATGTACTGAACTGAAAACATTACTGATTACAAACAAACGCATGAGTTACTTTTATCCACTGAAAGCCTCCTTATCGTAAGTTGTTAGTTATGGACTTAAGCGCGATTACTAATAGATGGATCCATTTGGGACTGACAATCCCTGTCTGGGGTGGTAGCGCCACCACGTACTGATTTACACGTAGAAACAGACATATTAGTATTTGTTACATATGAGTGTGCGGATAGCACTCACGGGGGTACGTGATATATTCACACTACACGGTTAAGCTTCAACTTATGAGCTCATGGCACTGTACTGATTAACTGATTTACTTACTTTGCTTGATAGCAATACGGGTACATACTTGTGGTTCATAACACCTACTTATTACTAAACCTGTGAGATTCACCAACCTTTTTGGTTGACACTTTTTAGCTTTGTATCTCAGGTACACTTACGGAGTAGGATTACTCCAGGATTACTAGCTAGAGTCGCATGATTTACAAACTGCATTTAACGGAGATTTTTTGGCATTATCTTTTGTAACTATGGTGATGTAATAGAATCTCTCGCTATACGCGTGGACTCTAGGGAATTACATTTTGTATACGAAAACCTACGGTTTTCAAACGATTATTAATTATGAAATGTAACTATTTTACAAACGTCTCATTTAGAGGTCGTTTACTATTAAGCTTGTGCTTTGTATATTGATTAGTAACACCCAATGTATGCTTCCGCAAACCGTTAAATTTGGGGGTGTTACATACAGCAACTACCACTGCCAGAGCTCTAGAAGTGCTTGTTACAATAAGAGAGTCTACACAACCACCCAAACCTAAGTCTGATCTGCCAAAGATTGATTCAAAGGACAAAGGTAAGGGAAAATTGAAAGAAGAGAGAAAGATTAAGAAGGTTGTAGAGCCTCTAATTGATTTGGATGAGGCCAGGAGAGCTCAGGAGGAGCATGATGAGAGAATGTTAAGAATGGCAGTTGAGTCTAATAGAAAGGAAGGTCCTGATGTTGATGTTATACTGGAAGACTTGAGTATGGTAACCTTATCACAAAAGGCTGCACAGATGCTGAATGATATGGCTGCAAAAGGTCAAGGGTTGTCTGCTCAAAAGGTCCATGACATGATCAATAAAAAGGTTGGTAATGATGGTTTGGATCCAGGGTTTGCAAAGCTCAAACAAGCTGCTGAAGAAAAGGAAAAACTGAAAAGACAAGCTGAGCTTGAGAAGAAAAGAAACAAACCACCAACTGCAGCTCAGAGGAAAAAGAATTTACTCAGAATTCTTGGTGATAGATATGCACCAAGAAGTGTGCTTGAAGGATGGGATGTAGAGAAACTGGAAAGAGCTTATGAAAAATATCAGAATGAGGAAAAGGAAGATTTTGAGAAAAGGATTCAGAAAGACAAATTCATTAAGAAAAAGTTGGCTGAGGATAGAAAGAAAATTTCTGAGCAAGTGAGAAGAGAGGAGCAAGGGAGAATTGAAAAGAAAGAGCAAGAGGAAATAGAAGCCAAAGAAAGAGAGTTAAAAAGACTTTCTGATCAAAATATAAAGAGCAGATGGAATGGAGTTCTTGCTTCTGATAGTGTAGTTCCTGATTTAGAGAGAGATGCAGATGAGTTGAAGAAATATATCAAAGAAGTGAAGGATTATAAAGAAAATATTCACATCAATCATGATAGATCATCAAAGATAATTGAATGGAAAGGAATAAAATCAAAAGTTGCTGATGGTGATAAAGAACAGATCAAGATTGTTAGAGAGGATGGGAATGAGCAATACTTGGCATCTGTTGCTGATGTGCTTAAGAATGTGAATAGATTGGACATTCTAGATCTGTTAGAGCTAAACAGTCAAGGAGATAGGCAGGCTTCACTGGTGATTATGGAAAGAGAATTGGGAAGATGTCTGAATATGCTATTTGAGCCTGAGCCATTCATCAATTTGTTCTTAAATTGTATTGATGCTGTGAATACATGGAGACATTTTGTTAGAGCTGGAGTTCATATGATTCTATTCTGAAGTGGAATGTCAATCTACATGCTTGATGAAAGAAGATATGTTCTGGGAACTCAGACTCTAAGAAATGTGCTTGCATCTCAATTGAGGACTACAGTGATAACAGAAGGAGCATTTAATGCTTTATATATGGTGCTCAATCAGTTCCATAAAAGAATGGAGTTGGAAAGAATGAGAGAGGAGGAGAAAAGAAGAAAACAGAATCAAACTCAGAAAGATGAAAAGAAAGATGAAGAAACTTGATTCATTGCTGAGAATGATCAAGTTTAGGGGGAGATTGTTGAGACCTGAGATATTGTCATATCTGCTCAGAATACAAGTATGATTGCCGCTGTTAGAAGTTCACTACTGTTAGAGTTTTTGTATTGACAGTGCCACTGTCAATTAGTTTTAGTCTAACAGTGCCACTGTTGAACGTGTAACTTGTATTGTGTATATACTCAACCTCTGTTAGTAATATACGAGTACTAACCCTGTTAGTTATATAGACAACCACTGTTGGTTAGATATAGTCGGTTAGAGAGAATTATGGAATAGATTGTATTTCATAATAGTTTGATTCTGTAAAGGACTCTATATGTTATAAATAGAGATCCTGTAAAACCCTAGATTGATACGAGTCATTCTAGTTCTTAGCTTCAAGGTTGTAAACCCTAACACAATTGTGTGTTCGTATTATTGATAATAATATTGAAGCTTTTGGTATATATTATCTTTACAAGTTTATTCTTCAAGTTATTAATAAACTATTCCGCAAGCTTATTAATAATTAATCAAAGTAATACATACTAAGATCTCATACTGGGATCATCAACAAGAGAAGATTGGATCGAGGAAAAGAAGCTAAGAGAGTGAAGATAGGCAATATTGGATTGGAATAAGTGTAAATGAAGCTCGAATCGGAAAGAGAATGAAAGATGAGTTGAAAATGAAGAAAAGTGTAAAAGCTGAGTTTTCGGCTATGCGTTAGTATTTTGGCCATAACTTCTTCATACGAACTCCGATTGGGGTGATTCAACTTGGAGAATTTAGCTAACAAACAGGGCTACAACTTTCATTTTTTGGCCGTGGGCTATTTTTGCAATCCATACGGCGTATGGACATCCATACGGCGTATGGATTGGTCGGCCAAAATCCTTAAATTTTCACTTTGCCTCATTTTAACCCTAACTTCCACCATAAACCCTAAGTCGACTAAAGCTTGTTCCAGAGGCTTTTTGATGATGTTTTGGAGGCACAAGAAGGTAGAAAGCAAGAAGATTTGAAGCCCTTTCGATTGTTCAATCATTCTTTCGGTTTCTCGGTTCGAATTCGTTTCTATCTTTCATTTGATTATGATTTCTTGTATTTATTCGAATCTGATTATCTGTAATAGCATGATTGGCTAAGTATTTTGTGTATTTGCTTAGATAATAATACTTAAATGATGGATTGATTATTAAAAATGCGAATCGTATTGGATTTTATTCAAGTTTATGTGTTTATTCGTTGATCCTTGGTTATTGAATGAATATTGCTAATTACCTAACGTGGTTTTATGATTAATTGAGATTGAGTTCCTTTTGATCATAAGATTATTGATGATTGTTGGTTTTAATTGAGAATTATCACCGAATAGATTGAGTTTGACGGGTTAGGGATAATAATTGGTAATATTTATTGATGAACAAGATAACTAGAAATACTTATAGACTTTGTTGATTCAAGTTATGAGAATAAATCACATAAACGGTGTTGAATTAATATAAAACACGATTTGGTGGGCAACGTTAAATTGAACTGTTAACGGGTTGAAAACAACTTCATGTCTTTCTTAATTGTGTTAATTCAATGTATCTTGTAAGGAAAATTGATACATTTGTTATAGCACAATAAAATCCATACGTGAGCATTCTAAATAAATTGATTTCCAGATTTTAAGGAAAGTAATCTAAGCAAATGCATTTATTTTATCATTTGAATTAAATCTTTTATTTAAGTAATTATTTTGGTATTTCTTTATTTTATAATTAAGTTTTATTTAATAAATCATTTCTTATAATTGTTTATCAATTGTTCGATCGGAACTAAAACGCCCCCCAATATTCATTGTTTTCATTATTTGTATTAATTTCCAATTTATTTAATATTGACATCCGTTCCCTGTGTTCGACTCGGACTTACTGAGCTATACTATATATGATCAGGTATTCTTGCCTGTGTTGTGTGCAGTAAGTTAGGTATTTTCCATTTTAAAACTAAAGCCCCGTTTACACGACATCAATAAGCTTTGCTGTGTCATCAGATAAGAACGTTGAACTAATAGATGAAATCGAACAATACCGATCTGGCCGATGGGTTTCTGCTCCCGAAGGAACATGGAGAATATTTAGGCTCCCACTAGGAGAAATAAAACCAGTTGTTATACACTTGCAACTACATTTGGAAAATCACCAACCCTTAACTTTCAAAAAGAAAGATAGATTAATCAACGTTGTTAACAACCCGTTCCAAAGGAGAACCATGCTTACCGAATTCTTTGCTATGAACAGAGACGATGAGGTAGCACAAAGTCTAAATTTGACTTACACCGAATTTCCAGACCACTTTGTTTGGGTACAAAACAAAAAGTACTGGAAACATAGACACTCGGGTGATTCAGTAGGTTGTATTGTTACTGCAAATCCAAGTGAAGGCGAAAGGTACTACTTAAGGATACTACTCTCAAAAATACATCGTCCTAAATCCTTCAATGACCTAAAAACGTATAATGGTATCCGATTCAGTACCTACCGAGAATCAGCATTGGCTCGTGGATACCTGCTAGATGACAACAATCAACAATTATGCTTAGAGGAAGCATCTGTTTTTCATATGCCCTATGAACTCAGGCGACTATTTGCATCACTCTTGGTCCATTCATGTCCCAATAATCCACGTGATCTATGGCTATCTTACGAGAAGCACTTGCTAGAAGACATCTTAAGATCCAACCAAATGACACAAAGAGAAGCAAAGAAAATCGCATTCCAACAAATCAATGGATTCTTGGAATCGATGGATCAAAACATTCATGAATATGATCTCGTCGCTGAAGATTTCTCAAACACTGATCTACAAGACCAAACAAGAGAAATAAGGGCAGAGAAAAACATCGTTGTCTCAGAACAAGACTTAAACGCAATCCACACTCTTAATGAGAAACAAAAATGGCATTTGAAACCATAATTCAGAAAGTATATTCAAACAAAGGTGGTGCTTACTTTGTTGATGGCCCAGGTGGTACAGGAAAAACATTTATGTACAGAGCTCTCTTGGCCAAAGTTAGATCAGAAGGACATGTTGCACTAGCAACAGCAACATCGGACATTGCTGCATCAATACTCCCAGGAGGCAGAACCGCTCACTCAAGGTTCAAAATACCCCTAGACACGACAGAAGGCGCAGTTTGTAAAGTCAGCAAACAAAGCTCTTTAGCAACTCTAATCAAAGATGCCAAACTCATCATATGGGACGGAAAAAAAAACAGCTATAGAATCTCTAAACGATCTTCTCCAAGACCTTTTAGACTCAACAGAATTCTTTGGACGCAAAGTAGTAGTACTTGGAGGAGATTTCAGACAAACACTTCCAGTAGTGCGTAAAGGAACTAAAACACAAACAATAGCTGCCTGCCTAACCAACTCTCCATTATGGCCATTTCTACACAAACTACACTTGGAGGAAAATATGAGAGCTTTGTTAGATCCCGCCTTCACTGAGTTTCTTCTCAAAGTAGGTAACGGAAAAGATACCTTACATGACGACCTTATAGACATTCCTACCTCAATGCTCATCCAAACAAACTCAAAACAAAACCCCTTGAACGCACTCATCGAATCTGTATACCCAAACAGCCAACTACACCCAACAACCACAAAATGTGCTTCAAATCGTGCCATCCTGACAACAAAAAATAACTATGTCGGTGAGATAAATGACATAATGATAAAAAAAGTTCCTAGGCGAAGAGACAGAATACACAAGCTCTGATGAAACTCTAGATCCGAGTGACCAAATGTAACACCCCCAAATTTGATGATTTGCGGAAGCATAGTTTGGGGTGTTACTAATCAAATATCACAGCACAAAGATAAAGCAAACGACATCTATATGCAACGTTTGTAAATTAGTTACATTCCATAGATATAATGTTTGAAAACTTAGTGTTTTCGTATACAAAATGTAGTTTCCCCTAGAGTCCACGCGTATAGCGGGAGATTCTATTACATAATCGTAATATACAAAAGATAATGCTAAGAATCTCCGTTAATGCAGTTGTGTTGAAATTATGCGACTCTAGCTAAATCCCGGAGTAATCCTACTCCATCCGGGTACCTGAGAAAACATACTAAAAGTGTCAACCAAAAGGTTGGTGAATCTCACAGGTTTGTAAGTAATATCAGCTTTGAACACGAGATTTCATTAGTAATGCCCGTAGGCGTAAAATCAGCAATTGCAATCCAGCAATCGTAAAACCAGTATTTGCAATCCAGCAAATGTAATTAAATAAGTTTATACAGTTGCCATGAGGCTCATAATCGAAGCTTAACCCGTAAGTATTAAGTTTGCTCCCGTGACATGCTCGTAAATGAGCAAGCATCAGTAACGAATAAGTAGTAACCCGTTTCTACGTGTAAATCAGTACGTGGCAGCGCTACTGCCCCGGGCGGGGAGGGTCATTTCCCTAATGGATCCATTAACTAGTGTTCGCGCTTAAGTCCATAACTAACGATATATGATGGAGAGACTTCTGTAAATAGTAACAACTCATGCAATTCCGTTTGGTATAGTAAACAGTTTTAGTACTTGTGTTCAAAGAAAAGTAGTAGCATGTTTGTAACACCCCCGAAATTCACTGTTTTGCGGAAGCATAGTTTGGGGTGTTACTAATCAAATATCATAGCACAAAGATAAAGTAAACGACCTTTATATGCAACGTTTGTAAATTAGTTACATTCCATAGATATATTGTTTGAAAACTTAGTGTTTTCGTATACAAAAATGTAGTTTCCCTAGAGTCCGCGCGTGTAGCGGGAGATTCTATTACATAATCAAAATATACAAAAGATAATGCTAAGAATCTCCGTTAATGCAGTTGTGTTGAAATCATGCGACTCTAGCTAAAATCCTGGAGTAATCCTACTCCATCCGGGTACCTGAGAAAACATGCTAAAAAGTGTCAACCAAAAGGTTGGTGAATCTCACAGGTTTGTAAGTAATATCGGCTTTGGACACGAGATTTCATTAGTAATGCCCGTAGGCGTAAAATCAGCCATTGCAATCCAGCAATCGTAAAATCAGTATTTGCAATCCAGCAAATGAAAATAAGTAAGTTTATACCGTTGCCATGAGGCTCATAATCGAAGCTTAACCCGTAAGTAATATGTTTGCTCCCGTGACATGCTCGTAAGTGAGCAAGCATCCGTAACGAATAAGTTGTCACCCGTTTATACGTGTAAATCGGTACGTGGCAGCGCTACTGCCCCGGGTGGGGAGGGTCATTTCCCTAATGGATCCATTAACTACTGTTCGCGCTTAAGTCCATAACTAACGATATATGATGGAGAGACTTCAGTAAATAGTAACTAACTCATGCAATTCCGTTTGGTATAGAAATCAGTTTAGTACTTTGTGTTTAGGAAAAATAAGTAGCATGTATCTCCCCCAATAAGATAAAACAGTAAAAGTGGGGCCGTAAGACTCACCTGAGTCTTTGCAAGTACGTTTATATCAATAAACGAGTAAGTAATATCAACCGTAGGTTCTCCGAACCCGTAACCTTCAAATGCCTAAACATATAAAGTTAAGTAAGTAGATGTCTCGCAAGACCATCTAGGCTAGTTGTTTACACAACTCATTATGTCCAAGTGTTTGTTTAGTAACCCGTTTGTAGTTTGAAAACAAATATGGCCCGTTGGTGACGGTTTGTAATAATGATTCAAAGTGTTATCATTATATGTATCGTTGAATCAGGTCTCGTTATTTGTAAGTGTTCAACACTTAGTGTGAAAAGTATTTACAACATTTAATGACGGGGGTCCGGGGGCAGCGCCCCTGGTAGCGGGGTCCAAGGGGCGGCAGCCCCTGGCGGGGTCCAAGGGGCAGAGCCCCTGGCTGGGGTCGAGCTGCCATGTCAGCTTGGAAAATTTTTATTTCTACTATATTACTTTGACGAAAAACGCATCTGGATCTGAATTTGGGTAAAATCAGGTGTTAAAATCTTGGTTCCGACACTTAGTAAAAATCTGTGTTTTTCTAGTTTCTGGTTTGTGCGACGTAGCATGCGACGTAGCATGCGACGTTGCAAGCGACGTAGGGTGCGACGTGGGCTTGTACGTCGCATGATGCGACCTTTGCAAATCAATGCGACGTAGGGGGTGGCGTCGCTAATGCGACGTTGAGATTTTTGTGCGACGTAGGTCGCGACGTCGCTAAGTGCGACGTTGGCCACTTAATGCGACGTTGGTAACGACATCGCTATGTGCGACGTTGTGAGGTGTATTGCGACGTTTTGAGCTACGTCGCAGATAGCCCAGCGTCTCTGCGACGTAGCGGTCTGATCGGAAATTGGTGGCCGGAAAATCGGTCGAAAAGCTTCCGTTAGGTCCAAATCTTTTACCCAACCCATTTTTGGACATTTTAAGCATATATAAACCATAAAAACGTAAAAATGAGTAAAAACGGAGAGTTTCGGGTTTTGTCGGAACTTACAAAATGTCGGATCGCAAATCCGAAAAGATGGAAAGGTAGATCGGGATGCCGTGGTTCTTTTATTCCAAAGGAGTGATATGATTCGGCGTCGTTTCGTGATGTTATTTTGTGATTTTGTAAGGTGGTGGTGGTTTTGTTAGTTGAGAGAAAAGAAAGGAAGAAAGAGAAAGAAAATGAGAAAATGAAAAGAAAAGAGAAGGAGGTGGGAGGTTAAGCCTCCCATTTTCAGTCCGCGCCTCCGCGCTCCGTGCGGTGTTCGTTTCCTCCGTCGTTTAAACGTTATATCAAGCAGTTATATTTTTAAAGAGTTGAGAAGGATATTTTAAATGAAATACCTTGAAATTAATTATAAAAACATTTGTCGAAGTATTAAAATTCTTAACTCGCGTTTAATACGTATTCGTTAAATTATTTAAAATGTCGTCGCGATATTATAAATAATGTTTGTTCGCTGTGTATTTTATATAATAAAATACGTTCTCATTATTTAGGTAAGTTTCTGTCACCAACGTCCAAGTAACTGTGTCGGACTCCGTCCGGTTAATTCGTACGATTAATCCAAATCGCGTAAGTACACACATATATATATAAATCACCTTATATATATACAAATAGAGTCTGCAATTAGTCCTATTACATACTAATTACAACTAGTTACAATTAATTAGGCATAATTAATTATCCTAATTTAGCAGGTGTTACATTCTCCCCTTGTTAAAGAAATTTCGTCCCGAAATTAGCTTGAGTGCACGGACGGTGCGTTGTCTGGGAAGAGATGTGGGTATTTCTGTCGCATTTGGTCTTCCCGTTCCCAGGTGAACTCAGGGCCGCGCCTAGAATTCCACCTGACTTTTACGATGGGAATACGACTCTGTTTCAATTGCTTGACCTCACGGTCCATGATTTCCATAGGTTCCTCGACAAAATGAAGTTTATCATCGATTTGAATTTCGTCGAGCGGTATAATCAGTGTCTCGTCAGACAGACATTTCTTCAAGTTAGAAATGTGGAATGTGTTGTGTACGCTGCTGAGTTCAGCAGGAAGTTGCAGGCGGTATGCCACTGGACCAATCCTTTCCAGGATTTCGAATGGTCCGATGTATCTAGGATTTAGTTTGCCTCATTTTCCGAATCGAATGACACCCTTCCACGGTGCCACTTTGAGGAGTACCTTGTCCCCTACCTGGAACTCAAGGTGTTTGCGTCTCACGTCAGCATAGCTTTTCTGACGATCACGTGCGGCTTTCAGCCGGTTTTGAATACCAATGATTTTCTCAGTAGTGATCGGCACTTACGTCCGTAAAGTGCCTCGGATAGGTGATCGGCACTTACGTCCGTAAAGTGCCTCGAAGGGTGCAGCCTTTATGCTGGTATGATAACTGTTGTTGTACGAGAACTCGCACAACGGTAAGTGATTTTCCCAAGAAGTACCGAAGTCAACTACGCAGGCTCGTAGCATATCCTCCAGTGTTTGAATAGTTCGCTCGCTTTGGCCATCGGTTTGCGGGTGATAAGCAGTACTCATATCCAGACGAGTACCAAGAGATTTCTGTAGTGATTACCAAAAGTTAGAAGTAAAACGGTTGTCCCTATCTGAGATGATCGAGATAGGTACCCCGTGTCGCGAGATGATTTCTTTGACGTAGATGCGAGTCAGACGCTCCATCTTGTCGGTTTCCTTGATGGCCAGAAAATGAGCAGATTTCGTGAGACGGTCCACGATCACCCAAATGGTATCGCAACCACTCGAAGTTTTTGGTAGTTTGGTAATGAAGTCCATGGAAATCTGTTCCCATTTCCATTGAGGAATTTCAGGTTGTTGGAGCAACCCCGAGGGTCTTTGGTGTTCGGCCTTGACTTTGGAACAGGTTAGGCATTTACTGACGTACAAGGCGATGTCAGCTTTCATGTTAGGCCACCAATACAACCCTTTGACATCGTGATACATCTTGTCAGAACCAGGATGTATAGAGTATCGAGATTTGTGAGTTTCAGCCATCACCAAATCTCGCAAGTTTCCGAATTTGGGTAACCACACCCGGTTAGAGAAGTTTCGAGTTCCATCGGGTTTGATTTCGAATTGTTTATCCAAGCCTCGCAAGGCTTCATTTTTCAAGTTTTCATCGTTGAGTGCTTCAAGTTGAGCGGTAAGGATTTGAGCAGGAAGCTCGTTACGAATTGTCATAGAAAGTGCTCGGACTCGAAGGGGTTTCACTCGTTCTTTTCGGCTTAAGGCGTCAGCAACTACGTTAGCCTTGCCCGGATGATATTTGATCTCGCAGTCGTAGTCACTAAGTAACTCAACCCAGCGACGTTGTCTCATGTTTAGATCTTTCTGATCGAATATGTGTTGGAGACTTTTGTGATCGGTAAAGATAGTGCTTTTCGTACCGTAGAGATAATGTCTCCAGATTTTCAATGCGAAGACCACAGCACCTAACTCGAGGTCGTGGGTCGTATAGTTTTTCTCGTGGATTTTCAGTTGTCGTGAGGCATAGGCAATGACTTTTTCCCGTTGCATCAACACACAACCAAGTCCTTGGTGTGAGGCGTCGCAGTAAACTACGAAATCGTCGGTGCCCTCGGGTAAGGACAAGATTGGTGCACTGCAAAGTTTGTTTTTCAATAGCTGGAAGGCTGACTCCTTTTTATCCGTCCAATCGAACTTCTTATCCTTCTGAGTTAGTGTGGTTAGGGGAACAGCTATTCTTGAAAAGTTTTCGATGAATCGGCGGTAATAACCAGCAAGACCTAAGAATTGTCTCACTTCGGTTGGAGTGGTCAGTGACTCCCAGCCCTTGATTGCTTCAATCTTGGCGGGATCAACATGAATTCCTTGGCTGTCAATCACGTGCCCGAGGAATTGAACGGTTCGAATCCAGAACTCACACTTAGAGAATTTGGCATATAACTCTTCGTGTTTCAGGAGTCCTAGAATGGTTTTCAGATGTTGAGCATGTTCCTGCTCGTTGCGAGAGTAAATCAAGATATCATCGATGAACACAATGACGAATTTGTCAAGATATGGTTTGCACACCCGATTCATAAGGTCCATGAATACGGCCGGTGCGTTGGTTAAACCGAATGGCATCACTTGGAATTCGTAATGCCCATAACGAGTTCGGAAAGCTGTCTTTGGAATATCATTGTCGCGAACTCGGAGTTGATGATAACCCGACCGTAGATCAATCTTTGAGTAAACACTCGATCCCTGGAGTTGGTCAAATAGATCATCGATTCTGGGAAGTGGATACCGATTCTTTATGGTTAGCTTATTCAGCTCTCGGTAATCGATACACATGCGGAAAGATCCATCTTTCTTTTTCACGAATAAGACCGGAGCTCCCCAAGGCGAGGAACTTGGTCGAATGAATCCTCTGTCCAGGAGTTCCTGTAGTTGGTTAGACAACTCCTGCATTTCGGATGGTGCTAAACGGTAAGGGGCTCGTGCCACGGGTGCAGCTCCGGGCACAAGTTCGATTTGAAATTCAACTTGTCTAGGTGGCGGAAGTCCGGGCAAGTCTTCAGGAAAGACTTCCGGGAAATCCCGCACGATCGGAACATCCTCAAGTCGCTTCTCCTCCGACTTCTTCTCCGTTACATGTGCGAGGATGGCTTGATACCCTTTTCGTAGATATTTTCTAGTTTTCAGACAGGAGACAATATTCAGAGTCCGTCTGCCGGTCTCCCCTTGTAGGACTAAGGTTCCACCGGAGACAAGAGGTATGCGAACGAGTTTGTCATGACAGATGATTTCAGCTCGGTGCTTGGATAACCAATCCATACTGACAATAATATCGAAGCTGCCGATCTCGACAGGGATTAAATCAATGGGAAACGTTTCGTTCGTGAGGTTAAGTGTACAGTTGTGTATGATACTATCAGTCTCAATCAGTTTGCCATTAGCTAATTCAACAATGTATTTAGTATCTAAGGCAGTGGGAGTTATATCAAGTAAAGGGCTAAATTTCTCAGAAATGAAGCTTCTATCGGCACCGGTATCAAATAACACAGAAGCAGTAAGGTCGTTGAGAAGAAACGTACCCGTCACGACGTTCGGGTCTTGTCTGGCTTCCCCAGCCTTGATAACGAATGCTCTACCGCGAGCAGGGTTATTGTTGTTTTTCAGCTTTGGGCAATCTTTCTTGAAATGCCCTGTATTTCCGCACCCAAAGCAGGCCTTTGGTGCATTAGTGTTGGGGGTAGGAATGTTCGTTCGGCAATCCTTGGCTAGATGCCCGAACCGTTTGCAGTTGGAGCAAGGGCAAGAACCGTCATGGTGGCGGTTGCATTTGGGACAGTAGGGTCTACTCCCGCTGTACCCTTTCTTCTCCGAAGTTCCAGATGAATAAGCCTTAATGTACTCAGGCTTTTTGTTGGAGGTTTGGTTGGATGAGTTGGGGTTTCCTTCCCACTTGCGTTTGTTGTTTGAAGATGGGGTTGAAGTTGTGCCACGGCGGACAGAATTTGCCGTTAGTTCATAGGCCATACGGATGGCGCTCTGAATAGTACCCGGTTTGGAAGAAGTTACCAGGTCTTGGAGTCTCTCAGGAAGACCATCAACAAATTTCTCGATCCTCTTGTACTCAGGATCAACCATGGTTGGGCACAGAAGTGCCAGTTGGTGGAAACGGTTGGTGTATCCGGTGATGTCATCACCCTGCATCTTGTGGTTCCAGAATTCCACTTCTAGTTGTTTCAATTCATCCCTGGGGCAATACTCGCCCCTCATCATCTTCTTCAACTCCTCCCACGGGAGTTGGTAAGCAGTAGCAACACTCACAGTCTGGGCATAAGTATTCCACCAGGTGAGTGCGGTGTCAGTAAAAGTACTAACGGAGAACTTAACCTTGTCTCCCTCCGCACAGTTGCAGATCAGAAATACAGACTCAACTTTCTCGATCCAGCGTACTAGACCGATAGCTCCCTCAGTACCTGCAAAGTTTAGGGGTTTGCAGTTCTGGAAGTCCTTGTAAGAACAAGGTTTAGCAGCAGAGGTCTCAGCGGCATCGCTGTTCCTCGTGGAATTTGGTGGAGTATTCCGAGCCAAGGCTTCAGTAACAGCCTGGGTTATAAGGGAGGTAATCTGGGCATCTGTGTATGGTCTTGTCTTTGGCGGCATGATTCTTCAATAAAAGAAATGAAAACACATGAGATTTTGTAGGAACTTGTAATTGTCACAGATGTACATGTATAAAAGCAGTAATACATAACATCATATGGAAAATGACAATTTATATGAGTTGAAATAACAAGGAATATTTGATGGATAATGCGAGTTCAAAGGTTACATCCTACAGAGATATTACAAGAGGTGTCGGGAATTGTTACATCCGACTAGTTTATAGAATAGCGCTAGATAGTCATTAGGTTACGAGATAGATTACAAGACAAAGACTACACTAGTCTTAATGTAGATTAATCTGTTCCATCAGCGCGACAAGACGGTCCACGGTTTCTGCTAGTCTGTTAGCTTGCCTGGCGTTGTCTTCCACCAAGGTCAGTCGTTGTGCTAGTGTTCGAGAGTGACCCTCGGTCTCCTGTGAACGCTGTTCACATTCCTCTAGTCGGTTTCGTACAAGTTCATCCGCACCTAATTCGGCGGTCATTGAATCCTGAATTATGCTTACAGAGAGGCCGGTATCTTCTTGTTCTTGCCGGAGTTGGGATATGTGATCAAGTGCTTGGCGAAGTAGGTAGGTCATTCGGTGTTGTTCCCGTTCGAGACTTTCGAGCCTTTGCTCTTGACGACGGAATTGGGTAGCCAACACTGGCAACGTGAGATGTGCTGATTCATGAGAGTTATGAACAGGATAGGGGCTGTTTCGAGGCGACCTTGTGTTCCTCCTGGCTACTCGTGGGTTCCGTGACCCGTGTGAGTGAGAGTGTGACGGATTAGTTGGTGTGTTTGCCATTCCTGTGGCAGAGTATAAGTAAGACGAGGCTAATATATATAAGTATATAATATCCAGCCTAGTGTCTAACACGCATCAAGTAATGGTCCGGTTCTCTCGTGGTCAGAGTCAACTAACGCATCCCCGTTTAACATAACCATTTCAGACCTCACATCATCTTTCCTTAATTGTACATAGTTGATCAGGCTATGTTAAATTAAAGTCGTATGATGTGATTCCTGAACCAATTATGCCTAATAAGGAAATACTGCCTAATGGTCATAGTCTAGGCCCACTAAATGTAACCTAGTTCACTATAACCTTAGGCTCTGATACCAATCTGTAACACCCCCGATATTCACTGTTTTGCGGAAGCATAGTTTGGGGTGTTACTAATCAAATATCATATCACAAAGATAAAGTAAACGACCTTTATATGCAACGTTTGTAAATTAGTTACATTCCATAGATATATTGTTTGAAAACTTAGTGTTTTCGTATACAAAAATGTAGTTTCCCTAGAGTCCGCGCGTGTAGCGGGAGATTCTATTACATAATCAAAATATACAAAAGATAATGCTAAGAATCTCCGTTAATGCAGTTGTGTTGAAATCATGCGACTCTAGCTAAATTCCTGGAGTAATCCTACTCCATCCGGGTACCTGAGAAAACATGCTAAAAAGTGTCAACCAAAAGGTTGGTGAATCTCACAGGTTTGTAAGTAATATCGGCTTTGAACACGAGATTTCATTAGTAATGCCCGTAGGCGTAAAATCAGCCATTGCAATCCAGCAATCGTAAAATCAGTATTTGCAATCCAGCAAATGAAAATAAGTAAGTTTATACCGTTGCCATGAGGCTCATAATCGAAGCTTAACCCGTAAGTAATATGTTTGCTCCCGTGACATGCTCGTAAGTGAGCAAGCATCCGTAACGAATAAGTTGTCACCCGTTTATACGTGTAAATCGGTACGTGGCAGCGCTACTGCCCCGGGTGGGGAGGGTCATTTCCCTAATGGATCCATTAACTACTGTTCGCGCTTAAGTCCATAACTAACGATATATGATGGAGAGACTTCAGTAAATAGTAACTAACTCATGCAATTCCGTTTGGTATAGAAATCAGTTTAGTACTTTGTGTTTAGGAAAAATAAGTAGCATGTATCTCCCCCAATAAGATAAAACAGTAAAAGTGGGGCCGTAAGACTCACCTGAGTCTTTGCAAGTACGTTTATATCAATAAACGAGTAAGTAATATCAACCGTAGGTTCTCCGAACCCGTAACCTTCAAATGCCTAAACATATAAAGTTAAGTAAGTAGATGTCTCGCAAGACCATCTAGGCTAGTTGTTTACACAACTCATTATGTCCAAGTGTTTGTTTAGTAATCCGTTTGTAGTTTGAAAACAAATATGGCCCGTTGGTGACGGTTTGTAATAATGATTCAAAGTGTTATCATTATATGTATCGTTGAATCAGGTCTCGTTATTTGTAAGTGTTCAACACTTAGTGTGAAAAGTATTTACAACATTTAATGACGGGGGTCCGGGGGCAGCGCCCCTGGTAGCGGGGTCCAAGGGGCGGCAGCCCCTGGCGGGGTCCAAGGGGCAGAGCCCCTGGCTGGGGTCGAGCTGCCATGTCAGCTTGGAAAATTTTTATTTCTACTATATTACTTTGACGAAAAACGCATCTGGATCTGAATTTGGGTAAAATCAGGTGTTAAAATCTTGGTTCCGACACTTAGTAAAAATCTGTGTTTTTCTAGTTTCTGGTTTGTGCGACGTAGCATGCGACGTAGCATGCGACGTTGCAAGCGACGTAGGGTGCGACGTGGGCTTGTACGTCGCATGATGCGACCTTCGCAAATCAATGCGACGTAGGGGGTGGCGTCGCTAATGCGACGTTGAGATTTTTGTGCGACGTAGGTCGCGACGTCGCTAAGTGCGACGTTGGCCACTTAATGCGACGTTGGTAACGACGTCGCTATGTGCGACGTTGTGAGGTGTATTGCGACGTTTTGAGCTACGTCGCAGATAGCCCAGCGTCTCTGCGACGTAGCGGTCTGATCGGAAATTGGTGGCCGGAAAATCGGTCGAAAAGCTTCCGTTAGGTCCAAATCTTTTACCCAACCCATTTTTGGACATTTTAAGCATATATAAACCATAAAAACGTAAAAATGAGTAAAAACGGAGAGTTTCGGGTTTTGTCGGAACTTACAAAATGTCGGATCGCAAATCCGAAAAGATGGAAAGGTAGATCGGGATGCCGTGGTTCTTTTATTCCAAAGGAGTGATATGATTCGGCGTCGTTTCGTGATGTTATTTTGTGATTTTGTAAGGTGGTGGTGGTTTTGTTAGTTGAGAGAAAAGAAAGGAAGAAAGAGAAAGAAAATGAGAAAATGAAAAGAAAAGAGAAGGAGGTGGGAGGTTAAGCCTCCCATTTTCAGTCCGCGCCTCCGCGCTCCGTGCGGTGTTCGTTTCCTCCGTCGTTTAAACGTTATATCAAGCAGTTATATTTTTAAAGAGTTGAGAAGGATATTTTAAATGAAATACCTTGAAATTAATTATAAAAACATTTGTCGAAGTATTAAAATTCTTAACTCGCGTTTAATACGTATTCGTTAAATTATTTAAAATGTCGTCGCGATATTATAAATAATGTTTGTTCGCTGTGTATTTTATATAATAAAATACGTTCTCATTATTTAGGTAAGTTTCTGTCACCAACGTCCAAGTAACTGTGTCGGACTCCGTCCGGTTAATTCGTACGATTAATCCAAATCGCGTAAGTACACACATATATATATAAATCACCTTATATATATACAAATAGAGTCTGCAATTAGTCCTATTACATACTAATTACAACTAGTTACAATTAATTAGGCATAATTAATTATCCTAATTTAGCAGGTGTTACAATGTTTCTCCCCCGATAAGATAAAACAGTAAAAGTGGGGCCGTAAGACTCACCTGAGTCGAGTAGTAAGCGGTGGAATTCAGTAAGTAGTGAGTAGGTTCTCCGAACCCGTAACCTTTAAATGCCTAAACATATAAAGTCAAGTAAGTAGATGTCTCGCAAGACCATCTAGTCTAGTTGTCTACACAACTCGTTATGTCCAAGTGTTTGTTTAGTAATCCGTTTGTAGTTTGAAAACAAGTATGGCCCGTTGGTGACGGTTTGTAATAAGGATTCAAAGTGTTATCATTATATGTATCGTTGAATCAGGTTTCGTTATTTGTAAGTGTTTGACACTTAGTGTGAAAAGTATTTACGACATCTAAACACGGGGGTCCGGGGGCAGAGCCCCTGGCTGGGGTCGAGCTGCCAGGTCAGCTTGGAAATTTTTTTTATTCCTACCACTTTCCTTTAGTGAAAACGTATCCGAAATCTGGATTTGGAGTAAAATTAGGTGGTAAAATCCTGGTTCCGACACTTAGTAAAATCTGAGTTTTCAGGGTTATGTTTTATGCGACGTCGCAAGCGACGTAAGGTGCGACGTGGGCGTGTGCGTCGCATTATGCGACCTTCGCAATTCAATGCGACGTAGGGTGTTGCGTCGCTAAGTGCGACGTTAGTTCGGTTTGCGACGTTAAAGTCTACGTCGCTACGTGCGACATCCGCAAGTTAATGCGACGTAATTGGGCTGCGTCGCTAGTGCGACGTTGAGATTTTTGTGCGACGTAGGTCGCGACGTCGCAGAGGCCCCTGGCCAGGTGCGACGTTGCGGTCTGATGGCCGGAAATTTAGTCGAAAACGAGTTTCACGGTTTCCGTTGGGTCCAAATCTTTTAGCCAACCCAAAAATGGACATAACAAGCCATTATAAACCATAAACAAGTAAAAATGATCAAAAACGAGAGATGTCGGGATTTGTCGGAAACTTACAAAGTGTCGGATTGAAAATCCGAAAAGATAGGATGGTAGATCGTGTTGCGGTGGTGCTTTTATTCCAAAGGGGCGAGGAAATCCGAGTGGGTTTAGTGGTAGTATTATGCAATTTTGAATGGTGGTGGTGGGTTTTCTTTTTAGAGAGAAAGAAAGAAAGAGAGAGAAGAGGGAAGCGGAGAATGAGAAAGAAAAAGGAAAATGGGGAGGTTTATCCTCCCATTTTTCAGTCCCCGCGATCGGGCTCCGTGCGGTGTTCGTTTTCTCCGTCATTTAAACGTTAAATATTTATTTTGCACATTAATTATCCATTTTTAATTACAAGTTTTGTTAAATAAGTTTTATCGAATTATTTTGTCAAATCTTTAAATGAATTATGTATTTTGTGTTTAAGTCGCGTTTATTACGTTTTGTTGTATTATTTAAAATGTCGTCGTGATAATATGTAAATAATGTCCGTTCAGTTGCGTATTTTATATAAAAATACGTTCTCATTATTTAAGTTAATTTCTGTCACCAACGTCCAAATAACTGTGTCGGACTCCGTCCGGTTAATTTGTACGATTCATCCAAATCGCATAAGTACACTCATATATATATAAATCACCTTATATATATATACAAATAGAGCCTGTAATTAGTCCTATTACATACTAATTACAACTAGTTACAAACAATTAGGCATAATTAATTATCCTAATTAGGCAGGTGTTACATTCTCCCCTTGTTAAAGAAATTTCATCCCGAAATTAGCTCGAGTGCACGGACGGTGCGTTATCTGGGAAGAGATGTGGGTATTTCTGTCGCATTTGGTCTTCCCTTTCCCAGGTGAACTCCGGGCCACGCCTAGAATTCCACCTGACTTTTACAATGGAAATACGACTCTGTTTCATTTGCTTGACCTCTCAGTCCATGATTTCCACAGGTTCCTCGACAAAATGAAGTTTATCATCGATTTGGATTTCGTCGAGCGGTATAATCAGTGTCTCGTCAGACAGACATTTCTTCAGGTTAGAAATGTGGAATGTGTTGTGAACGCTGCTAAGTTCAGTAGGAAGTTGCAGGCGGTATGCCACTTGACCAATCCTTTCAAGGATTTCGAATGGTCCGATGTATCTAGGATTTAGTTTGCCTCGCTTTCCGAATCGAATGACACCCTTCCACGGTGCCACTTTGAGAAGTACCTTGTCCCCTACCTGGAACTCAAGGTGTTTGCGTCTCACGTCAGCATAGCTTTTCTGACGATCACGTGCGGCTTTCAGCCGGTTTTGAATACCGATGATTTTCTCAGTAGTTTCATGAATAATATCTGGACCCGTGAGTTGGGAATCTCCTAACTCAGTCCAACAGATAGGTGATCGGCACTTACGCCCGTAAAGTGCCTCGAAGGGTGCAGCCTTTATGCTGGTATGGTAACTGTTATTGTACGAGAATTCGCACAACGGTAAGTGATTTTCCCAAGAAGTACCGAAGTCAACTACGCAGGCTCGTAACATATCTTCCAGTGTTTGAATAGTTCACTCGCTTTGGCCATCTGTTTGCGGGTGATAAGCAGTACTCATATCCAGACGAGTACCAAGAGATTTCTGTAGTGATTGCCAAAAGTTAGAAGTAAAACGGCTGTCCCTATCCGAGATGATCGAGATAGGTACACCGTGTCGCGAGATGATTTCTTTGACATAGATGCGAGTCAGACGCTCCATCTTGTCGGTTTCCTTGATGGCCAGAAAATGAGCAGATTTCGTGAGACGGTCCACGATCACCCAAATGGTATCGCAACCACTCGAAGTTTTCGGTAGTTTGGTAATGAAGTCCATGGAAATCTGTTCCCATTTCCATTGAGGAATTTCAGGTTGTTGGAGCAACCCCGAGGGTCTTTGGTGTTCGGCCTTGACTTTGGAACAGGTTAGGCATTTACTGACGTACAAGGCGATGTCAGCTTTCATGTTAGGCCACCAATACAACCCTTTGACGTCGTGATACATCTTGTCAGAACCAGGATGTATAGAGTATCGAGATTTGTGAGCTTCAGCCATCACCAAATCTCGCAAGTTTCCGAATTTGGGTAACCACCCCCGGTTAGAGAAGTATCGAGTTCCATCGGGTTTGATTTCGAATTGTTTATCCAAGCCTCGCAAGGCTTCATTTTTCAAGTTTTCATCGTTGATTGCTTCGAGTTGAGCGGTAAGGATTTGAGCAGGAAGCTCGTTACGAATTGTCATAGAAAGTGCTCGGACTCGAAGGGGTTTCACTCGTTCTTTTCGGCTTAAGGCATCGGCAACTACGTTAGCCTTGCCCGGATGGTATTTGATCTCGCTATCGTAGTCACTAAGTAACTCGACCCAGCGACGTTGCCTCATGTTTAGATCTTTCTGATCGAATATGTGTTGGAGACTTTTATGATCGGTAAAGATAGTGCTTTTCGTACCGTAGAGATAATGTCTCCAGATTTTCAATGCGAAGACCACAGCACCTAACTCAAGGTCGTGGGTTGTATAGTTTTTCTCGTGGATTTTCAGTTGTCGTGAGGCATAGGCAATGACTTTTTCCCGTTGCATTAGCACACAACCAAGTCCTTGGTGTGAGGCGTCGCAGTAAACTACGAAATCGTCGGTGCCCTCGGGTAAGGACAAAATTGGTGCACTGCAAAGTTTGTTTTTCAACAGCTGGAAGGCTGACTCTTGTTTATCAGTCCAATCGAACTTCTTATCTTTCTGAGTCAGCGTGGTTAGGGGAACAACTATTCTTGAAAAGTTTTCGATGAATCGGCGGTAATAACCAGCAAGACCTAAGAATTGTCTCACTTCGGTTGGAGTGGTCGGTGACTCCCAGCCCTTGATTGCTTCAATCTTGGCGGGATCAACATGAATTCCTTGGCTGTCAATCACGTGCCCGAAGAATTGAACGGTTCGAATCCAGAACTCACACTTAGAGAATTTGGCATATAACTCTTCGTGTTTCAGAAGTCCTAGAATGGTTTTCAGATGTTGAGCATGTTCCTGCTCGTTGAGAGAGTAAATCAGAATATCGTCGATGAACACAATGACAAATTTGTCAAGATATGGTTTGCACACCCGATTCATAAGGTCCATGAATACGGCCGGTGCGTTGGTTAAACCGAATGGCATCACTTGGAATTCGTAATGCCCATAACGAGTTCGGAAAGCTGTCTTTGGGATATCATTGTCACGGACTCGGAGTTGATGATAACCCGACCGTAGATCAATCTTTGAGTAAACACTTGATCCCTGGAGTTGGTCAAATAGGTCATCGATTCTAGGAAGTGGGTACCGATTCTTTATGGTTAGCTTATTCAGCTCTCGGTAATCGATACACATGCGGAAAGATCCATCTTTCTTTTTCACGAATAAGACCGGAGCTCCCCAAGGCGAGGAACTTGGTCGAATGAATCATCTGTCCAGGAGTTCCTGTAGTTGGTTAGACAACTCCTGCATTTCGGATGGTGCTAAACGGTAAGGGGCTCGTGCCACGGGTGCAGCTCCGGGCACAAGTTCGATTTGAAATTCAACTTGTCTAGGTGGCGGAAGTCCGGGCAAGTCTTCAGGAAAGACTTCCGGGAAATCCCGCACGATTGGAACATCCTCAAGTCGCTGCTCCTCCGACTTCTTCTCCGTTACATGTGCGAGGATGGCTTGATACCCTTTTCGTAGATATTTTCTAGTTTTCAGACAGGATACAATATTCAGATTCCGTCTGCCGGTCTCCCCTTGTAGGACTAAGGTTCCACCGGAGACAAGAGGTATGCGAACGAGTTTGTCATGACAGATGATTTCAGCTCGGTGCTTGGACAACCAATCCATACCGACAATAATATCGAAGCTGCCGATCTCGACAGGGATTAAATCAATGGGAAACGTTTCATTCGTGAGGTTAAGTGTACAGTTGTGTATGATGCTATCAGTCTCAATCATTCTGCCGTTAGCTAATTCTACAATGTATTTAGTATCTAAGGCAGTGGGAGTAATATCAAGTAAAGGGCTAAACTTCTCAGAAATGAAGCTTCTATTGGCACCGGTATCAAATAACACAGAAGCAGTAAGGTCGTTGAGAAGGAACGTACCCGTCACGACGTTCGGGTCTTGTCTGGCTTCCCCAGCCTTGATAACGAATGATCTGCCGCGAGTAGGGTTGTTGTTGTTGTTTTTCAGCTTTGGGCAATCTTTCTTGAAATGCCCTGTATTTCCGCACCCAAAGCAGGCCTTTGGTGCATTGGTGTTGGGAGTAGGAATGTTCGTTCGGCAATCCTTGGCTAGATGCCCGAACCGTTTGCAGTTGGAGCAAGGGCAAGAACCGTCATGGTGGCGGTTGCATTTGGGACAGTAGGGTCTGCTCCCGCTGTACCCTTTCTTCTCCGAAGTTCCAGATGAATAAGCCTTAATGTACTCAGACTTTTTGTTGGAGGTTTGGTTGGATGAGTTGGGGTTTCCTTCCCACTTGCGTTTGTTGTTTGCAGATGGGGTTGAAGTTGTGCCACGGCGGACAGAATTTGCCGTTAGTTCATGGGCCATACGGATGGCGCTCTGAATAGTACCCGGTTTGGAAGAAGTTACCAGGTCTTGGAGTCTCTCAGGAAAACCATCAACAAATTTCTCGATCCTCTTGTACTCAGGATCGACCATGGTTGGGCACAGAAGTGCCAGTTGGTGGAAACGGTTTGTGTATCCGGTGATGTCATCACCCTGCATCTTGTGGTTCCAGAATTCCACTTCTAGTTGTTTCAATTCATCCCTGGGGCAATACTCGCCCCTCAACATCTTCTTCAACTCCTCCCACGGGAGTTTGTAAGCATTAGCAACACCCACAGTCTGGGCATATGTGTTCCACCAGGTGAGTGCGGTGTCAGTAAAAGTACTAACGGAGAACTTAACTTTGTCTCCCTCCGCACAGTTGCAGATCAGAAATACAGACTCAACTTTCTCGATCCAGCGTACTAGACCGATAGCTCCCTCAGTACCTGCAAAGTTTAGGGGTTTGCAGTTCTGGAAGTCCTTGTAAGAACAAGGTTTAGCAGCAGGGGTTTCAGCGGCATCGCTGTTCCTCATGGAACTTGGTGGAGTATTCCGAGCCAAGGCTTCAGTAACAGCCTGGGTTATAAGGGAGGTAATCTGGGCATCTGTGTATGGTCTTGTCTTTGGTGGCATGATTCTTCAATAAAATAAATGAAAATACATGAGATTTTGTAGGAACTTGTATTTGTCACAGATGTACATGTATAAAAGCAGTAATACATAACATCATATGGAAAATGACAATTTATATGAGTTGAAATAACAAGGAATATTTGATGGATAATGCGAGTTCAAAGGTTACATCCTACAGAGATATTACAAAAGGTGTCGGGAATTGTTACATCCGACTAGTTTATAGAGTAGTGCTAGGTAGTCAAAAGATTACGAGATAGATTACAAGACAAGGACTACACTAGTCTTCCTGTAGATTAATTTGTTCCATCAGCGCGACAAGGCGGTCCACGGTTTCTGCTAGTCTGTTGGTTTGCCTGGCGTTGTCTTCCACCAAGGCCAGTCGTTGTGTTAGTGCTCGAGAGTGATCCTCAGTCTCCTGTGAACGCTGTTCACATTCCTCTAGTCGGTTTCTTACAAGTTCATCCGCACCTAATTCGGCGGTCATGGAATCCTGAATTATGCTTACAGAGAGGTTGGTATCCTCTTGTTCTCGCTGGAGTTGGGATATGTGATCAAGTGCTCGGCGAAGCAAGTAGGTCATTCGGTGTTGTTCCCGTTCAAGACTTTCGAGTCTTTGTTCCTGACGGCGGAATTGGGTAGTCAATACCGGCATCGTGAGATGTGCCGGGTTTTGAGAGTTATGAGCAGGATAGGGGCTGGTTCGAGATGACCTCATGTTCCTCCTGGCTACTCGTGGGTTTTGTGACCCATGTGAGTGAGAGTGTGACGGATTAGGTGGTGTGTTTGCCATTCCTGTGGCAGAGTGTAAGTAAGACGAGGCGAATATATGTAAGTATATATTATTCAGCCTAGTGTCTAGCACGTATCAAGTAATGGTCCGGTTCTCTCGTGGTCAGAGTCAACTAACGTATCCCCGTTCAACATAATTATTTCAGACCTTACATCATCTTTCCTTAATTGTACATAGTTGATCAGGCTATGTTAAATTAAAGTCGTATGCTGTAATTCCTGAACCAGTCATGTCTAATAAAAGAATACTGCCTAACGGTCATAGTCTAGGCCCACTAAATGCAACCTAGTTCACTATAACCTTAGGCTCTGATACCAATCTGTAACACCCCCAAATTTGATGATTTGCGGAAGCATAGTTTGGGGTGTTACTAATCAAATATCACAGCACAAAGATAAAGCAAACGACATCTATATGCAACGTTTGTAAATTAGTTACATTCCATAGATATAATGTTTGAAAACTTAGTGTTTTCGTATACAAAATGTAGTTTCCCCTAGAGTCCACGCGTATAGCGGGAGATTCTATTACATAATCGTAATATACAAAAGATAATGCTAAGAATCTCCGTTAATGTAGTTGTGTTGAAATCATGCGACTCTAGCTAAATCCCGGAGTAATCCTACTCCATCCGGGTACCTGAGAAAACATGCTAAAAGTGTCAACCAAAAGGTTGGTGAATCTCACAGGTTTGTAAGTAATATCAGCTTTGAACACGAGATTTCATTAGTAATGCCCGTAGGCGTAAAATCAGCAATTGCAATCCAGCAATCGTAAAACCAGTATTTGCAATCCAGCAAATGTAATTAAATAAGTTTATACAGTTGCCATGAGGCTCATAATCGAAGCTTAACCCGTAAGTATTAAGTTTGCTCCCGTGACATGCTCGTAAATGAGCAAGCATCAGTAACGAATAAGTAGTCACCCGTTTCTACGTGTAAATCAGTACGTGGCAGCGCTACTGCCCCGGGCGGGGAGGGTCATTTCCCTAATGGATCCATTAACTAGTGTTCGCGCTTAAGTCCATAACTAACGATATATGATGGAGAGACTTCTGTAAATAGTAACAACTCATGCAATTCCGTTTGGTATAGTAAACAGTTTTAGTACTTGTGTTCAAAGAAAAGTAGTAGCATGTTTCTCCCCCGATAAGATAAAACAGTAAAAGTGGGGCCGTAAGACTCACCTGAGTCGAGTAGTAAGCGGTGGAATTCAGTAAGTAGTGAGTAGGTTCTCCGAACCCGTAACCTTTAAATGCCTAAATATATAAAGTCAAGTAAGTAGATGTCTCGCAAGACCATCTAGTCTAGTTGTCTACACAACTCGTTATGTCCAAGTGTTTGTTTAGTAATCCGTTTGTAGTTTGAAAACAAGTATGGCCCGTTGGTGACGGTTTGTAATAAGGATTCAAAGTGTTATCATTATATGTATCGTTGAATCAGGTTTCGTTATTTGTAAGTGTTTGACACTTAGTGTGAAAAGTATTTACGACATCTAAACACGGGGGTCCGGGGGCAGAGCCCCTGGCTGGGGTCGAGCTGCCAGGTCAGCTTGGAAATTTTTTTTATTCCTACCACTTTCCTTTAGTGAAAACGTATCCGAAATCTGGATTTGGAGTAAAATTAGGTGGTAAAATCCTGGTTCCGACACTTAGTAAAATCTGAGTTTTCAGGGTTCTGTTTTATGCGACGTCGCAAGCGACGTAAGGTGCGACGTGGGCGTGTGCGTCGCATTATGCGACCTTCGCAATTCAATGCGACGTAGGGTGTTGCGTCGCTAAGTGCGACGTTAGTTCGGTTTGCGACGTTAAAGTCTACGTCGCTACGTGCGACATCCGCAAGTTAATGCGACGTAATTGGGCTGCGTCGCTAGTGCGACGTTGAGATTTTTGTGCGACGTAGGTCGCGACGTCGCAGAGGCCCCTGGCCAGGTGCGACGTTACGGTCTGATGGCCGGAAATTTAGTCGAAAACGAGTTTCACGGTTTCCGTTGGGTCCAAATCTTTTACCCAACCCAAAAATGGACATAACAAGCCATTATAAACCATAAACAAGTAAAAATGATCAAAAACGAGAGATGTCGGGATTTGTCGGAAACTTACAAAGTGTCGGATTGAAAATCCGAAAAGATAGGATGGTAGATCGTGTTGCGGTGGTGCTTTTATTCCAAAGGGGCGAGGAAATCCGAGTGGGTTTAGTGGTAGTATTATGCAATTTTGAATGGTGGTGGTGGGTTTTCTTTTTAGAGAGAAAGAAAGAAAGAGAGAGAAGAGGGAAGTGGAGAATGAGAAAGAAAAAGGAAAATGGGGAGGTTTATCCTCCCATTTTTCAGTCCCCGCGATCGGGCTCCGTGCGGTGTTCGTTTTCTCCGTCATTTAAACGTTAAATATTTATTTTGCACATTAATTATCCATTTTTAATTACAAGTTTTGTTAAATAAGTTTTATCGAATTATTTTGTCAAATCTTTAAATGAATTATGTATTTTGTGTTTAAGTCGCGTCTATTACGTTTTGTTGTATTATTTAAAATGTCGTCGTGATAATATGTAAATAATGTCCGTTCAGTTACGTATTTTATATAAAAATACGTTCTCATTATTTAAGTTAATTTCTGTCACCAACGTCCAAATAACTGTGTCGGACTCCGTCCGGTTAATTTGTACGATTCATCCAAATCGCATAAGTACACTCATATATATATAAATCACCTTATATATATATACAAATAGAGCCTGTAATTAGTCCTATTACATACTAATTACAACTAGTTACAAACAATTAGGCATAATTAATTATCCTAATTAGGCAGGTGTTACACCAAACACAATACGAGGACTTTCTGCACTCACTAACTCCGAATGCCATGCCACCACATAAACTCATTCTCAAACCACATTCACCCATCATACTGCTGAGAAACTTAAATCCCATGGAAGGACTATGCAACGGAACCAGACTAATTTGCAAAGCATTGAAAAAGAATGTCATACATGCAGAGATTGCATTCGGAGACTTTGCCGGAAGACAAGCCTTTATCCATAGAATCCCACTACAACCTCCATCTGAATAACAATACACAGTCCCATTCAAGCGAATACAATTCCCAATCCGATTATGCTTTGCAATGACAATCAACAAAGCGCAAGGCCAAACACTTGATTTCGTAGGAATCTACCTTAAGGAGCCCGTTTTTTCGCACGGCCAATTATACGTCGTACTCTCACGTGCCAGGACAATCGAACACGCAAAAATCCTCATCAGAACACCTAATCCAGATGCTCCAAATGCTAAAACAACCAAGAACATCGTGTACCAAGAAGTATTGCAAAGCACCAACTACATAGAAAAGTACACTTCCACTATCTTACCTACACCTTTTATATACAAAACCTCTTGAAATATCTAACATATAAACTGCATTTTTGCAGCGAAAACAGACCTCGGCCTGCCAACAGCAGAAGCAGAGAGGATCAACAGAGAAATTAGCCTCACAGAGGAAGAACATGCTTCACACCCCCATCTCCCTTATATAAATGTTTATTTACAAATCCATGTATAACGTCGTCACCTTCTCTGATGTATTTATCAAGTTCATGATAATTTCAAGCAAACAAGAACCTCGGCTCAAACAACGACCCCACAACGCCCCAGGGCCCGGGCTGTGCGTCACACAGCCCATGAACCTACCTAGTACCTTTTAACAAGAGGATGTATACATTGTCGGGTAAGTGTGGTTGATCTTCAACCACTCTCACTCTTGTCCCGAGATAGGTAATGTACCCACAATATTTACTAATGTATGTGTTTGATAATTCTCACTTTGTACACATTTTCTTGGACATTATCGAGTTCTTTTATACTTGTAGAAATGCAATACCTTGAACTTTCGATACTTATTTATTTGTTTTTGCTTTTAAGTCCACTTGGAGGATTAACGAAGAAATGGTTAAGACCCTTGCTTTTGGAAGTAAAATGAAGAACAAAGAAGAAATGCTTAATTTGGCTTCTTGGAGGTACCAAGAGTATTTCCTGGAGGCGAGAAGTGTATCCAGGGAATTTTAGTACTGTTAGAGGCTCCAAGCACCAATCTTGGAGGCGAGAGGTCCTACTGAATATAAAAGGTCCCATATATCTCACTTAGGGTTTAGCCAACATTTGTGTGATGGTCATGGGAAATTTTGGAGAGCTTTTGGAGACATCCTAAGTGTTCTAAATGTAGCCTCGTGGATCTGGAAAAGGAATCAAACCCCAATCATTTGGAATAATCATTCGATTCAATTTGATCCTTTAACTACCCGTTAGGGATGATTCCTTGAATTTAATGCTTTGATTGATTGTGCCTTCATGAGTTGAGATTAATTTGTTTATTTATATTTATGAATCTTGAAGTTTGGATGTACCGTACATGGATTTAATCATATTGTATGTTAATTTTATGTTTAATCAAAAGAACCATGGATGATTTGTGTTTTAGTTTAGATTCAATTGATAGATGATTTTTGGATTAAGTGAAAACTTGTGTTTCTTAATCATTTGTATATAATCTATTCAGAAATCTATGATTGTGACTGGTTATTCCATCGAATACAAGGAATTGAATTAGAAGTAAAAGTTGGATTGTTTGTGAATAATATTAAGGGACACCTTGAGTAATTTTAAATCTTATGAAGGTAAGGCTATAGAATAAACTATAAAGTTACTTGAATTGACAATAGGTGATTAGCAACTATTGGTGTTTAGAGATATCATACACTAAGAATGGTTGATCGCTCAATTGATTTTGTGACAACAAAGTGATTGGTTTAGTTAATTGCATATGATTGGTCGAGTCTCATACTTAATCTCTTCATTGTGTCAAATGGAATTATATTTAAATAAACATATTTCATACTGAATTACCAATGTATGATTACTACTATCTTGTTTGCTTTATTTATTTATCGTTACAAATACTATTAACTGCATGTCGTTAAAATAAATGCACAACTATCAATCATTTTACTTGCTTTTAATAAAATTTAATGATTAGCTTAATCAATACGTAAAGTAAATACACATTGTCCTTGTGTGAACGCTACTCGAATTTACCAAAGCTATAATACTATTCGATTAGGTTTACTTGCCTATTTCTTTAATATTTTTAGGTATATTAATAACATGGCATATGCACATCATTGTTTTACTTGCAATTGTTGTTTTGATATCATCCTATTGCATATACACGTCATTGTTTTGCTTGTAATTGTTGATTTAGTATCATCTTATTCATACTTTTTTTACACGTATAACAATTCACTTAGTTTTGGTGGTGATGACATAACATCCATGTCGACTAAACTTGTCCATGTAAGATTGACTTATCTTTCTTCAGTATACATATACTTTGCGAAATTTTGCCTGCAAACACAATTATAACCGATGACTTCTTTGACGACCTCACTCTTCCACATCTACTTTTCGACGATAATATCTCTAAATTTTAAATAGATGAGAAATAGTTTAAAAAAAATTCCGAATTCCAATGAATCGAATTTTAAGACAATTTAGATTACATCATATCTTTTTATGTGGAAGGCTTGAAGTAAGAAAATGAAAAAGAAAACCACGATTAAAGTACTTACGTAATGTCTCAGGGTATAATTAGGGGTGTTTAAAAATAATAGTATTCAA
The DNA here is from genome assembly GCA_949592205.1 of Helichrysum umbraculigerum. NCBI lineage: Eukaryota > Viridiplantae > Streptophyta > Magnoliopsida > Asterales > Asteraceae > Helichrysum > Helichrysum umbraculigerum. Next base: position 1,245,518 of record CATIUR010000001.1, read on the forward strand.
AAACCATATATAAAAATATCAAAAATTCATATTGCCCGAAATTTGGATATCCTAATTTTCAGATTCGGATAGTAGATTTTAGATTTGTTGAATGTCTAGTATCCGAAATTTTCTTACTTTTTATGTTTTTCTTCACTTTTTAATAGTGGACTTTGACGTTGTGGAAGACAATTGTTTGCAAGCACATCAATAAAAGATTCAAATATTTCATTACTTGACTAAAAAAATTATAGAATAATTTTTAAATCAGCAATCTGAATATTAATAAAATTGTAAACATTCCATCCTATATGCCAAGGAATATGAATTCCCTTGTCCGATGGAATTCAAAGGATTCCAATGCCTTCCACTTCTGCGAAACAAACACAATGCGCTGGAATCTATATTCCATTCTGCCAACCAAACATGATATGGAATGGAACTCAGATTTCAACTCCTTCATATTCCTACGAAATCTCTAAATCAAATAGGACCTTAGGGAATGTTTGGTGCTGCTGAAAATGGTAATGGATTGGATAAATGTATGTGAATGAGAATAAAATTTAAACCCAATCTTTTAGATAGGGATGAGGTATGCTCATTTTTATGAATTTGATATCCGTTTTTTTAATCCAGTCACATAAGAGTACACAGAGTGGGCAAGGGCAAGCAACACCATCCAAGGATTTAAACGCCGGCGTTCATGATACTGGATCGGCGTTCAAGCCCGACGTTCACCGTCGATGTGCGAGAAACTAAACGCTGAGGCAAACGTGTTTTTGTTTATATATTCTTTTAGACTCCAACTACTTATATAAATATAAATAATGGAGCTAGAGTTTTTTCAATTGATTTCCAAATGGAAGAAGAAAGAACCTACAAGAAAATAAGCAGGAAGAAGAAGAAGGATGAACCGAGAAGACGAAGAACCGGCTAGGGTTTTTCATTTGATGAAAAGAAAAAAATATGGGTCAAGCCCATCTAAAAATTGGGCTAATTAATAACTTAATATTAACTACAAATTGGGCCAAGCTTTTTAAACATTTTACATACAAATGTTTTTTTTATTGTGTTATTTATATTTGTTTTATGTAATTTATTTTGTTTTGTTTTATTTTATTTGTTTTGTTTAATGTATTTTGTTTTGTTTTATTTATTTTGCAAAAATAAAATAATTAAATAGTCAACTGAACACTGAACTGAATACTGAACCTCAAGGTTAACCAATACCTCACTTTACAGCTTCAGTGTTCTTGTTCAGTGTTCAACTGAACACTGAGCACAGGGCAACGATTCGTTGTGCTCTGAAGCAAACATGTTGTATTAGAATGAAACCTATAGCGGCATATTCATTCCCATTACCATCAATTAAAAACACCCTTAACTACTATATTAGCCGATACATTTTCATCCCTGATAATGTCTCTTAAAGAAAGACAATAGGGAATAGTCTCATACTCTCCATGTATTTATTAGCTTCCTTTCAATAATCATTAAGCATTAATCGTTAATCTTAGCATGTTTTTAAAGGTGAAAAAACAAGAAAAAAAATATAGAAAAAAATTTCGGAACCAAGATGGTATGGGGGTACGAGCAACAATAAGGAATATTTCCACCACCTAACGGGATTTACTGAAAGGATACATGAAGGCAACTCACCACTCTTGGAATCCACCAAGAGATAGAGTCATAGAGAGTTATTAAGGTTAAGTTCACCACTCAATGGTACAAAAAGATCAAAGAGATACAGAACATAAGAAAACAAGATCAAAACTCACCTTAGTTTAACTTCAAATTACACTCTCTCCCCCTCCAAAACATGACTTAGAACATCACTCAAAGCATATGAAAAAATATATTTAATATAGGGTTAATTACATATCTCCCCTCCCTAACCACTACAAATATCATATATACCCAAAGTCATTTAAAAATTACATATATCCCCAAATCTTTAATTTAATTGTAATTAAAATCCAGAAAATCAATATTTATTAGGGTTTACCCTTATAATGACAATTATACCCCTAATCTTCTTCTAAAAGGAGGCAAACTCTCCCGCTTTTTTTCCATCATGCCGTGATCAGTTTCAGCATTCTTCCAAAGTTTTATATGCTTTTCAAGCACAAATGATTCATTCTCCACTCTACTAACAAAAACCTTAATCGGTAATAATATCATCTATATATTGTTTATGTTTATTTGAGTCCACTTGTTTTACCTTGTATAATTGTATGCTATTGGTGTGACACCCGTCAAATTAGGACTAGTGATTAGTGCCTAATCTTCTTTAATACATGTAATTAGTTCTATGTTATGCTAATTAATGTATCCATTAACCCGCGAATTTGCGGGCTATTGCATAATTTAAATATAAAAGTTATATTAGAGATTTATATGATAAAAATATAAAAGTTGTGTATCTATTGATATACGTGTTTTAAGTTTATCAAGTATAATGAAGTCATACTAATCGATACGTGTCTTTTTCGTTAATAATGTTACCCCGCATATTGTTAATGTCCAAGAAAATAAATTAACCGATAGGTATTACGTATTTTCTCTATCTATTTGGAAAATTTGTCGAACTGAATTGAAATAAATTGTTTGTGTACATTGTAATAAATGATTGTTGATTAATAATACATGTTCATATTTACGTCTAAATTAAACAGTTTTTCACATTTTAAAAACTGTCAATTAGTAATGTCTGTTTAGTATATGAAGGAAGATGTAAGATATTATTTGAATGATATGATTATATATGTGCAAACGGAATTGCCTTAATATAGAAAACAATTTGTGACCAAAAGAATGTTCAATTTTTCATCATCTAGAATGACCTCCGTTAATCACTTATTAGTGACATGAAAATATTATATGATGTGTGACACCCGACAAATTAGGACTTGTATTAGTACCTAATCACTTCGTTAATACATGAAATTAGTTATATGTTAGGCTAATTGTATGTATCATTATATATATTTTGTGAAATATATACACGTACGCGATTTGTTTAAATCGTGCATTTTCATATCGGATGGATTCCGATACATATTAATACGGACGTTGGTGAAACTTTTTAATAAATAACATAAATCTATTTGATAATTAAATAGTAGTTATTTACATTATATTATTATGTATTAATAATATACGAAACAATGTACGTTTTGTTTAAAACGTAACCGACCCAAATTAAACGCGCGAGACGCGCCCGACGAACGAAATAACCTCAAGTTATACTTTTATAACTCAAAACAAAGTATTTTGATAAAATACTTCCATTAAAAATATCGTAATTTAAATCGAAAACGAAGACGCAATCAAATAACGATACACAAATATTTTAACGTTTAAACGACCGAGTAAACGAACACCGCACGGAGCGCAACTTTGGGGAAACAAATTTGAAACACCCACACCATGGTGGGGCACACTTGGGCCGATTTTGACCAAGCCCCAAACAAGATCCACAAAATGTGGATCTTGTTTTCTTTCTTGTTGACTACAAGCCACCCCACCAACCCTCATTCAATCAATATTCATCTCTCTCTCTAAAACCCTCTTTTTCCCCCATCTAAAATCAGCTCCAAACCACCATCTTCACCACCATAATCTACCATCAAACCACCTTGGATCATCAAGAAGATTGAAGCAAAAGTGTTCACGACGACGCGAGCTACAATTCCATCTTTTCGGATTCTTCATACGATCATTGTAAGGATCCCGACACTTTCTAAAAGTATTTATATATGTTTACATACTTGTTAGCTAGCTCATACAACTTTATAATGTCCAAAATAAACCTTGAAAAACGTTTTTTTACAAAGTATATATATAAGTACATAAATCTGCCCAGAATTTTTGTCTCACAAAAACGTCCATATCTTGAGTTCTAGGATGAATCAACACATGAATCTTATACCGAAATCTCCGTATGGATTTCTCTACAAAAAGTTCTTCTTTGACCATTTCCATAAATGCACGTATTTTAGTATAGAAGCCGATTTATGGACTGAGGTCGTTTATCGGCCAAATCTAACCACTCTCCATTTCCATTTTTGTTTAAAATAGTAAATAAACTTATAAAAATACCATAAAGTGCATAAATAAACTAGACACTTAGAAGAATATGTGTGATTTTTGGTTAAGCCTGATTCGGACTAGAAGTTGGTTAAATCGAGAGACTTGTCGCGTTAAAATCTGGAAAACAAAAGTGTAAGGGCTGTTTTGGTAATTTTGTAAAAGTGACACTTCGGGTCAACCATAAAACGTAACGACGATTTTCTAAAACTTATTTAACATATTTAAGACTTCCCTAAAAGTTTCGAGTCAAACCGAACACGTTTGACCAAGTCAACGAAAACGAACACTTAAACGAAATCGGAAATCACACCTGCGACAATACCATTGTCGCATGAACAGTGTCCGAGAATACCCCATTGTCGCACAAGCCTTTCTGTCTGCGACAATACCGTTGTAGCATACCCTATTGTCGGAATCGATTATCGGATAATTAAGTATTTTCACCATTGTCGCATGAACAGTGTCTGAGAATACCACATTGTCGTAAACCTCATTATCGCATGAAATCACATTGTCACATATGCATTCTCAAAAATGTTATTGTTGAAAAACTAGTGTTTTGACATTGTTGGATAAATAGTAGTCGCTATTGTCTCATGAATAGTAATTCCTGACAATCCTTATTGTCTCATAAATAGTAGTCGCTATTGTCTCATGAATAGTAATTCCCGACAATCCTTATTGTCTCATAAATAGTAATCGCTATTGTCTCATAAATAGTGTCCAACCCCAACTTTGCATAATCGACTTTCCAACGGACAATATCATAATATACTTGATTTAACATCAATAACAAAAATACAATATTTGGAATAACTCGGAAACATATGACACAAATACTTTTATAAGTATACAACGAGACAAACATAATAATAATGCTTTTAATAATTATTATTACAAAACTCACCAACGGGCCGTACATTTTTTCAAAATACAAACAAACAACCAAATCATTTGGACATTACTAGTTGAATGAACAACTAGCATGGACGGTCTCTTGAGACGTCTACCTTATACTAATAACCTTGCGCGTTTTGAACACCCGGCAGGTTACCGTCTTCGGACACCACATCATATTTGTTTCACTGCATATCATCAGACTCAGGTGAGTCTCATAGCCCCGACTTTTACTGTTTTTACTCCCGGGGTGGGAATACTTGCTCAGATTTGTTTTACATATGAACACAAGTACAAAACTCAATATATTGACTGCATGAGTTTGTTTTCACTAATCATGAAGTCCTCCACCACATAGTTTGTTAATATGGATTAAGCTTGAATGTTAGTGTATGGTACCATATGGGATTGACAATCCCTGTCCGGGGTAGTCGCGCTACCATGACTGTGATGTCAAACGGGCACATTATCATTTGTTCACACGTGTGTTGATTAGGCACATGCAGGAGGCACCTCGCTCAGGTCCTTGAATGTGGATCCTGACACCCTCAGTTAAGCTCGAACTATGGGCTCATGGCAGTAATATACATATTTATTTGATTGATTTCAAACATGATTAAATCTTGTGGTTCATACAATATTATTTCAACATTACACCTGTGAGCTCACAAGCTTTTAGCTGACCATTTTAGCATGTATTATCAGGTACACAGCAGTAGTAGGACTGCTCAGGATTATCTAGCTCGAGTAGCATTCAGACAATCAGGAGATTCATATGCATTTCTATATTTTGTACAATTAGATATACCTTAGAATCTCTAACTTTTAGTTTGTGAGCTTTTGTAGACATTATATCATTGTAAAAGTTTATTTTATCAATGAAAGTGTAAAACGACGCATATAGAGTCGTTCATTATATATCTTGTGTGCTTTGATTATTGATTAGTCGCGCCCCGACCCGATTCGCTTCCGTAACCCGAATTTGAGGGTGCGACATGATGCATGTGGGATCTAAATATTTTCACATGTATTAATATAGCTTGTTAAGAAGCATAATATAAGATAAAGCAAGCGTTAACATTTTAAAACATTAACAAACATAAAAACCAGTGTGCTTTAATCAGCCGACTAATGATAAATTCCATTCGGTACAAGCTAGTCAATATTGTTATTGGCAACACATAGGGTGATAAACAGATAACCATCTACATGTCAATGTCAATTTCATAATCAATGAAAATGTCTCTTTAATTACAACATACTGATAATTTGTAACTAAAAGGTTTGCCAAATGTTGCCCACTGTAAGCCTCTTTGCTATCTTACAGTAATAAATTGATACATACCAAGATCATGCTTTTAGTCCCTTTGCTATGTTATGCTTTTATAATAAGTGCGAAAAAGTTCGCCAAATCGTAAAAGAAAACAATTCATACGATGATCTAAGTATAATGATGTATTATATACATGGTAACATTATAAGACATAATGACATATAATAATAATGATAGCTGATTAGAACATGTAATTAATTTGTACGAATTTGGGAACATAAATCTGCATGAATGAATTGTAAACTGTTGTGATGTTAATGACAAACATTGTTCATGTTGAAGTAACTTTATAGAATTAGAATTTATCTAATATATAAAACGATGCAGGTTAAACTAATAAGTAATTCAAAACCATTTCACTTGACCCGTTCATGTTACGACCTCTGACTACCTAACTGTTTATCGTACTACCTCCTCCTCCTCCTCCTCCTCCTCCTCCTCCTCCTCCTCCTCCTCCTCCTCTTCTTCTAAGTGTACAAAGAGATGATGAAACATAACATAAACTTCACCTTGGTATACAATTACAAGTTCGAATAGTCATCTTATGCTTATTTAATTCCCACCTTTTGCAAATTCAGTAGCTCTACAGAGTCAAATAATACCAAGTTGAAGCCAATCTTGTCAATGAGCTTGATACCTTTTTTGTGTATGATAATAAAAGCACATCAATCAAAAGATTTAACATTTAGACATTTAGTATCTTGAAATCTAGAATGCTTCACAACTTAAAACATCATATATAGTTTTGGTAAGATATTAATTAGCCAAAATTACAACTAACACTCTCAATGAGCAACTACATGCTTATGTCAGTCACACCTAAAACTAACTAAGCTAAAATTATGGTGCATAAGCTTTGATCAATCATACAGATTATATGTTGTAAAAATCTACAAAAATGTCTATACTCTCCATGACATAAAAGCATGTCGAAACAACCACATTACTTAGAGTACCAAACGATAGAATAATCAAAATAAAAGAAATAAAATTTTTGTTGCAAATCTTAAAGAAAAAAATTATACTGAAACAATAAAATCTCATTAACCTTTTCAAGTCGAACACTAATATCAAGTAGTTCAGTTTCACTAAAATCGCCACCTATTTCATATCTGGATAACTATCATGGACAAACTTGTAATGGATCAAACCTGATAATTAGGAGAAAAGATGATTCTGATAGTCAAGGATGAGATAGAGAAGACAAAGATGATTATGTCATTTTAGCAACCACCTCAACAAATCTTTATTTACTAATCACATTCTTTAAAATACTTATGTCCCATTGTAATACAGTAATATTGCTTTTGTAATCTCATTTAATGCATTATCTAGTAAAATTTAGTAATCACATTCTTTATATAGAGTAATATTGCTTTTGTAATCCCATTCAATGCATTATCTAGTAAAAATATAAATGTAATCAGTGCATTGAATGGACAAAAAGTGTTTCTGGGCCAACCTAAACAACTCATTGCAACCTCTACTGAAATTTGACGCGAACCCATGTTGACCCGTTAACCAGCCCATCCGCCCCACCATATTGCCACATGTAGTTGTCACACACAAAGAACGAATCCAAGAGTACTACAGACTATATATATGATTAGTGATGGATTCTTTACCGTTGACGAAACATGTAATCAGTGACGGATCCATGAACTTGTGGTGTGGGGGGTTCAAATAGCTGATAAAAAGGAAAGCAAAAGAATGCATATTAACTGCAACGTGATAGTTTACTAACACTCCAAAAGAGCATTAAAACATCAGCATTATGTAACCAACAACAACGTAAATATGTAGTATAACATAATCGTTACATCATCAAATTATATGATTATAAAGTCAAAGTGTTAATACACAAACTATCAATAACATGAAAACTGTGAACAATTCCTTAATTAAATACCGTTTTAAGAGTACCAACTTGCATAAGTTATACTATCTATATTGATGCGTGTGAAAGCGTCTAGTTTATTAATTTATAAAATGGAAATACCTTATATATACTTCTCACACAACCAGGCAAGAATACCCAATCGAATGTTAGTATAGACTTGGTAAGTACGAGTCAAACACAGGGAACAGATGTCAAATTAAATAAATTGGAAATTGATGCAAATAATGAAAGCAGTAAATATTGGGGGGCGTTTTAGTTCCGATCGAACAATTGATAAACAATTATAAGAAATGATTTATTAAATAAAACTTAATTATAAAATAAAGAAATACCAAAATAATTACTTAAATAAAAGATTTAATTCAAATGATAAAAGAAATGCATTTACTTAGATTACTTTCCTTAAAATCTGGAAATCACTTTATTTAGAATGCTCACGTATGGATTTTATTGTGCTATAACAAATGTATCAATTTTTCTTACAAGATAAATTGAATTAACACAATTAAGAAAGACATGAAGTTGTTTTCAACCCGCTAACAGTTCAATTTAACGTTGCCCACCTAATTGTGTTTTATATTAATTCAACACCGTTTATGTGATTTATTCTCATAACTTGAATCAACAAAGTCTATAACTATTTCTAGTTATCTTGTTCATCAATAAATATTACCAATTATTATCCCTAACCCGTCAAACTCAATCTATTCGGTGATAATTCTCAATTAAAACCAACAATCATCAATAATCTTATGATCAAAAGGAACTCAATCTCTATTAATCATAAAACCACGTTAGGTAATTAGCAATATTCATTCAATAACCAAAGATCAACGAATGAACACATAAACTTGAATAAAATCCAATACGATTCGCATTTTTTAATAATCAATCCATCATTTAAGTATTATCATCTAAGCAAACACACAAAATGCTTAGCCAATCATGCTATTATAGATAATCAGATTCCAATAAATACTAGAAATCATAATCAAATGAAACATAGAAACGAATTCGAACCGAGAAACCGAAAGAATGATTGAACAATCGAAAGGGCTTCAAATCTTCTTGCTTTCTACCTTCTTGTGCCTCCAAAACATCATCAAAAAGCCTCTGGAACCAGCTTTAGTCGACTTAGGGTTTATGGTGGAAGTTAGGGTTAAAATGAGGCAAAGTGAAAATTTAAGGTTTCTGGCCGACCAATCCATACGCCGTATGGATGTCCATACGCCGTATGGATTGCAAAACTAGCCCACGGCCAAAAAATGAAAGTTGTAGCCCTGTTTGTTAGCTAAATTCTCCAAGTTGAATCACCCCAATCGGAGTTCGTATGAAGACGTTATGGCCAAAATACTAACGCATAGCCGAAAACTCAGCTTTACACTTTTCTTCATTTTCAGCTCATCATTCATTCTCTTTCCGATTCGAGCTTCATTTACACTTATTCCAATCCAATATTTCCTATCTTCACTCTCTTAGCTTCTTTTCCTCGATCCAATCTTCTCTTGTCCAATGTTTTATTCTTTTAGTAACTTTTCTTCCAAATAAGCTCGTTTTCCGTTCCTTTTTGATCCAAGCTCCAATAAATCTCCTAAATGCAAATATGAACGAAATAAGTATCTTATTCACACAAAATGCATTAGAAACCTATCAAACAAAGGGGTAATTAGTACTATAATTTAGTACATTTTGGCGTTTATCAAACATCCCCCACTTGAATCCTATTTGTCCTCAAGTAGACTGTCGGTTAAAATCATAAACTAGCAAAATATTGGAAATTAGGAACTTACATACTAACTAGCATTTACCAACCTAAATCTTACTCTTAAAACTAATTTTACCTTAAATCTAGCAATCAAGAAACTCTATCAGGAAATCAAATTCTTCATGAGTTATTATTAGACATGTAAGATGATTCATTAGGATTATCGATATTGTTGTCCACTTAAACAATCTGAATTACATCAGATGAGCTTAACATTATTATTCTAGAAGGCTTTTACCTTTGAATCTCAATAGCAAAATACTCTTATATAATTAACAAGCCACAGCTTTCCTCATCAAGAAATCCAAATAAATCCATCATTTTTCAAACCAAGACATTGGTGACAGGTCTGTACCTCAGTACAACAAAGCGACATAACTTGGCTTTGGTAGATATATCTATACATTATTCATTTTCATTTTTTTTTATTTTAGATAAAAACAAATATACTGACGGAAACCAGGTACGTACTTACGTACAACAGAGGAGACATCACCCAGTATATTCCCAAATGAGGATCACAAGATTTTTCAGAATGAGGACTATGACAAGCTAACATATAAGATTTAAAACCAAAGTTATACCTTGCTAAAAATTTCCTTAGGCAATTACCTACTTCATTCATTAATTTCTTAAGAGCTCAACTACCTTCATACAGACTGCCTATCGATACATCACAAAATGAACTATCCCATATTTAAACATTTTAGGTTAATTTATTCCTTTGAATTCCCCAATATTGTTACAAGATTACTAAATTTAAGAAAAATTAAAATTTTAAAAGAAAAATTTAGACTGAAAATTGACTAATACAGAATGCCCCTTTTAAAATGATATCTACCAATATTTGCACTCTGATCAGTTAAGACAAATAGACTTCTTTTCCCCTATCCCCCACTTAGAAATATGCAATGTCCTCATTGCAAAAAGAAACATAATATTATGGAATAGAAAAGAAGTAAAATAGAAAAACTCCCCCGATTAAGAAGAAAAATTCAGGAATGAACTGGTTCTGAAATAAAATACAACAGCACACTTCCGTAGGCATCACGGTTGCATTTAGCGTATGCAACAAGCCTTTAAACCCCTCAGTATCCTGAGTGAACGAGTTGTAGTCTCGTGAGGGTTTCAGGGAACATACCCACAAAGTTCAAACCTGCAAGCTAAAACAATAAAACAAAATAACGGGTTGTCTCCCGAAAGCGCTTTTGTTTATCACGTCGGTAAGCTGACATCTCGCATCATATCTTAAATACGATCCATCTCCAAATCATGTTTGGAGCCCCTTGCATCACCATAGTATCTCTTCAAACGACTTCCATTAACCTTGAAAGTTTTTCCAGAATGACCTTGCAGATCAACAGCACCAAAAGGATAAACTTTCTCTACCACAAAAGGTCCTGTCCAGTGTGTCTTCAACTTACCAGGAAGCAAATGCATACGAGAACTGTATAGGAGAACCTTACCACCTTTTTCAAATAAACTCTTTGATTTAAAACGTGAATCATGCCATTTCTTGGTGCGCTCCATATATAATCGGGCGTTAACATAAGCATTCATTCCTAACACTTTCTCCAATTGTGCATTCGTAAGATGCGATTCAATATCACTGATCCAAACCTTCGGCGTTCCAAATCGTGAAAACAATCTCTTACGGAACTTCACCACAACCCGTGCATCAATTATAGGTAATGCCTTCGCTTTCAACATCTTTCATGACGTGTAATTAGGTCCCTTATGCCCTCTAGTAGTACCATTGTGACAATGACTTAGAATTCGCGTCTCCGTTTTGATCGAGATTCCATTTGTCAAGATTGACTCTTTACTCTCCTTTAGCTTAATGCCTTCATTTTCTAAATCTTTCTCGCACGTTGTCTCGATCTCCACAGGCAATTTATCGAACTTGTCGATGTCACGGATTGTCGCGAGGCTTCCCTTCCATCCTTCAAGAATCATTGGGTCTAAATCTACGTCATCCTTCAAACTTTGCAAACTCTCGTCATCCTCAGATAATTCTCTCATGCTAGCAAAGTAACAAGTCTCATCCACTGATTCTGGATATTGCATAGATTCATTCACATTAAATACAACCTTCTCATCCCCCAATCTCATGGTTATTTTCCTATCAAAAACATCGATCAATGCTCTGGAAGTGGCAAGGAAGGGTCTACCTAGAATAATCGGCACCTTAGGATCCTCTACCATGTCGAGAATCACAAAGTCACAGGGAAACACAAACTTATCAACCTTTACTAAAACGTTCTCAACCATCCCTTTGGGGTATTGAACAGAGTGATCAGCCAACTCGATGCACATTCGGATGGACTTAGGTTTTCCTAGCCCAAGTCTAGCGTATATAGTATAAGGCATAATAGATATGCTAGCCCCGAGATCCGCTAGTGCATTCGCGATATCTAACTTACCAATTAAACAGGGAATAGTGATACTCCCCGGATCCTTCATTTTTGGTGGTAACTTGTTTTGCCTCACGGCCGAGCATTGCTCGTTCATTGTTACAGTGGTTGCTTCAGGCAACTTGCTCTTATTAGTCAAAAGCTCCTTCAAATATCTTGCATACTTAGGTATTTGAGCAATGACCTCCACAAACGGAATGTTAATGTGGAGTTGCTTCAAATTCTCAAGAAATTGATGGTCATGAGCTTCATATTTTCCTCTCCTCAAAGCTGCTGGGTAAGGTGGTGGTGGCGCATGATCCTTCGCATATTGCTTATCCTTAGCAATTTGATCAGCTTTTGTATCCACCCTTGGACTGTTGACAACTTCTGCTTCCTTCTCTTTCTCGGGCAAAGGCTGAGGTTCAGGCTTCTTCTTAACAATTGGATCTTCATGAACGTTTCCACTTCTGGTAATCACAGCTTTCGCCTGATCATGTGGATTGGTTTCAGTGAATCCGGGAAGAGTTCCCGGGGGTCTCTCTTGGAGAACTTTAGCTATGCTGGAAATGGTTCTCTCAATTTGATTGATCGCCGCTCCCTGATTTTGAACCAATGCTTCGATGGTGTCCATCCGTTGTCTAGACCTAGCAATAAATTTCTCATTGGCGGTCAAAAACTTCCCCATCATTTCTTCCAAATTGGATTTCTTCTCGGGGAAGGTTGCTGAGGGTTGTTCCTTAGTGAAAAGACCTGGCTGAGTCTGGCGGAACTGGCGACCTCCTTCCTGGTATGGTCTTAGGAAAAATTCCCCATTGCCTTGGCAGTAGGTTCCGTGAGTTTCCACACATTTAACTTCCTCTCTCACTTTTCCAGAATTCATTTCGGGACAATTCTTGACTAAATGCGTTCCTCCACAGTTGTCACACCCTACTTGGATTGCATGGACAGTCTCGGTCACCTTTTTTATGTCTCTTCCCATGCTGTACAGTTTGGCAGTTATGGCGGCGAGTCCATCGTCATTGCTAATTAACCTCTTTCTCCTAGAGGAACCATCATCCCATAACCGAGAATGCTTTGCTTGGTCGCGTATAGCAGCTAAGGCGTCCTTAGGAATCTTCTTCGGGATATGTCCTTGAGCATCTAATTGCTGTCTTGTAGCACGATCCACTCCCGTGTAGAATACCATTATAATTTGCTGGTCGTTTAGGTCATGCTGTGGACATTTATGCATCAAGTCCTGGTACCTTTCCCACGCTTCGTGTAGCGACTCATCAACTTCTTGTTTGAAATTCCTAATCTCGTCGATCATCTTCGAAGTTTTAGATGGCGGGCAGTACATCTTTAGAAACTTTATGCGGAGATCTTCCCACGTAGTGATGGATCCAGCTGGTTCATTAGTAATCTATCTTTTTGCGGCTCCCTTGAGTGTTCTTGGGAACACGCGGAGCATGACTTAATCGCTTGTAATGTTAGGGATGCTGAACATATCGGCAATCTCCTCAATCTTTTCCACGTGCTCGTTAGCATCTTCTCTCTCCTCTCCTCGAAACGGGTTTTCCCTAAGCTCTTTTAGGAATTGTCCCTTTATCTCGAACTCGACGTTTTCTGCAATTGCGGGCCTCACAACTCCTGGGCCAAGGTCGCTACGCCTTCTGCTCGAATATTCCTCGAGAGTCATATTGGCAATGTCGTCTGCCATTTCTAAATCTGGTTCCGATTGATCGATGGGTGGTTCAAAGAAAGCTCGTAAATATTCTCCGAAATCGTCCTCCAAATACGAAGGGTAGAACAAGACTCTTAATATAACACAAATTATAAACTAATCCTATACATAGATAATACAAATAAACAGGTAAATAAAGATTAAATTAAAACTGATAATTTACAGAAAACAAATTCCAATTTATCAAATTGAATCAAACCGTTCCCCGGCAGCGGCGCCAAAAACTTGATGCGTGTGAAAGCGTCTAGTTTATTAATTTATAAAATGGAAATACCTTATATATACTTCTCACACAACCAGACAAGAATACCCGATCGAATGTTAGTATAGACTTGGTAAGTACGAGTCGAACACAGGGAACGGATGTCAAATTAAATAAATTGGAAATTGATGCAAATAATGAAAGCAGTAAATATTGAGGGGCGTTTTAGTTCCGATCGAACAATTGATAAACAATTATAAGAAATGATTTATTAAATAAAACTTAATTATAAAATAAAGAAATACCAAAATAATTACTTAAATAAAAGATTTAATTCAAATGATAAAAGAAATGCATTTACTTAGATTACTTTCCTTAAAATCTGGAAATCACTTTATTTAGAATGCTCACGTATGGATTTTATTGTGCTATAACAAATGTATCAATTTTTCTTACAAGATAAATTGAATTAACACAATTAAGAAAGACATGAAGTTGTTTTCAACACGCTAACAGTTCAATTTAACGTTGCCCACCTAATTGTGTTTTATATTAATTCAACACCGTTTATGTGATTTATTCTCATAACTTGAATCAACAAAGTCTATAACTATTTCTAGTTATCTTGTTCATCAATAAATATTACCAATTATTATACCTAATCCGTCAAACTCAATCTATTCGGTGATAATTCTCAATTAAAACCAACAATCATCAATAATCTTATGATCAAAAGGAACTCAATCTCTATTAATCATAAAACCACGTTAGGTAATTAGCAATATTCATTCAATAACCAAAGATCAACGAATGAACACATAAACTTGAATAAAATCCAATACGATTCGCATTTTTTAATAATCAATCCATCATTTAAGTATTATCATCTAAGCAAACACACAAAATGCTTAGCCAATCATGCTATTACAGATAATCAGATTCGAATAAATACTAGAAATCATAATCAAATGAAAGATAGAAACGAATTCGAACCGAGAAACCGAAAGAATGATTGAACAATCGAAAGGGCTTCAAATCTTCTTGCTTTCTACCTTATTGTGCCTCCAAAACATCATCAAAAAGCCTCTGGAAAAAGCTTTAGTCGACTTAGGGTTTATTGTGGAAGTTAGGGTTAAAATGAGGCAAAGTGAAAATTTAAGGATTCTGGCCGACCAATCCATACGCCGTATGGATTGCAAAACTAGCCCACGGCCAAAAAATGAAAGTTGTAGACCTGTTTGTTAGCTAAATTCTCCAAGTTGAATCACCCCAATCGGAGTTCGTATGAAGAAGTTATGGCCAAAATACTAACGCATAGCCGAAAACTCAGCTTTTACACTTTTCTTCATTTTCAGCTCATCTTTCATTCTCTTTCCGATTCGAGCTTCATTTACACTTATTCCAATCCAATATTTCCTATCTTCACTCTCTTAGCTTCTTTTCCTCGATCCAATCTTCTCTTGTCCAATGTTTTATTCTTTTAGTAACTTTTCTTCCAAATAAGCTCGTATTCCGTTCCTTTTTGATCCAAGCTCCAATAAATCTCCTAAATGCAAATATGAACGAAATAAGTATCTTATTCACACAAAATTCATTAGAAACCTATCAAACAAAGGGGTAATTAGTACTATAATTTAGTACATTTTGGCGTTTATCATATATCCATGAAGAAAAGCATGAAAATATAGCAGGGGAGATACTCAAGTTAGAGTATTACGTAGTAATATACAATCTCATTGACATGAAAACCAACAATTATTCTTTGTTTTGGAAGTATACTATATAGTGTGGGGTATATATTTGGAAATTGTATTAGGTATTTCAATTCAAAAATCATAGGTAATATGTTAAGAAAAGAGTAAGGTATGGAAATAACTCCCCGGAAGTAATTGTAAGCACATTGGCTGAAACTTTGCACCAACTAAATATGGCGCTTGTTCACCTACAGTTAATATATCATAAACAAAATTAAATATGAATGCAAATGCAAGTAAAAAAGAAAGAAGAAACAATGACCTAAAATTGAAATTAGATCTTTCAGCTAAATCACAATAAACAAATTTGTACTATTATGAAATACATTCTGAGTGTAAAGAAAATTGATTTAAAAGAAACTAAAACCATTAAACAGATTATAACCACATAGTAAACATGAAATGCATACAGCAATAGTTCGTTGTAGTACTAACAATATTTCATACCCATTAATAAAACCCCTACGTATATTATCAACATAATGTCTTAACTGGAAACCTTGGAGACTCCAACCTACACAATAATTTGATATATATGGTCATCAGTTTCTTTGACAAATAATAACCCTTTCCAAATATCTGAATAACATTATGTGGATGCAATAGCGAATCATTGAGCATTAACATGGGAGCAATTAACAGAGGTGCAATTCTTACCCATTTACATACAAATGAATCTTAAAAAACAGTTCTTGAACCAACTTCCATAACGACCCAACTTCGATTAATTGCTCCTTAATTTAATTGAATCGAAATTGGGGTGGCCAACCAGCAATTACTTTTTGAAAGGTGTGCTAGTATAAATTCAGACAATTAGATTGATATTTAAGTAAAACTAATAACTTCACATTTAGTAGTTAAAGAATACAAAAGATGGATATTATGGGGTAAGATATGATAGTTGAGATTGTAACCTGTATGTTAGCATGGGAAATTAGGCAGTAAGATATAGAGATTTCACTTTAAATCAGCTGTTGTCATTGCAATCCGCATGGTTCAACCTGGTAGCACGGCCTTGTTTCATAAAAGGTTACTATATTTTCTTATAAGTGATGATATAGCATGATTGGAGACTACTAAAGGATGATATATCCTGACTATATGAATGCATAATGACCACCATAGCCATAAGTGATTGAACTTTTGCAAGGTTCCAAACCGCTCATCCCTTGATAAGACAAAGTCCGCTCCCTGTTTTGGCGTGTACCCTGAAGCAAGAGCAAGTACCGGCTGCACAACAATATAGAAACATGTGACACTCCGCAAATTTCAGTACAATTATGTACAGTGAACTCGTGAATTTTACGTCAATTTCCTGATTAAGTTTAAACAAAACTTTTGATGTGTTGTAAGCCTAGCATTATTGGTTCCTCAATGAGCAGTTCATCATCCAAGGTAGGGTTGTTGACGGAGTGAGTTGTCATTTCCTACGAAATAATTATTCTATTTAAGAATTGTTACTAGTAAGTGAAGTTCTATTGGATGACTTGTTTAAAGTAACGAATAATATACAAGTTCCCGGTCTCAACCAGTGTGAGATATTTGGGAAAAGTGTTTGTTATTGGTAGTCTAACTGTAATACAAGTTATATATTCGGAATTCGTATAGTCGGTCGTTTCCTAATCCTATTGGGTACTTAGGATCAAAGGAAACACACAGAATAATAGACAGTTACACATAATTATTAAGCGAGAGATTTATGGGAAAAACAGTTTCGGGTAATCAAAGAATGAGCGTACCCGGGTTAAGCAAATCACAGAGTCTCGGGTTTGGGTCATCATCCCTAGCGTTAATTACGTATTCTAAAGTGCCCGGTACCGTTGCA
Organism: Helichrysum umbraculigerum; assembly: GCA_949592205.1. NCBI lineage: Eukaryota > Viridiplantae > Streptophyta > Magnoliopsida > Asterales > Asteraceae > Helichrysum > Helichrysum umbraculigerum. The sequence goes on from CATIUR010000001.1 coordinate 1,263,384, forward strand.
CTCATAGCAGATTTTGGGTGCAGGAGTATCAGTACCAGTGGGGTTGGTTCGGCAGTCTTGGGCCAGGTGCCCGAATTTCTTGCATTTGGTGCAGGGACAGGAGCCATTATGATGACGATTACATTTGGAGCAGTAAGGCTTGCTCCCCTTGTAAGCCTTTGAGTCATTGGCGTTGACAATTGCAAGCTTCTTGTCAGGAATCGGGTTGGATGAGTGGGGACTTACTTCCCATTTACGTTTGTTATTTGCAGACGGGGTTGAAGTCGAGCCACGGCGGACAGAATTGGCCGTTAACTCATGAGCCATACGAATGGCGCTCTGAATAGTTCCCGGTTTGGATGAAGTAACTAAGTCTTGAAGTCGCTCAGGAAGTCCATCAACGTACTTTTCGATCCTTTTGTACTCGGGATCAACCATGGATGGGCACAAAAGTGCCAGCTGGTGAAAGCGATTGGTGTAACCGGTGATGTCATCACCCTGCATCTTGTGATTCCAGAATTCAATCTCTAGTTGTTTCAGCTCATCTCTTGGGCAGTACTCGCCCCTCAGCATATTCTTCAGTTCCTCCCACTGTAGTTTGTAAGCATCGGCAACGCTCACAGTCAGCGCATAGGTGTTCCACCAGGTAAGGGCGGTGTCAGAAAAGGTGCTGGCGGCGAACTTAACTTTGTCCTCTTCCTTGCAGTTGCAGATGAGGAATACTGATTCGATTTTCTCGGTCCAACGAATCAGACCGATCGCTCCTTCAGTACCTGCAAAGCTCAAGGGTTTGCAGTTTTGGAAGTCCTTGTAGGTGCAGGTTTTGGGTGGAGGTGTATTGTTAGCCGTATCGTCGCTACCAGGATTGGTTGCTCGGACAGCTAGAGCTTGGGCCACACTACGGGCAATAATACCCGCGACTTCGGCTTCAGTATGTGTGATTTGTCGTCGAGGAGGCATGTTCCTTGAAACAACAAATAAAGAACATGTGAAGGTTTGAACAAGAATTATGATTGTGATGATTTTGGTAAGTTTAGAGAAATTACGCCAAAGTGTGAAGGTTGTTTAAAGTTGTGTACTATAATAAGTTTATACGGTTTTGAAGTTTTGAAAATTTTATATAACATTTTTGTAAGAAATTTTGTAACATGTTTGATAAAAATACATTCGTTATGCAATTTTGCTAGTAAAAGTCGGTTGTATAATTTGAAGTCTGACGAAAACTTGAGTTGAAGATGGTTCGGTTAAAATTATAGTCAGTGACAAGGTTTTGAAAGTTTTGTATAACAACAACTGTTTAAAACAGAAGTTATGAAAGTTCCAAGGTAAAAGCAGGTTGAAATTTGTTGAAGATGTTTTTCTTAGAATACACCTAACAGTACAGTAGTGTTCGTTGTAGAATGTTATAAACGTAGAATTAGGTAGGAATAGTAAACGAAAACAAAACCCTGATCTTCATATCGAACGATGTTGGAGTAGCTGTGTTCGTCGGTTATAATGGCGTAGGTGGTAAACAAAGTCTCGTCAGGCAGGGCCTATTCCTATACCTTCAGTATATAATAGTCTAGGGAGTAATATGTAGTCGAGTCCTTCGGGAGTATGTCGGTGTTCGTGGATTTATAAAATTCAAATAAGGACAGAATGACGAGAATCGAGTTGTCGTTTGTTCGATGAAATTTTAAAGAATATTAATTTCGTAGTAGTCGAGAGAGAGTATCGTATCGGGGAAAGAGGCCTATGTACATATATAGATATATATCACATAACCGCCTAGTTCGTGTCTAGCACAATCAAGTAAAAGTCCCGGTTCTCTCGTGGTCAGAGTCAGCTAATGCATTCCGGTTCAACATAACCCCTTTCAGAACTCACATCATCTTCATTTAATTGTACATAGTTGATCAGGCTATGTTAAATTAAACTTGTATGCTGTAATTCCTGAACCAGTTATACCTAATGAGGAATACTGCCTAACGGTCATAGTCTAGGCCCACTAAATGCAACCTAGTTCACTATAACCTTAGGCTCTGATACCAATCTGTAACACCCCCAAATTTAACAGTTTGCGGAAGCGATGTTTTGGGTGTTACTAATCAATAATCACAAGCACAAAGGGTACAGTGAACGACTCTAAATGAGACGTTCGAAAAGTTATTACATTAATACATAAGTAGTTTCAAAATACAAGCTCAAGTTTCGTATAAGTTCCTAGAGATTCTAATACATAACAATTAGTACAAAAGTAATGTATAAAAATCTCCAAGCTTGTAAATGCATGCGACTCGAGCTAAGTAAGCTTATCCTGCTGGGCATCCCTACTGATGCTGTGTACCTGAGAAGCATTACTAAAACGGTCAACCAAAAGGTTGGTGAATCTCACAGGTTTGTAAGTAAGTAAACAGTTGAACACACAAGTAGTATTTGTAAATCATAGCCAGCCAGTAAGTAACGATCACAGGTTATGCTCATCGTTAACTTAAGTTTTAATAAGTGGGTGGTTGCAGGTTATGCTAACCGTTTGATACAATCGCCATGAGCCACCATAGTTGAAGCTTAACGTACAGTAAATATAGGTACCCCCCATGAATGTAATCCAAAACATTCATACGGAACGAGTAAGAAACGCCCGTTTCTACAGGAACGGTTCGTGGTAGTGCGTGCTACCCCGGGCGGGGATTGTCAGTCCCATATGGATCCATATACTAAAACTCGCGCTTATCACATAACTAACAACTATGATTAAGGAGGATTTCATTGGATTAGTCGTAAACTCATGCAATTGGCGTATCCGTAATCTCATACAGTAAGTAAATCATGGCAGCAAGTAAGTTTTGTGTGTTCATGTAAAACAGTAATGCATCTCACCCCTGAGTAAAAACAGTAAAGTAGGGGCTGTGAGACTCACCTGAGTCTGGCAGACAATGCAGTAAGTAAGCAAGTAGTATCCCGAATTAGCAACCCTTAGCGTCCTAATACGCATAAGGTTTAGTAAGTGAATGGAATACTTATAAGGTATCCATGCTAGTTGTTCCCAAACTAGTTAATGTCCATTAGTTTGTTTGTACGTTTGTATTCGTTTGTAAATCATAGTTTGTATAAAAGTTGTACGGTCCGTTTGTTATCGGTGTATAATAATAATTCCATCCATTATTATTATGTATTCATAGTAGTCGTACTTTTGTAAAGCGTACGTGTATAACTGTTTGTTTGTATTACAACGTGTATCGTTTGCGTAAGTTCCAATGGGCTTAAACCCCAAAGGGTACGAGTGAAATCTCGTAAGTATTCGAGTGTATGTTCGTATCAGTTAACGTGTAATCCAGCACGTAACTAGTGAGTGAACTTGTAAGTTCGTATCGGGTGCAATCCCGTGTAGTGTACAAGTGTAAGTTCGTTGGAGTGTAATCTCCTAAGTATTTCCAAGTGTAATCTCGTACGCGTGTGTGAGGGAAATCTCACGTTAGTTTAGTATAGTCTTGTACGTATTCAAGTGTTGTTGTATACTCTCAAAAGTATAGTATTTTCATGTATAAGTAGCATCGTATTTGATTTAGTAGTTGAAAAGTGATTCCAACACTTAGAATATATTTTGTTTTCTGATCTGGGCTATCTGCGACACAAGGCTTGTGTCGCAGACCGTATGCGACATAAGGTCTGTGTCGTAAGGATTGGTTCGGATTGTGTTTATGCGACACAATGGTTGTGTCGCAGAAAAGGGTACGACACAACGATACGACATAGTCGTTGTGTCGCAATCAAGCGATGAGTAAACTTTGTGTCGTAGATGATACGACATATAGTGCGACATAAGCGTTGTGTCGCATACATTGCGACATAACGTGCGACATAACATGCGACACAGTGTTGTGTCGTATGAAATTTTGGTCCGATGCGACACAAGAGGTCTGTTCGGAATTTAAGTTTCCGAAAACGTATTTTCCGGTTTCCGTTGGGTCTAGAACTTTTATACTAGTTTTAATATGTTATAATGAGTTCATAGTAACTATTGGTGGTCGTTTTTAAGGTTTGTGGTGTCGTTTTCTTTAAAATGACCAAAACCGACATTTCCGTTAACGTGTTCAAAAACGAGTTTTATTACATATTCGGACATCATTTAGCTAGGGGAACAATAATCTAGCAAAATAAAAGTAATCGGAAAAGTTTCGGAAGTCGCCGGAAAACTTACAAAGTCGTCGAAATGAGAAACCGAAAAGATAGAATCGTAGCCCTCTTTCTCGTGATCACTTTACTCCAAAACGAGCCTAGCCTCCGAGGTGTTTTAATGGTGTTTTTATGGTGGTTTAGTGTTGGTTTTAGAGAGAGAGAGAGAAAGCCGATTGAGAGAGAGAGATTGAGTGTGGGTTGTGTTTTGTGTGTTGTGGTGAATGAGAAGGCATGGGGGTGATGCCCCATGTCTTTGGCCGGTTGGTGGGGTCCACCGTGTGTGGATCTCACCAAGTTTCGTTCCCTTGTGTTTGCGCTCCGTGTGGTGTTCGTTTCCCCGGTCGTTTAAACGTTAAAATCATTTGGTACGCGATTAAATATACGTTTTAAATTACGAAATATTACTCGATAATTAAGTTGAAGTATTTTATCAAAATACTAGTTTTCAAGTTATAAATCATAACTTTGTTTGTTTTGTCGGTTGGTCGAGTTTTCGGAGAGTTCGGTGACGTTTTAATTAAAACGTACGTTTTCCGTTATATTATTAACATAATATAAAGTACTAGTCAAAGTAATTAAATAATTTCACATTATTTAATAATTGTTCTACCAATGTCCGCAAGTTTGTACAATTGTTGTTTTATACGATTTGTACGAATCGTATACGCGTATATATATATATTCCATCCATATATATATAATAAGTAAATAATGTATATAATCCTATTTCATATTATATACAAGTAATAAACACGTAATTAGGGAAATTTTAAATTGGCCCTAAATTTGGGGTTGTTACACAATCTAATGCTGATTGAATCTAGTCAAAAACATTAGATGAAGTGTGTAAATCACAAAGATTATGCGTAATTCAGCAGGTCACAACAAATTTATATGTGAATTAAAGATAATCTAAGATTATGTATGCATTATGAATTAACATCATTAACTATATGAGGAAAAATGAACGGGTCAATAACAGGTCAAGAGAGAAGAAGTATATAAAACCGCTAAAGAAGTTTTTCCTTTTATGGTTTACATCACGATAAAGGTTCGACAACAATTCAGGGGCCGGTTGAAGTCGTGGTAGTTCAACGTTACCGTAGCTGCAACAAAGGGAATAAGATAACTTGTTTTGCTTGTGTTCACCTCTTTCTGCTTCAGCAGGCCACACCGTAACATTAAATATCTGACACATAATAGTTTGATCACCATCATCCAGATTATCTGGAAAAAAAAATGAAGTGCGTAAATCACGAAGATTATGCGTAATTCAGCAAGCCACAACAAATGTATATGTGAATCAGAGATAATCCTAGATGACATCAGCAAGCTTAACTATTATAAAAAGCCCAACCTTTGCAACGTATGGATTGTGAAGGATAAATAAACTAACAGTTGCAAGTAGGCTAAAGGTAAAGAAAGAGACACATGCCAACAGCATAGAAATGATTTTTCATCTCTATATTACATTGAAGTGTGTTGTAAACGGTAATAGAAAGTCTAAATGATTTTGAGACTCCTTATTAGTGTGAATGGCAAAATCACCTGTCTAACACGTAAAAGCTGAGAAATCTATTTTAACTTTGGGTCCATGACATTGATACTAAACATTGCATTGCAGAAAGGATAATATAGTTAGGAACCCATTACTGATGTTGTCTGCAAAACAAACATGCCAAAATGTTATCAATGAAATAGGAATAAGATACTCACCCATGGATATGAATAATACACACCATCTTAGCTTCATGATTCACATACAATCCACCTTTCAACCTTGCTTCACGCTTCAGCTAAATTAGCTAGTCTTGCTACATTTTTGTTTGTCACTTGCACCGGTAATTAACATAGGATTGATTAATTCTTACGAATCGAAAAACAAGCTAGCCATTAAAAACACGAATTGAAGAATACAATCAATCTATCAATCGACATATTACCAGAGGACTGTTAATTCATCCGAATCGAAAACACGCTATCCATAAAATCAGGAATCGAATAATACAATCAATCGACACAATTGTGGAGCTCTGAAAGGTAGATCAACCAAAAGCAAGTTACTTAAAATAAAATAGTATTGATACTTTTAATGGTCTATCACCATAACAGGCATGTTTCTTGATTATCTGTTTATAGTATCATTACAATAGTATTAATGTACCTCCATTTTGTGCGAAAACTCCATGAGAGCTCTACCCACGGTTTGGCATACTACTTTATGCTTTCTAAGGTGCTCCTGTTTACAAATATAGGAAGTAACCAAAATGTCTGTGATAAGGAAACTACTTAAGTTAACTTTTTTATGGAATATGTATAGTAGAAAAAGAACCTAACTGTTGAAACTTACAGCAGAAGAAGATTGAAGGTGGTGTAACAGAATAGAGAATTTCCATTCTATTGAATTTCGGGTTGTACGGTTGTAGTTTCATTACGTTTTGAAGTGGAGCTTGAGCAAGTTTCTTCGCTGCAAAATGATGGGTAATACTGATGACATCATATTGATGATTAATCATATTCATATGTTGTTATTATTAGAGCAACATAAAAATAAGATGTATCATGGATTAAGTTACATATTTCATAGAAAAAGGTTATCAATGTATCTCAGATATTAGCATTAATGAAATAATATCTTAATTCAGGGACACTATGACAGATAATCATTAACACACATACACATTCACATCGATATAAACATGGGATAAAGGCTAAAATAACAATTAGGCATTCTAGCAAACACCTTATGTGCAATTCTTTTGAATCATTTGAATACAAAAATTAGTTTATGAAATGGTGAATATGATAATCCATAAACAAAGGAACCAATAATGAATTAGAAAGATGTAACCTGACATTTGTGGCAAGATATACCAACCTTATTGGCTCTAACGATAATGAAAATATGTATGAAATACAATTGTGGATGATTCAACCCAACCTCCTACATATAAAGTCGTGATTAGATCTCTGAAACAAAATGATCCTTAACAAAATCCGGTAGGGAGATGATATTGATTAAGGCAAAGTGAAGGAAACCAAAAATACACTTTAATTCTTACCATCAATAACTAATATTTTCCAAAAATAACCTACTGTTTTGAAATTTAAATTTCAAGTTCAAAATTGTAAGGCGCTAGATTATGTATTGGTGATTCGGTGTTTTGTTATTTAAAAGGGGTATTAAGGTAATTAGCTAATAAACCTAGAGATTAATTGGGTAATCAAAGTGAGGCTTAGGTATAAATTGGCCAAGCTAATTCATAAGTGATTAGGCAAATCAATGCCTCTAATAATAGTAAAGAGAGATTGTTGAATATATACAATGATATGATTTGATTAAATCGTACTCAATTTAAATCGAATGGAATTCGGTTCAATTAATACGGACGTTGGTGAACAATTTTATTAAATGATATAACATTATTTAATAACACTATTATATACAAAATATTATTTTGATAATATTTCGTACACAATTCGTATCGTACAAACAATGGCTACGCGATTAAAATAAATGAACGCGCAATTAATGGAAACGAACCTAAGTTACAGTTTATAACTAAATTATAAAGTATTTGATAAAATACTTCAACAAAAATATCGAATAACTATTCGTATTTTAAGACGTATATTCAAACGCGTATGAAATTATTTAAACGTTTAAACGACCGGGAAAAACGAACACCGCACGGAGCGCAAATACAAGGGATTAAAAAATGGAGCCAACCACACATGGGTGGGGCCCATGTGGGCCGGGCCCCTTCCCCTCCTTCTTTCCCTCTCTTTTTGACTCTACCATTCACACACACAAACACAAAAATATCTCACTTTCACTCCTCTCTCTCTACACTTTACCTCTCTCTCTCTAAAACCACCATAAATCACTCAAAAACTACCAATAAACCACCTTAAATCACCAAGCTCTTTTAGAAGAAAATGGTCACGACAACGAGAGCTACACATCTATCTTTTCGGATTTTTCTCGCGGCGATTCGTAAGATCCCGACAATTCTCGAAACTCTTCGATTTCGTTTATTTTACTTGTATGTTGTTATTCTAGCTTAGAAATGTCCAAATATATGTATGAAACTCGTTTACGGAAACGTTGTCGGAAAATGTCGGTTTTGGTCATTCTAAAGAAAACGACTCTAGAAATGCAACCAACTCAAAGTAATGATTTTTATGAACTTTTTGAACCAAAATATAGGTTGGGAAAAAGAATCAGACCAAGTGGTGGTCGTTAAACATGTTTTTGACAAATTTCGGATCTGACCAGACGTAAGTGACACTAGGGCCAAAAACAGTATAGCGTCACTTCCTTAAGTGACGCATTAAGCGTCGCCAAAAACCCTAATTTTGCGTCACTTGCCTAAGTGCCGCTAAAAACCCTTTTTTGCGTCACTTGCCTAAGTGTCGCAAATTCAATACCCGGCACTTATACCCGACACTTGCTTAAGTGTCGCCCCGAAATCGATATGCAATATACCCGACACTTGCCTAAGTGTTGCCCCTTATGCGTCACTTCCTCAAGTGACGCCAATAATTCAGAACTTACCATTTTACGCGACACTTCTTGAGTGTCGCCTAAACCCTTAGTGTCGCTATAAGTGACGCTAAAAACAGAATGTTTACAATCTATTCTTATACTAAGTGCCAAACCTGTATAACCTCGAACACTTATACGATACGACTTCTAAAACACATTGGGACATACTTTTACGTATAACACTTTGAAATCAAAATAATAATGTTGAGATTATTATTACAAACAATCACCAACGGGCCGTATACGTTTTCAAAACTCAATCTAATCAACCAAATCGTAGTCATTTGGACAAGTTAATCAACCAAATCGTAGTCATTTGGACATTCTAGTTGGACGAACAACTACAAAGGTAGTCTTTTAAGATACATATATATATATATAATCAATAACCATCGCGCGTATTGGACGCCCTTAGGTTACAAGTCTTCGGACAACAATACTCGGCAAATCAAATCAAGTTTATTAAGTTAAACACTTCAAGACTCAGGTGAGTCTCATAGCCCCTATTTTACTGTTTTCATCAGGGGTGTTATACATTGCTCGATTTATTTACATGTGAACGCAAGTGCAATAAAAAATCAAATACTACATGAGTTGTTTTCAACTAATCGATTTAAAGTACTCCACAAACATAGTTTGGTAATACATCTGTAGCGTGAATGTTAGTATATGATATCATATAGGATTGACAATCCTCGTCCGGGTTAGCAAGCACTAACTGGTCAAACGGACGTATTAGCATTTGGGTAGACGAGTGTAGATTAGGCACTCGTATGAGGCACCTCGATCGGAATTCCTTAAATGTGGACCCGACCCTCAAGTTAAGCTCAGACTATGTGCTCATGGCTGTATAACTTTTATTTTGCTTAATTGCATTTTAAATTCAATTAAATCTTGCGGTTCATTCAATATGTTTTGACATACAAACCTGTGAGCTCACCAGCGTTTCGCTGACCCATTTTAGCATGTATCACAGGTACCCAGCAGTAGGTTGGACTGCCCGATCAGGATACTTTAGCTCATGTCAGCATACAAACATTCAGAGATTTAGCTGCATTATTACATTTTGTATAAATTAATTATGTATGTAAATCTCTCAATTTCAAACCGAGCTAATGAAATTAACAATATTGATGTAACTTTTGTTTAATCAATACAATTTGTAAAACGACGCATATAGTGGTCGTTCATTATATATCTTATGTGCTGTGATTACTGTATTCGGTCGCGCCCTAACCCGAACCGCTTCCGCATCATAAATTTGGGGGTGCGACAGATTGGTATCAGAGCCAAAGGTTATAGTGAACTAGGTTGCATTAGTGGGCCTAGACTATGATCATTAGGCAGTATTTCCTTATTAGGTATAATCGGTTCAGGGATTTCATCATATGACTTTAATTTAACATAGCCTGATCAACTATGTACAATTAATGAAAGATGATGGGAGGTCTGAAACGATTATGTTGAACAGGAATACACTAGTTGACTCTGACCTCGAGAGAACCGGGACTTAAACATGTCTGTGCTAGACACCCAATAGGCTATTATGTGATACTAAGTATACATAGATGGGCCTCTCTATAATCTTAAGCTATATTATATATGTACTATATGAATATAGGCCTCACCTTCTAAACGTTCTTGCCATGGAAATGGCAGACTCATAATCTAGGCAAACTACACGTACTCCATCATCTCTCTCTCGCTCACGTCGCAGCCACTCGGAACCCTTAGTGGCTAGACGCACTAGTAGCTCGCGCCGAGCTAGCCCCTATGCCAATCCTGCCACTACTAGTAACGCATCTACTTTAGCTCACCATCGAGCAGTTGCTCATCAATAGAGGTGGTTACCTGCGACTATGGCCACCTGGAGGATTGAGGAGCACATCGAAATCCCTGACGATGTCGGAGGATATTCACTTATGGATATCTCCCCGTACACTCAAGAACCGACACACCACACTGTACCAGTGTTAACTGCTCACGTGCACCGTCATGAACGCAGGTTGCACGACATGGAAATTGAACTTCAAGAAACTCGGGAAAACTGGATGATAACGGCTCAGGGCCGCATTGCGCAAATATACTTAGATCAGGAAGATCTATCTGTAACTGTCAACCGTACTCACGATCAGATGGAAAATACCACTCTAACCATGGAGATCGTTCATAATCAAGTAATCAGTAACCGAAACGAGATCTCCGTGTTACAATCAAGGCTACAACAGTGCGAGACACGTCTAAGGTAAACCGAGGACGCACTCCGAATGGTTAACAGACTTGCTGAATCTGTGGACCATCTCACCGCACTACTGCCTCAACTGAACCTATGCCAAGACTAGTATTGTATCTAGCATGTAACCTACTAGCTATCTATGTAGGACCTATGTAATTCGACCGGATGTAACAATTCCCGACACTTTTGTAAAAACATCTAAGGCTGTAACTTTTGGAACTCGTAACTAGGAATTGTCTGTAATCTTTTAACTTCGTAATATCAATGGACAATTTCTCTCAAATATTCTACATTATTGATTTCTACATTGTGATGTTTTATATTACCACATTTATATATATACATCAATAATAATCATTCTGGTACAATCTCTCATGTACCTCTTATTTCTTTCTTGAAGAATCATGCCGCTAAAAAGGAAAAGTTACAGTGATGCTGAACTTAATGCCATCATCTCTCGAGCTGTAACCGATGCCTTGGCTGCTCGGGACTCACAACGAACCAGTGATCAAACTGTCGATACAACCCTTGTTGTCAAACCCTGTTCGTACAAAGATTTTCTCAGTTGCAAACCATTGAATTTCAAGGGCACGTAAGGTGCCATTGGGCTAATCAGGTGGATGGAAAGAATGGAATCGGTCTTTAGCCTCTGCAACTGTACCGAAAATAGAAAAGTCAAATTTCGCCGCGTATACCTTTCAAGAAGGCGCACTCACGTGGTGGAATACTTATGCCAGTGCTGTGGGCATTGAGGTGGCAAACCAACTCCCATGGGCGGATTTGAAGAAGATGCTGAAGGATGAATACTGTCCCAGCGAGGAACTTCACAGGTTGGAGGAAGAGTTCTGGCACCTGACTGTCCAGGGAACTGATATCGCTGGATATACCACAAAATTCCAGCAACTTGCTTTATTATGCCCGGGTTTGGTTGATCTGGAAGAAAAACGAATCAAAAAGTACATCCGTGGTCTCCCGAAAAATATCCAGGGGAACGTTGCCTCATCTAAGCCAACAACCATCCAGAGTGCTATCCGCCTAGCACACGAACTCATGGCATTGTGTAACACCTGCCTAATTAGGATAATTAATTAAGCCTAATTATCTGTAACTAGTTGTAATTAGTATGTAATAGGACTAATTACAGACTCTATTTGTATATATAAGGTGAATTATATATATGTGTGTACTTACGCGATTTGGATAAATTGTACGAATCAACCGGACAGAGTCCGAGACATTTTACTTGGACGTTGGTGACAAAACTTATTTGAATAACGGGAACATATTTTACTGTATAAATACATTTTTAAACGGACACTATCATATGAGCGCGACAACATTACGAATATTTTAACAAAAACGTATCAAACGTGAACCAAATAATTTAAATATTCCGACAAGTATTTTTGATAAACATTTACAAGTATTTTTCATTAAAATATTCGGATAGCATTTTAAAACATAATTGTTTGGTTAAATACTAAAAACGAGCAATCAACCAATTAGAACGCGGAGTAAATATTGCATTTTGGAAGTGTTTTCCCCTCGTTTGCCTTGTGGGATCAGTCAAACCCCCTCTCCCTCACCCTCCTCTCTTTCATTTTCATTACTCAAAACACACACACACTCTAAAAACTCTCTCAACCCAATCCACACCAAAATTTCGGATTTACAAATCAACCCACGAAATTCATATTTTCGGAATCACCATCAAACAAGGAACAAGATTAACAAAGGCAACATCATCATTTTCGGCCTCCTCTAGCTCCGATTTGCATTTGTAAGAAAATTTCTAAAAACTTAGATTTACTAATTTTGGTGTAATATTTTGATATTATAATGTGTACACAACTTAGTTATGACTAAATGAAGGATTAGGACACGATTTTACAGCCTAAAAATGTGTTAGATTTGGGTTTTGGATCGGAAAAACGCATCAGTCGCAACTTTCTGGGCTGGTGTTCATCTTTGCGACACAACGCTTGTGTCGTAGGTTGTGTCGCAAGTTTGTGTCGCATAAATCCATTTGCGTCGTATTTTATGTCGTAGCTTATGTCGTACCATTATGTCGCAAACCAAATACGACACAACCCTTATGTCGCTATTGATTTAGCATCGAACGCTTATGCGACACAACCCTTGTGTCGCTAAGCTCTTGTGTCGCATTCCTATGCGACACAACGCTTGTGTCGCATACCAAGTTTTACTGTAGCAATTCACTGTAGCACATTTACTGTAGCAAAGTCAACATTTTAGAATTATTATTACAAACCGTCACCAACGGGCCAAACCTGTCTTCTCAAAACAAACGACTACGAACATACAAACAAACATTGGACTTAACTAGTTGTGTACAACTAAACGAAACGTCTTGCGAGACACATACTTACATAACCTCATATGTTTAGGCATTTGAAGGTTACGGGTTCGGAGAACCTACTTGCTTTACTTACTACTTGCTATTTGCTACTGCTTACTACAAAACTCAGGTGAGTCTTACGGCCCCACTTTTACTGTTTTATCTTATTGGGGGAGAAACATGCTACTACTTTTCCTTGAACACAAGTACTAAAACTGTTTACTATACCAAACGGAATTGCATGAGTTATTTATAGTCTACAGAAGTCTCTCCATCATATTTCGTTAGTTATGGACTTAAGTGCGAACACTAGTTAATGGATCCATTAGGGAAATGACCCTCCCCGCCCGGGGTAGTAGCGCTACCACGAACCGTACTGTATAAACGGGTGACTATTATTCGTTACATATGCTTGCTCAGTTACGAGCATGTCACGGGAGCAACTTATTACTTACGGGTTAAGCTTCGATTATGAGCCTCATGGCAACGGTATAACTTACTTACTTACATTTGCTGGATTGCAAATACTGGTTTTACATTTGCTGGATTGCAAATACTGATTTTACGCCTACGGGCACTACTGATGAAATCTTGTGTTCAAAACTGATAATACTTACAAACCTGTGAGATTCACCAACATTCATGTTGACCCTTTTAGCATGTATTCTCAGGTACACAGACGGAGTAGGATTACTCCAGGACATAGCTAGAGTTGCATGATTTCAACACAACTGCATTAACGGAGATTCTTAGCATTATCTTTTGTATATTTCGATTATGTAATAGAATCTCCCGCTATACGCGTGGACTCTAGGAAACTACATTTTTGTATACGAAAACATTAAGTTTTCAAACATTATATCTATGGGAATGTAACAAATTTACAAACGTTGCATATAGATGTCGTTTGCTTTATCTTTGCGCTGTGATATTTGATTAGTAGCACCCCAAAACTTGCTTCTGCCAAACAGTGAATTTGGGGGTGTTACACATTGATTGTCAGCCGTGAGACACCCATTTCAACCTCCAACAACAACAACAAACGCAAACCTTCTGAACACCACAATCAACCAGACAAGAAACTAGGGGTGAGCTTGGTACCATACCGGTACCGAACCGGTACCGACCGGTCGGTACCGTTTTTTTTTTTGCCCCATATCAAAAACCGAATACCGTACTAGTTGTATCGGTTGGTACCGGTCCAGTGCGGTTCCGGTTCGGCTTAGGTATTTTAGTGTGCATGGTACCAACCGGTACCGACCGATTGGTACCGGGTTTTTTTTGCCCAAAATCAAAAATCGAATACAATACCATTTGTAACGGTCGATACCGGTTCGGTATCGGTTCGGTACCGGTCCGATTCGGTACCGGTTCGGTTTCGATATTTCGGTTTTTTTGCTCATCCCTACAAGAAATCCAACACCATCAAAGCTTACAAGTCCAACTCTGAACCCAAACGTGGGTACACCGGGAATAGACCCTATTGTTCCAAGTGTAACCACCACCACGAGGGTCTATGTAGTACACCTTGCAACAATTGCAGGAGGTACAGACATTTGACCAAAGATTGTCGAGCCCCCAAAACTAACAACAACTCTTCCAGCAACAACACCAAACAGCCCAGATCGTGTTACGAATGTGGAGACACCAGACATTTCAGAAATGAGTGTCCTAAACTGAAGAATAAGGGCAACAACACAAGAGGTAGAGCCTTTGTACTCAACTCTGGGGACGCCCGTCCAGACCCGAATGTGGTCTCGGGTATGTTCCTCCTCAACAACTTATCTGCTTTCATTCTGTTTGATACTGGCACCGATAGGAGCTTTATCTCTGATGAATTTTACCCACTGCTTGACATCACCCCTGTTGCTTTAAATGTTAAGTACACTGTAGAACTAGAGAACGGTAAACTCATAGAAACCAATAGTGTAATAACTAATTGCACTCTAAACCTCGCTAACGAACTCTTTTCAATCGATCTTATGCCTGTTGAGATCGGAAGTTTCGAGGTCATCATTGGTATGGACTAGTTGTCCAAGCACCGTGCCGAAATCATCTGTTATGATAAAGTCGTTCGCATTCCTCTCGCCGCTGGTAAAACCCTCATCATACAAGGGGGGACCGGTGGGACGAGACTAGGCATCATATCCTGCTTGAAAACTCGTAAATTTCTGAGAAAAGGCTATCCGGTAATCCTCGCGCACATCATGGAGAAAAAGTCAGAGGAGAAGCGACTTGAGGATGTGCCCATTATTCGAGACTTTTCAGAAGTCTTTCCCGAAGAACTGCCTAGTCTACCACCACCTAAATAGGTTGAGTTCTCAATCGATCTAGTGCCAGGCGTTGCACCTATGGCCCGAGCACCATACCGCTTAGCCCCATCCGAACTTCAGGAGTTGTCCACCCAATTACAAGAACTCCTGGAAAGAGGATTCATCGGACCGAGTTCTTCACCTTGGGGAGCTCCGGTCTTGTTCGTGAAAAAGAAAGACGGTTCATTCAGAATGTGTATCGACTACCGAGAGTTGAACAAGTTGACCGTCAAGAACCGATATCCACTTCCTCATATTGATGACCTGTTTGACCAACTTCAAGGGTCGAGTTTTTATTCAAAGATCGATCTCCGATCAGGTTATCACCAACTGCGTGTTCGCGACACCGATATTCTGAAAACTGCTTTCAGAACCCGTTATGGGCATTACGAATTCCAGGTGATGCCATTCGGTCTAACCAACGCACCGGCTGTATTCATGGATCTTATGAATCATGTGTGCAAGCCTTATCTCGACAAGTTTGTCATTGTCTTCATTGACGACATTCTCATATACTCACGAAACGAGCAGGAACACGCGCAACATCTCAAAACTATCATAGAACTACTTAGACACGAGGAGATGTATGCTAAAATCTCCAAGTGTGAGTTCTGGATGCAAACCGTTCAATTCCTTGGACATGTTATCGAAAGTCAAGGAATTCATGTTGATCCATCAAAAATCGAGGCTATCAAGTGCTGGCAAGCACCAACCACACCGACCGAAGTACGGCAATTCCTAGGACTTGCTGGGTACTATCTGCGATTTATTGAAAACTTCTCGAAAATAGCCCAACCACTCACGACACTGACTCAGAAAGACAAAAAGTTCGATTGGACTGAAAAACAAGAGTCAGCATTTCAACTTTCAAAATAAAAGCTTTGCAGTGCACCAATTCTATCATTACCCGAAGGCACTGATGACTTCGTGGTATACTGCGATGCTTTTTATCAAGGTCTCGGTTGCGTTCTGATGCAAGGAGACAAAGTTATTGCTTACGCCTCACGACAGCTGAAAATTCATGAAAAGAACTACACCACTCATGACCTCGAACTTGGAGCTGTCGTCTTTGCGCTCAAAATCTAGAGACATTATCTTTACGGCACTAAGTGCACAATCTTTACCGACTACAAAAGTCTCCAACACATATTCGATCAGAAGGATCTCAACATGAGGCAACGTCGATGGGTCGAGTTGCTTACCGATTACAATTGCGAAATCAAATACCATCCGGGTAAGGCAAATGTTGTTGCCGATGCCCTCAGTCAAAAAGAACGATCGAAACCACTTCGAGTCCGAGCCCTCAGCATGACTATTCATAACGATCTAAACATTCAGATTCTCGCTGTTCAACTTGAAGCCCTGAAATCTGAAAACCTCAAGAACGAAGCCTTGCGAGGCATGGATAAACAATTTGAAATCAAACCTAATGGAGTTAGGTACTTCTTTAATCGAATCTGGTTGCCTAGTTTTGGGAACCTGCGAGACTTGGTGATGGATGAAGCTCACAAGTCTAAATATTCTATCCATCCGGGATCCGATAAAATGTATCACGGCATCAAGGAGTTCTATTGGTGGCTGAACATGAAAGCCGAAATCGCTACGTACGTCAGCAAGTGTCTTACTTGTTCAAAAGTCAAAGCTGAATATCAAAAACCTTCTGGTTTACTCCAACAACCCAAAATTCCTCAATGGAAATGGAACAGATCGCCATGGATTTCATAACCAAACTCCCTAAAACGTCTAGCGGTTGCGATACCATTTGGGTGATCGTAGATTGGCTCACAAAATCTGCTCACTTCCTCGCAATAAAAGAAACTGATAAAATGGAACGCCTTACACTAATCTATATCAAGGAAATTGTATCCCGACACGGCGTTCCCATTTCGATCATCTCTGACAGAGATAGTCGTTTCACATCTCACTTTTGGCAATCACTTCAAAAATCATTGGGTACTCGTCTGGATATGAGTACTGCATATCATCCTCAAACCGACGGCCAAAGTGAACGAACAATCCTTACACTGGAAGATATGCTACGAGCTTGCGTAGTTGACTTTGGTGCAAGCTGGGAAAAACATCTACCATTGTGCGAGTTTTCGTATAACAATAGTTATCACTCCAGTATTAAGGCTACACCTTTCAAGACACTGTACGGTCGTAAGTGCCGCTCACCTATTTGTTGGACTGAAGTGGGAGACAGCCAACTCACTGGTCTCGAACTCATACACGAAACTACCGAAAAGATCTTCGAAATTCAAAACAAACTCAAAGCCACACGTGATCGTCAGAAAAGTTATGCTGACGTGAGACGCAAACCACTTGAGTTCCAGGTTGGGGACCGAGTACTCTTGAAAGTATCGCCTTGGAAATGCGTAATCCGATTCGGTAAACGCGGGAAGTTAAATCCCAGGTACATTGGACCATTCGAGATCCTCGAGAGGATTGGTCCAGTGGCATATCGATTGCAATTGCCATCCGACCTCAGCAGCGTGCATCCCACTTTTCACATTTCTAACTTGCAGAAATGCCTGTCTGATGAGACACTTATTATCCCACTCGATGAAATCCGTATTGATGATAAGCTTCACTTTGTTGAAGAACCCGCCGAAATCATGGACCGTGAGGTCAAACAACTCAAACAAAGTCGTATTCCATCGTCAAAGTCAGGTGGAATTCGCGGCGTGGTCCGGAATTCACTTGGGAACGGGAAGACCAAATACGACTCAAGTATCCTCAGTTATTCACTAAGGCTACATCAAACCCGACTTCAAACTAAATTTCGGGACGAAATTCTTCTAACAGGGGGAGTATGTGACACCCGTCAAATTAGGACTAGTGATTAGTGCCTAATATTCTTTAATACATGTAATTAGTTCCGTGTTAGGCTAATTAATATATCCATTAATATATATTGTTGAATATATACAACGATATGATTTGAATAAATCGTACTCAATTTAAATCGAATGGAATTCGGTTCAATTAATACGGACGTTGGTGAACAATTTTATTAAATGATATAATATTATTTAATAACACTATTATATACAAAATATTATTTTGATTATATTTCGTACACAATTCGTATCGTACAAACAATGGCTACGCGATTAAAATAAATGAACGCGCAATTAATGGAAACAAACCTAAGTTATATTTTATAACTCAATTATAAAGTATTTGATAAAATACTTCAACAAAAATATCGAATAATTATTCGTATTTTAAGACGTATATTCAAACGCGTATGAAATTATTTACACGTTTAAACGACCGGGGAAAACGAACACTGCACGGAGCGCGAATACTGGGGATTAAAAATTGGAGCCAACCACACATGGGTGGGGCCCATGTGGGCCGGGCCCCTTCCCCTCTGTCGCACCCCCAAATTACGATGCGGAAGCGGGTCGGTTCGGGGCGCGACTAATCAATATACCAAGCACACAAGATTACATAATGAACGACCACTACATGCGTCGTTTGATAAAGTACATAGATGTAATAGAAATTACATAATTGTTTTCAAAATGTGAGTTCGCATAATTCACTTGAGAGATTCTAATACATATCTAATTTATACAAAATATAGAAATGCAGTTAAATCTCTTGATGTTATTATTTGCATGCGACTCGAGCTACAGTATCCTGATGGGCAGTCCAACCTACTGCTGAGTACCTGTGATACATGCTAAAACGGGTCAGCGAAACGCTGGTGAGCTCACAGGTTTGTATGTCAACACATATTTGTATGAACCGCAAGATTTAATGATAATTGAATTTAAAATGCAATTAAGCAAAATAAAAGTTATACAGCCATGAGCACATAGTCTGAGCTTAACTCGAGATGTCAGGTCCACATTTAAGGTATCCTGATCGAGGTGCCTCCTACGAGTGCCTAATCAACACTCGTCTACACAAATATTAATACATCCGTTTTACCAGTTAGTGCGTGCTAACCCGGATGAGGCTAGTCAAACCTATATGGTACCATATACTAATATTCACGCTACTACGTATTACCAAACTATGCTGATGGAGGGCTTTAAAATGATTAGTGAAAATAACTCATGTAGTATTTGATTTGATGGTACTTGCGTTCATATTGTAAAACAAAACAGAGCAATGCAATCACACCCCTAGGTAAAAGTATTTAAAAAAAGGGGCTATGAGACTCACCTGAGCCTATGAGATGCTACTAAGCACAATTGATGATTCACAAATATTTGATGTCGTTACAACGACTGAACCTGCAGGGCGTCTTAGACGCGCAAGGTTTTGATAAATGATTAGATTCTTGAAACTTGCCGGGCGTATTAAACGCGCAAGGTCTAATTGATTAGATGACTCTACGGACCATCTATGCTAGTTATCCCATTAACTAGTTATGACCAAATACTTTGGTTAATGATTATGTTTGAGTTTGTGAAAATGTTTACGGCCCATTGGTGATTGTTTGAAATAATAATTCTTCAATTATTATTACTACTTTCATTTGTTGTGAACTTATAAAAGCATATTTGAAATGTTTAAATGTTGTATCGTATAAGTATGAAATATGTCGCGATGTTTGACACTTAGTGTAAACCTTTAGTTTTTAGTTTATGGAAAAACGGGGATCCGAAAACTAAAATGTGCCATTTTCGACCCCTAGAAGACTCCGGATGGCCTAAAACTGACTAGGCTAAGGTACTTAGCCTTGACCATTGGGTTGTTTTTGAATGACCGAGCGAATTTGAGCTCAATCAGTTACAATAAATTTTTCATCGAGAAGCTACCCTGTTTTAAGTTGTTAAATCGTCGACGTTTTCGAAAATTTATTTGTTCTGTTTTAGCTAGAATTCGCCGGGTTAGTTTATTGATCTTTTGGATCATGAAATATAAAGGGGGAATCCGCCGTATTCCCTTGAATACGCCGTGTTCATGTTTTCTGGGTGGGAATACGCCGTATTCCCTTGAATACGCCGTATTCCGAGGTCTGGTTCGAGTCTGTCGGTCCAAAATTCACCCAAAACCCATTTTAATCCGCAAACAACCAACCATGATCTATCCTAACATTAATACATGATAATACAAGGTATTCAAATACGAAATTACAAAGTTTAAGTTTTTAATTTCCCTTACAATGATTTATGAACGTGATGAAGGTGATGAACGGATGATGATGAAGAACATGAATATGATGATGGTTTGATGTTGTTGCTCCAGATTGTTGTTGTTGTTAGGTTGTTGTTGTTGTTTGATAAATTAGAGAGAAATGAGAGGGAGAGATAGAGCCGAGAGATAGATAGATAATTGAATGAAATGGATCGGCCATCTCCAATTATTGGAGGTGGTTGATCCGAGCTTCGATCCGTTCCGTGGTATTTTGACCCGTGTTTTGGTACCCGATCGAAAAGTAGTATAATGGTTTAATTCGATAAATTTCTAAAAATGAAATCGTACGTATTTTAATCGAAGTATTTTAATAAAAATACTTTTAATGAGATATAAAAATATATCTTTGTTTTATCTTTCTGAGACGGACACGATTTAAATGTTTTCGTCGCGTTTGGGTAAAAAGGTATAAAACGAAATATGTTTTATTTTATCTAATGTAAATAATAATTACTATCTCCAATAATAATACATTATTTATATGTTTTGTCGTGAATGTTTTACATTAGTACGATACGAATACCTTATATATTATTAAAATAATATATAATAAATATGTGGATATTAAATAATAATTCAGTATTACTTAATATTTGATTTTCACCAATGCCGTATAAATGAATCGGAAATTTGGCCGATTTGAAAATGCACGATTAAATATAATCGCGTATTGATATATATTCAACAATATATATATTGATACATACAATTAGCCTAATACATAGAACTAATTACACGTATTTCTAAATGATTAGGAACTAAAAACTAGTCCTAATTTGACGGGTGTCACACCCTCCTTCTTTCCCTCTCTTTTTGACTCTACCAAACACACACACACAAACACAAAAATATCTCACTTTCACTCTCTCTCTCTCCCTCTCTCTCTCTCTCTCTCTCTCTCTACACTTTACCTCTCTCTCTCTAAAACCACCATAAATCACTCAAAAACTACCAATAAACCACCTTAAATCACCAAGCTCGTTTAGAAGAAAACGGTCACGACAACGAGAGCTACACATCTATCTTTTCGGATTTTTCTCGCGATGATTCGTAAGATCCCGACAATTCTCGAAACTCTTCGATTTCGTTTATCTTACTTGTATGTTGTTATTCTAGCTTAGAAATGTCCAAATATATGTATGAAACTCGTTTACGGAAACATTGTCGGAAAATGCCGGTTTTGGTCATTCTAAAGAAAACGACTCTAGAAACGCAACCAACTCAAAGTAATGATTTTTATGAACTTTGTGAACCAAAATATGGGTTGGGAAAAAGAATCAGACCAAGTGGTGGTCGTTAAACACGTTTTCGACAAATTTCGGATCTGACCAGACGTAAGTGACGCTAGGGCCAAAAACAGTATAGCGTCACTTCCTTAAGTGACGCATTAAGCGTAGCCAAAAACCATAATTTTGCATCACTTGCCTAAGTGTCACAAATTCAATATCCGGCACTTATACCCGACACTTGCTTAAGTGTCGCCCCGAACTCGATATGCAATATACCCGACACTTGCCTAAGTGTCGCCCCTTATGCGTCACTTCCTCAAGTTACGCCAATAATTCAGAACTTACCATTTTACGCGACACTTCTTGAGTGTCGCCTAAACCCTTAGTGTCGCTATAAGTGACGCTAAAAACAGAATGTTTACAATCTATTCTTATACTAAGTGTCAAACTTGTATAACCTCGAACACTTATACGATACGACTTCTAAAACACATTGGGACATACTTTTACGTATAACACTTTGAAATCAAAATAATAATCTTGAGATTATTATTACAAACAATCACCAACGGTCCGTACACGTTTTCAAAACTCAATCTAATCAACCAAATCGTAGTCATTTGGAGAAGTTAATCAACCAAATCGTAGTCATTTGGACATTCTAGTTGGACGAACAACTACAAAGGTAGTCTTTTAAGATACCTTTATATATAATCAATAACCATCGCGTGTATTGGACGCCCTCAGGTTACAAGTCTTCGGACAACAATACTCGGCAAATCAAATCAAGTTTATTAAGTTAAACACTTCAAGACTCAGGTGAGTCTCATAGCCCCTATTTTACTGTTTTCATCAGGGGTGTGATACATTGCTCGATTTATTTACATGTGAACGCAAGTACAATAAAAAATCAAATACTACATGAGTTGTTTTCAACTAATCGATCTAAAGTCCTCCACAAACATAGTTTGGTAATACATCTGTAGCGTGAATGTTAGTATATGATATCATATAGGATTGACAATCCTCGTCCGGGTTAGCAAGCACTAACTGGTCAAACGGACGTATTAGCATTTGGGTAGACGAGTGCAGATTAGGCACTCGTAGGAGGCACCTCGATCGGAATTCCTTAAATGTGGACCCGACCCTCAAGTTAAGCTCAGACTATGTGCTCATGGCTGTATAACTTTTATTTTGCTTAATTGCATTTTAAATTCAATTAAATCTTGCGGTTCATTCAATATGTTTTGACATACAAACCTGTGAACTCACCAGCGTTTCGCTGACCCATTTTAGCATGTATCACAGGTACTCAGCAGTAGGTTGGACTGCCCGATCAGGATACTTTAGCTCATGTCAGCATACAAACATTCAGAGATTTAGCTGCATTATTACATTTTGTATAAATTAATTATGTATGTAAATCTCTCAATTTCAAACCGAGCTAATGAAATTAACAATATTGATGTAACTTTTGTTTAATCAATACAATTTGTAAAACGAAGCATATAGTGGTCGTTCATTATATATATCTTATATGATGTGATTACTGTATTCGGTCGCGCCCCGACCCGAACCACTTCCGCATCATAAATTTTGGGGTGCGAAAATTGGTTATTTGTATCGTATAACTCAATGCAAAGGGATGTATTTTTGAAGAAATACTTTTCACCCATATCTTCTTTTAATCAATTTATAATGATATATGTGAAACGCCCTGAATTTTTTTTTTTATAACACTAAAAACACACTCCATTTGGTCCCATACACTGTTACTACATAGTTTAAACCAACGCGTTACACACCCGACTCAAATACAAAAACTAATTTAAAAATCACTGAAAACATCCACTACCCGCCGGGTACTACAAGTACCCGCCGGGTACTCTTCAAAACAGCCGGGTAAATTAGATTTTTCGGTAACAGAAGCACACCCTCGTTTTAAACCTGTGGAAGCAGCCGGCTTCCCAAACAAGCCGCCGGGTACTTCATGTACTCGCCGGGTATACACAGTAAGTAGCCGAGTAGTTTTTCACTGCCCAGGCCTGCACTAACTATTACCAAAATATGAATTTCACAAACACATAACTTTTAACTCGTTAAGAGTTAGACTACCAAATTTTGCAGGCACATCCACAATGCCAAAATGAGACTTTCCCCTTTTTACACTTTTCCAAAATACACGTTTTATAACACCCCTTAAATTCCAGAACTATTTTTTTTATAAATATATCACCTGTCGGAAGCGTAAGTCAAAACGTATATATATAACTTACATTATCCACAAACATAAGAATTATACTGTTCACAACCATAATATATCAAACCGGGTGTTATATAATACAAAACACAACATTAAGTTATCAAAATGTTATCAGAGTATCTGAGTCATCAAACATTCCATCAAACATGAAAGCTTCTTGCCCCCAGCCCGTTATATCCAAAACATAACCCGCAAGAAGTGGAGTGATGGGATTAGCACAAGGCTAAGTGAGTAGACATGTAACTAACAGTCTAACTTAGCATAACAAATGTAACACCCGCCAAATTAGGACTAGTATTTAGTGCCTAATCATACGTTAATACATGTAATTAGTTCTGTGTTAGGCTAATTAATGTATCGAATTATATATATATATATTGTTGAATATATACAAAAATGCGATTTGATTAAATCGTACACAAGTTAAATCGAATGTACTCCGATTCCATAAATACGGACGTTGGTGACCAGTTTTATTAAGTAACACTATTATGTTTAAAAAAATATTATTTTGATAATATTCTAAATATTAAACCATATCGTACGAACAAGAATCAAGTGATTCAAAATATTAAACGCGAAAAACAAACAAAACGAACCAACTTATGATTATAATTCAAATATAAATAAATTTGTAAAATATTTAAATAAAATATCGCGTAATAAATTCGTATCTTAAAACTTAACATTTAATATGTAAAATAATTATTTAACGTTTAAACCACGGAATAAACGAACACCGCGTGGGCCGCGTTTACGGAGACCGAAAAGCTGGAGGATAAACCTCCAACTCCCACTCTCTTTTCTCACTTTCCCATTTCTCTCTCTCTCTCTTTCCCCTCCTTTTCTCTCAACTCACCAACACCACCACCATTATCATCACCATCGAAAATCACTAATAACACCCCGAAACTCACTCGAATCACCTCGGCGCTTTGGAAAACAACGACCACCGCATCACAATCTATCATCCTATCTTTTCGGATTTTTGATCCGACACTTTGTAAGTTTTCCGACAAATCCCGACACCTCTCGTTTTCTATTATTTTCGACTTATAATTGTTTGTTTAAGCTTATAATGTCCAAATATGGGTTGGGTAAAAGTTTTGGACCGAACGGAAACCGAAAAACTCGTTTTCGACACATTTTCCGGCCATCAGACCGTAACGTCGCTTTTGGACCCAGATTTATGCGACGTCAGCTTCAACGTCGCAAAACCCCTCGTGACGTCGCATGGTGCGACGTCAGTCACAAAGTCGCATTAAATTGCGACGTCGCATATAGTGACATCAGCCTTAACGTCGCCAATACCTCACCACGTCGCACTTAGCGACGCAAGCCCTTACGTCGCAGAAATCAACAACGTCGCATATAGCGACGCCACGTACAACGTCGCATTAAATTGCGAAAGTCGCACATAGCGACGCCATGCTCAACGTCGCAGTCGGGATCTGCGACGTCGCACCCAACGTCGCACAAACCAGAACCTCAAAAACACAGATTTTTACTAAGTGTCGAGACTCGAAATTTATCACTCAATTTTACCCAAATTCAGATCCCAGATGCGTTTTTCGTCAAAGCAATATAGTAGAAATAAAAATTTTCCAAGCTGACCTGGCAGCTAGACCCCAGCCAGGGGCTCTGCCCCTTGGACCCCGCCAGGGGCTGCCGCCCCTTGGACCCCGCTACCAGGGGCGCTGCCCCCGGACCCCCGTACTTAGATTCCGTAACGGCTTCTAAAACACAATCAAAACACATTTTTCAAGTAAAACGCCACGAAATCAGAATAATAATAGTTGAGATTATTATTACAAATCCGTCACCAACCGGCCGTACATATTTTCAAACATTCGAATCAATCAACCAAATGTAATTTGGACATTATAGTTGGACGAACAACTACAAGGTAGTCTTATGAGATACCTTCGCATATTATAACCATCGCGTGTCGTGGACACCCTCAGGTTACAAGTCTTTGGACTTCTATTCTCGACTAATCATTCTCAGTTTATTTTCATAAACTCAACGACTCAGGTGAGTCTCATAGCCCCTCTTTTTACTATTTTACTCAGGGGTGTGATATACTGCTCGTTTTTAACATGTGAACGCAAGTACAACTTTTCAATATACTACATGAGTTATTTCCACTAATCATTTAAAGTCCTCCGTCAGCATAGTTGTTAATACGTTGTAGCGTGAATATTAGTATATGGTACCATATAGGATTGACCCTCCTCGTTCGGGTTAGCAAGCACTAACCGGGTAAACGGACGTACTAATATTTGGGAAGACGAATGTGGATTAGGCATTCGTGGAGGCACCTCGCCCGGAATTCTCTATAGGGGACCCGGCCCTCGAGTTAAGCTCAACTATGTGCTCATGGCTGTATACACGATTACTATCATTAAATTGCTGGATGCAATTCATTATTTAAATCTTGCGGTTCATACTATATTACTTGATTTCAAACCTGTGAGCTCACCAGCTTTAGCTGACCCATTTAGCATATATCGCAGGTACCAAGCAGTAGGTTGTTTCTGCTTCAGGACTTCTAGCTCGAGTCAGCATACAGACGTTGAGATTTCCTTGCATTAGTATATTTTGTACAAGTACTTATGTATTGAAATCTCCATTTATTTAAACTCGAGCTATGTAAAGCTTTAAATGTTGTAAACATTTCAATATTAATATATTTTGTTAAAACGACGCATATAGAGTCGTTTACTATATATCTTTGTGCTTTGTTATTGATTAGTAACACCCAAATCGAGCTTCCGCAAATCATTAAATTTGGGGGTGTTACAACAAACTTGTCTACAATAAATAATCGTAAACAATCAACGTCAAAGAGGATCGGTGGTCCTTGAGGCACCCTCATGCCGCAGTGGCCCTCAAGCAACACTTAAAACCAACTGCAGGCCAATACAGTCATTAACCGATAGCTTATTGCTATGCCCCACATGACATAGGTTCCCATTAACGATATGTACATGGAATCCCCAGTCAGCCAAAAAATAGCAACTAAGCCCAACCAGTGTTGATCTCTGAATAAGTCACATAATCCATAATCATCATGGCATCATGTCAGACTAAGCAGTTTATAAACAGTAAAACTACGTTTACTCGTTGTAACCAAACCTGTTACAACCAAATCACACTAAGAGTTTCAGATCCACTCACCTGATAGTCTCAGCCACAAACTCATAATTCTTATATTACTAAGTCTTTTCCGTATCTGAGAACAAAACGAAAATATAAATTAGTAATTCAGTTTAAAACTGATATAACATAATCAATAACACAATTGTTTAAGCTAAACAAAATCGCTACATTTCAGATGTAGGTTACATTCTATTTTATTAACATATCATTCGTATATCCACAATATACAACAATAAGCAACACATGTGTGGTGACAAAAGAGTTAGTACAAAACTTAAGACAAAGTGAAATTGGACATGCAGGGATCCGCCGGATAGCAACAGGATCTGTCGGATCCCTCCTTGATCCGCCGGATCTAACCTCGATCCGCCGGATACAATAACTCGTTTACTTCTAAAAATATTATTTTCGAGTGTCAAAATAAAAGTGTAGTACCGGCCAACAAGTATCCGCCGGATCCCAAAATGGATCCACCGGATCCTCCACAAACATCACAAGTGTCCATCGGGTAGGGTCTGGATCCGCCGGATCCTGGCACCATACCAGCGACCTGCAACTCAGCTCAAACTCAGAACTCGATTTTTATAATCA
This sequence comes from Helichrysum umbraculigerum, assembly GCA_949592205.1. NCBI lineage: Eukaryota > Viridiplantae > Streptophyta > Magnoliopsida > Asterales > Asteraceae > Helichrysum > Helichrysum umbraculigerum. The sequence continues at coordinate 1,291,382 of CATIUR010000001.1, forward strand.
AACTCACTAAAACTCGTAACTCAAGCTCTATAAGCATTATAACATATCAACCACAACAACTAATATCATATAGTATCAATATCAACTTCAAATTCATACTTGAATCATTAACCTAAGCTTTCAAATGAAATCAAATTTCAAAAACAAAACTTACAATTGAAAGATGTATCAAGATGATGATGATGATGATGCAACTTAGTTCAAGATCACAGCTCAAATTTTAGTTTGGTTTCAAACTTTGATTATGATTTCTTAGGTTTTGAAGTTTGTAGTTTGAAGTTCAAAAATGAACTTTCCATTTTAGGAAAGTAAGTAAATAGGTCGGCCCAAATTTTCATCGACCCCGTATCCACTTAAAATTAGTCCTGTTCTAAATCTATTGTTTGGAACTTAAAAACCATTTACGATTCCTATAATTTTATTTTACCTTTAATTTTAAAAAGTTAAAACAAGTAATAATCTACTAGTCACAATAAGTCAGGCGACTTTTTACTAGTTATTCACAATTAACAAAATAAATAAACAAATAAAATTCCTAACACGATAAACAAATAATTTAAAGTCAGGAATTTACCAAATTATTACTAGGTCTCTAGAGTGGGTGTTACACGTTTAACATGAAAATGGACGTATGATCAATTTATGACCCTTTTTACCACTTTTTGGTGTCAACCAAATTCACAAACTACATACACTTAGACTCTAACTTTTTGCACACTTTATTAACTCATCAAAACATAACTTAAGCATATGACAAACAACCCATAACACTAACTCGTTTAAATTTCACCATATGACCACTTTAGACCCATTTTGACCATATATGACCCGTCTACCACAAAGACCATACTTCCAATTCAACACCCAATTCCACACATGTTTGACTATTTCAAAGTTGTTGACTATTTGTCAACTTCACAATTGACCAACCAATCAAATTTAACTCTTTACTACAATTCATCAGCTTTGACTCGAAACAAGACCAATTGTATTCAATTGACTTCGTACTCTTTCAATACACATATTCAAGACTATTTTCTTTCACTGTTTGACTTTCAAAGTCAATTCTTACATATTGACCAACATATTTAATTCAAAAACTCTTCGTTTGGGCGAATTACACAATTGATAATCAATAACAATGATTCAAAAGAGATGGAGCATCATCTAACCGTGTAGCTATCTCCATATCCACACTACCATCTTGAAAGCATTAATCATCTACATGGTTCAACCGAACCATTCACCTAAAACATGAAACAACGAAAGGGGTAAGCGCACCGCTTAGTGAGCATACAGGCAGTTAAACAAATAATCCATATAACACATAATACACATAAATCTTAACACCATATGAATACTTATCATATCAACCACTGAATAAACACTGAACAACCACTGAACTTTGAACTCTATGCGGATCCGCGGCCATTAGAAACAAGTCTGGTGGTACCATATCACGTCAATATGCATACCAAATCATAATAACGTGCAAGCACGTATTCATAAACACTATGCTAACCGCAGTTAGCATTCTGATCAACATTGATTCTCCACATAAGATACAAACACAAGAAACATGGCTCAAGAAACAAGTATAAGAAACAAGTAATCTTCCACCCGATTGTATGATTCTCTTGCTCGTAAGCAATCCAGAAACACATACAATCGATTCAAACATAAGAAACACCCGATTGTATGATCCTCTTGCTCGTAAGCAATTCGGAAACACATACAATCGATTCAAACATAAGAAACAAGTCTAATTCACTATATAGAAACAAACATAAGAAACAAGTAACTACCACTTGATTGTGCAAACCTCTTGCTCAGAAGCAATCCGGTACATACACAACCATTACCCATACAACCCCCATAATACTCACCTCGATACTTAGACGATAATTTACAACACTTGACCAATTGAAGCCTTCCACGTCTTTAACACGTACATATTTCATACATAACACATAACGACACATTTAGACACTAATCATCATCATAATCTTTTAATCATCATTATTACCCATTACTCTCATGGTTTAACTTTAATCATACTACATAGCTACACTCTTCATGATCTTGTTACCTCTTTAATCTTAACACTTTCAATTCATCATTTAAACTAGTTACACTAATTTGTAACAATTCAATTTCATCATGAACTCACTCTACAATTCATTTATCAACTTTCTACTTCAATTCTTATAAAAACGTATTATTCATATACCATTGACATCACTAATTTCATCTCTAAACTTATTTATATGAATTCATAAGAATCGCCATAAACACCCTTTTATAATTCATCATTCATTAAGACTTTACTACTTTAATACATGTTCCATCATCATTATAATACTCTACTAGGATCACTAATTACACTTTTAAGCTAATTAATATCAATTCACAACTTTTTAGCTAAACTTATAAAATCACCCAAGAACACAACTAGTGATTTCATCACTTTCATGTTGTAATATGATTACCAATGATTATAAATACACTAATAAACAACAATACTATTAACTTCAAACCCTAATTTCGGATTAAAATTGCTAATTATACAAAACCCACAAAACCCATTTTCTAGGTTAGTAAAATGAAGAAATTCAACTTACAAGATGTTAGAGAGGATCAATAGATGATGATTCTGATTTCTCTAGCTTGAACTTAGGATTTAGAACTAATTTTGGTGTTCAATTTGGCTTCTGCGATTTTTCTCTTGTTCATAGGATGAGTCTGGAACATTTTTGGAAGAAAAGGAGATAACTCTCCAGCGTACACATATATATATATATATATATCTCTCTATTTAATTTTACTTCCGTACTTCTTATTGTCTGGAACTTAAAAACTATTCACGTATTCTATTATTTTAAACCACTTAAAATAATAACACTTTAAAACAATTATATCCCCATACACTAAAATAAAATCTCGAAATTTGGGGTTTTACAATATGCTCGTATGGTATTTGATGTTGTTAGCTTTCATATTTAATCAAGGATCAGTGGCTTACTTTTGGAATTGCCTAACCTATTTTGTAAACATTTTTTGGGGTTTAAGAGTTTCTATGTGTTTTGAATATTTATGCAATTCTTTGTTCAAGAAAAGAATATTTATGCAATTCGCTAAAACAATGCATGAGATGTAAGCTTAGTTTGTAAGTTTTGAGGGTAATGTAGAGGTGTTAGTTTTGTAATTGGTACGAGTTAGTGTTTGCTGTAGGGATTTAACAGTATTGAAAAGAGTGAATAATTATATAAGGGTATAATTGTCATTAACAAAATAATTGATAATTTATGGATTTTAATTACAATTAAATTGAAGATTTGGGGATATATGTAATTTTTAAATGACTTTGGGTATATATGATATTTATAGTGTTTAGGGAGGGGAGATATGTAATTAACCCTTTAATATATACTAATAATGATCTAATAATATCATAGAAGTCAAAAAGATAATTGGTCAATTTTCGGAGTCAAAATGCCCTTTTGACTACTTTTTATTCAAACTGTCACAACTTTTTCTAGAAAACTTCAAATAATGATCTAGAAAACTTCAAATAATGATCTGTTTGATGTTCTAGAAAGTAAAACTCGGTAGCTTTCCAACCATGTATGACACATGATTTTTGGAATTCTGAATCATTTCGTTCTTAACTCAATTTGGCCAAATTCCAAAAACTTCTTTTTACTACTCTTGTATCATATTTTCTTGTCATCTCATTTACTCATATATCACAAGAACTACACTAACACTAGTGTTAATATTTTTAGTTTTATTTATTTGTTTATTATTTTCATTATTACTTTAAGACTATGTTTGGCAACGGAGCTTATAGTAGCTTATGGGAGCTTATGGAAGCTTAAGCTTATTTTTTCAGCTTCAAGCTTTGTTTGGTAGACAAAATATTAAGAGCTTATTAAAAAAAAGCTCTTAAAAAAGAAGCTAGTAGAACTAGCTTTTAAATTAAACTAGGAGCTTATGTAATGAGAAATTACATAAATACCCTTTATATAATTATCTATCATATATTTGTTTGTCCTTTTATATCAATTTACATATTTTAAGCTCAAGCTCCAGCTAGTAGGGGTGGCAAAAGTACCCGCATCCGATGGGGATCCCCGAACCCCGCACTTTTCGGATCGAGTTGGGGATGACATTTCGGATTTTGGGGCACAAAATGGGGATTGTAATGGGGTTCCGATTGGGGAACGGGTACTATCATCCCCGCTCTGCCCCGCCCCGAAATATATGCTTATAATATATATATATATCTATATATATATATATATATATATATATATATATATATATATATGTATGTATGTATGTATGTCTTTCATTTATATTTATTATTATTCTCACTAGTCACCACGTAAATGATTAGTATTCTTATGAACCTGAAATCATTCTTTTTGTTTTGATTACTGTTGTTGTATTGATTTGGTCTTGTGATTTAGTCGGAATATTTTAAGATCATTCTATAATGATTTTGGTAATTTTTAACTGTACACCTATTACTATATTTTATCTTGATCATTGTGTTAATCTGCTTTTATAAGAAAAAAAAAAGATATTACAAGTGAGAATAGCTAGATAATATTGTAAAGAAAATCAGTAAGAACTTCGGGTTAATTTAAAGTACTATCAATGTGGAAATAGCTTTAAGGAATCGATGTCCCCAGTGGGGTACTCTGTAACATCCTCTCCAGTGACCTGGTAATTTCTTATTTAAATTTGTTATTTAAATGTGTTAGAAATTATTTGATATTACTTGTTTTACTGTGAAACTTAGATAAATAAGTTCTAGAACTTATTGTGAATAGTAAATAGTTGTTTGTTGTAATTTACTATAGTTGACGGTAAAATAAAGTAAATTTCTTGCAAATGGTTTTTAAGTTCCAGACAATATGTTTAAAAGGTATTTTTTTTTAAGTGGATACGGGGTCGGTTGAAATGTTTTAGGCCGACCTATATTTAGGAACTTTCCTAAATTAGAAATTAGTACGTACTTCCTTTGAAACTCAAACAAAACCTTAAAACTTAACAAACCTATATCAAAATCGAAGCAAACTGAAGTTGTAATCTTGATCTTGAGCTTGTAATCTTGATTCTAACTAGTTGATTATCCTAATCATCGTGTTCTTCGTTCTAAACAAGTAAGTTGTTTTAATGATTTTGATTAGGATTGAACTCATATGTGTGATTCGTGAAGATTAAGGTTGCATGGTGATATAGGAAAGTTATAAACTGTTATTGTTGTTAATGTTGATGTTATATTGATTCTATAACATGAATTTGGTGAGTTTAGTAATAAAATTCGAAAGTTGATATGCTGTACAGGATGAACAGGAAACCTGCAAAACCCGTTGATCCGGCGGATCAAGTAGGTGATCCGGCGGATCCGGAACCTAAACCATTGATCCGGCGGATCATATAGCTGATCCGGCGGATCCTAAGTGTTAATTATTGTATCCGGTGTTGATCCGTGCATGATATGGCGGATCTCGTGTGGTCGGTACTACATTATTAAGGATCCGGCGGATCATGTTTTGGATCCGGCGGATCAATAAGGGATCCGGCGGATCCAGGTGTGTATCCGGCGGATCTTGAGTATTTTATGTGTTTGTGGTTTAGCTTTAGTACTAGAATGATGTGATGGTTATGATGTGATTATAACTAGTACTTATACTTAAGTTGAGATGTGATTACTTGTGTGATGTTGTTATTTACATAAGTATCAATTGTTGTTAACAAGTTACTAACTTGTGTGTTTTGTGTGGTGTTTCAGATACCTCAAAGACTCAGTGATTAGAAGCTGAGTGTGTTGACTTCAGAGGTATCGGTGAGTGGATTAAGAACTCACCTTTTGATTTAGTTGTAACTGTTTGGTTGCAACAAGTGAACGTAGATATAATTGTTGAATTATTTGGTTGATATTGTTGCTTATAAATCTACGTGCTAATTGACCTTTGGTTATCAGTTGTTAATGAGGTCAACAAGTTGAGATGGTTGGTTGAGCTGGTTGGTATTATATGAATTACACAGGGGCTTGATTCATTCGTTGTGTGTAGAACCTGTGTTTGATTATAATAACTGGTAGCTATCGGTCTCGTCCGTTATGGCCATACGGATATGGTTGGATAAGTGTTCTTGGGGAGCCACCCGGGTATTATGGTATTCCCCAGAGCTACCGATCCTCATTCATGGAATTGTTGAATTGTTGATTACATGTATACGGTTGTTTGATGTACACAAGTAGTTGAGCTAAGTTAATTGGTGTGTGATGAATTCATTCACTTAGCTTCGTGCTAATCCCTCATTTACTTCCTGCAGGTTATGTTTTGGGATGTGGGTTGCAGGATGTTGACGCTCCAGTAGCGGGGAATGTTTGACTGGTCGTGCTACTCTGACATGTTTTGTTATAAACTAAGTTTGGAACAATATAATACCCCTTTTGATGTAGTTGATGTGTAATAACTTAAATGGTTTTAACTTATGGTGTGTTTGGAATGTAACCAGTATATGTACATTATCTTAATGTACAGTGTATGTTGATGTTTTAAAAATATTCAGCTTCCGTGTTAATAATATAATATTGTTGTATAATACGAGGGGTGTTATAAGTTGGAATCAGAGCATAGTTTTGGGTTAATTGAGCATTGTGAAGTGTTCAATCCCAATTCTGGAGCGTGATAAGTCAAACATTCTTGGATATGGGATTTAGCATTAGTTGTAAATCGTTTAGGAGATAGGTGCTAACGATTAACAATTGTTGAGTGTTGTGATGATTTCAGATATGGCAGATACTGAGCAACCGACCGCTAACCCTAACAATGCCTCAAGAACCGATGTTCCTCCTTTGCAGATACCTGGTGAACAACCTGGTCATGATGGTACTTCTGTTCCTGTTGGTGAAGAATCAAACAGAGACGATTACATGCACGAATTAGAAGATGAGGTGATTAATCTCAGGGAATTTAAAAGACGAACTGAAGCTACGTCATCTCAGCAACAAATACCTGTGCTTGGTACTTTTCCACCACCATTGCCAAGTAAATTGTGTTCTTTTAAAACGTTTATGGCAAGCAAACCACCTGAGTTTAGTGGTAGTACGAATCCGTCTGTGACCTTAAACTGGTTGAGAGACATGGAAAGGAAATTTGATGTTACTCATTGTGAAGAAGAATCTAAAGTTTCCTATGCAGTTCAATGTCTTAAAGATGAAGCTATGGTTTGGTGGGATTCGATCACTGGACATTTGACTCAACAACAAAGAGAGGCTATTAGATGGCCTGATTTTCATCAAGCTGTTTATAATCAGTATTGTTCAGACTTTGATATGGCTAGAATCAGACGTGAATTTGTGAATTTACAGTTAACTGATAAGATGACGATTGATGAGTTGATAGCACAATTTTCTGAGAAGCTGCGGTTTGTTCAGCATTGGGTTCCTAATGAGAAAACTAGGATTGAGCAGTTTGTGGATACTTTACCTTCTAATTATCGTACCACTGTGAGATTGGCGGGTACTTTATCTCAAGCTTTTAACCTTGCACGTTCTGTTGATAGTGACTTAAGAGGTTCAGGTTATCAAGCTAGGGATACTTCTGTTCAGAAGTCTAGAAGTGATTCTTCAGGAAAAGGTAAGTCGAGGTGGCAGGGTAATCGATCTGGTCAGAGATCTAGTAGTAAAGGTGGTTCATCTGGAGGTACTAATTGGTGTAATTCTTGTAAGTCACGACATTCTGGTCCGTGTACTCCTCAGACGAATAAATGTCTTAAGTGTGGTGAACTTGGGCATGAGATCAAGAATTGCAGGTATCCTAATTTGTGTGTTGGACTTGTAAGAAAGAAGGACATCGGGTTGGTCAGTGTCAGGAGGCGGGGAAACAGGGTTCAGTTTCGGTCGGGAGTTCGGCATCTTCCGGGCAAAAGAGAAAGAATCCTTCGCCAGCTGCAAGTAGGGCATTTCAGATGACAGTCGATGAGGCTGTCCACACAGAGGATGTTATCACTGGTACTTTTCTTATAAACTCTGTGCCAGCACGTGTGTTGTTTGATTCAGGAGCAAATTGCTCTTTTATATCTGTGTGTTTCTGTGATAAGTGGAAATTAAACCCTATGTTGATTACTAAACCTGTTGAGGTAGAGATTGTTAGTGGCAATTTGGTTCCTGTTACCACCTCGGTGACTGGAGCTAGTATTGTGATAGATGGCCAGACGTTCCCAATTTCATTTCTGTTGATGCCGATTCCTAGTTTTGATGTGATTATTGGCATGGATTGGTTAAGTCAGTTTAAAGCAATTATAGATTGCCATAATAAGTTGATTAGAATCCCAATTTCTGAAGAGTCATACGTTGTGGCTCGAGGAGAACGGGATAGTGTATGTGTACCGTTGATTTCCATGATGAAAGCTAGGAAGTCGTTGTCTAAGGGCTGTGAGTCATACCTAGCTTATGTGATTGATGCCAAAGTAGGAAAGAAAACTATTTCTGATGTTCGGGTTGTTTCTGAATATCCGGAAGTGTTTCCCGATGAGTTACCTAGTTTGCCACCGGTTAGGGAAGTTGAATATCAGATTGATCTTGTTCCTGGCTCGTCGCCTGTAGCCAAAGCTCCCTATAGATTAGCTCCTTCTGAAATACGTGAAATGATGAATCAGATACAGGAGTTGTTGGATAAAGGTTTCATTAGACTTAGTTCTTCTCCTTGGGGTGCACCAGTGTTATTTGTGAAAAAGAAGGATGGGTCTTTTCGAATGTGTATTGATTATAGGGAATTGAATAAACGAACGGTGAAGAATAAATACCCTTTGCCTCGAATAGATGATTTATTTGATCAGTTGCAGGGTTCTTCGTTTTATTCTAAAATTGATTTAAGGTCGGGTTATCATCAAGTTCGTGTTCGTGAACAGGATATTCCTAAAACTGCTTTTCGAACCAGGTATGGTCATTTTGAATTCCTAGTTATGCCTTTTGGTTTAACAAATGCTCCAGCAGTTTTTATGGATTTGATGAACCGTGTTTGTCGACCTTTTCTTGATAAGTTTGTGATTGTGTTTATTGATGATATTCTGGTATATTCGAAATCCGAATCAGAACATGAAATGCATTTGAGGTTAGTGTTAGAAACGTTGAAAAGAGAACACTTGTATGCAAAGTTTTTTAAATGTGAATTCTGGATTCGGGAGGTGCAATTTATGGGTCATATTATCTATAATGATGGTGTTAAAGTTGATCCTTCAAAAATTGAGGCTGTGATGAATTGGAAAGCTCCGAAATCTGCGTCCGAGATTAAGAGTTTTCTTGGTTTAGCGGGTTATTACCGGAAGTTCATTAAAGACTTTTCTAAAATTGCCAGTTCGTTGACTAAATTAACTCGTAAGGATGAGAAATTTGTGTGGACAGAACAACAAGAAGTTGCTTTTCAGACTTTGAAATATTTATTATGTTAGACACCTGTGTTGGCATTACCTGATGGGTCTGATGATTTTGTTGTTTACTGTGATGCATCGTATGCTGGGTTAGGTGGTGTTCTTATGCAGAGAGATAGAGTTATTGCATATGCTTCTCGGCAATTGAAACAGCATGAAAGAAATTGTAACACCCGCCAAATTAGGACTAGTAATTAGTGCCTAATCATATGTTAATACATGTAATTAGTTCTGTGTTAGGCTAATTAATGTATCGAATTATATATATTGTTGAATATATACGAAAATGCGATTTGATTAAATCGTACGCAATTTAAATCGAATGTATTTCGATTCAATTTAATACGGACGTTGGTGACCAATTTTATCAATTAACGTTTTTATATCAAAAGTATTATTATGATAATATTTCGTATTCATTCGGATCATACAAACAAAACCTATACGATTTAACAATGTAAAACGCGCAAACAAACTAACTTACATTTTATAACGCAATTATAAATTAATTAGTAAAATATTTAAATAAAATAACGCGTAATAAATTTGTATTTTAAAACTTACCATTTAATATATAAATTTATTATTTAACGTTTAAACGACGGAGCAAACGAACACCACACGGAACGCAACTGCGGAGACTGAAAGTTGGAGGTTAAACCCCCAACTCCCTCATCTTTCTTTCACTTTCACCTCACTCTTTCTCTCTCTTACTCTCTCCTCTCCCTTTTTCTCTCTAAAAAGAAAAACCCCCACCACCTCATTAAATCGCAAAATACTACTAGCAAACGGCCTTGGATTTTACTACTCCTTTGGAAGAAAACGACCACCGCATCCCGATCTATCATCCTATCTTTTCGGATTTTTGATCCGACACTTTGTAAGTTTCCGACAAATCCCGAAATCTCTCGTTTTTAAATGTTTTCACTTGTTAGTAGTTTGTAACAACTCATAATGTCCATAAATGGGTTGGGTAAAAGATTTGGACCGAACGGAAGCCTTTCGACCGATTTTCCGGCCACCGGAATCTGAACAGACTCCGACGTCGCATCTGGGTTGGCCCAATTGCGACGTCAATTGCAACGTCTCAATACCAGTCACCACGTCGCATATAACGACATCGTCATTAACGTCGCATTTAGTTGCCGACGTCGCGTATAGCGACGCAGGCCCTTACGTCGCAGAAATCAACAACGTCGCATATAGCGACGCCACGCACAACGTCGCATTAAATTGCGAAAGTCGCACATAGCGACGCCGTACTCAACGTCGCAGTCGGGACCTGCGACGTCGCACCCAACGTCGCACAAACCAGAACCTCAAAAACACATATTTTTACTAAGTGTCGAGACTCGAAATTTATCACTCGATTTTACCCAAATTCAGATCCCAGATGCGTTTTTTTTCGTCAAAGCAATATAGTAGAAATAAAAATTTTCCAAGCTGACCTGGCAGCTCGACCCCGGCCAGGGACTTAGATCATAATCTTAAGTCAGAAATAATGTTGAAAAGGAAAGATTTGTTAATTGATGATTCTAGGGGATTGAAGACTTTTCAGTCTCGTGTGTGGATTCCTCTGATTGGTGGTATTCGGGATATGATTTTGACTGAAGCCCATAAATCACGATTATCTGTTCATCCCGGTAGTACTCGTATGTATAATGATTTGAAATCTTTGTATTGGTGGCCTACGATGAAAACCGATATAGCTCAGTTTGTTGGAACTTGTCACATTTGTGCTCAAGTTAAAGCTGAACACCAGAAACCGTACGGGTCACTGAAACAGTTGGAGATTCCAGAATGGAAGTGGGAACACTTAACTATGGATTTTGTGACTAAACTTCCACGTACATCTCGAGGAAATGATATGATTTGGGTTATTGTTGATCGGTTGACCAAAAGTGCACATTTTCTGGCGACTAGTGAAACTGCATCGCTTAGTAAGCTTGCCCAGTTGTATGTTAATGAGATTGTTTCCCGACATGGTATTCCGTTATCGATTGTATCGGATAGGGATTCTCGGTTTATTTCTCATTTCTGGCAAAGTTTACAACACGAGTTGGGTACCAGAGTGAATCTTAGTACTGCTTATCATCCTCAGACAGACGGTCAGTCAGAGCGTATGATTCAAACACTTGAGGATATGTTGCGGGCTTGTGTTCTGTAATATGGGGGTTCTTGGGATTCTCAATTGCCTTTGGTTGAATTTGCTTACAATAATTCCTATCATTCCAGTATTGGCATGCCTCCTTATGAGATGTTGTATGGTAGACGTTGCAGAACGCCTACTTGTTGGTTAGAAGCTGGTGAGAAACAATTTGCGGGGCCAGATATTGTTCAGATGACAGCTGATAAAGTGGCAGTTGCTCGTGAAAAGTTGAAAGCTGCACGTGATAGACCGAAACAGTATGCAGATCCACGTAGACGACCAGTATCATTTGTTGAAGGTGAGCTTGTTTATTTGAAAGTTTCACCTTGGAAAGGGGTTATTCGTTTTGGAAAACGTGGTAAGTTGGCTCCTCGATACATTGGTCCATTTAGAATCAGCAAAGTTGTTAATGATCAGTCGGTTACACTTGATCTTCCTCCAGAACTTGCTGGTATTCATAATACGTTTAACATTTGTTATTTGAGGAAATGTAACGTTGAGGACCAGTCACAGATTCTTCCTTTACAAGATTTAAAAGTTGATCAGAATCAGAAGTTAGTTGAAGAACCGATTGAACTTCTTGACCGAAAAGTTGTTAAACTTAGGAAGAAACAAATTCCCATGGTGTTAGTGAAATGGAAACCTAGTTTAGGTTCAAACCTAACTTGGGAAACTGAGGAGAGTATGAGGTCCATATCTCCTGGATTGTTTAATAGTGATGAGATTTCGGGGACGAAATCTTCTTAAGGGGGGAGATTTGTAACATCCTCTCCAGTGACCTGGTAATTTCTTATTTAAATTTGTTATTTAAATGTGTTAGAAATTATTTGATATTACTTGTTTTACTGTGAAACTTAGATAAATAAGTTCTAGAACTTATTGTGAATAGTAAATAGTTGTTTGTTGTAATTTACTATAGTTGACGGTAAAATAAAGTAAATTTCTCGCAAATGGTTTTTAGGTTCCAGACAATATGTTTAAAAGGTATTGTTTTAAGTGGATACGGGGTCGGTTGAAATGTTTTAGGCCGACCTATATTTAGGAACTTTCCTAAATTAGAAATTAGTACGTACTTCCTTTGAAACTCAAACAAAACCTTAAAACTTAACAAACCTATATCAAAATCGAATCAAACTGAAGTTGTAATCATGATCTTGAGCTTGTGATCTTGATTCTAACTAGTTGATTATCCTAATCATCGTGTTCTTCGTTCTAAACAAGTAAGTTGTTTTAATGATTTTGATTAGGATTGAACTCATATGTGTGATTCGTGAAGATTAAGGTTGCATGGTGATATAGGAAAGTTATAAACTGTTATTGTTGTTAATGTTGATGTTATATTGATTCTATAACATGAATTTGGTGAGTTTAGTAATAAAATTCGAAAGTTGATATGCTGTACAGGAAGAACAGGAAACCTGCAAAACCCGTTGATCCGGCGGATCAAGTAGGTGATCCTGCGGATCCGGAACCTAAACCATTGATCCAGCGGATCATATAGCTGATCCGGCGGATCCTAAGTGTTAATTATTGTATCCGGTGTTGATCCGTGCATGATATGGCGGATCTCGTGTGGTCGGTACTACATTATTCAGGATCCGGTGGATCATGTTTTGGATCCGGCGGATCAGTAAGGGATCCGGCGGATCCAGGTGTGTATCCGGCGGATCTTGAGTATTTTATGTGTTTGTGGTTTAGCTTTAGTACTAGAATGATGTGATGGTTATGATGTGATTATAACTAGTACTTATACTTAACTTGAGATGTGATTACTTGTGTGATGTTGTTATTTACATAAGTATCAATTGTTGTTAACAAGTTACTTGTGTGATGTTGTTATTTACATAAGTAAAATCCACACACATTCGCCAACCTCCATCCCCTTTTGTTTACCATAACAGGGTTAGCAATCCAGGTTTGGTACTTTACCTCTCGTAGGATCCCCGCTGCCACTAGGTCCCTTACTTGATCACATGCTTCCTTGCTTCTTTCTGGTGCTAGATGCCTCTTCTTTTGTTGCACCGGTGTTTTGTTTGGGTGTACATTCAGGTGGTGCTCCGTTACAAACTCTTTGCTTTCTCCGTTTAGCTCTTTCAGCATAAGCTTTCTGGGCACTCCCGTCATGTCATCCGGGCTCCAGGCAAATATGTCCACATTTCTCCTTAATAATTGCACCAGCTTCTTCTTGGTTTCTTCCGTCAGTTGCTTTCCTATAGCGACTGTTTGGTCGGGGCATGCTTCATTGACTATTTCTCGTTGTTCTGCCTCTTCGCATGAGTATATGGCCTGCTTTACTACTTCGTGGCTCTCGTTCTGGGATAACATCTTTCTTTCAGCCTTCCGGGTGGAATGAACTGTTGCCATACCGTTTGGGGTCGGAAACTTCATGATCCCGTGTACAGTTGACACTACTGCCCCAAGTAAGCACATAGAGGGTCGCCCTAGAATCATATTATATGGGGAATCTGATCTCACAATCATGAAGTCCAGGACTTCAGTTCTCACCCTGGGATATACGCCGATTGTTGTTCTCAAGCTTATCACTCCAAGTGGCCATGACGTTTCTCCAGAAAAGCCGATTAATGGCCTTGTTACATCCCGACGTAGTGCTTGTATTACACGTGGTAGTTGCCTGAAACAACTCTCATATATAACATCAGAGGAGCTTCCTCCATCTAGATATACCCTATGAATGTTCCGGTTGGCTATTTCCACAGTGATTAACATTGGATCTTCCGACGGTATGATACTTTGTATTGACGGAAATGAGATTTCTTCTTCTTCCCATTGTTCCATTACCTTTGCTCTTCTTTTCATTCCAATCACTGGGGACTGTATCATCATAATATCTTCCTCCATGTGCCTTGCTCCATCATCTTTCTTTTGCTAGGCAAACTGTTTCTTCTGTCCCGAAGAATTCTTCTTATCCTGAGGCTCCAGGTTTTTCCCTTCCTTTACTAGATTGGCCAGTTTGCCTATTTTCACTGCTCTTCTTACCTCCGCCTGTAATTCCCTACAAAAATTAGTGTCATGCCCATACTCTTCATGAAATTCACAGTATCTTCCCCCCTCTTTTTTCAATTTTTCTGGAAGCTTTGGTGGAATTTTGAAGTCGACGGCAGCCTTCTCGGTCATCAAATTTTCTCTGGGAGTTTTACTCAAATCTAGCCACAGGCCTTTGCCAGAATCCTTCCTGTAATAGGGGGTGTTCCTGTTTCTTCTCTCGTATCTGTTATTGTTCCTTCCTCTTCCATCATGCTGGGGCCTGAAACTCTTGTTGTTTTGGTAACCTTTTTCTACCCCTTTCAAGGCTGAAGGCTCCTCTTTGAAAATTCCACTGTCTCCATATACACTTTTCATTGCTGTTTCCTTTCCCCTTACGTAAGCATATACTTCATCTTGAAGTTCCTGGTATGATTCTGGTAGTATTCTTCCCAACTCAGCTACCAGAACATTATTTCTGACCCCGTGTATGAATCCTGATATTCGTTGATCTTCTCCCAACCCTTCAATCTGTTGCGTTTCCATGGTGTAACGATCCATGAACGCTTTTAACCCTTCGGTTTCACCCTGGTAAATATTGTGGGCCTCTAAATGGGTTTTCGTATACCTCTTTTGTTTAATAAAGTGGTATAAAAACTAGACTTCCAATTCATCAAAACTATTAATACTTCCAGGTGGAAGTTTATCATACCATGACCTAGCAGCTCCTATCATGGTCATGGAGAACATGTGACAGGAGACCGGCATGGCCCACTTTCTTATTTTCTCAGCTCCCCTAAATACCCTTAGGTGATCTTCTGGGTCTGTCTTCCCATTGTATTCTTTGACGTTTGATGGCAACTCCAGCCCGTCGGGCATCCCGTAAAACTCAATCCATGGAGCCAACGTAGATTGCTTCTTTTTAATAAACGAATTGACCCTCGACCTTGTAGTTCGCGGGCTCTCATTTTGCTCAACTGCCATCTGTGGGTACGCTGGATTATAACTTCCAGGAGGGAAGTTAATCCAAGCTCCATGCTGAGGTGAATAATACGACTGACCTCCATGTGGAAGGTAGTTTGCCCCTGGCATCATCCCTCCACCCTGTAGTGGCTGACTTATTGTGAAAGGGGTTGTTTGCGCATTTTGGAAATTCTGCTGATTGTTTTGGTTTGCCCATACTTGGGTGTTCTGGGTGGTGGAATTTGTGACTGTTGAGTTGGTAGTAACTGCAGGGATGGTGGATGTGACGGTGTTAGTGACATATTGATGTAGTAGTGGTGGGAGTGTGGTGGAAGGGTTCACTCCGGTTTGAATTCCATATCCAGGATATATCATCTAAGGGTTTCCACCTGTTTGTTGGTAACTATTCTGAGTGGCGACCGGTACGGGTTGGCTTTGGTTTAAATTGCTATTAGGTGGGTTGTGTGTTTGTGGAGCGTTTTGAGTGACGATTTGAGATTGGTTTGGGTGTTAAAAGTGACGGTGGGCTTATTTACCGTCCGCCGTGTTCCGGCGTTTGGTCCCTATATAAAAATTTCTTCATCAACATCCTCTTCATCGTCCATATTCAATCTTGACCTCAACTCCTCCAAACTCATCATTCTAATTTGTTTAGTGATCATCGGTTCTATATATTTTCTTAACACATCATCGCTTACCCCCGGAATTACCACACCAGAGTTTGAAGGCTCTGGGTTACTTTCCGTGACAACAAAGTTTGCTATAGGTGTTTCCGTTTGCGAAATTTACGAAAAACCCGGTGGTGGTGATGGTTGTTCACCACCGTTAACCATTGTAAACAATTATTTGAAATAAAATATCGGAAATGGAAGGTATTACGCTAGAAACTAAGAATTTTGTGATAATCAACGTAAAATAAAGAATGGGTGTTCGAAATACTCAGGTATAATCGCGTCCCACTGGGCATGCCATTTGATTGTACGTCCAACCGCACAAGTGCATCAATCTCTTGTTTCCAGCCAAAAGCTTCCAACCAGCTGGATCCTACAGCAAATACACAGACACTAAATCACCGTGGAGCACAGGGAAATCCCCTGTAAACCACCTCCGGTGTGAGAATGAGTTTCTACGGTTTTAATGGTGAAATTATAAGTGAGAATTAGGGTTTTTTTTTTAGATAATGAACAGTACCTTAAAATGAAGAATGAGTGCTCCTTTTATAGTTGTTGTTTCTTGGCCCCTACTCATGTATTAGCCAATCATATTTGAGCACTAACAAATGATTCCCTATGATTTAATCTGAGCCGTTTAGAGAGATCTCCTGAATATTTTGGATTGGTCCCCACTCTACATTCTGTTAGTCTTGTGAAAGCGACGTGAAGACCTCTTGGTGGAGGTCGGAAGAATAGATAATTTGGTGGCGAATCCCTAGAAGGTAAAGGACACCTAACAGGTGTCAACTGTTACGCCACAAGACCAATTGATGATCTCCTTCCATGTGGAAGCAAGTGTATTATTCTGTTATTAAAGATGGAGACCTCTAGGTGGAGGTCCGCAATCTGTGGGTGTAATATTGGTTACACCATTAAGTCCCCCAGTCTAGTAGGAGATAGTCAAAAGTAGATCATACTAGACTTGAGAAGTTTTTTCTTTCTGTGTCTCTTTGTTTCCTTCTGCCTGAAAAGTTGCAACCATCAGGCTGATTTGACGGTTTTTCGGCTTCCTAATTAATAGCTGTCATCATAACTTTTCTGACTTCTCGTTCCTGACCCGTACACGTGTCTCCACTTCTGCAGAATCGTGAACGTGCGTTGTTTTCCCTCTCAATATTTAGTCTTTATTTTTCTTCTTTCAAAATCAAGAATCTTAAAATTAATTTCTTCCTTCTCTCTCTCAGGAAACCCTAACCTTTTCCCCTTTTTTCTCCTCCGGCGATCGTTCTAACTACTTCAAAACAGGTTAGCCTTCTTATTTCTTCCTTCATATCAATCTTGTTACTATGTCGTCTGTCAATACTATTCACACTGTTTCGAGCGTTCTTAGGGAGAACCATTTCAATTATATTTGTAAAAAGTATGGAATTTTCGGCGATGCCGGTCCGTCTAAGGCTAGGTTTGATGATGTTATTTCGAAACCGCCCGCCGGTAAATTTGGTGTGTATACAAAGTTGTTTTCTGTGTCCAACCTTCGAATCCCTTTGTCAACGTTTTATTTGTCCGTTTTGAAGTACTATCAACTGCACATTTCCCAGATGTCTCCGATGGGTGCTATAAAAATCTTGGGTTTTGAAATAGGCTGTCGTGTTCATGAAAAAGTCCCCAATGTGAACGTTTTTAGATATTTTTCTGTTTGGGTCCCCCTGAACAAGGGTATTATACGATAAAGAGGAGGGTCAATACTCCCAAGATCCTTTTAGGTATAAGGGAGTCGTTGAAAGATTGGAAAGATAATTTCTTTTGGTTAAGTGAGGATTTGATTCCTATTGGGTTTAGAGAAGTGTTGTTGTGGAAGAACGACGAAGTGCTTTTAAATGATGTTCCCCATCTTTCTACCCAGGAGGATGAACTTCGAGTCTTTCTTGAAACTAATTGTCATGTTTTTATTGACGCCTTCGCCGAGGAGGTTTTAGTTCTGTTGGGTATGAGTAACCATTGGCCCAACGATGGTTCTGTGCCCGTTATTTATAAGGATGGGGAGGGTAAGCTTATTTTCTTTGTGTTTTTGATTTTGCCTTGGTGTTGTTTTGCTTATGGTTGTTTTTGTTTTGTAGAGATGATGATTGGCGAGTTATTAAATTCTGATAGCAAAAACGGTTTGAAGTTTGGTGCAAAATCTGAAGAGGGTGTTGCTACTACCCCGAAGGCTGCTAGTTCTCGAGTTACTCCTACCGCTTCTTCGTCTCAAGTCGCTTCTCGTACTAGGGCAAGCACTAAGGGTTTGACTGTTCGTGATTCAGCTCAGGAACAAGTTGGTTCTTTTTCCGGATCATACGAGGTGGAGGAAGTTGTTGAGAAAAGAAGGGGGAAGAGGGCTGCTACGGGGGGTAAGGGTAAGAAAGGAAAAAGAATGAAGGACAATGATTCTTTACCTCTTGTCAATGTGTCTGATACGGAGACAGATCATAGTGATAATTCCAAATCTGGAGACGGTGTTCATGATTCCATATCACCTCGGACTTTTGCTGGTGCTTTTGTTCCTGCTCATCTGACTAGAAGCAAGTCTTCTACTCTTCCACCACGTAGTTGCATTTCTCCTTCCACCATGGGGAAATCATTTTCTGATCAAGATGCCGGTAAAGGTACTTATGACTCTTCTATTTTTGACATTGCATTCGTTGATACGAGTAGTCCCTGTTTTATAAAAAGTGGTGTAAGGGACAAGTCTTTTGGCAATTTTTTTACTGATATTGACAATGTGACTTGTTTTGTTGATGAAGATGTTGTTGGTGACTCTAGAAGTGGAGTTAAGGGGGTATATGTTCCCAAATGGGGGGTGGAATGTGATGATACCCTGGACAATGTGAAATCCATGAGGGACTTTATCACACATTCACTCCCTCTAGCATTACAAGCTCGTGGTATTGATGTTAGTTTATCTGAGGTGGTTGAGAATCTGGATAAGTTGGCTGTTGATACACTTTTCTATCATGAGATTGCTGTGTAGTATTTGAAACAGGTTTCCTCAGGGTTGAAGGTTGGTGATTTTACCAGGAAGATTGAGAGTTTATCTGCGGAGCTTGAGAAGCGGAAGATTGATGCTGTAGCTAATGAGGCAATTATTCAAGAGAAAGATGAGAAGATAGCTAATCTGAATCGTGAGGTCCTTGCTCTAGGAGGTAAGTTACAGGCTTCTGAGGATAAGGTTGCTGACTTGGAGTGTAAGGTTGGGAAGTTTGAAGAGAAGATGGGTGTTGTAGAGATGAAGCTTTCTTCAGCTGAGGGTAGATTGGAGGCTGCTAGAGAGGAGCAAGCTGAATGTGTCAAGAAGGTGTTGCGTCATTATTCTGGCCATCTTTTAAGAAGTTATGAGTTTTCTGCACCTGTGGCTAGGCTGGTTAGCTGTGCAGAAGCTAATGCTGGTCAGAAGATGTTGGAGCATATCTACTCGAAGGAGGAGAATAAAGGCACTGCTGTTGAAGCCCTGGCTGAATACAATCCTTCTGCCCAAGAAGATTACAACAAGGCTGTAGCTGCTTGTGGAGACTTGAACTTTCCTTTTACCCAGAAGATTATTGACGCAGCTCATTTGCCTTTGGATGAAATTTTAATGATCATTCCTGACGCTGCTCCTGTGCCTTCTCCAGATTCTTAATCTCTTTTATGCTGCACTTTTACTGTCCTTTGAACAATACTTGCTTTTGTTGTGTGTTGGATATTTGTTGATTTGGAAGCTCTTTGTTGAGCAAACAATGGTTGGTGCCAATTTTTGGCTTTTGAACTTTTATTTTATATGCGTGGTTGGTTATATTTTCTGTTATAACACTTTTTGGTTTGCATATTTTGTAGTTCATACTTGGTTGCTATAACTTAAGCAACTTGCCTTTTATATGTAAGGCATAAATCTTGGTCACGAGTTTACTCTAGAATACGCTTTTGAAAAAAAAAAGAATATTACTTTTTCCTGGAAACCTCCTCCCTGAAGTGTGGGAAGTGATCACCTATGTCCGGACTTATACATCAAAAGTGTGATGTATTTTTGGATTGAACTACACATCAATCCCCTACTATGGGTTGCTATCCCACTTGTAGTGCTTAGGGCCCCAAAAGTGTGGGTTACCACGTATTACCCCTTGAACACGCACGAATCAAGGTTTTCAAATCTTAGAAACGCAAGATTTGGGTAGTTATAATAAACAAATTTTGTCACCAAAATTTTCATATCTCTCATTAATGTAGGCTATCAAAATTCTCAATTACAAGCAAAACACGTGCTATGTAAGTAATCTAAGTAAGAGATTTAATTTAAAGATAGCATCTCTTCAGGTTGGTAGCGTGCCACGTTCGATCTATCACCTTTCCTTGCAAATCTTCCAGTCGATATGAACCCTTCATGTCGGCCTCTACTACCTTGTAGGGACCTTCCCATGTTTGGCCAAGTTTTCCAACTGGGGTTGACTTGCTTGCTTCATTGCTTCTCATGACATACTCTCCT
This sequence comes from Helichrysum umbraculigerum, assembly GCA_949592205.1. Lineage (NCBI taxonomy): Eukaryota > Viridiplantae > Streptophyta > Magnoliopsida > Asterales > Asteraceae > Helichrysum > Helichrysum umbraculigerum. Next base: position 1,312,077 of record CATIUR010000001.1, read on the forward strand.
ATCCTGAAGGATTCTTTCTTCACCTTCTTGTTATAGTATTTCTCCAACTCTTTTTTGTACTTGGCTTCACGCATGGCTGCTAATTCTCTTCTTTCCTCTAGGAGGTCCAGGTTTTCCCTCAGGTCAGCTTTATTTTTGCTTTCTTCTGTGTGGAGATATCTATATGAAGGTACACTGATTTCTGCTGGTAGTAGAGCTTCTGAGCCGTAAGCCAAACTAAAAGGTGTTTCACCGTTACTTCGCTTGGGTGTGGTTCTAATGGCCCATAGTACGTTTGGTAATTCATCCACCCAACCGCTCTTGCTCTTTCCAAGTCTAGCTTTGATGCCTCTGACTACATCTCTGTTTGTTACTTCCACTTGGCCATTAGCTTGCGGGTGGTATACTGAGGTGAACGCTTGCTGTATTTCTAAACCTTCGCACCAATCTTTAAATTTTCCTTCAGCGAATTGTTTTCCATTGTCACTATCACCTTGGGTACTCCAAACCTGCAAACGATGTTGTCCCACACAAAATTCACCACATTCTGTCCTGAGATTGTTTTGAGTGGTTTGGCCTCCACCCACTTTGTGAAATAATCCACTGCTACTAGCAGGAATTTTACTCCTCCAGGGGCTTCAGGGAAGGGCCCAACAATGTTGATTCCCCATTTGAAGAATGGCCAGGCTGAGGTTACCGGAATCAGATCGTGTTTTGGTTGTCTTCGCATGGGTGCGTGGATCTGGCAGGATTCACAACTTTGCAGCTCCTCCTTCGTGTCATTATACATGGTTGGCCAGTAGTATCCTAAGGTTTTGATTTTCGCTACCACTGTCCTCGGACCGGAATGTAACCCACAAGAACCTTCATGTACTTCTCGAATGACCCTTTTGGATTCACTGGTACCCACACATCTCAACCAAGGTTGTAGGTAAGATCTCCTATATAACACCCCTTCATAAAACGCGTAATGCGGTGCATAGGCTTGTATCTTTCTTGCCTCTTGCTTATTTTGTGGTAAACTTCCATGAGTTAGGTAGCTAATAATATCCATCATCCAAGGATCCTTTTCTTCCACCATGCTCATAACATCTTGTCCTTCTTCAATAGAACTCTGGGGCAGTACTTCCACGAGGACTTCCTTTGTAAGGTGCGCGAATTGCATTGATGCTAACTTGCTTAATGCGTCGGCTTTCTTGTTTTGATTCCTTCTTACATGTTCGATCTCGAATTTTTTGAAGGCTTTTACCTTGTCCCTTACTTTTTCCAGATATTTCCTCATTTTGATATCTTTCGCCTCGAATTCTCCTTGTACCTGCTTTGCTACCAACTGTGAATCTACAAATGCTTTCAAACATTCAACTTTCATCTGAATTGCAATGTTGATTCCTGCTAGTAAGGCCTCGTATTCTGCTTCATTGTTAGAGGTATTAAATTCAAACCTCAAGGCGTATGTAAACTCCTTCTTGTCTGGGTTTGTCAAGATTAGACCTGCCCCTGCACCCTCTGAACTGGAGGCACCATCAGTATATAGAGACCAGGACTTACTAGTTGGAGGTTTTCCTGCTGTCTTTCCTTGTAACTTGATCTCCTGGGCAGAGTCTTTCACGGTTATTTCGGCCATGAAGTCTGCTAGAACTTGTCCTTTCACTGAGACTCTTGGTTTGAATTCGATGTCATGTTCTCCCAACTTGATTGCCCATTTGGCCAATCTTCCTGACTTTTCTGGTTTAGACAGCACTTGTCTAAGTGGCTGGTCAGTGATTACCATCACAGGGTGCCCTTGAAAGTATCTTTTCAACCTCCTAGCAGCGTGAACTAAAGCTAGCACTATCTTTTCAATGGAAGGATAATTTATTTCTGGCCCTTGTAATGCTCTGCTCACAAAATAAATAGGTACCTGCACCTTCTTCCTCTCAGCCAGTAAGACAGCGCTTACTGCTTCTGTTGTGGCGGATAAGTACATAAACAGTGTTTCCCCAGCTACAGGTGTTGTAAGCGTGGGTAATTTGCCCAACAAATCTTTCATTTGCTGGAATGCCTCTTCAGCCTCCGTGGTCCATGAAAAGCTCTTCTTGCTCGTGCAATTCTTTAGAGTTTTGAAAAATGGTAGTGATCTTTCCGCTGCTTTGGATAAGAATCGGCTTAAAGCTGCTAATCTTCCATTCAGAGTTTGGACTTCTTTCAAGGTCTTAGGGGATCTCATGTCATGCACCGCTTGTATCTTTTTTGGGTTAGCCTTTATTCCTTCGGTTGTTATCAGGTGTCCCAAGAATTGACCTTCTTCCACCCCGAAGGTGCATTTTTTTGGATTTAATTTCATGTTAATTCTTCTCAGGGTAGAGAAAGTTTCTAAAATATCATTCAGCATGTCTTCTTCGTCACGACTTTTGATCACCATGTCATCGACGTATGCTTCCAAGTTCCTGCCTACTTGACTTTCAAAGGCCTTGTCTACTAACCGTTGGTAGGTTGCGCCTGCATTCTTCAACCCGAAGGGCATTTTTTTGTAACAAAAAATTCCAATGTCGGTGTGAAACGCTGTCTTGTCTTCATCTTTCTCTGCCATTTGAATATGATGGTACCCTTTGTAGGCATCTAAAAAACATGTCAGCAGGAAACCCCCTAAGGATTCAACCTTCCAATCTATTGCCGGCAAAGGATAGCAATCTTTAGGACATGCCTTATTTAAGTCCGTAAAATCCACACACATTCGCCAACCTCCATCCCCTTTTTTTACCATAACAGGGTTAGCAATCCAGGTTTGGTACTTTACCTCTCGTAGGATCCCCGCTGCCACTAGGTCCCTTACTTGATCACAAGCTTCCTTGCTTCTTTCTGGTGCTAGATGCCTCTTCTTTTGTTGCACCGGTGTTTTGTTTGGATGTACATTCAGGTGGTGCTCCATTACAAACTCTTTGCTTTCTCCGTTTAGCTCTTTCAACATAAGCTTTCTGGGCACTCCCGTCATGTCATCCGGGCTCCAGGCAAATATGTCCACATTTCTCCTTAATAATTGCACCAGCTTCTTCTTGGTTTCTTCCGTCAGTTGCTTTCCTATAGCGACTGTTTGGTCGGGGCATGCTTCATTGACTATTTCTCGTTGTTCTGCCTCTTCGCATGAGTATATGGCCTGCTTTACTACTTCGTGGCTCTCGTTCCGGGATAACATCTTTCTTTCAGCCTTCCGGGTGGAATGAACTGTTGCCATACCGTTTAGGGTCGGAAACTTCATGATCCCGTGTACAGTTGACACTACTGCCCCAAGTAAGCACATAGAGGGTCGCCCTAGAATCATATTATACGGGGAATCTAATCTCACAATCATGAAGTCCAGGACTTCAGTTCTCACCCTGGGATATACGCCGATTGTTGTTCTCAAGCTTATCACTCCAAGTGGCCATGACGTTTCTCCAGAAAAGCCGATTAATGGCCTTGTTACATCCCGACGTAGTGCTTGTATTCCACGTGGTAGTTGCCTGAAACAACTCTAATATATAACATCAGAGGAGATTCCTCCATCTAGATATACCCTATGAACGTTCCGGTTGGCTATTTCCACAGTGATTAACATTGGATCTTCCGACGGTATGATACTTTGTATTGACGGAAATGATATTTCTTCTTCTTCCCATTGTTCCATTACCTTTGCTCTTCTTTTCATTCCAATCACTGGGGACCGTATCATCATAATATCTTCCTCCACGTGCCTTGCTCCATCATCTTTCTTTTGCTAGGCAAACTGTTTCTTCTGTCCCGAAGAATTCTTCTTATCCTGAGGCTCCAGGTTTTTCCCTTCCTTTACTAGATGGGCCAGTTTGCCTATTTTCACTGCTCTTCTTACCTCCGCCTGTAATTCCCTACAAAAATTAGTGTCATGCCCATACTCTTCATGAAATTCACAGTATCTTCCCCCCTCTTTTTTCGTTTTTTCTGGAAGCTGTGGTGGAATTTTGAAGTCGACGGCAGCCTTCTCGGTCATCAAAATTTCTCTGGGAGTTTTACTCAAATCTGGCCACAGGCCTTTGCCAGAATCCTTCCTGTAATAGGGGGTGTTCCTGTTTCTTCTCTCGTATCTGTTATTGTTCCTTCCTCTTCCATCATGCTGGGGCCTGAAACTCTTGTTGTTTTGGTAACCTTTTTCTACCCCTTTCAAGGCTGAAGGCTCCTCTTTGAAAATTCCACTGTCTCCATATACACTTTTCATTGCTGTTTCCTTTCCCCTTACGTAAGCATATACTTCATCTTGAAGTTCCTGGTATGATTCTGGTAGTATTCTTCCCAACTCAGCTACCAGAACCTTATTTCTGACCCCGTGTATGAATCCTGATATTCGCTGATCTTCTCCCAACCCTTCAATCTGTTGCGTTTCCATGGTGTAACGATCCATGAACGCTTTTAACCCTTCGGTTTCACCCTGGTAAATATTGTGGGCCTCTAAATGGGTTTTCGTATACCTCTTTTGTTTAATAAAGTGGTATAAAAACTTGACTTCCAATTCATCAAAACTATTAATACTTCCAGGTGGAAGTTTATCATACCATGACCTAGCAGCTCGTATCAGGGTCATGGAGAACATGTGATAGGAGACCGGCATGGCCCACTTTCTTATTTTCTCAGCTCCCCTAAATACCCTTAGGTGATCTTCTGGGTCTGTCTTCCCATTGTATTCTTTGACTTTTGATGGCAACTCCAGCCCGTCGGGCATCCCGTAAAACTCAATCCATGGAGCCAACGTAGATTGCTTCTTTTTAATAAACGAATTGACCGTCGACCTTGTAGTTCGCAGGCTCTCATTTTGCTCAACTGCCATCTGTGGGTACGCTGGATTATAACTTCCAGGAGGGAAGTTAATCCAAGCTCCATGCTGAGGTGAATAATACGACTAACCTCCATGTGGAAGGTAGTTTGCCCCTGGCATCATCCCTCCACCCTGTAGTGGCTGACTTATTGTGAAAGGGGTTGTTTGCGCATTTTGGAAATTCTGCTGATTGTTTTGGTTTGCCCATACTTGGGTGTTCTGGGTGGTGGAATTTGTGACTGTTGAGTTGGTAGTAACTGCAGGGATGGTGGATGTGACGGTGTTAGTGACATATTGATGTAGTAGTGGTGGGAGTGTGGTGGAAGGGTTCACTCCGGTTTGAATTCCATATCCAGGATATATCATCCAAGGGTTTCCACCTGTTTGTTGGTAACTATTCTGAGTGGCGACCGGTACGGGTTGGCTTTGGTTTAAATTGCTATTAGGTGTGTTGTGTGTTTGTGGAGCGTTTTGAGTGACGATTTGAGATTGGTTTGGGGTGTTAAAAGTGACGGTGGGCTTATTTACCGTCCGCCGTGTTCCGGCGTTTGGTCCCTCTATAAAAATTTCTTCATCAACATCCTCTTCATCGTCCATATTTAATCTTGACCTCAACTCCTCCAAACTCATCATTCTAATTTGTTTAGTGATCATCGGTTCTATATATTTTCTTAACACATCATCGCTTACCCCCGGAATTACCACACCAGAGTTTGAAGGCTCTGGGTTACTTTCCGTGACAACAAAGTTTGCTATAGGTGTTTCCGTTTGCGAAATTGACGAAAAACCCGGTGGTGGTGATGGTTGTTCACCACCGTTAACCATTGTAAACAATTATTTGAAATAAAATATCGGAAATGGAAGGTATTACGCTAGAAACTAAGAATTTTGTGATAATCAACGTAAAATAAAGAATGGGTGTTCGAAATACTCAGGTATAATCGCGTCCCACTAGGCGTGCCATTTGATTGTACGTCCAACCGCACAAGTGCATCAATCTCTTGTTTCCAGCCAAAAGCTTCCAACCAGCTGGATCCTACAGCAAATACACAGACACTAAATCACCGTGGAGCACAGGGAAATCCCCTGTAAACCACCTCCGGTGTGAGAATGAGTTTCTACGGTTTTAATGGTGAAATTATAAGTGAGAATTAAGGTTTTTTGGAGAAGATGAACAGTATCTTAAAATGAAGAATGAGTGCTCCTTTTATAGTTGTTGTTTCTTGGCCCCTACTCATATTTGAGCACTAACAAATGATTCCCTATGATTTAATCTGGGCCGTTTAGAGAGATCTCCTGAATATTTTGGATTGGTCCCCACTTTACATTCTGTTAGTCTTGTGAAAGCGACGTGAAGACCTCTAGGTGGAGGTCGGAAGAATAGATAATTTGGTGACGATTCCCTAGAAGGTAAAGGACACCTAACGGGTGTCAACTGTTACGCCACAAGACCAATTGATGATCTCCTTCCATGTGGAAGCAAGTGTATTATTCTGTTATTAAAGATGGAGACCTCTAGGTGGAGGTCCGCAATCTGTGGGTGTAATATTGGTTACACCATTACATAAGTATCAATTGTTGTTAACAAGTTACTAACTTGTGTGTTTTGTGTGGTGTTTCAGATACCCCAAAGACTCAGTGATTAGAAGTTGAGTGTATTGACTTCAGAGGTATCGGTGAGTGGATTAAGAACTCACCTTTTGATTTAGTTGTAACTGTTTGGTTGCAACAAGTGAACGTAGATATAATTGTTGAATTATTTGGTTGATATTGTTGCTTATAAATCTACGTGCTAATTGACCTTTGGTTATCAGTTGTTAATGAGGTCAACAAGTTGAGATGGTTGGTTGAGCTGGTTGGTTATTATATGAATTACACAGGGGCTTGATTCATTCGTTGTGTGTAGAACCTGTGTTTGATTATAATAACTGGTAGCTATCGGTCTCGTCCGTTATGGCCATACGGATATGGTTGGATAAGTGTTCTTGGGGAGCCACCCGGGTATTATGGTATTCCCAAGAGCCACCGATCCTCATTCATGGAATTGTTGAATTGTTGATTACATGTATACGGTTGTTTGATGTACACAAGTAGTTGAGCTAAGTTAATTGGTGTGTGATGAATTCATTCACTTAGCTTCGTGCTAATCCCTCATTTACTTCCTGCAGGTTATGTTTTGGGATGTGGGTTGCAGGATGTTGACGCTCCAGTAGCGGAGAATGTTTGACTGGTCGTGCTACTCTGACATGTTTTGTTATAAACTAAGTTTGGAACAATATAATACCCCGTTTGATGTAGTTGATGTGTAGTAACTTAAATGGTTTTAACTTATGGTGTGTTTGGAATGTAACCAGTATATGTACATTATCTTAATGTACAGTGTATGATGATGTTTTAAAAATATTCGCTTCCGTGTTAATAATATAATATTGTTGTATAATACGAGGGGTGTTATATACTCCGATCCCCGTTAGGGTTTGGGGGAACTTATATCCCCAATGGGGTGCCCTGATAAAATCCCCGTTGGAGTTTGGGGAGGGTATGGGGATATTTTTGATTAATGGGTTTGGGGATGGAGTTATCACTCCCCGCCTCGAGCCCGTCCCGTTGCCATTCCTACCAGCTAGTTTTATCCAAACATTACAAAAAAGATAAGCTCAAGCTTCTGGCTTTAAATATAAGCTCCAGCTCCAGCTATAAGCTTCCAGCTCCAGCTACCAGCTACTTTTACCAAACACACAGTATTACTCCGTAATTTATACTGTAACTATTTTTACTCGTATTACTCCGTATTATTTTATTTTGACACATTGCCTGCCAGAAAAACCCTACAGCATTAAAAAGAAATGAAAAACCCTGTCTTTTCTTATCCATAACACCACTTACTATCTCCTCCCTTCTTCTTCTTCATCATCCTCTAGGCTTACAGTGCACACTTGCCTGAATAACTATAGTATAATGGGCACAAGTTCACCATTATCATGCTCACATATTTCATCATTTTCTAAACCTAAATTCATTCTCATTTCTTCTTCTTCTTCTTCTTCTTCTTCTTCTTCTTCTTCTTCTTCTTCTTGTAATCCGTTTACCAAATGTCTCCGGTGGAACTTCCTCCCCCCGGCGACCACCGTCATTCTCTCTTCACCTCAATCCTCTCTATTCCGTACATCCGCACTCGCCGTCGGTCAAATACTGGAGAAATCTAATTTACAGGATTCACTTGCAAAAGAACAGATGCCCAAAATCGATAAAAGTGGAAGGTTTTGTAGCCCTAGGGCTGCCAGAGAGCTTGCACTGTAAGTATACTTACTTTGTATGCTAAAACTAAAACTAAAACTGAAATTGTAATTGTAATTGTAATTGTAATTGTAATTGTAATTGTAATTGTAATTGTAATTGTAATTGTAACTGTAGTTGAGATGAATTGTGAATGTTATTATTAGGTCAATCATATATGCTGCTTGTTTAGAAGGATCTGATCCTGTACGCTTGTTCGAGAGGCGAATTAATGCCAGAAGAGGTTAGTCTTTATATATTATATTCCATGTGAATTTTCATTATTACTACACTAGTATTATTATGATTAATTAATGTAGGTTATATAAGTAAATACAGTAAGTTTGTGCAAATGTGCAATTGACTACATTACATAAGAATGAGAATCTTAGGTGATGGTACTTATAATATTGAGATGCTAAAAACTTTGCTAGAAGCAGGCTGCAGGTAAGAGTGATTAATAACTAATTGTGGTTATCGTAATGATCATATAAGAAATTGTTTCAACTTTAAAACTGTTATCAACGTATTGTTTCAACTGATTATATGATTATCTGCTTCTCTAAGTTACAATCATCACTTCCAAAGGGCACATCCAAACCTCTTTTGTCCCGACTCTTCAGGCAATGTCTATGTGTGTAGTACTTTGTGGCTTTTCGAAATGCTTTCAGCTAGTACTGTACTTACTATCTTATAATCTCACCGCGATATATATTTTGAAATTGAAGAAATAGGGTACGAGTTTGATAAAGAGACATTGATGGAATACAATCATATGAGTTTTGGAGGACCTCCTGTTCGAACCGAGTCAGCTGAAGAAGCTGACGAGCTTATGCAGCTAGACGAGAAGGCGTCTGAAGTTGGTATTGCTTGACGCACTTGAAAATTCTCACATTGACATTGACTTTGCGTGTAAACTTAACTTTTTGAGGCCTGAGATAATTTTCTGTTTTGAATTTCAGAGGCAGAAGTCCTTTCAGCCCCTCCAAAGTTGGTTTACAGTAAATTAATCTTGCGGTAAGCATTCAATACAAGTAAACAAGAGCTGATAAAGTTGTAGCTGTAACAACTGCCTGGCCTAAGTGTAATAGGTGCTTTTTCTTGTTCAAATGCACAGCTTCACAAGGAAATTATTGGTGGCTGTAGCAGAAAAGTGGGATAGTCATGTTCTCATCATTGACAAAGTTGCTCCTTTAAATTGGAAGGTTTATACCACATGCTTGCTTGTTTACTGTTGGTACTTTTTGACCCATTTACTTATGCACGAATTAATGTGGATTGGCACTAATTTAAGTATTTCACTAACCAGAAACCGGTTTAAATGGGTTTATTGGAGTCTAGTGTCGATTGCTAATGCAATAAACCTCTTAAATTGTTTTTATTGGAAGAATTAATTTATTATTGATATAGTGTTCCGTTGATCTTATTAATGCATTAGTTTTTTCTAAATAATGCACAAAAAAGTATTAGCCAGCAGTCTGCACCATTTTGAGCTGTACTAAAGTATGACTCATTTCAACCTAATCCAACCGACATCCACCTTGCCACCTCTCTTTATTACTATTAAAATTTATTTTGGTGCCGAATTCAATACCACTAGCTTCTTGTTGTCATCAATCGTATTCAGTGGTGGCCAGGGCTACCAGAACTACACAACTTCATATTTCGAAGGTTGTCAGATATTAAAAAGAGTAGAAATTTTACGTATCCTTAACTTTCTGTTCAGAATGAACCAGCAGGCAGAATCTTGGAGCTTTCTATTCTTCACTTGGCCATGTCTGAAATTGATGTGCTAGGAACACGTCACCAGATTGTAATTAATGAGGTTTGTTCTTTTTATTCGTATAAAGTCTTATACATAATGACACGTGTAGCAATAATCACACCATTCAACTAATTGAAACATTTGTGGCATTTGTAAAGGCAGTAGATCTTGCAAAACGTTTTTGTGATGGATCAGCTCCCCGAATAGTCAATGGCTGTCTCCGGACATTCATTAAGGGCCTAAAAGAAAATGGTGAGGCAGCGGCACCAGATCTTCAAACCCCAAAAGAAACCAACTCAACTGAGTCATAAAGTGACATTGTTGTGAGAGTGAGACTCCCACTTTCAACTTCATCTATGGTGAATACCAGCATAGACTCAAGAAGGAAGACTTAACTGAAATCGTGCAAAGAGAATTGAAACGGGATTTTGTGCACCTGCTTTGCAAATGGTGCCTGAAAAGTCAATACTTGAAGAGAACGCCCATTTTGTCGCCCATTTTGTGTATCTACAAGGGTGTTGTGTCTCCACTATATTTGCATGGGTTAATAATGTACACGTTCATTCAGCGACACAATAGTGTATAATAATGTTTTTAGCTTGGAGCTGGACATTCTGACGACATAACTATTTGGCTTGTAATTAGCATGTATAATGTATGTTATTTTCACTGTCTATGGTTTTGCTTTGCACATCTCATTGCATGTTTCAATGCAACAAGCTAGGTCAACTACTAATGTTGTTGATGAAGCTAGTTTAGATGAAGCTATTGAATGACCTAGGTCAGTCCTGGTTAATTGCACGTCGACACATGGCCTTGTTTGTACGTCAAGAAATGAATTTCCTAGAAGAAATGTCATCGATGACCACCAACTTAATACTATCTGTACACTAGACTGGAAGGCTAGTTTAGTCGGATCCAGAGAATTTGACATGAGATATAGTAATTCAGTAGAACTGGCTAGCTTTGGTAGTAGATTAAAAGCTTATTCAGTTTTGTTGTTTAGTAAAGATGGTCACCAGATCCAAATACATATGCAAGAGGCCTTGTCAATTTGGCATAGAATGTGCTCAAGTTGGTGACGACAAAAAGATATTCTTCATATCACTCGCTTTGTTCATTACGAGAGAGAGAGGAGATCCTGTTCCAACAGCATGGAACCAAAGTTGAATTCGGCAAAATTTAGTTGGAATTTCATTTTAGTTGGAAGTAGAAAAGCAAAAGCAGGTATAACCGTATAACCATTAACCTTTTGAACTGCCTTACTATGTGCCAATAATGATTATTTGTGTGAACTGGATTGAGCAACCAACTATATTCTTCTACACCCATGACCTAATGTGAACCCCTTTACGGATTACATTATGGCAAAAAAAGGGTAATTGGTGCCTAATACCTTGCACAAATGCATGGTCTCAGCGTGTGCACTTCGAGCGAATCATGGTACTGCAATAATAATGAGTCCACATATGATTGAAGCCCAAAACCAACATTAGGAACTTAGGAAGAGGAAAAACAAATATTTATGTTACGTTATGTTGTGTACTACTAACATTTACTATTTTATTGATCGAAAAAGGCTGAATAAAAAAAATTAGGTTGAAAAGTAATTGGGCCTAGACTTGTGCTGTGCATGACAATGTAGCCCACTACCGAGCCTCAGAATATTGTTAGGGTTTATAATAACAAAACAAAAATACTACGGAGTATATAAGATACAGACGCCCCCGTGAAAACAAAACAACTCTAACAACTGCCGAGTTCTTTCAGTTGATTCAAAAGAATCCTGCTTTTTTCCGTTTTCGATTTGTTTCTGTAGGTTAAGTTGTGTTTTCTGTTGTTTGTATTGGAATTGGAATTGGAATTGGAATATTAGTAATAATAATAGCCTAATATTGCAAATCTCTTGATCGTAATCCAAAATCAGCGATGGATTAAGGGATCTATCGTTAGGCGAAATCAAATGTTATAAAGATCACATATATTATTAAGGAATTGTATATGTGGCTACCTTTAGCTCCGGATTTACCTTTTGCTACGGTTTTCTGGTGACGAGGTAGATACATTTTTATTACTTTTGTTCTTTTTAATTTAATTTTTTGATTTTTGATTTTTTTTTTTTTTTTTGTATCATGAGGATGATGAAAGAAATCATTCGGATTCCCAATGATTTTTCTCTTTAAAATAGTTTTTATTTGAAGAGGAAGGTGATCTTAATACTCCATTTCTGACTCATTATTATCATCAATATTTTATTTGTTTTTAAAAAATTAAAAATAGAATGTGATTTTTATATATGATGATGGGGCCTGTGATGTAAGAACGATATTTGCTACTCTTGATGAGATTGATTTTTCTCATTTGATGATTCATTATCCACCAAGATCTCTGAGGCTCCTTTATTATCATTATCATCATATCATATTTTTAATTAAATTATCAGTATTTTGTTTTCTGGAAATTAAAAATAACATGCTTTGAATTCAACATGTCTCATTCTTTGAAAACCTACGATATTATCTTTAGTAACAAAAAAATTTGAAAGTTTAGGTATTTGACCAAAACTTAATACCTAAACTTTCAAAAAATTTTCGTTTTAAAATCTCAAACTTCTCTTTTAACGTTTTAACACTCCAACTTATAGTTTGACCACAATTTAATCCCTTTAGTTTGTTTGTCCGTTTAAAATTACACTTCTTGATTTTTTTTGTTAACTCTTTAGTTTGAAATAATCAAGATTCGATTTGAATACAATAAAAATTCTTCTTATGTGTTGTCTATTTAATATGTATTCTATTAATCCTTCAAAGAAGATTAAGATTAGCTAACCTCGGATCTCGAATGTTTAGCTAACCTCGTGATCTCGAATGTCATTATTCTGTTAATTATAGTTTATTATTGTTATAATTCTAACTTATTATCTGGTCAGATTTCAATCAGGGTATTTATAACCGGTAATCTGCTGAATAGGTAATGTTGAAATAATTGACTAGAATTGCCCATTTATCATTTAATACCCATTTATCATTTCTTAGCAACATACATTCATTATAAATAGCTTTTCATATAACTAGAAATATTATACACGAAAACATTATAAAAATATATCGCTATCAAAATAAAACATTATAAAATTAATTGTGATGACACGTTACAATTAATTTATAAGCACTTAAATCACATATATGTACGTATCAAAAAAATCCAAAAGTTTAATTTTATACGGCCAAACAAACTAAAGAGATTAAACTGTGGTCAAACTATAAGTTGAAGTGTTAAAATGTTAAAAAATAAGTTTAGGTGTTAAAACGAAAAAAAGTTAAAAGTTTGGGTATTAAGTATTTGTTAAACTGTAAATTGGAGTGTTAAAACGTTAAAAAAGAAGTTAAAGTGTTAAAACGAAAAAAAGTTGAAAGTTTATGTATTAAATCATTATTAACCCGAAAAGAAAATCCATTAACTAATCTTTTTTTTTTTCACCCAACTATCATAAAACACAATTATATGAACCCTAATTTGATTTTCTATTTGCATTTGAATTACTTTTATAATCAAGTATAATTTTTATTTGTGTGAGTCACATACTCATATTTGTACGTAAACAAGTTGTTCTAACCTGATGGTTCAACCGGCTGAACCGTATCTGGAATTTCGACCGGGTCAACTCGAAAATTGGGTTTTAAAATATTGCCATACATTACCATTCCTGGTAAATGGATGCTCTATCAATATCGATGTGACTTGTGAATTAATCCTTGACGTTTGCTTATTAACATGATATGAATGTGATCTATTAGACTTTTTCTTATGGTCAAACTATTATTGATTATGTATAACTAATGACCTCAAATTGTGCAAAGTTAACAAAAGAACCATGGTACATGACAATTATTTTGGTTCGGTTCGGTTCTTTCCAGTGAACTGATTAGAACCGTTACAAAACTGATCTGAATCGAACCGATTTAGTCTGGTTCGGTCTGTAAATCTGGTGCAAATCGGCTCTCGATTCGGTCCGATCCCAAGCCGATTTGATCTGGTTCTCCACCATGCACATCCCTAGTTATATCCTTCCAAAAACGGATTCATTTACGACATATTGATTGTGTTTGAAAGAGATTGTGAAAAGAAAAGGGAGGTGATCCTAACACACTAGTTTTTATCCATACACACCAAAAACAAATGAAGTGACAATTATTCCCTCAATATAATTTGCCTATTTTTAACTGCACATACTAATATATTAAATATTTCTCTGTCAAAATAATTACCACTCCGGCATACTCAAGGGAAATTATAAAGACACCCCCTTTTTACAAGGATACCCCCGGGCCCAGTGCAGTTCCCGTCCGGTCATTTTCAAGTCCAGTTTTATCTAAGATCGGTCCTAGTTTATTACAGAATTAGTTTTAATTTTAGACTAACCAGGGAGTAGGGATTAGAAAAGGAAGGGTATACCCAGAAAAGTAAAAAAGAAAAGCATGATGTGATTGATTAGATGGGTGAAAGGGGGTAGGAGATGGGAAAAATGGGGTAGCTGTATAAGGACCCATACTCAATTACATCGGCGATTAAATGCAACTTCCCTTTCATTTCTAGCCTGGGTTATACTAGAAATATATATAAACGATCACGTCTATGAGACTATGTGTAACACCTCCAAATTTAGTGATTTGCGGAAGCATACTTGGGTGTTACTAATCAATATACAAAGCACAAGATATACAGCAAACGACCTCTAAATGAGACGTTTTGTAAAATAATTACATTTCATAATTAAATCGTTTGAAAACATATAGTTTTCTTTACAAAAATATGTAAGCCTAGAGTCCGCGTATGTGGCGGGAGATTCTATTACATAACCATAGTTACAAAAGATAATGCCAAAGAATCTCCGTTAAATGCAGTTTGGAAATCATGCGACTCTAGCTAGTAATCCTGGAGTGATCCTACTCCGTAAGTGTACCTGAGAATACATGCTAAAAAGAGTCAACCAAAAGGTTGGTGAATCTCACAGGTTTATCAGTAAATAATCAGTTTGAACACAAGATTTCATCAGTAGTGCCCGTAGGCGTATATCAAGTATTTGCAAATCTCGCAAAAGTAAAGTAATCAAGTTATACCGTTGCCATGAGGCTCATAATCGAAGCTTAACCCGTAAATAATCAGTTGCTCCCGTGACATGCTCGAAATTGAGCAAGCATAAGTAAACGAAATAATAGTCGCCCGTTTATACATAACGGTTCGTGGTAGCGCTACTACCCCGGGCGGGGAGGGTCATTTCCCTAATGGATCCATTAACTACTGTTCGCGCTTAAGTACATAACTAACGATATATGATGGAGAGACTTCAGTAAATAGTAAGTAACTCATGCAATTCCGTTTGGTATAGTAAACAGTTTAGTACTTGTGTTCAAGAAAAATCAGTAGCATGTATCTCCCCCAATAAATTAAAACAGTAAAAGTGGGGCCGTAAGACTCACCTGAGTCTTTGCAAGTGCGTTTATATCAATAAACGAGTAAGTAATATCAACAGTTGGTTCTCCGAACCCGTAACCTCCAAATGCCTAAACACGTAAGGTCAAGTAAGTAGATGTCTCGCAAGATCATCTAGGCTAGTTGTTCATACAACCCAATGTGTTCGAATGTTGGTTCGTTATCGTTTGTATAAAAGTGTATGACCCGTTGGTGACGAGTTTGAAATAATAAACTTTAAGTATTATTATCAAATTATTGCTGTTTTGCACTTACAAAAGTGTCCCAAAGTGTTTTATAAGTCGTATCGTATAAGGATTTGAAGTTGTAAAAGTTCGACACTTAGTGAAATGTGAGTTTTCAAGGTCCTGGTTTGTGCGACGTAGCATGCGACGTTGCAAGCGACGTAAGGTGCGACGTAGGCAGGTACGTCGCATGATGCGACCTTCGCAAATCAATGCGACGTAGGGGGCGACGTCGCTAATGCGACGTTGCTTCGGTTTGCGACGTTAAAGTCTACGTCGCTACGTGCGACGTCCGCAAATTAATGCGACGTAAGGGGCTGCGTCGCTAGTGCGACGTTGGGATTTTTGTGCGACGTAGGCCGCGACGTCGCAGAGGCCCCTGGCCAGGTGCGACGTAGCGGTCTGATGGCCGGAATTTTTGTCGAAAACGAGTTTCCCGGTTTTCGTTGGGTCAAATCTTTTACCCAACCCTTATATGAACATATTAAGCCTATTTAAACCATAAACTAGTAAAAATGATCAAAAACGAGAGATGTCGGGATTTGTCGGAAACTTACAAAATGCCGAAATGAAATTCCGAAAAGATAGCGTTGTAGATCGTGAAGTGGTGAACGTTTTTCTCCAAACGGGTGGTATGATCCGAGTGCGTTTTGTGTTGTTATTTTGTGAAATTGTAAGATGGTGGTGGTGATAGTGAAGTTGGTGATTGAGAGAAAAAGAAAAGAGGAAAGAGAAGGGAGAGGTGAGAAATGGAAGGGAAAGGAAGGAGGTGGGGGTTTTGTGTGAAAGCCCCCATTTTCAGTCCGCGTCTCCACGCTCCGTGCGGTGTTCGTTTCCTCCGTCGTTTAAACGTTAAATAATTATTCTAAATATTAAATGGTACGTTTTAAAATACAATTTATTACGCGATATTTTATTTAAATATTCTACAATTAAATTTATAATTGAGTTATAATATGTAAGTTTGGTTATTTAGTTTGTGCTTTTTAATATGTTAAATTGTGTAAGTTTTGTTTGTACGATACGAATGAATACGAAACATTATCATAATAATATTTTTGACATAAAAGCGTTATTTAATAAAATTGGTCACCAACGTCCGTATTAAATTGAATCGAAATACATTCGATTTAAATTGCGTACGATTTCACCAAATCGCATTTTCGTATATATTCACAATATATATAATTTGATACATAAATTAGCCTAACACAGAACTAATTACATGTATTAACAAAGAATTAGGCACTAATTCTAGTCCTAATTTGCCGGTTGTTACATTCTCCCCCTGTTAAAAGAATTTCGTCCCGAAATTTAAGTCGAAGTCGCGTTAGGGGCAGAATCGGTGAATAAGTGGGGATACTTGAGTCGTATTTGGTCTTCCCGTTCCCAAGTGAATTCCGGACCGCGCCGCGAATTCCACCTGACTTTGACGATTGGAATACGACTTTGTTTCAGTTGTTTGACCTCACGGTCCATAATTTCGACAGGTTCCTCAACGAAATGAAGTTTGTCATCGATGCGGATCTCGTCAAGGGGTATAATAAGTGTCTCGTCAGACAGACATTTCTTTAAGTTAGAAATGTGAAAGGTAGGGTGCACGCTGTTGAGCTCAGAGGGCAGCTGCAATCGATATGCCACTGGACTTATTTTCTCGAGGATTTCAAAAGGTCCAATGTACCTGGGGTTTAATTTTCCGCGTTTGCCGAATCGGATTACGCCTTTCCAAGGCGAAACTTTTAAGAGTACTCGATCCCCAACTTGGAACTCGAGTGGCTTGCGTCTCACGTCAGCATAGCTCTTCTGACGATCACGCGCGGCTTTGAGTCGGTTTTGGATTTCAACGATTTTCTCTGTGGTTTCATGTATGAGTTCAGGACCAGTGAGTTGACTATCTCCCACTTCAGTCCAACAGATCGGTGATCGGCACTTACGACCGTACAGTGCCTCAAAAGGTGCAGCTTTAATGCTGGTGTGATAGCTGTTGTTGTACGAGAACTCGCACAACGGTAGATGTCTTTCCCAATTTGTACCAGAATCAACTACGCAGGCTCGTAGCATGTCTTCCAGTGTCTGAATAGTTCGTTCGCTCTGGCCATCGGTCTGAGGATGGTACGCGGTACTCATATCGAGACGGGTACCCAGTGATTTTTGGAGTGATTGCCAGAAGCGAGATGTGAAACGGGCATCCCTGTCAGAGATAATCGAGAGAGGGACACCATGTTGGCAAACGATTTCTTTGATGTAAATTTGTGTAAGGCGTTCCATTTTTTCGGTTTCTCTGATTGCCAAGAAATGAGCCGATTTGGTGAGACGATCGACGATCACCCAAATGGTATCGCAACCGCTCGCCGATTTAGGTAGTTTGGTTATGAAATCCATGGTAATTTGCTCCCATTTCCATTGAGGAATTTCAGGTTGTTGGAGCAATCCGGAAGGTCTTTGGTGCTCGGCCTTAACCTTGGAAAAAGTTAAGCATTTGCTGACGTACAAAGCAATGTCAGCTTTCATATTCGGCCACCAGTAAAATTCCTTGATGCCGTGATACATTTTGTCGGATCCCGGGTGGATAGAATATTTGGACTTGTGAGCTTCATCCATCACCAAGTCCCGAAGGTTCCCGAAATTAGGCAACCAGATTCGGTTAGAGAAATACCTAACTCCGTTGGGTCTGATCTCGAAGTGTTTATCCATGCCTCGCAAGGCCTCGTTCTTGAAGTTATCGGGTTTCAGGGCTTCGAGTTGAGCCAGGTGTATTTGGGTGGTGAGGTCGTTATGAATGGTAATGCTGAGTGCCCGGACTCGGGGTGGTTTTGTTCGTTCCTTACGACTGAGAGCATCAGCAACCACGTTTGCTTTGCCCGGATGATATTTGATCTCACAGTCGTAATCGGTGAGTAATTCAACCCATCTACGTTGTCTCATGTTAAGATCTTTCTGGTTGAAAATGTGTTGGAGACTTTTGTGGTCGGTGAATACAGTGCTGCGGGTACCATAAAGATAATGTCTCCAGATTTTTAAGGCGAATACCACGGCTCCTAGCTCCAGGTCGTGAGTTGTGTAGTTTTTCTCGTGAACTTTAAGTTGTCTGGAGGCGTAAGCAATGACCTTGTCTCGTTGCATCAGCACGCAACCGAGACCTTGGTGAGAAGCATCGCAGTATACCACGAAGTCATCGGTGCCTTCGGGTAGGGATAGAATAGGTGCACTGCAAAGCTTGGATTTCAACAGTTGAAATGCCGACTCTTGTTTATCGGTCCAATCAAATTTCTTTTCCTTCTGAGTCAGCACCGTGAGGGGTTTGGCAATTTTTGAAAAGTTTTCGATGAAACGGCGGTAGTAACCGGCCAATCCCAAGAATTGGCGTACCTCGGTGGGAGTGGTTGGCGCTTGCCAGTTCTTGATTGCCTCGATTTTTGACGGGTCTACATGAATTCCCCGACTGTCGATAACGTGTCCAAGGAATTGAACGGTGTGTATCCAGAACTCACACTTAGAAAATTTGGCGTAGAGCTCCTCGTGTCTAAGTAGTTCTAGAATGGTTCTGAGGTGTTGTTGTAAGTCCCCTAGTTTTAGGATCGATAACTTCGTTATCTGTAGTATTAAGGTGCGGAATCCCTCAATACGGTGTTATCTTACTAACAACGAATATGTTCGTATTGCGTTTAACTAGACTTAGCTTTAAACAACGAATCGTCAAAGCCTAGCCTTAGGTTATGTTTTTCTCTGGTTTGCTGGAATCGCAGGTCTGGAATATGCAAAAGTTGTTAACGATTTTCTAAGGAAAATCGTTTAAATAGTTCTGTCCGGCTCGGCTCGCATGGGCCTGCGAGTTCGGTCCAACTCGCAGCCCAAGCCCAACTCGGAGCTCGGCTCGCCAGACTTCCACGAATTCAGTTCTCATCTCGGCTCGTTAATCTCGCGACCTGAGAACTCGACTCGCACAGAATGTATTTATTTCGTATTTAATAATTCGTCTAACTTAACACAATAATATGTTTAACGAATATTACTAACAAAACAAATATTTATTTACAAATCTAAACCAATATACAAAAATAATAATAATTACACTAGTCCTATATCAAGCTAGATCTGTTGTCACAATCTATGTCTCAACAGACTCCCCCTTGACAATAGCTCTAGCGTCTTTATCTTCACGCTGTCTTTGGTCTTCATTTGTAAATCTTACTTCCTGCGTAAATCTTCATCTTGATACAAGTTTTAACCATCAACTGATAATCTCTTGCTAAATCAGCCCATTCAATAGTCGTCAAAATTCTGTTCTCATTCAACTTTAACAGATCTTTTCTCGACATATTCATCAGGTGTCGATGATCATAAACTCTAAAGATTTCTCTTTCACCACCTTCAACCTCATTATCAGCTTCAACCATAACAGCTTCTCCAGTTCCTGAATCCACGTGCCAACTCTTCATATTTCCCAAAATATCCTGTGGCATTGTCTTCAGTGGAATCTGTTGTATGCATCTAACAGCTGGGTAAACTTTCTTCCTTCTTCTTCTTCCTGTTCTTTGACTTCTCTCTTGTAATTTCACAGTCTTTCCCTTTCTTGGCTTAATCTGAACAAACTTATTCGTACCAACCTCATGTCTAATGATTCTTTCAACACGATCAGCATAATCATCACGACTTGGGTTGTTAATCTCTAATCTAGCCAAATCACGTATTTCATAACGTGGTAGAGAACTAAAAACTGCAAGCTTTCTTTCAAAATATTGAACTCCGTCAAACCTTTTGATCGCAAAAAGCTTTAGTTCTGAGTCAAAGTACCAACCAATAATCCCTTTACGTGGTACACGCTTTTTCGTAATATCAACTTCAGAAATTCCAATCTTCTTCTTCTTCTTTGGAAGTTTCCTAAGTACAACAGCAGGATTCTTGGTTTGAACAAGAACTTCTTCTTCTTCATCAGAGGTTGAATCATC
Organism: Helichrysum umbraculigerum; assembly: GCA_949592205.1. NCBI lineage: Eukaryota > Viridiplantae > Streptophyta > Magnoliopsida > Asterales > Asteraceae > Helichrysum > Helichrysum umbraculigerum. The sequence continues at coordinate 1,332,564 of CATIUR010000001.1, forward strand.
AATATCTTCATCTATATCGATAATTGTTGGACCTTGTTCATTTTCAATAACAACTTCTGTCCTAGATGGGCTCACATGGTGTTCATCAATGTTTGCATCTAGATCTACACCCATGTCTTGCACATTCTCAGGTACAGCAGTCCAATCTGTAGGTGGTAGAAATTCTCCATCCTCAAGATCAAAATCAACGTCTTCATCTATCTCATCAAAAATATCATCTTCCGATTCAGATAGATCAAGCATTTCCATTCCTAGAGAAAAACATAAATACAAATATATTAATAATTCAAATTCTTTATTGATTTCCCTGAACCAATCTAAGAATTTCTTTATTAATTCTTTTGTATATTTTAACCTAACATATAAACGCAATATAAATATAACTTATAAAATCTTTTATTGATTACCCTGAATCAATCTAAAATCTCTTAAGTCTACTTAACAAATATTAATTAATTTTAAATTCTAATGCATTGTGAATAATCACCAAACATTTAAATTTACTATTAATTACCTTATATAATTTCCAAGTGTTAATTGATCTCATTCATTATCAATTTAACCTTTAAATTATATATCATTTGTCTAGTTAATACGAATACATTTTTAACTTGTTAATTACTTATAAACCTTACGGTCTTAAGTCTATAATCAAATCTAAAATGCATATGTTATTATAAAATTATGACCGCCGAAATTAATCGGAACACGCCGCTCGACTACTCAATAAGTCAGAAGTCTTTCGATCACTATTTTATCTTAACATTTATAAAATCAAATAACTTAACAATATCTAATACATTTAACTTGTAATTACAAATCTCAAGCCGAATATATTATCACAATATTAAGTTACAATTATTCTGTACAAATTACTACCAATAATTACTACACTATGCTAATACTAAGCTATCTTACCAGCTTCTGTATCAACCTGTGCAGTCTTATCAGCATTTGTACCAGCTCCAGAACCACTAGCACCAGCACCAGACTCCCCCTGAATAGTAGCTTGCTCACTAGTCTTTGAAGGACCAGTCTGCTCACCACTCGGTGCATTGGGATCATCGTCCTTGTCTTGATCTCTCTTTCTCTTCAACTCATTCTCTCTGCAAGACTCCAGATATACCAATATCTCCCCCTGAGCAGGCTGTCCTGAATGCGATCTCAAGACCAGACTCTCTAAAGAAGATAACTTCAGTCTCTGTACATTGAAGTCCGCAAGCAAAGTCTCATGAGTCTTCATCAACAGATTGTACGATTCACTCTGCTTGAGAATCTGTTGTGAAAGAAGAAGATTGCTCGACACCAGCTCTGGAATCTGAGAAGTAAGCTTCTCCAAATCCTTTACCCTCGACTCTAAGGATGTAATCCTTTCTGCATCAGTCGTTGGAGTAACAGGTATCGTTCTTGGTCCAGGCGGTGTAAGAGACTCAATATGCCAGTCTCTGGTAAGCGGTGTATGAGGTTGAGACAAAGCTTGCGTAAGCAAACTTGTCGCAAATCTAGCTGCTTTGTTCGTCGGAAAATTAGCTCCACGAACTAAATCAGCAACCTCATGCTGTAAAGTTAAACACAATTAAAATCAGTTATTGTTACAGATTACTCTGTCTCAAACTCTAATTAATTGCATAACACTCATAGTTATAGAATTTATATCTCATACTTGAAGCGGTAAAGATATCGATTCAGTAACCACCGGTGCAACCATCTCTACCTGTGGTGTATCCTGAGAAACTGTATACAGAATTAACTGTCTCAGTTCAACTCCTGATAAACAACAAGTTAAGATTATTTAACTTTAATTAATACTAACCTTCTCGAATTGTAAGCGTTCTCGGACGCTTCATCAAAGGAATCTCAACTTCCTCAGTACCTTCCTCCAGAATACTCTTACCCTTCCTCTTCTTTTCAGAAGCAGATGGAGGAGGAGAAGGTGTATTGTCAGAAACTTCATCTGAAGCCGTCTCACCATCACGACCTCTAGATGATCTAACAGGATCCTAAATTTTAAATATATTAAACATTTATGATTAGCGTAAGCTCTATCATACAAGTTCTATATATTTAAGATTAATCAGATATAATACCTTAGTTGGTACAACAACTGATCTATCAAGCTGTAAGTCCCCTAGTTTTAGGATCGATAACTTCGTTATCTGTAGTATTAAGGTGCGGAATCCCTCAATACGGTGTTATCTTACTAACAACGAATATGTTCGTATTGCGTTTAACTAGACTTAGCTTTAAACAACGAATCGTCAAAGCCTAGCCTTAGGTTATGTTTTTCTCTGGTTTGCTGGAATCGCAGGTCTGGAATATGCAAAAGTTGTTAACGATTTTCTAAGGAAAATCGTTTAAATAGTTCTGTCCGGCTCGGCTCGCATGGGCCTGCGAGTTCGGTCCAACTCGCAGCCCAAGCCCAACTCGGAGCTCGGCTCGCCAGACTTCCACGAATTCAGTTCTCATCTCGGCTCGTTAATCTCGCGACCTGAGAACTCGACTCGCACAGAATGTATTTATTTCGTATTTAATAATTCGTCTAACTTAACACAATAATATGTTTAACGAATATTACTAACAAAACAAATATTTATTTACAAATCTAAACCAATATACAAAAATAATAATAATTACACTAGTCCTATATCAAGCTAGATCTGTTGTCACAATCTATGTCTCAACAGTTGTGCGTGTTCATGTTCGTTTCGCGAATAGATAAGAATGTCATCGATAAAAACAATGACAAACTTGTCAAGGTAAGGTTTGCACACCCGATTCATAAGGTCCATGAATACAGCCGGTGCGTTGGTTAGACCAAATGGCATCACTTGGAATTCATAGTGCCCGTAACGGGTTCTGAATGCGGTTTTTGGGATGTCAGCATCGCGAACACGCAACTGATGATAACCGGATCGAAGATCAATCTTTGAATAACAGCTTGATCCTTGGAGTTGATCGAACAGATCATCGATTCGAGGGAGTGGGTATCGGTTCTTGACGGTTAGTTTGTTCAACTCTCGGTAGTCAATGCACATTCTGAATGAACCGTCTTTCTTTTTGACAAATAAGATCGGAGCTCCCCAAGGTGAAGAACTCGGTCTGATGAATCCTCTATCCAGGAGTTCCTGCAACTGAGTGGACAACTCCTGAAGTTCAGATGGGGCTAGGCGGTACGGTGCTCGGGCCACCGGTGCGGCACCCGGCACAAGATCAATCGAGAACTCAACCTGTCTATGTAACACCCCGCAAATTTAAACACGATTAATTAAATTAATCACTTGCATTATTAGGCTAATTCCCTACTTGAGTGAATTCACAACACATTTTAGAGGTAAGTCTAGCATAGCCCAACTAGTTAGTACGCGCAGTATTACGTATTCGTAATTAGTTGTAATTACGTACAGAACAAATTGAAAACAAACGCGACAAAAACGTACGACTCTTGGTGAACAAAATTATTTAATAAAACGAAATTATTAAATAACGTGGTGACGAATAAATATTTTGTCAAAAATATTTACAAATCATTTTATAACGCAAAACGTTTAATTCGTACAATTTAAATAAAACAAAGTTTAAAATTTTATAACTAAGTTAATTTGGTTTCATAAAAATTATCATAATTAAAAATAATTAAGAAAATGTAATTAAAAACATAATAGTTAAAATAAAATAACATTTAACGATCGGGTAAACAAACACGGAGCGCAAACACAGAGGCAGAAAATGAGGAACAAAACCCCATCCACCTCCTCCTTTTCTTTCACTTTCACCATCCACTCTCTCTCTCTCTTCTTTTCTTTTCTCCTCCTTCTCTCTAAAACTCATTCAAAAATCACACAAATCACACCAAAACTACGCTAAAACGACGCCGAATCACCATACTCCTTTGGAATTAAACGACCACGAGACTCCGATCTACATTTCTATCTTTTCGGATTTCAAATCCGACACTCGTAAGTTTCCGACAAATCCCGCAAATCTTTAGATTTCAAAGTTATAATTGCTACTTAGTGTTTAATATACTTAGATTTACATGTTTTAGTGTTTTATACAACCGAAAACGTCCGAAATCGACCCAAAACTCGTTATTTTCTCGCTGTTCGTCGAACAGGCGACTACGTCGCATTGGGACCGAAAACAGTACTGCGACGTAGGCCTCTACGTCGCATTACCCTTCCTTACGTCGCACATAGCGACGCAGACCACTACGTCGCATTAAATTGCGAACGTCGCCTATGCGACGTAACCCATGACGTCGCAAAACCTGAATGCGACGTAGACCCGTACGTCGCACCCTACGTCGCATAACCACCCAGCGTCGCACCTTACGTCGCTAAAAACAGAAAGTTTAAAAACTTGTTTTCACTAAGTGTCGAACTAACCGAAAACGCATATCTTTATACAAATTCGATATACGAGCCTTACAAACAATTTAAACATACTTGTTTTATCGAAATGTTGATTTCAAACTTTCACCAACGAGTCGTATACATTTTCACAAACAACGAAATACAAACGTAAACATTAAACAAACGTTTTGGACATGACTTGGTTGTACAAACACTAGCATGGATGATTAGCTTAGACATCCACATACTTATTAAATCTCGTACGTTTAGGACGTTAGGAGATTTCAGACTGTACTTGGGCTTAGGTTTGCTAGCACTCGCACAACTGCTTAAACTCAACAGGTGAGTTCACAGCCCCTACTTTTACTGATTTAACTACTTTTGAACAGGGGTGGAAAACATAGACAACTGTTTTACTGCTTTGCCATAACTACTTTTACTACATGATTATTATCATACTGTTTACTCGAACGACTAGAGTACTTGAACTGTTAAACTGTTATACGAACTGCCACTTAACTGCCTTTGGCACACTTATACAAACTGTTTATGACTGCGGTCAACTACTTCAACTGTCTGAACTTAATGGTATTTTCATACGAAAACTGAACTGAGAACATGCTGGAGAACGACCAGCTACATACTTTTATTACTAGCTCTTATGAAACAACATTTTCATAAATACACAGAAAGTCCCTACGTCTTGGGCACGCACGCACAGAAAGTCCCTACGTCTTGGGCAAACAGAAAGTCCCTACTTCTTGGGCACGGTGCCATCCTACGTCTTGGGTGAAGGCTCTACTTCTTGAGCAGATGGGTCCTACGTCTTGGATGCCAGTCCTACTTCTTGGACACAACTATACAAGTCCCTACGTCTTGGGCACATACATAGAAGTCCCTACTTCTTGGGCAACACTATAGGTCCTACTTCTTGGACAAACGATTTAAATCCCTATTCCTTGGGTAAACTAATAGGGTACTGCTTTCCTACGAAACTTAAACTGTGTTTTGGGCGAACGACCCACTAAACTTATACTTTTGGGCAACATCCCAACGAAACATACCTACTACTAGGATACGTACAATCCTACAGAACATACTTGAAAATAGGATACTGCTTTCCTACAACTTATAGGATACGAACATTCCTACAAACAACTATTTAAGAACGTAACGGATTTCAGAAACTATACTTTTGGGTGACATCCCAACGATACAATATAAACAACAGTGGTTTATCATAACTGAGCTTGTAAACATAAAACCTGTGAATTCACTCAACCTCGTTGTTGACTTTTACTATGTTTTTCAGGGAATTAGCTGCGCATGTAAGATCGCCAACACACATGGAGAACTAGGCGACCCTTGAAGATTAGGATGCCAACTTTTTGGGAAAACATATGGATTTCTCTAGTATAACTGAAACTGTTTTGTCATATTCTAGAAATCCACTTTTGTAAACTCACTACTTTTAATTTATACGATCCGATGAATCGTAAACTTTGTAATTAACACTTTTGGCATCTTAATATATATTGTTCTGTTGTAATCATAAGCTCTGATACGTATGCATGCTTTGTTGTTGTGACACCCCATACTTAAACTAAACGCTTCCGCTAAACGATAATTTGGGGGTGTTACAGATTGGTATCAGAGCCAATGGTTATAGCGAACTAGGAAACTTTAGGTGACTTAGAAACCTAGAGACCTAGACTATAGCCTTGGCTAGAACGTACATGCATACATACAATTGCATACCTCTAAACTATCGTCACGATACCTCGATACGCGTGAACTGTTCACCACATTCGACTCGTTCATTGTACTCTGATCTCATATGAACCTGATCGTGATTAAACGGTTGATGAAAAGAAGTATGTATTTGGCATCATATAATGACGCCTGGCCAACGTGATTATATCATACTAAGTACATATGGGTGTTTCATAGTCGTAAGATACGTGACGGGGATTCGACAAATTTTGCTTGATACTCGAAAACTTGAAATATGTGAAACTTTATTCCTCACATATTCTTTATTGGCATTGACTTCTGCATCTTTTCATCGCAGAACGTCAGCATGCCGCCTAAACAAAGAAATACTCGAAACAGTCGACGAAATTCTCCACCTGTACCTCCAGAAACAACCGAACAAATCATCGAACGCCGCGTGGCTGAGGCTATTGCTCAGTACGAGGCTAGCAGAAATCGTGAAAACCCAACCAACAACAGTGGAGCTACCCCCGTCAACAGCGAAACTCCAACTAATATCCAGCAGGGGTGTTCCTACAAAACCTTTCAGTCTTGTAAACCTAGCACCTTCACCGGGACCGAAGGGGCCATTGGCCTGGTCCACTGGATTGAGAAAATGGAATCGGTGATCGACATTAGCGACTGTGCCACCGACAAAATTGTGAAATACGCCACCTGCACTTTAGCCGACAAAGCGCTAACCTGGTGGAACGCTCAAGTCCAGATTATGGGACGCCCAGCTGCTCATTCCATGACCTGGGTAACTCTGAAGCAGATGATGATGGAGGAATTTTGCCCTCCCAACGAGATGCAGAAACTCGAAACCGAGTTTTGGAACATTCAGATGATCGGAGCTGACATTTCCGGTTACACAACTAGATTTCAGGAGCTTGCACGTCTGGTGCCTCATATGGTAACCCCCGAGAGCAAACGCATTGAGCGTTACAACAGGGGTTTGGCACCACAAATCCGAGGCATGGTTATGTCCTCCAAACCCGCCACTTTTAGGAGCGCAGTGGATCTGGCTCACAGCTTAACCGACGATGCGGTCGAAATTGGAACCCTGAAAGCTATCACAGGGAAAGCTGAACTTAACCGTACTGATGCGGGCGACAGCAAACGCAAATGGCACAGTGAGAACAACGACCGTCAGGGTCAACAAAACAGGAACGTGGGAAACACTCGAGCCTACGTCGCCATCACTAACACTGAACCGAAACCATACCTAGGCAAAAGGCCTAAATGCGGAAAATGCGAAAGGCATCATGAGGGTAACTGTACTCTCTGCGACAGATGCAACCAATGGGGACATCGAGCTCAAACCTGCAAAGCCAACCTCTCCGCTCGAACAAACAATGGGTGTTTCGAGTGCGGTGAGCCCGGACACTATCGAAACCAATGTCCAAAACTGAACAACACCCAGAACAACCCCGGAAACAACAACCACATCGCAACCATCCCACCGGCTCGTGGCCGCGCATACATCCTCCGTGCACCGGAAACTGTTGCGGACTATGGCAAACACGGTATGTCTTACCAACTCTTGCTACGATTTAACGTTTCGTTTATTCGAATGTCGATTCGAACACAACATTTGGTAAACTCTGAACACGAAACGAAACACACAACATATTGAACTATGCCGCGAGCATACTTAAACCAATTGAACTTTTATGGCAACAATTGAACGCCACGCAAACTATGGTTAACGACATGACTTATCGGATAACATACGCCGCGGGCGATCCGACTTGATTTTTAAATCTCGGGACGAGATTTCTCTAACAAGGGGAGAATGTAACACCCCGCAAATTTAAACACGATTAATTAAATTAATCACTTGCATTATTAGGCTAATTCCCTACTTGAGTGAATTCACAACACATTTTAGAGGTAAGTCTAGCATAGCCCAACTAGTTAGTACGCGCAGTATTACGTATTCGTAATTAGTTGTAATTACGTACAGAACAAATTGAAAACAAACGCGACAAAAACGTACGACTCTTGGTGAACAAAATTATTTAATAAAACGAAATTATTAAATAACGTGGTGACGAATAAATATTTTGTCAAAAATATTTACAAATCATTTTATAACGCAAAACGTTTAATTCGTACAATTTAAATAAAACAAAGTTTAAAATTTTATAACTAAGTTAATTTGGTTTCATAAAAATTATCATAATTAAAAATAATTAAGAAAATGTAATTAAAAACATAATAGTTAAAATAAAATAACATTTAACGATCGGGTAAACAAACACGGAGCGCAAACACAGAGGCAGAAAATGAGGAACAAAACCCCATCCACCTCCTCCTTTTCTTTCACTTTCACCATCCACTCTCTCTCTCTCTTCTTTTCTTTTCTCCTCCTTCTCTCTAAAACTCATTCAAAAATCACACAAATCACACCAAAACTACGCTAAAACGACGCCGAATCACCATACTCCTTTGGAATTAAACGACCACGAGACTCCGATCTACATTTCTATCTTTTCGGATTTCAAATCCGACACTCGTAAGTTTCCGACAAATCCCGCAAATCTTTAGATTTCAAAGTTATAATTGCTACTTAGTGTTTAATATACTTAGATTTACATGTTTTAGTGTTTTATACAACCGAAAACGTCCGAAATCGACCCAAAACTCGTTATTTTCTCGCTGTTCGTCGAACAGGCGACTACGTCGCATTGGGACCGAAAACAGTACTGCGACGTAGGCCTCTACGTCGCATTACCCTTCCTTACGTCGCACATAGCGACGCAGACCACTACGTCGCATTAAATTGCGAACGTCGCCTATGCGACGTAACCCATGACGTCGCAAAACCTGAATGCGACGTAGACCCGTACGTCGCACCCTACGTCGCATAACCACCCAGCGTCGCACCTTACGTCGCTAAAAACAGAAAGTTTAAAAACTTGTTTTCACTAAGTGTCGAACTAACCGAAAACGCATATCTTTATACAAATTCGATATACGAGCCTTACAAACAATTTAAACATACTTGTTTTATCGAAATGTTGATTTCAAACTTTCACCAACGAGTCGTATACATTTTCACAAACAACGAAATACAAACGTAAACATTAAACAAACGTTTTGGACATGACTTGGTTGTACAAACACTAGCATGGATGATTAGCTTAGACATCCACATACTTATTAAATCTCGTACGTTTAGGACGTTAGGAGATTTCAGACTGTACTTGGGCTTAGGTTTGCTAGCACTCGCACAACTGCTTAAACTCAACAGGTGAGTTCACAGCCCCTACTTTTACTGATTTAACTACTTTTGAACAGGGGTGGAAAACATAGACAACTGTTTTACTGCTTTGCCATAACTACTTTTACTACATGATTATTATCATACTGTTTACTCGAACGACTAGAGTACTTGAACTGTTAAACTGTTATACGAACTGCCACTTAACTGCCTTTGGCACACTTATACAAACTGTTTATGACTGCGGTCAACTACTTCAACTGTCTGAACTTAATGGTATTTTCATACGAAAACTGAACTGAGAACATGCTGGAGAACGACCAGCTACATACTTTTATTACTAGCTCTTATGAAACAACATTTTCATAAATACACAGAAAGTCCCTACGTCTTGGGCACGCACGCACAGAAAGTCCCTACGTCTTGGGCAAACAGAAAGTCCCTACTTCTTGGGCACGGTGCCATCCTACGTCTTGGGTGAAGGCTCTACTTCTTGAGCAGATGGGTCCTACGTCTTGGATGCCAGTCCTACTTCTTGGACACAACTATACAAGTCCCTACGTCTTGGGCACATACATAGAAGTCCCTACTTCTTGGGCAACACTATAGGTCCTACTTCTTGGACAAACGATTTAAATCCCTATTCCTTGGGTAAACTAATAGGGTACTGCTTTCCTACGAAACTTAAACTGTGTTTTGGGCGAACGACCCACTAAACTTATACTTTTGGGCAACATCCCAACGAAACATACCTACTACTAGGATACGTACAATCCTACAGAACATACTTGAAAATAGGATACTGCTTTCCTACAACTTATAGGATACGAACATTCCTACAAACAACTATTTAAGAACGTAACGGATTTCAGAAACTATACTTTTGGGTGACATCCCAACGATACAATATAAACAACAGTGGTTTATCATAACTGAGCTTGTAAACATAAAACCTGTGAATTCACTCAACCTCGTTGTTGACTTTTACTATGTTTTTCAGGGAATTAGCTGCGCATGTAAGATCGCCAACACACATGGAGAACTAGGCGACCCTTGAAGATTAGGATGCCAACTTTTTGGGAAAACATATGGATTTCTCTAGTATAACTGAAACTGTTTTGTCATATTCTAGAAATCCACTTTTGTAAACTCACTACTTTTAATTTATACGATCCGATGAATCGTAAACTTTGTAATTAACACTTTTGGCATCTTAATATATATTGTTCTGTTGTAATCATAAGCTCTGATACGTATGCATGCTTTGTTGTTGTGACACCCCATACTTAAACTAAACGCTTCCGCTAAACGATAATTTGGGGGTGTTACAGTCTAGGTGGAGGTAAACCAGGTAGTTCTTCTGGAAAGACTTCGGGAAAGTCTCTAACGATTGGCACATCTTCAAGTCGCTTCTCCTCCGACTTTTTCTCCGTGATGTGCGCGAGTACTGCTGGGTAACCCTTTCTTAGAAATTTTCGGGTTTGTAAACAGGAGATTAAGTTTAGTCTCGACCCACCGGTCTCCCCCTGTATGACCAAGGTACTACCGGCGGCGAGAGGAATTCGGACGATTTTATCATGGCACACAATTTCGGCCCGATGTTTAGACAACCAATCCATACCCACGATGACGTCGAAACTTCCTAGTTCAACAGGCATAAGATCGATTGAGAAGATTTTGTCGGCTAGGTTTAAAGTGCAATTAGGTATCACACTATTGGTTTCTATAAGTTTACCATTTGCAAGTTCTACTGTGTACTTAACATCTAAGGCAGCGGGGGTGATATCAAGTAGTGGACAAAACTCATCAGATATGAAACTTTTATCAGCACCGGTATCAAATAATACTGAAGCAGTAAGATCGTTGAGAAGAAACGTACCCGTTACAACATTCGGGTCTTCCCTAGCTTCCCCAGCTTTGATGACAAATGCTCTGCTACGAGCAGGGTTGTTGTTCCGTTTATTGTTGTTGCTGTTGTTGTTGTTGTTGTTGTTGTTGTTGTTGTTGTTGTTGTTTCTCTGCTTAGGGCAATTATTCTGAAAATGCCCAGGACTCCCGCACCCATAACAAGTCTTCGGGGCACTGGGACTTCGACAATCCTTGGCCAGATGCCCAAAACGTTTGCAGTTCGTGCAAGGGCAGGAACCGTCGTGGTGACGATTGCATTTGGGACAGTAGGGCCTGCTTCCAACGTACCCTTTCCTTTCAGAAGTGCCAGATGAATAAGCCCTAAGGGGCTCAGGTTTTCGGTTGGTGATTTGGTTGGATGAGTTGGGGTTTCCTTCCCACTTTCGTTTGTTGTTTGCAGGTGGGGCTGAAGTTGTGTTACGGCGGACAGCGTTTGCCGTGAGTTCATGGGCCATACGGATGGCGTTCTGGATAGTACCTGGTTTGGATGAAGTCACCAGGTCCTGGAGTTTCTCGGGCAGTCCATCAATGTATTTCTCGATCCTCTTGTACTCAGGATCGACCATGGTTGGGCACAGAAGTGCCAGCTGGTGGAAACGGTTGGTGTAACCGGTGATATCATCACCTTGCATCTTATGGTTCCAGAATTCAAGCTCCAGTTGTTTCAGTTCATCCCTGGGGCAATACTCACCCCTTAACATCTCCTTCAACTCCTCCCACGGGAGTTTGTAAGCATTGGTAACGCCCACAGTTTGGGCATAGGTGTTCCACCACGTGAGTGCGGTGTCGGTATAAGTACTAACAGAGAACTTAACTTTGTCCCCCTCCGCACAGTTGCAGATAAGAAATACCGATTCAACTTTCTCTATCCATCGTATCAGACCGATAGCTCCCTCGGTACCTACAAAGTTTAGAGGTTTGCAGTTCTGGAAGTCCTTGTAAGAACAAGGTTTAGCAGCAGAGGTTTCAGCGGCATCGCTGTTTCTCGAGGAATTTGGTGGAGTATTCCGAGCTAAGGCTTCAGTAACAGCCTGGGTTATAAGGGAGGTAATCTGGGCGTCGGTGTATGGTCGTGTCTTTGGCGGCATGATTCTTCAATAAAAGAAATGAAGATACATGAGATTTTGTATGAACTTGTAATTGTCACAGATGTACATGTATAAAAGCAGTAATACATAACATCAACATGAAAAATGACAATTAATGTGAGTTGAGATAACAAGTGATATTTGATAGACAAAGTGAATTTTAAAAGTTACATCCTACAGGGATATTACAAAAGGTGTCGGGAATTGCTACATCCGACTAGTTTATAGAGTAGTGCTAGATAGTCCTTAGATTACAAGATAGATTACAAGGCAAAAGTTACGCTAGTCTTGTAGATTAATTTGTTCCATTAGCGCGACAAGGCGGTCCACAGTTTCTGCTAGTCGGTTGGTTTGTCTGGCGTTGTCTTCCACCAAGGCTATTCGTTGTGTTATTGTTCGAGAGTGATCTTCAGTCTCCTGTGAACGCTGTTCACACTCCTCTAGTCGGTTTCTTACGAGTTCATCCGCACCTAGTGCGGCGGTCATTGAATCCTGAATTATGCTTACAGAGAGGTTTGTATCCTCTTGTTCTTGCTGGAGTTGGGCTATGTGATCCAGCGCTTGGCGAAGTAGGTAGGTCATCCGGTGTTGTTCTCGTTCGAGATGTTCGAGCCTTTGTTCCTGACGGCGGAGTTGGGTAGTCAACACTGGCACTGTGAGATGTGCCGAGTTCTGAAAGTTATGAACAGGATAGGGGCTGGTTCGAGGTGACCTTGTGTTCCTCCTGGCTACACGTGGGTTTCGTGACCCATGTGGGTGAGAGTGTGACGGATTAGGTGGTGTGTTTGCCATTCCTGTGGCAGAGTGTAAGTAAGACGAGGCTAATATATATAGGCATATAATATCCAGCCTAAAGTCTAGCACGTATCAAGTAATGGTCCGGTTCTCTCGTGGTCAGAGTCAACTAACGCATTCCTGTTCGACACAACCATTTCAGACCTCACATCATCTTTCCTTAATTGTACATAGTTGATCAGGCTATGTTAAATTAAAGTCGTATGATGTAATTCCTGAACCAATCATGCCTAGCAAGGGAATACTGCCTAATGGTCATAGTCTAGGCCCACTAAATGCAACCTAGTTCACTATAACCTTAGGCTCTGATACCAATCTGTAACACCCCCAAATTTAGTGATTTGCGGAAGCATACTTGGGTGTTACTAATCAATATACAAAGCACAAGATATACAGCAAACGACCTCTAAATGAGACGTTTTGTAAAATAATTACATTTCATAATTAAATCGTTTGAAAACATATAGTTTTCTTTACAAAAATATGTAAGCCTAGAGTCCGCGTATGTGGCGGGAGATTCTATTACATAACCATAGTTACAAAAGATAATGCCAAAGAATCTCCGTTAAATGCAGTTTGGAAATCATGCGACTCTAGCTAGTAATCCTGGAGTGATCCTACTCCGTAAGTGTACCTGAGAATACATGCTAAAAAGAGTCAACCAAAAGGTTGGTGAATCTCACAGGTTTATCAGTAAATAATCAGTTTGAACACAAGATTTCATCAGTAGTGCCCGTAGGCGTATATCAAGTATTTGCAAATCTCGCAAAAGTAAAGTAATCAAGTTATACCGTTGCCATGAGGCTCATAATCGAAGCTTAACCCGTAAATAATCAGTTGCTCCCGTGACATGCTCGAAATTGAGCAAGCATAAGTAAACGAAATAATAGTCGCCCGTTTATACATAACGGTTCGTGGTAGCGCTACTACCCCGGGCGGGGAGGGTCATTTCCCTAATGGATCCATTAACTACTGTTCGCGCTTAAGTACATAACTAACGATATATGATGGAGAGACTTCAGTAAATAGTAAGTAACTCATGCAATTCCGTTTGGTATAGTAAACAGTTTAGTACTTGTGTTCAAGAAAAATCAGTAGCATGTATCTCCCCCAATAAGTTAAAACAGTAAAAGTGGGGCCGTAAGACTCACCTGAGTCTTTGCAAGTGCGTTTATATCAATAAACGAGTAAGTAATATCAACAGTTGGTTCTCCGAACCCGTAACCTCCAAATGCCTAAACACGTAAGGTCAAGTAGATGTCTCGCAAGATCATCTAGGCTAGTTGTTCATACAACCCAATGTGTTCGAATGTTGGTTCGTTATCGTTTGTATAAAAGTGTACGACCCGTTGGTGACGAGTTTGAAATAATAAACTTTAAGTATTATTATCAAATTATTGCTGTTTTGCACTTACAAAAGTGTCCCAAAGTGTTTTATAAGTCGTATCGTATAAGGATTTGAAGTTGTAAAAGTTCGACACTTAGTGAAATGTGAGTTTTCAAGGTCCTGGTTTGTGCGACGTAGCATGCGACGTTGCAAGCGACGTAAGGTGCGACGTAGGCAGGTACGTCGCATGATGCGACCTTCGCAAATCAATGCGACGTAGGGGGCGACGTCGCTAATGCGACGTTGCTTCGGTTTGCGACGTTAAAGTCTACGTCGCTACGTGCGACGTCCGCAAATTAATGCGACGTAAGGGGCTGCGTCGCTAGTGCGACGTTGGGATTTTTGTGCGACGTAGGCCGCGACGTCGCAGAGGCCCCTGGCCAGGTGCGACGTAGCGGTCTGATGGCCGGAATTTTTGTCGAAAACGAGTTTCCCGGTTTCCGTTGGGTCCAAATCTTTTACCCAACCCTTATATGAACATATTAAGCCTATTTAAACCATAAACTAGTAAAAATGATCAAAAACGAGAGATGTCGGGATTTGTCGGAAACTTACAAAATGCCGAAATGAAATTCCGAAAAGATAGCGTTGTAGATCGTGAAGTGGTGAACGTTTTTCTCCAAACGGGTGGTATGATCCGAGTGCGTTTTGTGTTGTTATTTTGTGAAATTGTAAGATGGTGGTGGTGATAGTGAAGTTGGTGATTGAGAGAAAAAGAAAAGAGGAAAGAGAAGGGAGAGGTGAGAAATGGAAGGGAAAGGAAGGAGGTGGGGGTTTTGTGTGAAAGCCCCCATTTTCAGTCCGCGTCTCCACGCTCCGTGCGGTGTTCGTTTCCTCCGTCGTTTAAACGTTAAATAATTATTCTAAATATTAAATGGTACGTTTTAAAATACAATTTATTACGCGATATTTTATTTAAATATTCTACAATTAAATTTATAATTGAGTTATAATATGTAAGTTTGGTTATTTAGTTTGTGCTTTTTAATATGTTAAATTGTGTAAGTTTTGTTTGTACGATACGAATGAATACGAAACATTATCATAATAATATTTTTGACATAAAAGCGTTATTTAATAAAATTGGTCACCAACGTCCGTATTAAATTGAATCGAAATACATTCGATTTAAATTGCGTACGATTTCACCAAATCGCATTTTCGTATATATTCACAATATATATAATTCGATACATAAATTAGCCTAACACAGAACTAATTACATGTATTAACAAAGAATTAGGCACTAATTCTAGTCCTAATTTGCCGGTTGTTACACTATGACCCGTATAACAATATTTCAAAAGCTGTGAATTTATATATATTTATTCAGGGGCGGAGCTAGGATATTTCATATAGGAGGCAAATTTTTTTTTTTCCTATCATTTTGGAGGGCAAAACTCCAAAACTGTCACTAATAACCTTAAAAAATTTATTTTATTCCACAATTCTAGATTTTTAGGGGGGGCGACTGCCCCCATGCCCCCCTCTAGCTCCGCCCCTGTATTTATTGAACTAGCAGATAGATTAGAAGAGTAAATCAATTTTGAGCCATGGAGATGCAATGAAACCAAGCTTTATTCTAAAACTGATAATCGGTTACCATTTATTATATCAACATAAAACAAAGAACTCAACTTTTATACTCAAATTTAGACCCGGTAACTTCCACTCTCGCTAACTTCACTACATTGTCGATTCAATCAAATCCCGACACTGCGACGTAATTGTGCACAATGCGGTTTGGTTGGTCTGTTTTTCTGCAAAAACTCATCGTCAACACCGTCACCACCACCAAGGCAACCACCACCATCGTTATCTCAAAGCACACAATTACAAGCAATCGCACTTCTTACATATTCAAATTTGAGAAAACACAAACGATTAGCGGTAATTCTCGGCACTCCGTCGCCGCAATGGTGCTATTTTGGTCAATTTTGTGTGTAATGATTTCAATTAGGTCATCGGAGTGGAAGAATGACAGACGTAAGTACGGAACGTAATGCGAAGTTAAAAATAAGTAAATTATATTGGAGGGTATAATTGTCACTTCATTTATCTTTGGTGTGTATGGATAAAAATTAGTGTGTTAGGATCACCTCCCAAAAGAAAATAGTGGAATGGTGTGATTTAATGTGTATGTGCTAGATTAATTATCATGATACATGTTTTAAATATAATTGCCTTTATTTTATCATGTCACGTAGCTTTTTATTTAGAGTAAGTACAAGAAATACACTTAACTTTAGTTTTAATCTTTATAATGTGTATCAAACTTCGTTTTGATCTATTGTGTGTATTAAGATCCATTGACTAATTTGATAACGTGACAACTGTATATAGCACCATGTCATTGACACATAAGGAAAAAATGGGTGACATGTCGGTCAAATACATACAATAGATCAAAATTGAAATGTTAATACACACAATAAACCAAAACATAGTTGAGTACACATTATAGAGATCAGATTAAAGTTAGGTGCATTCACGTGCACTAATCTCTATTATTTACTGATTTTGAATATAACCATATTAATTAATCCTAATAATTAACAAATGACATTGTTTCATTTGATGTATTCTAAACAATAGTAAATACTTCATCTGTCCTGTCAAAGTGTACCATTTGACTGGACATAAAGTTTTAGGATTCTCCATTAATTACAATTTTTACTATATATATATATATCATATGTACCCGCTAAAACCTACGGAGTATTTTGGTTGGTTGAAATATGAAATGGACATTTGTTTTGGGACAACTATAAATAGAAAGAAGGGCACTTGGAATAGGATGGAAGGAGTATTAGATAATAACATGATATAAAAGCAAAAAGTAGAATAAAATTAGAATTACTAAATCACAAAATTTACGAATCATTGTCATTAGTTAAACCTGAAAGTATAGACGTTTCAGGTTAATTGATATAGGTTAAATGTATTAATTTAAAATTTAAATTACACTTTATATTATATTGCACTAGCTTTGCTTAACGAAGCATAGGAATAACGTTTCAGTTTTATGGAAGAGAGAAGTGTTGAAATTAATTGGGAACGTTTGAATATGTTTTAGGCACAAAGTAGAGAGATTGCAAGTCTGTAAGAATCTCGAAACAAGAACAACATAGACATACGTTTGGATACATTGTAAATTTAGAGTCGTGGACTCGTGGTTAGTTCTGAAGCTCACATAGACATATTGTGCGTTTTTTGTTTTCAGTTATCATGTTATGTTTAATCAATACTCTTGTCTATGAAGCACATTGAATACATGTTCTATATGTCCTTTTTTTCAACCTCTTGAAATCTCTTCTACTTCATAGGCGTTGCCACTTCTAGATAACTTTCATTGGTGAGGTTATATCCTTCTGAAAAAGGATTCATTTACAATATATTGATTGTGTTTGAATCATATATAGGTAATATATACGAGTTATATATATGGAAAAGAAAGTAGTAGAATGGTGTGATTTGATTGTATAGAAAAGAAATAAGTAATCACCGCGAGCCCCACTATTATTTATTTCCTCTCCTTTTAACGCCGAATGAAATTTCGAAAGCGAATGGGGGAGGCCGCCTGTGCCAGTGTGACTATGGCGATCATTCGTTTGTTCTTCTCCATACGCAAGAGGATTTCGATCATTGGCCGTGGTCTAAATGAGTTTTACGTTTCATGGCATGGCAAGTTATTTTCATGCTTAAAGTTTTATTTGTTTAAAGCTTGTATTATCATTCTTGAGCTAATTGTTTGATGAACCAATAAAGATTAGTCACAAAAACAAAAACATGCAACAGTGTAGATTTAAGTGTGTCTTCCCTCATGAAGTTAAAAGTGGTTATTCATCCGCATATTTACGATATCTTGATTGATTCGAGATGACGACTTGTACCATTTTGGTTCAAGACGAACTTGGCTTTGTAGTGTGGTCTCTACACAAGCTACAATTGTGAAAGTTTATCTTATTCTATCCCACACTTGTTCTTTCTTGGATCAGTTTTGTATTAATGTTTTCATATTATTCGCTATATATATAAAAAAAACCCTTTGTATTAGGATTTAACAATTACAATGAGTATTTGTTAATTAGTTAATTACAATGAGTCTATTTCAAAGAAAGAAAATAAATATATATTACGACGAGCTAATCTTTTTTCATTTAAGATCAGCAATTACTTGTGAAGCTGGCCGATGACTTTTAAAAATGCACAGTGTCCTTGATTGCATCAAGTATCTGCACCCAAACCCAAATTTCAAACATCAGTCTTGACAACAACACAATAGCAATACAAACACATAGTACATTTGTGCATAGTGGAGAGCTAAAACAATTCATACTTTGTTCTTTGTAGGCATGTAGAAGGGCTCGAAAACATGAGGGAATGGAGTGTCCAACCCACATACTCTAGCTACAGGAGCTTCCAACTGAGGACAATATTTCATTCTTATCAGTTTTAGAAACAATCCCCTTCTTTTATTACTTTCTTCGATATTATAAAGAAAAAGTAGGCGATAACAAAACAAAAGGATCGGTGCTGATATTATACAATAGTAAAATTTATAATTATCTGGCCAGCTTTTATATATGAGGTCTAAGGTTCGAATCTCATGATCTTCAACTCTTTGCGTTAGTGTTCTAGTAAACAAGGTACCATAATTAGTTGGGGGGTTTTCAGTGCATGAATTAGCATAACAACTCAAAATGGATGTGTAAGATAATGATACCAAGTTCTACAACAGGAGAAAGTACATTAGTTTAATACTAGGACTTACCCTTAAGAAGCAACGTTCAACGATTGATGCAGATATCTCAGCACCAAAACCACCTGTAACCGGAGCTTCGTGACTAATCTACACACATGATAAAGAAAACAATGTGGGTGATGAGTATGAGCAACAAATGGCTAATAGTCAAGATTGCATCTTTTTATAACTATTTTTTTATATATATAAATGATAAATGATGAATCTGGTACCAGTAGCCGTCCTGTTTTCCTCACTGAGGCTTCTACTGTCTCTTTGTCCCAAGGTAATAGAGTTCTAAGATCGATAAGTTCACAAGATATTCCTTCCTGCAAAATATATAACACAACATTAGACCATGTAAATCTCCATTTACTTTAAATAATATAACGTCGACATCTGAATTAAAATTCACGCCTTTTCAGCATCAACACAAGCTTGTTCCATGACAGCAAGCTGAGCTCCCCAGCCAACAAGAGTAATGTCACTACCTTCTCTGATAACCTAAACATTCAGGCAAGGAAATTCCATCAACATTAGGGTGTTGGAGCTATTTAAATATGACTAAAATAGGAAATTTGAGCAAGTTAACACGTAAAATAATACCTCTGCCTCAGATAGAGGTAATGTGTAGTCCCCTTCAGGGACCTCTTCTACAGCTAAGCGGTATAGCCCCTAAAAATAGAAAAATAAAAAACAAACAAAATGAAGAAATGTAGAACAAGGAAAATACATCGTGACTAAATGTGACTATCTCGAAGCATTTACCTATAAATACGTTGATTTGGATTGTCTTTCATTTCAAACGGGTAAAGACATATGGAGCATTATCAGAATCAGAATATAAATGGGCTGAACCGATTGAAAGTAGTCCAAAGGTTTATTTTCTAATGCTCCTAAACTGTAATATTAAAAACTTATGATTATCATTGTAAATATGGTTTCTATAATCTTAATTAACACATTAAATATATATATATATATATATATATATATATATATATATATATATATATATATATATATATATATATCAATTAAATCTTTTAATGGACATAAAAATCTTATGAGGCCAAAATAATTTTCCAACCAGGCCTGTCTTAAGTCTCAACCCGACCTTACAATGACTTAAAGCTAGAGCAAAGGAAATCAATGACCTTTGGTTCGAAGAAGACAACAGGATTTGGGTCCCGAATACTAGCCAGCAACAATCCTTTAGCTTCCTTTGGACCTCGAGGTATAACCACCTATAAAAGAAATGTGTAAGAGGGAACCAAAGGACTATAAACTGGGGGACCAAGTATGAACACTTCAATACCTTGAGACCGGGAACATGGCAAAAAAATGCTTCAGGAGATTGTGAATGATAAAGGGCCCCGTGACCCACAGCCCCATAAGGTGCTCTTATTGTTAAACCTAACAAACCACATAGAAACCTTGTGATAACTTGGAAAAAATTATAGGAATGTCGAGAAAAGTATTGAAAATGAATGAAAGTTTTAAGATACCTCCACAGTTAAATTCATTACCACTTCGATATCTGAATTTAGCAGCTTCATTAACAATCTATAAAACAAAGAGAAGGAATGAGTATGCTGAATGTGATAAACTAGAAGCGCATAGTCGAGATACATGCCTGATCAAAAGCAGGAAAAATGTAATCTGCAAACTGGATTTCAGCTATAGCCCGATTTCCCTGTCATAAAAGTAAGGATGATAAGGGACAGCTAGAATTATAAGACAAAAGCACTTGGTAAAAAAAAGTGTTTACCATTGCAGCCAGACCAATAGCAAATCCAACAATACCCTGTTGTAACATAGACTTACATTAGTCTTAAGTTGTATTAAACTTAATGAATACGATTTACCTGCTTGATAGACAGAAACAGAAGTACCTGTTCACAAAGAGGGGTGTTGAAAACTCTATGTTTACCAAATTGATCAGCCAATCCAGTCGAGCAACGAAACACACCACCAAAACCCACATCTTCCCCAAATATATAAGAACTGTCAAAACATTATCACTTATCATCACATACAAGCACATACATATATATATCTAACACTCTTTCAAGTAAAAAAACCTTCACCATTCCTTTCAAAGCCTCTAAGGCTGTCAATGGATCGCATCATGATCCAGCGATCAACTCATTCAAATGAATGACCCAATTGATCAAAAATAGATCTATTAATACATAAAGTGATCCAAGGGATAGATCCAATCATCCAAATAACTATTCGGATCGATCCAATCATCCAAATAACTATTTGGATCAATCCAAGATCCATCCGGATCGTTTATTTATTTTATTTTATTATTGAGAAATATTATTTTGAGATACAAAAATTTATGTAAAACCAAGTTTAAAAAGAAACGCTTAATATTAATGTGTATGTTCCCATGTGGTTTCCTGTAACTCTTCATGTACATTACTGCATTTATATGGTTCTCATCAAAGCTTCATTTTCATAATGCAAGCTACATAATGCCTTGCTAAGTTGAGAAGATTATTATACGTGAAGCATGTATAAGCTGATAGGTTCTTTAGTATTAAAGCTCATGGCTTAGTCCTAGTTGTATAATGTGCTGCAGCTATATTGCAACAGAGTGATTTGCCATTTATGGACGACCAGTATCAGTTTTGTTATTCTTACAAACTAGTATCCACTCATTTCTTTGTTGGAATTCATTCATGGTACGAAGTTATGTTCAGATTGTTTTTATTTATTCATATAGGTATACCAAGTTGTGATTTTTATGCTCAGGTGTTTGACAATTTGTCTCAAAGAACTCACTCTGATATTCCTAAAAGATGGGCTTTGAATCCAGTTAGAAAGAGGTTATTTTGTAATGTTTAATACAAGTTACCACGTGTTTCATATCTCATCTATTTGCCCGCTAATATTTTCTAATTAACAATTTGTCGATGCGGTGATATAGCCTCATCAGCTGATCTTGATGGTGGTAATCGAACACAACGGTTTAAAACCTTAAAAACCAAATATTATGGTTCGGCTTGATACATACAAAGGAGGAACCAGATAGAATCACGAACACCCCTATATTAACTGAAACACATTTTCATAAAATATATATATTGGGACCAAGTTAGATATGGATCAGATTTTAGTGGATCGTATCACGATCCATTATATTTAAAAACACATGCTGATATGAATAATTGAATATTTAAAAACTTCGTTTAGTGGATCAATCCGAATCATGATCCATCCATTTACATTAGTTGGATACGGATCAGATCACAATTCACAATTCATTATATTATATTGGATCATGGATGATCCATTTAAGTTGTATCACTAATGGAGTGGATCAAGATCGGATCCACATCCATCCATTGACACCCCCTACTCTAAGATTCAAATGTAATCTTAAATTGTGAACCTATAATCTAATCCCCATACACTAAAAACCTAAAAATATAATAAATTTAATTTTAGACCTCATGTTTACATATGTCAATTTAGTAAGATAGTTTTTATACAATTCAATTCTAGAGTGATAAAAGTTACTGTAGTACTTAAAAAGAATCCACTTTAATTTGATTATTATTATAATTATAATTATACAAAAAAAAAAAAAAAAAAAAAAAAAAAAAGGGATCAAAGTAATCAGCAATATATAGTCCATGCAACTTTTTACAAGATACAGAAAGAGTACACCTAGACTAAAGCACATAATAACAGATAATTTCACATAATAATAAAAATAATTGAAAAAAAGATTGTAAAGAAAAAGGTAGGTACCGAGGATCAGATTGTAAAGCTATATGAAGTGCTTGATTGATAGCAGTATAAAGGTTAATCGATTTCACCCCCTGACCATCAATTGAAGCGGCAGGTGACGACGATAAACTTCTGATGCGATTAGATTCATTCCACCTTATAATCGAACCAAATCGCCTAAGATTTCTGGCCATTTTCTCACTATCTAGCTATCTATCTATCTGTGTTTTTTACACCAACTATATGATCTGATGATATACTACAATAACAAGCAGTGATGGTGAATTGCTGTAATAAAGAAAGGAAGAAAACAAAAGTCCGATAAGGTTTGGTAACTGCCACTATTAACGATTGTTTTAATTAGCAGTCCAACTGGATAGATAAAGTCAAGAAAAGGTGTCAGGTAGGTGTTATTGCTTGAGTTGAATTCATCCGGAAAGTTTAAGACACGTGAATAAATCTCTTCTTTCTTCTTTGTTTGTTACAATAATTAACAGAAAATCACATAAATCATCCCTACGATTTGATTCAAATTTCACTCATAATCCTTTGATTAATTTAAGTACACTGGTCATCCTTTTTTTCAGAAACTTGTTACGTCAATAGTCTTTTAGACTAACGATTATTAACTCTCTGTTAAAAGGGACCTTGTGTCGTTTTTTTTTTAATTTTTAAGTAAATATAAATTATAAAATTTAAAATATGTATAAATACATTATTAGATGCTCAAACATCATTTTTCATCTTTCACATCTTATCTCGTCATAGCTTTGGTGGCCACGATCTATTCTCTTTTGCATCCATTTCCGATGACCTTAGCTTCAAAGTAAATCGGCATTGATAAGTGTAAACTAGTTAAGCCGAAATGTAAATATAGGTGGAGAAAGATGGTGGTGAATTTGAGTGGTGCGATATAAAATTTGATGTACCAAATTTGATGATGAATAAAATTAAGGAAATATAAAAAAAATTGCACACCTAATAATATATCTATACGTATCTTCGATTTTATAATGTATATCTTACTCAAAAAATTTAAAAGAATTAAAAAAAAAAACACAAACGGTCATTTGTAACGAATAGTTAACAATCGTTAGTGTAAATGACTATTGACATAACAAATTTCAAAAGAAATGATGGTCGATGTAATTAAATTAATTAAAGGACTGTGAATGAAAATTGAAGCAAATCATAAGAATGATTTGTGTAATTTTCTCTAGAATTATATAATGTGTTTTAATGGTTTTACATGTGTAAAACGGGTTTGAGCTTCTTACAGCAAAAATCTAAAGGTTAACCATTCTAGATGCTCTATAAAGAGGAGTTTTTACTGATGGCGTGTGTCTACGAAAAATAAAAATAAAAAATCGTCGAAAGTATAACATTAGAGATATGATGTGTAATCGAGGACAAAAGAATATTGATTTTTACGGTGTAATTTTTATAATTTTTCAATTAGTCATTTTTAAAAATTTAAATTTTAAAAACGTGAAAAAGTGAAGTTTGATGAAAATGAATTGTTGGACTTCATTTCTACATTCTAAACAAAATTTTCATTTGAACTCAACTCAACTCATGTTATGTATGTTTTTTTATCTCTATCTTTGGAATAATAAATGTTACGATAAAATACCGAAACAACACAAACCCCTATGTAGGGGTGTTGTTCAGATAAACTGTTCCGGTTTCGGGTTGTTCATGTCGGGTTATTCGGATTTTAAAAGTTTATAATTTATTCGTAAACCAAACCGAATAAGATTCGGATTATTCAGTTTCAGGTTATTTAGATTCGGTTTGGATTAGTTCGGATTTTGTGTTTTTATCCAAATAAGAGAATATCTTAAACATTCACGTCTTTAACATAATCAAAACTTCACAAAATAATACTAAAAGCTTTACATAAATCATTATATGTGATTTATATGTTGATTGTATATAGATAAATATTTATATAAATCACAAGTAACATATATATAAAAAATTATATTTATATATAGTAAGTTCTTTGGGTTATTTGGATCAACTAAATTCAAATTTATTATTCCGTAATCCAATCCAAATAAGATTCGGGTTACTTGGATTCGGGTTATTTGGATTCGATTAACCGAATAGTCCAATCCATTTTACCCGAATCCGATTAGACTCGGGTCGGATTTTCGGATTGGGACATTTTCGACACCCCTACCTTATAGGAGTCAGTGCAAGTATTTTCAAATGTGAGGGATTAGGTGTGGCAATGGGGCGAGCATTGTCGGAGATCTCATTTACCATCCCCATCTCTATTTCCCACTCCTCATCCCCATCCCCGCCTCCATTTCCATCGGGGATACATTTCCGTTTCCAATAAGAATCGGACATCCCCATAGGGTATTTGGGGATATTTTTTCCGCTCTTGATTTAATATTAAATATATAAACACACTATCAAAATGACAACATTAACGAACAAAAGATAATATATAAACTCTTATGATTTATTGCAACATTAACTTATTATTAGAAAATGGGAAAACGACTTTGACAATATGAAACGTTGGATTGAATGATGAAGCTTATAATATGATTATATATAAGGATTTTTGAAAACTGAGAATTTTTAAATATACATTAGTTTTTATTATAAACTAGTGGTATTACCCGTGCGATGCACGGTGGCATAATATTTTAGTTAAATTGTTGTTAAATTGTATAGTATGAGTTTTTACTGGCATAAACTGGTGATTGTTTGATAACTGTCTTACTTGAAAATATGTGGACCTTTGTCAGGTTCATCCTTCATTTTTCAAGAAATCAGTTGCGGTTAAGTTATACACTAGTTATCAAGTAATATTATATGCACGGACAATCAATCAACTGTGTAATCTTACATGGTTTGAGAGATATAATGGTTGATTTGGGTGCCTTGAATCAGGTCAAGACGGACGGTAGGGATTACATCCACATCAGTATACTGGCGAGTAGGAGAGTCTACAAAGATCAGGGCTGTGGCATTTGCTGTGAAAGCCGCTACTTCCACTTCTTCAATCTGCACTGGTCCTTGAATTGAGAAGCACAGGATCACTGTCCCCACTGCACTAATGTTTCTCCATCTATCCATTCTGCATATCATGTTATTAACTTCCATTTACTTATATTTCGTTTTAAGACCATACATACTATACATTCACTGCTTGTTAAATTGCATTTTAGTGATCGATAATTTTGATTGATAGCTCGTTTTACAACTAGAATTCCGTTCATGTTAAACTTGACCTTGCAAAATAACACGATACATATGCATATATAATTATTACTAGCTATGATCACAGTCACAGTGTTTCATCATTATAATTCATAAACTTCCTAAATATATTGCATTCCATATGTTACAGTAATTGTTAATTAATTATCATCTTTCACATAAAGCTTACTTTTTTTACTAGGACTCAATCATGTTAAATTTTCCCTTGTGAAACAGCAATAAAAGTATATAGATAAACTTATTTGCATGTATATGTTTATATATCAGGCATGTGTGTATGTTTAGAGAGAGAGGGAAGGCACCCTCCACGGAAATAAGTTCGAGCTCCAACCAGATTCGCTTCTATGTGTTTACTATTGAAGCTTTCTCCCTGCATACGTTGTTTTTGATAGGTTTTTAGGACCCAACCAAGAACACGTATAACCCTAGTTATACCCCCACGACAATAAACAGATTAAACATAAGCAATTAAGATAACGAGAAAAGAAAACGAACACGAATATAACGTGGTTATGTCCAATCTACTCGATTGGTTTAATCCACGGCCAAACTCGAGAGAAATCTTATTAATTTTCGGATGTGTTAGGGTTACAAATACAAAGGGTTATAATATATAACAAATAAAACTTTGTACGTAAGTAATTGTAGCCGACTAAACTTTCACCGACTCAAACTTGTTTTCAATTTGCAAAGGCCACATGAGACACCAACTTTGGAAACTATCTACCAATATTATTATTGTATCAATAAATAATAATAGCAATTACTTGGTCCCAAAGTTAATATTAATCTTCATATATTCCTAACAATCTCCCACTTGAAGATTAAATCAACCCAATCTCCAGTAACCCGTAACCAAACGTCACTTTAATAGAACCTGTCCAAACCAATACCGCCAAAACCATTGGGACACGCCGCACGACCACACCGAGTCGGAAGACTTTCAATACCAGTTACCAGAACTCCACTATTAAACTGTGACCAAGAAATCTCTCTAGTTTATCACCTTCTCATTAGTTCATGAGAAGATCGGTTGAAGCCCGGCACGACTCCAACACTCTCGTTACACTAGCAACCCATCCATACAGCCTTTCGTCTACACGATCTTTCTTTCCAACAAAGAGAAGACCACCCGGTAGAACAACCACGTGAATATCTTGATCATCCACTCAAACACTCTTGCTTTCACCGTTGGATCACCGACCACAAACATGCGCATGATTTCTATAACACCTGTCTCGAAATACAAGGACATTTTTTTTTTTTTTTAACATATCGGAAGCGCATGATTAATAGAAATCAGTATATTGCATACATACATTTCAAATAGCAATCCACTTACATACAAACCTTTAAAACTAGATTATCCTAATCATTACACACATTAAGTTTAGGTGTTATAGAAATCCAAACATGTTGTTAAATCATTAAAGTATTATCCATTTCAGAGCGAGCTTGTCAAACATTCCATTCCATATGTACTTCTTGCCCACCCACATACAAAAGTAAACCTGCAAGAAGTAATGAGGGGTTAGCACGAAGCTAAGTGAATAGATCCCAAGCTATCAATCTAACTCAGCTTAACACATGCCTATAACCAAGCAATGCACAAGCAACATAGAAGGATCGGTGGTCCTTGAGGTACTCTCATGCCGCGGATGGTTCCCCAAGTAACACTTAAAACCAACTGACGGCCAAATCAGAGGTTAAACCGATAGTTTGGTACTATTACTACACACGACGCAATTTCAGTGTCCAACACATGTACAAGGCACTTGCGAAGTCCTAGTAATAGTAGCCAAACCCAACACATTAGTTGACCCCCACCAAATCAAATAGTCCACAACTATCATAGCATGTTGGACGCCAATAATCAATCACGGGTTAACCATCATGGCAATATAATATTAAAGCAATCATTGCAATAAACCAAGTTTACCCGTTGTAACCATGTTGTTACAACTAACTTAGACTGAAAGTCCAAGATCCACTCACCGACAATCATAGTCGTCCACTCAGTAGTCTAATGTCACTGAGTCTTCTCCATATCTGAGAATACAACAATAACACAAGTCAGTCCCTTGTATCGAATCTATATAACATCATTCCAACATTACAAATATCCACCTTTACAACACACTTCACAATCACTTATCAAGTTTATGCTCATTATAATCATAACCTCATTTAATCAACTTTCATTATCACCATTAACATGATTAAACCGTTACCCGGATTTTTACCATCAAATATTACTAATTCATTCAAAACCCCAACACAAGGTTTAATGAATATTTAATCAACTTAGTTACCACTTTACTCATAAATCCTCAATCAAGTGTTCTAATTAACAATTATCCTCTTTTCATCATATAACACATCATAATCATTAATTCTCTACAATCCCTCATGATCACTCAATCAAATTCTTTAATTTCAAGTTAGGACCTAAGTTATACTCATGAATTAGGTACTAACTAACAACTATAACACAATCAAAAGCTTTACTTCATGAATTATCAATTAAATCATAACTTTTATCATGAACAAACATCAATTCCTTCCACTATAGGTTAGAGTTTCACTTATAATTATGAATTACTTATCATCTAACAATAATATGATCATTACAAGCTTCAATTTCACTTTACTCAACTTAGTTCCATCAATTACTCAAAACCCATTTCTAGGTTTATATGAAAATCATGAATTAACAATTATAACATGTTTATAATGATGATAGAATGATTAATACTTGTTATTGAAGCTTAACTAACATCAATTTACACTTTTGAAACCCTAAATTCGGATTTTACTCAAGAACATCAAAACCCCCAATTTCTAGGGTTTATAAAATCAAGAACACATGATCATACCTTGTTTGTGATGATTAAGGAAGCTTGAATTCGTGTTTAGAAGCTCCAATTTGATGATTTCTTCAAGATTTTGTGGATTGATTAAGTGTTAAATGTGTGTGTGTGTATACGTACGTATGTATGTATGTGTGTATGGAGAAAAACCCGATCCATCTCATATAATATACCATATAAGTGTTAATTTTCATTCCCCGTATTTATTATTGTCTGGAACTTAAAAACCATTTGCGGGGAAATACAATTTTATTTTACCGTCAACTAAATAAATTTAAAACAAACAATATTATACTAACCACAATATTTCCTGAGGCTTATTGACCTATTAAATTTATAATCAAACACATATAACAAATTTAAATCGCATTTAAATTTACAGGAAATACCTATTACTCCTAGGCCCAATTTGAGGATGTTACAAATCTTTCCCCCTTAAAGAGATTTCGTCATCAAAATTTAATCATCCTTAATTAATCTAGGGAATTTAATCACATCATATCTCGTGTGAAGTTTGGTTCACACTTTATTTCCAATTCCCTAACTACATAATTATTTATCACTAAATGCACATAAGGTATATGTACCATTTAAATTACTTATGCATATCATCTCTATGCGTATCTTAATCACTAATCACACATACACAAAATATGTATACATTTAATCCACTTTAAGATATATGTTTTCTACATAATTACACATGCATATATCCAAATGTACATGCTTCAATTTCTCATCTCAGCATACAATATGTATCTAGATCACATTTTCATGCACACTATGATCACTTAAGTGAATTATTCATAATTAATCACTTTAAAGCATGTAGTCACTTACCACAAGTGAATAACATGGCCATTTACAATAACATACTCTTTACCACTAGAAATTAGCAACATGCAAGAATCTTTAAAATCCATATATGATTTATATCTCTTTCAATCAACAAAATAGGGATTATGAGAATCCCAATACACCTATCAACAATGAAATTTAAATTTCAATTTATAACTAGCATTTAGGCTAGTACCACATATCACTAATGTACATGAAACCCATTTTTATTAAAGTATCTCGGAATCATGTAACACTATCCACATAATAATAAGCAAAGTAGAGATCAAATCCTATGGTTAATACCATTATCATATAGTTACACAATCACTTAGCACCAAATTATATTGGATACATGCTAAGTCTCGTTCAATGGGTACCTTGCTATACTAGCACACGTACCACATTAACAAAATGTGCTAATCATCAACACATTTTTCAACAATATTCACATATTTAATCCAATTTAGCCGACCTCTACTTAACTTTTCTCATCACATAACTTTTCAAATTGCAATGTATCACTTCATCTAGTCATTAGATATTCAACAGTACGAAAGATTACATGTAATTCGCACGTAATAGTAATAAAAGTATCAATCCAACAAATAAAACCCTTATTTTCTTGACTATTTTACCTTTCCCAAGGACATAGTTTCATATAAATTTTTTTTTTTTAATATTAGGCTATCCGGCTATGTTATTCTTCACTAAGCCTCAATTATTACAAACGAATAATCACATACTCATCTTAACAAGTAGTAGAAAGATTCCATAATTTACTTTTACAATGATATCACATTAAAACATTTTAATAGTTTACTACTACCTTAAATTTTGTCAATCAATGACTATTTTCTCGATCACATGTCAACATCCTTTACCTACTATTTAAATCCGCATTAATTTATCTGGTACTTGGTAACCTCAACAATTCCATGTGAGATGGCATAATATAAATACATTGGCCAGACGTCGTCATATTAGGTCAGTCACACTTCATTCTCAGGTCACTTCATACCATCCATCTTCAAAGTGATTAAGTTTTACTATTTTCCTTTATCACTTAAATGTGAAACTACTCACATAATTAAGTAGACATAATAATCCAATTATTCAACAAAATTCTTATTATTACATTAACACAGATGTAGAGTTTAACATAACTAAGTCAATTTAACACCTTTATCACTGGATTAAATATCAATCACTTAGTACATTAGTTATTGCGTATAATACTATATATAACATTTAGCACTAAGTGCCTTATTAAAATGCCATGTCATATTCCACATATATTCATCAATATATAATTCCTAAGTTGATTAGCAATTAACTTTCCATGTTTAGTTATCAAACAAGAGTAAGTTCATATAATTATTTCCTCAACTCTTAAAACATTTATTTCAACCATATCTCATATTTTCATGATTCAAATACTTCATTGTATTTCAAATAATTCATATAACATGATTCACATAATCAATATCTATTTACCCTAACAAGCAACAATCAACAATACCCTTACCGGTATACTATGCAGTTAGTTAAACCGCTTACAAACGATTCATACATAATAAAATGGGTGAACCTCTTAAAACAAGTTTTTACATTATATTTAGTCATAGGAATGATCCCTGGGCTCAAAGAAACAAAAGCCTAATACAAATCATAAGCTAAAAGTCCGAAATAATGTCCGAAAAACAATAAAACGCGATTTTCGGGCCCCAAATGACCCCGAAGTGCCGAAAACTGACAGGGCTCATGGCGCGAAGCGATGAGCTTTGACCGTTGGCCCGTTTTTGAGTGGACATGTAAATTTCATCTTAATCGGACACCGAAATTTCATAACGGAAATTTTACGACCAACGTTACGTCGAACGTCGAAATTTACGAATTTTCATATTAAATTCACTTAATATAACACATAATACAAGAAATGTCTCAATAAGAGGGGAATCCGCCGGATTCTGGGGGAATCCGCCCGGATTGAAGGGAATACGCCCGGATTCCGGGGAATCCGCCGCCTTCAAGGCCAATTTTCATGACAGAACCATTTTTAAGGAATACGGTCAAGGAATCCGTCCGGATTCATGGGAATCCGTACGGATTTAAGGGAATCCGTCCGGATTCATCCTGCTGCAACAAATCTGCAATTTTAGTGCAAAAATACGAAACTCAAACGCGCATATCTCCTAAACCGTAAAGAGTTAGACTCTAAAATTTTGCAGGCACCCTCATATAATCAAAATGCAACTTTCTATTTTTCCACTTTTTCAAATTACACGTTTTACGAGAAAACAGACATATAACCAATTTTAGGCCATTTTGGACCATTTTGGTTGACACGCTATATTCCAAACGGCATACTTTCAGGGTTCCACCCTTTGCCAACATGTTTCTACATATATTTATGACGTGTGGGCACATTCATCATCCTCATCTACCCGTTCCATTATGTTTTAACTCATTGACCCGTTTAGGGGTCCAAATGGGCAAATTTTACCAAATTCAATCAACATAACTACATTACACTTTCAACCCACATTTTATCTATACTTATGGCTTTAAGTCAACTTAAAAGTCATCATACACAACCACATCAAGTTTCGAACCGTTTTCATACTAAGTGGCCCATTTAGGCACTTAATTGACCCATTTGGGTTTCTGACCATATAAACACCACTCTCACATACATTCCACATATCATTGACTATTTTAAGTCAAACTAAGCCATTTTCGCTAATGGTATCATGATATTACCTTAAATCACCAATTTCACATAAGTTCATCATATATAAACCAATTTCAACAAATTTTCAAATTTGATTTTTCACAAACTCGTCAACACACAATTAGACTCGTTGACCACTTTGACTTTCTCACTACACTACTTTTAATATAAAAATCATAATTCAAACCATTCATGATCAATGTCAAACACATAAACATCTAGTCACATTCATCACTTTATAACATGGCTATTGCCAAGTTTAACACAACCCCATTCAACATTGACTTTACCAAGTCAATACACATATTCCAGCAACTAGACTCTTTCTAATTCACATAACAACACGACTCAAAACCTATTAATGGAGAATACCAACATCTCCTTAATTTTATCATATCAAGTCACATCAATTCAGTTTATCATTTATCAAATAATTCCCTAGCAAGGATCTATAATCACCCCTTGCATTTATCCACTTATTTTTACACTGTAGATACACGTAATTTCACATAATAAAATTGTTACACCTTAGTCAACGATGTATCTACCCAGTTTCAACATTTTGATCGAAACTTTCAATTTCCTTCTTAATTACTCATTAACACCTCTATCATTTTATTAACAAGCAATATTACCAATAATTCAATTTACTTTACTAACAATCATATCATAGTAAAGCAAACAGTCAAAGCTTATTAAAATTCATCAAGCTTATCAGAAATTACCTGGCACATCTAGGCCCACGAGTATTGATGAATCATTGAGAATACCAGACGGTTCCTCATGTTCCTCCGTCTCTGCATCCAAAACAACACTATTGCATCTTGTTATAGGTTAGCACACATTTAATAGCAACTTTCTCATGCAACCACTAAACCCCATCCCTGGAATGTTTGACTTGACACAAACCTAAGTTTGGGATTGAACACCATACAATGTCCAATTCACCCAAACCTATGCTCTGATACCAATTTATAACACCCGTCTCGAAATACAAGGACATTTTTTTTAAACATATCGGAAGCGCATGATTAATAGAAATCAGTAGATTGCATACATACATTTCAAATAGCAATCCACTTACATACAAACCTTTAAAGCTAGATTATCCTAATCATTACACACATTTAGTTTAGGTGTTATAGAAATCCAAACATGTTGTTAAATCATTAAAGTATTATCCATTTCAGAGCGAGCTTGTCAAACATTCCATTCCATATGTACTTCTTGCCCACCCACATACAAAAGTAAACCTGCAAGAAGTAATGAGGGGGTTAGCACGAAGCTAAGTGAATAGATCCCAAGCTATCAATCTAACTCAGCTTAACACATGCCTATAACCAAGCAATGCACAAGCAACATAGAAGGATCGACGGTCCTTGAGGTACCCTCATGCCGCGTATGGTTCCCCAAGTAACACTTAAAACCAACTGACGGCCAAATCAGAGGTTAAACCGATAGTTTGGTACTATTACTACACACGACGCAATTTCAGTGTCCAACACATGTACAAGGCACTTGCGAAGTCCTAGTAATAGTAGCCAAACCAAACACATTAGTTGACCCCCACCAAATCAAATAGTCCACAACTATCATAGCATGTTGGACGCCAATAATCAATCACGGGTTAACCATCATGGCAATATAATATTAAAGCAATCATTGCAATAAACCAAGTTTACCCGTTGTAACCATGTTGTTACAACTAACTTAGACTGAAAGTCCAAGATCCACTCACCGACAATCATAGTCGTCCACTCAGTAGTCTAATGTCACTGAGTCTTCTCCATATCTGAGAATACAACAATAACACAAGTCAGTCCCTTGTATCGAATCTATATAACATCATTCCAACATTACAAATATCCACCTTTACAACACACTTCACAATCACTTATCAAGTTTATGCTCATTATAATCATAACCTCATTTAATCAACTTTCATTATCACCATTAACATGATTAAACCGTTACCCGGATTTTTACCATCAAATATTACTAATTCATTCAAAACCCCAACACAAGGTTTAATGAATATTTAATCAACTTAGTTACCACTTTACTCATAAATCCTCAATCAAGTGTTCTAATTAACAATTATCCTCTTTTCATCATATAACACATCATAATCATTAATTCTCTACAATCCCTCATGATCACTCAATCAAATTCTTTAATTTCAAGTTAGGACCTAAGTTATACTCATGAATTAGGTACTAACTAACAACTATAACACAATCAAAAGCTTTACTTCATGAATTATCAATTAAATCATAACTTTTATCATGAACAAACATCAATTCCTTCCACTATAGGTTAGAGTTTCACTTATAATTATGAATTACTTATCATCTAACAATAATATGATCATTACAAGCTTCAATTTCACTTTACTCAACTTAGTTCCATCAATTACTCAAAACCCATTTCTAGGTTTATATGAAAATCATGAATTAACAATTATAACATGTTTATAATGATGATAGAATGATTAATACTTGTTATTGAAGCTTAACTAACATCAATTTACACTTTTGAAACCCTAAATTCGGATTTTACTCAAGAACATCAAAACCCCCAATTTCTAGGGTTTATAAAATCAAGAACACATGATCATACCTTGTTTGTGATGATTAAGGAAGCTTGAATTCGTGTTTAGAAGCTCCAATTTGATGATTTCTTCAAGATTTTGTGGATTGATTAAATGTTAAATGTGTGTGTGTGTATACGTACGTATGTATGTATGTGTGTATGGAGAAAAACCCGATCCATCTCATATAATATACCATATAAGTGTTAATTTTCATTCCCCGTATTTATTATTGTCTGGAACTTAAAAACCATTTGCGGGGAAATACAATTTTATTTTACCGTCAACTAAATAAATTTAAAACAAACAATATTATACTAACCACAATATTTCCTGAGGCTTATTGACCTATTAAATTTATAATCAAACACATATAACAAATTTAAATCGCATTTAAATTTACAGGAAATACCTATTACTCCTAGGCCCAATTTGAGGATGTTACAATTTCGGACAAACACAACTTTCCCCAACGAATCAACTCCCACTGTAAGGATGTATTATCAGACGTGACTCTCGGAAAAGTATCTTGTTCACCCCTCTCGGTCAGTTGCAAACTATTTGCCATTGGAGACGATCTAACCCAAGACTTGAAAACTCTAGTAGTACTGAGATGACAAACTGAATCTATAGAAACCCCAAGGCTCCCACTCAACGCCAAGCTCCTACTAGTTTCAACTCTTACCGAACTCCCACTTGTTCCAGACCTCTCAACAATCTCGTGAAGCTTAAGCCGACTAGGATTTCCAACACCTACCTCACCACCTAGCCATTCCTCACTCGGAATTTCGACCATATATAAGGTTCCCCGTTTATAACCGCGAGCAATCACCAAACTTCACTTGATAACCTTCCACTGTTGGTCGCCAAACCTAATGTGGTACCGCTCATTATCCAACTGCCCAATCGAGAACAACCGCCTCTTGAGCTTGGGAATGAACCTCACATTATTGAGGACCCAATCCTTACCAAGGTGAGTTTTGAGGACAACATCTCCAATACCCGCAACTTTAAGTTTCCTTCCATTCGCAAGACAAACCCTACCGGAATGAAACCTAAAATTCGTCATCTCTTCCATGCACGGGATCGCATGAAAAGATGAACCCGAATCCAAAACCCAAGATTCCACAAGATTCTCCTCACAGCACAACAACGCATCTTCAGTCGTATCAACCGCCGTATTAACACTCGGTTTACCATTCGGACATTGATACCAAAAGTGCCCTAGTTGCTTACAGTTCCAACACGTGACGTTCCTATTCTCCGATGGCTCTCTCCGCGATCTAGATCTACTCTTACTACGCCCCCTGCCAGTCACACTCAAAGCTGACGAACCCGAATACTCACCGGAATCTTTCCTTCTAATTCCCTCACCGAGTATTAAATCACGGATCCCCTCAAACGTTAACTTAGTAGTTCCGGATGAACCACTAACAGCTGTAACCATTCCAGACCAACTTTCAGGCAACGAAGATAATAAGAAAAGTGCCTCCAACTCACTTTCAAACGTAACCCCTACAGATCTTAACCTAGTCAAGATCGAGTTAAACTCGTTCACATGATCCGCCGGCGATGCACCTTCACCCATCTTCGCATTCACCAACTGCCGAATCAAGAAAACCTTATTGAGAGCCGAGGGTTTCTCATACATGTTAGACAACGCCGTTAACAAACCCGCAGTCGTGGTTTCCCCCGCAATGTTGTAGGCGACATTCTTGGCCAGAGAAAGTCGTACTACTCCAAGTGCCTGACGATCTAACAACGCCCAATCGGCATCACTCATAGCTTCAGGTTTAGTACCCGACAACGGTTGGTGTAACTTCTTTTCGTACAAAACGTCCTCGATTTGCATCTTCCAAAATCCAAAATCGCTACCATCAAACTTACTAATCCTAATCTCGCTCTTATCAGCCATTGTTCCCAAACTCGAAAACACGAGCTCTGATACCACTTTGATAGGTTTTTAACCAAGAACACGTATAACCCTAGTTATACCCCCACGACAATAAACGGATTAAACACAAGCAATTAAGATAACGAGAAAAGTAAACGAACACGAATATAACGTGGTTATGTCCAATCTACTCGATTGGTTTAATCCACGGCCAAACTAGAGAGAAATCTTATTAATTTTCGGAGGTGTTAGGGTTACAAATACAAAGGGTTATAATATATAACAAATAAAACTTTGTACGTAAGTAATTGTAGCCGACTAAACTTTCACCCACTCAAACTTGTTTCCAATTTGCAAAGGCCACGTGAGACACCAACTTTGGAAACTATCTACCAATATTATTATTGTATCAATAAATAATAATAGCAATTACTTGGTCCCAAAGTTAATATTAATCTTCATATATTCCTAACAGTTTTTTACTCAATAAAAACCTTTTGTAGGCATGGACTTTGTTGAATATATAAACTTAATAGAAAGAAAATCAACTTAGTTACCATGAAAGACAGTGTCATCCAGTAATATCCGTGTTGGAAAATTTCGATCAATAGAAGCGCCAAACACATGTACTCCAAGGTGCCACATTTTGCACTAGAGAGGGATCTGGTCCATCATTTCCTGCTGAGAAAATGACACTAATACCCTTCTGCATAGCATGAAATGACCCGATATCAGAACTTTGGTTGTAAAAAGGAAGCAGTGGTGGTGGTGAACCAAAATAGGCTGATATCACATCAACTCCATCATCAATTGCTTCATCAAAAGCTGCTAATATATCAGCTTCGGTACACTTTCCATCCTCCCAACACACTTTATACATTGCTAAATGCTAATCGTGCTCTAGGCGCACCTCCTCTAGCAGTCCCCTGTCCAAACCCAAAAAAGCTTGCTTTTTTCACTGTCGACCCCACTGCTGTGGAAGCCGTGTGGGTCCCATGGCCATTAGCATCACGTGGTGATCGATATTCTTCTGAGGTATTCAGTGGGCCATATTCTTGCTCGTATCCTTGGAGGTAATAATGGGCCCCAACCACCTTTAGGTTGCAAGCTGTTTGAGGACTAAAATTTTATCCACCGACACATTCTCCTCTCCAAGTTGTTGGAATTGGAGGCATGTTAGGCTCTTCTTGAAAACTCTTAGATTCTGGCCAGATACCTGATTCAACAGATATAAAAGAAATATTTCTAAGTGTTATTTTGTATTCCTATTCTATGTATACGTGTAAGCATTACCAGCATCAAATATGCCAACAATAGTATTGTCTCCGTGAGTCAATTGCAGTGGCGTTGGTTGATCAGGAGTTGGCTGTAAATTGAGACCCATGAAATCCCAGCTTCTTGTAGTGTGCAACTGCAGCGTCTGGCTCTTGAACACTGATATGACTGCCTCCATTCCTGATCGAATAAGTTTTCTCTTACATTAGTTAAATAGAATCCAAATTTTGTCCAATTTCTGTTTCTGGTAGCCAACTTAACTTGTTTGTCTCAGAAATAATCGTCTCTGTATTGAAGTTAATCTCCAGCCTTGTCAACAGGACTGGTTTGAAGGTGCCATGTGTTAAATTAAGAAAAAGTTATCAAGGTCAAAGTACTGTCACATGAGTTATCGCGTCATCATTTTTGACCCAGTGAAAATTTTGAACGTTTGAGGGATTTTATAATTCTTTTTGAAAGTTTAGTGGTTATTACTAGAAAAAAGATGGCTACCTGAAATGAAATTGGATCAAAGCTTTTACACTTTCTATGATAATAGTCCCAAATTACTCATTATTACATTTGAGAAAATGTATTCTGCTTTGTCTGTTTCCTTTTCTTGAGGAAATACGTCATTGTTTTTTAATGCAATGTTTGGCCTTAAAAAGAAAAGAAAAAAAAAAAAAAAAAAAACTGTTTCACATACTGGCTATGGTTGCTGCTTGGGTTGAACTGTTGAAGTAAGTTTTGCAGAAAAGCCCGAGAAACTGTGTTTGTAGCTATAAAGCATGGATCGCCTGGCATCTTCTTGGCTATGAGGAAGACATAGTAATAATAAATATGATCCGTAGTGGTAATTTTTTGTTGCATTCATTTGTGATTTGAGATGACCAGAGATAACAAAGGATTGGAAGAGTGACCTTGGTAAGACACTGGAAAGGTCAATATGGTAATTTGAAGTAAGGATAGGATCTTGAATTTCATTGAGTCCTAAGTAGACAATGTAAACCTGCATGCGTAAAA
This sequence comes from Helichrysum umbraculigerum, assembly GCA_949592205.1. Lineage (NCBI taxonomy): Eukaryota > Viridiplantae > Streptophyta > Magnoliopsida > Asterales > Asteraceae > Helichrysum > Helichrysum umbraculigerum. The sequence goes on from CATIUR010000001.1 coordinate 1,372,005, forward strand.
CAATTCCAAACAATTTTAAATCAAGATGACATATGTGAGAATTACATCAAAGAATTGATGGGGCTAAAACATGTTAAAGTCATAGGCACTTTTAGTGGAGTAATTAAAGTTACGTCTGAAGTGGATGCTGAGTGAATAAAATATAGTGATAAAAGGACCATGCCCGAAAAGGAATGGTAAGCATTGGTCATCATTCCCGATATGGAAAAACTCTAGCTTGAGTCAAACTTAAATACTGAACTGAAGTGATTAAAAGATGAAGTGTTATTCTATAAGAGAATCAATGGTTGAAGTACTGCTTGCAGACAGTTTTGCCTGTTATACTTATTATATCCAATACGTATACAGACATAATTCTACTGGTTGTATCTAGCTAGCATATATGGAGGACCATTCTATGGTACAAAGATACTTTGTTAGTTTGTAATTTATTATGTTAGCAACAGAATCATTGCCTGAACAAAAGTTGTGCAACATACTGTCATTAGTATTGCGTAGAATTTCAGGATTATCAACATGCAGCTTGTAAAACACACAAATTTGGTAGAAATAAAGATTGAATGATTGGTTAGTAGGTATCTGATATCTGCCAAATAGTACAGTTTTTCTACATTAAATATATATATATATACTAATAGACAGAGGAAAAAAATGAGGATTTATGATAGTCTAATTACATATTTATGGTGCAGTCAGTATTCACAATGGGTATGCACTTGATAACAGGCAGGGCTGGGTGGAATGTGGATGACTACAAATATTTAAATCCATCCTTTAAGAGGGTATGGCAAATTATAGCCTGACATTCATTATATCAACTCCATACCCTTAAACCCCACATAGGAAAACACTATCATCCCTCATGCATAATTTTTAACAAAACATTATCAAACCCGAAACACATGTAAAAACTACAGAGACTGCACAGTGCACACTAATGGGTTCTCTCTGATTTTTCTTTGAAGAACAAAGTAAATTTCTTCCATGTGTGCTAATTATGCACGATGTAAAACTTATAAAATTTTACTAAACGTATTGTAAGTAAAAGCGAAGAACAAATAGTCTGCTGAAATTTTCATTTCTAAGGACTTGTTGAATGTTGATTCTATACAGTTTTCTGTTACTCCTCAGTTCATACGTTGCATAATCATGTTATCTATTGATTAAGCTTGTTGCAGGACTCGTAAAAATGCAGATGATGAGTACTAAGTTGTAAGGACCATTCGTGTACTAACTAAAATAAAATGTTACTGAGAGGCAAAATAACAAAAGGTACTATATTTTGTTATGATTTAGGACAGAAAAGAGTTTGAAATGTACTCTCTTGTACAAGACAAAATGATTCTCAATGAAAATTCAATCTGATTGTTTGTATGCAATTGATCTGTAATTCAGTGAGTAGTAGTACAAAGAGTATATAGTATTGTACATATGTAGAGGGGACTAATTGAGTATCATGAGAGTTGTTAAACCTTTCATTTATTATTATTGTTAGGTGATCTGATTATAATCACTAATACTTCTGATATTCTGCTTCTACTGTACGTCGTATTATCGGTCTAATTAAGAAGACAAATAATCCAAAGCTACACAAGTTTAGGCCCATGACCCGGAGAGCAAATAATATAACTGTAAGAACTTTTAGCTGCAATAGAAATGCTTCTTAGATAATGCTCCAGAATATGAACTAAAAATCTGTCATTTTATTAAAATAATCCACTAGTAGAAGACAATAACATGTACACTGTACACTGTACAAAGCTACAAACAATGTACAATCTAAAGATCTTATATGTGTTACCTGTATAAAAATCCACCAAAAGGGCACTGAATGTTGTCTGCAACTTTATATTTTCAACGGAAACCACTTAACTAGGATTAGAGTATCTTGTCCCTGCATCTTTAATCATACCTATATGTATGGTATAACTGATTGGTTAAATACATAGTTTATCAAGATTAACATGTCATAACTTACTTAATCTTCGTCATGATTACGCACAATTTTTTTTAGCTTACTTAATCTCAACCACAAAACAAGATAACCCACCAAGTAGGAATTTGCATACATTACCACAATATTTTCCTAACCTTAATGATGGTTGAAGCACTTTCATTATGTTCACATTTGCATTTATAAAGTTGCAGATGCCTTAAGCTACACTTCAAAATGAGCAAATTTGATGATAGCATGTGGCCTTTCAATGTAGATCATTATCATTGTTATTTTCACACTTTTCTAAGAATATGATGAGCATATGAATTCTTTTTCTTCTCATTTTATAAACTATATGTGACACTTTATTAGATTATACTAGTATTGTCTCTGCTCTATGTGACAGTTGTGATTGAGTAAAACAGGATAAGAGATGATAAAATTGTGTGTGCTTTGAAGATGGAACCAATTACTTAAATATTATTATCTTCTTCACAGCGGCATTATGGTAACTGATCCATGTGTACATAGTCTACTTATTGTAACAATTCAAAATTATAATACTAAACTCGGGTAATGAATAGTAACAGTTAAATGATTTGCAATATACACCTAAGTAGTATGACACTGAACTACCACCTACTAGCTTGCATATTGTCATCTTCCTCTCAGATGAAAATGGGTCCATTTTCATATACTCTAAAGTACTATAAATGGCCTTATAAAGATTAAACACACCCCCCTTTTTTTTTTTTGGTGCAGAAGTGATTTGAGTTTTATTAGTGGTATTACAGTTATCCTGGCGTTGGGTACAATCCTTTTCTTCTAATCAATATGGACATAGTAGAAGTTGATTGGGTCAACACCATGAAAAAAACTAAGTCTTAGTCTTGATTTCCACTTCTAGTCTGGTTTTTGATGGGCATCAAATTACATGCACCTTACAATATTGATACAAATAAATCAAGTAAACTGCTGATAGGTAATCAATCTAATTGCAAAAGGTAGGAATAAAAAAAAGGTGGTACCATAGGAACAGAAGAAGGCCCATAGATGCACTATTAATCAAGGGCATCTATATATCTATCTATTTGTGTCATGTGAATGTGAACAGAATAGACAACAAGGAGTTGATAGCTACTAAAATGCACCAGGGGCGCACTAACAAGTCCAAACAACAACTAAAAAGGAACAGCACACACAGCACAGTCACATACCAAATTTTATTACAACCAAATCCAAAGAAAGCAACAACATAACATAACAATACATCATGCCTATGGAAAACAGCCCCCACCACTTTCAAACTCCACTTCATCATTCCCACAAACACTTTCGATCAACAATTATATTTTTATTTTTTTTAATCTTTATGTTTTGGGGGTTTTTGTATTTTTAAGAAAAGATTCGAACTTTAAGGAGCGCCAGTAATCTTTTCTTCTCTTTTCTTTTGATGGGTTGTTTATCTTTTTTATGTCATAAATAAAATCTTGTTTTTTGTTTTGTTTTGTTTTGTTTTGTTTGTAAAAGAGAGATGGGTAGCTGCTGGTGTAAGTGGAAACCCTCCATATACAGAGTCTCATCAAACACAAAATCAGGTGGGTTTTCTCATATAATCCTTACCTCTTAGTAGTATTTGTTTATTTTGTGAAATTCAACTCTTATTACAATTGGGTCTTCTATAACATGCACTTTGACACAAAAAACAGGTACCTTTTTTTCTTTTTCTTTTCAATAATTAGAACCATATAGGAATCATTCTACTCTGCCTTGCTTTTCTTTTGTTGGTTTGAGATACATCTTTCTAGGTATATATGTTCCTAATTTGGCTTCCGATGAAAATAAAGAGAAAAGGTGGTGTTTCTGAATAAATCTAAAACCAAAAGCTATTGTTTGCCTTTTGGATAAATCTTTTCTAAGTATATTCTATGTTGCTTTAATTTTGCTAGTTGGTAGCTATAACAGGGTTTTACTTAAACTGTTGCTGTATATTAGTCAAAATTTAGTTACAAGTCAAATGAGTTCGTTTTCAGAGTTGACCAAGGATGAAAGTTCAATGGCTAAAAAAAAGGAGGAAGAAAATAAGCTGCCATCAAATCCTGAAGAAGTAGAAGATTTTCGTCGTAGTTGCGCTACTAATCCGTTAATCGTGTTCTCATTTGATGAACTAAGAAAAATCACCGGTAACTTTAGACAAGATCACATGCTAGGTGGAGGTGGATTTGGTAGTGTTTACAAAGGCTTCCTGTATGATGATGATATGAAGGAGAGGATTCCACCTGTTCCAGTAGCCGTTAAAGTTCACGATGGGGATAACAGTTATCAAGGCCATAGAGAATGGCTGGTTTGTATTATTCAATGATACATGAATGTATGAATATCATTTTTACAGTCAATATACGATTGATCGTGTGCTTTTCGTAGGCGGAGGTCATATTTTTGGGGCAGCTCTCTCATCCAAATCTAGTCAAACTGATTGGATACTGCTGTGAAGATGAGCACAGAGTTCTCATATATGAGTATATGGCACGTGGAAGTGTGGAGAATAATTTATTTTCGAGTAAGTCATTCGGTTATCTTGCTTGCAAAATCTATCTAATCTAATCTAATCTAATCTAATTATAATATGTGTGTATTCCCCCTGCTTTCAATTATAGAAGATGTAATTAAACTAGGAATTCTTCTAAGAAATACTTTGACTAATTCAACTCCACAATAATATAAATTGATACATAGAATCTAATTGCATGAGGCTACTCAAAGTGATTTTTCTGCCACCTTTAGGTTCTAATGCAATCTTAAGTATTCGCATAAACTTGCTAACTTAATTTCCTGTTTGCACATGCTTAGGAGTAGGTAGCTGCTTTTTTTTTGTGAAGGCGGTATATTATATAATTCGACTACTAGCAAGATACTAGAAGTCGCAATTGTACAAAAAGTATATACACCATCAGAATCTCCCTTATAACTAATACACCTTATCTCTAGATCCGAACTGGGAGGAGACTAAAAAGGATGAAAAAAACCCTAGCAAGCCCAGGTAGCTGCTTAATTTCCTGTTTGCACAATTTTTTACATGTTCAAATAAAACAAGTCCGTGTTTGACTTTTATGTCAACTCTACAACTCTTGAGCTACCAAATTTAGCATATCAAAAAACAGAGCTTTGCTTCTTTAATGACTCGTAAGAAAGGATGATCGGTCAGGAACAGAAGAATGCTTTCCTTGTCATACTTGACATTTTAAAAATACTTTAGAAAAAGAAGCTAAAATTGATTCTCAGAACATGAATCTACTACTTTTTTTCTTCCCTCTACTATTTTATAGTTTGCATTTATATATGATGTGGCATCTTCAAATAATGGATAGATTATAACCCGCAAAAATTTGCGTGCTAATTAAAATATTATAACCAATCGATATTCACTTTAATAAAGTTGTTTTGTATTAGACTATCATGAATGAGTTCTTTATCGAATTTAGTTTGTTATTTTATCATCTAAAAATAAATGTACTCATTGTTATGATTACGATGAAGTTAGAGTTGCTTTACATGCTGTAAAATTGGTAGTCATATACTCCGTAATATTCAATTATTTAAGAAGTTTGACGAAGAGTAAAACCTTTAAATCTAAAAAAAGACATAACATAAATGATAAAATACAAATTGTTCGTTAATCGTGTTCAATTTGTGGCCTAGCAACCCTAAGTGTACTCAAAGCTTGAAGCCTAGCAAAGTAGTCGGATATTGCAAGCCATGCCATTGCAAATTGTCGGGTACACAAAATTGCATGAATTTCTTTAAGTATTCTCCCGAAGACAGTCAACCTACACCATTTTTTATTCAATATAATTTACTTATTATTATAAACATTATAATAAAAATAACCGTATCGAACCGAAGTCAATAAAAAAAAACAAAATATTAGTTTACCTTTTAACGTAGGAAAATAGTAAATAATATATTTTTAAATTGTGAAATACCTGATGGAGATAATCCTCTACTGCTCCTAACTTTCTCATAGCCTTTGACATTTGAGTCATGTAAAATGGCACAATTGTTGAATTTGTGAAGGATGTCATAATAAAATTATTCACCGATTCCGCCATGGAGTGTTGCAATCTTCCCAGTCCCTCATCTAAAATCTTTTCATATTTGTTTACTTTATTGAACAGAGATTGTAACTTTTTCAATTGAGATTCAGTAGTTTCGACATGATTCTCAATTAGCTGAAAAATAATATTAAATAGGCACACATATTAATTTAGATTTTGAGTAAAAAATAAATGATAAAATCATTGAAAACTCGTACCTTTATTATATCTGATGGACGGAATCCACCGATCCACATAATACAACGTTCAGCAACGATCAGTTTCAGTCTTTATGTTCATCATACGACCCTGAAATAAGAATGCAACAATGATAGGCTTAAAAAATGAAGCACATATGTTCAACAAATAAGAACGTAGTATTGATCGTAAAACACTTATATTTACCTTCTTATGTTCTTCATGGATTTGCTTCTTGAGTTCTTCAAATTTCATATGATTTTCTTCCTGATAACTATAATATTCCTAAATAAAGTATAATAAAAAATGTTAGAAAATTAAAAGATTAAATTAAAAAAAATACGAAAATTATAGCAGGTAAAGAAACAAAGATGACAACCTAACCTTCTTCCTAAGATTACATCGCTTCACAGCTTCATGAATCTGCGCACGCCTCTTTTTTTCTATAGAGTATTGTAATATTGTTTATAAAGATAATTGTACGTATATATACCATTGACGAGGATCGGTGATTAGGTACGTACCTTTTGTTTCTGGTTTTGTCGTCTTCATCAACATGAGGTTGTGGAGCATTAGACTCGGTGCAATCATTCATTGATGCCTGGAATAAATATGAAAAAAGTAGAAAAGACTATAAATTACAAAATATAAATTTTTAGAAGTAAGTATAAAATGTTGAAAATAATGCTTCATATAAAGGAGATTGGGTGAAGATAGTTTTACAGAATTTAATCTTTGAGATGAGTCCATGTATGGCGATTTGAGAAATTTTGAAAGCAAACTTTTGATTTGCCTAAATATAGGAGAATTTGTTATTCGAAAGAGTGGGTATAGAGTAACTAAATCTACATTTTGAGAATATATATTTTATACTGATGATTAACTTATTTAAATTAAATGTGTACATCTATATGTATGCGTACTTTCTTTTGACACGGTTGCTGGTGCCGATGATGGATTATAAATTTCTAATCTTTAATTTGATAATAAAAATTGATTACGTAATGGGTGATTAATAAAAATTACTTATTTGAATAAGCAATACTCCTTGTCTAAATTGTAGGTATCCAGTATCATACCATACTTAAATTTCGAATTACTGTATTTAATTAATCGTTTATTATTTGAGAAATAATAAAATAACGTCGAAGAAATCTTGTGAATATATAAAACATTTGTATTTTTCAAAATTAATTTCATAATTAAATACCAAATTAGATTAATGATTAGGGCCATTATCGTCTAAAAGGTAGACAAAAATGTTGTGATTAATAAATCCCACCCCTTAATTAAATCAAGGGTGCTAATTAGATTTGCTAATTACATAAAGGGTTAAGATTATTGCTAAACCCCTAATTCAATTGTAATTAACTAATAACTAATATAGACTCTCTTATTGTATTTAAGAGAGATTTGTACGTGCAGGGGTATTACTTCCGCTTCCGTGGTCAACTAGAATGAAGATTGCTTTTGGTGCTGCAAAAGGACTTGCCTTCCTGCATGATGCAGAAAAACCTGTCATATATCGTGATTTCAAAACTTCAAATATTTTACTAGACCCGGTTAGTCCACAAACTTTACTTAACACATGTTCATTTACCATGGTCCATATTCATTTTGTAGGTCCTATTCCTATATGTTGTAATTATAACTATTGAGAAATGAAAATGTGTGTGTCGGTCTACTTATTTGAAGAAATGTAGATTAAATTCACATAATGATAATATAGAATGAAGGAAACCTCAACTGCCCCATGGATTGAACTGTTCGTCTCATGCAGTATCCGGAAAACGGTAGAGGTGGTAGGAATGCAGGATGGGTGGGTGGCGTAACAGGTCAAAACGAATTTGGGTTGAAACATATTGTTTTCTAGTACACCTGAAAATGGGCTGGGGTGACATGTTTCTCCATTTTTTATTTATGAAACTAATGTGATACTACGATTAAAAACCAATATTATTGCAATTATAACTAAGGTATTAGAACAAAACTATTCAAGAGGTTGTATGCAATTAAATAGACTTACGGGCAGCTTCCAACCATTCGCCTTTTAGTTAATCTTATTGTTTTGACCCGTTTGAGATATATATACAAAGCAAATTGACCCATTCATAAGTAAATGGGTACCACCTTAAGGTAATATGTAAACGAATGACATCCTAAATAATTTGCCACAAAGGGTCATTGCTATGTCATTACTTTTAGCTATCTTGAGGACTTGCTATATATCACGGACAGGACTATAATGCAAAGCTTTCTGACTTTGGCCTAGCTAAAGACGGTCCCGTTGGCGATAAATCTCACGTTTCTACTCGCATAATGGGAACATATGGGTATGCGGCTCCCGAGTATATTATGACAGGTTTGTAAACAAAACTAAATTATTGAGTGGGCTTAGATCGTTTCTCTCTTGCTAATGGAAAGACTACTAATTAAATTAAATGTATACATAGGTCATTTGACTCCTAGAAGTGATGTTTATAGCTACGGTATCGTTCTTCTTGAACTTCTAACGGGAAGAAAATCATTGGACAAATCAAGACCAGCCCGAGAACAGAACCTTGCAGATTGGGCTCTTCCATTGCTAAAAGAAAAAAAGAAATTGCTTGACATTGCAGATCCTAGGCTAGGAGATTATCCAGTTAAAGGGTTCCACAAGGCGGCTATGCTAGCTTACCATTGCTTGAACCGTAATCCTAAAGCCAGACCACTGATGCGGGATATAGTAGATACTTTGGAGCCGTTGCAGATGGCACCCGAGCCGGTTTTGTCACAGAGAAGTACCCTGACTTTGATTTCTGATAAGTAAACAGTTGCATACATACTGCTTTTCAAAGAGTAGTGCTTTTTCCTCCTTGTGTACGTTAATTTTCAAGCTTAATCAATCTTCAACCTTCATGGACAGTTTTTTACGTAACATATGTACTCAGTCAGTCTATACGAAAATTGAAGATGGGCATACATTTGTATGTTGTTGTGTAATGTAACCAGTCCTGATTTCTGAAAGGGAGTTGGATCACCAAAATAATGCTTGTTGTGTATGTCCACGGGTACAAGTGAGGCGAGTTGAGTAGCTTGAGTTGGGATCAAGTGTGTTAGGCGATGCTTGAAGTCGATCTGATAGATATGATCAGCTAGTGTTGTTGTTGAAATCTTGAGTTGCTTGAAATGATATCATCACAAAAGATGTTTAGGCACACATGCATGTTTTACTTTCATATATGCTATTGCTATTGCTATTGCTACCAACTAAACATACATAACCATTTTAAAACTTGATAAAAGTTCACCTAAGTACTAATATATTTTAAAAATGTAAACCTAAGGCCTTATAAACTAGAACTAAACTGGTTATATCATATGTTTTGAGCATATATATATATATATATATATATATATATATATATATATATATATATATATATTGTATTGGAGTTTGATAAAGTTTGACGATTGAATTTGAATAAATATAATAATGAAGTACGGAAAGACTCGACTTGCTACCATGGATGTCAATTGTCACCCGATCCGATGGATATCCACCCAATCCATCCACTTAATGATGGATACGAACGATCTAAATGGATGAATAGTGGATATGGATACGGACGTGGATGAATAGTGGATGGGATATGGATGACAAGTTATCACCATGGATTTATCCATTAACCCGAAATACATATACATATACATATACACATATAAATTTACATATCCACGTACATATAAGCCATAAACTATTAATGTGTTATTTAATATATAAAGTCGTAAATTTTTAAAATTAAATGTATATTTGAGGGGGTTTTTTGGATTATTGATTTATATAACAAATCGAAATGCATAAATATATCGTGCTGAGCCAAGTTTTGCTTCCGACCATATAGTGAAGTCACAATCCACGATTAAAGATAATCAAAACATGTGTGATTAACCGATAAACATAGAGATTACACATTTGTATTTGTTAAAATATATAACATCCTACTTTTCACAACCATATATTGTATTAATATACTTAGGAAGCGAGTCCCAAACATATTTACCGCATTTACATATACAAAAATATGACAAGTTTCACACATCACACTTATATAAATATTACAAAATCATATTCTTAAGTTCGGGTGTTATTATAACTATCAAAACAAGACTTTAATTTTCCAAAAGATCAGAGTAGGAGCTATCATAGTCAAACATTCCATCCAATAATCTCTACCCCTATCCAAAAGTCCATACCTAATCTGCAAAATGTTAAACATGGTGGGATTAGCTCACAACTAAGTGAATGGAACTGTATCCGACAGTTCAATCCATAAATAGCAAATCTTACAACACATAAACAATAACCACACAACATTTAAGAGGACCAGCGGTTCTTGGTATGCCATCACAAGAACATCTTAACCACTGGTATACCATCACATTGATTTACCGATAGTTTGAAGCTATCTTCACTGACTAGGGTTCATCCATCAACGATATGTATCGGAAACCCCGCCAGCCAAACAATAGCAACAAACCCAACCCATGTTGACCTCTCATTAATCTACATATGCCCATCGGCCAAGAATCACATATTGCATAATAGCCATGCCAATACAGAATATAAACAACCAATCATCATGCCATCATGGAATATAAACAATCTAACAACAATAATAATATCCCAACAACTAATCAATCAATAATCCAAACAATTATGTATACCCGTTGTAACCAAACTTGTTACAACTGGGTTGAACCGAAGAATACAGTTACCACTCACCTGATATTCCCAGTCTTTTAACTCAGTAGTCTAATTTCACTGAGTCTTCGGATTATCTGAGAACACAACAAAGTAATGAGTTAGTAATTCAATTATACTATTACAACTCGTCTCAAAACATATCACTTAATTATAAGGATCATAATTATCCAACACTCATTATGTAGTATAACATTATATACCATTCAATGAATTCATTAAACATATATATAGAAAGTATAGCATAATATCAAAACTAACTTATTCCCATTTTTAACCCGTACCCGATCGGCTAGAAACACATACTCGAACGGTTATAAGACTAATTTTTAGATTTTGCTTCAACTCAACATGCTGTTATCATTTTGTTCTATTTCAGATGATCGGCTAAAAGTAGATGATCGGCTATAAAGCAGATGATCGGCTAAAAAGTAGCCGATCGGCTATCATACCCAAACTCAGACTACCTGCATCTTCCTGTAATTTCCCAGCTACGAACTTAAACCCCAAAAACATATATCCCAACTGCTATAATCGATTATATACAGCAAATAACAATCTCTAATAATAACTAACATCATATATCATCTTTTTCAAGTACCAATTTCAATTATACTTTACTAACCCTAATGATTCAAGGTAAATTCATATATAATTTAACAAAGATACTTACACTTAGATGATGAACAAGATGAGGATGATGATAATCTGATGATGATGATGAAATATGATGAATCACAATAACAAGTTTCTTTTGATTTCTTACTATGTGTTTTGTTGATACATCAGGAAAGGAACTAAAGTGTCTAGTAAGGTTAAAGAAATTAAGTCGGCTTCTCTCTTGACCGACTTCAAATATTAGTATAATTTTAGTCCCCTTCTAAACCTATTGTCTGGAACTCAAAAACCATTCGCGAGTCCAAACCTTTTATTTTACCGATAACTCTATTAATTTAAAACAAATACTATTTTATTAGTCACAATAAATCCTGTGACTCTTTTCCCTATTTATCTTCAATAAACCCAATAAATTTATTACTCGATACATTAAATAACCATTTATTTCTAGACCCTAAAACTGGGTGTTACAAATCTCTCCCCCTTAAAAAGATTTCGTCATCGAAATCTAATCATACCCAATTAACCCAAAATCTCAATCTCACCAATAAGTTCCGCCCAAAGAGTATTCATAACAATTTCAAGTCTATAATACAAAAAAAGATCACATAACTCTAATCATATAAATTACACATTAAACATAATTAACATAGAATTTACCTGTCTCGACATCTTCAACACCAACGGCTTCATCCACAGCCATCCGAAAATCTCTAGCAATCGCCGGCGGCACATTCTTTCTTTTCTGACCCACAGATGACGATGAACCCGAACCTAAACTTCCAGACAAACCTGAACCTTGCCTCACCTTTTTCGGACACTGCCCTGCCCTGTGACCCTCTTTCTGACAATTCCAGCACACAAACCGCGGATAAGCACAATCCATAATGTTATGCCCAAACAATCCACACTTTCCACATCTCGCAGTCTCAGATGTACACGGCCCTGTATGCCTCGACTTACAATCAACACCACGCAACCCTATTTCCTGAATCCTCAGTAACATTTACCCTCCTATTTTGTTGATTCCCTTTATTCCCCGAAGAACTATTTCTAGACTGGTGCGAAGTCTTTTCTTTATTCAGTCACGGATCGGGCTAATGTAAAGGCGTGGGTAAGTGAATTTGCCAATCTCACAGTTGTCCAATAGGTCGGGGGTAAAGTTCCAACAAAATGCTCAATTCTGGTTTTATACAAAAGAAATCCATATGTTTCAAAAAGTTGGCATCCTAAAAGCTTCGCGGGTCGCCTAGATTCCATGTGTGTAGGCGGTCTTACGTGCAGCTAATTCCCTGAAAAACATAGTAAAAGGTCAACACATGGTTGAGTGAATTCACAGGTTTTTATGTCCACAAGTATAGTTGGTAAATCAATATGTTCACAAATAGTTATTACCATAACAGTTGAATAGAGTTTTGTGGAATGTTATCCAAATACATGTTTAAAGTTGTTTGTAGGAAAGTTCATATCCTAAATATAATGTTTTGTAGGAAAGTAGGCATCCTATTAGTTGTAGGAAAGTAAGTATCCTATAAAGAAAACGTTTTGTGGGAAAGTAAGTATCCCTGATCCAACTCGGCAGGATCTGATCCAAGTTAGTAGGATCCAAAACGAAAGCCAGCAAGGCAACCAAAATGGAGGGAGAGTAGGTGTCCCTAGATCCAAGTCAGTAGGATCTAGTCCAAGTCAGTAGGACCCAATACGAAAGCCCATCAGGCAACCACAATGTAGGGAGAGTAGGTGTCCCTAGATCCAATTCAGTAGGATCTAGTCCAAGTCAGTAGGACCCAATACGAAAGCCCATCAGGCAACCACATTTCAAAACAGTTCACCGGTCGTTCTCCGGCTTATCAAATATAGTTTACCCAAGTTGTAATAGTTTGTAGTATAAAAATGTTATTTCATAAACACCAATTTGTATAAAAAGCCTAACATCATTTTATAATTAGTTTTGTATGTGTAGTATGAAAACATTCATATATGTTTAGTTCCAACGTACTCTAGCTACCAATTAAAACATGATCACAATCATTAATAATCGATAGTTGGGAGCAATCAATCATAATAGCAATCAGGAAATCAAGTAAGTTATGGCAATCAGTAAAAGCAGTTGTCTATATTTTTCACCCCAAATTGAAAGCAGTAAAACAGTAGAAAGTGGGGCTGTGAACTTACCTCGTGAGCTCGGTTTGTGAGTGCTAGCAAAGCCTAAGCCCAAGGTAAGTCTCTAACGTCCTAAACGTATGAGATTAAAAATATAAGTAGTTGGCCACTTGCCAAACATGTTATTTGTTCACTTGTTGAAAGATCATTATTGTTTTAAAAGTTTGTACGATCCGTTGGTGATGGTTTGTAATAATAATCCGTAATGATATTATTATTATGTTTGTATTGCAGTATACTTTGAAAATGTATATACATATACATATATATATATACATACATATATATATATACACACACATATATATACATACATATATATATACACACACACATATATATATATACACATATATATATACACATACATATATACATATATATACATACATATATACATATATAAACATATATATATATATATATATATATATATATATATATATATATATATATATATATATATATATATATATATATAGTGTACGAGTTATATGTCCGAAAGTATGTATTTAAATACGTCCGAATGTATGTATGTTTTTGTATCCGAAAGTGTATATACATGTTTATATATCCGAATGTATATGTTTTTATCCGAAAGTGTCAATATTCAAAGTTTATGGTCAAAAACACTGTTTGTCCGAAAGTCAACTCCGAAAGTTGACTTTCGGAGTCAAAATCTGAATTTACCACTAAAATCCGAAATTCAAAGTTCGGAGTAAAAATCAGTCCCATTTTGTGATTTTTATTTGACTAAGCAAACGATATCGAAAAGTTCCGAAATTTTTACACAATGTTTCCACATATCTCAGGTACTTCCTATACTTTTTTCATGACTTTTAGAGGTCGTTTGATAGCTTTAAAAAAATCACAAAGCATCACAGTTCCTGTTTGGTCCGAATTTAAACTGTTTTCAAAAATTAGATTTTCTGGAAGAATCCGTGTATTTTTAGTCAAGGATATAGAAGAACTTTTTAAAGATAACAAAATTTGTGAGATTTTGGCACTGGTCTCATACTTTTTAGTGGTCTAGAACTCGAGTTATGGTCTCGAGAAGTAGGCGGAAGTTTCCTGGCCGCCGGAACAGTGAGTCTATGTCATCGGAGAAAATTATTTTCGGTTATCAAAAGGACTCGAATAATTATGTGGTTGGTGTCGTTGGAAACTAACATCTTTTACTACATTTTAGGCTCAAGAAACGTTTAATTTCATGTTGTAATGATTTTTATAAAAATCTGTGAAGTGATAACAAAAATCTGGACAGATTTATTGTTCTCACCAAAGTTAAGTTTTGTTAGATTTTGGTTATGTTTTTGCTTATGATCTTTCATATAATGAACATATAACATGTCTAGGAGTTAAAAACATAAAAGATTAGTGGATTTTGAGTGATTCTTACAAAGCTTTAAAGGAAGAGAATGAAGAAGGTGGAGATGTTGATCTTGGAAACTTGTTGTTCTTGCTTCTTGTTATTTCCTTTGCTAGATTATTAGTTATGGAGATGGTAGATGATGAGAATGATGATGGTGTGGCTGTTGTTTTTGCTTCTTGGACCGAAAGAGAGAGAGCAAAAAGGAAGGAGGGAGTGGGTAAATGATTGAAGTGAAAATAATGGAGTTTGTGTATGTGTTTGAGTGTAAGTTTAAATCAAGTGGGTATGGTATTACAAGGATGTGTTTGGACGGCTCATTTAGTCAAAAGGGTGGGGATGGGTTGGTAAATCTTGTCCCCAATTATTGTGTTAAATCCCGTGTTTGTTTACCCGATCGTTTTACGTTTTAATACGTTATATTCATTTAGTTGTTAACGTTATTTCGCGTTAGAATATTTTGAAGTATTATTCTAAATACTTAATATTGAGTTTCAAAAATATTATTTTTGACTAGTTTAGTTGTCGGGTTCGTTTTATGTATTTTGTCGCTTAACATATAAACATTAAATGTTTTATCGTTATGCAATATTGTTTAGCATAATATTTTTGAGTAAATAACTACTATAAATATAGTTTCACGTTATTTATAAAATTTTGTATCACCAACGTACATTTTTGTTTTGTCGGACTCGCTCCGATTGTTTCGTCCGTAATTACTAATAATTACAATGTAAATAATACCTCACGTATTAAGTCGTTGGGCTTTGCTAGACTTTTCTCATAAAATAGTTTGTGAATTCACTTGGTCAGGGAATTAGACTTAAAAATGCATGTGTTTTGTGTACTTAATTGTATCCAAAATTGCGGGGTGTTACAATCCATGGTCATTTGATCAATCAATTTCAATTCCAAGAACTCCTGTCTAATCCTTGACATATCAAACTCTGAACAGAACTGTTTACATACCTCACTATGAAAATCAGTCCATCGAATAGAGGCTCTCTGCTGAGGAGTCAAATGTGCGGTAATGGAATCCCACCAAGTCATGGCTGATCCTTTCAACAATTGCACAGCATAGGGAACCTTTAATTCATCCTCACATTGACATACTTCAAACTTTCTTTCAACATCTCTCAACCAGTCCAAAGTCACGGTTGGATTAGTACTTCCCTGGAATACTGAAGGATTACTCGACATGAAAGTTTTAAATGAGCAAACCCTTTTCTGTTGCGGTGGCGGAAACAAAGGTGGCTGATAACCAAAATCCCTCTGCTGAGATGATCTAGCTTGTTGATCCTGTATATACTGCAGTTGTCGCGTTCCTAGCGGTCGGTCGGATTTTTAAACCGGTCGTTGTTCCGGCACAACCAGGACTCGCGGAAGAGTGAGCTTTAAATTTATAAGAGTTAGGGCTCAAACTATAAGTACTACCTATCTTGGAAGCAAGCAGTAAGTATAACTCGAGGTCGTTCTTAAATCGGAGAGAATTGAAACGAAACGGATTCACCAAAGATTATTTTCACTAATAGGATGAGGGTAGGTAGATTGAATTTTGATAGGTTTTTGTTTTATAATTATCCTAAATGCAGAAAAGTAAGTAACAGGAAATAAAGCTAGAATTTAAGCAGACAGGTAGAGATGTGATTGCTGAAACTTCGATAATTAGGGTTTCGGGATGATGTTCATTATAGATTAGATTAGAGACTTGCCAGATAAAGGAAGGACAAATTTTCGGTGTAAACACTAGGACCCTACGTCTCAGGATTAAAATCCTAAAAGCATATGTCACTGGAATCCTAGGCTATCATGATTCTAATCAGATCGAGCTGCTTTCAAACCCCCCTGAACTAGTCTTGGGTAAGACCTCAGTAACCCTAAAGTATCTAGGGATCAGGCAAGAGGCAACATACCTCAATTGTATTCACTGACCTTTCTTAACACCTAATCATCTATTTGGTTTCATCATGTGTGACCCGCTAAATTAGGACGCTATTACTGTGCCTAATTATGTGCTTATTACGTGTATTTAGCACGAAATAGGACTAAGTACAGTAACTACTTATATATATATAATGATTATATGTATATAAACGTATACGATTCGTCCAGATCGTATAATTTCGTGCTAGATAAATATCTGACAAAACAAATACGGACGTTGGTGAAACTATTATTAAATAATATGGAATTATTTAATAACGTCAATTATTACTTTATATTATGTTTATAATATAACGAACACGTACGTTTTGCTTAAAACGTAACCGAACGCTACAAAAATGCACAAAACGCACCCGACCAACGAAATAAACTAAAGTTATATTTTTATAACTTATTATTAAGTATTTTGATAAAATACTTCAAGTAAAAATAACGCGATTACACGCGTATAATTATAACGTTTAAAAACATTACTCGATTTAAATAAATACATGATTCGCAACCGACGACCAAACGAAAACTCGAATATTATTTTAGTAACTTAAAAAAGGTTACTTGAGTAAAGCTTTTATGTAAAATATCATACTTTAAAACATATACGAAACATATTATATAAAACGTTTAACGTTTAAACGAACGACGAAACGAACGCGTAAACGACCACGGAGCATAACGTAACTTTGAGGAACAAGATTTAACACCCACATGGGGTGGGACCCCCTACAAAATCTGCAGATTTTGTATCCCAAACCACCCCCATACCCTTGACTTATTACTCCCACCTTACCTCTTCCACCATACCTTCCTTTTTGGCTTTCTTTCACTCAATCTATTCTCTCCTCTTTTCTCCTCTCTCCCAACGAATTCTAGCCCTCCAAGGGCTGCCACCACTCCACCACAACACCACCATAGCTCCACCACCTCAAACGTGAAGAAAAGCGAAGCTACAAACAAGGAATCGAAGTTCATCATCTCCTCATCTCCAAACCGAGCTAGATCTTCATTTCTTTGGTAAAGAACTCATCTTTTTCTTCAATCTTACTTGGAATACACTTATTTACATGTTAGTAGTATCACTCAACTCAAATATGTCCAAGAACAAAGCTTAAATTATGTTTTATACACATATATACGAAAACAGTTTGTAGGACAGATTCTGTTAGCTCACGGAAATATTCATATAAAATCGAAAACACGACAAAAATGCATGAAACCAACGCCAAAATCTTCGTATTTTCGTTATCTACAACTTTCGTGTTTTGCTCGAAGATTATAAATACACCCATTTTCCCAGAAAATTAGATTTGTGAATATAATTTAAATTTCGGACTAAACTGCACACAGATCCTTTGCGAATTTTTTAAAAATATCAAATGACTTCTAAAAGTTATGAAAACATTACAGGAAGTACATAACATATGTAAGAACATTGTGTAAAAAGTTCGGAATGTTTCGTTAAAGTTTGCTATTTTAAATAAAAATCACAAATTCGGACTGACTTTCACTCCGAACTTTGACTTTCGGATGAATAGTAACTCCGAACTTTGACCCCTTTGAACTTCGGATGAACAGTAATTTTGACTCCGAAAGTCAACTTTCGGAGTTGACTTTCATTGACTATCGGACTTTTATGCTAAATTCGGATTTTGTAGTTTCGGATCAACACTTTCGGACTCCAAATTTGGATTAATTAAACTTCGGATAGTACAACTTTCGGACACGTATATATATGTATATTTGCGGATAGAAAATACATGTACTTTAATAAGTATACGCGAACTATTATTCATACCATACAACGAACGAACGTTACTCGATACGCATTATGCATGAAAACTACTATACTTTGGGAAGTATACGCTATAACTTAAATACGAGATTACACTCGAAACCACTATGAGATTACACTCATACATGCACGAGATTACACTCGAAATTACATGTGAGATTACACTCACACTTAAATGGGAATACACCCACACTACTACGAGCTTACACTCGAATAACACTTTCACGTCGCGGTACTATAAACATACTTACAATTATGCTTTACAAGTATACGACACAACGAAATACTTAATAATAATAATAATTGAATTATTATTACACACTGTCACCAACGGTCCATATACAATTACAGACTACAGACATAAATAACTACAAACACACAAACAAACACTTGGACATTAACTAGTTGAGTGGACAACTAGCATGGATAATCTTAATGATATCCATTTACTTACTTAACCTTACGCGTTTAGGACGCTAGAGGTTACTGGTTTGGAGAACCGTGATGCGTCCCGAAACGGTCGTTCAAGCAACGGGACACACCGGTGGAGTAGTTTTAAATTTATAGAAGTCGGGGGAGCCTAATCCTCCGAACTACCTACTAATACTAGGTACGAATACCTGATACAAGTATGTGGTAAGGATGATATAGGGTCGTTCCTCACAACGGCAGAATTGAAACAGAGCTAGTTCTGACAAATCAGTAATTAAGCTAGGGTTGGACAGATTTAACGGTGATTGTTTTGGTTTTTATCTATTTATCTATTTAAACTACTAAAATAAATGCAGGACAGGAAAAGATGTTTGTACGGAGGCCCAAAGAACAGTGGATACGAGAGTGTTTACTATGACGCCGGTATATGCTTTGGATAGTAGTTATGAGTATTAAAGCCACTAGCTATGATGATTAATCCGTTGAGTAACCGGAAACCTAAATCAACACGAAGTATTATACCTACGGCAGTTCCATAGCTTATCCCACGTATTTAAACGTTATACGAAGTACTGTGCCGTTTTATGGTTTTTCCTTAGCATTGATTCAAACTGCCAGTTTGCTCATTGGATACCCTATATTATTAATGAAGTATAATTACGATCCTATCAAATATCTAACGTAAAGGTCTCTACAATCAGACAAGTGATATGTCACATGGATAGCAATTATATAATGTCAAATACACCGGAAGTTCTCCCAAATGT
The DNA here is from genome assembly GCA_949592205.1 of Helichrysum umbraculigerum. Classification (NCBI taxonomy): domain Eukaryota; kingdom Viridiplantae; phylum Streptophyta; class Magnoliopsida; order Asterales; family Asteraceae; genus Helichrysum; species Helichrysum umbraculigerum. Next base: position 1,392,059 of record CATIUR010000001.1, read on the forward strand.
ACTGATCAATTCAAGTAACAGTTATTCTCTAATCCTATTCCCCAATCTCTGACAAATGTGTGTCGGTATCATGGCACGAATTGTTGAATAAACAATAATGTGAACAGGAGTTACCCTACGAAATAGGTTGGACTAACCTTTCTAATGGTCAATTGAATTGTTCATCATTAATTATATAAACCAGCATAACTATTACATGCACATCACTCTACTGTATAAACATTAACTTATATCTGAAAACCCTAATCATTCAGTTACATATAGTAATCGGAGGTTTAGTTCTAGCATGCAGCATTCCTAAGGCAACAATCAAACAAGAACATTCAATAGAAAGGCACACAGATAACTATTCCTATTTCATACCATTTCACATAACCAGATGATCATCGGATCATAAATATCCCGAAAGATCTCTCAAAGATATTTAATATATAAGCTTGAATCTAACCTATCTCTAATCCTATGCTCCGCATCTCTTATGATATAGTTTCAATCTAGAGAATACAGCCATGTCGAGTTCAAATGCTTCATCATACATAGAATAGGTAGAGTACGTACCACTAATAACTAGCTAGGTTTTAGCAGGAAGTTTCTAACCACAGCATAAGTTGGATAGGTAAACAATAGAGATTCAATTCATAAATTCAGATACAGTTTAATATTCACACAGGCAGAGCAACAACATGTTACAACTGGGAATCATTATTTCCATAACGGATTGTGCCCACGACTTTCATAGCTTCCACGTTCCATACTACACACATTCGTGATGGTTCCGGCGCTATACAAATGAAAGCCGTATAACGTTACCTCCGTTGTTTCATAATGTTGTCATCCCAATTGCATATTAAATCATAACTACTTAAGCATAACCATTATCATAGCAAACACAGATTTGTCTAGCCTAGCATGGCATCTCTAGCAATCAATACAACGCAAACATAATATAAGCAAATCATATTTACGAAATAAAGAAAAGAGATATAAATATAACCTGAATATTTATTACAGACAAATCTTCGTGACCAAAGTCTCGGAGTGACTCCGTACAGACGCTACAACTACCGCTACGCTAACTAGCTACTCTTTCTATTTCTCCTCTAACTCCTAAGAGTAGTGCTAGAGAGAGAAAGTAGAGAGAGAGAGTGTGTGTGAGAGAGAAAGTGAAAATTCTATGAAAGAATTGGTGTGTGGAATGAGGTGAATGAGGCTACTATTTATAGGCAAGCCATGGATCCAAGAGTACAAGTCCACAAGCACACGTACAAGCAAACGAAGCAACAACGAAGGGGTGTGAGGCCAAAACAGGCCATGAACGGCTTGTTTGAGGCCGTGTACGGCCTAAAAGTGGCCATGTACGGCCTTATCATGGCCGTGTACGGCCGTGTGGTGGCCGTGTGGTAGGCCGTGTGATTTTTCTGACTTTTCTCGCATCTTCGGAAGGCCGTATCTTCTTCGTTTCGCGTCCGTTTGACTTGATTCTTTCACCTACGGCTTCGTAATTCCATTACGCTTCTAATGATGCCAATTTGGTAGAAATTGGATGTGTGTGGCCCGGGCGTGTTCAGAATACGTTTTGTAGCTTTCGGCTGCGCTGTAACTTGCATAACTTTCTCGTCCTTGATCCGTTCTGAGCAATCCTTATATCCACATTCTCGTAATCTTCATAGCTACAAAATAAGTCTATTATGAGGCTCTGGTATGAAGTTTATAGTAGAATTAGGGTTAGGCTCAGAATAGTGCCTATTTAGGTCAGTTTTCTGCCCTTTTTGCTTGATTTTCAAAAGACCGACAAGTTTATACCTTTCTAACAAAAGTTATTGAATAATGATGATTTTAAGATGTATTTTTTAGAAAAGAGCTAAATATGGGACAATTAATGCATGTAAAAATGTGACTTTTTACGATACATCAAATATCCCACACTTAAGCTTTTGCTTGTCCTCAAGCAAACCTCATTTGGAAATTAGTTTTTGAAAAACAATTTTGGATGCTTAGAGTATCTTTCGCAGAAAGTCACTTTCTTCAAAGTAGATAAATCTTTTCGGAAAGCAAGCATCAACAAAAATTAACTACACTTAAACATAAAATTGATCAACCCTTTTTGGCATGCTTTGCAACTCTCGAGACGTAGATGTACATGACTGGGCGATTCTCACAAGTGGGTCACTCAATTCACTCAAAGTGTATCGGGTTACCTATAATCTATAGAAACGAAATCGCTTATTGCCAGTCATGCAGTGCTTATCGTCATAGGCTTGGTCGAGAATCGAATCTCCACCACTCCTTTGAGAACGGTGCTAATTATCCCAAGGCATTTTAGCGGGTTGTGTTAGTAAGGGTAAAGTGGGTAAGGATAGGGGTAGTTTGGTCAATGGTTTTAGGGTTTTGGAACTTCAGACTTGGAGCTTTCAAAGATCAAAGCAAGTTTCACTTGAGACAACTTCTAGAGTAGACTCATCTCCTAGAGGAATAATCTCTTCTTTTGATGTTTCTTTTGAGTTCTGATAGATTTTTCTTCTTTGGAGAGTAGTCTTCTTTTTCTAGGAGCTCTCCAAGGTCTGTTTTTTTTTTTTTTTTTTTTTTTTTTTTTCTTTTTTTTTTTTTTTATGACCTTGGAGATCCTTCGTATAGTGAGACATCTTCGACTTCTCTTTTGACAAGTACCAATTTTTCGTACTGTCTTTGGCGGATAATATCTTTGTGATGAGTACTGACTTCGCTTTTGTACCGTATCTTCATTTTGGATTTCTTTCTTTAAACTCTTGATAGGTACGGAGAGACGTTTGAAGATGAGACACCAATAGAAAGATACCTCAAGCAATCCTTTACTTTATGATCTATGAAGTTCACGAGCTGGAATGGTGTTTGTGGGAAAGTGTTTGTGTTGTGGGGAAGTGTAGGGTTAAGAAATGAAATAGGCTAAGGCTCAAAGGGTTTTCTAGTCGGATCATCAACAATCTTAAAAAGAAAGTTGGAAGGGTAGGCTTGAAAAGATATGAAAGAAGTGGGTTTATCCTAATAAATGCCAAGATCCTCTAATTGCACCTATACCGCGTACGACACTCATTGGTATGGTCTCGAAACGCATTACAGGAGCAAGTTCTAATTCAAAGACACATGCATCGGCGCACACTCAGAAATGAAAGTGAAGCATTAAAAATGAATGCTTATTAAAGGCTCAAGTACCTCACAATCAAAGGGTCATATGCACCAAGTCATGCGATGCCTAGAGGATTTCTCAATTTCAGTTTAAGATACGTTCTTATTTTTGCCTTATCTTACTTTCCAAAGCAATTTATTTATTTTGACAGAAAGTTCGTTTCTTTGAAAGAATCTTCTAAGTCTAAAATCTTTTGAAAATCTTTTGAAATCAACCGAATGGATGTCGGACACCGTCGAGGTTGGGTTTTCGAATGTTTTGGTGATTTAAAATCTCAACCTTTTAGGTTGGTTTTGCGAAAATTTTTGAAAAAGTTTGGATGAAAACGGAGGTATTACTTTGGACAGGCAAATACAAACTTGCGGTATTTATATACCGTATATCCCACACTTAAAACAACATTGTCCTCAATGTTCATTGCTAAGATGGAGGATTTTCTTCGGAAAAAATCCCACACTTAGGGTTTGAAACAGTGAAACAATTTTAAGTGTTTTTGAAAAATAGTGGGATGAAATCCTACACTTAGAATTTAGGCATATTAGGATGTATGGTAATGGAGAAAATCATAACAGAAAAGAAAGGAACTTCCCTACGATAGAGGCAAGAGATGTTTTGAAGAAAGAATCCACAGTCTGCCGATAGTTGGAATTTAGCCGGCTCCTTGCGGTTTCTTCATGAATGTCCGTCATCTCTTAGCTCAGTATTTCATTTACAACCTCACACATTTGCCGTCATATTGGTGAGCTGAGGATCTGAAAAATAGGCTATGTTGGCAACAGTATCTGCTGGAACAAAGTCAGTCTTCATGAAGTGCACTCGAGCTCATAATGGCATAATCTTCATCCAATCTTTTCACTAACTTTCCCACGAAAATAACTAAGACCAAAAGGATAGATTGTAGAAAGTGAACTGAAGTGATGTCTTCTTCCGAATACACGTAGAATCAACCAAGATACACCATATGTTAGGTGGAGATAATGGACGAGGATCCTAATCATCAAGAGTTGCTGATGTAGATTAGCTGCTCTAGATGATTGGAAAGTGCTGAATCTGACGACCATAAATCTTTATCACCCGAGATCTTCTCCGACATACTAATGAAATGAATCTGATGCTGTTCTTATCGGCAGAGATCTCTAACTTACATCCCATATATTCTATACTCATTCCCTGATTACATGGTGAACAAATGATCCCGGATGGTGATGGTGAATGTGAATGGATATGGTGATGTTGGATGGTGATGATTTCGGGTTCCATGTATCACCATGCTAGCAGCCAAGGAAATTGTAGAGTGTAGTTCAGGATGTGGTGATTTTTGATGTGAACTACTTGATGTCCTAGTCATAGACAACTAGAATGTAACTATCTATGTGCCAGAAAGAGCCATCTCTTCTCCTGAAAAGCAATGCTCAAAAGTTTCCTTATTTGATGAACTTGTAAGCTCCCCTTGTCTTCTTTCCACTATACTTAAAAGCTCTTTATCCATAGGCGTCAGTTCCTGTTTAATAGAACAAACAAGATCTAACAAACAAGTGATCATTCTCCAAATCACTGGTTTGCAAAAGAACTATCAAAGTGAATACTTTGAAGAAACAAACCAGTGTATGACTTAGAGTTTGATCTTACACATAAAAGTGTTAGTTGCCTATAATATCACTACAAACAACAGATATAGGAAGAGTAATTAAATCAGGCAACCAAGTATAAAGATGTTCACAACACATATTTTTAAACGAGTTCGAGCATAATACATATATTAACATACAACTCATGTTAGCTAATAAATCATTTAAAGATCTTTTATGTATGTTTACAGAAATATATGTAAGTACCTCAAATGCTCGAAATATGTGAGTGAGTAGTGTAAGATTACTAAGGTTGCTAATTCCCAGTTTGTGAGTGAAAGGATATTTAAGAACTTAAGATAATGGTAAAATGGATTTTGCAATAAAGTTCAAACAAGCGGGAGAAGGAAGTTTTGAAGGTTTTGACAAAAAATTTGAAGTAATTTTAAAAATCATCCTTCTTAGTTCATAAAAATGAAGAAAACTTTGAAAATGCAATTTAGGTTTTCATTTTCCGCTTACTATTATTATGATTACTACTAATAAAACTACGTTAGACACGGGTTGCCTCCCGAGAAGCGCTTGTTTTTGTTCGAGTCTCTAGCTTGACTCTAACACTATATGTCAGGAGATCCTAGCGGCTTCCTTGCATCCGTCAGTAGACACAAGTGGTAATATTGGTACATACCTAAGAGTTTAAGGTAATTCAAGGCTAGGGTATGTCCAATATGAGGAGGTGGTTCAAAGTGAGGGATTTGTTCTACTGGAGGTATAACAAATCTCTCAACTTTTATTACCTCCGTGGGTTGGATGGGCAGAATGGGTTGGTCAATGGTGTCCTCATCACTCCATGACGTATACGTCATTATGTGGTGGAGAGATGGTTTGTAAGGCAACCATGATACAGAACCCACCTTACTTCCTATGGTCTTTGAGTTGGTGTGAATGTTGTATTTTGGGCATGGAGGTGGGACGGCATCCGTTGAAGTCTCCAATTTTGTAACAACATTCTCATCAACTACTTGGGCAACTGGCTGGTCTAATGGAATAGAAGGTAGAACTAGATCAGGGGGTGATTCATTGAGAAAGATATGTGGGATATCATCAACCACAACCGGTTGTGGGATAGCATCAACCACGTTGGTTTGAATTGGGATGAGATCACTTCTCAGAGTTGGTGCGCATTCCTCCAGTCCTTCTGAAGCTGAGTCTTCTGTATAAACATCCTCCTCCGGGTTCTCCATCTCTATCTCTTCGTCTACCTCATCATACTCGTCACCCCGGCCGGAAGTTTCAAGTAGCAGTGGTTCAGAGAGTTCCTCTAGAATGAACTCTTCGTCGGTCTCGGACGTAGATAGGTTAAGAATGGGTGGAAGTGAGGATTTAGAAGATTGGGTAGGTGTAGGATTTGAAGAAGTGTTGCAACCAGGCTCATGAGAATGAAAGTCTGTGTCAAGTGTTGTAGATGTGGTGTGTGGGTGCCTCTCGTCTTCCTGTAGCCTATGGTCAGTTTTAACTTGATCCTTAATTCTCTTACTTCTCACTTGGACTAGTGTTTGTATTTTAGACAGCCTATCATTGCATCTTCTAAGCATGTCATTTTGTTCTTTAAGTAATTGTTCGAGTGGGTCGTAAGAGGGTGAGAAAGTAGCATTACTGCTGAGATAAGCTATGGGCATATCTCTCAAGTTAGAACTTTCATACGGTTGTGGTTCACCTACAGGGTAAGATGAGTGTGGGTAGACTTTGAATGGTTCAGAATAGTAAGTTTGATGTTGTTGGACAGCATAAGGGTCATACTGGTATTGTGATTGAAGATTTAAATACCCTATGTTATCTGAACAATTCATACTATACCTTTGACATTCATTATCTAAGTGGGCATCACTCCTATGTCTATCTTGGATTGAATTAACAAGACTATCTAATTGATCTTTTAGTTGTTGTAAAGTTGCCATTGCCAAGTTATCAGTGAAGACAGCATAAGAAGAAGGTTTTTAGAATTAAAGTTGTAGTATGGAGGGAAGTTATTCTAAGCTAATTTAATCTAACTACGCTAATCTACGGGCAGAAAGTAACTTCTGACAAGGACGGTGAATCCAAGTCAAAAAGGATCGCTTAAAAACTAATTCATCTAAACATGCTCAGAATCGTACTACCGTCCCCGGCAGCGGCGCCAAAAACTTGATGCGTCCCGAAACGGTCGTTCAAGCAACGGGACACACCGGTGGAGTAGTTTTAAATTTATAGAAGTCGGGGGAGCCTAATCCTCCGAACTACCTACTAATACTAGGTACGAATACCTGATACAAGTATGTGGTAAGGATGATCCAGGGTCGTTCCTCACAACGACAGAATTGAAACAGAGCTAGTTCTGACAAATCAGTAATTAAGCTAGGGTTGGACAGATTTAACGGTGATTGTTTTGGTTTTTATCTATTTATCTATTTAAACTACTAAAATAAATGCAGGACAGGAAAAGATGTTTGTACGGAGGCCCAAAGAACAGTGGATACGAGAGTGTTTACTATGACGCCGGTATATGCTTTGGATAGTAGTTATGAGTATTAAAGCCACTAGCTATGATGATTAATCCGTTGAGTAACCGGAAACCTAAATCAACACGAAGTATTATACCTACGGCAGTTCCTTACCTTATCCCACATATTTAAACGTTATACGAAGTACTGTGCCGTTTTATGGTTTTTCCTTAGCATTGATTCAAACTACCAGTTTGCTCATTGGATACCCTATATTATTAATGAAGTATAATTACGATCCTATCAAATATCTAACGTAAAGGTCTCTGCAATCAGACAAGTGATATGTCACATGGATAGCAATTATATAATGTCAAATACACCGGAAGTTCTCCCAAATGTACTGATCAATTCAAGTAACAGTTATTCTCTAATCCTATTCCCCAATCTCTGACAAATGTGTGTCGGTATCATGGCACGAATTGTTGAATAAACAATAATGTGAACAGGAGTTACCCTACGAAATAGGTTGGACTAACCTTTCTAATGGTCAATTGAATTGTTCATCATTAATTATATAAACCAGCATAACTATTACATGCACATCACTCTACTGTATAAACATTAACTTATATCTGAAAACCCTAATCATTCAGTTACATATAGTAATCGGAGGTTTAGTTCTAGCATGCAGCATTCCTAAGGCAACAATCAAACAAGAACATGCAATAGAAAGGCACACAGATAACTATTCCTATTTCATACCATTTCACATAACCAGATGATCATCGGATCATAAATATCCCGAAAGGTCTCTCAAAGATATTTAATATATAAGCTTGAATCTAACCTATCTCTAATCCTATGCTCCGCATCTCTTATGATATAGTTTCAATCTAGAGAATACAGCCATGTCGAGTTCAAATGCTTCATCATACATAGAATAGGTAGAGTACGTACCACTAATAACTAGCTAGGTTTTAGCAGGAAGTTTCTAACCACATCATAAGTTGGATAGGTAAACAATAGAGATTCAATTCATAAATTCAGATATAGTTTAATATTCACACAGGCAGAGCAACAGCATGTTACAACTGGGAATCATTATTTCCACAACGGATTGTGCCCACGACTTTCATAGCTTCCACGTTCCGTACTACACACATTCGTGATGGTTCCTGCGCTATACAAATGAAAGCCGTATAACGTTACCTCCGTTGTTTCATAATGGTGTCATCCCAATTGCATATTAAATCATAACTACTTAAGCATAACCATTATCATAGCAAACACAGATTTGTCTAGCCTAGCATGGCATCTCTAGCAATCAATACAACGCAAACATAATATAAGCAAATCATATTTACGAAATAAAGAAAAGAGATATAAATATAACCTGAATATTTATTACAGACAAATCTTCGTGACCAAAGTCTCGGAGTGACTCCGTACAGACGCTACAACTACCGCTATGCTAACTAGCTACTCTTTCTATTTCTCCTCTAACTCCTAAGAGTAGTGCTAGAGAGAGAAAGTAGAGAGAGAGAGAGTGTGTGAGAGAGAAAGTGAAAATTCTATGAAAGAATTGGTGTGTGGAATGAGGTTAATGAGGCTACTATTTATAGGCAAGCCATGGATCCAAGAGTACAAGTCCACAAGCACACGTACAAGCAAATGAAGCAACAACGAGGGGGTGTGAGGCCAAAACAGGCCATGTACGGCTTGTTTGAGGCCGTGTACGGCCTAAAAGTGGCCATGTACGGCCTTATCATGGCCGTGTACGGCCGTGTGGTGGCCGTGTGGTAGGCCGTGTGATTTTTCTGACTTTTCTCGCATCTTCGGAAGGCCGTATCTTCTTCGTTTCGCGTCCGTTTGACTTGATTATTTCACCTACGGCTTCGTAATTCCATTACGCTTCTAATGATGCCAATTTGGTAGAAATTTGATGTGTGTGGCCCGGGCGTGTTCAGAATACGTTTTGTAGCTTTCGGCTGCGCTGTAACTTGCATAACTTTCTCGTCCTTGATCCGTTCTGTGCAATCCTTATATCCACGTTCTCGTAATCTTCATAGCTACAAAACAAGTCTATTATGAGGCTCTGGTATGAAGTTTACAGTAGAATTAGGGTTAGGCTCAGAATAGTGCCTATTTAGGTCAGTTTTCTGCCCTTTTTGCTTGATTTTCAAAAGACCGACAAGTTTATACCTTTCTAACAAAAGTTATTGAATAATGATGATTTTAAGATGTATTTGTTAGAAAAGAGCTAAATATGGGACAATTAATGCATGTAAAAACGTGACTTTTTGCGATACATCAAACCGCACTACTTGAATACTGCTTGACTCTGCTAGACTCAGGTGAGTCTCACAACCCCTATTTTACTGTTTTTACTCAGGGGTGAGATGCATTACTTGTTTTTACTTGAACACATGTACATACTTTATAGACTATACAGACTTTACAGACCTTACAGACTTACAGATATACTAAATTGCATGGGTTACGATTAATCCATTGAAGGCCTCTGAATCATAGTTGTTAATTATAGGATAAGCGCGAGTTTTAGTATATGGATCCATATGGGACTGACAATCCCCGCCCGGGGTAGCACGCACTACCACGAACCGTACTGTATAAACGGGCGTTTCTTACTCGTTACTTATGAGTGTTTTTAGATTAGCACTCACGGGGGCAAATTACTTGTACTTGATTGTACTTTACTGATGTGTTAAGCTTCGACTATGATGCTCATGGCAATGTATATCAACCCGATTGCATTCGTGCAATCATTACTTATTACTGGGTTAAAACTGTACAAATACTTTTACTACTTGATGTGTTCAAACTGACTATTTACTACAAACCTGTGAGATTCACCAATCTTTTAGTTGACACTTTTAGTGATGCATTCTCAGGTACACAGTAACAGTAGGGTTGCCCAACAGGATATGCTTACTAGCTCGAGTCGCATGCATTTACACGCTTGGAGATTTTTCTGCATTACTTTTGTAATAGATGTTATGTATTAAAATCTCTAGAATTTACTAGCGAACTCGACACTTATGTATTTTGAATACTTATGTAATGTATTACTTTTCGAACGTCTCATATAGAGTCGTTCACTGTATTCCTTTGTGCTTGATTACTTGATTAGTAGCACCCCAAAGCTTGCTTCCGCTAAACAGTAAATTTGGGGGTGTTACAGATTGGTATCAGAACATATGGTTATAGTGAACTAGGTTGCATGTAGTGGGCCTAGACTATGACCGTTAGGCAGTATTCCTCATTAGGTATAACTAGTTCAGGGATTACATCATACCAGTTTAATTTAACATAGCCTGATTGTCACACCCCGTCTAAAGCGAAACAACGGGGTTTGACGGTGATAGGATCATAACACATCATTATAAAGATTTCTATATGAAATACAATATCCAATGTGTCATGATGCCAATAACATGAATAACGGTTCATGTCGTGCATACATTTCAACAATGAATTCAAAAGCTTACAAACAACGTACACTACAACGTTAAGGCAAAACAAGCCTTCACAAACAACATTAATGATGCACCGCAAGTCTTGAATAACTCTTAATGCAACCCTAAAGGTCCACTAAGTTCTCTTGTCCTCTGCTTTAAGTCCACTAGTATAACCTGAAAAGATATGCTCAAAAACGTCAACACGAATGTTGGTGAGTTTCGTAGGTTTGAAACCAGACACCAGAAAAATAATCATTTTGCTGTGATAATAATAAGTTAGGACAATGCATATAGAAATGGCACACAAGTGAAATAATCCAACCGAACAATCCACAAACCGTCATCACCCCACGAAGGAGTATGACCCAACCAAATCCTGTGTATGCGGTAGCTACCCATAAATGACCTTCAATGTACACCTAGGCATACATTAGGTAGTTACCCTCGAAAGAGTAAGGCCTTTGATAAAAACAACCGAATCATGACCTTCAATGTATACCAACGGTACACATTAGGTACTTACCCTCGAAAGAGTAAGGCCTTTTATAAAAATGAATCCAACAACCAATGCACATATGTCACATAGTGTCACACATTTCAAGCATATGTCCAAAAATGAAAATGATTACTTTTCACAGCATAAAAGCAATTGATAAAACATGTGAGCATACTTTTCCCCCAATTTGAAAACATGTATATGAAAAAGGGGCCACGAAAACTCACCTCAAGAAATGATGTAAGTATCGTCCCTTAAGTATAACCACTAATCAGCTCGCCAATCTACAATGTCATAATGCGTACAGGTCATAACCTAGACATAACTAGGTCATTCCATTGTATTCCACACCCCAAACACTCCTAATATGTTTCCTCACAATTCTACTAGTATATTATTACAAGAACTAATCCTAAATGAAAACTCAGATTCTAACCAGAAATTTGGATCCACTTTACGAATTTTTAAATAATACTTACTGAAACCATTTGACCCTATAATTCTTACCAGCGATACTTTAATGTGATTAGAAGACTCAACAATTTTCCCAGATTGATTTATGTTGATTTACTATTTTTAAAAATTCATCAAAATAAACTGCTCTAAACTGTTGACTCTTTCTGATTTCACAAAATTTTTAATTTACTTAAAATACTTAGAAGTTTCAAATGATTATCATATTTTTATATAAAATACTTAACACTTTAAAGACACTCCAGTAAAAATTTCAAGACCTAAATCTTAGTTTAAGACACGTTTCAAAAATCGACAACTCAACCGAAATCTGGAACCGAGAAACTCAGAAATGATACATCATCTTGTAAAATCGTTTTGACCAACTTAAACACAACATTTGGACATGAGACTGACGCCATTTGAAAGTAGACTCAAATTACTTAAGTTTAGACTCATGTTTCATCAAAAATTACCATGAAATGAACAGTTACAAGCTTCCCAAACCGAAATAAAAATCTGATCAGATTAGGGTTTATAAATAATCAACCCTAATCATTCGTATAAACAATCCAAACCGCAAACACAATCTTATTTCTCGATTCTACCACTTATACACTAATTTTAATATTATCCTAATGATTTCATGTACCCGGAATACAATGGAATCGAACAAAAAATAAACGACAATACGAAATAATCACATACGTTTATATAGAAGATTCAGATAGATAATTATACCAACCAACGAGAAAACCGCACGATGATTACCCTTAGAATCTGTAAATATTGAGAGCATAACCCTTAGAATTCGTTTTCGTGGATCGATCAAACGTATACGAGAGTTATAAGATCAAGAACTACCCAACGAACGCGTATATGATTGTTTTCGGTTGATAGATTGAATGAAAGGATCAAACCCTTGAGTCAAGTTTCGTTTACGTTTTGCTTCATAACTTCTTCGTTACACGTCGGATGAGTTGATTCTTTTTGCATCGGATTCGTTTTTCAAAAACGAAGACTTTGATGTAAAGAAAACATTGAAATTAGTATTTTAAAAAAATGACTTTTTACGGCTTGATTAACGATAACGGTTTCGTGACGGTTGTCACACTGATCAACTATGTACAATTAAATGAAGATTATGTGAGATCTGAAAAGGGTTATGTTGAACAGGAATGCACTAGTTGACTCTGACCACGAGAGAACCGGGACTTATACTTGTTTTGTGCTAGACACTGTCACACCCCGCCAAACGCTAATCACGATCAATACTAATTAAACATGCGGAAGCTTAGATATCGTGACGGGGCGTGAGCAGTTAAATTAACCCAAACAACACATACATACTCAGAGCATATGGCTATTGCGCAACATAATAGATAAGGATGCCAGTTTAAAACAGTTGTTACAAAAGTAGTACGACCATGTAAGTCGTACAATATTAATAGAGTTTTAAAACATTAAGTATTACAATACATATGTTTATAATATGATTTCATAAGTATAACTGCAATGTCTGCAGTAATACAGAGAAAATCCTCAAAAGCTGTCCCAAAATATGTGGCATCCTAAGTAGTCCAGGGTTGTCCATCCTGAATGCATGCGTTGCTTACTTACATAGCTAATTTCCTGTATAACATAGAAAGAAAGTCGTCAACAAATATGTTGAGTGAATTCACAGGTTTGTATGAGTAAAAGGTATGTTAAACCATTTATGTTTATGTTATTGAAATGTCATTCAATAATTAATTGTTTGCAGGTTTTGCAAAATACAATATTTGTAGGGTTGTTACCCAAAAATACAGTTTTTATGTGGGTTGTTACCCAAAATGTAAGTCTGGTTGTTTTTCAGTATTTAAAGATAACCAGAATGTTTTTCCAGTATTAAAACGGTTGTAGGATATGTTATCCTATACAGTATCTGGGAATACTTAGACTTAAGATCCCCTGAAAGGTGAGCTAAACCTCGCAGGTTAAAGTAACGCGACCTAACCCTATAACCAAACCACAACCAAAACTTATGTTGTTGCCTGAAGGACATTTAAGTATACGCTCCAACCATAGGAGGGTCGTCACGGCAATAGTACTATTCGTATACTCAGTGGCTAGAGTCACCTAGTTAATGGTTACAGTCTGCATGACATAAGGTCTTTCATGCACACATTTCAAGTCTGGGTCCGTACTAGGATACAGTGTCTAATTCCCAAAACAGTTGTGTATATGTAATTTATATCAAACAGTTGTATAAAGCAATAAAGCATTTATATAGTTTGCTGCATGTGTTCGCATGCAGTTTCTATGTTTACACCCCTATGTTTAAAAGCATAAAACATTTGCAAAGTAGGGGCTGTGAACTCACAGTAGTTTGCTCGGTATGAATGCTAGCAGCCGATAGATAAAAGCCCAATGTATGTTAACCTTTATACAATAAAGGTATTAACATAAGTACGTTTGATTTGTTTAATCAACTTATGTTAACAGTTTGTTTGTTTGAAGAAATTGTTGATTTCTTAATAATGTAAGTCGTTGAATTCGTTAGTGACATTATGTTGAAATGTTGTTATCATTTCTTAAGTTGTGTATTTTGTTAAATGTATACACACGTATGTAATCGTGTACATAATTAAGTGTCGTTTTGTTCCCTTGGTACATATATTTGTTCTATATATGTATATTTATGTAAATATACTTGTTGTATATTATTAAGTCGTACGATTGTTAAACGTTTCCTCTATTTGTATATATATATATATATATATATATATATATATATATATATATATGTAAATATACAATTTACCAATGTCGTATGTATATATATGTTACCAATGTATATATATATATAAGTTCAATACGTCGTTTACGTATAAAAATATATAAGTTTTCATTTGTTAAGAAAACGTTCGTTTGTGAATATGATATATTCAATTTCCAATTGAGTGTATATAGATATATATGTAAAGTTTGTTACTTGCTATATATAAAACAATGTTTTCAAAAACGATATGTTATTCGTTACATTTTAATTGTTGTATTTATTTCAGTTTATGAAATAAATATTGTCGATTTCTAAAATCATCGTATACGTTTAATTGCGCCATTGTTACTGACTTCAAATCGAGTTTTAACGATTAACGTATAAAGTTTGTTATACATATATATATGTAAAGTTTGTATATATATCACTTGTTAAAGCAAGTTTTCAATTTATTATTCGTGTCTCGAATCTATCCCATTTGTATGTTATCGATTTATTTTAAGTCTCGATGAGGTCTCGTACCAATTATAATCGTTTACGAATCGTATATGTTTAAACACCAAAAATCAGTTTGTTGTCCAAGTAAAAAGGTTCCACTGGATCCTTTTTAGGATCCTTCGGATCTTGTGAAATTATTAGGATCCGCCGGATCCTAAGGTGGATCCGCCGGATCGTGTTGATCGTACACGGTCCATTACTTGTTCATCGTTCAAAAGTGTGCGCGTGTTCGAAGTTAGGATCCGCCGGATCCTTGAGGTGATCCGCCGGATCTCGAGTGTCTTTTACTCGTGTATCGTATTAGTTCACAAAGCCGGATGTGCGTGTGAAGTTTGGTGATCCGCCAGATCCTAAATGAATCCGCCGGATCGGGCAACAATTATAGTGATCCGCCGGATCAGATGATGATCCGCCGGATCAAAGCATTTTACGCGCATTTTTAGTTTTAAACTTTGATGGGTGATCCGCCGGATCACACCTATGATCCGCCGGATCAGTGTGGTTTTCCAGTGATAGTTCATCGTTTTAAGGTGTGATCCGCCGGATCACTTAGGGGGTCCGCCGGATCCTGCATGTTTTCAGAGTCCAGTTCACACAAAATGTATATATACTTGCAATATTTTTGGTCCTAAAGCTTTGTATCATCATGTCAAACATATTAGTCAACCTAATCTGATGTATTACATGTTTATGAGTTCCAATTTCGGATTTTAAGTGTTGGTTTCTCAAAACCCATTTCAAGAACAAGAACATAATCATCAAATTTATAGTGTTCTATACAAAGATTATGATGTGTTATCATGTTAGAAAACGAAATTTATGTATAGAGATCAAAGAATGGAAAGTTCCTTACAAAGGAGAAAGTGGTGAGGATGATACAAGCTGTAGATGATGATGATACGTTGGTCATGCTTCTGCTCCTGCTTTTGTTGCTGCTTCTGATCTTGTGTTACTTAGTGAAGAAGAAGTAGAGGAGATGATGATAATTTGGTGTTGTGTGTGTGTGAGTGATCACATAAAAATGAGGGAGTAATGAAATCAGACGAGTATGGTTCATAATAGAAGATGTCTCCTCAATTATTGAAGTTAGTTGGCAAACTTTTGCCCGTCAATTTCGAGTACGGGTATAATTATAGCTATATAAAAGTAAACATTTTATATTTTTATTTTGTAGATGCTCTCCTGGTTCGTTATTTAAATTCAGAATAATGATATTATCATTATTTTTGATAGTTGTACAATTTTGTACATTTTACTGCGCGCATTCAATTGAGCGCCAAATTTTAGTTAAATTATGATTTTATATTTTGAGGTAATGTTCTAAATACTTCCAAACGTCTAAGAAAATTAGAACTTTTATGATTTGCGATCTTTGGGTACGTTTTACAATTGTTTCTGTTCGTTGGTAATACGTTTTATGTTAAACGTATATTTAAGTCATTGTGTCTATATGTTATAGATATATAAATACTCGTAATTAATAATTGAATTATTAATTGAATTATGGGGTGGTATACCCCCTTCTAGGGGTACCCCCTCTATGGTACCGGATACGCCCTATTTGCTACCGAATACGCCCTATTTGCTACCGAATACGCCCCTTTTAGGGTGGTATACCCCCTTTACGGTGTCGAATTTCATAGCTCAGGGGTGTATTTCAGTGTAAATCTGGAGCGAGGGTGTTAAGTGTAAAATTGTAAACTTGTGAGCCTATAAATAGTGGCATCAACCTCCTCATTTCACACCATTCACAACACAATTCATTCTTACTCTTTCACACACTTTTCTTGTAATTTTATTTCTTAGTTAGTTTCTCTCTCTAGTTTCTCTCTCTAGCACTACTCTTAGGAGTTATAGGAGAAATTAGAGGGTAGCTAGTAGATTAGAGGAGAGATAATCTTTGTAATAAAGGAGTATTGATGTTCAAGCTAGTATTCAAGGATTGCAATTATTTTCTCTCTGTTACGCTGCTCTATTATCCGGTGATATCTATTCCTTCATACTGTTATTATGTCTGAATTATCCATGCGTAATATTATGGTATGTGCTTTATTTGTTGCCATGTTTATTGAGTAGTGTAATATTGTGATTGTTGGAATGTAGATATTTAGGAGTAGGGATGATGTTAAATTAATCTTTAATTAAATATGTGATTGGAAATTGTTATGTTATGTATCGGGTTAAACTTTTCAAGCGGTAGATCTAAACCACCATATACACCCTTTCCAAGCTTTCACGTGGCTATTACTTTAGTATTAGGACCTGATCAACCCTAGTATCGGTAGATAGTTATCTGTGTTATTGTTGAAGCTGTGGACATGCTGTAAAACGGCCCAGTACTTAGTATAGCGCTGGAAACACCTCTGGTGGAGTACAAATGCGTGGAAGCTACGGACCGGTCGTAAGCATATGACACCGTGGATACCTGGAAGTCACCCTTCCTGAACATGGTCTATATAACACCCCTTAATTTACAAACCATTATTATAATGATTTCAGTTCGGAAGCATATATTTAAAACAAATATCATTTAAAAGTACATAAATTGTTTTCAAACTAAATACATAACTTTTACTTTCTTTCAATTTCATTTTATCTAGCTAGGTGTTATATAATACAAAACATGTCTTTAGTTATTACACTAGCATCAGAGTACAGCCTATCAAACGTTCCATCTTTTTCCCAGAACTTCCTGCCTAGCCCAATATGTCCCATCAATTATAACCTGCAGGAAGGATTGTGGTGGGGTTAGCACAACGCTAAGTGAGAAAGAACTGAAACCAATAGTCTGACTTAGCGATAACAAATCTTACAGCAAATAATTATAAACACATAATCACCACAGAGGATCGGTGGTCCTTGAGGTACCCTCGTGCCGCGGTGGTCCTCAAGAACGCTTATCACAATCTGTATTAGCTACTACAGAATAAACCGATAACTTAGTGTTACTCCCACACGACTAAGGTTCCTATTAACTATATGTACAAGGAACCCTCCGTTGGCCAACATGTAGTAGCTGATTTCAGTTCTGCACAAGCTACTAGCTGTATCACTACATGGGAAGAAAGAAACATGAGGATCTGTAGGAGCTGATGATCTCTTTGTGATGAATGCCATGATTAAGAAGAAGAATGTGAATGTGGCCTTCTTAGTAGCTGAGAGGATTCAGAGAGAGACGACATTTGAGATGACAAAGTATATCTATATGGGAGCTTTCATCACTAGGATTTGTAGCCGTATGGGTTTGCTCACGGAGGATCACATGAGTGAGTATACCAGCTCACCTCATGTTAGATCCCTGCCGTTCGACTTGGATTATTTTCGGACTATCTGGTTGATCACTACTGATTCGAGCGGGCAGGCATTCTGGAAAGCTACCAAAGAGGCCATTCCTGGTTGTGTTCTGAAGAGGAAGGGTAGTAAGAGAGACAGGGATGTTGAGGATGATGAGCCGATTGAGATACAGGATGATGACAGTGATGTTAGAGCGCCACAGGTTGATACTAGGGCATCTGGCTCTACATCTAGGGTTCAGAGTGTTGTTGACTGGACTACACCAGTGACTCCACTTTCTCAGTATTGGACTTTTCATGCACTTCAGGTTAGACATGCTCATGACATCGATGTAGCACGTAAGTTTGGATTGCCGATACCAGAGCCACTGATGTACAGATGTGAGACACCACCAGCAGTCTTTCCCATTCCACCAGTCACCACCACTGTTCCACCATACACCATGCCCACCACATCTCACCACGAGCCAGTATACTCTGTACACACCTCAGCTGCTCCATCCACTTCACGACAGCCACCCTCAGGTACCCATGCCTTATCTTCGACTTATGAGATCCCGAGACCTGATGACCCACATGTCTATCGCCCAGCTATGACCACCACTAGTGCTCGGGGCATCACACTCTCAGGACTCTCTTGGATGTCTAACCTCGAGCCTATCCCTGACTCTGAGATCCCAAATGAGAGCGACATCAGGAGAGGATACCAGATATTACTTGAAGAGACACACATGACATAGCAGTGTTTGCTGGAGTGGGGATTTGACAGCACAGAGGAATTGCCTATCCATGTTATGCAGGCCATCCTCAGACAGCACAGAGTTATTGTATCAGAGTCTGTATCTGGGAGAGCTGCTAGCGGGGAGCATTCAGCTGCTGGCATGCATCCGTCCACTTCTGTTGTTGATCCTCGTGTGACTGATCAGGGGTCTCCTCGTCCTTAGACTTCTTTTTCATCTCCAGTACTTTATCATTATTATTATTATTGGTCTGTATTAACACTAACTATTTGGGATGATTTGTGAACTTGTTTACTTTTTGGAACTATCCATCCAGCTTGCTACTCAGCTGGATGATCTATCTATCTATCTTTATTATTATGCTTACGTTTTCTTTGTTTATTTTAGTAGAATAAAATGTGGTTGAATTGATTGTTGAGAATGACGGGAAAGATTCACGACTAGATGACGCGCACTAAAAATCTCGTGAATCCATGAGGGGAGTTTTTCGTTCTTTTCCGTTGTCTTCCCGAAATATTCATATCATATCCTTTATGCCTAATCTCTAAGTGTGGGATTTTTTCCACCATCTTAAAAAAAACACAATAAAGTGAGCATTTCCTATAATCAAACTCTAAGTGTGGGATCCCCCAAAAGATCTACGCCTTAGTAGTGAACATTAGGGACAATGTTCCTTTAAGTGTGGGATACACGGTATGTTATACCGTAAAGTTTTCTGACCTTTTGTCCTCTAAAGATAACTTGTAACTCGTTTTCTGCTCAAATTTTTCAAAATTGTTTTCGAAAACTTGACTGATTTATCAGTCAAACTTTTGAAAATTCTTTGATCTTTTGGTAAGAATAATACTTTTTAAGGATAATCACTTTTTCAGAATAAATAAATTACTTTGGAAAGTAAGATAAGGCAGAATAAGAATCCCTTAAAAATGAAATGGTCATTTTCGAAGCATCGCATGACTTGGCGCATACACCCTATATTGTTGTGTGAGGAACTTGAGCCTTTAATAAGCATTCATTTTTAATGCTTCACCATTCATTTCTGTGTGTGTGTCGATGCATGTGTCTTAGAATTAGAACTTGTTCCTGGTACGCTTCGAGACCATACCAAAGAGTACCGTACGCGGTATAGGTGCAATTAAAGGATCTTGGCATTTATTAGGATTAAACCTATTTTTCTCATATCTCTTCAAGCCTAACCCTCCGATACTCAATTTTAGTATCGATGATCCGCTTAGTACACCATGTTGAGCCTTAACCTTTTCATTTCTTAAAAACCCAAACATTTTAAAACCCATTCCGTTCCCTACCCACCAAAACCTTATCTTAGAGTTTTTAAATTTTTGAAAAATGCTATTTAGATATTCTTTTTGCTTTCACTCCAAAAATCACAAAATTCGTGTTTTATTCAAAACTTCTCGTGTGCACTTCAGAAATCAAATCTCAAATAGATCGAGAATCTTGCGGTGCGAAAAATTGGCACCAAGTAAAATTCGAAATGTCAAAAAGTGTGAAAAATGAAAAAAAAAATATGAAAGGATCTCAAAAAGGTAGTAAGAAAATAAAAATTCCTTGACAAAGAAATTCTAAGCCAAAAAATTATATATCTAAATAAAGCTAAATGCTTCAAAATCTCCCGAAAACTCTGATCTTTGAAAGATATAAATCCTCCAAGTGTTTTCAAAAGGATAGAAGTCAAAATAGCTATCTTCCTCCTTTCCGTTATCCGTTTCCGTTTTCATTAAAAAGCATATTTAAATAAAGTTTTTCATAAAGTTTGTTGATTCCTGAGATAAGTATAACCCTTTTTAAGACTTTTTAAAAAAATAACCCTTTTCCATACTCATTTAACCCTCACCTGAACATTACAACCCAACAAAAATGCCTTGGGATAATTAGCACCGTCCTCATTTGGAGTGGTGGAGATGCGATTCTCGACCAAGCCTATGATGATAAGCGTTGCATGACTGGCTTTGAGCGATTTCGTTTGTTTAGAATGTTAGGAAACCCAATACACTTCTTGAGTGAATTGAGTGACCACCTGTGAGGATCGCCCAGTCATGTACTTCTACATCTCGAGAGTTGTAAAAGTATGCTAAAGGGACAACCAGTTCAGTTTTAAGATTTCTAATTCCACTGATGCTTACTTTTTAAATAATTTACTAATTTTGAGGAGATGATGTCCTTAGGAAATATATGTTCTCGTCAAATGGTCTATCTTCTCAAAACTTAGAGCAAAATGAGATATGGTTTGCTTGAGGACAAGCAAAGTCTAAGTGTGGGATATTTGATTTGACGTAAAAAGTCATGTTTTACGCACATCTTTTACCTCATATTTAGCACTTAATTAACAAAAACATGCCAATAAAGCTCACATTTACCACATTTTGTTAAAAGGGTCTTAACTTTATAAATATTTCAAAAACAACGGTAAATGGACGAAAAACACACTTAAATAGGCATAATTCGTTCGACATGCTATTTTATCGTAAAACTCCGATCTAGGACTTGATAAATATCTTAAAATGTGGGTCTGGAGAATACAAACGCGTGGACATAAAGAAAGCTGAAAACGGATCAAGAACGAAGAAGTTAGAGCCAAACGAGTACGATCCAGCACACAAGACTTACGATCCAGCACACAAGACCACGGACCAAGGGCATACACCCCTCTAAGGGCCGTATACCCCCCTACAGGGGCCGTATACCCCCTTAAAAGGGCCGTATACCCCCTTTATGGGGTGGTATACCCCCTTCTAGGGGGGTATACCCCCTCTATGGTACCGGATACGCCCTATTTGCTACCGAATACGCCCTATTTGCTACCGAATACACCCCTTTTAGGGTGGTATACCCCCTTTACTGTAACACCCCCAAATTTAATGTTTTGCGGAAGCACGATTTCGGTGTTACTAATCAATATACAAAGCACAAAGATATATAGCAAACGACTCTATATGCGTCGTTTTAACAAAATACATTGATATATTAAATGTTTACAACTTTTGAAGCTATACATAGCTCGTGTTCGATTGAATGAGATTTCAGTACATAAGTACTTGTACAAAATATACTAATGCAATAAAATCTCTATTGTCTGCATGCCGACTCGAGCTATAATAATCCTGCTAGCAGCCAATACCTACTGCTTGGTACCTGTGATACATGCTAAAATGGGTCAGCTAAAGCTGGTGAGCTCACAGGTTTGAAATCAGTTAATATAGTATGAACCGCAAGATTTAAATAATTGAATTGCATCCAGCAATTGATAATGTATATGTATACAGCCATGAGCACATAGTTGAGCTTAACTCGAGGGTCAGGATCACAGTCTGAGCGTTTTTGCCTCCACGAGTGCCTAATCAACACTCGTCTTCCCAAATATTAGTACATCCGTTTACCCGGTTAGTGCTTGCTAACCCGGATGAGGTGGGTCAATCCTATATGGTACCATATACTAATATTCACGCTACAACGTATTAACAACTATGCTGACGGAGGACTTTAAATGATTAGTCGTGAGTAACTCATGTAGTATATGAAAAAGTTGTACTTGCGTTCACATGTTAAAAATGAGCAATATATCACACCCCTGAATAAAATAGTAAAAAGAGGGGCCATGAGACTCACCTAAGTCTAGCGAGTTTAACTTAATAAACTTTAATTGATTAGCCGAGTAATGAAGTCTAAAGACTTGTAACCTGAGGGTGTCCACGACACGCGATGGTTATAAATGTGAGTAGGTATCTATCAAGACTACCTTATAGTTGTCTGTCCAACTAGAATGTCCAAATTATATTTGGTTGATTGATTCGAATGTTTGAAAATATGTACGGCCCGTTGGTGACGGATTTGTAATAATAATCTCAACTATTATTATTTTGGTCTCGAAACGTTATACTTGAATAGTATGTTTCAATGTGTTTTAGAATTCGTATCACACGAGTATTTGAAATTGTGCAAGTTCAACACTTGGTGATAAATATGCCTACGGAATCTAAGTACGGGGGTCCGGGGGCAGCGCCCCTGGCGGGGTCCAAGGGGCTGGCCCCTGGCTGGGGTCGAGATGCCAGGTCAGCTCGAAAAATTTTTATTTCCACTATATTGCTTTGGTGAAAAACGCATCTGGGATCTGAATTTGGGTAAAATCGAGTGATAAATTTCGAGTCTCGACACTTAGTAAAAATCTATGTTTTTGAGGTTCTGGTCTGTGCGACGTTGGGTGCGACGTCGCAGATCCTGGCTGCGACGTTGAGCATGGCGTCGCTATGTGCGACTTTCGCAATTTAATGCGACGTTGTACGTGGCGTCGCTATATGCGACGTTGTTGATTTCCACGACGTAAGGGTTTGCGTCGCTAAGTGCGACGTGGTGAGGTATTAGCGACGTTAAGGCTGATGTCGCTATATGCGACGTCGTAATTTAATGCGACTTTGTGACTGACGTCGCACCATGCAACGTCACGAGGGGTTTTGCGACGTTGAAGCTGACGTCGCATAAATCTGGGTCCAAAAGCGACGTTACGGTCTGATGGCCGGAAAATGTGTCGAAAACGAGTTTTTCGGTTTCCGTTCGGTCCAAATCTTTTACCCAACCCATATTTGGACATTATAAGTTGATACAAACCGCAAACAAGTAAAAACACTTAAAAACGAGAGGTTTCGGGATTTGTCGGAAACTTACAAAGTGTCGGATGAAAAATCCGAAAAGATAGGATGATAGATCGTGATGTCGTGGTCGTTTTTCTCCAAAGGGCCAAGGTGATCCGAGTGCGTTTGGTGATGTTATTTTGGAGATTTGTGAGGTGGTGGTGGGTTTGTGATTTGAGAGAAAAAGGGAGGGAGAGAGAGAAAGAAAGATGAGAAATGAGAGAAAAGAGAAAGGGAGGTGGAGGTTGTAAGTGGAAGTCCCACTTTTCAGCCTCCGTCTCTGTGCTCCGTGCGGTGTTCGTTTTCCCCGACCGTTTAAACGTTAAATGTTTATTTACATATTTACTTATAAGTTTTAAAAATACGAATTATTACACGATATTTTTATTGAAGTATTCCACCGATTACTTATTAAACGCGTTATAAATTAAAATGTTAATTTGTTTCGTTTGTTTGCTCGTTTTACATTTTTACTTCGCGTGATTCTTGTTTGTACGATACGGACTATAATTAGAATATCATCAAAATAATATATTTTTTTGTATAATAGTGTTATTAAATAATGTCACGTTATTTAATAAAATTGGTCACCAACGTCCGTATTTAATTGAACCGAATTACATTTGATTTAAATTGCGTACGATTTAATCAAATCGCATTTTCGCATATATTCAACAATATATATTTCGATACATCAATTAGCCTAACACAGAACTAATTACATGTATTAATAGAGAATTAGGCACTAATTACTAGTCCTAATTTGGCGGGTGTTACATTTACGGTGTCGAATTTCATAGCTCAGGGGTGTATTTCAGTGTAAATCTGGAGCGAGGGTGTTAAGTGTAAAATTGTAAACTTGTGAGCCTATAAATAGTGGCATCAACCTCCTCATTTCACACCATTCACAACACAATTCATTCTTACTCTTTCACACACACTTTTCTTGTAATTTTATTTCTTAGTTAGTTTCTCTCTCTAGTTTCTCTCTCTAGCACTACTCTTAGGAGTTAGAGGAGAAATTAGAGGGTAGCTAGTAGATTAGAGGAGAGATAATCTTTGTAATAAAGGAGTATTGCTGTTCAAGCTGGTATTCAATGATTGCAATTATTTTCTCTCTGTTACGCTGCTCTATTATCCGGTGATATCTATTCCTTCATACTGTTATTATGTCTGAATTATCCATGCGTAATATTATGGTATGTGCTTTATTTGTTGCCATGTTTATTGAGTAGTGTAATATTGTGATTGTTGGAATGTAGATATTTAGGAGTAGGGATGATGTTAAATTAATCTTTAATTAAATATGTGATTGGAAATTGTTATGTTATGTAACGGGTTAAACTTTTCAAGCGATAGATCTAAACCACCATATACACCCTTTCCAAGCTTTCACGTGGCTATTACTTTAGTATTAGGACCTGATCAACCCTAGTATCGGTAGATAGTTATCTGTGTTATTGTTGAAGCTGTGGACATGCTGTAAAACGGCCCAGTACTTAGTATAGCGCTGGAAACACCTCTGGTGGAGTACAAATGCGTGGAAGCTACGGACCGGTCGTAAGCATATGACACCGTAGATACCTGGAAGTCACCCTTCCTGAGCATGGTCTAGGTATATACAAAGTTGTGGAACTACTGAAAAACGTAGTATACACCGTGAAACAAACCTAGGGATGAACGTTTGATCGCAAAGGAGGGTCTACACCTTGACGAAAGTACTTGTGCTCCTCAACTAAGTTTAAGGGATCTGGAAAAGAAAGCAAACATTCAGCTGTAGTGTACAATGCTTAAACCCCCTTATCCAACATAACCGACAGTTTAACATACAATAGCAAGCAATTAGTACAAACCTTAATAAAATCAATTAGAACTAGGTGTTAAGAACAGTCAGAAATTAAATATCGGTATGTTACCTTATTCATGCACCCAGGGTTAATCCCAAGAAGGGTCACTTGTCCTCATCGGACAGTGTTGGGGGTTGAGCAGCCTGATCTGATCAGAATCATGATAGCCTAGTACTCAGTGACATACGACTTAGGGTTTCCGCTTTAAACCGTAGGGTGCTAGTGTTTACACCAAACCTCTGTTGATTTAATTAAGGCAAGTCTCCAATCATCGTTTATAATGAACATCATCCCGAAACCTGAACATTGAAACTTCAGCAATCACAACTCTATCTATATGCTTACCCTATCCGTAGTGTAGTATTTACTTTCCTGCATCTTAGTTAAATTAGAAAATACCAAAAACAAACCCTACCTGCTCTATTAAACCCATCCTATTAGCTACTATACTCTGAGGTATTTAATTCATTTCGATTCGCTTCGATTTTAAGAACGACGCCTGAGTCAGACTTACCACTTACTACCCTAATACCCTTAGAGAAGTAGGTAGTAATAAAACTTAGGCTTCCCAGCAAAATATAAATTTAAAACCCTCAGATCACCCGCCTCGAGCGTGAGGTCCGACGATGACAGGAAGCCATTCCTGAACCGGGGTGCGATCAAGTGGTATGTGATGGGATGGATGTATGTGGTGGTGCTATGGCTGGTGATGGTGGACCACATTGGTACATATAAGGCTCAGGGTCAGGAATACCAAGTCTCCTAGAAATCAGTAGCTGGTGGGAACGGCTAACCTGAAGAGCATGTAAAAGATAGTACTGTGTCAGCGAGGTCACTGGATCTGTGTAGTGAACAGTAGCCTAAGTTGGTGGCTCGGCTATCTCAGCTCCTCTATACGGGACACTAGTATGTGCTCGGGCTCTATCAGATGGACCATCCTCAGTATCTGCAACAGGTGAAGATCCTCTAACTCGCTTCCTCGGGAGATGACATCCTGGAATGATCTGCTTGGTGTTCTTCCATAGGCATTGCTTTTGCTTATCTACCTCAACAAGATGGATCAACTTACAGTACTCCAGGTTGAACGGCAGAGAACTAGAACAAACAGTGAACTCCTCAGTGTGAGCATCGGTCAACAATCCCATACCATATAACAATCTGGTGATAATCGACCCCATGAACATATGCCTATCCAAGTCTGTCTCCATCCAAAGTCTCTCAGCGATCAAGAAAGCAACATTTAGATTCTTTCCTCCTATGATTGCTTCTATGAACTTCAACTCCTCTGCACTCACAGCCCTAGGGGTGAGCATTCGTACCCGAATCCCGATCCCGTACCGGTACCGTCCCGGTACCGTACCGAACCGGTACCGTACCGCTTTAAACGGTCCGGTATTCGGTACTCACTTTAGGGGAAAAAAATAACCGGTACCAACCGGTTCGGTACCGGTATTATACCACTTTTCCCGCTTTGGTACCATATCCGAAATATACATATTTTTCTTTGTTATAGTTCCATAGGTTCTTTTGATATCTTAAAGATATTTATTTGAAACCTCATTTCTATGATCATATGATATGTCTATGAATATAACAATGATTTTTTTTGGGTAATTAAGAAATATAAAATAGAGTTAGACTCACGGTACAATAACGTCGTTGTATATATTTGTTTTTCTTCGTCAATATCCATCTATGTCACTTTATGATGTTTTTATTAATTTGAGATTCATTAATATTTATCTTCTTTGAATTTTATCGAATACAAAATACGAAGATAGGTTTACTTATTATATATTCTACTATTTTTTGGTACCAAAGCGGTATAGTACCACTTTTACCCGTACCGGTACCGGAACCGTACCGGTACCGTACCGCTTTAAACGGTCCGGTATTCGGTACTCACTTTAGCGCCAAAAAAATAACCGGTACCAACCGGTTCGGTACGGTTTGGTACCGGTTCCGTACCACGCTCACCCCTGCACAGCCCCACCTTCCTTCTTCCCAAATATAGAACATGCTAGCAACTTGTGAAGGACGTGATGAACCTGCTTGATAAAAGTGGATGACTTAACACAGCTCCTGAAGTTTGATCCTGCTAAATCCATCCATATATCCTTATGGTTCCTGTTTGGTAGGCTGGAGATGTCTTTAACACTGTTTATGAACCATGCAAAGTTGACCTGAGACTCTGTATATAGACCAAGATACACTCCCAAGTCGGCAACTGAAATATGATGAATCTGTTCCTGAAACCTAAATGAAATCTTTCTTTTATCGGAGATGCTCATCTTTGGGTTCAATTGGTATGTCATCATGAACTCGGTTACTACTTCTCGGTATGCATCCTCATCTATATCAAAAAGACGGAGAAGGGCATTGTTCATTTGACCCTCGGTCTCATACATTAGCAAATTCTTCAACTCATCCCTGATTCCCAGCTTTATCATATCTTCCCAAACCACAAAACGATTAGTGCCTAACGGTCGCTGCAAACACTGGCGAATGAGAGACCTACTTTTCAAAGACTTGGCCAAGTAGCTGAGTGAAGGCGGGCAATTATCCATCTGTGACAAAAGACAAGAAAAGATTAAACTATAATAGTGGTGCATTAATGGATATGCTAAAGTACTTCCAAATTTTTAGAAAAAATTGGAAATGTAGGCTTTAGAAATGGGCATATCCAGAAATTTTATATCACTAAACCTAACCGCAACCAATCACAAATCCACAATTCTTATCAACTTATGTCTAAACAAGGGAAAGTGGACTAAGCTTCATGTTTCTAGCATAATTAAAGTGAGCATTTTAATACCCAATTTAAATATTCCAAGCACTAAAAACTTAAATACTTTGCGTTTGTGGTTAACTAATTCAAATGAGCCCAATACTTTGAATAAATCCAAGGTCATATAATTACCTCAAGTAAATCAATTAATCACAAAAATGACATATTACCAAGTTAATATGCAATCCAACTCTCCGCAATT
Source organism: Helichrysum umbraculigerum (assembly GCA_949592205.1). Taxonomy (NCBI): domain Eukaryota; kingdom Viridiplantae; phylum Streptophyta; class Magnoliopsida; order Asterales; family Asteraceae; genus Helichrysum; species Helichrysum umbraculigerum. The sequence continues at coordinate 1,420,476 of CATIUR010000001.1, forward strand.
TCCAAAAGACATAGAGATAAATACATGGTTCCAAGCGAAGAATGGAAGTAAATTTAATTGACATAATGGTAATTAGAAGAATGGCGTTCTTGTTGGTTCCATTTCAAAGTGTCATACACTTTATTAATTAAAGTGCCGAATCTTAGAAATGATTAAATGAACCAAAACTTGTTTTGGTAATCTTGCAAGCTTTTTAAATTTAGAAAAGTCATAAACATGGCTTTTAGTAAAAAGTTTTATATAGAAAATGATGTTTATGAAGGTTTGACCAAAATTTGCTTACTTTAAATACCAAAAACTAGCTAAACAATCTTCTAATCGCAAGTGATTAATCAAAGCATGCTAACTTATTATATATAAGCACAATTCAATCAATAGAAGTCAACATAGGCAATTAATCAACCAAAAAGTCAAATAAGTCAAAGTTCATCAAAAAAGTCAACACTTTAATATTCAAACTTGCAATTCAACCAACAAATCACTAGATTATGTTTGTAATCATGTTAAGCATCAAGATAAGCATGGAATAACACTAAAGATTTCGACTTTTAACCATGAAATCTATAAAAACAAGTTACAAGCCCTAGTTTTTAAAGTTTCATGAAAATCACTAAATTAGGTCAAGAATTACCTTAAACTTGATGTTTTGATGTTGTGGATGCAAGAAAGATCATAAAATGATGAATTTTAAGCCTGGAATCATACAAAATGGTTGAGAAATGGAGATTTGGGGATGGTGATGGTAGGCCGACGGTGGGGAGTGAGAAAGGGGGAAGAAGATGAAGTTTTTTTGTGTTTTGTCCTTTTGTGTGGCTAGTGGTCCCTTTTATACCCTTTCAAACGCGCGCGATTAAAATTTGCGAAAGATACGAAACATACAAGTTATATTTTAGAAATTTTAAATTTTTAATAAAGTAATTTAAAAAAAAGTATGTTCGAATTTTTCTGAATTGTTACGCGCAGTCTGAAACTGTATCGCGAACTGTACGCGAAATTGCGTAAGCTTTTATTTAAAATAAAACGATGTTTTTGTGTTCTTTAAAATAAGACAAATTCAAAATTAATTTTTCTAAATTTAAAAATAAACTTTTTCTAACTTTCTGAAAATGTCTGAAATTCGTTACTGAGTTGCGCGAATTTGAATTTTAAAAGAACGTTTTCTTGTATTTTAATGATAAAGCTTTTTAAACATAATAAATTACCTCTAATATTACTTAAAATAAAACTAAATTAACCGAAGTTTGGGTTGCCTCCCAAAAAGCGCTTGGTTAAAGTCGGTAGCTCGACTTTTGGACAAATTTATTGAACATTGCCCAAGAGCAATTGTTTGAGTGAATTTGGTGCTCTTGGTTGAGGGAAAGTGTAGAGAGGAATAAAATCACAAGTGAGAATCTTAATGACAGAATCAACTAGGTCTGCGGGATGTAACGAGAATCGTTCATGTTCAGTGAGAAACATACGTTCATTTTTGCCTAAATCTAGAAGATTGTCAATAAACTTGTTAAATTCCTTTCTAACTTTCTCCGGGTTTGAAATTCCGTTTCGTGATCCGTTATCTATATGGTTGAGGTCATGAAGAAGCATTCCTAGGGTTTGTTGAAATTTCCATTCTTCTCTTAAATCAGGATCTCCGGTGGTAGTGTGAACTGACTCCGTGATTTCCTCGATTAAAGATGTTTGTGAAACAGTGAAAGGAAATTTTGACTGAGCGAATAATAAAGTGAGTGAGATGTTAATATTCTTTCTTCCAGCAAAGAAAGTCAGATGTTTTGAGGTGTCTAGCAAATGCCCGACATACATCCAATCTCCTATCAGGATCAAAAGAGTTACCCACGTAGCGGATATTTTCTTCAGGTTTGATTGGTAAAATCCTATCAACAACACGATAGATGGTGTACTCAGGTTCTGGTACGAGATTCAAAAAGATAGGTGATTTCGGAGGGTACTCATAAACTTCTTCATCCCATAGTGGAAGACGTTTCTCAATAGGTGGGAAACGAAAGGGTTGAAGATGTTCAGAGCTACTCTCAACAAAATCAGATGAAGTAGGGAATTGCGAGATATTTTCTAAGAAGTATGAAATCTCAGGTGCAGGTATAACATGATAGCTTGGAATGCTAGAGACAGAAGTTGAAATCTTCTGGTGAGATTCAGTAGTTCCTAAGTCAAGATCTAAGAATTGCCCTAAGGTTCTAGATTCGTCATCAGAGTCGGTGAAGATTTCTTCGGAAGCGGATAAGGATGAAGAGTGGAAGTCGGATCCCAACTCTTGTGAAAGGCAGTCGAAGAACTCGGCGTCATCCATGGTCATCATCTCTTCAGGTGTCATATGTGGCAATGGAGAAATGGGAGACGGTGGCAAATCGTAGAATGATATTTTTATGTTTTTCATTTTTTTATTAACTAAGGTGATCTATCAAAATTATCCTAAAATAAGCAAATAACTTCCAAACAAGTCTGGGAAGACCTAATTGGAAAGGATCTCCTAAAAGCTATTTTATCTAAGGCGGCTTCAAATCGTAACGCTCTACGATCCCCGGCAGCGGCGCCAAAAGCTTGTCGCGTTCCTAGCGGTCGGTCGGATTTTTAGTCCGGTCGTTGTTTCGACATAACCAGGACTCGTGGCAGAGTGAGCTTTAAATTTATAAGAGCTGGGGCTCAAACTATATGTACTACCTACCTTGGAAGCAAGCAGTAAGTATAACTCGAGGTCGTTCTTAAATCGGAGCGAATTGAAACGAAGCGGATTCACCAAATATTATTTTCACTAATAGGATGAGGGTAGGTAGATTGAATTTTGATAGGTTTTTGTTTTATAATCATCCTAAATGCAGAAAAGTAAATAACAGGAAATAAAGCTAGGATTTAAGCAGACATGTAGAGATGTGATTGCTGAAACTTCGATAATTAGGGTTTCGGGATGATGTTCATTACAGATTAGATTAGAGACTTGCCAGATAAAGGACAGACAAATTTTCGGTGTAAACACTAGGACCCTACGTCTCAGGATTAAAATCCTAAAAGCATATGTCACTGGAATCCTAGGCTATCATGATTCTGATCAGATCGGGCTGCTTTCAAACCCCCCTGAACTAGTCTTGGGTAAGACCTCAGTAACCCTAAAGTATCTAGGGATCAGGCAAGAGGCAACAGCCCGCAATTGTATTCACTTACCTTTCTTAACACCTAATCATCTATTTGGTTTCATCATGGTAGATACTGATTGTATCCTATGTGTGTTAAACTATCGGTCTTAGTAGAGTTAAGCAGTATGGTGGAGTATTAGACTCTCTTGACAAAACTCTGTATTAATTCTATTTAAGTGTTTATTCTACCGTCATAATTATAGACCCTCCTTTACATTCAGGCGTTCATCCCTAGGAATAATCACGGTGTACAGGGCGAATTTGGCATTTCCACAGTGTTCCTGAATCAAGGCATACTCACGATGTACAGTGCATTGGCATATCCACAGTGTTCCCGACTCAAGGCATAGTCACGGTGTACAGTACATTAAGTAGTTCCACAGCTTGTATTTAAACCTTGGTGTACTAACGGTGTACGGTGCATCGAGCAGTTCCACAGCTTGTATTTAAACCTTGGTGTACTAATGGTGTACAGGGCAATGAAGCATTTCCACAGTTTTGATTCCTAGACCCGAGTTCTAGAAGGGTCACTTCTAGGTATTCCACGATGAAACAGTCCCACGGCATTTCCTTAGCTTCCACGTATTTGTACTCCACCAGTGGTGTTTCCAACGCTATACGAAGTACTGTGCCGTTTTATGGAAAGTTCATAGCTTCATACTGTAACTGGTGATGACTGTATCTACTTAGTATTAGGGTTGATCAGATCCTATCCTAAGGGCAACAGTCACGTGAAAGTCTGGAAAGGGTGTCGAGAAACTAGATATATAATCAGGATAAGTTTAACCTAAACACACAGCATAACAATCTCCAATCATGTAAATAAGATATTAATATAACATCACCCCTATTCCTAATATCTACATTTCAACAATCACAATATTAAACTACTCTATAATCATGGCAATAAACAAAGTACAAACTGAAATAACATAAAGTGCAAGTATTATAACAGTAAGTAAAAGTTTATATATCACCGGGAATACAGCAGTGTAATACTGAGGATTACAAATAGTCTGACTTGAAAAACTCGTTACAACAAGATTACTAAGTTAAACCTTCCTCTAGACTCGAACCGTAAGCTCAACCCTAACCTTTCTCCTCTAGAACTCTAGAGAGAGAAAGTAGAGAGAGAGAGAAAATGAGAAATATGTGAAAGTGAGGAAATGAGTGGAATGAAGAACGGTGTATGAAAATGGAGAGGTGATGACCCCTATTTATAGGCAAAGCTCAAAATCACACGTACAACTCGCGAAACAGGACGTACAAGCAAACGAAGCAGCATACGGGGTACAGGGGACCGTATACGGCCTTGGTGGGGCCGTATACGGTGTGTTAGAGGTCGTATACGGTCTTGGTTAGGACGTATACGGTTGCCAAGGCCGTATACGGTGTCCGTCTGATTTCGTTTGTTGCTTAAAACGCGCGTATCTCCTTCGTTATGCGTCCGTTTGACTTGATTCTTTCGCCCATGGTTTCGTAATTCCGTTACACTTCTAATGATTCCAACTTCATGGTAATTGGATGTATATGGCTCAGGCGTAGCCAGAATGACTTTATAGGTGTCTGAAATCGTTGTGTCTTCTCCGTTCTTTACCCTTTTGGCATTATTCTTGATTATTCGGTTTCGTTTTTACCTGTATTATCATATGATGAGGTTAGAATATGTGCCTCATAAGATATATGAGTCCGGAGGAATCTGTGCACGTATATTTGTCCTGATTTACTCGTTATTTGGACATTTTTGGTAATTTTTGCAGCAACGCCTATATTTGGACCACTTTAGTGATTTTTAGTAAATAATGATCATTTCGGAATATTTTCACTAAAGATGTACCCAAAAAGTGTGGAATATTGCCCTTAAAAACATGACTTTTTGAGTCACATCAGCTGTTCAACTCCTCTGAGTCTTAATACCTCATCCTTTAACCGCAATAGATAATCCTCATTCTCAGTACCCTCCTGATTTACATGTGAAGTACCAGCCTGCCCATGAATATCATTATGAGTTTCTGGAGGTGGAACCTCATTTCTAGAAACATTTATGGGAGTGTTGATCGGGTTCTCGTTATCTGCCATTTGTGTTACAAAACAACATCTCACAACTTGTTAATTGTTAGTACCTATCATACTAATCAATTCTACTATAACAATCTAATCCCACACACTGGAATGTTTGACCAACACAAAATAGATTTGGGATTGAACATTTACCAATGTCCAATTCACCAAAACCTATGCTCTGATACCAATTTATAACATCCTACTTTTCACAACCATATATTGTATAAGTATACTTAGGAAGCGAGTCCCAAACATATTTACCGTATTTACATATACAAAAATATGACAAGTTTCACACATCACACTTATATAAATATTACAAAATCATATACTTAAGTTCGGGTGTTATTTTAACTATCAAAACAAGACTTTAATTTTTCAAAAGATCAGAGTAGGAGCGATCATAGTCAAACATTCCATCCAATAATCTCTACCCCTATCCAAAAGTCCATACCTAATCTGCAAAATGTTAAACATTGAGGGATTAGCTCACAGCTAAGTGAATGGAACTGTATCCGACAGTTCAATCCAGAAATAGCAAATCTTACAACACATAAACAATAACCACACAACATCTAAGAGGACCGGCGGTTCTTCGTATGCCATCACAAGAACATCTTAACCACTGGTATACCATCACAGTGATTTACCGATAGTTTGAAGCTATCTTCACTGACTAGGGTTCATCCATCAACGATATGTATCGGAAACCCCGCCAGCCAAACAATAGCAACAAACCCAACCCATGTTGACCTCTCATTAATCCACATATGCCCATCGGCCAAGAATCACATATTGCACAATAGCCATGCCAATACAGAATATAAACAACCAATCATCATGCCATCATGGAATATAAACAATCTAACAACAATAATAATATCCCAATAACTAATCAATCAATAATCCAAACCATTATGTATACCCGTTGTAACCAAACTTGTAACACCCCCAAATTCGTCGGTTTTGTTTAGCGGAAGCATTGGTTTAAGTTGGGGGATGCCACATTTACACTGTACATGCATACGTATCAGAGCATATGATTACAACAGAACATAATATTAAGATGCCAAAAGTATTCGTTACAAAGTTTACGATTCATCGAATCGTACAAATGTAAAAGTATTTAAATTACAAAAGTAGATTTCGTAAATATGACTAAAACAGTTTTAGTTATACAAAAGAAATCCCTAAGTTTCAAAATGGCATCCTAAATGCATCGCGGGTCGTCTAGAATCCAGATGTGCAGGCGGTTCTTACGTGCGCAGCTAATTCCCTGGAAAACATAGTAAAAGTCAACAACGAGGTTGAGTGAATTCACAGGTTTTATGTTTGTAATAGTTGATCGTTAAACCAGATACGTTTCAAAAGTAGTTGTTCGTAGGAAAGTTCGTATCCTAGTTCCAAGTATGTTTTGTGGGGATGTTGCCCAGGGTTCAGTACTAGTTATAGTAGGAATGCTAGTATCCTAATAGTTGTCTTTCGTAGGAATGTCAGTATCCTAATAGTTGATGTTTCGTAGGAATGTCAGTATCCTATAGTTGTCTCGTGGGAAAGTCAGTATCCCTTATCCAAGTCAGTAGGATCCAAGTACCCAAGTTAGAAGGGTAAAACCATAATCGTAGGGAAAGTCAGTATCCCTGATCCAAGTCCGTAGGATCGAGTACCCAAGTCAGAAGGGTAAAACCAGTGTAGTATGGAAAGTCAGTATCCCTAATCCAAGTCAGTAGGATCCAGTCCATGTCAGTAGGACCCATTAGTTGCTCAATTAGTTTAAATACGTTGTTGGTCGTTCTCCAGCGTTCACATAAAAGTACCGTTCGTTCTCCGGTTTACCAAACAAAGTTTATCACGTTTATAGTATGAAAATGTTGTTTCATAAATACCAGTTTTGTGTAAGGTTTCAACAGTTCAAAGTACTCAAATCGTTCGATTAAAACAAGTATACGTTCGTGCTTGTAAAAGCGTTTGACTATGTTTTTCACCCCTGTTCAAAGCAGTTAAAACAGTAAAAGTAGGGGCTGTGAACTCACCTGTTGAGTTAAGTATGTTCGAGTGCTAGCAAAGCCTAAAGCCCATGTATAGTCCTGAATCTCCTAACGCCCTAAACGTATGAGATTTAATAAGTATGTGGACGTCTAAACTAATCATCCATGCTAGTGTTCGTACAACCAAGTTACGTCCAAAGTGTTTGTTAAACGTTTAAGTTTGTATTTCGTTGTTGTGAAAATGTATACGACTCTTTGGTGACGTTTTGAAATCATATCTTCAGAAGCATAATTCTGTTTGTTTCGTTGTATTTTTATAAAGTATGAAATTGTGTACGGGGGTCCGGGGGCAGCGCCCCTGGTAGCGGGGTCCAAGGGGTGGCAACCCCTGGTGGGGTCCAAGGGGCAGAGCCCCTGGTTGGGGTCGAGCTGCCAAGTCAGCTTGGAAAATTTTTATTTCTACTATGTTTCTGTAGTGAAAACGCATTTCAGATTTCATTTCGGAGTAAAAACATGTGGTAAAATCTTAGTTTCAACACTTAGTAAAATTTGTGTTTTTCTGGATTCTGTTTCATGCGACATTAGGGTTTGTGTCGCAGTGCAACTGTACTGCGACATTAGGGTCTACGTCGCTATATGCGACATTAGGATCTAGTGCGACGTAAGGGTCGACGTCGCTATGTGCGACTTCGCAATTTAATGCGACGTTAAGGGTGATGTCGCAGTATGCGACGTTGCGAAGTGTTCTGCGACATTGTGACTGATGTCGCAATTGGCTCAAGCCAAATGCGACATCGGGGTCTGATCGGACTCCGGTGGCCGGAAACATGGCCGGACGACTTCGTTTTGGCCCGAAACTTTTACCCAACCCTTATTTGGACATTTCTTAGTTATATAAACACCAAACATGCATAAAAGACCAAAATATAAGTAGTTTTGAAAAAATATCGGAAACTTACGCGTGGCGGTTTTAAAATCCGAAAAGGTAGAAGTGTAGATCGTGATCCCGTGATCGTTTTTCTCTAAATGGGCTAGATGATTCGGTGAGTTTTTGTTGTAGTTTTTGTTGATTTTGTGGAGTTTTAGAGTGAGAAAGAGATGAGAGAAAAGGAGGTGAAGAGAGAGAGATGAAAGAGTGAAATGAAAGAAAAAGGAGGTGGGGAGGGAGTTTTGTCTTCATTTTTCGTCTCCTGTGTTTGCGTTCCGTGTTTGTTTACCCGATCGTTAAATGTTAAGATGTTTTAAATAATTAAATACATATTCTCTTATATTTTTCGTCAAAATATTTTATGGAAATAATTTAGTTAAGTTTATAAAATTTTAACTTTGTTTCGTTTCAGTTCGCGAAATAAGCGTTTATACGTTATAAAATACTTTGTAAATATTATCAACATAATATTTAAAAATCGTTAATGTTATTTAATAATTTCGTTTTATTAAATAATTTTTGTTCACCAACAGTCGTATATTTTTGTCGCGTTTGTTCCAATTGTTTCGTATGTAATTACAACTAATTACAATATGTAATATTACGCGTATTTACTAGTTGGGCTTTGCTAGACTTACCTCTAAAATATGTTGTGAATTCACTCAAAGTAGGGAATTAGCCTAAAAATGCGTGCAATTAACGTTTATAATCATGTCGAAATTGCGGGGTGTCACAAAACTTGTTACAACTGGGTTGAACCGAAGAATACAGTTACCACTCACCTGATATTCCCAGTCTCTTAACTCAGTAGTCTAATTTCACTGAGTCTTCGGATTATCTGAGAACACAACAAAGTAACGAGTTAGTAATTCAATTATACTATACAACTCGTCTCAAAACATATCACTTAATTATAAGGATCATAATTATCCAACACTCATTATGTAGTATAACATTATATACCATTCAATGAATTCATTAAACATATATATAGAAAGTATAGCATAATATCAAAACTAACTTATTCCCATTTTTAACCCATACCCGATCGGCTAGAAACACATACTCGAACGGTTATAAGACTAATTTTTAGATTTTGCTTCAACTCAACATGTTGTTATCATTTTGTTCTATTTCAGATGTTCGGCTAAAAGTAGATGATCGGCTATAAAGCAGATGATCGGCTAAAAAGTAGTCGATCGACTATCATACCCAAACTCAGACTACCTGCATCTTCCTGCAATTTCCCAGCTACGAACTTAAACCCCAAAAACATATATCCCAACTGCTATAATCGATTATATACAGCAAATAACAATCTCTAATAATAACTAACATCATATATCATCTTTTTCAAGTACCAATTTCAATTATACTTTACTAACCCTAATGATTCAAGGTAAATTCATATATAGTTTAACAAGAATACTTACACTTAGATGATGAACAAGATGAGGATGATGATGAAATATGATGAATCACAAGAACAAGTTTCTTTTGATTTCTTACTAGTGTTTTGTTGATACATCAGGAAGGGAACTAAAGTGTCTGTGAAGGTTAAAGAAATTAAGTCGGCTTCTCTCTTGACCGACTTCAAATATTAGTTTATATTAGTCCCCTTCTAAACCTATTGTCTGGAACTCGAAAACCATTCGCGAGTCCAAACCTTTTATTTTACCGATAACTCTATTAATTTAAAACAAATACTATTTTATTAGTCACAATAAATCATGTGACTCTTTTCCCTATTTATCTTCAATAAACCCAATAAATTTATTTCTCGATACATTAAATAACCATTTATTTCTAGACCCTAAAACCGGGTGTTACAAAATATATGTCTACTTATAATTGTAACCAATTATGCTTCATTGACGATAATTGTTACAAGCTCTTGTGAACATATTTCCGTATGTTACGTTATATTTATTTTTTTGTTACAATATTTGTTGTTTTCATTTCATATTAGGAAATTTTTAACGTTTATTAATATCCAATGGACATCCATTAACCCGCTTAATCCATCGAATATGGATATGGATGGATGAATTGAAATTAAATGGATATGGATATAGATATGAACGAAAATATTTAAATGAATATGGATGTATATGGCATCATCATATCCATATCCGATCTCATCCTACTTACTTGCCTGCCACTTTACTGCAACAATTGCGGACAAATTAAAAAAGGATGGATGCTGCTAGAGGATTCTTGTTGGTTGGTGTGAAGAACCAGACAAATCCAATTACGCTAAATCCAACGGTTTCGATTCATTGGAACCTTCAAGACTAAAATGGGGCCGATTATATAGGAATGATAAAAATCAAGTACGTACGGAGTATATATAACATCGACTCGACTAATGTGACAACCTAACTAAACATAAACGACGATCGTTTTGTTACATAAACATAAAACCCCCCCTTTCAACTATCAAGTATCAATAGTCAACATCATCAATCGTCGTCGTCGTCGTCGTCGTCCTACTACGTCACTCCAATTTGTTTCTGTGCTTACGCCTCCAATCTTCTTCCATCACAAAACCCTAGCCTCCGGTAATCACTTCTTTATTTCCTTCATCATCATCATCATACCTATATTATATAAGAAGATTAGCGGTTGCTTTTGCTTATAAATAGATAGATTCTTTATTATGTAATACTACGTATAATGTAGTTTTGAGTGTTCTGTTTTAACTTGGCTTGCTTATACAGTAGGATTAGTTTGTTATGTGAGATTTGTGACTCTGACTTTACATTTCAGCATTTGGTTTCTACTTTATTATTTTCCCTTTTAATTCAATAATAATGGCTTCTTATGGGTTCCCTTTATCTTATATTAATTCCATTCCTTTCTTTCTCATGTTAATAATAATTGTTATATAGACTTGTACTTTATTAATATGAGTCTGCCTATAATCACAAGGCTGAAATTTCAAATTTGTGGGTGGGTTTTTACACTCATTTCTCTATATACTAATACTATACTATACTATACTATACTAGTGTTGATTGAATTGATGAATGATGATGGTGTTTGTGGAACAGATGGCTTTTACTTTTGCTGGTGTCATGTCACTTGGATCATTGGCTTCTTCCACTAACAGTAACAGGAGGAGGGTCATGGATAACAATTTATCCTCTTTTGCTTCAATATCTTCTACTACCTCTTTGGGTAGGAGACACACTGTTTCTCTCAGACCACCTCCCCAAACTGCCCATATTAAAGCTGCAGCTAAGGATTTGTACTTCAACAAGGACGGCTCAGCCATAAAGAAGCTGCAGGTGACTCCATCACATTACATGCCTTAATGGTTCCTAGATTGTCATCAACAAGTTGACTGTCTTTCTTTGTTGTTAAAATGGGGATTATATTGTTTTGGCAGGTTGGTGTAAACAAACTTGCAGATCTAGTTGGGGTTACTCTTGGCCCTAAGGGTAGAAATGTAGTTCTAGAAAGCAAGTATGGTGCTCCCAAAATTGTGAATGACGGGGTTACTGTTGCCAAAGAGGTGATCTTCATAACCTAACTCACATACTTGTTTCTTTAGTTCAAAGATTATATATATGATCTTTCAAATCTGTGATGCCTCTTATTTGTATTGAGATGTTATGGCGTGTTTTGTAGGTTGAACTGGAAGATCCAGTGGAGAACATTGGTGCAAAACTGGTCAGACAAGCAGCTGCCAAGACCAATGACTTGGCTGGAGATGGAACGACTACGTCAGTAGTCCTTGCTCAGGGTCTTATTACAGAAGGTGTTAAGGTCTGTTTGAAATTTCTTATGGGATTGTCTTGTTTTAGTTGGTATGGTAGTGTTCATATCCGTGTATTGCTGTTTCTAAATGAAGATGGTTTTTGTATGTATTAGGTTGTCGCTGCTGGTGCAAACCCTGTCCTTATTACCAGAGGCATTGAGAAGACAACTAAAGCTTTGGTAGCTGAGCTCAAGTCGATCTCAAAAGAGGTAACTCATCGCCTTATGTTTGAAATGATGCGTTGATTAGTTGTATGGTAGTTAAAAGTGGCTGTAACTGTTTTGTAGGTAGAAGATAGTGAACTAGCTGATGTTGCCGCAGTTAGTGCTGGAAACAATTATGAAGTAGGAAACATGATAGCTGAAGCCATGAGTAAGGTGGGACGTAAGGGTGTGGTGACCCTTGAAGAGGGTAAAAGTGCTGAAAACAGTCTTTATGTTGTTGAAGGCATGCAGTTTGACCGTGGTTACATCTCACCTTACTTTGTAACTGATAGCGAGAAAATGGTTGCTGAATATGAGAACTGCAAGGTAGACCATGCTCTTTTTCATCAACCATGGTTCCATCTCACCTTACTTTGTCTGATTGCATTTCATGTGCTTATTTGTGCAGTTACTTTTAGTAGACAAGAAGGTAACAAATGCAAGGGATCTTATTGGTGTGTTGGAAGATGCTATCAAAAATGGCTACCCTATAGTTATAATCGCTGAAGATATTGAACAAGAAGCTTTGGCAACTCTTGTTGTGAACAAACTTAGAGGGGCATTAAAGATAGCTGCACTTAAAGCTCCAGGTTTTGGAGAGCGGAAAAGCCAGTATCTTGATGACATTGCTATCTTGACTGGAGGTTATTTCTAATGATTATTAATCTTCAATTTTTGTGCTTTCTGCACTTCATTTAGTTGCCTTGATATATATCATTGATATGCTCGTTTTACACATATAGGGACTGTTATTAGAGAGGAGGTAGGGCTTACCTTAGACAAGGCTGACAGTTCTGTTTTGGGACATGCTGCCAAGGTGGTGCTCTCCAAGGATTCTACTACAATAGTTGGTGATGGGAGCTCTCAAGCAGCAGTTGAAAAGCGTGTGGCACAAATTAGAAACCTTATCGAGGTGAGAAGACCTCTGGCTATAATCTTCTTTTTCTCTTGCTTTTTCTTTTTATTTTTCCACTTGCTTATCCACTTATAAATTGAATTTCAGTTAATTGTTATTATGTATGGTCCTTTAAACAGGCTGCCGAGCAGGATTATGAGAAGGAAAAGCTTAATGAGAGAATTGCAAAACTCTCGGGTGGTGTTGCTGTCATTCAGGTTGGTACTATTGAAGGTGGTAAAATTGGGGAGGGATTTAGCAATATAGTTTTTATGTTGCTTATTGTGTTTTGAATTGTAAATGGTAGGTTGGAGCACAGACGGAAACGGAGCTGAAGGAGAAAAAGCTTAGAGTAGAAGATGCTCTTAATGCAACAAAGGTGAGTTTTCATATAGTTATACTATTTGCTTAACTGGTTCTTCCGAAAACATCCATGTCGTAGTAAGCTAAATACATAACAAAATGTTATTGTTTCATAGGCTGCTGTTGAGGAAGGTATTGTTGTTGGTGGTGGATGTACTCTGTTAAGGCTTGCCTCCAAAGTGGATGCTATCAAGGAGACCCTTGATAATGATGAGGAAAAGGTATGTTCTTTGCTACTTCTGTTGTGGGTTTCATGCCAAGTTTATTGTCATTTTGGTAATATATATCACATTGGTGGGGAACGGTTATTTATAAAATTGCAGGTTGGAGCCGATATTGTCAAGAGAGCTTTGAGTTATCCCCTTAAATTGATTGCAAAGAATGCCGGTGTTAATGGAAGTGTTGTTAGTGAAAAGGTATGAAATTATTGTGATCTGTTTTACTCACTGCCAGTGCAACTTTGCTACTTATAATACATTACCTACCACGACATCAGTTTGTCACCCTTGGATCATATGTTTTGACTATTTCTATCTCTCCAGGTTTTGGCTAATGACAATGCCAGATTTGGATATAATGCTGCAACTGATAAATATGAAGATTTAATGTCAGCTGGAATCATTGATCCAACAAAGGTGAGTTACTGCACCTCAACAAATTGGGAATGAATTAGTGAAGATTTTCTTATACAGTGTTTCTAATAATTCAGTATATTCATGAAATAAATGACACTTGAGTTCTTCGACTTTCAGGTGGTGAGATGTTGTCTGGAGCATGCTTCATCGGTGGCCAAAACATTTTTGATGTCAGATTGTGTAGTGGTAGAGATCAAGGAACCTGAACCTGTGGCTGCTGGAAACCCCATGGACAATTCTGGTACTTTTAATGATTCCAAGTTCATACACATTAACAATCTGAAATGTTCTTTCTGTTCTTCTCTCCTTAAGTTGCTGAGGCTATTTATGTTGTATGTCCAGGCTATGGATACTAAGGCAGCTGTGGATTACGGATAATAATAAAGAGATTGGATTTTGGATAATTTCATGTAGGTAATCCTGTTTTGGTTATATATCTCCAGGATGCGGCTTGGCATATCATTGCATGTATGATGACTTTTCTATCGAGTATAAAAATGAAAAAGAAAAAAAGAAAGTTCATCAGTCTTAGTTACTCTTCCCTACTTTACCAACTTGTGTTCTCTTGTTATTATTCATGCTTATGTTGTCAACTAATGGATTATTATGTCACCCATGAGTCATGACGCAATTGACAAAAATTTCTTGAGTATAAAAGTTGAAGAAGACGATATTTTATTTTTAGATCATTTTACCTCCTTTTCTTTCTCCCCAAAGGAAAATTCTAGGATTAATAAGGCCTCTAATATCAAAGATAGCCTGCACTTTAGATTTAAACTATAATGTGTATCTTATTCGTTGGGAACTACAATAGATTAGTCCTCCAATCTGCAAATTATTATTTTTTTTTTTCATACGATAAAGTGATTGATAATTGCAAGATACTCTCTTATACAACAATAAGGCTACATTCGATTAATCTCGAAATATATTTTGTGATGACTAAATAACTTGCTATGTATTGCATGATTAGCATTAATTCTTGCACACTCTAGTGATTCTTATGACATGCAAATCCCCTTAAACCCATACATCCAAATCGACTTATTTTGTTAATATACATAGCTTCAATGTATCATCATAGTGGATGACAATGGAGACGAACAGGAAGCCCTTTTGCTGGGGTAGCCATGGGATCGTATATGATATTCTCATCAGGTATTAACAAGTCCCATTTAAAACTGGTGACAATGTAGTGAAGGAACACAAGTACTTCCAAACGTGCAAATTCTTTTCCTATACACATCCTAGGACCCCCTCCGAACGGCACAAATGTGTATGGTATTGGTCCTGCACCTTCATACCTCGATGGATCAAACCGTTTCACATCTTCAAAGTTATCCTCATCCAGATGCGTTGCTGCAGCACTCCAGTATATCTGAAAGATGCAACACAAGTACAATACAAGTTTTAAGCTTAGTGTTAGGGAAGACTTTATGTAAATATCACTGCACCCGTACTGTATGATAGATTTACTTATTATAAGTTTGTTACCTTCCATCCCTTTGGAATTGTATAACCTGCATACTCGAAATCCACTAATGCTTCTCTAAAGGCACCACTGAGGGGTGGATGTAGCCTCATAACTTCGGATACAACGTTCCAAGAGTATCTCATATTCTGTATGTCCTTCCATTTCAGCGACTCCCCTGCTTCTTTCGTGTTACTGATCTCCAAATGCTCTGGAAACATCATCATGTTACGGAAATTTGATCTCGATCTAAATTAGGCATCAAATTAAGCATCTTTACAAAACTGATATACCTTTTAACACTTTGTGATAAATATCAGGGTGTTGGCCGAGTCTCTTAATTAGAAATGTGATTGAAATAGTGGAGGTGTCATGACCTGCAAAAAGTAATACCATGATGTTGTTGACAATCTCCATTTCTGATAATTGCCTGCCACTTTCATCTGAAGATGTTAGCAGATGTGAGAGTAGGTCTTGTGAAGATGATGCTTTTGCTTCTTGCAGTGCCACTCTTCTTGCTTTGATAAGGGCCATTAGCTCAGCCCTAATAGCATCTCCAGCTTTATTTGACCTATAAAATCGTGTTCCTGGGAAGTTCAGAGGTAAATCCAAGAAGCCTTTCGTGTAGATGTGAAACAGGGAACCCAGTTTTGCAATGTGGTTTGGCTCCTCAAGGCTTAGAAATAAACGACACGCGAGCTCAAATGCGTATAACTTAACCGTTGGATAAACCTTCACCTTCTCCATGCCTTAATTTGTTGTTCAACATCGAAAAACAACATTACTTATATGTGCTATATCTATGATTGTGATTGCAATTGGTAAATCCATATGAAACAGACTACTATATTCTTTTTTCATTGGATATTTATCATTGGCTAGTATGTAAGAGTAAATTTTATATATCGAGTGAAAATTACCTCGCCAGTGAATATCGATATGGCGACGGGTGAGGATGTCCATGGTTGTAGCATAGTAATTAGCGAAAGCATCCGGACCTAAATACGACATCATTATTTTCCTCATCCACGTTGCTTCATCACCACGAATTGTAACCACACACCTGCCCGAAAGCTTCCTCACCGGCGACGGCCACCACGCCCCCACCAACTTGTTCTCGTTCCCAAACAAGAATTTATTACCAGCAGGACCACACAGCACTGCCATACGGTCACCAAGCAATGACGTTTTGAACACTAGTGGACTTCCGTGCTTCTTGACCCGTTCCTGAACAAATCTCTCTGGAACTCCACCCGTAGCTGCTCGAGCAAACGGTAAAGTCTCTCCGATAAACGGCCATCCAAAGCTTCCTGGTGGCAGATTTATTTTGCTTCTTCTTTCAGACTTTCGGTAAACAATCCACAATATGATGAACAGGGAAATCGGTGTTAGAACTTGAAGAATCATTTTTAATTTGATTTGTGTGATCCACGGACAACTTGACGTTATCACATATCAAGTTTTAAGAGAGAGACATTTACTTTCACTTGGCTGTCATTATTGCACATCATTATCAACATGCAGTGGCAGATCCTGAAATGTCTTTTACGGGGGTCATGGATTATATTTGATAAACTAGTTTATTGACCCGTGTATACACGGGTTTTACTAAAAAAAAAAATTTAAGTTGTTTAATATTTTTTTTATGTATATTAAGTATGTGAATAAGTCAAAATTAAGTTTGGTGTATTATTACAGGGAGTTAATAAATATAACAAATAACATGACTCATACACTACAATTATGTTGTTTCAACATGTAGTGTGTACTTTAACTATTACACAGTTTAACTATTACACAGTTTGACGTGTGAATCATTTTCTTTGTTGTATTTACCATGTCCAATTAACATATTTGGTAGGGTAATTAACACACTAATAATCCAGCCATTTATAGCTAACTTCTAAGAAGCATAGGACAACAGCCAACACCCCCTGTATATCTTCACTGTAACAGTTTCAAACTTTCAATACCCTTACTTTCGGCTTCTGTGAAAATCTGCTTCTGAATAGAAGACTCAGAAAACACTGGGAAAGGTTTCTTTGAGGAAAGTATACAGTAAGCAAAACTGATCAACTCAGCTGCAAAATCAAACTTTGATCAATTACAATTAAACAATAATGCCATGCCTTATACTCTAGAATCTAGATGCATAAACCCTTAAATTATTAGCAACTGAACAATGTTTCTTTAATTACAAATGACATAAAAACATTTTAAAAGAAGTATAGATACACAATTATATATAAGCTATAATATTAAACTAATGAAGCATTAAGCATACAAAGTGGGATGCCAATTGTATATAATCACAAACTCTATGATGTTAATAAATTTCTTTTCCATGCGAATTTTATAAATAGATAAAGCACCGAACAAAAATCCCTAATCTACCCTAACACATCGCGTCTGAACATTTTTATAAAAATTTTAAGCTAAAGTCACTATATTGCCATTACATTATACACTGTTTATTTATAATAATTACTAATCCACTTGTTACCATAAGAGCCAATGGCACTTCAAATGTTCCATATCTAATTGAAAATTCATTACAACACAGTTGGAATAGGCACCACTACAACGGGAAGAGATATGAAAGATGGAGATGAAGATTAACAAATCAGCCATTAATCTCTAATCCAAACCTGCACAATTTTAAAGCCTGAGAAAAAAGAACTACCTAAACAAACTTTTTAGTGCCAGAATCAAAAGACACTTTTTCACTTAGACATTTAATCAAACGCTTGGTGTGCATCATATGGGTGCTCATTAAACAAACATAATCTTCATCTCAACATCTATTCATCTTGAAACATGAATTAGTTGAATGCTTCATGGTTGTTTATGATGCAATAACAAACACGATCAATTGCAACAGGAACAAAAACAGAGAGATTATTAGAGAAATAGATGTTCTCTGAAAGAACTAATAGTATTCTTCAAAAAAAACCACCGTCCATCATTGGATGGATAATTATTTATATAGTCAAATAAAAGGAAAATAGAAACTAGAGAAAAGATCTTGACAATTATAGGCTAGATCATAGAGTCTAATTGGTTCATCACAAAAATAGAAGATATCACTAGAATCAAAAATAAACTTAGCATAGAAATAATTATGGGAGAAATCCCATGCCTTCATTGACACCATACTCCCCTGCTAGAAAAAGATTCGCCCTCGAATCTTGCTCAACATGCTCAAGCTCTTCATTTTCGCTGCTTTCTTCATCAGTAACATAAGGGGACAAATCTGCTACGTTAAAGGTTGCTGAGACATTGTATTCACCTGGCAAATCAATCTTGTATGCATTATCGTTAATCCTTTTAAGAACTCGAAATGGCCCATCGGCACGTGGTTGTAGCTTGCCAAACCTTCCAGCTGGGAATCGTTCCTTTCCGAGTCGAATCCATACCAAATCTCCCTCTTTAAATACAACCTGCTTGCGATGCTTATCCAGCCGATCCTTATACTTCTTATTTTGTTTTTGAATCTGTTCACGGACTTGTTTGTGCAATTGTTGGACCTGTTGAGCATGCTCTTCACCAGCAGAACTGAAATGTTCATGGGTTAGCAGTGGTGTGAGGTCGAGAGGAGTGATGGGATTCATACCATTCACCACTTCAAATGGCGTTTTTCCAGTGGTGCGATTATGTGACCGGTTATATGCAAACTCAGCCTGTGGTAACACCAAGTCCCATTGTCTCGGGTTTTCTCCAACTAAACTTCTCAATAAATTACCCAAACTTCGGTTCACCACTTCAGTTTGTCCGTCGGTCTGAGGATGATGTGACGAACTGAACTGTAGTTGTGTTCCCATCTTGCGCCATAGAGTACGCCAGAAATGACTCACGAACTTCACATCCCGGTCTGAAGTTATCGTTTTAGGTACCCCATGTAATCGAACAATCTCCTGCAAAAATAAACGAGCTACTTGTGATGCATCGAATGTCTTATTACAAGGAATAAAGTGCGCCATCTTTGAGAAGCGATCCACCACCACCATTATTGAATCTTTATTCCTTTGGGTTCGAGGTAGCCCGAGAACAAAATCAAGACTCACATCCACCCACGGGGCAACCGGTACCGGTAATGGTTGGTATAAACCTGCATTTGTACTTCGAGTTTTTGCTACTCGACACACACGGCATTTTTCTACAAATCGTGCAATATCACGTTCCATCCGAGGCCAGTAATAATTTTCACGCAGCCAAGCAACAGTTTTGTCTACCCCAAAGTGTCCTGCTAAACCTCCAGCATGGCCCTCCATTATAATTGATTCCCTTAAAGAGCACTTAGGAATACACAGACGATTATCTTTAAAAATAAAGCCATCATGCATGATAAATCGTTGGTATGGTTGGTCTCGACACTTCTGCCATATTTCTGCAAAATCGGGATCATCACAGTAAAGCTCTTTGAATATTTCGAACCCAACAATCTGGACCTGCATCGTTGAAAGTAGTGCATGTTTTCTACTTAAAGCATCAGCTACCTTATTTAGAGCCCCTGCTTTATGGTGTCAATGAAGGCATGGGATTTCTCCAACAATTCTCGTACCTGACTCTGCAACTCCTCATGTTCTCGAGGGTTCATTCGGTAGGCTGCTTTGTGTGGTATGGTAGCACCTGGCACAAAATCGATACAATGCTGAATGTCTCTCATAGGAGGTAAACCGGGTGGTAAATTCTCAGGAACCACATCAACAAACTCTTCAAGTAACGGTGTAACCTGCGAAGGAACAAGAAATTCATCGTGATTTGATTCAACCACGACTAGGGCAAACACATCAATTGCTCTTGGTAACTCAGCCATGAATTCTGCTCGAGATATAAAATGATTCCTTGTTTCCTTCCTAAGGTCAGTAGGTCCAAGAATGATTGTGACCCCATCTTTTTGAAAGGTGTAGGTATTCTTAAATCCATCATGCTTTGTTTTAAGATCAAACTGCCACGGCCTACCCAGTAAAATATGACATGCATCCATGGGGACTACATCGCACCAAACCTGATCGTTATACTTTTTTCCAACAGAAAATTTCACAAGACACCTTTTTGATACTTTAACTTCATTCCCTTTTTTGAACCATGATAATGTATAAGGTTGTGGATGCTCCTCAGTTTTCAACCCTAACTTACTGACCATTATTGCGGAGACTACGTTCTCACAACTACCCCCATCGATAATGACATTACATATTTTACCTTCACATGTGCAGCGGGTATGAAAAATATTATGTCTTAACCACGATTCATCTTCTTTTACCACTGCACTCATAGTCCTCCTTACCACTAATGCTTCACCAGAATCTGCATATGTGATCTCTTCCGAGTCTGACTTGTTCTTTTCTGACTCGTCACCATAATCGTCAAATACAGGAGCAAGATCATCATCTACAAAAGTAACATATTGCCGATTTGGGCAATCATTTGCAAAATGCCCAAGGCCTTGGCATTTATAACATCGTTTATTCATTGATGCCCGTTCCTGATTAGAAGTAGGATTAGATGCTGATGCTGTCGAACTAGAGTTTCGAGTTGGATTTGAGCTTGGGCCTCCAACTCTCTTTCCCGTGTCAATTTCCGTGAAACTACCTTAATATCGAGAACCACCACTACTGACTTTCTTTTTTTGTTGCGATTCCACTTTTCGAGCCAACCTGCAAACATCATTATAAGACCAATATTGTTGGAGATGAACCACATTAGAAATTTTGGGGTTTAACGCTGCTAAATAACGTGCAACCGTCTCTTCATCCTCCTCAACAACATCACAACGTAACCTTAATCGATCAAACTCACTAGTAAAATCTTCAACTGACATACCCCCCTGTTTAAAATTATGGTACTCGATAAAAGCTTCTTGTCGATATTGTACGGGCAGAAATTTGGCTTGTAACTTCTTTTTCATCTTATTCCAATTCACAATCTTGGACTTTCCTTCCCTAATACGCTGTTTAATGACATGTTCCCACCAAATAGAAGCATTCTTTTTTAACTTGATTGCTACTAATTTAACTTTTTGTTCATCACTCAGATTTTTAATATCGAACACTCGTTCAACAGTATATAACCAGTCAATAAACTCATCAGGATGAGATTTACCTTCAAAGTCAGGGATGTCGACTTTCACACCAAGGTTTCGAGAAGAATGATAACGGCCCTGCCTAACACGGCGATCTCTTTCAGGCTGATTAACACCCCACGGGTTTTCATCTTCTTCGGTACTGCTCTCGGTTGAGTCGATGTCTGATCCCTCACTTTCCTCATCATCGCGGTCATGATTGACATCGCGGACATCTTCTAATCTGGCTTGTGCCAATAGTCGCTCTAACTCTCGGATCCGTCTTCCCTGTGCTGCGATCTCGAGATCCCGTTGGTCTCGACGTTGTGGCCTTGGTTCCTCCTCAAAGCCATCAGTACCTCGGCGAGGTTGCCTGTGCACTTGTCCACCTCGACATCTTCGTCGACCACGGGGTTGTTCGTCTGCCATCAATATGATTCGAGGAAAGCACGCTATGATACCAATATGATGCAATAACAAACACGATCAATTGCAACAGGAGCAAAAACATAGAGATTATTAGAGAAATAGATGTTCTCTGAAAGAACTAATAGTATTCTTCAAAAAAAACCACCGTCCATCATTGGATGGATAATTATTTATATAGTCAAATAAAAGGAAAATAGAAACTAGAGAAAAGATCTTGACAATTATAGGCCAGATCATAGAGTCTAATTGGTTCATCACAAAAATAGAAGATATCACTAGAATCAAAAATAAACTTAGCATAGAAATAATTATGGGAGAAATCCCATGCCTTCATTGACACCAGTTTAGTTAGTCCCTTTTTATTTTATTGCCTACATACACTTGTATACTACTTTCAGTTTCATATAGTGAACTATTTCAAGCTACTCATCCTTTAAAACAAATCTCATGTTAATTACTTAACACATTAAAACCTTATTATACTAACTAAGACAAATTGCAAACATTAAGACCAAATCTATTTTTTCCCAAAAGCAAGGTCAACCATTAACTAAAAGAAATGCAGATGCTTTCAAATAAAAAATTCACAACCAAAAATATAAAACAGTATAAAAAAACGTGAAATACGACAAAATACCTCAAAAACCTTCAACTGAAAACGAAAAGAAAAATGGAAGAATGAAAGAGTGTTTACCGGATGAATCACACCGATCAGGTTAGCATCTTTGAACAATCATCGTCATCCAAATCTGAGAGACTATACCTGAATCCACTATATTAAATCTCCTAGCACATAGAAGAAGATTACAGCAGCATAACTCGCATAATGAATTATATGATCGAGTTTGCAAAAATAACACACCTTATAAATCAATTTGGAAGAATCTGTCGTACGTTTTACTTTTTGCTTTAATTAATCAGCGCTGCATTCATATCAAAATATAAAAAAACTGTAATAGAGAGATCAAAAAAGAAACATAAATCCAGATTTCAAAAGTAGAATTAAATTGGGAAGAATCAGGAAGAACAAAAATGGAGACATTTGAGAGAAACATGATGCTTTAACCTGATGAAGAAGAAAAGATTATTTTTAAATTGGGCGGTGACACATAGAAAGAGGGCAGGCGTGATTTTGGTTTATGAGATATGCCAATCAAATTAAGGCATGTTAAGTGTGTTTATTGAAAAGCCCATTTGCATGTCTTGAAAATTACAAAACATTAATACCAAAATAATTTTTAGACTTTTAAAGAAATTCTAAAAAAGGAGAAATTCACTTGTTTTACCTCCAACTGAGATATGCCACGTAAGCATGGATTAAGCTTTAGATTGGGCCAAATCAGCGCGATGACATTAGCGTTAACCCCCTTATATTATATAGTATAGATAATGGGGGTCCACAGGGTCCTTAGTATTATTTGAGACAATTTGCAGTTACTATTTGTAAAAAATTTCACCAGTGGCTAAAGATCATGGGGTCCACAGCCCCCCTACTTGTACACTCCATCCGCCCCTCTCAACATGTATGTACGTATTTCTTCCTACATTTTGTTATTTGTGTCACTTGTTTAAAAAAAAAAGTATATTCTGTGTGTAAAACTTTATAAGATTTATATCGTATAAATCAAACTTTCAATAATATCGATTTTATATAATTGATGATATATTTATCAGTCAATTAGTATAAGCCACTTATAAGAGCTGACATACAAAGACGCTCTCAACTCCAACCTGGATTGGATGTACATCTATATTCATTTTAAATGTTCATTTCAGATTATATGATACAACAATCTATAACTAGCAAGTAATTATACACACGTTTATGCACCGGTAATTAATATGGTCAAATTAGATTATTTATAGAAGATTAATTATACATGTCTGTAATATATATTAAGACCACTTGCATAAATGGCCCAGTGGTAGGGAGTTCACCTGGCCTCCTAGAGGTCAGGGGTTCGAACCCTGCTCTGGGTAAACATTTATCAAGGTAGGTACCGCCGCCGCTAACCCACACGTCCCACCCGGATTCGAGCCTCTGGGCATTAAAATCCCATGCCCCGGTTGTGGGGTCATTGTGGACAGGTGTTTAGCCGGGCAGATCGTCTCTTGCGGGTGGGACACTGCGGATCTACGGATCCGGGATCCAGAGGGTATCCTCCACCTACCCTTTTTAATATATATTAAGCCAAAGTTTGTAGAGTCTAGCAGTAACTGGTTACAATGTATATATCTCCATGCTTGATCAAATTTGATGAGCATGAAGACGAATGGGAAGACCTTTGGCCGGGGTAGCCATCGGATCGTATTCAATTTTCTCATCAGGTATCAACAAGTCCCATTTGAAATTGGTGACGATGTTGTGAAGGAATACAAGTACTTCCAATCTTGAAAATTCTTTCCCTAAACACATCCTAGGACCCCCTCCAAAAGGCACGTATGTGTATGGAGTTGGTCCTGTACCTTCAAACCTTGATGGATCAAACCGTTCCACATCGCTAAAGTTAGCCTCATCTTTATGCGACAATGCAGCACTCCAATATAACTGAAGACGCAACACATACATGCATATAGAATACTTAAATATCTAATGAAGAACAAAAATATAAAATGGCCAGGTATAAGTTAGTGTGTTACCTTCCATCCTTTGGGAATGGTATAACCCGCATACTTGATATCCACAAGGGCTTCTCGAAAGCCTCCGATGACAGGTGGATTCAGTCTCATGACTTCAGATACAACATTCCAAGAGTATCTCATCTTCTGTATGTCTTCCCATCGTAATATTTCACCTGCTTCTTTTGCCTTACAAATCTCTAATTGCTCTATTCAAAATTAGATACATATATAGATCCACAGAATAAGATATACAATACATCAAAAGTCCGTTAAGGGAACAAATTAAGCAATTAATGTACATAATACGTACAAGTAACAGGTGATCATGTACCTTTCAACACCTTGTCATAAACATCAGGGTGTTCGCCGAGTTTCTTCATGATCAACGTGATAGAACAAGTGGAGGTGTCATGACCAGCAAAGAGTAGTAGCAAGATATTGTTTGCAATCTCCCACTCGGTTAAATATTTACCATTTTCGTCTGAAGATGTAAGCAAATGTGACAAGAGGTCCTGTGAGGATGATGCATTTCCTTGTTCTAGTGCCACTCTTCTTGCTTTGATAAGCATGATAAGTTGAGTCCTAATAGCAGCTGCTGCTTTTTTGGCGCTATAAAATCTTGTGCCTGGGATGTCTATCGGTAACTCGATGATGCCTTTCAAGAAGATATTAAACTGAGAAGCGAGTTTGGAAATGTGGTTTGGGTCCTCAAGGCTAAGGAATAAACGACAAGCAAGCTCAAAGGCGTATAGCTTTACCATTTGGTACACGTTCAACTCTTCCTTTCCTTCAGTTCAATTCATTCAAAACCATTTATATAACACTCATGAGTAAATTAAGCATATATATATATATATATATATATATATATATATATATATATATATATATATATATGTGTGTGTGTGTGAGTGAATATATCAATCAAATGAAACGAATTGCTAAAACAAATGAGATTTAATGGGAAGCTCGGAGATGTGGGAAATAGTTAACAGTGTGTATGTGCTTCGATATGAATGAAATACACATTATATTATCAACCACCACTGATATAATCGTGTCTCTATCAAACTAATGTTAGAGGCGAGGCTCATCAAAAACTAATTCAATTCAATTAAATTTTACAGAGTGCATCGAATCGATCATTAGCAAGGTACGTAGGTGGTTCATTCATTTTAAATCACACTAAATTACTAGTTATTCATAGGTAGGTTGATCATTTGCTTAGTTATTACTAGTGTACGTAGCTAGAAGCCTAGTTTAGTGCATATAATCATAATTAATCACACTGAATTAACAAATTAACCCAATTGAGAAGATGGAGTAAGCTAAGCTAACTGGTTATATATGAAAGATAATACGGATCGAGTGATAATATTACCCTGCCAATGAAGTTGGATATGGTGACGTGTGACGACATCCATGGTGGCAGCATAATGAGTAGCAAAGGCATCAGGACTCAGATACGATAACAACATCCTTCTCATCCACTTTGCTTCATCACCGCGAAGTGTAAGCAGACACTTTCCGAATAGCTTCCTCACTGACGACGGCCACCAGACTGCCACCAGCTTGTTTTCGTTCCCGAACAAGAATTTGTTACCAGCAGGACCACACAAGACGGCCACACGATCGCCAAGTAATGACGTCTTAAAGACTAGGGGACTGCCGTGTTTGTGGATACGCTCCTGAACGAATCTCTCGGGAACACCATCCCAACCTGCACGAAGGAGGGCCAGAGATTCTCCAACAAATGGCCATCCCAAGCTTCCTGGTGGTAGACTACTTCCTCTTCCTCCAGATGTCCATGCAATCCAGATAACAACAACGCTACTGATGATGATCACTACTAGCAGGAGGAGGATCGGTATTATTATTTCATGTATCATCATCATTAATTCTATTTGTCTACTATAATAACTATAATTTGTTTGTGCCAGATATATATGTATTAATTTTAATTGATACTGGTATTTTTATAATGGATTGTCGATGAAAGGAATGGGAGTATGGATAGCGTACGTTATATGTTTGTCTACATACGCAAGTATCTGTATTTGTGGACGCTATACATCCATCCATCCATCCTTCCACAAGCTAGCTAAGTGGATTATACAATTATTATTAGTATATCCTTTCGCTTCAAATCAATTATCCACTTTTTTATTTCGATTTATTTCAGATAATATATTGTTCATGTTATATTTTTAACCAATCAAAATATTTATTTGTAACTAATAATGAAATTTTATTGACGTATTTTTTGGAAAAGGCAGACTACCATTAAAATGAAATCAAAATACAGCGTTCAAAGATACAAAGAACAGACCACAAGCAACACTACGGACCAAGTCCGTCCCCATCCTACAAGGTGTAAAATGAGAATACAACCAAAACTTTATATTAAATGTCACGTATAATAATAAGAAAAAATTGCCCGTTTCGTCCCTGTATTTGTCCAAAAAATCATTGACAGTCCCTGAATTCAATAAATGTCACTAGCAGTCCCTATATTTGTCATTTTTGCTCACCAGTCATCCCTCCTAACGAACTTCGTTAGTTTTCTCCGTTAAATCATGCGAAATGACTAAAATACCCTTCATCTTCTTCTTCTTCCTCAAACTTTTAACCATACCCTCATTCTCTCTTTCTCAAAAACTAACACAGCTACCTTGAGCAAACCCAGGTAGTCACAGACACCTAATTATGACAAAATACTGTGAAATTGAATTAAATCACCAAATAAAACAAAAAACAATAACCCCAATTCCACCTAAATTAAGTGAAACCCAGTTAAATATTTCAAAACGCTACATTCATAACACCAACGATACATATATATGACCAAATCAAATAAGGAAACAAATCAGTACAAACTCACTACCATTCTTTTTTCGACCAAACACCCGATCCGTACGGCCAATTAGTTTTCCCGATTCGTGAATCGAATAACGATTTCCAGTAATTTCCATCAAACTCTTTCAACGCTTCCATATCATGTTGAACATCGAGTAATCCACCGGATCGTGATCAGTACACGATTTCGTCTAACGAGTACGATTCCGTACAGGATGGATCGGCGTTGAAAGGGACGATTCCGATTATAGTCCGGCCGGATTCCATCAAATATATAATCGTTGGATCCTGATAGCCACTTATGTCCAAGCCGACGCACCGCATCTTCACCCTACAATATTCATTTTGCGAACTCGCCGGAGTTTCTGTAACAGCGTCACCGGAAGTGAAACGAACCACCGCGTGCACCGTCATCGTCCGTGGCACGTGTGTTTTAAACAGAGACACAATCGCCGATACACACGTGACACGTATCTTCGTAATTTTCCGGCGAGATCCTTGGTGGTGAGCGACAAAGTCAAAATAATACGCCGTAATAGAAAGACAATGATATATTGTGGACTTCCATATCAATTTTTTTGTAAGAGTTGCCTAAATTTCAATATACAGAGTCGTTGGTGTGTGTTGATTGGTTAATGTGTGTTATTATATTAAAGTTTGTTGCTGACCCATGACTTTATTTTTGTACGGAAATGATATCACGTGATGTTGTCCCACTTGGTATTGGAGATCGTGTTGGTGGTGTTGAAATTGGATGATTCACTGGTTCATCATGTATATTTTTATTGTTGATGATTTAGATTTAAGTTTATAGGAAATTTTTTTAGGGTGGAAGATGAGGGTATTTTAGTCATTTTACTATGACTTAACTGAAAAAGTTAATAAATTTAACGAAATGGACTATTTGTGAGTGAAAATGACAAATATAGGGACTGCCAGTGACATTTATTGAATTCAGGGACTGCCAGTGATTTTTTGGACAAACACAGGGACGAAACGGGTAATTTTCTCTAATAATAATAATAGCTAGGAGACGGAGGGAGAAAAGTAAATATTATTATATGTGCGTATGTTTCCTCCACTTGCTTACATGGTCGATTATTATATATGCCTTACCATCCTTTTTACCTTTTCCTTTTGATTTTCCTTGTAGCTATTATTATTATGTTACATAGAGATACAGAGAATTATCCCACCATATATTCATTCATCTAATATAACTTCCACCAACTTTAATCAAACATCAATCAATTTTATTCAAATATACATGATGATGAATGATGATTAATTGACAACCAACTAAAAATTGAAGTGAATCGTAAATAATTTGTTTACTTTCTATTCGATACGGATTTACTAGTAGATGCTGATGTAACGTAACCTAAGCTATTTGGTTGTAGATCGACTTGTAGCTGGAATATATTAGGCTGGTGATTTATATATCATCGTTTTCTATTTATGCACCACCAAACATGATTTATGGTGCGTTGTATAGATAAAAATGGTGGTGTATGAAATATACTAGGGAATTATTATTTGGGTAATCATATCATTCGATATTGGGCTACAGGGAGTTGTTTTGAATATGCATATGATATTTGGGTTACAGGGAATTTGTTTTTCAAATCATGTTACTGTATTGGGTTGAACTTTTATATGGTTCATAGTACAAGTTCCAAACTCAACTAAATTTAAATGTATGCTAAAAATCACCATGTGGTATTTGTTTTCAAAAGCAAATATCAGTTATCATAACCTTAATCTAAGGTGACATGTGGTGCAATTGTATTATGTTTATCCAAGTAAAAGTAGGTTTCGTTGATAAATATATAAGTTTATATGTTACATTAAATTCTGTTGACATTTCAATTCGGTAGAATCGTCTGATCTCGGTTCAATCTTACGATTTCGATCTTGTAAAAGTGAAAACGATATTATGTAGGAATCTTTGACAACCTTGATTTCTTGTATCGGTACAATATATTGTTATGTTGATGCATTATATGAAACTAGAGTGAAGGGTAGCATTAGGCTTTGTCTGACTAACCAACATGAATCTGTCATGTGTCACTTTACTCTCTCTCCTCCTCATTTTTTAAAAATTAAATATCTTTCAAACAGTAAGTCAAAAAATTATAAAAATTGCACCATAAAAATCAGCGTTTTATTCTCTTCGATTAGAGATGTGACAATGTATACTTTCGACGAACTTTTTTTTTTTCATTTTTTGGTGTGTTTTGAAAACGAGTAATACATATGTTAGAAGCTGGTGTTACCAGCGAGTAACACATGTGTTACCAGCTTCTAACATATGTGTTATCAGCAACTAACACATGTGTTACTAGTTTTGTAAAACCCAAAAAATAAAATTCGTCGAAAGTATACTTTGTGAGATGGCAAATTGAAGAGAAAAAAATGCATATTTTTATGGTGTAATTTTTATGATTTTTTGACTTATCATTTGCGAGATATTTAAGTTTTAAAAATGAGGGGGAAAGTGGGTTTTGTAACACATGTCATGTTCTGGTTGGTTCCCCTATTCTCATAAAAAATCTCATTCTCATTTGAACCTCACCCTTAACTTGAAATGTTTAAAAAAAATGTGAATTATAAATATGAGACGGAGATACTATATATAAAATTTATATATGTCTGGCATTTTAAAAAGTTAAAGCTGGGGATTTAGCTAATAAATACCATATGGGCCTGGAGAAGGAAATTTTAGGAAAAGAAGCCCAATCACGTACTTGAGCTCCACCACAGTTCACTTCTTAATTTGGTTTGGTGCTCCATATATTCATATTGAACTGATACATGGAAATGCCTCTCGAGGGTAACACAACATTTCAAGTAAAAATGTGATGAAGCAAAAATTCTGTGCTCATATATGTATGTGGTCAGGTGAAATCGTTTACTTGTGAAGAAAAGTAATCATCGCCTCGGTAGGAATCCCACTGGAGCAAAACTCGTGATATTAAGGGGCATTCAAATTCACGCGAAAAACTGTGATTATGACATTGAAACCAAGACCGACCTATGTTTATTTTCATCATCGGATTGCAAAAACCATGTGGAAATCAATCGCAAAATGGTGGAATTTCAACCTTAATGCATTTAATTAATGATCCTGGATCAATCATCC
Source organism: Helichrysum umbraculigerum (assembly GCA_949592205.1). Lineage (NCBI taxonomy): Eukaryota > Viridiplantae > Streptophyta > Magnoliopsida > Asterales > Asteraceae > Helichrysum > Helichrysum umbraculigerum. The sequence continues at coordinate 1,451,045 of CATIUR010000001.1, forward strand.
CGTGCACCGACTTTAAATCTGAAGATGGCCTGAACATATATAACCAATTGCTTGGATGCCAGAGCCGTCCTTAATAGTGTGCAAGTGGTGACTCGCTGACACCGCACAAGATCTCCAAATGCTACATGTTGGCATGCATCGTATATATATTTCATTTTAGTCGACCACCATTGTATTCCTTTTTTTGTATTAGAGTGTCATCTTTCTAGTGTTTTGATTCATTATTATATCTCATAAATATATAAAAACTATGACTTTTAAAACATATATATACGTGTATCGAGACCTCATTAATCATAAAATTTTTGATGTTATAATTAAAAAGTACTTGTAAAATCTTCTTAGTTTCGAACTTTTTCCCCATTACCTTTTTAACAATATACTATTTCATGTTTACTTATGTACAACTAATTTTACCATTATTATTTATCATTAGGTAACTCTTACTCATAGTTTATATATGGGAAACCTTATTGATCTTGCTGTTTTTTACATTTTTTTGTTTCCATATTCAAAGATGCACTTCTAAACAACCAAAGTTTTCTTACTAAACGAACGTTAAATTTTTATTGTTATTTCAGTGTTACTATTTTATTTACTCCTCAAAAATTTTAAGGGATGACATGATGATCGATCTGCTGATTGAATCGATCTGGTATGCATGCAGGAATATAAAAATATGACATATCAACGCATGGCTGAAATTAAAATGTGACTATTAGCAGCAAAGCAAGCGCAATAGCATTACATAGCATGTTAAGTATATATTATTAATTTATTATGGTCACAAATTAATAAAATTAATTAAGCCACTAGTTAATTAATTAATTAATTATTATAATAAAAAATGCGTATTTATGATGTTGCCAAGTAAGTAACATGGGAGGCCTTCACAGCGAACAGGATCATCTTCAACTTCCTTATTAAGCTTTACACCTCTATGGATTCCTGCTTTCAATTCTTATGCTTAATTTGTTGACATATGTATAGAAGTTCAGGGATCAAATATGTAAATATATGTTAGTAGTAGGGGTTGAATGTAACTATTTAGTTGGTTAGTTCAAGTACTGTAGCGTTAGTTGTATTAGTGAGTTTTTCAGATTGTAAGAACGACGATTCTCTGTAATTTTGATTTTGATTCAATGAAATGAATGATGATTTTCATAAGTTCAAATGCACGATTCATGATTTTATCATGGTATCAGAGCGATCGATCTTGTTATTTTGATAATCCGCATTCAACGAATTCAATTTTGCCCTAATTCAATCGTTCTTTGATTCTTTGCCCTAATTCGATCGTTCTTTGATTCTTTGCCCTAATTCTTCAAATTCTTGATCAATAATTCATCAATTTTCTTACAAAAATGGTTGAAACAACTTCAATTAACAACAATTCCACTTCTCAATCGCCGATTGACAGTAATAATGAGCTGTATATTCATCATGGCGATACTTCGAGCACCTTCATGCTTACTGCACAAAAGCTTAACGGCGACAACTACGGCGAGTGGAAACGAGCAGCTGAGATCTTTTTGAGCGCGAAGAATAAACTAGGGTTTATCAATGGTTCTTGTGTGAAACCTGCTGCTAATTCCGCTAATTTGGGGCATTGGGAACGCTGTAACAATCTTGTGATTTCTTGGCTCTTACATTCTGTTGAAGCTGACATTAGGCGCAGTATTCTCTATTATCAAACTTCTGTTGAGATCTGGAAAGAATTGGAAGAAAGATACAGTCAGTCTAATGCGCCTCGTAAATTTCAAGTACACAAGCATATTACTACTCTTACTCAAGGTAATCTCTCAATTGCAGCTTATTACACTGAATTGAAAAGTAGTTGGGATGAATATATGTCGTTGCTATGTATTCCTGCTTGTACTTGTGGAAGCAACACTACTTTCTTGAGCATACTTAATGAGCAACAGGTTATGCAATTTCTTATGGGGCTTAATGATGATTATAAGAATGTTAGAGGTAACATACTTATGATGCAACCTTTGTCTACTCTAAGTCAAGTGTATCGATTGATTCTTCAAGAGGAAAAACAAAGAGAATGTAATACACCTCTATCCTTAGGCACTGATTCTACTGCTTTGGCTGCTTACCAAAGGAATCAGATTCCAAGAAACAATAATACCAAATGGAACTCTTCGTCTGCTGGTTCTAAGAATTCTCAACCAGTTTGGGGCATTTCACCTTCAGGAAAGAAATCAAAGTTTTATTGCACACACTGTGAAATATGGGGACATAGTTTGGATAGGTGTTTTAAATATCCACCAAACTAAGACAAGAAAGCTGTTAATCATGTTCAATCTGATGTTGGCTCCTCTGCATATTCTTCTTTTCCCATACAAGATGGAGGTACTACATTTAGTCAACTTTCTCTTACTCAAGACCAAGTAGCACAGCTTATGGGACTTCTTAATCAACAAAACCATGAATCAAGTGCTTCTCCTATCACTGGTTCTGATGCTACTGCCTTCATGTCAGGTAAATCTTTTTGTTTCTTCACTGCTTTTAGCAATAACCAATGGATTATAGATAGTGGTGCTACTGATCATGTAACACCACATCTATCTTTATTCATTTCCTATAAAGCAGTCTATCCTCCTTCATTGATTACCTTGCCAAATGGTTTTAAAGCAAAAATAACTCACATTGGCAATGTACAACTTACTCCACAAATCTTGTTGAAAAACGTATTACATGTTCCAGAATTCCATTTCAACTTGATTTCAGTTTTTCAACTTGCAAAACAATATCTTTCAAATGTTGTTTTTACACCATATTCTTGTTTTCTCCAGGTGCCTTCTCTGAGGCAACCTCTGGTCCTTGGTAGAGCTGCTCATGGCCTTTACTTTGCTACCAAGTCACCAATTACTCCTTCTGTTACTCCTTTTGTTTCACATGTTTCAAAGCTTCAACATGAACTTTGGCATTGTAGATTAGGACATTTACCTTTTGATAAAATAAAGTGTATCACAACACTCAAGTGTCCTGTTTCTACTTCTATTGTTTGTGACATTTGCCCAAAAGCAAGAATGCATAGATGTTCTTTTCTTTCTAGTTCAATCAAAACTACTTCTGTATTTGAGTTACTACATGTAGATCTTTGGGGTCCTTATTCTCATTCTACATATAATGGATTTTTATACTTTCTCACCATTGTAGATGATTTTTCCAGAACTACTTGGACTCATTTGTTAGCCACTAAAAGTGCTGCTTTTGGTATTCTTAGTGCATTTGTAGCATATGCTACTACACAAGTTCATTCTTCTATTAAAATCATTAGGACAGATAATGGCTTGGAATTTAGAGATAAAACTGCTATTGCATTTTATGCTTCCAAAGGTATTATTCATCAAACTACATGTAATGATACCCCTCAACAAAATGGTGTTGTTGAGAGGAAGCATAAGCATCTTCTAGAAACTGCTAGAACTTTATATTTTCAAGCCAATCTACCTATTAATATTGGGGAGATTGTGTTCTTACTGCTTCCTATTTGATTAACAGATTTCCCCTCACTTCTATTGAAAATAAGTCTCCTTATGAAGTACTTCATAATACACCACCTACATATGCTCATTTAAAATCCTTTGGTTGTTTGTGTTATGTTTCTACACTCAAACACAACAGACCTAAATTTGCTGCTACAGCTATTCCATGTGTGTTCTTAGGCTACCCATATGGTAAAAAGGCTTACAAATGTTTGAATCTACAAACCTCTCAAATTATCTATAGCAGAGATGTTTCTTTTCATGAAACTCATTTCCCTTTTCATCATATGCCTAAACATTCTCCTTCTACTCCTTTTCCATTTCCCACTGATGATTTTTCTTCTATTTTTATCAATCATGATCTTTCTTCTTCTCCTCCTTCACCTTCTGCTCCTAACTCCAATTCTTCTTCATCTACATCTACTATTCCATCTTCACCCTCTGTTCCAAATTTTACTTCATCTCCTTCTTCTAATGTACCTACTGCTTCTTCTATTCCAGAAACAAGAAAGTCCACTAGACATCATGTTCCACCTACTTATTTGAAGGATTTTGTTTGTCCTACTCAGGTCACCAAACATTGGTGCAATTTAGTGGCATTTTCTTCTTTATCCACTGATCAACAAACTTTTGCTCTTAATGCTTCTTCCATTGTTGAACCAAGATCATATTCTGAAGCTTCTTGTGATCCCAAATGGGTTGAAGCAATGGACAAAGAATTAGCTGCTTTACAGCACAATAATACCTGGGAATTATGTTGTAACACCCTCAAATTTCGGGTTGCGAAAGCGGTCGGGTCGGGTGTTACCAAATCAAATATCACAGCATAAGATACATAATGAACGACTCTAAATGAGATGTTTGAAAATAGTCATACATTTCCAAAATAAAAGTGTATACAAGTTGCGAGTTCGCAAAATAATTTCAATACATAGTTTGTAATACAAAAGTTATGCAGAGAAATCCCGTTGTTTGAAAATATGCGACTCGAGCTAGCATAATCTTGTAGCAATCCTAATCCTGTTGGGCACCTGAGAACACATGCTAAAACGAGTCAGCTATAAAGCTGGTGAGTTCATAGGATTGTTATTTGAAAACATAAAGTATAAAACCTTGTATGTTTTGAAAAGTTGTTCAAAATCAACGATTTTGATATGTATTAAATTGAAGTTGTAACACTAATGTGTAAACGTCTAACGAGGTATCTAATACCTAAGTAATAGTGATCTGTACCTATGTACACAAAGGTCGAGGCATTCCGTGCCTGAATACCTTTCAGGTATTACATAAATCTATCAATGTGAGGTAAAACATGCCTAAGTATAACCCGTGAAATTGTATGGCCGCGTCATATGTCAACAAGGAATTGTAGTTCCGTAGAACTATGATTGAATATCTAGCGTATTGCATCCAGCAACAATTAATTGTAGACCCGCAGATCTATAATTGAATATGTTTAGTGTGTCCGTTTGACCAGTTAGTGTAAGCTAACTCGGACGTATTGAGCTAACGGCCTCGAGTGATAACCTCACCGACCCGTTAACTTATTGTGAATCCCGAGTATAACTCGTTGATCCATTGATTGATTGTGTGTGGATCACGAGCATAAGCTTGCCCATCCATCAAGTGTATCGCTTTACCGCGATATCGTACTTGTGCCCACTGCAATACCGTGGCATCGTTTTGTGCCTAAACAGGCATCGTCCGCATTGCTCGAAAGCAAAGTATGAAATTGAGCCGGCTGTACTACGACGAGCCCGACTGGCGAAATGTAGAGCCAGCAGTACTACGACATGCTAGCTAAAGTAATTGAGCCGACAGTACAACGACATGTCCGACTTGAGTATTCGTGTTTGTATAATTGTATGTATACTAATATACATATGTAGTAATGTAGATAGCACCATGTGCTCAAGATGATGTACAAGTATGTAGATATATATATATATATATATATATATATATATATATATATATATATATTTGTCGAATCAGCAAACGCATGTAACAATCATGCCACGCATGAAAATATTTGATTGTATCTAAATATGTATAAACAAATACTTAGATATTAAGTAGCACATTGAACCTAGGTATGAAGACTCATCACCTAGTTGAGTTGTATTAGTATAAGGAGTCTATACTAACGTATGTTACTATTGTATACTCCTAGCCTTAAGCCTAGCAAGTATATTTGGGGTCTCGGAAAAATGTTCACCTAAGTACAATTTCTATTCTAATGATCATGGAGTGTGTCAACAGTTTTAGTTCCTAAAAGGAAGACTAATCCGGTAAAAGTCTAGTCGTTGTCATGTGGGTAGAACTAATCAGTTCTAGTATAGTGATAGTATTGTCCCATGACAATATGGTCATTGGATAGTGATAACTTAGTCAAGTTATGTATTGGTAATTGTTTCCCAACCATCTAACAGTGTACGAATGTAACCTATCTCGGTTAGGTATTGACATTGTTCCATAACAATATGATGGGTGTAATTCCTAAGTATTACATATTTGTATTACATAACAGTAATATAAGCAAGTGTGAATTATAAAAGTTTATTAATATAATTCGAAAACAATTGTTGAGCATGTGTTTCACCCCGAAAACAGTAAAACAGTTGAAAGAGTGGGGCTATGAAACTCACCTGTGAGTTGTCAGCGATCCTAAGATACGCGTGTCATCCGAATGGTAACCTCCAAGTGTCCTAAACATGTGAGGTTATATGAGTACGAGGTTAAATAGTCTGACTCAGTAAGTCGTTCGAATTTTGTTTGTCGTTTGGTTTTTAAAGACCGTGTACGGGGGTTCGGGGGCAACACCCCTGATAGCGGGGTCCAAGGGGTGGCAACCCCTGGTGGGGTCCAAGGGGCAGAGCCCCTGCATTGGCGGATCTTGAACTCAACTTTTGGGGGGGCTAAAAATTTTTTGGTGCCTAAAACAAAATTGAACATAAGACTATCCTAATAGAAATCGGTGGTGGTACTATGTTGTAACTAAAAAATAAGCCAATGGACATGCTAACTTTGCTTTGATTATGCATTTAAAATTTAATATATAATGCACAAATAACATATTGTGTTTTATTATTCGACTAAAAATATGTGAAAACGATACTAAAAAGTAAAAACCTTCACGTTGCAATCACTTTTAATAAATAAATATTTAAAATTTATAAGCAAAAGGAATACATTAGTACATTTACAATCTTGAGATATAACTTTGATTAAATATTATATAATATATTATGGGATACATGTTAACTTATTACTAAAAGTCTAAGATGGAGTAAATATTTTATGGTAAAAAGTATTGCCTGTTTATTTTATGGTAAAAAATATTGTCTATTGAAACATTATTCGTATTAGGTCTTTCCAAATACTCCATATTAAAATAAAGGGGTTAAATCGCACTTTTACTTAAAATGAGGGGTCTTAAAGAAAAAGTACACATTGGGTCATCTTCCCCAAGTATCTGAGCATCACCAGGCTCCTCCATTAAAGACCCAAAATGAGTTCTTCTTTCAACCTTAATTTTTTGTAAAGAAAATCGTATAATACAAACAAATTTCTTGTGTAGGATAGTAGTACTTGCAAAGATTTTTGGGGGGGCCAAAACCCCTCCCTGCCCCTTAAAAGATCCGCCTATGAGCCCCTGGTTGGGGTCGAGCTGCCAAGTCAGCTTGGAAAATTTTTATTTCTACTATGTTGCTTTAATGAAAACGCACCCGAAATCCAAGTTCGTAGTAAAATCAAGTGGTAAAATTTGGTTCCGACACTTAGTGAAAATCATAGATTTTTAAGGTTCTGTGACCTGCGACGTTGGGTGCGATGTTGGGGCTTCTGTCGCAGTGCGATTGTACTGCGACGTTGTAGTCTACGTCGCTATATGCGACATCAGGGTCTAGTGCGACATAGGGGTCGACGTCGCTATGTGCGACGTTCGCAACTTCATGCGACATTGTGGCTGACGTCGCACCAGGCGACATCGTGGTATTTTTGCGACGTTGAGCTGCGACGTTGGCTGCGACGTCGCAGCACTGTTTTTGGTCCCTGCGACATAACGGACTGATCGCCGGAGTTTGAACCGAAAACGAGTTTTCCGGCCTCCGTTGAGTCCGATTCTTTTACCCAACCCATATTTGAGTATTTTAAGCTTATCTAAACCGCAAACAAGCAAAATAACAAGGATTTGAGAGATTTCGAGAATTGTCGGAAACTTACAAATCCGCGGGAGGAGAATCCGAAAAGATAGGATTGTAGATCGTTGCGTGGTGATCGTTTTTCCCTAAATGAGCTTGAAGATTGGAGGTCGTTTGACGGTGTAAATTGGCGTTTTAAGGTGGCGGTGGTGGTTTGGTGGTGAGTTAAGAGAGAGAGAGAGATGAGAGAAAAGGGATAAAGAGAGAGAAAGAGGAGTAGTGGAATGAGGAAGAAGGGAGAGGAGGTGGGGGGGGGGGGGGGGGGGGGTTTAAGCCTCCCACTTTCGTTCTCCGTAATTACGCTCCGTGTTTTTGTACCTGATCGTAAAATAAATTTAATATTTTAAATTTATAATTTTTGTTTTATATAATTTTCGTAAATATTTTAAATAAAATATTTTACTTGCATTACAAAAATGTAACTTGGTTATAATTGTTTACAAAAATGAAATTAATTAAAGTTTAAATCTGGCGCGAAAATTGACTTTTTGAACAGGTGTTACATGTGTGATCTCCCTTCTGGTAAAAAGGCATTGGGAAATAAATGGGTGTATAAAGTCAAACTTCGATCTGATGGCACAGTTGAAAGATACAAAGGTAGACTAGTTATTCAAGGGAACCATCAGAAATATGGTGTTGACTATTTAGACACTTTTTCTCTTGTCATTAAAATGTCAACCATTAGATGTATTTTGTCCCTAGCTGCTTCCAAGAAATGGCAAGTTCATCAATTAGACATCAACAATGCATTTCCTCATGGAGATTTGGAAGAAGAGGTGTACATGAAAGTACCACCTGGTTTGTCTAATCCTGATCATAAAGTTTGTAGATTGAAAAAGTCTTTATATGGGTTGAAGCAGGCCAGTAGACAATGGTTTCATAAACTTTCCACTGCATTGTCTTTACAAGGTTATACTCAGTCCAAAAATGACTATAGTTTGTTTACTAAAAAGCAGGATGGTCATATTACTATTGTTGCAGTCTATGTGGATGACATAATAGTGAGTGGTTCAGATATTTCAGAGGTTCACAACCTTAAGTCTTTCTTGCATCAACAATTTACCATTAAGGATTTGGGTCTTATTCATTATTTCTTGGGTATAGAGGTTCATACTACTGATGCTGGTATTATTTTAACTCAAAGAAAATTCACTAATGAATTGTTAACAGATACTGGTTTTGCTTCTGCTTCTCCTTGTGTCACTCCTTTACCTCAGCATGTTAAGCTTACTGATTCTACCAGTGCTTTATTACCTGATGCTTCCACTTACAGAGTTCTAGTTGGTAAGTTGAACTTTCTTACCAACACAAGGCCTGATATTTCTTTCTATGTTCAAACATTGAGCCAGTTTATGCAACAACCTAGACAAATACATATGGATGCTGTACATCGTCTTTTAAGATATCTGAAAGGGACAGCAGGTCAATGCATCTTATTAAATAACTCTTCTACCATTAATCTTCATGCTTATTCTGACTCAGATTGGGCTTCTTGTCCTTTGACTAGAAAGTTAGTCACTGGTTACCTTCTTCTTCTTGGAGGTTCACCCATTAGCTGGAAGTCTAAGAAGCAAACCACTGTAGCTCGTTCTTCTTCTGAAGCAGAGTATCGAGCCATGGCTCAAGCTGCTTCAGAAGTCACTTGGCTAGTTCGTCTTTTGGCTGAATTAGGTATCACCAATTTAACACTAGTTACCCTTCATTGTGATAATCAAAGTGCTTTACATATTGCTAAGAATCCAGTTTTCCATGAACGTACAAAGCACATTGTGGCACCCGCCAAATTAGGACTAGTAATTAGTGCCTAATCAAGTGTTAATACATGTAATTAGTTCTGTGTTAGGCTAATTTGTGTATCAAATAATATATATTGTTGAATATATACAATTATGCGGTTTGATTAAATCGTACAAGTTTTAAATCGAATGTAATTCGGTTCCAAATAAATACGGACGTTGGTGAACAATTTAAATGAAATAATATAGTGTTATTTAATAACACAATTACATCCAAAATATTATTTTATTTAATAATATTTCGTACACAATTCGTATCGTACAATCAAGGGCTACGCGATTTAATTATTAAACGCGCAAACAAACAAAACAAGTTAACGTTATATTTTATAACGCAATTATTAAGTATTTGGTAAAGTACTTCAACAAAAATATTGAATAATTTTTCGTATTTCAAAACGCATAATTAAACGAGTTTAAATATTAATTAAACGTTTAAACGGTCGGGAAAACGAACACCGCGCGGAGCACGAATGCAGAGAACGAAAAATAGGTGAAGCCCACACCCGTGGGCCCCACCCAACCGGTCAACAAAGGGAGGGAAACCCCCTCCCCACCCTCATTTCATCATCACCATCTTATTATCTCTGTCTCTCTTTTCTTCTTTTCTCTCTAAACTAAACCACACCACCATCATCAAAAATCACTAAATAACACCATTAAACGATTTTAAAATCTCGAAGCCCTTTGAAGAAAAACGTTCACCTCATCACGATCTACACTTCCATCTTTTCGGATTTCTCCGGCGTTAAGTTTGTAAGTTTCCGACAAAACCCGAAACTCTCCGATTTCACTCATTTTTACATGTTTGTTGTTTATATACGTTGATAATGTCCATAGAAGGGTGGGGTAAAAGATTTGGACCACATGGTCGCCGGAAAACTCGTTTTTTGGCTCAAAATCCGTTCAACAGCTTTAAGTGTCGCAAAGACGATCAGTATAGCGTCACTTCGTGCGTCACTTAAGTGACGCATTGAGTGTCACTAAAAGCCCTAATTTTGCGTCACTTGCTTAAGTGCCACATAAAACCCCTTTTTCCCGACACTTGCTTAAGTGTCGCAAATTCAATACCCGTCACTATAAACCGACACTTATAGCGTCACTTGTCTAAGTGACGCCTATAATCAAGAACTGATTTCACCCGTCACTAACTTTAGTGATTCATGACATTTGTACCGACACTTACAACCGACACTTACAACCGACACTCCCTTAAGTGTCGCACCCTATGCGTCACTTGCACAAGTGACGCCATTAATCAGAATCCGTCATTTCATGCGACACTTCCTAAGTGTCGCCTAAACCCTTGAATGTCGCTATAAGTGACGCTAAAAACAGAATGTTTACAACTCATTTTTACTAAGTGTCGAGACCCAAATTTTATCACTTGATTTCACCCAAATTTAGGTCCAGATGCGCTTTTCACCAAATTCAGCTCGACCCCAACCAGGGGCTCTGCCCCTTGGACCCCGCCAGGGGCTGCCGCCCCTTGGACCCCGCTACCAGGGGCGCTGCCCCCGGACCCCCGTGACTTAGAGTTTGTAAATACATTTCACACCAAGTGTCAAACTTGTACAACTTCAAACGCTTATACGACACGACTTTGCAAACAAAATGGAATATACTTTTCAAGTATAACACTTCACAATCAATGTGATAACATCAATGTTATTATTACAACTAATCACACACGGGCCGTACACGTTTTCAAATACTCAATTCAGTCAACCAAATCTTAGTAATTTGGACATGTCAATCAACCAAATCGGGGTAATTTGGACAAACAACTACAAAGGTAGTCTTTCGAGATACCTAATCAATTAATAACCATCGCGTGTCATGGACACCTTCAGGTTGCAAGTCTTCGGACATCAATTCAAGGCTAATCAATTCAAGTTTATTTAGATAAACACTCAAGGCTCAGGTGAGTCTCATGGCCCCTATTTTACAACTTTTCAATCAGGGGTGTGATATTATTGCTCGTTTTGTTTTACAAGTTGAACGCAAGTACAAATCAAATCAAATACTACATGAGTTTCAAGCTAATCAAATTAAAGCCCTCCATAGCATAGTCTGGTAATACGTAGTAGCGTGAATGTTAGTATATGATATCATATAGGATTGACAATCCTCGTCCGGGTTAGCACGCACTAACTGGTCAAACGGACGTATTAGCATTTGGGAAGACGAGTGTAGATTAGGCACTCGTAGGAGGCATTCAAGTTAGGTTTCCTTAATTGGACCTGACAACTCAAGTTAAGCTCAGACTATGTGCTCATGGCTGTATAACTTTTATTTTGCTTAATTGCATTTTAAATTCAATTATAAATCTTGCGGTTCATGCAAATATATGTTGATATACAAACCTGTGAGCTCACCAGCGTTTCGCTGTGTAACACCTGCATAATTAGGGTAATTAATTATGCCTAATTATTTGTAACTAGTTGTAATTAGTATGTAATAGGACTAATTACAGACTCTATTTGTATATATATAAGGTAATTTATATATATATATGTGTGTACTTACGCGATTTGGATTAATCGTACAAATTAACCGGACGGAGTCCGACACAGTTTACTTAAACGTTGGTGACAGAAATTTACTTAAATAACGAGAACGTATTTTAGTTATATGAAATACACAATTGAACGAACAGTATTTATATTACCGCGACGACATTTTAAATAATTCAACATAAACGTATTAAACGCGAATTAATAATTTAAATATTTCGACAAATGTTTTTATTATTAATTTCAAGGTATTTTTATTTAAATACTTCAGTTACATTTTAAAAATATAACTGTTTGATTAAATATTAAAAACGAGTGATTAAACGATTAGGACACGGAGTAAACACTGTGTTTTGGGGAGTATTTTCCCCTCCTTCCTTTTGGATCAGCCACCAACCCAACCCCAACCCCCAAACCCCTCTTTCATTTTCATTATCTCCAAAACACACACACACTTAAACACTCTCACTAAAAATCTTCACCAAATTTCGGACCTACAAATCGACCCACGAAATTTACATATTCGGAATCACCATCACGAGTGGAGCAAGGATATCAAGACCGTATTCATCATTTCATCCTCGATCTAGCTCGATTTGCAAAAGTAAGAAATTTCTAAAAACTTAGATCTATTCATTTCTATGTAATGTTTTGATGTTTTGATGTGTACACAACATAGTTATAACCTAAACATTTAAGGAAACACGATTTTACAGCTCTAAAATGGGTTAGATTTGCGTTTTTGGTCGGAAAATCTCAAACTCCGAAAGTTTCTGGGCTGATGTTCATACGTGCGACACAAGCCTTGTGTCGCATACTATGTCGCATAAAGCCTGTTATGTCGCACCTTGTGTCGTACCAAACCTTTAGTGTCGTAACCTTTGCGACACAATATTGTGTCGCACTCTATGTCGCATATTATGTCGTATTTTTATACGACACAACCCTTATGTCGCTATTGAATTAGCATCGCAAGCTTTTGCGACACAACCACTGTGTCGCAGAGCTCTTGTGTCGCATCCTTCATGCGACACAACCCTTGTGTCGCATACAAATCCTAATGTCGCAGAAAACAGAAAACTTAGAAATTTTGAAGGATTTTTACTATAGCAAAGTCAAAGTTACTGTAGCAAAATCAAATTTTACTGTAGCAATTCACTGTAGCAATTTACTGTAGCAAAGTCAACATTTTAGAATTTTTATTACCAACCGTCACCAACGGGCCAAACATGTTTTCCAACAAACAAACAATTACAAACATACGGACAAACATTGGATATACTAGTTGTGTACAACTAAACGAAACGTCTCGCGAGACACCTACTTACATAACTTCATATGATTAGGCATTTGAAGGTTACGGGTTCGGAGAACCTACTTGCTATATTTACTACTTGCTATTTGCTACGGCTTATTACAAGACTCAGGTGAGTCTTACAGCCCCACTTTTACTGTTTTACATACGGGGTGAGATACATTGCTTACTTTTCTTGAACACAAGTACTAAAACTGTTTACTATACCAAACGGAATTGCATGAGTTGTTTACTACTTATAGAAGTCTCTCCATCATATATCGTTAGTTATGGACTTAAGCGCGAACACTAGTTAATGGATCCATTAGGGAAATGACCCTCCCCGCCCGGGGCAGTAGCGCTGCCACGTACTGATTTTCACGTAGAAATGGGTGACTAATTATTCGTTACTGATGCTTGCTCAATTACGAGCATGTCACGGGAGCAAACTTATTACTTACGGGTTAAGCTTCGATTATGAGCCTCATGGCAACGGTATAACTCACTTACTTACATTTGCTGGATTGCAAATACTGGTTTTACGATTGCTGGATTGCAATTACTAATTTTACGCCTACGGGCACTACTGATGAAATCTCGTGTTCAAAAACTGATATTACTTACAAACCTGTGAGATTCACCAACATTCGTGTTGACCTTTTTAGCATGTTTTCTCAGGTACCCGGATGGAGTAGGATTACTCCAGGACTTTAGCTAGAGTCGCATGATTTCAACACAACTGCATTAACGGAGATTCTTAGCATTATCTTTTGTATATTTTGATTATGTAATAGAATCTCCCGCTATACGCGTGGGCTCTAGGAAAATTACATTTTGTATACGAAAACATTAAGTTTTCAAACATTATATCTATGAGAATGTAACTAATTTACAAACGTTGCATATAGATGTCGTTTACTGTATCTTTGTGCTGTGATATTTGATTAGTAGCACCCCAAAACCTGCTTCCGCTAAACAGTGAATTTGGGGGTGTTACAGATTGGTATCAGAGCCTAAGGTTATAGTGAACTAGGTTGCATTTAGTGGGCCTAGACTATGACCGTTAGGCAGTATTTCCTTACTAGGCATGATTGGTTCAGGAATTACATTATACGACTTTAATTTAACATAGCCTGATCAACTATGTACAATTAAGGAAAGATGATGTGAGGTCTGAAATGGTTATGTTGAATAGGAATGCGTTAGTTGACTCTGACCACGAGAGAACCGGACCATTACTTGATACGTGCTAGACACTAGGCTGGATATTATATACTTATATATATTAGCCTCGTCTTACTTACACTCTGCCACCGGAATGGCAAACACACCACCTAATCCGTCACACTCTCACTCACATGGGTCACGAAACCCACGAGTAGCCAGGAGGAACACAAGGTCACCTCGAACCAGCCCCTATTCTGTTCATAACTCTCAGAACTCGGCACATCTCACGATGCCAGTATTGGCTACCCAACTTCGCCGTCAGGAGCAAAGGCTCGAACATCTCGAACGGGAATAACACCGAATGACCTACCTGCTTCGCCAGGCACTTGATCACATATCCCAACTCCAGCGAGAACAAGAGGATACCAACCTCTCTGTAAGCATAATTCAGGATTCAATGACCGCTGAATTAGGTGCGGATGAACTCGTAAGAAATCGACTAGAGGAATGTGAACTGCGTTCATAGGAGACTGAGGATCACTCTCGAGCATTAGTACAACGACTGGCCTTGGTTGAAGACAACGCCAGGCAAACCAACAGACTAGCAGAAACCGTGGACCGCCTTGTCGCGCTGATGGAACAAATTAATCTGCATCAAGATTAGATCAGTCTGTAACTTGTAACCAGCTAACTACTTTATTAGGGCCTATGTAATCCAACCGGGTGTAACAATTCCCGGCACTTTTGTACTACTATTACTCTGTAATCTTTTGGAAACCCGTACCTTGTATTCAACTTGTTTATCTAAATGAAATGTGATTGTCACTTCGTACTGTTATCGTGTATCTCATCATTTACACTTGTGACATATCATAATTTAATGTAAATATCTTATTCCGCTTTCCTTGTTCTTTTCTTGTTCAGCATCATGCCTCCTCGTCGACAAATCACCCTCAGTGAAGCCGAAATTGCGGGTCTGATTGCCCGTAGTGTGGCCCAAGGCCTAGCTACCCGAACATCAACTCCTGGTAGCGAGGATACAGCTACTAATGGACCACAACCCAAACCCTGTTCTTACAAAGACTTCCAGAACTGCAAACCTCTGAACTTCGCAGGTACTGAGGGAGCTATCGGTCTAGTACGCTAGATCGAGAAAGTCGAATCTTTATTTCTTATCTGCAACTGTGCGGAGGGAGACAAGGTTAAGTTCTCCGTTAGTACTTTTACTGACACCGCACTCACCTAGTGGAACACCTATGCCCAGACTGTGGGTGTTGCTAATGCTTACAAACTCCCGTGGGAGGAGTTGAAGGAGATGTTGAAGGGCGAGTACTGCCCCAGGGATGAATTGAAACAGCTGGAATTGGAATTCTGGAACCACAAGATGCAAGGTGATGACATCACCGGATACACCAAACGTTTCCATCAACTGGCACTTCTGTGCCCAACCATGGTCGATCCTGAGTACAAGAGGATCGAGAAATACGTCGATGGACTTCCCGAGAGACTCCAAGACCTGGTGACTTCATCCAAACCGGGCACTATTCAGAGCGCCATTCGTATGGCTCATGAGCTAACGGCAAATTCTGTCCGCCGTGGCACAACTTCAACCCCATCTGCAAACAACAAACGCAAATGGGAAGGAAACCCCAACTCATCCAACCAACTCACCAACAAGAAGCCTGAATCTGTTAAGGCTTATTCATCGGGGACTTCGGAGAAGAAAGGGTGCAGCGGGAGCAGACACTACTGTCCCAAATGCAATCGTCATCATGACGGTTCTTGCCCTTGCTCCAACTGCAAACGGTTCGGGCATCTAGCCAAGGATTGTCGGACCAATGTTCCTACCCCCCACCACTAATGCACCAAAGGCCTGCTTTTGGTGCGGAAATTCAGGGCATTTCAAGAAAGATTGCCCAAAGCTGAAAAACAACAACAACCCTGCTCGCGGCAGAGCATTCGTTATCAAGGCTGGGGAAGCCAGACAAGACCCGAATGTCATGACGGGTACGTTCCTTCTCAACGACCTTACTGCTTCTGTATTATTTGATACTGGTGCCGATAGAAGCTTCATTTCTGAGAAATTTAGCCCTTTACTTGATATTACTCCCACTGCCTTAGATGCTAAATACATTGTAGAACTAGCTAACGGCAAACTGATTGAGACTGATAGCATCATACGCAACTGTACACTTAACCTTACGAACGAAACGTTTCCCATTGATTTAATCCCTGTCGAGATCGGCAGCTTCGATATTATTGTCGGTATGGATTGGTTATCCGAGCACCGAGCTGAAATCATCTGTCATGACAAACTCGTTCGCATACCTCTTGTCTCCGGTGGAACCTTAGTCCTACAAGGGGAGACCGGCAGACGGAATCTGAATATTGTATCCTGCCTCAAAACTAGAAAATATCTACGAAAAGGGTATCAATCCATCCTCGCACATGTAACGGAGAAGAAGTCAGAGGAGAAGCGACTTGAGAATGTTCCAATCGTGCGGGATTTCCCGGAAGTCTTTCCTGAAGACTTACCCGGACTTCCGCCGCCTAGACAAGTTGAATTTCAAATCGAACTTGTGCCAGGAGCTGCACCCGTGGCACGAGCCCCTTACCGTTTAGCACCATCCGAAATGCAGGAGTTGTCTAACCAACTATAGGAACTCCTGGACAGAGGATTTATTCGACCAAGTTCCTCGCCTTAGGGAGCTCCGGTCTTATTCGTGAAAAAGAAATATGGATCCTTCCGCATGTGTATCGACTACCGAGAGCTGAATAAGCTAACCATAAAGAATCGGTACCCGCTTCCTAGAATCGATGACCTATTTGACCAGCTCCAGGGATCAAGTGTTTACTCAAAGATTTATCTACGGTCAGGTTATCATCAACTCCGAGTCCGCGACAATGATATTCCAAAGACAGCCTTCCGAACTCGTTACGTGCATTACGAATTCCAAGTAATGCCATTCGGTTTAACCAACGCACCGGCCGTATTCATGGACCTTATGAATCGGGTGTGCAAACCGTATCTTGACAAATTCGTCATTGTGTTTATCGATGACATCCTGATTTACTCTCGCAATGAGCAGGAACATGCTCAACATCTGAAAACCATTCTAGGACTCCTTAGACACGAAGAGTTATATGCCAAATTCTCTATGTGTGAGTTCTGGATTCGAACCGTTCAATTCCTCGGACACGTGATTGACAGCCAAGGAATTCATGTTGATCCTGCTAAGATTGAAGCAATCAAGGGCTGGGAGTCACCGACCACTCCAACCGAAGTGAGACAATTCTTAGGTCTTGCTGGTTATTACCGTCGATTCATTGAAAACTTTTCAAGAATAGCTGTTCCCTTAACAACACTGACTCAGAAAGATAAGAAGTTCGATTGGACTGATAAACAGGAGTCAGCTTTCCAGCTATTGAGACACAAACTTTGCAGTGCACCAATCTTTTCCTTACCCGAGGGCACCGACGATTTCGTAGTTTATTGCGACGCCTCACACCAAGGACTTGGTTGCGTGTTAATGCAACGGGAAAAAGTCATTGCCTATGCCTCACGACAACTAAAAATTCACGAGAAAAATTATACGACCCACGACCTCGAGTTAGGTGCCGTGGTCTTCGCATTGAAAATCTGGAGACATTATCTCTACGGTACGAAAATCACTATCTTTACCGATCACAAAAGTCTCCAACACATATTCGATCAGAAGGATCTAAACATGAGGCAACGTCGTTGGGTTGAGTTACTTAGTGACTACGACTGCGAGATCAAATACCATCCGGGCAAGGCTAACGTAGTTGCCGATGCCTTAAGCAGAAAAGAACGAGTGAAACCCCTTCGGGTCCGAGCACTTTCTATGACAATTCGTAACGAGCTCCCTGCTCAAATCCTTACCACTCAGCTCGAAGCACTCAGCGATGAAAACCTGAAAAATGAAGCCTTACAAGGCTTGGATAAACAATTCGAAATCAAAACCGATGGGACTCGATACTTCTCTAACCGGGTGTGGTTACCCAAATTCGGAAACTTGCGAGATTTGGTGATGGCTGAAGCTCACAAGTCTCGATACTCTATACATCCCGGTTCTGACAAGATGTATCACGACTTCAAAGGGTTATATTGGTGGCCTAACATGAAAGCTGACATCGCCAAGTACGTCAGTAAATGCCTAACATGTTCCAAAGTCAAGGCCGAACACCAAAGACCCTCGGGATTGCTCCAACAACCTGAAATTCCTCAATGGAAATGGGAACAGATTACCATGGACTTCATTACCAAACTACCAAAAACTTCGAGTGGTTGCGATACCATTTGGGTGATCGTGGACCGTCTCACGAAATCTGCTCATTTCCTGGCCATCAAGGAAACCGACAAGATGGAGCATCTGACTCGCATCTACGTCAAGGAAATCATCTCGCGACACGGTGTACCTATCTCGATCATCTCGGATAGGGACAGCCGTTTTACTTCTAACTTTTGGCAATCACTACAGAAATCTCTTGGTACTCGTCTGGATATGAGTACTGCTTATCACCCGCAAACCGATGGCCAAAGCGAGCGAACTATTCAAACACTGGAGGATATGCTACGAGCCTGCGTAGTTGACTTCGGTACTTCTTGGGAAAATCACTTACCGTTGTGCGAGTTCTCGTACAACAACAGTTACCATACCAGCATTAAGGCTGCACCCTTCGAGGCACTCTACGGGCGTAAGTGCCGATCACCTATCTTTTGGACTGAGTTAGGGGATTCCCAACTCACGGGTCCAGAAATCATTCACGAAACTACTGAGAAAATCATTGGTATTAAAAACCGGCTGAAAGCCGCACGTGATCGTCAGAAAAGCTATGCTGACGTGAGACGCAAACACCTTGAGTTCCAGGTAGGGGACAAGGTACTTCTCAAAGTGGCACCGTGGAAGGGTGTCATTCGATTCGGAAAACGAGGCAAACTAAACCCTAGATACATCGGACCATTCGAAATCCTTGAAAGGATTGGTCCAGTGGCATACCGCCTGCAACTTCCTGCTGAGCTTAGCAGCGTTCACAACACATTCCACATTTCTAACTTGAAGAAATGTCTGTCTGACGAGACACTGATTATACCGCTCGACGAAATTCAAATCGATGATAAACTTCATTTTGTCGAGGAACCTATGGAAATCATGGACCGCGAGGTCAAGCGATTGAAACAGAGTCGTATTCCCATCGTAAAAGTCAGGTGGAATTCTAGGCGTGTCCCTGAGTTCACCTGGGAACGGGAAGACCAAATGCGACAGAAATACCCACATCTCTTCCCAGACAACGCACTGTCCGTACACTCGAGCTAATTTCGGGACGAAATTTCTTTAACAAGGGGAGAATGTAACACCTGCATAATTAGGGTAATTAATTATGCCTAATTATTTGTAACTAGTTGTAATTAGTATATAATAGGACTAATTACAGACTCTATTTGTATATATATAAGGTAATTTATATATATATGTGTGTACTTACGCGATTTGGATGAATCGTACAAATTAACCGGACGGAGTCCGACACAGTTTACTTGGATGTTGGTGACAGAAATTTACTTAAATAACGAGAACGTATTTTAGTTATATGAAATACACAATTGAACGAACAGTATTTATATTACCGCGACGACATTTTAAATAATTCAACATAAACGTATTAAACGCGAATTAATAATTTAAATATTTCGACAAATGTTTTTATTATTAATTTCAAGGTATTTTTATTTAAATACTTCAGTTACATTTTAAAAATATAACTGTTTGATAAAATATTAAAAATGAGTGATTAAACGATTAGGACACGGAGTAAACACCGTGTTTTGGGGAGTATTTTCCCCTCCTCCCTTTTGGATCAGCCACCAACCCAACCCCCACCCCCAAACCCCTCTTTCATTTTCATTATCTCCAAAACACACACACACTTAAACACTCTCACTAAAAATCTTCACCAAATTTCGGACCTACAAATCGACCCACGAAATTTACATATTCGGAATCACCATCACGAGTGGAGCAAGGATATCAAGACCGTATTCATCATTTCATCCTCGATCTAGCTCGATTTGCAAAAGTAAGAAATTTCAAAAAACTTAGATCTATTCATTTCTATGTAATTTTTGATGTTTTGATGTGTACACAACATAGTTATAACCTAAACATTTAAGGAAACACGATTTTACAGCTCTAAAATCGGTTAGATTTGCGTTTTTGGTCGGAAAATCTCGAACTCCGAAAGTTTCTGGGCTGATGTTCATACGTGCGACACAAGCCTTGTGTCGCATACTATGTCACATAAAGCCTGTTATGTCGCACCTTGTGTCGTACCAAACCTTTAGTGTCGTAACCTTTGCGACACAATATTGTGTCGCACTCTATGTCGCATATTATGTCGTATTTTTATACGACACAACCCTTATGTCGCTATTGAATTAGCATCGCAAGCTTTTGCGACACAACCACTGTGTCGCAGAGCTCTTGTGTCGCATCCTTCATGCGACACAACCCTTGTGTCGCATACAAATCCTTATGTCGCAGAAAACAGAAAACTTAGAAATTTTGAAGGATTTTTACTATAGCAAAGTCAAAGTTACTGTAGCAAAATCATATTTTACTGTAGCAATTCACTGTAGCAATTTACTGTAGCAAAGTCAACATTTTAGAATTTTTATTACCAACCGTCACCAACGGGCCAAACATGTTTTCCAACAAACAAACAATTACAAACATACGGACAAACATTGGATATACTAGTTGTGTACAACTAAACGAAACGTCTCGCGAGACACCTACTTACATAACTGCATATGATTAGGCATTTGAAGGTTACGGGTTCGGAGAACCTACTTGCTATATTTACTACTTGCTATTTGCTACGGCTTATTACAAGACTCAGGTGAGTCTTACATCCCCACTTTTACTGTTTTACATACGGGGTGAGATACATTGCTTACTTTTCTTGAACACAAGTACTAAAACTGTTTACTATACCAAACGGAATTGCATGAGTTGTTTACTACTTACAGAAGTCTCTCCATCATATATCGTTAGTTATGGACTTAAGCGCGAACACTAGTTAATGGATCCATTAGGGAAATGACCCTCCCCGCCCGGGGCAGTAGCGCTGCCACGTACTGATTTTCACGTAGAAACGGGTGACTAATTATTCGTTACTGATGCTTGCTCAATTACGAGCATGTCACGGAAGCAAACTTATTACTTACGGGTTAAGCTTCGATTATGAGCCTCATGGCAACGGTATAACTCACTTACTTACATTTGCTGGATTGCAAATACTTGTTTTACGATTGCTGGATTGCAATTACTAATTTTATGCCTACGGGCACTACTGATGAAATCTCGTGTTCAAAAACTGATATTACTTACAAACCTGTGAGATTCACCAACATTCGTGTTGACCTTTTAGCATGTTTTCTCAGGTACCCGGATGGAGTAGGATTACTCCAGGACTTTAGCTAGAGTCGCATGATTTCAACACAACTGCATTAACGGAGATTCTTAGCATTATCTTTTGTATATTTTGATTATGTAATAGAATCTCCCGCTATACGCGTGGGCTCTAGGAAAATTACATTTTGTATACGAAAACATTAAGTTTTCAAACATTATATCTATGAGAATGTAACTAATTTACAAACGTTGCATATAGATGTCGTTTACTGTATCTTTGTGCTGTGATATTTGATTAGTAGCACCCCAAAACCTGCTTCCGCTAAACAGTGAATTTGGGGGTGTTACACGCTGACCCATTTTAGCATATATCACAGGTACACAGCAGTAGGTTGGACTGCTCATGCAGGATTCTTTAGCTCTAGTCAGCATTTATACAATCAGAGATTTAGCTGCATTATTATATTTTGTATAAATTAATTATGTACTTAAATCTCTCAATTTCTGAAACTGAGCTAATGTAACATTATTTTTTATGTAAACTTTTGTTTTATCAATACAAATGTAAAACGACGCATATAGTGGTCGTTCATTATATCTTATGTGCTGTGATTATTGATTAGTAACACCCAAATCATGCTTCAGCGAAACAATATATTTGGGGGTGTTACACACATTGCCATTGATTGTCTTTTTACTCGTGAGAAGGTTATGGAAGGTCTGCTCCAACTAAGTTATTTACCCACTTCTTCACAACTTGCTGATGTTCTGACCAAAATTATGCCAGCAGCACAGTTTAGACTTTTGTTGTCCAAGCTGGGTATGGGGGTGTTGACATATGTATAGAAGTTCAGGGATCAAATATGTAAATATATGTTAGTAGTAGGGGTTGAATGTAACTATTTAGTTGGTTAGTTCAAGTACTGTAGCGTTAGTTGTATTAGTGAGTTTTTCAGATTGTAAGAACGATGATTCTCTGTAATTTTGATTTTGATTCAATGAAATGAATGATGATTTTCATAAGTTCAAATGCACGATTCATGATTTTATCATAATTATGTATGCGCGATCTATATATTAAATTTAATTTAATTATTATTATATTATATATATATGTATAATTGTATTTGATGATTCAGAGTACATTTATCTTAAGTGGTATCTGACAATCTGACATTCTATCTTAAACGTGCTTCATTAATTAAACTAAAATTACCTTTCATTACAGTAATTATACTAATACTCCCTCCGCCCCAATTCTATTGTCCCCAGACAAAAAACAAGCAGTTTAAGAAAATATAATCATCTCTCTTACTTTTTGGTAAGATGACAGTTTTACCTTCTACTTTTTACCTACTTTTTTGTCTTATATATATACACTAGGGGTAAAAAAGAACTTTATCTCCTTATTCTTATCTATTTATGGAAGTGGACAATTAATTTGGTACATCCCAAAATGAAATAATGGACAATAGATTAGGGACGGAGGGAGTATTTAGTAGCTACAAAGAATTTATAGAATTTTAGAGGTGAACATATATAGATAATAGATATATTAAAGTTTCTGATAATTGGCTGATGTGGGATCGTAACATAATTTAATTATTAAAAATCAACGTAACATAATATATATCATTACGTACAAATCATAACTAACATTGGTGAGAATCATCAATGTTGTGCAATAAACCTGATTTTGAATGATAAAACACAAGAACAATTACAATAGAACTTTATGAAAGCAATTAGAGAACACACAGAATTAACGTGGTTATATCCAATCGATGTGATTGGTTTAATCCACGGGCAAGAACTGAGTAATATCTTTTTATTAGAATGGCACCAAGTATTTTCGTGGCCTACTTTTACAAAGAATAAGGGTTACAATATATAGTGCGAACGATAAAAGGAAAGTCTTGAAAAACAAGTTTTCTGGCCGACCTTACGATCCCACCGGGATCCCTTGTGATCCCACCGGGATCTCCCCAAAACGCACACAATCCCACCGGGAACCTTTGCCATCCAACCGGGATCAAAAGCTCTGTTCACTAACACTTAATTCTCCCACCGGGATCGAACCCATCCCACCGGGATCCAATGAAAGTCACCAAATTTCAACAATCAATAATGTTTCGTAAATGTATATACAAATGCACTAAAACTGTGTATACAAGATATAGAGTCAGAACCAAAATTGGTGAAAATCATTTAAAAAAAAATCTAACTAAACTTTTAATGAATATATAATCTTATTCGGGTTTTTATGCATAATCCGAACTCAAATAACCCAGTCTTATTAAAATCGGATTACGAGTTGGATAATAAAACTGAAAATACGATTAAATTGCGCAAATAACACCCCTACATTATTTGACATTACTGATACTTTATACGGAGTACAATAGAAAAATATGGAGTATATGATAGGAGATATATGAGATGGGGCATGGTTTAGTTAGATATAATTTGTCCATCAATCAAAAAAGGTTTATACTAAGACCACTCGTAATGCATATACGTGGATGGCGTTTTGAAGATCCACAACGCCAGAACGTCGCTAACGCGGCGTTCTTGGCCGGCGTTCTCGTGGCGTCATTCGTGAGAAAACGGAGGAAGAACGAGCGTTGTGAAATTTTTTATTCTTTTTGTTTTTGTTTTTGCTTTTTTTCTTGGTTGTTGCTTTTAAACGAGTGGAAGAACATATTTGTTATATACTCCTAAAACGGAAGAAGAAGAGAAATGGGTGAGTTGCAGATAAACGTAAGGAAGAAGAAGAGAATAAAGGGGGTAGTTGGAGGGTGAGTTACATGATGAAAAAAAAAGATTCTCTTTTTTTTTTTTTGACAGTGAACTTGTGGCCACAATTTTTAACTATTATTTTATTTTTCAATATAATTTTCCTTTTTCTTTTTTTTTTTTTCTTTTTATGCATTATATATATCACACATACTTAAATTGTATTTTAATTATTAAATTTTATTGTATTTAATTAAATTGTATTTGTTTTATGAAATAAAAGAAAATTAAATTTAGTTAGTTAGTGGGTGGGTCCCAGAATGAGTTTAAAAAGTGGCGTTCTGGTGTTATGATTAGGGGTGTTCTGGTGTTATGGTGTGATGCTGATGTGGCGCTGATGTGGCAGCTGAAAAAGTGACGTTATGGTGTTATGGTTACGGATGGTCTAAGGGTTTTTCCCCCATGGAATTATATGCGGCCTATTAAAAAGGTTGTGAGTCCATGTTGCTTGGCACAATCACTAATCAAGTAATCATTATAGGCTTATAGCATCGTGGAAGCTAGCTAGCATATTGACTCAGAAAGGGAATTTTCTTTATCTTGTTCTTGTCATGGACAATATGCCCCCAATCAACTCCTTAACTTTATCTTTATAATATAAAAAAATTGTTGATCGAATTCCAATTGATTTAATTAGTTACAATTAATGATGATGAATCATTAGTACTTTTTGTAGCAAGGTAATTAGTTGGACCAAATGCAACTCGATTGATCGATGATCAGGTTAGGTTAAGTTAAAACGTCAAAGCGACCGAGTTAGTTAATGTAACAAACTAACCGGCTAGCTACATCTTGTGTTCTTAAGTGCTATATATATCATCTTGTTTATAAATTAGTAATCAGTACAAAGTCTTTTGTATATGACTTGTGTCTAAGTAATGTATGGTATAAATTAACTAAGGGGTTTTTTATTTGATATTCGAGAGTAGTGTGGTGGTGGTACCTAATTTAATTAAGGTTATGTGACACCCGTCAAATTAGGACTAGAATTTAGTGCGTAATCAAGTTTTAATACATGTAATTAGTTCTGTGTTAGGCTAATTAATGTATCAATTATTATATATATTGTTAAATATATATATACCTACACAATTATGCGGTTTGTTTAAATCGTACGAATCTCAAATCGAATGGAATTCGACACAATTAATACGGACGTTGGTGTAAAATTTATTAAAGTAATACAAACACTATTCAATAACTCAATTTTATTAGGAATATTATTTATTGTAATATTTCGTGGTCAATTCGTATTGCACAAAAACATATATATATAATTAAAATACAAACGCGCAAACAAATATAACGAATTTCATTTTTAAAATCATAAATAGATAATTGGTAAAATTTTACAATAAAACATTTTGTAATAATTTAAAATTTAAATGTATCTTTAAATAAATAAAATAAATATTTAACGTTAAATGACGGAGAAAACGAACACCACGGGGAGTACGGGACGGAGACTGTGAGGGGAGGCTTTCACCAACACCCCACCTCTCCTTTCATTTTCTTTCATTTCCATTTCAACCAAACACACACTTATACCAAATACTCTCTCAACCAAAAATCATCAAATTTTCGGAATCATCAAATCCGACCACAAAATTTACATTTTTGGAACCACCATCAAGTGAGGAACAAGATTAACAAAAGCTCTACCATCATTTTCGGCCTCCATCTTCTTCGATTTGCATTTGTAAGAAATTTCTTAAAAACTTAGATTTGTTCATTTTGATGTAATATTTTGATGTTTTGATGTTTACACAACTTATATATGTCTATTACAAAGAATAGAACACAGTTTTATAGCTTAAAAACGAGTTTAAATTGGGTTTTGGTCTGAAAAATCGCGAACAGCCGGACTTTCTGGGCTGGTGTTCATCCATGCGACACAAGCCTTGTGTCGCATGTTGTGTCGCATTTTGGCTTTTGTGTCGCATAAAATTTATTGTGTCGTACCTTATGTCGTATCAGATAATTAGTGTCGCAAGTCTTGCGACATAACGACTATGTCGCATACCCCATACGACACAACCACTATGTCGCTGTTGAATCAGCATTTCGCATCCATGCGACACAACCCTTGTGTCGTATGGACATTGTGTCGCACTCATATGCGACACAACCCTTGTGTCGCATAACCCATTTAGTGTCGCATGATTGTGTCGCATAAAACAGCAGGATTTCAAAATACAATTTCACTAAGTGTCAAACTATTACAACTTCAACCCGCTATACAATGTGACTTTTCAAACACTATGAGACATACTTTTCGAGGTTAACATGTCAAATCATAATGAGAACATTTAAATATTTAAATTTCATCGATCACCAACGGGCCGTACAAGTTTTCACAACTTTTCTTAAAATCAAACAAGTCGTTGTAACTTGTATCAATTCAATCAAACAAGTCGTTGTAACTTGTATCAAGTCAGTCAAACAAGTCGTAATAACTTGTAACTACTCAATCAACCAAATCGTAGTAATTTGGACATGTATACATAGTTGTATAACAACTACAAAGGTAGTCCTTTGGGATATCTGTACAATTAATAACAATTCAAGTGTCGTGGACACATTCAGGTTTCAAGTCTTTGGACACCAACTCACAACTAATTACTTCGAGCTTATTAAATTAACACTTCAAGACTCAGGTGAGTTTCATAGCCCCGTTTTCACTATTTTACAACTAGGGGTGTGATATTACTGCTCTGTTTTGTTTTACAAGTAGAACGCAAGTGCCAAACTTCAAATACTACATGAGTTTCAAGCTAATCAATTTAAAGTCCTCCATAGCATAGTCTCTAGTATTTATAGCGTGAATGTTAGTATATGATATCATATGGGATTGACAATCCTCATCCGGGTTAGCACGCACTAACCGGTCAAACGGATGTATTAGCATTTGGGAAGACGAGTGTGGATTAGACACTCGTAGGAGGCATTTCAAGTTAGGTTTCCTTAATTGGGCCTAACAAATCAAGTTAAGCTCAGACTATGTGCTCATGGACAGTATAACTTTTATTTTGCGTAATTGCATTTTAAATTCAATATAAATCTTGCGGTTCTTGCAACTATACATTGACATACAAACCTGTGAGCTCACCAGCGTTTTCGCTGACCCATTTTAGTATTTATCACAGGTACCCCGCAGTAGATTGGCTGCACAAGCAGGAACTATTAGCTCGAGTCAGCATACATACAACTAGAGATTGGATTGCATTATTATATTTTGTAAAAGTAATTATGCTATGTAATCTCTCAATTTCAGGAACCGAGCTAATGTAAATTCTTTTGATGTAAACATTTACTTTATCTATACAAGTTTAAAACGACGCATATAGTGGTCGTTCATTATATCTTATGTGCTTTGTATATTGATTAGTGACACCCAAATCAAGCTTCCGCAAATCATCAAATTTGGGGGTGTCACAGGTTACTTTACATCCCATATTCAATATTGCATCTAAGGTACATGCTTGATATAGATTAAACTCTTTTTGATATAAATTAAGAGTTCATCATCACATTTTGGCCATACACCATTAAAGGTATGTTTGGTGAAACTAGCTGATAGCTGAAGTTGAAAGCTTATAGCTGGAGCTTAAATATGTAAATTGACATAAAAGAACAAAATATATATGATGTGTAATTATATTAGGGGTAATTATGTAATTTCTTATTTCATAAGCTTATAACTTACTTTAATAAGCTACTTCAAGAAGCGTATTTTAATAAGCTAGTTCAAGTAGCTTATTTTTTCAGAGCTTACCTTTCAATAAGCTCTTCAATTTTTCTCTACTGGACATGACTAGAAGCTTAAGTTTATTGAAATACTAAGTTTAAGCTCCGTTAAGCTTGTGTGCCAAACACACTCTAAATATGACTTTACAACTATGTAAAGAATATTTAATAGTGTATTGTTAAAAATTGTGGTGTACGGATCATTGCTTATAAATTAAACATACATTAATTTTAGTTAAAAAGTATGTTTTTTCAATATTCAATATACAAGGAATCAGTATTAATTAGAATATACTCAACTACATTATTTAGATTAATCATTATTAATCTCTATCTTATATTAATCTAGTTTAAACTCTTTTAGTATCGTATTAGAATTATTATGTTACTTGTTTAGCAAGATTGCCTTAGAGCACTCGGAGTGGTGACGGCCTAAACACAGTGTTCAAGACAGTGTTCTGGAGAATCTTGTGAGTGAGGATTCTGTGGAGTGGTAACAATATTCTGGACAGTGTTCTGGAATAATAAAAACACAAAAAATTGGGAACAAAACACAAAAAAAATAATAAAAAAAGGAAGAATCCGTTGGTGAACAGCGTCGGGAAGTAGACGGTGGTCCGTGAACGCCGTCGGGAACGGCGCCACGGAGTGGCTGAACGCCGTCCCACGGCGTTCTGGAGCCAAAACGCAGACGGGAACGAGCTCACTCCGTGTGCTCTTATACCTAATTAACCTTGTATGTAAATATATTTTATTTTTAGGGGAAATAATTTGTGCAGCAAAACTGCACAATTATAAATTTGTTTAATTTAGGAGTTGGATATGTAAATTTGAAAAAGTTAAGGGACTAAAAATATAACATACAAATATTTCATTTTTAGTGCAAATCTTTAGTGTTGTTGACATCCCACATGATTTCCCTTTTTTTTAATCTCTTTGAAAATTCAGTCAATATTATCTTGAGAAAACAATAGTTATAATTGTCCGGTTGTTTCTCATAAGAAGAGTGGAGTACGTGATTGGCGGATGGATTATATTTTTGACTTGTGGTTGTTAATTAGATGTACGTTCTCTTCTAATCCCCTTTACACTGAAACAATAACTTATTAGTATTTCCTTTCCTTATATATGATCCATGTATACAGTTTTTTTTATTAAAGGTTAACGATAGCCCTTATGGATGTCAATAAGAGAAATATATTGCATTAATTGAACTTAAAGTATCCTTATTTATTCTAAATTATAAATAATACAATAACGATTTGTATTTTATTCACTGTAATTTTTCTTTTATTTTTGATGTATTAATTGAAAATTTTGATTATAAGAGAAACTTTAGATTCAATTAATGCATTATATTTATCTTATTAACAACCCTAAGTGCTGTCATTATCATTTCCTTTATGTTAAATATGATTTTCATATTTTTCACAAAATTCACTAGTTGCACATTTTGAGATGGCTAGAGAAAGAGTCGGAATACGTCATTCATATTTATTTATTGATACAATAATTGTAGAGGGTATAAGTGATGTAATAACTCGTCTCACATGGTTTTAACCCTTTGTAAGCCTAAGGTATGTAGTGGGCTTTCAGGGCACCCTCAACATATATTGTATTTGTATACTGTATATATATAGTGAGTCGTTTCAGTCTACTACAACTCTAATCTAATAGATTTGAACCGATTAATCACTATTTTTCTCATCAAAGTCATGTGTGTTGTTCAATCAAGATTTGATCGAACACCATTTAACCAGTTAAATGATGATGGAGCTAGTGTTGTTTTGACCACTACTATCTACTAATGTTAATTGCCATGAAATACAAGAAGACTAGTGTTCGGTCCGATTCAAGTTATATTTAGCTTCATGCGAATATATTGGTCACCTAATGAAAAGCTTATCGAATTCATATAATTATGATAACTGAAAATTCAATTTTTTTCCTTTTTTTTTTTTTTTTGGTGAGTTGAATTATTATATTACAAAACCTAAATACAATTTGATACACTATATACTACTCCGAGTAAGTAGTAACGTTTAGCTACAGAAAAAAAAGGGTTACTATATACTACTCCGTAGTAAGTAGTAACGTTTGATACTATATACGCAACTAACTAAATAATTTGGTTAGGCAATCAGAAATCAAATTGGGTTGCAATGATGATTATGATAAAAAGGCTTAATCAGGACAAACATTTCACGTGCATGGAACAGGGATCTAAGTCATCTAGCCGACCTATATCGATATCTTGTGACCTATAGTTAGAATAATTATATACTAGAAAATTACCCGCGCAATGCAGCGATTACAAATAAAAAAAATGTAACAGTGGTCGATGGTCATAACTGACAATAATATTTCTTAAAGAAATAGTGATAGTTGTTCGTGGTGACCGTTAGAAATATCGACAATTTAATTCTTGAGACTTGTATTCAGAAATGATCAAGTGTTACTTTTATGATTAAAAAATTAAATGGTATTGACTATATTAAATTAGAACTAATTAAACTCCTTGAAACTTTTTTGTATTTTCTATGTATTTAGCAAATCTATAAAATGGAATGTAATTCAAAATGATGTTAAAAATTGAATGCAATAATCATTAACGTTTTTTCCATAACAAGTTAAAGGGTAGTATAGTCTTCTGCATTATACATAGGGCTATTATGGTACTTTCCGATCTTTAATTTTGTAAGGCTATGAAGAAAATAGCCAAACAATTTATAAGGTGTATAGATTTTCTCAAACATGCTTCGAAAATTTGCACATTATTTATTTAATACTTGTGTATTTGTACATCTACTTACCATCGACATAGTCATAGTCATTAGTCGTATTGAAAAGACCTATTAATTTTCTATTGTTTGTAATTTCTAGCATCTTGAAAGTTATTAATAATTATTATTGCCTTTCAAAAAGTTAGGAGTTAAGAGAATTTTGATTTTCAATCTTATTAAAATTAGAGTTATATAATTTCTTTATATAAAGATCTTAGAGTATAAGGATATTCAAAAAATTTGTGAGTTGAATTATCGTGTGGAAACTAACATACATTTGTATATATGTTCGTTAACGGTGAATTATCGTGTTCAGATTTTTGAACAATTGGTTAAACCAAGTCACACAAGTATATATGTTCTGAGTGGGGGATTTGGTCAGGGAAATTTTCATATATATATAAATATATATCACTAAAGTTTATGCGTTGCACCTATTGTGTTTTTAATGAGATTGTATACGGGTGTTGTAAATGTTCAGTGATTTCACGACTGCCTTTCAAACAAAATGTTTGGGGTTGATTAATGTAACATCCTCAAATGTGGCCTAGTTGAAATACGGTATTTCCCTTAATTTAATTGCTATTTAAATTGTATTTTTAAATACTTGGGGTATTTGATAGCTAAATTAATAGGTCAATTGGTCAATCAGGCTTATTGTGATAAATGAATTATTATTTGTTTTAAATTTATTTAGTTGACGGTATAATAAAAACTTATTTCTCGCAAATGGTTTTTAGGTTCCAGACAATAGATTTAGGACGGGTATAATTTATACCCAAAATGGGCTGAGTCATAAGGTGTGTCGACACCTGGAGACTCCATTTTGCCACCACTTCACTGACTTCTCAAACTCTCACTTTCACTTCAATGATTTCTTGAATTCTCAAACTCTCCAACAAATTACAATTTGATTTCTTCAATTAGAAGGCTGTGATTTTGGATTCCCATCTTGCATTCATCTTTTTGAATCACCATCTTCATCAATTGTAAGTGAAAATACCCATTTTCATGTTTATTCTTAAATTGGTTAAATTAGGTTGAATTGATGACGAATTTGAGTTAAACTATGGTTGAATGTGTTTGTGTACAGATTACAAACTAATTCCATGTCCATTTAAGATGAATCTATTATGTGTTCATATATGAAATTGAAGAAATTGGGTTTTATTGGAAATTAGATTGAACACTTGATGTATGTATGAATCTTGGTGTTAGATGTTGTTATTAGTTGTTGTTATATGTTTGTACATGTTAGTATAGGTCATTTTCATGTTAAAATCATGTATTACAACTGAATTTGTGATTCTTGGTGTTTTGGATTCGTGTGTAAATGCTTGCTGATCTGGGTATTACTGCTGAAAAGGTGTCAAACGCGATCCGGACTAGTCACCAGGATCGCGTTGTTATGTGTTAATTGTTACAGCACGAATTGTTCCTTGGAACGCGATCCAGATCACCTCGACCGGATCTCGTTGGTCAGTGAAAAGCTGAGTCACTAGGATTTTGTTCTTTGGAACGCGATCCAGCCACCTCACCCGGATCGCGTTTGATAGTGAAAAACGGTAACAGAACTTTTGTACATGGGAACGCGATCCAGCTTACTCTCACCCGGATCGCGTTTGCATGTTGTAAAATGACGAATTTGATAACTTGTGACTTGCGCATTAGTGTTAATCGCATTATATAGTATATATTCTTATCGGACACTATATACATGATTATATCATAGTGAACTTGAATTTGAGACTAATTCGGGTTAGTTGTATTTTCAGATAAAGCGAAGACTCAGTGAGACTAGATCTCTGAGGGGTGACATTGTCAGTAAGGGTGAGTGGATTCTTGGACTTTCAGTCTAATTTGGTTGTAACAATATGGTTACAACGGGTAAATGTGAATTTACTGTTTTCATTGTTAAGTTAATATTTTGCCATGATGGTTATATTTAACTTAATTTTGGTGTCCTTGATTGCCATGATGGTTGTGGACTATATGAATGTCGGGGGTCAACGTGTGTTGGGTTTGAGTACTATTACTGTGGACATCATAAGTGCTTTGTACATGTGTTGTTCACTGAAATTATGTTGTAAGTAGTAATAGTACCAAGCTATCGGTTTAGCCACTGATTTGGCCTTCAGTTGGTTTTAAGTGTTACTTGGGGAACCACCGCGGTATGAGGGTACTCCAAGGACCACCGATCCTTCATGATTAACTGTTGCTATGCTTTGCTGTATTCATTTGTTAAGCTAAGTTAGTTGATAGTTTGAGATTTATTCACTTAGCTTCGTGCTAACCCCTCATTACTTCTTGCAGGTTTACTTTGTTATGTGGGTGGGCAAGAAGTACCATAGGAATGGAATGTTTGACAGGCTCACTCTGTTTTGTTAACTATGTTAATGTTATGACATATGTTTTGGATTTCTATAACACTAAACTTATCGTGTGTAATGTCTAGGATAATCTAGCTTAAAGACTGTAAGTATTTGGATTGCCATTTTGAAATGTAAATATGCAATCCAATGTTTTGTATCTAAACTTGCGCTTCCTTTAAAAAAAAAAAAATATCCTTGTATTTTCGAGTAGGGTGTTATAAATTGGTATCAGAGCAAAGGTTTGGGTGAATTGAACATGGGTTAATTGTTCAATCCCAAATCTATTTGTGTTAGTCAAACATTCCTTGGAAAGGGGATTGAGCTAGTGAATATGATTTGGTTAGTATTACTAAGTACTAACAATTAACGGGTTATGAGATGTGTTGTGGTACAGGATATGGCAGAAAGTAGCGCTCCGACCAGTACCCCGATCAATGCTTCTGGAGCAAGAGACTCTCCTCCTGAAATTCAGTCTCAAAGTCAAGGTCAGCCTAGTACTACACTCCCTGCAAGTGAATTGAGCCGTGATGAGTACACTTTGTATTTAGAGGATGAGTTAAACAAATATAAGGAATTATATGAGCAATAAGCTAGAACATCCAGGCAGATTCCTGCAGTTAGTACGATTACACCTCCGTTAGTGACATCACAGTTTTCTATGCCACCGCCTACTTACTACCAGACATCAGCTCCTTTTTCTTCTTCAGGACCTTCGGGATTTCAGTTTCCGGTATTTCCTCCTACATCCCAGCAAAAATTATGTTCATTTAAAACCTTTAAGTCTAGTGGACCTTCAGATTTCTTTGGGAGTACAAATCCTTCTGTGACCATGGATTGGTTAAGGGATGTCGAAAGAAAATTTGAGGTTTGCCGATGTGAGGATGAGATCAAGGTAACTTATGCAGTGCAACTTTTAAAAGGTCCGGCAATGGGATGGTGGGATTCTATCACATCTCATTTAACACCTCAGCAAAAAGCTTCCATTACATGGTCCGATTTCTATAATGAGGTTTGTAAGAAGTATTGCTCCGGATATGACATGACTCGCATTAGGCGTGAATTCTTGGATATGCAATTGACTGATAGTATGACTATAGAGGACCTTATCTCTCAGTTTACCGATAAGTTGAGATTTGTACATCAATGGGTACCGGATGAAAGGACAAAGATTGACCATTTTGTTGGAATGTTACCCCATACTTATCGGACTACTGTGAGACTTGCAAGTGATCTTAACCAAGCTTTTGATTTGGCTCGTTCTGTGGACGGCGATATTAGAGCTCATGATTTGGAAATTAAAGACAAGTCCCCAATGAAACCCAAAGGTGAATCTACGTCAGGTCAAGGGAAGAAGAAATGGCAAGGTAATAATAATAACCGTAAACCGAATGTTGTTGGTGGTTCAGTGGATAGGTCAAATTGGTGCCAGAATTGCAAGTCTAGGCACACGGGACATTGTACACCTCAGACTGCTAGGTGTATTAAGTGTGGTCAGTTCGGTCATGACATCAAGGATTGTCCTTTTCCTAAGTCAGTGTGTTGGAATTGCCGAAAGGAAGGACATCGTTCGAGTGCATGTCCAGAGGAAAGGAAGCAAAAATCGGGAACGGTCGGAGGGTCATCATCATCTTCTGGTCAGAAAAGAAAGAATCCTCCAGCTCCAACTGGTCGGGCTTTTCGAATGACCGTGGATGAAGCCGTGGTAGCCGAGGACGTCATAACTGGTACTTTTCTTGTTAATTCAGTACCGGCATGCGCCTTATTTGATTCAGGGGCAAATTGTTCCTTTATGTCCTTGGTATTCTGTGATAGACTCAAATTGACACCTACATGTATTTCACAACCAATTGAGGTTGAGGTAGCAGATGGAAAATTAGTTTCGGTTACCACATCGGTGACTGGAGCTAGTATTTCGATTGAGGATTATAGTTTCCCTACTTCTTTTCTGTTGATGCCTATTCATGGGTTTGATGTTGTGTTAGGCATGGATTGGTTGAGTCGAAATAAAGCCCATATAGATTGTCATAAGAAGCTGATAAAAATTCCAATCTCAGACGAGTCATATGTCGTGGCTCGGGGGGAAAGGGAGAGGGGTAGTATACCTTTGATCTCTATGATGAAAGCTAGAAAATCTCTAGCTAAAGGGTGTGATTCTTATTTAGCCTATGTTGTCGATGCTAAGCTAGAAAAGAAAGCCATTAGTAATGTCCGAGTTGTTTCTGAGTATTCGGATGTTTTCCCTGATGAATTGCCTGGTTTACCTCCGGTTAGAGAAGTAGAATATAAAATTGAGTTAATTCCTGGTTCTACTCCGGTAGCTAAGGCACCTTATAGATTAGCTCCCTCCGAAATCCGTGAAATGATGAATCAAATTCAGGAATTATTAGATAAGGGTTTTGTTAGACCCAGTTCTTCTCCTTGGGGTGCTCCTGTGTTATTTGTTAAAAAGAAAGATGGCACTTTCCGTATGTGTATTGATTATAGAGAATTGAATAAGAGGACCGTAAAGAATAAGTATCCTTTGCCCCGAATAGATGAATTGTTTGATCAATTGCAAGGGTCTTCGTTTTTCTCTAAGATAGACTTGAGATCGGGTTATCACCAAGTCCGGGTTTGTGGGGAGGATATCCCTAAAACAGCTTTTCGCACTCGCTATGGTCATTATGAATTCCTTGTTATGCCTTTTGGGTTGACTAACGCTCCAGCAATTTTTATGTATTTGATGAACAGGGTTTGTAGACCTTTTCTCGATAAATTTGTCATTGTTTTCATTGATGATATTTTAGTTTATTCTAAATCTGAATCTGATCATGAAGTGCATTTGCGTTTAGTTCTTGACACCTTGAGAAAGGAGAAATTGTATGCTAAGTTTTCAAAATGTGAATTTTGGCTTCGTGAAGTTCAGTTTTTGGGGCACATCATTTGTGAAAATGGGGTTAAAGTGGATCCATCTAAAATTGAGGCTGTCATGAATTGGCAATCGCCTAAATCTCCGTCAGAGATCAAGAGTTTTCTGGGTTTGGCAGGCTATTACAGAAAGTTTATTAAAGATTTCTCCAAGATTGCAGGTTCTTTGACTAAATTAACTCGTAAAGATGTGAAATTTCTGTGGGGTGATCAACAGGAATCGGCCTTTCAGACCTTGAAACAAATGTTGTGTCAGGCTCCGGTTTTAGCTTTACCTGACGGATCCGAGGATTTTATTGTATATTGTGATGCTTCACATGCGGGTTTAGGTTGTGTTTTGATGCAACGAGACCGTGTTATTGCCTATGCTTCACGTCAGTTGAAACCTCATGAGATTAACTATCCTACCCATGACTTGGAACTTGCAGCTGTGGTCTTTGCCTTAAAGATTTGGAGACATTACTTGTATGGAACCAAATGCGTTATTTGTACGGACCACAAGAGCCTTCAGTACATGTTTACTCAAAAAGAACTTAACATGAGGCAAAGGCGATGGTTAGAATTGATTAAGGATTACTATAACGCCCCTAATTTCAATCACATGTTTTTTTTTTTTTTTTTTTTAAAACATCGCGGAAGCAATATCCCATAGATATATATATATATATATATATATATATATATATATATATAACCCTGGATTAACCAAATATACATAATCATTTACATAAGTATTTCGTTATACAACTACACAATTAAATGGGCGTTACTTTAACAAAACATTTGAATTAGTACAAAAGTCATCAGAGTTTCATCATTGTCGAACATTCCTTCAATTTACTCCAAGACCCGCCCTGAACAAAATATATTAACCTGCAAGGAGTAGACAACGAGGGATTAGCACGAAGCTAAGTGAGTTAACTCATCACTAACACTACACTTAGTTTAACACTATGAGTCTACAACAATTAACACATTGACTCAACATCACTCGAGGATCGGTGGCCCTTGTGGCACCCTCAGCCGCGGTGGCCCACCAAGCGACACTTACACCAACTGCAGGCCAATACAGTGGTTAACCGATAACGATTTGCTACCTTTAGTCAACACAAGCTCCATTCACAACACATGTTCACAACTCTCGTGTTGACTAACCTGTAGCAAAACGTCCAACAAAATTGACCTCTTTAACACAATCACCAATAGGTTTCTTAACACTTGCTTCTAATTCACAATATGCCTTAACACAAGAATGCATAATTAACACTTGAAGTAACCACATGAGTGTGCACCAAACATAGTGAAAGATCAAAGTCCACTCACCTGTCCACTTTAACTTCAGTTACTCAAGTGACTAATTTCACTGAGTCTTCACCTTGTCTGAAATCACGTTAAAACACTCGAATTAGTAACGAAATATAAATGCACATTGTTAAGAAAACAATCAATTCACCTACTCCTAACTTGCAACTCAAACATGTATTATATAATAGATACAATACACACATAGATATATAATCATAATTAGTAAAAAGATAATGCATTGATCTGCAGTGGGAATCCGCCCGGATTCCCTTGAATACGTCCGTATTCACTTGAATCCGGCCGGATTCAGATGAATACGCCGTATTCCCGATCAATTTTCAAGTCAGAACTTATTTTAAGCAATCCGTTCTCGAATACGCCAGGGAATCCGCCGTATTCCCGGGAATACGTCCGGATTCCCATGAATCCGTCCGGATTCCCGTTAAGGATCTGCACGAAAATTGCAGGTTTTCCTGCACATTTCAGCTCGAACCAAAAGACACAAAATCAACCAAACTCAACTTGTAACTCAGATTTTTATCGATTTCAATGTACCATAACACCTAATAACAACACACAACTATAATTCCAACAACAATTCATCTTCAAACATCAAAATCATCCATAACCTAACTATTTCCATTCAAACTAAAAACTCACTAAATCTTTCATATCTTATCATGAAATCAAGAAAAAGGAGTTCAATCATCATCATCACATCAATATACAAGTATGGATTCAACTTATTTAACTACAAATCATTCTTCACTTCAAACTACCTAATATTCAATATTTGAGTTAAATAAAAACTTACCTACAAAGAGAAAGCAAGGAGATGATGGTGATGATGATCTTAACAAGAACTCAAGCTCAAATCTTCAATCAATTTGGTGAAATCTTTGGATTTGGTAAGGATTGTAGCTAGGTTTTTTTTTTTTTTGATTAGGTTGAAACTAGGTGAAATGAGGGATTGGGGAAAAATGGATCGATCCCCCTTTTTAATTAAACCGGCCCTTTTTATTTCCAGTACAATATTATACTACCTTTTGATCTATTGTCTAGAACCTAAATATCAATTGCAAGAAAATTATTTTATTTTACCGTCGTCTAATATTATTTAAAACAATTAATATTTTACTAGTCACATTATCTCCTGAGACTTATTTACCTATTTATTTCACAATCAAACATATTCAAACAATTAAATGTACGTATTTAAATTTAAATAAATACCTGATTCTACTGGGCCCAATTACAGGGTGTTACAAATCTTCCCTCCTTAAAAGATTTCGTCCCCGAAATCTAACTAGACTCGAACAAACTAGGGTAACGAGCCCTCATACTCGACTCGGTTTCCCAAGTAAGATTTTCTCCCAAACTATGTTTCCATTTCACTAGAACCATAGGTATCTCCTTCTTGCGTAATTTAGTCACTTTTCTATCAACTAACTCAATGGGCTCTTCTATTAATTTCTGACCTTGGTCCACTCTAAGATCTTGTAAAGGAAGGATTTGGGTTGGATCCTCCACATTACATTTCCGCAAATAGCAAACATTAAAAGTGTCGTGAATACCACTTAATTCAGAAGGAAGATCTAAGGCAACGGTTTGGTCATTTACTACTTGACGGATTTTGAATGGACCTATAAACCTCGGAGCCAATTTTCCACGCTTACCAAAACGAATCACACCTTTCCAAGGTGACACTTTTAAATAAACCAATTCACCTTCGACAAAATTAACTGGTCGCCGACGCGGATCAGCATACTGTTTTTGTCTATCTCTGGCGGCTTTCAATTTCTCGCGAGCTATAGCAACTTTATCAGCCGTAATCTGGACAATATCGGGACCCGCAAACTGTTTTTCTCCCGCCTCTAACCAACAAGTCTGCGTTCGACAACGACGTCCATAAAGCATTTCATATGGCGGCATGCCAATGCTAGAATGATACGAGTTATTATACGCAAATTCCACCAAGGGTAAGTGAGAGTCCCACGAACCCCCATACTCCAATATGCACGCCCTCAACATATCCTCGAGAGTCTGAATGGTTCTTTCTGACTGTCCATCTGTCTGAGGATGATATGCAGTACTAAGATTAACTCGAGTACCTAACTCTTTCTGAAGATTCTGCCAAAAGCCTGACACAAATCTGGAATCTCGATCTGACACAATAGATAATGGAATTCCGTGCCTCGATACAATCTCATTAATATACAATTGAGCCAAACGGGTCAAAGAAGCGGTTTCACTGGTCGCAAGAAAATGGGCGCTTTTAGTTAAACGATCAACAACAACCCAAATCATATCGTTGCCCTTCTGCTTACGTGGTAACTTGGTGACAAAATCCATAGTGATGTATTCCCATTTCCACTCGGGTATCTCCAATTGTTTCAACGAACCATAAGGCTTTTGATGCTCGGCTTTTACTTGGGAACAAATATGACATGCTTCCACGAATCTTGCTACATCCGTTTTCATTGTTGGCCACCAATAAAGAGGTTTCAAATTGTTATACATTTTTGTACTACCGGGATGAATAGATAATCTCGATTTATGAACCTCCGTCAAAATCAACTCACGAAGTCCACCAATTAACGGAACCCAAACCCGAGACTGAAAAGTTTTCAACCCACGTGAATCATCAACTAACAAATCCTTTCGCTTCAACATGATCTCAGATTTCAAATTTACATCCAATAAAGCTTCCATCTGTGCGACTCTTAGCTGAGAAATCAAATCAGAGGACACCTCTAATCGCATGAAACAAACCTTGTCACTAGAAATATTTCTACTCAACGCGTCCGCAACCACATTAGCTTTACCCGGGTGATAACGGATCTCGCAATCGTAATCTTTAATCAATTCTAACCACCTCCTCTGACGCATATTCAATTCTTTTTGCGAAAACACGTACTGAAGGCTTTTATGATCCGTGCAAATTACACATTTCGTACCATACAAATAATGTCTCCAAATCTTCAAGGCAAAAATTACAGCCGCAAGTTCCAAATCATGCGTCGGATAATTCTTTTCATGTGGTTTAAGCTGTCTTGAAGCATACGCAATTACACGATCTCTTTGCATTAAAACACCACCTAATCCGGTATGCGATGCATCACAATAAACAATAAAATCATCCGACCCATCAGGTAATGCCAAAACAGGGGCTTGACACAATAATTGCTTTAATGTCTGAAAAGCTGCCTCTTGTTGTTCAGTCCACTGAAATTTCACATCCTTCCGAGTTAACTTAGTCAATGAACTCTCAATTTTGGAAAAATCTTTGATAAACTTTCTGTAGTATCCTGCTAATCCAAGGAAACTCTTAATTTCTGAAGGAGACTTAGGCGCATTCCAATTCATAACAGCTTTCACTTTAGATGGATCCACTCTAACCCCGTCTTTGCAAATGATATGCCCCAAAAACTGCACCTCACGTAACCAAAACTCACATTTCGAAAACTTTGCATAAAGCTGCTCTCTTTTCAGTGTTTCAAGTATCAGTCTCAGATGCATTTCATGATCCGCTTCAGACTTGGAATAAATTAAAATATCGTCGATGAACACAATCACAAACTGATCAAGATAGGGACGACACACCCGATTCATTAAATCCATAAAGATTGCAGGAGCATTTGTTAAACCAAACGGCATAACCAAAAACTCATAGTGACCATACCTCGTGCGAAAAGCGGTTTTTGGAATATCTTCCTCACGAACTCTGACTTGATGATATCCCGATCTCAAATCAATTTTTGAAAAATATGAGGATCCTTGCAATTGATCAAACAATTCATCAATTCTGGGCAACGGGTATTTGTTCTTCACCGTTCTCTTATTTAATTCCCGATAATCGATGCACATACGAAGAGTACCATCTTTCTTCTTCACAAACAACACGGGAGCACCCCACGGCGATGAACTCGGCCTAATAAATCCCTTATCTAACAATTCCTGAATTTGATCCATAATTTCACGGATTTCGGAAGGAGCTAATCTATAAGGAGCCCTTGCTACTGGAGACGAACCAGGAATTAAGTCAATTTGATATTCTACATCTCTTACAGGGGGAAGACCAGGCAATTCATCCGGAAATACGTCCGAATATTCAGAAACCACCCGAATATCGGAAATGGATTTCTTTTCTACTTTGACATCTACAACATAGGCCAGAAAGGATTCACAACCCTTAACTAAAGACTTCCTAGCCTTCATCATGGATATTACCGGAATACTACCCTTCGCACGTTCCCCACGCACCACCACATATGATAGATTGGAAACTGGGATTTTTATCAACTTTTTATGACAAGAGATGTCGGCTTTGTTTTGACTCAGCCAGTCCATACCAAGAACCACATCAAAACTAGGGATTTGCATCAATAAGAAAGAAACTGGAAATTCATGATCCTCTATTTGTATACTAGCTCCGGCTACCGATGTGGTAACAGGAACTGTCTTACCATCAGCTACCTCAACTTCTAAGGGATTAGAAATCACAGAGGGCATCAATTTCAATTTATCACAAAATTGCACAGATATAAACGAGCAATTTGCTCCAGAATCAAATAATACACGGGCTGGTACAGAGTTAACAAGGAAAGTACCAGTAATCACGTCATCAATATGCACAGCATCATCCACGGTCATTCGGAAAGCTCGACCCGTAGCAGCTGGTGGAATCTTCCTTTTCTGGCCAGAAGATGAGGAACCTCTAACCGCACCCGTACCCTGCTTCCTTGCATCAGGACAATCACCCGCTCGATGTCCCTCTTTGTGACACGTCCAGCACACATTATTTGGATAAGTACAATCAATCGCATTATGACCCAACACCCCACATTTCATACACCTAGATGTCCGAATAAAACAAGGTCCGGTATGCTTTGATCGACATCTTGCACAATAAGAATTATCCATCGGAACACCACCATAACTAGTTTTCTTGCTTGATTGAGAAGGTTGCCATCTTTGTTTTCCTTTACCAGAAGAATCAC
Organism: Helichrysum umbraculigerum; assembly: GCA_949592205.1. Taxonomy (NCBI): domain Eukaryota; kingdom Viridiplantae; phylum Streptophyta; class Magnoliopsida; order Asterales; family Asteraceae; genus Helichrysum; species Helichrysum umbraculigerum. The sequence goes on from CATIUR010000001.1 coordinate 1,493,866, forward strand.
TCTTCGGTTTCTGTGCATACCTTTCTTTATTTTGCAACCTCCTAGCCATAACGTCACTATCCACGGATCGTGCCCACTCAAAAGCCTGAGAAATACTATTAGCCATTCTCACAGTGGTACGGTAATCTGGAGGTAAGGTTTTCACAAAATGACTAATCTTATTTCTTTCAGTCGGAACCCACTGTTGCACAAATCTTAACTTCTCAGAAAATTGTCGGATAAGTTCATCGATTGACATCTCATCAGTCTTCCGTAAATCCATAAATTCCTGTCTGACACGATCAAGATTATATTCCGAACAGAATTGTTTGCATACTTCGGCATGAAAATCCTGCCATTTAATAGAACTCCTTTGTTGTGGATTGAAATGTGCAGTTATCGAATCCCACCACGACATAGCTTCACCTTTCAATAATTGGATAGCATATGGAACTTTGTCTTCATCATCACAATGACAAACCTCTAACTTCCTTTCCACATCACGTAACCAGTCTAAGGTAATCGTAGGATCAGGACTTCCAGAGTAAGAGGATGGTTTACTAGACATAAAGGTTTTAAGAGAACATCCTTTCTTCGGAACCTGAAAGGGTGGAAATAACTGTGCCTGATAACCAGTCGATCCAAAAGAAGGAAACGGCATTGATGACTGAAAATCATAACCCTGCTGTTGTTGTTGCGAAACATGAGGAAAAGTAACCGGAATCCGAGTAGAAGCTGTAATGGGAGGAGTAGTAGTAGCAACATGCGAATAAATAGGAATGGATCTCTGAGATGACCCTGCACGTTCTCTCTCAAGTTCGACTACCCTGTTCTCTAATCTTAGTATATAATCTTGACTAGTTTCAACTTCTGTATTTACCGGATTTGAAGTACCATTATGATCCTCATCTTCTGGAGCGGAGTGAACAGTCGAGACATTATAGAGAGTACGGGGTGGTTGCTCATTTTCTGCCATCTGTATCACAACACATCTCAACACTTGTTAATTGTTAGTACTAACATATCAACACATTTCTCACTATAGCCAATCCCACAACCCGGAATGTTTGACAACTCGAGACTAGATTTGGGATTAAACACTCTAAGTTGTTCAATTCGCCCAAATCTAAGCTCTGATACCAACTTATAACGCCCCTAATTTCAATCACATGTTTTTTTTTTTTTTTTTTTTAAAACATCGCGGAAGCAATATCCCATAGATATATATATATATATATATATATATATATATATATATATATATATATATATATATATATATATATATATAACCCTGGATTAACCAAATATACATAATCATTTACATAAGTATTTCGTTATACAACTACACAATTAAATGGGCGTTACTTTAACAAAACATTTGAATTAGTACAAAAGTCATCAGAGTTTCATCATTGTCGAACATTCCTTCAATTTACTCCAAGACCCGCCCTGAACAAAATATATTAACCTGCAAGGAGTAGACAACGAGGGATTAGCACGAAGCTAAGTGAGTTAACTCATCACTAACACTACACTTAGTTTAACACTATGAGTCTACAACAATTAACACATTGACTCAACATCACTCGAGGATCGGTGGCCCTTGTGGCACCCTCAGCCGCGGTGGCCCACCAAGCGACACTTACACCAACTGCAGGCCAATACAGTGGTTAACCGATAACGATTTGCTACCTTTAGTCAACACAAGCTCCATTCACAACACATGTTCACAACTCTCGTGTTGACTAACCTGTAGCAAAACGTCCAACAAAATTGACCTCTTTAACACAATCACCAATAGGTTTCTTAACACTTGCTTCTAATTCACAATATGCCTTAACACAAGAATGCATAATTAACACTTGAAGTAACCACATGAGTGTGCACCAAACATAGTGAAAGATCAAAGTCCACTCACCTGTCCACTTTAACTTCAGTTACTCAAGTGACTAATTTCACTGAGTCTTCACCTTGTCTGAAATCACGTTAAAACACTCGAATTAGTAACGAAATATAAATGCACATTGTTAAGAAAACAATCAATTCACCTACTCCTAACTTGCAACTCAAACATGTATTATATAATAGATACAATACACACATAGATATATAATCATAATTAGTAAAAAGATAATGCATTGATCTGCAGTGGGAATCCGCCCGGATTCCCTTGAATACGTCCGTATTCACTTGAATCCGGCCGGATTCAGATGAATACGCCGTATTCCCGATCAATTTTCAAGTCAGAACTTATTTTAAGCAATCCGTTCTCGAATACGCCAGGGAATCCGCCGTATTCCCGGGAATACGTCCGGATTCCCATGAATCCGTCCGGATTCCCGTTAAGGATCTGCACGAAAATTGCAGGTTTTCCTGCACATTTCAGCTCGAACCAAAAGACACAAAATCAACCAAACTCAACTTGTAACTCAGATTTTTATCGATTTCAATGTACCATAACACCTAATAACAACACACAACTATAATTCCAACAACAATTCATCTTCAAACATCAAAATCATCCATAACCTAACTATTTCCATTCAAACTAAAAACTCACTAAATCTTTCATATCTTATCATGAAATCAAGAAAAAGGAGTTCAATCATCATCATCACATCAATATACAAGTATGGATTCAACTTATTTAACTACAAATCATTCTTCACTTCAAACTACCTAATATTCAATATTTGAGTTAAATAAAAACTTACCTACAAAGAGAAAGCAAGGAGATGATGGTGATGATGATCTTAACAAGAACTCAAGCTCAAATCTTCAATCAATTTGGTGAAATCTTTGGATTTGGTAAGGATTGTAGCTAGGTTTTTTTTTTTTTGATTAGGTTGAAACTAGGTGAAATGAGGGATTGGGGAAAAATGGATCGATCCCCCTTTTTAATTAAACCGGCCCTTTTTATTTCCAGTACAATATTATACTACCTTTTGATCTATTGTCTAGAACCTAAATATCAATTGCAAGAAAATTATTTTATTTTACCGTCGTCTAATATTATTTAAAACAATTAATATTTTACTAGTCACATTATCTCCTGAGACTTATTTACCTATTTATTTCACAATCAAACATATTCAAACAATTAAATGTACGTATTTAAATTTAAATAAATACCTGATTCTACTGGGCCCAATTACAGGGTGTTACAATTACGATTGCGAGATTCGATACCATCCGGGTAAGGCAAATGTGGTGGCGGATGCGCTTAGTCGAAAGGGTAAATCTGAAAGGGTTTATTTAATGCGTTTGGAAATCTCTTCAGACTTGATCGATAAATTGAAATTGGCTCAGATGGAGGCCCTATTGGATCATAACTTGAAATCAGAAATCATGCTTAAAAGGAAGGATTTATTGGTAGAAGATTCTCGTGGATTAAAGACATTTCAGTCTCGTGTTTGGGTCCCATTGTTTGGTGGACTTCGAGATGTGATATTGATGGAGGCTCATAAATCCAGATTGTCGATTCATCCCGGAAGCACCAAAATGTATCAGGATTTAAAACCATTGTATTGGTGGCCTACTTTGAAGTTGGATGTCGCTCGAATAGTTGAATCTTGCCATATTTGCTCTCAAGTAAAGACCGAGCATCAGAAACCTTACGGAGCTTTGAAGCAACTCGAGATTCCCGAGTGGAAATGGGAACATATTACCATGGATTTTGTGACCAAATTACCTCGAACTGTTAAGGGTAATGATATGATTTGGGTAATTGTTGATAGATTGACCAAGAGTGCTCACTTTCTTGCTACTTGTGAGACTGCATCATTAAGTAAATTGGCGCAATTGTACATTAATGAAGTGGTTATTAGACATGGGATTCCGTTGTCGATTGTTTCGGACAGAGATTCTCGATTTGTGTCGGTTTTTTGGCAGAATTTACAACGTGAATTGGGTTCTAGGGTCAACTTGAGTACGGCTTATCATCCTCAGACGGATGGTCAGTCGGAGCGCACCATTCAAACTTTGGAGGACATGTTACGGGCATGTGTATTAGAATTTGGTGGGTCGTGGGATTCCCATTTACCATTAGTTGAGTTTGCCTATAATAATTCTTTCCATTCCAGTATAGGTATGCCACCCTATGAAATGTTGTATGGTCGTAGGTGTAGGACACCCACTTGTTGGTTAGAGGCGGGTGAAAAGCAGTTTGCGGGTCCTGACATAGTTCAAATTACAGCCGATAAGGTAGCTATTGCCCGAGATAGATTGAAAGCTGCCCGTGATAGACAGAAACAGTATGCTGACCCACGTCATCGACCAGTTTCGTTTGTAGAAGGTGAGTTGGTTTATTTGAAAGTTTCACCTTGGAAGGGTGTTATCAGGTTTGGAAAACGTGGTAAACTAGCTCCTAGATACATCGGACCGTTTAAAATTCGACATGTTGTCAATGATCAAACGGTGTCATTAGATCTTCCTCCTGAATTGTCGGGTATTCATGACACTTTTAATGTGTGTTATCTAAGAAAATGCAATGTGGAGGACCAATCCCAAGTCCTTCCATTGCAAGACTTGAGTGTGGACTTAAACCAAAGACTTGTAGAAGAGCCCATAGAACTTGTTGACCGTAAGGTGACTAAACTCCGAAAGAAGGAGATGCCTATGGTATTGGTTAAGTGGAATCATAGTTTGGGTCCAAACTTATATTGGGAGACCGAGTCTAGCATGAGGGCGCGTTATCCGAATCTCTTTGAGCGTGGCGAGATTTCGGGGACGAAATCTTCTTAAGGAGGGAAGATTTGTAACATCCTCAAATGTGGCCTAGTTGAAATACGGTATTTCCCTTAATTTAATTGCTATTTAAATTGTATTTTTAAATACTTGGGGTATTTGATAGCTAAATTAATAGGTCAATTGGTCAATTGGCTTATTGTGATAAATGAATTATTATTTGTTTTAAATTTATTTAGTTGACGGTATAATAAAAACTTATTTCTCGCAAATGGTTTTTAGGTTCCAGACAATAGATTTAGGACGGGTATAATTTATACCCAAAATGGGCTGAGTCATAAGGTGTGTCGACACCTGGAAACTCCATTTTGCCACCACTTCACTGACTTCTCAAACTCTCACTTTCACTTCAATGATTTCTTGAATTCTCAAACTCTCCAACAAATTACAATTTGATTTCTTCAATTAGAAGGCTGTGATTTTGGATTCCCATCTTGCATTCATCTTTTTGAATCACCATCTTCATCAATTGTAAGTGAAAATACCCATTTTCATGCTTATTCTTAAATTGGTTAAATTAGGTTGAATTGATGACGAATTTGAGTTAAACTATGGTTGAATGTGTTTGTGTACAGATTACAAACTAATTCCATGTCCATTTAAGATGAATCTATTATGTGTTCATATATGAAATTGAAGAAATTGGGTTTTATTGGAAATTAGATTGAACACTTGATGTATGTATGAATCTTGGTGTTAGATGTTGTTATTAGTTGTTGTTATATGTTTGTACATGTTAGTATAGGTCATTTTCATGTTAAAATCATGTATTACAACTGAATTTGTGATTCTTGGTGTTTTGGATTCGTGTGTAAATGCTTGCTGATCTGGGTATTACTGCTGAAAAGGTGTCGAACGCGATCCGGACTAGTCACCAGGATCGCGTTGTTATGTGTTAATTGTTACAGCACGAATTGTTCCTTGGAACGCGATCCAGATCACCTCGACCGGATCGCGTTGGTCAGTGAAAAGCTGAGTCACTAGGATTTTGTTCTTTGCAACGCGATCCAGCCACCTCACCCGGATCGCGTTTGATAGTGAAAAACGGTAACAGAACTTTTGTGTGACAATCCTCCAATTAGGATATTTACTTAGCCTAATTTCATGCATTACCTAGAGTAATTCCCTGACTAAGTGAATTCAAACTATTTTGTGTATAAGTTTTTGATAAACTTACTATGTGTTATGTGATGTATTTGATTGTAATTATGTGTATATATATATAATTACGTACGAAATAAATATATCAAACAATACGAATGGAATACAATAACATTGGTGATATAAAATAATTAATAATTCGAAAATTATTAATTACAACTATTATATAGTTATATTATTGGGATAATATAATAATGTATACGTTTAATAATAAACGTATTAAATCGCGAATAATAAAGTTCCAAAATGAACTTCGAAAATACTTTTGAATAATTTTTAGTTGAAATTATTATATAAAAGTATTACAACGAAAAGAAAACAAAACATGTAGACGATTTTGTTACGCGTTACACGAACAGAAACAATTTTAAAACGCGCCTAGAGGTTCCAAATAATAAAAGTATTATTTCGTAAATTACTGTTTTAATGTATAGAACATTACCTCAGAATATGATTTCCAAATTTAACTGAAATCTGGCACGCGTTTTCAACTACACAGTACTTTTGCTGTGATTAATTTTAATATTACTTGTAACAAAGTATTTCACATTTCAATTTCAAATTCCTAAATCTGAGATATCGAGAAACATAACGCGGAATTTTATTATAACTAAGGTACCACAAATTATACCCGTACACGAAATTAACGGGCTAAAAACTACCAATATTACACCAAACAAAATATCTGGGGAACAAATTGCCATTCGCTCCATACGTCTGTTTGAAAAACTCGACCAACTTCCTTCCCTTATACATTTCCTATGATCTCCAATAATTCACACACATTACATTTCACCAAATTTACTCCCTTCTTCTCTGTGGTTTTGGCGTTGGAAAAGAGCAGAGGAAACAACAAGCAGGAAGAAGCAACACCATTTCATTATCTTCATTCTCTTAACATCATCACCATTAAACCTTCAAAACTCACAAACAAAATGGTTTCTTGATCATCATCATCGTTCGTAATCATCTACAACATCTCAGAATCATCATCATCTTCTTCCTAAGATCATTGTGAGGAAATTTCTTCATTTTCTTCATTTTTATAATTTTCTTAAATTATGATACATGTTGATGATTGTTGTTATAAAATTGTTAAAACATGTTATAATGTAATTATGTACCATATTATGTTGATTGATCATGATAAAAATGAAGCTAAAATCAAAACCCGTACGAAATTGTTGTAACAGAGTCGAACTAGCTGCTGTAAATACTCGGAATACGGCGTATTCCTTAGAATACGGCGTATTCCCCAGTTTTAAAACTCGTACACATTGAAACAACTCAGATGAATCCGGCGTATTCACGGGAATACGGCGGATTCCCAATTTCTAAACTTTGAATACGGCGTATTCACCAGAATACGGCGTATTCCCACCTTCGATCGCAAACAAACTTTCGGCAGAAACGGTGAACGAGTAAAAGACACGCTTGATCCGGCGGATCATCGGTGATCCGGTGGATCCTCCTAAACTTGAATGAATACGGCGTATTCACCAGAATACGGCGTATTCCCCTATTTTTGAATGAATACGGCGTATTCACCAGAATACGGCGTATTCCCCTTGTTTGACCTGAATCCGGCGTATTCATAAGAATACGGCGTATTCCTCACTTATTCAGTTTTTGACTTGTTACTTTTACATTTTAAATTAATGTACAAACTAATAAACGGTATACTACTTATGTATCGATTATACGTTTAATGGTACAAAATGTTACGACAAAGGATTTAGAACTAGACGGACATATTATTGTGACATTATATTTCGGACATTTAGAACGCGACAAGATTTAATACGATAACAAATATTATATATATACTAACGGACAATGTATATATACAACTAGACGTATAAAAATGGAACGATTTAACTTATCTAGTACAAACAATATACGACAAACATAAACGATGTAATAAAGTTATTTTGATAACTATTATATTGATGTTTTGAAAACATAAACGACGACAAAGATGGCTACATTTATATACATACACGCGACATTTATGATATATGTATATATGGATATTAACAATGACAACAACTAATATATATATTAGAATATATATATTCAACTAATATGTATATAAATACACATACTTGAACTCAACGACTAATTGAAACGCAAACCTCACCAACAACTGAAATATTATAAACTTTACAACTTAACAAATAATCCATATACTTATACAAGTATTATTATGTACGTCTAGGTATTTGAGGATGCACTTGGATTGTTTGCTAGCTATTTTTGCTGAAGACTTGCAAAACAGTGAGTTCACAGCCCCTCCCTTTTACTTGTTTTAAATGCTTTTAAAACCAGGGGTGGAAAACATAGAACAATGTGATATAACATGCTATATGCTTTATGTATTGAGCTGCATGCTATTATGTGAAACTGATTAACATGATTTTGTTCATGCGATCAAACTTGAACTATTTCTATAAAATGTTTTCATATTGAATTAACTTGAATTAATTTTATGAAACGTTTTCACAACATTTTGGGAATAAGACAGCAGATCTTGGTACGATCCTAGGTTTACGCGAGGTAGTTGTAGTGCACATAAGTCCCAGTGCTTGCAACCTATAACCATTAGCTAGGTGACTCTAGCCACTGAGTATACAGATAGTACTATCGATTTGACAACCCTCCCAGGATATTACTCGTTGGTCATTCCAACCCCATCGACGATAGTCGTAACGAGGAGTGTATACTTAAGATGTTACTGAGGCAACAACAAAACAACTAGTCGTGGTTTGGTTATAGTACTAGTGTCGTTACTTTAACTCTAAAGGTTTAGCTCACCTTGGAGGAATTATAGTCTATATTTCCCACACATACAACTAAACAACTAAACAACAACTTGGTTTGGGAAGGGTATTCCCTGTGATGACAAATAGGACAGGTGTTCCTTGAGAGACTATTACTAGGAAACGTTTACCTTAAATGGTTGAACTTGGTTTCCCACAAAAACAACTATTTATCGGAAATGTTTACTTAAATGTTAAACCTGTGTTTCCTGCTATGACTATTATTGGAATGTTTACATTATTGTTAAACTTGAATTCCTGTTAACTATCTGTTAGAAAATGTTTGCTTGATTGCTGAACCTGATTTTCCTTAACTATTGAAATGGATATGTTTACTTATTTGATAAACCTGTATATCCTGCTACTATTTATTAGGAAATGTTTATGATTAAACTTGTGTTTCCTGCACAGTTATTATTGTAGTAAGAATGACATTCTTACTAATTATAGGAAATGTTTTCTTTAATTAGAACACTTGTGTTTCCTACTTTACATATAAATATTATGTTTGCGTACATGAATGATTTATACAAAACTAAAACCTGTGAATTCACTCAACATTCAATGTTGACAGTTTACTATGTTTTTCAGGGAATTAGGACTCAGGTACTCCTGCATGCATAAAGGACGTAGGCAACCTGACTATTTATGATGCCACTTTTGGGACACATGGATTTCCTTTGTATTATCAATTCCATTGGTTATACTTATGAAATCACTCTTTATTAAACCTGTATTTTCAAATACTTAAGTTGTCTTCGACAACCCTACTTATGTACGACTTTATAAGTCGTATCTTTTGTAATAACTTTAAACTTATGGCATCTTAAATATATATGTATGTTCTGTATGATCATATACTCTGATACAATGAATGCACTATCGAATCTGTCCGCCCCCAACGCTTAACATTTATTGAAAATGCTTCCGCTAATTAACTAAAAGCTTCCGCTAAACTGTTAATAAACACGATCACCGATTTGGGGGTGTGACAGAGATTGGTATCAGAGCTATTGGTTATAGAGAACTAGAAGTCTTTAAGTGACTGAAAACCTTAGAGACCTAGACTATAGCCTTGGCTAACACAATTCAGCATTCATACTGTTGCATACGTCTGACACGTCACACACGTTTCTTTGACTAGGCATGTCGAGACACGCACCTATTCACATCACTGATTCTGATACTGAGGAGGATCCCATGGAGGGACCATACGACGGGATTCCTACAGCAGTGTCTGAGGAGGTTTACCCGCCTACATTTCCTAGAGATACTTCAGATGGTTCGATAGCCACTCCACCATTGCCATCCACTGATCCTGCTACCCATATGTTAGGATCTATGTCTATGTCTAGACGCCATCCTATTGGAGAGCCTGATTTTAGGCCTACACCTAGGAGGACACCGCTGTCGTGTGTCAGAGATTTTCCCATAGGACCCTCATCATCTCGCGGCAAGGAGCCGATGACTGAGGAGCGAGAGATCTGCTGTGATCAGCAGACACCGAGAGCTAGAGTTCCGCATCTGGACTAGATGCCACGCATTTTACGCCATTGGAGGATCATTGAGAGGATTCCTTCCACCTATGAGACTGGGGAGTCATCTCACACATCTACATCTCTACATTTGACCGAGGAGCCTCTGGAGCTTACGGTCCCTACTGTAGTCGCCGTTATTCGTACCTTGCTGGGATTTCATTTTGGTACGCAGTCTGCCCTCCGAGTTATGCGCAGTGACACCTCTCGTCTTGATGATGATGTGCTGGCGATATATGGACGCCTTGCGACTTCTGAGTTGCATATCGAGGTAGACAGGGAGTCTGCCGATGCTACTAGAGCACGTCTGATCAGATTGGAGCGTCGTTTGGAGACTATAGGTGCTGCAGTTGGTTTATGTGTGTTGATGGTTGCTGTTAGGATGTTTGTGGGATGGAGTCTACCGTATTTCTTTTAGACCGTATGTATGATGTATTAGGATCATAGTTATGATGTATCTGGGTTGACTTTTGACTAGATGGATGTATAGGTTAAATCCGTCACATTTTGTAGATCATGTTTGATCCGATGGGTATCTTTTGTAGTAAATCCCATCTTTGTACAAAACTTATGTAACAACGCTTAACCCATGTTATTATATAAACTATGCAACGACTTTTAATTATGATATGTAAACCAAACATAAGCTAGTTTACATTAATACATACATTGTGAATGATATCAATTGGTGATTGACTTCATGCTATATTTACATTTATCACTTACTTTATGAGTGATGACTCGATTAGATATCTTACGAGTGTTTCTTGTGTGTGATTAGGACTGAATCATGCCGCCCAAACGTAGAAATACCAGGAACAGCCAACGAAACCCCACACCACCTCCTGCTGTTGAGGAGACTACTGAACAAATGGTTAACCGAAGGATTTCTGAAGCCCTTGCTCAGTATGATACTGACCGAAACCGTAGCGGTAGTAGAGAAACCGAACCAAACGCTTCAGGTAGTAATCCTGAGAGCACTCATAAGGGATGTTCATATAAAACATTTCTAGCCTGTAAACCGAGCCATTTCCGTGGTACTGAAGGTGCCATTGGAATCATCCATTGGATAGAGAAAATGGAGTCTGTGATAGAGATTAGCAAGTGTGCTCGTGAAGACATGGTCATGTATGCTACATGCACATTTAGTGATAAGGCTTTGACTTGGTGGAACGCCCAAAAGCAAGCAATGGGTCGTCCAGCCGCTCATTCAATGTCTTGGGAAACTCTGAAAACTATGGTCATGGAAGAGTTTTGTCCCCGCAGTGAACTGCAGAAGATTGAATCTGAGCTCTGGAACATTGCTATGGTTGGTGCTGATATCACAGGATATACCACCAGATTTCAAGAACTAGCACGCCTTGTACCGCACATGGTCACTCCTGAGTACAAGCGCACTGAAAGGTATATCTGGGGTTTAGTGCCGCAAATTCGAAGTTTGGTAACATCAGCGAATCCTGTTACTTTTAAGATTGCTGTGGAACTAGCACAGCGTTTGACTGATGAAGCAGTAAGGATGGGGAATCTTACTAAGAAAGCTTCTACTGAAAAGATTGAATCCAGCAATGCTGATGCTGGGAAAGGAAAGCGTAAGTGGAATGACCGTCAGGGTCACAAGAATAAGAAGCAAGCTAGTACCACGAAAGCCTACGTTGCCACTACTGCTGAACAAAAGACTTACATGGGGAGTAAGCCCAAGTGTGGCAAGTGTGAACGTCATCATGATGGTGACTGTACTTTCTGTGGGAATTGCAAACGCTGGGGGCATCTGGCCCAATACTGTAGAGCGAACCCTAACACTCAAACAAATAGGGATCGACCAGCAAATGGATGTTTCGAATGTGGCGAGCAAGGTCATTTCCGAAACAAGTGCCCTAAACTGAACCGTGGTAACCAAATCAATCAGAACCGCCCTGCAAACCCGAACAACAACAATAATCGTGGGAACGCCAACAACCAGCCAGCTAGGGGTCGTGCATTTGTCGTTGGAGCGCAAGAGGCACGCCAGGACCCTAACACTGTCACTGGTACGTTTCTAGTTAACGATCATTATGCATCCGTATTATTTGATTCTGGCGCCGATTTGAGTTTTGTGTCTAAGGACTTTAGACCACTATTAGACGTTAGATCTCGTAAGCTAGACAACAAGTACACCTTAGAACTAGCCGATGGTAGGTTGATTGAATCAGGAGAAATAGTACCAGGATGTACTCTAGCATTGGAGAGTCATCTTTTCGAAATAGACTTACTACCGGTTGAGTTGGGAAGCTTTGACATCGTAGTCGGTATGGACTGGTTGTCGAAGAACCGTGCAGAGATTGTTTGTTTTGATAAAATGATACGTATACCATTGTCTACTGGAGAAACTTTGGTGATACAAGGAGACAAGAGGGCGAGTGCCATCAAAACTATTAATTGCTTAAAAGCTAGTAAATATCTCCGAAAGGGATATCCAGCATTTTTGGCGCATGTTGTGGAAAAGAAATCTGTAGAGAGACGCTTAGACGATATACCTATAGTACGAGACTATCTGGGAGTGTTTCCTGATGATCTTCCAGGATTACCACCTCCGCGACAAGTCGAGTTTCGCATCGATCTGGTGCCTGTAGCCGCACCAATCGCTCGATCACCTTATCGTCTAGCTCCATCAGAAATGCAAGAACTGTCTACACAGTTGCAAGAACTCTTAGACTTAGGATTCATTCGACCGAGCTTTTCACCTTGGGGAGCTCCGGTTTTGTTTGTCAAGAAGAAAGATGGATCTATGCGCATGTGTATTGATTACCGAGAGCTGAACAAGGTAACTATTAAGAACCGATATCCGTTACCTCGCATTGACGATCTATTTGATCAGCTACAAGGATCAAGTTACTACTCGAAGATCGATCTGCGTTCTGGTTATCATCAACTGAAGGTTCGAGAAGAGGATGTGCCAAAAACAGCTTTTAGGACTCGTTATGGACATTATGAGTTCCTAGTCATGCCGTTTGGATTGACTAACGCGCCGGCAGTATTCATGGATCTCATGAACCGAGTGTGCAAACCTTACTTAGATAAGTTTGTCATTGTGTTCATTGACGACATTTTGATTTACTCAAAGACGAAAGAGGATCACGAACAGCATTTGAAACTTATCCTCCAACTACTTGAGAACGAGAAGCTGTATGCTAAGTTCTCCAAATGCGAATTTTGGATTAGAGAGGTTCATTTCCTAGGTCACGTAATCAATGATAAGGGAATTCATGTGGACCCATCCAAAATAGAGGCGATTAAGAACTGGAAAGCACCAGAAACTCCCACAGAAATTCGACAATTTCTTGGTTTGGCTGGCTATTATCGACGATTTATAGAGAACTTTTCAAAGATAGCCCAGTCACTCACCACCTTAACTCAGAAGGATAAGAAATTCGAATGGGGAGAGACACAAGAGAACGCCTTTCAACTGTTGAAACAAAAGTTGAGCACCGCACCGATTCTATCCTTACCTGAGGGAACAGAGAACTTTATTGTTTATTGTGACGCCTCACATCAAGGATTAGGTTGTGTTCTCATGCAAAACGACAAAGTTATTGCTTATGCATCTCGTCAATTGAAGATTCACGAGAAAAACTATACGACTCATGACTTAGAGTTGGGAGCAGTCGTTTTTGCATTGAAAATTTGGAGACACTACTTATATGGCACAAAGTGTACAATTTTCACTGACCACAAGAGTCTACAACACATATTCGACCAGAAAGAACTCAACATGAGACAAAGACGTTGGGTCGAATTGCTGAATGATTACGATTGTGAGATTAAATACCATCCGGGCAAGGCTAATGTAGTAGCGGATGCCTTAAGTCGTAAAGAGAACGTTAAGCCTCGCAGAGTTCGAGCTTTAGTGTTAACGATTCACTCGAATCTTATTACTCAAATTCGTGACGCACAACAGTTAGCTTTCACCGCTGAACGTATGAAAGACGAATCCCTGAAGGGAATGGAGAAACAGCTTGAAACAAAAGAGAATGGAGTTTTATACTTCATGAATAGAATTTGGGTACCGTGCGACGATGAACTCCGTAAGCTGATATTGGACGAAGCTCACAAGTCCAACTACTCGATTCATCCTGGTGCAGATAAGATGTACCAAGACGTGAAAGGTTTCTATTGGTGGCCTAATATGAAGAGAGACATCGCTACTTATGTCAGCAAATGTCTAACTTGTTCAAAGGTCAAGGTTGAGTATCAAAAACCTTCAGGACTTTTGCAACAACCAGTGATGCCACAATGGAAATGGGAGCACATAACGATGGATTTCATCACAAAGCTACCAAAGACGTCAACTGGTGTTGATTCAATATAAGTGATTGTCGATAGACTAACGAAATCAGCCCACTTCATTGCTTTCAAAGAAACTGACAAGCTTGAGAAACTGGCAAAGATCTATATCAAAGAAGTCGTTTCTCGGCACGGTGTGCCATTGTCGATTATATCTGATAGAGATAGCAGATTCACATCTCGTTTCTGGCAAACACTACAACAGGCCCTAGGTACTCGACTCGATATGAGTATGGCCTATCATCCGCAAACAGATGGCCAGAGTGAACGAACGATTCAAACGCTCGAAGATTTTCTACGAGCATGTGTGATTGACTTTGGAGGAAATTGGGATACTCATCTCCCATTAGCTGAGTTCTCCTACAACAATAGTTATCACACCAGTATACATATGGCACCGTTTGAAGCGTTGTATGGACGCAAGTGCAGATCTCCACTCTGTTGGGCAAAGTTGGATGACAGACAACTATCCGGACCCGAACTTGTCCAAGAGACCACAGACAAAATATCTCAAGTGCTTAACCGATTGAAAGCTGCAAGAGATAGACAAAAGAGTTACGCCGATAACCGCCGTAAACCTCTTGAGTTTCAAGTAGGAGACAAGGTTCTACTCAAAGTATCGCCTTGGAAAGGGATAGCACGATTTGGCAAACGAGGAAAACTGAACCCACGATATGTTGGACCTTTTGAGATCCTTGCTAGGATTGGTCCTGTCGCTTATAAACTCAAACTACCACAAGAGCTTAGTAGTATTCACGACACTTTTCATGTGTGTAATTTGAAGAAGTGTCTTTCCGACGAAACATTAATCATACCTCCTGACGAAGTCTTCATAAACTCAAAGCTTAACTTTGTGGAGGAACCAATCGAAATAGCTGATACGAAAACACAAAGACTGAGAAACAAACGAATCAAACTTGTCAAGGTTCGATGGAATTCGAAGCATGGCCCAGAGTTTACTTGGGAACGTGAGGATGAGATAAGAAAGAAATACCCTCACCTATTTGAACTAGCGACCCGCACGAATAATACAAATTAAATCTCGGGACGAGATTTCGCTAACAAGGGGAGAATGTGACAATCCTCCAATTAGGATATTTACTTAGCCTAATTTCATGCATTACCTAGAGTAATTCCCTGACTAAGTGAATTCAAACTATTTTGTGTATAAGTTTTTGATAAACTTACTATGTGTTATGTGATGTATTTGATTGTAATTATGTGTATATATATATAATTACGTACGAAATAAATATATCAAACAATACGAATGGAATACAATAACATTGGTGATATAAAATAATTAATAATTCGAAAATTATTAATTACAACTATTATATAGTTATATTATTGGGATAATATAATAATGTATACGTTTAATAATAAACGTATTAAATCGCGAATAATAAAGTTCCAAAATGAACTTCGAAAATACTTTTGAATAATTTTTAGTTGAAATTATTATATAAAAGTATTACAACGAAAAGAAAACAAAACATGTAGACGATTTTGTTACGCGTTACACGAACAGAAACAATTTTAAAACGCGCCTAGAGGTTCCAAATAATAAAAGTATTATTTCGTAAATTACTGTTTTAATGTATAGAACATTACCTCAGAATATGATTTCCAAATTTAACTGAAATCTGGCACGCGTTTTCAACTACACAGTACTTTTGCTGTGATTAATTTTAATATTACTTGTAACAAAGTATTTCACATTTCAATTTCAAATTCCTAAATCTGAGATATCGAGAAACATAACGCGGAATTTTATTATAACTAAGGTACCACAAATTATACCCGTACACGAAATTAACGGGCTAAAAACTACCAATATTACACCAAACAAAATATCTGGGGAACAAATTGCCATTCGCTCCATACGTCTGTTTGAAAAACTAGACCAACTTCCTTCCCTTATACATTTCCTATGATCTCCAATAATTCACACACATTACATTTCACCAAATTTACTCCCTTCTTCTCTGTGGTTTTGGCGTTGGAAAAGAGCAGAGGAAACAACAAGCAGGAAGAAGCAACACCATTTCATTATCTTCATTCTCTTAACATCATCACCATTAAACCTTCAAAACTCACAAACAAAATGGTTTCTTGATCATCATCATCGTTCGTAATCATCTACAACATCTCAGAATCATCATCATCTTCTTCCTAAGATCATTGTGAGGAAATTTCTTCATTTTCTTCATTTTTATAATTTTCTTAAATTATGATATATGTTGATGATTGTTGTTATAAAATTGTTAAAACATGTTATAATGTAATTATGTACCATATTATGTTGATTGATCATGATAAAAATGAAGCTAAAATCAAAACCCGTACGAAATTGTTGTAACAGAGTCGAACTAGCTGCTGTAAATACTCGGAATACGGCGTATTCCTTAGAATACGGCGTATTCCCCAGTTTTAAAACTCGTACACATTGAAACAACTCAGATGAATCCGGCGTATTCACGGGAATACGGCGGATTCCCAATTTCTAAACTTTGAATACGGCGTATTCACCAGAATACGGCGTATTCCCACCTTCGATCGCAAACAAACTTTCGGCAGAAACGGTGAACGAGTAAAAGACACGCTTGATCCGGCGGATCATCGGTGATCCGGTGGATCCTCCTAAACTTGAATGAATACGGCGTATTCACCAGAATACGGCGTATTCCCCTATTTTCGAATGAATACGGCGTATTCACCAGAATACGGCGTATTCCTCACTTATTCAGTTTTTGACTTGTTACTTTTACATTTTAAATTAATGTACAAACTAATAAACGGTATACTACTTATGTATCGATTATACGTTTAATGGTACAAAATGTTACGACAAAGGATTTAGAACTAGACGGACATATTATTGTGACATTATATTTCGGACATTTAGAACGCGACAAGATTTAATACGATAACAAATATTATATATATACTAACGGACAATGTATATATACAACTAGACGTATAAAAATGGAACGATTTAACTTATCTAGTACAAACAATATACGACAAACATAAACGATGTAATAAAGTTATTTTGATAACTATTATATTGATGTTTTGAAAACATAAACGACGACAAAGATGGCTACATTTATATACATACACGCGACATTTATGATATATGTATATATGGATATTAACAATGACAACAACTAATATATATATTAGAATATATATATTCAACTAATATGTATATAAATACACATACTTGAACTCAACGACTAATTGAAATGCAAACCTCACCAACAACTGAAATATTATAAACTTTACAACTTAACAAATAATCCATATACTTATACAAGTATTATTATGTACGTCTAGGTATTTGAGGACGCACTTGGATTGTTTGCTAGCTATTTTTGCTGAAGACTTGCAAAACAGTGAGTTCACAGCCCCTCCCTTTTACTTGTTTTAAATGCTTTTAAAACCAGGGGTGGAAAACATAGAACAATGTGATATAACATGCTATATGCTTTATGTATTGAGCTGCATGCTATTATGTGAAACTGATTAACATGATTTTGTTCATGCGATCAAACTTGAACTATTTCTATAAAATGTTTTCATATTGAATTAACTTGAATTAATTTTATGAAACGTTTTCACAACATTTTGGGAATAAGACAGCAGATCTTGGTACGATCCTAGGTTTACGCGAGGTAGTTGTAGTGCACATAAGTCCCAGTGCTTGCAACCTATAACCATTAGCTAGGTGACTCTAGCCACTGAGTATACAGATAGTACTATCGATTTGACAACCCTCCCAGGATATTACTCGTTGGTCATTCCAACCCCATCGACGATAGTCGTAACGAGGAGTGTATACTTAAGATGTTACTGAGGCAACAACAAAACAACTAGTCGTGGTTTGGTTATAGTACTAGTGTCGTTACTTTAACTCTAAAGGTTTAGCTCACCTTGGAGGGATTATAGTCTATATTTCCCACACATACAACTAAACAACTAAACAACAACTTGGTTTGGGAAGGGTATTCCCTGTGATGACAAATAGGACAGGTGTTCCTTGAGAGACTATTACTAGGAAACGTTTACCTTAAATGGTTGAACTTGGTTTCCCACAAAAACAACTATTTATCGGAAATGTTTACTTAAATGTTAAACCTGTGTTTCCTGCTATGACTATTATTGGAATGTTTACATTATTGTTAAACTTGAATTCCTGTTAACTATCTGTTGGAAAATGTTTGCTTGATTGCTGAACCTGATTTTCCTTAACTATTGAAATGGATATGTTTACTTATTTGATAAACCTGTATATCCTGCTACTATTTATTAGGAAATGTTTATGATTAAACTTGTGTTTCCTACACAGTTATTATTGTAGTAAGAATGACATTCTTACTAATTATAGGAAATGTTTTCTTTAATTAGAACACTTGTGTTTCCTACTTTACATATAAATATTATGTTTGCGTACATGAATGATTTATACAAAACTAAAACCTGTGAATTCACTCAACATTCAATGTTGACAGTTTACTATGTTTTTCAGGGAATTAGGACTCAGGTACTCCTGCATGCATAAAGGACGTAGGCAACCTGACTATTTATGATGCCACTTTTGGGACACATGGATTTCCTTTGTATTATCAATTCCATTGGTTATACTTATGAAATCACTCTTTATTAAACCTGTATTTTCAAATACTTAAGTTGTCTTCGACAACCCTACTTATGTACGACTTTATAAGTCGTATCTTTTGTAATAACTTTAAACTTATGGCATCTTAAATATATATGTATGTTCTGTATGATCATATACTCTGATACAATGAATGCACTATCGAATCTGTCCGCCCCCAACGCTTAACATTTATTGAAAATGCTTCCGCTAATTAACTAAAAGCTTCAGCTAAACTGTTAATAAACACGATTACCGATTTGGGGGTGTGACATTTTGTACATGGGAACGCGATCCAGCTTACTCTCACCCGGATCGCGTTTGCATGTTGTAAAATGACGAATTTGATAACTTGTGACTTGCGCATTAGTGTTAATCGCATTATATAGTAGATATTCTTATCGGACACTATATACATGATTATATCATAGTGAACTTGAATTTGAGACTAATTCGGGTTAGTTGTATTTTCAGATAAAGCGAAGACTCAGTGAGACTAGATCTCTAAGGGGTGACATTGTCAGTAAGGGTGAGTGGATTCTTGGACTTTCAGTCTAATTTGGTTGTAACAATATGGTTACAACGGGTAAATGTGAATTTACTGTTTTCATTGTTAAGTTAATATTTTGCCATGATGGTTATATTTAACTTAATTTTGGTGTCCTTGATTGCCATGATGGTTGTGGACTATATGAATGTCGGGGGTCAACGTGTGTTGGGTTTGAGTACTATTACTGTGGACATCATAAGTGCTTTGTACATGTGTTGTTCACTGAAATTATGTTGTAAGTAGTAATAGTACCAAGCTATCGGTTTAGCCACTGATTTGGCCTTCAGTTGGTTTTAAGTGTTACTTGGGAAACCACCGCGGCATGAGGGTACTCCAAGGACCACCGATCCTTCATGATTAAATGTTGCTATGCTTTGCTGTATTCATTTGTTAAGCTAAGTTAGTTGATAGTTTGAGATTTATTCACTTAGCTTCGTGCTAACCCCTCATTACTTCTTGCAGGTTTACTTTGGTATGTGGGTGGGCAAGAAGTACCATAGGAATGGAATGTTTGACAGGCTCACTCTGTTTTGTTAACTATGTTAATGTTATGACATATGTTTTGGATTTCTATAACACTAAACTTATCGTGTGTAATGTCTAGGATAATCTAGCTTAAAGACTGTAAGTATTTGGATTGCCATTTTGAAATGTAAATATGCAATCCAATGTTTTGTATCTAAACTTGCGCTTCCTTTAAAAAAAAAAAAAAAAAATCCTTGTATTTTCGAGTAGGGTGTTATAATTAATATATTTGCTTTTATTAAAAAAATATATTAAAATTACAGTAGCATATCCAGGGTTCCATGTAAGTCATCATGACACGGTACATAGAGTTATACAGTAGTAATTATTTACTATATACTCCGTATGTATATGTATGTTAAATAGTTGAAAAGTTGATGTCTTGTATGTGATATTCTGATTAATCAATTTAGTCGAATTTTAAATATTGAACCTATCAGTCGATCCGAATGAGATTCTGATTATTTGAATTGGAAATAATCCGGTTGGATTTTATATATATATATATATATATATATATATATATATATATATATATATATAGGTGGGTTAAAATGAGAAGGCTAATTTTCGTGAGAACGTGAGAAACACTTCAAAATTACTTTTTAACTATTCGAAACACATTTTCGCATAAAACTATTTCAATGATTACTATTAAAATAACTTTTGGAATCTGTGATATAAATATAAATAAAAAATATTTCCGAACTTATTTTACAGGCCATACTGTTGTGATTATTTAAGATAATCACAAAATATAACATGATAATCACATGTGATTATTCTCTATTATAATGTGTTCGAGATAATCACAAAATATGACATGATAATCACATATTATTCATGTGATTATCAAGTTATAAAATGTGAATATTATGAATAAAAAATTTTACAAAAAATAATTAAAAAAATAGTAAAACGTCGAAATTTTTTTTATTTGAAAAATAACTTCTAAAAGTTATTTAAAAAAGAAGCTACGAAGAAAATTTTGTAAAAAAACATGTTTTGGATGGTTAAAAAGTTATTTTTAAGTGTTTCTCACTTTCTCACGAAAATTATTCTTCTCATTTGAACCTAGGACATATATATATATATATATATATATATATATATATATATAGTGGCATGGTCTAGAGGGAAGTGCATTTTTGGGGGGAAGGGGGAAAGCGTTAGTATGCATCAGGAAGCATATTACCTTCACCCATACAAATCTCGAAAAAAGCAAACTGAAATTTAGTGAATGTTAATCAGAATCGATGCTATGAATGTTAAGCTTCTTTGATAAATTCTTTTTTCAAGTTATAGCATTGATTTATGAATATTTGATCCAAATCCATTAATATGCATCGCGGTGCATATTAGTTAATATGCATTGTGATGCATATTAACAATAAAAATATTTTTTAAATAATGTGAAGTTTTAATATGCATCGCGATGAATATTAGTTAATATGCATCACACTACATATTAACAATTTATTAAAATATATGTTCATTAACTAATGTTATGACTTAAAAAAATGAAATTCATTCGTTAAAATATTCTTTATAGCATCATTTTTTATTACTATTTACCGATAAAAATAATTTTTTGTTGACGTTTTGATTGATAATTGTAATATGATTCTTGACGCATACTAACGCTTTCCCCCTTCCCCTCAAAAAGGCACTTCCCTCTTGATCACTACTATATATATATATATATATATATATATATATATATATATATATATATATTATAGTTGAAAAAACCAACCCATATAAATATAAATATATAATGAAATTTAATGCGAATACAATTCAAATGAATGGAGTACGTTATCTATGTTGGGTCATTTTGTGACACCCTAGTAGTAGTAGTCGTCCAAATCATGATTCGTGGTAATACTTTTCGATTAAAAATGTGACATTAATTAATTAATTACGACTAGTATAGTATTTAACTATTTATGATTTTATTCTTTGGAAAAATGGGAGGGTTGTAGTAATGCACAACTTGAGATGCAGGTAGTACAGGTGATAAGAGCATGGAAGGAGCGATCCCACCACCACAGTCCACCCATGTGCCGATACAGACAAATCTCCAACAGAGACGTACCACATTACCATTACCATTTACCATCTCCATCACTTCATATTTCATATTTTTTTCATATATTCATTATAATTATAATTATTATTAAATTAATATAATAATATCAAAGTTCAATCATGTCCGTCTCCAAAGCTAGTTAACTTTTACCACCCTCTCGAATCTTAATTATCTCGGACATTCCTAACAGAACACTGGAACTGATTGAAATCAACATACTACGTCTGCACCACATCAGCTTTTTCACAAAACCGACAGAAGCTGACACCCCCTACTATCAGTGGTCCGTCAATTTTATTAAAATAATTTAAAAATGTAGTGAATTATAGTGTGAATAATGGCTAAAAGGTGATGTTTATTTTTTATAGTGAAAAAGTAAGTTTTAAAAAAAAATAATTTAAAAATGGCTACAAAGCCGTTGGTTTTAAAATTTTCAAAAATTTTTTTACCTAACGGCTCTCTTTCGCCAACCCCAAATGACCCCACACCCCAAGCCGATGGAGCATCGAAAACCAAAGGCCAAAACCGACGGACCGAACCGACGGCTCTGTGCAATCGGTTTCGGCTCCATCGGTTTCAACCGACGGAAGCCGTTGGGAATGCTCTAACCCTTCATGTGTCTCCGACCGATCAACGGTGTGTGTTTTTTTCACGGCGGTTGATGGCCATATATAACGGCGTTTAATGGAGGTTTGTGTGGGTAACTGGGTACTACTAGCGATAATCGGCCGTGTCCGTGTATATATTTAGGAATGCACTTTATGTTATTCTGACAAATAAATAAATGGACATCCCATTCACTTTTATTATCAGTATATATATATTTAATAATTATATTTATCAGTACTAGAGTACTACATACGACCGTTTTAAGCTTTTATTCGAAATGACTAAAAACTCCTTTCCTAAAATTGGAATTGGAATAATTAGAAAATGTCACACGTTCAAAAAGGCCTACTTTTGGATTATTAGGTTTCACTTTGCAAACAAATATATCTAATCTAATCTGACGAATATCTATCGATCTCTATCTTGATAAAATGTGGCGATTTGTTATGTAAACTTGCATATATTGACTTTGGAGTAGTATTTACTATTTAGCACACTTAGTTAGACCACCCTACCTCTTCCCATTAGTGGGAGATCTAAAAATATGAGATGGGGTATGCACTAGGTAATAGTAGCAAATTTTTTTAGATGAGGCAAAATTGAGATGTTTATTGTTTCAGGTTTTGACATCTTCCGTTCAAGGCTTTTCAGTGGGATTTGTTCAAGGCAAGTCAAGGTTTGAACTAATTTGCTTTCGCATTGTAGTGAAACAACCTAAATCAAATTCAGTTTAACTGCAACTTTAAGCTTCTGTTAAAGTTAGATTAACAGGGAAAGTTCAGCTAAAAATGATTTTTATAGTGATAATGGTAGGAACAATTTTCCTTTTTCTTTTTAAAAAAAAAATATATACTAACTAAATTTTTTATTGAAAAATTTATATCAAAATGATTAAAATGTTATATTTTTTAGTATGAAATTCTTTGTTTGAAAAAATAAAAAGATACACAACTAATTTTTGTGATAAATAGTAATCTTTGTGATACGCGATATGAAAGTTGTAGTGTTTATCACAAATTTAAATTGTATACATATATTTTAAATAATAATTAATCTCATATTAGAGAGGATAATAGTTTTAATGATTTTGACATAATTTTTTTTATCTCAAAAAGTTTATTGATTACGTGCATGATTCAAATCTAGGAAGATATGTTGAGAGTGTATGTTGGTAGATTTTGATGGTGGTTGAGACACTAGTAGAAAAAGATTTATGAAGAAAGATCATTCTTGCGATTGCGTTTCTACGAGCCAAAATATTTGTATACACTCTAAATTGTATAACCGTTTATTAGAACTTAGAAGCATGGGTATGAATGATCAACAGGCACCAAATAGAGCATACGACTAGGTTCTCAATTTGTAAGCTACTTTATATTTATTTTATTTAATTTACTAATCAAATTCTTCTATTTCTCTTTTTTGTCAATAAAATGTTGGCTAATTTTGTCTCATATTTTGTTTTTATGGTACCAGATTAAAGTATTATTATTGGTTTAGTTTAATAATTTATTGAAACTCGTGTACATCTCGAGTGTTGACCGAATACAGTCCAGTTAATAATAAAATTCTTGAATTATTATTGTCATTAATAATCAATCAATAATTAATTAATTAATTAATTTTATCAAACAAAATAAAAGATATCTCATCCGATATGATCATATCAAATAGGGTAATGATCCGTACACCACTGTTTTTAGCCATACATCACCAAACATGTTATAAGGTGTTGTACTGTACAACACTGTAAAGCATGTTTAGTGGTGTATGACTAAAAACTAGTGGTGTACGAATCACTCCCCTATCAAATACGGTCTTCATCATTTGATTGCCTTTCCTCCTAAACCTTCTTCTTCTTTTTTATCATTATATATTGGGTGAGGTTCCTGGAAGAAGGGGTAAAAGTGAGGGAAGGGAGAGAAGCTAATGATGAGGTGACAAGTGTAACACCCTCAAATTTAACAGTTTGCGGAAGCGATGTTTTGGGTGTTACTAATCAATAATCACAAGCACAAAGGATACAGTGAACGACTCTAAATGAGACGTTCGAAAAGTTATTACATTAATACATAAGTAGTTTCAAAATACAAGCTCGAGTTCAAGTAAATTCCTAGAGATTCTAATACATAACAACTAGTACAAAAGTAATGTATAAAAATCTCCAAGCTTGTAATGCATGCGACTCGAGCTAAGTAAGCTTATCCTGCTGGGCATCCCTACTGATGCTGTGTACCTGAGAAGCATTACTAAAACGGTCAACCAAAAAGGTTGGTGAATCTCACAGGTTTGTAAGTAAGTAAACAGTTTGAACACACAAGTAGTATTTGTAAATCATAGCCAGCCAGTAATTAACGATCACAGGTTATGTTCATCGTTAACTTAAGTTTTAATAAGTGGGTGGTTGCAAGTCATGCAAACCGTTTGATACAATCGCCATGAGCCACCATAGTTGAAGCTTAACGTACAGTAAATATAGGTAACCCCTCATGAATGTAATCCAAAACATTCATACGGAACGAGTAAGAAACGCCCGTTTCTACAGGAACGGTTCGTGGTAGTGCTTGCTACCCCGGGCGGGGATTGTCAGTCCCATATGGATCCATATACTAAAACTCGCGCTTATCACATAACTAACAACTATGATTCAGGAGGATTTCATTGGATTAGTCGTAAACTCATGCAATTGGCGTATCGTTAATCTCGTACAGTAAGTAAATCATGGCAGCAAGTAAGTTTTGTGTGTTCATGTAAAACAGTAATGCATCTCACCCCTGAGTATAAAACAGTAAAGTAGGGGCTGTAAGACTCACCTGAGTCTGGCAGACAATGCAGTAAGTAAGCAAGTAGTATTCCCGAACTAGCAACCCTTAGCGTCCTAACACGCATAAGGTTTAGTAAGTAAATGGAATACTTGTAAAGTATCCATGCTAGTTGTTCCCAAACTAGTTAATGTCCATTAGTTTGTTGGTAAGTTTGTAATCGTTTGTAAATCGTAGTTTGTATAAAAGTTGTACGGTTCGTTTGTTATCGGTGTATAATAATAATTCCATCCATTATTATTATGTATTCATAGTAGTTATACAGTTGTAAAGTATACTCGTATGATCGTTTGTTTGTATTACAACATGTATCGTTTGTGTACGTTCCAATGGGCTTAGTCCCCAAAGGGTACGAGTGAAACCTCGTAAGTATTCGTATGTATGTTCGTATCAGTTAACGTGTAATCCAGCACGTAACTAGTGAGTGAACTTGTATGTTCGTATCGGATGTAATCCCGTGTATGTACAAGTGTAAGTTCGTTGGAGTGTAATCTCCTAAGTATATCCAAGTGTAATCTCGTACGCGTGTGTGAGTGAAATCTCACGTTTAGTTTAGTATAGCCTTGTACATATTCAAGTATCGTTGTATACTTTCAAAAGTATAGTATTTTCATGTATAAGTAACGCCGAGTAAAGTACGTTTACGTTTTAAGTATATTCCATACTTGTATAAAATGTAAGTTTCAATCAGCCTGTTATAGCGTCACTTGTATGCGTCACTTATGGATATTATGCGACACTCAGGTAGTGTCGTAATATGTTATCTGTTTCAATATGTATGCGACACTTAAGTAGTGTCGGTATTCAGGTAGTGCGTCACTAAGTAAGTGACGTTAGTAAGTATTGTTTTTCATCAGTGCGTCACTATGATAGTGACGGTATAAAGTGTCGTGTACAAATAGTGCGTCACAATTGAAGTGACGGTATAGGTGAGTAAATCAGTTTATGGGGCGACACTCGACAAGTGTCGGTATATACATGTATGCGTCACTGATGAAGTGACGGTATGAGGGTCAGTGACGTCATCGGTAGTAACTAGGTGTTATTCGTTTCTACTGAAAGTTATAAGTTTTTATCGATGATAGCGACACTAATGAAGTGTCGGTATACGTGTTCTAGCGTCACTAAGGAAGTGCCGTGATTGTTTCTGCTGAACGTTATATGGTAGCGACACTTATGTAGTGTCGTGTTGTTTCTGCCGAAAGTGTTAAGACTGCGTCACTTGTGAAGTGACGGTATAGTGTTTTAGCGGCACTAATGAAGTGTCGCGTATGGACGGTTCGTGACCTATGCGTCACTAAAGCGAAGTGTCGCATAACTGGCGTGAGCCATGCGACACTTACCTCTGGTCAGATTTTGATTCGTGTCGAAAACGTGTCTAACGAGTTCCGTTCAAGATGAAACTTTTACACAAGTTATATTATGTTATAATGAGTTCATAAAAATTGTTGGATGTCGTTTTTAATGTTCGAGGTGTCGTTTTATTTAAAATGACCAAAACCGACATTTTCGTAAAAGTGTTCAAAAACGAGTTTAGATTACATATTTGGACATTACTAAGTTAGGGAAACAATAATCTAGCAAAATAAAAGTAATCGGAAAAGTTTCGGGTCGCTGGAAAACTTACAAAGTTGTCGAAACGAAAATCCGAAAAGATGAGATTGTAGCCCTCGTTCTCGTGATCGCTTTTCTCCAAACGAGCCTATAGCTTCGAGGTGTTTTTGTGGTGTTTTTATGGTGTTTGAGGAACGGTTTTAGAGAGAGAGAGAGAAACCGTAGAGAGAGAGAGGGAGAGAATGATTGAGAGTGGGTTGTTTTGTGTGTGTAAGTGGAGAAAGAGGTGAGGGCTTAATGCCCCCTCACCTTGGCCGGTTTTGGGTGGGGCCACATGATGTGGTCTCACCAACTTTTCGTTCCCTCGCGTTTGCGCTCCGTGCGGTGTTCGTTTTCCCGGTCGTTTAAACGTAAAAATCATTTTGTACGCGATTAAATATACGTTTTAAATTACGAATTAATACTCGATAATTAATGTGTAGTATTTTACCAAAATACTAGTTTTCAAGTTATAAATCATAACTTAGTTTTGTTTCGTCGGTTGGTCGAGTTTTCGGAGAGTTCGGTGACATTTTATTTAAAACGTACGTTTTGGTTATATTATAAACATAATATAATGTAGTCATCAAAGTAATTAAATAATTTCGCATTATTTAATAATCGTTTTATCAACGTACGCAAGTTTGTACAATTGTTGTTTTATACGATATGTACGAATCGTATACGCGTATATATACATATATTCCATCCATATATATATATATATAAGTAAGTAATGTATTTAATCCTATTTCATATTAAATACAAGTAATAAACACGTAATTAGGAAAATTTTAAATTTACCCTAATTTTGGGGTTGTTACATTCTCCCCTTGTTATGAAAATTTCGTCCCGAAATTTGTTCGAAGTAGTAGTCGGTAGTTCGATACTAGTCAGGTAGCTACAATGTGTACTAGTAGCCTACAATAGTAGGGTAGGTCCTACAGTGTTTGAAATCAAGAAATCGTTAGGTGGTAACGTACCCTAATTTTTGTTGCCTGGAGGTAGTAGGCATTTGGCCTTGAGATGGCCAGCACTCCCACAGTTGAAGCAGAGTTTCACTTTAGAAGGGTTCGTACTTTTAGGGTCGGATTTGCATTGATCGGTGGGTATGGTACACGGTTTGTCGTGATGTCGAGTGCATCGAGCACAGTAAGGTTTATTTCCCAAGTAAACTTTCACCCTTTTTGCTGGAGGTGGTGCACAGTCAGTGTCGGTATCCTTTTCAGTAGGAGTACTTTGTGAAGTTGGTGGTGGAGTAGGGTTTTCTAAAGCTATCAAACGTAGCTCGTACTCACTCATACGTATGTCATTTTGGAAAGCAATTCGTCGTAGGTCATCAATGTCTTCCTGTGCTTCAGTAAGTTGTTTTTGCAGCGATTCAATAGTTTGGTTAAGGTGGCTGACTGATTCGGCAGTCAAGGTTACATCAATTGGTGCTTTTGCAGCAGTTAGAGCAGCAGGAGAGGCAGGTGCTGCTGCTGATTCAGCGGAGTGTTCTGTATCACACTCGAGTTCGAGGAGGTAAGGAAACATTGCTGGTTCCTCACTGAGCAGTTCATAATCCAAGGTAGGGTTGTTGACGGAGTGAGTTGTCATTTCCTATGAAATAAGTGTTCTATTTAAGAATTTGCCTCAAGTAAGCGAAGTTCTATTGGGTGACTTGCTTAAAATAACGAATGGTAGGCGAGTTCCCGGTCTCAACCAGTGTGAGATAATTGGGAAGGAATTTGGTTGCTGTGTTTAAAGCGCATTGTAATTTACGCTTTCGGAATTTCAAGTAGTCAGTCGTTCTCTAATCCTATTGTGTACTTAGGATCAAAGAAAACACACAGAATAAAATATAGTTATACATACATCATTAAACGAGAGATTTATGAGAAAACAGATTCGGGTAGTCAAAGAATGAGCGTACCCGGGTTGAGTAAATCACAGAGTCTCGGATTTGGGTCATCCTCCCTAGCGTTAATTACGTAAGCTCTACTCCTTGTATTGTTGGTTCGGAGTTTCAGTTTTGGGCAATCCTTCCTGAAATGCCCGGTACCATTGCACTCATAGCAGGTTTTGGGTGCAGGAGTATCAGTACCGGTGGGGTTGGTTCGGCAGTCTTGGGCCAGGTGCCCGAATTTCTTGCATTTGGTGCAGGGACATGAGCCGTTATGATGACGACTACATTTGGAGCAGTAAGGCTTGCTCCCCTTGTAAGCCTTTGAGTCATTTGTATTGACAATTGCAAGCTTCTTGTCAGAGGTAGAGTTGGATGAGTGGGGACTCACTTCCCATTTACGTTTGTTACCCGCAGACGGGGTTGAAGTCGAGCCACGGCGGACAGAATTGGCCGTTAATTCATGAGCCATACGAATGGCGCTCTGAATAGTTCCCGGTTTGGATGAAGTAACTAAATCTTGAAGTCGTTCAGGGAGTCCATCAACGTACTTTTCGATCCTTTTGTACTCAGGATCAACCATGGTTGGGCACAAAAGTGCCAGCTGGTGAAATCGGTTGGTGTAGCCGGTGATGTCATCACCCTGCATCTTGTGATTCCAGAATTCCATTTCCAATTGTTTCAACTCGTCTCTGGGGCAGTACTCGCCCCTCAGCATATTCTTCAGTTCATCCCACTGTAGTTTGTAAGCATCGGCAACGCTCACAGTTTGCGCATAAGTGTTCCACCAGGTAAGGGCGGTGTCAGAAAAGGTACTGGCGGCGAACTTAACTTTATCCTCTTCCTTGCAGTTGCAGATGAGGAACACTTATTCGATTTTCTCAGTCCAACGTATCAAACCGATTGCTCCTTCAGTACCTTGAAAGGTCAAGGGTTTGCAGTTATGGAAATCCTTGTAGGTGCAGGTTTTGGGTTGTGGTCCATTGTTAGCGGTTTCTTAGCTACCAGGGGCTGAAGTCCGGGTAGCTAGAGCTTGAGCCACACTACGGGCAATTATACCCGCTACTTCGGCTTCAGTAAGAGTGATTTGTCGTCGAGGAGGCATGTTCCTTGAAACAATAATTAAAGAACATGTGAAGGTTTGAACAAGAATTATGACGGTGATGATTTAGTAAGTTCAAAGAAATTTCGTCAAAGGTTGAAATTTGTTCAAAGTTTGTGGGTTATAAATAAGTTTATACGGTTTTGAAGTTTTTGGAAATTTTATAAAACATTTTTGTGAGAAATTTTGTAACAAGTTTAATAAAAATACATTTGTTATAAAATTTTGATAGTAAAAGTCGGTTGTATAAATTTTGAAGTCTGATGGAGACTTGGGTTGAAAATGATTTTATTAGGATACATCTAACGGTACGGTGGGGTACGTTGTAGAATGTTATAAACGTCGAATTAGGTAGGAATAGTAAGTGAAAACAAAGTCTCGATCTTCATATCGAAAAATGTTGGAATAGCTATGGTTGTTGGTTATAATGGTGTGGAGATCTTCGAACGTATGTCAGTATTCGTGGATTCATAAAAGTTAAATAAGGGCAGAATGACGAGAATCGAGTTGTCGTTTGTTCGATGAAATTTTAAGGAATATTAATTTCGTAGTAGTCGAGAGAGAGTATCGTATCGGGGAAAGAGGCCTATATATATATATATATATATATATATATATATATATATATATCACATAACCGCCGAGTTCGTGTCTAGCACAATCAAGTAGAAGTCCCGGTTCTCTCGAGGTCAGAGTTAGCTAATGCATTCCGGTTCAACATAACCCCTTTCAGAACTCACATCATCTTCATTTAATTGTACATAGTTTATCAGGCTATGTTAAATTAAACTTGTATGCTGTAATTCCTGAACCAGTTATACCTAATGAGGAATACTGCCTAACGGTCATAATCTAGGCCCACTAAATGCAACCTAGTTCACTATAACCTTAGGCTCTGATACCAATCTGTAACACCCCCAAATTTAACAGTTTGCGGAAGCGATGTTTTGGGTGTTACTAATCAATAATCACAAGCACAAAGGATACAGTGAACGACTCTAAATGAGACGTTTGAAAAGTTATTACATTAATACATAAGTAGTTTCAAAATACAAGCTCGAGTTCAAGTAAATTCCTAGAGATTCTAATACATAACAACTAGTACAAAAGTAATGTATAAAAATCTCCAAGCTTGTAATGCATGCGACTCGAGCTAAGTAAGCTTATCCTGCTGGGCATCCTTACTGATGCTGTGTACCTGAGAAGCATTACTAAAACGGTCAACCAAAAAGGTTGGTGAATCTCACAGGTTTGTAAGTAAGTAAACAGTTTGAACACACAAGTAGTATTTGTAAATCATAGCCAGCCAGTAATTAACGATCACAGGTTATGTTCATCGTTAACTTAAGTTTTAATAAGTGGGTGGTTGCAAGTCATGCAAACCGTTTGATACAATCGCCATGAGCCACCATAGTTGAAGCTTAACGTACAGTAAATATAGGTACCCCCTCATGAATGTAATCCAAAACATTCATACGGAACGAGTAAGAAACGCCCGTTTCTACAGGAACGGTTCGTGGTAGTGCTTGCTACCCCGGGCGGGGATTGTCAGTCCCATATGGATCCATATACTAAAACTCGCGCTTATCACATAACTAACAACTATGATTCAGGAGGATTTCATTGGATTAGTCGTAAACTCATGCAATTGGCGTATCGTTAATCTCGTACAGTAAGTAAATCATGGCAGCAAGTAAGTTTTGTGTGTTCATGTAAAACAGTAATGCATCTCACCCCTGAGTATAAAACAGTAAAGTAGGGGCTGTAAGACTCACCTGAGTCTGGCAGACAATGCAGTAAGTAAGCAAGTAGTATTCCCGAACTAGCAACCCTTAGCGTCCTAACACGCATAAGGTTTAGTAAGTAAATGGAATACTTGTAAAGTATCCATGCTAGTTGTTCCCAAACTAGTTAATGTCCATTAGTTTGTTGGTAAGTTTGTAATCGTTTGTAAATCGTAGTTTGTATAAAAGTTGTACGGTTCGTTTGTTATCGGTGTATAATAATAATTCCATCCATTATTATTATGTATTCATAGTAGTTATACAGTTGTAAAGTATACTCGTATGATCGTTTGTTTGTATTACAACATGTATCGTTTGTGTACGTTCCAATGGGCTTAGTCCCCAAAGGGTACGAGTGAAACCTCGTAAGTATTCGTATGTATGTTCGTATCAGTTAACGTGTAATCCAGCACGTAACTAGTGAGTGAACTTGTAAGTTCGTATCGGATGTAATCCCGTGTATGTACAAGTGTAAGTTCGTTGGAGTGTAATCTCCTAAGTATATCCAAGTGTAATCTCGTACGCGTGTGTGAGTGAAATCTCACGTTTAGTTTAGTATAGCCTTGTACATATTCAAGTATCGTTGTATACTTTCAAAAGTATAGTATTTTCATGTATAAGTAACGCCGAGTAAAGTACGTTTACGTTTTAAGTATATTCCATACTTGTATAAAATGTAAGTTTCAATCAGCCTGTTATAGCGTCACTTGTATGCGTCACTTATGGATATTATGCGACACTCAGGTAGTGTCGTAATATGTTATCTGTTTCAATATGTATGCGACACTTAAATAGTGTCGGTATTCAGGTAGTGCGTCACTAAGTAAGTGACGTTAGTAAGTATTGTTTTTCATCAGTGCGTCACTATGATAGTGACGGTATAAAGTGTCGTGTACAAATAGTGCGTCACAATTGAAGTGACGGTATAGGTGAGTAAATCAGTTTATGGGGCGACACTCGACAAGTGTCGGTATATACATGTATGCGTCACTGATGAAGTGACGGTATGAGGGTCAGTGACGTCATCGGTAGTAACTAGGTGTTATTCGTTTCTACTGAAAGTTATATGTAAGGATTCAAGATTTGATGATTACAAAACAAAATATGCATAACGTTTAGAAGATGAAACTACAAGGACTTAATGTGAAATATTAAGTTTACTTTCTATGCAAGTTAGGTTTTATTGTAACCCTAAAGATCTCTATTATATAAAGAGACATAGGGACGTAGGTTTTGGTGTGCACACATAATGTAGACCCGTAGGGTTTTGGTTTAGCCTCAAGATCAAGGTTTCTTGACCCTGTTGCAATTGTGTAACTGTTCTATTATGATCTAATAGAATTGAGGCTTTGATTGATAACATTGATGTTTTTATTGTTATTCCGCACTTTACGATTAATTCATTGTTATCATTGTATCCTAGATCAAGACCTAAAAAGTCTCGAGCTAGATCGTTATTGGGTTTTCACAATTGGTATCAGAGCCATGGTGGCTCATGATCTAGGATCGAAAAGGTTTAAAAGTCTTACGAAGAAGATATTGGAAAATTAGGGTTTTTCAATTTTTTGTTCGTCACTTTCTGCGCAGCCGTGGTAAAAAATTTGGATCTCATTCGTTAATCGTCCAATCGTCGTGAAATTTGAACTGTAAGTTCATAACATATACGTGCACAATCTGACCGAAGGAATTTTCGATCAGAGCTTTCAATTGAGAGATATTAATTGTCGAAATTGGTGCAGAAAGTTTAGGGTTTTTCAGAACGGCTGGAGTAAAACGATCACCGTGTCTTCGTTACTCAACGAATACTCATGATTTTTGGATATGTTATATAAGACACATGTTTCTACATCGTGTAAAAATTTCATCGTGATCGGAGTTTCCTACAGAGAGATATTAAAATTCGATTTTACAGCAGTAAGTTTGTGGTTTCTTTTGTGTAGCTGAAGTCAAATAATTTCCGTGAATTCGTTAACCGTTGGATCGACTTGGTTTTTGGATATGTGGTTAACGAGATATCGATAGACTTCGTGTTAAAATTTGAGCTTCATCGGATGTGTAACCAAGGAGATATACAGTTCGTAAGCCACTGTCATCAACTTGCCCCTGCTAGTACAAAGTTACCACGGTTAAGTACAACGTTGCCTTTGTTAGTACGACGTTGCCACTGCTAGCACTGATCTACCACTGCTAATACAAGCTTGCCACTGTTGGTAGAAGCTTACCACTGCTAGTACAAACCTACCGCTGCTAATACATAGTAACCACTGTTCGGTATAGCCACTGTTAGTAGTTGCCACTGCTAATATAACTTTGCCACTGTTGGGTAGCGATACCACTGTTAGTCATTTTTCAAACACTAGCGGAATTAGTGATACTCGTCATGGATGGTACTACATGGTTTTCGTTGCTATTATTGGATGGTTATCCGTATAGTTCTTATGGTTACTTTGGATCTCGAATGGGATTGTTTTTCATAACAATCTATTCTGATTGATTTAATGGCTTGTTTTTAAGATGATTTGAAGATTTGATCACGAAGAAGATTGATTATAGCTTATTTGATATTGTAGTTGAGTTTGACAGGTTTGTATCTTATCATATCTCAAAGTGGTGGATGAAGAGCTTTGAAGATAACTTGTTTGGTTTGTATGGGACGACGAAGACTTGACAAATCTAGCAAACGTGTGAGATTAAACTTATGATGCTCAATGCTCACATTTGCTATCACTTGAAAGAGTTTTGGTATGCTCGGTGACTTATGTTGGAAAATAAGGATTTTTGTCAAAGAGATTGCGGTCTACTTATATATTGGATTATAAGTTCGACGTCGTGGTTAGTACAAGATATAAGGTACAGGTTTGGAAGATTCAACTTCTTCATCAAGTTTGTTATATTCTGTTTTCTTCATAGGTGATCATTACATAGAGCCAATAAAAGTTTGAGATTCAAGAGATGGTGAACATATTTTAAGGGGAAGCTTATTGTTTAATGTTTCATCATCTACATGTACCACTTGAGGGGAAGTGTTTACAAGTTGCAAAAGATTCTGATTTGATTATTACAAAAAGGGGAAGAAGGATATTGTTAAGTGATTTTGCAGCTTATAATAAGTGGTGACATGTCAAGGGGAAGCATAGAAGACGGTTTCATTTATCAAGATTGTTTTGTAATATCAAATAGGGGAAGATTGTAAGGATTCAAGATTTGATGATTACAAAACAAAATATGCATAACGTTTAGAAGATGAAACTACAAGGACTTAATGTGAAATATTAAGTTTACTTTCTATGCAAGTTAGGTTTTATTGTAACCCTAAAGATCTCTATTATATAAAGAGACATAGGGACGTAGGTTTTGGTGTGCACACATAATGTAGACCCGTAGGGTTTTGGTTTAGCCTCAAGATCAAGGTTTCTTGACCCTGTTGCAATTGTGTAACTGTTCTATTATGATCTAATAGAATTGAGGCTTTGATTGATAACATTGATGTTTTTATTGTTATTCCGCACTTTACGATTAATTCATTGTTATCATTGTATCCTAGATCAAGACCTAAAAAGTCTCGAGCTAGATCGTTATTGGGTTTTCACATTATAAGTTTTTATCGATGATAGCGACACTAATGAAGTGTCGGTATACGTGTTCTAGCGTCACTAAGGAAGTGCCGTGATTGTTTCTGCTGAACGTTATATGGTAGCGACACTTATGTAGTGTCGTGTTGTTTCTGCCGAAAGTGTTAAGACTGCATCACTTGTGAAGTGACGGTATAGTGTTTTAGCGGCACTAATGAAGTGTCGCGTATGGACGGTTCGTGACCTATGCGTCACTAAAGCGAAGTGTCGCATAACTGGCGTGAGCCATGCGACACTTACCTCTGGTCAGATTTTGATTCGTGTCGAAAACGTGTCTAACGAGTTCCGTTCAAGATGAAACTTTTACACAAGTTATATTATGTTATAATGAGTTCATAAAAATTGTTGGATGTCGTTTTTAATGTTCGAGGTGTCGTTTTATTTAAAATGACCAAAACCGACATTTTCGTAAAAGTGTTCAAAAACGAGTTTAGATTACATATTTGGACATTACTAAGTTAGGGAAACAATAATCTAGCAAAATAAAAGTAATCGGAAAAGTTTCGGGTCGCCGGAAAACTTACAAAGTTGTCGAAACGAAAATCCGAAAAGATGAGATTGTAGCCCTCGTTCTCGTGATCGCTTTTCTCCAAACGAGCCTATAGCTTCGAGGTGTTTTTGTGGTGTTTTTATGGTGTTTGAGGAACGGTTTTAGAGAGAGAGAGAGAAACCGTAGAGAGAGAGAGGGAGAGAATGATTGAGAGTGGGTTGTTTTGTGTGTGTAAGTGGAGAAAGAGGTGAGGGCTTAATGCCCCCTCACCTTGGCCGGTTTTGGGTGGGGCCACATGATGTGGTCTCACCAACTTTTCGTTCCCTCGCGTTTGCGCTCCGTGCGGTGTTCGTTTTCCCGGTCGTTTAAACGTAAAAATCATTTTGTACGCGATTAAATATACGTTTTAAATTACGAATTAATACTCGATAATTAATGTGTAGTATTTTACCAAAATACTAGTTTTCAAGTTATAAATCATAACTTAGTTTTGTTTCGTCGGTTGGTCGAGTTTTCGGAGAGTTCGGTGACATTTTATTTAAAACGTACGTTTTGGTTATATTATAAACATAATATAATGTAGTCATCAAAGTAATTAAATAATTTCGCATTATTTAATAATCGTTTTATCAACGTACGCAAGTTTGTACAATTGTTGTTTTATACGATATGTACGAATCGTATACGCGTATATATACATATATTCCATCCATATATATATATATATAAGTAAGTAATGTATTTAATCCTATTTCATATTAAATACAAGTAATAAACACGTAATTAGGAAAATTTTAAATTTACCCTAATTTTGGGGTTGTTACAACAAGTGTCCTCCTCATTTCTTCACCTTTTTTATCTATTTCCTCCCTCTTTCTCATTTCTCCACCTTTATTATCCATTTCTCCTCTCTTTCTTTCTTTATTTCTTTCTCTCTTTTTTTTCTTTTTTTTCTATTTCTTTTTTTTTTCTAAAAACTTTTGTTAATTTTTTTTTATAAAAAAAAAACATTTTGAACTTAAATTTTTTTTTTTTAAGTTGTAAGAATTTCTATAACGCTTTTATCAAAAATAAATAATTAAATAAAACTTGTTAACATTTTTTTAGAAAAAATTATCATTT
Organism: Helichrysum umbraculigerum; assembly: GCA_949592205.1. Lineage (NCBI taxonomy): Eukaryota > Viridiplantae > Streptophyta > Magnoliopsida > Asterales > Asteraceae > Helichrysum > Helichrysum umbraculigerum. Next base: position 1,531,298 of record CATIUR010000001.1, read on the forward strand.
TTAACAATTAAAAATGAAAAAAATAGCTTTTAACATTTTTTAAAAACTTTTTTACTGTTTAATTTTTTCTTTTTTATATCATTTTCACATTTGTGATGCACTAGATATTATATATTATGATGCAGATGAATATAAAAAACAAAATGCAATAAAAGTAAATTATTATTGTTCACTAACATAATAAACTATGATGTACTAATTTTCTCTGAATATGATGCCTCGAGTATTTAAATATCATGAATCGAATTTCAAAATATACTATAAATCATTGTTATTGAATTAAAAAATGGTGCATCATAGTTATAAAAACATGGTTCATCATAGTTATAAAACATGGTGCATCGAGTGTTTAAAATATCATGCATCGACTTTCAAAATATACTATAAAACATCGTTATTGAATTAAAAATGGTGCATCATAGTTATAAAACAGGGTGCATCATAGTTATAAAATATAGTGCATCATAGTTATATATATGACGATCCAACTTTTAGATATACGATATTCAATATTTGTGTATAAATCTTGGTGCATCATAGTTATAAAATATGGTGCATCATAATTTTAATTTTACGATGCAATGAAGTTATAATTTTGTTATATCGACATTTAATTTATTCAAGGTATGAATATGGTACATCACGTAAATGTTTTTTTTTCTGTAATACTATATATAAAATTGTATTTACATATAATAACGTGAGGTAATAACAACAAAAAAAGGTTGAAAACCTTAAAAAAAATAAAAAAAATGATAAACAAGTTGTGAAAAAGGTTGAAAAATCGCAAAAAAAAAAAAAAGTTTTATAACAAGAACTTTAAAAAATAAAAAATAAAAAATTAATACTAAGAAAAAAATAAAAAATAAAATAATAAAACACTGAAAAAATTTTAAGAAAAAAAGTAGAGAAATGATAAGGGTAAAGAAATGAAGAAGGTGGAGAAATGGAGGAAGACACTTGTCACCTCCCCATTTGTTTCTCTCCCTTCCCTCCCTAAACCTCTTCCTCACAAGAACCAATATCTTATATTATTTATATTATTATACTTCTCCTTTTGTTGTCGACTTGTTGTTATCAAGCAATAAATAAATTTTGACGAAGAAAAAAAAAGATGCTAAAACTAAGTCAAAGTATTAATTAATATGATCATTTTTACATGTTCAGAGTTAAAAAAAAAAAAAGAAAAAAAAAAAGAAGAAGAAGCTAATTAACCAAATTTGGGTTATTATTCTACATTTGTAATTTCTCTTCATTTCTTCGTAATTTCTTACCCATGAGATCCTATTACTTTAAATGTGGCACCCCCTATTTTTCGATTTGCGGAAGCGAGTTTTGGGTGCCACTAATCAAATATCAAAACACCAAGATTATAAGCAAACGACTCTACATGAGACGTTTATACATTTCAAAAGTAATTACATAGTTTAAGTCATAACTTTACAAGGATAGCGAGTTCGCAAAATGATTTCTGAAGATTTTAGTACATAACGTTTAACAAAATATAATGCAAGAAAATTTTCATGAGTGTTTAGATGCATGCGACTCGTACTAGCTAGCATATCCTGCGGGCCATCCTACTGTTGCCTGTCACCTGAGAATACAACACTAAAAGGTCAGCTATAAAGTTGGTGAATCTCACAGGTTTAAAATAAACATTGATGTGATCAATATGATTATCCGATGATTTTAATACCAACAATAAATGAACAATGTAAACCGAACAATGATAAACCAATTAAGGTTCCTGAACTATGAGTTAACCTAATAAGGTTACCGAACAATGTTAAGACCGACACTGATATTGCACTGAGCTATGATTCAAGGCCTAACCCGATCTTTGCCTCTCGTCTTGGTGATACACCCTTGACAATTACTAAAGTGCCCGTTTTTAACTTGGTTGTAGCTAGCAACCCGGACGGCGACGTCACTCCCATGATAGTACTATCCTTTAGCAATCGCGCCTTATTAAGTTAATGAATCATACACTGATGAGGACTTTACCGAATTAAAACACTCGTGCAATAACCGTACAATGAAAATCAAGATCGACAATGATAACCGAACAACGTAACCCAACATGGTTAACCGAATCAAATAACAATGTAATTAACTGAGTTAATAACTAAATTAACTAACCGAATAACTTGTGATCACTAAAACAATTTGTGTTGCATCTCCCCCGAATTATAAAAATAGTAAACAGTGAAAATGGGGCCGTGAGACTCACCTGAGTCTATCCGAGCAATGAGTATGTCCGACAAGGAATGTGCAGTCCAAAATCTCCTAGAGTCCTAAACACGCGAGATTCTAATGAGTATTTGATTGTCTAACATTTATCCGTATCAATATGTATCCGATTATATTATATCCAAATGTTTAAGTTTGTATCTCCCGTTCAAGGTTTGTAAAAATGTACAGCCCGTTGGTAACGACTCGAGATCGTATTCCAAAATACAATTTTTGTACTTGTTTGTAGTTGATTTCATAAACTTTTGATACTTATTTAGCTTGAAATTGGTCTCATGTAATAAGGTTAAAGATTGAGGAAGGAAATATGAAAAAATGAAGCATTTTGCTGTTTTGACTATGTTACACCGTTTTGGCCATAACTTCCTCATACAAACTCGGATTAAGGCGATCAAGCTGCCCAAACGACCGTGACTCAGAGGACTACAAAACTACAAAAGATTGTGGGCTGGATGCATGTTACCCATCCGGGTGGGGCCCCATACCCCTACGGGTAGGTTTTATGACCCATCCGGGTTTCATGATCCACCCGTCCGGGTGAGTGGTTTCTTTCAGTCTGTTCGTGCAGTTCATCCCCAAACCAGTTTATAACATATTTTTTCGGATATAATACATAGATATAACTTCGATACATGATAATATAAGTTTGTAAAACACAAATTTAAACAAAGTTAAAGTTTGAAGTTTTCTTACAATTCAAAAATTGAAGCCGTGAGGTGATGATGATGAGCTTGATGATGATGATGATTCAAGATGATGATTTTGATTATGAAGATGATGTTGTTTATGTTATTGTTGTTGTTTGATGATCAAAGAAAGGAAACGAGAGAGAGAGCAGAGAGAAAAGAATGGGTGTGTATAACACCCCTCATTTCTAGGACCATTATTATAATGAATTCAATTCGGAAGCGTAAATTTTCAAACAAAATTACTATTATACAACAGTTTAATCCTTTCAAACCAAAATAATACAACACAGGTGTTATGTAATTTAAAACATGCCTTCGGTTATTAAACCAACATCAGAGTGATTCATCTGTCAAACATTCCATCAGTTCCAAGAACTTCCTGCCCTGCCCAATATGTCCCATCAATTATAACCTGCAGGAAGGACTGTAGTGGAGTTAGCATAACGCTAAGTGAGGGAATCAATAAACACAATCCAACTTAGCATAACAACTCTGTTTACATCAAAGCACAATAACACAGAGTATCTAGAGTTCTTAGGGAAACCTTCAGCTAAGAACATACAATTCTATTTCAATGAGATAACATCTCAATAAAATAACATGTCAATGAGGATCGGTGGCTCTGGAGATATCATAATACCCGGGGATTCTCCAAGAACACTTACCGTCAATCTGTAAGGCCAATACAGAATAGACCGATAGCTTGGTACTAATTTCATTCGACCTAATTTCCTATTAACGATAAGTACAAGGAAATTCATGTCGTCTTTAATAGTAACCAAGCCCAACTAACACGTTGACCTCAATACCATAATGCCCGAAGGCCAAATAACAAGTGATCACACATTCAATCAGGTCAACATATTAGACTAAACAGTCTATCAAGAGTATTATTACTAACAACCATAATTATCATGGAAAACTAAATAATAATAATACGTTACCCGTTGTAACCAAACTTGTTACAACTAAATTACACTGAGGTTACAGATCCACTCACCGAATACCTCAGTTGTCCACTCAGTAGTCTAATGTCACTGAGTCTTCTGTTTATCTGAAATTACAACAGAATATCACAAGTTAGTAACTTGTCTCAAATTTATATAACATCTTACAATTGTAATTATATCAACAATTCACAATTACTTATTACGTTATGATCATTAGGATCACAACATCATCTTAATTAATTTTAATCATCACTATATCACATGGTTAACCATAATCAAGGTTATCAACCTTTATCATCAATAATTCATCAAAACAATAACATTTGGTCAAATGAATACTTAACCAAATAAGTTACCACCTTATTCTTTAATTCTCAATTAAGCATTCTAATTAATAATCAATACTCATTTCATCATAAAATCCATCAAACTTCTCATAATTATCAAGTTCTCAAGAACACTTAAACAATTTCACAACCCTTAGCATAATCAATGTAAATCATCATCTTTAATTAATCGTAATATGATCATTAGCCACATTTATCAACTTATGCACTAATAACACAAGCTTAAAAGCCTTGATTCTATCAACATCAACTAAACCCATAAACTTTATTAATGATCATATATCAACTTCATCATTTCTAAGCTAGGTTTAGATTCTAATCATCATTTAAACTCCAACTAACAATTATTTCATCATTTCAAGCTTCAATTTCACTTTCATCATGCTAATTAAATCAAATACACAAAAACCCATTTTCTAGGTTTATGAAATTCAAGAATTAGCAATTACAACATGTTTATAATGATGATGGAATGATTAATACATGTTATTGAAGCTTAACCAACCTCAATTTACACTTTTGAAACCTTAATTTCGGATTTTGATCAAGAACACCGAAATCCCTAATTTCTAGGTTTTAGAAAATGAAGAATCAAGATTATACCTTGATTATGATGATTAAAGAGACTTGAATTCGAGTTCCAGAGCTTCAATTTGATGTTTTCATATGATTTCTTGAATTGATTTTAGGGTTTCATGTTTCTGTATGTATATATGAACGTACAGTATGTATGTAGATATGTTTGTGAATAAACCGACTCAAATATGAGTCTATTACATAATTGCCCAAATTTGTTTCCCCGTACTTATCATTCTCTGGAACTTAAAAACCATTTGCGGGGAAATATTATTTTATTTTACCATCAACTGAATTAATTTAAAACAGTTAACAATTTACTAGTCACAATAAATTATGTGACTCTTTAACTATTTATTTTCAAATAATAACACAGAACTATTTTCTGACACACAAATTAAATATTAACAGTCAGAAAATATTAAAATACAACTAGACCCGAGGAGTGGATGTTACAAATCTCCCCCCCCCCCCCCCCCCTTAAAGAGATTTCGTCCTCGAAATCTGATTCCACTTATCCAATCTAATGAAATAGAATCACACATTTCATTTTATTAACACTGTTCTTTTCATGCAACTTACACACCACCAATGTGTATTTCAATTAAATTCACACAAACACATAAATTGTGTTTTGTACTCAATTTAATTTTGATATCTAAAAAAGATACACATGTCATACATTACTCTCTTGAGCAACGTATTAATACAGGTACACGTTTTCGATTCCTTCCACATTCACATATCTAATTGTACATGTTTCTACCTTTTCTCCCTGCACATATACTGTGCAATTTTATCCTGTCTCCAATAATCTAATTGACTACTTACATGACCATTCATACTTAGTCATGTAAACAATTATAAACATATAATCACTGGTAATCACTGGTAATAACTATAGCACATTTTCATTTGAGCGTTTCAACTTTATAACAATCACAACAAGTGGTAATGAATACCACAACATGCCTATTAACAACAAAGTTGAACTCAAATCATAAATAGCAATTTAGCTAATAATCAGGTATTTCTTTAGCTAACCAGTTGCTAGAAATCTTTACCTTTGTGTAACACCCCCAAATTTAATGATTTGCGGAAGCTTGATTTGGGTGTTACTAATCAATAACAAAGCACAAAGATAAATAGCAAACGACTCTATATGCGTCGTTTTAACAAAATATATTGATAACTGAAATGTTTACAACATTTAAAGCTTTACATAGCTCGAGTTAAATAAAATGAGATTTCAGTACATAAGTACTTGTACAAAATATACTAATGCAAGAAAAATCTCAATCGTCTGTATGCTGACTCGAGCTAAATCCTGAAGCAGAAACATCCTACTGCTGGGTACCTGCGATATATGCTAAAAGGTCAGCTATAAAGCTGGTGAGCTCACAGGTTTGAAATCAAGTAATATCGTATGAACCGCAAGATTTAAATAATGAATTGCATCCAGCAATTAAGTAATGAATTGCATCCAGCAATTTAATAATGAATTGCATCCAGCAATTTAATGATAATCATCGTGTATATAGCCATGAGCACATAGTTGAGCTTAACTCGAGGGTCGGGTCCCCTATAGAGAATTCCGGGCGAGGTGCCTCCACGAATGCCTAATCAACATTCGTCTTCCCAAATATTAGTACGTCCGTTTACCCGGTTAGTGCTTGCTAACGCGGACGAGGAGGGTCAATCCTATATGGTACCATATACTAATATTCACGCTACAACGTATTAACAACTATGCTGACGGAGGACTTTAAAATGATTAGTTTCGAAAAACTCATGTAGTATATGAAAAGTTGGTACTTGCGTTCACATGTTAAAAGTTTGAGCAGTATATCACACCCCTGAGTAAAACAGTAAAAGAGGGGCTATGAGACTCACCTGAGTCTGAATGCGTTTAAACAAACGTAAGTTGATTAGCCGAAATGAAGTCCAAAGACTTGTAACCTGAGGGTGTCCACGACACGCGATGGTTATAAATATGATTGGGTATCTCAAAAGATCACCCCTGCAGTTGTTCGTTCAACTATAATGTCCAAATATCCACTATTTGGTTGATATGTTTAAGTGTTTGAAAAGTGTACGACCCGTTGGTGACGAGTTTGAAATAATAAACTTCAAGTATTATTATCAAGTTATTGATGTTTTGCACTTACAAAAGTGTCCCAAAGTGTTTTATAAGTCGTATCGTATAAGGAATCGAAGTTGTAAAAGTTCGACACTTAGTGAAATTTTAGTTAGAAAACCTGCTGTTTTATGCGACACTATATGCGTCACTTACATGTTCTATGCGTCACTTGTGGAGTGTCGGGTATTGGTGTCAGTGTGAGGGTATGCGTCACTGAGATAGTGTCGTGTATCATCTTATGCGTCACTTAGGAAGTGACGGGTTCCGTAACATTGCGGCACTCAAGCAGTGTCGTAAAAAGTAATGATTTCTGACATTTAGGCGTCACTTAAGAAGTGACGTGCAATATAGCGACACTAAGGAAGTGTCGGGTAAAAGAGTATAGCGGCACTCAGGAAGTGTCGTTAAATAGTGTCAGGTAACATATAGGGCGGCACTAGAGAAGTGTCGTTAAATAGTGTATGCGTCACTCTTGAAGTGACGGTATGAGGTTCGTGTGACGATATCGGTAGTAACCGGACGTCACTTGTTTCTACCGAAAGTGTTAGGCTTCTACGGACAATAGCGACACTTATGAAGTGTCGCATGGTTTCTGCTGAAAGTTATAGGCTTGCGTCACTACCGAAGTGACGGTATATGTGTGATAGCGTCACTTAAGTGACGCTAGTACTGTTTTTGGCATTCATGCGACACTAAAGCCTGTTCGACGGATTTTGAGAAAAAATCGTGTTTTCGGGTTTCCGATCGGTCCAATATTTTTACCCAACCCTTATAGGGACATTATAAGTTGTTACAAACTACTAGAAAGTGAAAACACTTAAAAACGAGAGATGTCGGGATTTGTCGGAAACTTACAAAGTGTCGGATGAGAAATCCGAAAAGATAGCGTTGTAGATCGGGAAGTGGTGAACGTTTTTCTCCAAAGTGATGATGAGATCCAAAGTCGTTTAGTGGTAGTATTTGACGATTTTTGTGATGTGGTGGTGATGAACTTTTAGAGAGAAAATGGAGGAAGAGAGAGGAAAGAAAGAGATGAAATGAAAAAGTGAGGAGGTGGGTTGGAGGTTATCCTCCAACTTTCAGTCTCCGCTCCCCGTGCGGTGTTCGTTTGCTCCGTCGTTTAAATGTTAAATAATTACTTTAAATATTAAATGGTACGTTTTAAAATACAAATTATTACGCGAGATTTTATTTAAATATTTTATAGTTTAATTTATATTAGCTTTATAAAGTGTACGTTATTTTATTTAGTTTGCGAATTCTATATTTTAAATTGTGTAAGGTTTGTTTGTACGATACGAATGAATACGAAATATTATCATAATAATATTTTTGACATAATAACGTTATTTAATATAATTGGTCACCAACGTTCGTATATAATTGAATCGAAATACATTCGATTTAAATTGCGTACGATTTAACCAAATCGCATATTCGTATATATTCAACAATATATATAATTCGATACATTAATTAGCATATCAAGGAACTAATTACATGTATTAACATATGATTAGGCACTAATTACTAGTCCTAATTTGGCGGGTGTTACATTCTCCCCCTGTTAGAAGAATTTCGTCCCGAAATTTAGCTCGAGGTCGTGTTTGATGTGGAATCAGTGAAAAGTTGAGGATATTGGAGTCGCATTTGGTCTTCCCGTTCCCAGGTGAATTCCGGACCACGCCGCGAATTCCATCTGACCTTGACGATGGGAATACGACTTTGTTTCAGTTGTTTGACCTCACGGTCCATAATTTCAGCGGGTTCCTCAACGAAATGAAGTTTATCGTCAACACGAATTTCATCTAATGGAATAATAAGTGTCTCATCAGACAGACACTTCTTCAAGTTTGAAATATGAAAAGTAGGGTGCACGCTGCTGAGTTCGGATGGCAGCTGCAATCGATAGGCTACGGGGCCAATCCGTTCAAGGATCTCAAAAGGCCCGATGTATCTGGGATTTAACTTCCCGCGTTTGCCAAAACGGATGACGCCTTTCCAAGGCGATACTTTTAAGAGAACTCGATCCCCAACTTGGAACTCGAGTGGTTTGCGTCTCACGTCAGCATAACTTTTCTGACGATCACGTGCGGCTTTGAGTCTGTTTTGGATTTCCACAATTTTCTCGGTGGTGGCGTGTATGAGTTCAGGACCAGTGAGTTGACTATCTCCCACCTCAGTCCAACAGATCGGTGATCGGCACTTACGACCGTACAGTGCCTCAAAAGGTGCAGCCTTAATGCTGGCGTGATAACTGTTATTATACGAAAATTCGCACAACGGTAAATGTCTTTCCCAGTTTGTACCGAAATCAACTACGCAGGCTCGTAGCATGTCTTCCAGTGTTTGAATGGTTCGTTCACTTTGGCCATCGGTTTGAGGATGGTACGCGGTACTCATATCGAGACGGGTACCCATAGCTTTCTGAAGTGATTGCCAAAAGTGAGAAGTGAAACGGGCATCTCTGTCAGAGATGATTGAGACTGGAACACCGTGATGAGAAACGATTTCCTTGATGTAGATTTGTGTAAGGCGTTCCATTTTATCGTTTTCTTTGATTGCCAGGAAATGAGCAGATTTGGTGAGACGATCGACGATCACCCAAATGGTATCGCAACCGCTCGACGACTTGGGTAGTTTGGTTATGAAATCCATGGCAATTTGATCCCATTTCCATTCAGGGATTTCAGGTTGTTGAAGTAAACCAGGAGGTTTCTGATGTTCGGTTTTGACTTTCGAGCAAGTAAGACACTTGCTGACATAAGTGGCGATTTCGGCTTTCATGTTTGGCCACCAATAAAATTCCTTGATGCCGTGGTACATCTTATCAGATCCCGGATGAATAGAATATTTAGACTTGTGAGCCTCGTCCATCACCAAGTCTCTTAGGTTCCCAAAACTAGGCAACCAGGTTCGGTTTGAGAAATACCTAATCCCGTTAGGTTTGATTTTAAATTGTTTGTCAATGCCCCGCAAGGCTTCATTTTTGATGTTTTCCGGTTTCAGGGCTTCGATCTGAGCGGTATGAATTTGAATGGTAAGATCGTTATGAATGGTCATACTGAGGGCTCGGACTCGAAGTGGTTTTGGTCGTTCCTTTCGGCTGAGGGCATCGGCTACAACATTAGCCTTCCCTGGATGGTACTTGATCTCGCAATCGTAATCGGTAAGCAACTCGACCCATCGACGTTGCCTCATATTGAGATCCTTCTGATCGAAGATATGTTGGAGACTTTTATGATCGGTAAAGATGGTGCACTTAGTGCCGTAGAGATAATGTCTCCAGATTTTGAGAGCAAAAACGACAGCTCCAAGTTCGAGATCGTGAGTGGTGTAGTTCTTTTCGTGAATTTTCAGCTGTCGTGAGGCATAAGCAATGACCTTGTCTCGTTGCATCAGCACACAACCGAGACCTTGGTGGGAAGCATCGCAGCATACCACGAAGTCATCGGTGCCTTCGGGTAAGGATAGAATCGGAGCACTGCAAAGCTTTTGTTTCAAAAGTTGGAACGCTGACTCTTGTTTATCGGTCCAATCGAACCTTTTGTCCTTCTGAGTCAGTACCGTGAGTGGTTGAGCTATTTTAGAGAAATTTTCGATAAATCGCCGATAGTACCCAGCAAGACCCAAGAATTGTCGTACTTCAGTTGCAGAGGTGGGTGCTTGCCAGTCTTTGATAGCCTCGATCTTTGATGGGTCCACGTGAATTCCCTGACTGTCGATCACGTGACCAAGAAATTGAACGGTTTGAATCCAGAACTCACACTTAGAGAATTTAGCGTAAAGCTCCTCGTGTCTAAGTAGTTCAAGGATAGTCTTAAGGTGTTGCGCATGTTCCTGCTCGTTGCGCGAGTAAATGAGTATGTCATCAATAAAGACAATGACAAACTTATCAAGGTAAGGTTTGCACACTCGGTTCAAGAGGTCCATGAATACAGCCGGTGCTTTGGTTAGACCAAAGGGCATCACTTGGAATTTATAGTGCCCGTAACGAATTCTGAAAGCAGTTTTTGGAATATCGGTATCGCGAACTCGTAACTGATGATAACCTGTTCGCAGGTCGATTTTTGAGTAGAAACTTGAACCCTGAAGTTGGTCGAATAGATCATCAATGCGAGGAAGTGGATAACGGTTCTTGACGGTCAATTTATTCAATTCTCGGTAGTCGATGCACATTCGGAAAGAACCGTCCTTCTTTTTGACAAATAGGACCGGAGCTCCCCAAGGTGAAGAACTCGGTCTAATGAATCCTCGATCCAGAAGTTCCTGTAACTGAGAGGACAACTCCTGAAGCTCGGATGGGGCTAAACGGTACGGTGCGCGGGCCACCGGTGCGGCACCCGACACGAGATCAATTGAGAACTCAACCTGTCTAGGCGGAGGTAGACCAGGTAGTTCTTCCGGAAAGACTTCGGGAAAGTCTCTAACAATTGGCACATCCTCAAGTCGCTTCTCTTCCGACTTCTTCTCGGTGATGTGTGCGAGTATGGCAGGGTAACCCTTTCTCAGAAATTTTCAGGTTTTTAAGCAGGAGATTATATTGAGTCCCGTCCCACCGGTCTCCCCCTGTATGATCAAGGTTCCACCAACGGCGAGTGGGATACGGACAATTTTATCGTGACAAAGGATTTCAGCTCGATGTTTGGACAACCATTCCATTCCAATAATGACGTCGAAACTTTCGATTTCAATGGGTATAAGGTCGATCGAAAAGGTTTCGTCAGCTAGGTTTAAAGTGCAATTTGGTATCACACTGGTGGTTTCTACAAGTTTTCCATTTGCTAGCTCTACAGTGTACTTAACATCTAAGGCAACAGGAGTGATGTCAAGTAATGGGTAAAAATCATCGGAGATAAAGCTTCTATCAGCACCAGTATCAAATAGAACAGAAGCAGTTAAGTTGTTGAGGAGGAACATACCCGAGACCACATTCGGGTCCTGGCGGGCGTCCCCAGATTTGATGACGAAAGCTCTGCTGCGGGTGTTGTTGTTGTTGCGGCTGTTGTTGTTGTTGTTCTTCAGTTTTGGGCACGAGTCCCTAAAATGCCCAGGTTTCCCACACTCAAAGCATACTTTGGGTGGTCTGGTGTTGTTGTTGGAATTGTTGTTGGAATTGTTGTTGGAGGGAGAGCGGCAGTCTTTGGTGAGGTGGCCGTACCTCTTGCAATTGTTGCAAAAGGGACCACAGGAACCCTCATGATGTCGGCTGCACTTGGGACAATATGGTTTGCTCCCAGTGTAACCCCTTATGATATCGGTGGTGGTGTTGTAGGCTTTGATGGAGTCGTGTTTCTTGTTTTGTTGGTTGGAGGAGTTGTTGTGGTAGTCAGACCACTTGCGTTTGTTGTTATGGGAGGATGAAGTGGGTGGTTCAGAATCTTGGCTCATTGACATCAAGTCTTGGGCCAATAAGATCGCACCGTCAATGGTGGTTGGTTTTGAAGAGATGACGTGTCCCCGAACAGGATCAGGGAGACCAAGAACATACTTCCTGATTTTATCAGGTTCAGTGCTAACCATAGCTGGGCGGAGGGCAGCTAATTGTTGAAACCTGGTGGTATAACCATCGATATCACCACCCTGAACCTTTAAGTTCCAGAACTCCTCATCTAGCTTTTGGAGTTTGGCGATAGAGCAGTATTTGGCAGTGAGTTTTGCCTTCAATTCCTCCCAAGTGAGTTGGTAGGCAATGTCAGCACCCACTGATTGGGTATATGAATTCCACCAAGAGTGGGCATCATCTTCAAGAGAGCAGGTGGCAAAATTAACTTTGTCATTCTCCGCGCATTTACTGACACGGAAAACAGTTTCCATTTTCTCGAACCATCTGATCAGTCCGATGGCTCCTTCAGAACCCTTGAAGCTCGAGGGTTTGCAGCTTTGGAAGTCCTTGTAAGAACAAGGTTTGACGGCAGAGGTTCCAGCGGTATCGCTGTTTCTTGTGGAGTTGGGTGGGGTATTGCGAGCCAAGGCTTCAGTAACAGCCTGGGTTATGAGTGACGTAATCTGAGCATCGGTGTAAGGTCGTGTCTTTGGCGGCATGATTCTTCAATAAAAGAAATGAAGATACATGAGATTTCGTAGGAAAGTTGTATTTATTATAGATGTACATGTAGAAAGCAGTAATACATGACATCAACATGGAAAAATGACAATTAATATGAGTTGAACAACAAGGAATATTTGATAGCTAATACGAGTTCAAAGGTTACACCCTACGGATGTATTACAAGAGGCGTCGGGAATTGTTACATCCGACTGAATTATAGAGTAGCGCGTAGATAGTTACTAGATTACAGGATAGATTACAATACAAAGACTACACTAGTCTTGACGTAGATTAATTTGTTCCATCATCGTGACAAGACGGTCCATAGTGTTTGCAAGCCTGCTAGCTTGTCGGGCGTTGTCTTCTGCTAGCGCAAGTCGTTGTGTTAGTCCGCGCGCATACTCTTCTGCTTCATGTGAGTGTTGCTCACATTCTTCCATCCTTTGTTGTAGAAGGGCATTTTCCACCCTTATTTCTATAATTTGGTTGCGAAGGACATCCATGTTGTTGTTTGTGGTTTCAAGGTCGTCGGAGACTTGTTCGATGCGTTCAAGGGATGTAAGTCTCCAGTTTTCGTTTGTTTCCTGCAACACGACATCCATGGTGCGAAGTCGCTGCTCGTGTTGGTTTACCCTAGTAGCTAAAGCCGGTAAGGCGATGTGAGTGGGATACGGGCCAGCTCGAGGCAACCTGTTGTTCCTCCTTGCTACCCTTGGGTTCTGCGACCCGGATTGAGAACGAGATGAATTTGATGGAATGTTTGCCATTTCTGAAACAAAGCGTTAGTAATAGTGAGGCCTATATTCATATAGCTCCTATATAATATAGCCTATTGAGTGTCTAGCATAAACATGTTTAAGTCTCGGTTCTCTCGAGGTCAGAGTCTTCTATTGTACCCTGTTCAGCCATAACTACTTTCAGGTCTTACATCATCTTTGCTTAATTGTACATAGTTGATCAGGCTATGTTAAATTAAACTCGTATGATGTAATCGCTGAACCAGTTATACCTAATAAGGAATACTGCCTAATGGTCATAGTCTAGGCTCACTAAATGCAACCTAGTTCACTATAACCTTAGGCTCTGATACCAATCTGTAACACCCCCAAATTTAATGATTTGCGGAAGCTTGATTTGGGTGTTACTAATCAATAACAAAGCACAAAGATAAATAGCAAACGACTCTATATGCGTCGTTTTAACAAAATATATTGATAACTGAAATGTTTACAACATTTAAAGCTTTACATAGCTCGAGTTAAATAAAATGAGATTTCAGTACATAAGTACTTGTACAAAATATACTAATGCAAGAAAAATCTCAATCGTCTGTATGCTGACTCGAGCTAAATCCTGAAGCAGAAACATCCTACTGCTGGGTACCTGCGATATATGCTAAAAGGTCAGCTATAAAGCTGGTGAGCTCACAGGTTTGAAATCAAGTAATATCGTATGAACCGCAAGATTTAAATAATGAATTGCATCCAGCAATTAAATAATGAATTGCATCCAGCAATTTAATAATGAATTGCATCCAGCAATTTAATGATAATCATCGTGTATACAGCCATGAGCACATAGTTGAGCTTAACTCGAGGGCCGGGTCCCCTATAGAGAATTCCGGGCGAGGTGCCTCCACGAATGCCTAATCAACATTCGTCTTCCCAAATATTAGTACGTCCGTTTACCCGGTTAGTGCTTGCTAACGCGGACGAGGAGGGTCAATCCTATATGGTACCATATACTAATATTCACGCTACAACGTATTAACAACTATGCTGACGGAGGACTTTAAAATGATTAGTTTCGAAAAACTCATGTAGTATATGAAAAGTTGGTACTTGCGTTCACATGTTAAAAGTTTGAGCAGTATATCACACCCCTGAGTAAAACAGTAAAAGAGGTGCTATGAGACTCACCTGAGTCTGAATGCGTTTAAACAAACGTAAGTTGATTAGCCGAAATGAAGTCCAAAGACTTGTAACCTGAGGGTGTCCACGACACGCGATGGTTATAAATATGATTGGGTATCTCAAAAGATCACCCCTGCAGTTGTTCGTTCAACTATAATGTCCAAATATCCACTATTTGGTTGATATGTTTAAGTGTTTGAAAAGTGTACGACCCGTTGGTGACGAGTTTGAAATAATAAACTTCAAGTATTATTATCAAGTTATTGATGTTTTGCACTTACAAAAGTGTCCCAAAGTGTTTTATAAGTCGTATCGTATAAGGAATCGAAGTTGTAAAAGTTCGACACATAGTGAAATTTTAGTTAGAAAACCTGCTGTTTTATGCGACACTATATGCGTCACTTACATGTTCTATGCGTCACTTGTGGAGTGTCGGGTATTGGTGTCAGTGTGAGGGTATGCGTCACTGAGATAGTGTCGTGTATCATCTTATGCGTCACTTAGGAAGTGACGGGTTCCGTAACATTGCGGCACTCAAGCAGTGTCGTAAAAAGTAATGATTTCTGACATTTAGGCGTCACTTAAGAAGTGACGTGCAATATAGCGACACTAAGGAAGTGTCGGGTAAAAGAGTATAGCGGCACTCAGGAAGTGTCGTTAAATAGTGTCAGGTAACATATAGGGCGGCACTAGAGAAGTGTCGTTAAATAGTGTATGCGTCACTCTTGAAGTGACGGTATGAGGTTCGTGTGACGTCATCGGTAGTAACCGGACGTCACTTGTTTCTACCGAAAGTGTTAGGCTTCTACGGACAATAGCGACACTTATGAAGTGTCGCATGGTTTCTGCTGAAAGTTATAGGCTTGCGTCACTACCGAAGTGACGGTATATGTGTGATAGCGTCACTTAAGTGAC
Organism: Helichrysum umbraculigerum; assembly: GCA_949592205.1. Classification (NCBI taxonomy): domain Eukaryota; kingdom Viridiplantae; phylum Streptophyta; class Magnoliopsida; order Asterales; family Asteraceae; genus Helichrysum; species Helichrysum umbraculigerum. Next base: position 1,547,130 of record CATIUR010000001.1, read on the forward strand.
GCTAGTACTGTTTTTGGCATTCATGCGACACTAAAGCCTGTTCGACGGATTTTGAGAAAAAATCGTGTTTTCGGGTTTCCGATCGGTCCAATATTTTTACCCAACCCTTATAGGGACATTATAAGTTGTTACAAACTACTAGAAAGTGAAAACACTTAAAAACGAGAGATGTCGGGATTTGTCGGAAACTTACAAAGTGTCGGATGAGAAATCCGAAAAGATAGCGTTGTAGATCGGGAAGTGGTGAACGTTTTTCTCCAAAGTGATGATGAGATCCAAAGTCGTTTAGTGGTAGTATTTGACGATTTTTGTGATGTGGTGGTGATGAACTTTTAGAGAGAAAATGGAGGAAGAGAGAGGAAAGAAAGAGATGAAATGAAAAAGTGAGGAGGTGGGTTGGAGGTTATCCTCCAACTTTCAGTCTCCGCTCCCCGTGCGGTGTTCGTTTGCTCCGTCGTTTAAACGTTAAATAATTACTTTAAATATTAAATGGTACGTTTTAAAATACAAATTATTACGCGAGATTTTATTTAAATATTTTATAGTTTAATTTATATTAGCTTTATAAAGTGTACGTTATTTTATTTAGTTTGCGAATTCTATATTTTAAATTGTGTAAGGTTTGTTTGTACGATACGAATGAATACGAAATATTATCATAATAATATTTTTGACATAATAACGTTATTTAATATAATTGGTCACCAACGTTCGTATATAATTGAATCGAAATACATTCGATTTAAATTGCGTACGATTTAACCAAATCGCATATTCGTATATATTCAACAATATATATAATTCGATACATTAATTAGCCTATCAAGGAACTAATTACATGTATTAACATATGATTAGGCACTAATTACTAGTCCTAATTTGGCGGGTGTTACACTTTGCAACTAGTCAATTACTGGTTCACAACATGTAGTTATATACATCACCAGATTATATGAAACCCTTTTTACTCAAAGGAAATCTACTATCATATAATCTTAAACATATAAGAGTAAACAATATGTAGAGGTCAATTCTTATGGGTAAAAACCATTTTTACTTAATCAATTAGCATCCTACTACAACAAGTGGGATGCTAAATCAGCACCAGTTGATACCATGCTGCATTAGCATAAATCTTTCAACAACATAAGGTGCCGTCATTAGTCACATGTTCCACAATATATCCACATTGTTATTCACAATTAAATGACCTCTACTTTGCTTTAATCATCTTTTAATTATTACTAGTTGCATTTCATCACACATACACATCTATTGTACCATAGATACCACATTAACAACAAATTGTGGTTTACTATTCTTTTATTTCAGTCAATCATTGACTATTTCTCAATTACAGGTCAACATATCTTACCTGTTAATTTAAAACCACTTAACTTTATCTGGTACTTAGTAGCCTCAACAATTCCATGTGAAATGGCATAATATAAATACGTTGGCCAGACGTCGTTATATTATGTCAGTCACACTTCATTCTCAGGTCACTTCATACCATTAATCTTTCCAAAGTAATTAATGTAACACCCCGCAAATTTAAACACTATTATTAACGCTAAACATTTGCATTTTAGGCTAATTCCCTACTTGAGTGAATTCACAACACACTTTAGAGGTAAGTCTAGCAAAGCCCAACTAGTTAATACGCGTAGTATTACTTATTTGTAATTAGATGTAATTACATACGAAACGAATTGAAAACAAACGCGACAAAAATATACGACTGTTGGTGAACAAATTTATTTAATAAAACGAAATTATTAAATAACGTCCTTAACAATTAAATATTATGTCGATAATATTTACATATCATTTGATAACATAAAACGTAAATTTGTATAATTAAAATAAAACAAAGTTTAAAATTTTGTAACTAAATTAATTTGGTTTCATAAAAAGATCCTAATTAAAAATATAATGAAATGTGCGATTAAAAATGTATTAGTTAAAATATTGTATCATTTAACGATCGGGTAAACAAACACGGGAACGGAAAATGGGGAACAAAACCCCTCCCCACCTCACTTTTCCTCTCATTTTTCTCACCATCTCTTTCTGTGACACCCGTCAAATTAGGACTAGTGATTAGTACCTAATCAACTGTTAATACATGTAATTAGTTTTGGGTTAGGCTAATTAATGTATCAATCAATATATATTGTTGAATATATATACAAGTATTATGCGATTGATTAAATCGTACAAGTTTCAAATCGAATATAATTCGGTTCAATTAAATACGGACGTTGGTGAATAATTTTATTAAATAATGTAACATTATTTAATAGCACATTTATATCAAAAATATTATTTTGATAATATTTCGTATTTAATTCGTATCGTACAAACAACATTTACGCGATTAAAATGTAAACGCGCAAACAAACGAAACAAGCACATTTTATAACATAATTATTAAGTATTTAGCAAAATACTTCAACAAAAATATTGAATAAATATTCGTATTTCAAAACGCATATTTTTGTGCATAAAATAAATAATTAACGTTTAAACGATCGGAAAAACGAACACCGCACGGAGTGCAAACACGGAGTTAAATGGTGGAGACCCACACCTCGGTGGGTCCCCACCGAAAATCAGCCAAAGGTGGGGGAAACCCCACCCTTATTCTCATTCATCACCATCATCTCATCTTTCTTTTCTCTCTCTCTTTCATTTCTCTTTCAAAATAACCATCACCACCATCACCTTCATTTGCAAAATAACATCATCAAACGACCTTAATTTTCGGAGCTCCTTTAGGGAATAACGACCACCACGCAACGATCTACACTTCTATCTTTCCGGAATTTCATTTCGACACCGCGTAAGTTTCCGACAAAAACCCGAAACTCTCCGTTTTCACTTATTTTTACTTGTTTGCGGTTTGTTTAAGTGTATAATGTCCTTATATGGGTTGGGTAAAAGTTTTGGATCAAACGGAAACCGGAAAACTCGTTTTCGACACAAATTCCGGCCAACAGACCGTAACGTCGCATTTGGGCCAGACTTTATGCGACGTCAGCTGCGACGTCGCAAAACTTTCCACAACGTCGCATATAGCGACGTCAGCCCCAACGTCGCCTTTATTGGCAGAAGTCGCAATTAGCGACGCAAGCCCTTACGTCGCCGAAATCAACAACGTCGCATATAGCGACGCCACGCACAACGTCGCATTAAATTGCGAAAGTCGCACATAGCGACGCCATGCTCAACGTCGCAGTCAGGACCTGCGACGTCGCATCCAACGTCGCACAAACCAGAAAACACAGATTTTCACTAAGTGTCGAGACCCTAAATTTTATCACTTGATTTCACCCAATTTCAATTCCAGATGCGTTTTTCACCAAAGCAATATAGTAGAAATAAAAATTTTCCAAGCTGACCTGGCAGCTTGACCCCAGCCAGGGGCTGCCGCCCCTTGGACCCCGCTACCAGGGGCGCTGCCCCCGGACCCCCGTACTTAGATTCCGTAACGGCTTCTAAAACATAATCAAAACACATTTTTCAAGTAAAACGCCACGAAATCAAAATAATAATAGTTGAGATTATTATTACAAATCCGTCACCAACGGGCCGTACATACTTTCAAATATTCAAGTCAATCAACCAAATCATAGTAATTTGGACAAGTCAATCAACCAAATCGGGGTAATTTGGACAAACAACTGCAAGGGTAGTCTTTCGGGATGCCTAATCAATTAATAACCATCGCGTGTCATGGACACCTTCAGGTTACAAGTCTTCGGACAACACATCACAGCTAAACAATTCAAGTTTATTCCAATAACCACTCAAGGCTCAGGTGAGTTTCATAGCCCCATTTTCACTATTTTACAACTAGGGGTGTGATAATACTGCTCTGTTTTGTTTTACAAGTAGAACGCAAGTGCCAAACTTCAAATACTACATGAGTTTCAAGCTAATCAATTTAAAGTCCTCCATAGCATAGTCTCTAGTATTTATAGCGTGAATGTTAGTATATGATATCATATAGGATTGACCATCCTCGTCCGGGTTAGCACGCACTAACTAGTCAAACGGACGTATTAGCATTTGGGAAGACGAGTGTGGATTAGACACTCGTAGGAGGCATTTCAAGTTAGGTTTCCTTAATTGGGCCTGACAAATCAAGTTAAGCTCAGACTATGTGCTCATGGATTGTATAACTTTTATTTTGCTTAATTGCATTTTAAATTCAATATAAATCTTGCGGTTCTGACAACTATACATTGACATACAAACCTGTGAGCTCACCAGCGTTTTCGCTGACCCATTTTAGTATTTATCACAGGTACCCAGCAGTAGGTTGGCTGCACAAGCAGAGATTATTAGCTCGAGTCAACATACATACAACTAGAGATTTGATTGCATTATTATATTTTGTAAAAGTAATTATGCCATGTAATCTCTCAATTTCAGGAACCGAGCTAATGTAACATTGTTTTGATGTAAACGTTTACTTTATTTATACAAGTTTAAAACGACGCATATAGTGGTCGTTCATTATTATCTTATGTGCTTTGTATATTGATTAGTGACACCCAAATCGAGCTTCCGCAAATCAATCATTAAATTTGGGGGTGTTACACTTTCTCTCTCTACACTCTCTTTTCTCTCATCTTTCTCTCTCTCTAAAAACCAAACAAATACTCACTAATCACTCAAAAACTACACCAAAAATGCAATGGATCATCACCCTCATTTGGAATAAAGTGATCACGAGACTACGATCTACCTTTCTATCTTCTCGGATTTTAAATCCGACCACTCGTAAGTTTCCGACAAATCCCGCAAATCTTTAGATTTTGAAGTTTCCGTTCATATTAGTGTTTAATATACTTAGTTATAACCTAAACAACAAAGAAAACATGATTTTATAGCCTGAAAATGTGTTAGATTTGGGTTTTTAATCGGAAAAACGCGACAGCCGCTGGGTTCTGTCTGGGTGTTCATCTTTGCGACATAACGCTTGTGTCGCAGGCTTGTGTCGCATAAACCATGTTATGTCGCATTTTGTGTCGTAGCTTATGTCGTACCACTATGTCGCACCATTGTGTCGCAGACTCTCTGCGACACAACCCTTATGTCGCTATTGATTTAGCACCGATCGCTTATGCGACACAACCCTTGTGTCGCTAAGCTCTTGTGTCGCACTCTCATGCGACACAACCCTTGTGTCGCATACCAAGCTGTTGTGTCGCATATTGTGTCGCAGAAAACAGAAACTTTACAAACTATTTTCACACTAAGTGTCGAACTTAACCGATAACGAATACTTACATACAATGATATATGTGAACTTTACAAACATTACAAACACGCTATTTTATTGAAATTATGATTTCAAACTATCACCAACGAGTCGTATACATTTTCACAAACAACGAAATACAAACGTAAACGTTTAACAAACACTTGGAATATAACTTGGTGGTACGAACGCTAGCATGGATGATTAGCTTAGACATCCACATACTTATAAAATCTCATACGTTTAGGACGTTAGGAGATTCTGGACTGTACTTGGGCTTAGGTTTGCTAGCACTCGCACAACTACTTAACTCAACAGGTGAGTTCACAGCCCCTACTTTTACTGTTTTAACTGCTTTGAACAGGGGTGGAAAACATAGTCAAACACTTTTATACAAACATGGTTGTATACTATTTTACTCAAACAAGTGGAGTACATTGAACTGGTAAAATGATACACAAACTGGCGATTACAACATAATACTTTCATACTACCAACGCTGTAAACACATAAACATGTTTTGAGAACGCTGGAGGATAATCAGCAACACTTTATGTAACGGACTGGGTAACTAAAAGTCCTTACTGACATGGGCACTAGATCCCACTAACACGGATCTACTATCGTTATTACACTATTGAAAAGTCCCTTCTGACATGGGCACATACTATTAAAAAGTCCCTACTAACATAGGCAACGAACTGTTGAAAAGTCCATTCTGACATGGGCACAGACTATTAAAAAGTCCCTACTAACATGGGCAACGAACTGTTGAAAAGTCCCTTCTGACATGGGCACAGACTATTAAAAAGTCCCTTCTGACATGGGCACTAGATCCTGCGAACATGGGTCTACTATTGTTATTAAACTGATGAAAAGCCTCTACTGACATGAGCACCGGGTTCCTACTGACATGGTCCCACTAAACGATTAGGATACTGACATTCCTACTATTAACTAATAGGATACCTACATTCCTACTATAACTTGAACTACACTTTTGGACAGCATCCCAACGAAAAATATCTACGATTAGGATACGTATATTCCTACAGAACATACTTGAAAATAGGATACTGATTTCTTACAACTACTAGGATACGAACTTTCCTACAAACAGCTATTTGGAAACGTATTTGGTTTTACGAATTACACATTTGGGTGACATCCCAACGATACTGTATAAACAACAAGTGGGTTATCAACTGTACTTGCAAACATAAAACCTGTGAATTCACTCAACCTAGTTGTTGACTTTTACTATGTTTTTCAGGGAATTAGCTGCACATGTAAGAATCGCCAACACACATGGAGAACTAGGCGACCCGTGAAGTTTAGGATGCCAACTTTTGGAAATACAGGGATTTCTTTAGTATAACTGAAATGTTTTAGTTATATTTCAGAAATCTACTTTTGTAAACTTATTACTTTTAACTTGTACGATTCGATGAATCGTAAACTTTGTAATTAATACTTTTGGCATCTTAATATATTATGTTCTGTTGTAATCATATGCTCTGATACGTATGCATGCTTTGTTATTGTGGCACCCCCGTACTTAATCCAAATGCTTCCGTTAAACGAATTTGGGGGTGTTACAGTTAATCTTTACTTTCACCTATATCATTAACAATGATATCACATTAACAGCAAATACAAAATTAAGTATTAACTTGTTACCAATTCCAGGTATCCACTAGAATGTAAGACTAATCATATAATCAGGTGGATATAATCAACACAGACATTTAACACCATCCCATTAGCACAGGTGTAATGTCTAACACAACCACCTTAATCAACCTCTTATTATCTGATTCAATAACAATTACTAGTTACATCTTTTATAGTACATTTAGTACCAAATACTTTTATCAATACTATGTGTAATGTTCAACACATATTCATCAATCTAGACATCTTTAGTTGAATTACAATTGAGCATTTCATGTTTGACTATCACATAACTATAAGCTCATGCACTTGGTTTACAATTTCTTAAAATGCTCAATTCAAAATATTTTAATACTTTACATGATTCAAATACTTTATCATGTTTCAATTGATTCACATATATGATCCACATAATCCTATAATCAATGTTTACTAATTCTAGTTAGCAACAATCAACAATACCATTTACTGGTATCATTTGCAGTTAAATAATTCGTCTGAAAACAACTCATACACAATAACATATGTGGACCTCTTAAAACAAGTTTTAGTGTTGCACATATACACAATAATGAGCTCTGGGCACAAAGAAACAAAAGCCCGATACAAAATGTAAGTCAAAAGTTCAAAAGTTACAGCTTCAAAATTTCCTTATACCAACACATTTGCACATAATTTAATTATTTAAATCATTGAAAATTTCATCAAAAGGACATTACCATTGGAAAGTAGACTCTCTCACGTTTCTAGCGGTATAAAGAACGTCAAAAACGGAGTTACGGTTCATCTTTTACGACCATTTTAAAATTAACCTCCTGAATCCCCAACGAATCCGCCGGATTCATTATGAATCCGCCGGATTCACCCCATTTTTGACAAAATTTCATTCTCAGAACCCCTTCTAACCAATCCGGTCCACCCAATCCGCCGGATTCATCCTGAATCCGCCGGATTCAACCTGAATCCGCCGGATTGGACCCAGTACAGCAGATCTGCACAATCTTTTGCAAAAATATGAAATTCAAACGCGCATATCTCCTAAACCATAAAGAATTAGACTCTGAAATTTTGCAGGCACCTTCATATAATCAAAATGCAACTTTTCATTTTTCCACTTTTTCAAAATTCATGTTTATCGAGAAAACGGACGTACGACTCATTTTGGACCATTTTTGTTGACACGCCATATTCCAAATGGCTAGGTTTCTGACTTCAACCCTTTGCCAACATATTCCTATATACATTTATGATGTGTGGGCATATTCATCGCCCTCATATCCCCATTCTATCATGTTTTTACTCGTTGACCCGTTTGAGGATCCAATTGGACACTTTTACCAATTTCAACCATTTTGATTACAATAACACTTTCGGCACACATTCCTACTATATGTAGGATTTAAAATCACTTTAACATTCATTACACTCAAACCACCACTCGTTTCAACCATTTAACCACTAAGTGACCTATTTGGGCACTTTAACAACCCATTTGGGTTTCAACCCATATAACTACCATTCCATCACCCATTTCACATTACGTTGACTATTATAAGTCAAACCAACCCACTTTCACTATTGATGTCCTATTATACCCTCAAAACACCAATTTCACATAAAATTCATTATGTTTCAACTAATTACAACAAGTTTTCAACTTTTACTTCTTTTACAAACTTGTCAATGCATATCAAGACTAGTTGACCACTTTGACTTTCTACTTTACCACTTTTAATACCTAGATCATAATTCAACCATAATCATGATCAAGGCCTAACACTTAAACATCTAACCACATTTATCGCTTTATAACATAGTCATTACACATTTGACTCTACCAAATTCAACTTTGACTTTTCCAAGTCAACACACACTTTCAAATCAATGAACACTTTATAATTTACACAACAACAAGACTCCAATCTTAGTACTTGAGATAAATTAATATCTCATTAAACTTTTATTATAAGAGTCATATCAATTCAATTTATCATGATTTACTAATGCACATAATCAGCATAATTAATTATGCTAAGCACATAAACAATCATCAATTAACTCATATTGAGGAATCATATCAGTCTGACTCACTTTACTTTACTACTAATCATAATCATCTTAGTAAAGTAAACATTACAAGCTTATTTAAATTCAACAAGCTTATCGAAAAGTACCTGATATACTTTTGCCGACGAATATCGAGGAATCATTGAGAATACCCTTGGGTTCCTCATGTTCCTCCGTCTCTGCAACCAAAACACAACTTCGAAACTTGTTATAGGTTAGTACACATTCAATAACCACATTCTCGTACAACAACTAATCCCACACCCTAGAATGTTTGACTTGACACATCTTATAGATTTGGGATTGAACATAACCAATGTCCAATTCACCCAAACCTATGTTCTGATACCAACTTATAACACCCCTCATTTCTAGGACCATTATTATAATGAATTCAATTCGGAAGCGTAAATTTTCAAACAAAATTACTATTATACAACAGTTTAATCCTTTCAAACCAAAATAATACAACACATGTGTTATGTAATTTAAAACATGTCTTCGGTTATTAAACCAACATCAGAGGGATTCATCTGTCAAACATTCCATCAGTTCCAAGAACTTCCTGCCCTGCCCAATATGTCCCATCAATTATAACCTGCAGGAAGGACTGTAGTGGGGTTAGCATAACGCTAAGTGAGGGAATCAATAAACACAGTCCAACTTAGCATAACAACTCTGTTTACATCAAAGCATAATAACACAGAGTATCTAGAGTTCTTAGGGAAACCTTCAGCTAAGAACATACAATTCTATTTCAATGAGATAACATCTCCATACAATAACATGTCAATGAGGATCGGTGGCTCTGGAGATATCATAATACCCGGGGATTCTCCAAGAACACTTACCGTCAATCTGTAAGGCCAATACAGAATAGACCGATAGCTTGGTACTAATTTCATTCGACCTAATTTCCTATTAACGATAAGTACAAGGAAATTCCTGTCGTCTTCAATAGTAACCAAGCCCAACTAACACGTTGACCTCAATACCATAATGCCCGAAGGCCAAATAACAAGTGATCACACATTCAATCAGGTCAACATATTAGACTAAACATTCTATCAACAGAATTATTACTAACAACCATAATTATCATGGAAAACTAAACAATAATAATACGTTACCCGTTGTAACCAAACTTGTTACAACTAAATTACACTGAGGTTACAGATCCACTCACCGAATACCTCAGTTGTCCACTCAGTAGTCTAATGTCATTGAGTCTTCTGTTTATCTAAAATTACAACAGAATATCACAAGTTAGTAACTTGTCTCAAATTTATATAACATCTTACAATTGTAATTATATCAACAATTCACAATTACTTATTACGTTATGATCATTAGGATCACAACATCATCTTAATTAATTTTAATCATCACTATATCACATGGTTAACCATAATCAAGGTTATCAACCTTTATCATCAATAATTCATCAAAACAATAACTCATCAAAACAATAACATTTGGTCAAATCAAAGTTATCAAGATCGCGATCTTGATCGTAAGATCGTACGATCTTACGATCCTACTTCATAAAAACGTGCAAGATCGTTATAGGATCATAATTTCATAGGATCGCATCTAAGATCGTAAGATCGTAAGTCAAGATCGTAGGATCGCTAACAAGATCGTAAGATCGGTTGTAAGATCGTACCAAAGATCGTAATCAAGATCGTAGGATCGCTAACAAGATCGTAAGATCGGTTGTAAGATCGTACCAAAGATCGTAATCAAGATCGTAGGATCGTTTTAATTTTTTAAAAAAATTATAAATGAATTATTTTTTATATAAAATATTTATTAAAGTAGGATCTTACGATCCCGATTCGATCTTACGATTCCGATCTTGTGAAGACAAAAACGATCCTTGTCAAGATCCCGATCTTGACAACCTTGGGTCAAATGAATACTTAACCAAATAAGTTACCACCTTATTCTTTAATTCTCAATTAAGCGTTCTAATTAATAATCAATACTCATTTCATCATAAAATCCATCAAACTTCTCATAATTATCAAGTTCTCAAGAACACTTAAACAATTTCACAACCCTTAGCATAATCAATGTAAATCATCATCTTTAATTAATCGTAATATGATCATTAGCCACATTTATCAACTTATGCACTAATAACACAAGCTTAAAAGCCTTGATTCTAGCAACATCAACTAAACCCATAAACTTTATTAATGATCATATATCAACTTCATCATTTCTAAGCTAGGTTTAGATTCTAATCATCATTTAAACTCCAACTAACAATTATTTCATCATTTCAAGCTTCAATTTCACTTTCATCATGCTAATTAAATCAAATACACAAAAACCCATTTTCTAGGTTTATGAAATTCAAGAATTAGCAATTACAACATGTTTATAATGATGATGGAATGATTAATACATGTTATTGAAGCTTAACCAACCTCAATTTACACTTTTGAAACCTTAATTTCGGATTTTGATCAAGAACACCGAAATCCCTAATTTCTAGGTTTTAGAAAATGAAGAATCAAGATTATACCTTGATTATGATGATTAAAGAGACTTGAATTCGAGTTCCAGAGCTTCAATTTGATGTTTTCATATGATTTCTTGAATTGATTTTAGGGTTTCATGTTTCTGTATGTATATATGAACGTACAGTATGTATGTAGATATGTTTGTGAATAAACCGACTCAAATATGAGTCTATTACATAATTGCCCAAATTTCTTTCCCCGTACTTATCATTGTCTGGAACTTAAAAACCATTTGCGGGGAAACATTATTTTATTTTACCATCAACTGAATTAATTTAAAACAGTTAACAATTTACTAGTCACAATAAATTATGTGACTCTTTAACTATTTATTTTCAAATAATAACACAGAACTATTTTCTGACACACAAATTAAATATTAACAGTCAGAAAATATTAAAATACAACTAGACCCGAGGAGTGGATGTTACAGTGTGCGTGTGTGTAACTGCATTATTGGAGTCGGGTATATACACCGGCTCCAATAATTGATATTGGTGGGTATTTTATACCCGTGTTCGTGTACCCGATCGTTATGTAGTATAATCTTTCTAAATGATAAATTCCTAAAAATATAATCGTATATGTTTTCCATTGAAGTATTTTATAAAAATACTTTTAGTGAGTTATAAAAATATAACTTTGTTTCAACTTACTTTGACGGATAGTTTTCAGTGTACAAAATGTATTTAAAATTTCAATCAAGTAAATAATTATTATTCTCGTTAATAATACATTATTTAAAAATGTTTTTCACCAACGTCCGTATTTAAGTTTGCGTGTTCTTTTAGATTTGTTTGTACGCGATTATTACTTATTCATTGTATTATATATATATATATATATATAAATATAAATACATATATAATATTCGGATACTTTTGTTTTAACACGTACCGAGTACGAGTAATTAAGACTTAAATTGACCCCTAATTTTAGCCCTTTTTGACCGGGTGTCACATTAAACTAATAACAAAAATATTACTTTAAACTAATAACAAAAATATTACTTTAAACTAATAACAATATTTGTTTTGAAAATTAGTGACAATTGGGATTAATATATCAGAATAATTAAGCTTCCGGAGACTAAACATTTTCCTGTTAATTATTCTATTGTAATTATACTAATTAAACGTTTAATACATAAAATGATACCTTTTGAAGATACAAACTTACAATATATGTAAGAATATTTGTCTTCAGATTATATAAACATTGAAAAATGTTAGTTTAAGAGTATGTTTTTATTTCCCATGTGAAGTGTTTTCGTTATTGTAAAAATCAGACAGTGTAGATTCAGTATACTATATTATTAAATAAATTGATCAAATGAAAAGGTTCAGGAACTTATAATAATAATAATGATGATAATAATAATAATAATAATAATAATAATAATAATAATAATAATAATAATAATAATAATAATAATAATAATAATAATAATAATAATAAAAACGAAATATATAGATTCGTGCAGTGAGTGAAAAAAGTTATTGTTATAATTTTTAGAACACCTAATCAGGTTTGAGGTGTGATTTTAGAAGTGCTAACCCGTCAATCTAACCTGATATCTTTTGAAGTCGTATCCGGGTCAGCAAACTAATTTTTGGAATGAACTCAACAACCTAAATTTATCTTTACTATTATTGAATCTTAAATTTAAATATGACACATAATTTAGATCTTTTCATTTTATTGATATATGACCTTTTCTTTATACACTTATTATGCTTTGATATACGTGAATTAATGATGTTTTAGTAATGAATCCAAATAAATATAATAATAATATGTATTATGATTAATTTGAGAACTTATAAGCATTTTATACTTATAAATGATTAGCGATTATTTTTGAAAAGATTGACCCATATGATTTGAAATCGACATGAAAGTACGAAAATCAGCTGACTAGATTAAGAATCGTCTTACTCGAATTGAATCCTTGTTATTGGATTTTTGGTTGGGTTAAAATATTCAACCCGATTACAGAATCAGGTTGGATTTGGGTTGACCATTTCTGACCCGTCTACCTGACAACCTGAACCCACCAACCCGACCCAACCTCAAATCACCATTGCTAATATACGTAGGCAAAAATCAATGTCTTCTTTCCCCACAATATTATTTAGGGATAAGTACCTGGGAATGCACTCAACTTGTCCCAAATGTCTATTGTATGTACCCAACTTACATGTGCCCTATTTAATGCACCCAACTTTCAAAAACGGTTATTGTGTGTACTTTGCTGACGTGTCGATGACGTGTCATCTTCTAAAGATGTCACGTGACATCTTAAATGGACGACACATCATCAAAGTACACACAATAATCGTTTTTGAAAGTTGGGTGCACTAAATAGGGTACCCGTAAGTTGAGTACACACAATAGACATTTGGGACAAATTGAGTGCATTCCCAATGTAACGCCCCAAATTTTGTAAGTTTAAACTATATTATATGCATCTAGTTATTTAATTATATGTATATAATATTGTGTTATGTGAAATAATTGTTATGTGTTAGAATTAGTTAGTGAAACTAACTATGTAAAGAAACTTGAGTTAGAGGGTAGAAACTATCATATTAACAAAGATGGAGGGTTTAATGTGATAATATTGTAAATAAATCCTGCAGCTTCTTGTTACTTCTATTCATATTCAGAAAATAAAACACGATCAGAACTTTTAGAGAGAGAGAGAGAGGTACGTTTTAGAGAGAGGGAAGAAGAGAAGTGAAACCAAGTTAGGGTTTTGATAATTGAAGGTTTCTAAACTCGAATTCATCAATAGTAAGGTATGTAAACTTCCCTAGCTTGTTTAAATTGAGTTAGAGTTTAAGAACTCAAAGCCCTAAGTTAGTAATTTTAAGGGGTAAGTGGGTAATTGGATGTAATTGAGTTCTATACATGTGTTTGAGTTAGAAAGAGCATATAATTCATGTTAGTTGTGTTGATAAATCTCTAATCATGTGTTTTATGGGTAATTGAAATGATTATGTATATGTAAGATCACTAAGAAGCTAAGTTCTTGGTGAATTGTGATAGTAATAGTAGGAAGCAATGTTAATTACCCATTTACATGTGATTAGATATTTATTGTATAGAACTTATGTTAGATAATTAGAGGTTATGGGATTTAACTTCTAATTTACATGTGAGAAGTAAGAATAAGTCAATTGAATGTGTAAGTGATATGTGTTTATGTGATTATATGAATAGGTGATCAAGTGTGCAAGAGTTCAAGTAATTAATTGTGCAAGTGAAAGGTAAGTATTTGGACATGTGGAACCAATGAGTGATTTATCATTCGCTTGGTGGTATCTAAGTAATGACTTGGTCATTAGCTTAGTTTGATGTCAATTCTTCGGAATTTGATATGTTAGATGTTATGGATCCTTAACTTGTTGCAGATTTTGATTGTTAGAGTCCATTTACTTACTAAGCATTTATGCTTATTCGTTGTGTTTAACATGTTTCAGGAAGTTCCAGTAAGGTAAAGGAGGAATCGGGAAAGAAAGTCATGGAAAGCTAGTGGTGGAGCTCATTGCTTGGTTGGTAATGAGTTTTATCCCTTTTGATCATGCTTACGATACAATAACACCCCCGTTTGTAAAGTTTAAGATTTTAGTTCATGTTTGTAAAAGTTAGTAAGTCTCACTTGTGAAAGTCGATGTTTTGGTTAAAGCTAAATGTAGTGAGACTTGGAAATGTTAATGTTTAAGTGAATGTGAATGAAAAGTGTTTTGTTTGACTTTTAAAAGTCAACTGAGTAAGAATGAATGCTATTGGTTGGTCAAAGATTGAAATGGATCAATTTGGTGCCCGAATGGGTCACTAAGTGCTTAAGTGTCAAAATGGGTCAAGTTTGTCGAAAGTCATTGATTTTGGTTCTCACAAGTTCTAAAGTCAAGTTGAAATGTGTAGTCAAAAGATGGAAGTCAGATTTGATGTGTTTTAGAATTTGACATGTCAACATTTTTGGTCAAAAATGGTCGAAAACTAGTTTACGTGTCAAAATGGGTTAAAACGAGAATTTTGAAAAAATGAAAGTTGAGTTATGTTCATTTGACTATTTTAAACATGCTTGCAAAATTTTATGATC
Organism: Helichrysum umbraculigerum; assembly: GCA_949592205.1. Taxonomy (NCBI): domain Eukaryota; kingdom Viridiplantae; phylum Streptophyta; class Magnoliopsida; order Asterales; family Asteraceae; genus Helichrysum; species Helichrysum umbraculigerum. The sequence continues at coordinate 1,562,782 of CATIUR010000001.1, forward strand.
CCAAGTATTACAGATTTAAAGTTATGCGTTGTCAAAGTTCAAGTTTTGGTATTAAAATGTGCAGACTCTGGATTCTGCTGCTGGAACAGGGAATCCGGCGGATTCATGGGAATCCGGCGGATTGCCATGAATCCGGGCGGATTCCGGGGCGTATTCAAGAACGGATTGCTTAGTTTCAGTTCTGGTCAAAAATTGGGTCTGAAATAGAGGGGAATCCGGCGGATTCCCGTAAATCCGACCGGATTCAGCTTGTGTCCAGCAACTTTGTTTTTAAGTGTTGATTATAACTAAGTAATGTATTAGCCAGTGTTTTGGGACAATTATAAGTAAGTACAAGTAATTAAAAATGTATGTTTTTAAAAAAAAAAAAAAAAAAATTTGTTCACGTTTCGGGGTGTTTCAAGTTGGTATCAGAGCACGGTTTAAGGGATTCGGGTATTCACCATTAGTGGGTACTTGATCTTAGACCACTTTAATTATTGTATTGAGCATGATTTAGAACTGTTATGTGTACGTGATTATGTGTGCTAATGATTTTGAATCAAAGTGTGTCGTGTGGACTTTGGATATGTTATATTCTAATACGATAATTAGTGCGCCTGACCAACGCAATGATTATCATATTACCATATGGGTATCCATGGAAATCACGAAACATTAGAGGATAAGTTATTAGCTATTGTTAGTGTTAGATGTTAGAAGTACAGATAAAGTAGACTTGTAAATATTAAGTAAGTCGAGTTAATTTTTCTATGTCTACTTTCAGTAAAGATGGATGAGCGAGAAATAGATCTTACTCTTGGATTTAACCCGGGTAACAGAGCCCAAGAAAATGAGGCAGGAGGCAGTAACGAAAGACCAAGGTCTCCTATTCCTAACACTGAATTGTCTTGGGAAGGTATAAAATCTCTTGTGTCCAAAGAGATTAGTCAAGCTCAGGAAGCATCCCTTCCGTTTCTTGTAACGACAATTACAGACACTGTAAGAAAGATTGTGAGTGAAGAAATGCAGAAAGGGCGAGGAGAAATAGTTATGCCCAGACCAGAGGTAATTCCTCAACCTAATATTCAGGAGGAGCAGAAAAAGATCAGTTATAGAGATTTCTCAGCTTGCAACCCACCAGAGTATGATGGTGATTTAGATCCAATCAAATGTTACCGTTGGATCTCAGAAGTAGAAGGGGCATTCGCTACTGTGGATTGTCCCAACAAGTTTAAAGTAAGGTATGCAGCTAATCTTTTAAAGAATCGTGCTAAGTGGTGGTGGAATGTACAGTGTAGAACCAAAGGTGATGAAGCTATTAGCAAATTAACTTGGGAAGAGTTTAAAGTAATGTTTGAAAGCACGTATTCTCAAGACGCAGATTTGAATAGAATTCGTCAAGAGTTTTTAGCTATGGAGCAAACGAACGAATCAGTGAATGAATTGGTAGGAAATTTTCTGGATAGAGCTCGTTTTTGTCCAGAGTATATGGATAACCCAAGGATGCTTATGAATCATTTTCATAAGGTCTTGAGGAAGGAAATCAGAAAGTATGTACTTCCAAAGAGATGTCAGACACTAGAAGAGATGATAGATGAAGCGCGATTCCAGGAATTGGAGTTAAGGAAAGATGAACAAATGGCAGCTGCCAAAAGAAAAAGTGAGCAAAGTTCCGGTTCATCAAAGAAGTTTAGACCGAGTGGGAGTACAAAGAAGGATGATAGACCGGTGCCAGCTGAATGTAAAAAGTGCCATCGAAAACACTTTGGAGAATGCAAGTTTGGCACTAACGCTTGTTATCAATGTGGGCAAGAAGGTCATTTTGGCCGAGATTGTCCAAACCCAATCCGTGTATGTTATAATTGTTATGAACCGGGGCACATAAAATCAGAATGTCCGAAACTTGGGAACCGGCCTACTTCTTCAGCACCTCAAAGAACTTCAGAAAAGAAAGCTGTAGAAGTTCCAAAATCTAAGGGCCGTTCCTTCCAAATCACTGCTGAGGAAGCTCAGCGAGCCCCCGATGTCCTGACAGGTACCTTTCTTGTAAATTTAATGCCTGTACACGTATTATTCGATTCGGGAGCTTCGCGATCTTTTGTGTCAGAAAAGTTTAGTCATAAATTCTCTATTCCCCTTAGTGAGTTAGACACTCCACTGGATGTTGAGGTTGCAGATGATAGAATAGTTTATGTTGCTAATGTGTTCCGTAGGTGTCAATTACAGATTAGTAATGAATCTTTTATTATTAATCTCATTCCAATGCCAATGGATGAGTTTGATGTAGTAGTGGGTATGGATTGGCTAGGTAGGTATAATGCTATAATTCAGTGTGAGAAAAAGATTATCCGTATCAATACTCCAAGTGGGGGAGTGATTGATATTTATGGGGAAAAGAAAAAGCCTTCCTTATCCATATGTACCTTTGCTCGTGCCAAACGTCATTTGTCACGTGGTTGTCAAGCCTTTTTGGCCCACGTGGTAGATCTTCAGAAAAGCATTCCAAAACTCGCGGAGATTCCTGTTGTAAAGGAGTTTCCCGATGTTTTTCCTGACGAGCTACCGGGTATTCCACCCGATAGGCAAGTCGAGTTTCATATAGACCTTATCCCTGGAGCTACTCCTATTGCTAAGACTCCGTATAGACTTGCCCCTTCAGAAATGCAAGAATTGATGAAACAGTTACAAGAATTGTTAGATAAGGGGTTTATTCGTCCGAGTAGTTCTCCATGGGGTGCTCCAATTTTGTTTGTTAAGAAAAAGGATGGTACAATGCGTATGTGCATAGATTATCGGGAATTGAATAAGGTCACCATCAAGAATAGGTATCCCTTACCTAGGATTGATGATTTGTTTGACCAATTGCAAGGTGCCAGCTATTTTTCTAAGATTGATTTACGTTCTGGTTATCACCAACTCAAGGTTCGAGAAGAGGATGTGTCTAAAACAGCTTTTAGAACCAGATACGGTCACTATGAGTTTGTGGTGATGCCATTTGGTCTGACTAATGCACCAGCCGCTTTTATGGATCTTATGAATCGGGTATGTCGTCTAATGCTCGATAGATCTGTAATTGTGTTTATTGACGATATTCTCGTTTATTCTAAGTCTGCTGGTGAACATGAACTTCATTTAAGGCAAGTTTTGCAAATGTTACGTATTGAAAAGCTTTATGCCAAGTTCTCAAAATGTGAATTTTGGCTTCGTGAAGTTCATTTTCTGGGTCATGTTGTAAACAGTAAGGGAATTAAGGTTGATCCTACCAAGGTCGAGGCGGTAATGAAATGGGAACCCCCAACCAATCCGACTGAGGTAAGGAGTTTTCTGGGTTTAGCCGGGTATTATAGACGGTTTATCCAGGATTTCTCCAAAATTGCTACTCCACTCACAAAGCTTACTCGTAAGAATATCAAGTATGAATGGAAAGATGAGCATGAACAGGCCTTCAGAACCCTTAAATTAAAATTAAGTCAGGCACCTATCTTAGTACTTCCCGATGGTACTGAAGATATGGTTGTATATTGTGATGCTTCTTATAATGGATTAGGTTGTGTATTGATGCAACGTGGAAGAGTAATAGCTTATGCCTCGAGACAGTTGAAAGAACATGAGAAAGGGTATCCAGCACATGATTTAGAACTTGCAGCAGTTGTCTTTGCCCTTAAGATATGGAGGCATTATTTGTATGGAGTAAAGTGCACTATTTATACTGATCATAAAAGTCTTAAGTATTTCTTTGATCAGAGAGATCTTAATATGAGACAGAGACGTTGGTTAGATTTGGTGAAAGATTATGATTGTGAAATCCTTTATCATCCTGGAAAAGCGAATGTAGTTGCAGATGCTCTCAGTAGAAAGGCAATGCATCATGCCTTGATTGTTAGATCTCTTCGAATTACAGTCTCTCCAAGCTTATTAGATCAGATTAAAGAAGTGCAACAAAATGCTTGGCAGAAAGGTGATTGGAAAGTAGAACGTATTAAAGGTCAGATTCAGAATATTGTTGAAGATTCCCGAAGGTTAAAGACTCGATATGGCAGAATCTGGATTCCAAAGTCAACAGAGTTAAAGAAATTGCTGCTTGATGAGGCGCATAGATCCAGATATTCTATTCATCCTGGTGCCACTAAGATGTATCATGACTTAAAAGCAGATTATTGGTGGCCAGGTATGAAAAGAGAGATTGTTAAATATGTCGAACAATGTTTAACTTGTTTACAGGTAAAAGCAGAACATCAAAAACCCATGGGAATGATGCAACCCTTGGATATTCCTGTCTGGAAGTGGGAGCATGTTACTATGGATCTAATCACCAAATTGCCAAAGACCCGACGTCAGCATGATACAATTTGGGTGATTGTGGATCGGTTGACGAAAAGTGCTATATTTCTGCCAATTAAAGAGACGTATACTTCAGAAGCTCTTGCAGATTTATATGTTCAAGAAGTGGTGGCACGTCATGGAGTACCTCTTTCTATTGTTTCTGACCGGGATAGCAGGTTTACTTCCAGGTTCTGGAACAAGTTTCAAGAAGATTTGGGTACTCGTGTTAATTTGATCACAACTTTTCATCCGCAGACTGATGGTCAGAGTGAAAGGACTATTCAAACGTTAGAAGACATGTTAAGAGCTTATGCTATTGATTTCGGTGGTAATTGGGATGAACATTTACCTTTGGTAGAGTTTTCATATAATAATAGTTACCACGCGAGTATAGGTATGCCACCTTATGAAATGCTTTATGGAAGAAAGTGTAGGACTCCAATTTGTTAGGGTGAGATTGGTCAACGAGAATTAGGTAATATCGATATTGTACAGAAAACAGCTGAAAAGATTGATCAAGTCAGAGAACGTTTGAAAATGGCACAGGACCGTCAAAAGTCTTATGCCGATGTTAGAAGACGCCCAATTGAATTTCAAGTTGGAGATAGAGTAATGTTAAAAGTATCTCCATGGAAAGGCATCATACGTTTCAGAAAACGAGGGAAGCTAAGTCCTCGATTTATCGGTCCTTTCAAAATTTTGGAAAGAGTAGGAAATGTAGCTTATAAACTTGAGCTACCGGAAGAGTTAGCAGGAATTCACAGCACTTTCCACGTGTCATACTTAAGAAAATGTTTGGTGGATGAAGCGTCGTATGTACCTTTAGAAGAGATAGAGATCAATGACCAATTGAACTATGTAGAACAACCGATAATGATTCTAGAAGAAAAGGTTAAGAGATTGAGAAATAAAGAAATTAGATTGTTCAAAGTTCAGTGGAAGCACAGAAAAGGATCAGAGTTTACTTGGGAGCCGGAGCATGAGATTGTTAAGTATTATCCAGCTTTGTACCAAGAATGGATTGTGAGGACACAATCCTGAATAAGTGGGGGAGAGTTGTAACGCCCCAAATTTTGTAAGTTTAAACTATATTATATGCATCTAGTTATTTAATTATATGTATATAATATTGTGTTATGTGAAATAATTGTTATGTGTTAGAATTAGTTAGTGAAACTAACTATGTAAAGAAACTTGAGTTAGAGGGTAGAAACTGTCATATTAACAAAGATGGAGGGTTTAATGTGATAATATTGTAAATAAATCCTGCAGCTTCTTGTTACTTCTATTCATATTCAGAAAATAAAACACGATCAGAACTTTTAGAGAGAGAGAGAGAGGTACGTTTTAGAGAGAGAGGGAAGAAGAGAAGTGAAACCAAGTTAGGGTTTTGATAATTGAAGGTTTCTAAACTCGAATTCATCAATAGTAAGGTATGTAAACTTCCCTAGCTTGTTTAAATTGAGTTAGAGTTTAAGAACTCAAAGCCCTAAGTTAGTAATTTTAAGGGGTAAGTGGGTAATTGGATGTAATTGAGTTCTATACATGTGTTTGAGTTAGAAAGAGCATATAATTCATGTTAGTTGTGTTGATAAATCTCTAATCATGTGTTTTATGGGTAATTGAAATGATTATGTATATGTAAGATCACTAAGAAGCTAAGTTCTTGGTGAATTGTGATAGTAATAGTAGGAAGCAATGTTAATTACCCATTTACATGTGATTAGATATTTATTGTATAGAACTTATGTTAGATAATTAGAGTTTATGGGATTTAACTTCTAATTTACATGTGAGAAGTAAGAATAAGTCAATTGAATGTGTAAGTGATATGTGTTTATGTGATTATATGAATAGGTGATCAAGTGTGCAAGAGTTCAAGTAATTAATTGTGCAAGTGAAAGGTAAGTATTTGGACATGTGGAACCAAGGAGTGATTTATCATTCGCTTGGTGGTATCTAAGTAATGACTTGGTCATTAGCTTAGTTTGATGTCAATTCTTCGGAATTTGATATGTTAGATGTTATGGATCCTTAACTTGTTGCAGATTTTGATTGTTAGAGTCCATTTACTTACTAAGCATTTATGCTTATTCGTTGTGTTTAACATGTTTCAGGAAGTTCCAGTAAGGTAAAGGAGGAATCGGGAAAGAAAGTCATGGAAAGCTAGTGGTGGAGCTCATTGCTTGGTTGGTAATGAGTTTTATCCCTTTTGATCATGCTTACGATACAATAACACCCCCGTTTGTAAAGTTTAAGATTTTAGTTCATGTTTGTAAAAGTTAGTAAGTCTCACTTGTGAAAGTTGATGTTTTGGTTAAAGCTAAATGTAGTGAGACTTGGAAATGTTAATGTTTAAGTGAATGTGAATGAAAAGTGTTTTGTTTGACTTTTAAAAGTCAACTGAGTAAGAATGAATGCTATTGGTTGGTCAAAGATTGAAATGGATCAATTTGGTGCCCGAATGGGTCACTAAGTGCTTAAGTGTCAAAATGGGTCAAGTTTGTCGAAAGTCATTGATTTTGGTTCTCACAAGTTCTAAAGTCAAGTTGAAATGTGTAGTCAAAAGATGGAAGTCAGATTTGATGTGTTTTAGAATTTGACATGTCAACATTTTTGGTCAAAAATGGTCGAAAACTAGTTTACGTGTCAAAATGGGTTAAAACGAGAATTTTGAAAAAATGAAAGTTGAGTTATGTTCATTTGACTATTTTAAACATGCTTGCAAAATTTTATGATCCCAGGTATTACAGATTAAAAGTTATGCGTTGTCAAAGTTCAAGTTTTGGTATTAAAATGTGCAGACTCTGGATTCTGCTGCTGGAACAGGGAATCCGGCGGATTCATGGGAATCCGGCGGATTGCCATGAATCCGGGCGGATTCAGGGGCGTATTCAAGAACGGATTGCTTAGTTTCAGTTCTGGTAAAAAATTGGGTCTGAAATAGAGGGGAATCCGGCGGATTCCCGTAAATCCGGCCGGATTCAGCTTGTGTCCAGCAACTTTGTTTTTAAGTGTTGATTATAACTAAGTAATGTATTAGCCAGTGTTTTGGGACAATTATAAGTAAGTACAAGTAATTAAAAATGTATGTTTTAAAAAAAAAATAAAAAAATTTGTTCACGTTTCGGGGTGTTTCACCCAAGTACTTATCCCTATTATTTATCATCACTACTCACTATATCAATCTATCATACCGTATGTTTTGGTAGACGTGAATTAATGATGTTTTAGTAATGAATTCAAATTAATATAATATGTATTATGATTATTTTGGAATTTATAAGCATTTTATGCTTATAAATGATTTAGCTATTATTTTTTAAAAGATTGACCCATGTGACTCTGCTGACCAGATTAAAAACCGGCTTACTCGGGTTGGGTCCAAGTTATTGGGTTTTGGGTTGCGTTAAAATATTCAACCCGATTACAGAATTAAGTTGGGTTTTGGGTTGCGTTAAAATATTCAACCCGATTACAGTATCAGTTTAGGTTTGGATTGACCATTTCTGATCCGTATACCTGAAAACCTGAACCCACCAACTCAAATCACCACCGCTAATATACGGTAGGCAAAAATCAATGTCTTCTTTCCCCACAATATTATTTATTGTCACTACTCACTGTATCAACCTATCATACCATATGTTTTGTCTTCTATCAATTTAAATAACTTAAGTAACATATATGGTTAGTTTCAAGGGTTGCGACAAATAGGGGCTGTAGTGTGGTTAATGGTTATCGATCTTCGTTAAGAGTTTGCAACGTTGAAACTTCAACAACCAAACCAAAGCGGCAGAGGTATTATCGTTGTTGGATTAGGTTCTGTTCCGCGTGATCTTAATGCATATCTCAGATATTATTCGATTTTGGATTTACTTATACTTTTAGTTTATATTAATGTAATTTGTTGGATACAATAATTAAACCAACTTATATATAAATTCCTTCCTTTCTGATTTAAAGAAGAATTAAATCAGAATGATCAATATTTATGATTCCCTGCAAGAAAATACGGAGTAATAATCTATTTATCTACTCTCTCGGTTCTAATATAATGGTCCACCTTTCCATTTCATATTGTTTCAAATTAATTATTCACTATTAAAAATAGATGGAAAAGTTGGATCGGGATTACCATATTACCCTTACATGAAAATATTATTATTATAAACTTTAAAGAACACGGTAATTGATTAGTTAAGAGTAAAACTGTCATTCTGCATAAAGTAAAAAGGAGAAAACAATAATTTTATGTTTTTATTGAACTGTGTGTTTTTTATCGGGTAATAATTATTTTGGGACGGATGGAATATTAATTATAAAAAGTTTACAAAAATATAAAACGAAAAGAAAAATGCTACACATAGCCCTAAGGGCTATGAATAAGAAATTCAGACACGCATCGAATGTTTGTACTTTAATATAACCACACACCCCCTGAATATAATTTTCCTCAACCAACTTAAAATATCATCTTTTAATGCATGAATATAACTCTTAAACATATCCGTTAGGGTTACAAATAGCAAAATCCGAACGAAAAACATGACAAAAAATGTATACCGGGAAAGTAAAGAATGGAAGAGAAGGGTAATATTGTCAAAAAAAATCAAACATAAATTTTGAAATGGAGGTAGGGGCAAAATCGGAAAACCCAATTCGAAAAGGACAAAACATAACCCCATTCATGGCCTAAAAATTTACCCATTTTAACAAGGGGAAATTTAACAAGCCGTACCCCTTTCACAGTTGACAGTCCACAGTTCACACACTCGCTCATTTATTTTGTTTATTTTCTACATTAATATATTAATATACCCCCCTCGTGTTTATAAAATCCAAAATGAACCTAAAAATTCAATCTAGAGAGAGAATCTTTTTGAAATGATGATTCTTAAAGCAACATGTTTGTGTTGGATTTTAAGGGGTGCGTAGGATAAGCAGTGTGTGCGCGTAGGATAAAGCCATTGTGTTTGTGTGTCTGCTTCAAGATTTAGTTTGGTGATAACTGATATGGTGGGTTTGAGTAGCAGTGGGAGGTTGTTGTAATTGGGAGAATAAATAAAAGGGGTTTTTTTTTTATCTTCCATTTCCTTCTGGGGTTACATCTCTTTGCTTTAAAGTTTTTGCAAGAATGGCAGATGCGTATGTTAGCAGAAGCAGGAAGATAATAGGGTTTAATGGAGGAGGAAGAGGGGTTCTGTTAGTGTTAATTTTAATGATTTTGGGGGGTGGTGGTGTTGTTAGTAGAAGCCCACCAGCTTCTAGACAGAAGCTTCAACTTCATAAGCACCTAAAACGCCTCAATAAAGCCCCTGTTAAAACCATTCAGGTTTGCTATTTGCTTAATTCTATTTTATTTTTTATTTTTTTAATTTCAAGGTACCCTTTATTCAAGTGTTAAGTAGCTGAAGAATACCCAAATGTGTTCATATTCTTATTAGCTGCAATTTGTGTTGATTTTAATCATTTTATAGGAGTACTAATTTTAAGTTTCTTGTGAAAATTTGGTACAGTAGTGTCATTTATTTTCCTGAAATTAGTGGTAATTAATGGTTGAATTATATATTTGTGTATAATCTAACAGAGCCCAGATGGGGATATCATTGACTGTATACACATTTCTCATCAACCAGCTTTTGATCATCCATTTCTCAAAGACCACAAAATCCAGGTCTCTTTTACTATTATTAATTATTAATTAATAGATAATAATTAGCATTATTCATACATGATTTCATTGGCATTTTATAATCAGTAATGATAAGTAATGATTTGGTTTTTGGTAATGGTTTAGATGAGGCCTAATTATCATCCAGAAGGGCTTTATGATGACAACAAAGTGAAAACAGAATCTAAAGCAAGAGAGAATACAATCCAGCAGCTGTGGCACGTGAATGGCATGTGCCCTGAAGATACAATACCCATAAGAAGAACTAAAGAAGATGATGTGATGAGAGCAAGTTCTGTTAAAACATATGGAAAGAAGAAATATAAAAGCAATTCCAAGCCTAGAAGAAACATCCCTAAGTCTGCAGATCCTGATCTTGTTAATCAAAGTGGACATCAGGTAACAAACAAACACCAATATTGATTAAACTTTAATGCGGTTTGAGATAAATTGATAGGATAAAAAAGTAGTTTGCCATCATTGTATTGTATGGACCACCATGCTCAAATGTACATTTCTTTTGTGTGTTCTTAAGTTGCAATAATTGTTAATGCAAATTGATTAGTCTTACCTTTTTTATGAAGGGAATGTATCCTTTTTCAATATACTAACTTAGAAGTGGTTCCTTTGTGGTTTATTTTTGTGACATGTAGCATGCTATAGCTTATGTGGAAGGAGACAAATTCTATGGAGCAAAAGCAACCATGAATGTCTGGGAACCAAAAATACAACAAGCAAATGAATTTAGCTTGTCTCAAATTTGGATCTTAGGTGGTTCTTTTGGTGAGGACCTCAATAGCATCGAGGCCGGGTGGCAGGTACCCCTCCCTCTCACACATGATTTGAAGTGTTATTAGTAGCTACAATTGTTGATTCTGATGTTAAAATGTCCATAATTATCAGGTTAGCCCGGATCTTTATGGCGATAATAACACAAGACTTTTCACTTACTGGACTGTAAGTACAACTTCTCAAATGAATGCAACTAATACAAGTAACATTTTTAATGTTGTTACTTATGTTTAATTATTTGTTTGGTTTATATTTACAACAGAGTGATGCATATCAAGCAACAGGATGCTACAACCTACTATGCTCAGGATTCATTCAAATCAACAACAACATAGCAATGGGGGCAAGCATCTCCCCTGTTTCTGCATTTAGGAATTCACAATATGATATCAGTATCCTTGTCTGGAAGGTAACTTCCAAATTTAGCCCACTGACTTTGGTCTGAACCTCAATGAGCACTAATATTTCTTTATTATTCAAGATAGCACTAAGTGTCTCACTTATCTTGATTTACCCCATTATTATAAAGTCACCCTACAAGATAAAGTGGCACCTCTTATTGTTTTTCCATTTTCTTGAGATTAAAAAACAATGGTCTATAAGCTAGTAAAAAATATATAATCTTGGAACGAATGATGGGAATCTTTGGCATCTTCTTTGGTTTCCTCACCGACATAATTAGTGGTATGTTTGTGACTGATTCAATTTGCTGCCTTACTCACTAGTAATATGTAGTGTATCAAAAATAAGAATGGGCTGTTATAATTTTTTGCATAAACAGGACCCACAAGGTAAAAATGGGCTAACATACACGAATTTATTGTTTTCAGGATCAGAAAGAAGGAAACTGGTGGATGCAATTTGGGAATGGATACGTGTTAGGTTACTGGCCGTCTTTCTTGTTTTCATACTTGGCTGACAGTGCATCGATGATCGAATGGGGAGGTGAGGTTGTTAACTCAGAGCCCGATGGGCAGCACACGTCGACTCAGATGGGCAGCGGGCGGTTCCCGGAGGAAGGGTTTGGGAAAGCTAGCTATTTCAGGAACATACAAGTTGTTGATAAGGAAAATAACCTCAAAGCTCCAAAAGAGATTGGGACTTTCACAGAGCAATCTAACTGTTATGATGTTCAAACTGGGACCAACAGTGATTGGGGTCACTACTTTTACTATGGAGGCCCTGGTAAAAACCCAAATTGCCCCTGACCTATTAATCTAGAATCTACCTACCTATGTTATATAATTTTTTTTTTCTTTTGTGTGTTGGGTCAATTTGTAGGGTGGGTTTAGTTTGGTACATGTGACTTTTTCTTATGTTGTAGGAAGTTTTGGGTCTTTTTTATTTTGTTGGTTGAATTTGAAAAGTTGTCTCTTAATTCTAAGTGAATGAAGGGGATGGTAGCAAAGTTTCTTAAAAGTGTGTATGGGTTTTGTTACTTTGTTGTTGGCTTTTTGCTCATCTTCTTTGACTACTTTCTTTGTTACTCATGAATAAAGTTCAATGGGCTTCTAGGATTGATTGCATTAAAGTTGAGGGGTTGAACTTGCAACTCTAAAATAGTGAAAGGTTCGTTGTTTTCGGTCCTCGAAACTCCAGGGGTGATTGAGTAAAACAAGTGTAGTGGATGCACGTGAGTGATGACACACAATAATAATCTTTTTACATATCTGGACTTTGTTCAACAAAACTGATCGAGTCAGAAATGATCTTGCAAGTAATCATAAATCTCACCCTTGATTTCATCTTTGTCCTTCTCGTGTGTATCCTTGTGAATCGTGTTTGATTCCCTCTCTCTCGATCATTGTCTACTTTTAGCTCCATTTCTTGTAACTTACCAGTTACTTGTCATTTCATATTTGTAAGAAATATTATGTCATAATAAAATGATGAATATAGAAATAAATATCATTGTTGGAAACAAGTTATTATATACTAATATACTATATATAGTTATAGTTATAAAAAAGTAGAATCCGGGGGTACAAGATACAATAATTGATGCTTCAAGTACAAACAATATATTTATGATTGTATGATAACTACCGGTAATAACTTGGAAACTGGTGGAAGAACAATTAATGGTGGATGAGGTAATATTTCTGTTTGCCCATCAAACAATGATTAATGCAGCATTCATAAAATCTGGTCCCATGGAATGGAATGGAATGGAGGATGGTATCCAAGGCTATATTTAATTCATAATGGACCCTCTCCCCTTACTAGTTTCAATCATAATTCCATATCATAAGTATATATGATGTTGCATTTTATTATGAGTTTAAAAGAGACGAGACAAACCGAAAAATATGTTATAAAGTGATGAAAGGAAATTAGAAAGCAAACAATCTTTGTCTAATACAGTATGTTTAAACGAGTCTGGATAATGATTCAGAGTTTTCATGGATTATATACTTTTTATAGGACATTTGTTCTAAAATTCAGTAGTGTCGTAACACAATAACGAGATGTTTGAAGAAGGGACAATTTAAGTGGACAGATTAGGCAGATGCGAGTTTCAAGCTGATAAAGATAAGTTACCAATAAAACCCGACACTTTCTGCTCCTAGTTTTCATAGAGTCTTTTAGCTTGCGGAACAAGAATATGGGCTGTTTTAAACAGGAGGGCATACGTATGTGTCACCTTTCAGAGAGAGAACTTGAATGAGGCTCGACAGAAGTGATCCGTGTATGATCACAAGTCATATATTCAGTTGTTATGTGCTGAAAAGGTGAGAGCGATTCTTGATACAGCCAGAGTTTAGGCTTCATTTTGACCACCAAGCTCTTAAGTACTTTGAGACAAACACTTGAACAAAGTGCATGCAACGTGGGCAAGTTTTCTGGAGAATACTATTTATGGGGTATTTTATTATTATGTTATAAAGCATAAGTCAGAAGCAAGATGCGTTGAGCAAAAGAACCATCCTCCTTTTTTCCAACTAGTAATGAAGTGGTTGATTCGGTTTTTGAGACTCATGAATACTTTATAGGGATGTACATGTGAAGAAAACGAAACCAAGCAACATAGAGGTGATTTTCACTTGCTCGATGGGTACATATCTAAAGGAAACGGGATACGCATCCCTAGGAATTATCTTAGTGATCATTTGAACAAAGAGTTGCATTCCAGCAACTTAGGAAGACATCTTGGCCTGGGCGAGATAAAACCATTGATGTGGCTGAAGAGAGGTATCACTGGTGACACCTGAAACGCTATGTTGTTCAAAAATGTGTAGCATGCCAAGAGGGTATAGGGAAGTCACATACAAGTCGACACATGCCACATACTGTTCCACCAAGTTCATTGAATTTTACTCAATTTAGGATTAGAGTTTTCAGATACTAGGCCAAATTTAATCCTACTATTCTTCATTGAATAATATCAGTTTCTTGTAAACTTCTGATTTAGAATTCATGAATGTTAACTCCAATTTCCATCTTTATCCTCTCCAAGAAAAGTTTAAATTCCAGTTAAAAACTAACTAATCTCCTTCCTAACTTTACCAGTACCAGTATTTTATTTACCAAAAGTTCATACATAGAAATCCCTTTAAATTACCTGATATCGACAATATTTCTGGTACATACTGAAGGTATTATCTTCACGAATAAGAGACTAAAATCAACACAACTGAAGAAAATCGGATGCTGAATTGATGATATATAATTATAAATATATTACATAAGTTCTTCATATCTGTCTAATATTTTACGAAGAGAGGAGTAAAGTTTTATAATTGTGCATTTTTATATCCTACCATTTAACCTCTATATTCATGCTCTAGGTGAAGATGTCTCTCCCAGAGACACAGATGCCAAGGACGATGCCAATACACGAGCACTTCTTGCTCCATTATGGAAATTCCTGCTATTGCTAAGCTTGAGCTTATGTAATGCAGACTTTACATCAAATAGGTGAAGTGCGTGTGTCAAAAGCTGTCTTGATTCTCCAAAGATCGCTAGATTCAAGCGAGGAATGTACGTCACCCACAAAGTTATCACATTGGATACAATGTCAGGACATAATAATAGGAATGCCTTCCATAAGACGAACAATACGGAAAACACCAGGTATGGTTCTTCCTTCAAGGATCTTATGTTCCATGAATGCAGAGCCATGGGCATGTTTTCTGAAGAGTCAACTTGATCTCCTTCAGTAATATTCGCCCTATGCTCAAGTCCTATTTAATGTGGAATTCACCAATTAAAAACACCGAATGGTAATTGTAAACCATAAATGAAAAAACAATACGTCACAACCATGTGATGCCTCAATAACAAAAGAAAGAAAAAAGCCAAAGGGTTGCTAATAATAAATAATCAAAATAATCCTACCTGTAGTTATCTGATAGAATTCCAAAAGGGAGTGCAAGTCTTTTGGACCATGATAATGAACTCGGGATGTCTTGTTCGCTATTAAAATTGAGGGGACGCTGTGAATTGCAAATCTAGAGAATATACTGCACAAAATACATGAAAATTAGGTAGGCAGTTTCTCGACATATGGTAAAGATAAAAACAATATGACACAACCCAACGACTTCAGCATATATTTCAAGCTGCCAATTTCAAGGAAAACACAATTCAAGTTGTACACAACACTGGACCAGATATGATATTTCTTAGCTAGCTATCCTCTCATGAGAGAGCATATTTTCCACAAGCAGGTGCGGTTTATACATGTGGCTGATGGCAGGTTGGGTAGCAGGTCAAAACAAGTTTGCATTAAAATATTTGATTTTTATGGTCCAGGACTGGCTGACCCACACTCTTTTGTCTGTTTAATATAAATATCTAGAACTAGTTAATGTGTTAATTATGATAACAAAATAAACTTTCGACTACCTTTAAGTCTTTAACCCGTTCCCCTTTTAGCTATATCATTTTCTTTGACCAGTTTTAGATACAACACTTAAGCCAAATCAATCTGTTCATAAGCAAATGAATCAAAATAATTGCCACAGCTTAATATAAAACAAATTTTAATAAAATAAGTTACCTTGGTAGGGCTGAAGACATTTCAACTTTGACATGCTTAATTTGTGGATACATTGAAGCGAGAACATCAAACTTGGGTTGCGCCCTCCCAGAGAATGGACACCAGGAAGCATAGAACAATATGGCTGTATATGCATTTGTCTTACTGGAGCTCAGGAGCCTATCAAGAGACTCCCCATCCATCTGCTTCGGGTACATGAATAAAAACCATAAATACAATAAAACAGCGTACAGAAACTCATTCTGGAAGCCTAAAAAGATGGGAAACCCTTTATTTTTTTTGCAAGATTAATCACATGTTTAAGAGAGTAACTAAATAGAACAAGGATAACTGACCAAATGTAATACATATATTGAAGAGAAGACAACTCAACTCGAGAAGAAAACACCTAGTCGGCAAGGGGAGCAAAGTATCTCATATACTAAGCTTCCTCTATTAACCCTTATTATAATCAATTGGCATACTAACTCATCAATTTATCTTGATATTTGGAAGAATTTATCCTGATTTTAGAATTATAATAACATCATTCATGAGATATTCAGATTTCTTAGGAGATCTATAATGCGGTTGCACGTGGATAGACATAAATTGGCTCAAGATATGAATTTTGTTGATTTGAATATTGAAGTGGAGAGATTGGATAAATGGGTAAAACCTTGTTACAAATACAAATAGTTAAAAGTTAGAATTAAAATCTGAACATAGTAACTAATTCATTTTGAGAACAGAATACAGATAAAAAAGGAGGCTGTTCTTTTCTAGTGAATAACATATTCTATTGAGCAAAAGACGTGGAGTATCTTCCCGTCTTCTTGTTATTTTTAACCAAAACTCCTAATTCACTTGCATGATCTATTGATTCTTAACCATATTCAAGAGTATGCTCTACTTCTACACTGGAAGATGACAGTACTTGAAAGATGTAAACGGTTGGGGAGCCTAGCAAACTTAGGGAGCATGCCCCCAACATAGAGAAATCCATTCTCCAATGACTGATAAAGCAGTAGTTAATAACTAACAGAACCATGCCTTTCCAATTCGGTAAGCTGAGCCTGTTCATGTCTCTTATTGTTTGTATCAAATTGATAAGGCATTCCAATTCCATATGTTGTAGCTCATTACTAAAACTTAAATCTAAGAAGAATAATTAGGTAGGTCCTTGTTAATCAGATGAGTGGTAGATATTATTAATAGATTTTTTTTATCTAAGCGATGTCTGAAAGGATTTATGGTCAATAACAGTGTGGCTTCCTGACCATAGATGTGCGGTTTACCACTAACAATCATCATCTACCTTACTACCTATATACACCTTTTCAAAGAGAAAAAAATATGCAATTACTTTATGTTTTAAGTACCTCCTAATCATTACAAAATTACAACTCCTAAATTCCATAACCTGATTGAACATAAACCATCAACATTTACATAGCTTAAGCAATGTAAGAAAAAATTAACTAGGCATAAATAAAAACTGTAATAAAATTCACATCATAACAGACATAAATCAAGGAAATACAACAATTAATTCAACATATATGAAATTAAACAAACGCAGTTCATGTATTAATTCTTCAATAAACAAGATTAGAAGCATATCGAACCTCGATCGGCGGTGAAGATTCGATTATGCTAGGGCACTGAAGCTGTAGATCGCGAAGAATTGGATTAGTATGAGGATAACAAATCGATGAAGATGAGGAAAAGGAAAACGAAAACGACAGCGTAATGAGCAACAACAACAAAGATAATTTCATCATCATCAATCTCTTAATCTTCTTGTTCTTCGATAACTCGATCTATAACTTTATTTCCTTAGATTAAAATCAACCCTATCTGTATCTATATATCTTCTTCTATATCTATCTATATATATATATGTATCTCTTTCTCTGTATGTTACAAGGAGACAATATGACGTTGTAAGAAAGTGATGATAGATTTAGAAAAATCTAAGCAACCAACTAAAACCAGAAGAAAGTTGCATTTATATCCCTTACTATTTTATTTATTTATTTATTTATTTTATTTTGATTTTGCTTTTGATAATACGAAAACTTCATTCCCATTTCAAGTTAATCATTTCACTTTTTGTCGATAAAAATGGGTATTATTGGGTATTATTGTTTAAGAATCAATATTTTGCTTTTAAGGATAAAAGTGAAATGATTATTGTTTAAGGATAAAAATGGGTATTATTGGATAAAAGGAGTATTGTTTTTTTTTTTTTTAAATTGGGTATTATTTTTATAAAAAATGAATCCTTTAAAAATATTAGAAATAAAAAAGGAAAACACTAAAAACATAAAATGAAAACTGATTTGATAGTTGGGGGTGTGCAATTAGAAATTTTGGTAAAAAAAGGACAATTTGATGTGGCAAGGGGTGTGCAAACAGTATGCCCATTTTTGAATTGTATAAATGCATCGCGAACGATTAAAGTAAGACGGAAAAAGTATTAAAGTTTTGTGAAACGATTAAAATGAGACGGAAAAAGTATTAAAGTTTTGTGAAATATAATCTCTAAATTAGAGCAACACAAATTGCAACTACAATATGAAATACTCGTTATATATCGAATGTTTTCAAAACCGGTTTGAACCGAATGATTTGACCGGTCAAATAGGGAATTAGCAAAGTAAACGGTTTGTTACAAATTCGTTTTCTCTTAAATTTTAAATTTGTGAGAAACGGGGGGTTTTCAGGTCGAACCAGCGAGCCAGAAACGGCAAAAAACCATTTTCGTTTTTTTTTTTTATGATCCAAAATGATTTGCTTTCCTCGGCTTTGATTGTATTAAGGCATAACCCGAAAAAAACGAACACGCAGGTTTTTGTTTTATTTCTTCGTCGATGGATGTAGATAGTGGATCATCACCTTCGTAAAAAAACCCGAACACTCGTTGGAGCATTTATCAGCGGTGTTCACAGTGACTTTCTAGTTTACTAGGTGAAGAAGAATCAAAGAAAGTGATGAAAGACATGAGTATAATGTTCACCGGCTAGTCCCAAAGTAGCACCTCCGTCTCGATATAACGTTCACATTCTATTTTTGGTTATTCCAAAATTAGTATTGATTTTCTATACCAACAAATAAAAAAGACTTGAGTGATTAGAGATGACAGTTGATTGGTGAAGATCATACAACATGTAACAAACACTTCAAAGAAACTTTAAATTGTTTTTCGTTCCGGGACTTACGTCTTGTTCCGAGAGAGTTTCTATGGAAGCTAATTTGAGGATGTGAAATGATGGAATAGTGAAACGTAAACAAGCCAAAGATAGTCAATTGGGTACAACTAGTTGGAGTATGTGATTGAAGCTGAAACATAGTCTAATTCGGATACTCTCGCTATGATTTGACTTTTGACAGCTGATGTTATGCATATTACTAAATACTCCGTATTAATTACTTAAAATAACTTTGACTATTACTGGCTAATCACAAATACACTTACGTTAACTATAAGAAAAGTTGTTCGAAATAAAAAACTAAAAGAAAAGGTTATATAAAGCAAGTTTAACAACTTATAATAATTGATGGTGTGATATCTTAACTGATGATAAAATCAAAGAATTACAAAATATGTAGTGAAATAAGGATTAAACACAGACTAATCTAAACACACTCATCGATTGACAGATTGGTTATTATCAAAAACTCTCTTACATATAACACTTGCCTAAGACGAAGTGTTTAAGTATGAGCACTGGCTTACTGAAAAGCGAGTCGTTGATGTTCAAATGAGAGTAAATGCACTATAATCAATATTGCAATAAATACAAGTGAGGAAGGATGCATTTACTTTGATCCAACATTTTTTTTTGTAATCGGGGAATGTTCGTAAAGTTGTTTTCATGCTTTTGATGTGTCGCATTCTGATTTAAAGTACAATGTTTCCTAAAATGCTACCACCATAATGCAACGCCAAAAGGCAAAAGTATGAATTATGCTACCACCATAATTCATGGTTTTTGCAAGTCCTTTAGATGGACCGTTGACACATTTGTAAGATGTCACGATTGTGGTATACATGTATTGTATTGGGTCGTTGTCTCACCCAATGAGATTAACATGTATCTTCATTATTGTCTTCGACTTGCTTGAAGTGTGTACGTGTTAATGAAGACTAGACATAGTGACAACAAGTTCAAGTCTCTTGTCATGATGTTCTTCGTAAGTAGAAACATTCTCATATTGTCTTACTCATTGGAAATTGCCCTGTGAGTATGCACTTTGATATATTACATACCAATTACTCTTGTAACAATAACAATAACAATAAGATTTCATACCAAATTTAAAATAAACTAAACACATACGATAAGTATTCAGTTTTTCACTAGCATCATTACCACCAGTCCACCACCACCGTAACTTATCATCGTTAATTATACCGCCGCATTGCGCGGGTATATTATTCTTGTATATATTATATATATGGATATTGATTTTTACTTGTTATCCTCGTGGACTTGTTTGGCTAGATATTAACTTATCACCGTTAATTATACCGTTAACAATCCTTTCGCCTTCTTTCCATTTGGCAAGATTTCAAAGAATCACCAACCAAAAATTTGTTGAGACCAAATTTATATGAGGTTCATCAAGGAAAATAGAGGCCAACATTTCCAAATATAGAAAGCCAAGTGTTAACCAAAGAAATACATACCTTGTACAACCATCAAAACCAACAAACTACAAATAGCCCCTCGTCAACAAGAGAAATCTCAGGAAGAGAAATGGACCGAATGAAAAAGATTACCTTCACAAAGCTCTTCCTGATTTTGAAACCATAGATAGGGAAATAGTGATAGAGATCGAGATAGGAATTACTACAATCATGAAAACCTTTACATGTCTTGTTCTAATTATGGTTGCTTGTTTGAGTCAAAAGGCACGTGCAGAGACGATATGCATGCGTGAATGCCCAAGCCAATGCATGAAACACAACACCGAGGCCCAAGAAATCCAATGTTACTTCTTCTGTGTTCTCAACTGTGAACAATGTCCTGACAGCCCCACAGGATGCCCGCCAGGTATGTTGTATTTCATTAAAAGGGTCAATTCCAACCCATTTACATATGAGTTGATTTTGGTTTGACTCAAATCAATACAACTAGCTGTGCAGGATGGATGTCAAATGACTCAAAAAGATCATATAGCCATCGAAAGTCTATTATTAAGGCTTATATCCTCCTTAACCTTTTTAAAAAATATTAAACTTATTATTGTAAGTAATACAGTTTTACTAAATCTAATTAGAGCATTAACTATCTTTTTATTGTATTTATAGATAATAGTGTTTGCAGGTCTACTGACCCAACCCATTTTGATTGGTAGGAAATAATGACCTATTTCAACCAAAACCCATTTTGACCTATCATCCCAGGCTCCCAGCCATCCATATTGACACTTGATATCACTACCTCATGTTCAAGGCTAAGATATTTCCTGCAACTTGTGTTTCTTGTTTGTCAACAGACGCGGAAACCTCAAAGAAGCTAGCAGAAGCAAATTTGAATGATATGGAACAGATACTCACCAAGGGCCAGGGTACAGGCACCACACGTAGACTGAAGAACTAATTAGTAGCACAAAGACAGTAAAAAAAACAGCCCGATTCTCCCATAATTATAGTATTTAACCATTCATTGTACATAGGCTTACAAAGATATAAGCAGAACTGGATAGATTTGTTATGTATAGGTGTCATCCAGTAAATTCATATTTAGAACCACTGACCTTGACAAAAGTTCGGATTATGATACCACATTCTATATTGTTATGGGTGGTCTGATTTATTTGATCAAATAACATTCTGAATCTAGCTCCAGGAGCTAGATGAAGCGGGGGAAACAAAAAACTGTGAAAGTAATCCTACCCTAAAAGTTGTGATCATCATAAAGGCAATACATTAATGGTATAATCATTTGAAAAATAGAATTTTCTGAATTGATAAGAGAATACTTGGAGATGCTTAGTGAGCAAAACTTGCAACAAGTACAACACTGTTATTTCTGATAGAGTGAGTTCATATGGCTTCTCTATTTCCCGCACGAAAAAAAGTAGTAGTAGTACTTATAATCCAGCCTTCTTTTCTATTTTTTGAATTTGGTTGAGAAAGATCCACGTCATCTGTGTATGCAAGAATTCATCAATCAAAAACATGCATAATTAGATAAACATGAGGCAACAGAGTACATGTACAGAGGGGTGCGTGTGTGTCTGTGTGTGTGTGAGAGAGAGAGAGAGAGAAATGAACTGCTTCGCTGGCCGAAGTACCGCCCTCTTTGGCCAAATAAAATATATAGAGAGAGATATAGTAGGTACCATGACATGAGGGGCAATCCTAACGCAGTATACTGGAAAGCCAGTGTAGAATTTGAACGGTCCTCCAGCCTTGAGGGTTTTCATAGCACAATCTAAAGATCCCGTGTAAGGGTACTTCCCCTCTGCATCTGGCTGCATCTTCTGAATTTGGGTTTTCACATAATCAAAAGGCAAACTGCAAGCTGCAGCAAAAAACCCTGATACAGAACTTGCACCTGCAAAATTCAAAACACAAACAAATGCAAAATGATAATAAGACCCCTCAAGCTTCAAACAAAAAACAATGAAAGATTGACGCATCATGAGAACCCAGTGAAATTCACTTGGTTCATTTACTATAAGAAGCCGATAGAATGAAATTTGTGATTTAGGTCAAAATAAATTAGACATATCACTTGGAGATCATTGACTACTTTTTAACTCCTTACCTACACATGTCGGCATACATTATCTATATTATTGCTTAAGCTGGCTTTAGCAAAAACCTTTGTCCCTCTTTACGAGTTCAATTATAAGGACTTGATTTATAGATCATCATCATCTTGAACAAAATGAATAAATGTGTTAACTTGGGTTTGCCAGACCAAAAACTCAAAATTACTAGTCATACATATCCATATACAAAATATGTTGTTAAGTAGAGTTGTAACTCACCGAGAATTGTAGCACCTTCACCAAAACCCAGATTATCCTTGAAAAACTCGACACTTTGATCATAAGAGGCAAGCATTCCCATGTTTAATGCCATTGCCCTAACAACGGTGGGACCAGCACCTTTCCAAAGAGCCAACACTCCTTCATCTGCAGTGATCCTGTACAATGCATGGAATGCGTTTGTGTAATTACGCCTCTGGGCAAGGGGTAGGGTGGCATCAGCCTGCATACGAATCAGTGCAAGATCCGCAGGGCTCCCTACACATGCTCCAATTGCTCCAGCTGTCAGACCACACAAAGCTTTTTGATATAAAGGAAGCGGCTTTCCATCATTTGCCTCAAGTGCCTTATTTGTCAAAATCCTATCAGGTTATCAATTATTACTCACTGCTTCATATTGATAAATCACCATACAGTTTGAAAAATACACTCGTATATAAAAAGCTAAAAATCAATTATAACATATATAATTGGGGAAAAAAAGACGTTTATTTATCGCGTAACTACTCACCTGAATGTACCAAGTCGGGCAGTGGTATATGTGGCTTGCCTTAGCAACCCAGCAGACAGTCCCTGCTCAAAACAACACCATGGTTAGAATAACATGTTACTTGTACCCGTACAGCTGTAGGTATACTCAGCCAAAAACATATATTCGTAAAATTTATATAATCAGTGGCATGACAATTATCCTAATATTTCAGACACACAAAATGATATATCGTCCTAATGATACATGGCATGAATCCATGAGAACAAAAAATTGGCTCACATCCTCACACTCTCGCGGTTTCATCCCATGTATCATTACTCATCAATACGCTTAATCAATACCAAACTATAATATGACACAAGGATTATAGAATAAAACGCAAACACTATCAATGTTGGAAGTAGAGTTCAAACTTTGAATTGTAAGGATTTGAAACCTGGTGGCATACAAATACGAAGTCCATAGTCAAGATAATCATATATAATGTGAAAAATCAATAGTATCATTAATGTGTGTATATAGGATATAAATTTTCAAAGTAAACATTTTGCACACCAGCTGGTACACAGGTACAAAAACAACTCTGATGTTTTGGATATTTACGAATTGGACCTGATACACATGTTATTTTGTTACACAAACATGCAGGGTTAATTTGTTACGCCTAAAAGCTACACAACATAATTTCCAATATCGAAAAGTGGAGAACTCAACACATTGTGTGATAAAGATAAGTCATACAATCATACAACATAGGTAAGCCATGCCTGATGCCTTCACACATCTACTCATTTTCCAAAGAAACTACTTAGTGAGTTATCCGTTATAAATCTTATGATATCATGCTACGACAGCTACATCACAAGACGTTTTAAAACGTTACAAACACAAGCATTATGCATAGAATCACAGTAAAGTTCCATAACACTGAACACTCTAACAAAAAGGTGTACACTATACGCAATACAATGACTTCGGTAATGATCAAAAATAATGAAAAGAGATCACACCTCAGTTGAGATCAGATACAAAAAGAGAAAGAGATATACAAAAATATGCCACCATTGACCATTAAAGGATACAATAGTAGGACAAACCTTGTAAAAGGCACCAATACCATCATTTTTGAGCATGTTTTTTGTCACCGATACAGCAGAACCTTGACCCAATTGAATTCTCACCTATCAATGAATCACAACAAGTCAACAACATAGTAAATGATTTACATACACAATGCATAAAGTAAAACTAGAATAACATTCAGCTACAAAAACATCACCACAAAGTTAAAACTCAGATATAAACAAATAAACAACCTTTTATTATGTTGCCCTAAAATCTTCACCCAAATAACTTCTTAACATAAACAAACTTTGGCCCACAGTTAGAGATACTAAACAACTCAAATCAAATATGTAAAATGTTCAAACACCAAACTTTTAGTAAGAAAAAATTGATAGAATAAGATTTCAAACACCCGGTCTAATAAGAAGTAAATCCATCCTAAACTAAATGATTACATTTTGTTTTTGCAGAAATAACCTAGATCTCGGAGCTACACAAATTCAGTGTCTTTACAGAATCTAAAACCCTAAAACTAGTATCACTGTTACTAAAATGCGATCTTTTACAATTAGTATATAGGATTAAACAACAAAGTAGAAATGATATAATTTCAAAATATTGAAATAGATGATAGTTAAAAAAAAATACCTTAATCATATCAATGGGTTGGATGACACAAGTAGCAAGCATACCGGAAGCTCCGCCGTTGACGAAGGGTTTGACGGTGGGCCAAACGCCGGCGCTGATTGGCTTTGGTCTCTCCTCTCCCATTTTTCTTTTTAATTTTTCTTTTCAGAGAAATTTGGGGGAAATGTAAAGGGAGGCAAAAACAAAGGGTTTCAGATGCAGCAGGAAGGGCACAGGGTGGAAATGGGCGACTAACATTTATGCTTATTTCTTTCATGGATATTTATTTTATTTTATTATTTTATTTATGTAAAATGTACTAAATTTTAATTTTATGGTCATGGTGGGTGACGATGGGTATGTTTGGCGCAAGTACCTTGAGCTGGTAGCTTGTAGCTGGAGCTGGTAGCTTGTAGCTGGTAGCTTGTAGCAGGTAGCTTGTAGCTGGAGCTTGTAGCTGGAGCTTTTGGTAATATTTGTGTTTGGCAAAGTAGCTGGAGCTTGTAGCTTATGAATGTAAAATGACATAAAAGGACAAATATATTAATTCTAATAGATGAATATAATTATTTGAAGGGTATTTATGTAATTTCACTTTTCATAAGCTACAAGCTACTTCCAAAAGCTACTTCAAGTAGCTTATGGTTTTCGAGCTTATGGAAACCATAAGCTACTTAAATTTTTATTAGCCAAACGGAGCTTATGAAAACCATAAGCTACAAGCTACAAGCTCCCATAAGCTCAAAAAAATTGGTTGACAAACATAGCCGATATTACGAAAGTGACATCATTTCTAATTTTTATTTTATTTTATTTTATTTTAGTTTTATTATACCCTTCAATTTCATTCATTGCTTTTCCTTTCTTTCGTTGGCCACAAATCGATATGCCCTTTATCGTTGTTGTCTTTTCTTTTTTAATAAAGATGATTTTCTATTTTTATGTTGCAATCTGTTTTTCATTTTCTTTTACATGCTCGTTACATGACCGTTGCAATGACTGTATAGCTGTTTATCAATCTATTCATGAAAATACAAGTATAGGAAAAAGACGTGAAAAGGTAAAAAAAAAAAAAAAAAGTCACTATATGAAACTCATTAAAAAAACACTGTTTTTTTGTTTGTTGTCAGATACGTCAAGTTTTGGTGTATAAGTTTAGGAACACCACACATACTATTGAAAACACACATAACGAAAACATAAAACATGAACTAGAATTTGCTTACATTGGTTGCCTTATGAAAAAAAACGATAACTTTTATAGATTTTGCTATCGAAACTTTTTTTATTTGGGCTGATATAATTATGAGATGATAAGATGTAAAAAGGATTAAGTGCATCCTATCTAACAATCTTTGCTACCCTCTATGTTACACAATTGAATTGAATACTCTTTGCAAGAGAAATCGTAACAATTAAATATAATTATGAGAACCAAGAGGATAGAGGCACAGGATATACTCGTCGGTGAATTAAGGAGACCGTATCCTGTTGTCAACATTGTTTAATGGAGACCAAAATCAGATCTTTATGAGTAAACAATTGTCAGTAATGTAC
The DNA here is from genome assembly GCA_949592205.1 of Helichrysum umbraculigerum. Classification (NCBI taxonomy): domain Eukaryota; kingdom Viridiplantae; phylum Streptophyta; class Magnoliopsida; order Asterales; family Asteraceae; genus Helichrysum; species Helichrysum umbraculigerum. Next base: position 1,589,287 of record CATIUR010000001.1, read on the forward strand.
TAACAGCCACGTTCATGTAGTTTGCAAGTATACAACAGTGAAAATTGTGAAGGTTTTCATTCACAAGCCACCATTTACAAAACTTGCTATTCCCAGTAAGTAGTTAGACCTGCAGAAATATGACAGACAGAGTCTCACAGCATTAGTCAATAATGGCAATAACAATAGTAACTCAAAGCTAATACAAGTACTAGTTGTTTTTTGTAGTAATTTAGTTAACTCAAATGGAAATTGTGAGTCAGTAAATGATAACAGGTTGAGCGAGATACCTTTGCAACTGCTCTACGAATCTCAGCCAAAAGTCTTGGGTAGTCTAGCTCTTTCCTCCTGATCACCAAGGCAGAAATAAACATGAGAATTACATTTCAGACTAAACAAATTGTCTCTTTATGGTAATTTCACACACACAACTTTAGAATTCCCAGTAGATAAAGGTATACACATTCCCAGATAGAAGTTGTAGTACCCATATGACCTAATGAGCCTGAATACTAATTATATTCATTTCCAAGACTTAAGACTCCTCTACCGGGGCATCTGAAGTGAGTGTTTATTGGCATTTACAAAATAATGACCAGCACTAGAAAAGCGTCTACAGACGTCTCGTTACCTTTGTACAAGCATGTCCTCACAATTCATCTCAAGGTAGCTACGGGTAATATCTTTGGAATCATACTTTGAACCATTTCAACAATTTAAGACACTCATAATTCTCATAAGTTGAGATAACAGCAGAGCCACATAGTTAACTGTCACAGTGTTGTTCCCCCAACCACCATACATGGCCCAGCACATTAACATTACAGCAGTAAACCATGGGAATAAAATCCTTACCAGCATATATATGCCAACACTAATCATACGTACGCATGAAGATAAACAATCATAAATTAATGAGTATGCCTAAAGGCTAAAAACAAGTCACACACATATTAGAAGTTCATAACAGACACTCTAGAAAATAGAGATTTAGAATTTCAGATTTTAAAAAATAAAAAATGTACCTGCTACGGAGACAGATGACTGCTCTTCATCAGAGGTCGGAGGAGAGGAGCCTTGGTCTGTTGACACATGGGATCCAAGTCCCGAAGTCCCGGGTTGATCTTGATCAAGATCAATTGAGGCTGTGAAAATTTTAGAAAAATTTAATCATTATTACAAGTACAAGAGGTCAAACAAAAGAAGTGGGGTTACTCCACGGGCTTGGGTGCCTTATTTTCGTCTGGGATGCATTTATAAGCAACAAAAAGTTACACATGCAAGACTAAGTTGACTTGCGGCTACCGCTCGCCTTAGACAGGAATAATTTTTTTAATACACGTTCAGATTTCACAAACAGTGGAAACGTACATAGTTAACTTATATACTTCCCATGCCTAACTAAGTCACTTGATAAAACCCTTGGAACAGGGTAATTTATTTCATGCAATACAAAAAATCATGGAGTCTACAAAATATTAAGTAGTTACAAAGAATCCTTTGTGAATATTTTTGAGACCAAGAGCAGCTTACTTGGTGTTTGTGGTACATGAGATCCAGTAGACTCTGCTTGAGAAGTGGCTGCATTTAGGTTCAACAGATTCATCAATCTAGCTTGCTGTTCAAGTAGACTATTGAACTTTGTTATTTGCTCTTTCAAAGCCACTCTCAGATAATATGCCTTGAAGAATTCTGGATTTTCTTCTTCAAGATGTTGCCAAACTGAAACACCAAAATAAACAATGTTGTGGTGTAGGAGATAAATATGTACCAGTTACTGAAATGTCGATATGAAAATAAATATAGAGCAAGAATTAAGGATTTTTTTTTTTTGTATGTGTGCAACTGAAAAGTACTAAACCAAAAGAGAGAATACAAGTTAAAAATGGACTCAAATGCATACCAATCCTTGTACGAGTAGGCTCTATCTGTTGTTGCTGATAAAGAATATCTATGACCTCCTTCTTGTTCAAGTACTGCAGCATACATTGCTCAATGAAATTTATAACCTGAATTAATAGATACAACACAAGATCATTAATTGCTGCAATTACAAAGAGCATCTGCTAGTGAAGAGATCAAGTTTAAGATCTTTAAATATCCAAATATATATATAAAAAAAAAGGTTATTGAACTTGAAAATCCAAAAGAAAATCACATGTACAAACATGTTATTTCTTAACCAATAGCAGCTATTATCAACATGGAAATTTCGAACTACATAGTCAACATGTAGCTCTTCTTTATGGGAAAACATTTGTTTGCCTAAATGAAACCACGTGTCATAGAGAATTCTCAAGTTGATATAAATTAAGATTCATGAATCCCAGGTGAGAGACTGACAGACTTCAAACAAAACCAAGTCACTGATGAGTTCCTATAATTTTACAACAGTACATAATGTTTAGCAATTTACATCAATGAATAACCAAACAAAACTAGATTTGTAAGTGCTGTCTCTGTATTCTAAAGGACCATTTGTAAAGAAAAAAAGAATCATTTATGGTAAAACTTACAAAATTCGAAACTTAGTTAAATACTTAAAAATCGATATCCTCCTTTCGTTCCTTGAAAAGATGATGAGTTATTGGGTCATACAGACTACTTACAAGTTCTGAAATTCATATACTACATCTTTAATTTAACAGATATAAATGACCCTAACATAGCAGTAAATTAAGATGCTACAAGTACAAATACATTGATGAAGCCAATCAATCAATAGCAAATGAGAATCCTAAAATATCTAAAACCGTAAATAGTATTAAGCAAATTCATATGATCAATAAAAATTCAAACAAAATAGAGTTACCTTTGTCACCTCTTCAGGAGTCGCCTTTCCGCTCGACATTTTCTCAGTTTCTCTTCTCTTAATAAAAAATCACTAACAATTGACTACAAAAAATGTTTGATATCATCAGTCATATAAACATCAATAACATTCATAAACTTGTTAATTGGTAACTGATATTGATACCAAATCTTATTGTTTACATGATTTTGTAAAATCAAACATCTTACGGTCAATTTTATTTCGTAACGAAAATTTGATCGCTATCAGTCACATTAACATCCATGATTAACTTTCATACACAAGTGAATCTATAACTAATACTACTAGATACCAAATGTTAATCTTCAACACAATTAGGTCTTCTCAAACGCTCAATCTTATGCCATGCATTGAACTCGTAATTACATATTCAAATCGGCAAAATTCAAATTAGCTTAGAGATTATCAGCGATCTACTACACGATTTCAAGTTTTACGCATTGTGCTCGTAACAGATTACTAACTAATTATAACTACATAAATCAGAATTCGAAATCAGTCGTATAAGATAAATGACATTGACATAAATGAAGTAATTAGTTGCTGATTGATAAAGATTAAATACCTAATCTTTGATCTTCCCCGTGAGTTTTGTAAAATCGATTTTTATTTTAGGCATTTTACTCGTGATCACAAATTCATAATCACATAAGTTTATTTAGATCGATTTTAACGTTCAGAGATCGAGAATTACCTTGAAACACACACAATTTAGGGATACCGTACGTACCGCCAAAATCTCAACGACTGAATTTGAATTGCAACAATTGATGTTTGTTACTCCTTAATAAGTAGTAAGAAGTTTGTTCACGTGTGTAAAATTGGTCCTTCCAGTTTTGTAGTTGTATTTTTTACCCTTGAATAAGACTAAAGTACAAACAGTCGAGATTTGATGGAATCGTTTTAGTTGCGCTTCAATCAAGTTCAAGCTAGAGCATAAACAGTCGAGATTTGATGTTATTGATGTATTCAATTATCAGTAGAAAATTGGCTGATGAAAGAAACTTTTTATGTAATATTCGAGTGTTTTTAGCTAAAGTCGAAATGGTAATCTTGAATCATCTTCCAATTATTTAAAAATACATTTTATACAATATTCGAGTTTTTTGAGCTAAATTGGAACTAATCTTGAATCATTTTCCAACTTACATTACGAAGGTTTGTGAAGCAAGCGAACCGAGCTCGCGTTTGGTTGTATAAAGTGATCAAGGCTCAACTCGTTTGTGGTCTACATATTAAACTATTGAACCCGCCGAGTATATGTATATGACCTAAAGCTTATGGACAATTTTGAGATCTTAAACTTTTTTCATAAATGCTTGTAACATTGTTTAATCGACAGTAATAGAAAGTATGTAGTTTTACCACTGTCATTAGTTTGCAACAGAGACGATTATCATTATCGTCCTTTCTTAAAGATGCCGAGGGTTTCAGCTTCTTTTCTTACACAAAAATCTGTGCTACGTATCTTGGCTTGTGGCAATGTTTTGTTCTGCTAGATGCATTATCGAACGGATTATATGTGACACCCGCCAAATTAGGACTAGTAATTAGTACCTAATCAAGTTTTAATACATGTAATTAGTTCTGTGTTAAGCTAATTTGTGTATCAAATAATATATATTGTTGAATATATACAAGTATGCGATTTGATTAAATCGTACAAGTTTCAAATCGAATGTAATTCAGTTCAATTAAATACGGAGGTTGGTGAACAATTTGATTAAATAATATAACGTTATTTAATAACACCATTACATTCAAAATATTATTTTATTTAATAATATTTCGTACACAATTTGTATCGTACAATCAAGGGCTACGCGATTAAAATATTAAACGCGCAAACAAACGAAACAAGTTAACGTTATATTTTATAACGCAAGTATTAAGTATTTAATAAAATACTTCAACGAAAATATCGGGTAATTATTCGTATTTTAAAACGCATATTTAAACGTATAAAATAATTAATTAACGTTTAAACGATCGGAAAAACGAACACCGCACAGAGCACAAACGCAGGGGACAAAGTTTGGGACACACCCACAAGGGGGTGGGCCCCACTAACCGGCCAAAAGGGGAGGATTCCCTCCCCACCTTCTCATTTCATCATCACCATTTCTTTCTATCACTCTCTCTCATCCTCTCAAACTCTCTCAAAAACACCCACCACCACAATCAACAAAAATCACAAATAACACACTAAAACGAACTTAAATCGCAAAGCTCGTTTGGAGAAAAAGATTCACGGCATCACGATCTATCTTCCTATCTTTTCGGATTCTCACGGCGTAAAGTTTGTAAGTTTCCGACAAAACCCGAAACTCTCTGATTTCACTCATTTTTACATATTTGTTGTTTATACAAGTTGATAATGTCCTTATATGGGTTGGGTAAAAGATTGGAACCAAGTGGTCGCCGGAAAACTCGTTTTTGGCTCAAAAATCCGTCAACAGCTTTAAGTGTCGCAACGACGACTGCAGTATTGTGACACCCCCAAATTTAATGATTTGCGGAAGCTCGATTTGGGTGTCACTAATCAATATACACATCACATAAGATATATAATGAACGACCACTATATGCGTCGTTTTAAACTTGTATTAATAAAATAAACGTTTACATCAAAAATAATGTTACATTAGCTCGGTTCCTGAAATTGAGAGATTACATAGCATAATTACTTTTACAAAATATAATAATGCAATCAAATCTCTAGTTGTATGTATGATGACTCGAGCTAAAAGTTTCTGCCTGTGCAGCCAACCTACTGCTGGGTACCTGTGATAAATACTAAAATGGGTCAGCGAAAACGCTGGTGAGCTCACAGGTTTGTATGTCAATGTATAGTTGTATGAACCGCAAGATTTATATTGAATTTAAAATGCAATTAAGCAAAATAAAAGTTATACAATCCATGAGCACATAGTCTGAGCTTAACTTGAGCGCTAGGTCCAATTAAGGAAACCTAACTGGTTTGCCTCCTACGAGTGTCTAATCCACACTCGTCTTCCCAAATGCTAATACATCTGATGGGTGCCAAGAGGTCGGTTGTGATTTCACTCGCGTCGTTGCGGACCTTCCTCCGGGCACGGCCACCAGAGGGTTTTAAAAATTTGTTTTTTGCTGGGCCTAAGTATACTAAAGCTATGGGTGAGTATAGCGATAGGTATGACCTAGGGCCGTTCTTCAAACTACAACGGGCATGGGATCTAGGACTTCAGTTATCTATGTGGATTTAGCTGGGGTTTAAAAGAGATTTTTGGTTTGTTTTGGTTTTAACTAACTACTAATTATCTAAAATTAAAATAAAGTAAAGTGGAGGGGAGGTGGCAACGAGAACTTATAGGTGAAGCGAGTGTTTACTATGATAATTACTTATGCTATTTAGGGGTAGTTAATGGGATAAAGCCTTAGTTAAGATGACAGCTATATTTCCTAATGAGCCATAACTCCTAGCCTATTATCTATCTAACGTAGAGTTGTCCGCAATCAGATAAATAACATGTCACATGGATAACAGTTATGGAATGTAAACTACACCGGAAGTTGTCCCAAATGTAGCAACCAATTTAACCAACAACCATCCTCGAGTCTTGTTCCCCAATCTCGGATATTTGAGATATCCGAATCATGGCATGAATTGTTGAATAAACAAAAACATGAACAGGGGTTCCTACCGGAACAAGTTGGGATGATCTGGTCTAACGGTTGATTAAATTGTTCATCATTATTTCATATAAATCATTTTAACTATTCTATGCATGTTAAACTGGTGTATGCAATTGATAAATATTCGAAAACCTAATCATGTAACTAATCAGCATAACAGATACTAGCATGCAAACCCTAAGCAACAATCAAACAAGAACATGCAGAAAAGCAGCGTAGCAGGGATCAATTATGTAGAGTGACGGGGTACATGGTTAAGTCACAAGTGTCCCGAAAGTTCTCTCAAAGACACTCGTTAAATGACTTGAATCTAATCTATCTCTAATCCTACGCTCCGTGTCTCCCTCCGGTAATATTTCAACCAGGAGAACACCGGCCATGTCGAGTTCAACGATCATCAGACACAGAATAATTAGCGGCATACAACTAGCAATTTGTAACACCCCCGAAATTCACTGTTCTGCGGAAGCATAGTTTGGGGTGTTACTAATCAAATATCACAGCACAAAGATAAAGTAAACGACATCTATATGCAACGTTTGTAAATTGGTTACATTCCATGGATATATTGTTTGAAAACTTAGTGTTTTCGTATACAAAAATGTAGTTTCCCTAGAGTCCGCGCGTGTAGCGGGAGATTCTATTACATAATCATAATATACAAAAGATAATGCTAAGAATCTCCGTTAATGCAGTTGTGTTGAAATCATGCGACTCTAGCTAAAATCCTGGAGTAATCCTACTCCATCCGGGTACCTGAGAAAACATGCTAAAAAGTGTCAACCAAAAGGTTGGTGAATCTCACAGGTTTGTAAATAATATCGGCTTTGAACACGAGATTTCATTAGTAGTGCCCGTAGGCGTAAAATCAGCCATTGCAATCCAGCAATCGTAAAATCAGTATTTGCAATCCAGCAAATGTAAATAAATAAGTTTATACCGTTGCCATGAGGCTCATAATCGAAGCTTAACCCGTAAATAATAACTTTGCTCCCGTGACATGCTCGTAATTGAGCAAGCATCCGTAACGAATAAGTTGTCACCCGTTTATACGTGTAAATCGGTACGTGGCAGCGCTACTGCCCCGGGTGGGGAGGGTCATTTCCCTAATGGATCCATTAACTACTGTTCGCGCTTAAGTCCATAACTAACGATATATGATGGAGAGACTTCTGTAAATAGTAACAACTCATGCAATTCCGTTTGGTATAGTAAACAGTTTAGTACTTGTGTTCAAGAAAAAGTAGTAGCATGTATCTCCCCCAATAAGATAAAACAGTAAAAAGTGGGGCCGTAAGACTCACCTGAGTCTGGTAATATGCCGTAGCAAATAGCAAGTAGTAAATATAGCAAGTAGGTTCTCCGAACCCGTAACCTTCAAATGCCTATTCATATGAAGTTATGTAAGTATGCGTCTCACGAGTCGTTTCGTTTAGTTGTACACAACTAGTATAGCCAATGTTTGTTCGTATGTTTGTAATTGTTCGTTTGTTTGTAAAACATGTTTGGGCCCGTTGGTGACTTAGTTGAAACGTTAATCTCGACAGTTATATACTAGTTTGAATTGTTGTGCTTGAAAAACATGTTTCAATGTACCTTAAATGTTATATCGTATAGTCGTTTGAAGTCCGAAATGTATAACACTTAACTTGGAATTAAATTTGTAAATCTGCTGTGTTTTGCGACACAAAATGCGACACTAAAGTTGTCATGCGACACAAGGATTGTGTCGCATGAAGGATGCGACACAAAGTCCATACGACACTAGGGTTGTGTCGCATGGATGCGAAATGCTGATTCAACAGCGACATAGTGATTGTGTCGTATGGGGTATGCGACATAGTGGTTGTGTCGCATGACTTGCGACACAAAAGTATCTGGTACGACATAAGATACGACACAAAGGATTTTATGCGACATAAAGGCTAAAATACGACACAACATGCGACACAATGCTTGTGTCGCATGGATGAACACCAGCCCAGAACTTACGGGTTTCAAGAATTTTCGACCAAAAACGCAAATCTAACCCATTTTTGAGCTATGAAATCGTGTATTATTCATGTATTAGGTTATATCTAAGTTGTGTACACATCAAAACATCAAAACATTACACCAAATTGAATAGATCTAAGATTTTAGGATTTTCTTACTTTTGCAAATCGAGCCAAATGGAGGATGAAATGATGAAAACGATCTTGATATTCTTGCTCCACTCGTGATGGTGATTCCGAATATGTAAATTTCGGGTGTCGGTTTGGATTCCGAAAATTGGGTGTAGATTGGTGGTTGAGAGAGTTTTTGAGAATGTGGGTGTTTTGTTGGAATGAAAATGAAAGAGAGAAGTTGGGGTGGGGGTGGGGTTTGGCTGATCCCACAAGGAAGGAGGGGGAAAATACTCCCCAAAACGCGGTATTTACTCCGTGTCCTAATCGGTTAATCACTAAATTTTAATATTTAGTCAAACGTTTATATTCTTAAAATGTAATTAAAGTATTTAAATAAAATACTTTGGAATTAATAGTAAAACATTTGTCGCACTATTTTAATTATTTAAGTCGCATTTATTACGTTTTGTTGCGTTAGTTAAAATGTCGTCACGATAATATATAAATGATGCTCGTTCGGTTGCGTATTTTATATAACAAAATACGTTCTCATTATTTAAGAAAATTTCTGTCACCAACGTCCAAGTAAACTGTGTCGGACTCTGTCCGGTTAATTTGCACGATTCATCCAAATCGCGTAAGTATACACACATATATATATAATTCACCTTATATATATACAAATAGAGCCTGTAATTAGTCCTATTACATACTAATTACAACTAGTTACAAACAATTAGGCATAATTAATTATCCTAATTATGCGGGTGTTACATTCTCCCATTGTTAAAGAAATTTCGTCCCGAAATTAGCTTGAGTGCACGGACGGTGCGTTATCTGGGAAGAGATGTGGATATTTCTGTCGTATTTGGTCTTCCCGTTCCCAGGTGAACTCAGGGCCGCGCCTAGAATTCCACCTAACCTTAACGATGGGAATACGACTCTGTTTCAATCGTTTGACCTCACGGTCCATGATTTCCATAGGTTCCTCGACAAAATGAAGTTTATCATCGATTTGAATTTCGTCGAGCGGTATAATCAGCGTCTCGTCAGACAGACATTTCTTCAAGTTAGAAATGTGGAATGTGTTGTGTACGCTGCTAAGTTCAGCCGGAAGTTGCAGGCGATATGCCACTGGACCAATCCTTTCAAGGATTTCGAATGGTCCGATGTATCTAGGATTTAGTTTGCCTCGTTTCCCGAATCGAATAACACCTTTCCACGGTGCCACTTTGAGAAGTACCTTGTCTCCTACCTGGAACTCAAGGTGTTTGCGTCTCACGTCAGCATAGCTTTTCTGACGATCACGTGCGGCTTTCAGCCGGTTTTTAATACCAACGATTTTCTCAGTAGTTTCTTGAATGATTTCTGGACCCGTGAGTTGGGATTCTCCTAACTCAGTCCAACAGATAGGTGATCGGCACTTACGTCCGTAAAGTGCCTCGAAGGGTGCAGCCTTTATGCTGGTATGGTAACTGTTGTTGTACGAAAACTCACACAACGGTAAGTGATTTTCCCAAGAAGTACCGAAGTCGACTACGCAGGCTCGTAGCATATCCTCCAGTGTTTGAATAGTTCGCTCGCTTTGGCCATCGGTTTGCGGGTGATAAGCAGTACTCATATCCAGACGAGTACCAAGAGATTTCTGTAGCGATTGCCAAAAGTTAGAAGTAAAACGGCTGTCCCTATCCGAGATGATCGAGGTAGGTACACCGTGTCGCGAGATGATTTCTTTGACATAGATGCGAGTCAGACGCTCCATCTTGTCGGTTTCCTTGATGGCCAGAAAATGAGCAGATTTCGTGAGACGGTCCACGATCACCCAAATGGTATCGCAACCACTCGAAGTTTTCGGTAGTTTGGTAATGAAGTCCATGGAAATCTGTTCCCATTTCCATTGAGGAATTTCAGGTTGTTGAAGCAACCCAGAGGGTCTTTGGTGTTCGGTCTTTACTTTGGAACAGGTTAGGCATTTACTGACGTACAAGGCGATGTCAGCTTTCATGTTAGGCCACCAATACAACCCTTTGACGTCATGATACATCTTGTCAGAACCAGGATGTATAGAATATCGAGATTTGTGAGCTTCAGCCATCACTAAATCTCGCAAGTTTCCGAATTTGGGTAACCACACCCGGTTGGAGAAGTATCGAGTTCCATCGGGTTTGATTTCGAATTGTTTATCCAAGCCTCGCAAGGCTTCATTTTTCAAGTTTTCATCGTTGAGTGCTTCAAGTTGAGCGGTAAGGATTTGAGCAGGAAGCTCGTTACGAATTGTCATAGAAAGTGCTCGGACTCGAAGGGGTTTCACTCGTTCTTTTCGGCTTAAGGCATCGGCCACTACGTTAGCCTTGCCCGGATGGTATTTGATCTCGCAGTCGTAGTCACTAAGTAACTCAACCCAGCGACGTTGTCTCATGTTTAGATCTTTCTGATCGAATATGTGTTGGAGACTTTTGTGATCGGTAAGGATAGTGCTTTTCGTACCGTAGAGATAATGTCTCCAGATTTTCAATGCGAAGACCACAGCACCTAACTCGAGGTCGTGGGTCGTATAGTTTTTCTCGTGGATTTTCAGTTGTCGTGAGGCATAGGCAATGACTTTTTCCCGTTGCATCAACACACAACCAAGTCCTTGGTGTGAGGCGTCGCAGTAAACTACGAAATCGTCGGTGCCCTCGGGTAAGGACAAGATTGGTGCACTGCAAAGTTTGTTTTTCAATAGCTGGAAGGCTGACTCTTGTTTATCCGTCCAGTCGAACTTCTTATCTTTCTGAGTCAGTGTGGTTAGGGGAACAGCTATTCTTGAGAAGTTTTCGATGAATCGGCGATAATGACCAGCAAGACCTAAGAATTGTCTCACTTCGGTTGGAGTGGTCGGTGACTCCCAGCCCTTGATTGCTTCAATCTTGGCGGGATCAACATGAATTCCTTGGCTGTCAATCACGTGCCCGAGGAATTGAACGGTTCGAATCCAGAACTCACACTTAGAGAATTTGGCATATAACTCTTCGTGTTTCAGAAGTCCTAGAATGGTTTTCAGATGTTGAGCATGTTCCTGCTCGTTTCGAGAGTAAATCAGGATATCATCGATGAACACAATGACGAATTTGTCAAGATATGGTTTGCACACCCGATTCATAAGGTCCATGAATACGGCCGGTGCGTTGGTCAACCCGAATGGCATAACTTGGAATTCATAATGCCCATAACGAGTTCGGAAAGCTGTCTTTGGGATATCATTGTCACGGACTCGGAGTTGATGATAACCCGACCGTAGATCAATCTTTGAGTAAACACTCGATCCCTGGAGTTGGTCAAACAGATCGTCAATTCTAGGAAGTGGGTACCGATTCTTTATGGTTAGCTTATTCAGCTCTCGGTAATCGATACACATGCGGAAAGATCCATCTTTCTTTTTCACAAATAAGACCGGAGCTCCCCAAGGCGAGGAACTTGGTCGAATGAATCCTCTGTCCAGGAGTTCTTGTAGTTGGTTAGACAACTCCTGCATTTCGGATGGTGCTAAACGGTAAGGGGCTCGTGCCACGGGTGCAGCTCCGGGCACAAGTTCAATTTGGAATTCAACTTGTCTAGGTAGCGGAAGTCCGGGCAAGTCTTCAGGAAAGACTTCCGGGAAATCCCGCACGATCGGAACATCCTCAAGTCGCTTCTCCTCCGACTTCTTCTCCGTTACATGTGCGAGGATGGCTTGATACCCTTTTCGTAGGTATTTTCTCGTTTTCAGACAGGATACAATATTCAGATTCCGTCTACCGGTCTCCCCTTGTAGGACTAAGGTTCCACCGGAGACAAGAGGTATGCGAACGAGTTTGTCATGACAGATGATTTCAGCTCGGTGTTTGGATAACCAATCCATACCGACAATAACATCGAAGCTGCCGATCTCGACAGGAATTAAATCAATGGGAAACGTTTCGTTCGTGAGGTTAAGTGTACAGTTGTGTATGATGCTATCAGTCTCAATCAGTTTGCCGTTAGCTAATTCAACAATGTATTTAGCATCTAAGGCAGTGGGAGTTATATCAAGTAAAGGGCTAAATTTCTCAGAAATGAAGCTTCTATCGGCACCGGTATCAAATAACACAGAAGCAGAAATGTCGTTGAGAAGGAACGTACCCGTCACGACGTTCGGGTCTTGTCTGGCTTCCCCAGCCTTGATAACGAAAGCTCTACCGCGAGCAGGGTTGTTGTTGTTGTTTTTCAGCTTTGGGCAATCTCTCTTGAAGTGCCCTGAATTTCCGCACCCAAAGCAGGCCTTTGGTGCATCGGTGTTGGGGGTAGAAATGTTGGTCCGGCAATCCTTGGCTAGATGCCCGAACCGTTTGCAGTTGGTGCAAGGGCAAGAACCGTCATGGTGGCGGTTGCATTTGGGACAGTAGGGTCTGCTCCCGCTGTACCCTTTCTTCTCCGAAGTTCCAGATGTATAAGCCTTAATGTATTCAGGCTTTTTGTTGGAGGTTTGGTTGGATGTGTTGGGATTTCCTTCCCACTTGCGTTTGTTGTTTGCAGATGGGGTTGAAGTGGTGCCACGGCGGACAGAATTTGCCGTTAGTTCATGGGCCATACGGATGGCGCTCTGAATAGTACCCGGTTTGGAAGAAGTTACCAGGTCTTGGAGTCTCTCAGGAAGACCATCAACAAATTTCTCGATCCTCTTGTACTCAGGATCGACCATGGTTGGGCACAGAAGTGCCAGTTGGTGGAAACGGTTTGTGTATCCGGTGATGTCATCACCCTGCATCTTGTGGTTCCAGAATTCCACTTCTAGTTGTTTCAATTCATCCCTGGGGCAATACTCGCCCCTCAACATCTTCTTCAACTCCTCCCACGGGAGTTGGTAAGCAGTAGCGACACTCACAGTCTGGGCGTAAGTGTTCCACCAAGTGAGTGCGGTGTCAGCAAAGGTACTAACGGAGAACTTAACCTTATCTCCCTCCGCACAGTTGCAGATCAGAAATACAGACTCAACTTTCTCGATCCAGCGTACTAGACCGATAGCTCCCTCAGTACCTGCAAAGTTTAGAGGTTTGCAGTTCTGGAAGTCCTTGTAAGAACAAGGTTTAGCAGCAGAGGTTTCAGCGGCATCGCTGTTTCTTGAAGAATTTGGTGGAGTATTCCGAGCCAAGGCTTCAGTAACAGCCTGGGTTATAAGGGAGGTAATCTGGGCATCTGTGTATGGTCTTGACTTTGGCGGCATGATTCTTCAATAAAAGAAATGAAGATACATGAGATTTTGTAGGAAATTGTAATGGTCACAGATGTACATGTATATAAGCAGCAATACATAACATCAACATGGAAAATGACAATTTATGTGAGTTGAAATAGCAAGGAAAGTTTGATAGATAATGTGGGTTCAAAGGTTACATCCTACAGAGATATTACGAAAGGTGTCGGGAATTGTTACATCCGACTAGTTTATAGAGTAGATCATTCGGTGTTGTTCCAGTTCAAGATTTTCGAGTCTTTGTTCCTGACGGCGGAATTGGGTAGCCAATACGGGCAACGTGAGATGTGCCGAGTTCTGAGAGTTATGTACAGGATAAAGGCTGTTTCGAGGTGATCTTGTGTTCCTCCTGGCTACTCGTGGGTTCCGTGACCCATGTGAGTGAGAGTGTGACGGATTAAGTGGTGTGTTTGCCATCCTGTGGCAGAGTGTAATTATGACGAGGCTAATATATATATACACATATCATATCCAGCCTAGTGCCTAGCACGTATCAAGTAATGGTCCGGTTCTCTCGTGGTCAGAGTCTACTAACGTATCCCCGTTCAACATAATCATTTCAGACCTTACATCATCTTTCCTTAATTGTACATAGTTGATCAGGCTATGTTAAATTAAAGTCGTATGCTGTAATTCCCGAACCAGTCATGTCTAATAAGAGAATACTGCCTAACGGTCATAGTCTAGGCCCACTAAATGCAACCTAGTTCACTATAACCTTAGGCTCTGATACCAATCTGTAACACCCCCGAAATTCACTGTTCTGCGGAAGCATAGTTTGGGGTGTTACTAATCAAATATCACAGCACAAAGATAAAGTAAACGACATCTATATGCAACGTTTGTAAATTGGTTACATTCCATGGATATATTGTTTGAAAACTTAGTGTTTTCGTATACAAAAATGTAGTTTCCCTAGAGTCCGCGCGTGTAGCGGGAGATTCTATTACATAATCATAATATACAAAAGATAATGCTAAGAATCTCCGTTAATGCAGTTGTGTTGAAATCATGCGACTCTAGCTAAAATCCTGGAGTAATCCTACTCCATCCGGGTACCTGAGAAAACATGCTAAAAAGTGTCAACCAAAAGGTTGGTGAATCTCACAGGTTTGTAAATAATATCGGCTTTGAACATGAGATTTCATTAGTAGTGCCCGTAGGCGTAAAATCAGCCATTGCAATCCAGCAATCGTAAAATCAGTATTTGCAATCCAGCAAATGTAAATAAATAAGTTTATACCGTTGCCATGAGGCTCATAATCGAAGCTTAACCCGTAAATAATAACTTTGCTCCCGTGACATGCTCGTAATTGAGCAAGCATCCGTAACGAATAAGTTGTCACCCGTTTATACGTGTAAATCGGTACGTGGCAGCGCTACTGCCCCGGGTGGGGAGGGTCATTTCCCTAATGGATCCATTAACTACTGTTCGCGCTTAAGTCCATAACTAACGATATATGATGGAGAGACTTCTGTAAATAGTAACAACTCATGCAATTCCGTTTGGTATAGTAAACAGTTTAGTACTTGTGTTCAAGAAAAAGTAGTAGCATGTATCTCCCCCAATAAGATAAAACAGTAAAAAGTGGGGCCGTAAGACTCACCTGAGTCTGGTAATATGCCGTAGCAAATAGCAAGTAGTAAATATAGCAAGTAGGTTCTCCGAACCCGTAACCTTCAAATGCCTATTCATATGAAGTTATGTAAGTATGCGTCTCACGAGTCGTTTCGTTTAGTTGTACACAACTAGTATAGCCAATGTTTGTTCGTATGTTTGTAATTGTTCGTTTGTTTGTAAAACATGTTTGGGCCCGTTGGTGACTTAGTTGAAACGTTAATCTCGACAGTTATATACTAGTTTGAATTGTTGTGCTTGAAAAACATGTTTCAATGTACCTTAAATGTTATATCGTATAGTCGTTTGAAGTCCGAAATGTATAACACTTAACTTGGAATTAAATTTGTAAATCTGCTGTGTTTTGCGACACAAAATGCGACACTAAAGTTGTCATGCGACACAAGGATTGTGTCGCATGAAGGATGCGACACAAAGTCCATACGACACTAGGGTTGTGTCGCATGGATGCGAAATGCTGATTCAACAGCGACATAGTGATTGTGTCGTATGGGGTATGCGACATAGTGGTTGTGTCGCATGACTTGCGACACAAAAGTATCTGGTACGACATAAGATACGACACAAAGGATTTTATGCGACATAAAGGCTAAAATACGACACAACATGCGACACAATGCTTGTGTCGCATGGATGAACACCAGCCCAGAACTTACGGGTTTCAAGAATTTTCGACCAAAAACGCAAATCTAACCCATTTTTGAGCTATGAAATCGTGTATTATTCATGTATTAGGTTATATCTAAGTTGTGTACACATCAAAACATCAAAACATTACACCAAATTGAATAGATCTAAGATTTTAGGATTTTCTTACTTTTGCAAATCGAGCCAAATGGAGGATGAAATGATGAAAACGATCTTGATATTCTTGCTCCACTCGTGATGGTGATTCCGAATATGTAAATTTCGGGTGTCGGTTTGGATTCCGAAAATTGGGTGTAGATTGGTGGTTGAGAGAGTTTTTGAGAATGTGGGTGTTTTGTTGGAATGAAAATGAAAGAGAGAAGTTGGGGTGGGGGTGGGGTTTGGCTGATCCCACAAGGAAGGAGGGGGAAAATACTCCCCAAAACGCGGTATTTACTCCGTGTCCTAATCGGTTAATCACTAAATTTTAATATTTAGTCAAACGTTTATATTCTTAAAATGTAATTAAAGTATTTAAATAAAATACTTTGGAATTAATAGTAAAACATTTGTCGCACTATTTTAATTATTTAAGTCGCATTTATTACGTTTTGTTGCGTTAGTTAAAATGTCGTCACGATAATATATAAATGATGCTCGTTCGGTTGCGTATTTTATATAACAAAATACGTTCTCATTATTTAAGAAAATTTCTGTCACCAACGTCCAAGTAAACTGTGTCGGACTCTGTCCGGTTAATTTGCACGATTCATCCAAATCGCGTAAGTATACACACATATATATATAATTCACCTTATATATATACAAATAGAGCCTGTAATTAGTCCTATTACATACTAATTACAACTAGTTACAAACAATTAGGCATAATTAATTATCCTAATTATGCGGGTGTTACATTCTCCCATTGTTAAAGAAATTTCGTCCCGAAATTAGCTTGAGTGCACGGACGGTGCGTTATCTGGGAAGAGATGTGGATATTTCTGTCGTATTTGGTCTTCCCGTTCCCAGGTGAACTCAGGGCCGCGCCTAGAATTCCACCTAACCTTAACGATGGGAATACGACTCTGTTTCAATCGTTTGACCTCACGGTCCATGATTTCCATAGGTTCCTCGACAAAATGAAGTTTATCATCGATTTGAATTTCGTCGAGCGGTATAATCAGCGTCTCGTCAGACAGACATTTCTTCAAGTTAGAAATGTGGAATGTGTTGTGTACGCTGCTAAGTTCAGCCGGAAGTTGCAGGCGATATGCCACTGGACCAATCCTTTCAAGGATTTCGAATGGTCCGATGTATCTAGGATTTAGTTTGCCTCGTTTCCCGAATCGAATAACACCTTTCCACGGTGCCACTTTGAGAAGTACCTTGTCTCCTACCTGGAACTCAAGGTGTTTGCGTCTCACGTCAGCATAGCTTTTCTGACGATCACGTGTGGCTTTCAGCCGGTTTTTAATACCAACGATTTTCTCAGTAGTTTCTTGAATGATTTCTGGACCCGTGAGTTGGGATTCTCCTAACTCAGTCCAACAGATAGGTGATCGGCACTTACGTCCGTAAAGTGCCTCGAAGGGTGCAGCCTTTATGCTGGTATGGTAACTGTTGTTGTACGAAAACTCACACAACGGTAAGTGATTTTCCCAAGAAGTACCGAAGTCGACTACGCAGGCTCGTAGCATATCCTCCAGTGTTTGAATAGTTCGCTCGCTTTGGCCATCGGTTTGCGGGTGATAAGCAGTACTCATATCCAGACGAGTACCAAGAGATTTCTGTAGCGATTGCCAAAAGTTAGAAGTAAAACGGCTGTCCCTATCCGAGATGATCGAGGTAGGTACACCGTGTCGCGAGATGATTTCTTTGACATAGATGCGAGTCAGACGCTCCATCTTGTCGGTTTCCTTGATGGCCAGAAAATGAGCAGATTTCGTGAGACGGTCCACGATCACCCAAATGGTATCGCAACCACTCGAAGTTTTCGGTAGTTTGGTAATGAAGTCCATGGAAATCTGTTCCCATTTCCATTGAGGAATTTCAGGTTGTTGAAGCAACCCAGAGGGTCTTTGGTGTTCGGTCTTTACTTTGGAACAGGTTAGGCATTTACTGACGTACAAGGCGATGTCAGCTTTCATGTTAGGCCACCAATACAACCCTTTGACGTCATGATACATCTTGTCAGAACCAGGATGTATAGAATATCGAGATTTGTGAGCTTCAGCCATCACTAAATCTCGCAAGTTTCCGAATTTGGGTAACCACACCCGGTTGGAGAAGTATCGAGTTCCATCGGGTTTGATTTCGAATTGTTTATCCAAGCCTCGCAAGGCTTCATTTTTCAAGTTTTCATCGTTGAGTGCTTCAAGTTGAGCGGTAAGGATTTGAGCAGGAAGCTCGTTACGAATTGTCATAGAAAGTGCTCGGACTCGAAGGGGTTTCACTCGTTCTTTTCGGCTTAAGGCATCGGCCACTACGTTAGCCTTGCCCGGATGGTATTTGATCTCGCAGTCGTAGTCACTAAGTAACTCAACCCAGCGACGTTGTCTCATGTTTAGATCTTTCTGATCGAATATGTGTTGGAGACTTTTGTGATCGGTAAGGATAGTGCTTTTCGTACCGTAGAGATAATGTCTCCAGATTTTCAATGCGAAGACCACAGCACCTAACTCGAGGTCGTGGGTCGTATAGTTTTTCTCGTGGATTTTCAGTTGTCGTGAGGCATAGGCAATGACTTTTTCCCGTTGCATCAACACACAACCAAGTCCTTGGTGTGAGGCGTCGCAGTAAACTACGAAATCGTCGGTGCCCTCGGGTAAGGACAAGATTGGTGCACTGCAAAGTTTGTTTTTCAATAGCTGGAAGGCTGACTCTTGTTTATCCGTCCAGTCGAACTTCTTATCTTTCTGAGTCAGTGTGGTTAGGGGAACAGCTATTCTTGAGAAGTTTTCGATGAATCGGCGATAATAACCAGCAAGACCTAAGAATTGTCTCACTTCGGTTGGAGTGGTCGGTGACTCCCAGCCCTTGATTGCTTCAATCTTGGCGGGATCAACATGAATTCCTTGGCTGTCAATCACGTGCCCGAGGAATTGAACGGTTCGAATCCAGAACTCACACTTAGAGAATTTGGCATATAACTCTTCGTGTTTCAGAAGTCCTAGAATGGTTTTCAGATGTTGAGCATGTTCCTGCTCGTTTCGAGAGTAAATCAGGATATCATCGATGAACACAATGACGAATTTGTCAAGATATGGTTTGCACACCCGATTCATAAGGTCCATGAATACGGCCGGTGCGTTGGTCAACCCGAATGGCATAACTTGGAATTCATAATGCCCATAACGAGTTCGGAAAGCTGTCTTTGGGATATCATTGTCACGGACTCGGAGTTGATGATAACCCGACCGTAGATCAATCTTTGAGTAAACACTCGATCCCTGGAGTTGGTCAAACAGATCGTCAATTCTAGGAAGTGGGTACCGATTCTTTATGGTTAGCTTATTCAGCTCTCGGTAATCGATACACATGCGGAAAGATCCATCTTTCTTTTTCACAAATAAGACCGGAGCTCCCCAAGGCGAGGAACTTGGTCGAATGAATCCTCTGTCCAGGAGTTCTTGTAGTTGGTTAGACAACTCCTGCATTTCGGATGGTGCTAAACGGTAAGGGGCTCGTGCCACGGGTGCAGCTCCGGGCACAAGTTCAATTTGGAATTCAACTTGTCTAGGTAGCGGAAGTCCGGGCAAGTCTTCAGGAAAGACTTCCGGGAAATCCCGCACGATCGGAACATCCTCAAGTCGCTTCTCCTCCGACTTCTTCTCCGTTACATGTGCGAGGATGGCTTGATACCCTTTTCGTAGGTATTTTCTCGTTTTCAGACAGGATACAATATTCAGATTCCGTCTACCGGTCTCCCCTTGTAGGACTAAGGTTCCACCGGAGACAAGAGGTATGCGAACGAGTTTGTCATGACAGATGATTTCAGCTCGGTGTTTGGATAACCAATCCATACCGACAATAACATCGAAGCTGCCGATCTCGACAGGAATTAAATCAATGGGAAACGTTTCGTTCGTGAGGTTAAGTGTACAGTTGTGTATGATGCTATCAGTCTCAATCAGTTTGCCGTTAGCTAATTCAACAATGTATTTAGCATCTAAGGCAGTGGGAGTTATATCAAGTAAAGGGCTAAATTTCTCAGAAATGAAGCTTCTATCGGCACCGGTATCAAATAACACAGAAGCAGAAATGTCGTTGAGAAGGAACGTACCCGTCACGACGTTCGGGTCTTGTCTGGCTTCCCCAGCCTTGATAACGAAAGCTCTACCGCGAGCAGGGTTGTTGTTGTTGTTTTTCAGCTTTGGGCAATCTCTCTTGAAGTGCCCTGAATTTCCGCACCCAAAGCAGGCCTTTGGTGCATCGGTGTTGGGGGTAGAAATGTTGGTCCGGCAATCCTTGGCTAGATGCCCGAACCGTTTGCAGTTGGTGCAAGGGCAAGAACCGTCATGGTGGCGGTTGCATTTGGGACAGTAGGGTCTGCTCCCGCTGTACCCTTTCTTCTCCGAAGTTCCAGATGTATAAGCCTTAATGTATTCAGGCTTTTTGTTGGAGGTTTGGTTGGATGTGTTGGGATTTCCTTCCCACTTGCGTTTGTTGTTTGCAGATGGGGTTGAAGTGGTGCCACGGCGGACAGAATTTGCCGTTAGTTCATGGGCCATACGGATGGCGCTCTGAATAGTACCCGGTTTGGAAGAAGTTACCAGGTCTTGGAGTCTCTCAGGAAGACCATCAACAAATTTCTCGATCCTCTTGTACTCAGGATCGACCATGGTTGGGCACAGAAGTGCCAGTTGGTGGAAACGGTTTGTGTATCCGGTGATGTCATCACCCTGCATCTTGTGGTTCCAGAATTCCACTTCTAGTTGTTTCAATTCATCCCTGGGGCAATACTCGCCCCTCAACATCTTCTTCAACTCCTCCCACGGGAGTTGGTAAGCAGTAGCGACACTCACAGTCTGGGCGTAAGTGTTCCACCAGGTGAGTGCGGTGTCAGCAAAGGTACTAACGGAGAACTTAACCTTATCTCCCTCCGCACAGTTGCAGATCAGAAATACAGACTCAACTTTCTCGATCCAGCGTACTAGACCGATAGCTCCCTCAGTACCTGCAAAGTTTAGAGGTTTGCAGTTCTGGAAGTCCTTGTAAGAACAAGGTTTAGCAGCAGAGGTTTCAGCGGCATCGCTGTTTCTTGAAGAATTTGGTGGAGTATTCCGAGCCAAGGCTTCAGTAACAGCCTGGGTTATAAGGGAGGTAATCTGGGCATCTGTGTATGGTCTTGACTTTGGCGGCATGATTCTTCAATAAAAGAAATGAAGATACATGAGATTTTGTAGGAAATTGTAATGGTCACAGATGTACATGTATATAAGCAGCAATACATAACATCAACATGGAAAATGACAATTTATGTGAGTTGAAATAGCAAGGAAAGTTTGATAGATAATGTGGGTTCAAAGGTTACATCCTACAGAGATATTACGAAAGGTGTCGGGAATTGTTACATCCGACTAGTTTATATTGGGCGTAGTAGATTTTCTTGTGCATCAGTGAGTGTCTTGCTGGCGTAGTAGATTGGCTGAAACTGCTTCTCCTTCCTTTGCCCTAAGACAGCTCCAACAGCGAAGTCACTAGCATCGCACATGATCTCAAACGGAAGACTCCAATCGGGGGCGACCATGATCGGTGCATGTGTGAGCTGATCCTTCAAAATGTTGAAAGCTTTAAGACAGTCATCTGAAAAGACAAACGGAGTATCCTTCTCGAGAAGGTGCGTCATAGGTCGAGAGATCTTAGAGAAATCCTTAATAAAGCGACGGTAGAATCCGGCGTGACCTAGAAAACTGCGAATGGCTTTAACAGAAGTAGGTGGCGGAAGTTTGGCAATAGTCTCAACTTTGGCTTTGTCAACTTCGATTCCAGATTTTGATATTCGATGTCCAAGAACTATTCATTCTTTCACCATAAAGTGGCACTTTTCCCAGTTTAAGACAAGATTTGATTCTTCGCATCGGGCTAGCATCCTTTCAAGGTTGGAAAGACAAGATGTGAAGGAATCACCGAAGACTGAGAAGTCATCCATGAATACCTCCATACACTGTTCAATCATGTCATGGAATATTGCCACCATACACCTTTGAAATGTTGCAGGCGCATTGCATAAACCGAATGGCATGCGGCGGTAGGCAAATGTACCATATGGACATGTGAATGTCGTCTTTTCTTGGTCCTTTGGATCGAGAGGAATCTGAAAATAGCCGGAGAAACCATCGAGGAAGCAGTAATATTCATTCCCCGATAATCTTTCCAACATCTGATCGATGAACGGCAGAGGGAAGTGATCTTTCCGAGTGGCTTCATTTAGTTTCCTGTAGTCGATACACACCCTCCAACCGGTGACGGTTCGTGTAGGAATTAGTTCATTATTTTCGTTAGCGATAACCGTCATTCCTCCTTTCTTTGGGACAACCTGAACTGGGCTGACCCATGGGGAATCTGAGAAAGGATAGATCAAGCCAGCATCCAAGAGTTTGATAACCTCTTTCTTGACCACGTCTTGAATCTTCGGGTTTACTCTCCTCTGTCTCTATATGGAAGGTTTGAAGTCGTTTTCCATGAGTATATTGGGCGTGCAGTAATTTGGACTGATCCCTTGTATATCAGAAATCTTCCATGCAATCGCCTTCTTGTGTGACTTCAAGACCTGGATAAGTCTTGCTTTCTCTTCAGGTGAAAGACCTTTGGCAATTATGACGGGTAGATGTGAGGTTCCTTCGAGAAAAGCATATTCCAAGTGGGAGGGTAATTCCTTCAGCTCCAATTCTGGCGGTTCTTCGATAGAGGGTTTCATTCGAGCGATCTCGTCTCTTTGTAATTCGTCATACTCCTTTTGGAATTCTGATTCTTCTGGAGATGAGTCTGCTGTAGTGGCTGATGCTATTTCTACTAGTTCTGTCTCATTGGGAAGCGTGTTCTTCTTTAACTCGTATTTGCAGGTAGATGATGAAGAAGTTGCATTATTCTCAGTGATGATGACATCATTGTTGTCGGTGAGTGCGAACTTCTGAAATTGAGCTTTAGAAGAAGTACTTATGGTGATTTCTGGATTTGATTTCTCACAACCTTCAGATAGTTGTGGCAAAGTACCGGAATCCATCTCCTCGAAAGATTTGAGAATCTCAGCTACAGACGGAGATGATTCGGGTATCGGAAAAAACTGATTTCTTCTTAAAAGTGGGATAGGGATGCCTTCGCCTAAAGGAACAGCAACAAGGGAGTTGTTCGTGGGAGAGTAGTTAGGCGGTGCTAAAGGATTCTTCATTTCAGGTAAGGGAAATAGCAGCTCTCCGGAAGGTGCTGGTTGGTCAGAGATAGCTGAGCAGAGTCCGATGTCGTCCTGGCAAAGTCTTCTTTTGGTGATGACAGTGCTGGAGAAAGGTTCGTTATTGCTGACTGCTAGAATCTCCTCCAAATGCTCGTCATATATTTCCTGCATGGCATCCACAAGACCAAGATCTTCTCCCATAGGATGCTTCATCAACTTATCGATATTAAAGGTGACTTCCTCCGCTCCGACCCTCAGTTTTAAAGATTTTTCGTTTACATCTATCACAGCCTTGGCAGTGTTTAGGAAAGGTCTACCAAGGATGAGGGGAACGTGGGCATCTTCCTCGATATCCATAATGACGAAGTCAACTGGGAAGATAAATTTACCGACTCGGACCATTATATCTTCAGCAATTCCTCGGGGGAGTTTAACTGATCTATCAGCTAATTGGATGGTCATTCGAGTGGGTAGCAGTTCACCTAATCCTAGTTTCTTATAGAGAGAGTAAGGCATAAGATTGACACTAGCACCTAGGTCAGCTAAGGCGTTACTAACTTGGACGTTTTGAAGAAAACAGGGAATAGTGAAACGGCCAGTATCTCCTAGTTTGGGTGGAAGGCCATGTAACATGATTGCTGAGCATTCAGCATCTAAGGGCAAACTAACTATTTGTCTTAATTTTTCTTTATTTGAAATGAGTTCTTTGAAAAACTTAGCACAACTAGGCATCTCTACTAAAGCGTCTAATAGTCTAACGTTTAAGTGCAGGCTTTTAAACATTTCCAGATATTTCCCAAATTGTGCTTCCTGTTTCTCTTTCTTAAGCCTACCAGGGAAGGGTATCCTAGTTCGTGGAATGATTTCTGGGGCTTTAGGTGATACTGGATCTGGTGCAGTGACAGGGGTGTCACTAGGCACTGGATCAGTGGTCGGTTCAGAGATAGGAAGTTGATTTGAAGAATTATCTGAGGACCTCTCATTTCTGGTCTCTTTACCTCCTCTAGTGATGACCATGATTCCTCCTTGGTTCTCAACTTTTAAAAACAGTTGTTTAAGACTAACTTCCAGGTTTTTGATCAAATCTTCTGATATTCTAAGTAAAGCATCAATTTTATCTTGAAAAGCTATTACTTGTTTGTTTATGTTCATTTGTTCAACCATGAAATCAGTCAAAGTTTCATTATAGTGTTGTTGAGAATTTACGGGGGAATATGTTATATTAGAGGATAAAGGTTGCAGAAACTGAGTAGGTGGGTTATTGGTCGGCCGCTGAATGAAAGGTTTAGAATGAAAGTTCGATTCAGGGTTTTTAACAGTAGTGACAAGAATTTCTTCCGTAGAAGATTGAAGATCCTTGAAGACTCTGGAGAGATTGTCCACTTGAGCTTGCAGAGCTTCCAAGGATAGGCTTGAAGTACTGGTTACTTCCTTAGCCGGTTCACCAAACTCCCAGTCATGTTGATGCATTGCTATCGTCTCAACTAGCTCCCAGGCTTCTTCAGAAGTGTGTGACATGAAATTTCCTTGATGTAACACCCCCAAATTTAACAGTTTACGGAAGCGAGTTTTGGGTGTTACTAATCAATAATCACAAGCACAAAGGATACAGTGAACGACTCTAAATGAGACGTTCGAAAAGTTATTACATTAATACATAAGTAGTTTCAAAATACAAGCTCGAGTTCAACTAAATTCCTAGAGATTCTAATACATAACAGTAAGTACAAAAGTAATGTAATAAAATCTCCAAGCTTGTAAATGCATGCGACTCGAGCTAAGAAAGCTTATCCTGCTGGGCATCCCTACTGATGCTGTGTACCTGAGAAGCATTACTAAAACGGTCAACCAAAAGGTTGGTGAATCTCACAGGTTTGTAAGTAAGTAAACAGTTGAACACACAAGTAGTATTTGTAAATCATAGCCAGCCAGTAAGTAACGATCACAGGTTATGCTCATCGTTAACTTAAGTTTTAATAAGTGGGTGGTTGCAGATTATGCAAACCGTTTGATACAATTGCCATGAGCCACCATAGTTGAAGCTTAACGTACAGTAAATATAGGTACCCCCCATGAATGTAATCCAAAACATTCATACGAAACGAGTAAGAAACACCCGTTTCTACAGGAACGGTTCGTGGTAGTGCGTGCTACCCCGGGCGGGGATTGTCAGTCCCATATGGATCCATATACTAAAACTCGCGCTTATCACATAACTAACAACTATGATTAAGGAGGATTTCATTGGATTAGTCGAAAACTCATGCAATTGGCGTATCCGTAATCTCGTACAGTATGTAAATCATGGCAGCAAGTAAGTTTTGTGTGTTCATGTAAAACAGTAATGCATCTCACCCCTGAGTAAAAACAGTAAAGTAGGGGCTGTGAGACTCACCTGAGTCTGGCAGACAATGCAGTAAGTAAGCAAGTAGTATCCCGAACTAGCAACCCTCAGCGTCCTAATACGCATAAGGTTTAGTAAGTAAATGGAATACTTGTAAAGTATCCATGCTAGTTGTTCCCAAACTAGTTAATGTCCGTTTGTTTGTTTGTACGTTTGTATTTGTTTGTAAATCGTAGTTTGTAGAAAAGTTGTACGGTCCGTTGGTATCGATGTGTAATAATAATTCCATCCATTATTATTATGTGTTCGTAGTAATTGTACAGTCGTAAAGTATACTCGTATAATCGTTTGTTTGTATTACAACGTGTAGTGTTTGCGTAAGTTCCAATGGGCTTAATCCCCAAAGGGTACGAGTGAAACCTCGTATAAGCTAGCGTGTATTCCCGTACGTAAGTTGGGTACAAGTGTAAGTTTGTTGGAGTGTAATCTCCTAAGTATTTCGAGTGTAATCTCGTGCGTGTGTGTGAGTGAAATCCCACGTTAAATTAAGTATAATCTTGTACGTATTCGAGTATTTGTGTATACTTCCAAAAGTATAGTATTTTCATGTATAATCGTATCGTATTTGATTTGGTTGTTGAAAAGTGATTTTTAAACACTTAGAATGTTTTTGGCCTCTGTTTTTAGGTTTTTGCGACACTAAATGCGACACAGCCCTTGTGTCACATGATTTATGCGACACAACCCTTGTGTCACATGGATGCAACTTAATGCGACACAATATGCGACACAACCCTTGTGTCACATGATTTATGCGACACAACCCTTGTGTCACATGGAAGCAACTTAATGCGACACAATATGCGACACAACCCTTGTGTCACATGATTTATGCGACACAACCCTTGTGTCACATGGATGCAACTTAATGCGACACAATATGCGACACAACCCTTGTGTCACATGATTTATGCGACACAACCCTTGTGTCACATGGTTGCCATGCGACACAACCCTTGTGTCACATGGTTGCCATGCGACACAACATGTGACACAAGCCTTGTGTCACATGAAAGTTTGGCCATATGCAATACACGGCTGTTACGATTTTTGGTTCGGTTTTTGGGTCAAACAACCTCGGTTTGGCCCGAAACTTTTACACAAGCTTTAATATGTTACAATGAGTTTATAAAAATTATTGGTTGACGTTTTTAGTGTTCGAGGTGTCATTTTCTTAAATGCGACCAAAACCGACAATGTTCCGAAATCAAGTTTAAATTATATATTTGGACATTACTAAGCTAGGGGAACAATAATCTAGCAAAATAATTAATATCGGAAAAGTTTGCGAGTCGCCGGAAAACTTACAAGTCGTCGTATCGCGAAACAAAAAAGATGAAGTTGTAGCCCTCGTTGTGGTGATCACTTTCCTCCAAACGAGCTAGGTGTTTTAGAGAGTTTTTGTGGTGTTTTTCTAGAGAGAGAGTGAGAACCGATTGAGAGAGAGAGATGAGAGTTTAGAGAGAAGATTGAGAGAGATTGGGTAAGGGTGTGTTTTGGTTATGTTTTTCATCAAAGAGGCATGGGGGTGGTGCCCCATGTCTTTGGCCGGTCCATGGTGGGGCCACATGGTGTGGTCTCACCAACTTTTCGTTCCCTCGCGTTTGCGCTCCGTGCGGTGTTCGTTTCCCGGGTCGTTTAGACGTTAAAATCATTTTATACACGATTAAATATACGTTTAAAATACGAATATTATTCGGTAATTTAGTTGAAGCATTTTAATAAAATACTTTGTTTTGAAGTTATAAAATGTAACATTTGTTTTGTTTTGTCGGATGGTCGAGTTTTCGGAGAGTTCGGTAACGTTTTAGTTAAAACGTATGTTTTCGTTATATTATAAACATAATATAAAATGGTAATTAAAGTAATTAAATAAATTAACATTATTTAATAATTGTTTTACCAACGTCTGTATGTTTTGTACAATTGTTGTTTTATACGATTTGTACGAATCGTATACGCGTATATATATATTCCATCCATATATATATAGTGAGTACATAATGTATATAATCCTATTTCATATTATATACAAGTAATAAACACGCAATTAGGGAAAATTTAAATTGGCCCTAAATTTGGGGTTGTTACACTTGAGAAGCAGCATCGAGGGTTGACTTGTGCTGAGGAGTCAGACCATTGTAGAATATGCAGATTAGGTTCGTCTTACCCATTTGATGATTCGGACATCTGTTAAGCATCTTCTTAAATCGTTCCCATGCCAGATATAATGATTCATTGGTTTCTTGACGGAAACTGATGATGTCATCCTTGAGCTTGGTTTGCTTGGAAGGAGGGAAAAACTTAGCCATAAACTTAGTAGCCAACTCCTCCCAAGTATGAATCGAATTGGGTTCGAGTTCATCAAACCAGGTTCGAGCACGCGAAGACAAAGAATAGGGAAAAAGATTTAGTCGGGAGACTTCTCTTGCAATCCCTGATTGCTAATAGGAATCAGAAAGATTGATGAATCTATCCAAATGTGAATTTGGATCATCGAGCGGAAAACCGTAAAATTGGCAGAAGGTTTTGAGTAACTTGATAACACTAGGCTTAATTTCAAAGTTTTCGTCGGGCAGCACGATAGGTCCTCCTCTTCCCTCCAGTAATGGTGTGCAGGTCGAGGCGAGAGTAATACGATTCGTCATAGCTGAAGTTCGGGTTTGGTAGAAAAGAGAGTTTTGGAAAGGAAAGAACAGAAAAGGAACTTTCGGATGATATTGATCTTCCGAAAGGATCGCTAAATAACTAAGACAACTAAATTCCTAAATCGGTCGTTGTAGTTCCCCGGCAGCGGCGCCAAAAGACTTGAAGGGTGCCAAGAGGTCGGTTGCGATTTCACTCGCGTCGTTGCGGACCTTCCTCCGGGCACGGCCACCAGAGGGTTTTAAAAATTTGTTTTTTGCTGGGCCTAAGTATACTAAAGCTATGGGTGAGTATAGCGATAGGTATGACCTAGGGTCGTTCTTCAAACTACAACGGGCATGGGATCTAGGACTTCAGTTATCTATGTGGATTTAGCTGGGGTTTAAAAGAGATTTTTGGTTTGTTTTGGTTTTAACTAACTACTAATTATCTAAAATTAAAATAAAGTAAAGTGGAGGGGAGGTGGCAACGAGAACTTATAGGTGAAGCGAGTGTTTACTATGATAATTACTTATGCTATTTAGGGGTAGTTAATGGGATAAAGCCTTAGTTAAGATGACAGCTATATTTCCTAATGAGCCATAACTCCTAGCCTATTATCTATCTAACGTAGAGTTGTCCGCAATCAGATAAATAACATGTCACATGGATAACAGTTATGGAATGTAAACTACACCGGAAGTTATCCCAAATGTAGCAACCAATTTAACCAACAACCATCCTCGAGTCTTGTTCCCCAATCTCGGATATTTGAGATATCCGAATCATGGCATGAATTGTTGAATAAACAAAAACATGAACAGGGGTTTCCTACCGGAACAAGTTGGGATGATCTGGTCTAACGGTTGATTAAATTGTTCATCATTATTTCATATAAATCATTTTAACTATTCTATGCATGTTAAACTGGTGTATGCAATTGATAAATATTCGAAAACCTAATCATGTAACTAATCAGCATAACAGATACTAGCATGCAAACCCTAAGCAACAATCAAACAAGAACATGCAGAAAGGCAGCATAGCAGGGATCAATTATGCAGAGTGACGGGGTACATGGTTAAGTCACAAGTGTCCCGAAAGTTCTCTCAAAGACACTCGTTAAATGACTTGAATCTAATCTATCTCTAATCCTACGCTCCGTGTCTCCCTCCGGTAATATTTCAACCAGGAGAACACCGGCCATGTCTAGTTCAACGATCATCAGACACAGAATAATTAGCGGCATACAACTAGCAATTGGCCAAGCCTAGAAGGATGTTACTAACCACAGCATAAGTTTGATAGATAAACATTTTAGATTCAATTCATAGATTCAAATATATTTCAATAGCATACAGACAGAGTAACAGCATGATTTAAGTGTAACTACCCTAGCATGGCAACTATCATAGCAAACACAGATTTGTCTAGCTAAGCATGGCAATAATCTTAGCAAGTAATTCTAAACAAGCATAGCAACAGCACAACATTATTTAAAATAACAAGATAGAGATTATAATAAAACCTGACAAAGCGTTATTACAAATCGTGCGACACCGCAGTTTCGGAGCACCTCCGTTACAAAAGAGCTTAAAGCTCGTACCCTACTAGATTAACTAAACTAACTACCAACTAATTTATTCTAGAGAGAGAAAGTGTGTGTGTGAGATGAGAAGTGTGAAAGAAAAGTGTGAAAGTGTATGTTGAAATGTTGAAATGAAGCCTCTATATATAGAATTCGCACAACCGTATCCGTAGACCGTATCCAAATCTTCAAATGCACAACCGTATCGCAAACCCGAATAAAAACCTGATTTTTATCGCCCAAACGCACGATACGGTTGAGCTAGGGCAAATACGGGAGAACTGGAGTGTATACGGTTGAGCATAGGGTGAATACGGGAGAACACAGACCGTATACGGTTGTGCTAGGCCGTATACGGTCTAGCTAGGCCGTATACGGTCTGTGCTAGGCCGTATACGGTCTAGTTTGGCCGTATACAGTCTAGCTCTCCCGTATCTTGATTCTTCGGTTCTTCGTTTCTTCGTTCGGGCGTAACTTCTTCGTCGTTTATCCGTTTTGAGTGATTCTCGCGCTCACGGTTTTGTAATTTCCTAACGAAGAAAATGACATAAGTTAGAGGTCATAATTCCAAGCATAGCTTAATTTGTGCTTAAATGCGTGAACGGAAGATTCGTTAACCGTTTGTGCTCTATTTTACTCGTTTTTAGGTCTTTTTGGTTGAATCTTGAAACATCGTCTATATTTTAGCCCTAATGATGAAATGTGACATTTAAGTTCATATTTAAGTGTTTTCATTAATAATTGGGCTAAAATGGTGAGATAATGGCACACAAAAACATGACTTTTTGCGTGTTATCAAATATCCCACACTTAGACAATTGCTTGTCCTCAAGCAAACTTCCCTTCTTACCTGCCAAAAATTTTCCATGCAAAAAGATTTTTGATTCTGACCCACAAAGAAGAATTCACACAGATTGAAAACAAGTATTCACCTGTTAGATAAATAAGAGGTGTTCACATGAAGTATCTAAAGGTTTTCAAGATGATTCTCTTAGGCAAACTTTTAATTCTCAAATTTGTGGAATATCCACGACTGGGCGATCTCACTGGTGGTCACTCAATTCACTCAAAGTGTATCGGGGTTCCTATTATCCTAAGCCAAATGAAAAATCGCTCAAATACCAGACGTGCAGCACTCGTCGTCATAGGCTTGCCCGAGGATCAGATCTTCATCACTTAGACAGGAACGGTACTGATTATCCCAGGACATTCAAATGGGTTGTAGTGTTTGGTGTGGGTTTTTAAGGGGTATGGATAGATTGGGGGTAACTAGGTTTTAAGGGTGTTTACTTATCTTGGGACTTCTAAATTTTCGAAAAAAAACTCTATCTAGATATCCTTTTTAATTGAAAACGGAAACGGATAACACCTTTAGGGGATAAGATAGCTATTTTGACTTCTATCTTTTGAAAACACACGGAATGATATTTCTTTGAAGAATCGAGTTTTCGAGAAAGTAAAAGTACTTAGCTTTATTTTAGCTATTTTCTTTCTTTTTCTTTTGCTTTTTTTTTTTTTTTTTTTTTGGGCTTAGATTTTTCTGGCCAGGAAACTTCTAAGGGATTTTTTCTTTTATTTCTCTTCTTGAGATCCCTTCTTATTTTCATTTTTTTCAATCCTTTGATGATTTCCGAGTTTACTTTGGTGCCAATTTTTCGCACCACATGACTCTCGATTCTTTAGTATAGATCAATAAAACGCACACGAGAAGTTTTAGTAAACATTATTTGTGATTTTTGGAGTGAAAGCAAAAAGGAATAACTAAATATCGTTTTTCAAAAAGATTTAAAAATTCTAAGATAAGTTTTTGGTAGGTAAGGGAATAAATGGGTTTAATAATATGGGTTGAAAGAAATGAAAAGGCTAAGGCTCAACAGGGTTTTCTAAGCGGATCATCAACACTAAAATTGAGTGTTGGAAGGGTTTTGGGCTTGAAGAGATATGTGAAAAGGGGTTTAAATCCTAAGGAATGTCAAGGTCCTCTAATCGTACCTATGTCACGTATGACACCTGTCAATGTGATCTCGAAATGTATACCTGGGGCAAGTTCTAATTCAGAAATGCGTGCACCGGTCACACACAACAAACGAACAGTGAAGCATTTAAAATGAATGCTTATAAGGCTCAAATTCCTCACTGCAAAAGAATGGGTTATATGTGTCCTGTCGTGCGATGCCCCTCTTAGATCCTCATCTTAAATTGTTTAGAATCCGACATGATTTCGACCTCATATTTACCAACTTTTGACATTCTTGTAAAAAAAATCTGTACTTTATCTTACTTTATGACTCAGAAAAGTTTAAAATTTTTGAAAATTTTGGCAAAATAAGGGAAAATTTTGGCAAAATAAGGGTTGAAAATTTATTTAGAGGACTAGCATGTTTCTAGATCAACTTAAACGGATATTTTGACAGACGAGAGATATACCGCTATCCCACACTTAGAAATAAACATTGTCCCCAATGTTTCTACACTAAGTAGGGAGAAAATCCCACACTTAGGGTTTTGGTTTAGGAAAAATGTGAATTTAGAAGTTATAAGCGAGGGGGATCCCACACTTTGAGATTTAAGTGGTCAATAGGCATATCGAAGTTATATTAAAATAGGAAGAACGGGTTTAGGAAAGATACTTCCCTACGGACAGTGGGCACTGGATATCGGACCAGATTCGTGGTTGGTGTAAATAATTTGCTGGATTGTGAGGACCAGACTCTTTTCAAAGCTCATCCAATTCCTACGAAGATAAGGTCTACAATATCATAAAATACCATCATAATCATCAGTTCAACAACACAACAGTTCTAATGATAAATAAAGATAACTAAAGATAAAATAAACTAGAGATCGTCTAGTAAATCATCCATGTCTGGATCAAATGCTGCAAGTGCTTCAGGATCAGGATCTGAAGTGAGTGATAAGGCAGCAGTGCGATCAGACATCATGGATGCATCAGCGGGAATCCGAGGTGGCCTTGAAGGAGCAACAGCAGTGGGGGGAACAGTCTGTGTTGGGGCAGCTGGGAAGAAGGACCAAGGTGGGAGAGCTGGCCCGGGACCCTGACCAAGCTGATACGGCTGGTCGGCGAGTCTTGGTAGTCCCATCACCTCTCTGATTTCGGACTGAGAGCTACGCTGAATCGAAAGCTCACTGAGCATCGCCCAAGTCACCCTTGGGTCTGAAGTGGTAACTCCAAAGTCAAAAAGTGGGGCTGATACAGGAGCAGTCGGAGCATGCTCATCAGTAGTGGTGGTCGTCTTCTTTCTTTTTCCTCTGCGGGTTCTCTTCCTCTGTTGTTTCTGAGTAGCTTGTCCTGAAGTCTCGGCTGAAGCGTCCATCCTGAAACATAAAGATAAACAGGTAATGCTATAGTTTTAAATGGGTATACAAATGCAAAATAATCAGATGACTTCAAGAAATGTTTGTTTTAAATGTTAAAGCTTTGTGAGGTCATCTGTTCATTCACATTTGTATACTATGAATAAAACTTATCTGATGTATATGTAGGAGTGTGGCATCGTCAGATATTTGGGTTATCCTGCATCATTAGTTTAGGGATGATAATACTAAAGCAAAAATAACTAAGAAATAAAATAAAATAAGATAAGCAATGGGGTGCCTCCCAAGAGCGCTTGTTTAGAGAGTCTCTAGCTTGACTCTTTGTACCTAATAGTCGGCTCAAAGTGGTTCAAAGATATAGACTTCCTCACCAGAGGGGAAATCTTCGATGTAGTGCTTTAAGCGATGGCCATTGACTTTAAAATTACCGTCCGGGGCTTCCAGTTCGACAGCTCCGAAGGTATAGACTTTTGATACAACAAATGGTCCGCTCCACCTTGATCTGAATTTGCCGGAGAATTTTTTGAAGCGCGAATTGAAGAGAAGAACTTTGTCTCCGGGCTTGAACTTAGAATATTTGAGTTTAGCATCGTGAGTATTCTTTGTTCGTTCTTTGAAGTGCAAAGAGCTATCATATGCTTGGTCTCTTAATTCGGCTAGTTCATTCAGTTGCATTTTCCGATGTGATCCAATTGCAGAAGGGTCTAAATTACATTCTCTCAGCGCCCAGTGAGCTTTATACTCCAACTCTATCGGCAGATGACACGCTTTTCTGTAGACTAGTCTGTAGGGCGTGGTTCCTAGTGGTGATTTTATATGCGGTTCTGAACGCCCACAGAGCATCGTCTAATTTTTCAGCCCATCTTTCCCTATGATTAACCACGGTTCATTCTAAAATTCTCTTGAGCGCTCGATTCGTCACTTCAGCTTGCCCATTCGTCTGCGGGTGGTAAGCCGTAGAGGTCTTATGGGTGACACCATAATATTGTAATGTCCTCATAAACTGAGCATTACAGAAGTGCGTGCCCCGATCACTAATGATCGCTTTTGGAGTACCGAAACGTGAGAAGAGCTGCTTTAAGAATTTCACCACTACTCGGGAATCATTTGTAGGAAATGCTTGAGCTTCGGCCCATCTGGAGACGTAGTCGACAGCAACCAGAATATACTCTTTCCCATATGATTTTGGGAATGGTCCCATAAAATCTAACCCCCATATATCAAAGATCTCGCAGGCCTAGATGTTAGTAAGTGGTATTTCACTCCTCCGTGAGATACTTCCAAACCTTTGGCAAGCATCACAACGTTTTACCAAGTCGTGAGCGTCTCTGAATATAGAAGGCCAATAGAATCCGGAATCGTATACCTTCCTTGCAGTCATATTTGCTCCATAATGTCCTCCAGTTGGTCCGTGATGACTTTGGTGAAGAATGTTCCTTGCCTCCCTCTCGTCTGCGCATCTTCTGATGATTTGGTCTGGGCATACTTTGAATAAGTATGGATCGTCCCAATAGTAGTTCTTTACGTCTCTAAAGAATTTACGTCTTCTAGAGGTGGGCATTCCTTTTGGCACAATTCCTCCAACCAGATAATTAGCGTAGTCAGCATACCAAGGGTTATAAGTGAATTGAGATCCCTTTTGGTATCCTCCGATATTCATGAGTTGTTCTTCAGGAAACTGGTCTTGAATTTCTCTCTCATCAAGCTTCTCCATCGACGGATTTTCCAATCGACTAAGATGATCTGCTGCGACATTCTCGGCTCCCTTTTTATCCTTGATTTCAATGTCAAATTCTTGGAGGAGGAGAATCCATCTAAGCAGTCTTGGTTTAGCGTCTTGCTTTTTGAAGAGATACTTCAAGGCTGAGTGATCTGTATAGATAATAGTTTTGGACAATATTAAATAAGAACGAAATTTATCAAAAGCGAATACTACCGCAAGAAGCTCTTTCTCTGTCGTGGTGTAATTTTCTTGTGCATCAGTGAGTGTCTTGCTGGCGTAGTAGATTGGCTGAAACTGCTTCTCCTTCCTTTGCCCTAAGACAGCTCCAACAGCGAAGTCACTAGCATCGCACATGATCTCAAACGGAAGACTCCAATCGGGGGCGACCATGATCGGTGCATGTGTGAGCTGATCCTTCAAAATGTTGAAAGCTTTAAGACAGTCATCTGAAAAGACAAACGGAGTATCCTTCTCGAGAAGGTGCGTCATAGGTCGAGAGATCTTAGAGAAATCCTTAATAAAGCGACGGTAGAATCCGGCGTGACCTAGAAAACTGCGAATGGCTTTAACAGAAGTAGGTGGCGGAAGTTTGGCAATAGTCTCAACTTTGGCTTTGTCAACTTCGATTCCAGATTTTGATATTCGATGTCCAAGAACTATTCATTCTTTCACCATAAAGTGGCACTTTTCCCAGTTTAAGACAAGATTTGATTCTTCGCATCGGGCTAGCATCCTTTCAAGGTTGGAAAGACAAGATGTGAAGGAATCACCGAAGACTGAGAAGTCATCCATGAATACCTCCATACACTGTTCAATCATGTCATGGAATATTGCCACCATACACCTTTGAAATGTTGCAGGCGCATTGCATAAACCGAATGGCATGCGGCGGTAGGCAAATGTACCATATGGACATGTGAATGTCGTCTTTTCTTGGTCCTTTGGATCGAGAGGAATCTGAAAATAGCCGGAGAAACCATCGAGGAAGCAGTAATATTCATTCCCCGATAATCTTTCCAACATCTGATCGATGAACGGCAGAGGGAAGTGATCTTTCCGAGTGGCTTCATTTAGTTTCCTGTAGTCGATACACACCCTCCAACCGGTGACGGTTCGTGTAGGAATTAGTTCATTATTTTCGTTAGCGATAACCGTCATTCCTCCTTTCTTTGGGACAACCTGAACTGGGCTGACCCATGGGGAATCTGAGAAAGGATAGATCAAGCCAGCATCCAAGAGTTTGATAACCTCTTTCTTGACCACGTCTTGAATCTTCGGGTTTACTCTCCTCTGTCTCTATATGGAAGGTTTGAAGTCGTTTTCCATGAGTATCTTGGGCGTGCAGTAATTTGGACTGATCCCTTGTATATCAGAAATCTTCCATGCAATCGCCTTCTTGTGTGACTTCAAGACCTGGATAAGTCTTGCTTTCTCTTCAGGTGAAAGACCTTTGGCAATTATGACGGGTAGATGTGAGGTTCCTTCGAGAAAAGCATATTCCAAGTGGGAGGGTAATTCCTTCAGCTCCAATTCTGGCGGTTCTTCGATAGAGGGTTTCATTCGAGCGATCTCGTCTCTTTGTAATTCGTCATACTCCTTTTGGAATTCTGATTCTTCTGGAGATGAGTCTGCTGTAGTGGCTGATGCTATTTCTACTAGTTCTGTCTCATTGGGAAGCGTGTTCTTCTTTAACTCGTATTTGCAGGTAGATGATGAAGAAGTTGCATTATTCTCAGTGATGATGACATCATTGTTGTCGGTGAGTGCGAACTTCTGAAATTGAGCTTTAGAAGAAGTACTTATGGTGATTTCTGGATTTGATTTCTCACAACCTTCAGATAGTTGTGGCAAAGTACCGGAATCCATCTCCTCGAAAGATTTGAGAATCTCAGCTACAGACGGAGATGATTCGGGTATCGGAAAAAACTGATTTCTTCTTAAAAGTGGGATAGGGATGCCTTCGCCTAAAGGAACAGCAACAAGGGAGTTGTTCGTGGGAGAGTAGTTAGGCGGTGCTAAAGGATTCTTCATTTCAGGTAAGGGAAATAGCAGCTCTCCGGAAGGTGCTGGTTGGTCAGAGATAGCTGAGCAGAGTCCGATGTCGTCCTGGCAAAGTCTTCTTTTGGTGATGACAGTGCTGGAGAAAGGTTCGTTATTGCTGACTGCTAGAATCTCCTCCAAATGCTCGTCATATATTTCCTGCATGGCATCCACAAGACCAAGATCTTCTCCCATAGGATGCTTCATCAACTTATCGATATTAAAGGTGACTTCCTCCGCTCCGACCCTCAGTTTTAAAGATTTTTCGTTTACATCTATCACAGCCTTGGCAGTGTTTAGGAAAGGTCTACCAAGGATGAGGGGAACGTGGGCATCTTCCTCGATATCCATAATGACGAAGTCAACTGGGAAGATAAATTTACCGACTCGGACCATTATATCTTCAGCAATTCCTCGGGGGAGTTTAACTGATCTATCAGCTAATTGGATGGTCATTCGAGTGGGTAGCAGTTCACCTAATCCTAGTTTCTTATAGAGAGAGTAAGGCATAAGATTGACACTAGCACCTAGGTCAGCTAAGGCGTTACTAACTTGGACGTTTTGAAGAAAACAGGGAATAGTGAAACGGCCAGTATCTCCTAGTTTGGGTGGAAGGCCATGTAACATGATTGCTGAGCATTCAGCATCTAAGGGCAAACTAACTATTTGTCTTAATTTTTCTTTATTTGAAATGAGTTCTTTGAAAAACTTAGCACAACTAGGCATCTCTACTAAAGCGTCTAATAGTCTAACGTTTAAGTGCAGGCTTTTAAACATTTCCAGATATTTCCCAAATTGTGCTTCCTGTTTCTCTTTCTTAAGCCTACCAGGGAAGGGTATCCTAGTTCGTGGAATGATTTCTGGGGCTTTAGGTGATACTGGATCTGGTGCAGTGACAGGGGTGTCACTAGGCACTGGATCAGTGGTCGGTTCAGAGATAGGAAGTTGATTTGAAGAATTATCTGAGGACCTCTCATTTCTGGTCTCTTTACCTCCTCTAGTGATGACCATGATTCCTCCTTGGTTCTCAACTTTTAAAAACAGTTGTTTAAGACTAACTTCCAGGTTTTTGATCAAATCTTCTGATATTCTAAGTAAAGCATCAATTTTATCTTGAAAAGCTATTACTTGTTTGTTTATGTTCATTTGTTCAACCATGAAATCAGTCAAAGTTTCATTATAGTGTTGTTGAGAATTTACGGGGGAATATGTTATATTAGAGGATAAAGGTTGCAGAAACTGAGTAGGTGGGTTATTGGTCGGCCGCTGAATGAAAGGTTTAGAATGAAAGTTCGATTCAGGGTTTTTAACAGTAGTGACAAGAATTTCTTCCGTAGAAGATTGAAGATCCTTGAAGACTCTGGAGAGATTGTCCACTTGAGCTTGCAGAGCTTCCAAGGATAGGCTTGAAGTACTGGTTACTTCCTTAGCCGGTTCACCAAACTCCCAGTCATGTTGATGCATTGCTATCGTCTCAACTAGCTCCCAGGCTTCTTCAGAAGTGTGTGACATGAAATTTCCTTGATGTAACACCCCCAAATTTAACAGTTTACGGAAGCGAGTTTTGGGTGTTACTAATCAATAATCACAAGCACAAAGGATACAGTGAACGACTCTAAATGAGACGTTCGAAAAGTTATTACATTAATACATAAGTAGTTTCAAAATACAAGCTCGAGTTCAACTAAATTCCTAGAGATTCTAATACATAACAGTAAGTACAAAAGTAATGTAATAAAATCTCCAAGCTTGTAAATGCATGCGACTCGAGCTAAGAAAGCTTATCCTGCTGGGCATCCCTACTGATGCTGTGTACCTGAGAAGCATTACTAAAACGGTCAACCAAAAGGTTGGTGAATCTCACAGGTTTGTAAGTAAGTAAACAGTTGAACACACAAGTAGTATTTGTAAATCATAGCCAGCCAGTAAGTAACGATCACAGGTTATGCTCATCGTTAACTTAAGTTTTAATAAGTGGGTGGTTGCAGATTATGCAAACCGTTTGATACAATTGCCATGAGCCACCATAGTTGAAGCTTAACGTACAGTAAATATAGGTACCCCCCATGAATGTAATCCAAAACATTCATACGAAACGAGTAAGAAACGCCCGTTTCTACAGGAACGGTTCGTGGTAGTGCGTGCTACCCCGGGCGGGGATTGTCAGTCCCATATGGATCCATATACTAAAACTCGCGCTTATCACATAACTAACAACTATGATTAAGGAGGATTTCATTGGATTAGTCGAAAACTCATGCAATTGGCGTATCCGTAATCTCGTACAGTATGTAAATCATGGCAGCAAGTAAGTTTTGTGTGTTCATGTAAAACAGTAATGCATCTCACCCCTGAGTAAAAACAGTAAAGTAGGGGCTGTGAGACTCACCTGAGTCTGGCAGACAATGCAGTAAGTAAGCAAGTAGTATCCCGAACTAGCAACCCTCAGCGTCCTAATACGCATAAGGTTTAGTAAGTAAATGGAATACTTGTAAAGTATCCATGCTAGTTGTTCCCAAACTAGTTAATGTCCGTTTGTTTGTTTGTACGTTTGTATTTGTTTGTAAATCGTAGTTTGTAGAAAAGTTGTACGGTCCGTTGGTATCGATGTGTAATAATAATTCCATCCATTATTATTATGTGTTCGTAGTAATTGTACAGTCGTAAAGTATACTCGTATAATCGTTTGTTTGTATTACAACGTGTAGTGTTTGCGTAAGTTCCAATGGGCTTAATCCCCAAAGGGTACGAGTGAAACCTCGTATAAGCTAGCGTGTATTCCCGTACGTAAGTTGGGTACAAGTGTAAGTTTGTTGGAGTGTAATCTCCTAAGTATTTCGAGTGTAATCTCGTGCGTGTGTGTGAGTGAAATCCCACGTTAAATTAAGTATAATCTTGTACGTATTCGAGTATTTGTGTATACTTCCAAAAGTATAGTATTTTCATGTATAATCGTATCGTATTTGATTTGGTTGTTGAAAAGTGATTTTTAAACACTTAGAATGTTTTTGGCCTCTGTTTTTAGGTTTTTGCGACACTAAATGCGACACAGCCCTTGTGTCACATGATTTATGCGACACAACCCTTGTGTCACATGGATGCAACTTAATGCGACACAATATGCGACACAACCCTTGTGTCACATGATTTATGCGACACAACCCTTGTGTCACATGGAAGCAACTTAATGCGACACAATATGCGACACAACCCTTGTGTCACATGATTTATGCGACACAACCCTTGTGTCACATGGATGCAACTTAATGCGACACAATATGCGACACAACCCTTGTGTCACATGATTTATGCGACACAACCCTTGTGTCACATGGTTGCCATGCGACACAACCCTTGTGTCACATGGTTGCCATGCGACACAACATGTGACACAAGCCTTGTGTCACATGAAAGTTTGGCCATATGCAATACACGGCTGTTACGATTTTTGGTTCGGTTTTTGGGTCAAACAACCTCGGTTTGGCCCGAAACTTTTACACAAGCTTTAATATGTTACAATGAGTTTATAAAAATTATTGGTTGACGTTTTTAGTGTTCGAGGTGTCATTTTCTTAAATGCGACCAAAACCGACAATGTTCCGAAATCAAGTTTAAATTATATATTTGGACATTACTAAGCTAGGGGAACAATAATCTAGCAAAATAATTAATATCGGAAAAGTTTGCGAGTCGCCGGAAAACTTACAAGTCGTCGTATCGCGAAACAAAAAAGATGAAGTTGTAGCCCTCGTTGTGGTGATCACTTTCCTCCAAACGAGCTAGGTGTTTTAGAGAGTTTTTGTGGTGTTTTTCTAGAGAGAGAGTGAGAACCGATTGAGAGAGAGAGATGAGAGTTTAGAGAGAAGATTGAGAGAGATTGGGTAAGGGTGTGTTTTGGTTATGTTTTTCATCAAAGAGGCATGGGGGTGGTGCCCCATGTCTTTGGCCGGTCCATGGTGGGGCCACATGGTGTGGTCTCACCAACTTTTCGTTCCCTCGCGTTTGCGCTCCGTGCGGTGTTCGTTTCCCGGGTCGTTTAGACGTTAAAATCATTTTATACACGATTAAATATACGTTTAAAATACGAATATTATTCGGTAATTTAGTTGAAGCATTTTAATAAAATACTTTGTTTTGAAGTTATAAAATGTAACATTTGTTTTGTTTTGTCGGATGGTCGAGTTTTCGGAGAGTTCGGTAACGTTTTAGTTAAAACGTATGTTTTCGTTATATTATAAACATAATATAAAATGGTAATTAAAGTAATTAAATAAATTAACATTATTTAATAATTGTTTTACCAACGTCTGTATGTTTTGTACAATTGTTGTTTTATACGATTTGTACGAATCGTATACGCGTATATATATATTCCATCCATATATATATAGTGAGTACATAATGTATATAATCCTATTTCATATTATATACAAGTAATAAACACGCAATTAGGGAAAATTTAAATTGGCCCTAAATTTGGGGTTGTTACACTTGAGAAGCAGCATCGAGGGTTGACTTGTGCTGAGGAGTCAGACCATTGTAGAATATGCAGATTAGGTTCGTCTTACCCATTTGATGATTCGGACATCTGTTAAGCATCTTCTTAAATCGTTCCCATGCCAGATATAATGATTCATTGGTTTCTTGACGGAAACTGATGATGTCATCCTTGAGCTTGGTTTGCTTGGAAGGAGGGAAAAACTTAGCCATAAACTTAGTAGCCAACTCCTCCCAAGTATGAATCGAATTGGGTTCGAGTTCATCAAACCAGGTTCGAGCACGCGAAGACAAAGAATAGGGAAAAAGATTTAGTCGGGAGACTTCTCTTGCAATCCCTGATTGCTAATAGGAATCAGAAAGATTGATGAATCTATCCAAATGTGAATTTGGATCATCGAGCGGAAAACCGTAAAATTGGCAGAAGGTTTTGAGTAACTTGATAACACTAGGCTTAATTTCAAAGTTTTCGTCGGGCAGCACGATAGGTCCTCCTCTTCCCTCCAGTAATGGTGTGCAGGTCGAGGCGAGAGTAATACGATTCGTCATAGCTGAAGTTCGGGTTTGGTAGAAAAGAGAGTTTTGGAAAGGAAAGAACAGAAAAGGAACTTTCGGATGATATTGATCTTCCGAAAGGATCGCTAAATAACTAAGACAACTAAATTCCTAAATCGGTCGTTGTAGTTCCCCGGCAGCGGCGCCAAAAGACTTGAAGGGTGCCAAGAGGTCGGTTGCGATTTCACTCGCGTCGTTGCGGACCTTCCTCCGGGCACGGCCACCAGAGGGTTTTAAAAATTTGTTTTTTGCTGGGCCTAAGTATACTAAAGCTATGGGTGAGTATAGCGATAGGTATGACCTAGGGTCGTTCTTCAAACTACAACGGGCATGGGATCTAGGACTTCAGTTATCTATGTGGATTTAGCTGGGGTTTAAAAGAGATTTTTGGTTTGTTTTGGTTTTAACTAACTACTAATTATCTAAAATTAAAATAAAGTAAAGTGGAGGGGAGGTGGCAACGAGAACTTATAGGTGAAGCGAGTGTTTACTATGATAATTACTTATGCTATTTAGGGGTAGTTAATGGGATAAAGCCTTAGTTAAGATGACAGCTATATTTCCTAATGAGCCATAACTCCTAGCCTATTATCTATCTAACGTAGAGTTGTCCGCAATCAGATAAATAACATGTCACATGGATAACAGTTATGGAATGTAAACTACACCGGAAGTTATCCCAAATGTAGCAACCAATTTAACCAACAACCATCCTCGAGTCTTGTTCCCCAATCTCGGATATTTGAGATATCCGAATCATGGCATGAATTGTTGAATAAACAAAAACATGAACAGGGGTTTCCTACCGAAACAAGTTGGGATGATCTGGTCTAACGGTTGATTAAATTGTTCATCATTATTTCATATAAATCATTTTAACTATTCTATGCATGTTAAACTGGTGTATGCAATTGATAAATATTCGAAAACCTAATCATGTAACTAATCAGCATAACAGATACTAGCATGCAAACCCTAAGCAACAATCAAACAAGAACATGCAGAAAGGCAGCATAGCAGGGATCAATTATGCAGAGTGACGGGGTACATGGTTAAGTCACAAGTGTCCCGAAAGTTCTCTCAAAGACACTCGTTAAATGACTTGAATCTAATCTATCTCTAATCCTACGCTCCGTGTCTCCCTCCGGTAATATTTCAACCAGGAGAACACCGGCCATGTCTAGTTCAACGATCATCAGACACAGAATAATTAGCGGCATACAACTAGCAATTGGCCAAGCCTAGAAGGATGTTACTAACCACAGCATAAGTTTGATAGATAAACATTTTAGATTCAATTCATAGATTCAAATATATTTCAATAGCATACAGACAGAGTAACAGCATGATTTAAGTGTAACTACCCTAGCATGGCAACTATCATAGCAAACACAGATTTGTCTAGCTAAGCATGGCAATAATCTTAGCAAGTAAT
Source organism: Helichrysum umbraculigerum (assembly GCA_949592205.1). Classification (NCBI taxonomy): domain Eukaryota; kingdom Viridiplantae; phylum Streptophyta; class Magnoliopsida; order Asterales; family Asteraceae; genus Helichrysum; species Helichrysum umbraculigerum. The sequence goes on from CATIUR010000001.1 coordinate 1,632,998, forward strand.
TCTAAACAAGCATAGCAACAGCACAACATTATTTAAAATAACAAGATAGAGATTATAATAAAACCTGACAAAGCGTTATTACAAATCGTGCGACACCGCAGTTTCGGAGCACCTCCGTTACAAAAGAGCTTAAAGCTCGTACCCTACTAGATTAACTAAACTAACTACCAACTAATTTATTCTAGAGAGAGAAAGTGTGTGTGTGAGATGAGAAGTGTGAAAGAAAAGTGTGAAAGTGTATGTTGAAATGTTGAAATGAAGCCTCTATATATAGAATTCGCACAACCGTATCCGTAGACCGTATCCAAATCTTCAAATGCACAACCGTATCGCAAACCCGAATTAAAACCTGATTTTTATCGCCCAAACGCACGATACGGTTGAGCTAGGGCAAATACGGGAGAACTGGAGTGTATACGGTTGAGCATAGGGTGAATACGGGAGAACACAGACCGTATACGGTTGTGCTAGGCCGTATACGGTCTGTGCTAGGCCGTATACGGTCTAGTTTTGCCGTATACGGTCTAGCTCTCCCGTATCTTGATTCTTCGGTTCTTCGTTTCTTCGTTCGAGCGTAACTTCTTCGTCGTTTATCCGTTTTGAGTGATTCTCGCGCTCACGGTTTTGTAATTTCCTAACGAAGAAAATGACATAAGTTAGAGGTCATAATTCCAAGTATAGCTTAATTTGTGCTTAAATGCGTGAACGGAAGATTCGTTAACCGTTTGTGCTCTATTTTACTCGTTTTTAGGTCTTTTTGGTTGAATCTTGAAACATCGTCTATATTTTAGTCCTAATGATGAAATATGACATTTAAGTTCATATTTAAGTGTTTTCATTAATAATTGGGCTAAAATGGTGAGATAATGGCACACAAAAACATGACTTTTTGCGTGTTATCAACATCCGTTTGACCGGTTAGTGCGTGCTAACCCGGATGAGGATTGTCAATCCCATATGATATCATATACTAACATTCACGCTAAAATATTAGAGACTATGCTATAGAGGACTTTAAATTGATTAGCTTGAAACTCATGTAGTATTTGAAGGTTGGTACTTGCGTTCTACTTGTAAGACAAAATAGAGTAGTAATATCACACCCCTAGTTGTAAAATAGTGAAAATGGGGCCATGAAACTCACATGAGTCTTGAAGTGTTTAATTTAATAAACTTGAAGTAATTAGCTGTGAATCGATGTCCAAAGACTTGAAACCTGAATGTGTTCACGACACTTGATTGTTATTAATTGTACCGGTATCTCGAAAGACTACCTTTGTAGTTGTTATACAACTATATATATATATATGTCCAAATTACTACGATTTGGTTGATTGTTTCGTTACAAGTTACTACGACTTGTTTGATTGAATTGATACAAGTTACAACGACTTGTTTGATTGAATTGATACAAGTTACAACGACTTGTTTGATTTTGAAATATGTTTTGAAAACACGTACGGCCCGTTGGTGATGGACTTGAAATAATAAACTTTAAGCATTATTATCAAGTTATTGATGTTTTGCACTTACAAGTGTGTTCCAATGTGTTTCATAAGTCGTATCGTATAAGGGTTTGAGGTTATATAAGTTCGACACTTAGTGAAATTTTAGTTTGAAAATCTGCTGTTTTATGCGACACAATCATGCGACACAAATGTTTGCCATGCGACACAAGGGCTATGTCGCATAGAAATGCGACACAAGATCTATACGACACAAAGATTGTGTCGCATAGATGCGAGATGCTGATTCAACAGCGACATAGTGATTGTGTCGTATGAAGTTTGCGACCTAAGATGCGACACAATGTTGTGTCGTAAAGGGTACGACACAAAAGGATTTATACGACACAAGGTACGACATAACAGGCAAAATACGACACTAAATGCGACACAAGGCTTGTGTCGCATTGAAGAACACCAGCCCAGAAGGTCCGGCTGTCAAGATTTTTCCGGCCAAAAACCCAATTCAAACCCGTTTTTAAGCTGTAAAACCTTGTTATCTTCATATCTTTGGACATATACATGTTATATAACTCATAAATATGTAAAAACAAGCTAAAACGAGAGGTTTCGAGAATTTGTCGGAAACTTACGCGGTGCCGGATTGAAAATCCGAAAAGATAGGATTGTAGATCGTAGCGTGGTGGTTCCGTTTTTGTAAAAATCTTGATGATTTGATGACGATTTAGGGTGTTATTTGGTGATTTTGTTTGTAAATGGGTGGTGGGGTTTTGAGAGTGAATGGAGGAAGAGAGAGATGTGGGGATGTTGATAATAAAAAAAAAAAAAAAAATAGAAATCTCCATTTTTGGAGAGGAAGGGGCCGGCCCACATGGGGCCCACCCATGTGTGGTTGGCTCCAAATTTCGTTCCCGCGTATTCGCGCTTCGTGCGGAGTTCGTTCCCCCGATCGTTTAAACGTTAAATATTTATTTATACGCGTTTTAAAATATCAATAGTTATTCGATATTTTCGTTGAAGTATTTTATAAAATACTTTATAGTTGCGTTATAACATTTAATTCTTAAGCTTGTTTCGTTTTGTCGGTCGGTCGGGTCTTCGTGGAGTTCGGTAACGTTTTAATTAAAAACGTACGTGTTTGCTATATTATCATCATAATATAAAGTGGTAATTTGTGTAATTAAATTATTCCACATAATTTAATAATTGATTCACCAACGTCCGCATGTAATTGACCGAAATACATTCGGTTTGAAACTCGTACGATTTAGACAAACCGCATAATTATATGGATATATATATATTCAACAATATATATAATAATTGATACATTAATTAGCCTAACACAGAACTAATTACATGTATTAAAATTTGATTAGGCACTAAATTCTAGTCCTAAATTGACGGGTGTCACATTCTCCCCCTGTTAGAAGAATTTCGTCCCGAAATTTATGTTGAAGTCGTGTTTGATGCTGAGTCAGTGAAGAGTTGAGGATACTTGAGTCGCATTTGGTCTTCCCGTTCCCAGGTGAATTCCGGACCGTGCCGCGAATTCCACCTAACTTTGACGATGGGAACACGACTTTGTTTAAGTTGTTTGACCTCACGGTCCATGATTTCGGCGGGTTCCTCAACAAAGTGAAGTTTCTCGTCAACTCGAATTTCATCGAGTGGAATGATAAGTGTCTCATCAGACAGACACTTCTTCATATTTGAAACATGAAAAGTGGGATGCACGCTGCTGAGTTCGGATGGCAGCTGCAATCGATATGCCACTGGACCAATCCTCTCAAGGATCTCGAATGGTCCAATGTATCTGGGATTTAACTTCCCCCGTTTGCCAAATCGGATTACGCCTTTCCAAGGCGAGACCTTAAGTGTAACACCTGCTAAATTAGGATAATTAATTATGCCTAATTACTTGTAACTAGTTGTAATTAGTATGTAATAGGACTAATTGCAGACTCTATTTGTATATATATATAAGGTGAATTATATATATATGTGTGTACTTACGCGATTTGGATTAATCGTACGAATTAACCGGACGGAGTCCGACACAGTTACTTGGACGTTGGTGACAGAAATTTACCTAAATAATGGGAACGTATTTTATTATTTAAAATACACAGTGAACGAACATTATTTATATTATCGCGATGACATTTTAAATAAATTAACAAATACGTACTAAACGCGAGTTAAGGAATTTAATATTTGGACAAATGTTTTTATAATTAACCTCAAGGTAATTCATCAAAATATTTCCGGCACGTTTCAAAAATATAACTGCTTGATTTAATATTAAGAACGAAGGATTAAACTACGGAGAAAACGAACAACACACGGGGCACGGAACGGGGACTGGGTGAGGTGAGGCTTTCACCAACACCCCACCATCCCCATTCTCTTTCTCATTCTTTCTCCCTCACTCTCTTTCTTCCTCCCTTTTTCTCTCAATAATCACCACCACCACCAACTCATCAAATTCACAAAATACTACCTCAAAACGCACTCGGTTTTACTCGGTCATTTGGAAGGAACGCACCACCACTTCACGATCTATCATCCTACCTTTCCGGAGTTTCAATCCGACACCGCGTAAGTTTCCGACAAAACCCGAAACTCTCCGTTTTTGCTCATTTTTACGTTTTTATGGTTTATATATGCTTAAAATGTCCAAAAATGGGTTGGGTAAAAGATTTGGACCTAACGGAAGCTTTTCGACCGATTTTCCGGCCACCAATTTCCGATCAGACCGCTACGTCGCAGAGACGCTGAGCTATCTGCGACGTAGCTCAAAACGTCGCACAAAATCCCAACGTCGCACTAGCGACGCAGCCTATTACGTCGCATTAACTTGCGGACGTCGCACATAGCGACGTAGACTTTAACGTCGCAAACCGAACCAACGTCGCATTAGCGACGTCGCCCCCTACGTCGCATTGATTTGCGGAGGTCGCATCATGCGACGTACCTGCCTACGTCGCACCTTACGTCGCACCCTACGTCGCATGCTACGTCGCATGCTACGTCGCACAAACCAGAACCTTGAAAAGTCAGATTTTACTAAGTGTCGAACTTACACAGCTTCAAATGCTTATGTCATACGACTTAACAAACGTCATAGAACATACTTTCTATTACAAATACACTAAATTGCGTTATAAATGATAACACTTTGAATCATTATTACAAACCGTCACCAACGGGCCATATTTGTTTTCAAACTACAACGGATTACTAAACAAACACTTGGACATATTGAGTTGTGTACACAACTAGCCTAGATGGTCTTGCGAGACATCTACTTACTTAAATTCATATGTTTAGGCATTTGAAGGTTACGGGTTCGGAGAACCTACGGTTGAGATTACTTACTCGTTTATTGATATAAACGTACTTGCAAAGACTCAGGTGAGTCTTACGGCCCCACTTTTACTGTTTTACTTATTGGGGGAGATACATGCTACTACTTTTCTTGAACACAAGTACTAAACTGTTTACTATACCAAACGGAATTGCATGAGTTGTTACTATTTACAGAAGTCTCTCCATCATATATCGTTAGTTATGGACTTAAGCGCGAACAGTAGTTAATGGATCCATTAGGGAAATGACCCTCCCCACCCGGGGCAGTAGCGCTGCCACGTACTGATTTACACGTATAAACGGGTGACTACTTATTCGTTACTGATGCTTGCTCACTTACGAGCATGTCACGGGAGCAAACATATTATTTACGGGTTAAGCTTCGATTATGAGCCTCATGGCAACGGTATAAACTTATTTATTTACATTTGCTGGATTGCAATGGCTGATTTTACGCCTGCGGGCACTACTAATGAAATCTCGTGTTCAAAGCCGATATTATTTACAAACCTGTGAGATTCACCAACCTTTTTGGTTGATACTTTTTAGCATGTTTTCTCAGGTACCCGGATGGAGTAGGATTACTCCAGGATTTTAGCTAGAGTCGCATGATTTCAACACAACTGCATTAACGGAGATTCTTAGCATTATCTTTTGTATATTTTGATTATGTAATAGAATCTCCCGCTATACGCGTGGACTCTAGGGGAAACTACATTTTGTATACGAAAACACTAAGTTTTCAAACATTATATCTATGGAATGTAACTAATTTACAAAACGTCTCATTTAGAGGTCGTTTGCTGTATATCTTGTGCTTTGTATATTGATTAGTAACACCCAAGTATGCTTCCGCAAATCAGCGAATTTTTGGGGTGTTACAGATTGATATCAGAGCCTAAGGTTATAGTGAACTAGGTTGCATTTAGTGGGCCTAGACTATGACCATTAGGCAGTATTTCCTTATTAGGCATAATTGGTTCAGGAATCACATCATACGACTTTAATTTAACATAGCCTGATCAACTATGTACAATTAAGGAAAGATGATGTGAGGTCTGAAATGGTTATGTTAAACGGGGATGCATTAGTTGACTCTGACCACGAGGGAACCGAGACTCTTACTTGTTATGTGCTAGACATACGCTAGGCTATTATATATTGAATATATGTGAATAGGCCTCGCACGTAAACACACTCGCTATAGAGATAGCCGACGTTTCTCTGGTGACACTTACGAATTTCTCTCAGCGGTCTGCACCGACCATAACAGACTTGATTTCCGTCACACCACCTTGTGGCGCACTCTAATGATTTTATGAAAATCACATCTAACACCCGGAAGCAACGTACTTCCAAGGACTAAAATCCTCTCTCTGTCATTTCTATAGAACTCAAAGCCACGAATTTCCCAAATGGACGACTACATGTCTGATAGTGACCAAGTCCACGGGGAACAAATCCAGTACACGTATCTCGATGAGGACATCGTACCAGAAGAAGAAATCATGCTGGAGGGAAACGAAAATCAGAATTTCGGAATGACTGGCATCGACATAGAAGAATATGAAAGAGTGCGAGATCAGGCCGTGGGACTAGACGGCCGAAATTGGGCACTTAAGCGTAAGTGCATGGACTATGAACAAAGATTGAGAATCTCAAACCGATCTGTCCCTACACGAATCAAAGATAAGATCCGTTACTGGAAGAAAGTGGCCACCAACCTAACCCGTAGGACCAAAACATGGATCAAACGTTTGGGCAGGAAGTCAACGGAGGAGACTAGGTACCGCTCCACGACTCAAAGATACAGGGACATGCTTGAAGCACGCTACCACCCACACGACCTGAACCTGGAGTCGGAAGACGAATCCGAAGGCCAGGAACCCTAACTAAGAATGAACCAACCGACTAGCAGAAACTGTGGACCGCCGTGTCACGCTAATGGAACAAATTAATCTACATTAAGATTAGCGTAGTTTTCGTCTTGTAATCTATCTCGTAACCTAGGGACTATCTAGCACTACTCTATAAACTAGCCGGATGTAACCATTCCCGGCACCTTTGTAATATCTCTGTAGGATGTAACTTTTGAACTCACTTTATCTATCAGATATCCTTTGTTATCTCAACTCACATTAATTGTCATTTTCCATGTTGATGTTATGTATTACTGCTTTTATACATGTACATCTGTGACAATTACCAGCTCATACAAAATCTCATGTATCTTCATTTCTTTTATTGAAGAATCATGCCGCCAAAGACACGACCATACACCGATGCCCAGATTACCTCCCTTATAACCCAGGCTGTTACTGAAGCCTTGGCTCGGAATACTCCACCAAATTCCTCGAGGAACAGCGATGCCGCTGAAACCACTACTGCTAAACCCTGTTCATACAAAGACTTTCAGAACTGCAAACCTCTAAACTTTGCAGGTACCGAGGGAGCTATCGGTCTAGTACGCTGGATCGAGAAAGTTGAGTCTGTATTTCTTATCTGCAACTGTGCGGAGGGAGATAAGGTTAAGTTCTCCGTTAGTACTTTTACTGACACCGCACTCACCTGGTGGAACACTTATGCCCAGACTGTGAGTGTTGCTACTGCTTACCAACTCCCGTGGGAGGAGTTGAAGAAGATGTTGAGGGGTGAGTATTGCCCCAGGGATGAATTGAAACAACTAGAAGTGGAATTCTGGAATCACAAGATGCGGGGTGATGACATCACCGGATACACCAACCGTTTCCACCAACTGGCACTTCTGTGCCCAACCATGGTCGATCCTGAGTACAAGAGGATCGAGAAATTTGTTGATGGTCTTCCTGAGAGACTCCAAGACCTGGTAACTTCTTCCAAACCGGGTACTATTCAGAGCGCCATCCGTATGGCCCATGAACTAACGGCAAATTCTGTCCGCCGTGGTACAACGTCAACCCCATCTGCAAACAACAAACGCAAGTGGGAAGGTAACCCCAAATCATCCAACCAAACCTTCAACAAAAAGCCTGAGTACATTAAGGCTTATACATCTGGAACTTCGGAAAAGAAAGGGTACAGCGGGAACAAGCCCTACTGTTCCAAATGCAGCCGCCATCATGACGGTTCTTGCCCTTGCTCCAACTGCAAACGGTTCGGGCATCTAGCCAAAGATTGCCGAATCAACATTTCTACCCCCAACACTAATACACCAAAGGCCTGCTTTGGGTGCGGAAATACAGGGCATTTCAAGAAAGATTGCCCAAAGCTGAAAAACAACAACAACCCTGCTCGCGGCAGATCATTCGTTATCAAGGCTGGAGAAGCCAGACAAGACCCGAACGTCGTGACGGGTACGTTCCTTCTCAACGACCTTACTGCTTCTGTGTTATTTGATACCGGTGCCGATAGAAGCTTCATATCTGAGAAATTTAGCCCTTTACTTGATATTACTCCCACTGCCTTAGATGCTAAATACATTGTAGAATTAGCTAACGGCAAACTGATTGAGACTGATAGCATCATACACAACTGTACACTTAACCTCACGAACGAAACGTTTTCCATTGATTTAATCCCTGTCGAGATCGGCAGCTTCGATATTATTGTCGGTATGGATTGGTTATCCAGGCACCGAGCTGAAATCATCTGTCATGACAAACTCGTTCGTATACCTCTTGTCTCCGGTGGAACCTTAGTCCTACAAGGGGAGACCGGCAGACGGAATCTAAATATCGTATCTTGTCTGAAAACTAGAAAATATCTACGAAAAGGGTATCAAGCCATCCTCGCACATGTAACGGAGAAGAAGTCGGAGGAGAAGCGACTTGAGGATGTGCCGATCGTGCGGGATTTCCCGGAAGTCTTTCCTGAAGACTTGCCCGGACTGCCGCCACCTAGACAAGTTGAATTTCAAATCGAACTTGTGCCCGGAGCTGCACCCGTGGCACGAGCCCCTTACCGTTTAGCACCATCCGAAATGCAGGAGTTGTCTAACCAACTACAGGAACTCCTGGACAGAGGATTCATTCGACCAAGTTCCTCACCTTGGGGAGCTCCAGTCTTATTCGTGAAAAAGAAAGATGGGTCTTTCCGCATGTGTATAGACTACCGAGAGCTGAATAAGCTAACCATAAAGAATCGGTACCCACTTCCTAGAATCGATGACCTATTTGACCAACTCCAGGGATCGAGTGTTTACTCAAAGATTGATCTACGGTCGGGTTATCATCAACTCCGAGTCCGTGACAATGATATCCCAAAGACAGCCTTCCGAACTCGTTATGGGCATTACGAGTTCCAAGTGATGCCATTCGGTTTAACCAACGCACCGGCCGTATTCATGGACCTTATGAATCGGGTGTGCAAACCATATCTTGACAAATTCGTCATTGTGTTCATCGACGATATTCTGATTTACTCTCGCAATGAGCAAGAACATGCTCAACATCTGAAAACCATTCTAGGACTTCTGAAACACGAAGAGTTATATGCCAAATTCTCTAAGTGTGAGTTCTGGATTCGAACCGTTCAATTCCTCGGGCACGTGATTGACAGCCAAGGAATTCATGTTGATCCCGCCAAGATTGAAGCAATCAAGGGCTGGGAGTCACCGACCACTCCAACCGAAGTGAGACAATTCTTAGGTCTTGCTGGTTATTACCGCCGATTCATCGAAAACTTTTCAAGAATAGCTGTTCCACTAACCACACTGACTCAGAAAGATAAGAAGTTCGATTGGACTGATAAACAAGAGTCAGCCTTCCAGCTACTGAAAAACAAACTTTGCAGTGCACCAATCCTGTCCTTACCCGAGGGCACCGACGATTTCGTAGTTTACTGCGACGCCTCACACCAGGGACTTGGTTGTGTGTTGATGCAACGGGAAAAAGTCATTGCCTATGCCTCACGACAACTGAAAATACACGAGAAAAACTATACGACCCACGACCTCGAGTTAGGTGCTGTGGTCTTCGCATTGAAAATCTGGAGACATTATCTCTACGGTACGAAAAGCACTATCTTTACCGATCACAAAAGTCTCCAACACATATTCGATCAGAAAGATCTAAACATGAGACAACGTCGCTGGGTTGAGTTACTTAGTGACTACGACTGCGAGATCAAATACCATCCGGGCAAGGCTAACGTAGTTGCCGATGCCTTAAGCCGAAAAGAACGAGTGAAACCCCTTCGAGTCCGAGCACTTTCTATGACAATTCATAACGAGCTTCCTGCTCAAATCCTTACCGCTCAACTTGAAGCACTCAACGATGAAAACTTGAAAAATGAAGCCTTGCGAGGCTTGGATAAACAATTCGAAATCAAACCCGATGGAACTCGATACTTCTCTAACCGGGTGTGGTTACCCAAATTCGGAAACTTGCGAGATTTGGTGATGGCTGAAGCTCACAAATCTCGATACTCTATACATCCCGGATCTGACAAGATGTATCATGACGTCAAAGGGTTGTATTGGTGGCCTAACATGAAAGCTGACATCGCCTTGTACGTCAGTAAATGCCTAACCTGTTCCAAAGTAAAGACCGAACACCAAAGACCCTCTGGGTTGCTTCAACAACCTGAAATTCCTCAATGGAAATGGGAACAGATTTCCATGGACTTCATTACCAAACTACCGAAAACTTCGAGTGGTTGCGATACCATTTGGGTGATCGTGGACCGTCTCACGAAATCTGCTCATTTTCTGGCCATCAAGGAAACCGACAAGATGGAGCGTCTGACTCGCATCTATGTCAAAGAAATCATCTCGCGACACGGTGTACCTATCTCGATCATCTCGGATAGGGACAACCGTTTTACTTCTAACTTTTGGAAATCGCTACAGAAATCTCTTGGTACTCGTCTGGATATGAGTACTACTTATCACCCGCAAACCGATGGCCAAAGCGAGCGAACTATTCAAACACTGGAGGATATGCTACGAGCATGCGTAGTTGACTTCGGTACTTCTTGGGAAAATCACTTACCGTTGTGTGAGTTTTCGTACAACAACAGTTACCATACCAGCATAAAGGCTGCACCCTTCGAGGCACTTTACGGACGTAAGTGCCGATCACCTGTCTGTTGGACTGAGTTAGGAGATTCCCAACTCACGGGTCCAGAAATCATTCAAGAAACTACTGAGAAAATCGTTAGTATTCAAAACCGGCTGAAAGCCGCACGTGATCGTCAGAAAAGCTATGCTGACGTGAGACGCAAACACCTTGAGTTCCAGGTAGGAGACAAGGTACTTCTCAAAGTGGCACCGTGGAAAGGTGTTATTCGATTCGGGAAACGAGGCAAACTAAATCCTAGATACATCGGACCATTCGAAATCCTTGAAATGATTGGTCCAGTGGCCTATCGCCTGCAACTTCCTGCTGAACTTAGCAGCGTACACAACGCATTCCACATTTCTAACTTGAAGAAATGTCTGTCTGACGAGACGCTGATTATACCGCTCGACGAAATTCAAATCGATGATAAACTTCATTTTGTCGAGAAACCTATGGAAATCATGGACCGAGAGGTCAAGCAATTGAAACAGAGTCGTATTCCCATAGTAAAAGTCAGGTGGAATTCTAGGCGCGGCCCTGAGTTCACCTGGGAACGGGAAGACCAAATGCGACAGAAATATCCACATCTCTTCCCAGACAACGCACCATCTGTGCACACGAACTAATTTCGGGACGAAATTTCTTTAACAAGGGGAGAATGTAACACCTGCTAAATTAGGATAATTAATTATGCCTAATTACTTGTAACTAGTTGTAATTAGTATGTAATAGGACTAATTGCAGACTCTATTTGTATATATATATAAGGTGAATTATATATATATGTGTGTACTTACGCGATTTGGATTAATCGTACGAATTAACCGGACGGAGTCCGACACAGTTACTTGGACGTTGGTGACAGAAATTTACCTAAATAATGGGAACGTATTTTATTATTTAAAATACACAGTGAACGAACATTATTTATATTATCGCGATGACATTTTAAATAAATTAACAAATACGTACTAAACGCGAGTTAAGGAATTTAATATTTGGACAAATGTTTTTATAATTAACCTCAAGGTAATTCATCAAAATATTTCCGGCACGTTTCAAAAATATAACTGCTTGATTTAATATTAAGAACGAAGGATTAAACTACGGAGAAAACGAACAACACACGGGGCACGGAACGGGGACTGGGTGAGGTGAGGCTTTCACCAACACCCCACCATCCCCATTCTCTTTCTCATTCTTTCTCCCTCACTCTCTTTCTTCCTCCCTTTTTCTCTCAATAATCACCACCACCACCAACTCATCAAATTCACAAAATACTACCTCAAAACGCACTCGGTTTTACTCGGTCATTTGGAAGGAACGCACCACCACTTCACGATCTATCATCCTACCTTTCCGGAGTTTCAATCCGACACCGCGTAAGTTTCCGACAAAACCCGAAACTCTCCGTTTTTGCTCATTTTTACGTTTTTATGGTTTATATATGCTTAAAATGTCCAAAAATGGGTTGGGTAAAAGATTTGGACCTAACGGAAGCTTTTCGACCGATTTTCCGGCCACCAATTTCCGATCAGACCGCTACGTCGCAGAGACGCTGAGCTATCTGCGACGTAGCTCAAAACGTCGCACAAAATCCCAACGTCGCACTAGCGACGCAGCCTATTACGTCGCATTAACTTGCGGACGTCGCACATAGCGACGTAGACTTTAACGTCGCAAACCGAACCAACGTCGCATTAGCGACGTCGCCCCCTACGTCGCATTGATTTGCGGAGGTCGCATCATGCGACGTACCTGCCTACGTCGCACCTTACGTCGCACCCTACGTCGCATGCTACGTCGCATGCTACGTCGCACAAACCAGAACCTTGAAAAGTCAGATTTTACTAAGTGTCGAACTTACACAGCTTCAAATGCTTATGTCATACGACTTAACAAACGTCATAGAACATACTTTCTATTACAAATACACTAAATTGCGTTATAAATGATAACACTTTGAATCATTATTACAAACCGTCACCAACGGGCCATATTTGTTTTCAAACTACAACGGATTACTAAACAAACACTTGGACATATTGAGTTGTGTACACAACTAGCCTAGATGGTCTTGCGAGACATCTATTTACTTAAATTCATATGTTTAGGCATTTGAAGGTTACGGGTTCGGAGAACCTACGGTTGAGATTACTTACTCGTTTATTGATATAAACGTACTTGCAAAGACTCAGGTGAGTCTTACGGCCCCACTTTTACTGTTTTACTTATTGGGGGAGATACATGCTACTACTTTTCTTGAACACAAGTACTAAACTGTTTACTATACCAAACGGAATTGCATGAGTTGTTACTATTTACAGAAGTCTCTCCATCATATATCGTTAGTTATGGACTTAAGCGCGAACAGTAGTTAATGGATCCATTAGGGAAATGACCCTCCCCACCCGGGGCAGTAGCGCTGCCACGTACTGATTTACACGTATAAACGGGTGACTACTTATTCGTTACTGATGCTTGCTCACTTACGAGCATGTCACGGGAGCAAACATATTATTTACGGGTTAAGCTTCGATTATGAGCCTCATGGCAACGGTATAAACTTATTTATTTACATTTGCTGGATTGCAATGGCTGATTTTACGCCTGCGGGCACTACTAATGAAATCTCGTGTTCAAAGCCGATATTATTTACAAACCTGTGAGATTCACCAACCTTTTTGGTTGATACTTTTTAGCATGTTTTCTCAGGTACCCGGATGGAGTAGGATTACTCCAGGATTTTAGCTAGAGTCGCATAATTTCAACACAACTGCATTAACGGAGATTCTTAGCATTATCTTTTGTATATTTTGATTATGTAATAGAATCTCCCGCTATACGCGTGGACTCTAGGGGAAACTACATTTTGTATACGAAAACACTAAGTTTTCAAACATTATATCTATGGAATGTAACTAATTTACAAAACGTCTCATTTAGAGGTCGTTTGCTGTATATCTTGTGCTTTGTATATTGATTAGTAACACCCAAGTATGCTTCCGCAAATCAGCGAATTTTTGGGGTGTTACATTAAGTAATACTCGGTCCCCAACTTGGAACTTGAGTGGTTTGCGTCTCACGTCAGCATAACTTTTCTGACGATCACGCGCGGCCTTGAGCTTGTTTTGAATTTCGACGATTCTCTCGGTCGTCTCGTGAATGATTTCTGGACCTGTAAGTTGGCTATCACCAACTTCGGTCCAACAGATAGGTGATCGGCACTTACGATCGTACAGTGCCTCGAAGGGTGCAGCCTTAATGCTGGTATGATAACTGTTGTTGTACGAGAACTCGCACAATGGTAGGTGTTTTTCCCAATTTACACCGAAGTCTACTACGCAGGCTCGTAGCATGTCTTCTAGTGTTTGAATTGTTCGTTCACTTTGACCGTCAGTTTGAGGATGATATGCGGTACTCATATCAAGTCGAGTACCCAGGGATTTTTGAAGTGATTGCCAAAATTGCGAAGTGAAACGACTATCTCTATCGGAGATAATTGAGATTGGAACACCGTGTTTGGTCACGATTTCCTTCAGATAAATACCGGTTAGGCGTTCCATTTTGTCAGATTCTTTAATTGCCAGGAAGTGAGCAGACTTTGTGAGACGATCCACGATCACCCAAATGGTATCGCAACCGCTCGAGGACTTGGGTAGTTTGGTTATGGAAGTCCATGGATATTTGTTCCCATTTCTATTCAGGAAGACTGGGTTGTTGAAGTAAACCAGAGGGTTTTTGATATTCGATTTTAACCTTGGAGCAAGTAAGGCATTTGCTGACATAGGTGGCGATTTCAGCTTTCATGTTTGACCACCAGTAGAAGTCCTTGATACCGTGGTACATTTTATCGGATCCCGGATGGATAGAATATTTGGACTTGTGAGATTCATCCATCACCAAGTCTCGTAGGTTCCCGAATTTAGGCAACCAGATTCGATTTGAGAAATACCTAATCCCGTTAGGTTTGACTTCGAATTGTTTATCCATGCCCCGCAAGGCTTCATCTTTGACGTTTTCGTGTTTCAAGGCTTCGAGTTGAGCAGTGAGAATTTGAATGTTTAAATTGTTGTGAATGGTCACACTGAGGGCTCGGACCCGAAGTGGTTTCACTCACTCTTTTCGACTGAGGGCATCGGCAACAACATTCGCTTTGCCTGGATGATATTCGAGTTCGCAGTCGTAATCAGTAAGCAACTCGACCCATCGACGTTGCCTCATGTTGAGATCCTTCTGATCGAATATGTGTTGGAGACTTTTGTGGTCTGTAAATATTGTGCATCTAGTGCCATAGAGGTAATGTCTCCAAACTTTTAATGCAAAAATGACGGCTCCTAACTCGAGGTCGTGGGTGGTGTAATTCTTTTCATGAATCTTGAGCTGTCGTGAAGCATAAGCTATGACTTTGTCTCGTTGCATGAGCACGCAACCGAGACCTTGATGAGAAGCATCGCAGTATACCACGAAGTCATCAGTGCCTTCGGGTAATGATAGAATAGGAGCACTGCAAAGCTTTTGCTTTAAGAGTTGGAATGCCGACTCTTGTTTATCAGTCCAGTCAAACTTTTTGTCATTCTGGGTCAGAGTCGTGAGTGGTAAGGCTATCTGATGTGTTGAATCCAGTTATAAAATTTATCGTTGATAAGTAAACCAAAAAGTACCGAGCTAGACCAAAACACAACCGGGCAGTGAACCCTGTCGAGTGGTAGTATAGTTTGGTAAGTTCGGGTTCGAACACAGGGAATGTGAGTTTAAGAATTATATTCACGTGCAAGTAATTTATACAGAAAAGTAAATGTGGGGTTTTTTTGTGACCGAGTTGTCACGTTGCTTAAAAACTACAATCTTTAATTAATCTAGGCAGGTGGACTCTGAAGAGTCGGTTTAATTGTTTGGAACTTTCAAATATTAAAAACAATGCTTGCTTGGATTATTTCACTAGTGATTTCGGGGTGTAGAATTAAAACCGGTTTATACAATGCATTTGTAAATCTTAATTAAGCATAAGATTAACGTTCGCTATCACCTACAAACCTTAACTTTGATTTACTAACCATACAATTTAATCTAGTAACGGACGTTCGCTATGGTTACCGTCTTGCACATTTGAGCTCTAATTTTCTAGCTTATTCCAAAACTACGTTCGCAATGTTTGTTCAATTACTTATAGACAAATAATCGATGATAACTTACTGAGTAGAAAACGTTCGCTATATCCACTAGTAAATCACCAAATAAGTTAAAACAATCAAACTAAGCTCAAATGCACAAGGTTCGCGATTAAACATAAAGTCAATTATCACAAGTTTATAATTCATCCAAAATGAAAGACGTTCGCCATATTCATCAACTCATACGTTTTAGCTCATTTGTGTAACTCATACCAAATTTCACAACCGCAAACAATGGCTCATTCATACATCGACATACAAATGATAGGTATTTTTAATAAGCAACAAACATTCGCTATAGTTGCTTAGCTAAAATACCAACAAGTTCTACAACAAACAAGCTAGTTACATACAAATTAATGGATGAATCATAAACTCAAAACATAAATCAAACACCAAAATATACACCCTTAATCAACTAGTTAATTTATCCAAGCAAGCATACAAATCTAGCCACTAATCATAATCATATTAAAGCAAACACATATAATCATTGAAATCAAAGGAAACATAATTATATTGAATAAAAATGCAAACCGAGTGATTACAATGTTTGGATGATGATTCTTCGTGTCCGAATGATATAATATGATGAGATATCTTCAAGGTGATGAAAATGGCTTGAAAACCCTAAAAAATCGCCATGGAGGCTGATATTTTCGGAGATGATGAGTTAGGTGAGAAATGAGGAAGAAAGGGTGTTTAAAGGGTCAAAAAGTGCTCTGCCGACACTAGAACCCGGCTGCTAAACACCCCTACCCGGCTGCTCCTCTAGGCTTAAAATGAAGGATTTTTTCTGTTACCGATTTTTGAAAAGAACCCGGCTGCTTCCCTATAGAACCCGGCGGCTTCTCCTATTTTTCAGCAGACCATATTTTTCAGATTTGTAGATCTCTGAAATACGAACGTTTGGCCGCCTGAATCACCTCAATCCGAGTTCGTATGAGGGAGATATGGCCAAAACGGTGCAGCATAGCCAAATCTGAAAACTCTTTCATCTTTTCATCCATTCTTTCTCAATCTTCAACCTAAACACATGAAATCAATTTCCAACTAAATAAGTACCAAAAGTTCATGAAATCGACTAGAAACAAGTACAAAAACAATGATATCGCGAGAGATAAACATGTACAAAACGAGCGATATCAAATATCCCCACACTTGAACTTTGCTTGTCCTCAAGCAAACTATGATTTACATTCCAAAACACATACCTCTTGCATTTAGAATTTAAGAACAAGGTTTTACAAAATATAACTAACCACAATTGCAAAAGTAATCATGTTAGTAGCATGAATACAAACATAGAAAACCTTAAATAAATTTGTCAAGCTTGAATGCACAACTTAGCACCTCTCAATAGGAAATGTGTTTCAATCACTCAACTCTCAATTTGATCAAGATTGGGAATGGAATAGATAAACACTCAAATAGCTAAGTCGTGATGCGTTATTACCATAGGCTTGTCAAAAGATCAAATCTCCACCGACTAGGCGTGAGCACCAAATGAAGTATCAAAAGAGGTATTCTAACAATGTGTTATAATTATTAGTGTGATGGTGAAATTGTGATATGGTAGACACTTTTATAAATTGTTGAAAATGGTAGTCAAAAATTTGTATGTTGTGTTACCTTGAAACTAAAATGAAAATGTGATCTCAATTAACCTTAGGCTTCAACTTTGATCATCTAACAATATTTCTTCAATTCTTGCCTTCTTAGTTATATTTCATCAACTTTTGTCTATGACTTCATTTGTGCTTCTAGTTTGCTCAAAAAGTTTCTTGAATTTCACCTTGGTTTTGCTTCCTTGAATCAATAATCTTCATATAATAATCTTCAAAAGGTTGATTTGAAATCACATTTTATAAATCGATTTGAAATGTTACAAGGCAACTTTTAAACTTTTGACTACACAAAAATAAGGCTAGGGTATTAATTGTGATGAAAATGTAAGTGAAAAGTATCTAGGGGTTTCTTAGCACTAAAAATGAGTGCTAACGACCTGGGTGGACTAGTTATAAATGGTTTTAAAATAAAAACTGAAAATCTAAAACCTAATGAATACCAATTCATCGTCTACTTCACCTATATCACATGAATATGATCCCACAGCGGTCTTGAAATGCATCATTAAGGCAAGTTCTAGAATAAACTACAAACACCGGCACACTCATAGCAATTGGAATAAATGAACACTAAGGATAAGTGTTTTCAGTTTAAGGCACAAGTATCCTCACAATTTTCAGTAGGGCTATAAATGTGCTAGTTATGCAATTCACCCAATGAGGTTGCTCTATGACAAATTTATCATGCAAGAGGTAAGATTTAATTACTTTCAACAAAATTTATCAATTACATTACTAAAGCAATTAATCTTAAAAGGACAAACTAATTCAAGTGAATAATAACCTCCCCACACTTAATATTTGCATTGTCCTCAATGCAACAAAATATAATGTATGAAATAAGCATAAGTGTGAAAGGTAAAAGGGAGCGAGTACTTCCCGGGGGTTTTTGCATGTTCTTATTCTTGATTAACCTTCAAACTTTCCATTCCTTTCAGGCACATTCTCATTATAGCACAAGGTTTCCATCTTCAATCATCACTTCAAGATACGGGTTCACCTCCCGCAAGGTGCTTGGTTTATTTACGAGTCTCAAAGCTTGACTCAACCATTCCACCTATCAAGGTGGATCATCTAACACAACTTCGATGCCTTTCCAATCGTATTCGATCAAGAGGAAATTTTCTTTGGTTTTTCGATTGATATAGCATTCCTCCAAAATGGAGATACCAATAAACCAACACCCTTCTTGTAATATGATTTTAGTCCAAATAATAATACATCTTTCGAGTGTACATTCCCTACTTTCCACCGACAAAAACATACTACGAGGGACTTCCATATCACCAAAGTCATCAAAAGGCCTATGGTTCATCAGATCTTTATGAAATACAAAGTTTAGGCTTTTTGTACTTTTGCTAACAATTCCTTTATCCATATCAACCTTAAACTCACCAACGTCTTTTAATGATGTCGACTCTTGCAAATCTGAAAGGAACGGGTCGGGGGGTTTTGGCTCTTTTTCAGGTACGAAATCATAACCACATGGAAGCTTATTAATGGTAGAATCTGTTAGTGATGCTTGTGGTGAACTCTCGATGGACAACATAATGTCTTCTTTTAATTCTTCCTCCATAGAGTTCTCCACTTTTGATTCCATCATCTCTAACAATTTTGCCTCAGTCATTTTACCATTTCCATTATCCACAAACTCTTGAAGCTCCCCATTATCTAAACCAAGTAATGCATACAACTCATCATCCGAGTCTAGAAAATAAAACTTTTGAGAGACTTTATTGTCTAGCACATCTACTCGCTTATCATTTTGAAGGATTATGATTTCCTCCCCGAGCTTAGTTTCCACCTTATTTTCCAGCTCTACAGCTTCAAACCTTGGTGGAACAGAAATTTCCACAACTTCAACCAACTTTTCTTCATTTGAATCTTCAAAGTTTGAGTTTTCAAAACCCGCATTTTCCTTAAACTGTGGTTCAAAGTCATGTAATTCCTGCAAAACAACTTGTTCATTTTCATGAGGATAATAAGTTAATTCATTATTTTCGTCCTCCTCATCCTCGCTATCATCTTGAAAAACACAGTTTGAAGAATATGGCGAATAATCATTAGTATAATAGTCATTATGCTCCATAGCTTCAACATCATCCCAATACTCCATTGCATTAGAAAATGTATCATATGGCTCTTCATGATATGGCTTAATATTCCAATCAAATATTTCGTCCCACTCTCTACTATGTCTTTCCGTTTGCTCAATAGCTTCTCTCAACAACCTTTCAAGATTAGACATTGGAGCTAAAGCAAATTTGCTACAACATGAAAACTAAAAATTATTAAACATAACAACTCAATACAAAATAACAAAACAATAAAAATATATACAAGTAACTTTCTTGAAATAAATTTCAAGAGAGGATCAATTAACTACACTTAAATCAAATTCTCAAAATAGGCACATTCCCCGGCAGCGGCGCCAAAAACTTGATGTGTTGAATCCAGTTATAAAATTTATCGTTGATAAGTAAACCAAAAAGTACCGAGCTAGACCAAAACACAACCGGGCAGTGGACCCTGTCGAGTGGTAGTATAGTTTGGTAAGTTCGGGTTCGAACACAGGGAATGTGAGTTTAAGAATTATATTCACGTGCAAGTAATTTATACAGAAAAGTAAATGTGGGGTTTTTTTGTGACCGAGTTGTCACGTTGCTTAAAAACTACAATCTTTAATTAATCTAGGCAGGTGGACTCTGAAGAGTCGGTTTAATTGTTTGGAACTTTCAAATATTAAAAACAATGCTTGCTTGGATTATTTCACTAGTGATTTCGGGGTGTAGAATTAAAACCGGTTTATACAATGCATTTGTAAATCTTAATTAAGCATAAGATTAACGTTCGCTATCACCTACAAACCTTAACTTTGATTTACTAACCATACAATTTAATCTAGTAACGGACGTTCGCTATGGTTACCGTCTTGCACATTTGAGCTCTAATTTTCTAGCTTATTCCAAAACTACGTTCGCAATGTTTGTTCAATTACTTATAGACAAATAATCGATGATAACTTACTGAGTAGAAAACGTTCGCTATATCCACTAGTAAATCACCAAATAAGTTAAAACAATCAAACTAAGCTCAAATGCACAAGGTTCGCGATTAAACATAAAGTCAATTATCACAAGTTTATAATTCATCCAAAATGAAAGACGTTCGCCATATTCATCAACTCATACGTTTTAGCTCATTTGTGTAACTCATACCAAATTTCACAACCGCAAACAATGGCTCATTCATACATCGACATACAAATGATAGGTATTTTTAATAAGCAACAAACATTCGCTATAGTTGCTTAGCTAAAATACCAACAAGTTCTACAACAAACAAGCTAGTTACATACAAATTAATGGATGAATCATAAACTCAAAACATAAATCAAACACCAAAATATACACCCTTAATCAACTAGTTAATTTATCCAAGCAAGCATACAAATCTAGCCACTAATCATAATCATATTAAAGCAAACACATATAATCATTGAAATCAAAGGAAACATAATTATATTGAATAAAAATGCAAACCGAGTGATTACAATGTTTGGATGATGATTCTTCGTGTCCGAATGATATAATATGATGAGATATCTTCAAGGTGATGAAAATGGCTTGAAAACCCTAAAAAATCGCCATGGAGGCTGATATTTTCGGAGATGATGAGTTAGGTGAGAAATGAGGAAGAAAGGGTGTTTAAAGGGTCAAAAAGTGCTCTGCCGACACTAGAACCCGGCTGCTAAACACCCCTACCCGGCTGCTCCTCTAGGCTTAAAATGAAGGATTTTTTCTGTTACCGATTTTTGAAAAGAACCCGGCTGCTTCCCTATAGAACCCGGCGGCTTCTCCTATTTTTCAGCAGACCATATTTTTCAGATTTGTAGATCTCTGAAATACGAACGTTTGGCTGCCTGAATCACCTCAATCCGAGTTCGTATGAGGGAGATATGGCCAAAACGGTGCAGCATAGCCAAATCTGAAAACTCTTTCATCTTTTCATCCATTCTTTCTCAATCTTCAACCTAAACACATGAAATCAATTTCCAACTAAATAAGTACCAAAAGTTCATGAAATCGACTAGAAACAAGTACAAAAACAATGATATCGCGAGAGATAAACATGTACAAAACGAGCGATATCACTATCTTGGAGAAATTTTCAATGAATCGTCGGTAGTACCCGGCAAGACCCAAAAATTGGCGTACTTCGGTCGGAGTGGTGGGTGCTTGCCAGCCCTTGATAGCTTCAATTTTTGATGGGTCAACGTGAATCCCCTGACTGTCGATCACGTGACCAAGGAATTGAACTGTTTGAATCCAAAACTCACACTTAGAGAATTTGGCTTAGAGCTCCTCGTGTTTAAGTAGCTCTAGGATGGTTTTGAGATGTTGCGCGTGTTCTTGTTCGCTTCGTGAATATATGAGGATGTCATCGATGAAGACAATGACAAACTTGTCAAGGTAAGGTTTACACACCCGATTCATAAGGTCCATGAATACAGCCGGTGCGTTGGTTAGACCGAATGACATTACTTGGAATTCGTAATGTCCATAGCGGGTTCGGAAAGCGGTTTTCGGAATATCGGCGTCGCGAACCCGCAATTGATGATAACCGGATCGGAGATCAATCTTTGAATAACAACTCGATCCTTGAAGTTGGTCGAACAGGTCATCGATTCGGGGAAGTGGGTATCGGTTCTTGACGGTCAACTTGTTCAACTCTCGGTAGTCAATACACATTCGGAAAGAACCATCTTTCTTTTTGACAAATAGGACCGGAGCTCCCCAAGGTGAAGAACTATGCCTGATGAATCCTCTTTCCAGAAGTTCCTGTAAATGGGCAGACAACTCCTGAAGTTCGGATGGAGCTAAACGATATGGTGCTCGCGCCACCGGCGCAGCACCCGGCACGAGATCAATTGAGAACTCAACCTGTCTTGGTGGTGGTAGACCAGGCAGTTCCTCAGGAAAGACTTCAGGAAAGTCTCGGACAATTGGTACATCCTCAAGTCGCTTCTCCTCCGACTTTTTCTCCATGATGTGAGCGAGGATTGCGGGATAGCCCTTTTTCAGAAATTTGCGGGTTTTCAAGCAAGACATGATATTGAGCCTCGTCCCACCGGTCTCCCCCTGTATGATTAAAGTTCCACCGGTGGCGAGAGGTATACGAATAACTTTGTCGCCACAGACAATTTCAGCCCGATGCTTGGACAACCAGTCCATTCCAACAATGACATCGAAACTTCCTATCTTAACAGGCATGAGATCTATTGAGAAAATTTTGTCAGCTAGATTTAAAGTTCAATTTGGGATCACACTCTTGGTTTCCATAAGTTTACCGTTTGCAAGCTCTACCGTGTACTTAACATCTAAGGCAACCGGGGTGATGTCAAGTAGTGGGCAAAACTCATTAGAAATAAAACTCCTATCAACGCCAGTATCAAACAGAATTGAAGCAGTTAAATTGTTGAGGAGGAACATACCCGTGACCACATTCGGGTCTTGACGGGCGTCCCCAGATTTGAGCACGAAGGCTTTTCCTTTGACGTTGTTGTTGTTGTTCTTCCGTTTGGGACATGCATCCCTGAAATGTCCCTTGGGTTGTTGGTTGTTGTTTTGTGATTTAGGGGCTTGGCAGTCTTTGGATGAATGCCCGTACTTCCTGCAGTTGTTGCAAGGAGATCTGCAGGGGCCATGGTGGTGGTAGTTACACTTGGAACAATATGGTCTGTCCCCAGTGTAGGTGCGTTTGGGTTCGGTGTTGGTGTTGTAGGCTTGGATGGCATTGGACTTTTTGTTTTGGTGGCTGCTGTGTGGTTCGGTGGATTTACGTTTGTTGTTGTTGAATTTCTCGCGGCTGACCACCAGTGCCATGAGCTCGTGTGCTAGCCTGATAGCACTTTCGGTGGTGGTTGGTTGTGATGAGGCGACACTTCCTTGAATGCTCTCGGGAAGGCCGCGGATGTACTTCTTAACTCCCTTTTTCTCTGGTTCCACCAGACTAGGGCACAGGGACGCGTATTGCTGGAACTGGATGGTGTATCCCTCAATATCGGTCCCCTGCACAGCTAGTTGCCAGAACTCCTCTTCTAATCGGTGTATCTCTTCCTCGGGACAATACTTCTCCCTCAGTTTGTTCTTCAACTCGGCCCAAGGTAGCTGGTTAGCTATCTCAAGACCCACAGAGTTGGCATGAGCGTTCCACCATGTGAGGGCTCCTTCCTGAAAAGTGTAGGCGGCAAACTTTACCTTGTTTTCCTCGGTGCAGTTGCATAGGCTGAAAACAGATTCTATGCGTTCTATCCATCGGCTCTGTAACAACCGGTCAAAAAGTCAATTTTCGCGTCAAATTTAAAAATTTA
Organism: Helichrysum umbraculigerum; assembly: GCA_949592205.1. Lineage (NCBI taxonomy): Eukaryota > Viridiplantae > Streptophyta > Magnoliopsida > Asterales > Asteraceae > Helichrysum > Helichrysum umbraculigerum. The sequence continues at coordinate 1,657,049 of CATIUR010000001.1, forward strand.
AATGATTGTACTTTTAGATACAGTTATATCCAAATATTCGAAAACTTTATATATATAATTATATATATATATATATATAATTATATACATATAACTCACAATGATTATTTAATAATCACACTCGAAAGCGTAAGTCGTTTTAATTTAAAACGCATCCCAAGTATCTGAAACCGCGCGAAAACAACTTATTAAACTTTAAGTTCCAAAATAATGTTTTTATAAAATATTTTGGTTCAAAAACATTTCGAAAGAATATAAATAAATTTTAGAATTTAAAATGTTATTTTAATTTACGATCGGGTACAAAAACACGGGCATTTTGTACTGTGGTTGGAGACCACAGTCCCCAAGATGGGGATCTGCGTTTGGGTAAAAACCCAAACACACCCTCTTCCATTTCATTTCTTCCTTGCTTTTTCACTCACCAAATTCTCTCCATCTACACCCACCACCACCGTCGGCCACCGCCACCACCGGCGACCACCACCACCACCGCCGCCATCATCATCATCATCATCTTCGGAATAATCATCATCATCAACAAGCATTCATCACCATCACCACCTTCATCTTCATCATCAAGAACACCACCATCATCAAACCCCCGATCTTCAAATCGTAAGGATTCGCACTCTTTTCTTTGTTATTTCTTGTTAAAAACACTTAATATACCATGTATTAGTGTTATATCAACTTATTATGTCCAAAAACACCATTAAAACGCTTTAAAAGTCAAAAATTTGCATAAAAATCGCGAACAGCGAGTTTCGCGAGTTGAGATCCAATCTCAACTCGCCTTGCGAAACTCGCCTTGCGAAACTCAACTCGCCTTGCGAAACTCGCCTTGCGAAACTCAACTCGCCTTGCGAAACTCACCTTGCGAAACTCGCCTTGCGAAACTCGCCTTGCGAAACTCAACTTGCGAAACTCAACTTGCGAAACTCCACTTGCGAAACTCAACTTGCAGAACTCAACTTGCAAAACTTTTATAATAAAATGTAAATGTTTACCAAAAGATAATACTTTGACATTAAAGTTTAAAAATGATATAAAAATTTGATTTCAATAATAAAAGTACTATTTACAAACACTTTGGACATAATGTAGTTTCGTGAACACTAGCATGGATGGTCAACTTAAACATCCATATACTTATTAAATCTCATGCGTTTTGGACGTTAGGAGATTTCGGACTAGACTTGGGTTTTAAGCTTTGCTAGCACTCGCACTTTACTTAACTCAACAGGTGAGTTCATAGCCCCTCTTTTCAAACTGTTTTACTGTTTTGGGGTGAGATGCATACTCGTTATTTACTATTCAAAAACCTATTTATGAAGTTACTCATTGTAAATGATTTACAATTACTCGCACTAGACTAGGGTACTAGTCATCATTGTAAAACTCAGAAGAGATAGATTTCATGAACACGGACTCTTCTAGATATAATGGGTTATCTAGACACTTAACTCAAACCCCAAGAACCTTGATAGCTGTAGACTACTATTGCGAAATACTAGCTCATTAGAGAACGTAATATTCGTGATTAGAATACAAGAATCTAGAAACCAAGAAATCAAGGCACAAGAAACTAGAACCTAAGAAACTAAAAATCCCGAAATACAAGAAAACAAGAACTATAAAACAAGAAACCTAGAAACAAGAAAACGAGAACTCAAGATAACAGGAAATTAGATATCAAGAAGTTAGACAACAAGAAACTAGAACTCAAGGACTAGAAGACAAGAAACACTAGATTCAAGAAACTAGAAATCAAGATAGATCAAGGACTTATGTGCAAGATCAAGAACTTATGTGCAAGATCAAGAACTATGTGCAAGGTCAAGAACTCAAGATTTTCAAGATCAATAAACAAGATTTTCAAGAACTTATGTGTTTATTATTATGTGTTATTTGTGTTAAATGATATGTGAAATGTGTTATTTGCCTAATTGTGTTACGTGTTAAATGCTATTCTGTGATATTATTATTTGTTGATATTGTTGCGAGAACTGTGTAGATCGAGAAACTAGGTCAAGAATCACCACACTCGAAATACCGCTCACTTTGGAGAATTCCAAGAAATCAGGATCGTACACAGAGTGTACACTTAGCATAGAATTATGCTCACAAAGATTTACTCTTTCAACTAAACCTATGAACTCACCAGCTTATCGCTGACGTGGTTTAGTATGCATTTCAGGTACTGCGTTGGTAGGATCGGCCCGTCAGGATCCTAGCTCGAGTCGCATGTTTTCAACAACTAGATTTCTTGCATAACTTTTGTACTACAATTATGTAATGAAATTATTTTGCGAACTCGCAACTTGTATACACTTTTATTTTGGAAATGTATAACTATTTTCAAACGTCTCATTTAGAGTCGTTCATTATTTACCTTTGTGCTTCTGATATTTGATTTGGTAACACCCGACCCGATCGCTTCCGCAACCCAAAATTTGAGGGTGTTACAGGCTCAAACCAATAGCACCTTCCGTGCCCCTGAAGTATAGTGGTTTACAGCTCAGAAAGTCCTTATAGGAGCAGGGTCTGGGTGGTGGAGCATTGTTGGCTGTGTCCTCGCTACTGGGTGGTGGTGTTCGGGCAGCCAAGGCTTGGGTCACACTGCGGGCAATCAGTCCCGCGATCTCAGCTTCACTAAGGGTGATTTGTCGGCAAGGAGGCATGATGCTGAGCAAGAAAGAACAAGGAAAGGAAGTGAGATACTAGTCCGAAATTCATGATATATCGCCACAGATGTACATATATAAAATGGTAATATACAACATCTCAAGGTAAAAATCAATAACGTGAGATAATTAATAGAAATCGTCAATTGATATTTCGAAGCCAAATGATTACAGACGATTTTTGAGTCACAAGTTTCAAAAGTTACAGACTTAGATGTTCTACAAAAGTACCGGGAATTGTTATATCCGGTCGAATAACCTAAATCCTACGAAGCATAAAAGAGTACAGGGTCAGTCTAAGCTAATTCCGGCGTAGATTGAGTTGCGGCAGCAGTGCGTTGAGATGGTCCACAGACTCTGCAAGCCTGTTGGCCGTTCGGAGAGCGTCCCCGGTTTCCCTCAGACGTGTCTCGCACTCGCGCAGCCTCGATTGTAATGCAGCGATTTCATTTCGGTTGCCAATCACTTGGTTGTGGACAACCTCCATGGTTTCGACTGTTCCTTCCACCTGATTTTGAAGAGTGTTCATGTTGTTAACAGTGTGATCGTGATCTTCGGAGACTTGCTCGATTCGTTCCATTGTTGTAAGTCTCTAGAGCTCACGGGTCTCTTGCAGCTCAATATCCATCTCGTGGATTTGTTGGTCGTGATGGTGTACTCTAGCGGCTAAGTCCGGTAGAGTGAAATGAGTGGGGTACGGGCTAGCTCGAGGCGACGCGGTGTCCCTCCTAGCCACTCTCAGGTTTCGCGATCCATGTGGATAAGAGCGAGAGGAGCTGGGTGGTGTATTTGCCATTCTGAGACAAATGTTAGCAAAAGTGAGACCCATATTCATAAAATACATATATAATATAGTCTAAGACTGTAACGAGGCCTATCTATGTATACTTAGTATCCCATAATAGCCTATTGGGTGTCTAGCACAGACTTGTTTGAGTCCCGGTTCTCTCGAGGTCAGAGTCAACTAGTGTATTCCTGTTCGACATGATCATTTCAGACCTTACATCATCTTTCTTTAATTGTACATAGTTGATCAGGCTATGTTAAATTAAAGTCGTATGCTGTAATTTCTGAACCAGTCATGCCTAATAAGGAAATACTGCCTAACGGTCATAGTCTAGGCCCACTAAATGCAACCTAGTTCACTATAACCTTAGGCTCTGATACCAATCTGTGACACCCCCAAATTTAATGATTTGCGGAAGCTCGATTTGGGTGTCACTAATCAATATACACAGCACATAAGATATATAATGAACGACCACTATATGCGTCGTTTTAAACTTGTATTAATAAAGTAAACGTTTACATCAAAAATAATGTTACATTAGCTCGGTTCCTGAAATTGAGAGATTACATAGCATAATTACTTTTACAAAATATAATAATGCAATCAAATCTCTAGTTGTATGTATGATGACTCGAGCTAAAAGTTCCTGCCTATGCAGCCAACCTACTGCTGGGTACCTGTGATAAATACTAAAATGGGTTAGCGAAAACGCTGGTGAGCTCACAGGTTTGTATGTCAATGTATAGTTGTATGAACCGCAAGATTTATATTGAATTTAAAATGCAATTAAGCAAAATAAAAGTTATACAATCCATGAGAACATAGTCTGAGCTTAACTTGAGCGCTAGGTCCAATTAAGGAAACCTAACTGGTTTGCCTCCTACGAGTGTCTAATCCACACTCGTCTTCCCAAATGCTAATACATCCGTTTGACCGGTTAGTGCGTGCTAACCCGGATGAGGATTGTCAATCCCATATGATATCATATACTAACATTCACGCTAAAATATTAGAGACTATGCTATAGAGGACTTTAAATTGATTAGCTTGAAACTCATGTAGTATTTGAAGGTTGGTACTTGCGTTCTACTTGTAAAACAAAATAGAGTAGTAATATCACACCCCTAGTTGTAAAATAGTGAAAATGGGGCCATGAAACTCACCTGAGTCTTGAAGTGTTTAATTTAATAAACTTGAAGTAATTAGCTGTGAATCGATGTTAAAGACTTGAAACCTGAATGTGTTCACGACACTTGATTGTTATTAATTGTACCGGTATCTCGAAAGACTACCTTTGTAGTTGTTATACAACTATCTATATATATGTCCAAATTACTACGATTTGGTTGATTGTTTCATTACAAGTTACTACGACTTGTTTGATTGAATTGATACAAGTTACAACGACTTGTTTGATTGAATTGATACAAGTTACAACGACTTGTTTGATTTTGAAATATGTTTTGAAAACACGTACGGCCCGTTGGTGATGGACTTGAAATAATAAACTTTAAGCATTATTATCATGTTATTGATGTTTTGCACTTACAAGTGTGTTCCAATGTGTTTCATAAGTCGTATCGTATAAGGGTTTGAGGTTATATAAGTTCGACACTTAGTGAAATTTTAGTTTGAAAATCTGCTGTTTTATGCGACACAATCATGCGACACAAATGTTTGCCATGCGACACAAGGGCTATGTCGCATAGAAATGCGACACAAGATCTATACGACACAAGGATTGTGTCGCATAGATGCGAGATGCTGATTCAACAGCGACATAGTGATTGTGTCGTATGAAGTTTGCGACCTAAGATGCGACACAATGTTGTGTCGTAAAGGGTACGACACAAAAGGATTTATACGACACAAGGTACGACATAACAGGCAAAATACGACACTAAATGCGACACAAGGCTTGTGTCGCATTGAAGAACACCAGCCCAGAAGGTCCGGCTGTCAAGATTTTTCCGGCCAAAAACCCAATTCAAACCCGTTTTTAAGCTGTAAAACCTTGTTATCTTCATATCTTTGGACATATACATGTTATATAACTCATAAATATGTAAAAACAAGCTAAAACGAGAGGTTTCGAGAATTTGTCGGAAACTTACGCGGTGCCGGATTGAAAATCCAAAAAGATAGGATTGTAGATCGTAGCGTGGTGGTTCCGTTTTTGTAAAAATTCTTGATGATTTGATGACGATTTAGGGTGTTATTTGGTGATTTTGTTTGTAAATGGGTGGTGGGGTTTTGAGAGTGAATGGAGGAAGAGAGAGATGTGGGGATGTTGATAATGAAAAAAAAAAAAATAGAAATCTCCATTTTTGGAGAGGAAGGGGCCGGCCCACATGGGGCCCACCCATGTGTGGTTAGCTCCAAATTTCGTTCCCGCGTATTCGCGCTTCGTGCGGAGTTCGTTCCCCCGATCGTTTAAACGTTAAATATTTATTTATACGCGTTTTAAAATATCAATAGTTCTTCGATATTTTCGTTGAAGTATTTTATAAAATACTTTATAGTTGCGTTATAACATTTAATCCTTAAGCTTGTTTCGTTTTGTCGGTCGATCGGGTCTTCGTGGAGTTCGGTAACGTTTTAATTAAAAACGTACGTGTTTGCTATATTATCATCATAATATAAAGTGGTAATTTGTGTAATTAAATTATTCCACATAATTTAATAATTGATTCACCAACGTCCGCATGTAATTGACCGAAATACATTCGGTTTGAAACTCGTACGATTTAGACAAACCGCATAATTGTATGGATATATATATTCAACAATATATATAATAATTGATACATTAATTAACCTAACACCGAACTAATTACATGTATTAAAATTTGATTAGGCACTAAATTCTAGTCCTAAATTGACGGGTGTCACAAGTATAGCGTCACTTCGTGCGTCACTTAAGTGACGCATTGAGTGTCGCTAAAAGCCCTAATTTTGCGTCACTTGCCTAAGTGCCGCATAAAACCCTTTTTTTTCGAAACTTGCCTAAGTGTCGCAAATTCAATACCCGTCACTATAAATCGACACTTATAGCGTCACTTGTTTAAGTGACGCCTATAATCGAGAACAGATTCCATCCGTCACTAACCTTAGTGACTCATGACCTTTATACCGACACTTACAACCGACACTTCCTTAAGTGTCGCCCTCTATGCGTCACTTGCACAAGTGACGCCATTAGATCAGAGTCCGTCATTTCATGTGACACTTCCTAAGTGTCGCCTAAACTCTTGCGTGTCGCTATAAGTGACGCTATAGACAGAATGTTTGCAACTCGTTTTTACTAAGTGTCGAGACCTAAATTTTATCACTTGATTTCACCCAAATTCAAGTCCAGATGCGTTTTTCACCAAAGCAATTTAGTAGAAATAAAATTTTTTCGAGCTGACTTGACATCTCGACCCCAACCAGGGGCCAGCCCCTTGGACCCCGCTAGGGGTTGCCACCCCTGGAACCCCGCTAACCAGGGGCGCTGCCCCCGGACCCCCGTCACCTAAAAGTTTGTAAACACTTTTTAAGTACAACACTTCAAAATCAAAATAATAATGTTGAAAATTATTATTACAAACAATCACCAACGGGCCGTACACACTTTCTAAACACAAGTTAATCAACCAAATCATAGTAATTTGGACAAGTCAATCAACCAAATGGGGATAATTTGGACATTATAGCTGAACGAACAACTACAAAGGTAGTCTTTTAAGATACATATTCAATTAATAACCATCGCGCGTATTGGACGCCCTCAGGTTACAATTCTTCGGACATCAATTCACAGCTAATCAATTCAAGTTATTTCGATAAACACTCAAGGCTCAGGTGAGTCTCATGGCCCCTATTTTACTGCTTTTCAATTAGGGGTGTGATATTATTGCTCGTTTTGTTTTACAAGTTGAACGCAAGTACAAATCAAATCAAATACTACATGAGTTTCAAGCTAATCAATTTAAAGCCCTCCATAGCATAGTCTGGTAATACGTAGTAGCGTGAATGTTAGTATATGATATCATATAGGATTGACTATCCTCGTCCGGGTTAGCACGCACTAACTGGTCAAACGGACATATTAGCATTTGGGAAGACGAGTGTAGATTAGGCACTCGTAGGAGGCACCTCAGTTGGGTTTCCTTAACTGGACCTGACACTCAAGTTAAGCTCAGACTATGTGCTCATGGTTGTATAACTTTTATTTTGCTCAATTGCACTTTAAATTCAATTATAAATCTTGCGGTTCATACAATTATGTGTTGACATACAAACCTGTGAGCTCACCAACGTTTCGCTGACCTATTTTAGCATGTATCACAGGTAACCAGCAGTAGGTTGGACTGCTCAATCAGGATCAATTAGCTCGAGTCAGCATGCAAACAATCAGAGATTTAGCTGCATTATTATATTTTGTATAGATTAATTATGTACTTAAATCTCTCAATTTCAACCAAGCTAATGTAACTATATTTTGATGTAAACTTTGATTTTATCAATACAAGTTGTAAAACGACGCATATAGAGTCGTTCATTATATCTTATGTGCTATGATTATTGATTAGTCGCGCCCCGACCCGAACCGCTTCCGCATCATAATTTGGGGGTGCGACATTATCATGACCAACTCTCATAGGTGTCTGCAACTCAAAGAACATTAGAGAACTTACATCTGACATGCTAACTTGTACTTATTCCACATACTTGATTGCATCCAATAACGTATATCATTAGGGTGGTGATATTTCCATCACTGATTTTGATAAATCCACCATATTTATCCATTAACAGCTTGTACTAGTACACATGATCAATGCAGAATTATGGTAGATTTATCAAAAAGAGTGGTGAAAACATCATCACCCATATCATTATCATTACTCTCTCTAAAGCCAAGCTTTTAACTCATTTATTTCATCATTGCTAACTCTATGATATTTGCAATTATAACATGCATCTAATCTTATCTTAAACCCTTATAAAGTGTTTCTAACTTTTTCCATTTAACACCTTAGTTTTGAAAATGCAATTTTACAATTTACTCCTCTTAATCACTAAACAAATTATGGAATGTAACATCAATCAAATGTTTTCTAAAAAGTGTATGCTATTTAATTATTAGATATCCACCGATTTAGAAGTTGGATTTGCACAATCATAATCAAAATGATTTGAGATTATCCTATGCAAATTAGTACCCTGATTTAAAAAATAATGTCATATTTGAACATATCTTTACTGGTAGTTGGTAGGTTTTTTTATTGATGATATTTCTACCATCCAATTTAATAGATCCACCAAAAGTACGTATTAACTGGTTGTACAATACAATTAGTTAATGCACATGTTTGTTGTATTTATCAAATTGGATGGTGGAAATATCACCACCTTTTATTTAGCTGCAACAAATCTTGTAGCGATTTCATAATATTATGTCATATCTCTATGATTTAAGACATGTACACATCAATCATACAACGGTGAATCACATTTCCTTTTGACATATTTAAAAATCTTCTTCGCCGCATAAGCGTGGATACCTACTACTTTTATAATATTGACTGAAAACCTAAAGAACAAATATCACATGAGCTACAAGCAGTACAATTGTCAATATATCGAATATATCATTTATTTAGTAACTTCAATTCTTCAACCTCGTATCCAATTGTTACATGAAATGTACGTCAAATTAAATCACAAATGTTTCTACCCGAATCAACTTTCAACACAAAACTGATCCTTCCATGATATTTAGTATAAACTCTAGCAGAAATATAATAAACAAATAAACATAACAAATTTACAAAATGCTTATAGCTTTTCCCAGGTTCGCACTTCTGTCATTTTCACTGCAGTCTTTCACATCGCCTCCTATACCACAAACGAACAACAATTGAATACATCGCATAACATTTAGTTAAGAAACCTTTGTTACTGTCATTATAGGATAAAGCCCTTTCACTTTGCAAGAATGAATGTGTGTGGATCAATAACAAAGTGTAGTGTCAGAATGGTTTGCAAATTTAATGGTATTTCAACTTTAGTCCACAAACACTATAACGAGGAAAATAAGCATATCATCGTATCAAGATTGACATATATGGGTCAGCAATGACATAAAAGATTAACGCGGGTTTAATCCTCAAATTTCATCGAGTCAGTAGCAGTACATTACATAAATAAGATGATTTGGTGCCCAAACTACAGTTTTCTTGTGCCGAGATCGTATATTGGTAGAGGTGGCAAATTCAAACTATATTACTTATAAATCGGTCAACTCGGGTTAACTTTTATCTTTAACAAGTCAAACAGGTAACCAAAGTTAGCTTAAAAGAAGATTAATGAAACCGTGTTAAACTCGCCCAAATTGTATGTTTCATACCTTAAACTTCCTAAACCATTTTATTCACAAAAACGATATTTTTTTTTGCAATAATTCAAGTTTAAAGATCATATATGACCAACTAAATATTATTTAAGAAAAAAGATTGAATAAAAGGTGCTAACCTTAGAAAACAGAACTGATGCATTATAACACATTCGAAACAGATTGAACTTCAGGAATAAAACATAGAAGAACACTGACCTGGTCAACACGTATTTATGCCATCCTTGCAGTCACTGGTTAAGTTGTAGAACGTCTCAACTTGTGTCTTTGCCCTGTAAAGCACCTCGGTATCAACCGCAACTCGCATATACCCATCAAACTCAACAGGCTTTCCATTTAAAATACTTGTCTCATTATACCATTCACTTGTATTTCCCCATAATTCTTTATAATCATCAAGCAAATGAACCTTGTAATGAGATCTTAATCTATCAAAGTAATTATAAAATGGCTCGTTGGTGGCCACATACAGGTTCCTCCATGGCTGGATAACACCTTGAAGCTTTGCAAGCAAAGCATCGGGAGATGTATCTTCATCAAGATGAGGCCACATCTCTTTATTTTGAGCCTTTTCTCCTCGAATTACATGAACAGCATCAAAATCCCAGTCCATCTGCCCGCTGATTTCTGAAACTATGTTCATCAGTCTTTTCGACTTCCACAGTGCCTGCCATGGCCTCTGAATGTAATTTGCTGCTCTACTTTCACAAACTCTGTACCAATAATTCTCGGGCTCGGGTGTATCAAACTGCCTCCAAATGATTGTACTCTTATCTTTCTTTAACTGCATTGGTGTGACCTTATATGTCGGAACCTTTCTAACTGGGATTTTCTTTTTATGATTCTTCTCCCATCTTTTCCAATCTTTAAGGAACTCTTCTTCCTCCACTATCGAAGCCGTTTCTTTCAAATGTTCAAAATCAAAATAAAATCTGAAGTCCTTCCCTTCTTCATCTTTATTGCTTGAGGTATAAGTTGATGCCAAACAAACACTCAAATCCATAACGAATGTACGATTCAAATACTGAGCTTCACCAAGAGCACACAAGAAGCTCCAAATATAATGATTCATATTCTTACAGTAATCCCCTCCACGTGAATAATACAAATACTTCCCGTTCCTAAAAGCAGGATCTGAACCCAAAACCGGGATCGTATCATTGATCTCATCATCACGGTAAGCCGGAGAAACCCTAGGCCTCTCACCACTTCTAGTACCATTGAATCTACTCCTAGGACGACGTGCATTCACACCCGAATGCCATCCTTTCGCCCCTACTATTTTATAAGCACAAGTATCCGTATACCCAATCGTAAACCTCCTAAAATCTCTATACCTCCTCCATGACTTCTCTTTCCTATTCCTGAACCTCCACGACACATCACACTCATTCGGATTCACACCATTCACTGGCAATTGATACTCTAGAAACACAATCGACTTAAAATGTTTCAAATTAAACCTCTTAATAGCCATCAAAACACCTCTATCGGAACAGTTGACCAATCTAGAATCATCACAACTACCCGAACTCAAGCTCGAATTGACAGCATTGTCTTCCGATTTCACGATAATCGCATCGTTTTGCAAATCACTAGCCTCAGCATCAGCCTCAGTAGGGGCTGCAGCTGGACTCATAGCAACCATCCCAAGGTCCTCCCCGGTTTTTAGAACCGAGGTATCGATTTGGAAAGTAGCATTTTCGACATTAGTAAAAACCCTAGTCAAGGCTCTAGATGATTCCCATGGATCAGGTGGTTGGTATGTGATTGCAATTACAGTAATTACAAGAACAGTAAATACAAATACAGAGAAACAAACATTACTAATGAGTTTAATTAGGTTTTGCCCAATCGGATCTGTTGTAGAATTGGCTTCTTTCATTTATTTATATATCATACAAAATGCAATAAACAGATTCAACATATATAAAATCAGATGATGATTTAGGAAGTGAATTACCGTAGATCTGAAATGGAGGTTAGATGTAGTTATGGGATCTATAATGGTTATAGAAGGATCTTGTAGTATGAGTGTGACTGAAACAGGGGAGACAAAGATATTGCACCGACTGGTTATTTAGTTGGAATTTGGAAAAGAAAAAGGAAATGCAAATCAAAGCCAACTCAAGTCCACAAAGACAAAAGTCCAAGGCAAGTGATGAACAAATATTTACAATGTAACCTTCAACTATTATAGTGTGTACATCTAAGACCCAACTCTTTTTTTCACCTTTTGTTTTCATAATGCTAGTTACGTTAACTTAATATAAGAATTTCATATACTTTTTTGTTAAGTTGTGTAACATCAAATATATCCAACTTCATTTCATATTAAAATAAAGATAAAAAAATACTTGGTATTTTTTGACACCACAATTGCGATCCAAAATTTCAAACAAAATTCCTGTTTAGGGGTGACAATGGGCAAAAAATCCACGACCCGCAATATCTCTCTCGTCATGGGTGAGTAAACCCGTTAAATTTTACTTGCGGGCACGCGATATCATTCAAAACATGTCCCATCGACGTATCACGGGGGGTCGTGGATATGCATTATCTTTATAGTTGTTACATATAATAGGATAATTTATCATAAAAACTATACATCACTTATAATTGACAAACCAAGTAATGTTTCATGTCTTTAATGTAACTAATAGTACAACAATATTGATAAAATGTATCAACTAGATTCAATCACTTAGTTATTTGTTCGCAAGTTTCAAGTTTGAAAAAGCTACTTCATTAATGTCGAAAATGAGGTTTATAGTCATAAAAATGGTTATTAATTACTTGTTAGAGTATAAAGTTTAACTTATTTGAAAGTTTTGATGGTTATTTTTAGGATAAATGACAAAAATCGGCTACGTACTGCCACAAAATGTTCCAAGTATGCAACCTACCACATAAATTGTTCAACTATGCAACCAACCGGATGATTTTGTGCTAGAATCTTGCAAAGTTCGTATTTACCTTTAGAAGTTTCAAAAGGCTGAATAGGATTCAACATCATATGCCACGTCATTTTAGAATGCTAACATGGAACAAGTTAAGTTTACATGGTGATGAGTTGTCTACAAAGATGGATTTTTTCATAATTAAACCAAACTAATAGTTTTATCAATTTGTATTAATTGCAGAATTTAACTTCTTCAGTTTATGTTGCGTTCATGAATGAAATTCAAAACCCTCACCTCAGATTTCTTGATAAAGTTTAAAGATTCCAAATTTCCGTAAAGCCAAGAATTAATTCAGGATCTATAACCAATAACTTTAACAACAATAAACTGTTGATTAAATTCATGATAAATGACACAATCGCATAATCGTCATACTCACATCAAATTATGTTCACAACATCCAATCGTAAGAAAATATACCAAATTAACACACATTCTCAAAACAAAATATAATGATTTCAGTTGCAAAACTTTACTGAATTAATTAATTTTACAATTACATATTTTCAAGATCCAAGTAACCACGGCCGTAATGTTCTGTTCACCGGCCGGAGTCCTCCATGCCGTGAAATCGAACCGCCTCCAACAGTCCACCGCGCCGCTACATCTCCACCGTTCTCTTACGGCAACTGTGGCAACGTCGGTGATTCCACCGAAGATACAAGCAAGTCCTTTGTTCTCCGATTTGAAATTCATTCTGCGGTGATGACGTCACTAGATCTCCGATCTGAAAATTCATCCCGCGTCGGTAACCTCCAGTGATCTGCAAGTCGAAGCAACGTCACTAGAACCCTTTTTTAAGCAACAAAACGCATAAATAATTTAAGTAAATTGTTGAACTTTTCAAAACAAATAAAATCACATAGAAGCTGAGTGCACACTGATTGTATTTCAAGATAATGAGATGGAACTTCCAAAAAGTTTGTAAAATTTTCAACCCAAAAGGTTGGCGATATTGCTGGGTCTCATCACCGACAACTTCGTCGGATGAATTATTACGAGAGTTGGTGACTAATGCCTGGAGATGATGACCGGATATGGGTAAATTGTTTTAAGTTTGGAGATGAAAAAAACTCTGTATATCTGTACAAAATTAGTTTGAAGAATTGAAAGGGGAATAAGTTAACATGATATGCACAATGTACAAGTTAATATGGTAGTCATGATTTTGCCACGTAAGAAAAATAAAAGCCACATAAGCATTTTTAAAAAAATAAAAAAGCCAAATAATATATATTACCGGTTAACCAGGTAACAAGTTACCATATTGCTCATATAAGTACAAATTTATCCGGTTGGTTGTATACTTGAACAATTTTGATGGTATATTGCATACTTGGAATATTTTATGACAGTACATAGCCGACTTTTGTCATTTATCCTTATTTTTATATAATTTTTGGATGGGTTATATAAGAGATATCCGGGTAAACACATGACCTGGGATTATATGTGTGGCTTTTTTGTGTCAACACAAAAAACCGTGACGATGGTCATTTTCGTATAGTCCGTACGTCCGCATGTAGCACTGCAAATAAATACATTAGATATATTACGGAGTAGTACAACAACGACTTAATACTAGTTGTGTGCGTGGCTTTTATTTCACCACAATCTCATGATCCACATTTCCACACCACAACCTTTCTATTTTCCAAATCCTCCAAAATTCAATTCTCAAAACTTTAAACCATCACCTGCCATGGAAGCTCAAGCTCTGAGAGCTCCATCCCCTGTTTCTCAACCTTCACTTATCAAAAATACCCAATTACACAAACCCATTTTCAATCTCCCTCTCAATCCCAGAAAACCCAATTCACCCTTGCTATATTCTACCCACTTGACAAAATCCAAATTCAAGAGCTTCACTGCAACTTCCCAATCTGTTTCAACCGAACCCACGTCCCCAATCAACGAAGAAACCGAAACAGATGACAAATTTGACTGGTTCTCTCAATGGTATGCAATCATGCCTGTGTGTGATCTGGACAAAAGAGCACCACATGGGAAGAAAGTGATGGGTCTTGATATTGTGGTGTGGTGGGATAAAAATGAGAATGCATGGAAGGTGTTTGATGATAGTTGTCCTCATAGGTTGGCTCCACTTTCAGAAGGAAGGATTGATCAGTCGGGTAGGTTGCAGTGTGTGTATCATGGTTGGTGTTTTGGTGGCAAAGGTGACTGTAAATTCATTCCTCAAGCGCCACTCGACGGTCCTCCGGTAATCTAAACTTTTGTTAATACACAACAGGGTCATCATCAATTCTACTATTAAAAAGAACTCACTTTAATCGTTTATAGTCTTTATAATTATATAACAAGATTATCGTATATATAATTTGATACGTGCATATTCTGATTTGGTCATATCCACTACATGACCAAACTGTTGCATGTACTAGTTCACGTACATCTTCATTATTCCATGTTATTTTTAATATTCCTAAAATATAGTTAGTAGTGTGTAGAATGTAGGCATGTTTCAAGTATTTAACGTAGTGGGTAGTTTTAGGAGTTCATGTGTTTCAACTTTTCTATTTATATGTATTGTTCGCATTAAGTTTAATATGAATGAAAAAGAGGAAAAGTTATTTAGTTAAAAGTAGTCTAGTTTCTTGTCTTTGTCTTGGGAGATTGACCATCTCGAATCGGTCTCTATTATAATTATCTTTAAAATGATAACTAAACCATTAACAAAATATGTTATGTAATTGGGACCCGTTACCTCATTAGGACTAGTGATCTAGTAAGGTACTAGGATACATAAGGTACACTGACGTCTAACCTTTTAAACCAAACTCATGTATAAGAACTCAAGTGGATGGAGTATTTGATTTCCAACAATCTATGTAATGACCTTTCACCAATTGTGTAGTTACTGGGTACCGACTAGTCGACTACTGACTGCCATGTCATATCAATGTTTAACATGCTATAGAGGTTACTAACATATAATGGCAGTAACTAAATTAAAGCGTGTTACATCAAAGTAAAAATTAAAAAGAAGAAGAAAATGGGATGACAATATGATGAGAGTTTATGTTATGGTTTTACTGTAATGTATATGCAGGTTCATACGTTCCAAAAAGCATGTGTGACTGTTTACCCAAGCACTACACAAAATGGTATTGTTTGGTTTTGGCCTAATGCTGATCCTCACTATAAAGATATTCTTACAAAGAAGAAACCTCCATACATACCTCAACTTGATGATCCTTCATTTACTTGCCAAATGTTTAATAGAGATATACCATATGGGTATGCAACTTTCACCTGTATTATCTGTCTAACACATGTGGTTACATAATTACATTGAAGAATCACGGGTTTTTGTTGATCAACACTTTCAGGTATGAAATCCTGATTGAAAATCTTATGGATCCTGCTCATGTTCCATATGCACATTATGGATTGATGAGGACACCACAACCCAGATAAGTACTTATGCAACACAAAATTATTTTCTTATATTATTATTGATGATAATCAATCACCTGCCTAACATAAGTTTGCTACACTGTTAAGCTTGATCGGGAAGGGGGTAGACCTCTTGAGATTAACGTAAACAAAATAAACAAAGATGGGTTTACTGCACAACAGCAAAATGGCCAATGGAACTTTGTTCCTCCTTGTCTGTTTTATGGTAGTATCACGATGGGTGGAACTCCAGATAAACAACCATCTGATGGAAGCACAAATGTACAAACTCAACTTTATACGAGTAATAATAATAATAACTCTAGATGTTTACTCGTCTAATTTGATAATTTATTCAGGGGACATTAGCAAACAAACCACCGCGACAGGTGCTTTTGATCTTTATCTGTATGCCAGTGAGTCCTGGTAATAGCAGGTTGATATTCATTTCCCCTAGAAACTTTGGTGTTTGGATAGATCGAATTGTTTCCAGATGGATGTACCATATTGGGCAGAATTTGATTATTGATTCGGATACGTATCTTCTTCACGTTGAGGTAAAAAAAACACCATCCCCTATGTCCATATCCTATTTGTTATCTGAGTGGTTCTTAAGAGGTTATGCAACTTGTAGGAAAAGAAAATCTTGGAAGCGGGTCCTTCTAATTGGCAAAAACTCTGTTTTGTGCCAACTAAATCCGATGCTAATATTGTTGCATTTAGAAAGTGGCTAAAGAAATACTCAGGCGGTCAAATCGATTGGGGAAGCAAATTCGATGGAACTCTTCCACCGACACCACCTAGAGAACAGCTCATGGACAGGTTATTTTCATACCACATTGAAGTTGTAAATAATAGCTTAAAATCCATATGTTTTTCTGATTAATTTGTTGTTTTTAGATACTGGAGCCATGTGGTGAACTGCAGCAGCTGCAGTGCTGCATACAAAGGTCTTACTGCACTGGAAGTGTCTCTTCAGGTTTTTTCGGTTGCATCAGTAGCTATTGTGGCTGCAACCAAGCAGGGGATGATATCAGTTGCGGCAAGAAATACACTAGTGGTTGCTGCAGTTTTGTGCTTTGTGGCATCAAAATGGTTGTCTCATTTCATTCACAAAAACTTCCGTTACCATGACTACAATCACGCATTTAAATGAGACTTGTTTTCAATTATATAATAGTTGTTTTTGTAAAGCCTGTAATAGACTTAAGGATATACACACATGAAAGAGTTTGTTGCCTTGGTGAACCTAGTATGTTACTATATCTTCATGTCTCTGTTCCATCTGAGATTACTAAAACACTATTTGTGTAGCAACTTATTTTTATATTTAGATACAAGTGTTTACAAAATTTTCTCAGATAATAATAAAATGATATTTAATGATTATTTGCCAATCATTTAAAACATTTACTCCGTACTATGCAAACTTTTCATGTAACGCTAATTCTGTACATTTGATGTTAGTGAGAATTTAGACATATAATGAATAAAAATTACGGAGTAGTTTACAAGTGCATGGATGGAACACATACTCATAAATCAACAACAGTGTAGGAAAACCTTAGGATACAAATATTTTAACTTAAACCAAAATAATATTGTTGGCGATGACATTAGTGTAGGAAAACAGTGCAACTACTTGTGAAAACAAGTTATTTAACTGTTAAAAACACTACTAACTGCTTACACGTGTGCCTATGGCACGTCTTAGACGTCGTCTTCGTACTTCCCAAGTATAACGCCTTAGGCACTAGAGTCTTTGCCTCCGTCTTTGTTCACTTCGTCGTGGGCGAGATGGAGAATGACGAATTGGGGGCCAATTGTATATACATATGCATATGTACATATATAATAAATGTATTATTAGTAAATGTGGGGCTCTGAAAAAATTGAGTTTTTTATGTTATCATTGTTAAGTCTTTCTGAGAACTTGTTAAGGTGGCACCGAACTAGCAGTTCGATTCTTCAGTCTTTCATGTCATTATAGGGAGCGGTCTTAGAGGACTTACTATCAAGACGGAACCAAGCGTCTTCCTTCAAGTCTTGAAGTGTCTCCATGGGGACAAAAATGTATTGAAGTGTCTTTCTTCGTCTCCCGTGTTTTAAGTCTCCAGCGAGACGGTTGTTTTGGAGCAGAGGGTGCTCCCATATTTGATAAGAAATTTTTTGCAAAGGCTAAAAACAAGTATATATGTATTTTTTACTTATTGAGTATTTTTTTTTTTAACTATTAAACATCTTAAAATAAAAAAATATTAAAAATTCCATGGTAAATCCATATATGTTGATTTCACACTAATGACATTTCATGAAATCTTTTAGAGAATACATTATTCATTATTAAAAAGGTCAAAAATCGACCTTGGTGAAACCAATTTATTGTATCAGAAAAAAGTTGAAACAACAAATTTACAATACTGCGAAATTGAACATTTAAAAATGGGATTCTCCTATTTTGCTTCAAAATTGAGTACTCATTATGTGCGTGATAAATTTGTTGAACTTTAAGAAATCGTAACATTTGATCTGTTTGAAGTTGAAGGACGTACTATTTATAAATAAAAAGGTCGATTAAGGTGTGTTAAAAACAAAGCAACCCTATTGTGGAACTTAGAGGTATCACACTAGAACATACTCCATACTTTCTAAAACGTCCATTAAAATGTATAAAGCTTTAAAAATGTCTTACACCCAACACAATTTTTATCTATAAGTATATTTTTTACGTGTTAATGTTTCTTTCAATTAATTGAAATATAAAATTCAAATTCGTTATGGTTATGGACAACATAAGACCACTGCCAACGGGGTGTGTCGTTTAGGTTGACGCGCGTCGATTAAGTGACACCGTTGGCACGACCGAGTCACTTTTGTGTCAATTGTCAGTATGTCGGTTTGGCAACGAAGGGAAAGGGTGTCTCGGTTTTGTTTTTTATTTTTTGTTTAGTGTGTATAAATAAAGAGATCATGATAAATGTGATATCCAATAATTAATGTAACACACTCATCATTGGCACCGTTGTGTGACATAGCAACACTTGTGATTGGTCTAATATAAAAGGGCAAATTACCTAAAATAGAAACGAAGTATTGCTGTATTTTGCATTCTAGAAACGAACTATCAAAAGTTTTAATATTAGAAATGAAGTTTCAATTTAGTTTGTATTCTAGCAACCTGTTAACTTTTAACCCAACTTCCGTTAACTCAATGCTGACGTGTCACATCCTTCGTCCACGTGGCAGCTGACGTGAGGATATCGTTGACGTGGCAATCCACGTGGCTGCTGACGTCAGCGAGAGAAAAAATTTTAAAAAAAATAATTTTTTTTTTTTAAAAAAAAGATTAATTTGTTTTAAAAAATAAATAAATTTTTTTTTTTTTACAAAAATGTCTTCAAATCGACGATCTTGGATCTTAGATACGGGAGCTTCTTCACACCTTACTTCAGATGCAGGTAATCTCAATTCTCGTTTTAATTCTAGCTTGATATTGTAGGTGATGGATCCCCAATTCCTATTACCTAAATGGAAAAGTAATAGTTCGTGTCTACTTTAGGTAATTTGCCCAAATTTTTTTGTTGACTATTATATCTTTTTTCTTGAAAAGTGTATCCTTCATCTTCAAAGAACCCAGGTGTGAAGTATGGGTTTGAAAAATTTAAGGTATAGTGGACGATATGGATTTGAAATTTAGCTATGTAATATTTGGGTAATAGGAATTGGGGATCCATCACCTGCATTATCAAACTGAATAAAACTAGAACTAAAACGAGAATTGAGATTACCTGCATCTGAAGTGAGGTGTGAAGAAGCTCCCGTATCCAAGATCGTCGATTTGAAGACATTTTTTGAAAATGATAACGACAGTCCTAAGGCCTGTCAATAAGAATTTACAACACGCATTAATACTTGTACCTATACCGTAATAAACACTTTGACCCCCTGAATTTAAGTTGACCCTCATAAATATTAATCAAAGTACAACCAATTTATGCACGTTATTGACAGCCCTTAGGGATGTCATTAACAATACCTTTTTTTTAAAAAAGAAATTTAAATTTCATTTTTAAATAAAGTTAAAAATTTTAAAAAAAAAAAAAAATTCTCTCGCTGACGTCAGCAGCCACGTGGATTGCCACGTCAGCGATATCGTCACGTCAGCTGCCACGTGGATGAAGGATGTGACACCTCAGCTGTGACAACCGTCAATTTAGGACTATACTTTAGTGCCTAATTAAGTTTTAATACATGTAATTAGTTCTGTGTTAGGCTAATTAATGTATCAATTATTATATATATTGTTGAATATATATATCTACAATTATGCGGTTTGTTTAAATCGTACGAGTTTCGAATCGAATGTAATTTCGACACAATAAATACGGACGTTGGTGAACAATTTTATTAAGTAATGCAAATATTATTTAATAACGCAACTTTGTTTAGAATATTATTTGTTATAATATTTAGTATCCAAGTTTTATCGCACAATTAATATAAACGCGAATAAAATGTAATTGCGCAAACAAAACAAAACAAATTACCTTTTATAATGAAATTATTAAATGTTTAGTAAAATGCTTCAACAAAAATACAGAATAATTATTCGTATTTTAAAACGTATATTAAAACATAGAAAATAAATATTTAACGTTCAAACGACGGAGTAAACGAACACCGCACGGAGCGAGAACGCGGGGCGAAAATGGGGACTTAACCTCCCACTCCCACCCCACTTTCTTTCATTTCCTTATTTCTTTCTCTCTCCCTCTTTCATTTTCTCTCAAGTTTCATCACAACCAAAATCAACTAAAACCGCAAAATAAACATACTAAACAACCTCGGATCTTCAAGCCCCTTTGGAAATAAACGACCACCTCGCGACGATCTACAATCCTACCTTTCCGGAATTTCATTTCGGCGATTTGTAAGTTTCCGACACAACTCCGAAAACTCTCGTTTTTAAGTTTTATAACTTGCTAGTTGTTTGTATAACCTTGTAATGTCCTAAAATGGGTTGGGTAAAAATATTATGCCGATCGATGGCCGGAAAACGCGTTTTTGGAGTTGAAACTCCGATCAGACCCCGTACGTCGCATTTGGCCTGGAGCAAATGCGACGCAGCGACCTACGTCGCACTATATCCCCAACGTCGCATATAGCGACGCAGCGACCTACGTCGCACTATATCCCCAACGTCGCATATAGCGACGCAGCGACCTACGTCGCACTATAACCCCAACGTCGCACTTAGCGACGCAGACCCTTACGTCGCAGAAATCAACTACGTCGCCTATAGCGACGTCACGTACAACGTCGCATTAAATTGCGAAAGTCGCACATAGCGACGTCATGCCCAACGTCGCAGTCCGGATCTGCGACGTAGCACCCTACGTCGCACAAAACAGAATCTTCAAACCTCAAAATTTTGAAGTCAAAGTTACTGTTCAAAAAAAAAAAAAAAGTCAAATTTACTGTAGCAGTACTGTAGCAAAGTCAACATTTTAGAATTATTATTATTTCAACTAAATCACCAACGGGCCGTACACATTTTCAAATACACAATTGAATCAACTAAGTCATAGTAACTTAGATAATTCAATCAAACAAGTCGTTGTAACTTGTATCAACTTATTCCAAACAAGTCATAGTAACTGGTAACAAAACAATCAACCAAATCGGGGTAATTTGGACATCAAGTTAAGCAAACAATTTCAATGGTAGTCTTTCGAGATACCGGTACAATTAATGACAATTTAAGTGTCGTGGACACATTCAGGTTTCAAGCCTTTGGACACCAACTCACAGCTAATTACTTCAAGTTTATTAAGTTAAACACTTCAAGAACCAGGTGAGTTTCATAGCCCCATTTTCACTGCTTTACAATTAGGGGTGTGATATTACTACTCGATTTTGTTTTACAAGTAGAACGCAAGTGCCAAACTTCAAATACTACATGAGTTTCAAGCTAATCAATTTAAAGTCCTCAATAAGCATAGTCTCTAATATTTTAACGTGAATGTTAGTATATGATATCATATAGGATTGACAATCCTCATCCGGGTTAGCACGCACTAACCGGTCAAACGGATGTATTAGCATTTGGGAAGACGAGTGTTGATTAGGCACTCGTAGGAGGCATTTCAAGTTAGGTTTCCTTAATTGGGCCTGACAAATCAAGTTAAGCTCAGACTATGTGCTCATGGACAGTATAACTTTTATTTTGCTTAATTGCATTTTAAATTCAATATAAATCTTGCGGTTCTGACAACTATACATTGACATACAAACCTGTGAGCTCACCAGCGTTTTCGCTGACCCATTTTAGTATTTATCACAGGTACCCAGCAGTAGTTTGGCTGTACAAGCAGGAATTATTAGCTCGAGTCAGCATACATACAACTAGAGATTGGACTGCATTATTATATTTTGTAAAAGTAATTATGCTATGTAATCTCTCAAATTTCAGGAATCGAGCTAATGTAACTATATTTTGATGTAAACATTTACTTTATCTATACAAGTTTAAAACGACGCATATAGTGGTCGTTCATTATATCTTGTGCTTTGTATATTGATTAGTGACACCCAAATCAAGCTTCCGCAAATCATTAAATTTGGGGGTGTCACAGATTGGTATCAGAGCCTAAGGTTATAGTGAACTAGGTTGCATTTAGTGGGCCTAGACTATGACCGTTAGGCAGTATTCCTTATTAGTTATGACTAGTTCAGGGATTACATCATACGACTTTAATTTAACATAGCCTGATCAACTATGTACAATTAAAGAAAGATGATGTGAAATCTGAAAGAGTTATGTTGAACAGGAATGCATTAGTTGACTCTGACCTCGAGAGAAACGGGACTCAAAACACGTCTGTGCTAGACACTCAATAGGTTATTATGTGATATACATATATTTACATGAATAGACCTCATTACAACTTTAGGCTATATTATATTATATGAATATAGGCCTCTTTCTTTCAAACGTTTTGTCTCGGAATGACAAACACACCACTAGTTCATCATACTCGGACTAGTATCTTATTTCATTTCCTTGTTCTTTCTTACTCAGCATCATGCCTCCTCGTCGTCAAATTACCCTTAGCGAAGCTGAAATCGCGGGAATAATTGCCCGCAGTGTGACCGAAGCCTTGGCTACCCGAACACCACCCGGTAGCGAGGACACAGCAACCAATACTCCACCACCCAAACCCTGCTCCTATAAGGACTTTCTTAGCTGTAAACCACTATATTTCAAGGGCACGGAAGGTGCCATTGGCTTGATCCGTTGGATTGAGCGTATGGAATCTGTTTTCAGCCTCTGCGACTGCACCGAGAACAACAAGGTTAAATTCGCTGCTTACACCTTTCAGGAAGGTGCACTCACGTGGTGGAAAACCCACGCAAACTCTGTAGGCCTTGAGGTTGCAAATCAACTTCCTTGGGCCGAACTGAAGAAGAAGCTGACAGAAAAATACTGTCCTGAAGAAGAATTGCACAGGCTGGAGGAAGAATTCTGGCACCTGGCAGTGCAGGGAAATGATGTCGCTGAATATACCACCAAATTTCAGCAGTTTGCTTTATTATGCCCGGGTTTGGTCGAACCAGAAAGTAAGGGCATTAAGAAATACATTCGTGGACTCCCCGAGAACATCCAGGGAAACGTCGCCTCATCCAAACCAACCACCACTGAGAGTGTCATTCGATTGGCCCACGAACTCATGGCTCTAGTTGTCAGCCGTGAGACCTCCAACACCTCATCCTCCAACAACAACAAACGCAAATCCGCTGAACACCACCACAACTCAAACAAGAAAAACAACGCCATCCAAGTCTACACCTCCAACTCTGAAACCACCCGCAGCTACACCGGGGACAGGCCTTATTGTCCCAAGTGTAACTACCACCATTTTGGTCAGTGCGGTACTCCTTGCAACAACTGCAGGAGGTACGGGCATCTGACTAAGGATTGCCGAGCCCCCAAATCCAACAACAACCCCTCTGACAGAAATGCCCGACAACCTAAGTCCTGCTATGAATGTGGACACCCAGGACACTTCAGGGATTCTTGCCCAAAATTGAAGAATAAGGGCAACAACAACAACAACAACCACCGCAACAACAACAACGCCAAAAGTAGCGCCTTCGTGATCAACTCAGGGGACGCCCGTCAGGACCCGAATGTGGTCACGGGTATGTTCCTCCTCAACAATTTAACTGCTTCTATTCTGTTTGATACTGGTGCCGATAGGAGTTTTATTTCCGATGAATTTTACCCTCTACTTGACATTACACCTGTTGCTTTAGACGTTAAGTACACCGTAGAGCTAGCAAATGGCAAATTGATAGAAACCAATAGTGTGATACCTAATTGCACTTTAAATCTAGCCGACGAAATCTTCTCCATAGATCTTATGCCTGTTGAGATAGGAAGTTTCGATGTCATCGTAGGCATGGACTGGTTGTCCAAACATCGCGCCGAAATCATTTGCTACGATAAAATTGTTCGCATACCTCTCGCCGTCGGTAGAACCCTAGTCATACAGGGGGAGACCGAAGGGACGAGGCTTAACATCATCTCTTGTCTTAGAACCCAGAAATTTCTGAAAAAGGGTTATCCAGCAATCCTCGCGCACATCATGGAGAAAAAGTCGGAGGAGAAGCGACTTGAGGATGTTCCAATTGTTCGAGACTTTCCAGAAGTCTTTCCTGAGGAACTGCCTGGTCTACCACCACCAAGACAGGTTGAGTTCTCAATCGATCTTGTACCAGGTGCTGCGCCGGTGGCCAGAGCACCATACCGTTTAGCTCCATCCGAACTTCAGGAGCTGTCCACCCAGTTACAGGAACTCCTGGAACGAGGGTTTATCAGGCCGAGTTCTTCACCCTGGGGAGCTCCGGTCCTATTTGTTAAGAAGAAAGATGGTTCTTTTCGAATGTGTATCGACTATCGAGAGTTGAACAAGTTAACTGTCAAGAACCGGTATCCACTTCCTCAAATCGATGATTTGTTCGACCAACTTCAAGGGTCGAGTTGTTATTCAAATATTGATCTCCGATCCGGTTATCACCAATTGCGTGTCCGAGATGCCGATATTCCAAAAACCGCTTTCAGAACCCGTTACGGGCATTACGAATTCCAAGTGATGCCATTCGGCCTAACCAATGCACCGGCTGTATTCATGTACCTTATGAATCGGGTGTGTAAACCTTACCTTGATAAGTTTGTCATTGTCTTCATTGATGACATCCTCATATACTCACGAAGCAAAGAAGAGCATGCGCAACACCTCAAAACCATCCTTGAACTACTTAAACACGAGGAGCTCTATGCCAAGTTCTCTAAGTGTGAGTTCTGGATCAAAACCGTTCAATTCCTTGGCCACGTGATTGACAGTCAGGGGATTCACGTTGACCCATCAAAAATCGAGGCTATCAAAGATTGGCAATCGCCAACCACTCCGACCGAAGTACGGCAGTTTTTAGGACTGGCCGGATACTATCGACGATTCATTGAAAATTTCTCCAAGATAGCCATACCACTCACGACTCTGACCCAGAAGGACAAAAAGTTTGACTGGACTGAGAAACAAGAGTCGGCATTCCAACTCTTAAAACAAAAGCTTTGCAGTGCTCCTATTCTATCATTACCCGAAGGCACCGATGACTTCGTGGTATACTGCGATGCTTCTCATCAAGGTCTCGGTTGTGTACTCATGCAACGAGACAAGGTCATAGCTTATGCTTCCCGGCAGCTCAAGATTCATGAAAAGAATTACACCACCCACGACCTCGAGCTAGGAGCTGTCATTTTTGCCCTCAAAATCTGGAGACATTACCTTTATGGTACCAGATGTACAATCTTTACCGACCATAAAAGCCTTCAACACATATTCGATCAGAAGGATCTCAACATGAGGCAACGTCGATGGGTCGAGTTTCTTACTGATTACGACTGTGAACTCAAATATCATCCAGGCAAAGCAAATGTTGTTGCTGACGCCCTCAGTCGAAAGGAGCGAGTGAAACCACTTCGGGTTCGAGCCCTCAGTATGACCATTCACAACAATTTAAACATTCAAATCCTCACTCCTCAACTCGAAGCTTTAAAACCCGAAAATGTCAAAGATGAAGCCTTACGGGGCATGGATAAACAATTCGAAATCAGACCTAACGGGATTAGGTATTTCTCAAACCGAATCTGGTTGCCTAAATTTGGGAACCTACGAGACTTGGTGATGGATGAAGCTCACAAGTCCAAATATTCTATCCATCCGGGATCCGATAAAATTGTAACACCCCCAAATTTAACAGTTTGCGGAAGCGACGTTTTTGGGTGTTACTAATCAATAATCACAAGCACAAGGGATACAGTGAACGACTCTAAATGAGACGTTCGAAAAGTTATTACATTAATACATAAGTAGTTTCAAAATACAAGCTCGAGTTCAAGTAAAATCCTAGAGATTCTAATACATAACAGTAAGTACAAAAGTAATGTATGTAAATCTCCAAGCTTGTAAATGCATGCGACTCGAGCTAAGAAAGCTTATCCTGCTGGGCATCCCTACTGATGCTGTGTACCTGAGAAGCATTACTAAAACGGTCAACCAAAAAGGTTGGTGAATCTCACAGGTTTGTAAGTAAGTAAACAGTTTGAACACACAAGTAGTATTTGTAATTCATAGCCAGCCAGTAAGTAACGATCACAGGTTATGCTCATCGTTAACTTATGTTTAATAAGTGGTGGTTGCAGGTTATGCTAACCGTTTGATACAATTGCCATGAGCCACCATAGTTGAAGCTTAACGTACAGTAAATATAGGTACCCCCTCATGAATGTAATCCAAAACATTCATACGGAACGAGTAAGAAACGCCCGTTTCTACAGGAACGGTTCGTGGTAGTGCTTGCTACCCCGGGCGGGGATTGTCAGTCCCATATGGATCCATATACTAAAACTCGCGCTTATCACATAACTAACAACTATGGTTCAGGAGGATTTCATTGGATTAGTTGTAAACTCATGCAGTTGGCGTATTCGTAATCTCATACAGTAAGTAAATCATGGCAGCAAGTAAGTTTTGTGTGTTCATGTAAAACAGTAATGCATCTCACCCCTGAGTAAAAACAGTAAAGTAGGGGCTGTAAGACTCACCTGAGTCTGGCAGATAATGCAGTAAGTAAGCAAGTAGTATTCCCGAACTAGCAACCCTTAGCGTCCTAATACGCATAAGGTTTAGTAAGTAAATGGAATACTTGTAAAGTATCCATGCTAGTTGTTCCCAAACTAGTTAATGTCCATTAGTTTGTTTGTAAGTTTGTAATCGTTTGTAAATCGTAGTTTGTATAAAAGTTGTACGGTTCGTTTGTTATCGGAGTATAATAATAATTCCTTCCATTATTATTATGTATTCATAATAGTTGTACAGTTGTAAAGTATACTCGTATGATCGTTTGTTTGTATTACAACATGTATCGTTTGCGTAAGTTCCAATGGGCTTAGTCCCCAAAGGGTACGAGTGAAACCTCGTATGTATTCGTATGTATGTTCGTATCAGTTAACTTGTAATCCAGCACGTAACTAGTGAGTGAACTTGTAAGTTCGTATCGGATGTAATCCAGTGTAGTTGTTCAAGTGTATATTTGTTGGAGTGCAATCTCCTAAGTATTTCCAAGTGTAATCTCGTACGCGTGTGTGAGTGAAATCTCACGTTAGTTTAGTATAATCTTGTACGTATTCAAGTGTTGCTGTATACTCTCGAAAGTATAGTATTTTCAGGTATAAGTAGCATCGTATTTGATTTAGTAGTTGAAAGTGATTCCAACACTTAGAATATATTTTGTTTTCTGATCTGGGCTTTCTGCGACACAAGGCTTGTGTCGCAGACCGTATGCGACATAAGGTCTGTGTCGTATGGATTTGTTTCTGATTTAGTGTTTATGCGACACAATGGTTGTGTCGCAGACAAGAGTACGACACATTGGTACGACATAGTCGTTGTGTCGCAATCAAGCGATAGGTAAATTTTGTGTCGTATGTGATACGACATATAGTGCGACATAAGCGTTGTGTCGCATACATTGCGACATAACGTGCGACATAGTGTTGTGTCGCATGAGATTTCGGTCCGATGCGACACAAGAGGTCTGTTCGGAAATTTAGTTTCCGAAAACGTATTTTCCGGTTTCCGTTGGGTCTAGAACTTTTATACTAGTTTTAATATGTTGTAATAAGTCCATAGTAACTATTGGTATTCGTTTTTAATGTTTGTGGTGTCGTTTTCTTTAAAATGACCAAAACCGACATTTTCGTAAAAGTGTTCAAAAACGAGTTTAGATTATATATTCGGACATCATTTAGTTAGGGGAACAATAATCTAGCAAAATAAATGTAATCGAAAAAGTTTCGGGTCGCCGGAAAACTTACAAAGTTGTCGAAACGAAAATCCGAAAAGATGAGTTTGTAGCTCTCGTTCTCATGATCGCTTTTCTCCAAACGGGTATAGACCTCCGAGGTGTTTTAATGGTGTTTTTATGGCGTTTTGTAATCGGTTTTAGAGAGAGAGAGAGAAACCGTAGAGAGAGAGAGAGAGAGAATGATTGAGAGTGGGTTGGTTGTGTTTGTGTGTGTAAGTGAGAAAGGAAGGGAGGGGGGTGATGTCCCCTCCTTGTTGGCCGGTTGGTGGGGTCCACCAAGTGTGGATCTCACCAAATATTGCTCCTCCGTGTTTGCGCTCCGTGCGGTGTTCGTTTCCCCGGTCGTTTAATCGTAAAAATAGTTTTATACGCGGTTAAATATACGTTTTTAAACTACGAATTATTACACAATAATTTAGTTGTAGTATTTTACCAAAGTACTAGTTTTTCAAGTTATAAATCATAACTTTGTTTGTTTTGTCGGTTGGTCGAGTTTTCGGAGAGTTCGGTAACGTTTTAATTAAAACGTACGTTTTCCGTTATATTATAAACATAATATAAAGTACTAGTCAAAGTAATTAAATAAATTCACATTATTTAATAATCGTTTTACCAATGTCCGCAAGTTTGTACACTTGTTGTTTTATACGATTTGTACGAATCGTATACGCGTATATATACATATATTCCATCCATATATATATATAGTAAGTAGATAATGTATATAATCCTATTTCATATTATATACAAGTAATAAACACGTAATTAGGAAAATTTTAAATTTACCCTAAATTTGGGGTTGTTACATTCTCCCCTTGTTATGAAAATTTCGTCCCGAAATTTGTTCGAAGTAGTAATCGGTAGTTTGATATTCGTCAGGTAGCTACAATACATACTAGTAGCCTACAGTAGTAGGGTAGGTCCTACAGTGTTTGAAAGCAAGTAATCGTTAAGTGGTAACGTACCCTAAATTTTGTTGCCTGGAGGTAGTGGGCATTTGGCCTTGAGATGGCCAGCACTCCCACAGTTGAAGCAAAGTTTCACTTTAGGAGGGTTCGTACTCTTAGGGTAGGACTTGCATCGACCGACGGGTATGGTACACGGTCCTTCATGATGCCGAGTGCATTGGGGACAGAAAGGTTTCTTTCCCAAGTAATTTCCTGAAGAGTTGGGGGGAGTAATCTTCACCCTTTTTGCTGGAGGTGACGTACAGTCGGTGTCGGTATTCTCTTCAGTAGGAGTATCATGCGAAGTTGGTGGTGAAGTAGGGTTTTCTAAAGCTATTAAACGTAGCTCGTACTCACGCATACGTATGTCATTTTGGAAAGCAATTCGTCGTAAGTCATCAATGTCTTCCCGTGCTTCAGTAAGTTGTTTTCGCAGCGAATCAATAGTTTGGTTAAGGTGGTTGACTGATTCAGTAGTCAGGGTTTCATCAACTGATGCTTTTGCAGCAGTTAGAGCAGCAGGAGGGGCAGGTGCTGCTGCTGATTCAGCGGAGTGTTCTGTATCACACTCGAGTTCGAGGAGGTAAGGAAACATCTTCGGTTCCTCACTGAGCAGTTCATTTTGCAGTGTAGGGTTGTTGACGGAGTGAGTTGTCATTTCCTACGAAATAAGTGTTCTATTTAAGAATTTGTCTCAAGTAAGTGAAGTTATCTTAATTTATCTGTTTAAAGTAACGAATAGCATACGAGCTCCCGGTCTCAACCAGTGTGAGATAATTGGGAAGGGAGTTTGGGTTACTGTATCTAAAGTGTAAGGCAAATTGTGTTGTCGGGATTTAAGTAGTCGGTCGTTTCCTAATCCTATTGTGTACTTAGGATCAAAGAAAACACACAGAATGACATACAGTTATACATAAGTCATTAAGCGAGAGATTTATGAGAAAACAGATTCGGGTAGTCAAAGAATAAGCGTACCCGCGTTGAGTAAATCACAGAGTCTCGGGTTTGGGTCATCCTCCCTAGCGTTAATTACGTAAGCTCTACTCCTTGTATTGTTGGTTCGGGGTTTCAGCTTAGGGCAATCCTTCCTGAAGTGCCCGGTACCGTTGCACTCATAGCAGGTTTTGGGTGCAGAAGTATCAGTACCAGTGGGGTTGGTTCGGCAGTCTTGGGCCAGGTGCCCGAATTTCTTGCACTTAGTGCAGGGACAGGAGCCGTTATGATGACGACTACAGTTGGAGCAGTAAGGCTTGCTCCCCTTGTAAGCCCTTGAGTCATTGGCATTGACTGTTGCAGGCTTTTTGTCGGAGGTAGTGTTGGATGAGTGGGGACTCACTTCCCATTTACGTTTGTTACTCGCAGACGGGGTTGAAGTCGAGCCGCGGCGGACAGAATTTGCCGTTAACTCATGGGCCATACGAATGGCGCTCTGAATAGTTCCCGGTTTGGACGAAGTTACTAAATCTTGTAGTCGCTCGGGAAGTCCGTCAACGTACTTTTCGATCCTTTTGTATTCAGGATCAACCATGGATGGGCACAAAAGTGCCAGCTGGTGAAAGCGGTTGGTGTATCCGGTGATGTCGTCACCCTGCATCTTGTGATTCCAGAATTCTAACTCTAGTTGCTTCAGCTCATCTCTTGGGCAGTACTCGCCCCTCAGCATATTCTTTAGTTCATCCCACTGTAGTTTGTAAGCATCGGCAATGCTCACCGTTTGCGCATAAGTGTTCCACCAAGTAAGGGCGGTGTCAGAAAAGGTGCTGGCGGCGAACTTAACTTTATCCTCTTCCTTGCAGTTGCAGATGAGGAACACTGATTCGATTTTCTCGGTCCATCGAATCAGACCGATTGCTCCTTCAGTTCCTGCAAAGTTCAGCGGCTTGCAGTTATGGAAATCCTTGTAGGTGCAGGTTTTGGGTTGTGGTCCATTAGTAGCTGTATCTTCGCTACCAGGGGTTGATGTTCGGGTAGCTAGGGCTTGAGCCACGCTACGGGCAATTATACCCGCTACTTCGGCTTCAGTAAGCATGATTTGACGTCGAGGAGGCATGTTCCTTGAAACAATAATAAAGAACATGTGAGGATCTGAATAAGAATTATGGCGGTGATGATTTAGTACGTTTAAAGAAATTTCGTCAACGGTTGAAATTGGTTCAAAGTTTGTGGGTTATAAATAAGTTTATACAGCTTCGAAATTTTTGAAAATTTTATAAAACATTTTGTAAGAAATTTTGTAACATGTTTGACAAAATACATTTGTTATAAAATTTTTATGTTAAAAATCGGTTGTATAATTTTGAAGTCTAACGAAAACTTGAGTTGAAAATGATTTCATTGGGATACATATAACGGTACGGTGGGGTACGTTGTAGAATGGTATAAACGTCGAATTAGGTAGGAATAGTAAATGAAAACAAAGTCTCGATTTTTATATCGAAGGACGTTCAAGTAACAATGGTTGTCAGTTATAACGGTGTGGAAGTCTTCGGACGTAAGCCGGTAGTCGTGAATTCATAAAAATCGAATAAGGATGGAACGACGAGAGTCGGGTTGTCGTTTGTTCGATACAAGTTGAAAGTGAATTTCGTAGTAGTCGAGAGAGTATCGTATCGGGGAAAGAGGCCTATGTATATATATATATCACATAACCGCCTAGTTCGTGTCTAGCATAATCACGTAAAAGTCCCGGTTCTCTCGAGGTCAGAGTCAGCTAATGCATTCCGGTTCAACATAACCCCTTTCAGAACTCACATCATCTTCATTTAATTGTACATAGTTGATCAGGCTATGTTAAATTAAACTTGTATGCTGTCATTCCTGAACCAGTTATACCTAATGAGGAATACTGCCTAACGGTCATAGTCTAGGCCCACTAAATGCAACCTAGTTCACTATAACCTTAGGCTCTGATACCAATCTGTAACACCCCCAAATTTAACAGTTTGCGGAAGCGACGTTTTTGGGTGTTACTAATCAATAATCACAAGCACAAAGGATACAGTGAACGACTCTAAATGAGACGTTCGAAAAGTTATTACATTAATACATAAGTAGTTTCAAAATACAAGCTCGAGTTCAAGTAAAATCCTAGAGATTCTAATACATAACAGTAAGTACAAAAGTAATGTATGTAAATCTCCAAGCTTGTAAATGCATGCGACTCGAGCTAAGAAAGCTTATCCTGCTGGGCATCCCTACTGATGCTGTGTACCTGAGAAGCATTACTAAAACGGTCAACCAAAAAGGTTGGTGAATCTCACAGGTTTGTAAGTAAGTAAACAGTTTGAACACACAAGTAGTATTTGTAATTCATAGCCAGCCAGTAAGTAACGATCACAGGTTATGCTCATCGTTAACTTATGTTTAATAAGTGGTGGTTGCAGGTTATGCTAACCGTTTGATACAATTGCCATGAGCCACCATAGTTGAAGCTTAACGTACAGTAAATATAGGTACCCCCTCATGAATGTAATCCAAAACATTCATACGGAACGAGTAAGAAACGCCCGTTTCTACAGGAACGGTTCGTGGTAGTGCTTGCTACCCCGGGCGGGGATTGTCAGTCCCATATGGATCCATATACTAAAACTCGCGCTTATCACATAACTAACAACTATGGTTCAGGAGGATTTCATTGGATTAGTCGTAAACTCATGCAGTTGGCGTATTCGTAATCTCATACAGTAAGTAAATCATGGCAGCAAGTAAGTTTTGTGTGTTCATGTAAAACAATAATGCATCTCACCCCTGAGTAAAAACAGTAAAGTAGGGGCTGTAAGACTCACCTGAGTCTGGCAGATAATGCAGTAAGTAAGCAAGTAGTATTCCCGAACTAGCAACCCTTAGCGTCCTAATACGCATAAGGTTTAGTAAGTAAATGGAATACTTGTAAAGTATCCATGCTAGTTGTTCCCAAACTAGTTAATGTCCATTAGTTTGTTTGTAAGTTTGTAATCGTTTGTAAATCGTAGTTTGTATAAAAGTTGTACGGTTCGTTTGTTATCGGAGTATAATAATAATTCCTTCCATTATTATTATGTATTCATAATAGTTGTACAGTTGTAAAGTATACTCGTATGATCGTTTGTTTGTATTACAACATGTATCGTTTGCG
This sequence comes from Helichrysum umbraculigerum, assembly GCA_949592205.1. NCBI lineage: Eukaryota > Viridiplantae > Streptophyta > Magnoliopsida > Asterales > Asteraceae > Helichrysum > Helichrysum umbraculigerum. Next base: position 1,690,796 of record CATIUR010000001.1, read on the forward strand.
TAAGTTCCAATGGGCTTAGTCCCCAAAGGGTACGAGTGAAACCTCGTATGTATTCGTATGTATGTTCGTATCAGTTAACGTGTAATCCAGCACGTAACTAGTAAGTGAACTTGTAAGTTCGTATCGGATGTAATCCAGTGTAGTTGTTCAAGTGTATATTTGTTGGAGTGCAATCTCCTAAGTATTTCCAAGTGTAATCTCGTACGCGTGTGTGAGTGAAATCTCACGTTAGTTTAGTATAATCTTGTACGTATTCAAGTGTTGCTGTATACTCTCGAAAGTATAGTATTTTCAGGTATAAGTAGCATCGTATTTGATTTAGTAGTTGAAAGTGATTCCAACACTTAGAATATATTTTGTTTTCTGATCTGGGCTTTCTGCGACACAAGGCTTGTGTCGCAGACCGTATGCGACATAAGGTCTGTGTCGTATGGATTTGTTTCTGATTTAGTGTTTATGCGACACAATGGTTGTGTCGCAGACAAGAGTACGACACATTGGTACGACATAGTCGTTGTGTCGCAATCAAGCGATAGGTAAATTTTGTGTCGTATGTGATACGACATATAGTGCGACATAAGCGTTGTGTCGCATACATTGCGACATAACGTGCGACATAGTGTTGTGTCGCATGAGATTTCGGTCCGATGCGACACAAGAGGTCTGTTCGGAAATTTAGTTTCCGAAAACGTATTTTCCGGTTTCCGTTGGGTCTAGAACTTTTATACTAGTTTTAATATGTTGTAATAAGTCCATAGTAACTATTGGTATTCGTTTTTAATGTTTGTGGTGTCGTTTTCTTTAAAATGACCAAAACCGACATTTTCGTAAAAGTGTTCAAAAACGAGTTTAGATTATATATTCGGACATCATTTAGTTAGGGGAACAATAATCTAGCAAAATAAATGTAATCGGAAAAGTTTCGGGTCGCCGGAAAACTTACAAAGTTGTCGAAACGAAAATCCGAAAAGATGAGTTTGTAGCTCTCGTTCTCGTGATCGCTTTTCTCCAAACGGGTATAGACCTCCGAGGTGTTTTAATGGTGTTTTTATGGCGTTTTGTAATCGGTTTTAGAGAGAGAGAGAGAAACCGTAGAGAGAGAGAGAGAGAATGATTGAGAGTGGGTTGGTTGTGTTTGTGTGTGTAAGTGAGAAAGGAAGGGAGGGGGGTGATGTCCCCTCCTTGTTGGCCGGTTGGTGGGGTCCACCAAGTGTGGATCTCACCAAATATTGCTCCTCCGTGTTTGCGCTCCGTGCGGTGTTCGTTTCCCCGGTCGTTTAATCGTAAAAATAGTTTTATACGCGGTTAAATATACGTTTTTAAACTACGAATTATTACACAATAATTTAGTTGTAGTATTTTACCAAAGTACTAGTTTTTCAAGTTATAAATCATAACTTTGTTTGTTTTGTCGGTTGGTCGAGTTTTCGGAGAGTTCGGTAACGTTTTAATTAAAACGTACGTTTTCCGTTATATTATAAACATAATATAAAGTACTAGTCAAAGTAATTAAATAATTTCACATTATTTAATAATCGTTTTACCAATGTCCGCAAGTTTGTACACTTGTTGTTTTATACGATTTGTACGAATCGTATACGCGTATATATACATATATTCCATCCATATATATATATAGTAAGTAGATAATGTATATAATCCTATTTCAAATTATATACAAGTAATAAACACGTAATTAGGAAAATTTTAAATTTACCCTAAATTTGGGGTTGTTACAAAAATGTACCACGGTATCAAGGATTTCTACTGGTGGCCGAATATGAAAGCTGAAATCGCCACCTATGTCAGCAAGTGCCTTACTTGCTCCAAAGTCAAAATCGAATATCAAAAACCTTCTGGTTTACTTCAACAACCCAGTCTTCCTGAATGGAAATGGGAACAAATTGCCATGGACTTCATAACCAAACTACCCAAATCCTCGAACGGTTGCGATTCCATTTGGGTGATCGTGGATCGTCTCACCAAATCTGCTCACTTCCTGGCAATCAAGGAATCCGACAAAATGGAACGCCTCACCAACATTTATCTGAAGGAAATCGTGATCAAACACGGTGTTCCAATCTCAATTATCTCCGATAGAGATAGTCGTTTTACTTCACAATTTTGGCAATCACTTCAAAAATCTCTGGGTACTCGACTTGATATGAGTACCGCTTACCATCCTCAAACCGACGGCCAAAGTGAACGAACCATTCAAACACTGGAAGACATGCTACGGGCCTGCGTAGTAGATTTCGGTGTAAACTGGGAAAAACATCTACCATTGTGCGAGTTCTCGTACAACAACAGTTACCATACCAGCATCAAAGCCGCACCCTTCGAGGCATTGTACGGTCGTAAGTGCCGGTCACCTATCTGTTGGACCGAAGTTGGGAATAGCCAACTCACAGGTCCAGAAATCATTCACGAGACGACCGAGAGAATCGTTGAAATTCAAAACAAACTCAAAGCCGCGCGTGATCGTCAGAAAAGTTATGCTGACGTGAGACGCAAAACACTCGAGTTCCAAGTTGGGGATCGAGTTCTACTCAAAGTATCACCTTGGAAAGGCGTAATCCGGTTTGGCAAACGAGGGAAGTTAAATCCCAGATACATTGGACCATTCGAGATCCTCGAAAGGATTGGTTCAGTGGCATATCGATTGCAGCTGCCATCTGAACTCAGCAGCGTGCATCCCACTTTTCATGTTTCAAATCTGAAGAAGTGTCTGTCTGATGAGACACTTATCATTCCACTCGATGAAATTCGAGTTGACGAGAAACTTCACTTCATTGAGGAACCCGCTGAAATCATGGACCGTGAGGTCAAACAACTTAAACAAAGTCGTATTCCCATCGTCAAAGTTAGGTGGAATTCGCGGCGCGGTCCGGAATTTACCTGGGAACGGGAAGACCAAATGCGACTCAAGTATCCTCAACTCTTCACTGATTCAACGTCAAACACCGCTTCAACATAAATTTCGGGACGAAATTCTTCTAACAGGGGGAGAATGTGACAACCGTCAATTTAGGACTATACTTTAGTGCCTAATTAAGTTTTAATACATGTAATTAGTTCTGTGTTAGGCTAATTAATGTATCAATTATTATATATATTGTTGAATATATATATCTACAATTATGCGGTTTGTTTAAATCGTACGAGTTTCGAATCGAATGTAATTTCGACACAATAAATACGGACGTTGGTGAACAATTTTATTAAGTAATGCAAATATTATTTAATAACGCAACTTTGTTTAGAATATTATTTGTTATAATATTTAGTATCCAAGTTTTATCGCACAATTAATATAAACGCGAATAAAATGTAATTGCGCAAACAAAACAAAACAAATTACCTTTTATAATGAAATTATTAAATGTTTAGTAAAATGCTTCAACAAAAATACAGAATAATTATTCGTATTTTAAAACGTATATTAAAACATAGAAAATAAATATTTAACGTTCAAACGACGGAGTAAACGAACACCGCACGGAGCGAGAACGCGGGGCGAAAATGGGGACTTAACCTCCCACTCCCACCCCACTTTCTTTCATTTCCTTATTTCTTTCTCTCTCCCTCTTTCATTTTCTCTCAAGTTTCATCACAACCAAAATCAACTAAAACCGCAAAATAAACATACTAAACAACCTCGGATCTTCAAGCCCCTTTGGAAATAAACGACCACCTCGCGACGATCTACAATCCTACCTTTCCGGAATTTCATTTCGGCGATTTGTAAGTTTCCGACACAACTCCGAAAACTCTCGTTTTTAAGTTTTATAATTTGCTAGTTGTTTGTATAACCTTGTAATGTCCTAAAATGGGTTGGGTAAAAATATTATGCCGATCGATGGCCGGAAAACGCGTTTTTGGAGTTGAAACTCCGATCAGACCCCGTACGTCGCATTTGGCCTGGAGCAAATGCGACGCAGCGACCTACGTCGCACTATATCCCCAACGTCGCATATAGCGACGCAGCGACCTACGTCGCACTATATCCCCAACGTCGCATATAGCGACGCAGCGACCTACGTCGCACTATAACCCCAACGTCGCACTTAGCGACACAGACCCTTACGTCGCAGAAATCAACTACGTCGCCTATAGCGACGTCACGTACAACGTCGCATTAAATTGCGAAAGTCGTACATAGCGACGTCATGCCCAACGTCGCAGTCCGGATCTGCGACGTAGCACCCTACGTCGCACAAAACAGAATCTTCAAACCTCAAAATTTTGAAGTCAAAGTTACTGTTCAAAAAAAAAAAAGTCAAATTTACTGTAGCAGTACTGTAGCAAAGTCAACATTTTAGAATTATTATTATTTCAACTAAATCACCAACGGGCCGTACACATTTTCAAATACACAATTGAATCAACTAAGTCATAGTAACTTAGATAATTCAATCAAACAAGTCGTTGTAACTTGTATCGACTTATTCCAAACAAGTCGTAGTAACTTGTAACAAAACAATCAACCAAATCGGGGTAATTTGGACATCAAGTTAAGCAAACAATTTCAATGGTAGTCTTTCGAGATACCGGTACAATTAATGACAATTTAAGTGTCGTGGACACATTCAGGTTTCAAGCCTTTGGACACCAACTCACAGCTAATTACTTCAAGTTTATTAAGTTAAACACTTCAAGAACCAGGTGAGTTTCATAGCCCCATTTTCACTGCTTTACAATTAGGGGTGTGATATTACTACTCGATTTTGTTTTACAAGTAGAACGCAAGTGCCAAACTTCAAATACTACATGAGTTTCAAGCTAATCAATTTAAAGTCCTCCATAAGCATAGTCTCTAATATTTTAACGTGAATGTTAGTATATGATATCATATGGGATTGACAATCCTCATCCGGGTTAGCACGCACTAACCGGTCAAACGGATGTATTAGCATTTGGGAAGACGAGTGTTGATTAGGCACTCGTAGGAGGCATTTCAAGTTAGGTTTCCTTAATTGGGCCTGACAAATCAAGTTAAGCTCAGACTATGTGCTCATGGACAGTATAACTTTTATTTTGCTTAATTGCATTTTAAATTCAATATAAATCTTGCGGTTCTGACAACTATACATTGACATACAAACATGTGAGCTCACCAGCGTTTTCGCTGACCCATTTTAGTATTTATCACAGGTACCCAGCAGTAGTTTGGCTGTACAAGCAGGAATTATTAGCTCGAGTCAGCATACATACAACTAGAGATTGGACTGCATTATTATATTTTGTAAAAGTAATTATGCTATGTAATCTCTCAAATTTCAGGAATCGAGCTAATGTAACTATATTTTGATGTAAACATTTACTTTATCTATACAAGTTTAAAACGACGCATATAGTGGTCGTTCATTATATCTTGTGCTTTGTATATTGATTAGTGACACCCAAATCAAGCTTCCGCAAATCATTAAATTTGGGGGTGTCACATCAGCATTGAGTTAACGAAAGTTGGATTAAAAGTTAACAGGTTGCTAGAATACAAACTAAATTGAAACTTCATTTCTAATATTAAAACTTTTGATAGTTCGTTTCTAGAATGCAAAATACAGTAATACTTCGTTTCTATTTTAGGTAATTTGCCCAATATAAAAATGCGAACTATTATTTAGAGACTAGTAAAGTAATTTTTAAGGACATGGCCTTAAGTTTAATTAAATCTATCTACTGGTTATTTACTTTTTTTTTTTTTTTTTCACACAAATTCTGATTCAGCCCGAATAATCCAAACTGCCCTGCTAAAAAAAAGTTTAACTTTAAATAGATGGAGGGTATAAAGGAAAATAGTTAGAAACTGAAAAACTTGGTAAAACCCTAGCTCAGACGATTATCAAGATTTCGGTCACGAAATCGCCGGTGGTGCTGCTACTCGTATCTGCTGCCGTTGTCCATAGCTGGTTCATCTCTCACCCCAATTAGGTACGCTTTCATTCTTTTATATACCGTTCACACTATAACAATAACTACAGATAGCAGCAGTAATAACATACAATAAAAGAAGAACCTGTTTTTTCTTGCTATTTTCTGTATATATATTTCATGTATGCCCTCGGTGGCTCGGCCCACACAAGAAATGCCCTTGGCACCCCCTTACGACGAATCACATTTTAACTGTTTTTTACTGAAATTTTTGTTGCAGTATTTTGTGCCCTGCACATCACAAATTCCTGGATCCCCACATTATCACAGTACCTAATTCTTTTGTGTTATATTGTCATTTGTGTTTTAATTAGCTTGGAATTTAATTTCTAATAATGAGTTTAACATTTTTGCTTTAATTTCTGTTTATATAGTACAATTGTACGAGTAGTAACAAATGTTTATGTTGCTCGATATATTCAGGCAATTAACTCTGTGTTTGTATGTTTTGCTAATGTATTGAGCTTGTTATGTACTGCTTTCGTGATATGATTGAATGCTAGTAAGAGTTCTGCGTATAAACATATATATAGTTTGAATACAAGAGTCGTTACTAATACTTGTGTATTCTATCGGGTACTTGAAAAGCAGTTAGTAAAATATTAAACATTGAAAAGAGTGTGTGTGTGTGTGTGGCCTGTACTATAGGTTTTAGTCACATATACTTGTGTCTCGTTAGTGTTCCTATATAGGTTCAGGTCAATTGAATTGATGAAGTGTTTGACGGGATTCATTATGAACTCACCGGGCAGTGGTTTTTGAACTTTGAAGTTGTATATTTTTATTTCACTTGCTTTTGCTTTATGAAAATATATGCTCATATGTACACATAGTCACATATGATCAGAAAATCAATATGAAGCGGTCTGAGCTAAGTTCATTCTTTATAATGTCTATCAATATTGTAACCTAGCTTAGAAATTTCTTTAGCTGAGTACTGTGACCAAAGACTACAGTTGAATTGCAATGCATTACGCTTATGATGTCTCATTTTTGTAAATCTAATTGCTTAATTAGTCTACATTGTAAACTTATAATCATTAATGTAAGCTCATAGAACCCTTTTATCTGTTTGCCAGTTTCTAGAGCCAACTGTTCTTCTCATTCTTCAAGATGTCATCCCTAAGGAATGCTGTTCATCGACGGGCCCACAAGGAACGAGCTCAACCGTGAGTGGCTATAGTACTTTGAATTATATTCTTTCACTTCCTCTTTTCAGTAAATCTCCTCAATTGTTTTTTTGCTCATTATTCTAAATCTCTTATATTGCTTACTTGGTTACTTGTGTTCAGAAAAGAAAGGAAAAGATTTGGGCATCTTGAGAAGCACAAGGACTATGTTGTCCGTGCAAAGGCCTTCCATAAAAAGGAGGATTACTTGCAGGTACGTTATACAAGATTACAAGCTATGGGAAATTGCTAAAACTCTTACCCTGTGACTTTGCATAACAGAAACTCAAGGAAAAGGCAGCATTCAGAAATCCAGATGAGTTTTACTTCAAGATGATCAACTCCAAAACTGTGGATGGTGTACATAAACAGGCGTAATATTTCTATTCACGTATCATATTCTGAGGGTACTCTAAAATTTAACAAGGAAGCAGAAAAAGACTAATGTTGTATATATATGCTGCTGCAGGGGTGAAGCAAACAAATATACTGCAGAAGAACTCTTGTTGATGAAAACACAAGATATAGGTTACATATTGCAGAAAATTCTATCAGAGAAAAAGGTGGATGGATGCAGTAATTGGTTGAAGATTAATTTGAGATTACTCTCCTCTGCTTTAAATAAAATTTTCTTTTGATGCAGAAAATCGAGAGGCTAACTGCTACACTGCACTCACTTGATTCTCAGCCATCAAACAGACATGTATACTATGCTGAAGACAGGTCATTAGTTCGTTCTTTCTTTTTTTTCTTCTTCTTTTTTTATTGCACTTAAAAGTATGCTGGAGTTTGATTGAAAATATATCTTATAATTCTAGTTGTGATACTAATTCTAGTTTGATTGCAAATATACTGTCAGTAACCATGTAGTTTTTTTTTTCCTTCTACAGGGAGGATGCCAAGAGAATTCTATCAGAAACGAAGAGTGTTGGTGGATTGCCAACTTTTGAGGATTTGCCTGGTAAAATAAAAAGGTAGAGTAACTTGTTCACATATATGTGCTTTACATGGATGCAGTGCTAAGCTAAGAAATTTTCTCATTAGTATCCATTGCTTGATTGTTCTGTTTGTTTCCAGAATACTAGTAGAACTGAAAGAGTAGGCTGATTTTGTTTTTTCTGCATTTGCATCAATATGAAGTTCAAGCTAAATTGTGTATTTGATGTAACTCTTTAAATTCACAAGCAATTAGGGGAGAAGTTACGTGCCAATCTGCTGACAAAGAAAGTTGTGATGTCCATAAATTGTGTTCACTAAGCTTCCTTTCAAAGTAGATCAAATCTATTAATAATAAGCATGTGCATCTGAGTTTGAAAGTTTCTTATAGTGGCTGGAATCTATTACTAATAAGCATTTGCGTCAAATTTTTAGAGTTTTCTTGTAATGGACTAATGACTGGAATTTTGAATCCACCCGAGGTTTTGACATATGGAAATACAAAGTGCTTTAATCTTTATTTTCTCAAAAGGTGTAAGAACTACATCAAGCATGTTACGAATCATCTACTGCCGTTTACTGAAGTTACTTTTTATATACTTCTCCTATGAGTTTGCCTGCATATATGTATTTCTGTAGGCCCTTAACTTGTATCCATCGTGATCGGTTGTCTTAATGTATTTTATAATCAAAACTCTTAGTTTTATAGCTTTGCCTTGTTAATTTCACAAATATAATTTTGTCAGCCCCTGATGTATATGTCATTCAAATAGTTCAGTATTCTTTCATTTATATTTGTTAATTCTAGCTTTTCTTTATTGTACACACACATGTAAGATTGGCCTTTTGAAGTGATTGTTCTTGACTCTGGTAGTACATAATGCGCAGGAGGACAGCCTCTTCATACAGAGAGCTAGAGGCCAGGAAAAGTAGAGTCCAAGACTTGGAGAAAGTTTATAACGAAATGTCGTTGAAACAAGAATTACAGGTATTATTAGATGTGCTCAAACTTTAAAGGAAAAAAAAACAGAATTTTTCATCAAGTACGTATAATAGTTATTGTTAAACTGTTAAATTGTAAAACTAAAATGCACCGTTGGATCAGAAAAAAGGTAAAAAGCGAAAGCTTCGTGAGGATGAGATTGTATGCCCAACTTCTAGACCGGTATACAAGTGGAGAACGGAGCGTAAACGATAAAGCGAGGTATGATATACTTTTAACCTCTTTGGTTAATATTTATCACACTCTTATCACATTAGAGATGAGTAATGACGTTGCCATATTCATCCAATGCAGAGTGAAGGTTTTTGGGCGAGTATTATCTGAGATTCTTCATGTTTTGGTGAATGATCATGTGTTGTGTGGCTGCCTTCTTGTCAATATCCGAGAACTTGCATCCAGAACACATAAGATTGTATTTTTATATGTTTGATGTAACGCAAGACTGAAACTGATTAGTGTTCATGATTTATATGATTTTGGATATAGATTGACAGTATGGGCCAAAAGTTGACCAACCTCTGTTTCACAAATTTGGTTTGAAACTCAACCAACGCCCAACAATCTCTTAACCTGGCCCGTACGATTGTATTTTTATACCATAATTTATGTAGATTGTGTTCTTGCTTACCTCTGGTTACATGTTTATGGCATTAAACACCTGGTTCAATTAAAGTTTAGTTGTTTGATGAAGTAACGTTGTATTTCGGTTACTTCACAATTTTCCTTATTGTTTTTCTTTTATAATGTTTGTTTTAGACGGTATCTACAGAAAAGTGACTGGGTAGTGTATCGTGTATATAAGTGTAAATGTTTAAAGGTTAATAATATAGAAAAGAATATGATAGTATGTGAGCATGTAATTTCGGTAACAATATGATGTCCTGTTATTTCAATCTTCATTCAAAGGCCATTATATGTTTTGTGCTACTTGTAAATCATGAAATGACATACCAACAAATACCACATATTTTTAAGTTGATAATCGAACTTTGGGTTTTCAATGGATTTTTTTTTCTTCATTTCTTTTCTATTTGATTGGTTGAAAACCAATTTAAGAGGAACATTGAGTTTAACATTTAACTACTCCATTCAAAATCATACCCGATGAACACTAAGCTAAACATTGAGCACAATGACAATCACTCGTTGTACTCATCTAAGCGCGCCACTTAACTTGCTGAATTTTTTCACTTTTTAAACTACAGTACTATTCATAGGGATAATAACATCCATGCATTTAGGTGTACAAATATTACATCATGTTGTGAGATTTATTATTAAAAATTAAATTTCTACCCTCCAAATGAACATCCTATAGAAGGTTTAAAGTGATTATGAGTTTTTGTTGATTTCTTTATTTCACTAAATATTTTTAGAATTAATTGAGGAATATTAACCGAGTAAGTTGATACAAGGTTGCAAAAGTCGGAAGTCGAGGTCAAGTCGGAAGGACTAGTCGGACTACTCGGCCAAGTCGGGGACTAGTCGGGTTTTGACTTTGTTGACTTTTATACATTTAAATAATAAATTTCAAAATTAAAATTATGTGTAAATATAGATGAGAACCTAATATATTTTAAAGATAAGAGACTAAAATATAAATTGTTTTTAACTTTAATATTCTCTCTTCTTTTTCCCCTTTCCCAGAGATCTTAACCTATCCATTATCTTCTACATCTCATCCATTATCATTTTCATCTTCTACATCTCATTTTCATCATCTTTTACTCCATTCTACCATTTTTTTCCTTTATTTACTCTCATATTTAGCAACAAAAATCAATGGAGACCAATGACTAAATAGTCTAGTGGTGAGGGCAACTCATATCTCCTTTAGGTCATGGTTTTGAAACCTGCCATAGGTATTATTTATCATAAAGGTACCTACCACCTATGAAGCGCATGATCCACAATGTTAAGGCTTAACCCGCGTGAGTTCTGGCTCGGACGTTGTGGTATATGTGATGGAGGTGATCTGCCCGGCGATGTTGGACCTTGTGGGGGGTTCAGTCGTGCTCCATTGAAATATAGAGCAGCTCCAGTGGGTAGCCCAAATACCCATTTAAAAAGCAATGGAGATACACATCCAAGCCAAAGACCGAACGATTCTGACCTATTGATCATCGTTGACCCGACTTTTTTTAGCGATTTTCTCATGGTCGAGTCGTGACCTTCATTTGGGCCGACTAGTCGGCGACTAATCACCCTAGTTGGCCGACTTTTACAACCCCGAGTAGATATGATACTTATAGAGAAGATTTTTGATGACAATACGTAATTTGTGCAATTTCACAAAAAAGACGTCCTTAACTTGATACAAACTGAAAGTTCGATATCTTAAAATGAAAAATTTAAACTTGTATACCTTTAAATGAAATAGGTGAAATATATAATACGTTTTTCTATACTTTTCCCTTAATTTAATAGTATTTACCTTGCTATAAAAAAAAAGAAAAAAAGAAAATTCATTCCATCACTACAAACAAGTTCACATCCTAACGATTCAATACTTAAAATGAACAACGCAACTTTCTAAAATGCAAGCTAAATAAATATTTTTATAAAACTTAAAAGGCTTGTGAACATCACAAACCCTAAATTTAGGGGTGTCGAGTCTATGGGTTGGGCCATAAATTTTATTGTACAACTAGAAGGTCTTGGATGTGGTGTCGGGTTAGTGGGATTCCCTCCCAAACCGAAACGATTCATCTTAGGAATATTCGTGGTCCGGTTTGGGCGATTTGAGGATTAAATTTCTACCAAACTACTCCCTCCGTCCCATATTTATAGTCCAATATTCTTTTTATGGATGTCCCAATTTTATTGTCCACTTCCATAAATAGATAGGAATAATGTGATAAAGTTCTTTTTTACCCCTAGTATATATATGTAAGACAAAAAAGTAGGTAAAAAGTAGAGGGTAAAAGTGTCATCTTACCAACAAGTAAGAGAGATGATTATGTTTTCTTATATTGCATGTTTTTTGTCTGGAGACAATAAAATTGGGACAGAGGGAGTAATAAATATGGTTTGACATTTTCTCAAACCAAACCACACAATTTAGTGTGTTAAATCATACTAGTTAAAGTAGTTGAAACGGTTTGGTTCACCCGGTTTGAACCAATTCTTTTTTTATAATTTAAATATAAAAACTATGTTTAACTAACATTCAAGTTACATAATAAGAGTAATCGTTCCGTTGTTATTATCTTAGTAGCCTTTTAAAGATATACAATTCACCCGGTTTGAACCAGTTCTTTTTATTTATTTAAATATTTAACAAAAACTATGTTTAACTAACATTCAAGTTACATAATAAGAGTAATCGTTCCGTTGTTATTATCTTACTAGCTTTTTAAAGATATAAATAACTACATTGTATAATATTGAAAAAATAAAAAGTTCAACAATATCACTCAATAAAAGTTATATTTCATAGCATTGTTACATTATCATAAGTTTTCTTTACAATTAGTTGTATAATCGGGCTAGTGGTTTGCATAATTTGAAGAATGTGGATAATATATATAAGAAGAAAATTTGGAGTTTGTTAGTTAAAGACTACTCAGTCTTTTAAATTAAGCGTATATACCTCACAATTAAATAAGAAAATACATTGCGATTCGGTTTGGTTTAGACAACCAGTTTGAGCATTGATCCCGCAAAATGAACCATATATGTCGGTTTGAAAAAATCTAAACCAGTAGACAAATTATGGAAAATGAACCCGGTCAAACCGACAAAATCAATTTGGTTCGTCCAGTTTAAATGGTTTTAGTCAAACCATGAACATCCCTAATCTGCGTATCTGATTAGGGTATTTTGCGAATTACTCCATCCGTCCCAATTTTATTGTCCCCAGACAAAAAACACGCGGTTTAAGAAAAGTGTACTGGTCGTACTATACAACCAATAAGATTTAATCTCTCGCCACATTCAAATGTTTTGATTGGTTCAAAGTACAAAATGGACAATAAAATTGGGTCATCCCAAAATGGAAAGATGGACTATAGATTCGGGACGGAGGGAGTAAAAGTTTAGAAGGTTATAAGTAAATATATATGAAACATTAAAGGGCTATTCATGTAAATATCCTTTGACGGAAAACGTTGCCCTAGAATAAATAAAGAACAACCACAGCCGGCACTTTGTTCGTCTCTCTCGGTCTGCATCCTAATCTTCTAGATCCAAGTTCTGCACAATATACAGGTATTCATATTCTATTTCTTTTCTATTCAAATTCTATTTCTTTCATCATCCGTACCATTAGTTGTTCTTGAATGTTTCATCTTGTTTATTGGAGTTAGGGTTTGGTTATGAAGTTTACAAAATAATTGCTGTACATAACTCGTATTTGCTGGTTTACCATGATTTTCAGTTGTAGTTTAGATAGATAAGCCTGATGTGTGGCTATGTGCATAAAATCAAGCTTTTGGTTAGAACTTTAATTGTAGGTTATACAGCCAAGAAGTTACAAGTACCAGTGTTATGTGTCATTCTGTTCGGACGTTGACTTATTAGCTTTTGTGCGGCTCTCTTATATATATATATTTATTGATAAAAAAAATTTCTGCTTCTTGTTGTAATTGATTTTGTTGAAGTGGGCTTATAAATGGGTGGAAGGAGCTACTCTCCGTCACCTCCTCCTAGGGGTGGTGGTGGTCATGGGAGAAGGGGAAGGAGCCCTAGTCCAAGGGGCCGCTATGGTGGTGGTGGCGGCGGTGGTGGTGGACGTGGTCGTGATAGAGATCTTCCGACCAGTCTTTTAGTTCGTAATCTTCGTCATGATTGCCGGTTTGTTCTCACTTTACTGCTAACATTTTTCACTATTGGGTTTTTATGGTTGTGACTTAATATAATTTTGAGGACTGTTAATGCATTAATTTATGGCGATGCAATGTACAATGTTCCTCATAATTTTATGCATTGTGTGCTGTGATTAACATTAAATGCATATTGATGTCTTCAGGCCTGAAGACCTACGGAGGCCATTTGGACAATTTGGTCCCCTGAAGGATATCTATTTGCCAAGGGATTATTATAGCGGGTGAGCTTTGGTAGCATATAAATTCACATGTTTGTGTTATTCATTATGGTTGTTTTCTTAATTTTGGAGTTTCTTAACGTTTTCTTGACCCCTTTACACACTTAAACAGTTTAACCTTTATCTACTTTTGTTACTGCCTTTTAAAGTTCATTAGTCTCCATAGACCTTATCTACCCGTGTCAATGGGTTGTAATTAATCAAAAACGGTGCATCTAGAAAAAGGTTGTTGCATTACCTGAAACGTCGTGTGCTAAAAGATATCCAAGTTTCAGTGAATACTCATTTGTCAAGTTTGACCGCAAACATTAGATTATTTTAACTGTAGTGGTTTTTTTAATCAAATGGTTTGGGTTTAGGATGGTTTATAGTTTATACAGTAACAATACAGTGTAGGCGCCTTCCAATTCGTTTTTCCCATTTGACATTCTCTTATGCTTTACTTTTTGTTTATTAGTTCTGATCATTGGAAACTAGACATAACCCAATAGACTTGTAGTAATATAGTTGAACTTGTCTTCCTTAGTTGTCTCAACTGGCTTGCTCCAATCTTTGAATAATATTGATCATACCATCTTATGTCTCAAATTGGGTTTTTAAGATTAAACAGTGAAGTGAGGTAAATGTTTTGAAGACACCAGTCAAGTATTAAGGGTTCTCTTGATATATACAAGTTGTAACGTTCTCATGACACCCAATCAAGTAGTAAGAGTTTTGTACAAGATGGTGTAAATGTTAATGAAGATGACAAGGAATATGAGTTTGGTTTCATTTGGAAGATTTCTCAAGTCTTGAAGAATTTCAAGTCATATTAATATTCACATTTGCAAGGTCAGCAGCCACGTGCTTGCTTTATCTGCTGCTTATGATGATGATGACATATCAAATTACCGGAAGTTTATTATTGTTTATATATATTACTGGCATGGGGTTGTTTGAAAATTAGTTTAGAACCAAAACAGTATCGGTTCTGAATTTAGTCAATTGATAATCACAAGTCTTGCTAATAAATCACATATCTTATCATCAGGTCGTGCTGCAGCACATTTTGAGATTTTTAAACAGCCCCAAGCTAGTATTGTGTTTGAAACTTTGGTGGTCAGATGTTGCAACTACTGTATTTATTTATATATATTTGGATTTTTGTGCAGGGAGCCACGAGGGTTTGGGTTTGTTCAGTTCTTAGATCCTGCTGATGCTGCAGAAGCAAAGTACCAGATGGATGGTCAGATTCTTCAAGGGAGGCAGCTGACTGTTGTTTTTGCAGAAGAGAACCGCAAGAAGCCTACTGACATGCGAATTAGGGAACGCAGGTAACTACACTCTCTTGTGAAATTAATGATAATGATTATTATAATATTAATATTATTGGCTTTAGAGTGACTAGGCTAATATGAGATTGTGTTTAATAGTTTTCAAATTAACTCAACTTCACAAATGTATCTATAATGAAATTTAAAACATGGGGTCAGTCTTGTTGCCAAGCTGAAGTTATGATCTATACCATTGCAGAGGTGGTGGTAGGTTTAATGATCGCAGGCGGTCACCACCACCCCGTTACTCCCGGTCACCTCCTCCACGCTACGCTCGATCACGATCCCACAGCCGTGAATACTCTCCTCCTCCAAAGAGAAAGCAGCACGTGAGGTATGGTTCTATAAACTCAATTTAGTATTTGTTCAGTTGGTGGAATTAGTACCTTTTTGTAGCACGTGCATTTATGGAGCTTATTATATGATCTGCTGATCCTTGTTGGTAGGTCTATTTCACCTCGAGATAAAAGGCGGTCATACTCTCAATCTCCTGTTAGAGAGCGATCCCCGCCTTATGATGGTCCTCCCAGGAGCCGCAGCAGAAGTCCTGTTGTTGACAGGTCTCCACCCTACAATGGGTCACGGAGCCCAAGCCGAAGTCCTCCACCAAGGGACCGTAGTCCAGTAAGGGAGCGGAGAGCACCAAGAGATCCTAGCCGTAGCCGTAGCCGTAGCCCTGATGCACGTGATTACCCTAGGGGTGGGGCAGATAGGGACCGTTCTCCTAGCCGCTGAGCTCAAGGGTTTGTCGAAATCTTACTAGTGTCGTGGTTATGGCTTGTTAAGGTCGTTTGGAGAAACTGATGTTAGTAGACTCGGGCGTTTGTACTTTATGGTGATGTACACTCTTTATGAATGTTTTTTGTATCATCGTTGTGCTGTTAGATGCTACTGTACTTGACTGAAATCTTAGAATTGCATCCTTTCGAGGTTAAGGTTTTATATCCAGGGCAGAGTATGGTACAAGTATTTTATATATCTGAGTCGAGTTCTCTACTGCCAATGAGGTTTAGTCCCATTGACTTTTGTAATTGATTCGTGCAAGTTCGACAACTACTTCATCAGCTAATGGTAAAGGTAGAGTAAAAAAGCTTACAGATGAGTCAAGATTGTTTGACGTGAGAAAGAATGAAATCTGGGTCATAATGAAATCAGACCAGGTGGAATATATGATCAATCCTTCGATTCACATGGTGATGTTATATAAGCTTATTTTACCATAGCATGGAAGTGTCAAGTGTGGGTGCCAAAATAATGGGTGATCCATTGTTGGTGGTTTCGAACCACTCCCCTTTGACATCATAAACGTTTTAAGTCGTTGCGGGAAGTATTAATGAAAAAGTGAACATAACTGGTAGGGTATTAAAGATGGTTATAGTTTTTTTGAACCCTTTAAGGTAAATTAAGTGATTATGGTGAATTTAGTGAATTTGTAATAAAAATTAAAAAGCCCAAAATGTTTGAGATCTGAATTAGTGGATGGGAGTTTGTTATTGTTAATCTATTTCTTGAACTTTATGAAATTGAATGTCGTTATTCTGTTGGTTTTACAAAGTGATATTAAACAGATTTGTTATCATTACAAATACAAACTAAAAGAAGTCTAGCAAGACTTCCCTTTTTGCTAAAAAATACAGTAGGGTGGATAAATTTGAATGTCCCCCGGGCTTTAATCTTTTGCAACATGAAAACAACCTGGCAAATAAATTTTTTATTACCTTTGAATAAATAAATTTTTTAATATGAAGTTTAGGGTGACTTTTTGTATGTATGAGAGAAGACTAAAATCAATAGTGTGTCCTTCAAATCTATTCTCCCTCATAATGTTAATTTGAATAAATTGGTATCAGGCCCAATATGAATTTCAGGAGTACATAGCTAGGGCGAGAACTGCTGCCACGACTCTCGGAAGTCGCATTACGATGATTGGAATATTCAAATGCGTGCGTTGCTCGGTGTGCATGAAGCGTGGGAGTTGGTTGTAAATGACCTAATAGAGCGTGAAGTTACTACTAGAGAGAGATATGCGTATGAAAGATAAAACTACTCTCAATTTTTGTTTCAAGAAGTAGATGAGTCGGGTTTCGAAGAGATTGTTGGGGCAACAACCTCGAAAGAGGCATGGTACATACCCGAGAGAGTGTTCAAAGCTCATTCAAACTTTTCGTGGTGAGTCGGAAGGCATGAAGATGGAGTCAGAAGGTGTTTCTGAGTATATTACATGAGTGCCGGTAGTTGTGAATCAACTAAGGCGCAACAGAAAGGAGATAACGAATGCCCAAGTTGTAAAAAAAATATTGAAATCGTTGACAGATGGTTTGAATACGTTGTGTGTGCCATCGAAGAGTCAAATGATCATACTGCTCTAACGATTGATGAACTTGTTGGGTCTCTCAAGGTCCATGAGCAACTAAAGAAGAAAAAGGAGTAAGAAACAATTAAAGAAGCTCTCCAAACTAAGGTGTATATCAAAGACGAAAAAAGAAAAAAAGTAAGCTCTCCAAACTAAGGTGTCCATCAAAGATGAAAAAGACTTTCCCTCGCGGTAGAGGGAATGGCCGTGGAGGCTCTGATAATGATATAGTGTGCTTTTATATAATAATATTTATCTATTTATATCCATTTTGTATTGCATTTATTTGATTTTAGATACTCATGTTATTAATATTTGCAAATAGGACTTAGACTGTTGGGAAATGACCACGTCAAATAAACGCATGTCCGGAAACGTTTAAGCTTACGGGGTCACACGCGTTAACACGTAGATACCGCTTATTTAACCAAGTTATGTTAACTGTAATAACTAATTGAGTTATTAGTTAATTTGTGATAATTTAATAAATGTTATTAAAATTATAAGGTTCAAGGTGAAAGTTATTAGGACTAAATTGTTACTTCTAATTACTTAAAGGGTTATAATTAATTAATAATAAAAGTTATTATTTATTAATTATTATAAAATCTATGTATATATAATAATAACCCTTGGTGTAAAAAGATATACCAATCACTTTTAACCACCGTCGAATTCCTTTTCTCCTTTTGTGTGTTCGACCGACGGAACAAGAAAACTTAAAAGTGGTTTTGTTTTTATGTAGAACACAATTGTTGTGGTTTTGTTTTACGTAAAACACAAGAGCAAAAGGGTTATTAATTTGGTTAATTGAACTAGCATTCGGGTGGTTATCAATGACGTGTTGTATGTGCGATCGTAGAGGGTTTTACCATTAGTGAAACCTATTCGTTTATTAAACGATTAATTGGAGCTAGCTAAAAGGTACACGTTTTCTATCTTAACTAATTATATATACGTGTTTATTTGCTTCCGCAATTGTGTGACAATATGAATATATTTATTTGCTATACTCTAACAGTGGTATCAGAGCCACACGTATATTTGTAATTAGTTAGATTATGTTAAACATAAATTTGGTGGGGTTTGGTTGGTCGACGGAAAAAAAAATTTAGTTTTTGTTGTGGATACATCGTTCGACGAAACAAAACAAGAAAAAAAAAAGGAGAGGTGTTTTTGGGTTTGGTTCGGTGGATCTAAGTTGGGTTACAAGATCAAGAAGAAAAATCATAATAATAAATTTTTTTTTTGGTCTCCATGTGATGAAAAAAAAAAAAAAAAGGGGTTGTTTTTTTTTTGTGGTAATGGATCAAACCGACAAACAAAGCAGGAATTTTTTTTTTTTTTTAACTTGATGATTGGGACCAAAGTGTAGAACAGTAGAAACATACAAGAAAAATATTTGACTGTGATCAAAATATTTTTTTGTATTAATTCACTTTATACAGTTAATTGTTAAATTTTAAAAAAATCCTAATGCAAATTTATTTTTAACAAGAATAATAACATGTTTAGTGTAAATTGTTTGTTATTGTTAATGTACCTATTAATTTAGCAAATAAAGGGGAACCATGAAATTCATGCATAATTTGTCATGTATATCACTTTTACATGATATGCTAGTTAAAATTAATTGTTAATTGTGATAGAAACTACATAAGTGTTACCTGTTTAAATTGTTTAATTGACAAGGATAACATGTTCCTAGTTTGCCATGCTTTAGAGTTTAACCTACTAAAAGTTGCATGAAAATTAATTGTTAATTGTTTAATAGTTTATTAATTTTAGTAGTTTATTTATTTTGCTTATTTATTGTAACTTGTAAAGCAAAATGATTTATGAAAATATAAACTGGACTAATGACTATGAAATAAGATTTATTGTTTTCTTGCAAATCTTATTGTCAATTCGGGTTGGGCTCACATACCGTAATTTTCTCCCACGACGAGATTTGCAAGTTAATAATTTGATTTAAACCACAACTTGGAGCTTGTATAAGAGAGGTATCTTCGGCTTGGTGTCTAAGATAACGGGTTGGATAAACGATGTAAAGATCCTAGCCCCTCCTCTGGCCTCTTCATGGCCTCTTTTATACATGGTCGAAAAGGTTTAAAACATGTTGAATCGTCAATTTAATAAAAGTGCAATCTCTAATTTAATATGAATATTAAATTAGACATCTTGACGCACGTTAATAAGTAAATTAACTGAAGAAAATTTTATTAAAATCTATGATACGAAAATGTGTGCATGCTTCTTCGTACATATTTGATACACATTATCAAATAAATTACACATTCAAATTAAGTCATATGCCATCCAATTATAAAAACACTTGCTGTTGCTTTTTACTCTACGTGAGACGTAGGTAAATTGCAATCCCAAGGTAAATTACCACTCATCGTGAGACGGTGGTGGACTATTTACAGTTCTTAATTGGACGACTTAAAACGAGTTAAGCGGTGAGATCCTTAAGCCCGTGGCAAAAGATGGGATGAAACATGTTTACAAATTCACTTATGCTTGTTTCATAAGTATTATTTGTAAGTCCCATAATTCTAGGAAGGGTAAATGACAAAAGTCAGCAACGAACTGCCAAAATTTACTCCAAGTATGCAACCTACCAATATAATTGCTCAAGTCGGCAACAAACTGGATAGTTTTGTACTTAAGTCGGTAATATGGTAACCTGCTACCGGTTTGACCGGTCAACCTCTATTTTAAACAATTTTCATTTATTTATTAAATGTGAGATGGAAATAAAAGATTACGTGAATATACAATTTTCATCCCTAATCTTTTTTTTTTCGCAATTTACATCCCTGAATTGGTTGATTTTTACAATTTTTATCCTTTTGACTAACACTAGTTAAATTTGACTGTTAATTCTAGTAAATGACTAATATATCTTCATCTTCAACCTCAAACTTTATTCCTTTTATTCAGTTTCGTTATCAATTTTATCATCAGACCCTGAACCTACTTGATGTTCAAACTCATATCAAATACACTCACTCATAAATCATAACATAACCCACCTTAATTTGCACATGAATAAAAAATGCAATGCATTTTGATTAAATTAATTCTCCACTGTTAACTTTTCCCAACATATTATTATTCACCACCACACCAAAGATTCCCTAAAACCTTGATAGTGAAAACGAGAATGAAAGTTTCCATTTAAACTTTATCATATTTTAATCTTTCCATTTTTTCACTAATTCCTAATATTTTATATTTGCATAGTATTAAAATAATGGTTTGATAAATTAAGCCGTTCAAATTTCCGGATCTCGTTTTTCTTTTTAACCGGATTGTGGTTATCCCGTGAAGATGCAGCAGCGGCGGAGAGTAGCGGTCTCGTTTTTTTTCCCCACATACACCGTAATCACATACCGTCGGTGCTCTTCCTCCGCCGTCAGAAATACCGTTGGTGTTCTTCCTCCGCCGCTGATGTCATTCCAGAACATCAGCAGCAACATCAGATCCGTAACCCAAAACCAACCCTTAAACGTAATGATGAACACAACGGCGGAAAGATGAACACAACAATCACGAAATCCATTTACAATTGGAGCTTGTGAACATAAATTTAACTGGTGTTCATGTGTGCGTTGTTTATGATTTTAATTGGTGACAATAGGTTTTGATGATAATGATTTGGTGACATTTTAGTTGGAAACTTACCATTACGTTTTGAATCAAGAGAAATTGACGAAGAAGATGATGAAGCATACTGACGAAGAAGAAGAAGCAGCGGGTTAGGGTTCACAAAATGGGGAAAAAAAGAAAGGGAAAGTATATACATAAAGTCATATAGATGACGTGGCAGTCCACATGTCTTTGTGACGTGGCAACTTTTTTATGTGTCAGTCCACGTGTAACTTGACTCAGCATTTCTAAACTTAATCCGGTAAAATACGACTTATCAAATATCCATGCACGAAACTTTTCGGTTTGTTGCCGACTTGAGCAATTATATTGGTAGGTTGCATACTTGGAGTAAATTTTGGCAGTTCGTTGCCGACTTTTGTCATTTATCCTTCTAGGAATTGTACTTGTAATGCAATTATTGATCGTCACTTACCTTTTTGAATACACCATTGCTAGCAGATCAACTGATGTGATGGTGGTATGTCAAATAGGATCCTAGCCTTAAGAAAATTAATTATATATATATATATATATATATATATATATATATATATATATAAACATTTGGGTATTTTATTTTCTTTTAATGATGTATTATCGAAAATACTAAATTCGAACTTTTATCTAGTTGTAGATGGCAAATCCTGCACCAAACTCGAATTATTCGGCTTTCAGGCAAATGCTAGAAAAGAAAAACTTTCTGAAATTAATTTCAATGATTGGTTTTGTCATCTAAGGATTGTCCTTCGTGTTGAAAGGAAAACAAAAGTCATTGAACAGTCGATGGGACTTGTTCCTGATGCTACTACTGGTCCTGTTAAGGAATTAGCAGCATCGAATGCTCTTTATGATCGTCATAATGAAGTTGCTTGTTTGATGCTCGGCAGCATGACTCCCGAACTTCAAAACCAATATGAAAATCATATTCCACTTAATATGATTACAGAGCTGAAATCGGCTACTCCACAAATCCTTGTGATTTGAAGTAGAAAGATCCAGAAAGATAAGAAACCGCAAATTAGGGGAAAGGCTAAGGGAAAGCAAAGTGCTTATGTCCCTAAACCTAAGAAAACCCCTTCAGCAAAGAAAGAGCATCCGGCTAATGATGAGGCGTGTTACCACTGTGGGACACTGGAAAAGGAACTTTCCAGCATATCTTGCTGAGTTGATGAATTAGAAGAAGAAGCAAGCCGGCTCGATCGGACCTTCAAGTATCTTCACGATAGAATTATATTCTTTCTCTAAATCAAATTCCTGGGTATATGACACTTGTTGTGGTACTCACATCTGTAATACCCTATAGTGAATTAGAGAAAAGAAGAAACTGAAACATGGGGCACTCTACTTGTACAATGGTGTGCGTGAAACAGTAATGCCAGTGGAAGTTTTGACTTAGTTTTGCCTTCGGGCTTAGTTATTGTATTAGACAATTGTTATTTTGCACCTAATATTACTAGAGGTGTTGTTTCAGTTTCATTTTTGAAAGATAATGGATTTATCAATGTTTTCAATGATTATGGTATTTCAGTTTCTAAAAATGATGTTTATTTTAATGCTATTCCTTGTGATGGTATTTTTGAAATTGAGATGCCTGACCATGTTTCAAAAGTTAATTCTATGTATTCTGTTAGCAATAAAAGAGCCAAAATCTAATTTGGACTCTACCTATCTTTGGTACTATCGTCTTGCAAACATTTGAAAGAAACGCAAGAGAAAGGCTTCAACGTGAAGGGCTCTTAAATCATATGATGATGGATCCTTTGAGAAATGCGTATCTTGTGTTTGTGGCAAGATGACAAGGAAACCCTTTCCGCATCAAACGCAAAGGGCTAAAGATCTACTTGGAATCATACATACGGATGTTTGTGGTCCATTTAGCCATGTGTCAAAATAAGGTGCTAGTTACTTCATCACTTTTACTAATGATTTCAATCGTTATGGTTATGTTTACTTGCTTAAACATAAACATGAAGTCTTTGAAACATTTAAAATGTTTAAAAGTGAAGTAGAAAATCAACTCGGTAAGACCATCAAGTTCCTCCGTTCGGATCGAGGTGGTGAATACTTAAGCCAAAAGTTTAAGGATTATCTGAAAGCGTGTGGAATTGTCCAACAGCTTACTCCTCCATACACACCACAACTTAATGGGGTGTCGGAGAGGAGGAATCAAACCTTGCTAGACATGGTAAGATCGATGATGAACCTTAAAACTCTCCCATTATCATTTTGGGATTATGCTCTTGAATCTGATGTACGTATTCTGAATATGGTTCCAACTAAGAAGGTTGATAAAGACACCACATGAACTGTGGCATGGAGAAGTCCCTAATTTTGTCTTACTTAAAGGTCTGGGGATGTGAGGCGCTTGTGAAGCGGGATACGCCTGATAAACTCGAGCAAAGATCTATTAAGTGCATCTTTGTAGGATACCCAAAGGAAACAATGGGTTACTACTTCTACAATCCTTCTGCAAATACTGTTAAAGTTGCTAGATATGCTAAGTTCTTTGAAAAGAATCTTATAGCTCAAGAAAACAGTGGGAGGATAGTAGAACTTGATAAGAATCAAGAGAAAGATGCATCACCTTCTAAAAACACTAGCGAACATCAACTTGGGGGGGAAAGTATTCAAAGTGTTGAACCTCAAGTCGATGTTGTTCCAATTCGTAGGTCCGCAAGGACACTACGTGTGTGGATGGGAATGTACACACTTATAAAGCTCGTCTCGTAGCGAAGGGTTATACTCAAATCTACGGATTTGACTATGATGAAACCTTCTCTCCTGTAGCAGACATTAGGGCTATTAAGATTCTCTTAGCCATATCATTGTACTATGACTATGAGATTTGGCAAATGGATATCAAGACTGCCTTCTTAAATGGTTATCTAGACGAAGAGGTCTATATGGATCAACCTGAAGGTTTTATTGATCCAAAACATTTCAGCAAAGTATGCAAGCTTCAAAGGTCCATTTATGGACTTAAGCAAGCATCAAGGAGCTGGAATAAGAGGTTCGATGAGGAAATCAAAAAGTTTGAATTTACTCAAAACCCTGATAAGCCATGTGTATATCAAAAAGCTAGTGGGAGTAATGTTACTTCCTTGTCTTATATGTTGTGGAGATATTGATCATAAGGAAATCACATTCCAAAGTTACAAGATGTAAAATCCTACCTTGAAAAGTGTTTCGCTACGAAAGACTTGGAGAATCAACATTCATACTTGGAATCAAGATCTATAGAGATAGAACTAAGCGGTTAATTAGACTAAGTCAAAGTGCTTATATTGATAAGATCTTAAAGAGATTTAAGATGAAGAATTCTAAATGTGGAAATGTACCAATGTTAGAAAGACTTGACTTAAATAGCAAACAGTGTGCTTCTACACCTGCTGAGGTGGAGCGTATGCAAAGGGTTCCTTATGCTTCGGCTATTGAATCTATAATGTATGTGATTAGATGCACTAGACCTGATGTGGCGTTCGCATAGAACATAGCCAGTCGTTTTCAACAGAATCCAGGTGAAAGTCACTGGACTGCTATGAAAAATATTCTCAAGTACCTGAGAGCTACTAAGAGATATGTTCCTTGTTTATGGTGGAAATCCTGAAGCTGAGCTCAAAGTGACTGGTTACATTGATGCTAGATTTCAAACCAATAGAGATGATATGAAATTTTAGACAGGATACGTCTTCATCTTGGATGGAGACGTAGTGAAAAGGGTTCCTTATGAAGCAATCCACAACTGCCATATCTGCAACTTTATCAGAGTACATAGCACCTTCGGAAGCTGAGAAGGAAGTAGTCTGGATTATAAAATTTATTTCTGGGCTTGACGTGGTACCCACAAATAAAAACCCCATGGATTTATTACTGCGATAACTCAGTAGCAATTTTTATTGCCAATGAACCTGGAGTTCAGAAAGGGGCCAGACATTATCCTAGAAGATATCACTATGTTCGAGAACAGATCGAAATAGGTGACATCAAATCTACTCAAAGTTCACACAGATAATAATCTAGCTGATCCGTTTACGAAAGCTTCACCTAAGGGAAAGCTTAGTCAACATGCCAAGGGCATAGGACTTCGTATGGCTAGTTATCTCATGTAAATCTGTGTTTTAGTATTTGGATAAAGGATGTTGAACAATTATTATCTAATAAATGAATTAAAGTACCTGGTATGTTTGTTTTCATTTGATAATTAATTGTATCCTATTTTTACATGTTTAAATCCTTGAATAATTCTTAAATTATTCTAAAATGTCCATTATCGATTAGCTATATGGGAATATAGTTAAACTAAGATAAATATGAGTGATTTGTTTGGATGGTCCCACCAAACTCACATGGTATTCATAAGATGCATATCGGACTACCCCAACTGACAAGTTATCACTTTATGGATCGGCGTCATTAAGCGAAACTTGTAAAATGGTTGCTTTACTTATCCTTAGACTTGAGATGCAAGTAGGTCTTGCATGTATGGATTACATATTCTTGATATAGTTCTAGCTATCCTGAATAAGGTAGTAATAAAGGGCTATTTTCAGAAGTGTAGTGAAGTACATGACTGACACGTGTAGTCAAGATAGAATTTGTTCCTTCAACTAGCTATTGAAGTATGATACCACTGGGCCCTCTCATTAGAATTAATTAAGATGTTTGTATGGCCATACCCAAATGAAATCCAGATGTGTCTCGATTGATTTGGTAATCTTAATTGATTATTGGAATGAGAAACAGAATCGTTAAATTATGAAATGACTTTGATCCATATTCATATTTAACAAAGGTATCTGAAACAAAGGGATTGTAAACACTGGAATCATTTTAATATACTTCAAGAAACTATACTTAAATATTTCTGGGAGCATTGGCGTGTTGCTAGACGCTTACCAATGTTATTGCCTTTATTATGACATGCTCAAGTGGGAGCTGTTGGGAAATGACCACGTCAAATAAACGCATGTTCGGAAACGTTTAAGCCTACGGGGTCACACGCGTTAACACGTAGATACCGCTTATTTAACCAAGTTATGTTAACTGTAATAACTAGTTGAGTTATTAGTTAATTTGTGATAATTTAATAAATGTTATTAAAATTATAAGGTTCAAGGTGAAAGTTATTAGGACTAAATTGTTACTTCTAATTACTTAAAGGGTTATAATTAATTAATAATTAAAGTTATTATTTATTAATTATTATAAAATCTATGTATATATAATAATAACCCTTGGTGTAAAAAGATATACCAATCACTTTTAACCACCGTCGAATTCCTTTTCTCCTTTTGTGTGTTCGACCGACGGAACAAGAAAACTTAAAAGTGGTTTTGTTTTTACGTAGAACACAATTGTTGTGGTTTTGTTTTACGTAAAACACAAGAGCAAAAGGGTTATTAATTTGGTTAATTGAACTAGCATTCGGGTGGTTATCAATGACGTGTTGTGTGTGCGATCGTAGAGGGTTTTACCATTAGTGAAACCTATTCGTTTATTAAACGATTAATTGGAGCTAGCTAAAAGGTACACGTTTTCTATCTTAACTAATTATATATACGTGTTTATTTGCTTCCGCAATTGTGTGACAATATGAATATATTTATTTGCTATGACATGGAGGTTGGAGCAAAAAGAACGGAATTTGGATCGAAAACTGAAGAAAAGCTGAGTTTTCTGCGAGGCTTCACGGTTTTGACCATAACTCTCTCATCCAGACTCCAGATATAACGCCCCTCATTTAATACCACAATATAATATTAAGTTTGGCGGAAGCGACTACTTGAAATACATATTCAATTAAAACCTGCTAGAAATTTTCGCAACCCTTTATACAATATGTTTAACTACTAAACAAACATAGTTAACATGTTTACAAACCCGGGGCATTATATACTATAAAACATTATTTATTACAAACTGGATCAGAGTTGCAAGTTTCAAACATTCCCAGCATCAAAACGTCCCTTCCTGGCTACCCACATAATTAAACATAACCTGCAGGAAGTAAATTGAGGGATTAGCACGAAGCTAAGTGAATGAATAATCAACTACAATTCAATCTAGCTAGCAATCTGTTCACAATCAATAATGCAACAAATATCGTCAAGAGGAACGGTGGTTCCTAAGGACCCTGTTCCGGGTGGCCCCATCAGAACACTTAAACCAACTGTAGGCCAAAACAGTGATTAACCGCTAACTAAATGCTAATCTCCATCAACACATGTACGCAACCCTGTGTTGACCAACATTAGCAATCAAGTCCAACCAACAATCTAGTTGACCTCTGGATTATACATTTCAATTCAATGTTCAACAAACAACCAATCAAATGGCATATCATTTCAAAGTTAACATGCTATCAATAGTAATCCTATAATTACTGATTGAAATCAAACTGACACAACCAAATCAAACTGTTAGTTTCAAATCCACTCACCTGATTGTTTCGTTTCACTTACTCAGCTGTCTTATCTCGCTGAGCTCTTTGTTTATCTGAGAATTAAAATCAAATATAAGTTAGTAATCACATTCGTAAAACCATAGCTTATATTCGAATATCACATATATTAATACATTTCAAATCATGTATTACCCCATCATTATATGCACCTTAGTTAAGTATATCAACTTACTTATCAATTTAAACATAATACATTAGGGAATATATGAAGTTTGTTAACCAAAATCAAAATCTCTGCATAGGCATGGAATCCGCCGGATTCTCCCAGAATCCGCCGGATTCTAATAGATTTCAGATGCAACATTTGGACCAGGGTTCATAAAACGAATCCGGTTGGACGAATCCGCCGGATTTAACCCATTTTAACCGGATTCCTCACCCGTTGACTGGCTTGAATCCGCCGGATTCATAAGGAATCCGCCGGATTCCTTGTGTTCGTCAGACCTGGGCAGTTTGTGCAGAGCATAACCCAGAAAAATGTAAACCAAAACCAAATAACGATTTCAGCAGCAGTTAACAACTCATATAATATCATTGAGGTATACTATAACATATCATAACATCAAAATCATCAAACATCATCAATTATCATTATTCACTAGCTTGATTTAAATCACTTACCACTTAAAACTAGGAACAAGATGATTGTGATGATTAACTAGCTAAGATCAAGATCAAATCAGCTCAAGATCACTTGTTTCAATTCTTGTTTATCAAAGGTTTTAAGGGTTTTAGGGTTTTAGGTAAATTTTCTAAAAGAGGAAAGTGAGAACTTTCCTAAAAAGGAAACTATTTAAGTCGGTTAAACTTTTGCACCGACCCGCATCCACTCAAAACTAGTCCCCTTTTAATCTATTGCCTGGAACCTAAAAACCATTTGCGAGAAACTTATTTTATTATACCGTCAACTATAGTAAATTAAAACAAGCAACAATTTACTAAGCACAATAAGTTCTAAAGCTTATTTAATTAAGTTTCGCAATTTTAACATATTTGTCAAATAATTTCTAAAATAATAACATATTCAATTTAAATTAGAAATTACCAGCTCAGTTAAGAGGATGTTACACCAGATGACTTGAATCCAAAGCCCACGGTCTATACACTCGTTAGGCTACAACATATTAAAAATTCAGCCCATTTGGATAACTTTATGGTCAACCGCCGGTTGGATAAAGTCGACCGGCGGTTGGAAGGTCGGCCAGAATAGTATTTAAACGAATTTTAACCCAGATTTCATTGTTATGTAACTTTTAACCCTAATTCGATGAAACACTTTCTGGGGGTTTTGTGGACAATTTGGAGACGCAAGTTCATGAGGTTTTGACTGCGATCAAGTTTTCGGCACGCGGTTCGCTATTCGGTTTGCGTAATCCTTATCGATTTTAAACATGTTTTATTATTGGGTATTGGTTTTGGTTTATTGTAATCTGATCATGAACTAAACTGTTTGTGTATTCGCTTAGAGGATGATATATAGATAATGGTTTGAGTATTTATTTAGCGTTTTGAGTATTTGTTGTATGATAGTTAATTATGTTTATTCGATGAACCATGGTTGTTTGTGATTATTGATTGTTACTTAACGTGATTAGTTAATCTAAGCTATAACGGACGTTTGTTTAGGTTGATTAGTTATTTACGTTTGTTTAACTTGTTAGATAATCGTGGCTTGAGACTGTGACCGGAGATATGTTAAGAATAATAGCAGTTAATTAATCTATAATGAACATGATAATTGATACTGAAATAATAGGACAATTATAAGATTATCGTTGACGCGAAGTCACTAGAATAAATCATAATTAATTGTGAGAATCTTAAAGAGTAATTAGAGGTGGACAACGTGTAGGGTGACTCCTAACATACTTAATAGAGTCTTGTGTCTTTCCGATAATTATACAATTAGTTAACCTTGACAGGAGACTAATCCACATTAATTTATTCACAATAGAACATAAAAAAGGAGCAACTAAGTAAATATGATAACCGGAGTCTAGGATAAATAGTCTAAGTGAATACATGTCTATCTCTAATTGTTTACAAACTTACGTTATTTGTTTTCTATTTAATTAGTTAAAATTAGTTTTCTTAAATACGTTCGTATGGAACTAAAACGCCCCCATTTGTTATTTACGTTTTATTATTTTAATTATAAATTCCATTTTAATTAGATAAAACTACCGTTCCCTGTGTTCGATACTCGGACTTACTTAAGCTATATTATTATACGATCGGGTATTCTTGTCTGTATTGTGTGATAGTTATAACTTTAGTAATATCCATTTTCATAAAAACATAAAACACATTTCACACAACATCAGATAATGATTGTGTGGGCCAAAGAGGACAATAAATCGAGCCAACAAAATTGGCAAGGTAGCAGACGAGGTCGTGGGAGAGGTGACCGGCCAGGTTATCTAACATCGAGTGCAACAAGTCTGGCAAGTATGGTCACTACATGAGTGATTGTAGATCTGAAAAATGTTACATTTGCTGTAAGAGTGAGCATTTTGCAAGAGATTGTTACGCCTAGAATAAGGTGTAGGAAAATGTGAACCTGGTCACCAGAGATTAGTCAAAAGACGGGTTCCATTTGATGGCCAACAATCACACCAGTACTGAAGATGACTCGATTTGGTACTTTGACACCGGTGCAAGCAACCACATGTGTGGGCACAAACACTTGTTCAAGGAACGGGTCGATGTAAAGGATGAGCATGTATTGTTTGGAGATGCATCTACGATACGAGCGAAAGGCAAATGCACAATTTGTTTCTTTAATAATTATGGTATTAAAGTGACAACTGAAAATGTCTATTTGATCTTAAGAGAAATATTCTAATTATAGGGAAACTAATGGAAAGAGGATACTCGGTTCACATAAAAGGTCGGGTTCTACAATTTAAAGATAGGGGAGGAAGACGGGTTGCAAGAGTTATGTCGTAGAAAAATAGAATGTACAAGTTGAATTTGACAAGTGTACAAGAGAAAATTCTACAAGTTGGACTGGATGATAAAGCTTTAATGTGGCACTACGTCACCTGCATCCAGGAAAGAATTTTCAAAAAAAGACATTGTGCATGGGCTACCAAACATGAATTATGATGGTAGACTCTGGGAAGAATGTGTGATCAATAAGCAAGTTAGGGATTCCTTTCCAAAAGTGGCAAAATATTGGGCTACAAAACTACTTGAGATTATACACACTGATATATGCGGGCCAATTTCATCGGGAAATAGTATTTCATCACTTTTAATGATGATTTAGCAAGAAAGACTTGGTTGTATTTCATAAAAGAAAAACCAGAGACGTTCAAAATGTTGAATAGATTTGAAGGTATCGTGGAGAAGATGACCATTATTTTTATTCAGGCCTTACGATCAAAGAGAGGGGGCAAGTAGTGTTAAAGATGGAATGAGTGATGATGGGGTTTTAATCCTTACGTTCATCCAAGATGATTGGGCGAACTACTTAGATATTGAAAATATAATTATAGTAGTTGAAAAGATTAGTGATAATGATCCTAATAATTTGTTACTACAAGCAGTGAATGCTGAAGAAACATAGGGTAATGGTAACCAATTGTCACCTTCCACCACCACCACACGGCAACTTCATTTCGTCAACGAGAACGAAACTCACGATAGTGTTCTTGATAGAAAGATACAATGGTTTGTCTACTAAAGGGTTATACATGAAATGGATGTCCTTTGGTGACGAGGAGATTTACGGTTCGGAAAGCTAGTTTGTAGCAAAAATTTGACGAGCTTGAAGAAAGGTACAAGATTAATCTCAACTGGAATATCATCCCATATACAAGTACCACCGAATTAATGTTTTTTTTACTTAATCAGATGACCTTTGGGGTGTACTGTATCACAAAGACGTTTATCCTCGTGTATCTCCTAATGGAATGTGGATCGAACATGCACATCGGATCCAGTTTGCACCGTGCTTTATCTAGTTATATTTGGTCATTGATTTATGTTTTTCAAATTCAACCAATGGGATTCACAGCCATGTTGATAGCCTTAACATTTAGTTAGCTTAGGCCCTACATGACAGGCTAAAGGTGGTGAACTAGAGGAAGTGGTATGACAGGATATATGATGCAGGATTTAGTCTAAAATAGCCATGATACACCTTCACTAGCTCACATGTTAGCTATATGAGATATATGATACAGACTTTGGTCTAAATTAAATATAATTAGATGTTTTTATATATAATTTGAATATAACTATAAAGCCAACTATATTTGAAACTAGTCCTATCGGTTGAACAGTAAGTCGAATGATCCGGTTTTGAAAATATTATGTGTTTTCCTATTTTTTTGAAATAACATTTAGTTTATAATTGTCACACATTGTTAATGCACCTCTTTGTTTTGAGACGACAAAATTATTAACATAATACTATAGTGCGTAATTAAATTGATTATACGTTCATAATTACATTTTACATCATTTACAACAATTGTACAAGTCAACCAAAAGTCAACAATGCAAATTGGAAAATTTTGAAAGAAAAAGCGTGAACGATCTACGATCAATGATTGATGTACGCATATTTATTTGATTTTTTTTTATTATCAAGTCTCAGTACGTTCATTTGATTGTCATTTAGATTTATTTTGAGTGTGTGTTAGTTGATTTGATTTGATTGGCGTTGTATGACGTTTAGAGTTCTTTTGAGTGTGTGTTAGCTGATATATCCCGTGTTAATTTTGGTATCATTTGTAACATTTGATTATCGTTGTATGGAGTTCTTTTGATTGTGTATTAGTTGATTCTATATTGTGCGTTAATTCTGTATTGGTATCATTTGTTACAAATCATGTGATTTACAAATCACTTAAGAAACTACTCTCTTTTAATATCCCCGTTGCATACACAAAGATACTAAACTATACATTTACTTGAAGAACATGTATGAGACTACATGTAATAATTTTAACTTTTTAGTTGTAAATTATGTTTGTGGAGAATGTTAAATTGATCAGGAGTTATCTATTAATAAAATCTATCCTTTTTAATAAAATGGAAGGGGAAATATCTATTGTGGCTCTTATTACATATGAAAAAGGTTGATGTGCCTAACAATTCTTGCCTAACATTTTTATTGGTACACATAAGGGATAATGGGATATCATAGGTGCTTTCAGTAACACCAAATTTGTGTCGTTGACCAATAATGTTCATGATATTTTTACTTTACATGTACATTTTCATTCTCTCCTTATAACTTAACAACACCTAAGTTAGATGGAGTTAATTGCACCAATGATTTTTCCATACACATATCTCAATAATTAGCGGATAAAATGAAAGAGAAAATGGAAGATACATGCCATTATGTATTGAGTAGATATAAGTTATGCATGAATTGTTAGACATATTTAGCTTACAACATTGCTAAAATATAAAACATAGAAGGCTAAAAGATTTAAAACTTCAATAACTAAGTCGAGTTCAACTCGTCATATGTTTCATGTATGACGTAGATAAACTTGACGGAGTTTAAACTTAAACAAATCAGTTGAAATAGTCTTGTTTGCAACCTAAAAAGTGATTTAAAAACTAAAATAAATAGGTGTGTAGTGTCTAGCACTAGTATTAGTAAGTTAGTTATGGTATAACTGGTTGTGGTTTAAACCGAACACATGAACATATGGCGAGATAAAAACATTAAGTCGTGCATTTGACCCATTCGAAACAACGATCAACCCCATAACTTGTGGCATGGCTAGTGTTGAAGCTTGATCCAATTGATGAGTGTAAATGAGAACATTGGTTGTGCGTTACTTGTACTTACATATTGACTTGTGACCTTAGCCGTTAGAATTCATATGTCACATTGTTTGCTTTCTACTTGCTTTAGATCCCTATACCCATTTACATGAGTGCGCTTATATATAACAAAAATGTAACCACAATGATATAAAACTTTTTACCCAAATAATTTGGTTTTGTAGAAAATAAAAAAATTCAAAATATAGGGACAAATGGTAAGTCTTGCATATACCATTGTCTATGGTTCTCTAGTTATCAATATCACAAATCATATCCAAATACCTTAATTTCAAAGGTACATGTCCAAAATTAACTGATTTTTTTATGTGCTTTTAAGTCCGTCATCATCATCTGTCACAACTTGACTAACAGACTCTTTCCTGTTAATAGTATCAACTTCCTTAACCATGTCTCATTCAGTAAGGAACACTGGAGCCCAACAACCATATGTACTCTACTGCCACATAAACTTGTGACATTCATCAAGTGTCTGGTCATAAAATCCACAAACACGTATGATGTGAAGTAAAAAGTCATGTTTTTAAGTACGATATTCCGCACTTTTTGGGCACATCTTTAGTGAAAACATTTCAAAACAATCATTATTTACTAAAATTCACTAAAGTGCTCCAAATATAGACGTTGCTACAAAAACCACTAAAAACGTCCGAATAACGAGCAAAACATAGCGAATAAACAACAATCAATTCTCACACCCTCATTTACCTTATGAAAAATAAATTCTAACCTTATTATATGATGTCATAGGTAAAAACAAGACGGGAGAATCAAGAATCATGCAAATTGGGTAAAGAACGGAGGAGATACGGCTTCTACAGATCGTTAAAAGTCATTCTGGATATGCCTGAGCTCTACACAGTTTCTGTGAAATTGATACCATTAGAAGCGTAACGGAATTACGAGACCGTAGGTGAAAGAATCAAGTCAAACGGACGTGTAACGAAGGAGATACGGGCGTTTTAAGCAACGAACGAAAATCGACGGAAGATGAATACGGCCTTGGCAAGCCGTATATGGACCCACAAGACCGTATACGGCCTTTTAAGACCATATACGGCCCCCTTGACCCCGTATACAACCCCTCCTAAGGCCAATTGGTCTCCTTTTGTGCTTTGCGTGCTTGTACGTTGTGCTTCGAGGCTTCTACGTATGATTTGAGGCTTCACCTATAAATAGGGGTCACCTCCTACACCTCATTCCTCATTCTCATTTCTCTCTTCCACTTTCTCTCTCACACACTTCTCTCTCTCTAGGTTCTCTCTCTAGTCTCTCTCTAGTTTCTCTCTCTAGGGTTTAACCTTTGGAACTAGTGGGAAGATTAGGGGAGAATCTTTCTCTTTTCTTTACTTTTAGATTAGTTATGTAATTAATTATCAAAGGCTAGCTTATGTAATGCTTGGATATCATGAAGAAATACAAGTGTTATTCTGCTCACAATTCGTATTGGTATTATCTATCATTTCTATCATTAATTTGTCATAATGTTCTTGTTTGATGTTTGTGATTTATTAATGTTAGAAATGTTTATTGCTATGCTTTGTGAGTAGTTGCTTGTATGTTTGCCATGATTAGATAGTTAGAGATGATGTTACATTAATTCTTTATCTGTATAAATGGGAGTTATACTTTGTTATCTGTCTAAGCTTATCCTGAATATAGACTTAATCATTCACCCTTTCCAGTCTTTCACGTGACTATTGCCATAGTTATAGGAGTTATAAACCCTAGCTACAAATACATAGTTATCTCTGTTACTGTCTGAAGCTATGAGATCGCCATAAAACGGCACTGTATCGGTATAGCGTTGGAAATACCACTGTTAGAGTACAAATAGGTGGAAGCCAAGGAAATGCCATAGGTTTATCTCATCGTGGATTACCTAGAAGTCACCATTCTAGAACATGGTATAGGTATCATATAAACTGTGGAAATGCTAAACATAATAAAGTAGTGTACACCGTGTGTCTATCTAGGCTTAGAAAACTGTGGAAATACTTAATGCAGTGTACACTATCACTATACCTAGGGATGAACGACTGATTGTAAAGGAGGGTCTAATTCATGACTGAAGTATTTGTGCTGAATTGATAGAATATGAGTTTTGAAAAGAAAGCAAGGAGTCGGCTGTATTCCCAGATGCTTAAACCCCATAACTCTACATAACCGATAGTTTAGAATAACATAGTGAAATAACCAGTACACATTTAGATGACACATTTAGGCTTAGGTGTTAAGAAAAGTCAGAATATCCTTTATGGCGGTTTGCTACCTTATTCATGCACCCAGGAGTTATCTCCATAGACTCACTGTTCCGTAACAGGGGAGTTGAGCAAAAAGGGTCACTGTTCCATCACAAAGGCAGTGTTAGGGGTTGAGCAACCTGATCTGATCAGAATCACGATAGCCTAGGTACTCAGTGACATACTAATTTAGAACCGGACTAAAGAAGTAGGGTCCTAGTGTTTACACTTGTAGTCTATATGTTTGTCACCTGAATGTGTCCTCAAATAATCATCATCTCAGCACATACACTATCCTAAATCAAGGTGAACCACGTCTTTGTTATCCTTAGGTGTTATATATGCTAGTCTCCCTTTACTTTTATGCTTTATTAATTTTAGTAGTTTAAATAGATACCCTAGCTTGATAATTAGTTTATCGGAACGAGCTCTGTTTCAATTCTACCGTCGTGAGGAACAACCCTGGATCATCCTTACCGCATACTTGTATCAGGTATTCGTACCAGTACCTGTAGGTAGTATGGAGATTTATGCTCCCCCGACTATTATAAATTTAAAACTACCACTGATGCCGCGCCTAGCGGAAAGGTCTGCAACGACAGGAAGCGATTCCTGAACCGACAGTGGGTGCGCATCAAATATTTGGCGCCGCTGCCGGGGACGGTAGTACGATTCGGAGCCTGTTTAGATAAATTAGTTTTTAAGCGACCCTTTTACTTTTTGCCCATAGATTAGCGTAGTTAAATTTAATTAGGTTAGCTTAATTTAGATTTAAATCCCTTCTCACCTAAAATTTTTTCTTAAACCTTCTTCAAATGTCGTCTTTACTAAACACTTGGGTAAAAACAATAAAAGATCAATTGCAAAGTCTTGCTTAAATATTTCAAATTGGATGTAGGATATGCGGTGTTCCCCACTTTGACGGAGAATGTGAAGGTCATACGATGTTAGGCATAGGACACTTAGATTCTCAATCAAACACCTATAGCCCCCCTCAACATCAATCTCAATCTTTATCATTCGAAGTCAACCCACACTCCACATCTAATACACTCAACATAGACTTGCACTCAACTCTAAGCAGTGATCTAATTGAACCTGTTACCCAAGTAGTCGGTGAGAATGTTGTTACAAGATTGTAGACGTCAACGGATACTGTCCCACCTCCATGCCCAGAGTACAACATTATCACTGACCAAAAGACCATAGGAAGCAATGTGGGTTTTGCGTCAGGGTTGCCCTACAAACCATCTCTCCACCACATAATGACGTATACGTCATGGAGTGATATGGACACCTCTGACCAATCCATTCTGTCAATCCGACCTCAGGAGGTATTAGAAGTTGAGAGATTTGTTATACCTCCGGTAGAACAATTCCCTTACTTTGAACCATCTCCTCATATTGGACATCCTCTGGCCTTAACTTTCCTTAAACTCATAGGTATGTACCAATATTACCACTTGTGTCTACTGATGGATGCAAAGAAGCCGCTAGGATTTCTTGATAAATAGTGTTGGAGTCAAGTTAGATACTCGAACAAAAACAAGCGCTTCTCGGGAGGCAACCCGTGTCTAACGTAGTTTTAATAGTAGTTAATTTAGGATAAGTCGTAAGCTAATCCTTTTAAGTAGAGAATAATCCCTAAAATGAATGTTCCAAGTTTTCTTTACTTTTATGAACAAAAATGATGGTTTGTGAAAGTTACTTCATTGAAATTTTTGTCAAAACCTTAAAACTTCCTACTCCCACTTGTTTAAATTTTATTGCAACATCTATTTTTCACCATTATTTAAAATTCTTAATGTCCCTTCACTCACAAACGTAGAAACCTACTAGAGATTAGGAGCCTTAGTCATCTTACACTACCACTGACATGTTTCGAGCATTTGAGGTGCTTACATATATTTATGCGAACATACATGAGATACTAATGCTTAATCTGATAACATGATTTGTATGTCAATATGTGTATTATGCTTGAACTCGTTTAAAAATGTGTGCTTTCGATATCTCTATACTTGGCTACCTAATTCAACTGATAATACTAGTATTTCCATATCTGCTGTTTGTGTTGCGGTGTGTGACAATCCTCAAATTAGGGTATTAATCTTTACTTAACTACATGCATTACCTAGAGTAATTTTTCTGATTAGTGAATTCTAAACTGTTTTATGTGTTAAGTTTTGAGGAACTTACTATTTTATATGTGACCAATTAGAATCGTAGTTATATATATATATATATATATATATATATATATATATATATATATATATATATATATATATAATTACGTACAAAACAAACGCGTTAAACTCGACTAATAAACAAATACGATAGTTGGTGATACAAAATAATTAATAATATGAAATTATTAATTATAAATATTATTAACTTATATTATTGAGATAATATAATATATTATACGTTCTATATTAAACGTATCGAGCGCGATACAAAAGTTCAAAAAGAACTTCAAAATACTTTCGAATAATTTTTATTTGAAAATATTATGGGAACCTGTTAAAACAAAAATAAAACGAAAACCTTTAGATGTTTCTTTAAAACGCGTTGCACACGAACAGAAACAAATGCAAAAGGTACCAAAAGTGCAAAAATAATAAAAGTATTATTTTTCTCCTTCATAATAAAGTATTTGGAGAGTTACCTCAAAATATAATTGCGTAATTTAACTGTAAATTGGCACCTAATTGGACCCGTACATGGAACTAAAGGGCTAAAAACCCAAACAATTAACACATCTAAAATATCAAATCGACACTATACTGTATAGCTCCATACTCCAGTTGAAAAATTGAAACCCATATACATATTTTATACCCACTCTCATTTCTACCAAACCACAATTATTTGCACACACTGTTTTCCTTCTTCCTCTCCGGTTTTGGTAGAGCATCAACAACAGCAGTAACAAGGGTGGAAGTAGAGCAGGAACCAATTCCCAAACCACCTCCATCTTTCTAACCATACAAACACAACCAAAATGATCACATAGTAATAATCATCATATCACCGTCATCATCATCATCATCAGAGTCAACCATCATCATCGCCATTTTCATCACTGTGAGGTTCAAAATCTTAAATTTCCATATATATATATATATATATATATATATATATATATATATATATATATATATATATGTATATATATATATATATATATATATATATATATATATATATATATATATATATATTCCATGATTATATTATGTTATAACTCGTTTATTTGGTGTATAAACTTGTTAAATTATGTTAAATACATGATTGAAATATCAAAATGGAAAATATTTAGGATAATTACTTTGAGCTAAAAACATCGATCGGGATAAATACTTTGAGCAGATCGGGTGACAGGTTTAACCGAATGGGTACCACTCTAGACCCGATCGGGTCACGTTATTTTGGCCTCAAAAACAAGTTAGTCGGGGGCTGGGTGCGTAGACTAAACGAAAAACAGGAGATTTCCCAGAAGCTAGCGGGTAGTCGATGGGTTTAAATGGGTTACACCCTTACGGGTGATGTGTAATATGGAAAGAAAACATACAAGTTTAACTACTTACTAAAACACACACACACACATATATATATATATATATATATATATATATATATATATATATATATATATATATATATTCATACTTGAGTAGATATAACCAAAAGCACACAATAGCCTACTGGTTAAGGTCATCACTTTGAAACTAAAGGTCATGGGTTTGATCCTCGTGACCTGTTTTTGACTTAATTTAATTTTTGGGCTATTACATTGTTGAATGTCATGATCTTGCTAAATATGGTAACTTCCATTTTTAGTAAATTATTATTATTATTTAATTAAATATTATTTATAATAATTATTACCATTACATAGTAAGTTGTAAGTGGTACAAAAATATTAACGAGTATACGATATAAATTTTATCAAGTTATAATTTTTATAAAACTTAATGACATAAAGGTTGGACTAAAAATTGTACACAACCGCGGGACAATATTTATTTACAAATATTAAACGTTGTAACTTTTGGGCCAAACGGATTAATTATATAATGGGTCAAAACTATTATTTTGTATTTGGGCCAAACTATTTTTGGGCTAAACAAAGACGGCCAAAAACATTATATTTATACTTGGGCCGGGTTGAGTTTATTAAATGGGCCGAAGTATTTTTGTATCAAATTGGGCCGAAAATGTTAAACCATAAATGTATTTGGCCATATTAGTTGGACCGTGCTATTTGGGCCAAATTATTGGGCCGAACGAATTGGGCCAAGCCCAATGAGTCGTATAATTATAAAACACAAACGTAAACCGAATTATATATATGGGACAAGTAAAATGAAATGAACGACAAGTTATATATATAAATAAACACGAACTTTTAACAAGTGTAATTATATATATACGACGAGATAACGAAGTTATTTTCTTAACAAATAAACTTATGTTTATAAAACATAACACGACAAAAATTATATTTATGTTTATATATATATAAGCGCGACAACAAAAAAATGATAGATATACATAGATGTATATAACGACGACGACTTTTATATATATGAATATATATATTCAACTAATGAGTATATAGGGATATACTTACACGCAATCACTGTTTAACACATGTATCACTAACCAACTAAAGTTGTACAAATACGTTTATGTAATGAATAGTCCGTGTACTTATTTAAGGTATATTTATTTGCGTCTAGGTATTTGAGGGACGCATCTGGACTGTGTATTACTAGCTGAAGAATTGCTAACTGTGAGTTCACAGCCCCTACCTTTTACTTGTTTTAAATGTTTTTAAAACTAGGGGTGGAAAACATAGAACTATGTGCTATTACATGCAACTTGTTTTATATAATTGCTTGACATGCTTTTATATCAAACTGATTTATATAAATGCTTTATGCTTTATACACAACTGTTAATTGTATGAAATGTTTTTTCTCATAACTAGTTGGAAATAAGACAACGAATCTTGGAACGAACCTAGGTTTACATGAGGTAGTTGTAGTGCACATAAGTCCCAGTGCTTGCAACCTATAACCATTAGCTAGGTGACTCTAGCCACTGAGTATACAGATAGTACTATCGATTTGACAACCCTCCCAGGATATAACTCGTTGGTCATTCCAACCACACGACGGCAGTCGTAACGAGGAGTGTATACTTACCATGTTACTGAGGCAATAACAAAACAACTAGTCGTGGATAGGTTATAGCATTAGGTATCGTTACTTTAACTTTAAAGGTGTCGCTCACCTTAGAGGGATCATAGTCTATATTTCCCACATAAACTAAACAACTAAACTACAACTTGATTTGGGAAGGGTATTCCCTGTGATAACTAATAGGATAGGTGTTCCTACAAGATTGCTTTTATAGGAAATGTTTACTTGATTGATAAACCTGTATTTCCGTAAACTACTTATCGGGAAATGTTTTCTTTAATTAGAATACTTGTGTTTCCTACCATGCATATAAACATTATGTTTGTGTACATGAATGATTTATACAAAACTTGGTTTAACTACTTACATATACTAAACCTGTGAATTCACTCAACATTCAAAGTTGACGGTTTACTATGTTTTTCAGGGTTTTAGGACTCAGGTATTACGCATGCATAAAGGACGTAAGCTACCCAGACTGTTTAGGATGCCACTTTTGAGACACTTGGATTTCTTCTGTATTACCAATCTCATTGGTTATACTTACGAAATCCCACTTTTATAAACTTGTATTTATTAAAGTTGTTCTACAACACTACTACATGTACGACTTTATAAGTCGTACCCTTTTGTAATAACTCTAACTTTGGCATCTTAAATATATATGTTCTGTATGATCATATGCTCTGATACAGTGAATGCACTATTGTGACGTCAGCACCCCCGCTGTTAAACTGTATACTTAAAATGCTTCCGCTAATTATAAATTGCTTCCGCTAATTACTAAATAAATGCGATTACCGATTCTGGGGGTGTGACAGACTTGGTATCAGAGCCATTGGTTATAGCGAACTAGAAGTCTTTAAGTGACTGAAAACCTTAGAGACCTAGACTATAGCCTTGGCTAGAAACATTTATGCCTTCAAGCATACATACTTTGCATACATCTAACATACGACTAACACGTCACCCACGATTTCTTTTGTCTCAGCATGTCTAGACAAGAGCCGATTTACTTGTATGCTTCTGATGAGGAGCCGACCGAGGTTTCCTACCATAGTGATGCTAGCACCGGAGTTGCGAGTCCATATGTTCACCAGAGAGCTCTATCTGATGACACCAGTGATGCCTACATCACACCACTCCCGACCGCACCTGTGGTCCCGCCTACTACTGTTTCAACTGATCCTACCACATGTATGCTAGGGTCTACCTTTATGGTGACACGCCATATGACTGCTGGACCTTCTAGATGACCGGTACCGAGGAGGACACCCCGGATGTGTGTCCGAGACTTCCCCACTGGACCATTAGCGTCGAGGGACAAGGCGCCGATGGATGAGACTGCCGAGCCACCACAGAGGGTACCTAGATTTGCTCACCTGGAGTGGATGACTCCTATGCTGGGACGGTGGAGGTCACTAGAGGGTTTTCCCTCTACATTTGAGACTGGAGAGTCCTCGCGACCACCAGCTCCACTGCCTACTACTGGAGAGCCCGTAGAGTTGACCCTCCCTACCCTTATTGCGGTGATTCGTACCTTGTTTCGTATTTCTGGTGGCAGGGGTATTCACCTTGCAGAGTTACAAAGCGATGTCTCTCGTCTGGATGGAGACATGGCTGATATGCATGAGCGTTGCCACTTTTTGCTGGACCACATGTTTGCTACTCGAGAGATAGCTGAGACTGCACGTACTCGTGTGAGGGTACTGGAGAGACGTGCTAGGATAGCAGGGTCTATGGTTGGAGCTTGTGTGATGATAGCTGTGCTGAGGACAGATATGGGATTGTTTTTACCTTATTTCTATTAGACCTATGTATGGCGGGTTGTGCCTACTAGGTATTAGAATGATTACTTTTGGCAGATGAGCATAGGTATGTACTAGACATGTACTAGGTAAAAAAACTGCTGTTAGAATGGGTATATGTATATGAAAACCCATTATCTTTTGTATAGCGCTAACCGTCGATGGGCATATTAGGGATCCCATATTGTTTTGTATGAAATGACTGTATCAGCGTTATAACTTTTGATATAATATAACATATGTTTGGTTTGTATTTCGTATTCATTACAATTGTCAACAACTATAGTATTATATTTATATCTATATGCGTGTGATTGAACGATAACAAATCGATAGCCCTTGTAATCATTTCTTGTAAACCTTGAGACATACCACACTTTGACTGTTGATTCTTATCTTGAATTCTTTTGAACCTAATTGTGTTATATGATGATGAAAAGAAATATGTATTTGGCATTATATAATGATGCCTGGCCAACGTGATTATATTATACTAAGTACATATGGGCGTTTCAAAGTCGTGCGACACGTAATGTGAACTCTTGTTCTTCATCCTTCGTACTGTTCCTTTGTTGATTAATGTGAAATCTTGTTCATCACATTCATTATCCTAGCATTGACTTCTGCATTTTATTCATCTCAGAACGGAATCATGCCACCAAAACGACAAACTACATGGAACAGTCGACGGACGACTACACCTCCAGCCCCTGAAAACACTC
This sequence comes from Helichrysum umbraculigerum, assembly GCA_949592205.1. NCBI lineage: Eukaryota > Viridiplantae > Streptophyta > Magnoliopsida > Asterales > Asteraceae > Helichrysum > Helichrysum umbraculigerum. The sequence goes on from CATIUR010000001.1 coordinate 1,734,468, forward strand.
CACCCCTCAACAATGAGGAAACTACTGAGCAAATGATTGCGAGACGAATAGCTGAAGGTATTGCTCAGTATGAAGCAAGCCGTAATCGCGAGAATGTGATAAATAACAGTGGGTCTACCCCTGTGAACACTGAGACTGCTGTGAATACTCGACGCAGGTGTTCATACAAAACATTTCTGGCTTGTAAGCCAACTACTTTCCGTGGCACAGAGGGTGCTATTGGTATCATTCACTGGATAGAAAAGATGGAATTGGTGTTGAATATCAGTGACTGTTTACCTGACTGTATGGTGAAGTATGCCACCTGCACCTTAGCTGACAAGGCGCTAACATAGTGGAACAGTCAACTTCAATCCCTTGGACGGGAAGCTGCCCACTCCATGTCCTAGGGGGTACTGAAAAACATGATGCTGGAAGAGTTTTGTCCCCGTAGTGAGATGCAGAATGTGGAAACTGACTTGTGGGACATTAAGATGATTGGTGCTGATATCACTGGGTACACCACTAAGTTCCAGGAACTAGCACGTATAGTGCCACATATGGTGACACCTGAGTACAAACGCATTGGGCGTTACATTTGGGGATTGGCACCTCAAATCAGAAGTTTGGTCACATCATCCAAACCTGACACATTCAGGAGTGCTGTTACCCTAGCGCAAAGTCTGACTGATGAAGCAGTCAGGATGGGGACCCTCTGTAACACCCCCAAATTTAATGGTTTGCGGAAGCGAGTTTTGGGTGTTACTAATCAATAATCACAAGCACAAAGGATACAGTGAACGACTCTAAATGAGACGTTCGAAAAGTTATTACATTAATACATAAGTAGTTCAAAATACAAGCTCGAGTTTCGTATAAATTCCTAGAGATTCTAATACATAACAACTAGTACAAAAGTAATGTAATAAAATCTCCAAGCTTGTAAATGCATGCGACTCGAGCTAAATGAGCTTATCCTGCTGGGCATCCCTACTGATGCTGTGTACCTGAGAAGCATTACTAAAACGGTCAACCAAAAGGTTGGTGAATCTCACAGGTTTATAAGTAAACAGTTTGAACACACAAGTAGTAGTTGTAAATCATTTGCTAGCCATTATGTATGTGGTGGTTGCAGGTCTTGCTAACCGTTAATAAGTGGGTGGTTGCAGGTCATGCTAACCGTTTGATACCCTTGCCATGAGCCACCATAGTTGAAGCTTAACGTACAGTAAATATAGTACCCCCGTGAATGTTAATCCAAAACATCCGAAACGAGTAAGAAACGCCCGTTTATACAGTACGGTTCGTGGTAGTGCGTGCTACCCCGGGCGGGGATTGTCAGTCCCATATGGATCCATCTACTAGTAATCGCGCTTAAGTCCATAACTAACAACTTATGATCGGAGGCTTTCAGTGGATAAAAAGTAACTCATGTAATGTATGTAAAAGTAGTGTAAGCAGTTCAGTACTTGTGTTCATACGTAAAACCGTAGCAAATATCTCACCCCAAGTAAAAACAGTAAAAGTGGGGCTGTAAGACTCACCTGAGTCTAGCAGATGATGCAGTAAGTCAAGCAAGTGTAGTACTCTGTACTAGCAACCCTTGGCGTCCTAACACGCACAAGGTTCAGTAAGTAATAAGTAGGTTGGTGTCCCGAAGGATCACCCATGCTAGTTGTCCACTCAACTAGGAAATGTCCAAGTATTTGTTTGTACGTTTGTAATTGTTTTGTAAATAAGTGTGGCCCGTTGGTGACGGAGGTGTAATAATAATCCAACTATTATTATTATGTAATTCATCGCGTTTGTATACCTTGTAAGTATATACATAAGTTGAGTATTTGTAATGCGACGTGTAAACATTGTTCGAGTGTAAGCTCGTGCGAGTGTAATCTCGTAATGTTTTCAAGTGTCGTTGTATGAGTGAAGTAGTTCATGTATACATTACTATGTATATGTATTGTATAAGTACCATTGTATAATGTTCGGTTGTTGTATGTATTCAATACTTAGTGTAAAAGTATTTTCCAAGGTTCTGTTTCATGCGTCACTCCATGCGACACTTCACAGTTTAGGCGACACTTAGGTAGTGCCGCATAGTTCAGTAAGTATCGTGATATTAGCGTCACTAGATGCGTCACTTGCATTAAGGTAGCGTCACTGAGGTCAGTGACGGTATAAGTGTCGGTATAAGTGACGGTTTAAATTGTATGGCGACACTTGTCAAGTGTCGGTTGTTTAAGCGTCACTAAAGTATGCGTCACTCAGCTAGTGTCGGGTATTAGATTTAGTGCGTCACTAAGGGCAAGTGTCGGGTGACGTCAATCAGTAGTAACTATGCATCACTTGTTCCCGCTGCTAGTTTTGGTTTCAGCCGATGATAGCGACACTGAAGAAGTGTCGCATCGTTCCCACTGGTAGTTATAAAATAGCGACACTAAAGAAGTGTCGGGTAAGGTATGTATCAGGCACTATATGCGTCACTAGTTTAGTGTCGCTATAGGATTTGGTCCTCTAGCGACACTAGCAATCTGTTTGAATTCAAGGCTCGGGTTTGTGGTCAAACGACTCCGGTTTGACCCGAAACTTTTAGGGAAGCCCTAACTATGTTAAATAAGCCTTATAAAATTGTCGTTACGTTTTGTGGTCGTCTCGAAGGGTCGGTTTTATAAATATACCAAAACAGTCCCCGGGTTAAGGTTTTCCAGTTTTTGGTCTCAACGAAACCCTCGTTTTCTCTAACGGTTAGTCCGAATAAAGTCCCGCAAAAATTACCAACTGTTCTCCTATGTCTCTAGATCATTTCTTTATTTTCCCGAGAACTTTAGTGTCCATCTACTATTTTTAACAAAAATTAAGAAATGATATATGCAAATTCCGGCCAAAACAGTGATATGTCCGAAGATCAAGTAATAGCCGATAATGGGTGTATTTCTGGAGGTAGCTAAAGAAGAACTTTTTGTTCACGACGAAAATACCAAACTTTTCCAAGTAGTCTCACCCGTTTATTTAGTCTACAACTCGAGTTATGGTTGTTTTCGTGAGGTCGTTTTTCTGGGCAGAAAACTGTGTACATATATATGTTTACAAAAACGTGTTTCAAGTTTAGATTTGGACATCTCTTTGTTAAGCAAGCAACTAAACATGTTAATAAACATTATAAAACATAACCAAGAAAAGTTTGAGGTCCTTACTAGTCGTATGAGCAAACGAGAAAGATGGATGTGTAGAGCTCGGTGAGGTGCACGTTTTCTTCCAAATGACCCTAGCAATCCAAGCTATTCTTGAGGGTGTTTTTGTGATGATTTAGGGGTGTTTTGGGACTGATTTGGTCGTGGTTCTTCACCAAGAAAAGAGAGAAAAGAGTGAGGGAGATGGAGTGGAGAAGTGGTTGAATGAATGAGGTGAGGGGTTTGGAGTGGCTAAGTATCCAAAAAGAGTCAAGGGCATGGTATGCCTTGATTCTTGCAGATTTTCTGCATAAAAATCGTGGGTCCCACCCCCATTTGGTGTTTAAATTGTTTCCCCAAAGTTGTGTTAAGTCCCGTGTTCGTTTACCCGTTCGTTTTGCGTTTTAATTAATCGTATAACGTTTTATATATTACGTTTTGTTAACGATTTAAAACCGGATATTATAAGTAAAAGTTTCACTCAAATAACATATTTTAAGTTACTAAAATAATATTTGAGATTTCGTTTGGTCATCGATCGCGAATCGTGCGTTTATCCGAATTGTGTAACGTTTCTAAACGTTTTAACTGTACGCGTGTAATCGCGATATTTTTACTAGAAGTATTTTATCAAAATACTTATTATGAAGTTATAAAAATATAACTTAAGTGTATTTCACGTGTCGGGCGCGTTTCGTGTACTTTCGTCGCGTAAAGTTACATTTTTAACAAAACGTATAACGTGTAATATATTTTCGTAATATATTAAAGTAAATAATGTTTGTTTGGATAAATCCACATTATTCTAAAAGTTTGTCACAAACGTCCATATTTTGTACCGAATCGTATACGTGTATATATATATATATCACTCATATATATAGTAAGTAAGTAATGTATTTAATCCTATTTCATATTAAATACAAGTAGTAAACACGTAATTAGGAAAATTTTAAATTTACCCTAATTTTGGGGTTGTTACACCCTCACTAAGAAAGCTACTTCGGGTAAGGGTGAATCAAGCAGTACTGATGCTGGAAAGTCTGGAAAAGGGAAACGCAAGTGGAATGACCGTCAGGGTCAACAGAATAAGAAGTAGGATGGAACCGCGAAAGCTTACCTTGCCACAACTGCTGAACAAAAGACTTACTTGGGGAACAAGCCCAAGTGTGGCAAGTGTGAACGTCACCATGAGGGTGATTGTACTTTCTGTGGGAACTGCAAACGCTGGGGGCATCTGGCCCAATACTGTAGATCGAACCCCACTACTCAAGCAAATAGGGATCGACCAGCTAATGGATGTTTTGAATGTGGCGAGCAAGGTCATTTCTGAAACAAGTGCCCTAAACTTAACCGTGGCAACCAAGACAATCAGAACCGCAATACCAACCAGAACAACAACAATCGCAACAACAATAACAACCGTGGTAACACCAACAACCAACCAGCTCAAGGTCGTGCGTTTGTCATTGGAGCACAAGAGGCACGCCAGGACCCTAACACTGTCACTGGTACGTTTCTAGTTAACAACCATTATGATTCTGTGTTATTTGAGTCAGGCGCTGATATAAGTTTTGTGTCTAAGAAATTTAGACCACTATTAGACATTAAATCCCGTAAACTAGACAACAAGTACATTCTAGAACTAGCCGATGGTAAGTTGATTGAATCAGGAGAAATAGTACCAGGATGTACTCTAGCATTGGAGGGGCATCCTTTCAAAATAGACTTACTACCAGTAGAGTTGGGAAGTTTGACATCGTGGTCGGTATGGACTGGTTGTCGAAGAATCGTGCAGAGATCGTTTGTTTTGATAAAATGGTACGTCTACCATTGCTGACTGGAGAAACTTTGGTAATACAAGGAGCTAAGAGAGCGAGTGCCGTCAAAACAATTAATTGCTTGAAAGCTTGTAAATATCTCCGAAAGGGATATCCAGCATTTTTGGCACATGTTGTGGAAAAGAAACCTGAAGAGCAACTCTTAAATGACATACCTATAGTACGAGACTATCCGGGAGTGTTTCCTGATGATCTTCCAGGATTATCACCTCCACGACAAGTCGAGTTTCGCATCGATCTGGTGCCCGGAGCCGCACCAATCGCCCGCTCACCTTATCGTCTAGCTCCATCATAAATGCAAGAACTGTCTACACAGTTGCAGGAGCTCTTAGATTTGGGATTCATCCGACCGAGCTTTTCACCTTGAGGAGCTCCGGTTTTGTTTGTCAAGAAGAAGGATGGATCCATGCGGATATGCATTGACTACCGAGAGTTGAATAAGGTAACTATCAAGAACCGATATCCGTTACCACGCATCGACAATCTGTTTGATCAGCTACAAGGATCGAGTTACTACTCGAAGATCGACCTTCGTTCTGGTTACCATCAACTGAAGGTTCGAGAAGAGGATGTACCGAAGACCGCGTTCAGGACTCGTTATGGTCATTATGAGTTCCTAGTCATGCCGTTTGGATTGACTAACGCACCTGCAGTATTCATGGATCTCATGAACCGAGTGTGCAAACCATATCTAGATAAGTTTGTCATTGTGTTTATTGACGATATTTTGATTTACTCGAAAACGAAAGAGGATCACGAACAACACTTGAAACTTATCCTCCAACTACTCGAGAATGAGAAGCTGTATGCTAAGTTCTCCAAATGCGAATTTTGGATTAGAGAGGTTCATTTCCTTGGTCACGTGATAAATGATAAAGGAATTCATGTGGACCCGTCCAAAATAGAGGCGATCAAAAACTGGGAAGCTCCAAAAACCCCAACCGAGTTTCGACAATTTCTTCGTCTAGCTGGCTATTACCTCCGATTTATCAAAAATTTTTCCAAAATAGCCAAGTCACTCACCACCTTAACTTAGAAGGATAAGAAATTCGAATGGGGAGAGAAACAAGATAACGCCTTCCAACTGTTGAAACAGAAGTTGAGCACCGCACCAATCCTATCTTTACCCGAGGGAACAGAGAACTTCAACGTTTACTGTGATGCCTCACACCAAGGATTGGGTTGCGTCCTCATGCAAAATGACAAAGTTATTGCTTATGCATCTCGTCAATTGAAGATTCACGAAAAGAATTATACAACTCATGACTTAGAGTTGGGAGCAGTCGTTTTTGCACTCAAGATCTGGAGACACTACCTATATGGTACAAAGTGTACGATCTTCACCGACCACAAGAGTCGGGAACACTTATTCAACCAGAAAGAGCTCAACATGAGACAGAGACGTTGGGTCGAATTGCTGAACAATTACGACTGTGAGATTAAGTACCATCCGGGCGAGGCTAATGTAGTAGCGGATGCCCTGAGTCGTAAGGAGAGCATTAAACCTCGCAGAGTTTGAGCTTTGGTATTGACAATCCACTCGAATCTCATTACTCAAATTCGTGACGCACAACGAACAGCTTTCACCGTCGAGCGCATGAAAGGCGAATCCCTGAAGGGAATGGAGAAACAGCTCGAAACCAAAGAAAATGGAGTTCTGTACTTCATGAATCGAATTTGGGTACCGTGCGACGATGAACTATGCAAACTGATTTTGGACGAAGCTCACAAGTCCAACTACTCAATTCATCCTGGTGCAGATAAGATGTACCAAGATGTGAAAGGTTTCTATTGGTGGCCTAACATGAAGAGAGACATCGCTACTTATGTCAGCAAGTGTCTAACTTGTTCAAAGGTCAAGGTTGAATATAAAAAACCTTCAGAACTTTTGCAACAACCAGAGTTGCCACAATGGAAATGGGAGCACATAACGATGGACTTCATCACAAAACTACCAAAGACATCAGCTGGAGCTTATTCAATATGGGTGGTTGTCGATCGATTGACGAAATCATCCCACTTCCTTGCTATCAAAGAGAATGACAAACTAGAGAAACTGGCGAAGATCTATTTGAAAGAGATCGTTTCTCGACACGGTGTGCCATTATCCATTATCTCTGATAGAGATAGCAGATTCACATCTCGCTTCTGGCAGTCACTATAACAGGCTTTAGGTACACGAATTGACATGAGTACGGCCTACCATCCACAAACCGACGGCCAAAGCGAACGAACGATTCAAATGCTCGAAGACTTGTTGCGAGCATATGTGATCGACTTTGGAGGAAACTGGGATACTCATCTTCCACTAGCAGAATTCTCCTACAACAACAATTATCACACCAGCATACAGATGGCACCATTCGAAGCAGTGTATGGACGAAAATGCCGATCACCACTCTGTTGGGCAGAGTTGGGTGACAGACAACTATCTGGACCTAAGATTGTCCAGGAAACCACAGACAAGATATATCAAGTACTCATCCGACTTAAAGCTGCGCGAGACCGACAAAAGAGTTACGCCGATAACCGTCGTAAACATCTTGAGTTTCAAGTAGGAGACAAGGTCCTACTCAAAGTATCGCCCTGGAAGGGGATAGCACGATTTGGCAAACGAGGAAAACTAAACCCGCGATATGTTGGACCTTTTGAAATCCTTGCGAGGATTGGTCCTGTCGCTTACAAACTCAAACTGCCACAAGAGCTTAGTAACATTCACGACACTTTTCACATCTGTAATCTTAAAAAGTGTCTGTCGGACGAAACACTCATCATTCCTCCTGACGAAGTCTTTATTGACTCAAAACTAAATTTTGTGGAGGAACCTATCGAAATAATTGACCGCAAAACACACAAACTCCGACACAGTCGGATCAAACTCGTCAAAGTTCGTTGGAACTCGAAGCGCGGTCCTAAGTCTACTTGGGAACGCGAGGATGAAATGCGAAAGAAATACCCTTAACTTTTCGAACACGTGACCGAGACTCACGACTCAACCTAAATCTCGGGACGAGATTTCGCTAACGGGGGGAGAATGTGACAATCCTCAAATTAGGGTATTAATCTTTACTTAACTACATGCGTTACCTAGAGTAATTTTCCTGATTAGTGAATTCTAAACTGTTTTATGTGTTAAGTTTTGAGGAACTTACTATTTTATATGTGACCAATTAGAATCGTAGTTATATATATATATATATATATATATATATATATATATATATATATATATATATATATATATATATATATATATATATATTTATATATTTATATATATATATATATATATATATATATATATATAATTACGTACAAAACAAACGCGTTAAACTCGACTAATAAACAAATACGATAGTTGGTGATACAAAATAATTAATAATATGAAATTATTAATTATAAATATTATCAACTTATATTATTGAGATAATATAATATATTATACGTTCTATATTAAACGTATCGAGCGCGATAAAAAAGTTCAAAAAGAACTTCAAAATACTTTCGAATAATTTTTATTTGAAAATATTATGGGAACCTGTTAAAACAAAAATAAAACGAAAACCTTTAGATGTTTCTTTAAAACGCGTTACACACGAACAGAAACAAATGCAAAAGGTACCAAAAGGGCAAAAATAATAAAAGTATTATTTTTCTCATTCATAATAAAGTATTTGGAGAGTTACCTCAAAATATAATTGCGTAATTTAACTGTAAATTGGCACCTAATTGGACCCGTACATGGAACTAAAGGGCTAAAAACCCAAACAATTAACACATCTAAAATTTCAAATCGACACTATACTGTATAGCTCCATACTCCAGTTGAAAAATTGAAACCCATATACATATTTTATACCCACTCTCATTTCTACCAAACCACAATTATTTGCACACACTGTTTTCCTTCTTCCTCTCTGGTTTTGGTAGAGCATCAATAACAGCAGTAACAAGGGTAGAAGTAGAGCGGGAACCAATTCCCAAACCACCTCCATCTTTCTAACCATTCAAACACAACCAAACTGATCACATAATAATAATCATCATATCACTGTCATCATCATCATCACAGTTAACCATCATCATCGCCATTTTCATCACTGTGAGGTTCAAAATCTTAAAATTTCATATATATATATATATTCCTTGATTATATTATGTTATAACTCGGTTATTTGGTGTATAAACTTGTTAGATTATGTTAAATACATGATTGAAATATCAAAATGGAAAATATTTAGGATAATTACTTTGAGCTAAAAACATCGATCGGATAAATACTTTGAGCAGATCGGGTGACAGGTTTAACCGAATGGGTACCACTCTAGACCCGATCGGGTCACGTTATTTTGGCCTCAAAAACAAGTTAGTCGGGGGCTGGGTGCGTAGACTAAATGAAAAACAGGAGATTGCCCAGAAGCTAGCGGGTAGTCGATGGGTTTAAATGGGTTACACCCTTACGGGTGCTGTGTAATATGGAAAGAAAACATACAAGTTTAACTACTTACTAAAACACACACACACACACACACACACACACACACACACACACACACACACATATATATATATATATATATATATATATATATATATATATATATATATATATATTCATACTTGAGTAGATATAACCAAAAGCACACAATAGCCTACTGGTTAAGGTCATCACTTTGAAACTAAAGGTCACGGGTTTGATCCTCGTGACCTGTTTTTGACTTAATTTAATTTGGGCTATTACATTGCTGAATGTCATGATCTTGCTAAATATGGTAACTTCCATTTTTAGTAAATTATTATTATTTAATTAAATATTATTAATAATAATTATTACCATTACATAGTAAGTTGTAAGTGGTACAAAAATATTAACGAGTACACAATATAAATTTTATCAAGTTATAATTTTTATAAAACTTAATGACACAAAGGTTGGACTAAAAGTTGTACACAACCGCGGGACAATATTTTTATACAAATATTAAACGTTGTAACTTTTGGGCCAAACGGATTAATTATATAATGGGTTAAAACTATTATTTTGTATTTGGGCCAAACTATTTTTGGGCTAAACAAAGACGGCCAAAAACATTATATTTATACTTGGGCCGGGTTAAGTTTATTAAATGGGCCGAAGTATTTTTGTATCAAATTGGGCCGAAAATGTTAAACCATAAATGTATTGGGCCATATTAGTTGGACATTGCTATTTGGGCCAAATTATTGGGCCGAACGAATTGGGCCAAGCCCAATGAGTCGTATAATTATAAAACACAAACGTAAACCGAATTATATATATGGGATTATATATATAAATAAACACGAACTTTTAACAAGTGTAATTATATATATACGACGAGATAACGAAGTTATTTTCATAACAAATAAACTTATGTTTATAAAACATAACACGAAAAATTATATTTATGTTTATATATATATAAGCGCGACAACAACAAATGATAGATATACATAGATGTATATAACGACGACGACTTTTATATATATGAATATATATATTCAACTAATGAGTATATAGGGATATACTTACACGCAATCACTGTTTAACACATGTATCACTAACCAACTAAAGTTGTACAAATACGTTTATGTAATGAATAGTCCGTGTACTTATTTAAGGTATATTTATTTGCGTCTAGGTATTTGAGGGACGCATCTGGACTGTGTATTACTAGCTGAAGAATTGCTAACTGTGAGTTCACAGCCCCTACCTTTTACTTGTTTTAAATGTTTTTAAAACCAGGGGTGGAAAACATAGAACTATGTGCTATTACATGCAACTTGTTTTATATAATTGCTTGACATGCTTTTATATCAAACTGATTTATATAAATGCTTTATGCTTTATACACAACTGTTAATTATATGAAATGTTTTTTTTTTCATAACTAATTGGGAATAAGACAACGAATCTTTGTACGAACCTAGGTTTACGTGAGGTAGTTGTAGTGCACATAAGTCCCAGTGCTTGCAACCTATAACCATTAGCTAGGTGACTCTAGCCACTGAGTATCCAGATAGTACTATCGATTTGACAACCCTCCCAGGATATAACTCGTTGGTCATTCCAACCACACGACGGCAGTCGTAACGAGGAGTGTATACTTACCAAGTTACTGAGGCAATAACAAAACAACTAGTCGTGGATTGGTTATAGCACTAGGTATCATTACTTTAACTTTAAAGGTGTTGCTCACCTTAGAGGGATCATAGTCTATATTTCCCACATAAACTAAACAACTAAACTACAACTTGATTTGGGAAGGGTATTCCCTGTGATAACTAATAGGATAGGTGTTCCTACACGATTGCTTTTATAGGAAATGTTTACTTGATTGATAAACCTGTATTTCCGTAAACTACTTATCATGAAATGTTTTCTTTAATTAGAATACTTGTGTTTCCTACCATGCATATAAACATTATGTTTGTGTACATGAATGATTTATACAAAACTTGGTTTAACTACTTATATATACTAAACCTGTGAATTCACTCAACATTCAATGTTGACGGTTTACTATGTTTTTCAGGGTTTTAGGACTCAGGTACTACGCATGCATAAAGGACGTAAGCTACCCAGACTGTTTAGGATGCCACTTTTGGGACACTTGGATTTCTTCTGTATTACCAATCTCATTGGTTATACTTACGAAATCCCACTTTTATAAACTTGTATTTATTAAAGTTGTTCTACAACACTACTACATGTACGACTTTATAAGTCGTACCCTTTTGTAATAACTCTAACTTTGGCATCTTAAATATATATGTTCTGTATGATCATATGCTCTGATACAGTGAATGCACTATTGTGACGTCAGCACCCCGCTGTTAAACTGTATACTTAAAATGCTTCCGCTAATTATAAATTGCTTCCGCTAATTACTAAATAAATGCGATTACCGATTCTGGGGGTGTGACAGACTTGGTATCAGAGCCATTGGTTATAGCGAACTAGAAGTCTTTAAGTGACTGAAAACCTTAGAGACCTAGACTATAGCCTTGGCTAGAAACATTTATGCCTTCATGCATACATACTTTGCATACATCTAACATACGACTAACACGTCACCCACGATTTCTTTTGTCTCAGCATGTCTAGACAAGAGCAGATTTACTTGTATGCTTCTGATGAGGAGCCGACCGAGGTTTCCTACCATAGTGATGCTAGCACCGGAGTTGCGAGTCCATATGTTCACCAGAGAGCTCTATCTGATGACACCAGTGATGCCTACATCACATCACCCCCGACCGCACCTGTGGTCCCACCTACTACTATTTCCACTGATCCTACCACACGTATGCTAGGGTCTACCTTTATGGTGACACGCCATATGACTGCTGGATCTTCTAGATGACCGGTACCGAGGAGGACACCCCGGATGTGTGTCCGAGACTTCCCCACTGGACCATTAGCGTCGAGGGACAAGGCGCCGATGGATGAGACTGCCGAGCCACCACAGAGGGTACCTAGATTTGCTCACCTGGAGTGGATGACTCCTATGCTGGGACGGTGGAGGTCACTAGAGGGTTTTCCCTCTACATTTGAGACTGGAGAGTCCTCGCGACCACCAACTCCACTGCCTACTACTGGAGAGCCCGTAGAGTTGACCCTCCATACCCTTATTGTGGTGATTCGTACCTTGTTTCGTATTTCTGGTGGCAGGGGTATTCACCTTGCAGAGTTACAAAGCGATGTCTCTCGTCTGGATGGAGACATGGCTGATATGCATGAGCGTTGCCACTTTTTGCTGGACCACATGTTTGCTACTCGAGAGATAGCTGAGACTGCACGTACTCGTGTGAGGGTACTGGAGAGACGTGCTAGGATAGCAGGGTTTATTGTTGGAGCTTGTGTGATGATAGTTGTGCTGATGACAGCTGTGGGATTGTTTTTACCTTATTTCTATTAGACCTATGTATGGCGGGTTGTGCCTACTAGGTATTAGACTGATTACTTTTGGTAGATGGGCATAGGTATGTACTAGACATGTACTAGGTAAAAAAACTGTTATTAGAATGGGTATATGTATATGAAAACCCATTATCTTTTGTATAGCGCTAACCGCCGATGGGCATATTAGGGATCCCATCTTGTTTTGTACGAAACGACTGTATCAGCGTTATAACTTTTGATATAATATAACATATGTTTGGTTTGTATTTCGTATTCATTACAATTGTCAACAACTATAGTATTATATCTATATCTATATGTGTGTGATTGAACGATAACAAATCGATAGCCCTTGTAATAATTTCTTGTAAACCTTGAGACATACCACACTTTGACTGTTGATTCTTATCTTGAATTCCTTTGAAGCTAATTGTGTTAAATGATGATGAAAAGAAATATGTATTTGGCATTATATAATGACGCATGTCCAACGTGATTATATTATACTAAGTACATATGGGCGTTTCAAAGTCGTGCGACACGTAATGTGAACTCTTGTTCTTCATCCTTCGTATTGTTCCTTTGTTGATTAATGTGAAATCTTGTTCATCACATTCATTATCCTGACATTGACTTCTGCATTTTATTCATCGCAGAATGGAATCATGCCACCAAAACGATGAACTACTAGGAACAGTCGACGGACGACTACACCTCCAGCCCCTGAAAACACTCCACCCCTCAACAATGAGGAAACTGCTGAGCAAATTATTTTCTACAACATTGGTGTTTCACGGTTGACTCTGCTTGTGTCTAGAGGATGACATCACTTCGCATTATTTTCTACAATCTATCCTTTTGGAAGTCGAGCTCTCGACTTTAACAGCAGCGCTTCTCGGGAGGCAACCCGTGGAATAAGACGTGCAGAGAGAAAGTGTCAATAAGTGAAGAAAATCTCTGACTATCCTTCATACTTGGTCGTACCTAAATGATTTATAAAACTCTCCAGAAATATAACTCATTTCCAAAATAAATCACTAGTCTCAGAAAATAGGAAATCAATTTAAAAACTGATAATTCGTGTGTTTCGAGCATTTGAGGTACTTGCATATTACTTTTATGCATTATGCTCAAACTCGTTTAAAAACACATGTTTTATAAAAACTGATTTGTAGTAGAAAACATCTTTTCGAAATCTGAGACAGTGATTTGTCTTTTCATTTGCAATTATATTGAGTTTGTAAAAAATGGTACGACCAACGTGTTCACACTTACGAGATTAATTCACAAGAGAAATTATGGATGAATAAAACCAATAGCAAGACGCTTGAAGCCGAGCCGATCTTCATGGATGAAGAAAAGGATCTTGGCAACGTCTCTTTTCAGCAATTTCAGACCTTCAGCTTCAACGCAACTCGCTATCTGGGGAGTATCCTAACCCTTTACCCTCTTTTGTTTATGATTCTATATTTTATTTGCTTTGTTAGTTTGATAAAGTAGTTTATACTCTATCCTAAGCTTACCACTAAGTGTGAGATTTCAGCCCGAAACAAACACTTGAGAAATATTTTCTTACATGTTCAAACTCTAAGTGTGAGATTTTACTTCCAGTAAAACCTCAACTCAAGAGAACATTAGGGACAATGTTTCTCTAAGTATGGGATAGCAGGTATAGAATACATTGGTTAGTTTTTATGACTTTTAATGTCCGAAATAGCAAACTCAGAAAATGTTCCTCAAATTTTTCAAAAATTTTCAAGAATTTCCAAAAAGTATGAGCTAAATCACCTAATTAACTCTACTATTTTTGAGTCATAATATCTTTTGAGAGGAGTCATTTTCAAATATGAGTAATATATTTCGGAATTTAAGGAAAATAAGGTAGAAATTTTCTTAAGCAAGAAATGATAATCTAATAGGAGCATGACAAAGCACATACAACCTTATTTGCGGTGAGGTATCTTGAGCCTAAAAGCATTCATCTTTAATGCTTCACTATCCATTTCTTGTGTGTGCCGATGCATGCATCTCTGAGTTAGAACTTGCTCTTGACATATGCTTCGAGACTACATTGGTGTGTACCGTACGCGGTATATGTGCAATTAAATGACCTTAACATTCTCTAGGATTTAACCTCTTTTTACACATCTTTTCAAGCCCAAAACCCTTCCGATACTCATTTTTAGTATCGATGATCTGCCTACTGAACCCTGTTGAGCCTAAACCTTTCATTTCATAAAACCCTTATCCTTAAACCATACTTTCCAAAAATATCCCCAAACTTATCTTAGAATTTCTGAGGTTATGATGAACATCTTTTAGAATATCCGTTTCACTTATCCTACCCTTTCGTGTTCTCCAAAAAGTTATCTCTCTTGAGAATCCTTGGTGCGTAAAATTGGCACCGCGAAAAGACTCGAAATATTCAAGATAAGGGATTTCTGAAAGAATCAAAAGAAAAATATCCTTGAAAATTCTCTGGCAAAGAAGTTCTAAAGAAGAAAAAGAAAATAGAAAAGAAGAAAAAGCAAAAAAAGAAAATAAAAAGAAGAAAAAACAGAAAAGAAAAGAAAAATAGTTCCACAAGAATAAAGGTAAGTCCTTCAAAGTATCATCCTAGCAAGAAGAATCTGATAGAAGACCAATAGCTATCTCCTTTCAGTTCTAAAATAAAGTTATTTATGATCTCAGTTGTTTTTAAGATAAGCAACCCTTACAACCCAAATATACCACTATCCATACCTTTTAACCCTTACCAGACACTACAACCCTCATGAATGTCTTAGGATAATTAGCATCGTCCTCACCTAAGTGGTGGAGATCCGATTCTCGATCAAGCCTATGACAATGAGTGCTGCATGACTGGCTATTTGAGCGATTTCATTTGTTCTAGATTGATAGAAAACCCGATACAATTTGAGTGAATTGAGTGACCACCTTTAGTGAGATCGCCTAGTCATGTGTACTCCAAGATCATGAGATTTGGAAGTATGCCTAAGAGAATCTTTTCTTGTTTATGAAAGGATCATCTTATCTTTCCCTATATTCTGACATTACCTTACTTATATCTAGAAGTGGTAACTCTTAAACTTGTTCTGACTCGCTCTAAAATGTTTTAAAATGTTTTCAAAAACTGAATGTTGCTTGAGGACAAACAACGTCTAAGTGTGGGATAACTTGATGTGACGTAAAAAGTCATGATTTTAAGTACGATATTCTGCACTTTTTGGGCACATCTTTAGTGAAAACATTTCAAAACAATCATTATTTACTAAAATTCACTAAAGTGCTCCAAATGTAGATGTTTCTACAAAAACCACTAAAAACGTCCGAATAACGAGCAAAACATAGCGAATAAACAACCAATTCTCACACCCTCGTTTACCTTATGAGAAACACATTCTACCCTTATTATATGATGTCATAGGTAAAAACGAGACGGGAGAATCAAGAATCATGCAAATTGGGTAAAGAACGGAGGAGATACGGCTTCTACAGATCGTTAAAAGTCATTCCGGATATTCCTGAGCTCTACACATCCAATTTCTGTGAAATTAGTACCATTAGAAGCGTAACTGAATTACGAGACCGTAGGCGAAAGAATCAAGTCAAACGGACGTGTAACGAAGGAGATACGGGCGTTTTAAGCAACGAACGAAAACCAACGGAATACCAATACGGCCTTGGAAAGCCGTATACGGCCCCACAAGACCGTATATGGCCCCCTTGACTCCGTATACGGCCCCTCCTAAGGCCAATTGATCTCCTTTTGTGCTTTGCGCGCTTGTACGTTGTGCTTCGAGGCTCGTACGCATGATTTGAGGCTTCACCTATAAATAGGGGTCACCTCCTACACACCAACCTACACCTCATTCCTCATTCTCATTTCTCTCTTCCACTTTCTCTCTCACACACTTCTCTCTCTCTAGTTTCTCTCTCTAGGGTTTACCATTGGAACTAGTGGGAAGATTAGGGGAGAATCTTTCTCTTTTCTTTTCTTTACTTTTAGATTAGTTATGTAATTAATTATCAAAGGCTAGCTTATGTAATGCTTGGATATTATGAAGAAGTACAAGTGTTATTCTGCTTGCAATTCGTATTGGTATTATCTATCCTTTCTATCATTAATTTGTCATAACGTTCTTGTTTGATGTTTGTGATTTATTAATGTTAGAAATGTTTATTGCTATGCTTTGTGAGTAGTTGCTTGTATGTTTGCCATGATTAGATAGTTAGAGATTATGTTACATTAATTCTTTATCTGTATAAATGGGAGTTATACTTTGTTATCTGTCTAAGCTTATCCTGAATATAGACTTAATCATTCACCCTTTCCAGTCTTTCACGTGACTATTGCCATAGTTATAGGAGTTATAAACCCTAGCTACGAATACATAGTTATCTCTGTTACTGTATGAAGCTATGAGATCGCCATAAAACGGCACTGTACTGGTATAGCATTGGAAATACCACTGGTAGAGTACAAATACGTGGAAGCCAAGGAAATGCCGTAGGTTTATCTCATAGTGGATTACCTAGAAGTCACCCTTCTAGAACATGGTCTAGGTATCATATAAACTGTGAAAATGCTAAACATAATAAAGTAGTGTACACTGTGAGTCTATCTAGGCTTAGAAAACTGTGGAAATACTTAATGCAGTGTACGCTATCACTATACCTAGGGATGAATGACTGATTATAAAGGAGGGTCTAATTCATGACGGAAGTATTTGTGCTTAATTAATAGAATATGAGTTTTGAAAAGAAAGCAAGGAGTCGGCTGTATTCCCAGATGCTTAAACCCCATAACTCTACATAACCGATAGTTTAGAATAACATAGTTAAATAACCAGTACACATTTAGATGACACATTTAGGCTTAGGTGTTAAGAAATGTCAGAATATCCTTTATGGCGGTTTGCTACCTTATTCATGCACCCGGGAGTTATTTCCATAGACTCACTGTTTATTAACAGGGCAGTTGAGCAAAAAGGGTCACTGTTCCGTCACAAAGGCAGTGTTGGGGGTTGAGCAACCTGATCTGATCAGAATCATGATAACCTAGGTACTCAGTGACATACTAATTTAGAACCGGACTAAAGAAGTAGGGTCCTAGTGTTTACACTTGTAGTCTATATGTTTGTCACCTAAATGTGTCTTCAAATAATCATCATGTCAGCACATACACTATCCTAAATCAAGGTGAACCGCGTCTTTGCTATCCTTATGTGTTATATATGCTAGTCTCCCTTTACTTTTATGCTTTATTAATTTTGGTAGTTTAAATAGATGAAAACCCAAAAAACAATCACCTATCTACTTATTCAAACCCTAGCTTGATAATTAGTTTATCGGAACGAGCTCTGTTTCAATTCTACCGTCATGAGGAACGACCCTGAATCATCCTTACCGCATACTCGTATCAGGTATTCGTACCAGTACCAGTAGGTAGTACGGAGATTTAGGCTCCCCCGACTATTATAAATTTAAACTACCACTGATGTCGCGCCTAGCGGAAAGGTCTGCAACGACAGGAAGCGATTCCTGAACCGACCGCTGGGTGCGCATCAACGTACATGGATAATACATAGTAATTCAGAGTAACCAACAATTATAACACAAGTGCACCGTAGTAAATCAACAACAACATGTTCTTTAACCACAGTAAAAATTAATACTAATATAACAACAAAAATAACAAATTATCAACCGCGCGCAAATCAAAAGTTATTATGTTTACTAATTGTCTTTCTTCTATATATCCCAACCCAACAACTTTATGCTTCTACCAAAACAACAGATATCTAATAATTAATCAGATCTATAAAGAAAAGAACGGCTAGATGATGTATGTGATTGCTGATGCACTTCTTTCCCAGTAACTCTAACCGCATACAGCTTTTGTCTAATGAAGCATCATCTGCCCATTTTACATGGCAAGGCTAACAGGGAAACGCCAGTACAAAAGGTACTGTACCTGTTACCTCATAAAAAGTAAGCTGGCGTCCGACGAGTTACATCTGGCTCACCCCTCCTAGGAGTTGGGTCAAACTGCATGTCAACATTCTTGTTAGTTCCCTCACACGGATACCTAAAGGTGGCAAGATGGGTGGGTTGGGGAACGGGTGAAAACAAGTTTGGGGTCAAAATACTTAAATTTAAAACGGATCAAAGGAGGTTGGTCTGGGGACTCTGGGTTGACCGAGAATAGCTTTTTGTCCTTTGAAAATTTTATACGGATACTTACAGAATTACTTATGATCATAAACATGATATAATATTTGAAATAATTAGGATGAAACTGAAATAAAACATTTCAAGCTGTATAAATTAAAATAAAGTTGGGATGATATTTAACCTGTTTGACCAGTTCCCCTACTACCAGATCTATCATTTTGACCCGTTTGAGATAATGTAGCAAAAGTCAACCCATACAATTAAATAGTCAAAGATTGCCATCTCAAATGACAACCAACAAGTACCGATCATTTTTTGGATAGGAAGGGAGAGACCTGAATGAATGTGTGACCCTTGCAGTCGTCGACCTCAAGAATGGAAGCCGTATTCCCAAAACGGTAATAATAATTAGGTGCACTAAAGATCGGCACAACGTTTTGTTCATGTTATAGTATCCAGCCATTACACGTAGTAAGTAGGTATAAAAAGCAAAGTGTTACAGAGATTATCAGGTGCTCTTACATAACCCCAGTTGAATCCCTCAATAACCAGCTGATGTGCTCTAGCAATGTGCTTTAAGCCGTTCGAATGATTAAATTGTTCAGATATGTCCTGATGATAATCACACATGCACAAAACTCAAAATTCCATAATCGGTTTGACCAAACTAGTAGGTAAATCTAAAGGGAGTGGAGAGAGATAATATACTAAACCGAATGTGTATCTAGCACCACGAGGTGAGATCCCCCAACCACATCGATCGTCTGGGTCTGACCATAGAAGATCACACATTGGCCCCTCATGTGGAACTTTACGATCAAAATTCTCGATAAATGGAGATAATCCACCATGAAGGCAAAATATTTCAGACTCGATCTACAAATATCTACATATTGATAAAAGCATAGTATTTTTAATTTATCCCCCAACTAATATTATATAAGATACAAATCAAAAAGGGACACCAACCAATGCAGTCAGTGGAAAATAGTCAAATAAGTCTGTAAAAGTCTTCCACACGCTAGCATTCCCGTATCATAAATATTTTATCCTTTTAAAAAGATAAAATCGTGAAAGGAAAACTCTCTTTAGAATTTTTTCCTATACAAACTCCCTTCTATTACCTTCAAAGTTTATCTTAAAAAATTTTCCGAATATTTTATTTTATAAATAAATTTGATACCAAAACTCTTACCATACTTATGCTCGGAAAATATCTTTAATATATTTTGTATGAAAAAACTAGATATTTAATATATTTTCCAAATATATATATATATATATATATATATATATATATATATATATATATATATATATATATATATATATATATATATATATATATTAAAAATACTACACATAAAGTTGATATACTTAAATATGTATATCATTATTTTTACGACATTGATAACATACTTAAGCCTTTTTTAAAAAAAAATATAAGAAAATCCTAAAAAATATAAACTCATCATTACACTATACCTTCACAACTTAAACCTTTCATCTCTCCGGCCTAGCACATATCTACCTACATCACCTCAATCTCTCTCATTAACCCCGAAAATCAACCTCCCCAAAATTAATTTTAAAAATTCCTAAATCATTTTCAACACAATAATAATAACGGAATCAGAAAGCTACCAAAATTTCACTACATGCCAATTTATCAAAAGATGAAAGTGTAACACATGAACTTTATTGGACGGAACGCATTCCAATCGCTGACCGCGACGCACCAAATCGTTCACCAAGGCGATACTAAAAAAAAATGGATAGCTATTATATAATTACATAATATAAAGTCTAGTAGGAGACATAAAATAAAACTAGAGATGTGATAAATCTCGAGTTATTCAGCCATACCACGTTTTGTTTTATATTAGATTAAATAAAATAAATTTTAATAAATAGTTAGTAATAATTTGTTAACTAGAGTGAGTCATTTACGTATAAGCTTTCCTATTAATATACAACTGACCATACATGATCAATACTTTAAGTTAGGTTTTCTTTATCCATATATAAATAGCCTTTTATCTTTATCTTTAGTATATATATAAGGCAAACCATACCTTTTATAAGATTACCATAATTTGACACATCATCATCAATAGTTATTTAATAATTAGTTTTATTATCTATATTTATATTTCTTATATTCATAATCTTAGCTTAATTTATATATCCGAGTAAATAAATACATAATTTATATTAATTACTAACCATCAACCAATAATATAATATGTTAGTAATCCATGTTATACTATCCCTCACATATATTTTAATCTTAGCTTAAGTAGAACTAAAATATGTACCATTTTATAACCAATCATAGATTATGTTACTAATTTAATAGTCATACTAATCTTTACATATTCATTATTGGTTTTAATTTGTATATCTATCTAAAATAATGATATGTATTTTTCTTAGCTAACCATCAATGATAGATATATTATAGGAGTATTATGCTAATTAATATCCTCATATCCATTTGATAAAGATGATTCAAAGACCTTTATTTGTAAGTTTTACCTAAATTTTTATTCATACCACTTCTCACATATTCTTATTCTTAATTCTAATGAGTTAATATGTATTAACACTTCATTTGTCCATCATCTTTTTAGAAATAATATATTATATTATCATCCATGCAAGTATAAAATCAAATCAGAAATCTCAAATGCCATCCCAACACTTATTTTACGTGAATATATACATCTACAACATGCATCAATGCTTTCCAAACTACATATTAAGTATTTACATTTTTAAATGATAGTCTTAAAAAGTATTACCATTATAAAACGTTAAACTTTTAAATTAAAGGATATACAGAAAGTATATATATGTAACATTTAGTTAGTTGTACAACCCTTTTAAAAAATATTTATGAATATTATAGATGTGAAGCAAATTTATTTTAACAAATTTTTGAATTTTTTTTTTGCTCAAGTATATATACAGCTACAAACATGCATCAACTTACAACATATTGTTCATTATATGTACCATTAGACACATCAATACATTATCTACATATATAGTGATATCCCTTTTTAATTGTATTACTGGACCAACAATAAGTTATGCTAAAAACGTACACCACTACGCTAAAGATTTTATGAGAATACTATAAATCGGTGTATATACCATTATTACGCTACGTGGGTCGTGCATTTGCACGGCGTATAAGTTTCCTAGTTTAAATATAAGGATCATCACACTATAATTAAATTTAGTATTAAACTTCATCTCCATTCATTATTATTTTCTAAGGTCAGTATCCGTTTCTGATTTCTGCCTTTCTTCTTCAAGTGGTATGCCTATTATCATAATCTCTTATTTTACTGTGTTTATAATCTCTTCGTGTAGTGCTTATTACAGTTATCAGTTATATAATAATTAATAATAATAATATGTGTGCATACTGCTTACGCCTTGTGTGATGTTTTTTGCTTTGTAATTACTAATTAGGGTTTAACTTTGTGTGCCTCTTATTTGAATTTGGGTTCTAGCTTCTCAATGGAGAGCCTAAAAACACATCACAAAATTTTAGATCATAAGGTTTACTATTTTGAAGTTTACTTTACGTACTTGTATGGAGAGGAGAGGCTTGTTCAAACAACAAAATAAGGCGCGTTTATGCTGATGTGGTTCATCATATATAAACTTTGTCCTGTAGAATTGTCACCACTTATTGCTGCTTGTGTTACATACATGGGCACTGGTTTCTTGATAATCCATAAGAATTGCTTCTAGGAATCGTGTTTGGGTACACGAGTTTAGTTTTGGGATAATTCAAATACACACTCAGTTTCTAGGCTTGAGAAGAATAGTAAAAAACACAAAGTCGGTTGACCAACAAACATACGCTGGCTGGCTTTTGGTGCCAAAAAACAACCGGTAATTAAGTTGGTTTCAGACTTTCAGTATCCACCAAACCGCAAGAGGCACTGCCCCTTGACCATGCTATTCATCATGGTTGGAATCATGTTACCACTCTGCACCTTTTAACTCGTAGTTGAACTTAATATCACAACCTGCCCAAGACAGACATATTCCTGTAAAAATTATATGTAACTACAGGTTCAAATTATTCAGAACAAATACACTAACGATAATGAAATCACAATCTTTATCATCTGTTGTGTTGCAGAAGTATATAAATGGAACAAGTGAAATCATTCCAAGAACTAGGACTAGTTGAACGGATCACTCATTCACTTGAAGGTTAGACTTTAGAGTTTCAGTTTCAGTTTCCGTGTCCGTGTTTTTTTTTTTTTGTTCTTCTCCTTCTTTTCTTTTTTTTTTTAATTATTTTCCATGAATGAATGCTTGTTTAAATATCAGGCACTGATAAACATCAAATAGATAGTATATTTTATATTAATTTATCCCTATATTTTTATACATTTTATTGCATTTATATGATTTTAGATACTTATTTTGTTAATAATTGCAGAAATATATTTTAATTAAAGAATGGAGAAAAAGGAAAAGAATGAGATCAGAACTGAAGAATTAAAGCACTTAAAGAAATAAAGATTAAAGACCTTGAAGAAATAAAGACTAAAAGAGTTAAAATGAAGAATTGGACCAAAAAGAGAATAAAATCCGGTTATGAAGATTGAGAGTCCAAAAGTTAAGCCCAAGCCCATAATTGGAATATTCTGGAATTAACATTCAACCGGCGGTTGGATTAACCAACCGGCGGTTGAGCTTTAGGGTTTAAGGCGGTGGAGACACGTGGAGTTGGACCCGGATTTGAATTACTTCAACCGGCGGTTGGAGTATCCAACCGGCGGTTGGAAGGTCGGCCAGAAAAAGTATAAATAGAGGCTTAAGCTAGGTCATTTGATATACGATTCAAGAATACTAAAACCGAAAGTTAGGGTTTTAGGGCAACTTTAAGGTGCGATTTTGGAGGCAAAGGAGCTAGGGTTTGAAGGTTTTTAACCCTAGGAAAAGCTGGTTTGCTAATTGGTTCGGTTTCTTTATCCTTGTAACTTTATTAATCTTTTGGGTTATTTTGGATATTGTTTATTTGAATTAATTACTTATTAGGTTTTCATTATGAATGTTTAAATGTATGTTTATTAGAATTATTATATGAATTATATGTTTATGTTGGAACTATATTATTGAATGTTTATTATACAAGAATTGTCTGTGTTATATTAATATTGATAAAAGTTAACTGATTTATATAGATAACTTTACGAAGTTAGTGAGTTTTATAAGTTAATTAATGATTATCAATTATTAATGTTAAGTAACACTGTAATTCAACCGAAGCTAGAAATTGTATTAATAAACTGCTGATAGATCTTAATAAATAGTAATATTGTACTTAATCTTTGGCAATGCTACTATATGAAAATTATCTTAATCTTTGTGATTTTCTACATTAGTAATTCACCAATAATAATAGCCAACAAAGCAAATAGACATAAGTTGATATAATACGTTTAATAAATAATTGTTTAAATAGTTATAATCTTCTATCCACTTGAGTATACTTAAGTTGTTTCCTAGGACTTATCTATTAGAATCTGTATCAAAAATATAAATATAAATATGTTCGTTCGGAACTAAACCATCACAAGATAGCCTAGTGGTTGGCGTCCTGTTATCCTCACAAGAGGTCTCAGGTTCGAACCTCACTAGAAGCAAAAAAATCTTGGGTGGCCACGGGAAGGTTCGGAAACGGCCACGGCAACGGTTAGGCCGCGTACATCACAAGCAAAAAGCTTGGCCAACCCGGGGGAGCCTGTTAAAAACGGGAATACCCTTTTGAAAAAAAAAAAAATGTTCGTTCGGAACTAAAACGTCCCCCTTATCTTGTAGATTATTGTAAATTGGATCCTTGTATTTAATTGTGTTATAATAGTAAATATTTGTAAGTAGAATAAATAGATAATTAGTTATAAATAAGAATAATGTTTTCCTGTGTTCCTTGTGTTCGAATTTGGACTTACTTATTAAGCTATATTACATGAACGGGTTAATCTTGCCTGAATTGTGTGATAGTATTATTTAGTATTTCCTTAATTAAACTTGTTATTATAATTGCATATACTTTCCGCACATCAGGCACGTACTTAACAGAGGTAGCACAAACTAGTTATGTTGACACATTGGAGCAACACTATTGTTATCTTCCGGATAAGTACAAGGTAGGATACTCTACATTCATCAAATTAAATATGAGTAGCATATAAACTTATAAACAGTTATATATATATATATATATATATATATATATATATATATATATATATATATATATATGATCTATTATTTTTTATCTTTATTTTCTAATTGTTATTTTTGCATACGCAGGACTGTTGTCTTGTTTATATTTTCAATGAAAAATCTGCCAGTTCATCCATGGTTTTCACTCGTACATGTAGAGATACTCGCCGTTTGGCTTTGATGCTTCGGAACCTTGGGTTGAGGGTAATTCCTATTTATGGCCATATGATTCAGGTATTTATCAATTTTGATTGATTTAGATTGTAAAGTTTATCTCTCCGTATCAGTAAACGAAATCGCTTCTATTAATAATTTTGTTGTTGCAATGTATAACAGAATGACAGGATTCGTGCCTTGAATATGTTCAAGTCTGGAGAGTGTAATATTCTTGTGTGCACCGATGTTGCTAGTAGAGGACTCGATATTCCATCTGTTGATATGGTCGTTAATCACAATATACCACCAAACCCAAAGGTAAAAATCAATTAACAAATTATTATGTACTGGCATGATTTTGGGTTTTTATCTGATGAAGGAAGCTACTTATTTCAGGATTATAGTCATCGGGTAGGACGAACTGGGTTCGCTATCTTGTTAGTGAATGTAGAACGCAGGCATACTTACATACATTCCAGGATCGCTAACATATCAAACATCATGCATCATGTTGTATCAATCATCACTCAAGAATCAATCGTCAGGAACACAAGAACATGGGGTTGAACCCTTTTTATATAATCGATATAAAACTGAATCTGGGTTACAAGTTTTCTGTTACAGATACATACATATATACTATACTAACCGACACTTTGAACAGACACATCGTTTCATTGTGAACAGACATGTCATTTGATGTTTAATAACAAAACGTTGCAGCCCTTGTATGTAACTTCCAAACTGCCGTTGCTTTGTTTCTTTTGTTTCCTGCACATAGGTTTGTTGGCCTTCGGCCCAAACACATAATCTTTCATGGGCTCTATTTTGACCCATTAATACGTACAACAATACTTGACCCATTCCTGATTTTGTTTGGCCCATTTGATATTAAAAGTCCAACATATTCCACCCTAATGTCAAATGCCAAAGTCTTCAATCTTCTCGATTGCTTTCTTCCTTACTTGGGTACTCGAATTCTTCAATGCTTGGTTCTTCACTTTCGGTACTACTTGCTTGCTTCTTTCAATCTTTGTTTGCGTCTCCTAACATACGCTTGTTTGCATCTTGATCTACAACCTTACACAGAGCACCTTTCTTTGTTGGATCAACCAAATTGTTAGCTCCATGGCTAACTCCTTGCAAACCTTCATTGGCATATGTGCTTGCCCATCTCGATCCATTCATTGCAAACTCAAGGTAAATTTTTTAGGAAGCAACAAGTATGTATCATACAATTTCTTAAACTTTTCATCATGTTCTTGCGGAGAGCCAAATCCCATGCCGATATCCTTCCACTCGTCTTTCTTTCTTGCTTTCTTGTGATCACCAAACGTGATCAATCTTACTTCTTACTTTCTTTCTTCTGATCGTATGATGAAACTCTTACTGTGAAACGCTACGGTTTCTCTTACTGTTGAAACGCTACGGTTTCTCTTACTTGTTGAAACACTATGGTTTCTCTTACTGTTGAAACACTATTGTTTCTCTTACTTTCTTACTTAGAAACACTAGGGTTGTTTCTTACTTACTTACTTGGAAATGCTAAGGTTTCTAACAACACTAGGTTTCATTCTTACTTTCTTACTTAGACAATCCGCTGGTCATGGTTGTATATTTCGTACTCGTACTTGAACTTACTCCGTTTAGGGGTTGCCCGGTCTTTTGCAACTCCTCGGTTTTCTTACTTTCTCACTTGTTATGTGAACCACAATGGTTCGATTTCTTACTTGCTATTTTGTAATTTTAATCTAAAATGAAAAGGTTTTTTTTCTTTAGATAAAAGTACAAAACTTGTTTTTTTTTACTTCAATTGATTTTGGAATTATATTATTTATTTTCTAGTCAATAAGTAAATTAAGATTGAAAAGAAAAATAAATAATTGGTTAAATCCCATTCTAAATCCTTTCCTCTTACTTTGATAGAAAAATATAAAACTTACTGAACTTACTCTACCCTTTCCTACTTTCCCAAATTCCTACTGATAATCTATTTTCCCTTTTCTTTAAAACCGAAATCTCATTCGATTGAAAAAAAATCAAAAGATGAATACCAATTCCTTCTTGTGTTGCTTTTTGTTCATTTCACAAACCACATCAATTCATCGTCCTGATCATATTCTTTTGTTCACCATCATATTCTTTTGTTCACAGCAATTCATCTACTTCGTACCACTGTTGCTTTTGTTCACCATCATCATTAATCGACTTGTATGATAAAACAAGGTAAGTCGTTCCTCCCCTTTCCAATCGTTCTTCTCCAATAGATTCCTTGATTAATCTTCTCTAGTCGATGCTACTGATATTCTTCTCCTATCGATGTTGCGGTTCTTCTTCAACCGATTCCTTCTTGATTTGGGTAACCACAATCGGTGGTTTCAATATACAGGTATTCTTCTTTCGTTCTTACTTGATTGATTCAAACTGAATCAAATCTGCTTTCTTCTTTTGTTCGTTCTTCCGGTTGATTTTTGCATGATAAATGCAACATGATTTATTCGATATTTGATTCCTCGCTCTGATACCACTGTAGAACGCAGGCATACTTACATACATTCCAGGATCGCTAACATATCAAACATCATGCATCATGTTGTATCAATCATCACTCAAGAATCAATCGTCAGGAACACAAGAACATGGGGTTGAACCCTTTCTATATAATCGATATAAAACTGAATCTGGGTTACAAGTTTTCTGTTACAGATACATACATATATACTATACTAACCGACACTTTGAACAGACACATCGTTTCATTGTGAACAGACATGTCATTTGATGTTTAATAACAAAACGTTGCAGCCCTTGTATGTAACTTCCAAACTGCCGTTGCTTTGTTTCTTTTGTTTCCTGCGCATAGGTTTGTTGGCCTTCGGCCCAAACACATAATCTTTCATGGGCTCTATTTTGACCCATTAATACGTACAACAATACTTGACCCATTCCTGATTTTGTTTGGCCCATTTGACATTAAAAGTCCAACAGTGAATCAATACGAATTGGAGCTGTATATCGAGATAGAGAGACATATTGGTAAGACTAAATTGCACACAAGCCCAACATGAGGTAATTAATCTGACTACCTACTTTTCACTACTGTCAGGAGAAAAGTTACCCGCGTTTCATGCCCAGCATGAGGACGTTCTGTCACTTAATGAACATGTAAAAGAGGCCAACCGATTAGCACTCAAGGTATCACAGCTTCTTTTGAATTGTGTAAATAAATTCATTATCGGTGTGGTCTGTCAAATGGGAAACGGGTAAATATGCATAAAATTTCGCTCTATTGAGAAATGTTCAAACCCGTTTATAGCACATTACAAATTTATGAAAAGGATCACGGAGTGTTTGCGGGTTACCTGATTGACCCTTATCCATTCAGCACATTATGTGAGTATGTGACCATGTTCATACTTGTATAGATGTTTTGTAGTTACCAATACATGTGGCAAGATGAGCGGTGGGTTTGTTAACCCGGTGAGGTAAAAAAATGCCTCTCTTTTTTTTAGTACGGGTCAAAAGGACATCTTGGCAAGGATAAAATACAATTCTTTAATCGAGATGACTTGGGACCATGTATAGATTAGAAAAAATAGACTTCTCTTGCGACTTTCAGGCCGTCTTACCCATATTTACAGTTCAACTTAATTGACCCCTTTACGATTAAACACCACCCAAATCAACCCCATTCATTACTTTGCTTAGTAAATGGGTAGAGATTTCCATCTCTAGGTAACTAAGCAATTTGGTTTATCTTTTGATGATTTTTATGATGGAAAATGAAGGAAATGGAAGACAATGAAATGACTGAAGGAGAGAAGGAATTGGAGGACACAAGATTAATAAGTTCAATGGGTAGAACAAGAAGTCCCAACGACACTAGATACTTAAATTATATCTATTTGATATCACAGTTTTTTTCTCAAATTGCTAGCACCTTTGTATCTTAGAATATCAAATTAACATGTCAAGTTAGCTGCTAGTTTCTTTTGTTGATCTTTGATAGTATATTTGTTCGTTTGTTAACTGTGTTGCTTGTTTATATCTTGTACATTGGTGTTACTTCAAGTCAAACATTTATTGTTTCTAGTAGATTTGCTCAAAACGGGACACTGGGCATAAAACAAATATTGAAACATGCATCACTTATAATCGTCAAATATATATATAACCTTAGTATCATAAGTACAGACATTCATTTTTTCCTAAGAAGTTTGATTCCAATTCGTCTATGATCCTCTGTTTTCACAAAAACATGTCGTCGCCATTGTAGTTATTATTGATTTTAATTTTTTCTATGTCTGTGATCAACTACTTATAAACAGGTTTACTTCCTTGTTGCTCGTATATGTTTCTATCGATCTTGTGTTGTTGTGAAATGTATTTCCCAATCATTTAGAAAAATATTACTCCGTAAGTTAACTAGTTTAATGTACACTTAACTGAATCCCCTGTATATGAACAAATGTGTTAATTTGAGTAAAGATAAATATTCATATATATGGCTCATCTTTCATGATCTTATTTATTTTATTTATCTATTCTACTCTACATAGATAGATTTTGTTGGTGTATCCACAAAACTCAGCACTCTCTACATTACTTAATTGGTTTTGAAATATCATTAAACGTGATCGACCAAACACCGGGGGTAGGTGGTTGGGTGTTTTGAACCAAACTCGTCCTTGCAGTAACTTACATATATGTCAAAAGCGTGTCCAATTGTATCATGAGTTTGTTTGTTGTCTCGGTTGGGTGCTTCTATTGATAGGTGTTATCTCGGTTTATGTTATTGTTAATTTTGAGGTCTTCAGTTTGTTTGTTGTCTCCTGTTCTTCTGAATCGTTGTTTCTTGACGTTTTCTTGGTATCTTCAAGGGATTATTGTTCGTTACGTATTAAACTTTACATCTTTTACTATTGTACTAGATTTTAAACCTGTGTATACACACGGGCCGTTGATATTTAATATGAAATTTCGTATTTGGTATCCCGTTTCTAATGAATAAGTGTGTAAGTTAATATGTATATGAAGTATTTAGTTGGTTTCATGATTAAATTATCTTATATATATGGATTTATATAAATAGAGATTCAAAAATTACAAGATTTTGAAGCCAAATAAGTAAAAAATATTGTTTTTTATAAGTCTATATTAATTTTTTGAGTAAAGTTGTTGATACTCAATGAATTAAAAATTGGAAACATCACAAATCAATTTGGATGATGTTTAATTAATGGATTAAATAAGTGGGTAATTGATTAATAAAAATCTTTTTAATAAAGTTAGAGATCTTATTTTAAAATTTACTAAAACTAAAATACTTAATTAACAAATTGAAACTTAATTACAATGATGACATCATTAAGGTGAATGTTATATTATATTTAAGATGAGTCTCCGAAAACTTCTATTATATGTATTGAACTTATAAATATCATGAACTTTTCTTTTTGGGTAAGGCCAAAACAGGAAAGTTTTTTTTTTTCTTGTCCTTACCAAAAAAGAAAAATTTACATACAATAGACCTTATTTACAAGTTCAATACATACAATAAAACAAATGTAAAAAGTGTTAAGTTTAATATATAACGAAACACTAAACCCTATCTTCAAGACCCATCAAGCAATAGCTTAGAATGTCCATGGGTCGGTTAAAAAGTATTTTGGGTCTCGAAATTTCGAAGACACGTACGTGTTTTTCCTCATGTTTGGTTGCAGTTTGTCAACGGAAAGAGTTCAAATTATAGAGACACATGGTCAGTCTTGCATTTACCATTGCCTTAAGATTCTCTAGTTACCATTATCACAAATTCACACATACCCCAATACCTTAAATTCAAAGGTACAACATGTCGAAAAGTTATTAAAAACAAAAAATCATGCGTTGTAAGTCCATCATCATTTTTTTTTTTTTTTTTTTGGCGAAAAACAGAAAATATATAAATATAGCCACTTCATCAATAAGTTGAAGGACTTGAAAATACAGATACAATCCTAGAAGAGTACCAATTGACCATGGTACTCATTAAAAATTGAAAGACAATTGAACTATAAGACTAAAACAAGCAATTAGGAACCTAACTCTCTAAACATTATGAAGAGGAATTCACGGATGGATTGTGTGAAGTTGTAAAACGGCTATGAAAATGATTTTGTGCATGGCTTTTGTAAGACTTTGACATTCTTGAAAAGATACGAATTACTTGGACATGAGAATCAATCTTCGTTTAATAGAGCTCCCTCCATCTAACACAACTTGTTGCCTCATTGTCAATTTTGTGATGGTTAATTATCACTCAAAATCAGACCTTGAATAAAGCTATCGAAATCTCTCATCTCGTTTCATAATATTGAAAACTAAAAATTCATGCCTTTTAAGTCCATCATCATTATCATCATTGCGCCTTTTTTAACACTCTTGCCTGTTAATAATTTCAACTTCCTTAACCATGTAAAAGGGTTACACTGGACCCCGACAACCCCATGTACTCTACTGCCAGAGAAACTTGTGAGATCGATCAAGTGTCTGGTCATAAAATCCACAAACAAGTATATGGATAAGACCACTCCCAACCGTGACGGAAACTGACAGAAACTGACGTGCCACGTCAGCTTTTTCACCCAACTGACAGAAACTGACAGGCCCGTCCCAACAGTCATCCGTCAGTTTTCTGTCAGTTTCATTTTTCTGGGACCCACACCAATAAACTTAATTAAATAATACACAATAATTAAAATAAAAACGCATTTCATTAAAATTAAAAACATTACAATCCTAAAAAAAAAAAATTACAATCCTAAAAAATAAAAACATTAAACTCCTAAAAATAAAAACGTTACACTAAAATTAAAAGTACATTTATTTAAATTTAAACTAGCCTAATCCGAGCTCGATTCTTCGTCCGCGGCCTCATTCTCGTTCTCGTCTTCACCTTCATCTTCATCCTCATTTGTCGTTTTGTAGACATTTCCAAATTCTTCAACGACTTCTTTGCGTGCCAACTTAATAATTTTTAATTCCTTTTTGGAGGCCCGTTTCGGAAGACTTTTGCAAAGAAAACTCAAAGCCTTAAACGCCGCCTTTTTTATGTTGTTTTTCTTAATCGTTTCAAGTATGTCCGCGGCTTTTAGGGCTTGTGATTTAACCGCTTCGATGGCTTCAAGTTTTTCGGACACAACACTACTTCGTGACGAAGAACCGGCATCCGAAGATTGAGAAGTCTTTGACGCTTTTCGACCCGGTGGACGACGTATCGGGTCGTCGCGGAACAAGGTCCTCATGTTGGCTTCTAGAGATGACGGGATGTCGTTCGAGCCAAGATCAGTGGCTTCGAATTCGGTTTAGGGTTGGAACGGGCGTTTGTTGCTCATCACGCCTTGCTCGGTGAAGAACTTTGGGAAATGTCTTAGAACCTCCCAACAACTCTCGTAAGTAAATTTCCTTCTCTTTTGGTTGAGAAAAGCTTTCTTGGCCGCATCCATCACGTCTTTATCCCCGGCACCGCTTTGATGGCAACCCTCCCTAAACTTTCTGTGATGGCCTTCGAAAGTTCGCACGTCCCCAGCTATTTTGTTCCATTTGCCCGTTAGTTGGTTGAGGTTACGTTTCGTCGGGACAATCGAATTGTAATCCGATTTGACACTTCGCCAAAAACTTTCATTTGTTTGATTGTTTCCGATGACGCCGTTTTCGGAACAATGTATCCACCGTTCGGCCAAGATTCTCGCTTCGTCGTCGGACCACCTAACTTGAACCCGAAGTGGTGCGTCCGGATTTTTTCTTGGTTTTTTACCCTTTTTCTTAGGGGCCTCGGGTTGGGTATCGGGTTCGGACTCGGGTTCTTGTTCGGGTTGACATTGGTTTTCGTGATCGGAATCGTCGGAGCTGTCGAGAAGGTTTTGATGTTGGGTTTCGGGTACGACGAAATTTTGAGTTTGTGGAGGTTGTGAGTAACGGGTAGGTGTTGCTTGGTAGCCGTGTGGGTTTGATGAGGAAGTGTCGTGGTATGTGTTTGGTGAATAATCCATGGAAGGTGTGAATTGCGGGTTTTGATACCACCCGGGATGTTGGTAATTTCTTCGTGGGTCGTCGGGTGACGTTTGATACGGGTTTACAATTGGTGCAAAATGAGCAAAACTCGTCGGTGGAGGTTGATAGTTATTTGGATTTGGTAGCGGGTTGTTCATCAAGTTTTGCCACATATCGTAGCCAACTTGTTCTTGCTCATTTTGGTTTGATTTGGATTTGGATTTGGATTTGGTTTTGGATTTGGATTTGGAATTGGTGTTGTTGTTTGACATTTTTTGGAAGTGAAAGTGATAAAAGATGAGAGAATTGGTGATGTTTGAGTGTGAAAAATGTGATAGATATGTGTAGTATTTATATAGAATTTTAAATAAAAAAAATAAAAAATAAAAAGTATCCGTTTGATGTTACCGTTTTTTTAAAATTTTTTTGTTTTTTTTTTTTAAATATCTCCAACGGCTAAATTTTAAAAAAAAATTAAAATTTTTTTTTAATTCCCTCTCGGACCCACCGGCCCCACCTTTTTCACCCAAACACCTCGTCGGAAATCCTACGGAAGAAACCGACGGACTGAACCGACGGCGCCGTGCCATCGGTGTCGGTTCCGTCGGTTTCAACCGACGGAAACCGAAGCATGCTGTTGGTACAGGTCTAATACATAGTAATTCAGAGTAACCAACAATTAAAACACAAATGCACCATAGTAAGTCAACAGCAAAATGTTCTTTAACTACAGTAAAATAAAAAATAATATAACAAAAATAACAATTATCAGGCGCCAATCAAAAGACATCATGTTTAATTGTCTTTCTTCTATATATCCCAACCCAACAACTTTATGCTTCTACCAAAACAACAGATATCTAATAATTAATCAGATCCGGAAAGAACCACCGCTAGATGATGTATGCAATTGCCGATGCACTTCTTTCCCAGTAACTTTAACCGCATATAGCTTTTGTCTAATGAAGCATCATCTGCCCATTTACATGGCAATCACATAAAGCAGCATTGTGGCTAACGGGGAAATGCCAGTACAAGAGGGACTACACCTGTTACCTCATAAAAAGTAATCTGGCGTCCGACGAGTTACATCTGGCTCACCCCTCCTAGGAGCTGGATCAAACTGCATATCAACATAACAACATTCTTGTTAGTTCCCTCACACGGATACCTAAAGGTGGCAAGATGGGTGGGTTGGGGAACGGGTAAAAACAGGTTTAATTTAAAATACGTCAATTTAGAACGGATCAACGGTGGTTGGTCTGGGGACTCTGGGTTGACTGAGAACAGCTTTTTTGTCTTTTAGAAATTTTATACGGATACTTATCGAATTATTTATGATCACAAACATGATATTATATTAAATAATAATTGGGATGAAACTGATAAAAAAAAAAAAATTTAAGCTGTATAAATTAAATTAAAGTTGGGATGATATTTAGCCTGTTTGACCCGTTCCCCTTCTACTAGTTCTATCATTTGACCCGTTTGAGAAAATACAGCAAAAGCCGACCCATACAAGTAAATAGTCAAAGATTGCCATCTCTACTGACAACCAACAAGTACCGATCATTTTTTGAATAGGAAGGGAGAGACCTGAATGAATGTGTGACCCTTGCAGTCGTCTACCTCAAGAATGGAAGCCATATTCCCACAACGATAACAATAATTAGGTGCACTAAAGATCGTCACGACCTTTTGTTCCTGTTACAATATCCAGCCATTACACGTAGTAAGTAGGTATAAAAAGCAAAATGAAGATAAAATCATTACAGAGATTATCAGGTGCCCTTACATGACCCCAGTTGAATCCCTCCATGACCAGCTGATGTGCTCTAGCAATGAGCTTTAAGCCATTTGAATGATTGAATTGTTCAGATATGTCCTGATGATAATCACACATGCACAAAACTCAAAATTCCGTAATCGGTTTGACCAAAACTAGTAGGTAAATCTAAAGGGAGTGGAGAGAGATAATATACTTGACCGA
The DNA here is from genome assembly GCA_949592205.1 of Helichrysum umbraculigerum. Classification (NCBI taxonomy): domain Eukaryota; kingdom Viridiplantae; phylum Streptophyta; class Magnoliopsida; order Asterales; family Asteraceae; genus Helichrysum; species Helichrysum umbraculigerum. The sequence continues at coordinate 1,770,000 of CATIUR010000001.1, forward strand.
ATGTGTATCCAGCACCACGAGGTGAGATCCCCCAACCACACCGATCGTCTGGGTCTGACCATAGAAGATCACACATTGGCCCCTCATGTGGAACTTCTTGAACACGATCAAAATTCCTTATGTTATCAAGGGTCTCGATAGACGGAGATAATCCACCATGAAGGCAAAATATTTCAGACTCGACCTACAAATAACCACATAACCACATCTTGATAAAAAGCATATTTTATATTTATCCCCCAACTAATATTATATTATTATATAAGATGCAAATCAAAAAGGGATACCAACCAATGCAGTCAGTGGAAAATAGTCAAATAAGTCTGTAAAAGTCTTCCACACGCTAGCATTCCCATATCTGCAAATAGTTATCAGTTACCAATTTACTTAACAACTCACCAAAATAACAATTCTGAAGTGTGGGAAACTACAGTATAATCATGAGATACTCACTTCCGGAGGCATTCATCATAAAATCCATAAACTTGAGTAATCTGAACAAGGACAAACAATTATTCCATAATTAAACTAACAAGGTTCTATTTTTCCGTAAACATAAGAAAAAGATATTCGTAGTAGATTAGAGAGGTAACAAGATGCTATACCTGACGACTTTCATGGTTTCCTCGTAAAATGGTGATGCGTTGTGGATAGCGCACTTTAAGGGCCACCAATAACTAAAAGAAATCCAAAATTAACTATAATGAGAAAAGCAGTAGGTACAAATATAAACCTCAAGAAGATTTTAGTGAGGTCAGTTGACAAAATAATAGTAGGTCAACAACAAGAATGCAGAGCCAAGACTTACTGTCACTGTTTCAACTGAATAATATCCACGATCAACATAATCTCCCATGAATAGATAATTTGTATCAGGACACTAGAACAAGAAAAGAATAATAGTATCAAAAGATATTAACATTCTTAGCTTGAAGAAAAAGAAGAAACAGAAAAGCACACCTTCCCTCCGATACGAAAGAGCTCTGCAAGATCATGAAATTGGCCATGAATATCACCACAGATTGTCACTGGACTTTTGACAGGCTGAAACACAATTATAAAATACAATCTTAACTCTGAGCATAAACTATTCGTCAATCCTAGTATGATACAGTGATAGAAATAGCAGAAGAGAAAAAGTACTATAATCACCTGTACATTGCTTTCCACCATCAGAATCTCCTTAGCCTTCTCACATAACAACCTAACCTACATTACACCAAAATCACAACACTGTAAACTTCCTTGTACCAATTTATAGCTAAACTAATATGATGTGTACAATAAATAGCATTAAAGATGAAAACTCATTTACTCATACTACGAACAAAAGAAATGATCGTGATTTGTTTCTTTTCTAACCATACACCATTATAACCGTCTAATCTGCATCAACAACTGTAAAAAATGCAAGCTTTACACTTCAAATATGTTAGGCTATGTTCTCCAATCTTTCTTATAACTTCAAGAATAATTAACACCCCTAAAAATCTATTTAATTTGCTCAAGAGTTTTAGGACAAAACAAATTCCCGAGATCCATTTCAGGCCCAAGTTACATATTTTTCAAAACAAGCATAAATTCATTATATAGTTAACTGTACATACACCATATATTTACACAACCACACTTTCCAACTAAAAATAAAAATGATACTTTATTGCAAAAAAGCTCCTAATTTCAACACTAGATCCGAACCAGTAACCAGATCTGTACAAATATAATCTTAAGAAGAATAACCCAACTTCCATAATCAGATCAATCACAAACATAACCCTAAACATCTCAAATCCACAATCCAACAGATAATAAAGAGAGAAAATTCAAATTAAATATAAAAATAACCTCTTGTTCTGATAAGGGTTTGCATTGCATGAGCTGTGTAATGTATTCATCAACGTTTCCATTAGCGGTTGAGACAGCTGGACCCAAGCTCATGTTATTTTTTGGGGGGGTTTTTTGTATTTTGTTGGTGACTAAAATTAAAAATGATGACAAAAAAGAATGAAAATAAGAAAAGATCTGATTTTGTTTTGGAATTTGGGGTTTGATGAATGATATGGGATTGGATTGGGGATGAGAGTGAAGAAGAGAGTTGGGGAAAATGATAGGGAAGGAAACGGTGGTGGTGGTGAAACCAATATGTGAAAAAATTGAAATCCAAAAATCATAAAATCAAACCCTTTGTTATTGCATTCTTTCCTTTTTGGATTCAACAAAAAAAATATTAATACTCCCTCCGTCCCATTTGAAATGTCCACATTACTATTTTGGGATGTCCCATTACAAGTGTCCACTTTGATATTTAACCAATCAAAAAAGACTTTAGTGGGTGGATTTAATATTTGATTGGTGAAAAGTGTAGTTAGTGGAGAATCCTAAAACTACGTGCAAAGTCAAAGTGGACATTTGTAATGGGACGGAGGGAGTAATAATTTTTAAACAAATAGATTATAGGAAATTAGGAATATAGGGTTAAAACGAGTAAATCAACTTTTTATGAAAATGATGGAATAATAGGGATGCGTCACGTGTTTCTAAACCCTCTTTTCTCACGTTTTAAAAATTAAATATCTCACATACGGTAAGTCGAAAATAACAAAAATTGCACCATAAAAATCAGCGTTTTATTTTCTTCGATTAGAGATTTGACAATGTATACTTTCGACGAACTTTTTTTTTCGTTTTTCGGTGGGTTTTGAAAACAACTGACACATGTGTTACCAGCGAGTAACACATGTGATACCAGCGAGTAACACATGTGATACCAGCTAGTATCTGTTACTAATTTTGTACAACCCAAAAAAAAAAAAATTTGTCGATACCTTGTGAGATGGCAAATCGAAGAGAAAAAAATGTCGATTTTTATGGTGTAATTTTTATAATTTTTTGACTTCCGTTTGTAAGATATTTGATTTTAAAAACGTAGGGGAAAATGAGTTATATAACACGTGGCACATTCTTATTGGTTCATCCATTCTAACCAAATTTTTCATTCTCATTTTAACCTCACTCATACATCATTAACAAAAATTAAATAAAATTCAACTAAATACGTTGAATATTTCGTAGATAACCTAAAAATAATTAGATAAAACCATTTTTATCTATATTGGTTTGGCTAACTTGTGATAAAATGCATTAAATACACTAAAATTTTTTAATTATAATATAAAATACATTGACTAAACTCTTTGATTTCCATATATGTATGTGTATTAATTACCACATTTATTATTTATGAAAAATAAAACTTCAATTAGTGTTTTTAGGAAAATTATTGATTGATAGACCTACTTAGTAGGCCTAAAATATAAGAGTGACATGTGTTATGTTTAGCCAATTAGATTAGGAGAGAGAAACTATGTTAACCAATCAAAGGGTTAGACCTACTTTTATGTTCACCTAATTAGGTCTATATGTGACAACTCCCCAATTTAGGTAACAATTAACTTTAAGCATGTGCATTCTTACGCTAAATTCCTGCCAAAAAGTTAAACAAAACTTTCGATGTGATTTAAGCCTAATAAGCCCAAATACTTTTAAACAAAAAGTATTACAAATTATGTGATTAATTATAATCGCGTACAAACGTATCTGAACGAAGTCGACAAAAAAAAATACAAAAGTTGGTGACCCAAAATAATTAATAATGAAATTATTAATTACTAGTATTATTAAATTGTTAATATTGAGATAAAACAATTTAAATATACGTTTGACATCAAACATATTATTTAACAAACAGAAACAATTATAAAACATACCCAAAGGTCAAAATTTATAAAAGTCCTATTTTTCTCATACATTTGAAAGTATTTGGAACATTACCTCAAAATATGAATTCGTAAATCAACTGAAATTTGGCACCCAATTGGATACGCGCAGTGATAAATGCACGAATCTAAAACAGCCAAAAATAATCAACACATTATTTTTCTGACTTTACAGAACGTATATGGAGAACACCTACAAAATAAAAATATAAGATATTAAATTTTATATTGCACTAATTATACCCGTACTCGAAATTAACGGGCTTAAATAACCCAACTACCTCAAATAATTGAGGAGACTAGTTGCTATTTGCGAGCCATACCGTTTGAATATAATAATCCCTCCTTTCCTTCTCCTGATCATTCACCAACACACTCAATAATCCATCATCTTCAACCTTCATCTCTTTTCTTCTTCTGTGAAGAACACACAACACAGAACCAGCAGAAGCAGTAGAAGAAGTAGGAGCACGGGCAACACCAATATCAAATCATCATCATCATCGGCTATCATTATCATCAAACATCCAAGTGAGGAACACTCTATATTTCGATTCCTTACTTAAAATTTGTTATATATGATGACAACATTATGAAATACATAAATGTAACTGGATAATTTGAGTGATTGATGATTTATGAACTAAATTATTTAAAATTGTTTCATAAAACCAAAGCTTTGAATCCGAAAATTGATAGGAAAAACGAGTTAATAGGTTGTTAAAATGTGTTACTACGATGCTATAAATGATTAGAACTCGACACAAACAATTTTGAACCAAAAGCAAACATGTATATATATGCTCTGTTGCGAACAGGTTCTGTTAAAATGGTGTTACCCGGCTGATAACCCCTTATCCGGCGGGTATCCAGCCCAAACTCATATTCTGATCGTGTAAAAACACGGTTACCCGGCGGGTAACACGTTACCCGGCTGATACTTCCAACTAAACGAGAACCCCTGTAAAGACTTGACTTTACCCGGCGGGTACCTCGTTACCCGGCTGATACTTTCGATTAAACGATAACCCATGTAAAAACTTGACTTTACCCGGCGGGTACCTCGTTACCCGGTGGATAGTCAGCATAAAATCGGACTTATGTAAAAATGGGCTTTGCCCGGCGGGTAACCCATTACCCGGCGGGTACCCTACTTTGAGCCCTGATCCGAATTTAAATTCCAAGGACTGGCTTGTAATCTTAAACGGCACAAACATTTAACGAGTATACAACCTCATGTGGAACGGATACAGTATATTGGTAAATACATACGACAAATGGAATGTGAACGAATAAACATATCATTGAGACATTATTTGTACAATAAACGACAAACTTTACATGTACAAACTATATATATAGTTATAATACATACATATATACGGAGTTTATATGATATACGATTTTGGATACGATTACATTATCGGGACACTTCAAACTTATTAAACGCACATGACGGTTTTAAAACAATGATGTTTATTTTATAAACACGATAAAGGTTTTATAACAAATAAAACATATAACATTTTATATACGTAAACAACGTATTACCATATATATATATATATATATATATATATATATATATATATATATATATATATATACAAACGGCATCTATGAATTATATATATGTACACATATACATGTATATACAAATGAGAACTCGTGTTTAACAAACATACATTTAGGTAACATACGTTTAACTAACGTACGACTTAATAATATACAACAAGTATATTTACATACGTATACATATATAGAACAAATATATGTACAAGGGGGACAAAACGACATTCAAATATATATACAATTACATACGTGTATATATACTTAACCAAGTATACGACGAGTGAAATAATAACAATATTTCAACACAATGTCACCAACGAAATCAACGACATACATGATAAAGAAATCAACAATTTCTTCAAATAAACAAACTATTAGCATAAGTTGATTAAACAAATCAAACGTACTTATGTTAATACATTTATTGGATATAGGTTAACATACCTTGGGCAATCATCTGTCGGCTGCTAGCATTCATACCGAGCAAACTACCGTGAGTTCACAGCCCCTACTTTTCAATATTTTATGCTTTTAAACATAGAGGTGTAAACATAGAAACTGCATGCGAACACATGCAGCAAAACTATATAAATGCTTTACTGCTTTATACAAACTGTTTGATATGAAATTACATCTTCATAACTGCTTTGGGAATTAGACAACGAATCCTAGTACGGACCCAGACTCACAATGTATGCATGAAAAGTCCTTATGTCATGCAAACTATAACCATTAGCTAGGTAACTCTAGCCACTGAGTATACGAATAGTACTATTGCCGTGACGACCCTCCTACTGGATTGGAGCGTATACTTACAAGTCCTGTAGGCAAACAACATACTGATTGGTCGTGGTTTGGTTATAGGATTAGGTCGCGTTACTTTAACCTACGAGGTTTAGCTCACCTTTCAGGGGATCATAGTCTAAGCATTTTCCACATAATGTATAGGATGAACATATCCTGCATTTGTTATATACCAGAAAACATACTGGTCATCTTTATATATACTGGTGAACAACCAGACTTACAATTTGGGTAACAACCCACATAAAACGGTATTCTAGGGTAACAACCCTACAATATTATATTTTGCAGAACCTGCAAACAATTATTTATTGAATAACATTTCAATAACACAAACATAAATGGTTTAACATGCCACATACTTATATAAAACCTATGAATTCACTCAACATATTTTGTTGACGGCTCTTTTCTATGTTTTACAGTGTAACACCCCCAAATTTACTGTTTAGCGGAAGCATACATTGGGTGTTACTAATCAAATATCAAAGCACACAAGATATAGCAAACGACTCTATATGCGTCGTTTTAACAAATTACATTAATATAAGAAATGTTTACAACATTTAAAGCTGTACATAGCTCGTGTTCGATTTAAATGAGAGATTTCAGTACATAAGTACTCGTACAAAATATACTAATGCAAGAAAATCTCTAATATCTGTATGCTGACTCAAGCTATAGTATCCCTGATGGCAGTCCAACCTACTGCTGTGTACCTGTGAAACATGCTAAAATGGGTCAGCTAAAGCTGGTGAGCTCACAGGTTTGAAGTCAGGAAATATCGTATGAACCGCAAGATTTAAGTGATGATTTGCATCCAGCAAATAAATAATAGTGTATGCAGCCATGAGCACATAGTCTGAGCTTAACTCGAGGGTCGGGTCCCATATAGAGAATTCCGAGCGAGGTGCCTCCACGAGTGCCTAATCCGCACTCGTTTGAACAATTATTAGTAAGTCCGTTTACCCAGTTAGTGCATGCTAACCCGGACGAGGAGGGTCAATCCTATATGGTACCATATACTAATAATCACGCTACAACGTATTACCAAACTATGCTGATGGGGGACTTTGAAATGATTAGTGGAAAACAACTCATGTAGTATATTGTAAAGTTTGTACTTGCGTTCACATGTTAAAAATAAGCATTGAATCACACCCCTAAGTGAAAAGCGGTAAAAAGAGGGGCTATGAGACTCACCTGAGTCTTGAGCGTTTAGTCAGTAAATGTACGATGCTTAAACAAGCAATGAGATGTCCGCAGACCGATAACCTGAGGGTGTCCACGACACGCGATGGTTATTAATATGAGTAGGTAGTTACAAAGACTACCTTTGTAGTTGTTCGTTCAACTATAATGTCCAAATTACTACGAGTTGGTTGTTTGATTAACTTGTGCTTTTGAAAACGTGTACGGCCCGTTGGTGATTAGTTGTAGTAATAATCTTAACATTATCATTTTGATTTCAAATAGTTATACTTAAAAAGTATTTATAAACTTTAGGTGACGGGGGTCCGGGGGCAGCGCCCCTGGTAAGCGGGATTCCAGGGGTGGCAACCCTTGGCGGGGTCCAAGGGGCTGGCCCCCGGTTGGGGTCAAGATGCCAAGTCAGCTCGAAAAATTTTTATTTCTACTAAATTGCTTTGGTGAAAAACGCATCTGGAATTTAATTTGGGTGAAATCAAGTGATAAAATTTTAGGTCTCGACACTTAGTAAGAATTGGTTTGAAAACCTTCTGTTTTATGCGTCATTTACAGTGACACTTAGAGTTTAGCGTCACTTAAGAAGTGTCGCATGAAATTATGTATTCTGATTTAATGGCGTCACTTGTGCAAGTGTCGCATATAGTGCGACACTTAAGGAAGTGTCGGGTGTAAGTGTCGGTACAGGTGTTATGAGTCACTAAGGTTAGTGACGGGTGAAATCAGTTCTCGATTGTAGGCGTCACTTAGACAAGTGACGCTATAAGTGTCGGTTCATAGTGACGGGTATTGAATTTGCGACACTTAGGCAAGTGTCGGGAAAAAGGGGTTTTATGCGGCACTTAGGCAAGTGACGCAAAATCAGGGCTTTTAGCGACACTCAATGCGTCACTTAAGTAACGCACGAAGTGACGCTATACTGCAGTCGTCGTTGCGTCACTTCGAACTGTTGATGGGTTTTTTAGCCAAAAACGAGTTTTTCGGCGACCATTTGGTCCGATTCTTTTACCCAACCCATATTTGGACATTATCAACTTATATAAACAACAAATATGTAAAAATGAGTGAAATCGGAGAGTTTTGGGTTTTGTCGGAAACTTACAAACTTTACGCCGTGAGAATCCGAAAAGATAGAAAGATAGATCGTGATGCCGTGAATCTTTTACTCCAAACGAGTCTTGAAATCCGAGGTCGTTTGTGTGTGTTATTTGGTGATTTTAATGGTGGTGATGGTGTTGTGGTTCGGAGAGAAAAGAAAGAGAGAGAATAGAGGATTAAATGATGATGATGAAAATGAAAGTGAGGGGAGGGGGTTTTCCCCTTTTTGTGGGCCGATTGGGTGGGGTCCACGGGTGTGGGCTTCACCCATTTTCGTTTCCTGCGATTTCGCTCCGTGTGGTGTTCGTTTTCTCGTTTGTTCAAACGTTAAATAATTATTTAAAACATGTAATTGTATGTTTTACAATGTAAATAATTACTCAATAATTTGGTTGAAGTATTTTATCAAAATACTTAATATTGGTGTTATAAAATATAACTTTTCTTTATTTTGGATTGTTTGCGTGTTTACATTTTAATCGCGTAAATTTTATTTGTACGCCACGAGTTGTGTACGAAATATTATAAAAATAATATTTTGGATATGATTGCGTTATTAAATAAAGTTATATTATTTAATAAAATTTGTTCACCAACGTCCGTATTTAATTGAACCGAATTACATTCGATTTAAATTGCGTACGATTTAATCAAATCGCATAATCGTATATATTCATCAATATATATTTCGATACATTAATCAGCCTAACACAGAACTAATTACATGTATTACAATTGATTAGGCCCTAATTAATAGTCCTAATTTGACGGGTGTCACATACAGGAAATTAGCTACGTAAGTAAGAATCGCATGCATTCAGGATGGACAACCCTGGACTACTTAGGATGCCACATACTTTTGGGACAGCTTTTGGGGATTTCCTTAGTATAACTGCAGACATTGCATTCATACTTATGAAATCTTATTTTAAAACTTATGTATTGTAAAACTTAAACGTTTTCAACTCTACTACTACTGTTACGACTTACATAGTCGTATTACTTTTGTACAACTGTTTAAATTGGCAGATACGGTGAATGCACAATTGTAACGTCAGCACCCCCGCTGTTAAACTATAAACACATAACGCTTCCGCTAATTACAGATTGCTTCCGCTAAACATTAAATAAGCACGATTACCGATTTTGGGGGTGTGACAGACTTGGTATCAGAGCCATTGGTTATAGCGAACTAGAAGTCTTTAGGTGACTGAAAACCTTAGAGACCTAGACTATAGCCTTGGCTAGAACATTCATGCATTCATACATACAAACGATTGCATACAACTGACATATGACTGACACGTCACACACGGTTCTTTTGTCTCAGCATGTCGAGACAAGTGCCTATATACATCTCCGACTCGGAGGAGGAGCCTATGGAGGAGTCCTTTGTGCCCGAGAGTCTGTCGGTACACGATAGGGCTACATCTGATGACACTTATGTACCACCACCTACACAGCGTATCACTACTCCTACCCCAGCATGCCCTGTGGACGAACCACACTATCACTTAGGAGAGACCTCCTGTAGATCTCGGTTGGTCCGTGCACCTAGAAAGTGCATCCGAGACCTTCCCACTGGATTACTTGCGTCACGGGGCAAGGCGCCCATGACCGATACTGAGGAGCCACCACAGAGGCGGTTCCCACACCTAGACTAGATGCCCGATATGCTCAGGCGTTGGAAAGCACTTGAGGACGTTCCCTTTACTTTGGAGATTGGGGAGTCTTCACGTCCACTACCTATCACTGGTGAGCCTCTGGAGCTCACAGCTATCACTCTAGTTGCTGTGGTACGTGCCCTATTCGGGTTACACTATGGCACGCGTAGCTATATCAGAGAGTTGCGCAGTGACACTTTCCGACTGGATGGGGATATGATGTCTATTTATGGACGTCTCAGCACTGTGGAGACCTATGTGGACGTAGATAGAGAGTCAGCTGATGCTACTCGCGCACGTGTGGCTGTATTGGAGAGGCGTGAAAGAGTAGTTAGGATTGTTCTTGGAGTTTGTTTGATGTTGGTAGTGATGGTGACTGCCGTGATGTTGTGTTTGACTTATTTTCAGTAGACTCTCTGGATAGGGTTATATATAGTATGTAATAGGTTTGGAAACCTTTGGGATCGACAGATATATAGACAGATCTGTCATGTTTTGTATAGCATCTTGTATCGATGGGTATATAGGATAGACCCATCCTGTTTTGTAAAAACTCATGTACAAACTTTATCAGTGATATGATATAATTTTATATGCTTGGTTTATTGCTGGAATTGTTTTGTTTTTATCGTGACTAGATTATGGATTGATATTGGAAAGTTACATATTCCTACAGACTAAAATTAGTTTCTGCATCCTATAGATCTCCTGATCTGGAAAATGACAGAACCTATCATAAGTGGATTCTCATCAGATGATGACATAATCAACGATGAGCAGATCCAATACACATGTGTTGAAGCAGAAATAGTTCCAATAGTGGAATTAGTGGATGGAGAAATTGAGAACCACAACTTCGGTATGGTCGACATAGAAGAGTACGAGAGGATACGAGACCAAGCTGAAGAGTTAAGTAGTCAAAATTGGGAAGTTCCATTCAAATGCAAGAACTATGAACGAGATTTGAGAATCCTGAAAAGGTCTATGCCCACACGAATTAAGGATAAAATTCGTTTTTGGAAAGAAATAGCTGCTAATCGCAAACAAAGAGTCAAGACATGGATCAAGCATCTGTTCAAATGCTCAACTGAGAATGATGTGATCTATTATATGACTCCGCGATACAAGGGTACGCTTGAAGCACGCTACTACCGTCCCGAATTAAACCCAGAGTAAAAGTGTGGTGATGTACGCTACGACAGATAATATAACTAAAGTTAAATTATTAGTGTTCGAATGAAGAACTGTCGTAGGAATATAACCATTTTGTTAGATCAAGGTATGGTTAAGTTAAACCTAACTCAGATGGTATTAACCTGGATAGTACTAATATGTATTGTAACAACTTGTATTGTACTGAAAACATCTATCAGATGGATATGGAAGATTCCATCAAGTTTTGTATGAAACGATGTATGAATGTTTTCACATATGTATGATATAAAGTATGTTTGGTTTATGCCTTGTATTCTTTATATCTGTTATCGACTGGAGTGTACTACTTACGTTTACATACGAATAACAGAACAAAAACCAAACAATGATCTCGTATGGTCACATTCTTGTGTTTCTTGAGACACGTTACATCCTAACCAAAAGATACTTGTCTTGATTCATTTGAACCTGATAGTGTTATATGACATTGAAAAGAAATATGTATCTAGTGTCATATAAGGACGCCTAGCCAACGTGATTATATTGTACTAAGTACATATGGGTGTTTCAAAGTCGTGTGACACGTGATATGAAATTTTGTTCTTCATCCATCATACTGTTCCCTTGTTATACAATGTGAAATCTTGTCCTTTTCACATTCACTATCTTGGCATTGACCTCTGCATTTTCTTAACCGTAGAACGGAATCATGCCACCAAAATGAAGAATGACTAAGAATAGTCAACGGACAACTACACCTCCTGTCCCGGAAAACACTCCACCACCGAACAACGAGGAAACTACGGAGCAAATGATTGCGAGACGAATAGCTGAAGGTATTGCTCAGTATGAAGCAAGCCGTAATCCCGAAAATGTGATAAATAACAGTGGATCTACCCCTGTTAACGCTGAGACACCTGTGAATACTCGACGTGGGTGTTCATACAAAACCTTTCTGGCTTGTAAGCCAACTACTTTCCGTGGCACTGAGGGTGCTATTAGTATCATTCACTGGATAGAAAAGATGGAATCAGTGTTAGATATCAGTGATTGTTTACCTGAGTGTATGGTGAAGTATGCCACCTGCACCTTGGCTGACAAGGAGCTAACATGGTGGAACAGTCAACTCCAATCCATGGGAAGGGACGCTGCCCACTCCATGTCTGGGGGAGTGCTGAAAAACATGATGCTGGAAGAATTTTGTCCCTGTAGTGAAATGCAAAATGTTGAAACTGAATTATGGGACATTAAAATGGTTGGTGCTGATATCACTGGGTACACCACTAAGTTTCAGGAACTTGCACGATTAGTGCCACACATGGTGACACCCGAGTTTAAACGCATAGAGCGTTACATCTGGGGGTTGGCACCTCAGATCCGTAGTTTGGTTACTTCATCAGAACCTGCCACATTCAGGAGTGCTGTTACTCTAGCTCAGAGGTTGACTGAGGAGGCGGTAGGAATGGGGACCTTAACCAAAAAGGTTGTGACTGGAAAAGTTAAGCCAAGCAGCACTGAAGCGGGTAATTCTGGGGGTTCGAAGCGTAAGTGGAATGGCAGAGGAAGTGACCGTCAGGGTCAAACAAATAAGAAAGGTTCTGGAAACCCAAAGTCCTATGCTGCCACCACTGTGGAACCAAAGCCATACTTGGGTAACAAACCTAAGTGTGATAAGTGTAACAAACACCACGAGGGTGAGTGTTGGCATTGCAACAACTGTAGAGGTTGGGGTCACAAAACTCAAAACTGTAAGGTTAACCCTACACCTAGGGAAAACACAGAACGACAAAATCAAGGGTGTTTTGAGTGTGGCGACACGAGGCACTATCGAAACCGTTGCCCTCGACTCATTAACCGAAACCCCAACAACAATAACAACCGGAATAACCAGAACCGCAATACCAACAACACCAATAACCGCAACAACAATGATAACAACCGCGGTAACAACAACAACAATCAGCCAGCTCGTGGACGTGCGTTTGTGATAGCAGCAACATAAGCACGTCAGGATCCTAACACAGTTACTGGTACGTTTATAGTAAACAACCACTTTGCATATGTGCTATTTGATTCTGGTGCTGATTTAAGTTTTGTGTCCACTGAGTTTAGACCACTATTAGAGATCGAATCCCTTAAGCTAGATAACAAATACACTGTAGAGCTAGCCTATGGTAAGTTGATTGAATCAGGAGAAATAGTACCAGGATGTACCTTAACATTGGAAGGACAATCTTTCAAAATAGACTTACTACCGGTAGAACTAGGGAGCTTCGATATAGTGGTTGGCATGGATTGGCTGTCGAAAAACCGTGCAGAAATTGTATGTTATGAAAAGTTGGTACGTCTACCGTTACCGACAGGTGAAACCTTGGAAATACAAGGAGAGAAAGGAAACCGTGCAGTAAAAATGATTACGTACATGAAAGCGAATAAATTCCTAAGAAAAGGCTACCAAGCGTTCTTGGTACATGTGATTGAGAAGAAAACCGAAGAGCGACGCATAGACGATGTGCCTGTCGTACGCGATTATCCGGGAGTATTTCCTGACGAGTTACCAGGATTACCACCCCCACGACAAGTTGAATTTCATATCGACTTAATGCCTGGAGCTGCACCAATTGCTCGCGCACCTTATTGTTTAGCTCCATCAGAAATGCAGGAACTGTCTACACAGTTGCAAGAACTCTTGGACTTAGGATTCATCCGACTGAGCTTTTCACCTTGGGGAGCTCCGGTTTTATTTGTCAAGAAAAAGGATGGATCAATGCGGATGTGTATCGATTATCGGGAACTGAACAAAGTAACTATCAAAAACCGATACCCATTACCACGCATCGATGACTTGTTTGACCAGCTGCAAGGGTCAAGTTACTACTCAAAGATCGACTTGCGATCTGGTTACCACCAACAGAAGGTACGGGATGAGGATATCCCTAAGACTGCGTTTAGGACTCGATACGGACATTACGAGTTCCTTGTCATGCCGTTTGGATTGACAAACGCGCCAGCAGTGTTCATGGATCTTATGAATCGAGTATGCAAACCTTATCTTGATAAATTCGTCATTGTGTTTATCGACGACATAATGATATACTCACGAACGAAGGAAGATCATGAACAACATCTGAGAATGATTCTTGAATTACTGGAGAAAGAGAAGCTTTATGCAAAGTTCTCTAAATGTGAATTTTGGATGCGTGAGGTTCATTTCCTTGGTCATGTGATCAATAACAAAGGAATTCACGTGGACCCATCCAAAATTGAGGCGATTAAAAACTGGGAAGCCCCGAAAACGCCATCTGTAATACGACAATTTCTTGGGCTATCTGGCTATTACCGACGATTAATTGAGAATTTTTCAAAAATAGCTCAACCACTTACCGCCCTAACGCAAAAAGACAAGAAGTTTGATTGGGGCGAGAAGCAAGAGAATGCTTTTCAATTGTTGTAAAAGAAACTGAGTACCGCACCCATTCTATCATTACCCGAAGGAGTAGAAAACTTTGTTGTCTACTATGATGCTTCACATCAGGGATTGGGTGGCGTGTTAATGCAAAATGACAAAGTCATTGCTTATGCGTCTCGTCAATTGAAAGTTCATGAGAAGAACTATAAGACGCATGATTTAGAACTGGGAGCAGTCGTGTTTGCTCTTAAGATTTGGAGACATTACCTATACGGTACAAAGTGTACGATCTTCACTGATCACAAAAGTTTGCAGCATATATTCGACCAGAAAGAACTCAACATGAGACAACGACGTTGGGTTGAATTACTTAACGATTACGACTGTGAGATCAAGTACCATCCGGGCAAAGCAAATGTAGTAGCGGATGCCTTGAGTCGTAAGGAAAGAGTAAAACCTAGAAGAGTTCGAGCTTTGGGATTGACAATCCACTCGAATCTCATTACTCAAATTCGTGACGCACAATAGTTAGCTTTTATTCCCGAACGATTTAAGGAAGAATCCTTGAAGGGAATGGACAAACAACTCGAAACAAAGGACAACGGAGTGTTGTACTTCATGAATCGAATTTGGGTACCATGCGTAGATGAACTACGCCAACTGATTTTGGATGAAGCTCATAAGTCCAACTATTCGATACATCCTGGTGCAGACAAGATGTACCATGACATAAAAGGTTTTTACTGGTAGCCTGGTATGAAACGAGACATTGCCACCTATGTTAGCAAATGCCTGACTTGTGCAAAAGTCAAGGTTGAATACCAAAAGCCGTCTGGACTTTTGCAACAACCTGAGTTGCCCAAATGGAAATGGGAACACATCACGATGGACTTCATCACGAAGTTACCAAGGACAACATCTGGAGTTGACACTATATGGATGATTGTTGATCGATTGACGAAATCGGCCCACTTTCTTGCCATCAAGGAGACAGATAAGATGGAAAAGTTGACCAGAATCTACATAAAAGAGGTTGTCTCCAGACATGGAGTACCACTATCGATTATCTCTGATAGAGATACACGTTTCACCTCTCGCTTCTGGCAAACACTGCAACAAGCATTGGGTACTAGACTCGACATGAGTACTGCCTACCACCCACAAACCGACGGCTAAAGCGAGCGAACGATTCAAACGCTCGAAGATTTGTTACGAGCCTGTGCGATTGACTTTGGAGGAAACTGGGATGTTCATCTCCCTTTAGCCGAATTCTCGTATAACAATAGTTATCATACGAGCATACAAATGGCACCTTTTGAGGCGTTGTACAGATGCAAGTGCCGATCGCCACTCTGTTGGGCAGAGTTGGACGACAGACAGTTATCAGGTCCTGAGATAGTCCAAGAAACAACGAACAAGATATCTCAAGTGCTTAATCGATTGAAAACGGCACGAGACCGACAAAAGAGTTATGCAGACAATAGAAGAAAACCTTTGGAGTTTAAAGTAGGTGACAAAGTCCTACTCAAAGTATCTCCCTGGAAAGGAATTGTGCGATTTAGAAAACGCGGTAAACTGAACCCTCGGTACGTTGGACCTTTTGAGATCCTAGCAAGGATTGGTCCTGTAGCTTATTAGCTTAAACTGCCGCAAGAACTTAGAAATATTCACGACACCTTTCACGTGAGTAACCTTAAAAAGTGTCTATCTGACGAAGCATTAATCATACCTCCGGATGAAATCTTTATTGATGCAAAACTTAACTTTGTGGAGGAACCGCTTGAGGTAATGGACACTAAAACGCAAAAGCTCCGAAACAGTCGGATCAAACTTGTTAAAATTCGATGGAACTCGAAACGAGGCCTAGCGTTCACCTGGGAACGCGAGGATCAAATACGCAAGAAATATCCTCAACTTTTTGAAACCGTGACCGCGACTCACGACATGACTTAAATCTCGGGACGAGATTTCCCTAACGGGGGGAGAATGTGATAACTCCCCAATTTAGGTAACAATTAACTTTAAGCATGTGCATTCTTACGCTAAATTCCTGCCAAAAAGTTAAACAAAACTTTTGATGTGATTTAAGCCTAGCAAGCCCAAATACTTTTAAACAAAAAGTATTACAAATTATGTGATTAATTATAATCGCGTACAAACGTATCTGAACGAAGTCGACAAAAAAAAAATACAAAAGTTGGTGACCCAAAATAATTATTAATGAAATTATTAATTACTAGTATTAGTAAATTGTTAATATTGAGATAAAACAATTTAAATATACATTTTACATAAAACGTATTATTTAACGAACAGAAACAATTATAAAACATACCCAAAGGTCAAAAATTATAAAAGTCCTATTTTTCTCATGCATTTGAAAGTATTTGGAACATTACCTCAAAATATGAATTCGTAAATCAACTGAAATTTGGCACCCAATTGGATACGCGCAGTGATAAATGCACGAATCTAAAACAACCAAAAATAATCAACACATTATTTTTCTGACTTTACAGAACGTATCTGGATAACATCTACAAAATAAAAATATAAGATATTAAATTTTATATTGCAATAATTATACCCGTACTCGAAATTAACGGGCTTAAATAACCCAACTACCTCAAATAATTGAGGAGACCAGTTGCTATTTGCGAGCCATACCATGTCATTTCCTTCTCCTGATCATTCACCAACACACTCAATTATCCATCATCTTCAACCTTCATCTCTTTTCTTCTTCTGTGAAGAACACACAACACATAACCAGCAGAAGTAGTAGAAGAAGTAGGAGCAGGGGCAACACCAATATCAAATCATCATCATCATTGTCTCTCATTATCATCAAACATGCAAGTGAGGAACTCTCTATATTTCGATTCCTTACTTAAATTTTGTTATATATGATGACAACATTATGAAATACATAAATGTAACTGGATAATTTGAGTGATTGATGATTTATGAACTAAATTATTGAAAATGGTTTCATAAAACCAAAGCTTTGAATCCAAAAATTGATAGGAAAAACGAGTTAATAGGTTGTTAAAATGTGTTACTACGATGCTATAAATGATTAGAACTCGACACAAACAATTTTGAACCAAAAGCAAACATGTATATATATGCTCTGTTGCGAACAGGTTCTGTTAAAATGGTGTTACCCGGCTGATAACCCCTTATCAAGCGGGTATCCAGCCCAAACTCATATTCTGATCGTGTAAAAACATGGTTACCCGGCGGGTAACACGTTACTCGGCGGGTAACACGTTACCCGGCTGATACTTCCAACTAAACGTGAACCCCTGTAAAGACTTGACTTTACCTGGCGGGTACCTCGTTACCCGGCTGATACTTTCGATTAAACGATAACCCCTGTAAAAACTTGACTTTACCCGGCGGGTACCTCGTTACCCGGCGGATAGTCAGCATAAAATCGGACTTATGTAAAAATGGGCTTTGCCCGGCGGGTAACCCATTACCCAGCGGGTACCCTACTTTGTGCCCTGATCCGAATTTAAATTCCAAGGACTGGCTTGTAATTTTAAACGGCGCAAACATTTAACGAGTATACAACCTCATGTGCAACGGATACAGTATATTGTTAAATACATTTACAAATGGAATGTGAACGAATAAACATATCATTGAGACATTATTTGTACAATAAACGACAAACTTTAGATGTACAAACTATATATATAGGTATAATACATACATATATACGGACTTTATATGATATACGATTTTGGATACGATTACATTATCGGGACACTTCAAACTTATTAAACGCACATGACGGTTTTAAAACAATGATGTTTATTTTATAAACACGATAAATGATTTATAACAAATAAAACATATAACATTTTATATACGTAAACAACGTATTACAATATATATATATATATATATATATATATATATATATATATATATATATATATATACAAACGGCATCTATGAATTATATATATGTACACATATACATGTATATACAAATGAGAACTCGTGTTTAACAAACATACATTTAGGTAACATACGTTTAACCAACGTACGACTTAATAATATACAACAAGTATATTTACATACGTATACATATATAGAACAAATATATGTACAAGGGGGACAAAATGACATTCAAATATATATACAATTACATACGTGTATATATACTTAACCAAGTATACGACGAGTGAAATAATAACAATATTTCAACACAATGTCACCAACGAAATCAACGACATACATGATAAAGAAATCAACAATTTCTTCAAATAAACAAACTATTAGCATAAGTTGATTAAACAAATCAAACGTACTTATGTTAATACATTTATTGGATATAGGTTAACATACCTTGGGCAATCATCTGTCGGCTGCTAGCATTCATACCGAGCAAACTACCGTGAGTTCACAGCCCCTACTTTTCAATGTTTTATGCTTTTAAACATAGGGGTGTAAACATAGAAACTGCATGCGAACACATGCAGCAAAACTATATAAATGCTTTACTGCTTTATACAAACTGTTTGATATGAAATTACATTTTCATAACTGCTTTGGGAATTAGACAACGAATCCTAGTACGGACCCAGACTCACAATGTATGCATGAAAAGTCCTTATGTCATGCAAACTATAACCATTAGCTAGGTGACTCTAGTCACTGAGTATACGAATAGTACTATTGCCGTGACGACCCTCCTAATGGATTGGAGCGTATACTTACAATTCCTGTAGGCAAACAACATACTCATTGGTCGTGGTTTGGTTATAGGGTTAGGTCACGTTACTTTAACTTGCGATGTTTAGCTCACCTTTCAGGGGATCATAGTCTAAGCATTTCCCACATAATGTATCGGATGAACATATCCTGCATCTGTTATATACCAGAAAACATACTGGTCATCTTTATATATACTGGTGAACAACCAGACTTACAATTTGGGTAACAACCCACATAAAACGGTATTCTAGGGTAACAACCCTACAATATTATATTTTGCAGAACCTGCAAACAATTATTTATTGAATAACATTTCAATAACACAAACATAAATGGTTTAACATGCCACATACTTATATAAAACCTGTGAATTCACTCAACATATTTTGTTGACGACTCTTTTCTATGTTTTACAGGAAATTAGCTACGTAAGTAAGAATCGTATGCATTCAGGGTGGACAACCCTGGACTACTTAGGATGCCACATACTTTTGGGACAGCTTTTGGGGATTTCCTTAGTATAACTGCAGACATTGCAGTCATACTTATGAAATCTTATTTTAAAACTTATGTATTGTAAAACTTAAACGTTTTCAACTCTACTACTACTGTTACAACTTACATAGTCGTATTACTTTTGTACAACTGTTTAAATTGGCATCTTAACATATTATGTTCTGTATGATCATATGCTCTGATACGGTGAATGCACAATTGTAACGTCAGCACCCCCGCTGTAAAACTGCAAACACATAACGCTTCCGCTAATTACAGATTGCTTCCGCTAAACATTAAATAAGCACGATTACCGATTTTGGGGGTGTGACACTATATATCATTACTCGTGTTTTTAACTTGTTCTTTTAGGGCATTAGTTAAATAATCTCATTTAATATATCTTCAAATACAATTTGGGGGTTGCGACATAAGTTTTACACAAAGGGCAATAGGTTTTTATTAAAAACAACCTAGCTTAAAGATAACTAGTAGTAGTGTTACTAATGATAGAAAATTCAATTCATTCAAATAAGTTGATAAGTGTTAAAGTATTTGATTCAAAGTTATTGGTTATACTTTGCCCTTATTATCCGAAGGGACATCTCTTCATTTTGACGATCCGTCTTTATTTATTTATACAGGTGCCACATACGAGATACGAGCCCTGTTGTTTTATCTATAAATAAGTAGTTTTCAACCCGAGCGTTGCGGCAAAATAAAAATAATAATATTACCTCTATGAAATAATTGGTATATATGCAACTTAAAAGTCACTATTTCGTATGTAGTCAATTTCAATTCGGATATTTGAATGGTTTAATGAGCTATCTATGGATGTAAATTTTATATTCATTGGTCAATTTTTTTATCAGCGAAGATAATAAAAATACCCAAAATGTATCGACTCTATACATTAGAATTAGATATACATAATTTTTATTTATTGATTGCAAATTTACTTTAAAATTGCTCAGGATTTATATTAGTAGAGTAATAGTTTACTTGTGATGACTTTCATACAACATCCACATATGCTTTTAAAAAAATATTTTTATCTATACCGATATCTCTATATTTTTTTCCACAGCCACACACATCTATATACATCCTTAACTCATTTTACGCAACCTCTTATTGATCATTAATTCTCACTATCCTTTTACAAATATCATACACGTATTAGATTATTTTAGAGTGATGTATATTTAAACAAAAAAGAAAAATACAGTGAAGGAAAAGAGATGAGAGATGAGATACATATTAAAATAAAGAAAAGAAAAAAAAGAAAACAACGTGTAAAAAGATAATGTATCATGTACTATTTATTCAATCGTAATATTTAGCATTCCTGCTAAATGTTAGAGCTTCTAATTAGGCATTGCGGCGGGATCTGAAAATGTTAATTTATTATAAACGATGTTAACTACATAAAGCCATTATTTATAATTCCAAATTAAACAAATAATTAATCTTGATAATGATAATTTTAACGTTCATATGCATCATAATTTAAAGTGAAACTCATATGAAAATTCTATTTTTAATATGTAAGAGGTTGTAGTTCTTGTTAACATATGAAGGTAATTTCTTCATATGAAACTAAAAATTAAAAAATGTACAAAAAGTTTTGTGTTCTATACCGTGTATCTCATATCAATACCCGTTATTTGCACTTTCTCGTATATGATACTATATATCATCATAACCATATATCATGATAGTCACCTTCAAGTTGAACGTGATAAATACCAAGTTTCTAGAAGTATTAACCTTTTATTTTTTTTTAATATTTTTTTTTGTCGTAATTTGTCCGATGACATTAGAACAATTGTTTTGAAAATCAAACTGGTTGTCGAACTAATCATTATATAGGTATTCCTTCTACATTACAATCGTGACTGAGTAACTCATTTACACTAAGCTAATAGTGAAAATTGAAATCAACCAGGTTGCATGGCGTTTTATTACAAAAAAATATAAATGATGATCAAACAAAAATGATAATTACCGTTAAATAAAACACATTTTTTAAGTCATATCGAACTCAATTATTAAACAACACATTGATCAAATGGGTATTTGAAAGTTTATTTAGATAAAGTATATACAATTTATAAAACATATAATTTAATATCACAAATAAAATATAAGTAATCTATGCTTTTTGTTTTTAAATGGCAGAATAAAACACCAAAATTTGTTTAGCTAAAATGATTTTTATAGTTATCTATATAACCTTGTTAAAAAAAATAAAATAAAATAGAAGCCTCTTACTATTCATTTAATAGTAGCCTGTATTTAACATTCCTGCTAGTATACTTTTCAATAACCCTTTTAAAGGGTTTATAGTTTCTTATTGATCCTTAAATTTCAAAGATGGAATATTACATTAATACCTTTATAATTGATTTAAACAATATACTAAGTCTCTAATCATACATTAACGCAAAAAAATTTATTCACTTTCCCATTTTACATTTATAAACTCACAATTTTAGTAAATTTTACAATTATACACTGTAGTAGATCATAGGTCTAAATAACGGGCAGTGATCCGTACACCACTACTTTGTATCCAAGCACCACTTTTATGCTTTACAGTGTTGCACAGTACAAGACTACAAAACATGTTTGGTGGTGTATGGATAAAAAGTAGTGGTGTACGGATCACTCCCCCTAACTATATGGCATCTTATCTTATATATATATATATATATATATATATATATATATATATATATATATATATATATATATATATATATATATAGGGTTGGGTTCTGGTGAGAACAAGGGGATTCCGTGAGAACGGTGAGAACACATCTTAGCCATCCATTTTTTCATCAAAAATCATGATTTTGAAGGTGGCAATTTTGTAAATACTTTGAAGTTTGATTTTGGAAGGTTCACATCACCTTTCCTCGAGTGAAGTTTTTTTTTTTTTTTAACTTTACATCATTTTGCTCATGTGAAGTTTTTTTTTTTTAAGCTTCACATCATTTTGCTCATGTGAATCTTTTTTTTTTTATTTAGCTTCACATCATTTTGCTCCTGTGAAGTTTTTTTTTTTTAGCTTCACATCATTTTGCTCACATGAAGCTTCTTTTTTTTTTAGCTTCACATCATTTTGGTGAGGTTAAGTTTAATATATATTTTTTTAACATAAGGTTACGATGCTATGAATTTTTATTTTTATAGATTCACATAGTTTTAATGAGATTAAGTAAATATTTTTTTGTTAACATTAGTTTTTGAAGAGATTAATTTTTATACTTATCAATTCACTACTTCAAATATGTTGATTAACAAAAATTAAATAAAACTTCACCATGTTAAAACTATTGTGAAGCAAAAAAAATTAAACTCCACCTAGCAATTATTATGTGAACCCTTCAAAATCAAACTTCAAAGTATTTACAAAAATGTCACCTCCAAAATTAGGTTTTTTGATCAAAAAATGGATGGCTAAGATGTGTTCTCACCGTTCTCACGGAATCTCCTTGTTCTCACAGGATCCCAAGTCTATATATATATATATATATATATATATATATATATAATAGGGTAAGGATCAGGGAGGATGGGGGTTTTAGAGGAGCAGCAAAAGCAGTGCCAATCTCCACCATTCATTTACTTTCAACGATCCAGATCTCGTAAACAAAAAAGGATCTGCGTGCAATTAGTTTTGGTCAAGGGACCAGTTTTGTAAAAATCTTGAAACCATCAGTCTAAATAGGTCAGTACGGTCATCACTCTAATTAACTCACACATATTTCTCTCTCTACTGAAACACGAAAACCACCGATCATCATCACCGATCATCAAACTCCATTTCTTTATCAAACATCGTCACCGATCATCATCGTTGTTCGAAAAAATAATGTCGAAATTGCTTACATCAACTCCGTTGTCTGAAACACCAGATTCTCAGTTAAAAATAGCAAGAAAAGACGCAACTCGTAAGCTTTTCCGATAATACTATGTTTATCGGAAGTTCTCCTTTCTTTTTACTTATAATACTGTATTTTATTTAACTACACGTACGAGCCAAAGAAGAACTCGTTACAGATTCGAAGGGAACAAAAAAGACCAAACGATGCACGTTAACTTGTTGTCAGAAGGTAGCGATGAAGCGGAATCGGTAGCTAGAGGTACATAATTGTTTTATATATAAATCTGTTTTTATTTCTACATGCTTTTAGATCTGTAAAAATGTGAAGAATCACAGCTTAAACTGCATCATTTTACATCTGATTAGTGTTTATTTTAATGATTTTTATATGTTTACAACAATTAATTTTGTAGATTATACTTGAAAATGGAATACTTAGTAATATATAATATTCTAATGCATCTTGAGTATGGATAAGTGCATTTTATGACTCTTGAAAACTTTATCATTGTCTTTAAAAGCTCTATGTTACACTAAAACTGTATATTAACTGTAAAACAATCAACTGCATGTTGAATATTAGTAACTGCATTTTACAAATCTTGAGTACTTTGAAGTGTGTTTTATGATTCTCTTTCACAATACAGAACATATAAAGCATTCATTGATAACAAACTTAGCAAGTTAGATGTCATGTCATCCATTTGATCAAGAACTTCTTCAGTTAGCTGTGGATAGAAATTCGATTTTTAATGTTACTAGAGTGTTAAAGAAGATATCTACAGACATAGGGTTGGGATACGTACCTGACTGTGATGATGAAATTTTGTCCCCGACATCTCTCTATGTGACAGAAATTGGACAGTCATCGAAGATACAAGAATCTCCGATCCTGATTGTTGATCCATTAACTGCAATACAAAACACCATTTCTGAAATACCAGCTGAGGGTACATCTAAAGAGGACAAAATGGTTGAAACTGAACAACAAGAATCTGAGTTGCCTGTAGATCAAAAGTTAGAGCATGTTGTTGAAGGTGAAAAGAAAGAAGAAGATCTGAAAGAAAGTAAGAAGGATGAGTTGGAGAACACCAGTGGAATTGATGGTTTGAAGCACGATACATCTCTGCTACAAAGTCAGAAAAAATCATATATTGGGGAAGTGAAAAGGAGGAAATTGAATACAGACGATTTCCCAACATTTGAATTGTTGGTATCTCCTGATAATTTACAAAAAGCAGGAGGTGATGTGTTACAACAAACTTTTACAGAAACTGGATTCCTTGGAGGACAGATGATTACGAGTGATGATAAAGGTTGTGTTGTCAATGATCCTGGATTGAGTTCAGTTGTACAACCGTATTCAGAGTATGAAACTCTTTTACAAATTGAAGCTGTAGATTTGGCTTCTGAAGAGTCGCAGAGGAGAAAGGAAGAAGCTGCCAAGAAAAATCATGAAGAGACGCGTAACAGACTTGTGGAGTTAGAAAAGATAGATCAACAACAAAAACAAGAAGAATCAGAAACTAGCCCAAAAAAAGAAGCAACTACATCTCATCCTTCATTGTTTCCCCTATTTGGAGAATCAAGCCCAATTGGTTCATCTAAATCTGCACCTGCTAGCTCAGTTGCTATTCCAAAACTGATACTTAATTTTCCAAAAGATCTTCCCAAGCCTATCAATCCATTTCCAATTAGCAGGAGTTTCACACCTTCGAAAGAATTAGCAGTTCCTTCAAAACCGGTTGAAGTAGAAGTTGATCCTGATGAAAAAAGTGGGATTAAGGTTGATTTGCAGATTAACCAAACAGTCGAGGTGGAAGTTGATGGTAAGAATGAGATTGTGAATATTTCTGATGATCTTTTCTCTCCATATGTTGGGAAAACGGTTTGCATGGAGTCAAAAATAACTGTACAAGAGGAAAGGGTGTGCAGATTTATCTTCAGTGCCTGCCAACATCTCAAGTAAGTTAATTGATATGCTTATGAAAACACTAAATTGGTAACTGCATTTTATATATATTTACTGCATTTTACATATTTTTAATGCATTTTGTATAATTTTTCAGTGCATTTTATATATCCTTATTGCTTTTTATATCTGTTTAATGCATTTTATACATCTTTACTGCATTTTAGATAAAAAAAAATCAAGTAAGTTGTTTGGTACACTTATATAAACAATAAATAAATAAATTACTGCATTTTATGTATTTTTACTGCATTTTATGTATTTTTACTGCATCTTGAACAAACAGGCAAATTTACTTCAAGAATTTTTTGAGTTGTTTGGATCTTCAATGTTTGGAAAGTTTGCATTCTGGAATTGAAGTACAACAAGAAGTGATTGATGTTTGGAGTTAGATCCTAAATTATGAAGAGTCTCAGGAGTCACCTACTGATTGTGGTCGTGTTTTTGCTGATACTGATGCAATGGTAAAATATTATTAGTTTTTAGCTGACTTGTTTAGATAATGTGATACTCAGATCCTTAATTATGACTAAAAACTTTTATGTTTATACAGACATACAATGCCATAGATCCTACAGTCTACCAAACAATTTTTTCTTCAAATTTTGAAAAGAGTATGAAATCAAGTTTGATGCAAGCAGCGAAAACAAATTTGAGTGATACTGATGTGGTAATTTCTACATATATCTTATTTATTAATAATTTTTAGCATAATTCCAGGTGTAATTCAATGTGAAAAATGTGTGTATTGGTTGTTCAGGTTTTCTTCCCGATAGTGATGCCGATGGAGGGAAATAATTCAAGTATCATCAACCATTACCATCTCATTTGCTTCAATTTGAAATGAATAAAATGCAGTAAAATGAATAAAATGCAGTAATTAGTTAATAAATATGCTGAGTGATGTAAAATGTTGTAAGAAGTATTAAAATGCAGTAGAATGAAATAAAATGCAGAATAATGAAATAAAATGCAGTAGGATTTAAAATGCAGTAAAATGAATAAAATGCAGTAATTATTTAATAAATATGATGAGTGATATAAAAGGTTGTAAGAAGTATTAAAATGCAGTAGAACGTAATAAAATGCAGTATAATGAAATAAAATGCAGTAGGATTTAAAATACAGTAAAATGTAGTAAAATCAATAAAATGCAGTAAAATGAATAAAATGCATTAAATAGTGAAAAAATATGCTGATTGATGTAAAATGTTGAAATAAAATGAAATATAATGAAATAAAATGCAGTATCATTTAAACTGCTGTAATCATGATGAATTTGGGTTTTGGGTGGGTTTCATGATATAGTTTCTTAGCAAGGACTCTTGTTTATTTCTGTAATGCAGGTTGAAGGAGCTGCTAGTGAGGGTGGTAGAGGTCCTTCTATTTGGGATTCTTTTTCAAGCATCTAACTTTGAAGTTTTTATTTGTAATTATCTATATCTATGATTTAACCCTAGAATGTAACTGAGATTGCTTGGATTCTAATTTTTTCGTTCTTTTTTTTTCTGTGCAGAATTTTTTTGTAACGGTTTTGGAGCTCCATAATGAGCATGTTATTTGATCTTATAGAAAGTATATTTACTTATTGAATACAAAAATTATTCAGTTTTTGATAAGTATTATTTGTTATCTCCAATTCTGTTTGTTAAAAGTTGTAAACTGAATCTGCAATCTGACCTTAAATCATAACCTTTAGTTTTAATGGTGAATGTTAAGGTCTATTTTTTTTGCTGTCTATGTAGAGGTCATGGCATACTATTGTGATGGTAGTTTGATAAAGATAATGTACGTATAGTTATAAAATGCAATTTTTCATTGTAAAATACACTAAAATCCAAAAAAACAATAAAATGCAGTAAAATGTGGTAAAATGTACGTATAGCTACAAAATGCAGTACTATTAAATTGCAGTCAATTTATATACTTATAAAAATGCAGTTTTCCTTTGTAAATTGCACTAATATCCAAAAAAGCAATAAAATGCAGTAAAATATTGTAAAATGCAGTTGATTCAGTAAATGCAGTAGAATGTGGTAAAATGCAGTGGATTCAATAGTACTACATGTTGTTCTACCGCATTCAAGTAAAATGTTGTTCAACTGCATTCAAGTAAATGCACGAAAATATGGTAAAATGCAGTAGATTCAGAAAATGCATTAACTTAACCTTAAAAGGTAGTATATGTTTTCCCAAATCTACTCATTTAAATCAGTTTTCCACAACCATAAACGTAAAATGCAGTATGTTTTCGAGATCTACTATTTCAGATCAATCTTTTACCACCTTAAAACATAAAATGCTGTAACATAAACGTAAAATGCAGTAATTTTATATATATATATATATATATATATATATATATATATATATATATATATATATATATATATTTTCATATTAGTTTTCCACGAGCTTAAGATATGTAAAATTAAGTGATTAAAACTTAAAATACATTTTATGTAAAATGCAGTGATTTTTTTTTATGTAAAACTTATTTTATGTAAAATAAAATAATTAAAACTTAAAATGTAGTAGTTAAATCGTAAAATGCAGTGATTTTTTTAATATTTTTCATATTCGTTCTTAACCACATTAAACTTAAAATGCAGTAACTTAAACATATGATGCGGTAACTTAAACATAAAAAAGAAATAAGTTTTCGAGATCTAGTTTTCATCTCAGTTTTCAACCTCCTTAAAAATAAAATGCAAGAACCTAAACGTAAAATGCAGTAAATGTGTTCCCATATCTACTCATTCAAATCAGTTTTCTATTACATTAAAACGAAAAGTACAGTATCATAACCGTAAAATGCAATGATATTTTCAGATCCACTTTTTTAGGTCTAGATAATCTTAAACATTTTGTGAATAAATGGGGCTGGTATCTATCTTCTTCTGATGTACATCTCCTTCAACCATTCATTATCCTCAAGTCCAACCGTATATGCTCATTGCATAATCCATCTCTCCTGCACTACACCATCCACTAATGACAGTAGCGAAAATGACTACATTTGGGCTTACTTTCGATTCTTCCATAACTTGCAATAGTGCTTCGGCTTTCTCAGGTTCACCTGCTCGAACGTAGCCTTTTACCAAGATACTGAATGCATGAATATCTGGTTCTATCCTGGACTCTATCATGTCATCAAAGATATCTTGACATTTTTCCATTAATCCTACTGAACTCCAGGCATTCATAATGGTACTGAATGTAATAACATCTGGTTTGACCCCGAATTCCTCTATCAACTCTAGTGTCTGCCAGATACGTACAAACATAATCAGTTTACTGCTCATTAACCCATTTAAGATTCCTAAAATTTAAGTACTCTTGAAAGCTCAAAGTGAAAAGGCTTAGTGCTGGCATAAGATATATATACATACAGACATTCATACTAAAGGTGGCAATTCCAATCCATTAACTTATAAATGGGTCAAGTTGGATGTTGCTTTATCTCAAACGGGTCAAATAAGCTAACAGAAAACGTGTCAAATGGGTTGGATGGGTCGAAAGTCACCCAGAAGTCTATTAGTTAATTCACACTCCTAATTTTATGATGACTATATAGTAGGTATATTTAGATCTTTCAAAATTGGCAATCAAAATTAGGTGACTTTAAATTATGATGCGGTAACTTAAACGTAAAAAGAAATAAGTTTTCGAGATCTAGTTTTCATGTCAGTTTTCAACCTCCTTAAACATAAAAAACAGGAACCTAAACGTAAAATGCAGTAAATGTGTTCTCATATCTACTCATTCAAATCAGTATTCTATTACATTAAAACGAAAAGTGTAGTAACATAACCGTAAATGCAATGATTTTTTCAGATCCACCTTTTTTAGATATAGATAATCGTAAACATTTTATGAATAAATGGACGGTTCATCTAACAAATATGCTTGTATCTATCTTCTTCTGATGTACATCTCCTTCAACCATTCATTATCCTCAAGTCCAATCTGTTCAACTATATTTTAATTTATAATTCACCCATATTTGCTGAAAGTTTCCATTTTAAATTATAAACACAACTAAGTTGTGTAACAACATTTTACTTCAAAATATCAAGCAACAAATTACCTTATAATAAGTAGCCTCTTGAGAAAAAGTAAAAGGAAAATCATTTAACAGCTCAACACAACACAATTATTTTTTCAGCCTTCCACATCCTTCTTATGAATACTCCATTGTGATATCTTGAAATAAAATATTTACAACAGACAATTAGCTATGAGAATCAAATTAGTTAACGTAATCATATAGCATAACACACCTAATTACTAATTAATTGATCATTAGGCATCAATTACATATATTAATTTCATTATATGTAAAATGTACGAAGATTGAAAATTGTATGAATATGTTTGAGATTAAAGATAGAGATGGAATACCTGATAAGAGACGGAGCAATAGTAAATGACACCTCAATCGCCGCACCAGCGGTTTGTTGTGCCAGATCACCACCACCGACTTCCTTTCGCGGCACACTCCATCTTTTGTTGATTTTGATTGTGTTGTTTTAAACATACATAATCATCTGTACATTATACATAAACCAATCCATAAATCCAAAACCCTACCTCTACAATTCAGCAACAAAACACCTAATTAACAACGAAAAAGATTCCTAACAAATTAGATAGATAAATATAGCAGCTAGACACAATAATTTAAAGTACATAAATCAACAACCTTTAAGTAGCTTGATTACGAACTTCTTAGCAGGTTGAGGCGGCAGAGCTTTTTTTAATTATAGTACAAATTTTCTAATACACAATGATCAAATTACACTTAACCAAATCATCTACTAACATGAATTATCATCCAATCGATTTGATAATTCACAAATCATAAAAGCAAAAAATCACACTTTACAACACAAAAACATGACATAAATCTTAGGTTGTCTAGAAACTTCATATCTTAATCAGAGATTAAATTAACACAAACATAGATAATTAACAGCAAATTGTTGCATAGAAGTGACGATTAAACCACTAGGTTTACTATATAATCAGTAAATCATGTATAAATAGCAACGATTAGAAAAACTAGGGTTTGAAAGATAAAATAGTAAATGAAAGAAGAATAAACGTCACCGTCATCGTCACGAGCCAAGCCGTTGCCAGATCGGAGCTCCGGAAAGAAGAAATTGCCAGAAGATTTTGGAAGATTCTGAGAGTTATAATCAGATTTGGTTGCCTGTAAAAGATTAGAGATAAAATGGTGATAGATAGAAGTGATTTGCGGGCAGCTCCAAAAATTTGTGAAAAGTGCAAGACTAGTCCCTGCTAGCTGCAGTGAGGGGACCACAGATTTGTGAATACGGGGACCATAGGCCAGTTGTCATTTGCTTATTGGTTGTTACACTGCCTTCCATGCTCCTCTAAAAGGAGCTGCTCCTTTGATCCTTTTCTTATATAATATATATATATATATAAAATAAATATTTATCGACAAGATATAAAACAACTCTTCATATACGTTTGTGTTTTTTACATAGTGACCTCCCTAAAAGTTCCCTTACAAATTACAATTCATAACACATTCTGATTTCAAATCTACAGATACAATTGCTTAAACATTCACCTAAGTTTCATTTGAGTTAATTAATTAGGTTTCATTTTCTTGGATCCTAATTTTGTTTCCAGCCTACCAACACCTCCAAATATGATTTTGAGACTTGATTGTAATAATGATATAAATAACCGAATTAGATGACTAATAATCAAAACATGCGACTGAACCTAAATTTGAGATCAGAGACACATATTACATTTAACTGGGAGTATCAATTTAGAACTTCGTCAACGGAATACGTCTCAGTGAGGCACATTCGCTCCGAAATACATTACTTATAAGAGTTAGAGATTAAGATTATTTTAAATCTTAAAAATAGTATAACTTGACTAGTAACGAAATTTTGCATCGAAAGCCTTTAGTTAATTTTTTACATGTTTTGTTGAAGAAACTTGTGAGTTGTGGCAGAGGCTTTATGAATGATTTGTTAGAGATGGGATTGGGCTGTGGTTTTTTGTTTTGTTAGTTGTTATGTTTTTGGGGTGAGAGTGAGAGAACTTCTAATGGGTTTGGGGGTTATGGGCCCAACATAACCAGACTTTTTTTACTTTCTTTCTCACAATCACAAACAAACGTTTATAATTTTATTATACCGTCATTAACAATTGAATTGATGTTTCCTTATTGAAGTATTTGTTTAATCAGTTTTTGATTGCTGCAATTCGATTTTTAATTGTTGAAAAAGTTTCCTAGTTTTTACTCGACTATAATTCTTACCCGATCCTCACCTAATATAAAAGATTAAAATGAGAATCACATAAAATTAATAACTTGTGAAAAGTACTAAATTACGTATTTGTTTGCATGCAATTAACATCATTCATATATAAACGTTAATGTTCGATTGAAAAAGAGAAGAAGTAAATAAAAAAAAAAAAAAAAAAAAAAAAATTCTAAATATATGTATAAAAACACAATAAGATCGATATATATGATCACATGTAAATGATCATTTGAACAAATTGATTAAAATGCGTTACAAGATGTTATTTTTTGAGTTTTTAGCTTCTTCTTTTGCTTTATCAATCGAACGAAAATCAATTTTCACATATGAATGAACTTAATTATACGCGAATAAATTGACCAAAATCTCATCAATGGTTATGATGTGGTTTCACCGTTTTTTTAGATTGTTGTTCTTAATTACTTATAACGATTTTCTAGCTCTTTCGTATTTGGGTCCCTAGGTTTAGCTCATTAAAATATTTGTTTTTATATTTCTTGTTAATATACATGACTTAATCTCCTGAGGTAGCTTGGAAAGTTGATGAATTAGATAACGAGTGGAATTATGTTTTGTATTTCAGGTGGGTTATTGGATTAGTATTTTGTATTTCAGGTGGGTTATTGGATTAGTATTAGCATTTTCAGTCTTTTAGTATTAGGAAACAATTAGTTCATGTTATTAACAAGGATTAATAGTTTTGTGAACTTAGTAATTTCAAAATTTCTTTTGCAATTAGAATAAAAGTTTTCACTTCGAATCTGTCTTTCTTATTTGTGCTCACTCGATCTCTAAGAACTGATATCAAAGCTTTGTTCGAGAAAAATAAATCACACAACTCGAAGAGAGCCAATATAAGGTAAACGAAAAAACAGGTTAATTTTGGTTCGTCAGGGCTATACAACCGTAGGACAATTGGTGATGCGGGTTCGTTAAAGGTTGAATTGTCGTGAAATCTTACCTGTCGGTTATGGACAATTTAGGATCTTGACGAAGGAACCGATCTTCAATTAAGGGTTCCTGTAGAGAGAGACACTTTGACAAAGTTTTTGTTTAATTAGATATGGGTAGGTTTCATGTTGAATTTCGTTGCGGTTATTGTTCGGTTGTCATGTGAATTTTTGTGTGTCGATTTATTCTTGTTTCATATTGTTAGTTGTAGCTGCTTTGTTTGTTTGACTTGAAGGTTCCATTGGATTTGGTTTACAGAATCGGCCGTAGGTATCGACATATGTTTTTGGTTGATTTCAAGAACCTCTTTCTTGGAATCTTTTGAATTTTATTTTTTTAGGCCGTTAGTTCGTTCATCGTGTTTGTATTTGAATATTGAATCAGTCTAAAAGAATGTCTTCTCAAATCATTAATATTGAGATGAGAAGTTTTCAGGGGAAAAACAATTTTGGCTTGTGGCGGATATGCAAGCGGCAAGCCCTATTGAAACAAAAAGGCATTTGGCACTTTTTGTTGGTCCAAAATAAGCTTCTACAAATAATTATGAATATAAGTTGCGTCATATATTTTATTGGATTGACGGATTAGTGGACACGGGATAGACGATACGGAGTGCACCCAACTAAATTACTAAATGGCGGTCTCAACCAAAATTGCGGAGGTCAACCAAGAAATGAAGTTTGCTGACAAAAAACAATTTTATAACTGCCCCTTGGTTGAAAAATATAAAAGGTATATGATCAAATACATTACACACACATAAACAGACAGATTCTGATTTTGGTGCCAAAAACACAATCATACTCTGAGTTTTATCCCGAAGTAGATTTTGTGATCCCATTCATCAATTAGGGTCGAAATATTGCTCTTGAAAATTGATCTCCATCTACGACTCACATAGATATCCGGATTGAAATCATAACCCTATTTCACCAAATTCCCCCAACAAGTTGCAAGACGAAAAGGCGCACTTGACTATTTTTCTATATTTTTATCGGATGCGGTTTTTTCCGAGGTTGGTGATGAGGAAACGATGGCAAGAGTTAGGTTGAAGCTAGAAACGCTTTACATGACAAAGTTGTTGACGAAAAAGTTACTAACAAACGTTTGTTTTTAATTCGAATGAAAGAGGGCTCGGCATTAAAAGAACATCTTGATGCACCGAACTCGATCTTGATGGAATGTTGAAGTAAAAATTTAGGATGAAGATGCGGCTCTCATTCTTCTTGTATCGTTACCTTATTTGTTTGAAAATTTGTGAACTCATTTGTTATCGGTAGAGACACCGTCACATTGGAAGATGTTTGATCTTCTTTGCATTCCCGAGCTTCGTCAACAAGCATCCATTAGTTATTCTGAATCTAAGCCCGTTGGCTTATTTTTTACGGATTGTGATACAAGTCGTGATTGGAGTCGATGTCGTTTGGGAAAATGTAAAGATACAGGTAAATCAATGTCAAGTTCTCGAAGTCCTAATCCTTGTTATATATGTAACTACTAGACGTTAAACCCGTGTATACACACGGGTCGTTAATTTTAATATGAAATTTCGTAATTTAATATCTTGTTTCTAATAATAATGTGTGTAAGTTAATATGTATATAGGGGTAGGGTTCAAATGAGAATAGGAATTTGTGTGAAAATAAGGGAACCAATGATATCAAGCCATGTGTACAAAGAGAATGTTCCACATGTACAAAACCCATTTACCCCCAACATCAATTATCTAACAAACGACAAATCGAAAAATTATGAAAATTGCACCATTAAATTCGTCGTTTTCTCCTCTTCGATTTGCCGTCCCTCAAGACATATTTTCGAAAAGTTTTTTTTTTTTTTTTTCATTTTTTTGGTGGGTTTCACATTTACTAACACATGTGTTAAAGTGTTGCGTTTAGGGATTAGGGTTTGTGGTTTAGGGGTTAGGGTTTAGGGTTTGAGGTTTGGGGTTTCTCCCCGAAACCCCAAACCTCAAACCCTAAACCCTAAACCCTAACCCCTAAACCACAAACCCTAAACCCTAAACGCTTTACAAAACGCTAAACCCTAAATCTTTCTAAACCCTAAACCTTAAATCCCTTCTAAACCCTAAACCCTTATAAACCCTAAACCATAAACCCTACTAAACCCTAAACCTAACCTTAACCACAAATTAAATGTACAACTAATCACTAACACATGTGTTACTAATTTGTGAAACCCACCAAAAAATGAGAAAAAAAAAGTTGTCAAAAGTATGTCTTGAGGGACGGCAAATCGAAGAGGAGAAAACGCTGAATTTTATGGTGCAATTTTCATGATTTTTCGACTTACCGTTTGTGAGATATTTAATTTTTAAAAATGTGGAGGAGAGAGAATAAAGTGTGGAGGAGAGAGAATAAAGTGACACATGACAGAAATCTGTTGGTTCCCTCATTCTCACTCAAAATTGATGTACTCATTTGAACCTTACTCTATGTATATAATCATTTAGTTGGATTTATGATAATATTTAAGTAATTTTATTCCTATTCAGTGAATTGAAAATAAAAACATTACAGATCGATTTGAATAATGTTTTAATTAATGAATTAAATTTCTTTTTATATGTAAGTGAGTAGTTGTTTTTTTTAATAAGTTAGAGATTTTATTCTAAAATTTACTAAAATTAAATACTTAAATGACAAATTGAAACTTAATTATTACGATGACAGTATAAATGTGTTTCCTATATACAATTTATAAGATATGATAAGATTTAGTAATTCTAAAACCCGTGTATACACACGGTCAATGACATAAATATGTATTATCTCAATCCTAAAACTGATTTACTACTAAATAAATGATGGAATTATATATTAATTATATAAAATTAATTTAATTTAAAAGGAGTTGGATGGCTTACAAGTTAGAACTAAGAAGTCTTTAGCCACAAAAAAATAAAATAATAATAATAAATAAATATATAAATAAATAGAAAAGAACCCAGAAGTCTATACGAACTAAAATTGATTTGTTATTTTAAGTTTAGTGTTGTTTTCCTCTACAGCTTATCTCAAGTTTGATTTGTATACGATCTATATATAAATTTAATAATTGATTTTTTAAGTCACAAATTATGATGTCACAATGTCCTACATTTTAGCTAATCTAACATAATCAAATAATTTTATTGGTTAATTGAAAATTTAATGACATAAGCAAGTGATTCTTATATATAATTTAAAATTGTAACAAGACGGGTAAATGGAAGAGTGATTGTCCTATACTGAATTCCGAAGGTTCAGTAGCGACTAGCGTTGAAGACAACTCCGATAGGGGACTTTAAGTGGTTGGTTATGAACGTTAGTCAAATTGTTTAAAAATTCAATTCGGTGTAATCTTAGAAGTTCAAGTCAAGGTAGAAGTTGTTACAATACATGACTTTTTTTTTTAACGGCGGATAATATTAAAGGGCAAATTGTCTAAAAATGCATCGAACTTGTCACAAAATCTTTTAGTATGCATCCAAGTTTGAAAACTTCTTTTGTATGCTTCGAAATGACTAATTATTCCTTTTGTATGCATTCATTAACCTAATCTCTAGAAATTAGCAACGTGGCACTGTTAATCAACTTTTGTCCACGTCATACGCCACCTAGGTGGCCACATAGGACTAAATAAATGTGACGAACTTTCCTAAATGTAAGGAACTTTCCTAAATGTATCAAACTTTACCTTCATCAACCTCATCATCTTCAACAATATTTTCCGGTGAGTTTTCCGGTGACACCAAAACCACTACACTAACCACCATCTCCATTATTATCTCTACTTTACAACCATTTCCAGCATAACCACCATCTCTAACTTCATCCACATTTTTTGGCGACACCATTTGTTCCAGCGACATCATACATGTTTTCCGATTACACCACAACAACCAATACCATTACAACATCCTTATTATCTCTACTTTACAACCATCTCCGGCGACACCATTTTTCCGGCTACATCATACATGTTTTCCGATTACACCATAACAACCACTTCCATTACGAAATCCTTATATGATGTCGGAAAACATGTATGATGGTAGTGGTTGTTACGGTGTAATCGGAAAACATGTATGATGTCGCCGGAAAAAATGATGTCGCCGGAGATGGTTGTAAAGTAGAGATAATAAGGATGTTGTAATGGTAGTGGTTGTTATGGTGTAATTGAAAAACATGTATGATGTCGCCGGAAAAAATGGTGTCACCGGAAAATGTGGATGAAGTTAGAGATGGTGGTTACGCCGGAGATGGTTGTAAAGTAAAGATAATAATGAAGATGTTGGTTAGTGTAGTGGTTTTGGTGTCACCGAAAAAGTCACCAGAAAATATTGTTGAAGATGATGAGGTTGATGAAGGTAAAGTTTGATACATTTAAGAAAGTTCCTTACATTTCTTTCGTCCTACGTGGCCACAGGTGGCGTATGACGTGGACAAAAGTTGATTAACACAGGTATTAGGTTAATGGCTGCATACAAAAGAAATAATTAGTCACTTCGACGCATACAAAAGAAGTATTCAAACTTGGATGCATACTAAAGGATTTTGTGACAACTTCAATGCATTTTTAGACAATTTGCCCAATATTAAACTAGCAAAAAGCTAGAACAAAACATTACAAGGAGTATGATAGTAATGAATTCGGGTCACACGACCAATCTACCCAATTTAAGTTTACATAACGACACCTACTAGTAATCCAAAGAAAAGAAAAAAGTTTAACATCGTCTCCAAGGGTGTCACTTCTCGGCTTTTTGGCATTAAAGACAACATCATTCTTATACTTCCAAGTGATCCAAAGTGTTGTGTGAACAACCACCTCAAAGTACTTTTTTAAGCTTGTGGTTGACATCAACAAGATTGTGAATATCAAAAACATCCTTAAGGTTGAGAAGACGAGGTTGGGTAATCTTCCACCAACTAAAAATATCCCTCCATAGCTTCATAACAATTCGACACTCCGTAAAAAGATGTAATTCATTTTCGAGCTCATCATCACAACAAGGGCATCTAACGGAATCAATATCAATTCCACGTTCCACCAAATTCATACGAGTTGGCAAGCTCCCCTTTGCGACACGCCGCGAAAAGATATTTAATTTTATAGGAAGAATTTTGTTCCACCTATATAAAGTAGAGTCATCTTGGTTCTCCGCGTTACAATACATGACTTAATAATCTCCTCCTGGTAGTTTGGAAATTTGATGTATAACATACAATTAGAACCAAGTTTTGTATCTGAGTTGGGTTATTGTATTAGTATTAGTATTAGTATTAGTATAGTATTAGTATTAGTATTTTGACTTTGTTTATTATTAGGAAAATATATACCCAGTTTGCTTTATAAATATGGATTAATATATAGTTTTAGCTAGGAACTTTGAACCTCCAATATTTGTTTTGCAACTAAAATACAAGCTGCTGCCTTTAAATCTGTCTTTCTTCTTTGAATTTGCTCCATCTCTAACATTTACGGATCGAGTATAACAATAGATAGATAGATACTTTAACAAATGGAATGAAGCTTCCGTTTGAAGCTTGTTTGGATGCAGAACCTTTATGCATGTGCATGTAGCATGTAAGCAAACCTCTTAACTAACTAGTTGTCGACAAATGGATGCTCAATGAATAGTATGCATCACTTTCTGAATGGTGTTTTTGTTCTTATATTCTCATATATACCAACATCAATGCTCATATTAGAGCATGAACTCTTTCACATATATATACATATATACCACGTACCCTTTGAACTACTATATATATACATATTCGTCGTAATAGTTATAATAATTCGTGTGCAGATGATGCATAATTTCTACCTTATAATTCCGAAGAGACTTATTCTTTTAAGAGATTATAGAAGGTTGCCACTTGCCAACGTGGGCTTGTCGTGGAACATTTGAACTTTTTCTCTAATTGCGTACTTGTATGGATCGAGTTCCTCAAACCCTCTTGGGAATTGAAGGTGAAATAGATCGAACATTATATTACGAAGTCACTCGTCCAATAATCTCATCGATGAATTTAAACCATGAATAAGAATTCATGAAGCATTTAATTCTTGGTGGATCAAATAATATATTGTGTAACTGGGAATAGTATTTATTCAAATGCTCAAAACATGGAACATTTTCTCGATCTGTATTTGGGAATTGAAGTACATGTTGTTTGTGTTCGTTAATTCACCTTTCGTAGAATAATTTTGATAAAATGTCCTTTAGCATATATTGTATCACGACCTTTCAATCGAAAATGATCTTTCTGGCATAATTCTCCGAGTTAACGATGGACCATCAAAATTGTCATTTTTGGAGCTCTTTGGAATATAACTTCTGCTTCTTAAATTAAGCAAACACAACTTCACCCTGATATAAACATGAAGGTTTAATTTTCTGCACATTATTAATGGATTTCAATCCTCACATGACTATATGAATTGAAGCTAGCTGTAATATTAATACCCCAACTTAATTGACCCTAATCATAGGTTAGGTTCACTTAAATAGCATATAATTTTATGATATCAGATATGGTATTTTTGGTCTTACAACTATAATATTCCATTTAAGTCACCTCATCTCATGATTGTGTGGTTGAGAATGATGTGTACCGGTGGTTAAACTCAAAACCAGAAGGAAAACATATACTCCCTTCGTCCCAAAATTATAGTCCACCTTTTCTTTTTGGGATGTTCCAAAATAATTGTCCACTTCTTGTTAGAGATTATTATTTATAGGATTTATTTTCTGATTAATTACTTTCCATGTTTAGCTAGTTTTATTACTTATCTTGATTCTGTATTCTTAGTATATATAGGACTTGCATCTATCAATAAAAGTGAACACGTATTTTCCTTGAATCTGATTACATGGTATCAGAGCCACACCCCAAAACCCTAATCTTCAGTCGCTCTTTTCTGCTACAGATTTGTTATTTCAGATTCCTGCTCTAAATCCGGTTGCGTGTTCCACCCGTTTCCTGTTTCTGTCCTGTTCAAGATGTTGCGATCTTGAAATCTGATGTTTCATGTTTCTTGTTTCTGTCCTGTTCAAGATATTTTATTATTTTGAAAGTTGATCCTGATCCTGTATTCCTGTTCCTGAATTCTGATAACTGAATCAGAAACCTGATCCTGAAATCCATTCCTGACCTGTTCCTGATCCAGATTCGTTTCCAGAACCTGTTCCAGATCTGTCTTGTTCCGATTTTTGTTCGCAATTTTGATCTGATCTTGTTTGTGTTCCTGATTCTCGTACGAGTTCAGATCTTGTTCTTGTTTTTCGTCTCCAACTTTCCTTACTTGTTACTGATGGTAGGAGACAAAGAAGCAAAGTCTAGTGATCTTTCAGTTCTAGGTATAATCAATTACTCTGCTGTCTTGAAGATTCCAGTAAAACTGAACTCCACTAATTGGGCTCAATGGAGTATGTTTGTTCAAACTGGTCTTGAAAGTTTGGACAAAGATAAGTACTTGGTTGAAGATCCTCCAAACCCTATGACCCGAGAATGGAAGCTCGATGATAGTGGAATCCGCATGGCTTTATGGAATGCCATGGAAACTCAGGTCCTGAATATAGCCCAGAACTACCCTACTACAAAGAAGATGTGGGAGCACTTGCAATCTTCCTTCTCAGCAAAGGAATCCTTGTCCCATACTTACTCGGTGTTTGGGTCTTACTTCAGATGCGAGCAAGGCGATTCAGATTTGACAGAGTACTACACCCGTTTATCAAAGTTGTCTGAGGAACTTCGAGTTCTTTTCCCTGTCACTCCCGATGTTAAAGTTCAGGAGGAGCGTTTGGCTAAAATGGACGTGATGACGTTTATTTCAGGTTTATCTCCCTCGTATTCTAGTGCCCGTCCATTGTTATTGAGTCACTCAGCTTCTCAGTCCTTGGCATCCACGTATCATCTGGCTCGAGAGATGTACTCGAGCAACCCACCATCACAGTCACCTGGGACTGATGTATCAGCGTTCACGACCTCAAGTGCTAAAGACAGTGGAAAAGAAGGATACAAGAAAACGATCCAATGTTACTACTGCAAAGATTATGGACATACAAAGTACAATTGTCCAAACCGTCCACCCGGATCCCAGCCACCTCCACGTCCGACCCAAGCCCAAGCCCAGGTGGCATCTGCATCGACATCTGCTCATGATGTTCTATTCACTCCTAGTGCGAATACGATATAGTCTGCCATTGAAGATGAACCGGTTGATTGGCACAGATTTTGAGTACAAGTTGAGCATGATATACATCACTGCCACAACTTGAGGAGGAGTGTTAGAGATTATTATTTATAGGATTTATTTTCTGATTAATTACTTTCCATGTTTAGCTAGTTTTATTACTTATCTTGATTCTGTATTCTTAGTATATATAGGACTTGCATCTATCAATAAAAGTGAACACGTATTTTCCTTGAATCTGATTACACTTCTCATTTTAACCAATAGGAGGAGACTTTACTGGGTGAAGATTCTATTTGATTGGTCGAAAGGTGTTGTGGTCTCACTTTTATTAAACTGTGTATTTTTTGTTGGTGAACAATAATTTTAGGACGGAGGGAGTATAAATTAATGAAAATGGTGTGTGTGGAATAAATAGCTTCGTGGATCTCATTCCATATTCTATTAATCAATTGTTGACCATAAAATTGTTCAATAAAGCAAATAATATATAGAGAAGAAATTAAAACACACTTTTCTTGACATGCAATCGTTACGGGAAATAATTAGTCCATATGTTGCACCCACCCTTGTTATATTTACATCTCTACATTCATGTAAATATAACTTGAAATTAGGTGCCTTGAATCTCTGCTATGATAAATGAATAAAAAGTTATCCGGAATTAATGCGTGGAAATGCAATTAACTTTAACTTTAGCTAGAGTTAAGTGCATTCCCACTATAAAATGGGGGCTGCTAACCATACCCCCTGGCCCACTCTTTTTCTGCTCCTACCCCCTTTTTTTTTAATTTCTACCCTCTGTTTAGTCTAAAACTGAAACTGATTCTGTACTGAACTAGATCAAACTTAAATAAAATTAGACTGAAAATGGTGGGCCAGGGGGTAGGAGCAGAATTTTGGGGGTGGGTTTAGATTCAGCCCTATAAAATTTGCGCCAAGGTAAAATACATTCCCACGTACTAAATTCAACTAACCACAAGGCTGTGACAATTGTGACAGGGAATTTTATTGACTGGTTTATGTAAAATATAATAATGTTATATTAGACTAAGAGCCTTCCCATCGCTAACCGGTTTGCAAAATCAGTTTGCAACCGGTTAGACAAAACAATGCCATCGGCAAATCAGTTTCCAAACCGGTTTGAGCCCAACCGATTACAATCACTTATCCGATTCAAACCAGTTAACGAATCACTTCAAAATTTGTGGGGTCGGCGTCCTTTTTTCATTTTTCTTTTACTTTTACAGCTTAAAAATTAATTTGTTTGGTATTAAATAAGTAAAATGAAAATAAAGTGGTTTGAAAGTGGTTAAACTGTTGGCATGGGGGGAATCAGTTTTGAATCAGTTTTGAATCAGTTGGTGAAAAGCTGATGTGGCGCTGATGTGTCAGAAGTGGTTTGGAAGTGGTTCAACCACGGTTGGGAGTGGTCTAAATAGTTTAATTATGCATGAATTATCAAATGTCATTATCTCATTTTCTTTTGTTTGATGTAATTACCATAAGGTTTATCTTGTTTGTTTACTGTCTTGAATGAACTTTCAACTTTGTCCTTTTAAAATCATTAAACAATTTTGTAACTCAAAAGTTTTATCCATTATTATTGAATGAACTTTCAACTTTGTCTTTTTAAAATTATTAAACAATTTTGTAACTCAAAAGTTTTATCCATTAAACAAGTATTACAATCTCATTGGAGTAAGAGTTTTCTTATATAGCCCGCAAATTTTGCGGGTTATGATCTACTCCCTCCGTCTCAGAATAAGTGTCATGTTTTGACTTTTTGAAGCTTTCTTTTTCAACTTTGACCTT
The DNA here is from genome assembly GCA_949592205.1 of Helichrysum umbraculigerum. Lineage (NCBI taxonomy): Eukaryota > Viridiplantae > Streptophyta > Magnoliopsida > Asterales > Asteraceae > Helichrysum > Helichrysum umbraculigerum. The sequence continues at coordinate 1,813,068 of CATIUR010000001.1, forward strand.
AAATATTTTTGTTTGTGTTATATAATATTTGATGCGAAATATATGAATAGATTGTGTTTTAAATGTATTTCCATTGATATAAGTTTCATAAAGTATTATATAACACAAACAATAATATTTAAGGTCAAAGTTGACAAAGAAAGACTTCAAAATCTGAAACAACACACTTATTCTGGGACGGAAGGAGTAGTTATTATTGAATGCTTTATGAATATAAATTGACATGGTACAGTATGATTCGATTCATTAATCACACAAAGTTGTTAGACTTCATGGTAGATCTAGAAAAAAAAATCATATGTTATAAATTATAACTTATAATTAAGTTGATAGTGTAAAAAATATATATATTATACCACCGAATGCGAAAATTTCTACTCACATGTGAATTTTTGAATTAGGAAAAACAATGCATGCACTTTTTAGGTCACATCATATCATACGGTTCAACGTACAGGGCAAAAGATTGAGAGTTTATCGGGCTTACGTACGTGGGACAAAAAGTAAATTGTTTAAAAGATAAATAAAATTAAAAAGGGTAAATGACAAAAATCAGCTATGTACTGCCAACAATTGTTCCAAGTATGCAATCTACCATTTTTATTGTCTAGATATGGAATAAACCGGGAGATTTTGTATTGATATCTTTGCAAAATAGATTTTTACCTGATGACATGTGAGATTGCTGACTAAGCAACCACATAACTTGCCAACCGGACAAATTTTGCCAGATAGATTTTAAATCAAGTGTTTAGTTGTTCATCATGCCTATACATTTGTACATTAGCATCTCTCACAATCTCACATGGTGGCGACATTTTGCTTACTGCAAAAACGTTCAAGAGGAACTTGTTGATACGAACGAGTATTAGTTGTGCTTAGATACATCGAATTAGTTGTGCTTCGATACATGGAGCCTCACATATTTCTATTATTAATAATTAATAATATTATCAATTATTAATATTAATTAATAATATAATATAAATTAATAGCCATAAATTGTTATAAACTTTTGATCAAAGAAAGCTAATAACTTTACGGTGAACTTGTTTCAAAGAGAATATCAAGGCATTTTCCGATCTTTATTCCAATCATCTCAACTACGCCTTTGTTCAAATCATCTCCAGATCCGGCTTGTGGTGGCCCAGATCCGTAATTGTGAACACAAACGATGGTGACGGCGGTTTATATGGTGGCCCAGATCCAGTTTAAAATTCCGGCCACCATGGCTTGATTTTGTTTGTGTTAATTATTTTGATAATTAAGATTTGTAATATTAGATTTGTGTATATATTCGATGTTGATTTGGTAGTAACAGTTAAAGCATCCAGCATCTGGGTGTTTGATTTGATTTCTTGGTTTGGTGGTATTCCGGTCATTGCTATCTTCGTTTTTGTCATTTGTTTGCATTCAGATCTAATTACCGAGTACCTTTTCAGTTTCTATCATTTACCAGCAACAAATTCCCGACAGATGTGGTGGTGGTGGGTAGTAGCGATTCTAAAGTGATGGTGGTGATGTTTGTTGTATGTGTGGGTTATGAAGAAGATGACGGTGAAATGAAGAATTGAAAAAGAGTTAATTAATTTCTAAAAATCAGAAATGAAATTTAAACGAGTGTTTTAATTATTTTATATTTAAAAAATTCCAAATTATAGTAATAAGAAAAGCCACGTAAGCATTACATTAAAATAAAAAATGCCAAGTAATCAAAGTTACCGGGTCAATAAGTTACAGGTTACCACGTTGCTTATATCAATACAAAATCTTCCAGTTTGATACATACATAGACAATAAAGTTGGTAAGTTACATACATGGAACAATTGTTGGCAGTACATAGCCGATTTTTATCATTTATCCAATTAAAAAAAAGCACGTTTGCGAAAATCCACTTCTATTTTTAGGTAGAAAGTATCAGGCCTTTTCAATATCCATATTAAACGGGTAGCATTATTCTAAGTTATGTTGTAATTCCCGTCTGTAGTGATTTTTTAGATTTTTCTAAATCCCAAAGTTTATGATTAATAGTAGTATCATCTTAATTATGTTACATCATGAATGGTCATGTCATATTACGAAATTTAGATTTTTATCTGTGTGTATATTTTTGCCGATTCAATTCATCGGTTAAACAGTTTTTCACTATTGCGCACGGTTTAGCCAACAAAATTTAACTGGTGGAGCCACCGGTTTCCGTTCGAACCAACACCCGGTTCAGTTTTCACATTTGTATTTCAAAATATAGTAAGTCTATATACCTAAAAAATTTTGGGGATAACAATTATGCTATCAACGGCATAAATTAATGGTGCAGTTGACCAATAAATATTACATATTTTACACTTTTGATCATCTGACATTTTTAGATATACACAAGCGATCCCTCCAATATAATAATAGCACATTTGATTTTGTGTAGTTCAACAGCACAATATATATTTCCCCAAAAAATTCATAGGAAAATTGTTAGAATTAAATTTGTACTTTACCCACACCACCATGCACCATAATTTACCATTGATATACTCCTTCCGTCTCAGTTAAAGTGTCCATTTTGACTATGTACATAGTTTTAGAATTATTCACTAACTATATTTTTCACCAATCAAATAATATATCTACATATTAAAATCTCTTTTGATTAGTTATAAATTGGAAGTGGACACTTACTTGTCACAAACCAAAATAGTATCGTGGACATTTAAAGCGAGATGATGGGAGTATATAAAGTAATGAAGTATATATAGCGAGTGTACCATATTAGGAAAAAACATAAATTAAGGGGTACATATTCAATACACCCTTTGTATAACACCCCATAACTTAATTACGTCACTTATCAAGCATCCAACAAAACGAATCGTATGCACCCAAATGCATTTTGAGGCAACAATTTAATAGTATCACTTTTCTATAGATTTTGCTTTCAATTTAGCTACCTCCTAATTAAATGATCTAGTGATCGATGCACCAATATAAATACTTCAAACATAACAACTCCAAAGTACAAACATCTACTAAGACATATAGCTAGCCTTTTCTTTGAAGGGTTTCTTTACTGATTTCCTAAAGATGATTGGGTTAGAAGATGTTTACAAAGTGGTTGCAGCCATGGTGCCACTCTATGTGGCTTTACTTTTGGGTTATGGTTCGGTTAGGTGGTGGCGTATTTTTACTCAAGAACAGTGTGACGCCATCAACCGGTTCGTATGCCTCTTTACTCTTCCTCTCTTCACTTTCGACTTCACAGCTCATATTGACCCTTTCAAAATGAACTATCGTTTCATTGGTGCTGATGTCATCTCCAAAGTCATTATTGTAGCCGTGCTTGCATTTTGGGCAAGATTTAGCAGCAAAGGAAGCTATTGTTGGAGCATAACAAGCTTTTCTTTATCTACTTTAACTAACTCTCTTGTTGTGGGTATACCTTTAATTAGGGCCATGTATGGTCAAGAATTCGTTGACCTTGTCGTACAAGGATCAGTTTTTCAAGCGATCGTTTGGCTCACTGCTCTCCTATTTGTGTTGGAATGTAGAAGAGCAGCATCGACTAATTTCTCTATTAATGTGACAACCGAATCCAAGGATTTGGAGGGAAACCTAAAATCAGCTGATCATCAAGCTGTTGTTAGTACTAAATCATCGTTCATATCGTTGATGAAAGTTGTGTCTTGGAAACTCTCCATGAACCCAAATTCATATTCATGTGTAATCGGCATCATCTGGGCAACTATATCAAAGAGGTATAATTGTGTAAAAAAGTTAATGTCATACACAAATATAAACTCCTTGCTAGTATTTCAAAATTCAGTTGTCATACAGTTTAAAGAAACTACGGGAGATCATTTTTGGATATATTCCAAGAATAAAAACTTTAATTTATGTTTCCTGCTTTCCACTGTGCCAACACGGTAGACTCACCAGTTGAGTTAAGGAGTTCGTTGTTCATCAAGCTGAGCATGGATCTTGTTGTAAAAACGTTTGAGGAGTCGATCAATTTGTTAATTGAAACCCAAATCGTTCACACTCGGCTAGGGAAGAAATTAGAAAAACAATTCGCGGGAAAGGAGAGATAAAAAAAGGGCACCTGGTCCATGCACATCGCTCTCTCCAGGAGATCAAAAATACATATATTTGCATGATTTGATGATGAACAAATATTACAATTAAGAATTATGCAATTGATATACAAACCCTAAATGATATATGTTTGTTACGTTGTTGTTATTGTAGGTTTAACTGGCCAATGCCAGACATGATTGAAGGATCAGTATTGATCATGTCGAAGGCTGGAACAGGCACTGCCATGTTTAGCATGGGTACGTATTATAATTAAACCAAATACTAGCGTGTTTTCTTAATTTCTTTCTGATATAATATTATATATTCGTAACTTAACTTAATTTGTGTGCATGAATGCTAGTAACAAAGAAAACTCGTTTCAGGTTTGTTCATGGCAAAACAGGACAAATTGATTGCTTGTGGAACAAGTTCGACGGTCATTGCGATTGTTCTCAAGTTTTTTGCTGGACCAGCTGCTATGGCTATAAGTTGCATCGCAGTTGGTCTTCGTGGGGATGTTTTACGTGTTGCTATTATGCAGGTGAACACAAACTCGTGCCGTTCTTTAGACTATTTATCACTTTCAACGTATATGCATGCTGACGCAATTTCATTTCATTTTTTTATACATAGGCTGCATTGCCACAGTCCATCACCTCATTCATATACGCAAAAGAATATGGGTTGCATGCAGATGTTCTTAGTACTGCGTAAGTAATTTAACTGTTAGAATAATTTTGGTAGCGAATCAATTACGTGTCACTAATAATATTGTTCCTCGATTCGATCTATTTATTTTCAGGGTTATCTTTGGAATGATTGTCACTCTCCCAATTTTGGTTGGATTCTATGCTGTGTTGGAGTTTTTACCCTAGCTAATACAATTCTTTCCCAAAACAAATATATATTGTAGCTTGATCTATATAATTAACATTTTGAAACGATGTATCTAACATTTAATTTTAAAATGACTTTTCCATTTATGAAAAATATCTGACATTCCAGTTTGAAGTAAATATATATACTTCATTCACAATTTTGTTGCTGTTGTTGCTAATTTAGTTATTTAACTGTACGTAGCGTGTTATTAAAACATATAGATCGTTTAAAAGCCCTACTTATAAAACCCGCTCAAATCAGTATTTAGTTATATTACCATTTTTCGGTCAGATGAGGAATCTGGCTCTGCTTGAAACAAATGAATTTTAGGCAAACTTCAAAACCAATCATTTACAACATACTGTACATTTCGAGCGTTGAGGATATAGGATACGATTCCACAAATATATAAAGCGAAAATGATCTATAAGTGTAGCTAGAAGCACACTCACATAGACATAGTGCTTCAAAGCTAGCTTTCTATCCTTGAACTTCTGTACAGTAGAGGCTCCATAAACACATTTATGATATCCCCTGATGATCATGCCTTTATTTAAAATGATAATAACAACTTGGGCTAAGACTTATATGAATATCTGACTCAGATCATAACAAACTTAATTTACTTCCCAAATACTGTATAAATTTAGAAGAAATACCCAATAAATTGTGCATATCCAAAATTATTAATGAAAGCCCCATAAAACTGTAGTAAATAAAACTCATAAAAAATATATACAAAAATAACATATTTAAATTATTGTCAAATAATTACATCAATATCCCATATCATATCAATAACCTCTATACCAGAATTCCAATCAACAAATAATACAACAATTATAGCGAACAATATGTTTGCAGATTAGCCAAACAGAGCATCATCTGTCCACAATGTACAAGTCCAGAAGCACGCCGTACAGTAACTGAAGCACATGAATCATTTCATACAACTTGATCTTCTACTTCCATGGCCTAATAGAAAGAACAATGATAGCAATAACAATCAACAACAAAAGAATCCCATAACACGTCCATTTCCTAGTGTTCATTTGAGTCTTTCTTGCCACTTGCAATTGTTTTGTACCACCTCTCACAAACGAATTCGCTCCGTTCACATGACTCTCAATATCGTCCAACTGATCTCCTTGAGTCTCGACTAAAATCGCCATATCCATGAAAACTTGGTGCAGTTCCTTTAAATTGCGCTCTAACACTGTTACTGCGTCATGACGTTCTTGTATTTCTTGTATTGTTTCCATCACCTGACCTCGACCTTGTTCTTGCATTGCTTTCTGTAAAAACGTCTCGCTTTGTCCTGTTGAGATTAGATCATCTACTATTGCCTCATCCGCATTTTCTCCTGTGACGGTGTAGTACCTAATACGAAAAAAATCATGTTTGATGTAAGAAAGTTGACCGACTGAAAATTTACACAATACCTTTTTAATTGTCGCATTTTACATCGCTTACAAGGAAATTTTCTGTACATCAAACTGCAAAATTAGCTGCAACAAGTGCATTGTGATTGGCTAGATATGATCATATATAAAGGGTGATGACGTGAATTTACACATATATATAGTAACTAATTATTGCATCACTAACATAATATTTGTCAACTTAGTAATATAATACTGTGTGTTATTATCATGATATAATCATAATCTGGAAACCAGAAAGTCAGGTGTAGCGGTATTGAGGTGATCTAACAGCTATGAAGTTGTGGTTACAAGTCCTGGGGTTGAGAAGGTTGTATATATACTCGAGATAGGGGTGTGTGGTTGTGTTTCTCAGAAAAAAGAAAAAAAGAAAGAAAAAAATAATAATTATCTCGAACGCTGTTAGGTACGTATCTCTTTGATTATATAAGTTTCAGATAATTATTTTTATCGTTAATAATGGGGATTTGAGAAAAAAACAATACCTTCTCTGGACGGTCTCTCGATGCTCAGATGCCATTTTCTGTCGTAGTTCAGTGAATGATTTCATTGACGATTGGAGTTGCTTTCGTAGTCCATTGACTACAGAGATACGTGTACGATCAGTGGAGCTTCCTGGACCACAACCAGGGAGGTTACGATTGGTTTCACAAGAACGATCTAATGCTTCTAGTCGGTTCTTAATGATTTTCACTTTTTTGAGGGATAAGGCCACATCATTATCCATTTTAGCACGTAGTATTTTGATTGAGCTAGCATTGTATAAGGTTTTGCTCTGTTCATTTGAATTCTGTAGCTGATTGTGAAGATTTTCAAGACCTTTTAGCTCTTCCTTGATCTCCGCCACATCTCCAAAGAATTTTTCGAGATCCGTTCCACCAGCCGCGTTCCCCATCTCAATGTCGGAAACTCGACCACCAGAAAATGATCTGGATAGTAGGTCGTTCATTTTGTGGATCGTTTATAACATGGAAAATGAATATAAAAACTGAACACAAAAATAAGTAATTAGAAATGGTCTAAGCGATTGGGGAGAAATTGGTTTACAATGTGAGATTTTATTTATTAGATGATGAATAAAAAATGGAAAACGCGGTAGATTTGTTTTCATAGATGGCTGGCTGGCTGGGTTGTAACAGTGGAATTTAAGAAGCAGACCAAGTCATTTGCTGATTGCGGGACGTACATGGCCATATGTCACGTTTTTAAACGCATTGGTTTATTATTGATTAATTAATATATTATTAATCATTAAATTAATTAACAAACATTGAAAATGCCATTTGATAGAGCAAACGCATTCCTTACTATATACATAAATGAAAGGAAATATATTCTGTCCCTTTACTAATAATTCCAAAACTTGACCCCATGGCTAAGATATCAACCGGTCAACTACGTATACTATAGATTAAAAGATGTCAGGTTCTTATGTATTAAAACCGATCGTAGTTTTTGAGTAAGTGAAAATGATGGCTAATTCATATGGACGTATGCATCAATGCATGGAGCTCGTGGATTCGAGAAAAATATCCTATCGATTTAGTAATAGCTTAAAATTCTGAAATGAATTTGATGAATACTTTGATGTAAAGGCCAATGTGCACGATTGTCATTGCATATACGATATTATTATGTAAGAACTTGAAAATAGTTCATCCGGTTTCGATCGATAAAATGATGATTGCTTGTGTTATAGTGTCACAATTTGGTATGTTATGTTGCTCTTTAATTCATGCAATGTGGATCATGCTTTTGAGGCCCTAAAATAAAAGTATAGAGAAACGCAAAATCAGTGACAGATTTTTGGTTCCATGAAAAAGTTTTAATTGGGCCTCTGGTGAATCACACACAGTTTATAAAAAGCCCACCTACTCTCTTTCGTAAGCAACAGCCCAATTTCAAAGTGCACACTCCTTTAACATTGTGCAATTTTTGCACTATAAAAAAAATACAGTAATCAACAAATTAACTGTATCAACCTTATAAAGCACACAAAATTGGTAAAATACATTTTGTAAAGTTATGTAACATGAGAAACTCCTAAATTTTGGATGCGTTAATTACTGATTGGCGTTTTTTCATACTGAGTTACTCGGTAAATTTTGTACATAAAACTCTCATTATATAGTTTGAAATATACTTTTAATAGCAAACACATTTATATGATCTTTTTTTTTTTGTGGAGATCTCACAATGTTAGCACAATGGTTTATAAAATGTCAGTTTTTACAGGGTATGATTCGTACACCACTAATTTTTTTGCCTTATACTTGTAATTGTACCTTATGATGTTGTACTATACACCATCATAAAACACAATTAGTGGTGCATAAAATATTACCCTTTTCGTATGGCCCGAGTCATAAAAATGTGAATTATATTTCATTCCAACAAACGTTATTTATCTACAAACTGAAGAGGTTAAGACACATGAAATGGAATGATGGTCAGGCTGATGGATGAAGATTGTAAAGGGTGGAGTGGATGGAGTTTAATTATGTCTAGTTGAAAAACGAATTAAGGATGTTAATTATGGAATTAATTAATTAGGATACGTTCGAGACATAAATTTGATTATAAATGAAGAAAACGTGATCCAAGAAGCCCATGATCCGAGGCACCTTTTTAAACCCAAGCGTGACTCTCCAAGGGACATTCGTAGTCCTCGGGATCACCAAATCCAACTTATACACCTAGTCACCTACTATACGTACGTACATCTTAATTTTTTTATTTTTTATTATTATTATTTCGATACTATTATCATATTTTTATGGGAAATGCTATTGACAGCCCTAAGGGCTGTCAATAAGTGCATTTATTAAAGTCATAGTTTCTTTATATAATCAAAATTATAATTAATACACTGAAATTTTGTATTTAATTCATTGAAACTTTCCTTTTATATGTGATGTATTAATTATGATTTTTGATAATAAAGGAAAGTTTGAGTTTAATAAATAAGTTCAAGGGTTCTTATTGACAGCCCTAAGGGCTGTCAATAGCATTTCCCTATTTTTATTAATTACTTAATTATTTTCTAGTCATGCTATAAGTGATTTCACCATTATGTTATCCGTTTTACACATTAATTCTGCTGAAACCTTATTTCTATTTCTATTTTAAATATGAAAGATAGAAATGATCGACTTGACACAAGAACAATTCACATCCATAACACTACAACTAATATATATTGTATTTTCACACAAATTTTTCTACGCACTTTTAGTGTGTATATCTTTTCACTAATACGAATTTATAATTTATAATCGTATACAAATTCTCTACATTTATAAGTGCATAATTAACAATGATTTTCGCACTAACAAATTCAAAGAAATTCATCCACCCCATGCGTCCAAATTATATTTTGTATACACTTTTATATGTGTCTAGATTAATTCTACAAGTGCAATTTCTTCCCACCAAAAGATTTTTGTATAAGTGCGCAAACATTCCTTTTCACTTTTAAGAGCGAATTGCACACATTGTCATTTTATGCCACTTATAAATTGAGACTTTGAGAGAGCTTCACATGATTATATAATAGACAAATTATATACAGTTTTATAAAATATACGTAAAAAATATTGGTATAAAATTTAAATATATATTGTAATGTAACACTATATCCAAATTTCCTAAAATCGATGTAAAAGCTTAATTTTATCAATAAACAAACCTTCTATTTTTACTTCTCCTTGAGGTTTGCATGTTAGGTGCTTCTAACATGCTCTATCCCTCTAACCAAGAACCAATAACCAAAATACATACACTTTCAAGATCGTTGAGGATTAAAATATAATTATTAAGATACTTAAGATTGTGAATCTTGTAAGCAAATAGTTAATTAATGATTAAAAAATACGACTACGAGATTGTGAATCGCACTTCATTATTAGTTAAGTTACTCTAAAATACCAACACTGTTAAGATACTTAAGATATAAAAAAGAATTATAATAGTATCTAGAATCATATAAACTATGAATTTATAACCTTCATCAAAATCTTCTTTTCCAAGAAGCAAGGACCAATGATCAATTAGATTACACATAGATAATTAAAACATGGATCGATCACAGTATATAATCAGTTATACGTACGTTACTACCAAATTTTGATTAAAGTTCAAAATTAGTAGATAGGAAAAAAAATAAAAATTAGAAATATATTACGTAATTCAATCAGTAATTAAGAAATGTCGAACAACAATTATTTGGAGATGTAGTTGGAGCTAGCTTTAAACTAGAACCTACTACTATCCTAGTACCACCACTTATTTTTCAGAAATTATTTGAAGAGGTCTTTATTTAAGGGGTGCAATGTGCGGGGCGGATGCATTTTGAGGAGAAGAAGAGACAAACGATTTTAATTGTTGATTGTTGTTTTCAACAGTCGAGATTCACAAAACGTTAAGATGTGGCATTGCAGTTCTGTGTTGTTGATCACATAAATCAATGGGGGAAATCGTCTGTCTCTCCTTTCCCGCCCCTTTGAACTTTACCCATTGTTTATAGATCGAATACAATCAATACATGATATAAGGTCGTATATATTTTTTGTTTGACAAACAAAGTTCATTCTTGTAAAAGCTAGAGTTTTCAAAAGTAAAAGTTTTGAGCTCCTATAATCATAAGTGAAACGCCCAGAAAACGCAACCATTTTTTTTTAAACCGTTTATTTTATATCATAAAACACTCTCTATTGGTCCCAGTCATGATTTAAATCAATACCATACTCCAAAACTTCATATTTCATTGTACCAACACACTTCAACCTAATTTAATTATTTTACTCAATCTAAATTTCATCATAAGGATATAACCATTGGAAAGTAGACTCTCTTAGCTTTTCAACGATATAAAGAACGTCAAAAACGGAGTTACGGTTCATCTTTTATGACCATTTTAAGTTTTCGAATTTCTGGGACACAGGGGAATCCGCCCGGATTCAGGGGAATCCGCCCGGATTCCCTTGCGTACTCAGCACAACTCGTGAGCAGAAGCGATTTTTAGGAATCCGACCTCGGGAATCCGCCCGGATTCATGTGATTACAGCATACTGCAGATTTTAATACCAAAACACAAACTTCCAACGCGCATAAAATCCAAACCGCTTCAAGTTAGACCTTAAAAATTTGCAGGCACTTCCATATCAACAAAATGAAACTTTCTACTTTTTCACTTTTCCAAATTTCCCAAAAACGCGGGATTTTGGCGTATGACTCTTTTCGGCACTAAAATGACCATTTTGAGAGCATACCAATTCACAAACCATAAATCTTATGACTCTAACTCTTTATACACTATTTCAATACTTCAAAACAAACTTAAAGCAATTGAAACCCAATCCATAGCACCACCACACACTAAATTCACCACTTGACCTCTTTAAACCCGTTTTGACACTATTATGACCCGTTTCATGATGTAACCACTTTTCAACCAATTCAACAATCAAAACACATTTGTTTGACCATTATAACTCTATTGACTATATGTCAACTTCACAACTGACCAACCAATCCTAATTGACCCTTTTTTACTTTTCATCACTTTTAACCGAAACAAAACCACATATACAAGACTCTTTTCTCTGTTTGACTTTCAAAGTCAAATACAACATATTGACCAACATATTTAAAATCCAAAAATCTTCATTTGGGCGATTTACACAATCGTATATCAAAACAACAATTCAAAGAGAATGAACATTATCTAACCACATAGCTAGCTCCTTATCCACTTCACTAACATAAGCACATTCTTTATCCACGTATCGCTAGCCAAACTTCAACCTACATAATAAACACTGAAACGGGTAAGCACCACTGCTTAGTGAGTACACAGGCAATTAAGCAAGCAATTCCACATAACACTATAACACATATCAGTACATGACTACTTAAATATAAAATCACTGAACTCTATTTCTCTGAACACTGTACACTGAACCCTGAACACTATGCTAACCGCAGTTAGCTCTTTAATCACCACAGTATCTGTACACGTAATCATTTTTATCATTTCATTAACCGTAATCACAACACTAATCAACAACTATCACAACTTTTAACAAAATCTTAAATACACATATAAGAAATCAATCATATAACAAACAACTTCCACCCGATTGTGTAGTCTCTTGCTCAACTGCAATCCGAATCCAACACAATCGAATCGTATACTATTCATCACATAATCACTATTTAATCCACATATATTAACAAGTAACCTTCCACCCAATTGTGTAGCCTCTTACTCAACAGTAATCCGGATCCAACACAATTGAATCATACACTATTCTACACAAGTTCTTTCCTTTACCTTCAAGCTAGTGACATACTCATTACTCGCTAATGAGTTAATCACTACTGACTTTTCCAAATAACACGTATTCACATAACAATTAAATATAACAAATAATTTAATATAACAAACTAAATAAACACATATAAACAAATAACTTTTCCTTGATTGTGCAAACCTCTAGCCCGCAAGCTATACGGTACTACACAATCAAATCACCTGTTTAACCCCTGTATCACTCACCATACTCTTTTAAACGATTTCACCATCTTGATCAACATAAGCTTCCATGTCTCTAATCACCTACATAATCCATACATGATACATACAACACTTAGACACTAGAAATCATCACTTTTCAACTTTACTACCTTAATTTTATGTTCTATCTTCATAATTATACTCTATTAGCATCACTATTAACATTATTAAGCTTATTTAATAATTTCATAATAATCTAACATAAATACTAGAATTCTCATAAACACTAAATCATAATTTCATTACTTTCTATCATGTTATATCATCACTAACAATCATAAAAACACTAACAAACACTAATTAAACTAATTTCATATCATAAATCACTAGTTCATGGAATTCCATCAAAACCCCACTTTAATCATATGCTACATACTTCAAATTAATCACTTACATGATGTTATATGATCACTAACAAGCTTATTACAACTAATTATCATCAATTCCATCAAACCCTAAATTCGGATTAAAACCCTCAATTTCTTAAAACTCCATGAAAACCCTCAAACTAGGTTAAAATGGAGAAAATCACTTACATAGAGGTTGAAGAAGATGAAGAAGATCATGAATTGAACCTTAAGAACCTTGAATCAAGAATTACAGAAGAAGAATTGAAGCTAGGATTGTCTCTGTGATTTATTCTCGTTCTCCCTCGCTCTTTCTCAAATTCTCTGGAATATTTTTAGACTAAATAAAGGATATACATAACACTGTACGTATTTATCTATCTATTTTAATACCTTTTTAAACTTTACAGTCTGGAACTGGTAAAATCGTTTACGTTTTTCACTATATCTCGTTATCTACATAATACTATTTCATAATAAAAATATATCCGCGTACGATTTTAAAACCTGAAACTTGGGGTGTTACAATAAGCTTTTAGAAGCGGTCTGCCAAACGAGTATATGATTAGTTAATATGAAAGGGGTAAAAAAAATAATAGTAAAATAGATAAGTAATTAGTTCCACTTAGGGCTGTGCATGGTCTAGAACCGGACCGAACCGGCTGATTCCCGAACCGAACCGAATCCCGAATTGAAGCTGAAAGTCGGACCGAGGACCGTACCATGAATCATGGGTCTGGTCCGGTTCGGTCCGGTCCAGTTCTACTCGGTTTGGTTTAAATTCCCGGACCGTTTGAAGCTTTAGTGTCTTGCGTATAGCCAGTGTTTAAGAGCATATTTCAATGAATAAGTTGACATGTAATAATTTATAATCTCATTGAGTATGCCGGTGCTCCAACTTGACCTGATATTTAGACTTGTTTACAACTCATTCCAACAAAGGAGAGCCGTCTATTAGTAATAGAGTGCATGGTCCAATAAAATACATGTACACAATCTTGTGATTACAAATAAATTGAATAAGGAGATCTAAAACATGCTGAAAATAAGTTAGGATCCACGATATATAGGGAATGTTTTCTATATTTTTCGGTTCTGGTCCGGTTCTCGGGTTTTTCTGTTCGGTCCTGGACCGTCTCGAAGACCGAAAATCAAGAAATGTGTGGACCATGTACCGTCCCGGATATGCTCGGTTCGGTCCGGTTCCTGTTCGGTCCGGTTTGATCCTCGGTTATTTTCGGTTCTTCCCGAAAAATGCACAGCCCTAGTTCCACTTGGGGGAAGTCAATATGGAAGCGAAACAAAATTGAAGTAATCAAGAAATTTGCTTCCTGAAACCCCTTCATAATCAACCAATGACGTGATGACAAAAATGGGAAACGCCGACAACCACCGATGTATATGCTACGGACCGTCACCTTGGCGGCTCCCGTACCCAAGCTCCTCCATTCTCCGGCCGGCACTCACACGTGCATATGCATGCCCCCCTTCATTTACACTCTTTTAACACGAAATTTTCTCATCATATCATACACACTTACGTTAAACGTTAAACTCCCTCGTTAAATCGCTACATTTGCCTTCTACCTCAAGTCATTATTCATACCTTTATGAAATTATATAATATGTATAAATTTCAAATCTACGTATAGATATATTCTTTAATTACTTAAAGTGTATAGTTAAGCATTATTTATTATTAGTATTTTCTTAACGACTTATATAAATATCATTAGAATTGAACTAGCATACTTTTCGGTATGATGAAACTGATTTGGGTTTAAGATTAGTGTTAATTGCATAATAAAGTATCATTTATTGAAATGAACGAAATAATGTTGAACATCGTACGTCTAATTGAGATTTCATCAAAAGTTTATAAGATATTTCACCGTCATGGTGTCATTTTTATGTTATTGTATGTGGGGGGTTCGGTCGTGCTCCATTGAAATATGAAACGACTACAGTAGGTGATTCAAATACCCATTAAGCAATAACGTACTTTAATCTAACATTGGGAGTTATCAGTTTTGCAATAACAATGACTATAATCCATATTTTTTAGGCTCAGTTTAATAATCATAAGAGTAATGTTAAACGACCCAGTTAAACATGCCTTAATTTAGACATATACTTCATTCATATGATCGTGATAATCTATTTAGTTTCTTTCTCTTTATCTTCACCTATCAATTTATCATCTAATTCGTTCAATCTCTTAGCTAGGTTTTAAATTTAAACATAACTGTTCATCATAGTATAATAATAGAAATATGACTACTATAGATTAATAAAACAAATAAAATCTTTTTATACATCCAATGCAAACGAATGATGGTCAATATTTTCCACTAAATATAACCACATCACCTCTCTCTAAAGTACTTGTGACAGAAATCACCTTTTTACACACACTTTCCTCTCTTAATTTCACACACATCTTTCCTGTAAAACTTAATTTTACCCTAACCCATCTTCATCTCTTTCCATTTACATACTTCACACTATCAACTAATTAACTTAATTCGCCGTGGTTAATTGGATGTTAAAGCAAAGAGGATCACAGTTATATCTTCATGAGCCTTTACATTCTGCAAAATGGAAAGAGGATGGAAGCCTAATGTCGAAATTTGTCCACCGTGTCCTCGTTGTGGTTCATCGAATACCAAATTTTGTTATTACAATAATTACAGTTTGACTCAACCTAGATACTTCTGCAAAGGGTGTAGAAGGTATTGGACTAAAGGTGGTTCACTTAGAAACATCCCGGTTGGTGGCGGTTGCCGAAAAACAAGAAGAGCAAAATCTGTTCGTGTATCCGACACCGTTAATTCCCAGGACTTTCTAGCACGTGGGACCACCGGTTATGGTAATCGTGGAGACAACGTAGAGAATCGTAGTAATATTGGTGGTGGCGGTGGTGGATCTATGATCAATCAGCCTACAAATATTGATCTTCAACAAGTGTACACAAATTTTTTAAATCCACGGCCACAAAATACTAATCAAGAAGTCATGCATGATCAAGTGTTGCATGGCGAAGTTGATCCAATGTGTTCATTTGGGTTTTCGAGTATTCCGAATATGGAAATGGAATTTGGTGCAGCGAATTTGGAGAGTTTGTTAAGTGAAGGGAGTGGAATGCAATTTTGTGGGTATAATTCAATCTTTAATAATCATAATGAGGATCAAGAAAAAAACTATTTTGGTACAAATGCTATAATAAGTTGTGGGTTGCCACCTTTGCCTGGAGAGGAATTGGGGTGGTCGGAATCGAATATTGGGTTCTCGGAACATGTTTTGACCCCGAGGATTGAATCGGAAACCCTTCATGTTTCCGATGATTGTTCAGTGAAGATGTTTGATCAGCCGGTTAATTCGGATACAATTTTCAGGTCTTGATATACATAATTAATCATGCGAGGTGTTATTATAAAATTGTTTCTGTTTTTTTTTTTTGTTGTAATATTTTTATCATTTATATTTATATATACGTAAAGATTTTGAAAATGAATGATTATAAATAAATGTGAAGTGAAGGAGTATATATTACATCAATACATTGTTGTGATTATATATACATATGTGTGTGTAAAAATGGAAATTGTAATAATCAACAAATCATGGTAATTTTATTTCGAGTGAATGACGGGGACTAATAAAAATACTATGACTTAATTTATTCGATCATGGAATTAAGAAATGATTGCTGATAGTACATATGGAAATTTAATTTGTGTGATTTGTGTTACTTTGGTTATTTTTTAACTTGAAACTGAACCGAACTATTCACTTTAATCACTAACCGAACCACTATTTAACCATAATCGAACATTTAAAATTCTTAATCAACCAAAATATAATTTATGGAGACGGATGCTCAGCCCTAATTTCCACACTCCCTATCCTTTTATAGAATTAAATATCGGTTATGTTTAATTATAACCGTTAGTTTGGGTGCGCTTTCACTCCATCTCTCTTATCTAATATAGGAGAGACTATATTACTTAATCTTCTTCTAAACTAACCCTTTTACACTAATCCTCACCTTACATTGACTTAGTAAACATAATCACAACCCTTAATTGTGATTAGTACAATGATTAACTAATCTTAAAATTGTTTACCCTAATTTGTTCCAATTTTACCCTCCACACAACAATCCCGTCTCTTCCTTTTGGTTCAAAATATCGACCAATGAAAGAACCCTACATTCGACCAATCCACCCAAACAATCACCATGCAATTCAATCAATCCCAATTCTTATTATCCTTGTCTATCAAACAATCGATGCATCATGCAGAAAACCTAACAGTCGCTGTAGAATAGCAGCCACGTGCAAGTGCGGAATTGGGGAAAAAATCCGATCAGCACAAAATTGAAATGGCGGGGAGTGGCGGCGGGAGAGCACCGGTTGGAGGAATTGACCTACCGCAGCCTCGGACGGCGGCTACGGCAGATGGCATCGGACGATCGGAAATTCTCTCAGTCGATTGTAACGCAGGTGCTTTGTCTCTCCATTCTTGTATGGTTTGATATAAATAAAACCCGATTTCTTGTCCTATATTCATAACCTACCAGAATCGGCATATTATACATTCGTATTTCAGTCGATTTTATTGTAATTTGTATATACATATCTACAATTATAGCATTTTCTGCTCGAGCATGAATTGGAAAAGTTCCAGCTTGTGAATGTGGATTGTAATCACTTGAAATTTGATTAGTCAGTTAGTTGGTATTGTGATTCTGTTTTTAAACTTGTGTCTTAGTTTGTTGATATCATGTCCAGATTGAAAAGGCTAGAGAAAGTGGATTTAACCACGAGATCGGGAAGATACGCATACGGAATTGACACAAGAAATCCATAATTGGGAGGCACAAATGGAGTCTGCTAATTAAATTGTTGAAGTGGAATCTCTTGAAGTTATCGAGTCAATGCTAATACCTTGGTAAGGTCGTGATGAAATAAAGTTTACCATCATCGAAGCAAAGTGCAAATTTTAGTTGGATCAACAATCAAGAAATCTATAGCAACCAAAAAGACGATTCCAAATGGAAATTCAAAAAGGTATTGTCTTAACTTATCTCATTCAACAGCTTTGAAACCATCATTATTATAAGATCCGAGTTTGATATATATGTTTTGCAAATATCAGTGGTTCAACGTCTACGAGTGTGACACCCCCAAAATTTTTATGATTTGCGGAAGCTTGATTTGGGTGTCACTAATCAATATACAAAGCACATAAGATATAATGAACGACCACTATATGCGTCGTTTAAACTTGTATAGATAATGTAAATGTTTACATCAAAATATAGTTACATTAGCTCGATTCCTGAAATTGAGAGATTACATAGCATAATTACTTTTACAAAATATAATAATGCAGTCCAATCTCTAGTTGTATGTATGCTGACTCGAGCTAATAATTCCTGCTTGTGCAGCCAAACTACTGCTGGGTACCTGTGATAAATACTAAAATGGGTCAACGAAAACGCTGGTGAGCTCACAGGTTTGTATGTCAATGTATAGTTGTCAGAACCGCAAGATTTATAATGAATTAAAAATGCAATTAAGCAAAATAAAAGTTATACTGTCCATGAGCACATAGTCTGAGCTTAACTTGATTTGTCAGGCCCAATTAAGGAAACCTAACTTGAAATGCCTCATACGAGTGCCTAATCAACACTCGTCTTCCCAAATGCTAATACATCCGTTTGACCGGTTAGTGCGTGCTAACCCGGATGAGGATTGTCAATCCCATATGATATCATATACTAACATTCACGCTATAAAATACTAGAGACTATGCTTATGGAGGACTTTAAATTGATTAGCTTGAAACTCATGTAGTATTTGAAGTTTGGCACTTGCGTTCTACTTGTAAAACAAAATCGAGTAGTAATATCACACCCCTAGTTGTAAAGCAGTGAAAATGGGGCTATGAAACTCACCTGAGTCTTGGAATGTTAAGCAATTAAACTTGAAGTAATTAGCAGTGTGTTGGTGTCCAAAGACTTGAAACCTGAATGTGTCCACGACACTTGAATTGTTATTAATTGTATTGGTATCTCGAAAGACTACCATTGAAATTGTTTGTCTAACTTAATGTCCAAATTACCCCGATTTGGTTGATTGTAGTGTTACAAGTTACTACGACTTGTTTGATTGAATTGACACAAGTTACAACGACTTGTTTGAATAAATTATCTAAGTTACTATGACTTAGTTGATTCAATTGTGTATTTGAAAATGTGTACGGCCCGTTGGTGATTTAGTTGAAATAATAATAATTCTAAAATGTTGACTTTGCTACAGTACTGCTACAGTAAATTTGACTTTTTTGAACAGTAACTTTGACTTCAAAATTTTGAGGTTTGAAGATTCTGTTTTGTGCGACGTAGGGTGCTACGTCGCAGATCCGGACTGCGACGTTGGGCATGACGTCGCTATGTGCGACTTTCGTAATTTAATGCGACGTTGTACGTGACGTCGCTATAGGCGACGTAGTTGATTTCTGCGACGTAAGGGTCTGCGTCGCTAAGTGCGACGTTGGGGTTATAGTGCGACGTAGGTCGCTGCTTCGCTATATGCGACGTTGGGGATATAGTGCGACGTAGGTCGCTACGTCGCATTTGCTCCAGGCCAAATGCGACGTACGGAGTCTGATCGGAGTTTCAACTCCAAAAACGCGTTTTCCGGCCATCGATCGGCATAATATTTTTACCCAACCCATTTTAGGACATTACAAGGTTATACAAACAACTAGCAAGTTATAAAACTTAAAAACGAGAGTTTTCGGAGTTGTGTCGGAAACTTACAAATCGCCGAAATGAAATTCCGGAAAGATAGAAATGTAGATCGGAATGCGGTGAGTGTTTTCTTCCAAACGAGTATGACGATCCAAGGTCGATTGAGGTGCTTATTTTTGTGATTAGTGAGTTTTTGTGAGTTTGGGTTTTGGAGAGAAAAGAAAAGGAAGAGAGAGAGAGATAAATGAGAAATGGAAGAAAGAAAATGGTGGGGAGGTGGTTAAGGGATCACCTCCCATTTTCAGTCCGCGCACTGCGCTCCGTGCGGTGTTCGTTTACTCCGTTGTTTGAACGTTAAATATTTATTTTCTATGTTTTAATATACGTTTTAAAATGCGTATAATTATTCAGTATTTTTGTTGAAGTATTTTACTAACTTTTTAATAATTACATTATAAAAGGTGAATTGTTTCGTTTTGTTTGCGCAATTACATTTTATTCGCGTTTATATAAATTGTGTGATAAAACTTGAATACTAAATATTATTGACATAATATTTTTAAGTACAATAACGTTATAACAATCCTGGTATTATTTAAATAAATTGTTCACCAACGTCCGTATTTATTGTATCGAAATTCATTCGATTTGAAACTTGTACGATTTAAACAAACCGCATAGTTGTAGATATATATTCAACAATATATATAATAATTGATACATTAATTAGCCTAACACAGAACTAATTACATGTAATAAAGCTCGATTAGGCACTAAATTCTAGTCCTAAATTGACGGTTGTCACATTCTCCCCCTGTTAGAAGAATTTCGTCCCGAAATTTTATGTTGAAGTCGTGTTTGACGTTGAATCAGTGAAGAGTTGAGGATACTTGAGTCGCATTTGGTCTTCCCGTTCCCAGGTAAATTCCAGACCGCGCCGCGAATTCCACCTAACTTTGACGATGGGAATACGACTTTGTTTAAGTTGTTTGACCTCACGGTCCATGATTTCAGCGGGTTCCTCAACAAAGTGAAGTTTTTCGTCAACTCGAATTTCATCGAGTGGAATGATAAGTGTCTCATCAGACAGACACTTCTTCAGATTTGAAACATGAAATGTGGGATGCACGCTGCTGAGTTCGGATGGCAGCTGCAATCGATATGCCACTGAACCAATCTTTTCGAGGATCTCGAATGGTCCAATGTATCTGGGGTTTAACTTCCCTCGTTTGCCAAACCGGATTACGCCTTTCCAAGGCGATACTTTGAGTAGAACTCGATCCCCAACCTGGAACTCGAGTGGCTTGCGTCTCACATCAGCATAACTTTTCTGACGATCACGCGCGGCTTTGAGTTTGTTTTGAATTTCTACGATTCTCTCGGTCGTCTCGTGAATGATTTCTGGACCTGTGAGTTGGCTATCCCCAACTTCAGTCCAACAGATAGGTGACCGGCACTTACGACCGTACAATGCCTCAAAGGGTGCGGCTTTGATGCTGGTATGGTAACTGTTGTTGTACGAGAACTCGCACAATGGTAGATGTTTTTCCCAGTTTACACCGAAATCTACTACGCAGGCCCGTAGCATGTCTTCCAGTGTTTGAATGGTTCGTTCACTTTGGCCGTCGGTTTGAGGATGGTAAGCGGTACTCATATCAAGTCGAGTACCCAGAGATTTTTGAAGTGATTGCCAAAATTGTGAAGTAAAACGACTATCTCTATCGGAGATAATTGAGATTGGAACACCGTGTTTGATCACGATTTCCTTCAGATAAATGTTGGTGAGGCGTTCCATTTTGTCGGATTCCTTGATTGCCAGGAAGTGAGCAGATTTGGTGAGACGATCCACGATCACCCAAATGGAATCGCAACCGCTTGAGGATTTGGGTAGTTTGGTTATGAAGTCCATGGCAATTTGTTCCCATTTCCATTCAGGAAGACTGGGTTGTTGAAGTAAACCAGAAGGTTTTTGATATTCGATTTTGACTTTGGAGCAAGTAAGGCACTTGCTGACATAGGTGGCGATTTCAGCTTTCATATTCGGCCACCAGTAGAAATCCTTGATACCGTGGTACATTTTATCGGATCCCGGATGGATAGAATATTTGGACTTGTGAGCTTCATCCATCACCAAGTCTCGTAGGTTCCCAAATTTAGGCAACCAGATTCGGTTTGAGAAATACTTAATCCCGTTAGATTTGATTTCGAATTGTTTATCCATGCCCCGCAAGGCTTCATCTTTGACATTTTCGGGTTTTAAGGCTTCGAGTTGAGCAGTGAGAATTTGAATGTTCAAATTGTTGTGAATGGTCATACTGAGGGCTCGAACCCGAAGTGGTTTCACTCGCTCTTTTCGACTGAGGGCATCAGCAACAACATTTGCTTTGCCTGGATGATATTTGAGCTCGCAGTCGTAATCGGTAAGCAACTCGACCCATCGACGTTGCCTCATGTTGAGATCCTTCTGATCGAATATGTGTTGAAGGCTTTTATGGTCGGTAAAGATTGTACATCTGGTACCATAAAGGTAATGTCTCCAGATTTTGAGGGCAAAAACGACAGCTCCTAGCTCGAGGTCGTGGGTGGTGTAATTCTTTTCATGAATCTTGAGCTGTCGGGAAGCATAAGCTATGACTTTGTCTCGTTGCATGAGCACACAACCGAGACCTTGATGAGAAGCATCGCAGTATACCACGAAGTCATCGGTGCCTTCGGGTAATGATAGAATAGGAGCACTGCAAAGCTTTTGTTTTAAGAGTTGGAATGCCGACTCTTGTTTATCAGTCCAGTCAAAATTTTTGTCTTTCTGGGTCAAAGTCGTGAGTGGTATGGCTATTTTGGAGAAATTTTCAATGAAGCGTCGATAGTATCCGGCCAGTCCCAAAAACTGCCGTACTTCGGTCGGAGTGGTTGGCGATTGCCAATCTTTGATAGCCTCGATTTTTGATGGGTCAACGTGAATCCCCTGACTGTCAATCACGTGGCCAAGGAATTGAACGGTTTTGATCCAGAACTCACACTTAGAGAACTTGGCATAGAGCTCCTCGTGTTTAAGTAGTTCAAGGATGGTTTTGAGGTGTTGCGCATGCTCTTCTTTGCTTCGTGAGTATATGAGGATGTCATCAATGAAGACAATGACAAACTTATCAAGGTAAGGTTTACACACCCGATTCATAAGGTCCATGAATACAGCCGGTGCATTGGTTAGGCCGAATGGCATCACTTGGAATTCGTAATGCCCGTAACGGGTTCTGAAAGCGGTTTTTGGAATATCGGCATCTCGGACACGCAATTGGTGATAACCGGATCGGAGATCAATCTTTGAATAACAACTCGACCCTTGAAGTTGGTCGAACAAATCATCGATTCGAGGAAGTGGATACCGGTTCTTGACAGTTAACTTGTTCAACTCTCGATAGTCGATACACATTCGAAAAGAACCATCTTTCTTCTTAACAAATAGGACCGGAGCTCCCCAGGGTGAAGAACTCGGCCTGATAAATCCTCGTTCCAGGAGTTCCTGTAACTGGGTGGACAGCTCCTGAAGTTCGGATGGAGCTAAACGGTATGGTGCTCGAGCCACAGGCGCAGCACCTGGTACGAGATCAATTGAGAACTCAACCTGTCTTGGTGGTGGTAGACCAGGTAGTTCTTCAGGAAATACTTCTGGAAAGTCTCGGACGATTGGAACATCCTCAAGTCGCTTCTCCTCCGACTTTTTCTCCATGATGTGCGCGAGGATTGCTGGATAACCCTTTTTCAGAAATTTCCGGGTTTTAAGACAAGAGATGATGTTAAGCCTCGTCCCTCCGGTCTCCCCCTGTATGACTAGGGTTCTACCGACGGCGAGAGGTATGCGAACAATTTTATCGTAGCAAATGATTTCGGCGCGATGTTTGGACAACCAGTCCATGCCCACGATGACATCGAAACTTCCTATCTCAACAGGCATAAGATCTATGGAGAAGGTTTCGTCGGCTAGGTTTAAGGTGCAATTAGGTATCACACTATTGGTTTCTATCAATTTGCCATTTGCTAGCTCTACGGTGTACTTAACGTCTAAAGCAACAGGTGTAATGTCAAGTAGAGGGCAAAATTCATCGGAAATAAAACTCCTATCGGCACCAGTATCAAACAGAATGGAAGCAGTTAAATTGTTGAGGAGGAACATACCCGTGACCACATTCGGGTCCTGACGGGCGTCCCCTGAGTTGATCACAAAGGCGCTACTTTTGGTGTTGTTGTTGTTGCGGTGGTTATTGTTGTTGCCCTTGTTCTTCAGTTTTGGGCAAGAATCCCTAAAGTGTCCTGGGTTTCCACATTCGTAGCAGGACTTAGGTTGTCGGGTATTTTTGTCAGAGGGGTTGTTGTTGGATTTGGGGGCTCGGCAATCCTTAGTCAAATGCCCGTACCTCCTGCAGTTGTTGCAAGGAGTACCGCACTGACCGAAATGGTGGTAGTTACACTTGGGGCAATAAGGCCTGTCCCCGGTGTAGCTGCGGGTGGTTTCAGAGTTGGTGGTATAGACTTGGATGGCGTTGTTTTTCTTGTTTGAGTTGTGATGGTGTTCAGAGGATTTGCGTTTGTTGTTGTTGGAGGATGAGGTGTTGGAGGTCTCACGGCTGACAACTAGAGCCATGAGTTCGTGGGCCAATCGAATGGCACTTTCAGTGGTGGTTGGTTTGGATGAGGCGACGTTTCCTTGGATGTTCTCGGGGAGTCCACGAATGTATTTCTTAATGCCCTTACTTTCTGGTTCGACCAAACCCGGGCATAATAGAGCAAACTGCTGAAATTTGGTGGTATAATCAGCGACATCATTTCCCTGCACCTCCAGATGCCAGAATTCTTCTTCCAGCCTATGCAATTCTTCTTCAGGACAGTATTTCTCTTTCAGTTTCTTTTTCAGTTCGGCCCAAGGAAGTCGGTTTGCAACCTCAAGGCCTACGGAGTTTGCGTGGGTTTTCCACCACGTGAGTGCACCTTCCTGAAAGGTGTAAGCAGCGAATTTGATCTTGTTGTTCTCAGTACAGTCGCAGAGACTGAAAACAGATTCCATGCGCTCAATCCAACGGATCAAGCCAATGGCACCTTCCGTGCCCTTGAAGTATAGCGGTTTACAGCTAAGGAAATCCTTATAGGAGCAGGGTTTGGGTGGTGGAGTATTGGTTGCAGTGTCCTCGCTACCGGGTGGTGTTCGGGTAGCTAAGGCTTCGGTCACACTGCGGGCAATGATTCCCGCGATCTCAGCTTCGCTAAGGGTAATTTGACGACGAGGAGGCATGATGCTGAGTAAGAAAGAACAAGGAATGAAATAAGATACTAGTCCGAGTATGATGAACTAGTGGTGTGGTTGTCATTTCGAGACAAAGCGTTAGAGAGAAAGAGGCCTATATTCATATAATATAGCCTAAAGTTGTAATGAGGTCTACTTATGTAAATATGTATATATATCACATAATAACCTATTGAGTGTCTAGCACAGACGTATTTTGAGTCCCGTTTCTCTCGAGGTCAGAGTCAACTAATGTATCCTGTTCAGCCATAACTTCCTTCAGATCTTACATCATCTTTATTTAATTGTACATAGTTGATCAGGCTATGTTAAATTAAATTCGTATGCTGTAATCTCTGAACTGGTTATACCTAAATGGGAATACTGCCTAACAGTCATAGTCTAGGTCCACTAAATGCAACCTAGTTCACTATAACCTTAGGCTCTGATACCAATCTGTGACACCCCCAAAATTTTTATGATTTGCGGAAGCTTGATTTGGGTGTCACTAATCAATATACAAAGCACATAAGATATAATGAACGACCACTATATGCGTCGTTTAAACTTGTATAGATAATGTAAATGTTTACATCAAAATATAGTTACATTAGCTCGATTCCTGAAATTGAGAGATTACATAGCATAATTACTTTTACAAAATATAATAATGCAGTCCAATCTCTAGTTGTATGTATGCTGACTCGAGCTAATAATTCCTGCTTGTGCAGCCAAACTACTGCTGGGTACCTGTGATAAATACTAAAATGGGTCAGCGAAAACGCTGGTGAGCTCACAGGTTTGTATGTCAATGTATAGTTGTCAGAACCGCAAGATTTATAATGAATTTAAAATGCAATTAAGCAAAATAAAAGTTATACTGTCCATGAGCACATAGTCTGAGCTTAACTTGATTTGTCAGGCCCAATTAAGGAAACCTAACTTGAAATGCCTCCTACGAGTGCCTAATCAACACTCGTCTTCCCAAATGCTAATACATCCGTTTGACCGGTTAGTGCGTGCTAACCCGGATGAGGATTGTCAATCCCATATGATATCATATACTAACATTCACGCTATAAAATACTAGAGACTATGCTTATGGAGGACTTTAAATTGATTAGCTTGAAACTCATGTAGTATTTGAAGTTTGGCACTTGCGTTCTACTTGTAAAACAAAATCGAGTAGTAATATCACACCCCTAGTTGTAAAGCAGTGAAAATGGGGCTATGAAACTCACCTGAGTCTTGGAATGTTAAGCAATTAAACTTGAAGTAATTAGCAGTGTGTTGGTGTCCAAAGACTTGAAACCTGAATGTGTCCACGACACTTGAATTGTTATTAATTGTATTGGTATCTCGAAAGACTACCATTGAAATTGTTTGTCTAACTTAATGTCCAAATTACCCCGATTTGGTTGATTGTAGTGTTACAAGTTACTACGACTTGTTTGATTGAATTGACACAAGTTACAACGACTTGTTTGAATAAATTATCTAAGTTACTATGACTTAGTTGATTCAATTGTGTATTTGAAAATGTGTACGGCCCGTTGGTGATTTAGTTGAAATAATAATAATTCTAAAATGTTGACTTTGCTACAGTACTGCTACAGTAAATTTGACTTTTTTGAACAGTAACTTTGACTTCAAAATTTTGAGGTTTGAAGATTCTGTTTTGTGCGACGTAGGGTGCTACGTCGCAGATCCGGACTGCGACGTTGGGCATGACGTCGCTATGTGCGACTTTCGCAATTTAATGCGACGTTGTACGTGACGTCGCTATAGGCGACGTAGTTGATTTCTGCGACGTAAGGGTCTGCGTCGCTAAGTGCGACGTTGGGGTTATAGTGCGACGTAGGTCGCTGCGTCGCTATATGCGACGTTGGGGATATAGTGCGACGTAGGTCGCTACGTCGCATTTGCTCCAGGCCAAATGCGACGTACGGAGTCTGATCGGAGTTTCAACTCCAAAAACGCGTTTTCCGGCCATCGATCGGCATAATATTTTTACCCAACCCATTTTAGGACATTACAAGGTTATACAAACAACTAGCAAGTTATAAAACTTAAAAACGAGAGTTTTCGGAGTTGTGTCGGAAACTTACAAATCGCCGAAATGAAATTCCGGAAAGATAGAAATGTAGATCGGAATGCGGTGAGTGTTTTCTTCCAAACGAGTATGACGATCCAAGGTCGATTGAGGTGCTTATTTTTGTGATTAGTGAGTTTTTGTGAGTTTGGGTTTTGGAGAGAAAAGAAAAGGAAGAGAGAGAGAGATAAATGAGAAATGGAAGAAAGAAAATGGTGGGGAGGTGGTTAAGGGATCACCTCCCATTTTCAGTCCGCGCACTGCGCTCCGTGCGATGTTCGTTTACTCCGTCGTTTGAACGTTAAATATTTATTTTCTATGTTTTAATATACGTTTTAAAATGCGTATAATTATTCAGTATTTTTGTTGAAGTATTTTACTAACTTTTTAATAATTACATTATAAAAGGTGAATTGTTTCGTTTTGTTTGCGCAATTACATTTTATTCGCGTTTATATAAATTGTGTGATAAAACTTGAATACTAAATATTATTGACATAATATTTTTAAGTACAATAACGTTATAACAATCCTGGTATTATTTAAATAAATTGTTCACCAACGTCCGTATTTATTGTATCGAAATTCATTCGATTTGAAACTTGTACGATTTAAACAAACCGCATAGTTGTAGATATATATTCAACAATATATATAATAATTGATACATTAATTAGCCTAACACAGAACTAATTACATGTAATAAAGCTCGGTTAGGCACTAAATTCTAGTCCTAAATTGACGGTTGTCACAACGAGTAACTCGATGAGTATATGAAGCCCATTTCTAATTGTTAGTGTCGCACCCCCAAATTATGATGCGGAAGCGGGTCAAATCGGGGCACGACTAATCAATAACAAAGCACACAAGTTATATAATGAACGACCACTACATGCGTCATTTTACAAAATACATTGATTAACGTAAGAGTCTACATATGGTTTACAAAAGATGAGTTCGCATAGATATTTGAGAGATTCTAATACATATCTAATTTATACAAAATATAGAAATGCAAGGAAATCTCTTGATGATTATATGATTGCATGCGACTCGAGCTACAGTATCCTGATGGGCAGTCCAACCTACTGCTGAGTACCTGAGATAACATGCTAAAAGGTCAGCTATAAAGCTGGTGAGCTCACAGGTTTGATATGATAATATATGATTTGTGAACCGCAAGATTTAATGATTTGATTTACAAAGCATGTAAATAAATGAGTAATGAGTATCACATGAATATTTGTAATTAAACAAATAAGTAAAGATTGATACAACTAACATGAGCACATAGTCTGAGCTTAACTGAGGGGTCAGGATCACAATCAAGTGCCTGATCGAGGGTGCCTCTATGCGTATGCCTAATCAACATACGTTTGAACAAATGATAATGCGTCCGTTTGACAGGTTAGTGCTTGCTAACTCGGACGGGGATTGTCAATCCCATATGGTACCATACACTAACATTCACGCTAAATCATATTAACAGAACTATGCTTCAGAGGACTTTGATTGATTAGATGAAAACAACTCATGCAGCATACGTGATAATTTGATACTTGCGTTCACATGTAAAACAAAACGAGCATGTATCTCACCCCTAGGTAAAAGCATTTAAAAAGGGGCTATGAGATTCACCTGAGTCTGATGAATTGTTAGCCAACAATTATAATGATTCACAATGATTTGATGTCGTTACAACGACTGAACCTGCAGGGCGTCTTAGACGCGCAAGGTTTTGATAATGATTAGATATTGAACCTGCCGGGCGTAGTAAACGCGCAAGGTTTTGATTGATTAGATGACTCTACGGACCATCTATGCTAGTTGTTCCCTCAACTAGTTATGCCCAAATACTTTGGTTGTCGACTATGTTTGAGCTTTGAAAATGTATACGGGTCGTTGGTGACGGTTTGTAATAATAATTTCAAACTATTATTATTATACATAATTTGTTGTGCTTATAAAAGTGTATGTGTTTCATATATAAGTCGTATCGTATAGATTTAGTTGTTAATCAAGTTCATTATATCCGTTACACTTTATTTCATAATTTACAAAATTTGGTACGAGTCTGAAAACAGTAATCTGCCATTTTCGGCCCCTAAACGACCCCGGATGGCCTAAAACTGACAAGGCTAAGGTACTTAGCATTGATTATTGGGTCGTTTCTGAGTGACCGGGCGAATTTGAGCCCAATCCGTTACAATAAATTTTTCATCGAGAAGCTACCCTGTTTTAAGTTAAATCGTCGACGTTTTCGAAAATTCATTTGTTCTGTTTTAGCTAATATCCGCCGGATCCGTTTGTTGATCCGCCGGATCATGTGTTGATCCGCCGGATTGAGTGTGTTTGGTTTGGATCCGCCGGATCCTTGGAGTGATCCGCCGGATCGGGTCGATTTTGAAGGGTGATCCGCCGGATCCTACTTAGATCCGCCGGATCCCCTCTAGATCCGCCGGATCCTGGTTCAAAAACAGGGTCTGTTCGAACGAAAATTCACAAACAACAATTTGGGTTTGATTTGGGGACATAATCAGTTCATAGAACATTCTAGCATGTTAATATATGTAATTTAAACATGTAAAATTAACAAAAACGTAAACGATTCCTTACAATTAAAATGGAGCTAAAAATGGAGATTGAGCTTGGTGATGAAGATGATGACCACGATGATGAAGATGAAGATGATGAAGGTGGTGATGATCAATTGTTGTTGTTAATTGTTATTGTTGTTGTTCGGTTTGGAGCCGAGAGAAGAGAGAGCCGAGAGAATGAGAATGAAAATGAATATGAAAAGGGTGCGTTTGATCTAACTGGCCAACTCCAATTATTGGAGTTGGTTGGTTAATATTCGCAGTACAAAACGCCCGTGTTTTTGTACCCGATCGAAAAGTAGTATAATATTTTTAATCGATAAATTTCTAGAAATGGAATCGTATTTACTTTTATTCGAGGTATTTTATAAAAATACATTTAATGGGAAATAAAAATATATCTTTGTTTTATGTTCGAGAGACGGATATAAGTTAATTGATTTCGTCGCGTTTGAGTAAAATGTTATAAAACGAAATATGTTTTATTTTATCTAATGTAAATAATAATTACTATTTCCAATAATAATACATTATTTATATGTTTTGTCGTGAATCCTTTGTATTTGTACGATACGAATACTTTATATATTATCAAAATAATATATAATAAATAATGAGTTATTAAATAATAGTTTCTTATTACTTAATATTTGTTTTTCACCAACGCCGTATATATGAATCGGAAATTTGGCCGATTTGAAATTGCACGATTAAATCTAATCGAGTACTGATATATATATTCATCCATATATATTTTGATACATACAATTAGCCTAATACATAGCACTAACTACAAGTATTACATAATGATTAGGAACTAATTTCTAGTCCTAATTTGACGGGTGTCACAGTTAGAACTCATAAATCTTTATGTGTAATTGTGTCGTTTAATCTCTCTTGTGAATAAATACTAACTGTTATTCAAAGCGGAGATTGTGCATGAGAATAACGGCTTACAAAGGGTGTTTTCTAGCTTATTTAAACTTAAGACGTAATGGTTTAATGTATCTCATTTGCTTCAGAACAAGCATTTTGATAAGATCTGAGTATAATCTATATGTCTTGCAGATGACTAAGGTTCAGCATCTACAAGTCACTAGATGAGTATATGAAGCTAATTTGTGAGTCATTCTTTTATTTTTATTTTGTAATCTGTTATTTATCTTCAACTAGATCATTGCACAAATGAGCTCGAGCAGATTACTTATCATAACCCTTACTTTATGAATTATTTTATATAATCTCTTATATGTATTTACTTCCGAACAGAACAATACAATTTGCTTTGATTCTAAGAAATTCCAGTTTCATTGAGGGTGTTATGGATCATACAGGTAATAACAGTTAGATATGGAAGCACATTTCATTTGGTGACATGGTGCAACAACAAAGCCTTTGGAATTGACATACATGAAACTTCTACTTGTGTCATTAAGGTAAACATCACAAGAGTTTCTAGAGTTTAATACAAGACATAACTATTATTCACTATGCATCCACATTCTCCTAATGCTAAAGGGGATGTGGAACAAGCTTTTGATGCTTTAAAGCTTGTATTAGATGGGGACTTAGATAATTTTCATTCTCATTTTGGCCTTGAATATTCCTCCCAAGATGTATTAGCTGGGTTTTTATGTTTCTTACAAAAACTAATTTAAGTCTTTGGTAGTTTTAACTGATGACATAGGTTGGTTGGTTTAATGCTGACTTCTGTTGTGATGGGATCATTGAAAATACTCAAGTTCAATGGGGATACAGGTTCTGTATAATGAACCAAAATTAGTATCAATGTTTTCATTAGTGGTCAGGTCGTAATAAAATTTAAAGTAAGTTAACAACAGTAGTTGTGTGGTTTGGAACCATAGGTACTCTAACTATAAATAATAGATTGCTTCATCGTTTTAATCGGCTATCGATACAAAAGATAAAATTGCTCTGTGCATGATCTTATAGGTGTCAATTCTGACCAATCACATGGGTCAAGCCAGGCAAACACTTTTCGTTTGCCTCATAATATTAACATATTTCAAAAAGAGATTAGTAATGAAATAATAGATTTTTGTTTGATACTCGGCATGCTAATTATTTATATCAAAAACAGAATTTGAGCATCATGTGTTTCTTGGTTGCCCAGCATGATCTGGCCAATTTTTAACTGATTCAATAATCAATCATGCTGACCCGTTAACCCGCCCATTATGACACCTCTACATGATCTCTACTTTGATTTGTATCTCTTTTGCTGTAAATGAGCCATGGTCTACCCATCGTTAATTATCTGTGATTACAATTAGTAAAGGGAGAATTTCACTGTTTAAATAATATATATGGTAACACGTGTACATTTGGACTTTTATGTATATCACTGTTTATCAATATGATTTAATAGTTGCTCTCTCAAATCTAAGCATATTTGTTATATATACATATATGTATATACATATATATACATATGTATATACATATATACATATATACATATACATATATATGTATATGTATATATATATATATATATATATATATATATATATATATATATATGTATATATATATATGTATATATATATGTATATGTATATATATATGTATATGTATATGTATATATTTTAAAGGTAAGTACCCACACACCCGCTACATCACGAATATTTACTTTAATCCACGAATATATACAATTCTCTCATCCCCGGACTCGAAACCCAACCTCTTGGTTGGAAGGGTTACCACGATACCACTAGGACACAAGGCCATTTGGTGCATAAAGGACTGATATCACACTCACAATGAAGTCAGGTCAATAAAAGGTAGATACCATGTACTTTATAAACTCCTGTCCCGCACCGAAACCTACCCAAATTGACCAGTACCTCTTTTGGCGCCCCGTTTATAACCTAACCCATTTTGCTACCTCTAATTATGACATGTTTATAGTTTACAAAAGCTTTAAGCTTATTTATCAATAAATTTTTTTTGATTCTCTTGAAATTCTCTCTGTGGTTACCTAAATCTTCAAGTATTATGTTCAGGTGCTACATGCCTACGTCTTTCTACTGCAATCCAAGATTCCCCAAGTTCGTGATATGCAACGTTAATGATATGAAGTCTAAGTGATTCGAAGTTGAGGAACGAACGACTGTAGAAAAGGAAGGTAGACAACAGAAGTTTTCAAAGGGAGTATATTACTTGGGCTGGTGGTTTGGGTTAGGGTCAAGGGAAGGGATACTTAGAGTCGATAGATTTAATGGGCAAGCAAAAGAATGACCTTAATGTAAAATTAGGATGTTTATCGCATTGTAGAGGATGCACCAACATTTGTACAAAAGTATAATGCAATATTTAACTGACTATTAACCAAAATAAGTAGCTACTGGCTTTGGGTTCTCGTGGTTGCCCTTTTACTGGGTTGTTAAGATTTTTTAGTTCACACTAATAGGTATATATGGAATTTTAAGACAGTTGCTGAAGTATTTATGAAGCGTGAAGTGTTCTCAAAGGCAGTGTATAGATGGACCAATGCAATGAGTTTTTCTGGCTTTATGTAATTTTTGCTTATGTACAGTTTTATATTTTTTTAATAACATGTAGATAGAGTTATTTTGGTCAAGGGGCATACGCTTATGTAGGGTTTGATCCTTTTTATCACATCATTTTTTTTGTGTGCATATGTAGGGTTGTTATTGATAGTGTCCACCTTCCTTCCATCTGCTCCTTCTGATCATGATCCTCGTGCTCTGTCCTGGTTCGTAATGAAATGTAGATATGTTGATCCTTTAAGCTTCACAATTAGTTTCACATGAAATTTTTGATGGGTTGGGTAACAGTTTCGGGTTTTTCGTGTATTTTTTTGTGCATGTCAAAGTGGTTTAGGTTGACCCAGAACACATTCTCTTTAAATTTTTTACATTTTACAAAGGTAGATAGTAGGTAAATTAATATGAGCACAAAATTCATACATGGAGTCGGGAAAATTTAGATTCCTTTTATGATTTATTTTAGTTTACCAAGGACATGCTTTATAATATACTGGGATAGATAGATTGATTGTGAACAACAAACGATTTAGGCAGTAGCTGCTTATCTGGCCATGTTGTGTCTTCAATCTCAAGAAATAATGTACTCTTAAATCTTGAGAAATAATCACATTAACTTATGTCAGTTACAAATTTAATTCCAAATTAAGTTAATACTCAAGTGCTTGACTTGTACAGAATGGTGGTTGGCACCCCCGGATTATTGCCGATGAGCAAGAAGACATTCTGATGTGGAACTTTGCACTATTTAAGCTTCCCTCCAATGAGCTTCTTCTCTTTTGTAAAATTAGACTGGAGGTTCAAACTTCAAAAGTAGGTTTTTATCCTTTCACTCACTATGAATTATAATGAAGTAAATGCGACTGATAATAAGGTGGGGTGGATGCACGAAGAGGTCACTTGATGGTGGTATAACTTGGAGGTCATAAGAACAACTTCCTCTTGGCATCTTAGGACCGATAAAGAATAAGGTTTTACATTTTCTTACTTTATATGTTATTTAAAGACTTGGTAGATACGAAAGAAAACCTTGAAGTTTTTATGTGTTTTTTGCTTCTCTTGGGCAACCCAACTTACTTGACAATGGAAAATTATTTTGTTGCTCGTCTATTCTGAGTTGGAACTCATGGGGCGTTTGGGTTGAGGTTCATAGTACCTTTGATGATCCATCTTTAGTTTTTAACTTATAGAACCTCGCAGGTTGACTCACTTTAATTTTCCTATAACCTGTGAATCAGATCACTGCAGATACAGGTAAGTCATGGGAACAACACAGGACAATTTAAATTTAAAACGATTCACTAAAAATGTCATCTAACCGGTTCCTCACAAAACTTCAAATGGAAATCTGGTTTTTATATTAAGATCATTTGATGGTATTAATCGAGTTTGTATGTCAAACTCCCTAGATGGCAGTGAATACTGGTGTTTTGTAGTCCAAACCGACTCACCCAACCCAAATTCATGTGATAAAGCTGCCAAATTTATGTTTATCGTTGCAAGTGTTCCAAGAAAAACCTTATTTTAACATTACCACCTTATTTTTATCTAAAGCCAGTAATTCTTTAACGATTTTCGATCAAGTTGACTTAATAGGTATTGATGGTGTAAAGCTAATTGATGGTCTTTTGCTTGCTTATAGCACAATCTCCAGAAGTGTGCGCGCTGAAAGTTGCGGTTTTTGCAGATGGTGATGACTCATGTTATGAGGTTTTAGCCTTGGAAAAAAAAAGATGGAATGGAATTATCGTATCCAGCGGTTATTGAGTCAAGTGATTAACATGTTCATATTACGATTACCTATAACCAGACACAGGTCATGGTTATGTATGTTTCTTAATTATATATTGATAAATCTTGATATTTGTTATTGTAATCATTTGGGCATTGTATACTTGCAAATTTGGGAGCCTATTTCTCAACGATTGGTATCTAGAATTCAATTGCCATTGCTGCACTTTCGAAAGTCTACAATCACAGAATTATTTATTAGCAATAACCAGAATACATATGTAAAAAATATAATTCTTAAATAATTCTTCATATATCACACTTACCGAATACATGAATGTAAGTCATTTTTTACCAAAACATTACAAACACAACCTTTAAAACCTTATAATTGATTTCAAATGTTTTTTAAAACCAAGGTGTATTCACAGCGGCCTTTTCATTTCAAAAAATATGTACGAAATATTTTGTATTAATTTTTAACATACTTTTGTAAGCCTACTGTTTATTTTCACTTATAAAAAATTCGTTTAGATATGTTAAGTTTCTTAATAAACGTCAAACTCAATACCACATCTAATATGGTGTTTATATATAACAATACGTAGTAACAATTATATATATATATATATATATATATATATATATATATATACTATCAATGGTCAAACATGCATATTTACATTCAAGAAATGTCTGCAATGTCGTCAGCATGAATATGTATCTGTAACGTGTTCCACTAAGAGAAAGTTATAAAATCAACACTTGCCATAAGATTATTTAGTAGCTCGCAAATTTTATGTCAATACCTTAGGTGGTGTTTGGGGGAGCTTATTTCGAAGCTTATTGCTTATAAGCAAATAAGCCCAAAAAAATGTGACTTATTTTGAGCTCCCTCACATCAAAGCAAATAAACTAACAAAATATGTTTATTTAAACAATAAACCTCAAGCTTATTAAGCAAATAAGTCAAACAAATAAGCCCCCAAACACCCTCTTAATGAATAAGGCGTTTTTAAGCTTTGTTAAGACCTAATTAGAATAAATTATCATAACATCTTAATGACATTTACAGTTAATTCTTAGGGACGTACCATAAGTATGTGCTACCAATTATTTACCATCCATGCAACTCTACTTGCAATATCAATAGGTTACTTAAAAATATGTATGTAATGTCATTCGTTAATATATGTAACTCTAAAGTCATTCACTAAAATAAAATTATTAAATCAACTTTTGTTTTAAAAACATGTACTAGCCCGCAACTTTTGCGGGGTATGATCTAGTTGTAGAATTAAAGTAGTAGACACTTATGGGCCTCATTCAATGTTTTTATACGAGCCTTATCTGTTTTTATATGGGCCTCATTCAATGTTTTGTCATATAGGTCTTATGTGTTTTTATTTGTCATTGTGATATATGGATCATTCCTTGTAGGATTAAAGTACTCCCTCCTCCCAACTTATTTGTCCATATTTTTATTTTGGTATGTCCTAAATTAATTGTCCTATTTCAAAATCAACCAATCAAAATGCTTAAAATTGGTAAAGATGAAATCCTATTGGTGGTCAACAGTAATAAATGCACTAAGAAATGCACTTTTCTTAAACCGTGTGTTTTTTATCTGGTGACAATAATTTTGGGACGGAAAGAATAGTAGATTCTTGCTTCTTGTTAATTTTGCTCACAAAGTTAATGAGTGGTGAGAAATACATAACATTTTTTATTGTATATACATCAAGATTCATACATTGTTAAGTTGTATCCTGCGCTTTGATAATATGAAAATTTGGTCGATACACATATTTGATGTATCTGTCACCTCCCAAAAGTGTTTCAAAAACAGTGAACAAAAATATTAATTAACTAGTCATATATAAAATAGAGTTAGATAAGCATATCCTACCTAAGAAATTTGGAGTGGTCTGGCTAGCTGGATGTTTTCAATTTTGTCATCTATAGTAAGTTGCATTATTAATCTAATACACGAGAAATCAAGACATGGTTATTAGTTAATTACAATTGAAAGTACAATATAATAGATGTAGATTTAAAACTAGGCCATTCTTTATTTTTGTTTATTTATTACACTTTGGACTGATATGCTTTCCGAGTCAAACTTTACTTCTTTCGATTTTAAGTAGATTAATATTAGGGTAAATAAGAATGTTTTATATTAACATATATATATATATTAATATTAATTAATTAATAATTGAAAGTAACAGAGTATATAATATAAAAGAAATTACATTTTTTCTTACATTTCATGAAAATAACACCAAGTAGAAAGTTTATTATATAAAATTGATATGAATGAAAAATCAACTATACTTCATGTCCCTATTTTTGCATTCACAATCTCATATATTAATTAATTAATTAATTAATAATTAATTTACATATAAGTCGACCTTTTAGAATTTCAGGTTACAATTGTCCGACTAAACAACTTTTTGTGTTTATTTACATTTAAGTCTTCCTATCAATTGTCAATCCTTGGAACTATTGAGTTGACTATACGCAGGCCATGTTAATAAGTTCTACGAGTATATAATATTGAAGAATATAGATATAGAATATAGACGTACGTATGGGTGCAATAAAAACACGTTTGTTATCATATGCATAATACATTTTCCGTCAGATTTTAACATGAAATTAATTATCTCCAAAATTGTGGGGTCAGCATTTACCCAACTCCTTGTCGATTTTCTCTTCAAGTGGGAACGTAAGAAATATATACTCGATCGTTGGCATCAATTTTGACCTAAAAAAAGAAAGAAAATAAAAACTTACCACCTATCATGGGCGGAATTATGATACGAGAGGGTAAAGGGTGAGGTTCAGAGGAGAAGGTATCATTTGAGGAGAAGGAGGAGAAGAATTTTCAAATTTTTATTTTTACCCCTCCACCTTTTTAATAGTGTACACTACTCCCTCCTACTTTCTTCCTACCCACCCTCCCCCACCACCACTAGCTGCTGCCACCCGTCGCCGCTGGTCGTCGAAAATTTTTTTTTTTTCAATTAAAAAAAAAAAAAATTTTAAAAAAATAAATTTTTTTTTTCATAATTTTTTTTTCCAATTTTTTTTACATATTATCACTTTTTACTGCATTTTGTTATTTTTATTGCATTTTGTATATATGTTTAGTAGATATTGTTCGTTTTTACTGCATTTTTTTTATTTTACACATAATACTTTTGATTTGTTTACTGCATTTTATTTATACACCTCAATCTTATATATATTGTTTGCTTTTTACTGCATTTTAAGTTATACATAATATATTGTTTACTGCATTTTGCATATATTTCATATATTATTACATATTGTATATTTTTTTATTGCATTTTATATTATACATATGATCCATTTTTACTGCATTTTGTATGAAAGTATAATACATACTACTGTTTTTACTGCATTTTGCATATATTTATTTAGTACACATTGTTCGCTTTTTACTGCATTTTGTATTATATATAATCTATTTGTACCGCATTTTGTTATTTTTACAGCATTTTGTTATTTTCACTGCATTTTATATTATACATAATCTATTTGTACTGCATTTTATTATTTTCACTGCATTTTATCATTTTTGCTGCATTTTTCATATATTTCATTCATTATATATTATTTGTTATTCACTGCATTTTGTATTTTACATATTATCGATTTGTACTGCATTTTGTATTAAAGTATAATACATATTGTTGTTTTTATTGCATTTTGCATATACATCATTTAGGACATATTGTTCTCTGTTTACTGCATTTTAGATTATATATATTATCCATTTGTACGGTATTTTGTTGACGTCGGGTATAGAAGATGCAGTAAAATATATAAAAGTTTTAGTTAATTAACAATAATATACAAAATGCAGTAAAAAAACGTATAGTTTTATTAAAAATGCAGTAGGAAAAGGAATACTATATCTAATAAAAGATTTATGGGGAAAAAAATCGAAATTTTTTTTTTTGAAAAAAAAAATTTTTTTTTTTTAAAATTTCCGGCGGTGGCTGGCGGCAGTCAGGTGGTGGCAGCAAGTGGTGGGGGTGGTGGTAGGTGGGGTTGGAGGAAGAAGAAGGTAGGAGGGGGAAGAAAATAAAGTGAAAGGGTTAAAATGTAAAAGTCTAAATAGTGGAAGGGGTGTGGAGTGAAAATTAATGTTATGTTTTTTTTTGTTAACTAATACCCTTATTTTTGAAAGTAATTACAAAATTGCCACCCTTTTTAACCAATGATCAAACCCAAAAGATCATCCAATGGCCACAAATAAAACTTCTCCTCCTTCTCCTCATATGAACCCTTCCCCTATGATCCCCAATCGAGGGTAAAAAAAGGTAAAAACTACCTCGCCATCAGTGGCGGATCTAGACATTCAAATTACGATATGCACTATCTAAATTATGTATATAAAAAAAATTGGTTTCTCGGGTTTCATATTCGGGTTTTTTTCCTTGGAATTTGAGTTATTTACGAAGTTATTTAAGTTTAATTTGCTTTGAAATTACCCGAATATGAGGTTTAATGGTGAGGGTTTTTGGTTCACATTGGAGCTATTTGAGTCGAGAAAAATAAACAAACACTAATACTATATATCTAGTCTTGTTCATCAACATTAAATAAGAGCAAAACTCGCAAAGCAGATCATAATCGATTAAGTTAACACCATAATAATTCCATTAATATTCTAAGCAAAAAGCACATTCACAATTTCACACCACCCAAGAATAATGTGAATAATGTAAATTTAGTCCTTTGGTTCCCACCTTTTTGTTCATCATATGTGGGGTTATTAACGAGCTGAGTCCGAGTCGAATATCGGGAAATCTGAGCTCGACTAACTCGAATTCGACTCGAACTTGAAGAAATACAAAGAAATATATATATATATATATATATATATATATATATATATATATATATATATATATATATATATATACACTTGGGATCCTGTGAGAACAAGGAGATTCCGTGAGAACGGTGAGAACACATCTTAGCCATCCATTTTTTTATCAAAAAACTTGATTTTGGAGGTGGCATTTTTGTAAATACTTTAAAGTTTGATTTTGAAAGGTTAACATAAGGATTGCTAGGTGAAGTTTAATTTTTTTTGCTTCATAATAATTTTAACATGGTGAAGTTTTATTTAATTTTTGTTAATCAACATATTTGAAGTAGTGAATTAATAAGTATAAAAATTAATCTTTCAAAAACTAACGTTAACAAAAAAATATTTACTTAATCTCATTAAAACTATGTGAATCTATAAAAATAAAAATTCATAGCATCGTAACCTTATGTTAAAAAAAAAAATTTTAAACTTAACCTCACCAAAATGATGTGAAGCTAAAAAAAAAGAAGCTTCACGTGAGCAAAATGATGTGAAGCTAAAAAAAATAGCTTCACATGAGCAAAGGTGATGTGAAACTAAATAAAAAAAAAAGATTCACATGAGCAAAATGCTGTGAAGCTTAAAAAAAAAAAACTTCACATGAGCAAAATGATGTGAAGTTAAAAAAAAAAGCTTCACATGAGCAAAGGTGATGTGAACCTTCCAAAATCAAACTTCAAAGTATTTACAAAATTGTCACCTCCAAAATCAGGATTTTTGATCAAAAAATGGATGGCTAAGATGTGTTCTCACCGTTCTCACGGAATCCCCTTGTTCTCATTAGAACCCAACCCTATATACATATATATATATATATATATATATATATATATATATATATATATATATATATATATATATGTATACATATATATATATATGTATACATATATATATATATATATATACATCTATATATATATATATATGTATACATATATATACATATATATGTATACATATATATATATATATATATGTATATATATATATATGTATACATATATATACATATATATGTATACATATATATATATATATATACATATATATGTATACATATATATATATATACATATATATATATATATATATATACATATACATATATGTATATATATATACATGTACATGTATATCTATATATATAGATATACATGTATATATATGTTCGAGCTCAAATTTGAATAATGTGTTATTGTTTGAGTTTGACTTCGAATTCGATGCTCGTTTAGTACTTCAATATTATTTTAATAAACTAATTATCAAGTTCAAGTTGCTCGTTTACGAATATCAACTCGATTAACGTGTGCAAAAGCTCGACCTCGAACTCGTAGTAGCTCATTTATACTTGAGGTTTTGGGTAAAATCATATTGGTTACACTTAACAAGAGTTTCTAAACACAAGATCTTTATATAAATTTAGCTCGTTAGGCTCGATGAGCACGTTTGACTCGAATAAAATGAGCATTCGAGCGAACCGAGTCAAATATTATCTTTTTTAGCTCGGTTCGTGAAAATAATCAAACAACAATATTCGTTCAAACAATTGAACTTGACTAGAATGGCTCAACTCGTTAAAACCCCTATTTATATGTTCTAGATTTATGTCCATATTGTATACATGTATCAATTATATTGTAGGGCCTAATTCAATTACATGTTTCACACATTGATTCTTAACGTTGCCTCTTCTTCTTAAGGTGGTTAATTGAATTTATTGAAGAACAAATAATCCAACAGGGTATTCACCATAAATTCATTGGGTGTGCACTCTTAAAGAAGTATATTAGAAAAGCTTAAAATAAAAATAAAACTCTAGCACAACAATTAGGACTTAAGGGTATGCAAGTGCATACCCTTGAGTGTAACTACGTTCGCCACTGCTCGCCATCCCAAATGTAATATTACATGTTATCTTTTTGGACCGTCATAAATTGATTGTTCACTACCAAAAATGGATAGAGAAGTCTGATGGAAATTGCCATATTACACTTACTTAAATTATTATTACAAACTTTAAAGAAAGCATTAATTAATTAGTTAAAGATAAAACTGACATTCTGCAATATATATATATATATATATATATATATATATATATATATATATATATATATATATATATATACTAGATAAAAGACCCGCGAAAACACGGGTTTATCTAATTTTTTATATATAAATTTTTTATATTATAATTGAGTGAAATAATTAAGATTGGGAAATATGTATGCCGAAATCATATTGTATTATTTATAATTTTTTTATTGGTTGATAGTCCCGTACACGTATAGATCTGATCGGATCGTATAGAATAATGATAAACAATTGATAATGAATTCACGAACACACAAATCTCTATAACGTTTTCGTATATATTAACACTTGATTATAAACGTTACAATCACAAACACACTCTCGTTCTCTCCTCTCTTCCTCTGAAAACGGCTCACACACTCTCACTAATGTCCAACCCTAAATCTGAGTTTAACTCTTCTATTTATATCACCATACCGGGCCCTGCGACGTTAGGCCCAACGTCGCAGGCCAGGCCCAATGCGACATAACCAATGTCGTAGGCCCAAATCTATGTATATTACATTTCGTTTACATACTAGAATATACACACTAAACACGTCACATACTAAGACTATTGACTTTGATAAGTACAAACGTTAGACCAACTGACTGACACACAAAATGCACCAACAAACTCCCCCTTGTCAGCAGCTTGGTCAAATAAGTCTTCAATTAGTCTTCATCAACAAACTCTTTCATGTCTTCAACAATCAGAAACTCCCCCTTTGAGATAGCATGGTCTTCAAAGAAATCTTGGTGTCCAAATTCATGTGACTGAC
This sequence comes from Helichrysum umbraculigerum, assembly GCA_949592205.1. Lineage (NCBI taxonomy): Eukaryota > Viridiplantae > Streptophyta > Magnoliopsida > Asterales > Asteraceae > Helichrysum > Helichrysum umbraculigerum. The sequence continues at coordinate 1,856,137 of CATIUR010000001.1, forward strand.
ACAAATTTATCATACAATAAGATCTTCAAACTCAGTGACCATCTCTCAATCATCAGCAGCTTCTCCAATAGAATTATCTTCACAATCTTTGGAGAATAACCGACATCCTTTACATCTTCAATATTTGACTTTAACAAGATATGTGATATTGAAGAAAATAACATAGAAATAAAATCTTTTTGAATTTTTCTTTATAAATGAAAAGTAAAGAATAAAGATTAACATAAATTGGGGATAAGATTGTTTTAGGTCTGCTTAGGGATCATATCAGGCCAACATGCAATTATTAGCAAATAGAAAGTGTTATCTCGATTATCAGTATAGTTGTCCACTTTAAGTTTACTTAGCATATTTAAATCACCTTTTATAAAAACTATTTCAAGACGATTACTGATATTGTTTTTCCACTTAAACATGTTACATCCGTGTCTGCAAGCTAATCTTTATTATTAGTATGAATATTTCTCTATGGTCCCCACCATAGACATACCCCTTTAGCCCAGACATTAACATAGTTTCCATATCCAGAAGGAATAAAGGAAGATCATTTTTAAGAATCAACCCAATGTTGACAGGTCTGTACGTAAGTACAACAGAGTAACATGAATTGATTCAGGTGCAATCACAACTACCTCGGTCAAACCAACTTGGAGTTTTTCCCAATAGGCGACCTTGTTCATAGAGTGATTCAGGTTTAAGCAAAACCAATCGCGGTCAAACCGAACTTGGAGTTTCCCAAACGGCGACCTTGTTTAGTATCCTAAGATTTTCAAGTGCATTGACTTGTTATTTGCTTAACCCCGAGTTTATACTAATTGTGACCAGTTCTGTATTTTCATACAACGGAGGAAACAACCAGCATAAACCCCCAAATGATTTCAGATATAAGTTCCAAAGATAGAAATATGTTAAGCGACGCTAAGGAATTAAGACATTTAGTCGTACATCACAAGGTGTTAACCACAAGATAGTAAACACGTATTTAGAGTATTTCTTAATAACCCAGAGACCGGTGTGTATCATGCCTACCAATACATCGTATGATGAAGCTAATTTTCATAAAAACTGTATTAAGTATGCTAGATAAACCTACTGATACATGAAGGATAAACCTTAAAATTTCCATTTTGTGCATGTTACCCGATGTACTATCATATCCCAAGTTGTTTACAGACATACAATCCAACATCTTTTCAAGAATTAAGAATCTTGCTGTTCACATCTCTGAATTAAATAATCAGAATTTTTAATATTCATAATTACTCCCCCTGAACAGCAAATTCTTATATCCAATCCAAAAATACTCCCCTTAAACATTAAACATATTTTTGTATTTTTTAATTGAATAAATTTCGCAGCATTGCATTTCTTTAATACTAAAAAGTATAAAGAATGGCTGTTGCACTAAACAAATAAAAAAATAAAATTTAAATAAAAGTTTCAAAATCACATATCAAGTCAAGTCAAATGACTTTTAGCACTTTTACCACCTCATAACATCGAAAATCTCATCCAATCACAATCATAAATAATCACACACAACCACCTTGAAAACAATCTTCCAGCAAATATCCACATCCTTGCAGTCACAAAAATATTAGCTAATAACAACCTGACTGCACCACCACTAACAATTAAACGTTAGTACTTATGGGACACCCAAGCCTTGATAGACTTGGGTTGTCCAAAATCATCCGTAACCATCACATCAATGAGTTTATGATATTTTAAAAACTCCGAGGATTTCATTGATGCGTTGTTTGTGGATTTAGCTTTCCAAACCTGCTTAGGTTCAGATGATTTGTTTTCAACAATGTTTTGCTTTTGAACTTGAGGTCTACTAGGCATAACTTTGTTTACTCTTTCCACAGGTTTTGGAGAAGAGGATGCATATCTTGATATAGGCGAATGCGAAACACGCCTAGAAAACGATTTTGAATAAGAATTCCTAAAGGAGGAAGTTCTTGGCATCCCTCTACCAAACCTATCTAGGGATAATAACCGACAATCCCTAATTATATGTCCTTGTTGTCCACAATGGAAACAAGAACGTCGTTCAATGCACGACCTATTCCAATGATTACCCACAAAAGGTTGAGGTGGAGAATGAACTGTTGGAAGTTTGGAAGATGAGGCATTTACAGGACGTGAACACTTATGTGTACACGGATGCTAAGCCTATACTTGAATTCAGGGAATGGTAACCTTTCAACCAAAAAACATCTCCTAATCCAAATGATGACCTAATGTAGCCTCGGTAATTGGTTATACTAATATTTCATAGGCTACCCAATATTGAGAATCTGGACCAATTGGAATTCTCACCCTCCCAATTTGCTAAGAAGACCCAACAGGAGGTTCTACATATGTCTGTCAAGTATTTTGATGACCCGGTTGTCAAGACCGTGAACAGATTCGTGACACCATGGAGGCAAGAACAATATCTTTTTAAATCTGCACATACATACTGTTTTTTTCAATTATAAGTCCACATAATCTATAAAGTGTAGCTGTAAGTCCACATAATCTATAAAGTGTAGCTGCTCTATTTGATATGAGGGGTAAAAAATAATTTGTTGCGTGAAAATAATTGTACGATTGCAGGTGGATGGTACTTAAATTAAGAGATGAATTGCTGGAATCATAGGTATGGACAGCCACTAATGTTGTTGAAAAGTGTTTAAGCGTTTTGGAGTTTTTAAAGGCTTCCATCAAAGCTCATCACTGGCAGTGTTTTAGCTCAAAATGTGTTCGAGTTGAACTTACCATTTATTTAGTACATGTCAAGATGTGCTACGCTGGGTTGACCTGTAAAGTTGTTGTCTACATCGTACTACTTTTCTATGCTATCTTTTTCAGTTTATTCAAATTGTATTTTTTTAAAAAGCATATTGTTAATAGTACTTTTGTCTTATTACTCCAGCTGATTAGGTTTATATGGTCTCTTCTATTATCGTTTTTTGTATTCTTTATATATGCAGAATACTTTTTGTTAGATTATCTACGGAGTATGATCACAATGGATCTAGAATTGTAAGTATTTCTCATTAAACTCTTAGTTGTATCGGGTTCTACTAAATCCTGATTGATTTGATGAAGAAATGGCAAGGTTCATGGGTTTGATAAAAGAGTCAAGCGGGTTTAGGTTGAAATTAATCATATGTATGGGTTCAATGATGAAGTCCATTATTTATCTTTTTTCATATCGGAAATTTATTGAAGGATAATACCATGTTGATTTTAATCATTTAAGCTTACAAAAGTGTCACAGTGGTCAATTAATAAGGCTTTCATGCTTTATACGCATAATTGAATGGCTTTCACTTTGACCCAAATGGGTTGGAATTTCCACCCCTTATTTTGCTTTACCAGAAATACCATATTATGAGAATTTGTATTATCTTTTACTCAGTTTAAATATATATTTTTTGTGTCATATAAAGCCCCAATTTGTCTCAAGTAACTTTATTGTCTAACACCAAGTACATAAAACCTCAAAACTCATTAAAAAACTATTGAACCGATGAATGTGAACAACCCGTTCTTGCAACTTTATTCATGTTAGTTTGGTTATAAGCATTGTTATACAAGTTGGATCAAATGTATATTTTGCGCTGGTAAGTCAAATTCAGGCATGAATGAGACCTGATGCTCACCATACTTCTGATACTTGTGTTTTCTTTAAAGAAAATAGAAGGATTGCATAATAAGGCTACGAAACAGATTAGACATTGTCTTTATAGTTTAAAGCAATCATCAGATGTTTTAGGAGTTTGCAAGTGATGATGACGATGATTTTAGTCCCCTTTAATGAGCTATACTCTTTAATATATGCAAGATCTTTTCAAGCTTTTTGCATCAACATGGAAGAGCTGTAATTAGCATCTTTTTATATCAGTTAATATTAAAGTAGTTAGATAATAGAATTTTGATATGTTGTATTGTTTGGTGATTTATATTGCTAATGTGTGTACTGTAGTTTAAAGAGGCGTATCGACCTTACGGTTAAGTTAACTTAAAGTTGTATTATTGGGTTGAGTGGGGGGCTTACTTTGATGGAAGTGACGGGCTTGTGGAATTGTAGAGGAGTGTTAGACTTAAGAGAGAAAATCATAATTGATTTTACCTTTATTACTAGAAAGTTTTGGAGGTGTAACTTGTATTGCTATTGTAGGCGTAAATGAGAGCAGGCCAGATACAGTAGAACACGTAAAACCTGAATCATCAAATTCATGAAAGAAGAAACCTCCGTCATCACACACTTCGACGCTTACTGCCCAAAGCAAGGCTGCCTGTGGTCTTAACTACAAACCGAAGCCAAAAAAATATCATCGTTATCGATGCTGATGATGTCTAATGAACTCGCGTTTGTTGAATAGGCTGAACACATTTACAAATTCTACAAACTGGTAGAGGTACGTTTACTTAGACATTTATGATAAGACTATTATATATATACTAACTGGGCCAGTCTTAATGATATCAGCATATAATAGTTATCCTCTACTGTTAATTTTGGGCCGAGATAGGTTGGCACAAAATCATTTTGGTTGACCCAAATTGCCATATTCGAATTTCTGATGAGGGATTGATAAATTGATTTAAAAGATGTAATATGTATTTATTGTTTAGTTTGGGTAAAAATGGGTTGCTGCGAAATCATATGGGTCGGCCAGAATTTCCATGTTGGAACTTTTTCATATGGGATTAATGCAATACATATAATTATCTTATTTGTGTCAAAATGGGTTGGCACAAACTATTAGAGCTGACCCGTTAACCTGACCCAAATTGGATATTATCTGTTTATTGAACTTTTGATGTGTGATTGATGTAGAATGAGAGCAAAGTTCATGACTACATGCTCTCACAGTCTGAAATCAACGACAAAATGAGGGCAATTCTGATCAACAGGTTAATAGAAGTACACAACAAATTCGATGTCATACCTAACTTGAGGTATGAAAAGCTATATTGAATAATCTTTGAGAAAAGCTATTGGTAAGTGTAAACCCTTTTTATGATCTCTTATGTTACACTAAATTACACGTACATCATATTCCATGTATTGCAATATCCTCTGTTAGTGTAATAGTTGGGAACTGAGGTCAGTGCGTGTGGTAGGTTGTTCCGACCGAGTAATACGAGTATTGACCAAGTAATCGGAGTATTGACTGAGTTTAGATTGAGTGTAAAGTAGCCGAGTAATGAGTCCAGGTACGTACAAATGGTACAACGTGTAAGTATCGTGCCCTCTTATATACATGATCCGTTAATATTAAGCTGGTGCTACACATGTCATGTATAGGAAGCATTTGTAGTTCATTTAGTTTTAGCCTTCTCATATTTCCAAAATCAAACAAAAGATAGAGTGTAACTTCAGTCTGTAAGATTCTTATGGCATCCCTACTGATCAGTATTTATATTTTATATGGTACTTGGTTATGTGAAGATCTTCCCAAGGCAAATGAAACAAATGGATACTTTTTAATTCACGATGAGGGTAGGCTAAATGAGCCAAGAATTATTGTACATTCCATTCTTCTAACTCTTCACTAAAGAGTCTATTAATTGGATTTGTTACATTATTCTTTATCATTGTAAAACTGTAATACGTAATCATGTCTTGCCACAAATTTTTTGATGTGCTGTAATCGAGATCTTCTCTTTTGTACCTGTTGTTTCACTTTTGTATGAATTGATTTTGTAAGATAATTAGATGGAATGATGGACTCTATGAAACACTTAAAGTGCGTTTAGTTATAGAAAAATTTCTCCATTTTTCTTTTTCCATTTCTCTAAAGAATGAGAAGTTCAAATGAAGAGTAGAGAAAACTTAGAAAACCATCAAAAGTAGTTTTCAATTTTGTAGTTATAAAAAGGAAAACAAGAATTTTCCGTTTCTTAAAAAGTTTTTTAGAAAACTCTAATTTGAACACGTTTTCTATTTTTCTTATTTCCTAACGGAATTTTTCTGAAAAAATGTGGAGTTTTTCGTAACTAATCACACCCTTATTGAAGATGACAATGGCTTGCAAACTTTATAGTTTTCATATATGGTTGTTGGGCCTTAGGTTGCCGCACATCAAGTTGATCGTATTTCAACATTTTTCTTTTTGTGTTACCTCCATGTTATTTAGTTTTTTCAATATTATTTTTAATGTTATCAATCATTTTTAATAATTTACTTTAAAATCTACTATCAACATATAAGCATATCTCTTTTAAGGGGGTGTTTGGGTTAGCTTAAGCTTTTTAGATTCTGCGTTATCTAAAAGCCAGGAATTTGGGGCTTTTAGCTTTTTAGCTTTTTAACCCCAAAAATTTTAAAAAGCCCCCACTAAAAAGCTCATCCAAACACTTGAAAATGGGCTTTTTAGCTGTAACATAACACAAAAACTAAAAAGCCAGGCCAAACACCCCTAATTCAAAACATTTTTGCAATCTCAACTATAAATATATATCCTCTAATGTTACTCACTAAAATAAAATTATAATATAAATCTTTGTATTAAAATCATGAAGTAGCCCGCAAATATTGCGGGTTATGATCTAGTTCTCTTTGAATTCGGAAGCTTTTAGATTCTCATCTGTGAACAAAATTCTTATTCAAAATCAAATTAGATAGAATATTTAATGAATAATATAAAATTTAAAAATGAATTCTCATTTACATCAATTTAATTAAACGTTCATTCACATATGTATGATTTAGAAAGTCTAAAATATTGATTCATATAATTTAGAATATGGGTTAATAAATATTTATGCTTTGATTCTTAAATTTATCATAGAAACATATTAATGAAAGTGATTCAGTATTTTATAACAACGATTCAATAATATATAACATTGATTCAGTTATTTTATAATATTGATTCACAAAGATTACCATATTTATAGGTATATCATTAGGCATTGATTCAGAAGTATAAAACACAATAGCAATAATAAGGTTAAAAACCATTGAATCGTATTTAAACAAACACTCATACAATTATCAGTTAAACAACATTTGTTTATCAATTTGCTTTCATTATGTCATATACACACATTAATTAATAGATATACATGGATGACTAAATAATTAAAATAGAAACGAGATAAGTAACAAGATACAAAATTATAAATTTACCAAATATTGGTTTAATATAATAGTGGACGTGGATGATCTGCAAGTGGGTGATAACCATGAAGTAATTCAAATGAAATAGTCAACACTTTTTTGGAAAGTTTGCACAGATATTAAATTGCGACGGTTTTAAAAAAATTATTTGAATCTGTCTTGACTGTTTTACCCTTTAAGCATTCAATTAATATTGAAATTATTTATAATTATACAATTCTCTTTGAACCATTGATCAAGAAAATGAAGGGTCCAGATCTCTTCTCTCATTTCTCTCCTAAAAAATTCTTCTACCTAGATCCATATCTTTTATATATATATATATATATATATATATATATATATATATAGGGTCCGGTTCAATTGAAAATCAAATATATACAAAAAGCACGATATATTGTTTATAACAAATTCAAATGTGCCTCTTCATACACACAAAGAGTCATTTAATGACTTTTATAAACCCCGATGTCAATGATAGATTACCGCCAAATGTATGGTGTTTTATTTACATTCCAAGTTTTTTTTCCCCGCAATTGTGTTGCATTTTATCTTTTTCTAATTTCATAAAAACCACTAGTTAACCGTAAACCGACCCATAACCGCCCAATTAACTAATAATCGATGGACACAATATCTTATTAACTGGCATGTCGATTATCGTTAATTTTTTCTCTTAACCGACCCATGCTCACCTAAGGGCTGTTAACGAACCGAGTCAAGTCGAGTATCTGGACATGTGGCTCGACTCAAATTTGATTAAACTTTCAAATTGTCTTCAAGTTTCAAGTTTGATACTCAAAATATTTGAGAAAATTTTGTAGATCAAGATAAGACTATAAAACACTATGCTCGTTTAGAAGCTCGGATTCAATATACTTGTTTATTAGCTCAAATAAGACTATAAAACACTATTTCGACAATTATTTCAACTCAAAATGTTAATGTGAATTGGGTATATATCAAAAGTTAAGCCCAATATGCAAGTGTCTAAGTGCATATTATAAAATTCTTCTTACAAATAGGTTGTTTCACTCATTCGATGTGGGATGTAAAAAAGTAAGGGTCATGATATATATAACACACATTTTGTTGCATACACCAAAATTATGCATTAATATACTTGTACTGTCTGCTTTAATATTTGTACTGTGTGGTATTTTTAGTGTTGTATATATTAATTCCCAAAAGTGGATGTTTATGCCACATAAGAGGTGAGATATAAAAGTAAGGGAATTAGAGCATTATAAATATGAAGTCACATTAATGAAACTCAAGTTAAGTACACTAAATTAAATGATGCAAGTAGAGTTTTGTGTTTGTCTAGTTATATATAGTATATTGTTTTATCTTAATACTATACACTTATTCAAGTAGTATAAAAATAAAAGTATTATGATAGCTATACTCGTTTAACCCATTCGACTCGAGAAAGTTAAACTAGTTTTCGATCGAGTTGAGTCGAATATTAATATTTTCGAGTTCGACTCGTAAAACTAATCGATAATCATTTATGTTGGAGTTCAGCTCGTGTTTAAAAATCATAATGCTTGAATTCGAGATAATAAACGAGCTCAAATTCAAATACTTTGTGAATTGCTCAACTCGTTAACACCCTCTACTCTACTCACCCCTGTAAAATAGAGTCAATGATTTATCAGATCGACTTTTTTATGTTCCAGCCACTTTCACAAATAGAATAGAGATGCAATTATAGAAATAGTGAATAACAAACAATTAGGTGGGCATGAATAGACTCTTGCAACTAACCTTTTATTTATGTTGGGTATCTTGGGTTTCTTCTCTTGAAATAATATCCCTTTGTAGTTGTGTACACATATCCTTATTAAATACTATATTAATTAGGATTATGTTTGATTTCTTCCTATAGACTATACATCTAAATTTTCCCCAACAATATATCTCATATGTGATATATTATCATTTAACTATCTTAATCAATCTTTGATTTGATAGATAAATTATGAACAATGAACAATAAATTAAGCTGATCCGTTTTATGTACTCCATGATGGTTATGATGCAAAAAATTGATCCTTTTTTATCAAATTTTAATACAATTGAGGAGTCTTAAACTCTTGATGCATTAAATAATCTGTATACTGATTAAGATGGATACGAAGAAACCAAATTACATGGTATACATGAAGAGTTCTTCCAAACCCTAGCATGCATCTTAAGAATCTCCTTAGCTTTCTCGGTAGTTTTGTTCCCACAATTTACTTGTAAGATGAAACATAGTTTCCCAACAACACCCAACTGCAACATATCTTGTATCACATTCGTGTTGCCCGAAAACTTAGCCACCGAATATAGTATCCTTACCGCCGTCCCACTTGCTGCTTGCGATACTCGAAAGATCTTCTTGGAAACAATTGCTAAACCCGCACCATGTTTCAACAGTTCCGCACGGCCATCCGCACACATACAAAGCTGGTCTATTACCATTAATACCATCTCTGATATCCTCTTTTCATCACAATCGAGTAGCGTTTCTACTAATACCGAAACTATGCCCGCCTCCACCGCCTTGATCCTATTTCTCCCCCATGGACATACACTAATGAGCAATTTCAATGCAGCTTTTGTGGCTTTTCGGGATATTTGGTTGACCAAGAGTTGTTTAAGCTCGGTGAAGAAGTTAACCTTCAAAGACATCACTTGAATTGGTTCCGCCACCTCAAACATCGACTTTAGCAACAAGATTGTGTAAGTTCGTGACTCGAAACTGGCAGCATATTGCATCACGCGAGTCAATGCTTCAACAAACTCACCGCTCTTGCCAAATAACGCTTTAAGACCAGTTTGGGATAAATGAAGGTGGTATAGGATGCTAACTGCTTCATCAACGGTTGAAACATCTCCAGCGGGTAATGATGAGGTCGTGCTTATAATACTATGGTTAGTTATGATGTATGCTAGGTAATCAGCTGCTCCAACTGCTTCCATTGACCGTTTATTCATATCGCTTTCCATGACTATTGTTTTTAGTCTTCTTAAACACTTCATTTGCACATGTGGAGACTTTGAATCTTGTAGAAGCTTCAAGATTTGTGGTTTGGAGATTGGAAGTCGCGGAGTGGGGAATCTTTCGATACCAAATGGTGCTTTGATAGTGCACCAAGATTGAATCAATCGACGAAGAGTGTGGTTGGGTGTAAGCTCTATATCGGTAAGGGGTTGTTTGGTTATGGGACAAGTCACATTCTCTTTGGTGGACAACCATTTGTCAATCGATTCGCGATCATATGTGATCCCCGTAGAGAGTATTACAGGATCCTTCATGATGTCTAAAGAAATTGGACATATGAAATATGAAGGGACTTCAATCCCCTTCGCAGAATCACTCATTATAGAAAAAAGAATCTGATCGAATAACTATCAAACTCGAAAGGAAAAAGAAAAAAGATTGAATCTTTGTGTTCCTTGGTGAATCTTGAAATGAATATATGATAAGAAGTTTGGAGCTTTTGGTGAAGTGGTTGTGAATTATGCTTAAGAGATTTGAGGATTTAAAATTTATAAATATGGTAAATAAGGAGGATAGTGAGTCAGGTTTGTGAACAAAACAAAAGTCAGAACACACCAATAAAGTAAACGTAACATTGGTCAAAGGAAGATAGAGGATATTTGACTTTTCAAAGGGATTTGAGAGGCTTAAGAAAGAGACATCTACTACTATACAAATTCTCGAATGCACGTTTAAAGTAAAGTGTGTGGGCAATGTGTGTTGGAGATGTGTGGATAACTACTCTTGTCGATCATATAAATGTCCATTAGACTTAATGTTTACAAAATAGAAGATTGAAAATTACTTTTATACCCTTCTCATTAATTAGTATTTACATAAATATGGTAACTTATAAAAATAAATCAATTTATAACAAGTTGCTTCTTTTAACTTATACACTACACCATCACATTCATATCATACCTACATTTAAATTTATATTGATTAATATTAATCTAAATGAAATATAAATAAAAATCCAATTACTTAAGTAAAGTTGATTAATCACATTATTATTTATAATATATATTTTAAAGTGTTTTATAATAAAAATATTGTCTTTCTTTCATCATTATTATTCATAATTATTAAGATAACATAAAGTAATAAATCAAATTGATACAAATGAAAAAAAATACAAATTTAAAATAAAAGTAAACAATGTAAATTAATAGAACCATTCATCATTATTTTATTCTTACCGTTGCATAGCGCGAGTCTCCGACTAATTTTTTATATAAGAACGGTACAAATTTGATGTGTGGCGTGCGTGTGGGAGTGGAAGTACTAATGTATTGTAAAAATTTTATTATTCAATTGGAAAGTTTTAGGATTGAGGATCATAGGGGAAGGGGGTATTTGAGGAGAATGAGGAGAAGAATTAATGGAGGCCATTGGATGAGTTTTTAAGTTTGATCAATGGCTACAAGGGATGGCAATTTTGTAATTTCTTTAAATATTAAGGCTTAAAGTTAACAAAAAAAAACATAACAAAAATTTTTACCTTACACCCCTTCCACTTATGTAAGTTTTACATTTTAACCCTCCCACTTTCTTTTCTTCCTCCCCCACCTTCTACTTCCCCTCCCACCTTCTTCTTCCCTCAACCCCACCCACCACCACCACCCACCTGCTACCGCCGCCGGATTTTTTTTTTTTTTTTACAAATTTTTTTTTAAAAAAAAATTTAATTTTTTTTATAAAAAAAATTTATTTTTTTTTAAAAAATTAAAAAAAAATTTTCCGAAACAACATGCAGTATACTTTTATACAAAATGCAGTAAAAAATAGATGATATGTATAATATAAAATGCAGTGAATAACAAAAATAATTATGAAACATATATAAAATGCAGTAAAAATAAAAAAATGCAGTAAAAATAAAAAAAATGCAGTAAAAAGCGAAACAATTTGTTAAATGAAATATATGTAAAATGCAACAATTTTATATAAAATGCAGTAAAATGGATAATATTTATAATATAAAATGCAGTAAAAAATACGTAAAATGCAGTAATAATAACAAAATGCAGTGTACTTTTAACAAAATGCAGTAAAAAATAGATCATGTATAACTTAAAATGGCGTAGAAAATAACAATGTATATTAGATTAAGGTGTATAAATAAAATGCAGTAAAACATCAAAATGCAGTATAATTTTAACAAAATGCAGTATAAAATATATTTTGTATAACTTAAAATGCAGTAAAAAAACAAAATGCACTTTAACAAAATGCAGTAAAAATAATAATACGCACTTTGTTAAAATTATACTACATTTATTAGTTTACTTCATCTTTGCATTTAATTAATTTTTTAATGATACTTCTAGTAACTTTTAGTCAAAAAGAAGAAATATAAGCATGATTCGCATGAATACAGATCTCAAAATTCAAACACGCTTTTTCAACTAAACATCGCGTGGCATTTCCATAATTTCCCACCATCTTCCTAGGCATTTTCATAACAAATAAGAACACCGTCAACAAACCCTCCCTTTTTCTTCCTTACCCGAAACCCCATACAATACTCTCACCTTCATCTTATCTTTTCCAATCTCAATCGCCGTACTCGCTCCTCCCTTTCACCGCATCAAATCTCCTCCGTACACGTCGCGCTAGGCTTTACGGTTACCGGAAAACGATAACATCACGTGACTATGGGCCAACAGTCGCCGATCTACAGTTTCGTCGCTAGAGGTACGGTGATTCTATCGGAATTCACCGACATTCCTTCGGTAGATCTCACCGTCATTATTCACCGATGATTTTTGCATCGTAACCACATCCACTGTCGCGTCTCTCCACCGTCTCCGGCGGCTAGGCCTAACCTGAAACATAACCACCGTTTTAGATCCAGTCGTGACGGAGGTTGTGGTGGTGATGCCGGAATCTGCAGGTTTCGTCGAGTGATTGTGTGTTTGTTCCCGTGATTTGAATGTTCATCCAAGTGATGAAATGGCGGTGCTGCAGCTTGCGAGTTCCGGCGAGTGGTCGTGGTACCGAGTTTTGTGTTACATCTAGTCGATTTTGTTTGGATAACTTCTATTTTGTGTTAGATCTAGTTGATTATTTGTGTTAGATTTAGTCGATTTCGTTTGTATATCTTCGATTTGTGTTGGATTTTAATCTATTTCGTTTGTATATCTTCAGTTTGTGTTAGATTTGACTATGTTTACGGTTTTGTTACGATTGGATCTCGTTATTTCAGTTGGGTAAAACTTAAAAAAAAAAAAAAAAAAATCCGGCGACCGGCAGGTGGTGTCGGCGTCGGCTAACGGTGGTAGTCGGCTAACGGTGGCAGTCGGCGACGGCTAGTGGCAGTGGGTAGTGGTGGGGTGTTGGGTGGGGAGGAAGAAAGTTGGAGGGGATTGTAAATTATATTAAGAAAGTGGAGGGTTAAATATGAAACTTGATTATGTGACATGTGGCACACTTTTAGTGGTTGAAATCTTCTCCTCACTTCTCCTCAAAATACCCCTTCTTCTCTGAACCTTACTCAAGTTTTAGTGTATTAAATGGTTTTATACTATATCATTTGTGTATAAGTTAGTCAAACCACTGATTTTATTAGATGCAATCGGGCATGATTTTAAAAGGAATGTCTAACTTTAATAATTAATGCACCAATTTTCTCTTATTAAAAATCCTAAGAGCTTTTGTTAGCATTACGTAAAAATTAATATTTACTTTTCTTAGAGAGGGTTGTACAATTAACTATAGGTAAATAACACAAATCACATTGTCAAACAATATGTAACACCCTCAAATTTCGGTTTGCGGAAGCTGTCGGGTCGGGTGTTACTAAATCAAATATCACAGCATAAGATACATAATGAACGACTCTAAATGAGACGTTTGAAAATGGTTATACATTTCGTAAATAAAAATGTTTACAACGTTATAAGTTTAACAACAAATTCCAAATACATAATTAGAAAATATGAAAGTAAATGCAGAGTAGTCCCATTTGTTGAAAATATGCGACTCGAACTAGTAAGATCTTGTAGTAATCCTAATCCTGCTGGGCACCTGAGAACACATGCTAAAACAGGTCAGCTATAAAGCTGGTGAGTTCATAGGTTTGTTAGTTGAATACATAAAGTATAAATCTTGTATGTTTTGAGAAATTGTTCAGAATCCACGATTCTGATTTGTAGCAAATTTTAGTTGTAATTACCAATGTGTAATTCGAAAGTTTAGGTATCTAATACCTAAGCAATTGTAGTCCGTACCTAAGTACATAATAATTGAGGCATACCGAGCCTGAATACCTATCTGGTATGAGTAAGTGTATAACGGGAGGCAATACCTGCCTAAGTTGTAACCAAATAACTGTATGACCACGTCATATGATAGTAAGTAACTGTAGTCCTGCAGAACTAGGATTTAATATATGAGGTGTTGCATCCAGCAACAAGTGATTGTAGATCCGCAGATCTATGTTTGAATGTTTAGCGTGTCCGTTTACCCGATTAGCATAAGCTAACCCGGACATGAATTGAGCTAACGGCCTCGCGTGGCAGCACCACCGATCCGTTAACTTATTGTGAATCCCGAGTATAACTCGCTGATCCATTGATTGAAGTTTCGTCCACTGCAAAACCGTGGTTTCGTTTTGTGCCCACTTTACCGTGGCATCGTTTGGTGCCCGCTGCAATACCGCGGCATCGTTTTTGAAGTTGCTCGCAAGCAATTTGTAATTGAGCCGGCAGTACAACGACATGCCCGACTAAGTTGTTTGAGAGCCAGCAGTACTCGACATGCCTGACTAAGTAGATCGTATAATAGTATGTGGATATTCATCAGGTGACACCCCCACGGTTGGATTACATCCTGGGCCGGGGGACCATCCCTGGTTGGATTACATCCAGAGCCAGAGTCGTCACCAGTTGTGTCATTTTAATATAAGGAGTCTGTACTAACTTGTGATAATATTGTATACTCCTAGCCTAAAGCCTAGCAAGTATATATATAACGGAGTCTTGGGAAAATGTTCACTTAAGTTCAGTTCCCATTCTAATGATAATGGAGTGTGTCGACAGTTTTAGTTCTTAAAGAATAACTAAACTTGTAACAGTATAGATGTTGTTCAGTATAGGTAGAACTAACTAGTTCTAATGTATTCAATGATATTGTCCCGTGACAATATGACCAAAAGATTGTGATAACTAAATCAAGTTATGTGTTGGTAATCATTTTCCAATGACCTAACCGGGTACGATTGTAACCTATCTAGGTTAAGTATTGATATTGTTCTAAAACAATATTGCGGGTGTAATTCCTAAGTATTACACATTTCGTATTACATACAGTAATATAAATAGTTGTAAATTATAAACGATTGTTAATATGATTTGAAAACAGCAATTGAGCATGTGTTTCACCCCGAAAATAGTAAAACAGTTGAAATAGTGGGGCTATGAAACTCACCTGTGAGTTGTTAACGATACGATGATACGCGCGTCGTCCAAATGGTAACCTTCTAGTGTCCTAAACACGTGAGGTTGTATAAGTACGAGATCAAATAGTCTGACCAAGTAAGTCGTTCGAATGTTTGTTTGTCGCTTGGTTTTAAAGACCGTGTACGGGGGTTCGGGGGCAGCGCCCCTGATAGCGGGGTCCAAGGGGTGGCAACCCCTGGCGGGGTCCAAGGGGCAGAGCCCCTGGCTGGGGTCGAGCTGCCAGGTCAGCTTGGAAAATTTTTATTTCTACTACTTTGCTTTAAAGAAAACGCATTCGAAATCCAAATTCGGGTAAAATCGAGTGGTAAAATTTGGTTGTCAATACTTAGTGAAAAACATAGGTTTTTAAGGTTCTGCGACGTCAGATGCGACGTCAGGTGCGACGTCAGATGCGACGTAGGGTCTTGCGTCGCTATGTGCGACGTCGCAATTTAATGCGACATTGCGTGTTACGTCGCAATGTGCGACGTTTAAGATTTACTGCGACGTAGGGTGTTACGTCGCATGTGCGACGTTGAGATGTTTTTGCGACGTTGGCTGCGACGTCGGCTGCGACGTCGCAGCACTGTTTTTGGTCCCTGCGACGTAGCGGACTGTTCGCCGGAGTTTGAGTTGGAAACGAGTTTTCCGGCCTCCGTTGAGTCCAATTCTTTTACCCAACCCATAATTAAGTATTTTAAGCTTATCTAAACCGCAAACAAGCAAAATAACAAAGTTTTGAGAGATTTCGAGAATTGTCGGAAACTTACAAATTCGCGCGAGGAGAATCTGAAAAGATAGGATTGTAGATCGTTGCGTGGTGATCGTTTTTCCCTAAAGGAGCTTTGAGATTGGAGGTCGTTTGACGGTGGTTTTTGGCGGATTATGGTGGCGGTGGTGTGGTGGTAGGTTGTAGAGAGAGAGATGAGAGAAAAGTTGAGAGGAGAGAGAGAGTGAAATGTGGTGAATGAGAAAGAATGAGGAGGGATTTGGGTTTTTATTTGAACTCAGATCCCTAACTCGTGTACTGTGGTCTCCAACCACAGTACAAAATGTCCGTGATTTTATACCTGATTAAAATGTAGATTTATTACTTTAAATCTATAATTTGGTTATGTTATTTTGTAAGTATTTTTAATTAAAATATTTCACTTGAACTATAAAATGTAATTATTCAAAGGTTAAAATCGGCGCGAAATTTGACTTTTTGACCGGGTGTTACACAATACATAGCAGCGGAAAAACAGGATCACATAGAAATAATTAAATCGGATAAGTAGTACCTTATTGCCTTGAATTATTAGCAAGAAAACCTTAAGATCTAAGAGTAAGATATTCCTTTGTTCACGTACACGACACCGTCTTTATCGATATGTTTGTATGCTAGTACTTGCCCGTTCATAAAACCACACAACCTTTGTGCCTCCTTGTTTGCCGTACAATACGAAACCAACAAAAACCCTTTTTGGTTTTTGTTTTGACGTAAACCAAAGAGAAATAAAGGATAGGATTTTTTCTTTGTGAATTAATTAGTTAGGGATTTTTAAACCTAATCTATAAAGGTATATTTATAGATATGTAAAACTTGGTCCCCAAGTTTATTATTTTCATAATTAATCCCTCTAGTTACTTAATTATTAACTTTTAACATTTAACTTAATAATTAATAACTTTAGGTAAATAAGCAATATCTCAATGTTGATGTGTGCGTTCTCAAAGGCTCACACATTTATGGACACATATTTGATAAAATCATTCAAATACTAGCAGCTCCCACTTTTGAATAATTTTCAAACAAATATGATAACATTGATTAATGTCTAGCAACATATCAATGTTCCCATAAATGCACGAGTGAAGTTTCACCAAAGTCACTGTGAGTCTATGTTCAGTTTATATCCTTTTGTTACAGATACTCTAGTTAAAACTTGGAGATGGATCAAAGTCATTCCATTTTAACTTCTGTTTCTCATTTCGCGAATCACTTAAGATTACCGAATACAGTCAAGACAGTTCTAGACTTATTAGGGTCTGGCCAGACAAACATCTTAAGTATTCATGAGTGGCCCAGTAAGTATCTAACTTCAGTTTTCCACTGAAGAAACAAATCCTCTATTGAATACAACTGGTAGTCATCGTATTTCGCAACATTACCAAAAATAGCCTTTTTACCACCCTTATCCAGGAGTAGTTTTGACTATGATCAAATAATGCACTACGTACACGAGTAGCAACTTGCATCTCAAGTCTAAGGACAACAAACTTTATGAATTATACTTAATGACAAAGATCCATAAGTAATAATTCATGTGGGATAATCCAATATGCATCAGAATGAATACCATGTGAGTTAGTGAGCCAAGCTGACTAAACACTCAGATATTGTCTTAATTCAATCATATTCCCATATGATCGACTGACAACGGATATTTAGAATAACACAACATTATTTAAGGATAAAACATGAAAAATAGGATTTATGAAAATAAAATATCACAATAAAAAATTTCATTAATAAATAAAATTGTTTATTACATCCATATATCCAAATACTAAATTCACGGATTTACATGTGATTACTAGATAAACGAATTCCTATGCCCTCAATTAAGTGAGTTAGCTTCGTCTTTGGCAAAGCCTTCGTAATGGGATCTGCTAAGTTATCATCCGTGTGAACTTTGAGTACTTGAATTTCACCTTGATTGACTTGCTCACGAACATAGTGAAATTTCCTCTGAAAGTGTCTAGCTCCTTTCTGAACACCAGGTTCGTTGGCTATGATTATTGCACCAGTGTTGTCACAATACATATACATAGGAGACTTGGCTGTGGGAACAACACCAAGTCCAGAAATAAATTTTCGGATCCAAACAGCTTCCATTGCAGCTTCAGCAGCTGCTATGTACTCTGATTCTGTTGCAGACATGGCTGTAGTGGATTGCTTCTTGCTTTTCCAAACTATAGCTCCTCCATTCATGGTGAACACATATCCAGTTTGAGATTTGGTGTCATCATGATCAGTCTGAAATCCGGCGTCACAATAACCAGTAACTTTTAGTTCAGCCTCAGGATTTCCACCATACACTAGAACCATATCTTTAGTAGCCCTAAGGTACTTCAGTATGTTCTTTACAGCAATCCAGTGTCTTTCGCCTGGATTCTGTTGAAACCTGCTAACAACGTTTTGAGCAAAAGCAACATAAGGTCTTGTGCATCTAACCGCATACAGTGGCGGACGTAGTTACACTCAAGGGTATGCACTTGCATACCCTTAAGTCCTAATTGTTGTGCTAGATTTTTATTTTTATTTTAAGCTTTTCTAATATACTTCTTTAAGAATGCACACCCAATGAATTTATGGTGAATACCCTGTTGGATTATTTCCTAGTCAATTGTTCTTCAATAAATTCAATTAACCACCTTAAGAAGAATAGGCAACGTTAAGAATCAATGTGTGAAACATGTAATTACGTTAAGAATCAATGCGTGAAACATGTAATTGAATTAGGCCCTACAATATAATTGATACATGTATACAATATGGACATAAATCTAGAACATATAAATAGGGGTGTTAACGAGTCGAGCCATTCGAGTCAAGTTCTATTGTTTGAACGAAAATTGTTATTTGATTATTTTCACGAACGAGCTAAAAAAGATAATATTTGACTCGGTTCGCTCGAATGCTCGTTTTATTCGAGTCAAACGTGCTAATCGAGCTCAACGAGTCAACGAGCCAAATTTGTATAAACATCTTGTGTTTAGAAACTCTTACCCAAAACCTCAAGTATAAATGAGCTATTACGAGTTCGAGGTCGAGCTTTTGCACAAGTTTATCGAGTTGATATTCGTAAATGAGCAACTTGAACTTGATAATTAGTTTATTAAAATAATATTGAAGTACTAAACGAGCATCGAATTCGAAGTCAAACTCAAACAATAACACATTATTCAAACTTGAGCTCGAACATATATATATATATATATATATATATATATATATATATATATATAGTTTTTTGTATTTCTTCAAGTTCGAGTTGAATTCGAGTTAGTCGAGCTCAGATTTCCCGATATTCGACTAGGACTCAGCTCGTTAATAACCCCACATATAATGAACAAAAAGGTGGGAACCAAAGGACTAAATTTACATTATTCTTGGGTGGTGTGAAATTGTGAATGTGCTTTTTCTTAGAATATTAATGGAATTATTATGGGAAAATCACAAATTTGATCCTTTGACCAAACTCATTTAACAAAATAATCCATTGACTTTTGTTTTTAACAAAGTAATCCACCTTTTCGCGCTACAGTACACGAGAACGGCACGAATGAATTAATTAACAAAAAGTCAGAGTTTTACGTACGGAATAAGCCAACCAATCAAAGCCACGTGGCAATTTACACAGAAAACTAGTGGGACCGGCGTGAATTCGGTGAGAGGGCGCGAATGATATTAAAACAACCAGAACCATCTAATATATTATTTAATATATTATATTTTTCATAGTTAATTAACGTAATATTTCGTTTTTCTTTGATAACTTTTATATACAATGTATAAAATAATTCTGAATATATATTCATGATCAGTGTAATTTTATCTACATTTCGACATAAATTTTATCGTCATATGTTATGTAATTAACGAAAGCATTTTTTAGTCTCGGAATCATCTTTTTTTACATCAAAATGTAGATAAAAATAAACTAGTCATAGTGATATAAAAAAAAAGTTGATTCCGAGACAAAAAAATGCTTTCGTTAAATACATAACATATGATGATAAAATTCAAGTCGAAATGTAGACAAAATTACACTGATCATGAATATATATTCGAAATTATTTTATACATTGTATATCAAAAGTTATCATAGAAAAATGAAATAGTACGTTAATTAAATATGAAAAATATAATATATTAAATAATATATTAGATGGTTCTGGTTGTTTTAATATCATTCGCGCCCTCTCACCGAATTCACGCCGGTCCCACTAATTTTCAGTGTAAATTGTCACGTGGCTTTGATTGGTTGGCTTATTCCGTACGTAAAACTTTGACTTTTTATTAATTAATTCATTCGTGCCGTTCTCGTGTACTGTAGCGCGAAAAGGTGGATTACTTTGTTAAAAACAATATTTTGTTAAATGAGTTTGGTCAAAGGATCAAATTTGTGATTTTCTCAATTATTATGGTGTTAACTTAATCGATTATGATCTGCTTTGCGAGTTTTGCTCTTATTTAATGTTGATGAACAAGACTAGATATATAGTATTAGTGTTTGTTTATTTTTCTCGACTCAGAACCAAAAACCCTCACCATTAAACCTCATATTCGGGTAATTTCAAAGCAAATTAAACTTAAATAACTTCGTAAATAACTCAAATTCCAAGGAAAAAAAACCCGAATATGAAACCCGAGAAACCAATTTTTTTGTTTATATATGTAATTTAGATAGTGCATATCGTAACTTGAATGTCTAGATCCGCCACTGACCGCATACATAATAGACCCTATTGCCGAAGCATAAGGTATCCTTTGCATACGTTCCACCTCTTGAGGTGTAGAAGCACAATCCTTGATGCTAAGTTTAAGTCCATCTTGCATTGGTAAATATCCACGCATAGAATTTTCCATACTAAAATGCTTCAATATTTTATCAATGTAAGTATTCTGACTTAACTCTATCAACCGCTTAGATCTATCTCTCGAGATCTTAATTCCCAAAATAAATGTTGCCTCAACTAAGTCTTTCATGGCAAAACATTTTCCAAGATAAGATTTTACATCTTCAAGCATTGGTATGTTGTTTCCCATTAGCAATATGTCATCTACATATAAGACTAGGAAAGTAACATTACTCCCACTGGCTTTTTGATATACACATGGCTCATTAAGATTCTGAATGAAACCAAACTTTTTGATTTCTTCATCAAATCTTTTATTCCAACTCCGTGATGCTTGCTTAAGTCCATAAATGGATTTAAGTTTGCACACTTTGTTGGGATGTAATGGATCAATAAAACCTTCTGGCTGATTCATATAGACGTCTTCGTCTAGATAACAATTCAGGAAGGCTGTCTTGACATATATTTGTCATATCTCATAGTCATAGAACGCCGCTATGGCTAAAAGAATTCTAATAGCCCTAATATCTGCCACTGGGGAAAAGGTTTCCTCATAGTCTATTCCATAAACTTAAGTAAATCCTTTTGCCACGAGACGAGCTTTATAGATGTGTATATTGCCATCCATGTCGGTCTTTATCTTAAAGAGCCATTTGCAATCGACAGTTTTAGCATTTTGTGGTTTATCCACCAAATCCCAAACTTCGTTGTCTTTCATGGATTGCATCTCCATATTCGCAGCTTGAAGCTATTTTTCAGCATTAGGACCTGATAATGCAGCTTTCAAGGTTCGAGGTTCATCAAGAATCCCGGATACGCCATCCTCCTCTAGATTAACATTTAAGTTCAATCTATTAGGTGCACGTACCGTCCTTTCGGACCTACGAATTGGAGCATCAGCAATTTGAGTTTGAGACTGAGACATATCATGAGGCTCAATCGCAACTTGAGAATCAGATATGATTTGAGGCTCAATTCTTTCCCCCCCAAATTGTTGATCACCAGTGTGAGTAGAAGTTGATGTATCTTCCTCTTGAACCTCGTCAAGTTCCACAACCCTCCCACTGTTTCTGTTACCGATAAGCCTGGTTTCGAAAAACCCAGCATACCGAGCAACTTTCACAGTATTCTCAGAAGGATTATAGAAGTAGTAACCCATCGTTTCCGTTGGGTATCCTACGAAAATACACTTAACAGATCTTTGCTCGAGTTTGTCAGGCGTATCGCGCTTAACGAGTGCCTCACATCCCTAGACCTTTAAGTAAGACAGATTAGGGGCTTTCCCATGCCATATTTCATATGGTGTCTTATCAACCTTTTTCGTGGGAACCATGTTGAGAATGCGTACAGCAGTCTCTAAGGCGTAATCCCAAAAAGATAATGGTAAAGTTGTAAGGTTCATCATAGATCGTACCATGTCAAGCAAAGTTCGATTTCTCCTTTCCGATACACCATTATGTTGTGGTGTATAGGGAGGAGTAAGCTGTTGGACAATTCCACATGCTTGTAGATGATCCTTAAACTCTAGGCTTTAGTATTCACCACCTCGATCCGATCGGAGAATCTTGATGGTTTTTCCGAGTTGATTTTCTACCTCGTTTTGAAACACCTTGAATGTTTCAAAGACCTCATGTTTATGTTTAAGTAAATAAACATAACCATAACGGCCGAAATCATCCGTAAATGTTACGAAGTAGTATGCTCCTTTCCTAGACATATGCCTAAAGGGACCACATACATCACTATGTATGATTCCTAGTAGGTCGGTTGCCCTTTGATTTTCATGAGAGAAGGGTTTCCTTGCCATTTTGCCCGATACACAAGACTCACACTTATCAAATGAATCATCACTTGATTTCAAAAGCCCTTCACGTTGAAGCCTTTCAATGCGGTGTTTGCCTATGTGTGCAAGACGACAATGCCATAGGTAGGATGAGTCCAAGTTAGACTTGGCTCGTTTAGTGCTTATATTTAACATTGATCATGCAAATCAATTTCAAAAATTTCATTAATAGCAATACTTAGGGGTGTAAAATGGTCCGGAACCGCCAGAACCGGTAAACCGAACCAGGACCGGACCAGAACCGAACCGGACCGTAGCACAACGGTCCGGTTCTCGGTTCTATATTTTAGCCTTAATGGTTCACGGTGCGGTTCAGTTCTAGAACCGGTAAAAACGGTTCGAACCGCCAGAACCGGTTTTATAGGAAAAGAGAAATATATACTTGATATATGTATCTTTTAATATCGATAGAAATTGAGTTATATAATTAGATTTTAAAAAATTGTTATATTAATTATAAGTATATATGTTTTTTTAGATTTTTATCTTCTATATTCCATGCACCAAAAAAATCCAACTTACATTTTCTTTCTCTTATTTGTTGTCTGCATACTTCCCGATCATGTTTTTTTTGATAGATTGTTAACGATTGATCCATTTAATAAATCTTTTTGGGAACTTGATCAACCATATTCTTTTGTATTCGATATACATGCATGTTTTGTTTGAAAAAAACATAGATGTATCCAGGGGCGGAGCCATGTAGATGGTAGGGGTAATAATTGCTACGGGTCCATTCGCTACATATAGTGTAAATTTCTTATTAAAAAATTGCACTTTTTATTACATTCTTTATTTGTGCTACGGGTTCACAAAAAGTAAGATACCAATGTTACGGGTCATTGTAAATCCTGAATCCGCCACTAAATGTATCCATATTATGTTAGAATTACAATAACGTTTAGTATTGATTACTAGACGATTTTAAGTTTTTTCTTATTCCTTAATTATTATATTTAATTTGATAACTATATGCTTTTACACATCTTTTTCTTTATAACATACCCGCGTATATTATTTGGTTCGGGGTTTTGAACCAAAACCGCAAGAACCGAACCGGAACCATACCGGACCAGAACCGAATTACATGGTGCGGTTCATGGTTCTTGATTTTTCATTTAATGGTTCGCGGTCCGGTGCGGTTTTGGTCCGGTTCGGTGCGGTTTTTGAACCACGTACACCCCTAGCAATACTATTAAAATAATGAACATTATTCTTTGAAACTGAAATACCAAAATCTGTAAATGTATTCTTAAAACCGTTATCTTTCAATACTGAAACTGAAACAATTCCCCTAACAATAGAAGGAACATAATGAAAATTGTCTAATACAAGAATTATGCCCGAGGGTAAATGTAAGTCATAACTTCCAATGGCCTCCACTGCTACACGTATGCCGTTGCCGACGTACACATACAATCTAAGGTGTAAACAATTAGGTGTAAAAATTACCAGCTTAAACGGGTTAAAATGTATCCGCTTTGCATACAATCTAAGGAATGTGAAGACAGAAGAGTTTTAAGAAGAAATGTAAATACACTGTAACACCCTAGTTTTCAAAGTATTATTTTAGTGTACAAAAATATATATTTATTTTTAATTGTAGATCTTTTAATAATAAGTTATAATAGACAACGTAAATGGTTGTTCAGTTCCAGACTACATAGTAAAGGAAATTAAAGAATTTATAAACACAGATACGTGTTTTGTTCCCAGACTCTCAAAACAAATTCTAGACCCTCAAATATACAGAGTAAAATCGCAGGAAAGAAAACCAAGGAAGAATTCAGTTTTTAATCTTCAAATTCAAGCTAGAGAAATCAGAATAATCATCCTTTAATCATCTCTAACCTCAAACAAGTAAGTGTTCTTCATGATTTTATCCTAAAATGGGTTTTCATGGGGGGTTTTGTTGATTAGTAAGTTTTAATCCGAAATTGAGAGTTGTAATTGATTAGTTTGATGTTAGTTAGTATTATTATGATCATTAGTAACCATATTACATGGTGAAAGTGATGAAATCATGATTAGTGTTCTTGAGTGAATTTAGGGGTTTTGCTAAATCATTGTAAATTCATCTAATAAGCTTTAAAGTATGATTAGAAATGTTATTAGAGTGTGAAAAGAATGTGGAACAAGTAATTAAAGTGATTAGTTAAAAATAAATAGCCATGGAATCATGATATTAGTTCAAGGTATTGTTAGAAAGATGATTAGATAATGATTAGCAAGAAAGTTAGTAAAATAAACATTAAAACTTAATTATGAATATGGAAGATGAAAGTGATTAGTTATTGAAAAGTGATTATGATTTCATGAGTTAATGATAACTCCAATGATTAGTAGTTGAAAGAATTGTTTAGTATGATAAGAATTATGAAAGTGTAACTAGTTAGCTTAGTTAAAGTAAAAAAAAAGTTAATTAAAGCAAGAAAGAGATATTAGATGATTATTAGTGAAAGTGTGATTAGTTGTTCTTAATTGTGTTGTGTGTTCATGTGTTAGGTGTTAAAGATGTGACATCTTCAATTGATCAATTAGCCACAAGTTGTTCAATTCATCAAGGTGAGTTATATGAAAGTGACTAGATAATTATTAAGTGAATTGGATTGCTTTCGGGCAAAATATTCACCTAATTGTGTAAAGAGTAAATGATTAGTTTTAAATGATATGAAAAGATTATGATAAAGATTCATGTGATTAGAATGGTTGACCAAGGTTAGCCATGTTTTGATTAGTAGCTAACTTATGTTAGCTAAAATGTGATTAGTCTAGCTAATTAGATATTAGCTAGAATGTGATTAAACTAGCTAGTTAGATATTAGCTAGTATAATCAAAAGATATGTGCACATATGAAAGTGAAAGTGAAGGTTCAAGTGAAAGTGAAAGCTCAAGTGAAAGTAAAAGTTCAAGTGAAAGTGAATTCAAGAAAGGGAAGAAATTTCCATACTTTGCTTATTATATATGTCATTTTTATAATAATGCATTGTTTTGATTAGTAGTTAAATTGATTAGATAATCATATGCTCACTAAGCTTTATGCTTAACCCGTTTAGTGTTTTATGTTGTAGGTACTTGGTTTGGTTGAACCAAATGATAGAAGGAGTAGAGTTTGAGTTGCAAGAAGATAGCGTGGATAAGGAGCTTGCTTTATGGTTAGATGAGCTTCTTATTCTTTTGAATTATCGTTATGATTAGCCATTGTGTAAATCGCCCAAAAAGAATTTTGTGACACATGTTATGTAAGCCTTTGACTTAGTAAAGTTAAAGTGAAAAGAAAAGAAGAAATGATTAGTAACCATAAATGTGTCATAATTTGTAAAGAATTGGAATAGTGTAAAGTATTAAAAATGTGTTTGAGTTGATTTTAGTGTTGACCTATAGTCAACTATGTTGAATTGGTCAAATGTGAGTGGAAGATGTAAGTGAAAGAGTTAAAATAGCCTTGAAAGAAGAAACGGGTCAAAAGTGTCTAAATGGGCACATTTTGGGTCAAGGGGTCAAAACAAGCTATAGTATAGATATGACACTTGTTGCTATTGGCTTAAGTGTCAATTGTATAGTAGAAAGTGTTGGTAAAATGTGAAAGTCAGAAACCAAGCGGTTTGTGTTTTGACATGTCAAGAAAAAGTGCCGAAATGGTCAAAAAATAGATTTTAGTCCAGATTTTTATTAAACGCGTAAATTGAAAAAGTGTAAAAAGAGAAAGTTTCATTTTGACATAGTAGAGGTGCCTGCAAAATTTTAAGTTCCTAGGTATTATCGTTTGAAAGTTACGTGAGTTTGAAGTTCGACTTTTGGTATTAAGTGTTGCATACTAGATTTCTGACTTTGGTACTAGAACAGCCTTGTTTTAGTACTAGAACAGCCTTGTTTTAGTACTAGAACAAGCCTATTCTAGCTTACTCATTTTTACATATATTTTGAGACTAGTTCTCAGTACCAATTATGTTAGCAAAGTTTATAAGTTAATAAATTGTATAAAAAAAATGATTCTCGAATTCAGGGCGTTTCATACACTTATGCGGGAGAATATGTGAGAACACAGCCATATGAATAGATGCATGTATGATTAGCTATGTACTTACAAGTAGATATTTGTTCAGATAAATGTGTAGATAACTGTACAGATATATGTTCAAGTGTTTAGAAATGTGCAAAGATTCAGTAATGTTTAGGTGTTTAGTTATGTTTAGATGTTCAGTTATGTGAAAGAGTTCAGTTATGAATAGAAGTTCAGATGTTCAGATACTCTAACTTATGTTAGCTGTATGTTCAGATGTTCAGATAATTGCCAAGTTTCATTGGCAATAGATTAATTATGTGTTTAGAGTTTCAGGTGATCAGAAGTACTGACTTATGTCAGTTATTGTGTTAAGAATTTATGTGAAAAGATACATGAAAGTATGTGTTAGCTTCAGTTTTATGTGTTCAGTTGAAATCTTCATGATTTCTTATTTGTGCAGACTAAAGTGTTTTATGAGTATTCATATTATGTGATATCAAGGTTTAGCCACGCTCAAACCAGTATATATTTGATAGTGATGAATAGAAGTGTGAGACTGATATAATGGAACAACGTCTGGCCAACGTGGTTTTATTATATTAAGACACATGGGTGATTCATACCTGTTAAATATGAAGTGGGATTAGTGATGGTTAGCTTTGATGGAAGTAGAAGTGGAACAGTAAATGAATAGTTTTATGAAAGTCAGTATGAATTAGTTAGATTAGATTAGACTCGGTTGTTGTGGGATTACTATTGTAGTCAAATGAAAGTAGAAAGTTGACAAAGTGTTAACCTTCTATAACGAACAGAAATTTTGTTTGAAAGAAAGGTCAGAAAGCGAAACTAGAAAAGGGAGTTATGAGGCATGAAGTCAGGTACCATATGGTAACTTTTATACCTGCCCTTGTTCTTTGACTCCATAGTTGTTAAATATGTGGTATTTATACCTTGCAAGCAGTTTAATCAATATAGATTTAGTAGTAATGTAATTATGATTAGATAAAGTGTTAAACTCCTAAGTGGGGGAGAAAATTCTAAGATGTACAAAGTAATGTATATGGAAAGTATGATAGTAGTGATGAAAGAAGGGTTAATACACACAGAGGTGATTAAAGTATGCCCAAATGTTCGCCTAGGGGATTAAAGTTCACGTTGTAACATTTGCATGAATTAACTTTTAAAAACTTCATCTATGTTGAAATAAGGCCAACATTTGGGCATACTTTAGTTATCCTTATACACATTTTTATAAACTTTAGTTATCCTTGTACACATTCTTATAAACTATAGTTACCTTTAAACACATTTTTAAAAGTTAATTCATGCAAATGTTACAACATGAACTTTAATCCCCTAGGTGAACATTTGGGCATACTTTAATCCCCTCCGTGTGTATTAACCCATGAAAGAATGATTAGTTAATTGAAAGTTTAGTTTAATTAACCCAAATGGATTACTAAATTGATTAGTTGATTATGATGATAAATGATGATTAGTAGTTACTAAAGAAGTTGAAAGTAGCTGTTTAGTGATAACAGATGATTAGATATGTTAATTTATGTTAGATGTAGTAGTGATTAGATTAGCTAACCAAGGTTAGCTATGTGAATAGATTAGCTAACTTATGTTGGCTATAGTGATTAGATTAGCTGACTAATGTTAGCTATTGTGAGATTAGAGTAGCTAAATTATTTAGCAACAGTTGTAATTAGATGATTAGATGTTGAAGTACAATTGTCTAGTAGAAATATGAAAGCATATTAGATCAGTAAAAGATTTAGTTTCAAAATTTCTTAGTAGTCAGTTGTTTATACAAATATGTATTATTGATAATTGCTATAGGTTGATTAGTTTGTGAATTAGTCATTCAATTATGTAAAGTATTGACAATTTAGTTTATTTGATTAGTTATGATAATAGTGATTAGTAGTGAAAGATATGAAAGAAGCTTAATTGATTAGAACGGCTAACTTAAATTAGCTATGAAAGTGATTAGTGTAGCTAACCAAGGTTAGTTAAGTTCATGATTAGTTAGCTAGATTATATTGGCTAAGAATGTGATTAGATTTGCTAAACTACATTAGCTATATTAATGATCAGATAAGTAAGGGCTATGTGAAAGTAGTTGTTATAGTTGTTTTAGTGTAAAGATTGTTAAAGTGATTAGTTAAATAGCTCAGGTAAGAAGTCATTTGACTCAAAAGAATCAAGTTTAGGTAGAATGTATATCTGTACAGGTAAAGACGGATGAATGCACATCTTTAAGTGTGCATGTGGAAAGAATTAGAAGTATGTATTTATATACATCAGTTGTCCGAGTAGTATAATGAATAGTTAACAGTAAACAGTAAATAGTTAGTAGTAAACAGTAAATAGGGAATAGTGATTAGTAGCTAGAATGAATTGAGTAAGTTGAATGCATACTAAGTGTAAGTAAGTTGATAGAGCAATATGCACATTGGTGCATAAATCGTTTCAGTGGTATGAGCACAGATATATGTGAATAGTTGAGATAAAGATACAAAGTGAAGCTTGAATAGTATATGTTTATTTCTGGAACTATAAAGTAAAGAAGTATGTCAGAATAAGTAAATGTTTTCGTATAAGTAGAGAAAGTGAAAAGATTGAGCAGATAAGAATGACATTCGTGAGGACACGAATAAGATAAGTGGGGGAGAATTGTAACACCCCAGTTTTCAAAGTATTATTTTAGTGTACAAAAATATATATTTATTTTTAATTGTAGATCTTTTAATAATAAGTTATAATAGACAACGTAAATGGTTGTTCAGTTCCAGACTACATAGTAAAGGAAATTAAAGAATTTATAAACACAGATACGTGTTTTGTTCCCAGACTCTCAAAACAAATTCTAGACCCTCAAATATACAGAGTAAAATCGCAGGAAAGAAAACCAAGGAAGAATTCAGTTTTTAATCTTCAAATTCAAGCTAGAGAAATCAGAATAATCATCCTTTAATCATCTCTAACCTCAAACAAGTAAGTGTTCTTCATGATTTTAACCTAAAATGGGTTTTCATGGGGGTTTTGTTGATTAGTAAGTTTTAATCCGAAATTGAGAGTTGTAATTGATTAGTTTGATGTTAGTTAGTATTATTATGATCATTAGTAACCATATTACATGGTGAAAGTGATGAAATCATGATTAGTGTTCTTGAGTGAATTTAGGGGTTTTGCTAAATCATTGTAAATTCATGTAATAAGCTTTAAAGTATGATTAGAAATGTTATTAGAGTGTGAAAAGAATGTGGAACAAGTAATTAAAGTGATTAGTTAAAAATAAGTAGCCATGGAATCATGATATTAGTTCAAGGTATTGTTAGAAAGATGATTAGATAATGATTAGCAAGAAAGTTAGTAAAATAAACATTAAAACTTAATTATGAATATGGAAAATGAAAGTGATTAGTTATTGAAAAGTGATTATGATTTCATGAGTTAATGATAACTCCAATGATTAGTAGTTGAAAGAATTGTTTAGTATGATAAGAATTATGAAAGTGTAACTAGTTAGCTTAGTTAAAGTAAAAGAAAGTTAATTAAAGCAAGAAAGAGATATTAGATGATTATTAGTGAAAGTGTGATTAGTTGTTCTTAATTGTGTTGTGTGTTCATGTGTTAGGTGTTAAAGATGTGACATCTTCAATTGATCAATTAGCCACAAGTTGTTCAATTCATCAAGGTGAGTTATATGAAAGTGACTAGATAATTATTAAGTGAATTGGATTGCTTTCGGGCAAAATATTCACCTAATTGTGTAAAGAGTAAATGATTAGTTTTAAATGATATGAAAAGATTATGATAAAGATTCATGTGATTAGAATGGTTGACCAAGGTTAGCCATGTTTTGATTAGTAGCTAACTTATGTTAGCTAAAATGTGATTAGTCTAGCTAATTAGATATTAGCTAGAATGTGATTAAACTAGCTAGTTAGATATTAGCTAGTATAATCAAAAGATATGTGCACATATGAAAGTGAAAGTGAAGGTTCAAGTGAAAGTGAAAGCTCAAGTGAAAGTAAAAGTTCAAGTGAAAGTGAATTCAAGAAAGGGAAGAAATTTCCATACTTTGCTTATTATATATGTCGTTTTTATAATAATGCATTGTTTTGATTAGTAGTTAAATTGATTAGATAATCATATGCTCACTAAGCTTTATGCTTAACCCGTTTAGTGTTTTATGTTGTAGGTACTTGGTTTGGTTGAACCAAATGATAGAAGGAGTAGAGTTTGAGTTGCAAGAAGATAGCGTGGATAAGGAGCTTGATTTATGGTTAGATGAGCTTCTTATTCTTTTGAATTATCGTTATGATTAGCCATTGTGTAAATCGCCCAAAAAGAATTTTGTGACACATGTTATGTAAGCCTTTGACTTAGTAAAGTTAAAGTGAAAAGAAAAGAAGAAATGATTAGTAACCATAAATGTGTCATAATTTGTAAAAAATTGGAATAGTGTAAAGTATTAAAAATGTGTTTGAGTTGATTTTAGTGTTGACCTATAGTCAACTATGTTGAATTGGTCAAATGTGAGTGGAAGATGTAAGTGAAAGAGTTAAAATAGCCTTGAAAGAAGAAACGGGTCAAAAGTGTCTAAATGGGCACATTTTGGGTCAAGGGGTCAAAACAAGCTATAGTATAGATATGACACTTGTTGCTATTGGCTTAAGTGTCAATTGTATAGTAGAAAGTGTTGGTAAAATGTGAAAGTCAGAAACCAAGCGGTTTGTGTTTTGACATGTCAAGAAAAAGTGCCGAAATGGTCAAAAAATATATTTTAGTCCAGATTTTTATTAAACGCGTAAATTGAAAAAGTGTAAAAAGAGAAAGTTTCATTTTGACATAGTAGAGGTGCCTGCAAAATTTGAAGTTCCTAGGTATTATCGTTTGAAAGTTACGTGAGTTTGAAGTTCGACTTTTGGTATTAAGTGTTGCATACTAGATTTCTGACTTTGGTACTAGAACAGCCTTGTTTTAGTACTAGAACAGCCTTGTTTTAGTACTAGAACAAGCCTGTTCTAGCTTACTCATTTTTACATATATTTTGAGACTAGTTCTCAGTACCAATTATGTTAGCAAAGTTTATAAGTTAATAAATTGTATAAAAAAAAATGATTCTCGAATTCAGGGCGTTTCATACACTTATGCACGTACTTAGTTAGCATAATGTTGAAGGGGTTTTTTTTTATTTTTACGTATATGTTTTCAAAACTACGTAGTTTTGAGGGGTTTTGCATACAACTTAGATGCCTAACAATCCCATACTCACTTTTCCCAAATATAATATATTTTGAAACAATAATTCCATTTAAAAAGATGTTCGATAGATGTAACACCCCAATATTCGAGGTATTATTTTAGTGTATCCAGAAATATACATTTTATGAAATACTATTAACGAAATAAAAAGATATAATATAAAACGCAATCGGGTTCTCAGTTCTAGACTGTAATTTAAATAAAAGAATGGGATTAATATGTAATATACGTATGTATTTCTTATTTCTTCCAAAATCTTCCAGACCTTCATTCTGCGAGGAACCCAAAAAAACGCCAGTATCATCATCATCATAAATCTTCTTCTTTCAATCTGTGATTAAGCTCAAGAATCCTTCAATCATCATCTTCAATCTCCTTGTAAGTATTTCTCATTAGTTTCTAATTAGAGAAATGGGGTATTGTGAGTTATCAATAATTAGCATTTTAATCCGAAATTAGGGCATGGGATTGATGGAATTAATGATTACTAGCATGATTATCACCAATAGAAATCATTTTTATTTATGAAAATAATGAAATCATTATTAGGGTTCATGATGAAATTGGAGTTTTGCTAAAACTCTTGAATTGAGTTTATTAGAATAATGAATAGTTAATTGTGATGATGAAGGTATTAATAGGTTATGTTAATAAGAAATCGAGTAATTAAGAACTTTGATTAGTGATTATTAAGACTAATCAAAGTGGGGGAGAGTGATCATGAGTTATAGTTGTAATGATCACTAGTGAATTCTAAATAATTGTTGTATTGTATGTATTATGTGTTTAGGTATAAAAGCTTGGATTAACTTGTATCATCTTGGCTTGAAATCTTCAATCGAATATTAAGGTGAGTATATGGAGAATCAATTAGGTGAAGGTTATGTGAATTCGGATTGCTTACGAGCAAGAGATTTCACATGACCATGTTATTATTGTGACTATTGTATGATTTTATTTGGTATATGTGATTGAGCAATTGAGTAGAGATTTATTACTACGAAATATAATATAATGCGAAATATGTGCTTAGCACAATTGTATCTAATGGACCGCGGATCCAAATTGGCATTAATTCTCTACTTATGCTCATTTGTTGAATGATTAGGTTACATGTTACTTGAATTGCTTAGTTGGTTATCTATGTATTCACTAAGCATTTTATGCTTACTCCGTATTATTTAAATGTATTATAGGTAATAGCACTCAAAGGAAGGATAAGGAAATCAAAAAGGAGTAGCGTGGATTGGTTTGCAAGTTTGTAAGTGCAAGCCTTCTCTTTTGTATCGTTTTGAAGCGACTTGTGTAATACACCCTAAACTTCCTTTGAAATAACCGAAATAAATATTTAAGTCATGTTTTGAAGTTGTTGACTTTGAAAGTCAATAATGCATATATTATGTAATGTGGGATGTTAAGATGTTTGATTATAGTTACTTTATAATTTAAGTAGATCTTGGATTAGAATATGATTTAAATGTTATTGTGGGTTGAATAGTTTTGAATTGACTAATGAATAAGTCAAAACAGTTTCAATGTTTTAAACGGGTCTTAAATGTCAAGATGGGTCGGTAATGATCCAAAAGAGTAGAAGGTGAATGACTAGGGCTATGGAGCTTTGGTCAATTGCTTTGAGTTTGTTTTTATATGGTAGAATAGTGCCCAAAAGCTTAGAACCTGAATTGGAATAGATTGAGATCTAAGGTGTTCACTAAAAGTGTCGAAAAGTGATCATCCAGTCGAAATGGAAAATTTTTGAAGAATTTGCAAAAGTGTAAAAATAGAAATCTTCATTTTGATGTTTTAAACGCGCCTGCAAAATTTTGTAGCTTAAATCATTGTCGTTTGGAAGTTATGAAGTGTGGAAATTCAGATTTTTGTAAATAAGTGTGCAGGCTGCAGGACCTGCTGGAATACATGACCACCCGGCGGGTAAGTCATGTACCCGGCGGGTAAACCCAAACATGAACAACCCGACGGGTTAAAACCCTGACCCGGCAGCTGCTATAGCCTTTAAACGAACGATAGCTTCTATTACCAAGATTTTAAATCACCCGACGGTTTCACCCGTTTACCCGGCGGGTAAGGATGGTACCCGGCGGGTACTATCTGTTTTTCAGGAATTCTACTTGTTGTTAAATCTGGGACCATTGTAGTTGAATTACAAATAAATGCATCATTATGATGAATCTGAGATTGTATTATACATGTAAAAAAAAAAAAAAAAATTTGGGCGTTTCAAGTTGGTATCAGAGCGATAGTTTAAGAGAATTACGTAATCCATATTAGGATTGTATAATCTTAAACTATTCTGAATCTATTATTATGTTTCTTATCGTATCTTGTAAGAATCTTGTTATGTGGAATTGTGTTGAACCTTAAGAGCGGTTGTTGCCTTGGTTGAATATGTTCAAGAGAATCGAATAGAAGTGTGTGATTAGTATAATATGTCTATGTCTGGCCAACGTAGTTGTATTATACTATTGCACATGGGTGATTCAAAACCCTTGAATGTAATATGGCTTTGGTGAATGGTTGTTCTTAATGGTTGTGTAGGATAGCTTTAATCTGCATTATTATATAGAATTTGGAATATGTTAATTAAATTGTTAATCATTGTAGTAAATGGAATCAACAGACCAAGGTGATAGGCGTCTAAATCCTGATGATGAGGCAACAATTAAACAAATCATTGGGCAAGCCCTTAAAGAGTTTGGCCCAACAATAATTGCCGAAGTAGATAACATAGTGACTTCTAAAGTAAATCAAGTAGTGACGGATAAACTGAAAGATTTTGAACAACAACATCCTATTCTGACGAATCCTCCAGTAACTGCAGGACTCTTGACTGCTAAAGGGTCGACTGAAAGTTATGACTTTAAGAAGTTTTCAAGCTGTAAACCACCTGAATTTGAAGGTGAACTTAATCCCGTAGCTAGTCTTAGGTGGTTAAGTAGAATAGAAGAGACATTTATGTTATCAAAGTGTCCCAATGAATTGAGAGTGTTATTCGCGGCACACCAACTTAAAGGTGGTGCTCACGAATGGTGGAATTCAAAGACTGATGCTTATGGTTTCGAGACGGCATCTAAATTTTCTTGGGACGTATTCAAAGAAATGTTTAAAAGTGAATATTCACCACCCGCTGAAATGGAAAAGCTTAAAGGTGAATTCCTTTCAACTGAGCAAGGAAAGATGTCCGTAGCTGAATATTCTAAATCTTTCCATGAAAAATCCCTTTTCTGTCCAGAATATACTTCTAATCAGAAGTTGTTGACTGATCATTTTTATCGCCATTTGAATCTTGAAATCCGTGAAATTATTGATCAGTCGTTCTATAAGGATATTCCAACCATACTGAATCGAGCTTTAGTTAGAGAAAAAGATTTACTAGCTAAGCGTGCTGAATATGCTAGTAAAAGAAAAGCTGAACAATCTACTTCATCACAACCGTCATCGTTTAAGAAAACCAGAATTGATTCGAAATCACCATCACAACAATCATCACAAAAATCCCAATCTCAACAACAATTTCAGTCATCTCAAACTCATTTTCGTGAGTGGCCCTTATGTAATTAATGTGGAAAGAAACATTTGGGCGATTGTAAATGTTTCAAATGCGGGAGGCCTGGACATATGGCACCGGACTGTCCTAGTCCTTTTCGTCTATGTTATACCTGTTTCAAAAGTGATCATATTCAGGCTGATTGTCCGGTGAAGAAAGAAGAGCAAAGAAAGCAACAACAAAAAAAAGATACTGAAAAGAAGGGAACGACAGCTGGATCAGGGTCAAGGCCCCATGCTTTTCAGATAACGGCGGAGGAGGCTAAGGAATCTCATGATGTGGTGACAGGTACCTTCATTATAAATACTATAACTGCCCATGTTTTGTTTGATTCCGGAGCTTCCAGGTCTTTTGTATCTTTGTCGTTCTGTAGTTGCTTAAATATTCCTGTATCTAAATTAGATCATCCCCTAGAAGTCGAAATAGCTGATAATAAGTCTGTAATAGTCTATGATGTTTATAAAGAATGTATCTTTGAAATAGGGGGTGAGAAGTTTAAGGTAGATTTAATCCCAATGCAAATGGGAGAATTTAATATAGTAATAGGGATGGATTGGTTAGGACGAAATAAATGTGTAATAAACTGTCATGAAAAGGTTATTTTCTTGAAAGCACCTAGCGGACAAGATATAACTGTTTATGGCGAACGTATCAACCGATCTATTCCTGTATGCACATATGCATGTGCTAAAAGATTGTTGTCACACGGGTGTCGGGCCTTTTTGGCACACGTGGTTGATAACTCTAAATCCGTTGCTATCCTTTCTGACATCCCTGTTGTTAATGAATTTCCGGATGTATTTCCTGACGAACTCCCTGGTCTTCCTCCTGAAAGACAAGTGGAGTTTAGAATTGATTTGATTCCTGGAGCTGTCCCAATTGCTAAAACCCCATATCGATTAGCTCCGACCGAATTGCAAGAAATGATGAATCAATTGCAAGAACTTCTTGATAAGGGCTTTATTCGTCCTAGCAGTTCGCCTTGGGGAGCTCCAGTATTATTCGTCAAAAAGAAAGATGGATCACTCAGAATGTGTATTGATTATCGTGAATTAAATAAAGTGACCATTAAGAATCGTTATCCTCTACCTAGAATTGACGATCTATTTGATCAACTGCAAGGTGCCAGTTTCTTCTCAAAAATCGATCTTCGATCTGGCTACCATCAGTTAAAGGTAAAAGATGAGGATATTCCTAAAACAGCCTTTCGAACTCGCTATGGTCATTATGAATTCGTTGTCATGCCATTTGGCCTGACAAATGCTCCAGCTGCCTTTATGGATCTAATGAAACGAGTTTGTCGACCGATGCTTGACAAATTTGTAATAGTCTTTATTGATGACATTCTTATTTATTCCAAAAGTGAAAGTGATCATGGAATACATTTAAGACAGGTCTTGGAGATGCTTCAATGTGAAAAGCTTTATGCTAAATTCTCCAAATGTGAATTCTGGTTGCGTGAAGTCCAGTTTTTAGGACATGTAATTAACATTCATGGTATTCAAGTTGATCCATCTAAAGTTGTTGCAGTTCTTAAGTGGGACCCACCTTCGAGCCCCACTGAAGTCAGAAGTTTTCTTGGTCTTGCGGGTTACTATCGTCGTTTTATTCAAGATTTTTCTAAAATTGCTACCCCATTGACTCAATTGACTCGAAAGAGTGTATCCTGGAAGTGGGGAGAGGAGCAATCTAATGCATTTCAATTACTGAAGGAAAAGCTCAGTCAGGCCCCTATCCTTGTTTTACCTGAGGGTAATGAGGATATGGTTGTTTATTGTGACGCATCTAAACTTGGATTGGGCTGTGTATTAATGCAACGTGGGAAGGTTATCGCTTATGCCTCACGTCAACTAAAACCTCATGAGCAAAACTACCCTACTCATGATCTTGAATTAGCAGCTGTGGTTTTTGCACTGAAGATTTGGCGACATTATCTTTATGGAGTCAAGACTACTATTTATACTGACCACAAAAGCTTGAAATATTTCTTTGATCAGCTAGATTTGAATAATAGACAAAGAAGGTGGCTTGATCTGGTCAAAGATTACGACTGCGACATTCTTTACCATCCAGGTAAAGCTAATGTCGTTGCTGATGCTCTTAGCCGAAAGGCTACTCATTGTATACTTTCTGTGAAATCTCTTAGCATGATTGTATCTCCTCAATTGCTGGATTCTATAAAAGCTACTCAAATTGATGCTTTATCTTCAAATGACCTGAATAAACAATGTTTAAAAGGTCAAATCTCTGAATTAATTGACGATTCTCGAGGTTTGAAAACTCGTTATGGTAGAATTTGGATACCAGTAACGAGTGATGTAAAGAAATTATTGTTGAATGAAGCACATAAATCGAAATATTCTGTTCATCCAGGTGCTACCAAGATGTATCATGATTTGAAATGTAATTATTGGTGGCCTGGTATGAAACGCGATATCGTCAAGTATATTCAAAATTGTCTAACATGTCTTCAAGTGAAAGCAGAGCACCAACAACCATATGGAAAACTCCAGCCTTTGGATATTCCAATATGGAAATGGGAACACATCACCATGGATCTTGTTACAAAGCTGCCGAGAACTCCTCGCCAGCATGATGCTATTTGGGTGATTGTGGACCGATTAACAAAAAGTGCTCTTTTCATACCTATTAAGGAAGCGTCATCCTCTGAAGTATTAGCAGATATCTATATTCGTGAGGTTGTTGCTCGCCATGGGGTACCTGTCTCTATTGTTTCTGATAGGGATACTCGTTTTACCTCTCGATTCTGGAAGAAGTTTCAAGAAGATATGGATACTCAATTACATATAAGTACGGCTTTTCATCCTCAAACGGATGGACAGAGTGAGCGTACTATTCAAACTCTTGAAGATATGTTGCGAGCATGTATCATTGAATTTGGTGGCAGTTAGGATCTTCATCTTCCATTGGTGGAATTCTCGTATAATAATAGTTATCATTCTTCTATCAAAATGCCACCATATGAAATGCTCTATGGTCGAAAGTGTCGCACTCCTATTTGCTGGGGAGAAGTCGGTCAACGAGAGCTAGCAAGTACTGATGTGGTTCAACTAACCACGGAAAAGATTGATCAAATTCGTGATAGGTTGAAAATGGCTCAAGACCGACAGAAATCTTATGCTGACAAACGTCGACGACCAATAGAGTTTCAAGTCGGTGATAAACTAATGATAAAAGTTTCTCCCTGGAAGGGTATCATTCGGTTTCGAAAGAGAGGAAAGCTAAGTCCAAGATATATTGGACCCTTTGAAATAATCGCTCGTGTCGGTCGAGTAGCTTATCGATTGCAATTACCGGACGAGCTTGGCGGTATTCATGACACATTCCACGTATCACAGCTTCGAAAATGTCTTGTAGATGAAGCTTCATATGTGCCTCTTTCAGAAATCCAAATAAATGATAAGTTGAATTATATAGAAGAACCCGTACAGATTCTTGATCAAAAAGTTAAACAATTAAGAAATAAAACGGTTTCAACTGTAAAAGTTCAATGGCGACATCGCAAAGGTTCTGAATTTACTTGGGAACCTGAAGAATGGATAATGGTGTACTACCCTGCAGTGCATCAAGAATGGTTCGTGAGGACACGAACAGAATAAGTGGGGGAGACTTGTAACACCCCAATATTCGAGGTATTATTTTAGTGTATCCAGAAATATACATTTTATGAAATACTATTAACGAAGTAAAAAGATATAATATAAAACGCAATCGGGTTCTCAGTTCTAGACTGTAATTTAAATAAAAGAATGGGATTACTATGTAATATACGTATGTATTTCTTATTTCATCCAAAATCTTCCAGACCTTCATTCTGCGAGGAACCAAAAAAAACGCCAGTATCATCATCATCATCATCATCATAAATCTTCTTCTTTCAATCTGTGATTAAGCTCAAGAATCCTTCAATCATCATCTTCAATCTCCTTGTAAGTATTTCTCATTAGTTTCTAATTAGAGAAATGGGGTATTGTGAGTTATCAATAATTAGCATTTTAATCCGAAATTAGGGCTGGGATTGATGGAATTAATGATTACTAGCATGATTATCACCAATAGAAATCATTTTTATTTATGAAAATAATGAAATCATTATTAGGGTTCATGATGAAATTGGAGTTTTGCTAAAACTCTTGAATTGAGTTTATTAGAATAATGAATAGTTAATTGTGATGATGAAGGTATTAATAGGTTATGTTAATAAGAAATCAAGTAATTAAGAACTTTGATTAGTGATTATTAAGACTAATCAAAGTGGGGGAGAGTGATCATGAGTTATAGTTGTAATGATCACTAGTGAATTCTAAATAATTGTTGTATTGTATGTATTATGTGTTTAGGTATAAAAGCTTGGATTAACTTGTATCATCTTGGCTTGAAATCTTCAATCGAATATTAAGGTGAGTATATGGAGAATCAATTAGGTGAAGGTTATGTGAATTCGGATTGCTTACGAGCAAGAGATTTCACATGACCATGTTATTATTGTGACTATTGTATGATTTTATTTGGTATATGTGATTGAGCAATTGAGTAGAGATTTATTACTACGAAATATAATATAATGCGAAATATGTGCTTAGCACAATTGTATCTAATGGACCGCGGATCCAAATTGGCATTAATTCTCTACTTATGCTCATTTGTTGAATGATTAGGTTACATGTTACTTGAATTGCTTAGTTGGTTATCTATGTATTCACTAAGCATTTTATGCTTACTCCGTATTATTTAAATGTATTATAGGTAATAGCACTCAAAGGAAGGATAAGGAAATCAAAAAGGAGTAGCGTGGATTGGTTTGCAAGTTTGTAAGTGCAAGCCTTCTCTTTTGTAATACGCCCTAAACTTCCTTTGAAATAACCGAAATAAATATTTAAGTCATGTTTTGAAGTTGTTGACTTTGAAAGTCAATAATGCATATATTATGTAATGTGGGATGTTAAGATGTTTGATTATAGTTACTTTATAATTTAAGTAGATCTTGGATTAAAATATGATTTAAATGTTATTGTGGGTTGAATAGTTTTGAATTGACTAATGAATAAGTCAAAACAGTTTCAATGTTTTAAACGGGTCTTAAATGTCAAGATAGGTCGGTAATGATCCAAAAGAGTAGAAGGTGAATGACTAGGGCTATGGAGCTTTGGTCAATAGCTTTAAGTTTGTTTTTATATGGTAGAATAGTGCCCAAAAGCTTAGAACCTGAATTGGAATAGATTGAAATCTAAGGTGTTCACTAAAAGTGTCGAAAAGTGATCATCTAGTCAAAATGGAAAAATTTTGAAGAATTTGCAAAAGTGTAAAAATAGAAATCTTCATTTTGATGTTTTAAACGCGCCTGCAAAATTTTGTAGCTTAATTCATTGTTGTTTGGAAGTTATGAAGTGTGGAAATTCGGATTTTTGTAAATAAGTGTGCAGGCTGCAGGACCTGCTGGAATACATGACTACCCGGCGGGTAAGTCATGTACCCGGCGGGTAAACCCAAACATGAACAACCCGACGGGTTAAAACCCTGACCCGGCAGCTGCTATAGCC
The DNA here is from genome assembly GCA_949592205.1 of Helichrysum umbraculigerum. Classification (NCBI taxonomy): domain Eukaryota; kingdom Viridiplantae; phylum Streptophyta; class Magnoliopsida; order Asterales; family Asteraceae; genus Helichrysum; species Helichrysum umbraculigerum. The sequence continues at coordinate 1,897,622 of CATIUR010000001.1, forward strand.
TTTAAACGAACGATAGCGTCTGTTACCAAGATTTTAAATCACCCGACGGTTTCACCCGTTTACCCGACGGGTAAGGATGGTACCCGGCGGGTACTATCTGTTTTTCATGAATTCTACTTGTTGTTAAATCTGGGACCATTGTAGTTGAATTACAAATAAATGCATCATTATGATGAATCTGAGATTGTATTATACATGTAAAAAAAAAAAATTGGGCGTTTCAATAGATGACATCATTCCAAAACATAACGAAGTTACACATATGAAAAATAATAATAATAATAATAATAATAATAATAATAATAATAATAATAATAATAATAATAATAATAATAATAATAATAATAATAATAATAATAATAATAATAATAAAAATTAGAAAGGTAAAGTCATAATCCCGTTAAAAATACAATATGATATCATGATGAAAGCAAAGAGAAATTATTTTAAAAGCAAAGTTCATCAAAACCAAATCATATCAATCGGCATATTTTATCTATTAAAGTATGTTCTTTCATGATTAGTGATATGATATTATCATTCTAATTTGTTCATGGTATCAAGTCAAAGTCTTGTAAGAACAATCGACATGGTCAAACGACGCGGTACTTGATTGTACTGCACACATAACGGTTAAGCTTCGGACTATGGGCTCATGGCAATAGTACATACTTTTACTTGCATACGTGCAACGCTATTTATCTTGTGGTTCACACTTACACTTTTAACTATAAACCTATGAGCTCACCAACATTATTGTTGACCTTTTTAGTGTGTAATCTCAGGTACACAGCAGCAGTAGGACTGCTACCTCAGGAACGATAGCTCGAGTCGCATCATTTTCAAACATCCAGAGATTTTCTTGCATTATTATTTGGTATTAGTGATTATGTATTAGAATCTCTATACTTTTCGCGAACTCGCGGTTATGTAAACATTTTGATATCAATGTAATATTTCGAAACTATTTTCAAACGTCTCATGTAGAGGTTGTTTGCTATATCTTTGTGAAACGATGTTTGATTAGTTGTGTCCCGACCCGAATTTCTTCCGCTGTACGAATTTAGGGGTGCGACACTATCAGTGTTACACAGCCAAAGGCCTTCTTCAACATCTGAAGGATCATAGGAATCACATGGTTAAGGTTTATACGTTATAAAAAGTAAAACACTTTTAAAATGAATATCATTTGACATAAATTTGAAACGCCCCATTTTTTTATTATATGTATAAACTCGTTACAGCAGTATTACCATTTTATTAATACTCGATGATTCTCAAAGTTATACAAAGTTACTTCAAATAGGAGTGAACCATACTCAAATGATTCGTAATTATACAAATGAGGTTTTTACTGTATAGAGCATGATTAAGGAAGTGATTGCCTTACTAATGCAAGTAAGTCCCACCAAAATTCGTTCTAGGTTCCTTGTCCCAAGCACCTACACCACATCAACAATAATGAAAGGATAAGCAAAATACTTAGTAAGTAATGGTGATCTCTACCATAATCTCAATAACAATGTACAACCTCGTTCTCAATATATAAAACCATAACAACACTGATCATACACAAATGATCAACTCTAATAACGAGATATTAATCTTACTCGAAACATTAATTACAACAATGTCAGTCACACACAAGTGACCCAACTATTATGCAGTATTGATCACGATCAAGGGATCAACTCCAATACCATTTAATAACTCAACTATAGTATAAACTCTTATATCGTAGTATAAATAATTTGTATCAACGTTTTGAAACTCAACCAAACACATCCAATTATATCATATATCGAACCCAGAAACATACGCGATCCTGACCTTGAGGGTGGGATCGCGTACCACTGAACAAAACTCCACTGTAACCGATTTTAACTAGCATACGCGATCCTAGATTTGAGGTGGGATCTCGTACGTAAGAACAAAACCGACTATGATCAAAATTAACTAGGATACGCGATCCTACATATTGAGTGGGATCGCGTATGGGCTTATTTCTGCAGCAAATGGTTAAACTCAAATTTTGGGCCAAATTCAGATGCGCATAACTATTTACTCGCTTAGAGTTATGACACGAAACTTTATGGACACCTCCACAATACCAAAATGAATTTTTCTCTTTTTGCACTTTTTCAAATTTCTCAAAAATGATGAAAATGGACGTATGACCAATTAACGGCCATTTTAGACCATTTTTTACGATGACTCATATTGCAAACCATATGCAACTAGGTTTGGACATTTTGCCCACAACACAAACAACTCAAATGAAACTTAAAGTATGTAACTCAGAGGTCATATCACTAGTCCATCTCTTTCTAGCTTATAGCCACATTCTTGACCCATTTGGACACTCACGACCCAAATCAAAGGTTAGGGTCTACAACTGCTTACCCACAAGCTCATTTACTCATAATGACTGAAAATTTAGAAGTGAGGTAACCTGGCCTCTAACTCGACTCAATTAGGCGCTTCGACCCATTTGGACACTCAGGTGTCCAAATGGTTATTTTCCTCGTTCAATACTCAATTCAACCATTTAAATCACACTCATATCAACATCAACAAATCATCAATGTTATTAACCAATTTTCAATAATATCAAAATCTCAAGGTTAATATTAACTCATTAACAATGAATATATATAATATACTCCCTTCGTCCCCAATTTATAGTCCACCTTTCCATTTTGGAATGTCCCAATTTTATTGTCCATTTTGTACTTTCAACCAATCAAAACATTTTAATGTGATGAGAGATTAAATCTTATTGGTTGTATAGTACGACCAGTACACTTTTCTTAAACTGTGTGTTTTTTGTCTGTGGACAATAAATTTGGGACGGAGGGAGTAACTCTATAATACTCAATCAAATCTCAACATTTTTTAGCTAGTGCACCATTTCTCTTTGGCACAACTTAGCTAAATAACTCGTTTATTGACTCGAAGAGTCCAACCTCATGGTGTCAAGTCATTATCCTTGAGGTTTCGCAAGCCTCAACGTCACCCTTGTATTTCACCATTGAATATGTACACATTGAGCACCCTCACGTGACTCAATGGCATTACTCAATTATACTCGTCTATTTGCCTCTTTTGAAATCTCATTATTTGCATACGCAAAAAAAATATTAATATTAAGCTCAAGTAACCGTTACTTACCTTTGCCACCATAGTTGATAATTAAGCTCAAGCAACGACTCGTTTACTTCTTTTGCCCTCCTAAACACAAAATCATATAATCAAAGGTTACTCACATTTTAAACTACTCAACAACTCATCACTATATCATTCTCATATTTTACATGATTTTATGTGTTCAATCTCAGGAACACCCATTCATCTTTAAACCTCATCACCAATTTCTCATTATCATTAGCTCATACAATTTGCTACAACTCAATGGTTTTACCGATAAATTTTTCATACTCTTTAATTCACCACTAATTAGCTCAATTAATCAAAATTCTCATTTCTCATAGAATAAAGCATGCACTAAGTTAGTTTGGTCATATGTCAACTACAACAACCCTATATCAATAAATAACCATCATCATCTTCATCATCATCATCATCAAAATTTCATCAATAATCTCCTCATAAGCTCAACACTTAGCAATACCCAAAAACTACCACAATTAATATGTAATTACTCAATAAGTTCATATACACACACTAATCATCGCTAGTTACTACTAACCATAAAAAATCGCATTCTTTCTCAAGAACCCAAAAATGGAGTTCATCTCAATATCATCAATTCACCAAATTAAGAGGTTAAAGGCGTTGTGCTTACCTTGGTGATGACAAATATGTATATATCAAACTTGGAGCTTCACGAATTTGTGTTTAATTTGATGTTTTCTTTTCGTTCTTGCTTTATCTCCCGATCTATCTCTCGTCTTTGCTTCTCATTCGGTCCTGAGGACCCAAAACAATGCCCATCCCTCAATTATTGAGGGTAAGGGTTTATTTAAATGTGTATACTTTGGGCTATTGCTACAACACACCCCTCTAGTCTCGTTATTAATTATTTAAATCGCAAGGCTCGTTCTATTTAAATTAAAGTCCCTAACTCAATAAGAATGTAATTGCTCACTATTAATAATATTAATAATTTAACTCTTATAAATTTTAAAACGTAAAATTTACGAAATTTGGGGTGTTACAAAATTAAAGACGAATACATGAATATATACTAGTCCTTTCTTTTGACACATTCTAACAAGATTAATGCAAAAATCATTAGCTAATGGCTGATCAATTTTGAGGAAGCTTATCATTGTCCAATTGTCTACAACTCCTCCCTCAAGTAGTTGCTACTAGAAAGATAAAATATAATGATTCCCCAATTAGTTAGATAAAAGATCTATGATTAGTAAGAGAATAGAACTTACGAGGCCCTCGATATCCCACTGACCAAATTTAGGACTTAAACCGACCTCAATCTCCTCATGACGCTTGTTCAACTTAACATATGTAAGCTAAAATATATAGAAAATCGAAGTTAAAAGAAATTAAACAAGAAATGACATTACCAAAAAAAAAAAAAAAAAAAAAGCAACATTTGTGACTTACACCTGGAGTTTCAAGTATACGTGCTTGGATTTTAACAAGTGTATTTCAAAATTCCTAACCAAATATATTTATCCATCCTCCAGCTCTCTCTCTATCAACCTCCCTCCTACCTCGTAGTTTTTTTTTCTTTTGTCTCTGATATCCATGGATTCCTGTTATCCCTCCCAATTCTGCAATAAGTTGTAAGCATTTATTCATTTCCTCAGCTTTTGCAAACCTAACAAATGCTATTCTGCAACATATAAATTAGATTAAATTATATGAGACTATTATTCACACAAAAGAAAACAAAACAAAGATATACCCTGCTAATATTTCCTCCCTAGCCTTGTTCTCCTTCTTCAGTCTTTGGATTTCAGTATACTCACAATTATCATCTTTCAACAAAGTTAAAACTTGATTGTAATTAAGCTGCTATCCCATTTGCAACTTTTTGGTACGTTGAATTTAAGTATGACTTTGAATTTACCTCTCTTAAGCACATCATCGTGTTTCCTCAACATGTGAGTTAAATATTATTTTATTATTATTAATAGGAACTAATATTGATGAATATTGATAAAAGATAATATATAAATGTATTACCCTAAATACTGTTGAACTGTGTAAGGGAAAAAAATAGAAATGGGGTGTTCAAAATCTGTGATGCTTGTTGTTCTGTGCTCATTTCAACAATGGCAGATGAGGTAAATCTGGAAAACCTTATATCCCTATGAAGGAAAGTTACCTTAATAGGGGTAGGTAACTCCAACTCACGAGTACTGTAAAGTTAATAAATTCAACTGTAAATTCAATATAACCGAGATTCCAAAAAATCATGTCCAACATGGCAACATGATATTGTTTGTGATTATTACACATGATAGTTTAAAAACACCAATAATTTCAAGTATTGTGATTATCATTTTGTACAAATAAGAGGCAAAGTCTCGAATATCAAACAAGTCATGGATATATCGATAACGATGCTAAGCTAATCCAGCCGATTGAAGTAAGCGATCAGTTCGACCAACGTCCAATTTTCAAAATGTTAATTGGAGATGCTATGTTTTCTTCTCCTTTTGTGTCCCTCATATCATATTTTTATTCCTTAACGTGTAGTCGCATAGATCATAATACACAACTTAGATATAATAAGCGACCTAATTAGTATAAAGGTAATGATCAATATATATTCAATATTTTGCTATTTCACACCTACATTTGGTGGACTTTTTTGCCTACAATGTTGTTGTCGTCTTATAGACAACCCAATTTTGACGAAATTTTAAAATTATAGCATCAAGCACAAGACTGTTGTTAGTGATATTTATATTTAGTTTTATCATTGTTTAAGTTTTAAGTTTCATTTCATTTGATTTAAATTGATAGTAAATAAATATAAAATAGAAAGTTGTAACTGATTTTCTTTGTGACATATAAACATATAGTTTCTAGGCTTTGTCTATTATATTAGCCGTTACTTATTAATACGGTTAATTAATATCATTATTAAATACTCCGTAATAAGGAATCAAAATATTCTTTATACTAAAAGAATGGTATTTCGAAATGATAAACAAAATTATCAAGTCCGAAAGAAGAAAAACGCGATACAATTTAAAAGCAAACTGAAAATGTGTGGTTTTATCAAATGTATTTTACAATCACATACATATACTTTATGCATCGCGTAAAACTTCTTGGTAAACCACATTTGAGATGTAGACTCCGGGTTGTTTGAATTATTTGACAGGCTCAACCAACACCTTCGTAGTGGAGCGAGATATCCCTCTAGAGAGTGCCACGTACAGTTGCCCATGTGAAAAAAATACCGAATCCGGAAGATACACACCAACATTTGGAATTGTTTGACCTTGAGCTTTGTTGATCGTCATCGCAAAACTAAGTCAAACGGGAAACTGCTTTCTCTTCAATTTATATGGAAACATGTCCTCTTCAGATGGACACATAGGTATCCTTGACAAAAATAATCTTTTCCCAGCATGTTGACCAACATCTATCTCCGCATCGATGGCGGTCGGTTGAAAACTTTTGCATATCAATCTTGACCAACATATTATTATTTTTAACTGGTTTAAAAATAATAACTTACTTTCTTTTTTACGACTTAGCTTAACCCGGGACACGTAGATTATCTCCTTTCCTTTTATTGATTTGGAAATCTTGATAAAAGGTGTTTTTGGACCATCACGCCATATCATCTTCATGGTGCGACCTCTGTTCATAATTGGATTTACGTTAATAACTATTGTAGTAAATATCTTATCGTTTAAAATTTAGTATATAATATAATATCAACTAACGTTAAATCTTGTAAAAGCAACTCGACCGAACCCATTCGATGATCACAAGAACGGTGTACGTATGTGACGTGCCCGTGCATGACGACCATTCCAACGACATCTACAACATAAGTAAGCATTTTGTAATTTACATGTGTATTTTACTAAAAAATAATAATAATTGATTAAAGAGCTATTAGAGTTACTAATCAACAGATAAAAAATGTAAACAAATAAATAACTAATAACAATATATAATAACTACTCCGTAATAATCACTTAAAAGTTAAATAAAAAAACATTTCATTAAGTAAATCATTCAAATAAATATTACTTGGAAATCAAAGGAAATCATGTGTTTGGCTTTGCAATATTGATAAAGTCACCCGTTGATTAATGTAAAATAAACACCCGTCTATCATCATTTTGTTTCACTTACCTCATTTGCACCGCCCCAAAACTCCTCTCATTCACGTCTCTCGTTTGCACCGTCAAATCCCCATTGCTACCTACCTCCCACCAATATTACTGATACTGCCTCCGATTTTATCATCCATTTCATGCACTTCATTATTTGATAATTTTCTTTTCTCCTCTACTGAATACTACGTATTATTATGTGTAATAGTGGTGTTTTCAGATTCGATTTCCATGTTTCTAGAGATGTGTGGGTTTCAATTCTATCTCTCATTTTGGCTTCTCGAAACGAAAAAATAAAGGGCAAATTGTCTAAAAATGCATCGAACTTGTCACAAAATCTTTTAGTATGTATCCAAGTTTGAAAACTTCTTTTGTATGCGTCGAAGTGACTAATTATTCCTTTTGTATGCATTCATTAACCTAATCTCTAGAAATTAGCGACGTGGCACCTGTTAATCAACTTTTGTCCACGTCATACGCCACCTAGGTGGCCACGTAGGACTAAATAAATGTAAAGAACTTTCCTAAATGTAAGGAACTTTCCTAAATGTATCAAACTTTACCTTCATCAACCTCATCATCTTCAACAATATTTTCCGGTGACTTTTCCGGTGACTTTTCCGGCGACTTTTCCGGCGACACCAAAACCACTACAATAACCAACATCTCCATTATTATTTCTACTTTACAACCATCTCCGGCGTAACCACCATCTCTAACTTCATCCACATTTTTCGGCGACACCATTTTTTTCGGCGACATCATACATGTTTTCCAATTACACCACAACAACCACCACCATTACAACATCCTTATTATATCTACTTTACAACCATCTCCGGCGACACCATTTTTTTTTGCTACATCATGCATGTTTTCCGATTACACCATAACAACCACTACCATTACGAAATCCTTATATGATGTCGGAAAACATGTATGATGGTAGTGGTAGTGGTTGTTATGGTGTAATCGGAAAACATGTTGTAACACCCCCAAATTTATTGTTTAGCGGAAGCACGATTTGGGTGTTACGAATCAATAATCACAGCACAAAGATATATAATGAACGACCACTATATGCGTCGTTTTACATTTGTATTGATAAAACCAAAAGTTTACATCAAAAATATTGTTTACATTAGCTCGGTTGAAATTGAGAGATTTAAGTACATAATTAATCTATACAAAATATAATAATGCAGCTAAATCTCTGATTGTTTGCATGATGACTCGAGCTAATTGATCCTTACTTGAGCAGTTCAACCTACTGCTGGTCACCTGTGATACATGCTAAAATTGGTCAGCGAAACGCTGGTGAGCTCACAGGTTTGTATGTCAACACATATGTTTGTATGAACCGCAAGATTTAATAGTTGAATTTAAAATGCAATTAAGCAAAATAAAAGTTATACAGCCACGAGCACATATTTTGAGCTTAACTTGAGTTGTCAGGCCCACTTAAGGAAACCTAACTTGAAATGCCTCCTACGAGTGCCTAATCCACACTCGTCTTCCCAAATGCTAATACGTCCGTTTGACCAGTTAGTGCGTGCTAACCCGGACGAGGATTGTCAATCCTATATGATATCATATACTAACATTCACGCTACTACGTATTACCAGACTATGCTATGGAGGGCTTTAAATTGATTAGCTTGAAACTCATGTAGTATTTGATTTAATTTGTACTTGCGTTCAACTTGTAAAACAAAACGAGCAATAATATCACACCCCTGATTGAAAAGCATTAAAATAGGGGCCATGAGACTCACCTGAGTCTTGAAGGTTTGAATTAATAACTTGAATTGATTTGCCTTGAAGTGTGGTCCGAAGACTTGTAACCTGAAGGTGTCCATGACACGCGATGGTTATTAATTGTTTAGGCATCTCGAAAGACTACCTTTGTAGTTGTTTGTCCAAATTACCCCGATTTGGTTGATTGACTTGTCCAAATTACTACGTTTTGGTTGATTGAATTGTATGTTTGAAAACGTGTACGGCCCATTGGTGATTAATTGTAATAATAGTTTTGATGTTATCACATTGATTTCTAAGCGTTATACTTGAAAAGTAATTTCCATTATGTTTGAAAAGTTGTATCGCATAAGCGTTTGAAGTTGTACAAGTTTGACACTTGGTGAGAAATGTGCTTACAGAATCTAAGTACGGGGGTCCGGGGGCAGCGCCCCTGGTAGCGGGGTCCAAGGGGCGGCAGCCCCTGGCGGGGTCCAAGGGGCAGAGCCCCTTGTTGGGGTCAAGCTGCCAAGTCAGCTTGGAAAATTTTTATTTCTACTATATTGCTTTGGTGAAAAACGCATCTGGACTTGAAATTGGGTGAAATCAAGTGATAAAATTTAGGGTCTCGACACTTAGTGAAAATGTGAGTTTTTAAACTTTCTGTTTTATGCGACACAAGATGCGACATAAAATTTGTCATGCGACACAAGGGTTGTGTCGCATAGAAGTGCGACACAAGAGCTTAGCGACACAAGGGTTGTGTCGCATAAGCGGATAATGCTGATTCAACAGCGACATAGCGATTGTGTCGCCTGGTATTTGCGACATAAGGTACGACACAATATTGTGTCGCAAAAGGTCCGACATAACTGGGTTTTTACGACACAAAATACGACACGATGGGTTTTATACGACACAACCTGCGACACAAGGCTTTTATACGACACAACCTGCGACACAAGGCTTTTATACGACACAACCTGCGACACAAGGCTTGTGTCGCAAAGATGAACATCAAAACAGAACCCAGCGACTGTCGATAATTTTTGACCCAAACTCAAATCTAACCCATTTTTAAGCTATAAAATCGTGTTTTACCTTTTGTAATGGACATATATAAACCCAAATAACCCGTAAACATGTAAAAATAAGCTAAAACGAGAGGTTTTGGGATTTTGTCGGAAACTTACAAAGTGTCGGAATGAAAATCCGGAAAGATAGGATTGTAGATCGTAGCGTGGTGATTCCTTTTCTCTAATTATTTCGGTGATTCGAGTGCGTTTGGTGGTAGTAATTGGTGATTTAGTGAGGTGGTGGTGAGGTGAAAATGGAGAGAATAAGAAAGAAGAAAGAGAATGAGGAAGTGAAAATGGAGAAAGAGGAAGGAGGTGAGGGGGTGATGACCCTCACCTTGGGCCGGTTTTGGTGGGGTCCACCAAGTGTGGGCTTCACCAAATTTTGCTCCGTGCATTCGCGCTCCGTACGGTATTCGTTTCCCGATTGTTTAAATAGTTTATTTACGTTTAATTATACGTTTCCAAAATGCGAATATTTATCCAGTGTTTTTCTTGAAGTATTTCATCAAATACTTAATAATTGAGTTATAAAATATAACTTAGTTCGTTTTGTTTGTTTGTGCGTTTAACATTTTAATCGTGTAAACGTTGTTGTACGATATGAATCAAAACTGAATTATTATAAAAATAATATCTTGGATACAATAGAGTTATTAAATAATGTGACATTATTTAGTTTAATTGTTCACCAACGTCCGTATTTTATTGACCGAATTACATTCGATTTGAACCTTGTACGATCTAATCAAATCGCATAATACTTGTATATATTCAACAATATATATATTGATTGATACATTAATTAGCCTAACACAGAACTAATTACATGTATTAAAACTTGATTAGGTACTAATCACTAGTCCTAATTTGACGGGTGTCACACATGCATGATGTCGCCGGAAAAAATGGTGTCGCCAGAGATGGTTGTAAAGTAGAGATAATAAGGATGTTGTAATGGTAGTGGTTGTTATGGTGTAATCGGAAAACATGTATGATGTCGCCGAAAAAAATGGTGTCGCCGGAAAAAATGGTGTCTCCGGAAATTGTGGATGAAGTTAGAGATGGTGGTTATGCCGTAGATGGTTGTAAAGTAGAGATAATAATGAAGATGTTGGTTAGTGTAGTGGTTTTGGTGTCGCCGGAAAAGTCACCGGAAAATATTGTTGAATATGATGAGGTTGATGAAGGTAAAGTTTGATAAATTTAGGAAAGTTCCTTACATTTAGGAAAGTTCGTTACATTTATTTAGTCCTACGTGGCCACCTAGGTGGTGTATGACGTGGACAAAAGTTGATTAACAGGTGCCACGTCGCTAATTTCTAGAGATTAGGTTAATGAATGCATACAAAAGGAATAATTAGTTACTTCGACGCATACAAAAGAAGTTTTCAAACTTGGATACATACTAAAAGATTTTGTGACAAGTTCGATGCATTTTTAGACAATTTGCCCAAAAATAAAAGGTACGACAATACGATCTACAAATTTAATTGAAAAGTCTTATTTTTACTAATTCCTCTTCGATTTTGATTTGATTTCACAAGCAGAAGGGTAACAAAGATGATTCTGTTGAGAAAGAAAGCCCTAGAAACGAAGCCCTAATTGTGAAATTTCACATAAGGTTAGGCTTTTATTCTATTTAATTATCATGAATGAATTGCTTCATCTGATTAATTAAATTACATTGTTAACGTACATCAATTTAATATGTCTTTATCTTTTATATTTTCTGCGTATGTAGCCTCATCAATCATTCACATACAAAAAATTAGTCGAAATATATTTGGTTTATGTACTGTTCATCGAATTTAATATGTGGTAACAATGTATAAAGGGTTAAAGCTTTGAATGGAATGCTTGAGCTATAACGTAATTTGCAATTTAAGTCCATAGTTTTCAATAAAGTTCACAATTTTAAAGCATGAACCATAATAATAAGGTTATGGCAGTCAGTCTTCAAAAGTTTACACAGAGTGTTTAATGGAGTTTATGCATTGTTGCAGGAATTTGTACCTGATTAATCTTGAAAGGAATGCTTTTGTAGTGGCAACAATAGCAAATAAAGAATTTTAGAGGTATGATATTTTAGTGGGTGCTGCATGAACTTCTATATTCCAGAAAATCTTCTGTGAGACCCTGTTAGACTTTTCAGATTTCTGTTATTTTTTCTGCTAAGTTGGGGAGTGAATCAGATATTATACTGGAAGTGTTGTTCGTTATAAAAAGGATCTATTGTGTGTGTAATCTTAATATTCCTTGTGCAGCTTCTCAGCATCGGATAGGCGTCTTCTTAGGAGAAAAAGCTTACATATGGTCAACAGTCAATGGTTAGAAGACTATTTGGAGAAGGACCAGATGATGCAAGAGGATGAATACTGTTTAAGGCCGATTAGTTAACAGAATCAACTTCATCTGAGTAAGTTCAAACATTGCTCCTTATAAAAGTGACTCAGAAGTCATCTCTGTAGATTGTATGAAACAGGCCACCAAGTATATTGTTGCGTATGTGTGTGTCAATTTTTAAGGGAATTATAAATATTTCATTAATAGATTAGCAATGAATATGTAAGTAAGTTATATTTAGTTACACATTATCTTTATTTTTTATAATTATCAAGAAATATAGGTTCTGAAATGTGAAGATGTTTTGGTTAACATACAAAATATAGTGCATAGGATTGAACAACACATACCATTAAATGAAAAAAGTCGGATACAATTATAGTAGACAATCCCTTCTTATTTATAATAAACATAATAAGTAGGAGTACGTAGATAGATAAAAGGTAGTTGTAGTTGCATAAAATCATAATTATATTCTTCATCTTCGTCGCTCATGTCATTGAGTTCATGTAGTATACTGTAAACTCGATGACGGTTTAAAATTGCAACATGGTTCCTTCGTTCATGTCTAACCATTGTAGTTTCAACGCTTGGGTATCCAAGTTCCTCATCGATGCCCAAACCAAAAACAGTTTCCATGTCCAACATTTCCTGAAACGTGTACCATTATATGAATGATTAAAAATCTTATAAACATTTTTTCTAATAAGAATGAATTTTTTTTACCTCATCATCAGAACTTATTTCAATGACATCATTCCAATTCTCATCATCTGAACTTGTATCAATGACATCATTCCAATTCCACGTTTGTAAGTTAGTCTCTCTAATAAGTTCTCTTTCAAGTCTACGTGTAGGAATTTGAGGATGAACTGGCTTAGCAGGAGCAGCAGTTGCTGGGTCGGTTCAGGGGTAAGAACATGAGTATTGGTAACAACGGGGGGAAGGGTAATGGTAACAGCAGGGGGAGGGGTAGTGTTAGTAGCAGGGGTGGTGATAACATGGGTAGGGGTATTATTGTTGGCATTGTTTTGAGGACCCATAGGCCATAGTAAGTATTTCTTTTGCTGGGAATTTAAGAACGTAGTACAAATCTGTATATATTTTTTGTGATGAAAAACTGTGGTTTATATACTCCTGGGAAAAATTTTAAATATAGTAATTAGCTATAATCATATGATGAATATTAAGTTTGATTAGTAACTGATGTCTTATTTTTAGTACAAAATTATATTTTAATTAACATATTTTTTGTTTATATCAAAATAACATGTCAATCTTAAACGTGTAAGAGGTAAAAAAAAAAAAGGTTTCAATATGTTTATTTACATAATTTATGTTTACATCAGCAACCTTGTCTTATCCTTTCAATATTCTTTTTTATTTAAGTTTAAATTTTAATCGAGATAGATAAGGCTTAAATATGTTTGTTTACATATATTTTGTTTACATCAATATCTTCCTGTAACTTCTTAATTTATTTAATATATTATGCAGGAGCCTATCGGAATGAAGATATCCTTTTATATAGCATGAATGATATTCTAAAGTGCAATATTATTTGATTTTATTTTATATTAAATGTGGATGGATATGTATAATATGTATATAATCTTTTTTGATATTGTTAAAGATATTTTTCAATATGTTTAATGTATGTAGCATGAGTTTTGTAACTCCCGACAATTAATAAGGTAATAAATACATGGTCAAAATGTCAAATGGGTATTTCGTAAACTGTTAATAAGGTAATAAATACATGGTCAAATGGGTATTTCAGTAAATTCAAAAGAAATGATGAAAAACCATTAATAAAATTAAGGGCAAAAGGGTCATTTCTATCTTAAAAAAAACACCTAAATGTATTATATATTAGTAATAGATAATAAATATATATATACACACACGTACGTTGTTTTTACTATCATTTAGTACAAAGGTAACTCAAATATTTTGACTTTTTACTACGGAGTATCATTTATCATAATGGGTAACTAATCATTAATACATCCAAGACTCAATATTTTAAGTACCGTAGATTAAATGGTTGATTTGGGTTATTGATTCATTATTCTTAACGATGGAATGTTAACGGATCGGAAAACGGTAATTATAAATACTATGCATGATGCACTTAAGGGAAATTTAAGAACAAGATGATAATCACGAATATTTATTTTTAATGTTACCAGTTTGTTTTAATAAAGTTGAACTTCAAATCCTTTACGAGAGAAACTTAACCATGTTTGGGTAGTTACATGATGAAATACCGATAATCATCTTACTCTTTTAATTCCTGAAATTTATCCCATTATTTAACTACTTATACGTTACGAGAATATTACATACTGTAGTCAATAGTACGTCTATATAGCTAATTTTAACAATATTTATATTTATTAAAATATTTGAAATTGTTTGACCACTTGAAGTGTGAACTTTGAATAATATATACTCCCTCCGTCCCGTATCTATTGTCCAGTATTCCTTTTTGGGATGTCTCAATTTAATTGTCCACTTTCATAAATAGAAAAAAATAATGAGATAAAGTTCATTTATGCCCCTAATTTATATATGTAAGACAAAAAGGCAGGTAAAAAGTAAAGGGTAAAATTGTCTTGTTACCAAAAAGTAAGAGAGATGGTGATGTTTTTCTTAAACTGCGTATTTTTTATCTGGGGACAATAAAATTGGGACGGAGGGAGTATTAAGCAATTAAAGTGTTTAGTCTTACTTGTACACTTGTACGGCAACGGTTTGTGAGTGTAATTGGGGCATTTTTAATCTGTGGGAGGCTTGCCTCCCTGGAGGTCTGGGGTTCGTGCCCAGGCAGTGGTGTATGGAGGGAATTAAATTTGGCCGTTCAAAAAAAAAAATGATTAAAAGGAGGTTTTGTAGTGAACAATTAATATATATCATATCATACAAGGTTCTTGTTTCTTCTTATCATTTTGACAACCTTGTACCAACTACCAAGTCTCCGCTCCGCTCAATAGTTTTTAGTGTATGATGTACAATAGGGTTGTTTCTGACTTTTTGAAACCTTATTCATAATTATCGCTTTACGTAAATGATGTCTTCTAAGGGCATCTTCAATGGTTGGTTTTTCTATAGCTTTTTTTCTTATTTTGTGTCAGAGGTTTTTTTACATTAAGCTTTGAAATCACTTTTTGCTCCAATGGTTACAAGGTATTTTATAGCTCAAAAGTAATTAAAAATAGGGATAATACACAAATAGGTTACTATACTTTACGAAAATTTTCATCTGGGTTACTAAATCTTAAAAATGTTCAATTGGGTTACTGTAGTTGTAAAAATGCTCAATTAAGTTACCAAACTTTAGACATAGTTGCTATAGCCAAGATGACGTCAAGTTTAAAAAAACTTAAAAATGTTCAATTGGGTCACTATTTTTTTTTTACCGGAATTAAGCAAAATAGGCGGGATGACACCAATCAACAGGTACAGTGATCCAACTGAACATTTTTAAAGTTTAGTAACTCAGATGAACATTTTCGTAAAGTATAGTGATATTTGTGTATTATCCCTTAAAAATAATAGAAGGATTAAGAAAGAGAAAGGAAAGCTTAATTCTTCTAAACCTTTCAATCACTTTTAATACTCCCTTTCATACTAATTTAATCTATTTTAACTACAAAAGGCTTTTTACCATTGAAGTTAAAAGTTTTTTCAAAGCTCAACCTATTAAACCTCTTACACAAAATATGGAAAAAAAAAATTACTATATAAAAACCCACCATCAAGGGCGGTACTACGGTGGGGGCAGGGTGGGTACCCGCCCCCACGAAGTTTTTACGGGTCGAGAAAAATTTCATAGGTTTTAGTATAACTTTGCATATTGCCCCCATAACTAATAAATATAATACAGTTTCAATAGTCATTATTAACGTGTTTAGCTTAATGGTTGGTTGGTAGACTTGGTATTTAAGAGGTCTAAAGTTCAATCCTTCTTTATTACGTTAATTTTATTTTTTTCCCCTTTATGTTTAATCATTCTTTTTTTTTTCATTGCATATAATCAATGTAATACTATTTTAAATCAACATAATTGTTAAATCATAATTCTTAATGATTACATTTTTTTCTTTTTCTTCATAATCTACATATGATAATGTGTTGTTACACTTTTGCTATATGAACATGTTAACAATAAGCATATTTGATTTAGAATTTATGATAATTATGTGTATACGTTATATGTTGTCCATGTAATTAAAAATTTGAATTTTATGTTGAACCAAATTTACTTTGGTTCACCTAAAATAGTTTTGGTTAAAGGAAAAAAAATCGAGTTTATGACCCAGATCCAACATACACTAATAAATTTTGCCCCCCTTCGAATTTTCTTCTGGTACCGCCCCTGCCCACCGTTGTGGGTGCTGTAAGTGAATGTCAAAGTAAATCGAACCTTGAATCGACATACATGCTTGTTTTAAAGATATAAATTTGTTAAGTCTAGTCACTAACATAAATATTTTTACTTTAGAATTAAGGTGATAAACATTGTATTTGTCATGTACATATTAGATGTATCATATGTAGTAACTTTTGAAGCCCTTTATATATCGTATATATAATATATTGGTTATGCTTATCATTATGTCATTAATCCCGTTTCTTTACATAACTTGATACTATGAAGTAAATAAGCTAAAAAATACGTAAGCGATGATGATAATCAATTGATTACTTTTCTTAAGACTTTTTGTTTCGTCGGTTATCACACAGCCGCCATACCTTCCACACCACGTGTTTCTCTTTAAAACTTGTATTTTTCAGGTCAATATCCTTTCAATTCTACCTCTTCATTTAACCATACATTCATGAGAGATTTAAATTAAATCTTTGAATTAGCCAAACACACACCAGCAAAAAATACCCGCGTAATGCAGCGGAGTATTATATATTATTGTAATTAACAATTTGTAATTATTATTTCATGATGTAATACTTTTGATGTTGAATCGATAATGCTAATTTGGTGTGTAGAGTTAGAGATTAGAAAGAGAGGGGGTTAAAAGTAGAATTTAAACATTTTAAATTTGGAAGTGTTGAGTCTTAATTTTAAGATTTACAAAAGTAGAGTACGGAGATGCATATTATTATATATTATAGATTATTATAGACAGATAGCTCTGAGCTTTATTAATAACGGTTTGTGGGTGAGATTCATTAATGCACACAAGGTGTTTGTCAAAAAGTCTGAAAGAGACATCAAAGAAGTTAACAATGTTAGTTGTAGTTATTAGAGCAATGATTGTTGACATTTTCGTTAAGTTAAGTCAAAGTTATACCCTAGACTAGATGGTCCGTTGTTTGAGTTGCTTTACTTAATTTCCAAATCCATTTTAACTTTTAATCTTCGATATCGAAAATTTGGACCATATCAGTAATGTTATATCCAAGTTGGTTGTCCGCTTATAGATTTTAATGATGCCATGTGCTTACGAAAATCATTTTGGCTGCTTTGTGATTAGCATATGCTTTTTTTCTTTTTTCAGCAGATGAAACATCCAAGCTTCAAGCTAAAAGTTCGTATTCCTACCATTCACCACGATATATGTGAGTAATGGTTTCATTTTTTGAGTATATCACTAAATCTAAGGCAATGCACGCTGTCACTAAACGCCTAAACTGAATGTTTTTCAATCATAGGAGATAATTGTGAACTGCAACTAGTGACTTGCGGTGTTCGAATAGTATTATTTTGAATAGAACCGCATTTTCAACTTGGTTTTCTTCTCGTCTAAAAGTTATTTTGCCTTCTAATGTGCATCATTGATATAGAGTTGTGATTTTTGCAGTATTCAACAATGAATAATACGTGCACCTTAGCTTTATTTTCTGTTATAAAAAAGTATGCTACTTTGTGGATATCTCCCGACTTTATCCGTAGCTTCTTTTGGCATTTTTGTTTGTATTCAGCAATATCACATCTTCTCATTGATACTTGTGGTAATTATAGTTGAGGACTTAAAATATTAGGCCATACCCTTTTGTCAGATTTATAATAACTTGAGGGTCCTGCTTGTTGGGACCTTCTGCAAAAATGACCTGTATACACCATACAGGATATGTAGCACCCCAACACTCATAAACACCATTTATCAACATTCAAGTGTAAATCCTAGTCATCCGTTTAATCGCATACATTGTATGTTCTGTATTAAGGTAAATCACAAAATCACGATCATGCGGAATGGTGACTTCTTAAATAGTAGATAGTTGAAAACTACATTGAATTATTATAATTTCCTGAGTGTTACATATTAGATGTGTTATTTGTACTAGAGTCAATCACCATTTCAAATAAATGATAGTACCAAACCAAAGAGCATAATCTGCACCGAAGAAAACTTAGCCTGATGGGGTGAACTACTAAAAAGAATGTTTTCTTCAATCCTTCAGTGGTCCTGAATATTTAATGGCCATCTGATAGACCAATTTCGAGGTAAACTTTGCAGGGTGTCCCTCATCATTACTGCTCCAATAATATGAATGTCAGTTTCACACTATTGCTATTTATGTGCTTCTTCATAATCTTATCTTAGAGTGGGCAAGATGGATAGAACTGAGGTCGGGTTGAAAAGTGTCATTTCTTATGACGGGGTAGAAACAGGTCATGTTGGGATGACCGGAAAAACAATTTAACGGTTTAAAACAAGTTTACTGTGATTCAGGTTGTCCTTTATAAGTATGCGTTGATAAGGGTTCCAAATTTTAAGTCTTTCAGATCAATTATTTTTTTAATCATGATTGAAAAACTTAGGAAATTGTATGCGTTAAACATAGAGTTTGGGCGATTTTCAACCCGGTTTGGCCCGTTCTATGTTTGCTGCTTTTTATATGACTATTTAAGATAAAACATTACTTAAATTGACCCATTCATAAGTGAATGGATCAAACCTGCCACATCCAAACTTTCGTGTGTAATATGATATTTGTATATTACCATGCAACAATGGTGATCTAGCTTGAAATTAAAAAACACACTTGAAAGAACTGTAGGAATTAGAACACACATCTATGAACTTCAGGAAGATGATGATTAATTATTAAATTATAATTATTGCTTTAATCGTATACCCCCCATCCAAAGATACATCTAGTTTTACATACATACATGATACATACAATATACCAATCCGTTCTATCTATATGCCGGTACAAAAATAATATACATCCATATAATCTAGAAACCTAATCTATATCGATCCTATATCTATATCTATAAAGAACTTCATTCATCTTGTTCTTCTAAGTATTGACTCGTTTTACGGTTAAGTGACAAAGTCTGGCAATGGTTGTGCTGCAAACCTTTTCTGGTTCTGAATGTTCATGGTCTCATACATGGCAGCCGAGTGTGAAGAAGATTGTTGATTCATAGCTTCATATTCATTAGATTGTTGAATGTTTTGATTAGGGAGGAAGCTTTGATGGGCACCAGACATTGATAGATTGTCACAATGTGGTAGACCTAAAGTTAACGAGACGCTATTTCCTGAATATGGTGGTTGAAATTGCTCGGCAGTGAAACGCCCTATTTCTCCAATAGGGTAGCCGCCTAAACCGCCCATGAAATCTGTTGGGTTGCCCATGAGCGTAAAGCCTACATCTGAATTTTGTTGTCTCTCGTTGTTTCGTTGTTTCTTTGGACTGAATTGTGTAATTCCTTCCATCTGTGAGGGGTTAATGAGGGTGAAACCAGAGGGGTTTTGGAAGTTGATTCTGGTGGCGGTGGGCGATGTTGAGATGCCAGACGTGTGCGGTGTAGGAGGGTGGTTGAATCCTCTTTTTGAGTTCTCTGGGGACAAACTGTTTTCATTTTTGGATGACGAGTTATCCTCACTTTGTTCGCTTTTGCTCGCTTTGTTTTCATCTGATCTGTTGTGTTCTTGTTCCTTGATTTCTTCCAAGTACATCTCCTCAACCATAGGCTTCCATAGTCTCACTCGAGCATTTATGAACCAATTTGAAACCTAGAAATATCATGTCATTCAACCAATTTACAATTCTAAAAACCAAAACAGAGAGAGATCATATAACAATAACAGTATGTAACATACCTGACTCCTAGTAAGCCCAGTTTGTTTTGCGAGCATATGTTTGTCTGAATCCTTAGGATATCTAAACACAAATCGAAAGAAAATTCATAAGAATTCTTACAAACGAGTACTCGGATTCTGTTTGTTAGTTTTCATATAATTCTTACGGATGGAGAAAATGTTCAAAGAGCCAAGCACGAAGAACTGAAACAGAACGTTCAGGCAATCCTCTTTGGGGTCTCCAAGCATTATGTTGGATCATTCCCAATTGCTGTAAAGCCCTCTGCTGCCTCAATTGATTATCTACAAATTTCAGCCTTGAACCACCTTCACTCTTACCACCACCACCAAAGTTGTCCTCTTCACCTAAGCTCCTGCTAGCAGCCTTAATCTGTCCCATAATCGCGTCTTTCAAACACTTGAATTGCTTCGATATCGTCTGAAGCGCGAGTGATGTGTAGGTTTTCGCCGACCCAATTCCAGCAGCTTGTTCGAACCACGAGATCACAACTTGCATCTGGTTATGGTACTGCCTGTACCTCTGCTCTACCTTCATGTAACCAAAACAAACTTTTAACTTCAATTACAGACTAAAAAATTATAAGCAACATCTATAGTTAATTAATTAATGAATTACCTCATCAAGCATGTTTACAAGCTTTGCTTTCTTCATTTGAACTTCTTGCCTCTCCGCAGTAGAAAGGTCAACACCGTCCCCACGTTTGTTGGCCGTTTCTTCACCGGTTTCCACCGGTGATCCATCGCCACCACTACCGACAATCTTGAGACTTTTATCCGAATCCTTGAGTACTTCTTTACCAACGTTCACAACTTCTTCAAGTAGCTCATGAGTTGCTTTCAAGTACTTGGAATTCAACAACACACTCTGAATCCCTGATGTTCTCCCTTGATCATCATTGATGGGTACTCCAGATTGCTGTGATGAGAGGCTTAAAGAAAGACCTTGTTGGAATCTTTTAACCTCATGAGTTGTTGCAGGTGCCATCTGATCCACAGGGTTGTACATGTTGTACTGAACACGTGGCATGAAGGCTGATATGTCCTGTTGGGAATGAATAGGGACGGTTGGTTGTCCTGAAAGCGGGATCCCAACAAATTGTTGGGTCTGGGAGGAGGTTGGTGGTGGCGCGTGTGATACAGACGTGTGAATATTATGATTGTTTAGAAACATAAAATTCCCTGGTTGTGACGTCGCTTGTTGTTGGGCGTCTGAGTAATTTACATAACCGGGATTCATTAGAACCAGCGTCTGCAACCCGTCCCCACCTTGAATTTCCGAATTTCCGTTGTAGTAGGTTGCCATCAATCCTATCTTTACAGAGCCGTCTTTGAGGGTGTGGAAGAAGTAAGGACTCCAAATTTTTTGAGCTTTACTTCATCATCATATTGTTGATGAGCACACCATCTGAAAATCTGACCAAAGAACAGGAAAAGATTGATGTTTTAGCACGATTAAGTTCATGAACAAATTTCATGCAGTAATAAAATTCAGTTTGCAACTCACACACTGTATGTAATAATAATAATAAATCCATTAGAAGAAAAAGAAGTGTGAAAGTGAGATGTACTATGTTACAAGTAATCAAAAAGATGGATAATATATAAAATTATCAGTCGATCATTTTCTTCATGCTGACTAAACAACACCTATTGTATTCATGAAACCATTCATCATCTGATAAAGAAAGATGAAGAAGCTTAATAAATAAAGCTTTCTGTGAATAGAAGTGATAGAGCTTTCTGTGTCAGTATGAAGATGAAAGGTATGTTTTGGGACAAGTACCTGCGAATTGATCAAAGAAAGAAAGAGTGTGTGTGTTTGATTTGACCTTTCTTATCAAATGATTTGAGGCAGGCAGGTATAGAAGCTAGCTTTGTTTGATGATATATCGATTATCGATCGATGATAATAATAATAATATTAATAATATAAGTTTTTTTCTAAAGAGAGAGAGAATGATAATAAAAAGATGTGGATGTGTGATGGATGGATTAATAAACAAATAACAAATGGGTTCTTATATCATGAAAATCACAAGATTTTTTGAAATTATTATTTGTGTCAGAAGATACACACATCTGATCAACGAGGAAACGTCTACTTCTACTTGCCCCCAAACCAAACTACTTTTTCGATTATTATTCACCGGTTTTGGTGTTAATCATTGCCAACACTAACTTAATAAATTGCAAACAAACATCAAATACTTTTTATCTAGCGGGTATTATAAATGGTACAAATGTTATTGTCACCATGGTTATTTATTTATTTTGGGTTGTCTCATAAACTAATGTCAAATTGTCAAGTTTTATATTAGAACTGATCGAAAGAGTTTCTGAAAGTTAAAGATGGACCTTTATCGTAGAGGAGTGTACGTACTTCACCAATTACAAAATTTTCTAGAAAAGAATTATGTGGTTTTCGATTTAAATTGAGACGGATAAAGTAAACGATATAGTTATGTAAGTTTTTGGCGTTAAAAAAATCGAAAATTGTAAAAGAAAATGTAAATAATCAATTATAAAAGCCAATAATAAAAGGGATATATATGATGATAATCCAAGTTAATGTATGTGGTTATAATAATGTCAATCTAAAGAGATGGACGAAGAAGAAGAAGATGATGGTGCGATGATGATACATGACACAAGTTTATTTAAGTTTACGAAGGGGGGTCCTTTATTTTGTTTTTTAGCTTTTTGTTATTTGTTGATATTTTTTGAATTTATAATATATCTTTTTCTGATTTGTCAAAATTTGTGTGGTTGGATGGTATAGTTTGATGATAAAGCAATTAAATTCCGAAGGAAACACTGGGCCAACCACCATAACACACCCAACTTTAATAATATCAAAACTTATAAAATATCAACGTCTATAGTTTAAATGCATCACTTTATAATATTTTCACCCTATCATACTATTCTTTTAACTTACACGCAATAGTTTTGTGCAAACTTTATAGATTTAAACATTTCCATATTTACCATATGAATGAATTGGAGCGAGGGTATATACTGTGTGTCTTTTCATGTCATAACACTATTTCACTAACGGTTACTATTCATTTACCTTACCATGGTAATTTTGTAGCAAGTTTCGTACGAGTCAAGTTAAATATGTAGCTCCATGTTAAATTGTAATTCATTTCCAGAAGATTTTCACTTTGAAGTGTTGAAACCTTTGAAGGTTTCAATCTATCAAAGCATGTGTCCAAAAATGGTTTGCCTTGATCAACGTAATGGGATCGGGATCGATAAACATCGTAGGGTTACACTACACACATGAAAAAGTTAATATATTCTGGACTTAAACAAATAGCGAGAGTTAAGGGGGTTGCACACCCTTACGGGGTAAGTTTGGACTAACTACTTAGGACTGACTCAATCTGAAATGGTAAGTCTAGAAAATTCGAAATCTCTAGCGAGAATGAACTCCGGTGGTACTATTAAATTTTAATTCGTATTTGCCAGTTTAAATAGAGATCGACCGGTTGAATAATAGTATCTAAAGTTCCTTTTAGACTGATCTAAAGCGTTGAGAACGATTCTTTCGACCTCAATACACTAAAACATCAACAATACTGCTAGTGTCAATTTCTTTTCTAGATATAAAGTATAAATTCATCAACGTGAATAACTCTCTTACAAGGGGATACCATATATCATTAACACTTCTACTATTACATACATCGATATTTTGTCCTTGCGATGGTAGCCTAGCAGTGGGGAACATGCAGCATAAAAGAGGATGCTACAAGTTCAAATTTCGTCCCCATGTCCCTTTAATTGTGGGTTACGTGATTCACATCTCTCATGTTGACTGTGGAACCGGTCGATGAGGCCGGAACCGCCTGAGTGTCGATTTACGCTCTATTTTTTTACATTGATATTTTGTATTATTAGACTGAATAGTGCGAAACTTTCATATGAACATACATGGTCAAATTATTTTCTTGTTAAATTTGAAAGTATAATATATATTCAAATTAGATCAACTAAATAGCCGTGTAATAACTAATAATATAAATAACCGAATGTTGTTTGCAAAGTTTGTACATGTATCTTGAGCAATTATGGGGTTTGCACATTCATGAACGTGCTTTACAATAGGAAGCAAATTAAAACCTAGCAAATGCTTTGATGACTGATTTAACAAAAGGTCGACGGATGTTTGTTTGGGTTAAATTATTAACTTAAACCAAATATTTAATTTTAATTAAAGATATTAACATTACCCATTACCCCTTCTAAACTATGTACCTATATGGCTATTTATCAACACATATAGGGTTAAGTGTTTTTTAATGTATATAACTATGTATTGATCTTCATTGTGTGTACGAAACTATTTATTTTTGTACATTGTGTGTATTTTAGTGACGTGTTATCAGTTATAAGGTGACACATGGCATATTTACAAGTTGACAAGTCACTAATATTCACACAATGTACAAAATAAATAGTTTCGTACATACAATGTCAGTCAATTTTGTTACATACACACAATGAAGGTCGATCAACGCATAGTTATATACATTAGAAAGCACGTAACCCACATATCTAAGGGAAGAACATTATGCTGCCTATTTAATATTTATCGACATCTTTGAACATTTTTTTGAAGGGTATAATGATATCAACAGAAAAAAGTCCCTTTTATATTTAAATTATTAATGGTTTTTTTAATCGATTTTAGTTAAATAAAAAAAGGGTAAGATTAGGGATACATCTAACCCCGTATCATATTTTTATTGTACGCGACCGTTCCACTCGCAAGAAGCATCAACACCTGCATCAATATTGCTATATGACTTGAATGATCGTTTGCTCGAAAATGGTATCGGAATTCGTAAGCTAGCTAGAAAACAACTTGAGTTGCCTGCTAACGCGTGCGGAAAACTACCAAGACTTATATGACCGCTGTCTAGGGTTTTTGTAAGGATGTGCGGAATTTTTGGTGGAATTTTTGGTGTCTACAACTGATATTGAGGTCTAGATCGATTTACAGTTGCTTTATAGAACTCATCGATCAATACTGTTCAATGATCATTGATCTGTTTTCAGTTATAAATCCATTTGTTACTAACATAACTATATCGTAATATAGTAGGTTAGTTATAATATAAAATATTTTGTTACACATTTCCATACTATTTGATCACCTATTATTAATGCAAAAGAAAAGGTGATGTGAAAATTGGATGATTATGGGCCGGGTGGGTAGTAAAAGCGTGAGCCCCACGGGTTAAGTGTAAGATTGAAAGACCCGACTTTTTCGCAAGATTCGCTTACGTGGGACCATCACACACCCAACCTATCCAATCACTCACCCTTTTTTTTTATTTTTCTCTTTTTTTATCTCTCATAAACAAATACCCTTTTGACTTTTCTTTAAAGAAGAAACCCGTGCAGGATTTTTACTCCACGAGCAAAAATGTGGAGCCCCCCTTGTCCTACGTGGCGTTTCAAAATAGTCAAGCAAGTTACCAATCAGAGGCTACTAGTACACGTGTCAAGTGCATGTCGATCACTTCTATTCCTAGTTAAACTCGAATAATATTCGATCGGATCGATAATCATATGTTATATGAAGATATAATATAATTTAAAGTCGAAGCTTATATAACATATACTAGTATTAAACTCGTCCGTGAACAGTTAAAAATATTTAATTATTAATGATAAGAAGGTATTGATGAAACGTTCATACAATTCTAACAAAGAAAAAAGAAACACCCAAAAAAGCTAGTTAAGATATATATGAGAAATTTTAATAAATTTCAAATCTCGAAGAATCTCCTTATAAACAACATTTGTCGTACGATCAGTAACCTTGCCATATTGGTCACACATCAATACCATTAAACCCTTTTGACTCTTTCAAGCAACGTACAATTATCCATGACTGAAAACAAGCTTCTTCAAAAGTAAACCCACATTTGACAATGATGGCCTTGACTCTTATTGATAGTCATCGCGAAACACTATAATAAAGGAAATTGTCTTCTATTAAATTTGAAATTTGAAAGGAGCAATAACACACAATCAAGACCATGAGAATGTAAACAAACAGCATAACTTAGATGTATATACAATCTACCCGAGTCCCGACTGATTTATTTCACGACCAAATTAGAGATAAATCTTATTAAATTCAAAGGTGTTAATTAGGGTTTACAATTACGTAAGTTACATTTATAAAGAACAAAACTGAATTGTGAAATAAGAGTACCGGCCGACACAAAGGTAACCCCGCAACATCAAGAAATCGCACTGCAAGTTTTCATCTGTTACTAATACTATACATTGATTTTCAAAATGCACCACTTCGCGTCTCGATCTTCCAACCAACAACCAATCTGGATTTTCTTCATCTAATCTTCACTCAACAGCATTATCCCGGCCACTTGAACCTAAATCTAGTAACCATTTAATTAGGGGAAATTAAAAAAAATGCCACATTTTTTTATCGACTCATTCGTTTTGCCATTCCAAAAAAAAAATTGACGATATACCACCCGAACTCGCAAAAGCAAATTTGCTTTTGCGAGCCCGTGCATGCGAGTTGCGAGTGACCAAATTTGCGAGGTCGTGGCCGAGAAAAGGATGCCATCGCAAAAGCAAATCTGCGATTTGCTTTTTGCGATTTACCCAGAGGCGGACTCAGAAAATTTGGTTACTGGTGTCACAAAAATTTCCAAGATACCTCGACTTGATAGTTGATTAAGTTTATTTAAACATGAGGTGCACCGCCTAAATATGAGTGTTAGTACTCATAAAAAATCAATAACTTTTTAATTAAATTTACACAAAGTTGACTTAATTGACCGGTGTCACGTGCCACCGCTGACTATAACGTGGGTCCGCCCCTGGATTTACCTATGCCCGAGGTCGTTGCGAGTAACGAGTCGCTAGCCAAGCCGTAGGCGTGAAGTACGCCCGAGTACGTGCCCTCGCAAATCTTCGGCCCGATTTGCGATTTGCGAGCGCTGGACAAACAAAACGGGTATAATTATTTTAGCCTTTGTTTTCGTTTCATTTCAAAACCCACAATCGATTTGCGATCTACCTCCACCCCGCCGCCCACCTCCACCCCGACCCTCCAGCTACCCACCTCTACCTCACCATCGCAAACCCCCACTCGATTTGCGAGTTACGAGCCACGGCCGGCGTATTTTTGCGAGTTACACCACCGCCGGCACCACCACTCCGCAGCACCATTTCCTTCCAATTTGACGGGTGGCGCAGCACCACCACCCTCCGTCGCACAACCCCCTCCACCCTAAGCACCCACCTTAGCCTCCAACACCCCCAACCACTCTCCGTCGCCACCACCGTCGCCTCCAGCACCACCACCGCCGGTCACCACCGTCACGCTTCACCACTTCCGGTTTCCACGTAATTGATGGCCGATTCTCAGGTATGAAATTGTTTTCGTGTGTTATTGGATAAAATTACCGCGTATTTTTTGAATTTATTACGTTTTAATTTGAATTTTCGTTGTGGCATTTAATCGAACAGTTGGTGTGCAACATATATATTGTATGATGTAAGAGTATATTATGATATCATTTAGGTTACGAAACGTTTAGTTTACAAATGAATGATATAAAGCAATAATTTCAAACTTAGTGCAATAATTATGATGATAGCTTAGTGCAATAATTTCAAACTCAAAGTCGTCTTGAAATTTCATAAACAACTTTTGGTTAAACTATAATTTAACATTTTTAGTAATTCTATATATTATAGAAATTATTTCATTAAAGATGTTGATCGAATAAGTCATGAAGTCGAAGTCCGATAGCAACAAAAATTAATTAAATAGTACAATGCTTCACCAAACTTGGCAAATAAGTTACTTGGATTATGAGTTAAATACGTGGGGCAAAATTACGATTGATTATTAGCATTATTGAGCTTTTGATTGAAACTTCTATAGATAAATAATGCATGATAAT
Source organism: Helichrysum umbraculigerum (assembly GCA_949592205.1). NCBI lineage: Eukaryota > Viridiplantae > Streptophyta > Magnoliopsida > Asterales > Asteraceae > Helichrysum > Helichrysum umbraculigerum. The sequence goes on from CATIUR010000001.1 coordinate 1,926,124, forward strand.
TAGAACTTAGGTGCATCATGATATCGACACTAATTGGTTGTTACAGTCGTGATACTGATAGTGGTTAAAGTTTAATTGGTTGTATTTGCGGAAATTTGGATGTATTGATGAGCTGAAAAATCAGCTGGTTTATCCGTTTTACAGAAAGGACATTTCCAATTTTTCCTAAAAAATCTTATAAGTGTTATGTGCACACAGGTTGTTTCGTTGTTTCGATGTATTACTTGATACGTAGTAATAAATAGTGCACGTATAACCACTAACTAGGATGTGTCCCTTGTTAATGTAATGATCGTCATATCGTTGTTTCGTTTTTTTCCGATGTGCACAAGTGAAACCTTAGGTTATTTTTTTCCGATGTGCACATGTGAACTTGTCAATAAATTTTTGGCGTTATAAGTACCATATTCTTGGATAAACCTTCAAGTGCACAGTTGTGTTTGTATTTGGCGTTATAAGTACCATATTCTTGGTCGATATAGTAAATAATAATAATAATAATAATAATAATAGTAAAAAATAATAATAATAATAATAATAATAATAATAATAATAATAATAATAATAATAATAATAATAATAATAATAATAATAATAATAATAATAATAAGAGATAACTTTAGACCTATAGAGTAGTCTAGATAATATGCAAACATAGTAAATAGATAACTTTAGCATTTTATTGTAACTTCACGTACTCTCAAATATGCTATTTGCATAAAAAATTAAATCCTTTAATATTGTTCTTCATTTGATTCATATAATAAGAGACCGAATGTAGTTGTTTATTATATCACAACCTTTAGTACTATTATTATTATTCATTTTAATAAGATGTGTTGATATCGATTTATTTCATATTACTTAGAACGTGAACGATTTTTAAAGACTTTATATATATTTATTTCATATATATATATATTTAAAGACTTTAACGATTTTTAAGGTCTTCAAAGTTATATATAAGTATATTGTATATAATGTACGTATGCATTAACGAAATATTTATTGCGTTGATTGATGATTTTGCAGGACATTTTTAATGCAACCCTGACTTTGAAAAGCAGCCTCACCGTTATTAGCCATATCAATTGTCGTTTAACACATAATCAATTGAAAATTTTTAGAGACCACTGTTTTGGCCATTGGTTGGATGTAAAGTCTCCTGAAAATGACCCTGGATTTGTGCATCATGTGTTGCAGTTTCGACGAACGGAGCGTCCTGGGTTAAAGCACCCTCGCGCGGAGGGGGAGGAGTTATGGTTTAGGGCGGCGAATACTGATGACCATTTTATACGGTTTGGTCGCAGGGAGTTCTGTCTGGTGACAGGTTTACTATTTGGTCCAAATCATGCCGTGGCGGATCATATTCCAAAGGAGGTTCGAGAGAACACCCCGTCATTTAGAAGCCGCGTATTCCCGGATATTCTCAAACGCAGCGTACGTGTATCAGACCTTATGGACAAGTTTCGAGATAAAGGTTTGTTTAGTGGGCCGAGGACGTTGAGCGACGAGGATTGCGTGCGCCTGTGTACGCTTGTGTTGATATATAGAGGGTTTTTGGGAAAGCAGGGTAGGCATAATGTTGAGGATGATCATATGCATATAGTTGAGGATTTAGGTATCTGTGACCGGTACCCTTGGGGTAATATTATTTGGGCCAGAACTTATGAGCAGCTGGATAAGGGGTTGGAGACTCGGTTAAGCCAAGAAGGGATGCAGTACACGTTGAGTGGTTTCGGATGGGCGTGTAAGGTAGCATCTATTGTTCTATTGATTATTTTCTCTTTTTACTGTTAATATAATATATAATACAATAATATGCTGATTTGTTGTTCGGTTATTCTTTCCCAGACTTGGATTTGGGAGGCTTATTATCGTCAGGTAGGGAATGTTGCTACAAGGCCACAACGAAATCAAATACCACGTGGGATCTACTGGAAGCGTAAAAAGAAGGTGACTGAATTCAAAGAGTTCGAGCAATGCTTGAAGATTGCGGTAAGTTAAAATTTAATAAACTAACGTATGCATGAACATGTATATGTATTGTTTAATAAAATAGTTTTTCCGTTCCCAATTTTATATAGGGACCTTTTATATATCTCTCTTTATACTTATATATATATATATACTTATATACTTGTATACTTAAATACTAGTATACTTATATTCTTATATACTTGTATAATATATATATATATATATATATATATATATATATATATATATATATATATATATATATATATATATATATATATATATAAAAGTAAGTATTGTATATATATATAAGTATATAAGTAAGTACATATATATAAGTATTATATATATGTACTTACTTATATAGTAAGTATTGTATATATATATAAGTATATAAGTAAGTACATATATATAAGTATTATATATATGTACTTACTTATATACTTATATATATATATATATATATATATATATATATATATATATATATATATATATATATATAAGTAAGTATTATATATATATGTATATATATGTATATAGTTACTTATATACTTTTATATATAAGTAAGTAAGTATATATATATGGATTAAATTGATGAACATTTGATGACTTGTTTTATGCAGAAGGATACTATACCAGAGCATCTTCCGAAGATAACTTTGAAGCCAAATAAGTATGAGAAGAAGTGTCAATGGTGGATTGATAGCTGCAAATACTTTGATGACCAGCTAGTTGCAGAGAGGCCATTGAAGAAGGCACGGAAAAGTCAAAAGGAGGATGCCGAGCCATCTGATCCGATCCCATCCCATGACGTACGATATGATGATTTTCAATTGAATCCGTCTCATGACGATCAGGCGACTTATGATTCCGTGGGTACAGATCGTCGTGAGGCCTCTCAGCCAGCATCTCAGGCTGGTACTTATCATTCTTTACAAGACGAAATGCAGAAGATGAAACAGACCATTTCCACTTTAGCTACGCGAGTAGATGAACAACAAAGTACTATAAACCGGTTGTTGAAGATGGTTGAGACGCGGCAGGTATGAGGTTTATTAATTCTAGCCTTTTATATATGCCAAAGTGTTTTTTATTTAACACGTACCACTTTAATTTATATATATATGTATGTATACATGGTTAGTATATATATAAGTCTATGTTACATAAGTATATATATGTATAGTATGGAATATTATTTGTATAGTATATATATGTATATATAAGTATATTGTATATATTGTACATTATATAAGCGGAAATTTGGATGTATTTATGAGCTGAAAAGTCAAGTGGTTTATCCGTTTTACAGAAAGGTCATTTCCAATTTTTCCTAAAAAATCTTATAAGTGTTATGAATTCAAGTAAGTAAGTATTTATATAAAGTATATATATATATATATATATATATATATGTGCCAAAGTGTTTTTTATTTAACACGTATCAAATTAATTTTTCAGGCTGAGGGTGATGACGATGTTGTTGATGAGGGTTACGTTTCTGACACCCAGCTTTTTTCAGCCAGCAAGTACTCGGTTGCATATGGGTTGCGCCGAAGTATGAGAGATCGTCGACGTGCTCCGGCTAGACTTTCGCCGTATGTTACACCAACACATATGAAACAACTTTTGCAGAAACCCTTGAAGGTGCCTGTGGTGGAGCATGAGGAACCACCACCAGTTAATTTAGGAGTCGATGATGTGATTGTTGGTGCGTCTGAGCCGGCTAAGCCGGCTGAGCAGGCTAAGCCGGCTGAGCCGGCTAAACCGGCTGAGCTGGCTAAGGCGGTTGTTGAGCGAGCGGCTACAGAGCGCGGAAAGAAGTTGAAGCGCCCGGCAAGGAAATGGTCGGCCAAGAAGGCGTTACCCGAGGAAACGTTAGTGGGCATGGTTGACAATTTGGTGAACGAGAATGGTTTTCTCACTCCCCCGCCCCCTGTCATACGTCAGACTAGAGAGATCGACGGGCCATCCACAGTTGAGGAGTTGTTTGCGAGTGGAGGTTCTGTGCGTTGTATGTTTATTCGACCGGGCACGACTTATGTGGAAATCACAAAGGAATTTTGGGGGCGGTTGTATGGAGATTTCGATAGTGGTTACTTGGACAACTTTGTAAGTTTACGAGTGCTTTTTTTTTCCAACTTTGGCATCTTACATACGTGATACTAACCTAGCTTTAACAAATTTTTAGCATATTGACGGTTGGAGCTATCTACTCATGTGGTGGAAATATCGAAGCTGGACTCGACCAACTCAGCTGGAAAAGACATTGAATTGGACAATTATGCCCATAGGTTTTATTGATATGATAGGTGCGTTCAAGAACTACAAGGACGACAGAAAGGAAAAGGCCCAGAAGAAGAAGGGAGATCTTGTGGTTGCCGAGCCGGGTAAGTATATATTTATGTTAATTTGTATGTATATATATATATCCCATACATATATATATTTTAACATAGAGTTGGTAAAATGGTAGTGTCGATTATATTATAGTGTTGATAATTGTGGGTACTTGTTGAACCTTTGATGATGTGATAAGCTTAAATATTAGCTGGTTTTCCGTTTTACGAAAAGGACATTTTCATTTTTTTTTAATGTATTATAGTTTTGGGCTAATCTTTAATATACTTGTGTCTATTAATACAGCTGACAAAACTGAGACATCATCCGGACCAGACTACAGCTTGTTGATGGGATATGGTAACGGAAAACGCAGCCCATACTATCCATGGTGGACTTGCGACAAAGTCAGTAAAGTATAATATCAGCATTCAATAGAAGTTGATACATTTTCACATTTCCCTAATAAAATATGTCTATTGTAGGTACTTATGCCGGTCAACATCGAGAGTAGGGATCATTGGGTTCTAATTGTGTTGGATCTCCATACTTGGGATGTAGAGGCATATGATAGCTGTAAAAGACTGAAATGCAACAAGGAACTACTAAAAATTGTTGAAACCTTAGGTCAAAATTTAGTTACATATGTAGACGCCATTGGCTATTGGAACCACGTTGATGAAAAAAAGCATTTTACGCGTGATACCACTGAGTGTTTAACTCAGTGGATGGAGGATGTGCCTCAACAGTCTGGGAGTCTAGGGGATTGTGGGGTATGGGTGTGCAGAAATATGGAGCAGCTTGCATATCGGGAGGACTACAGGGTGAGTGGGGAGACTGATTTGATTGCTGCGGATTATAGGCGACGGATGATTGATACTTTCTTCAGTGCGCGTTTTGATTGGGAGCCGGCTGACGGATGATTGCCTTACATGTAATCGAATATTTTGGGAATTATGTAGTAGTTATTAATTATGTACTAGTTAACAATTATGTGCCCTCGCAAATCGCAAATGAATTTTTTGCTTTGCGGTCTGCGATTTGCGATTTGCGAGTCACCATAGTGATTGTGGATAAGATTTTCAATGTGATTTTATGACATTACTTTATCCACGTATGCCCATTTTTCAGACATTACCTTATCCATTGATGGGATTTTCTGACATTACCTTATCCACTTATGCAGATCTTTTGGATAAGCTTATCTTGGTTGAAATTTATCTTTAAATAGACCTTATAACATCACTCTTCCTTCATCATCAAATTCTAGTCTGTTTCATTTATTTAAATCTCTGGTAACAAAATGCAACTGATTAACCTTAATGTTTTTTTTGGGGGGGAACTTCGTGATGACAATAAGGCGTACGAAAATGGGCTGAAAAAAACATTCGTCGATTTCGATGTTAAGGCGTTTGATCTCAGTAAGTTGTTTTCCTATCTTAAGGGAAACATAAATTTCGCTTTTACTGACGTATACTACTGTGAAGTCGGCAATCTTCAAAGTGCTGGTGCTCGTATGCTTCTGTCAGATGAAAACTGGAATACAGTAGTAAAACATGCAAAAGAATGTTGTCAAGGTATTGAGCTATATCTGGTACACATGGATGAAGAACCCGAATTGAATTTCAATGAGTGTGAGAGTGATGACAGCAACGCACATTACTACCGCTGAATGTCAGTGAGTATGAGAGTGAAGAACCCGAATTGAATTTCATATGTTGTAATGTAGGATTTTAATTCTAGTTTGTATGTTTTTAATTTCAGTGTGTAACGGCTTTGTAATATCTCGTCCAATAATAAAATAATATGGTTGGTAAAAACTGAATCTTACAAATGGATAACAAATAATATGGTTGGTATAATATATAATGTTTTGTAAAATTGTGCGTTCGGGTACCAAATAATCTAGTTGGTAATAAGTGAATCTTACAATTTGAAACGAATGTTGTCAAAAATAATAGTTACAAAATGTTAACATGTATATTGGACACGTTTACGATTTGCGATTTGCGACTGACCTTATCCTTCGTTGATAAAAATTTTGGTGAGATTTCCTGACATAACCTTATCCGTTGTGGATAAGATTTTTGGTGAGATTTTCTGACATAACCTTATCCTTATCCTTATCCGTTGTGGATAAGATTTTTGGTGAGATTTTCTGACATAACCTTATCCTTATCCTTATCCGTTGTGGATAAGATTTTTTTACGGATTTTGTAGATTTTTTCGGATAACATTATCACAATGGAAATGTAATTATAAAATCACCTCAGAAGGTCCGTCTTTAGTCTCAACCATTTGTAAACACATTGACACCAAACTGTGAAATCATTTTCCATTCGCCAAAAACATTTTATTCTTCAGTTCCACTCGATGAATTTTTCAGGTACGAGTTCTGATAAGATTTAGTTTTATTTACTTTCATTATGGAAAAGTTCAAGGTATTTATATGTTATGGTGGTCGTTTTGAATATATTGATAACATCCCGATGTATTTGCCAATAGAGTGTGGTAGAGTGCCATTAAAACTTCCAGTGGCACCGGAAAAACCCATGACATGCAAAGTATTGATGAAAAACGTTTTAAAAAAACTTGGTCTGCCACTGGATACACCAGTTTGTCTGAAATATAAAGTAGATCAATATGTTATTGATATAAATGATGATGCTGATGATTTTGGAGATTTTTTGTGCCATGCAATTAACAAAGCTCCGATAGAAATTTACATTGTCGATATTGTAAGGAAAGTTTCGGGTATGGGTAGCAATAATCCTAGCAGTAGTAGTTCTGGCATTCAAAACCAATTTCACCAACAATTTCATCAACTACACACTAATGAATACAATCAACATCACCAATATCAGTCATCTCAACAACCCTTTCAACAAATTCCATTTCCTTTCCAACCACAATATCAATTTCATTATCATGCGGCTCCAACAAACATGCCGATGCATAACTATCCTACACAACACACGCAAGACATGCCGATGCATAACTATCCTACACAACACACCCAAGACATGCCGATGCATAACTATCCTACACAACACACCCAAGACACATCTTTTAAGGTAGATGAAGAAACCCAAGATGATTCTAAATATCATGTGAATGTTCAATATGATCACACTAATTCAGAATACTATGTGGAGGAGCCGGAGGAGCCGGATACACATCCTGATGATTTTGCTCATTATGATGAAGAAAATGTCAATCCACCTAAGGATCATGACCATCCATTTTGCAATCACATTGTTACTGATGATGAGGATGATGAGGATGATGAGGAGGATGAGCCTGATCCAAGAGATACATATGACATTCCAATACCACAAAGAGCGGCAGCAAAAGAGATATTCTGGAATATGCCATCGCCTTTAGGAAACGAAGAAGAAGAAGTTCAACAACGACCAGTGAGCATGTACGAGACATCTAGTCGGATTCGCGAGGGCAAAACTTTCGAAACTAAAGAAGAATTTCTTCTCCAGTTGCATACAAAGTGTCTCGAAGAAGGTTTTCAGATTAAGCTAAAGAATTCAGACAAGAAAAGGTACTCGGCAAAATGTATCTTGCCTAATTGTGATTGGAAGATTAGTGCAGCGTGTATCAGAGATAGTCACAACTTCCAAGTTAGGAAGTTACGTGATGTTCACACTTGTTCGCGTACTCAAAATATGCCTAACAGCCGTTCTGCGAGCAAGAAAGTGCTTGGTAACATCTTAAAAGAGGCGATGAGTTTGGAAGGACGTGTATACAGAGGCAAAGAGATCAAACTTGATATGACTGAACGCTTTAAAATAAGCCTTACATACAACCAAGCATGGAGAGCAAAATGTTACGCTATAGAGTTGTTGAGAGGTACTCCAGCTGAATCGTTTACGAAACTTCCAATTTACCTCCACAACCTAAAGCTATATAACCCGGGGAGCATTACAAATCTGCGTACAGACAAAGAGAATAAATTTGTAATGTGTTACATGTCCATAGGTGCAGCTGTAAGTAATTATTGTTGGTTTACATCCTATGTTCGCATACGTACATGGTTTCCAAGATTTATGTGTTTTTTAATCTGAACTTGCAGGTACGTTCTTTTGTCAATCATACACGCCCAATTATAATCGTCGATGGTGCCCATTTGAAGGGGGGTTACTTGGGTACTAACTTGATTGCCGTGGCGATGGACGGTAATAATGGCATCTTGCCACTAGCCTATGGAATTGGGGCGGGAGAGACGGCCGACGTTTGGACGTGGTTCTTAGGGAACTTACGAGACGCCATTGAATCTGCAGGTGGTATTAGCAACCTGACATTCATCTCTGACAGGGCTCCAGCAATTGCATCCGGCATCTCTGCTGTGTTTCCAGAGGCATTTCATGCCTTGTGCTGTCGTCATCTGTTGATGAACTTGAAAAGCAAATCTTCAAAGGTCAAGCACTTCGAATGGCATTATTGGCAAATGTGTAAGGCGTACCGTAAATCAGATTTTGATCGCCATTATGATGCCATTTCTAGACATTTACCGGCTTCAGCTAAGGTTCTTGCGGACGTGGGAAAAGAAAGATGGTCGAGGCATCACTCAACAAACACACGATATGCTTACCTCACAACTAATAGTGCGGAGTCCATTAACGCCATGACAAAGCATGCAAGGAAACTGCCGGTCACAATGCTATTGGAGTTTTTTAGATCTTCTATACAACAATGGTATTTCAAACATCGGAATACTGCCGCAGCTGTTACAACACCTGTCACACCGTATGCGGAGCACAAAATCGGTAAAAGGGTTAACAAATCGCTGCGCTGGAGGGTCAACCCATCGACAAATATGATATGTGAGGTGGTAGACGGGAAGAAGAATGGGACAGTCAACTTGGAAGCGAGAACATGCACTTGCATGCAATGGCAATTATCAGGTTTACCTTGCGGACACGTATCGGCAGTGACCCGTTACTTTCATATGGACAACGTGTTCGGCTTTGCAGAGAGTTATTTCACCACGGAAACATATCGAGCGGCCTACAGTGAGGCTATAAATCCACTGCCTCATCCTTCAGAGTGGGCAGATCCCGGTAATTTGCAGATTTGCTTGCCGCCGATACTTGTGAAAAGGCAATCTGGTCGCCCACCTGGGCGTGCACGCATTCCTTCTAAAGGAGAGGATAAAGGAAAATACACAAAGCAATGTAGCCGTTGCAAGGAACATGGTCATAGTCGAGTTAATTGTATGGCTCCATACGATAGAACAGACGAGCCAAGCCGATCAAGAACCACAACAAGATCCAAGTCAAAGGCAAAATCAAGATCCAAATCAAGATCGAAAATGGTGAGTTCTCAAAAATATTCATATAAAAACTAACATATTACATTGTATCATTAAATCATCCTCAAATATTTACTTGCAGAAAACGTCCAAAAAATCCACGAATGGCCATATCGAGGACGAAGCTGCAACCAGGTCTCAGCCGACTCAAAGCTATCCAAGTGTTCATTTGAGTGACCCTTAATAAAATAAAACCTATATTATGTACTAGTTAACAATGTTATTTATGTTTTTATTATCGTGGTTAATTTGAGTGAATGAAATTGCTTGTTGTTCATTTTTTCATGTTTGAACAATACTAAAACATCTTCACTACATAACGATTAACGTTACATAACAATTAAATGGACTCTAACAAAACAGCTTATATAATGATTAACATAATTTGGCAAACATCCAATTGATTGAAAAATAGGTACGAATTACAAGATTTGACTACTCACTAGTCGAATAAACGTCTTGCACTTGAAGAACCAGTACTAATTTTAGAAATTCGTACTGGCATTGTTTAATCAGAGTTTGAGAAATGTGCCAGATCGTTACGTGTAACATAGACCTCAATTTCTTTATGAATTTTTGCGTAGTCAGTAATCTGCTTCAGTTGGTCGACATCGTCCGTTATCAATTGTAAACCAGTATCTAGGTCTTTACCAGGCTCTTTATAGTAACAGAACCACTTCTTTGGAGCCCAATAACCTAGCTCTTCCAAAGCGTAATCCAAAAATTTGGTGGAAAATTCGTCGACATCTACGCAATCAATATATGTCAACAAACCTTGCGTGTACATTCTTTTTGCTCCCTGAAAGTGCCCACAGTGATGAAAAGCGATTGAAAACAACTCGGGAACTTCTGCGTATAATTCTTCAGTAAATGATTCTTCATTAATGGATCGGAATTGCCAAAAGTGACCTGATTGAACCATTTTTTAAATTTATATTTCTTATATTCTGAAAATTCGTAAAAATCTTGTCAATGACTGCTTACAATCACACTATTTATAAATGGCAGAATATCACGAAAATCATAGAAAATCTTATCCATTTATTAGAGAATATCCCGCAAATCACGGAAAATCTTATCTAAAAATCTTATCCGAAAATCTAATATCCCGAATATCACGCAAAATCTTATCTAAAAATCCAGATATCTTATCCAACAATTTTATATACCACAAATCACGAAAAAGCGTATCCAAAAATCTTATTCAAAAATCTAAAATCCCGAAAATGTCAAATATATATATATGTGCAATGCATATATACAATGCATATAAATGTACATATAAAAAATAATGTCAAAAAATGTCAAAAAAAAAATGGTTAATTATATATATATATATATATATATCCCGAAAATGTCAAATATATATATATGTGCAATGCATATATACAGTGCATATAAATGTACATATAAAAAATAATGTCAAAAAAACAAGGTTAAATGTATATATATAAAAAATAATTGAAAAATGCATATATATTATAAAAAATATGTAAAAAAAAAATGTACATATATAAAAAATAATTGAAAAAAGTAGTGTTCGTGGAAAGCGATCTCGATCTCGGATACGACTAGGAAAGCGATCTCGGATACGACTAGGCAAGACTCATTACTCGACAACGGCTCGGGCATAGGTAACAAGCAAATCGCAAATCGCAAATCTCAGATTTGCTTTTGCGAGGGCACGTAATTCACGCCTACGGCTTGGCTAGCGACTCGTTACTCGCAACGACCTCAGGCATAGGTAAATCGCAAAAAGCAAATCGCAGATTTGCTTTTGCGATGGCATCCTTTACTCGGCCACGACCTCGCATATTTGGTCACTCGCAACTCGCATGCACGGGCTCGCAAAAGCAAATTTGCTTTTGCGAGTTCGGGTGGTATATCGTCAATTTTTTTTTTTGAATGGCAAAACGAATGAGTCTATAAAAAAATTTGGCATTTTTTTTAATTTCCCTTTAATTAGAGAATGTTATATATCAAGGTTAACCAGTAATTTTATTGGCTATTGTTTATGAGATTGAATTAGCAAAGTATTTTGCAATAAATCAATTTGGACAGGCTAGGGAAGAAATAAATATCTAGTTAATCTAGTTAACTAAATAAAAGAATGGCAAAAGAAAAAAGCAACACGCATATATACGGGGCCATTAATTAGTAATGGCTATTAAGTGATTAATAACGTGGCCTCTCTACATTCATATATAAATATAAATAATAAATAAATAAATAACTTTTTAAAATTGTTTGTTAGGTAAGCATGATCGATATATATGATCTTTTTGAGTCATAAGCCACGGCCCCCTTTATATAAAACCGTTTGTATAATAGGGACCATATTATATCGATGATGATTACTACTATATGGCTGAGCTAGTGATTAATTAAGGCAACTTTACGTTCGATTTTACTTATCTTTGTATCTCTTTTATTATTTATTGGAAACATTGGTGGTACATTAAATAATTACAATTGGACATAGCCCAAGTGGTACGCCATCATAAACGTCTAGGCCCTACATATGTGATTGACATGTCAGGGGTTCGTATCCGTGCCTCAGCATATGTGGGTGATTTGCGGACAAGTGATTTGTCTATCTATGCTACTTGCGGGTAGTGCGAATGTGTACCATTAAAAGGTACATGAGTCAATGGTATCCTCTAAATTACGCTTTTTATACTCATGGGAACCGTTTGTTTTGAGGAATCAAGGGGTATGTCCGTATGTATTTCAAAGTTATACATGTTGTTTCGTAAAGAGGTACAAGCTAGTTTGAAAGAACATGGATTTAAATATGGGTTTGTAGCAACCGAGTTTAAAAGAACATGGATTTAAATATGTATTTCAAAGTCTGTGGAGGCTCAGCACGATGAGGACGGATGGAATGGGGTAGTGGCAGCGGCGAGTTCATGCTCCGGAAGACACGAGAGGACGGGCGGGAAACAAGCGGGACCTATTTTTTACTTATCTATATATGATTTCTGCTTTTGTTATCATCTATAATGCAAATAGTACAACTTTCCAATGCTGATAACACAATTGGGTGGTTTATTCGCGGGATTCCCCCGCTACACTCCCACTAGTCATCCACAACTATTACTCATGATTAACGTGACAATTTACGTCACCACTCCGTGTGATCTTACACTCCTTTCTTTTTCTCTCATGTAATTATTTTTTTTTACAATGGGCCCACTAAAATATCGTATTATCTGAAACGCCCTGAAAATCTGAACATTTTTTTTTTTTTACACTGAACGTATTTCTATTGGTCCCACTATCTGTATTATCGTATTTGATATTCTAATCTCATGATCTGTATTGCTTTTTAAAACAAAAAATGAAATCTGCTGAAATCACCCTTATCCCGCCGGATAGATTGGTTACCCGCCGGCTACCCATGTCTAGCCGCCGGGTTGCTCCCATTAGCCGCCGGGTGAATTAGCTTTTGGGGTAACAGAACTTAACCCCCGTTTAAAGGCTTGAGAAGCCGCCGGCTGGGCTTGAGAAGCCGCCGGCTTGTTCCGGGTTTTTGATTTACCCGCCGGGTAAGCCGGCTACCCGCCAGGTACTCTGGCGTCTACAGCACCTGCAGTTTACTTTCAAACTATTTACCATTTTTTGAATTTTGAACGCGCATATCTTTCAAACGACAAAGAGTTAAAACATGAAATTTTGCAGGCACTTTACTATAGTTAAAATGAAACTTTCTATATTCGCATTTTCTCAAATTTCTCATTTTATCGGGATTTGGGCTTATGGGTCATTTTCGGCTAAATTTCAACATTTTTCTAACATACCAAGTCTCAAACTATTGAGACTTAGGAGCTGAGACTTTAAACACATATTTCTACTATCAAAACAAACTTGTGAGGCTAATCACTATACTTCCAATCTTTATCTAACTCAGATTCGTTCATAAGCGTTATTAGAACCCGTTTGGACCCATTATGACCCGCTGATCCAAAAGAACTAATTTGACCCATTCAATGGTTAAACACACTTCCAAATTGACTAATAACATCATTGACTTTCATTAAAACTTTCAATATGTACATAATCAAAATATCATTCCTATTACAACTTATAACTTAACACTTTTCAAAACATTATCTACTAGTCTTACACAACTTTACACTAGTACACATAATCGATCTAGCTGTTACTTTCATAACCAAAACATGTCAAAACATTGTTTGGGCGATCTTTCAAGTTTCCAAAACGATAATTTAAAGAGAAAGCTTGTGTAACTTACAACAAGCTAGCACTCCACTTCTACCCTTTTGCAACTTCTTTACCCCTTCCGCTTTCACTTGTACCTACAACAAAACTAAACTAATTAAGCAATTTGCTTAGTGAGAATATGAAACTACTCAATACAATGCATTATTAACATAAAGCAATAATGAACAAAGTAAAGAACTACTTCTCTTTTCTTGCAACTTCACTTTCACAATTCTAATCATATGTGCACATAACTAATCAATGTTTGGCTAACATAAGTTAACCACTAATCGAACAAAGCTAACCTTGGTTAGCTATTCTAATCAAAATATGGCTATTAACCATTAACCATTCTAATCACAAGCTTTCATCATAATCATGATATAATCATAAGCTAATCACAACAAGTTACATGATCATGATCTAATCAATTCATAAACTCACCTTGTATCGTTGAATAATTGATAACAAGATGCTCAATAGATGACAAATCTTCTTGTACACCTAGTAAACATACATATAGCACATGTATTAACAACTAATCATACTTTCAATTATAATTCATCTAATCCTTTCTCCCCCACTTAAGATTTACTAATTTCACTTTAACCAAACTAACTAACTTACTTATCATGATCAAAATCATAGCTTTATTATGAATTTAACTACTTTCATAATAATTCTAACATCTACTAATACTTTAACCCTTTAATTTTAACTAATTCACATGGTTCATAAGAAACCCCATGAACGCTAATCATAATCTATCATTTTTAGCATGAATTAGGATTCTAATCATTGTTTATATGTTATACTAACACTAACTAATCAATTACAAACCTCAAATTCGGATTAAATCATATCAATTAACTAAAACCCCATAAAACCCAAGTTCTAGGGTTCTAGGAGGAAGAAGAACAACTTACAAGGATTAGATATGGATAGAAGGAGATGATTTCACTAGTTGAAGCTTGAATTCAAGATTGAAACTGATTTCCTCTTTGATTTTTAATCTCCTGCGATTTCTTTCTGTTTCTATTTTTGGCTCTGGATGAAATAGGAACGTACTGGAGGATAAGCACGTACGAATTATCTAAACTCTTTTAATTTTTATACTACACAGTCTGGAACTGGACAACTAGTTTGCGTTTTCTGTCATATCTCATTATTTAGAGATCTAAAATTAAAAAGATGTATATTTTATTGTACACTAAAATAATGCTGTAAAACTAAGCTATTAAAACTTATTTTCATTTACTAGAATAATACCTTGAAAACTGGGGTGTTACATTATCTCACTATATTATATTGACAAACTAAAGAAAAAATAGTTAATTTTATCTCTATTTAAAATAGTTGAAAGTTAAAAGCTATGTCAAAAGTAAATAAAAAAATACCTTAGGGTTCTATCCGCGTAATAATAATATGATGGTAGCACTGAAAGGTGCATGGTAAGTCGATTATGATGATATTAAAAAAAAAAAAAAAAAAAAAAAAAAAGGTTATTGGAGGGAACCTTTAACCCCGAATCCGTAGATCCACGGAGCCCCACCCGCAAGAGACAACCCGTCCGGCTAAACACCTGGCCCCAGTGACCTCACACACGGAGCATAGGATTTTTTGTACTCCCAGAGGCTTGAACCCGGGTGGGACGTGGGGATTTGCGGCGGCGGTACCACTGAGGCAAAGCCCCATTGGTGATTCTGATGATATTAGAGAATCAAATAGGTGATAATATATACTACACTAGTGTGTGTTTTAAATGTGTGTGATATAATGACTAATGTTTATGTATGTGTTAACTGTTAAGTGTTAATTTATATTATACTATACATATTAATGAAGAGAAACATGATATAAATCAAAGTCACAAACGCATAACATGAGAAACTCATAACAATTTGGTTAGACAGTTGCATGTTTTATCCATGAAGTAAGGCTTCAATAATAGGTACCCATAGGGTTCTTTGTGAGAAAGTTTAGTGACGTTTCTGTTTTAACCTGACGAATCGGGTCAACATGAGTCCACTCACGTACCGGGACCTCTTCATTTAACATGAGTAAGCTTGGGTTAATTCGAATGAATATGATCATAGTACGTACGTGTATGTTATGAGTGATGAGTCGGTTTTCATTTTGATGGCCGTAACAAACAACGTAACGTAACCTAAAACAATGGAAAACGAAAGTATTTTGAGGGCATCGTTACCACTCATTTTGCCCAAATCGAACAAAACCATTCCATATGCATTTGCTCCCAATAGGTCCTACGTATATTAGTTGCATTATAAATGTAAAGGTTATCATTCCCTAGTTTTTAGGATCTTGCCTTTAGTTTGTATGAAAATGCAAGAAAGAATTAACGAGAAGAAAGCACAAAGCTATACGTTAATTAATACTGTAATAGACTTATAGTAGAGAGTAGAGAGCAAATGAAAAAATAAGAATTTTTATAAAAGAAATTAGCATTATTGTTAGTAGAGTTAAACCCGTAGGATGTACGGCTAGAAATATATAATGTCGTAATATGTGGATCATCATAAGTTAATAAAACGGTATACGAAATGTTTTAATCATAATCAACTTTATGCTGTATACACTTTATACAAGGGTGATAATTAGTACATCGGTGTTTTTTATTCGTACATCATCAATTATGTCTTAAAGTATTGTACTGTACAACTGTGTAAATCATGTATGTGGTGTAAACCTAAAAAATGTGATGCATGAATCGCTTCTCTTTGTATAATCTTTTTTTGATAACATTAAAAGAATAAATACATAATATTGAGTACAAAAGAAACTTTTTTTTTCTAGTTATTAGTGCACGATATATCAATGAAATGTAAAGATCAAAAAAGATGTGTATGTTATAAAGTAACCTGTTTCTAGCTAAAAATAATTGTTTGAGTCATTGTAAACTTTTCGTTATTACTAGTTATAATATGCAAGATGAAAAATTCTATAAATCAAAATTAGAGGGAACAAATAGATTAAAGGATGTTATATGGTTTTTGACTATAACAAAATTATAGGTGTTATCACATGACACATTAATTTAAATTAAATTAGTCATAATTATAAATTTATCAATTACCTTATTAAATAAAATTAGTTATAATATGATTTTTATTTAAATATTACCTTATTTAGAGTAAGGGTGTATGAAAATCCACATCATCAAGTTTATTTTATATGGTGATAACACATAGAATATGTATGATGTGACATGGATAAATATTTGACAAATAATTGAAGGTCTCCTCCTTTAATTATAATATTATAATTATAATAAACAGTAAACGGTACATAAAGGATACCTTTGATTACGCTTGATTAGTGTGAGTGACAAGAATACACAGAAGACTCAAGATGACCTTTTGTACCGGGTGTTGATATATACAACACAGTTTTTGATTCCCACACCATCTTTTATGCATTAGGATATAGTACAGTACAGTACTGCAATGCATGTTGTGGTGTATGAATAAAAAAAAATGTTGTATATATCAACACCCTTTTGTACCTACCATATATGTGACACCCATCAAATTAGGACTAGTTATTAGATCCTAATCATCTAGTAGTACATATAATTAGTGCTATGTTTTAGGCTAATTGTATGTATCAATATGTATATTGTTATATATATATCAGTACGCGATTTGTTTAAATCGTGCATTTTTAAATCGGCCGAATTCCGATTCATCTATACGGCGTTGGTGAAAACAAGTATTAAGTAATATAGAATTATTATTTAATACAACTCATTATTTATTACATATTATTTCGATAATATTTCAAAAGAAACTCGTATCGTCTAAAACAATCATACGCAACCAAAAATGAGTGAAACGCGTTCGATAATCAAAACCAACCAAAGTTATATTTTTATAACTCATTAACAAGTATTTTGATAAAATACTTCAACTCAAAAATATCGAAAGCCTTATTCGTTATTTAAAAACGTATATATAATACATAACGTCTAAATATACATTTAAATGATCGGGTAAACGAACACGGATATAATACCAATTATTTGAGACAAAATATAACAAAAATCCAGCTCCTTTTTGACTTGGAAAAATCAGCCAAACAAGATCCATGAAACATGGATCTTGTTCTTGACTTTAACCACCACCATCATCTCATCTTTCTTCATTCAATCACCAACTCAATCTCTCTCATTCTCTCTCTAATCTCTGATCTTTCTCTCTCTAAAATCAGCCACTTTCACCACCATAATCCACCATCAAAACCTCTTCGGATCATCAAGTCGATTGAAGCAAAAACGATCACGAGAACGCGAGCTACGCTTCCAACTTTTCGGATTCTTCATTCGATCATTGTAAGAATCCCGACACTTTCATAAAATACTTGTATTATGTTTATATAGATGATATATTGTTCATACAACTTGTTAATGTCCAAATCTAAATCTTAAAAAAACGTTTTTCATAAGTATGTATGTATGACAGATTCTGTCTCTCAAAAACAGTCCCACAAAATCGTTAATATCTCGAGCTCTAAGATGAGTTAGACAACCAATTTTTTTTTAAAAGTTGCGTATTGAAAAGAGCTATAACTTTCGTGTTTTACACTTTTTCCAGATCTATACGGATTTAAGAGTAGAAGCTGATCTTTGATTGTTACTCGTTTCCGAACCAAATCCGACTACCTTTCATGTTGATTTTTGTTAAAAATAGCAGATGAACTTATAAAATTACCATAAAGTGCAGATTTACACTAGACCCATAGGGGAACATCTGTGATTTTTGGTGGGTCTTGGTTTGGACTAAAAAGTGTAGAAAACGAGAGGGTTGTTGAGTCAAAAATCTGAAGATTATAACTAACAGGGGCAACAAGATTATAACTAACAGGGGCAACAAGATTATAACTAACAGGGGCAACAAGATTATTGTAACACCCCCGAAATTCACTGTTTTGCGGAAGCATAGTTTGGGGTGTTACTAATCAAATATCACAGCACAAAGATAAAGTAAACGACATCTATATGCAACGTTTGTAAATTTGTTACATTCCATAGATATAATGTTTGAAAACTTAGTGTTTTCGTATACAAAAATGTAGTTTCCCCTAGAGTCCACGCGTATAGCGGGAGATTCTATTACATAATCGTAATATACAAAAGATAATGCTAAGAATCTCCGTTAATGCAGTTGTGTTGAAATCATGCGACTCTAGCTAAATCCTGGAGTAATCCTACTCCATCCGGGTACCTGAGAAAACATGCTAAAAAGTGTCAACCAAAAGGTTGGTGAATCTCACAGGTTTGTAAGTAATATCAGCTTTGAACACGAGATTTCATCAGAAATGCCCGTAGGCGTAAAATCAGCAATTTCAATCCAGAAATCGTAAAACCAGTATTTGCAATCCAGCAAATGTAAGTAAGTAAGTTTATACCGTTGCCATGAGGCTCATAATCGAAGCTTAACCTGTAAGTAGTATGTTTGCTCCCGTGACATGCTCGTAATTGAGCAAGCATCAGTAACGAATAAGTAGTCACCCGTTTCTACGTGTAAATCAGTACGTGGCAGCGCTACTGCCCAGGGTGGGGAGGGTCATTTCCCTAATGGATCCATTAACTAGTGTTCGCGCTTAAGTCCATAACTAACGATATATGATGGAGAGACTTCTGTTTGTAAGTAAACTCATGCAATTCCGTTTGGTATAGTAAACAGTTTAGTACTTGTGTTCAAGGAAAAGTAGTAGCATGTTTCTCCCCCAATAAGATAAAACAGTAAAAGTGGGGCCGTAAGACTCACCTGAGTCGAGTAGTAAGCAGTGGCAAATGGAAGGTAGTATGTAGGTTCTCCGAACCCGTAACCTTTAAATGCCTAAACATATAAAGTAAGTAAGTAGATGTCTGGCAAGACCATCTAGGCTAGTTGTCTACACAACTCGTTATGTCCAAAGTTGGTTCGTTATCGTTTGTTTTCAGAAAACATGGTTGGCCCATTGGTGACGGTTTATATTAGTAATAGTCAAAGTATTATCATTGCGTTTGAAACATTTTGTACTGAAACGACGGGGGTCCGGGGGCAGCGCCCCTGGTTGCGGGGTTCCAAGGGGTGGCAACCCCTTGGCGGGGTCCAAGGGGCAGAGCCCCTGGTCGGGGTCGAGCTGCCGAGTCAGCTCGGATGGAAAAATGCACATTTTCTACATAGTTTTAGTGAAAATCTCTTTAAAAATTCTGATTTCTGCGACATTGGGTGCGACGTCGCAGGTAAGGATTGCGACGTTGAGTATGACGTCGCTAAGTGTGACATTCGCAAATTAATGCGACGTAAAGGCTGGCGTCGCTATATGCGACGTTGAATATTTGTGCGACGTAGTAGGCGACGTCGCTATGTGCGACTTCGCAATTCAATGCGACGTTATGTGCGACGTCGCTAAGGCGACGTTATTGATTTCTGTGCGACGTTATACGCGACGTCGCAAAGGCTCCAGGCCAGATGCGACGTTACGGGCTGTTGGCCGGATTTTGTGTCGAAAACGAATTTCCCGGCCACCGTTCGGTCCAATATTTTTACCCAACCCATTTTAGGACATTTCAAGGTTATACAAACAACTAACAAGTGATAATACTTAAAAATGAGAGTTTTCGGAGTTTTGTCGGAAACTTACAATTTGCCGAAATGAAATTCCGGAAAGATAGGATTATAGATCGTGGATTGGTGAACGTTTTCCCCTAAACGAGTCTTGAAATCCGAGGTCGTTTGATGCTAGTATTTTATATATTTAGGTGGTGGTGGTGTTTTGGTGGTTTAGAGAGAAATGAGAGAAAGATGGTGAGAAGAGAGAGAGAGAGTGAGATGAGAAATGAGAAAAGAGTGGGGGATGGTGGGGGTTTTGTCTCCCATTTCATTCCCCGCGGTTGCGCTCCGTGTCCTAATCGTTTAAATCATTTGTTTTAATATTTAACCAAACGTTTACATTTTTAAAATGTAACTGGATTATTTAAATAAAAATACCTTGAAATTAATAATAAAAACATTTGTCGAAGTATTTAAATTATTATTTTGCGTTTAGTACGTTTTTGTCGCATTATTTAAATGTCATCGCGATAATATAAATAATGTTCGTTCAGTTGCGTATTTTATATAACAAAATACGTTCTTATTATTTAAGTAAATTTCTGTCACCAACGTCCAAATAACTGCGTCGGACTCCGTCCGGTTAATTCGTACGATTTATCCAAATCGCGTAAGTACACACATATATATATAAATCACCATATATATATATATATATATATATATATATATATATATACAAATAGAGTCTGCAATTAGTCCTATTACATACTAATTACAACTAGTTACAATTAATTAGGCATAATTAATTAGGCATAATTAATTATCCTAATTTAGCAGGTGTTACAATTATAACTAACAGGGGCAACAAGATTATAACTAACAGAGGCAACAAAATTATAACCAACAGAGGCAACTAGATTATAACTAACAGTGGGAACAAGATTATAACTAGAAGTGGTAACAACTAGTAATCACGTAAGACAACAACACAACAACACATGACCTATACGAATACTAAACACTTCAAATACACTTTACAAGTATTTCATTTCAACATTTCAATAATAACGTTTCGAGATTATTATTACAATTAATCACCAACGAGCCGTATACGATTTTCACAACTTTAAACATAAACATTAACCAAAGTATTTGGACATAACTAGTTGAGGGAACAACTAGCATAGATGGTCTGTAAAGTCATCTAATCAAATAAAACCTTGCGCGTCTAAGACGCCCTGCAGGTTTCAGTCGATTGAACGACATCATTTGTCTTGTAAACCATCATTTGTGCTTGATAGCATCTCATTAGGCTCAGGTGAGTCTCATAGCCCCTTTTTAAATGCTTTTACCTAGGGGTGAGATACATGCTCATTTTGTTTTACATCTGAACACAAGTATCAAAACATCGCTATATATTACATGAGTAAATCATCTAATCATTTTAAGTCCTCATAGCATAGTTTGGTAATACTTTGTAGCGTGAATGTTAGTGTATGGATCCATATGGGACTGACAATCCCCGTCCGGGTCAGCAAGCACTGACTGGTCAAAACGGACGCATTATCATTTGTTCATACGTATGTTGATTAGGCATACGCATAGAGGCATCCTCGCTCAGGCACTTAATTGTGATCCTGACATCTCAGTTAAGCTCAGACTATGTGCTCATGGCTTTATATACATTATATTTGATTAATTTCAAACATCATTATTAAATCTTGTGGTTTATACATCATATCTTATCATTAAACCTGTGAGCTCACCAGCTTTATAGCTGACCTTTAGCATGTATTCTCAGGTTCTCAGCAGCAGTAGGTCTGCCACTCAAGATGCCCATTAGTTCGAGTAGCATTCAGACATCAAGAGATTGTCATGCATTACTATATTTTGTATAATTTAGTTATGCCATAGAATCTCTATCATTTGAACTCAAGGGCTTTTGTAAACTATATTATAATGGTGTAAAACATTTATTTTATCAATGTATTTGTAAACGACGCATGTAGTGGTCGTTCATTATGTAATCTTGTGTGCTTTGTATATTGATTAGTCGCTCCCCGAACCGACCCGCTTCCGCATCATAATTTGGGGGTGCGACAGATTGGTATCAGAGCCTAAGGTTATAGTGAACTAGGTTGCATTTAGTGGGCCTAGACTATGACTGTTAGGCAGTATTCCTTATTAGATATAACTGGTTCAGTGATTACACCATATGAGTTTAATTTAACATAGCTTAGCTAACTATGTACAATTAAATGAATACGATGTGAAAACTGAAAGGGGTTATGTTGAACAGGAATGCGATAGTTGACTCTGACCACGAGAGAAACCGAGACTTATACTTGGTTTGTGCTAGACAATCATTAGGCTATTATGTGATATAGGCGTATATACATACATAGGCCTCATTTATGTGCTACCTTATAGGCTATTATATATTGAAGATATATGATTAAGCCCCACTTGCGTATTATCTTCTAAGCTATTATATATATCGAATAAATATAGATCACACACGATAATACACTCGTTAACATCTTCACTACCAAAGACGATGAGTTTGAATTACTTTCGTCTATCCTTTTTATACGCACATAACATCTCACAACACATTCCGCTGTACAATCACATGTTCGCAAGGAATATATCATTCGTACTTCCTCCATCATTCAAATTCTTCGGAATCACAAGTGGAACTTATTGTTTGAAGGACTATTAGGTTCCATAAGTAAAACCTTACCCCACCCACTCGCATCTAGTATGCAACTCTGTTGTTTGTCAAATGTGATTTTCACTTGTGTCATTGTATATTACCCCATAAATATATATATGCATATGTGATGTATCATGTTTTGGTGCAAACAACTCATCCACTCTATTTGCTTTTGTCAGAATCATGCCGCCAAAGAGGAAATATTTCAGTCAAGCTGAACTCAATGCTGCGGTTACCCGAGCTGTAGCCGAAGCCATGGCTGCTCGAGACGATCAAAGGATTGAAGAGACAGTCTATACCACTCATACTCCTGTTATCAAACCTTGTTCCTACAAGGACTTTCTCAGCTGTAAACCACTCTACTTTAAGGGCACGGAAGGTGCTATTGGCTTAATCCGATGGATTGAAAGAATGGAATCTGTCTTCAGTCTCTGTAACTGTGCTGAAGATAGTAAGGTCAAGTTTGCTGCTTACACCTTTCAAGAAGGTGCACTAACGTGGTGGAACACCCACGCAAACTCTATTGGCATCGAGATCGCAAACCGACTTCCTTGGCCTGAATTGAAGAAAAAGCTAAGGGAGAAGTACTGTCGCGAGGAAGAACTACACCGACTGGAAGTGGAGTTCTGGCATCTGGCGGTACAAGGGAATGATATTGCTGGGTACACCACCAAGTTCCAGCAATTCGCTCTGTTGTGCCCCGGTCTGGTTGATACGGAAGGAAAAAGTATCAAGAAGTACATTCGAGGCCTCCCGGAGAATATCCAGGGGAATGTCGCCTCAGCTCAACCAACCACTCTGGAAAGAGCTATCGGAATTGCCCATGAACTCATGGCCATGGTTGTCAGCCGTGAGACATCTGTTCCATCTTCTGGTAACAACAAGAGAAAGTGGTCTGGAAACACCACTCAAAACCAATCATCATTCAAGAGGTCTGAGTCTGATAAGACCACCAACACTAGTTCTGGTTCCAACAAGGGCTACACTGGAAATAAGCCCAACTGTTCAAAGTGCTACCGTCATCATGATGGTCCTTGCGGCACACCTTGTGGAAAATGTCAAAGGTATGGACATTTGACCAAAGACTGTAGGTCTACCACCGTCAACACCACCACCAGCCAACCAAAGTCCTGCTATGAGTGTGGAGAAACTGGACACTTTAGGAATGAGTGCCCAAAGCTGAAGAACAAGGGTAACAACACTGCGAAGGGAAGAGCTTTCGTTCTGAACTCAGGAGAGGCCCGTCAAGACCCGAATGTGGTCTCGGGTACGTTTCTTCTCAACAATCTTACTGCTTCTGTTCTGTTTGATTCTGGTGCTGATAGGAGCTTCATATCTGATGAGTTTAGTCAATTGCTTAAAATTGCCCCTATTGCCTTAGATGCTAAGTACATTGTAGAATTAGCTAATGGCAAGTTAATTGAGACTGACAGTGTAATACCAAATTGCACTTTAAATCTATCTGATGAAATCTTCTCTATTGACCTTATACCCGTTGAGATTGGAAGTTTCGACGTCATTGTTGGCATGGATTGGTTATCCAAGCACCGAGCTGAAATTGTCTGCTACGACAAAATCATCCGCATTCCTCTTGTCACCAGTAGTACTCTAATCATACAAGGGGAGACCGGTAGGACGAGACTGAATATCGTATCCTACATGAAAACTCGCAAGTACCTTAGGAAAGGGTACCAGGCGATCCTCGCACATGTCTTGGAGAAAAAGTCGGAAGAGAAACGACTTGAGGATGTGCCCATTGTTAGAGATTATCCAGAAGTCTTTCCCGAAGACTTACCTGGCCTTCCACCACCGAGACAAGTTGAGTTCTAGATCGATCTTGTGCCGGGGGCAGCACCTGTTGCACGAGCACCATATCGTTTAGCCCCTTCAGAACTTCAGGAGTTGTCTACTCAGTTGCAGGAACTCCTGGATAAGGGATTCATTAGACCGAGTTCTTCACCATGGGGAGCTCCAGTTCTGTTTGTGAAAAAGAAAGACGGTTCGTTCAGAATGTGTATCGACTATAGAGAGTTGAACAAGTTGACTGTCAAGAACCGTTACCCACTTCCTCGTATTGATGACCTATTTGATCAACTTCAAGGGTCAAGTTTCTATTCAAAGATAGATCTAAGATCAGGTTATCATCAGTTACGAGTTCGTGACATCGACATCCCAAAGACTGCCTTCCGAACTCGCTATGGACATTATGAGTTTCAAGTGATGCCCTTTGGTTTGACTAACGCACCGGCAGTATTCATGGACCTTATGAACTGAGTGTGCAAACCATATCTCGACAAGTTTGTCATTTTCTTCATTGATGACATTCTTATTTACTCGCGCAATGAGCAAGAGCACGCGCAGCATCTCAAAGTCATTCTAGAACTTCTTAGACACGAAGAGTTATATGCTAAATTATCCAAGTGTGAGTTCTGGATGCAAACCGTTCAGTTCCTTGGTCATGTGATTGATAGTCAAGGAATTCATGTAGATCCAACAAAGATTGAGGCTATCAAGTGCTGGCAAGCACCGACGACGCCGACCGAAGTACGCCAATTCTTAGGACTGGCAGGTTATTATAGGCGTTTCATTGAGAATTTCTCCAAAATAGCTCAACCTCTCACAATACTGACTCAGAAGGAAAAGAAGTTCGATTGGACTGATAAACAAGAGTCAGCATTTCAGTTATTGAAGCAAAAGCTTTGCAGTGCACCAATTCTATCATTACCCGAAGGCAATGAAGACTTCGTGGTATACTGCGATGCCTCACACCAAGGTCTTGGTTGCGTGTTGATGCAACGAGACAAGGTTATTGCCTACGCCTCCCGACAACTCAAAGTTCACGAGAAGAACTACACAACTCATGATCTCGAATTAGGAGCCGTAGTGTTCGCACTCAAAATCTGGAGACACTATCTGTATGGCACAAAATGTACCATCTTCACCGATCATAAGAGCCTCCAGCACATATTTGATCAGAAGGATCTCAACATGAGGCAACGTAGCTGGGTCGAGTTACTCACCGATTATGACTGCGAGATCAAGTACCATCCAGGTAAAGCAAATGTAGTTGCCGATGCCCTAAGTCGAAAAGAGCGCACCAAACCACTTCGAGTCCGAGCTCTTAGTATGATCATCCATAATGATCTGATCATTCAAATCCTTGCTGCTCAACTCAAAGCATTGAAACCTGAAAACATCAAAGATGAGGCCTTGCGAAACATGGAGAATCAATTCGAAACCAAACCCAATGGGGTCAAGTACTTCGCAAACCGGATTTGGTTACCCAAGTTCGGGAGTCTTCGAGGCTTGGTGATGGATGAAGCTCACAAGTCCAAATATTCTATACATCTTGGATCTGACAAGATGTATCATGGCATCAAGGAATTATACTGGTGGCCAAACATGAAAGCAGAGATTGCCACGTACGTCAGCAAGTGCCTCACCTGCTCTAAGGTCAAAGCAGAATATCAGAAACCCACCGGCTTACTTCAACAGCCGGACATTCCTCAGTGGAAATGGGAGCAAATTTCTATGGATTTCATCACCAAACTCCCGAAAACATCAAGTGGTTGCGATACTATCTGGGTAATAGTTGATCGTCTAACCAAATCTGCTCACTTCCTTGCCATGAAGGAAACCGACAAAATGGAACGTCTCACACGAATCTATTTGAAGGAGATCGTATCCCGACACGGCGTTCCAATCTCAATTATCTCTGATAGAGACAGCCGATTCACATCTAACTTTTGGCAATCATTGCAAAAGTCATTGGGTACTCGTTTAGATATGAGTACAGCCTATCATCCACAAACCGATGGCCAAAGTGAAAGAACCATCCAAACACTAGAAGATATGCTACGCACCTGTGTAGTTGATTTCGGTGCAAATTGGGAGCATCATTTGCCTTTGTGCGAATTCTCATACAACAACAGCTACCACACCAGCATCAAGGCTGCACCTTTCGAGGCACTGTACGGTCGTAAGTGCCGGTCGCCTATCTGTTGGACTGAAGTTGGAGACAGCCAACTGACTGGTCCTGAAATCATTCATGAAACCACCGAGAAGATCGTTGGTATCCAACAACGGTTGAAAGCCGCACGTGATCGTCAGAAGAGTTATGCTGACGTGAGACGCAAGCATCTCGAGTTCCAGGTTGGGGATCGAGTATTGCTCAAAGTATCACCTTGGAAAGGTGTCATCCGTTTTGGTAAACGTGGGAAGTTAAACCCTAGATATATCGGACCTTTTGAGATCCTTGAAAGGATTGGTCCAGTCGCATATCGATTGCAGCTACCTCCAGAGCTCAGTAGCGTGCATCCCACATTTCACATTTCTAACCTGAAGAAATGTATGTCCGATGAGACACTCATTATTCCTCTAGATGAGATTCAAATCGATGATAAACTTCATTTTATCGAGACACCACTGGAGATCATGGACCGTGAGGTCAAACAGCTTAAGCAAAATCGTATCCCAATTGTCAAAGTTCGGTGGAATTCGCGGCGTGGTCCGGAATTCACCTGGGAACGGGAAGACCAGATGCGACACAAGTATCCGCATTTATTTTCGGACTCCACTCACACGCCAACACAGAGCTGAATTTCGGGACGAAATTCTCTTAACAAGGGGAGAATGTGACACCCATCAAATTAGGACTAGTTATTAGATCCTAATAATCTAGTAGTACATATAATTAGTGCTATGTTTTAGGCTAATTGTATGTATCAATATGTATATTGTTATATATATATCAGTACGCGATTTGTTTAAATCGTGCATTTTTAAATCGGCCGAATTCCGATTCATCTATACGGCGTTGGTGAAAACAAGTATTAAGTAATATAGAATTATTATTTAATACAACTCATTATTTATTACATATTATTTCGATAATATTTCAAAAGAAACTCGTATCGTCTAAAACAATCATACGCAACCAAAAATGAGTGAAACGCGTTCGATAATCAAAACCAACCAAAGTTATATTTTTATAACTCATTAACAAGTATTTTGATAAAATACCAACTCAAAAATATCGAAAGCTTATTCGTTATTTAAAAACGTATATATAATACATAACGTCTAAATATACATTTAAATGATCGGGTAAACGAATACGGATATAATACCAATTATTTGAGACAAAATATAACAAAAATCCACCTCCTTTTTGACTTGAAAAAATCAGCCAAACAAGATCCATGAAACATGGATCTTGTTCTTGACTTTAACCACCACCATCATCTCATCTTTCTTCATTCAATCACCAACTCAATCTCTCTCATTCTCTCTCTAATCTCTGATCTTTCTCTCTCTAAAATCAGCCACTTTCACCACCATAATCCACCATCAAAACCTCTTCGGATCATCAAGTCGATTGAAGCAAAAACGATCACGAGAACGCGAGCTACGCTTCCACCTTTTCGGATTCTTCATTCGATCATTGTAAGAATCCCGACACTTTCATAAAATACTTGTATTATGTTTATATAGATGATATATTGTTCATACAACTTGTTAATGTCCAAATCTAAATCTTAAAAAAACGTTTTTCATAAGTATGTATGTATGACAGATTCTGTCTCTCAAAAACAATCCCACAAAATCGTTAATATCTCGAGCTCTAAGATGAGTTAGACAACCAATTTTTTTTAAAAGTTGCGTATTGAAAAGAGCTACAACTTTCGTGTTTTACACTTTTTCCAGATCTATACGGATTTAAGTGTAGAAGCTGATCTTTGAATGTTACTCGTTTCCGAACCAAATCCGACTACCTTTCATGTTGATTTTTGTTAAAAATAGCATATGAACTTATAAAATTACCATAAAGTGCAGATTTACACTAGACCCATAGGGGAACATCTGTGATTTTTGGTGGGTCTTGGTTTGGAATAAAAAGTGTAGAAAACGAGAGGGTTGTTGAGTCAAAAATCTGAAGATTATAACTAACAGGGGCAACAAGATTATAACTAACAGGGGCAACAAGATTATAACTAACAGGGGCAACAAGATTATAACTAACAGAGGCAACAAAATTATAACTAACAAAGGCAACTAGATTATAACTAACAGTGGGAATAAGATTATAACTAGAAGTGGTAACAACTAGTAATCACGTAAGACAACAACACAACAACACATGACCTATACGAATACTAAACACTTTAAATACACTTTACAAGTATTTCATTTCAACATTTCAATAATAACGTTTCGAGATTATTATTACAATTAATCACCAACGAGCCGTATACGATTTTCACAACTTTAAACATAAACATTAACCAAAGTATTTGGACATAACTAGTTGAGGGAACAACTAGCATAGATGGTCTGTAAAGTCATCTAATCAAATAAAACCTTGCACGTCTAAGACGCCCTGCAGGTTTCAGTCGATTGAACGACATCATTTGTCTTGTAAACCATCATTTGTGCTTGATAGCATCTCATTAGGCTTAGGTGAGTCTCATAGCCCCTTTTTAAATGCTTTTACCTAGGGGTGAGATACATGCTCATTTTGTTTTACATCTGAACACAAGTATCAAAACATCGCTATATATTACATGAGTAAATCATCTAATCATTTTAAGTCCTCATAGCATAGTTTGGTAATACTTTGTAGCGTGAATGTTAGTGTATGGATCCATATGGGACTGACAATCCCCGTCCGGGTCAGCAAGCACTGACTGGTCAAAACGGACGCATTATCATTTGTTCATACGTATGTTGATTAGGCATACGCATAGAGGCATCCTCGCTCAGGCACTTAATTGTGATCCTGACATCTCAGTTAAGCTCAGACTATGTGCTCATGGCTTTATATACATTATATTTGATTAATTTCAAACATCATTATTAAATCTTGTGGTTTATACATCATATCTTATCATTAAACCTGTGAGCTCATCAGCTTTATAGCTGACCTTTAGCATGTATTCTCAGGTTCTCAGCAGCAGTAGGTCTGCCACTCAAGATGCCCATTAGTTCGAGTAGCATTCAGACATCAAGAGATTGTCATTCATTACTATATTTTGTATAATTTAGTTATGCCATAGAATCTCTATCATTTGAACTCAAGGGCTTTTGTAAACTATATTATAATGGTGTAAAACCTTTATTTTATCAATGTATTTGTAAACGACGCATGTAGTGGTCGTTCATTATGTAATCTTGTGTGCTTTGTATATTGATTAGTCGCGCCCCGAACCGACCTGCTTCCGCATCATAATTTGGGAGTGCGACAATATATATATAAGAAGAAAGAAACTGCTACAAGTCTCTATACATATAATAATTAAATAAGGTTACTTTTGTATAAAAGCACACCCTTTTGCAATTTGGACATAAAATATTAACATAATATCACTAATTAAGCCAATGCCAACATCAAGTCCATATGAAAAGGAAATGCATTGTGACTACATATACATATACAATTATTATTATTATAAATATTGAATAGTGAAAGATATGATACAATGATAGCACTAATGTTAATGTTGATTAGAAAGAAGGGTTAATAATGGTTTAATCCTTAAAATTTCACTTTTTGTTCATTTTAACCACTCAAGTTTTTTTCTCATGATTTAATCCTCCAAGTATCAAAGTTTTGGTGGTTTTTAACCCTTTGAAGGGTTAAACCATTAAATTTTTGAAAGTTAGATGATTAAACTAGAAAATTTTTAAAGGGCAAAATCATTATGAAAAATAAACTTCGAGGATTAAACCATCGAAATCATTATGAAAGATAAACTTAAATGGTTAAACCATCAAAACTTTGAAACTTGAAAGATTAAATCATGAGAAAAAAACTTGAGTGGTTAAAACGAAAAAATAGTGAAACTTTGATGATTAAACCATTATTAACCCTAGAAAGAAAAAAAAGTTTGACGATTTATCATGTCAAAATGTATTATACTATGTATGAGAGATATTTTTATTAATATATTTTATGTATTGAACTTGTTAATTCTGTCTGTAGTATTGTCTTTTTTCGACATTCTATTCATTATGTTTGAATAGTATGACAAAAGAGGAAATTATAGCTATAATAAACGGAATTGACAAATTTAATATATATAAGTTTTGAATGTACACCCCATATAATACTTAAAGAAATAAAATATAATACACTTTGAAACAACAAACTCAAAAGTTAATGCGAAAAAGAAAAGATATATATATCTTGTGTAGTCTTAAAAGGATCGATCATTATGGGTGTGTTTGGTAACAACTAGCTGGAGCTGGAGATTGTAGCTGGAGCTGGAGCTGGAGATTGTGGCTGGAGATGGAGCTGGGGATTATTTTTCAAGCTACTCAAAAGAGCTTCTCTAAAAAGGGATTCTAGGGGATTCTCGGGGATTCTTTTTTCAATAATCTCTTCTATATTTTTGTTGCCAAACAGGGATGGGAGATTGAGATTCTAAAAAACTAGAAACTCAATCTTCTAGAATCCCCTAAAAATGGTGTGCCAAACACACCCTATATCTCGAATTAATCAGAATGCATTGGGCAACTTTCAAGAGATCCCAAGCCATCTTAAAAAGTTGGAAAAGGATTGATTGGTTGAATCCCATTATATGAAAAAAAAAAAAAAAAAGTATGATTATTGTTTTCTTAATACCCAATTAAAAACTGCAATTGGGTTGAATGTCTTTTGGTTTCCTTGTTCATTATATTAAATTACTTAATCACTTGCTTTCATCAGTTGTTTCTAGATCTCTTTGATTAATTAGGGATTTTATTTGATTGCTTTTGCATGTTTGAGTTTAATTGGGACGTTTTGTGCCTCACAAAGTATGAACAAATATATTCTAGAATTCCTGATTACATTTAACATGATACTAACAATTATATTCTAATTAATTAACAATTTAATAATAATATATTACTGTAGTTGATTTCAATGACTACCCTTCACTATCATGATTATGCAGTTTGTGTTTCTTTACTAAATTTCCAACCAATATTTAATAAATAGTAGATGCACTTACCATCTCCAAATGGCACTTGTCAAAGCAATGATTTTGTCTTAAAATTATGACTTTAACTATGAACATATGTGGTAATTAAGAAGACCTGTGTATAACCTTAATGTTAATTAGTTGATCTTTTCAACACTAACAACTTCCAAACACGCCAATAGGCGAACAACACGATGCACACAAATCATTCGATAAACTGACGTTTTTATAAATATGCATCTATGAGAATAAACATTCGATTGATTAATTGAATTGCAAAACGGAAAAAGGTATAGAGTCAAAACCCCGATTGCTTGTATGTTTTGGAAGCATTGATATATGATGGAGACTTAAGAGCTTTTGAGTGTAATGATTCAAAGATGCAAACATGGAAGTGTTCCATGCATGATATCAAAGCATGAAACTTGTGGTATCCTACATGTTGTTGTTGTTGCCAAACTCTTTATTAATCCTACTTCGATCCATTCGTTTAGATAACGCTAACTTTATTATCATTATCGATCATTATCATTATCATTATAATTATTATTAAGATATATAATGGATGAGTTTCATTTTGTGTTCTATCACATCCATATTTCAACATCATTGAATTCTTTGGTAGGGATGATAATGCAATTACTCATATTATGTTGTTTTGACGTTTCATGAACTTACTTACATAGGAGTATAATATAGTATGATATGATATGATATATGCAGTTTCATTAATTATGACGAGATGTAAATATACACCATGAAAATACCCGATGTGTAATGTAATAGTAGCATGATTGTATGAATAGAGTTTAAAATATCATATCATACTGTATATATTTTGGCAGAGAAAACCCCAAGAAAAAACAAGCTAGAAGCCTGTATTTTTATTTACCTGTCTTTTTTGCCCCTAGCTTCTAGCTCGATGGGCCGTGTTTTTATATAATTTTTAGCCATTAAAGAAAAATTATTACTCCGTACTATCTATATCTATACTACATATAATTGCATTTTGATAGTTTATTTTAGAAAATCTTAAAAATTAAGACTCAGCAATTCTATAATTAGAATTGTGAACCGTTCATATTTTAGTAACTTTAACATTTTCATTTTTTTTTCCACTATTAAGCCTCACATCTTGAATGTCTAACTCTACACACCAAGTGATCATTATTGATTTACCAACATACTTAATACATCAAAAAATAACAAACAATATACAATTATCGTTAAGTTACAAATTACAATAATATATAGTACACCGCTGCATAGCGCGGGTATTATGCTTGTTATTAACCATTAGTATTTCTGATTTCTGATGGTGAGTTAAATACTTCTTTTATTTACTCATGAAACTTTGAATTGTTTGAAGCCCAAGTATTTTTAATTCTAAGTTTGGGCTGGTTCAAGAGTATGGGCCGATAAGTTGAAGCCTATTTCTTTATGGTGGACCGCTGATAAGAAAAACCACATAAAGCAAACGTCGAGAGCAACCCATTTATTTTTGGAAGAAATGCTAGAAGAAAAAAGAGTGCTTTTTAATTTAGATCGGGGATCATAGGGGAAGGGGTCATATGAGGAGAAGGAGGAGAAGTTTTATTTGTAGCCATTGGATCATCTTTTGGGTTGGATCAATGGTTAAAAGGGGTGGCAATTTTGTAATTACTTTAAAAAATAAGGGTATTAGTTAACAAAAAAAAACATAACATTAATTTTCACTCCACACCCATTCCACTATTTAGACTATTACATGTTAACCCTTCCACTTTATTTTCTTCCCCCTCCTACCTTCTTCTTCCTCCAACCCCACCTACCACCACCCCACCACCCCCACCACTTGCTGCCACCATCTGACTGCCGCCTGCGGCCGTCAGCCGCCGCCGGATTCCGGTCGTCGGAAAAAAAAAATTTAAAATTTTTTTTTTCAAATTTTTTTTTTCAAAAAATTTTTTTTTAAAATTTATTTTTTTTCTAAATTTTTTTTTTTCAAATTTTTTTTTTCAAATTTTTTTCCCATAAATTTTTTATTAGATATAGTATTCCTTTTCCTACTGCATTTTTAATAGAACTATACGTTTTTTCCACTGCATTTTGAATATTATTGTTAATTAACTAAAACTTGTATATATTTTACCGCATCTTCTATACCCAACGTCAACAAAATACCGTACAAATGGATAATATATATAATCTAAAATGCAGTAAAAAGAGAACAATATGTCCTAAATGATGTATATGCAAAATGCAATAAAAACAACAATATGTATTATACTTTAATACAAAATGCAATACAAATAGATAATATGTAAAATACAAAATGCAGTACAAATCGATAATATGTAAAATACAAAATGCAGTGAATAACAAACAATATATAATGAATGAAATATATGAAAAATGCAGCAAAAATAACAAAATGCAGTGAAAATAACAAAATGCAGTACAAATAGATTATGTATAATATAAAATGCAGTGAAAATAACAAAATGCAGTAAAAAAAATAAAATGCGGTACAAATAGATTATATATAATATAAAATGCAGTAAAACGAACAATGTGTACTAAATAAATATATGCAAAATGTAGTAAATACAGTAGTATGTATTATACTTTCATACAAAATGCAGTAAAAATGGATCATATGTATAATATAAAATGCAGTAAAAAATAAACAATATGTAATATATGAAATATATGCAAAATGCAGTGAATAATAATAAAATGCAGTAAAAAATATATTATGTATAACTTAAAATGCAGTAAAAAACAAACAATATATATAAGATTGAGGTGTATAAATAAAATGCAGTAAACAAATCAAAAGAATTATGTGTAAAATAAAAAATGCAGTAAAAACGAACAATATCTACTAAACATATATACAAAATGCAATAAAAATAATAAAATGCAGTACAAGTGATAATATATAAAAAAAATTAGAAAAAAAAAAAATTATGAAAAAAATTTTTTAAATTTTTTTTAAAAAAAAATTTTTTAAAAATTGAAAAAAAAAATTTTCGACGACCGGCGACGGCGGGTAGCGACGGCGGGTAGCGACGGCGGGTGGCGACGGGTGGCAGCAGCTAGTGGTGGTGGGTGGTGGAGGGGAGGGTGGGTAGGAAGAAAGTAGGACGGAGTAGTGTACACTATTAAAAAGGTGGAGGGGTAAAAATGAAAATTTGAAAATTCTTCTCCTCCTTCTCCTCAAATGACACCTTCTCCTCTGAACCTCACCCTTTAATTTAAATGTGTTATAATAATATTTACTTAACTTAATTTATCATGGACAAGTTTTATCAACTTGAACGACCGTTTTGTACTGTATCGAGGGATGAAAATCGCACTTCGTTAGTAATCATTTATTTATTTCTCGATTTCTCAATCATTTTTATTTTATCGCACCAAAAAAAAATCACTTTTATTTTAATCATAACCAAATTTAAGTTAAAATGTGTATTTGCCTCTCACTCGTGCCAACCAATATTAACTCGAAACCTGCCAACTCTTTTAATTTTTCAGGTTGGGCTTGGGTTACAGGTCAACCCGCTAGTCCACAGGTAATCCAGTAAACTTGTCCTGTTTGACACAAAACTAACCCACCAACCAACATTAACTCAAAACCCCCAAGGTTCGGGTTAACGGGTCAAACCACCAATCGAAAGGTTACGTATTAAGTTTGAATTGTTTGACGTGGAATTAACCCACCAATTGATATTAAAGATCGTGTTCGGGTTGGGTACTTTCGACCCGCCAACCCGTTTATCAAATCATGTCGAGTTCGTGTTGGGTACTATAGACCCGTTAACTTGAGTCGACCCAATTTATCACCTTACTCGTGATGATTAATTGTATGAATCAAGCAATTCATCAATGACAAAATGTATTACTATGAAATACTCATTGCATTGCTTAGTATTCCCTTAGCATACCCTTTTCCCATTCTCATTACCATTACAATTCCTCACTTTGAACCAAGCGTACCCTTATAACTTTTTGATTTCTATTTTATTTAGATCTTTTTATTTAATCTATGTATAACACCCCCTCATTTCATTGCCATTATTATATTGAATTTACTCGAAAGCGTAAGTCCCAAACTATAATCAATCATATAATATATAAATAAGCATAAACTTTTTCCAACCCAAAAACCTGGTATCCAACAGTTCAAAACTTATTGCAAGGTTAATAAAACCAGAGCGAGGTGTTATATATAATTACAAAACAACAAGTTACTGATTTAGTCAAATCAGATATCAGAGTGAACGCTAGCTCGTCAAACATTCCATTCCAGGTCAACATCTTCACGTTTAGCCAACTATCCAACTATAATCTGCGAGGAGAAAAGATGTGGGGAATTAGCACATCGCTAAGTGAGAAGATCAATAAACAGCAGCTCAACTTGGTACAAAGACTTGCTTTCAACAAATAATCATATTTAATCAACAAGGCAACAATCAACTTATATTCACACAATCAACTGGCGACATAGAGGACCGGTGGTTCTTGAGATAACAACCCCTCAAAGAACACTTTGAAACCAACTGCTGGCCAAAACAGAGGTTTAACCGACTACTTGGTGCTATTAGCTCAAGCAACACAGGCTACGACAAATAAACTTGTACTAAGACCCTGTGTTACCTAACTAATAGCGAACCCAAGCCCAGCCCCATGCTGGCCCCCGTCTCAACAATGCTCAACAGCAATATATCAGTACAAAAGGCAACAACTTAAGTGATCACATGTCAACACTATCATCATATCAACAATTCAGGTCAATAGTTCACTCACAGTATTATTACTAATGAACCGCAAACATCATGGCAATAAAACAACAGTAATAATACAATTACCAGTTGTAACAAATCTGTTACAACCAAATCAAACTGAAGGTTATTGACCCACTCACCGTTACCTCAGTCGTCCCACTCGGTAGTCTAATGTCACCGAGTCTTCTCAGTTTATCTGGAAACACAACAATGTAACTCAAGTCAGTTACGTATCTCAATTGATAATACTTATGAAATCAACAATATGAATTAAGCTATTATACCAATAATCAATCTCAATGTCATTTATAGTAATCACATTGGTATTATTCATCTCAATCACTTAATCATACTTCACATGATTACATTAATCGAATCTCATAATAGCTAAGTTATAATTTCATTTATAGCTTATCAACTTGGATTATGATTTACATTATTCAAGCTATAGCATCATTGATTCAATCACGAGTACTATTATACAACTACATAGATATCATCCATTTCAGATTATTTAATCTCATCTTATATGATCACATATAATCGTACTTATTAACACACACTTACTATCAAAATATTAGATTACTTGTCATTAATCTTTCTTAATCTAGTCCATCGTATCACAACTCGATTTAGTGTGTTATTAACTCACAACAATGTTTCATCAATCAATCTTAACACAATAATCATTTCACTATTTATATCTACCATTTAATTACGACGCAAGAACTTAAAAATCAAACAGCTTGAAAACAACCAGAAGCCGCCCGGCTTCCCGGGAAGCCACCGGCTTCCCACCTTTACCCGCACCCAGTCTTGAACCCGATGTAATAAAACGAAGCCGTTCCTTGTGAAGCCGCCGGCTTCACCCCAAGCCGTCCGGCTTCAGAGGAAGCCGACCGGCTTCCTTCGTTTTGCAGGTGATGCTCAGTTCGATCATGGCACAGCCCAGAAAATAAAACCACAAAACCAATTACGAATCAAACATGCAGAATACCCATATTTCTAGGTGCTAACTTGATCAAACATACTTTCTATGATAAACTAACATCTAACAACAACAATAACATCAAAATCCCTAGATTCAAAGCAAAATCATGAAATAAACTCACTTACCATTAAAGAAGATGATGAATAGGAGAAGATGAACACAACTAGTTTGAATCACAATTTCTTATCACTTGATCTTGGATTAATTTAGAGAATTGGGAGGTAGAGTTTTATGCTTTAAGTTAAAATGAAATGAGAAAGGGAAATAAATTGGGAAAGTAACAAAATAGGTCGGTCCCCAAGTTTTTAACCGACTTAATACATTGGGTATTTTATACCCGCTCTAAATCTATTGTCCGGTACTTCAATACTGACTACGAGAAATTTATTTTATTGTACCATCAACTACAACTATTTAAAACATGCAATATTTCATTATCCACAATAAGTCCTGAGACTTAAATCACCAAGTTTCACAATTTAAACAACTATATCAATTGATTTCTAAAATGATTAAATATTCAATTTAAAATAGAAAACTACCAGACCGGTTCAGATGATGTTACAAATCTCCCCACCTTTAGGAGATTTCGTCCTCGAAATCTAATCTTACCTGATAACTCAAGGTAACATACATTATATAGGCCACACATTATATTTAATATTGAGTTTCAACCTCTGCTTCTAACGTCATCAAACACTAATATATGCAAAATATAAACAACTCCATCATTTGCGTTTCAATAATCCATCGTATTACAGAATTCAGATCTTACTCAAATCATATATGACGTTAAGCTACCACAAGGTTTCATTTCTCAACATCAGAACTTCAATTCCTACTCAGTAGATAGCTCAAAATTCTTAAGCACAAACTCAACCCAATAACACATTCATTATAGCCCATAATCTGCAGTATGTTACTCCTCACAGTAAATTATCAACACACTGCTCACAACCCGTTTACAATTTAATACTCCATTACTAATCAAATCATCGGGTACAATTATAAATTTCCTTCTGCGATCACATCATAGGATTTTCATAACAACAGGACTTAACACAATATAAAATAATCTTCAATCCTCCATCATTAGTCAACATTATCGATCAATCCATCAATTTCAACTAAACAATTTTTGGTTTCATCCACTAATGAAAGTATTTCAAATTACTTAAATCTTTGCCGCAAGTCTATTATCACGTCTCAAATTATGACAACATGCTAATAATAACACTTAGACAACACTTTCATCAACATTTAGATATCTCCATTTTATGATAATACCATACTGACGCCATTAATAATCAACTCAGATGTACAACTCAGTTAGCAAAATCCAACATGGCCTTCAGATTCATAACACAAAATTTACTTTAATCCCTCGAGTTAAAATAATTTAATTCCATCATTTACACAAACCAAGTTATCACAAAAGTGGTTTACCATAACATCACTTTGAAAATTATCAGTACATCCAGATTTCAAGTTAAACAGC
The DNA here is from genome assembly GCA_949592205.1 of Helichrysum umbraculigerum. Taxonomy (NCBI): domain Eukaryota; kingdom Viridiplantae; phylum Streptophyta; class Magnoliopsida; order Asterales; family Asteraceae; genus Helichrysum; species Helichrysum umbraculigerum. The sequence goes on from CATIUR010000001.1 coordinate 1,965,492, forward strand.
TATCAATCAAACTACTGGATTAAATGTATCTTTATATCATAAAATAATTTATATCATAAGTCTTTCCCGAGGTATATACAAATACCTTCAAAACTCGCCGCAACATCAAAATCACGTCTTTAGATCATGGTTAAATGACTCATCCATCAAACTTGTGTCGATAAAACATAACAACAACTCAATCCCAATGCTCCACATTTACAAATTAATCTAAGGCATAAATAGGTCTCCAAATCTTTTTAACAACATAGAGATAATCATCCACTCAAAACCGTTTCAATGTCCCTCGAAATAATTTCTTACGATTTCATCTCAAAGTTAATCCATCGAAAGTCATTAACTTATAAAATCAACTGTCAACCAGTAAGTTGCCACTTCCGGATTATTAAACCCATTAACCCCACAAACATCTTTTAATCCCATCAACATACCAAATTGTATACTAGCAACTACACTTGATATAACAATAATCAATGGTATACTTCTTTTAATCAAACTCAGATCATCACACCAATCACTATTTTACAAATCAACTGATTAATTCCATAATCTCATCAATCGAAGATGAATCTTTCCAAAGAGGGACACATTCGATTCAACAATATAATTCCCTTTTTCAATTCCAAGAATTAGTCACAACTGTATTATATGCTCAATTTCCAATCTTTATAATTACTTAAATATAATCATTCCAACAATCTCAACTTGTTCAACAAAGTTGACATATCAAAATTATTTATTCCACTAAAATCTCATGAGCATTTATTAATCTCAGCAATATAATCAAACTTACAACAATCAAAGCTGATTCAACAGGTAGTCATGGAATATCCACTTATTCAACATATCATTTAACTCATGCTAATCCGGTATTTCCCAACCAATAATATTTTACCGTCAACCTCATCAATATATTCAATTATTGGCAATCACACCACATTATCCCGTTAGTTTCATCAATTGACAATCAATCTTTTCACAAGGTTAACACACAAGGTTCAACGAATTCATATTCTTCACATAAACATTTCCAAATTCAACAACACAATTATTTTCTCGCATCTTTTGAGTCAACCACACGACTCACCCAACAAGGATATTTATTACTTTCCTTTAATATTTAACATTATATTTATCTAATTCAAGTCAATCCTATATCAACTAAAGGTTGACACAATCAAAAATTTATCAATTATAATGACCCTCAATCAAACGCACAATTTCAATCACTTATACAGTAACAGAAATTACTTTATCAACAATCTTTATTCTAAAGAATAAATCACTAGGGTCACTATCAACTTATCACACAACTTACAACAATCAAGCATATAGGTGCAACTAGTTCAAAGCAATTAAGTAAAAGCTAGTACAAGGTAAATACGTGTGTACCTGTAATAGCATCATCCATTTCGACAGTGTCATCAACTGTCATCAGAAAATATACCAACCGCGAACTGCGGTTTCTTCCGCTTATGGCCAGAAGACGACGAGGCACCGACCAAACCCGAACCTTGACTTATCTTTTCTGGACACTGCCCCGCACGATGACCTTCTTGTTGACAATTCCAACACACTTTCTCGGGATAATCACAATCTCTGACTTTATGTCCAATCGATCCACATTTAATACATCTTGTAGTTTGAGGAGTACATCTTCCCGTATGTCTAGTTTTACAATCATTACACCAGGGAGATCGATCATTTATAATACTCTGACTCCTTGAATTTCTATTCCGTCTTTTATGTTTACTTTTACATGACAATTCACTTTCAACTGGATATAACACCTTTTCTATATTATGTTTATTCTGGACTCTTAATTCATTATCCGCTAGCCGAGCTAAAGCAAAAGCATCAGCCAAAGAGTTTGCCAATCTCACTGAAGTACGGTATTCTAATGGCAATGTTTCAACAAAATGCTCTATCTTTGTTCTATCATCAGGTACCCATTGATGTACAAATCTTAATTTCTTAGTAAACTTGTCAATCAACTCATCCATAGTTATCCCACCAGTTAATTTTAATCCCATGAATTCCTGTCTAACACGCGACACATCAAATTCAGAGCAATATTGTCTACATACCTCATTATATAAATCTTTCCACTGAATAGATGCTTTCTGTTGTGGCGTCATATTTACTATAACCGAATCCCACCAAAACATTGCTTGGCCCTTCAAAAGTTGAACAGCATACGGAACTCTAAATTTCTCCTCACAATGGCAAATCTCAAACTTTCTCTCCATATCCCTCAACCATTCTAGTGTAACCGCTGGATCAAAGCTTCCATAATATTTCGGAGGCTTACACGACATAAATGTGGCAAAAGAACAACTCTCTTCTGAATAAGAGGCATCCGTTCTAGAGGAACCGTCGATGGTACGGGTCGAGTGCTCGTGTCCTGCCATATCTGTACTGAACACAACAACAACAACAACAACTCACAACTTGTTAATCGTTAGTACTCAATAAATCAACAACTTCTCAACTTAGCTAAATCCCACATCATGGAATGTTTGACTAACACATAAATAGATTTGGGATTGAACACTTACCACGTTCAATTCACCCAAACCTATGCTCTGATACCAACTTATAACACCCCTCATTTCATTGCCATTATTATATTGAATTTACTCGAAAGCGTAAGTCCCAAACTATAATCAATCATATAATATATAAATAAGCATAAACTTTTTCCAACCCAAAAACCTGGTATCCAACAGTTCAAAACTTATTGCAATGTTAATAAAACCAGAGCGAGGTGTTATATATAATTACAAAACAACAAGTTACTGATTTAGTCAAATCAGATATCAGAGTGAACGCTAGCTCGTCAAACATTCCATTCCAGGTCAACATCTTCACGTTTAGCCAACTATCCAACTATAATCTGCGAGGAGAAAAGATGTGGGGAATTAGCACATCGCTAAGTGAGAAGATCAATAAACAGCAGCTCAACTTGGTACAACGACTTGCTTTCAACAAATAATCATATTTAATCAACAAGGCAACAATCAACTTATATTCACACAATCAACTGGCGACATAGAGGACCGGTGGTTCTTGAGATAACAACCCCTCAAAGAACACTTTGAAACCAACTGCTGGCCAAAACAGAGGTTTAACCGACTACTTGGTGCTATTAGCTCAAGCAACACAGGCTACAACAAATAAACTTGTACTAAGACCCTGTGTTACCTAACTAATAGCGAACCCAAGCCCAGCCCCATGCTGGCCCCCGTCTCAACAATGCTCAACAGTAATATATCAGTACAAAAGGCAACAACTTAAGTGATCACATGTTAACACTATCATCATATCAACAATTCAGGTCAATAGTTCACTCACAGTATTATTACTAATGAACCGCAAACATCATGGCAATAAAACAACAGTAATAATACAATTACCAGTTGTAACAAATCTGTTACAACCAAATCAAACTGAAGGTTATTGACCCACTCACCGTTACCTCAGTCGTCCCACTCGGTAGTCTAATGTCACCGAGTCTTCTCAGTTTATCTGGAAACACAACAATGTAACTCAAGTCAGTTACGTATCTCAATTGATAATACTTATGAAATCAACAATATGAATTAAGCTATTATACCAATAATCAATCTCAATGTCATTTATAGTAATCACATTGGTATTATTCATCTCAATCACTTAATCATACTTCACATGATTACATTAATCGAATCTCATAATAGCTAAGTTATAATTTCATTTATAGCTTATCAACTTGGATTATGATTTACATTATTCAAGCTATAGCATCATTGATTCAATCACGAGTACTATTATACAACTACATAGATATCATCCATTTCAGATTATTTAATCTCATCTTATATGATCACATATAATCGTACTTATTAACACACACTTACTATCAAAATATTAGATTACTTGTCATTAATCTTTCTTAATCTAGTCCATCGTATCACAACTCGATTTAGTGTGTTATTAACTCACAACAATGTTTCATCAATCAATCTTAACACAATAATCATTTCACTATTTATATCTACCATTTAATTACGACGCAAGAACTTAAAAATCAAACAGCTTGAAAACAACCAGAAGCCGCCCGGCTTCCCGGGAAGCCGCCGACTTCCCACCTTGTAACACCCAGAAATTTCAGTAAATAAATATCGTACGCGGATATATTTTTATTATGAAATAGTATTATGTAGATAACGAGATATAGTGAAAAACGTAAACGATTTTGCCAGTTCCAGACTGTAGAGTTTAAAGAGGATAAAATAATTAGGCCGACCTATGTGGATATGTACGGGGTTTCTTTGTGGTTCATTTCATTCAAAAATAATCTATACACACACTCATGTATGGAGAAAAATCACAGAGACAATTCAAACTCCAATTTTAATTCCTAATTCATGATTCAAGATTTGTAGGGTTTAATTCTTCATCCTTTGATCATCTCTAACATCATGTAAGTGATTTCTCATATGTTCTTGACCTAGTTTTTGGGGTTTTATGGGGTTTTGATGGGTTTTGTATAATTGAAGGTTTTAATCCGAAATTAAAGCTAGAAGATGATTGATTTGATGTTAATTAGTGTTGTTGAGATTGTTGTGAATCATATAACATGTTGAAAAGGATGAATTTGGGATTTGGTGTTTATGAATAATTCTAGGGTTTATGTTAAATCTTGTATAATGATGTAACAAGCTTAAGAAGGTTGTTAATGATATTAGCAGAGTGTAATTATAATGATGGAAGTGATGTTTATGAGTGTTCATGGTGGTTTATATGAATTATGTTAAGAACATGTTGATAAGCTTAATGATGAATCTAATGGTGTTAAAAGAATGTGATTATGATGATAGAGTAAATGATGAATAATATGAAGTAATAGTTTAACTAGTGAAAGTTTAAAAGTGGTAATAGTGAGGTGGTGGTTAATGAAGATAAGTAGTCGATGATGATTATTATGGTTGGCTAAAAGTGTTGTTATGATTACATGTTTATGTAATAGGTGATTAGAGACATGGAAGCTTATGTTGATCAAGATGGTGAAATCGACTAATAGAGTATGGTGAGTGATACGGGGGGTTAAACAGGTGATTTGGTTGTGTAGTACCGTATAGCTTGCGGGCTAAAGGTTTGCACAATCAAGGAAAGTTAATTGTTAAGTTTGTTTATTTATGTTTATTGCTTATAATAGTTAATTGTGTTAAATTACTTGTTATGCTTAATTGTTATGTGAATACATGTTATTTGGAAAAGTCAATAGTGATTATCTCATTAGTGAGTAATGAGTATGTCACTAGCTTGAAGGTAAAGGAAAAAATTGGTGGAGAATAGTGTATGATTCAATTGTGTTGGATCCGGATTACTGTTGGGTAAGAGGCTACACAATTGGGTGAAAATTAATGTGTTAATTTATGTGGATTAAATAATTGAGATTATGTAGTTATGATGTTATTTTGAATTGATAGTGTATGATTCGATTGTGTTGGATCCGGATTGCTTCCGAGCAAGAGGCTACACAATTGGGTGGAAGAAAATGTGTTTACATATGTGGATTAATTAGTGAAGATAGTGTAGTTATAATGTTATGTGAATCGATTGTTGGGTGATTATGTAGTTTGTGGATTTTGTGGAATATGCTTATGTAGTGAAACAGTGTTAGTATGCATACCGTTGTGGTATGGTACTCAGTGAAATAGTGTTAGCATGCATATCGATGTGGTATGGTGCTCAGTGATCAGTGTTCAGTGTTTTCAGAGATCAATGATTTTGTGTTTATGTGAATTGCTTGTTTGATTTGCCTGTGTACTCACTAAGCAGTTGTGCTTACCCGTTTCAGTGTTTATGTTGTAGGTTGATGTTTTGATAGAGACATGTGGATAGAAGGGTTATGAGAAGCTAGTGACATGGATATGGAGCATGCTTATGGTTAGAATATGCTTCTTTCTTTTGAATTGTTGTTTTGATGCTCAATTGTGTAAATCGCCCAAACAATGAGTTTTCGAATTAAATATGTTGGTCAATGTATAGTAGTTGACTTTGAAAGTCAAACAGAGTTATGATGTCTAGTGTATGTGGTTGTTAAGAGTATGAAGTTATGTGGTTGGTTTGGTTTGGGTCAAAGTGTTCAAAAGTGATTAAGTGTCGAATGTGATTGGTTGGTCAAATGAGAAGTTGACATATAGTCAACAATGTTGTAAGAGTCAAACATGTGTGGTATTGGGTAATGTGGTGGTGTTATGTAGTAGATTTGGTGAAAGTGTCCAAATGGACACCAAAACGGGTCAAAAGGGTTAAATCGGGTTAGAATGTACTTATGTGGGTTTGGTCAATGGTGTTAGACTTATTTTGGTATGTTGATCATGTGTGCAAAAAGTTAGAGTTCAAGTGTTCATGGTTTGTGATTTGAGTTGTAGTCAAAAAGTGGTTAAAATGGTCGAAAAGTGGTTATATGTCCGTTTTCTCGTAAAACGTGAATTTTGAAAAAGTGCAAAAATAGAAAGTTTCAGTTTGGCATTATGGAGGTGCCTGCAAATTTTCAGGGTCTAAGTGTTTACGAGTAAAAAGTTATGCGCGTCGGAAATTCGTATTTTGGTATTAGTTTGTGTGCAGCCTTGATTCCTGGGGAATCGGAGTCATTCCTGAGGAATCTGAACTTAAGTTCTAACAGCAACCCTGATTCCTGGGGAACGAGAGTCATTCCTGGGGAATCCGAATCCAAGTGTTAACAGCATGTCTGATTCCTGAGGAATGAGAGTCATTCCTGGGGAATCTCTTGTAAATTCACATTTTTGTTATTTGAGTCATTATTTGATTAAGGGAACGATATAACGAGTTTATAATGTCATATTTTAGATGTGGGACCTAATAGAGTGTGTTTTCAGTGTTAGGTAAAAAAAAAAAAAAAAAAAAAAAAATGGTTCTGTTTTCGGGGCGTTTCAAGTTGGTATCAGAGCAATGGTTTAAGAGAGTTAGGTGATCCATGATAGGATTGCTTGAACTTAAACCATTATGTGTTGTTTGATTTGTTATGATTATGATTATGTTTAATGGTTAATGTGATTTATTTGGATTAATCTGATTATGCGATGATAAATGGATAATTGAGTACATAGATGGTTGCCAGAGATAAGAGTAAGTGTATATAAGGAGTTATTAGTTGCAGTTTTGTGCATGTGTTCAAAATGGATAGAATAGTGAAGTAGTTTTTGACTATGTGTTTAATTGTTAAATTAGTTATTGTGTGTTAACTGTTAAATGAATTGTATGTTATGTACTGGTGTGGAAATCACATTGAAAAACAATGATATGAGATAGCTTGAGAATGAAGTGTGTATAACATAATATGTCTACGCCTGATCACCGTAGTTGTATTATGCTAGTTCACATGGAATTGTTGGAGTTATCAAATATCAAAGTGATTTAATGTGATTGTTAGAATAGAGTATAAGGGAAGAGGTGTTTAACATATGTGAATTTCGGGTTAGATATTATGATAGGCAGAGATAATAGAGAAAATAAGATTAATAGACTTGTACTTAGTGATACGTATTTCACTTATTATGTGAAACCAATATGTAAGGGATATATGATTAAGAGCTTGTAGAGTTAGTGTTGATAATGTGTTTAAGAAGAACTAAGTGAAGTGTTCTAGAGATGATTAAGTGTTGTACAAGAGCAGGGATAATGTTAAGACTGAGTAGTACGGGTGCCATTCGTGAGGACACGAATGAAATAAGTGGGGGAGAGTTGTAACACCCAGAAATTTCAGTAAATAAATATCGTACGCGGATATATTTTTATTATGAAATAGTATTATGTAGATAACGAGATATAGTGAAAAACGTAAACGATTTTGCCAGTTCCAGACTGTAGAGTTTAAAGAGGATAAAATAATTAGGCCGACCTATGTGGATATGTACGGGGTTTCTTTGTGGTTCATTTCATTCAAAAATAATCTATACACACACTCATGTATGGAGAAAAATCACAGAGACAATTCAAACTCCAATTTTAATTCCTAATTCATGATTCAAGATTTGTAGGGTTTAATTCTTCATCCTTTGATCATCTCTAACATCATGTAAGTGATTTCTCATATGTTCTTGACCTAGTTTTTGGGGTTTTATGGGGTTTTGATGGGTTTTGTATAATTGAAGGTTTTAATCCGAAATTAAAGCTAGAAGATGATTGATTTGATGTTAATTAGTGTTGTTGAGATTGTTGTGAATCATATAACATGTTGAAAAGGATGAATTTGGGATTTGGTGTTTATGAATAATTCTAGGGTTTATGTTAAATCTTGTATAATGATGTAACAAGCTTAAGAAGGTTGTTAATGATATTAGCAGAGTGTAATTATAATGATGGAAGTGATGTTTATGAGTGTTCATGGTGATTTATATGAATTATGTTAAGAACATGTTGATAAGCTTAATGATGAATCTAATGGTGTTAAAAGAATGTGATTATGATGATAGAGTAAATGATGAATAATATGAAGTAATAGTTTAACTAGTGAAAGTTTAAAAGTGGTAATAGTGAGGTGGTGGTTAATGAAGATAAGTAGTCGATGATGATTATTATGGTTGGCTAAAAGTGTTGTTATGATTACATGTTTATGTAATAGGTGATTAGAGACATGGAAGCTTATGTTGATCAAGATGGTGAAATCGACTAATAGAGTATGGTGAGTGATACGGGGGGTTAAACAGGTGATTTGGTTGTGTAGTACCGTATAGCTTGCGGGCTAAAGGTTTGCACAATCAAGAAAAGTTAATTGTTAAGTTTGTTTATTTATGTTTATTGCTTATAATAGTTAATTGTGTTAAATTACTTGTTATGCTTAATTGTTATGTGAATACATGTTATTTGGAAAAGTCAATAGTGATTATCTCATTAGCGAGTAATGAGTATGTCACTAGCTTGAAGGTAAAGGAAAGAATTGGTGGAGAATAGTGTATGATTCAATTGTGTTGGATCCGGATTACTGTTGGGTAAGAGGCTACACAATTGGGTGAAAATTAATGTGTTAATTTATGTGGATTAAATAATTGAGATTATGTAGTTATGATGTTATTTTGAATTGATAGTGTATGATTCGATTGTGTTGGATCCGGATTGCTTCCGAGCAAGAGGCTACACAATTGGGTGGAAGAAAATGTGTTTACATATGTGGATTAATTAGTGAAGATAGTGTAGTTATAATGTTATGTGAATCGATTGTTGGGTGATTATGTAGTTTGTGGATTTTGTGGAATATGCTTATGTAGTGAAACAGTGTTAGTATGCATACCGTTGTGGTATGGTACTCAGTGAAATAGTGTTAGCATGCATATCGATGTGGTATGGTGCTCAGTGATCAGTGTTCAGTGTTTTCAGAGATCAATGATTTTGTGTTTATGTGAATTGCTTGTTTGATTTGCCTGTGTACTCACTAAGCAGTTGTGCTTACCCGTTTCAGTGTTTATGTTGTAGGTTGATGTTTTGATAGAGACATGTGGATAGAAGGGTTATGAGAAGCTAGTGACATGGATATGGAGCATGCTTATGGTTAGAATATGCTTCTTTCTTTTGAATTGTTGTTTTGATGCTCAATTGTGTAAATCGCCCAAACAATGAGTTTTCGAATTAAATATGTTGGTCAATGTATAGTAGTTGACTTTAAAAGTCAAACAGAGTTATGATGTCTAGTGTATGTGGTTGTTAAGAGTATGAAGTTATGTGATTGGTTTGGTTTGGGTCAAAGTGTTCAAAAGTGTCGAATGTGATTGGTTGGTCAAATGAGAAGTTGACATATAGTCAACAATGTTGTAAGAGTCAAACATGTGTGGTATTGGGTAATGTGGTGGTGTTATGTAGTAGATTTGGTGAAAGTGTCCAAATGGACACCAAAACGGGTCAAAAGGGTTAAATCGGGTTAGAATGTACTTATGTGGGTTTGGTCAATGGTGTTAGACTTGTTTTGGTATGTTGATCATGTGTGCAAAAAGTTAGAGTTCAAGTGTTCATGGTTTGTGATTTGAGTTGTAGTCAAAAAGTGGTTAAAATGGTCGAAAAGTGGTTATATGTCCGTTTTCTCGTAAAACGTGAATTTTGAAAAAGTGCAAAAATAGAAAGTTTCAGTTTGGCATTATGGAGGTGCCTGCAAATTTTCAGGGTCTAAGTGTTTACGAGTAAAAAGTTATGCGCGTCGGAAATTCGTATTTTGGTATTAGTTTGTGTGCAGCCTTGATTCCTGGGGAATCGGAGTCATTCCTGAGGAATCTGAACTTAAGTTCTAACAGCAACCCTGATTCCTGGGGAACGAGAGTCATTCCTGGGGAATCCGAATCCAAGTGTTAACAGCATGTCTGATTCCTGAGGAATGAGAGTCATTCCTGGGGAATCTCTTGTAAATTCACATTTTTGTTATTTGAGTCATTATTTGATTAAGGGAACGATATAACGAGTCTATAATGTCATATTTTAGATGTGGGAACTAATAGAGTGTGTTTTCAGTGTTAGGTTAAAAAAAAAAAAAATGGTTCTGTTTTCGGGGCGTTTCACACCTTTACCCGCACCCAGTCTTGAACCCGATGTAATAAAACGAAGCCGTTCCTTGTGAAGCCGCCGGCTTCACCCCAAGCCGTCCGGCTTCAGAGGAAGCCGACCGGCTTCCTTCGTTTTGCAGGTGATGCTCAGTTCGATCATGGCACAGCCCAGAAAATAAAACCACAAAACCAATTACGAATCAAACATGCAGAATACCCATATTTCTAGGTGCTAACTTGATCAAACATACTTTCTATGATAAACTAACATCTAACAACAACAATAACATCAAAATCCCTAGATTCAAAGCAAAATCATGAAATAAACTCACTTACCATTAAAGAAGATGATGAATAGGAGAAGATGAACACAACTAGTTTGAATCACAATTTCTTATCACTTGATCTTGGATTAATTTAGAGAATTGGGAGGTAGAGTTTTATGCTTTAAGTTAAAATGAAATGAGAAAGGGAAATAAATTGGGAAAGTAACAAAATAGGTCGGTCCCCAAGTTTTTAACCGACTTAATACATTGGGTATTTTATACCCGCTCTAAATCTATTGTCCGGTACTTCAATACTGACTACGAGAAATTTATTTTATTGTACCATCAACTACAACTATTTAAAACATGCAATATTTCATTATCCACAATAAGTCCTGAGACTTAAATCACCAAGTTTCACAATTTAAACAACTATATCAATTGATTTCTAAAATGATTAAATATTCAATTTAAAATAGAAAACTACCAGACCGGTTCAGAGGATGTTACACTATGCAGTTTGTATAATCTTCCCATCCCAATTTTATTATCCACTATCACTATAACAAATATTGCATAACTGTGTAAACTTTATATAAACTCTCTACATTGTACGCACTTTAGTTTAGGTGCAGCTAGCGCGCCCCTTTTCTTTCCACTTTCTCTTATGGAATTTGTTTAGTAGCCAAGAGAATGGAAAGCAGAATGAATTGGCATTCTGTAAAAATAAGTGCTACGTCCACTAGAGCCTTCATAAACTCACCCAATCTTTCTTTTAAATTGAGGGGATTGACTTAGGCGTAATAGCCTGTTTGAATAGAATTGTAAACTGCCATATCGCTACACCTAATCTGTTTACTTACTCTTATGCCGCTCCACTCCATGTTGAAAGCTCTTTCAAATAGTATGAGCGTTGAAAGTCTTCAATTAGACTAAAGCGTTGGATCCTTTTTTTTCTTTTTACTTCTTTCAAAGGGGAATGATTGTGTATAAACTCTCCATATTTATAACGGTGTAAAATGACAATAATTTTAGCATTAATTCGCAAGTGTGTACACAGAGTAGTCGTGAACATAATCGGGTTTTGGCCCGACCCAACCCTATCCGGAAACCCGAACAGGGTATTGGTCAAAAACCAAAAACCGAGTTTTGACCAACCCGACTCGAAACCGACCCGGTTTTGGGTGGGGGAAAACCCAACCCTATACTAACCGATTTGTACCGGGTTGAAACCGGTTCGGGTCGAAAACCCGGTTTCAAACCGGGTACGGTGTACCCGCCGGGTATCTATAGTTCCCGCCGGGTATACTGGGTTCCCACCGGGTAGACAGTGTTCCCGCCGGGTACTTTGGCTTGATACATTTCTGTTAACATTTTCCAAACACTACCCGCCGGGTACAAATGTACATGCCGGGTACTAAAGGCATGATCCAGCATTACTGACCATTTTCCGCTGAAATTTCACCTAAATTCAAATAGAAAAGTGTTTTGGGATGTCGTTGTACAAAAACGTACCCAAACGCCATCCACAGTCAAGCATTCCAAAATATCCAAACATAAAATTAAAAGTACTTAAATAAACCGTAATCAAATTGTCTAGAAAAGTGTCTGAATCACATGAGGCACGCAAGCACTCAAAATGGGGAATAGTCATAGGGGAATCCACGCTCCTCTTGCTCTCTCTCCTGCTGCCTTCGATACTCTTCTTGCAGCTCTGCCAAGGTGGCACCCTCGTCATAAACCGGTGGTGAATAGCTTGCTCCAGACTGACCCCACATGGGTGGGTAGTGGTAGGATGTAGGTCGGTAGTTGGGCACCACTTCAGAAAGTCTTTGTGTGTTGTGTGCCGACCAAGCGTTGTGGTAGCGCTGTGCTCCAAGCTCATACCTGACTTCCTGCGAAAAATCATTATGGCTAACCTGAAGGCCCTGAATACCATGCATAATATTCAGCATGGATGGCAGTGCTGCGCCTTGCTGCTGGAAACCTCCCTGCTCATATGCAGCTTCTTCCTCTTGATGTTGTTCATTTTCCACCTGCTGTTGTCTTCTTCTTCTTCTCGGTGGTTGAGCCGCTTGCTCCTCTGGTGGTGGTTCCTGGTAGGGCACGAAATGACCATTGACAACTGAGACAGCCTGTGCCCCCTGAAACTGAACTAGCCCTACTGTTTTTGGCCTAGTCGTCACTCGCTCTAAATTCTCAAAACTGATGTTGAAGGACTTGGCAATCCTAGTCACAAATTCTCCCCCACAGATAGGGGATGCCCCTCTAATCCCGCTAGCATTATGATGTAAATACCAGGCAACATCGTATGGAACATTGATATTCTCCTCCGCTACAAACTTCCTCATATACCATAAGTCGGCGAAACCGACTCTCTCTGTGTTCTCCCTTCTATGCGAAATGGTGTGCGCAAGACATCGTTGGATAACCCGCAACTGCATGTCCTCTATATCTTTGTATGAATTTCCACCTCTAGCGTAAGGTTTTTGTGAAAATTCGTGCCACACATCCTTGGGAAAAAATTCCGTCTCGATCATCTCACTAGCCATCAAATAATCCTCAAAATGAGTTGTATCCAGCTGCTCTCGAGAATAAATGCCCAACAGGCAGCAAGTTCCACCATACTCATTTTCCTTGGTTGACCTCCCAGTCGGAAAGTCATGAAATTTTTATCAGTCGCCGACTCAACATCCTCTTTCATTTCATATGTGCAGTGGAATTCCACGCATAGCTCTTTGTATACCTGCTCATTAATCTGAAATATGCCTTCCCATTCTTCATATTCGAATGGTATGTGATCCACGAAATAACGTTGCCTAATCATTTCCTTAATTCCGGCGGCTACCCCTGCTTGTTCTAGTGGTTCCCAATCGACCACCCTAGATAAATCACAGTCTTTCACCCTCAATAAGTTCAGTTTCTGACAGTATATATTGTACTTTGTTAACCTGTTACTAGATTTAAGCCATGGGTGAATTGTCTCGGGAATAAGTAGAGCATCAATGCTCATCGGCTTGGACGGTTTGTAAATCTCGAGCCATGATGGTTAGAACGGGAAATTGAGATTCCCTCCCTTTCCACCAAGCCAAAATATCAAATTGTGCGAATTCATCGGGTTGTATAGTGTTTAAAAAATCGGTTCCGGTATACCTCCCATATTCGCTAGTGTTCGTTTGAATACCTTCACCCCTTGCCCGTTTATGGTTTTCTTGTCTTAAACTATTATATAAGTTAAGCATTGGATCGCGAGAGGAAGATGAACCAAACAATGTGGAAGCCGAACTAGAAGAAGGATTTGTTGAACCATATATTTGAAAATAATGAGTAAATAAATCTTGAAAGCATTTGTTAAAATGTTTTTTTTGTATTTTGTGAAAAAAATGGGTCCTCGTCATTCAATTCCAAATCGTTACAAATGTTATCGATAAGCAATTCCACCCCGGAAACGTTTAAGCATGTGTTTATTGCGGTGGCACAACTAATTACCGGTGACATTTCTTTAAAATATTTTCTTAGTTTTTCTTTCATGGGAGCCACCATTAGTGCGTATAAATTATCAATAAATTCGTATTCGCTTAGTTTTGAACACATTAAGAAAATTTGGTTAAGTACCAAGTGAATCGTGGGATAATAAACACCCGATAACAAAGTAGTTGCGGTTTTAAAAAGTTTGAGCAATTCGGTTATCTTTTCAATAACATCCCAAGATCCGCTTGGAAATTCGTTTATAGCATAACCCCTTTGGACAAGTTGAAAATGAAAAGTTTGTAAAGTCTCACGTTGGCGTAAACCACATACAAACATGTTGTATGTCGAATTCCATCTTACGGACATGTCCCAATTAGGGGTTAAAAAAATGTTCTCCGTATCCTTACACAATTTCATATAAAGTTTGTATCTAGCCTTACCCTTACAAAATATATCTTGCAACATGTTTTTATACGCGTCTTTTACTTCACTTATTTGTCGAACCGCTAACCCGTCTTGCACAACCAAGTTAATTATGTGTGCAACACATCTACTATGGTAGAAAATGCCTTTCAAAGGTGGGTTGTATTTTAGTATTAATTTTTGAACGGCGTTTGTGTTATTACTCGCATTATCAAACGAGATAGAAAAAACCTTTTGTTCTAATTTAAACATTTTCATTACATCCCGTAACATGCAAAATAAATTTTGACCCGTGTGAGGATACTCAAAGTCTTCAAAAGCAATTGTACGTTTCATCATTTGCCAAGTTGAGGGATCAACCCAATGTGCGGTAACACAAAGGTACGAACCGGGCAAACTATGAGGAGCCGACCAAACATCGGTTGTTAGTGATACACTTGTAGTTAAGTTTTCAAAACCGGTTATTAGTTGAATTTTAGCATTTTTCCACAATTCAAGTGCATCACGTCTAAGAGTAAGACGTGATACATGATTATATCGGGGTTGAAGAGTATTTTGAATAACCTTAGTAAGCCGAGGGTTGTCGAAGTGGTTGAACGGCAAAGCTTCTTGAATCACAAAGCCGGCAAATGCTTCTCGACAACGATCCGCTTGGTATGTGAAAATACCTCCATCCCGTGACATGGTTGCTTGACCCTCCTCCGGATTAGTTTTGTTTGCACTACAATTCTTTAAAGTATGTTTGCTCAACGTTGAGTTGGAGTCGGCTTTTAAAAAACTCCCACATCGTTTACAATGTGCTTTAGTCGAACCATCCGACAACAACACTTTGTCAAAGTTACACCAAATCTCCGGATTACGTTTTGTTGTAAAGACTTGAACAATGGTTGGTGCATTTGACGCATTTGACGAACCAACAAAATCGTTAGTTGAGGAACTTTGAGTTGCCATTATGAGAGCGTTTTGAGAGGATGAGAGTAATGTTTTGAGAGTTTCGTATGTAAATCGTAAGCGTTTTGAGTGTTTTTTCACTAGAATGAGTGAGTTTGAGTGTTGTAACTAACTCAAACCCAAGGTATCTATTTATACCAGTTTTATGATAGCAAAATGGTAAAAAAAAAAAAAGCAAAAAAAACGGATATAAAACGGCTAGGAGCTCAAACACAACGGCTAGTGTAAAAACCGGGTATTAAAACCGGTTTTTGGAACCGGTTCGAGTACAACCCGGGTCCAACCCGATTTGAAACGTATGGGGGCGTACCTGGTTTGGTACCCGGCGGGTACTAGTAAAACCCGAATCGGGTAGAGTCTACCCGGTTATTGACCGGGTCGGATTTCTGGGTATCGACCGGGTCGGTTTCCTAACCCGGTTTTTTTGGTCACGCCTAACACAGAGTCGCAAACTAAACAGGGTATTCATTCTGGGCTTTTATTATTTTTAATGGTTAATAATATTGGGCTTTCTCAATTATCTAAATGGACTTAGAATGGATTAGACAAACAAATACATTGGATCTAAAACCCCTAACTGGGCGTTACCTTCGTTTTTCATTCCAAGACTAAAACCCTTAACGTCCGTCCCTTAATCGCTTCTCACAGACCATCGTTGCCGGCATCCTCCGGCGTAATCCTCCATCCACAGCCGTCCGTTTCTCTCTCCGCTTCAGATTCTAATATAAACACAGGTTTGAACTTCGAAAACTTTAAAATAAAAAGAACACAATCAAATAATTCAATAAATCAAATCATTTTAAGTTTTTGCTTATCTTCTCTTGATTTTAATTTAGTTATATATCATCTACAGTGAATCATTTCGTATGTAACTAACTAACCGTCCCTTGGGTTTCATAAACTTGTAAAAAAGGCTGAATTTAAGTATTTCATTTACACTTAGGGGTGTTTGAGATTGCTTATTACACTTAGGGGTGTTTGAGATTGATTATCTTACTTTATTATCCACCATTGGCTAATTTATACAGCAGATAAGAAGAAACAAACATTCTTCAAAAGACTGCTTATTCCAATTTCACAAAACCCGTCGAGAAAGAAAGCAATGAATAGAATGGATGGTGGTGGTGAGATGTTGCTGCAGCATCAGAATGATGATGATGATGAGTTTTGCAGTTCAATACTTGAAAGGTTTGGTAACTCAACGGACCCCAAACATCATTACATCTGTTCAATCATGGGTGATATTTCTCAAGGTCTCAAAGAACTCAACCACCCTCTCACACCCGTGGCTTATTTCGGTGCCACCTGCACTTGTCTAGATAAGTTACTATCATCTTCAGATCCTACAAAATCTCACCATATCGACGCCCTCGTAACTATTATATCTTTGCTTTTTCCGCGTGTATCTTCTCCTGTTATCAGAAAGGAATCTGATTACGTTTCCGGTCTATTGACTCGTGTTATTCTTCTATCCAATAATATTAATGATGATGATGATGATAGCAGCAGGAGCAGCATCCTTGTTTCTGGATTGAAATGCATTTCGCATCTATTAATTGTCGGTCATCGGAGTAGCTGGTCTGATGATGTTTCTCATTTATTTGGAATTCTTCTTAGCTTTATTGCTGATTCTCGTCTCAAGGTAATATAAATTTATTTGCTTTAATTGTATATATGGCAACGATGAATTGCTTAGTCCTACCTTTACCAAATGTCAACTTTTTCAATGTCAATCGCTTTAACATTTGATTCAATACTTGGATCAAAATAGTGAATTGCTTCAACAACTAGAGTTACATCCTTTCATGCTCTCACTATTTATTGCTTATGATTCAGGTACGACGTCAAGCTCATGTTTGTCTTCGTGATGTCATGCAAGGATTTCGAGAATCCATGGTGCTGTCACCTGCCAGTGAAGCCATTGCAAGCACCTTTGAGAGGTTTCTTTTGCTTGCTGGAGGCTCAAATACAAACACTAAAGAAGGATCTAGAGCTCAGGAGGTCCTATATGTTCTTGATTCTCTGAAAGACATTCTTCCGCTTATGTCCATCAAGTTCTCAACAAAGATTCTGAATTACTTTAAATCTCTTCTGGATCTGCACCAATCTGCAGCAACTCGCCGGATTACTGATGCTCTGTACTTACTTTGCCTCCAACCAGCTTTAGAGGTCTCTGATGAAGCACTGGTAGATTTGTTAAGTTCATTAGCTATCTCGGCTTCTTTAAATGAGATGTCCGGTGACAACTTGACATTCACTGCTCGAGTGTTGGATTCCGGGATGAAAAAAGTTTTTTACCTTAACCGGCAAGCTTGTGTTGTCAAGCTTCCAGTTGTTTTCAGTGCTTTGAAAGGTTTGCTTGTTTGCTTTCTTAATTTGTATTATAGTCGCAAATATTTAGCATGGCATTGCATGATTGAGTAATTTTGTTCTGTCTTTGGGGTGGCAGATATTTTAGCTTCTGAACATGAGGAGCCTTTATCTGTTGCCGTAGATGCATTCAAGAATTTAATACATACATGCATCGATGAGAGCTTGATCAAACAGGGTGTAGATCAGGTTATGACTAGTGGAGGAGTTAGAAAATCGGGGCCGACTATTATTGAAAAACTTTGTACCACTGTTGATAAGTTACTTGATTATAGCTATGCTGCAGTGTGGGACATGTCATTTCAAGTTGTGGCAGCAATGTTTGATAAACTAGGTAATCTCAATGCTCTTTTTTAACTTTATTGTAGCTGTTACTTAAGTTACTGCAAGTGAGCGACCTCGAGCCTTGAACCTACTTTTCCAGGTGAGTATAGCTCTTACTTCTTAAAAAGCACTCTTAAGAACTTGGAAGAGATACAAAAGTTGCCAGATGAAGATTTTCCATACAGGAAACAGGTATATTTGGCATCTGAAAGCCTTTTTTATAGATTTTTTTAATTTTTGTATGTAATCTTATATTCTCATTATTTTTAACACATTTTCATACAACTTTTGTCTTTGCAGTTGCATGATTGCATGGGTGTAGCTCTAATGGCATTAGGGCCTGAAACGTTTTTAAAATTCCTGCCTCTGAATATAGAAACTCATGATCTCTCTGATGCCAATGAATGGCTTTTTCCTATCCTGAAGCAGAATATTGTGGGTGCTCGTTTGAGCTTTTTCAATGAATATATACTGGATACAATTCGGGTCTTGAAGTTGAAATCTGTCAAGGTACAAGTGTTCTTGTATGTTTATATATATATATATATATATATATATATATATATAATGCTTTTCTCTTTTTTTCATGTCATGTTATCCTGTGTCTTAACACACTTACTTATACCAGCATAAGAAAGAAGATCAAATTTTGTCCCAACGGAATGTCGATAGAGTTGTATATCATTTATGGTCTTTGTTACCTTCATTTTGCAACTATCCGTTGGATACTGCTGAGTGTTTCAATGATCTAGAAAAAGCTTTACGTAATTCACTTATAGAAGAACCTGATGTGCGGGGATTAGTATGCCTCAGTCTGCAGACTCTCATTCGTCAAAATAAAAGAAAAGGGGAAGGTGAAAATGAACCTTCTTGTAAGGAAGTCAGTATTTGTGAACAGCGAGCAGTTGCTCGCTACACTTCAGAAGTTACAGCTAGTAATTTGGATGTGTTGAGGTCTTCTGCACGTGAGATTTTGTCTACACTCTCAGGAGTTTTTATCAAGTCTTCAAAAGATGATGGTGGATCTTTGCAGGTAGCTCTATACATCAAGTGTTTTGCTTTTTATTTTATTGGCCAGGATAGTTAGAATCTTGTTTATCAATTCCGTTGTTTCGATTGAATTGCTTTAGCAATAATGCCAATTATAATGCTGTTCTTTGGAGGGAGAGATACTTCAGATTTCTCTAGCTGAAGATAGTAAAAGAAGTTATTGGCTTTGAACCAATTGCATTTATGTACTTTCTTCCCTTAACGAGTTTCAGGTGTTTCTAGTATTACTTTGTTGATTGGTAATTGTCAAGGAGTTCGTGTGTATGAAATTTGAAAACAACCTATAAAAATGGCATTGAGGTCAAGTGGTTTACTAGTAAGATCTATGCATATGATATCCACGCTTTCCAAACAGTGAATTTGATATTGATTGCACTTTACTAGTGTGTGCTAAATGTTATCCTACTAGAGATTAATGATGTATTTACTGTGATATGTATGGCAAAATAGCAAATGATGGTTCCTTGTATAGATTACAGTGAATGTTTTCTCTAAGTGTGTGCATTGGGTAGAAGTTGGAAATCGTTTGTCTTTTCTTTTAAATCTGTGTACCCTCTCCAACTTAATAAGCTCATTATGTAATGTGATAAAGCACAGATTATATTTGGTTTATAATGTGCGTATTCTGGACAGCCTTTGGGTGTTTGTTAGTTGTGCTGTTATGCAAATTAGATATGGCGTGCTTTTGTTTTTCTTTTTCTCTAGTCATTCAAAGAGTGGTTAGAATATTAGATCAATTTATATAAATTATTGAATATTGGTCTTTATGTATCTTGCGTGCTTGAATATTGATCATCATATATGATGGTATCCCAAGTTTGTTTTTGACCTAAATGATTAGAACTTGTGTTGGTTTTAGTTTGAGGTATCCATGGGTCAGCAAAAGCTAAAGTAGACAGTTAAATTCGTAATTTGTAGAAAACAATTGGGGAGTTCGCATCTATAGCTGACAAAGAAGTAGTCTCAAGATTTTTCAAGAGCACAATGCAGAAGTTACTGAAGGTGACAGAAGAGGCTGGCAAAGTAGTAAAACCTACCAAAGCTTCCAGTTCTATGGAAGTAGATAACTCATCCAATGAAACTTCCTTGTCACAAACAAGGTAAGCCTTTTGATGATACCTAGTTCTTATTATCCCATTCATTTTAAATTCAATAGCATGTTATACATTGTCTATTTTTACAGGACACGGTTATATGACTTGGCAGTCTCACTTTTACCCGGCTTAGGTTCAAAGGAGGTTGATCTTCTATTTGTTGCAATAGAACCTGCATTAAAGGTTAGCTGATATTATTTTCACAAGTATTATCCCAAAGTCAATTTGTCGTGTTTGATGAGTAAGATTTACATAAGTGATGACTTCTGATTGTAGGATACTGAAAGTTCGATTCAAAAGAAGGCTTACAAAGTTCTTTCAATCATCCTTGAGGTATTCTATTTTGCACGCCAATAAACATGTCAAATGTATTAAGCATGATATGTACTGTTCGTTTCTTTCAAGTTGTCTCATGGTCTATTCTTTCAATTTTATTAATATCAAATTTTTGATTAAATCATTAGAGTTACATTGACATTTTGATTAAATTGTTAGATTTTTTTTTTTCCTGGACAGCATGCTGACGGCTTCATAGCAAGAAAGCTTGAAGAGTTGCTCAAAATGATGTTTGAAGTGATGCATTCATGTCATTTTTCTGCCAAGCGGCATAGACTTAACTGTTTATATTTTTTGATTGTCCATGTCTCAAAGGTAACCACCCAGATAACTGAATTTAGTCAAGGATCCCCACACATGTGCTTAAACTGCTTCTCATGCAGGATGAATCAGAACAGATGAAGCGTGAGATTGTTGCTTCTTTTCTGACTGAAATTGTACTTGGACTTAAAGAGGTACTAAGATATGATAGACGTTTTTTAAAAGTTGTTAACTAATATTAAAGCTTATGATATGTAATCAACATGGAAAACAGTTGAGTAACATGACACGTGTTCGTTTACATTTATTCTACTGTGATTCGTTGATATTCATGTAAACCTGATTGAAGTTTGTCTTGGGTGTATGTTTTGCAGGCTAACAAGAAAACAAGAAATAGAGCATATGAGATCATTGTTCAAATTGGTCATGCCTGTGTGGATGAAGATAAGGGTGGGAACAAGGAAAACTTGCATAACTTTTTCAACATGGTAGGAACTTACTTGAATGTCCATCTTGTTGCTGTAATCGTTGAGAAGTGATTTTTATTTTGGTTGCTAAATCTTCGTGTAGGTTGCTGGTGGTCTTGCTGGCGAGACCCCTCACATGATCAGCGCAGCAGTCAAGGGCATAGCTCGTTTGACTTATGAGTTCACAGACCTTGTATCTACTGCTTTCAGTATTCTCCCATCAACATTTCTTCTTCTCCAAAGGAAGAACAGAGAGATAAATAAAGTAAGTATATTTGATTTTAAGCTGTAGCTGATTGAAGATTTCTGTCAAATATAAGAAATTTTTAGAACTTATTAAATTAATGATGATGAAAAGTAGTGATTAATAATATTTGTTTGAACTTGTGAATTTTCATCATATTATATTATGTTCAGGAGTCTAATTTCAGGGCTATGCGTATTGCTGCAGGCTAATTTAGGTTTGTTAAAGGTATTAGTTGCCAAATCACAAGCTGAAGGGCTGCAAAACCATATGAGGGGTATGGTTGAAGCCTTGTTGAGCTGGCAACGTAGCAACAAGAATCATTTCAAAGCAAAGGTTAGTATCATTTCCATGATATATTTTCTAAGACTGTTTAATTTGATCGAACTTGTTTTTGAGTAACTTACCTACTATGTTTTTCCTGTGTTGTATTTGTGCTAATTTTTTTTGGTAGAATAACCACCTTTAGCTGATATGTCTTGACAGGTGAAGCTGCTTTTTGAAATGCTTGTCAAAAAATGTGGGCTTGATGCTGTTAAGGAAGTTATGCCTGAGGAACATATGAAGCTGCTCACAAATATAAGAAAGGTTTGTTGTGGAGTATGTTATATATACAATTTATTCGAACTAAACATTGTAGATTACCAGTAAATATTGGACTGCAGACAAAGGAACGGAAAGAACGAAAACATGCTGCTAATACGGAAGAAACTAAATCTCGTCTTTCAAAAGCAACTACCTCCAGGTACTTTTTGCTCTAGATCTATTAACTATAGTGCCATAGTGGCATACTCCCATCAACACGACTTACAAAGATCTTTTAACCCACATTCAAGTTATTTAACTTGTTCTAGACAAAAATTTAAGTTTAACTGGGCACAGATTGTGATTGGTTATGGGTTGAAAATATATCTTTGTTTTTAAGTAGCGTCTGTCTTTCCCAGGCTAAGCAGATGGAATCATACAAAAATATTCTCTGATTTTGGTGACGAAGAAACTGAAGATGGCAATTCTGAAGAAATGGATACCAAGACGTATTCTGGTCGACGTAGCTTGCTCAACTCCAAAAAATCTTCATTCAGGTTCTTACTTGGATCCAGATTTGTTTCGTACTTCAATTCTATGCACTTGCATGCTTCCAGTATCCATGCAATATTATGAGAATATCGCCTTGGTCTTTTCGTTAGGTGCATAGGCAATATGGTTGAAGCTTTTTTAATTATAATTGTTGCAGGTCCAAGAGAGCTGGGAAGAGCTTGCCAGAAGACACTTATGACCAGTTAGATGATGAACCACTTGACTTGCTTGATCGTCAAAAGACAAGATCTTCTCTTAGATCAACTGAGAATCTGAAAAGGAAGCTACAATCTGATGATGAGCCAGAAATAGATGCTGATGGACGGCTTATAATTCGGGAGGATGAGGGAACATTGAAAAGAGATGCAGCTACAGGACCTGACTCTGATGTGAGGAGTCTTGCGGGTAGTAATCTATCAGTTACCTCACGTAAAGCAGCAGAAAAACGCAGGAGAACAACCGAGTCAGGTTGGGCGTATACGGGGTCTGAATACTCGAGCAAGAAGGCAGGTGGAGATTTGAAGAGGAAGGGGAAGCTTGAGCCATATGCTTACTGGCCTCTGGACCGCAAGATGGTTAGCCGCAGACCAGAGCATCGGGCAGCTGCAAGGAAGGGCATGTCCAGTGTCGTTAAGCTGTCAAAGAGGCTTGAGGGACAAAGTGTCTCCAATGCCTTATCGTTAAAGGGATTGAAATTCAAGAAAAGCAAAAAGAAGAGTAACAGGAAGTAACATGATTAGAGGATCATATTAGTATTAATTTTCCTAAGGTAAGCTGACTGACATTGATTTATTTATTGTGTGTGGTTGGTCGCATATCAGTTTTGAATGTGTACAAAAATTTTGAATCTTTGAAATATATATTCTGTTCTATATAAAACATATATAGCAAGTAGAGAGCAGTTTGCTTGTGGAAAATAACTTGGTTTGCCCACTGCAGTTACATGCTGTCAGATTCTCATACAAACGAATTCAATAGCATCTTTAAAAGTGAGTCTGATTATCAACAATTTGAATCTGAAGCTTGATATTGTTGGTTAATACACAACGAATAAGATTAGTATTACCAAAGCAATATAAGATGTATAAAATTTTCAACATAGATTCATCTAATCTGGAGAAGTGATGGTAGAGATGGAAGCAATAGTCAGGTAAATGTTTATCATCAGGTATTAGATGATGATGATGGGAAGTGGAGTTAAGAGGTTTATCGATAGCCTTCCTTCATCTTCCATTGTTTCTCATTCCCGATAATCATTGTTTGATCAGCGGATACCTGCAAGTGACAAGGCCAGAAGCAAATCTTAGGGGGTGTTGATTGCTTGTTTTGTAGTGTCTATTATTTATTGCTTATTCCTTATAAACAGTTTTCAGAAGGTTGTTTGGCTTTGCTTAACTGCTGGAAAATAAGCAATAAGTTGATAGTCGCTTAAATACACAATCCCAAACATCCTCTAAAAGGAAAAACATGTTTGGGCAACTTGTAGATCAAACTACATAATTTACCATCTTATCATTTTTGTATCTCAACTACATGAATAAGGAAACTCTACATCGACTGCAAGTTCAGTTTGCTTTAAAAAAAGAAATAAAACAGAGTTCCTCACTTCCTTGTATTTCCTTACAATCTAAATTGTTCTGCTGTCATGCTGAAAATGATCTGCGTTAACTACTGGAACAAAGCGCAAATAATATTGACAAGTTATGACCTCAAAAATCCAACTGAATTCGACAAGGCCACCTTAACTTCCAGCTTTCCTTTCTTTGGGCCCACCAGCACTTTTGTGTCTTGTGAATCATTAGATTAGTCCATGACAACAGGTCTAGAGTGCATTTAATCAAGTAACAATATCCCGTCAACTGACAAGCCAATACAAATGAAGGCAAGGAAGTATGTAACATTGGATCTAAAATATACTGAAACAGTAACAGAAAAAAAATGCCAAAAGAGAACAGAAAACTACTCATACCATGCCTTGGTCTGGATTTTCAAGATTAATATAGCATTTGGATGAATCCACCCTGTCCGTATTGCCTACAAGGAGATTGCCAAAAACAACAACCAAGCCATCTTAATTTATCAGGATGAAAAGGCCTGAAACAGACAGATGAGGGAAACAACACTAACAAAGAAAACGTTCACAATATCTTCACAGAAAACGAGCTTTTTAGCACACATAGTTCTTACATGCAATCCAATAAGCACCAGTAGATAATAAAAATCAGTGGATCATTACCCCTTTCTTAAAGTGCCATAGTTCTCAAAAGGTTGTTTCAACAGGCAACCCTAACCCGGAAAAGACATGTCATAGTTAGCAGCAAGCATTGAGTGGGAAAGACGTACGTGTCGTGTGTGGTAACAACACATATTTGTGTCAAATATTTATTCCACTTGTAATTGTTCCAATTTTCTAGGAGTCAAACTCTGGATTCTTTTTAATGTAAGAAATATTTTTCAGCCAGACCAATTTCACAACTGGCTACAACGGCCACTAAAGCAAAAAGCGATACTTTTTTAGACAAACTGATCTCCATTCCTTGCAACATGAGAGCCTCTGAATTGATGATCATTAATTCCTGATGAAATGGATGCGGCCATAGTTTGTCGGAAAACCGAAGTCTTTTCTTGATCCAGGATATGTTTACAAACATTGATAGTGTTTTAATGCTTCCTCTATATTCGTAGGTTTACTATTGAAAACTATATATTCCCTCCGTCTCACTTATATTGTCTCTCAACCTTGTTGGATTTATGATAGGTCGTTTGAATGTATATTTGCCCTTATATTCAAGGCAAGTTTCATTGAATTTTATTGAGAAATATATGATTTTGATTAATAGATGAGGGTATAATAAAAATAGTAACGTGGACAATAAAAATAGGAGAGAGAGAGTATTATTTAATTAACTATTGTAGTTAAGTTAATTATAGTGTCGTGCAACTCATCTTTGGGTACATATAAACATTTCAATTCAATGGGTTTTTGTTTCGGTTTGTGATAACATTAAATTAAAAATGAAGTCATCATAAGAAAATATAAGGGGTTTAGGTGACGTCATAAGATAGATATGCCCTTGTCCGAAGAAAAAAACTTTTTTTTAGAATGATGTCACGTGTTTTCTTTGTGGATTGTTTCTTCCGATTCATCTCAGTTTGCTCTCACATAAAATTTTCTGTATCTTGTTAAATAGATGTTCATGATTTGAAATTTAGCCGGCCATCAGCCTATAACACACTCGGCAGCTTCACACAGAATAGCAAACATATAATGAGTTCAAAGGACAACTTATTTGTGTATCAACCCGACTCTACCCAATATCTAACCCGTTTATATGCATCTCTATTACTAAAGTGAGCATCCGAATAACACAAAGTTATTAGTTATTCGGACGTAAAGGATTATATGGTTATCATAGTGAATCAACAAGATACAAACTTCATTGTAGCACTTAGTCGAAGGTAGTGTGCAACAAGTGTAAGAATGATTAAATTGAAAATTGCAGAACTATTTGATTGTACATATCCGGAAAGAAACGTGTAAAATGATATTGGAAATGAGATACATCATCATTTTTGGCCTTCCCGGAGCAAACTTCAGTTGACAAAAGTTTTATGTTCGGTTAAACTAAATTAACTCAAGGGTTTTAGGCGAGAGCTCAGAGCCACATCAGCTCCCCAATAGCTATGCTTAATAAATCGAGAAGCAAATATACATACCAACAACTTGCCATGTACCAGACAGTTGAAAGAAACAAAAAACTATGAAAATTGGTATAACAATATACGGATTCAGGTTTCAAAGAAGCGAAGCTCGATCATGAACTCTTTCTGCCTGGGTGAGTACCATGCTACAGCTTTCGCGGAACCAAGAACTTGTAGTGCATATTCTATTGCAAAAACGGGATCCTTCACTTTCGGAAACCAATCTCCCTTTTTAAAACCTAATTCTACACCAGAATCCACTCTGAAGCTGAAAGGTCCAACGAGCTGCAACAAGTTAAAATCATCATTCATTTTGTTCCGTTCCACTAATAAGATTACGACACTACGACTCTGGAACTATGAGGGAGGTCCTAGTTAAGCAAATAAACGTAAGAAGAATCAACCTTTGAGTTAGCATGATAATAAATAAATGTAAGAATAAAAATAGTCAAATAGATACACACACTTTGGAATACAATAGTACAGCAGCATGCACCACTTAAGTTCATAACAGATTCATGCAAGTCCCACAACAAATGTTATAAAAGAATTTAATAATAGTACAAAGATATGTACCTGCTGTTGAAATGAAAGGGTGGTATCTGGACAAACTTGCTGCAATGATTCCAGATTAGGTTGTTGGGAATTGTACAAGTCTTTTGCCAAACGAGCAGCACCTGAAACAAAAGTTGAACCAGAGGGGAAATCCAAAAGGGCCTGAAAACGAGTTAGATCAAGGAACATCTTCTGAAAAGTTCCGTGCTGTGCAGAGAGTGTCACTGTTGCGAATGAATCAGCTAAAACAGCACAGTTGCCCCTCCTAGCACCAAGACCAAAGCCCTTACTACAAGAACCACTCACACCATTTCGTGTTGGCACTCTAACCGAATTATCTCCAAAACATGCAGTCATGACAGCTCCTGCATGATAACGTCTCAGAAGATGATGGTCTAACAACATGAAATTTGTATCCACGAAACTGCAATTATGCTAGAGTATTACGACTAGGTTTACCCCAAACACATAATTGTTCAAAGCGGGCATGCAATTTTTCATATGTAAACTAGCTTATTCTCCCAACCTACTCTCATCTATAAGTCTAAAGATTGAAAGCTTAGTCTTTTTTCAAATTCCTGATTATAATAGTTTATGTAGGTAAGGTGATTGTTGATAGGATCCACAAAGCTTCTGTCAGTGTGTAATAGTGAGCTGCAACGTATATTTTTCGCTGATATATCCAATCTTTTACTTAAATTTTGGATATGGGTCGCGAAGTGTGAATGCGCAGGTCAGTAAGCAGTTTTAGTCAACTAATGTGGGTTGTATTGCCCACTTGGTTTAGACACAGGATACATTTTGCTATCTAACTGAGGCTTATAACAGCATACAAGCCAGTGATAGCGCTTAAGGTCATTTTTGGTAGTGGAAAACTATTGTGAGATGTGTTATAAGTAAGTTACTGTGGAGTACCGGAAGGAAATGAAACCTGGATTTGATTTCTGTGTTCAATTGGAGCATATCAACCATTTAATGGCTGTAATAATTTGTTTGTATTTCTTTGGGTATTCAATTGGACCATATCAACCATTTGATGGCTGAAATAATTTGTTTGTATTTCTTTGGGTATCTATGTGGTCTAAGGAAGATCTATATGTTATTTGCTCAACTGTATTCAGATCATATATTGATTAAAGAACGACCAATCCATGATCGCTCCATGTAAAGCCTTTTGTCAATCTACAATTGTTATACAAAATTCTCTGCAGCCTTGATCATTGTAAATGTAGGTATGGGTCATGGATTGGGTACTCGAAGTTCCAATTAAAATCACGGGAAGCTGCTGATGCTTGTGTGGGATTGTATGGGCATGTCTTGGGTGGTCAAATTGTATTTTTGATACGTATGTCCATTAATCTTCGTAACAGCCTTATCTTATTTCATAAATAAAAATTTTTGGGAGTACCATACACTTTGGCATTGTTCCTATGTAAGGAACAAGCACGAACGCTTATACACATGGATTTATATGTCCCTTTACTACTAGGGGGTGTTTGGATTAGCTTTTTTGGGGGTCTTTTTAGCCATTTCCATTATCTGAATGCAATAAGCCATTTTTACATGCCAAACAGCTTTTGGCATTTTAGTTTATGAGGTGTTAATTAATAAGCTCATTTTGTAAAGCCATATACTTGGGACTTTTCAAAAACAGCTCTTATAACTTTTAAGCTATATAGCTAATAAGCACAAATTTAATAACATAAGCCAACCCATACAACCCTTAGAACACATCAGCGACACTAATAATATAAGGTGGAGTACTGTGACCATTGCTTACCAATTATTCCTGATGCTGAGATATGAGGATTGGAGAGGAATATATCGTATGGTTGCACCATTTTCAATTTTGGTGCTCCACTTCTCCATATGTCGATACTATTTCTAAGAGAAAATGCTGTTGTGGCAGACAAACCAGGCTGTAAGGAAGCCACCATTTCTCCATTTTGATGGCTTCCAAATTTTTTGGGTAGGCCACTATTCTGATTAACGCAGATGTGGTAACTTATGCCATCATCAGAAGAAGCAACAGATGCTAGATCCATTGCCATGGTCAAAGGGACATCCCAGAAAGTCCCATCCTTGTCAACAAAAAGCCCAGGAGAAGCTGCCTCTAGAGTTAAATTATGATGCGGGAACTGCAAGAAACAACACTACTTTCTCATACTTATATAATAATATCAAGTGAATTATGAGAAAACCACAACAAATACAAAGAGATCAGTTAGCACATGGACCCTATTCAGTATCAATTAGACCACATTAGGTCCTAGTCAACGTTTAAATTTTCAATTTTGGTTTATTCAAGATTCACATGACGATGCTCAAGGTTCGACTATGAAATGATTGGTAACATTGATTATGTGTAAACACACAAGCAAACTCAAATGTAACAAGTTGTGAGAGTAAATTATCAAGCTTTACAAAGAAATGTGTGCTATCAAGAACAGTTCTATAGGGGTCAACATTAACTATTTTACCAAAGAAATTTTAGTAGTGACACTGGCAAGGCAATCAGGAAAGAATGGTCGGACAAAAGCATGTAGTGTATGAAAGGATAAGGTTTCGAGATGGATAGATGTTGCGTGCCTTGTGATGAAAAACTGCTTTCTTTCGAGGTGTGTTGAAGTCATCATCACCATAAGATTCTAAGCTGAGAAGTAAGGAATCATCAGGTGTTAGAAAGAATTCTGAGCAGAGATCAACGGCATACAGAGACTTGTCACTCAGATGCCTGGCAATGCTTTGAAACCATGAAGGGGATTGATTAGTAGTACTAGTAGATGGTTGTTTGAATCCATTTTTTTTAATACTTGATACAAACTTTTCTACATTGAATTGACCAAGCACCGTTCCAAACCTGCAATTTATTTATAGTCAATAAAAATAGGGGAACACCAACAACAACACTACCCAATCCCGCCCTCGGCAGTGGATAAAAATAGGGGAACACCAACAACAACACTACCTAATCCCGCCGAGTGCGAGGTATAAAAATAGGGGAACCCTAACCTTAATGTATCATGAATGTAATGTAGTGTGTAAATAAAACGGAGAAAAGAGAGAATGAAGGAACCAACCAGCGATCAAGGGAGAAAGTAGGTAACGAGAGAACGCGTTGAAGCGAGAAGCATCCATTACCATGGGGATGAATTGAGGAGTAGGATGGGATAAAGGGCATAAACATGAAACGTTGGAAGAAGTCAGCCTGTTTGGGTCTTGATAGACGGATACCTCTGGATAATCCCAACACCGATGGGATTGGGTCACCGGGTACGGGTCGAGCCACACCGTTGAGAGTTGCAGGAGTGGAGACATCCAAGTCCCATGACCCATCGCCATCCCTCACCCATCGCAACTTCCTCATTATTCACTTTCTCAAAACCCTAGGTTTTTTAGAAACTGATTCCCATTCCACAATGCTATGCTATGCTATGATAGTGAAACCCGTTTGTGAGTGATTACTGGACTGCCAACCAAACAACAGTCACTTAAATCTCTAAGAACATTACAACATCAATCGTTAACGACAAAATCGGTAGAAAGAATTACTGTATTAGATAGGGTTTAGGCATATAGAAGGTGCATCTCACGTGTCCTTAATTTTTTTTTTTTTCTAGCCTCTTATTCACACAGAGCGTGCTATCTAATTCAGTCACACAGATCTTATGGATCACACCATTTTCAATATATTTATGGAGAGTGATAAGTATAACATGAATTTTGTTTTATACAACATAATTGTGCATTATAGATTTGTACTCTATGCATAAATATAAATATTTGGTGTATGTATCAACGCTCGATGATCGTATATAGATGCATATACATTGAATTACTATTGTATGTTGTTCTTTCTGTCGATCGATGAACTTTCCCAACATAGCCAATTTGTTGTTCTGCCTACATTATCTAAAAGGAGACACTTTATTCTGGTTATAGCATTTACTTATCACGTCACAAATTCCTCTTGTAACTGCATGCAATTTTGAGTTTCTAATAAGATAAATGCAGTCATAACCTAACCAGTTCCTCACTCAAACACGACATATATTTGTATGTTTAATGTTTGTATATATATTTTTCTTTTTCTTTTTTTTTTTAAAAAAAGGCAGACATGTTAAATTAATTAATAATAATAAACTAGCAAAATGCTAGGAATTACAAATAAAATGACCATCATAAACCTCGACGACAACCCTACACCTTAAAATCTAAATAAAACAACCCTACATAAAAATGACCATACACCTTGATTCTAAACTATACGACCACGCCTTGATCGACCATTGATGTTTGATATTTGTCTTCAACTTTTTTGTCCAACTTCAGCAACTATTATTGGAAAGAACTTGCAAGATCTTCATCTTCTCTTGTAGTAGTAGATTAGAAGTGGGATATTTCTTTCTTTTAACTATTGTATGATATCATGTGCTTGGCCCATTAGTTGACACATTTT
This sequence comes from Helichrysum umbraculigerum, assembly GCA_949592205.1. Lineage (NCBI taxonomy): Eukaryota > Viridiplantae > Streptophyta > Magnoliopsida > Asterales > Asteraceae > Helichrysum > Helichrysum umbraculigerum. The sequence goes on from CATIUR010000001.1 coordinate 1,997,080, forward strand.
GGACCAGCTGATTGTTAGTTCCTTCACAGTTATCTCCGCCCCCTGCTTCACTCACGTAATGATTCTGTTTTCATCAACTGATTTTAAGAAGGTGAATCTTTTGTGGATATTATTACTCAAAACCTCTCTTGAATGGTTGATGTTGCAAATGGTTTTATATTTTATAATGAAAACCTATGTTGATGTTGTTGCAGACAAGTTGTCATGAGCAGTGGACTTTGTGTTGATTAAGATTTCCAGAGCCAAATTTGATCATCATTTTCCTAGTAGCATATTTGATTGACCGCGGGGCATATCTCAAGACTAATTATCGATCTCTTATATAGTACTGGTATCCCACAAACACAAAGATATCGATTTCACTGATGAACACCGAGAAGGGCTTGATCAAAAACATCTCAATCTTATTACTCATTCACATTCATATCTACTCTTTTGATCACCCCCTTCATTTCCTGAATTGCCATAACTATAATCAGTATATTGTTGTAATTTCCTTAGCTGTACATGGGTTTAATTTTTGTTGTGCATGATTTTAAAGTTTTTAACCATACAAAGCAACTAACCAACACACATTGCAGCTGCTTTATTCTTTCAAGCTTAGCCTTGCATTCTGCACTTCAACCGAAAGCTTCAACTTTTGCTCCTCCATATCTCTCAAAACTGCCAGTAGATTTGCACGATACACTTCACATCGTTGATTTGTATTGTCTAATTCAGTAGTCAATTCTTGAATTTTCTTTTCCTTTTTACCCTGAAAGAGCACATACATAACAACTTCAGCCTAACCAAAAAAAAAAAAAAAAAAACAGCGTACAAGAGTAATGTTTTGTTTTGTTTTTTTGACAATGATTAAAAGACAAACTGCTAAAAAACGGTAGCATTATTCACAAAATTTGGCATTTCAATCAAGCTATATCAGAAATGAACGTAGGTATGGTTGGTTACCCTGGTAGATTGATATGGTGCTTGTTGATTTCCTTTATCTAAATGGGTCCCTTGATTCCCTCCCTGGTGGTTAAGTCTGAGATTTTGTTTCTTTGAGGCAGCAACTTTGTTTGCAACCACTTGCAGAGCATCCCGTGCTGCATTGTAGGCATGTATAGACTTTGCCCCTTCTTCTACAAATTTGATGGCTTCATGTCTTAGATTGTTATAGCGCACAGTCAGAGAGTCGCTTGGTATCTCTGGAACATATTCTCGCTTGGCATCCCTTGTCCACCTCTTCAAAATATATTGAGATGGAAGTGTAAGAACATTTTTTGCTCTAAAAACTGATAAGGCATGTCGACATATAATGCCTGAAAACTCAAACAAATGGCAGCTACAAATAGCTTTCATCTCAAACGGATTGAACCTAACAATATGTGCTTTCTGCTCGTCCCCAAATTTGGCCACCCGATACGTTGTGACAGCCCCATTTTCTTCAACTTTAGTTGCTGGGTTGGCAAGGGTCTCCACTAGCTCCTCCTGAAATTTAATAAATGCTCTTCTAGTGTACAGACTGGCAGCTTGTTTTTCCATGGGAGAAGGCGTTTTTAGAAGTGGCATAGTGCTACTAGTCTCAAAATCTTCCTTGAGTTCCATCTCATGCCAGCTTGTTACAGCAGTCTCATATTGTTTAACTAGTGAATGTATTGACGTAGTTGCATTCACATAACCATGGAAGAACAGGTTTGGAGTTTCGTCATATAATTCTCCAAAAAAAGAGTCTTGCATGTAAACCGGAACCCACTGATGACGTGCATTGTAGATTGAGCGAAGCCATTCATTGTCCATTAGGGAGTATTTCTCAACAAGAGCTTGCCAACAAATTTCAAACTCATCGGAAGTCTCTGTATCATGAATGCACTTAGCAAACTCATTATCAAACGTAGGATGTGTTTGAGCCAATTTCTCATGTGTTTGTCTAAAAATGCTCCATTTACAGAAACGATGATGGGTTTGAGGCAAAACCTGTGCAACAGCCATCTGAATATGATGATCGGGTTCGGTTGTAATAGAGACAGGGTAGTTTCCAGACATGGCATGGAGCCAATTTTGGAGGAGCCAAACATAGGCAGACTCAGAATTAAGCAATCCACAACCAAATAAAACTGGTTGATGATGGTGATTAATCCCAGTGATGGAGACCAAAGGTACTCTATAATCATATGAGGAGGTGTCGAGTCTAATGGTATCACCAAAATAATTATAATTCATTCTGAAACTTGAATCAGCCCAAAAGATATTATTACCATCAATTGCATAAAAGAAACTGGGATTCAGTGATTGCATGCGCTTCAGATAATCAATAAGATGCTGCTGATCATCATGGCTCATTTGTCTGCTGCCAATGTTCATCTCTTTCGTCCTTTCTTTCTTGTAATCCCTGCCTAGATGTAAACTTAGCCTGGATTAACACACAATTAAGTTACCCTTTAAATTAAAATTAAGATAAAATTGATGACTAGATTAACTTTATCAGTTTCTTTCTCCAAATAAGCTTTTCCTTAGCCACTGCCGTGTACCTGAGCTGGTTATGGGTGATGGCATCTTTGCCACAAATAGGACAAGGTCACGAGTTCGAGCCCGGACACATAGCCACAAATGCTGAGTGAGTCAAGTATGCCCCACATTATGAATAGGCAGCCGACTGTGAGTCGACCGAGTTGCTGGTTATCAACATTTTGCCACAAAAATAAGCTTTCCTTATGTGTGTATATTATATAGTAGTCATCGCTTAGGTTGAGTATTAATTAATTAATAATATAAAATATGCCTCCCTCCCTCTGTAGGGTTCCAGATTTTGTACCAACAAATTATGAATATATCAAAAAATAAAATAGATAAATAAGTTTGCAAAATCAGAATCAAATTATTATAATTTTAATTACCTAGTGAGCTGAACTTGAACCAGATACTTGTAAACGGGTACAAAGCTTCCGTGTCTCCTCCTATCACTGAAAAGGGGCAAAAGTGTTGGCCAGTGCCGCTGTCACCTCAACCTTCCGACCACTATTGCACCACCACCGGTCGTACACTTTAACTAGGTTTTATGAACCCATAATCTACACTTAATTAAAAAAGAAAACATAAAGATAGTTTTGTCGCTCTTTGAAAAGGTGGGGAGGTGACTAGTATATATATGACTATATATACTATCAGTAACACACTATCACTTAAACAAATCAACCTCATTACTCAGTAGTTATCACATATACCCAATTGCCAATTCATATAATATGATTTTAAGCCAGCAAATAAAACCAAGAATTATACATTTATACATATAGATACAGATATATATATATATACATGGATGATGGATGGATGGATGGATGGAAGTATATAATAGAAACCAGCTGGTGTGTTCTTCTTCCAAAACAGGAAACTCCCTGTGACTAATGGATCAATAACCAGCAACTAGCACCTAAAGAGACGGGTGGGCGGGTCGTTTGGGCGATTGGGTCAAAACGCGAGATTTTGAGAAAAAAAAATAATAAGCAAACTATACAATCAATAACAAAATAACAAAGCATATCAACCTCAGTACTCAGTAGTTATCACATATACCCAATTACCAATTCATATAATAATCATTTTAAACCAACAAATATTATCAAGAACTATACATATTTACATGGATAATGGATGGATGTATATATATGATAGTAATAGTGACCAGCTGGTGTCTTTTTCTTCCAAAACAAAACACTCATTGTAACTGATAGATCAAGAACTGGCAACTAAAGATAACCTGAAAAAATCACCAAAATCAAATGAAGTATGATAAACACTGAAAATATGATCCAAGAATTATTACCTGGGAAATGATTCATAGGCCTAAAACAAAGACCTAAAAGAGACCTAAAGTTTAGATTGGTCCATGTGTTAGAACGATTGGTTATGAAAAGGAAAGAGAAATGAACAATGTCATGTGTTGTGAATTGAATGATTAGGTCCTTTTTTACGCTTATGTAGATAGGTTCATATAGCAATGCTCGTATTTCTTTCAGCAACTCAAAGTCAAAACATCCTACCCAGTTGCACAGAAGAACATATTAATATGAAATTCAACACGATTCATTCAAGAAACAGATTATTTAAAAACTTAATCAAATACACAAGATTCTAAGAGCTACCCACAATTCACAGATTAATGATTCAGCAAATAAAGATCAAAGTCAACGCAAATTAAGGTTGTGAAAGGCGATGAGCGACAATGAGAAGTTGGGTGTGTTTCGTAAGATGGAAGCACAAATAATGGAATAGAAGTAGAGAACGAGAATCTAGAAAAAGAGAATGGAATCAATTCTTTTGTTAGGTATGAATAGAGAATGAAAAATGCAGATTATGGAATGCCTCCAACAGTTGTGTCATCTTCTCCGATAACTTGCCCATCCTCAGTTAATCGAAAATAAGTAAGTAATCCCATAAAATAAGGTCCACATTATAGATACATTTCTCATAAATGTCAGCAATACAAAACCTTGAAGTTAAGCAAACTACTGTAACTGATTGTACAAGTGTAAAACGAGAATATGGAAATTTCTTGATGAAATTATTCTTAATTTCCTTGAACACATAGGCACATATTGTGAGACACTTTAGAAGTTAACACATAGTATAATCAAACATCCTTAGATAGATAGAACACAAAACACTAAAAACAAGTCTGGAAAATCAAAAGCCCTATTAGGGTTTTGTATATCAAACAGAGTAAAAATAACATCAATGGTTACCTGTGGTGTAAACACGAGATGAAGGAGAGACGAACCCACGAAGAAAATGGATCAATCGGTAGAAGAGAATTATGAGATAGGGTTTAGGCGTTTTCCAGTTCCAGGTAGAGGGAATTATTTATAAAATATCCCGTGTTTTTTTTTTTCCCTAACATATCTTATTCAAACAGATAATCAACTCCTGCTTACCTGCTTTTTTCAGACAGACATCGTATCGATCACCATTTCCGATTGCTATTCTCCTCTCCGAGTTTATCAATTAAAGGATGATAGTACTTTAAAAAATATTTAGAATATACGTATGTTTCTTTTTTTCCTAACGCAAAGCTCGTTTCTTAGCTCACCGGAGGTCCCGAGGAAAAAGTGTCATCCAAAAAGTGTAAAAAGTGTCATCTTCACAGTATACTTATATAGCGCCTGCCGCCGAGATTTTGATCGAAAGAAAATAATAAAAGCGGATATAGAATGATAGAAAAGAAAAGAAAAGAAGATGAAAAACATTTTTACGTTCTTGAGTTAGAAAGAAAAGAACTGAAATTTATATGTTTCAATTCGTGTTCCTGAGTTGGAGAGAAACGGAAGGATGTTACATTTTATAGCTTGTATAATCTTTCATCCTTCTAAATCTTCCCAACTTTGGAGAGAAAAGAATGTTGAATCCTCCTCCCACTTTTCTTTTCCTCTCCATAAACAAAACTCGGGAACACAACGTAATTTTTATTCTTTCCGCTTCTCTTATTTTCTTTCGGAAAAACAACTCAGGAGCATGCTCTTAAGAACGGATAGAGTATTATGTTAAATGAAATTATGTAAACTTAATGTGATCATGGATATCTAGTCTACATTAATCAGTTTTAAATATATATATGAAATATGTCATCTATTAATCAAATCTAAATCTAAATCTAAATACGAAATATGTCATCTATTCAACGAGCAAAATGATGTACAACTAAGCTAATTGGAAAGAGTTTTTATAATCAATGCCTATAGCACATAGGGCAACAATTAAGTATTCCTAAAATAAGTTCAAACAATTAATTTAACATCAATCTTTCATACATACAATAAGTTTTTGATAACAATATTATACATTTGGGTTTTGATATATGATGCCCTAAGGGCACTAGTTAAGTATTCCTTATTTATTTTTTATGCATTAGTGAAACACTCATTTTCTATATTTATAAGTCATATATTCCATAAATAAATTGAATTATTTCAAGATCATTCATAAACATGGGAACTTTGAGCTTAATTAATACTTTGAATCTAATTTATGAATGTTTAACTAGTGCCCTTAGGGCACTCTTTATCAAAATCCTATACATTTTGCTAGTTATGGAATATTCTTAATTTAAACATGAAGAGTAGTGTTTAATAAGTAGATTAAATTTATTTTAGGAAAGATAAATGACAAAAATCGGCTACGTACTGCCATCAAATATTCTAAATATGCAACCTACCAAATAAATTGTTCAAGTACGCAACCAACCGGAAACTTTTGTGTTTGGATCTTTAAAAAGTGCATTTTTACCTTTTGATGTTATAAAATGCTCAGTAGAATTACACGTTACCTTCCATGTAAATATTTTTGCCATGTCCCTTATACATGCGGCATCCACCTCAGACATATTTTACACCTAGATTTTGAATATTAAATTTTATAATCTTTTAGAAACCAAATTATTTTACATCATCACCGTACCTTCATCTTCAACACCTGCAAATTTCAATCCCCTTCATCAAAAAATAATTAAACCTCAATCCTATATATACACATCAATGTCTTGCTTACACCTCACAAAACTTTCACACATTATCCAAAAAAAATTCTCCACTATTCACTTCAAGTTTCATATAAATAACTTACATCTCAGATCGAGAAGCAACATGTAACACCCCCAAATTTAACGGTTTGCGGAAGCATACGTTGGGTGTTACTAATCAATATACAAAGCACAAGATTAATAGTAAACGACCTCTAAATGAGACGTTTAGAAAAGGTTTCATAAATAATAATCGTTTGAAAACCGTGGGTTTTCGTATACAAAAAGTAGTTCCCTAGAGTCCACGCGTATAGCGGGAGATTCTATTACATAATCGTAATTACAAAAGATAATGCCAAAGAATCTCCGTTAAATGCAGTTTGGAAATCATGCGACTCTAGCTAGTAATCCTGGAGTGATCCTACTCCGTATGTGTACCTGAGATACAAAGCTAAAAAGTGTCAACCAAAAAGGTTGGTGAATCTCACAGGTTTAGTAATAAGTAGATGTAATGAACCACAAGTATGTACCCGTATTGCTATCAAGCAAAGTAAGTTAATCAGTATATCAGTACAGTGCCATGAGCTCATAAGTTGAAGCTTAACCGTGTAGTGTGAAATAAATCACGTACCCCCGTGAGTGCTATCCGCACACTCATATGTAACAAATACTAATATGTCTGTTTCTACGTGTAAATCAGTACGTGGTGGCGCTACCACCCCAGACAGGGATTGTCAGTCCCAGATGGATCCATCTACTAGTAATCGCGCTTAAGTCCATAACTAACAACTTACGATTAGGAGGCTTTCAGTGGATAAAAGTAACTCATGCGTTTGTTTGTAATCAGTAATGTTTTCAGTTCAGTACATTGTGTTCATACGTAATACAGTTGCTAAGTATCTCACCCCAAAGTATAAAACAGTAAAAGTGGGGCTGTAAGACTCACCTGAGTCTTTGCAAGTACGTTTATGTCAATAAACGAGTAAGTAGTATCAACCGTAGGTTCTCCGAACCCGTAACCTTCTAGTGCCTAAACACGTAAGGTTAAGTAAGTAGATGTCTCGCAAGACTATCTAGGCTAGTTGTTCATACCCCGTTGTGTTAAATGTTGGTTCGTTCACGTTCGTGTCAAAGTATATACGGCCCGTTGGTGGTTTGTTATAATTAAAGTTTTATCGTTAATAACGCAATTTAGAGTGATTGTAATAGAAAGTATGTTCTATGATGTTTGTTAAGTCGTATAGTATAAGTATTGGAAGTTGTGTAAGATCGACACTTAGTAAAATCCGAGTTTTCAAGGTTCTGTCATGTGCGACGTAGGGTGTGACGTCGGGTGTGACGTCGGGTGCGACGTAGGCATGTACGTCGCATGATGCGACCTTCGCAAATCAATGCGACGTGGAGGTTTGCGACGTTAAAGTCTACGTCGCCATGTGCGACGTCCGCAATTTAATGCGACGTAAGGAGCTGCGTCGCTAGTGCGACGTGGAGGTTTTTGTGCGACGTAGGCCGCGACGTCGCAGAGGCCCCTGGCCAAATGCGACGTAGCGGTCTGATGGCCGGAATTTTTGTCGAAAACGAGTTTTCCGGTTTCCGTTGGGTCCAAATCTTTTACTCAACCCTCATATGAACATATTAAGCCTATTAAAACCGCAAACTAGTAAAAATGATCAAAAACGAGAGATATCGGGATTTGTCGGAAACTTACAAAATGTCGGATCGAAAATCCGGAAAGATAGGAATGTAGATCGTGTTGAGATGAACGTTTTTCTCCAAAGATGTGGTATGATTCGGCGTCGTTTACTACGTTTATTTGTTGATTTTGATGGTGGTGGTGAGATGGTGAAGTAGAGAGAAAAAGAAAGAAAGAGAAAGAAGAGAGAGGGTGTGATTGGTTGAATGAGAAAGAAAAAGGTGGGAGGTGGAGGTTTATCCTCCACTTTCCAGTCCCCGTTCCCCGTGCGGTGTTCGTTTGCTCCGTCGTTTAAGCGTTAAATAATTATTTTACGCGTTTAATTATATTTATAAAATCACAAATCTTGCTAAATAATTTGCTTAAATTATTTCCTTAAATCTTTAATAGTTTAAATTAAATTTAATTACTTTTGTTATTAAATCGTGTGAGTTATGATTCTTGTAATACAAGACAGTTACTAATTGTTATAAAATAGCGTTTTGGTCATAGTTGCGTTATTTTAGCTTATAAACACTTGTTCACCAACGTCCGTGTTAACCGAAATAGAATTTCATTCTATTTAAGTTGCGTACGATTTAATCAAATCGCAAAGTTGTATATATCAACCAACATATAATCCGATACATAAATTAGCCTAACATAGAACTAATTACATGTATTAACAAAGAATTAGGCGCTAATACTAGCCCTAATTTGGCGGTTGTTACATTCTCCCCTTGTTAAAAGAATTTCGTCCCGAAATTAGCTCGATTGTACGGTAGGTGCGTTGTCAGGGAAGAGATGTGGGTATTTCAGTCGCATTTGGTCTTCCCGTTCCCAGGTGAATTCAGGACCACGTCTAGAATTCCACCTGACCTTCACGATGGGAATACGACTCTGTTTAAGTTGTTTGACCTCGCGGTCCATTATTTCCAAAGGTTCCTCGACAAAATGAAGTTTATCATCGATTTGAATTTCGTCGAGCGGTATAATCAGTGTCTCATCAGACAGACATTTCTTCAGATTAGAAATGTGGAATGTGTTGTGAACGCTGCTAAGTTCAGCAGGAAGTTGCAGGCGGTATGCCACTGGACCAATCTTTTCAAGGATTTCGAATGGCCCGATGTATCTAGGATTTAGTTTGCCTCGTTTTCCGAATCGAATGACACCTCTCCACGGTGCCACTTTGAGAAGTACCTTGTCCCCTACTTGGAACTCAAGGTGTTTGCGTCTCACGTCAGCATAGCTTTTCTGACGATCACGCGCGGCTTTTAGTCGGTTTTGTATGCCGACGATCTTTTCAGTTGTTTCATGTATGATTTCTGGACCGGTGAGTTGGGTATCCCCCACCTCAGTCCAACAGATAGGTGATCGGCACTTACGACCGTACAGTGCCTCGAAGGGTGCAGCCTTTATGCTGGTGTGATAACTGTTGTTGTACGAAAACTCGCACAACGGCAAGTGATTTTCCCAGTTTTTACCGAAGTCAACTACGCAGGCTCGTAGCATGTCTTCCAGTGTTTGTATGGTTCGTTCGCTCTGGCCATCGGTTTGAGGATGGTAAGCCGTACTCATATCCAGACGAGTACCAAGAGATTTCTGCAGTGATTGCCAGAAGCGAGAAGTAAACCGAGCGTCTCGGTCGGAGATGATTGAGATGGGCACGCCGTGTCTTGACACGATCTCTTTCAGGTAGATCCGTGTCAAACGTTCCATCTTATCAGTTTCCTTGATGGCTAGGAAATGAGCAGATTTAGTGAGTCGGTCGACGATCACCCAAATGGTATCGCAACCGCTAGAAGTTTTCGGGAGTTTAGTAATGAAATCCATGGTGATCTGCTCCCATTTCCATTGTGGTATTTCAGGTTGTTGTAGCAAACCGGAAGGTTTCTGGTGTTCAGCTTTAACTTTAGAACAAGTAAGACACTTGCCAACATAGGTTGCAATGTCAGCTTTCATGTTGGGCCACCAGTACATTTCCTTGATGCCGTGATACATTTTGTCGGCACCGGGGTGTATAGAGTATTTAGACTTGTGAGTTTCATTCATCACCAAGTCTCGAAGGTTCCCAAAACTTGGTAACCAGATTCGATTCGAGAAGTATTTGGCCCCGTTAGGTTTGGTTTCAAATTGTTTGTCCATGCCCCGCAAGGCCTCGTTTATCAAGTTCTCTGGTTTGAGTGCTTCGAGTTGAGCGGTGAGAGCTTGATTGATGAGATCGTTGTGAATGGTCATACCGAGAGCTCGAACTCGAAGTGGTTTCACTCGTTCTTTTCGGCTTAAGGCATCGGCGACAACATTCGCCTTGCCCGGATGATAGCGAATCTCGCAGTCGTAATCAGTAAGCAACTCGACCCATCGGCGTTGCCTCATGTTGAGATCCTTTTGATCGAAGATATGTTGGAGACTTTTATGGTCAGTAAAGATTGTACACTTGGTACCGTATAGATAGTGTCTCCAGATTTTCAGAGCGAAAACAACAGCCCCCAACTCTAGGTCATGAGTTGTGTAATTCTTTTCGTGGACCTTGAGTTGTCGAGAGGCGTAAGCGATGACCTTGTCTCGTTGCATCAGCACGCAACCAAGACCTTGGTGGGAAGCATCACAGTATACCACGAAGTCATCGTTGCCTTCGGGTACAGATAAGATAGGTGCACTGCAGAGTTTTTGTTTTAGTAGTTGAAAAGCCGACTCCTGTTTGTCAGTCCAATCGAATTTCTTTTCTTTTTGAGTCAGTGCAGTGAGAGGTAGGGCTATTTTCGAAAAATTCTCAATGAATCGCCTGTAGTATCCGGCGAGTCCTAAGAATTGGCGTACCTCGGTCGGTGTTGTAGGTGCTTGCCAACATTTGATAGCCTCGATTTTCGAAGGATCGACATGAATCCCTTGCTTGTCAATGACGTGTCCAAGGAATTGAACGGTTTGCATCCAGAACTCACACTTAGAGAATTTGGCGTATAACTCTTCGTGTTTGAGCAGCTCTAGGATGGTTTTCAGGTGTTGCGCGTGTTCTTGTTCAGTGCGTGAGTAAATCAAGATGTCATCGATAAAGACGATAACAAACTTGTCAAGGTAAGGTTTGCACACCCGATTCATAAGGTCCATGAATACAGCCGGTGCGTTGGTTAAGCCGAATGGCATCACTTGGAATTCATAATGCCCGTAGCGAGTTCGGAAAGCGGTTTTTGGAATATCTTCATCACGAACTCGGAGTTGGTGGTAACCAGACCGTAGATCGATCTTTGAGTAAGAACTCGATCCCTGAAGTTGGTCAAACAGGTCATCAATGCGAGGAAGTGGGTAACGGTTCTTGACGGTTAATTTGTTGAGTTCACGGTAGTCGATGCACATGCGGAAAGAACCGTCTTTCTTTTTCACAAACAGGACCGGGGCTCCCCAAGGTGAGGAACTTGGTCGAATAAATCCCTTGTCCAGGAGTTCCTGTAGCTGAGTAGACAACTCCTGAAGTTCGGATGGGGCTAATCGGTAAGGTGCTCGTGCCACGGGTGCTGCACCGGGCACAAGGTCAATAGAAAATTCGACTTGTCTAGGTGGCGGAAGGCCAGGCAAGTCTTCAGGAAAGACCTCTGGGAAGTCTCGAACGATAGGCACATCCTCAAGTCGCTTTTCCACCGACTTTTTCTCCATAACGTGTGCTAGGATTGCCTGATACCCTTTTCTCAGGTATTTTCGGGTTTTCATGCAAGAAATGATGTTTATTCTCGTCCCACCGGTCTCCCCTTGTATGCTCAAAGTTCCGCCGGTGACGAGAGGAATGCGTACAATTTTCTCGAAACAAACGATTTCGGCTCGGTGCTTGGACAACCAATCCATACCGACGATGATGTCAAAACTGCCGATTTCGACAGGTATCAAGTCAATGGGAAAGAGCTCGTTAACTAAGTTCAGAGTGCAATTAGGTATTACACTGTCGGCCTCAATAAGTTTTCCGTTTGCCAATTCTATTGTGTACTTAGAATCTAAGGCAATAAGTGTAGTGTCAAGAAGTGGGTAAAATTCGTCGGAAATAAAGCTCTTATCAGCACCAGTATCAAATAATACAGATGCAGTCAAGTTGTTGAGAAGAAGCGTACCCGTGACCACATTCGGGTCTTGACGGGCTTCCCCAGATTTCAGCACAAAAGCTCTTCCTCGAGCATTGTTGTTGTTCTTGTTGTTGTTGTTGTTCAGCTTCGGGCAGTCTTTCTTGAAATGCCCCGTTCCGTTGCACCCATAACAAGTCTTTGGTGCCGAGGTGTTGGTGTCAGTGGTGTTTGATCTACAGTCCTTAGCCAAGTGTCCAAATCTCTTACACTTGCTACAGGGACACGAACCAAAGTGGTGTCGTTGGCACTTTGAGCAATAGGGCTTGGTTCCCTTGTATGCTCCCTTGTCATCAGAATTGGAGGTGTAGGCTTTAATGGTTTCAGGTCTCTTGGTTTGGTGGTTGTTGTGGTTGTCGGACCATTTTCTTTTATTGTTGTTGTTGGAGGATGGAGTGGGTGGTTCTGGGTCCTCGTTCATGGCTAGAAGTTCATGGGCCAACCGAATGGCGCCGTGAAGGGTGGTTTGGTTTGATGAGGCGACATTTCCCCGGACAGGTTCCGGGAGGCCGCGGATGTATTTCTTAATCTTGTCGGACCCAGTACCTGCCATAGCTGGGCGAAGAACAGTAAGTTGTTGGAATCGGGTGGTGTATCCGACGATATCAGTTCCTTGTACTTTTAAGTTCCAGAACTCTTCGTCCAGCTTGTGAAGTTGTTCGGACGGGCAATACTCATCAGTGAGCATTTTCTTCAGGTCCTCCCAAGGGAGTAGGTAAGCGGTGTCAATACCCACAGACTGGGTATAGGAATTCCACCACGAGAGGGCACCATCTTCAAGGGTGCAGGTGGAGAATTTGACCTTGTCGTCTTCCGCACATTTGCTGATGCGGAAAACTGATTCCATCTTTTCGAACCATCTGATAAGTCCGATGGCTCCTTCAATCCCCTTGAAGCTCAAGGGTTTGCAGTTTTGAAAATCCTTGTATGAACAAGGTTTAGCAGCAGAGGTTTCAGCGGCATCGCTGTTTCTTGTGGAACCTGGTGGAGTATTCCGAGCTAAGGCTTCAGTAACAGCCTGGGTTATGAGGGAGGTAATCTGGGCATCCGTGTAAGGTCTTGACTTTGGCGGCATGACTCTTCAATAAAAGAAATGAAGATACATGAGATTTTTGCAAGAAGGTTGTATGTATTTCAGATGTACATGTATAAAGGTGGTAATACATAACATCAATATGGAAAATGACAATTAATATGAGTTGAACAACAAGAAATATTTGATAGATGATGCTAGTTCAAAGGTTACATCCTACGGATGTATTACAAAAGGTGTCGGGAATTATCACATCCGACTGAAACATAGAGTAGTGCTTAGACAGTTACTAGATTACAGGATAAAGACTACACTAGTTTTAACGTAGATTAATTTGTTCCATCATCGTGACAAGACGGTCCACAGTGTTTGCAAGCCTGCTAGCTTGTCGGGCGTTGTCTTCTGCTAATGCTAGTCGCTGTACCAATCCGCGGGTATATTCTTCCGTTTCCCGTGAGCATTGTTCACACTCCTCAAGTCTGTGTTTCGAAAGAGTGGTTTCCACGCTTATCTCCACCACTCTGTTGAGAAGAATGTCCACATTTGTAACGGTGGTTTCATGATTCTCAGAGACTTGTTCGATGCGCTCAAGTGCTGTAAGTCTCCAGTTTTCGTTTGTTTCCTGCAACACGACATCCATGGTGCGAAGTCGTTGCTCGTGTTGGTTCACCCTAGCAGCTAAGGCGGGCATGGTGAAGTGAGTGGAGTACGGGCCAGCTCGAGGTAACCTGTTGTTCCTCCTTGCTACCCTTGGGTTCTGCGACCCGGATTGAGAACGAGATGAATCGGATGGGATGTTTGCCATTTCTGAGACAAAGCGTTAGTAAGATTGAGGCCTATATTCATATAGTCCCTATATAATATAGCCTATTGAGTGTCTAGCATAAACATGTTTAAGTCTCGGTTCTCTCGAAGTCAGAGTCTTCTATTGTACCCTGTTCAGCCATAACCCCTTTCAGATCTTACATCATTTTCGCTTAATTGTACATAGTTGATCAGGCTATGTTAAATTAAACTCGCATGATGTAATCACTGAACCGGTTATACCTAATAAGGGATACTGCCTAATGGTCATAGTCTAGGCTCACTAAATGCAACCTAGTTCACTACAACCTTAGGCTCTGATACCAATCTGTAACACCCCCAAATTTAACGGTTTGCGGAAGCATACGTTGGGTGTTACTAATCAATATACAAAGCACAAGATTAATAGTAAACGACCTCTAAATGAGACGTTTAGAAAAGGTTTCATAAATAATAATCGTTTGAAAACCGTGGGTTTTCGTATACAAAAAGTAGTTCCCTAGAGTCCACGCGTATAGCGGGAGATTCTATTACATAATCGTAATTACAAAAGATAATGCCAAAGAATCTCCGTTAAATGCAGTTTGGAAATCATGCGACTCTAGCTAGTAATCCTGGAGTGATCCTACTCCGTATGTGTACCTGAGATACAAAGCTAAAAAGTGTCAACCAAAAAGGTTGGTGAATCTCACAGGTTTAGTAATAAGTAGATGTAATGAACCACAAGTATGTACCCGTATTGCTATCAAGCAAAGTAAGTTAATCAGTATATCAGTACAGTGCCATGAGCTCATAAGTTGAAGCTTAACCGTGTAGTGTGAAATAAATCACGTACCCCCGTGAGTGCTATCCGCACACTCATATGTAACAAATACTAATATGTCTGTTTCTACGTGTAAATCAGTACGTGGTGGCGCTACCACCCCAGACAGGGATTGTCAGTCCCAGATGGATCCATCTACTAGTAATCGTGCTTAAGTCCATAACTAACAACTTACGATTAGGAGGCTTTCAGTGGATAAAAGTAACTCATGCGTTTGTTTGTAATCAGTAATGTTTTCAGTTCAGTACATTGTGTTCATACGTAAAACAGTTGCTAAGTATCTCACCCCAAAGTATAAAACAGTAAAAGTGGGGCTGTAAGACTCACCTGAGTCTTTGCAAGTACGTTTATGTCAATAAACGAGTAAGTAGTATCAACCGTAGGTTCTCCGAACCCGTAACCTTCTAGTGCCTAAACACGTAAGGTTAAGTAAGTAGATGTCTCGCAAGACCATCTAGGCTAGTTGTTCATACCCCGTTGTGTTAAATGTTGGTTCGTTCACGTTCGTGTCAAAGTATATACGGCCCGTTGGTGGTTTGTTATAATTAAAGTTTTATCGTTAATAACGCAATTTAGAGTGATTGTAATAGAAAGTATGTTCTATGATGTTTGTTAAGTCGTATAGTATAAGTATTGGAAGTTGTGTAAGATCGACACTTAGTAAAATCCGAGTTTTCAAGGTTCTGTCATGTGCGACGTAGGGTGTGACGTCGGGTGCGACGTCGGGTGCGACGTAGGCATGTACGTCGCATGATTCGACCTTCGCAAATCAATGCGACGTGGAGGTTTGCGACGTTAAAGTCTACGTCGCCATGTGCGACGTCCGCAATTTAATGCGACGTAAGGAGCTGCGTCGCTAGTGCGACGTGGAGGTTTTTGTGCGACGTAGGCCGCGACGTCGCAGAGGCCCCTGGCCAAATGCGACGTAGCGGTCTGATGGCCGGAATTTTTGTCGAAAACGAGTTTTCCGGTTTCCGTTGGGTCCAAATCTTTTACCCAACCCTCATATGAACATATTAAGCCTATTAAAACCGCAAACTAGTAAAAATGATCAAAAACGAGAGATATCGGGATTTGTCGGAAACTTACAAAATGTCGGATCGAAAATCCGGAAAGATAGGAATGTAGATCGTGTTGAGATGAACGTTTTTCTCCAAAGATGTGGTATGATTCGGCGTCGTTTACTACGTTTATTTGTTGATTTTGATGGTGGTGGTGAGATGGTGAAGTAGAGAGAAAAAGAAAGAAAGAGAAAGAAGAGAGAGGGTGTGATTGGTTGAATGAGAAAGAAAAAGGTGGGAGGTGGAGGTTTATCCTCCACTTTCCAGTCCCCGTTCCCCGTGCGGTGTTCGTTTGCTCCGTCGTTTAAGCGTTAAATAATTATTTTACGCGTTTAATTATATTTATAAAATCACAAATCTTGCTAAATAATTTGCTTAAATTATTTCCTTAAATCTTTAATAGTTTAAATTAAATTTAATTACTTTTGTTATTAAATCGTGTGAGTTATGATTCTTGTAATACAAGACAGTTACTAATTGTTATAAAATAGCGTTTTGGTCATAGTTGCGTTATTTTAGCTTATAAACACTTGTTCACCAACGTCCGTGTTAACCGAAATAGAATTTCATTCTATTTAAGTTGCGTACGATTTAATCAAATCGCAAAGTTGTATATATCAACCAACATATAATCCGATACATAAATTAGCCTAACATAGAACTAATTACATGTATTAACAAAGAATTAGGCGCTAATACTAGCCCTAATTTGGCGGTTGTTACACAACAAGACACATATACATAAACACAAACCCGTGAAACCCCAAAACAATTTCTAAGTCAAAGTTAATTTTAGAAATCATTATAAATAAACCACTACTATTTATCCGGTAATACATGTTCTTCACAATCGCCGGCGATTGGGTGACCGGAAAAATGGTGACTAGAAAAATCGTGTTTATATAAGTTCGATGAATCGTGTTTAAATATCGTGTTTATAGATGTAATTCGTGACTTCGCTAGAGGATAAATTCCATTTGCTATTCGCTGGAGTGTGCCGGCATTGTCATCGGATTTTGCTGTCGTTGTTACCAGACTCTGCAACTACTGGCCGGAAAGAGCACGCCACTTTAGAGATGAGGATTACGTTGTGTAACAAATTTTTGTTATAGATTTATATAATAAATATTTTATCATAACATTTTGTTTGTTGTATTCATATCTAGATCTGAGATAGGTGCTTGAAATTAATGAAAAGTCAAACATGAATATCCATTTTTTTTTTTTAATCCTAGAAGCTAATAATACCCACGTGTGCTTTTCTTTATCCACGTCAAGTTTTTAAAGCATGAAAAACGGATTCATAAGCGTAAGTTACCGGTTGATCAGGTAACAGGTTACCATGTTGCTGGCTGGGTAGGTTGCATACTTGGAGTACTTGGTGGAAGTACATAGTCGATTTTTGTGATTTACCCTTTTAGGAATGCTTAACCATATACCATTGATGACTTGAGACATAGACTTTACTGTAATAATATATATGCGAAAATATAAGTTCTCGAAATTGGAGAAGCAAATTACAATTGTACGGAGTATAATTCTATGTCAATCCATTTTGAAATTCTAACTGAACATTATCAAACATAGCTTACAAGGTTATTGCGTACAACCACACGACCTCAATCAAAATTGGGACCTCATCGCTTCATTAGGCATACAATGAATCACGCAACTTAGTTTTGCAAAAGAAAAAAGAATTACAAGCAAATCCTAAATATTTTACAAATTAAAGTACCATCTTTGGTTATATATTTTTTAAAAGCAATATGCTCCATTAAAAAACTCTATCCTTTGTAGCGAGTAACGTGACGTTTTGGCGTTTGATATTATTTTGTTTGCTTTTATGTAAATGGCACTCAATATAATTACGCTTCGAGAGGTAAAGAACAAATGACTTTCTTGCTTAATGGTTTGGCGGCACCTTAAGTTTCTATTTGGTGAAAGTTCGAATCTGTCTATATGCTTTGAGTTGACTACATATTGTTGCCGAGTATTATAACTTCCTACGCGTTGATTATAATATTTTACAAAGATTGTTTATTTTGGAGTTACTAGCTCTAATCTTGGATACTTAGATTAAGTATGAGATTGGACTCATTATGTGCAATTACAAAATAAATATTGTTGTCAAAAAACTAATTGAAAATGATCAATCTTTCTTAGTGTGATTGTCTGTACCAGTTACTAATGTTATTAGTTAATTCAGATAATTTTATAAGTCAATTATTACTAACCTCACAATCATAAGCGTTAAAATCACACTACATGTAGGGATGGCAATCAACATTCGATCCAGTGGATATCCATCCACCCGATCCATCGGTGTCATCCGAAATATATATATATATATATACGTGTACATGTACTTACACTATGAACTTATAAATAGTATAATATTATAATTATTTAAGAGGATTGTTCTTATATCTTTAGATCCCCCAAATATATTTACCTTTCTATCATAATTTATCATCATTTATTTTTAGTAAATCAAGATTCTTACATCTCTATTTATAGGCTAGCAAAATGTAGATAAAATTTAATTCCTACTATATTTCGGAGGTCACTAATAGATGAAAAACAATAAACAAGTAATTTGTATCTTTAGAAACTATGTTTTACATATATTATGTATCAAATTATGTCAAGATTATAACAATATTTAACAATTTTTTTTAATATCCAATGGATATCCATGAACCCGCTCCATCCATCGGATATGGATGTGGATGAATGATTTGTCATTTTAATGGATATGGATTGGATGCGGACAAAGAAAAATAAATGGATATGGATATGGATATAGCGTCACCCGATCTATATCCGATCCATTGCCATTTATAACTACATGTAATTAATTATGTAATTGTCCCCTTGGTTATAATACCATATTTCCATTTTGTTATGGTATAACCATAACTAATCGGGTGTTTACAACATGTAAGTTTTATTCATACGCCATAAGTTATGATAATTTATACTGTTTGCTTTAACACATCATCAATTTTCACGTGACTAACCAATAGGAAAAAATAAAAGGTATTTTGTAATCAACCTGTGTGTTTTCAAAAAGGACAAATTTTGTGTTCCTTTAGATTTGAAAGTGAGCAACTCTACATCTCTTATCAGTTATCTCTAACGACTTGATTTCATCGTCTCCCTAAACTTGCCCTAGCTTCTTCTCTGTGATTTGGTTGAGCTTCTTCTCCTCCTCCTCCCAAATTGCTCTTCGTTTCACCCACCATCGCTGCTACTTCTCTTCCGTAATTAACAAAAGTATGCCCTTCTCCCCTTATTTTCTTTAATTTAAATTTAATTATGTTTCCACTGCTCATCTTCTTATCATTTTCAACTGCTCTTGTTCTTCAATCCTCATGCTTCACCACATAAATAATAAACATATTTAACAAAATAAAAAAAAGGGGTTAACTTGTTATATGATGATGTGTATATATATGTTATTGATCCACTGACAGTGGTCAACAAATTGAGATAAATTTTTAACAGTTATCTTGTTTTTATATCTTAATTTGTAAATTAACAACTGTATTCTACCTTGCAATTTGAAGCCAATATTGATTATAGTTTGTGTTCAACTCTATTGCATTGTGAGACTGCATTGTGATTTCAGTGTATGTGTTTAATTTTGCTGCTTTCATTTCTTGCTCCCTACCAAAGCAGTGAAATTCTTTGAATTTCGTAACTAATTTCATTTCAGTGCGTTTGATTTCTCTAGGTCACTAAGGGTGCGTTTAGTTACAGAAAACTCCCCACTTTTCTTGGAAAATTCTTTAAAAAAACAAGAAAATTAGGAAACGTGTTCAAATTTGAGTTTTCTATAAAACTTTTCTAAGAAAAGGAAAATTCTTGTTTCCTTTTTATAACTACAAAGTTGAAAACTACTTTTGGTGGTTTTCTAAGTTCTCCATCTTTACTCTTCCTTGGAGAAGGAAAACTCCATCCCTTACAACTAAACACGTTTTCTAGATTTTTCATGTTTTTCAGGAGAATTAAAACACTTCTCATTCTCTAGAGAAATGGAAAAAGAAAAATGGAGAAATTTTTCTGTAACTAAACGTGCCCTAATCATTTCATTGAATTTTTCCCTACAAAGGTGCAAAATGCTTAAGTTTCAAAATGAAAACCATAATAATGAGAGTTGAAGGGTAGAAGCTTCATCATCATTATCATCATCAGGTTCATTGCTTTAGTAACAGGAAAGCGATAATAATCAGAGGGGAGATGGTTGAATATGCATCGTCGAACCTTAATTCTGTAAATCATCTTTCATCTAATGCCGCCGAAACAAAACCATCTGTTGGTCGAGGATTCCCGTCTATCCGAGTGACGACCGAGTTCGATAGCGACACATCTGTTTTCTTCCACAAGGTATCCTGCAAGTTGTTAGACAGTTTGGCTAAGATCAAGTTATGCTTCCAGAACGACAACAAAGGACGTCTCTCCGACCCTCAATTAGCCTTCACCTCTAAACACCTCTCCTGTCACTACGACCTCCAGGAACACAATGCTCTCCTCAATGGCTCTTTTGAGATTGCACCTGGTTTGCAGCTCACTGCCGCTCATGATGTTAAGGTACTTCTTTTGTCCCTAGCTCTTTTTAATTCTTGGTTTGTTTTTGTATTGATGGATGCCAATTGCTTATGCAGGCACAACTAGGAGAAGTGACAATGGTTGCTGATCTTGCTCCTGCTTGCAAACTCGAGTTGACTTCTCCCCTTCCATCTGTTGGTTTGGTGAGCATGCTATAAGCAAACACATAATTCTCGTTGACCTTATATAAATCCTGAAGTTTTGTATTTACTTTCAGCCAAAAGCAACCTTGAGATTTCCCTTTGGTGAAGTGTCGTTAGAGGAAAATGAGGAGGAAGAGGAGGATGCAATTCCAAAGTTGTCAGTTAGTGGAATATTTAAAGGTCAACTTCTTAATGGAATATGCAATGCTCAATACAGGGATGATAATTTGAATTTAAGATACTCCTACAAGGTAATTACTTATCCCAGCGTTGTTGTCTTTTTTTTTTTTTTGTCTTACTGTCTTTATGACTCAAAGATATTTTAAAGCCTTTTGTTCTATGCCGCATCAAGTTATATTTTGTATGAATTAATTGTTACAGGATCAACATATGACCTTCATCCCAAGCATTTCTCTGCCTTCAAATGCATTATCCTTCGCATTTAAGCGTCAGTTTGGTCCATCTGACAAGTTGAGGTGAGCCCATAGCTGTAAAATGTTCTTGTTGATATGCTCTCTCATTGAGCCCAGATAATATTACCAAGGGAAGTTGCAAATATGTGAATATGTGATGATGGATATGCTGTGATATTGACTTAAAAAATTGAATTGGATGCTTTTATGATAATGTTCTGCTGCTAATTTGTTTAGTTTAGTTTAATTTATACTTTTGTGTTCTGCAAAGTTAATGCATGTCTCTTGTTTTAAAATCTATAATTATAAATTATATGAAGCAGCAGCAACTGATACATGAAGCATATGCATTATATTTTACTCCACTAGTCTGTTAGTCGACGAGTTCTGTTGCGTTGCAGAGCCTAAAACTGGGTGGTTAAATAATATACCCTTTAGAAACACTTTAGGTTAGATTTACAGATTATTGCATAGGCTGCTTATTGGTTGACAGAAATAAGTATTATGTAGACTATACATGTATTGCTGCTTAGTTTTTCGTAATACAAGGCAATTATCTTTGCTCAATCTGTACAGTTTTTGCATGCCATTCTAGAGTTCTGCTTAATTTTAGTATACATACTACATATTAGAGTTCAAACAGATGTTGGTTTTTATGATATCTCTGGTATTTTTTTCCAGCTATTTGTACAACTTTGATACAAATTTTTGGAGTGCCGTCTATAAGCACACAGTTGGCAAGGAATACAAAGTCAAAGCTGGCTATGACTCAGAAGTACGATTAGGTTGGGCATCTATGTGGGTAAGCTTCATCTGACTCTCCTATAATGAACGCTTTCGACTGTGATAGGTCTTCAAGTAACCATTTTTAAGGATGTAATGATTGTTCCTCGTTATTAACTGGATGTGTCTATTCTTTCATTTTCTTGATATTACTATTACCCATTTCCCATTTTTCATTTAGTTTCATTAGATATTTCGTTAGTGAAATCCTCACTTTTCATGAGAATGAAGATCGGGGGGCTCCTTATCTAGAACCGTAAAAAATCTCTACAATAAAGAATTAATTTTTGGAGATAATCTTCTTACCACCCTTGGTTTTCATGGAAGGATGGTAAGAGTGGAAAGTAGTTTGTTGGTGCCATAAATGTTTGGAATTTTGATAGCTCTTCGATACTAGCGTAGAGCCGTAGAGGTTTATAACTAAAGTCATGGTGCAAGACTTAATGAAGCTCTAAAAAGTATGATAATAGGTAAGGTTTTAGGCTTAATAATTTCTTCCGGATGTTTGGAGATCCTTTGGGATATGATAGTAGGTCTCACGTCGTACTTTAATGTACTTTGGCAGTAACATATTTGTCAGTTCCATTGGACCTCAGTATTGATTAAAGCAATAACTTGTCAGTTCCATTGGACCTCTGTTTTCCTCAAACTCTTCTTGACTTAATTTTTTTCTATGGTAGGCACTTGATTTTATCCATGGATTCGCGATGACCATTTTTCATGTATCAAACTTCAGATATGTAGCCTTTCTTGAATTCCCTAACACACACTTCATATCTACATCCTTCTTTTTCCTTCTGTGGATATCGACCTGCTCCCCATGAGGCCATGAGTAATACTCCCCAGATTGCACGTCTCGTTGAGTCATTCTTAAAGCCACTGACCCACTGTTAATTTGTATAGCCACATGCTAAAAAGGTCTAATTTCCTTCACTGAATCTTCCTCATATTTCATTTGAGTAACTTTTAAAGCATTTTCCATAACCTTGTTCCAATATTTATATGATAACTCTCCTCGTTTTACTTCCTTGCTTTCAAACACCTATTTTTCCGTACAACTTATCATTACCAATTTCAACACCACGTGAAGAATCGTTGATAACAAAATTTGCTACAATACCACTTTTCTATTTGTCTTCAACATTATTCAGCTCAGGGAAACCACTAACCACCATCATGCATTGCCTTTTAGGATGAAGGAATTAAGCCATTTTCATGGAACAAGTTGACAACAGTTCGCCTGTACATGAGTGTCATGTTGTACATGTACCCTCTTATTCCATGACACATTCCATATCAGTAGCTCCTAAGCAATATTTTTAGGAAGCGTTGCCTCTCTGCATCTATCTGGTCATGTAGTAATCACACAAATTATCAGCATTGTTTTATGTAGCCACTAAAACACTGCAACCGGATATAGATACACCCAAGTGCTCCCACATGAACGTCACGTGGCTGGAGCTGAAAGAGGCAAAGACAGAAGCTTCAAGAAAATTTTTCACAGAATTAAAATTTTTCTTGTTGTGGGTAATTTGGTAAGCATTGTAATCCAAGAAAGTTGGATATCATATACAATCATTCAAATTCCCACTATGTACCCATGTCTCCATCACAATAGCCTATGAGCCTCCTCGTGTAAGCCTTAAAATTAAGATCGGTTGTTGAATTTGCAGTTTGTCTCCTATATATACGTCCTTTTCCTTTTGAGCCATTTGAATTTAAGATCAGCTTCATAATTTATTAAAGCAACTTCCATAGTCTATTTTGGCAAGGTTATCATAAGAACTCGCAGTTCTATAACCTGAAAGCATCTATTGGAATACAATCAAGTCCGCTTAGGCAACTCACCAATATCTTTTGTGAACCCATGTTCTTGTCTTCCTCACCTCTTCTTCCTTCCTTATTTGAACCACTCTTAAGATTATTAGTCCTCACAATGTTCTTCTTTATCGGCACTTTGATAGTTGCCTAGTTGGCTTATGTACAATATTGTGATATTCCCTATGTCCATATGTGAGATGGCCATCCCATGCAGCCATTCTTCAATGCCAAGAATTTCATCACTTTTATCACCTTTTAATTTATCAGGACACGAACCGTTTGTTGTCCTTTATTTCTATTGACTTTAAACTCTATAGAAGATAACAATCATTCACACTTGACATTCATCGAACACCTTCTGTGTATCTTTCTTATTCTTAATTATGTTTACACCATCACTATCATTTACCCTTGACTATAATAAACACAATGTTAACTCCAACTTGAATTTTCAAATATCGTTACTTAAAGATTGAAGAGTGTGATAATTACCTTGATTTTCTCCTCTAAATTTACCTGTCTTGTAAATGATTCTTCCTTGATTGCTTGCAATCTCTATCGAATTTTTGTTTAATTAATCCGTTAATCATGAATATTTCAAGAATGTTTGATACTTCCATTTTCTTTGTTATTTGTGCACTCTCAATTAATGTTCCTTGGATTGTTTTTTAATTATAATTTCAAAGTTGGCTGGGAAAGTCCCCACTTGATATGATATTCTTAGAAATCACCCAAGAAATAAAAGAAGATTATACTCCTATATTTGTGTGCCAAAACTACAATTTGAACTTTTCAAACAAAAAAAAAAGTTTGAATTCGTTCAGATTGTAAAATTGTTTATCAAACCTATTCTTACACACAATTAGCTTATCTCTGGATTCATATCCTATGTCACACACGGACACATACACGCACACACAACACACACATACGTGGATAAATAATTAAATATGTTAGTTGAGGAAGTTAACTATATTATCATATTCTTTCATGAATATGTAAGCAAAGAATATTGTTTTCTGCTTCATGTGAATGCTTTCCGATGTATTATAATCCGTTTGGTTGTAAGAAGTTGTGGCTTTACAATGTATTGTAGGTTGGTGATGAAGATGGGAAAGCAAAAACAGCACCGATGAAGATGAAGGTGCAAGTGATGCTTCAAGTGCCACAAGATGATATAAAATCGTCAGCCTTGATGTTCCGTGTCAAAAAGAGGTGGGATATTTGAAACGGTTGCTGGAAAACTGATGGATTCTAAAAGTTCAGACTACATCAGTGATCAGTCTGGGAGGTAATGATCAAATGCTATGTTTGGCTAAAGATAACATGTATGGTATAAGGGAATCAGGTGGTGCTTGTGCTTTTATAAATAGTATCTTTCAAGCATTCACTCACGTCAGATTGTTTTAGTTTAAAAGATTGTATTTTTAGTATCTCTGTTGTTGGTTTATTAGTTATAATTCAGAAATCCATGCGATTAGATCCGGTATATTTTGTGTTAATTTTTTTATTTTTATTTTCATTTTTTATGTTCGGTTTGCCTAGCATGTTCCAAGTTTAATGAAGTTGATTGATCATTTATAACAGGTTTCTTTGAATTTTGCAAAGGGTTATGATAATCCTTCAGCTTATAAAAAATACTCCGTATTCTTTATTTAAATATCCTACTTTCTGTGTATATAAGTAATCTTAACGTATAAGAAGAGAAAAGGAGTACAAGGCTAACCCAACCTATGAAATTAAGGGCATCTTTGGGTGAACTGAAATCTGGACCAAAGTACCCCAAAAGGCCTAATATCAACAGTCAACACCATGATGCACCCCTAGCCTTGGCACCAAGTGAAAAAAAGACCACGAACAGCACGGCTCGGGCGCACTCAAATTCTTAAGTTCTAGTTGGATTACATGCCACATATCTAGTCAAATCGGTTGGAGAAATAAGAAGTGTATCAATCAAATTTTTACTACTATACCTATGTAGAACAACCCCACAGTCATAATCTAAGTCATTTACCAACGCCATTTTCAGATATATGGCGATGTTTGATTCCCAAAAAGTATCGTTTCTTATATTTCTATCGTTTCTTATATTTCTATATATATAGAATATGTGGTGACAATTTTAGACCCAGTGGTTGTTTACCAAAGGCGGAAGATAATTGGGGCCAGGGTGGGCCCTTGTCCCCTCTGAATTTTGTGATGTTAATGTAATTTTAATGCTTTTTTATCGTTAAAATCAACAAAATATACACAAAATACGACCTTGACCCCCCTAAAATGAAAGAAGGATGTTTTGGCCCCTCCAGCTGCATTGGTCAAGTTCCGCCACTGTTGTTTACGGGTCAAGTTGGGTAATATATACGAGATGATGGGTTTATTGGGTCCCTCACTTTTTTTAGACGAGTTTAAATGGGTATCTAATATAATCTCCAATTATATAACACGGGTCTAGCGGGTAAATTTTTTTTGAACACCTCATTTCATTTTTGTTGATTTTTCATTCAAATAAAAAAAGGTGGTTGGAAACCCGATGGGTCAACCCGACTCGAGACCCATTTGACCGGCACCCATATTGACCCATCATCCTAAATGACCCATCTAGATCCGGACCCATTTAGACCCGAACCCATATAGACCCGACCCATTCATTTTGCCAGTTATAGAATATATGCAGTTGACGTGTTTTATATATATGGCAATTATGGGTATGTATTAAGAAAACAAGACTATAAGATTTTTAAAACAATTTTATTGACTTCAAATTATACAAAGAGTTATTAGAGCGATGCCAACGGTGAACCACTTCACCAACCGGTTGCAACCGGTTGGTTGGAGGCAATGCCATCGGTAATCGGTTTGCAAACCGGTTAGTCCCACATCCGGTTGCAACCGCTTAGCCGATTAGAATCAGTTCTGACACCGCGGGACCCACGAGCATCTTTTGCTTCTTTTTTTTTTGTATTCGACGCTGAAAAAGCAAAAAAAAAAAAACAAATTTTGGAATAAAAACAAATAGAGGAGCGTCTGGCATTTCAAAATTTAAAAAAAAAATGATTTAAAAATTTTAAATTTTTACACACCAACAACTATATCACCAATATATATACACCCTTCACACACTCTAATTCTTCACAAATTCACTACAAAATTTCACTACTACTTTCAAAAAATTGTCAACAATGCCTAAAAACAAAAACAAAAATACATCTTCATCCCACCAAATATCCCAAGATATGCTTAACAATTTGGTCCACGCTAATTTTCCGACACCAAATCCGAACACGCATTCACCGAGCGGTTCTTCTTCCGCCCAATCAAACTCTCAAAGTCTATCTCAACCGACCGGTTTCACACATTTTGTACCACTTGAGACAAACCCGTATTCACAACCATTTTATCAACAACACCCGCAACGAGCATTCTACCAAATCCCACAACAACAAAAATTTTCACAACCACAACCATATTCACAACCACAACCATTCTACACAAACCTTTTGCAACAACACTCCTTTGCCCCATTCCAACCAATTCAAACCGAAATCCAAGACTCCTCCGACGAGGCCAACGAAAATACCCTCGTTGATGAGTCCGTACCCGAAACCCAACCCGAAGACGAAGCCGAAACCCAACCCGACAATAAAGGAAAAAGAAAGCAAATTCGGTGGACCGAAGAAGAAACGCGCATATTGTGCGAAAGGTGGATACATCGTTCCGAAAATGGTGTCATCGGCTGCAACCAATCTCACGATAGTTTTTGGAACAAAGTCCGTAGTGACTAGGCTATAATATATAGCTTTGATCAGTGGGCCGTTTTCGAGTGACCATGTAAATTTCAGCCCAATCGAAGTTTAAAGACAATTTGTCAATTTTTCCGTGGCAAAAATCACTACTAAACACTTATGCACTTTTGAAAATTTACAAAAAGTACTGACAAACGCGATCCAGAAAACAATGGTGGGATCGCGTTCCTCTTTGTAAAATCATTCTGTGACAAATTATAACTAAGCAACGCGATCCGGACAAATTCTTGGGATCGCGTTCCCAAGAACAAAACTCGTCTAATTCCTTTTATAACTAACGAACGCGATCCTGGCTAGGGTTCTGGGATCGCGTTTGAGCGTCTTTCAGCTCAGCTTCATCCCTGTAATTGCCCAGCTCCGAATTCAAAACCATTTTTGATAAATCAAGCTTATCAAACTCAGTTCTAATGTTATAAACAACTCAAATAACATCACATAATCATCATAAAACCTTTATAACATGTTTCTAACATCCAATTCTTCCAAATCATCAATTCACTAAATTTCAATCAAAAATCAAATTCTTAAATACATAATAACACTTACTTTTTTGAAGAATAGACTGATGATAATCTGACCATGGTGAAGTTTCACGAGAATCACCACTTCCTAATTTGATTTCTAGTTTGATTTGGAGGTTTTTCTGAGAGTTTCTGTAAGTTTTAAAATGAAAATGAATAACTTTCCTAAATAGGAAAGTACATGTATAGTCGGCATCACATAAACCGCCTTCAATATACGGGTATAATTTAATACCCCATCTCAATATATAGTCTGGAACCCGAAAACCATTTGCGAGTCCAAACATTTTATTGTACCGTCAACTATATTAATTTACAACAATTAATAATTCACTTATCACATTGGAATATTCGACTCCTATTCCAATTATTTCACTAATTCAAACAATATTATTTCCAAACACATTTAAATACTAATTTAAATCAAGAAATAATATAACACAACTAGGTCCATTTCGAGGATGTTACAACTCTCCTCCCCTTAAAGAGATTTCGTCCCCGAAATCTAACCTCAATCAATCTAACTAATGTGATATAATCACATATATCTTAACATACATTTGTCCTCAATAGCAACTTACAACTATACTTAGACTGTTTGAATTCTTTCCACATGCACATATCCAAATGTAAATGCTTCTATCTTTTCCTATGCACACATACAGTGCATCTAATCAATATCATCAATCAGATATATCTTATAGACAAACACTTACTTTAACAAGTGAAACCTACAATCACTTAATCAACAAATAAAACTTAACATTACTTAATAGGTTTATGCAACCCGAAATTAGCAACATGCTAAAATCTTTAACCTATTCTCACTGTTCATCACTGTTAACAATAAAACAGCAGCAACAATATCCCAACAATAGTGTTTATTAAACCCCAATGTACCTAGCAACATTGAAATATAATTCAGCTCACGACCAACAATCAGTCTAATATACAGATCACAATCTTAAGTCTTTACCATCAAAGATCTGAAATTCAAATCTAGGTCAGCTTTTCATCCAAAAGTTTCATACCTATGCTCTTTTGTACAACCTATAATGTTCACATATCATTTCAATCATATGAAATTCTTTACTTAAAAGTAATCCAGATTCATATCACCTTAATAAGCAAAGCAGAGGTCACACTCAGTAGGTAAAACTACAATCAACAAGTACTTTGCTCAATCAACAAAAGTACTACAATCAATCTTACCTACAATCAACCAACCTCTACATTGACTTATTTCCACTTGTAATTCCTTTCATTACTACCTATCAATTGTCAACAACATCAAAGTCGACAACAACTACTGCTCAAACAATAATCACAACACTAGTGATTATACATTCCAGTACACCTATCAGTACTTTAATATTTGTCTTCAAACTCTAACTAACCATCAAGTTAGAATTTATATACTATTAAACTGGTAAGACATCAAAATCTATTCTTAGCAACCAGTTATTTCAACTCAACCTTACAATCATAAACTACTAATCACAAGCCATTAGAAAATTATACAACTTTAACCACCCAATCATTCAACACTAGATCCCGTCAATCTAGCAACTAAGTCAATCTTAATCCACATATTATGATACTACAGGTCAAGCATCACAATATCACATTATCAAAATGTGCTACTTTCCAACACATTTCCAACAAAATCTACATCAAGTTAATCACAATTAACTAACCTCCACATATCTTATGGCATATTTTAATTCATTCTATTAAAACTTATCATGCCATTTATTATCATGTATACCACACATACATACCTACACAATTTCAAGGTTTCTCTTACTCTCTAACACATACAATTTCTTAAAATATGAACAATCATTCAATTCATATTTCCTCAATTTATCAAACAAAGATCAACTAAATCTTTAACACCATCCAATTCCAGATATACTTTCATATCATACCTTATTTGGATCTAATCCCAGTTTTTCCACTTTATCACTTACTTTACTTGTATACTATCAACAAATAACTAAAGAATTCATCCAATTCTTTCAATACTTAAGTAATTCACCATAAGGTACAAATCAACCTAGACAACTATTAATAATAACTTTCAATTATTTCTTATCTCACCTTCTTACCCAATCAAAGCTATCATCACAAGCTTCACACACTGGTAAGATTTTCTTATCACAATTCTAATCAATGTGATTTAATTATTCTAACATATCTTAGCAAATTATAACTGTCATATCAAACAATGGCTTTATATTCGTATAATTCTTTAACACATATTCAGTTCAAATATCAAATATTACTTAACTGAATACTCAATTATACTTAACACTATTTCAATTACTTAATACTAGCCTTAAGTAATGAATCAAATTTCACAAACTTAGACAATTCATCTATCTCCTCTGGATCTTAAATGACCCCCTTCAACATAATTTAAGCAAATCTAGGAATTCAATCATATTCCATACAATCATAACATTTCAATCTATGTTAGACTATTTCAACACACAGTTGACTAAATGTCAACTTTGATTTAAATCAACCAATCAATAAAATCCTCTAACTGCTTTTTCTCAAGTTTGACCTATCCTCAAACCAATCACAAGCAATTAATTTTATACACAGTTCTCTATTCATGGTTTGACTTTCAAAGTTAACATACCATCAATATTAACTCACAACAAACCATTTCATCTTATATGTTCACCTTCAAACATATATTTTAAATTATTACTTTCAATAATCTTATCAATCTTTTACAAGGACAAGGTCAACCTACATCAATCTTGGCTCCATACAAGCCATTTCATATTGTATGTTTACTTTTAAACATATACTTCAAATTATTACATTCAATAATACTAGAAATTCCTCAAGCAAGACAATATCAACCTATTTCAACTTTGGCTTCATACAAGCCAAATACAAAATAGTGACTCATTTAAACACTATCAAATTCGCCTACATGTAATCTATCACAATCAATCACAATTACATATTCAACACAATCAAATTAGTCACTTAGGTTTATCATCAAAGCCTCTATCAATGACAACTATCATTTACACTCTCACCTTTACAGTCTAAAGGTCACAGTTCTATCAACTGATTGTTTTCTTATCAAAACAATTATTAAACAACTTAGCATACTATCATGCTCCATTTCCAAAATCACATTACATTTCTTTTATACCAAGTAGCCTCAACAAGTTCATGTGACACAACATAATATAACAACGGTGATCAGGCGTTGCAAGATTATGTTCTTCACAATCCATTCTCAGGCTACTCTACATTATAATTATCAATGTGATCTATTCTCATCTCATATGATTTCAAATCAATCAAAATTCATTTAATAGTTTCTAACAGCTGATACATACTCAAAATCAGCTTACTACTTACATATTCAACCTTACATATGCAAGCCATCTCACATAATTTATTTTCAACAACTGAATTACTCAGTATATCTACTGGTCTGAAACCTCAAACATATGATAACCTATCATCATAATTTCAATACTTAACATAATTCAATGTCCCTACTTACTACAAAATTCAGGACACATCTTAATTAATTATCATTACTTTGACATATGCTTTACTATCAAGCATCACTGTCACAACAAGCCTACTCAATCATGTTACTATAAACATTTCATTTACTAATTCACAATTGACTAGAAAGACATATCACTTTCTCATTCAATTTAGCTTTATCATAAGTTATTTTCCTCATAAACTTATTCATCTTGGTTTAACTCAAGTATTTAACTACAATCAAAACATATCATGTAGTCACATAACCACATATTTTCTCAATTAGCAGTCATCCTCAAATCAAATGACACCACAGTTCTTAAACAGGATTCAAATCACACCCTGTAACCAATCTACTAATATAATACTATCAATTATCTTGTCTCACCAATAAAGACACTCCTTAGGTTCCAACATCAATCTTACTAAAACCTTAATCAATTCTTTTCTGCTTACTTAACCACATTTCTGCATTTTCAATTCAATCAGAAATACTCACAACAATGAACAACAATAAACATCTCATTTAACATTTCTCTCCTCATGTCAACATATAGCAATCATTAGTTGACTCAAAACTGGGGAATCATATCAGTCTGACTCAATTAACTTCACAACAAAGCTTACTCAACATAACAGAGTAAACAATTCAAGTTAATTTAAATTAACACAGGCTTATCGAAGATTACCTGACAAATCTTAAACCCACGAGTGTTGAGGAAACATGAAATATACCAATCAGATACTCATGTCCCTCCGTCTCTGCAATCAAACAACAACTTCACAACTTGTTAAGGGTTAGTACATATTCAACTAATCACTTTTCACACATCAACTAATCAACTAAACCCGCACCCATTGGAATGTTTGACTCAACTCAATCAAAGTTTAGGATTGAACATTCTATCAAGTCCAATTCACCCAAACTATTGCTCTGATACCAACTTATAACACCCCTCGTTTCATTATAAACAATTAATATAATAATGGCGACTCGGAAGCGTATATTTAAAACATACTGTCAATGTACTCAAAATGTCAATAAACTTTTTCAAACTAAATACATGACATTTCAACAAACTCGGTGTTATATAATTCAAAACGTCTCTTTAGTTATCAAAATAACATCAGAGTAAAAGCCTGTCAAACATTCCATCCAGTCAAAACACTTCCTGCCCTGCCCAATATGTCCCATCTATTACAACCTGCAGGAAGAACTGTGGTGGAGTTAGCATAAAGCTAAGTGAATGAAACTATAATCAACAGTCCAACCTAGCATAACAATCTGTTTACATCAAATTACAATAAACAGAAAATCAATCAATCACTCGACATCCAATCAATGTCATACACGCAACATCATGAGGATCGGTGGTCCCTGAGACACCCTAATACCGGTTTGGCACTCAAGGAACTCTTATCAATCATCTGTATTGGCCCATACCGATCTACCGATAACTTGTTGTCGATCACACACGACCTAGATCTCTAAACCAACATTTCAAGTTTCCGAGATCTCTTGTCGTCTACAACAACAACAAGCCCAACCATCAAATCAAGTTGACCTCAGAATCTTACATATTAGCTCAATCAGCCAAGTAAGCAACTATTAAAACTATCATAGCAAGATATCTCAACAGATGCATCATATCAAAGTAATACTATAAATTTCTTGTTGTAAATCAAATCATTACAACTAAATCACACTGAGGTTACAGATCCACTCACCGACACCTCAGCTGCAAGCTCAGAAGTCTAATATTACTGAGCCTTCTACACATCTGAGAATACAATCAATAAACAATGAGTTAGTAACTTGTATCAACTGATAATACTTATGTAATTAACATCGTTACACAATCATAACATAATTACATGTATCAAGTGATCCCTAAGATCACAGCAACAAAAGTTCAATTCGGAACATAATCAAAAAGTCCCGAATTAAGGTCCAAAAACTGTAAAATGCCATTTTCGACCCCTAAACGACCCCGAATGGCCAAAAACTGACTAGGCTATAGTATATAGCTTTGATCAGTGGGCCGTTTTCGAGTGACCATGTAAATTTCAGCCCAATCGAAGTTTAAAGACAATTTGTCAATTTTTCCGTGGCAAAAATCACTACTAAACACTTATGCACTTTTGAAAATTTACAAAAAGTACTGACAAACGCGATCCAGAAAACAATGGTGGGATTGCGTTCCTCTTTGTAAAATCATTCTGTGACAAATTATAACTAAGCAACGCGATCCGGACAAATTCTTGGGATCGCGTTCCCAAGAACAAAACTCGTCTAATTCCTTTTATAACTAACGAACGCGATCCTGGCTAGGGTTCTGGGATCGCGTTTGAGCGTCTTTCAGCTCAGCTTCATCCCTGTAATTGCCCAGCTCCGAATTCAAAACCATTTTTGATAAATCAAGCTTATCAAACTCAGTTCTAATGTTATAAACAACTCAAATAACATCACATAATCATCATAAAACCTTTATAACATGTTTCTAACATCCAATTCTTCCAAATCATCAATTCACTAAATTTCAATCAAAAATCAAATTCTTAAATACATAATAACACTTACTTTTTTGAAGAATAGACTGATGATAATCTGACCATGGTGAAGTTTCACGAGAATCACCACTTCCTAATTTGATTTCTAGTTTGATTTGGAGGTTTTTCTGAGAGTTTCTGTAAGTTTTAAAATGAAAATGAATAACTTTCCTAAATAGGAAAGTACATATATAGTCGGCATCACATAAACCGCCTTCAATATACGGGTATAATTTAACACCCCATCTCAATATATAGTCTGGAACCCGAAAACCATTTGCGAGTCCAAACATTTTATTGTACCGTCAACTATATTAATTTACAACAATTAATAATTCACTTATCACATTGGAATATTCGACTCCTATTCCAATTATTTCACTAATTCAAACAATATTATTTCCAAACACATTTAAATACTAATTTAAATCAAGAAATAATATAACACAACTAGGTCCATTTCGAGGATGTTACACTCCACCCTTGAGGCTAATTTACACAATTTATTTCGGCCGGACCCCCTTCGTCGTCCACTGGGTAGAAAAGCTCTCAAAAAATCATCTTCATCAGACGCGGCTACATCTTCATCCCGCGCATCAACCGAAAAATCCGATGCATATATAGAGGTTAAAAAGAGCGCGCTCGCGCAAACCGATGCAATTCACACCATCAAGGAAAATTCGACTAAAAAATTAGCCTTCAAAGCCTTGAAATTTTTATCATTTCAAAAAAAGAAAAATAAAAAAGAAAAAGAGTTGCTTCGAAACGCTCGCGCGAATGTGGTGGAAGAGTACGAAAAAATGTTTCCGCCACGGGCAACCGGTCCGAACGACGAGGAAGAAGAAGCCGAAGCAGACGACGAAGAATCCGGATCCGAATAGATTAATTTAGTGTGTTTCAATTATTGTATTTTTATTTTAGTGTGTTTTAATTTTCCTTTTTTTTTTTTAGGAAAGTAATGTGTGTTTTAATTATTGTATTTTTTTTTAGGAAAAGTAATGTTTTATTTTTATTTTTTATAATGTTTTATTTTAATTTAATGAAATATTTTTTATTTTAATTTGGTTTGAATTAAATAATTAAAATGAAAATAAAGTGGTTTGAAAGTGGTTTGGAAGTGGTTAAACTGTTGGCATTGGGGAATCACTTTTGAATCAGTTGGTGGAAAGCTGATGTGGCGCTGATGTGTCAGAAGTGGTTTGGAAGTGGTTCAACCACGGTTGGGAAGACTCTTATGTTAATATAGTAATTGAATTTCCATTGCCACAAAATCAAGTGAATCAACCCAACATAGTATACTAATTACTTGAGCATCATCTCCTACAAATTTATTAACCTTTGATATCTGTGACACCCGGTCAAAATAACCCAAAATTGGGTCCCAATTTAAACTTTTAAACCACGTATTATATACGTGTTAACACTTAAGCATTCAAGCATTATATATATATGTATATATAAACCGAAACGATTATTTAATAATCACGAATACACGAATTTAACAAAACGTAGAAACTCAAAATGAAAGCGAGCGAAAAACATTTTTAAATCAAGTATTATTGTAACACCCGCCAAATTAGGGCTAGTAATTAGTGCCTAATCATATGTTAATACATGTAATTAGTTCTGTGTTAGGCTAATTAATGTATCGAATTATCTATATTGTTGAATATATACGAAAAAGCGATTTGATTAAATCTTACGCAATTTAAAATCGAATGTATTTCGATTCAATTTAATACGGACGTTGGTGACCAATTTTATTAAATAACGTTTTATATCAAAAATATTATTATAATAATATTTCGTATTCATTCGGATCATACAAACAAAACTTACATAATTTAAGATATTAAAACGCGCAAACTAAATAAACAAACCTACATTTTATAATTCCAATATAGATTTATTTGTAAAATATTTAAATAAAATATCGCGTAATAATTTGTATTTTAAAACATACCATTTAATATGTAAAATAATTATTTAACGTTTAAACGACGGAGCAAACGAACGCCACACGGAGAACGGAGACTGAAAAGTTGGAGGATAACCTCCAACTCACCTCCCCATTCTTTCTCATTTCTCTCTTTCATTCTCTCTCTCTTCCATATTTTCTCTCAAAGTTTCATCACCACCAACCTCACAAAATCAACAAATACTACCACTAAACGCACTCGAAATTCATCGGCCCTTTGGAATAAAAGACTCACCGCATCACGATCTATCATCCTATCTTTTCGGATTTCTCATCCGACACTTTGTAAGTTTCCGACAAATCCCGAAATCTCTCGTTTTTAAATGTTTTCACTTGTTAGTGGTTTGTAACAACTCATAATGTCCACAAAAAGGGTTGGGTAAAAATATTGGACCGATCGGAAACTCGAAAACACGATTTTTACTCGAAATCCGTCGAACAGTCTTAAGTGACGCTATTGTGCCAAAAACAGTGCTAGCGACACTATAGTGTCGCTATGCCTAAGTGTCGCCCCTATAGCGACACTACTTAAGTGCCGCTATAACACATACACCGTCACTTCCATAGTGACGCAAGCATATAACCATCAGCAGAAACATGCGACACTTCGTAAGTGTCGCTATCATCAGTAAAAGCCCATAACTTTCAGTAGAAACGAATGACGTCAGGTTACTACAGATGACGTCACCCGAACCTCATACCGTCACTTCAATAGTGACGCATACACTATTTAACGGCACTTCCCTAATGCCGCCCTCTATGTTAACCGACACTACTTAACGACACTCCCTTAGTGCCGCCATGCTATTTTACCCGACACTTCTTTAGTGTCGCTATACTACACGTCACTCCTTAAGTGACGCACAAATTCTGGAAATATCTATTTTATACGACACTCCTTAAGTGTTGCCATCTTACGGAACCCGTCACTCCTTAAGTGACGCATGACATGATACACGACACTATCCTAGTGACACATACCTTTATACCGACACCAAAACCCGACACTCCATAAGTGACGCATAGAACATGTAAGTGACGCATATAAGTGTCGCATAAAACAGCAGGTTTTTCAAACTAAAATTTCACTAAGTGTCTAACCTTTGTAACCTCAAATACTTATATGATACGATTTATAAAACACTTGGGACACCTTTGTAGGTGCAAAACATCAATAACTTGGTAATAATACCTAAAGTTTATTATTTCAAATCCGTCACCAACGGGCCGTACATTTTTCAAACACTTAAACTTATCAACCAAATAGTGGAGATTTGGACATTATAGTTGAACGAACAACTACAGGGGTGATCTTTTGAGATACCCAATCATATTTATAACCATCGCGTATCGTGGACACCCTCAGGTTACAAGTCTTTGGACTTTATACTCGGCTAATCAACTTACGTTTGTTTAAACGCTTTCCGACTCAGGTGAGTCTCATGGCCCCTCTTTTTACTGTTTTACTCAGGGGTGTGATACATTGCTTATTTTAACATGTGAACGCAAGTACAAACATTTCATATACCACATGAGTTTTTCACAACTAATCATTTAAAGTCCTCCGTCATCATAGTTGTTAATACGTTGTAGCGTGAATATTAGTATATGGTACCATATAGGATTGACCCTCCTCGTTCGGGTTAGCAAGCACTAACCGGGTAAACGGACGCACTAATATTTGGGAAGACGAATGTTGATTAGGCATTCGTGGAGGCACCTCGCCCGGAATTCTCTATAGGGGACCCGGCCCTCGAGTTAAGCTCAACTATGTGGTCATGGCTGTATACACGATTATTATCATTATCAATTGCTAGATGCAATTCAATTATTTAAATCTTGCGGTTCATACGATATTACTTGATTTCAAACCTGTGAGCTCACCAGCTTTTAGCTGACCTTTTAGTATGTATCGCAGGTACCAAGCAGTAGGCTGTTTCTGCTTCAGGACTTTTAGCTCGAGTCAGCATACAGACGATTGAGATTTTCTTGCATTAGTATATTTTGTACAAGTACTTATGTACTGAAATCTCCTTTTATTTAAACTCGAGCTATGTAAAGTTATAAATGTTGTAAACATTTCAATTATCAATATATTTTGTTAAAACGACGCATATAGAGTCGTTTACTATATATCTTTGTGCTTTGCTATTGATTAGTAACACCCAAATCAAGCTTCCGCAAATCATCAAATTTGGGGGTGTTACAATTATTATTGAGGATAATAATTACGTACTCCGTTTGAAATTTAAATACATTTTAGATACAGAAAACTATCCGTACATTTTAAGTAAAACAAAGTTACAATTTTATACATCCGTAAAAACATTTTTATAAAATACTTAAATTAAAAACTTATACGAATCTATTTTTAGAAAATTATCATTTCAAAAGATTACACTACATAACGATCGGGTACGCGAACACGGGGTGAAAAATACACACACACCTCAATAATTGAGGCCGGTGTATATACACCGACCCCAATTATTTCCCTCTCGCAAACATACACTCGGCTCTCATCTCTTTCTCTCGGTTCCTCTCCATCGATCAACAACAACAATATCAGAAACCCGAATCATAATCATCATCATCTCCATCCTTGTTCAACATCATCATCATCGTGTTCTTCATCATCATCAACATCCGTTTAGTTTTCAAAATTGCAAGAATCGTTCACCGTTTCCTTTTAATTTCGTGTTTAAAATACGTAGTATAACATGTATTACCATTTTACTAAGTTGTTAGTATGCGGAATTTGGATTTAAAACTGGTTTTGTTAAGTTGTCGGACGAACAGACCCTGGCAACCCGGCGGGTACTTCTGTAAAATAGCCCAATCCGGACGGCTTCATCAGAAGCCGAACGGCTTCCCCTTAGTTCCACTTCAAAACTCGAACAAAATCACCAGAAGCCGACCTGCTTCCTACGAAGCCGCCGGCTTTCCATGAAGCCGGACTGCTTCCTCTTAAACCGAACGGCTTCCTGCTGTTTCCCCTTGAAAACCATTGAATCCGGCGTATTAAATTAAATTCGGAGGATTCCCATCATAGCTTCATTACCCGGCGGGTACTTTGCCTACCCGGCGGGTACCCAGCCCAGAAAACGATTTTTGCCTTTAAATTAACATTCATGGTTTGAAAATAAAAACTATTAATATTCGGAAATAATACGATACATTAAGATAACTTATAAAGTATATTTATACAAAACTAACTAAATTATATTTTTGGAATATAATTTCAATCCGTCACCAACGGACCGTACATTTTACAAAACTTCAAACATGAATACGAGGCGAATACTTTGGACTCAATTAATCAAACAAACAACTATACGAACGATTAATTAAAGTATTCACTTACACTTGTACAATCTCGCGTGTTTAGGACACTAGGAGATTACGTTGGTTCATGCGCTCACCTTAGGATTGCTTGCTCATCAGGTGAGTCTCACGGCCCCATTTTCACTGTTTACTGTTTTTAAATTCGGGGGAGATGCAACACAAATTATTTTCGTGATCACTGTTATTCGGTTAGTTAATTTAGTTGTTAACTTAATTAACTGCATTGTTACTTGCATTCGGTTTACCATTTTGGTACATTGTTCGGTTATCATTGTCGGTCTTGATTTTCATTGTTCGGTATATGCACGAGTGTTTTAATTCGGTAAAAGTCCTCAACAGTGTATGATTCATTAACTTAATAAGGCGCGGTTACTAAAGGATAGTACTATCATGGGAGTGACGTCCCCGTCCGGGTTGCTAGCTACAACCAAGATTAAAAACGGACACTTTAGTAATTGTCATGGATGTGTCACCAAATCGGGAGGCAAAGATCGGGTTAGGCTTTGAATCATAGCTCAGTGCAATACAGATGTCGGTTATATCATTGGTCGGAAACCTTAATAGGTTTATCATTGGTCGGAAACCTTAATAGGTTTATCGTTGTTCGGTTACATTGTTTATCATAGTTCAGTTATATTGTTTAACATTGTTCGGTTTACATTGTTTAATTATCGTCGGATAATCATGTTGATCACATCAATGTTTATTTTAACCTGTGAGATTCACCAGCTTTATAGCTGACCTTTTAGTGTTGTATTCTCAGGTGCTCATCAACAGTAGGAATGGCCTACAGGATAAGCTAGCTATCACGAGTCGCATGCATCCATTTAGACATGAAGATTTTCTTGCATTATATTTTGTATAATGGTTATGTATTAAAATCTTCCGAAATCATTTTGCGAACTCACTACTATGTTTCAAACTTATGACTTAAACTTTGACTACTTTTGAAAACTTATGTAATGTAATGTATTTTCTACAACGTCTCATTTAGAGTCGTTTGCTTGTACTTTGGTGTTTTGATATTTGATTAGTCATGCCCCAAAACAGTCGCTTCCGCAAAGCATGAAATTGGGGGTGTGACAGATTGGTATCAGAGCCTAAGGTTATAGCGAACTAGGTTGCATTTAGTGGGCCTAGACTATAACTGTTAGGCAGTATTCATCATTAGATATAACTGGTTCAGGAATTTCATCATACAAGTTTAATTTAACATAACCTGATCAACTATGTACAATTAAATGAAGATGATGTAAGATCTGAAAGGGGTTATGTTGAACAGGAATGTATTAGTTGACTCTGACCACGAGAGAACCGTGACTTCTAATTGTTTTATGCTAGACACAACTAGGTAGATAATATGTATGTATACATGGGTTATACATATATGATTAGGCCTAGTAATATCCTCAGATACTTGGTAACGAACTTATTGTTCATATACGCCTTAGGAACTGGCCTATGGTAAGTTGATCGAGTCAGGAAGATAGTACCGGGATGTGCCCTACCTGAGAGGTTCATCTCTTCGAAATAGGCTTACCCTAGGTAGAGATTAAAACTTCGACATCTTATTTGACACAAACTGGTCATCAGAGGACCATCTTTCACTCACCCATCAGTTTTAACATTCGAATCCGGTATTCCTCTAAGTACAAATCTTTTTCTACCTCCCTATCACATTCCGCATAACTGCTGATACATATTCGGATGTAATATCCCTTTCACTTTCGTAAACCTTAATACTTGTAATCATTTGAACTCGCATGTTAAATGATTACAATCTTCTTTATTCTACGCCGTTGATTGTCACTTGTGTTGTAATATATTACTGTTATATATGCAACTACGATGATCATATTCTTGTACGAAACTCTGACATGTCCCTTATATTCATTGAAGGAAC
Organism: Helichrysum umbraculigerum; assembly: GCA_949592205.1. Classification (NCBI taxonomy): domain Eukaryota; kingdom Viridiplantae; phylum Streptophyta; class Magnoliopsida; order Asterales; family Asteraceae; genus Helichrysum; species Helichrysum umbraculigerum. The sequence goes on from CATIUR010000001.1 coordinate 2,038,474, forward strand.
ATGCCTCCACGACGCCAAAAGTTCACTCAAGCTCAGGTTGATCGACTGGTTGCTGACGCAGTACTTGCCGAGCAACAAAGATCTGAAAGTGTCGAAACAACACCAAGTACCACTGTGGTAAAACCGTGCACCTACACGGATTTCCTTAACTGCAATCCTCTGAACTTCAACGGCACTGAAGGTGCCATTGGGTTGTTGAGATGGTTGGAAAAGACAGAGGCAGTCTTTCGCATCTGCAGCTGCCCTGAGAACTGTAAGGTCAAGTTCGCCACCTACACTTTCATGGACGATGCTCTGACGTGGTGGAACACTTATGCTGACTCCGTGGGTCAAGACATTGCTCTGGAAACTCCCTGGGATGAGCTGAAGAAAATGCTCAAGGATGAGTATTGTCTTAGGGATGAGATCCAACAGCTCGAGGCAGAATTCTAGAATCTCACCACTCAAGGGAATGACATTGCTGGCTACTCTTCCCGATTTAATCAGTTGGCGCACCTGTGTCCATCTATGGTGGATACAGAATCCAAGCGAATTGAGCGCTATGTCTGGGGACTTCCTCCACAAATTCAAGGGATGGTTACTTCATCCAACTCTGCTACATTTCATGGTACTGTGCGCATGGCACATAAGCTGATGGCACAGATCGTTCGCCAAGGAACGTCTGTTGTCAAGAGTACTGTAAACCATCCTAGTGATAACAAGAGAAAACCTGAGGGAAATCCTGATAATCAAAGTCCGGCTACCAAAAAGCCTGCAACCATCAAGGCCAACACCTCTGGGTCTGAAAATAAGAAAGAGTACACTGGAACCAAACCCTACTGCTCAAAGTGTAAATGTCATCATGACGGGCCTTGTGGCACCCCCTGTGATAAGTGCCAGCGTTATGGTCATTCTGCTAAGGATTGCCGAACGAAAGCTTGTTTCGAATGTGGAACTGTAGGTCACTACAGAAGTGACTGTCCAAACTTAAAGGACAAGAACATCGACCCTGCTCGAGGAAGAGCCTACGTACTCAGAACTAGGGAAGACGACCAGAACCCTAGACTCATTGACTTGCTCAACACGGGTATGGTCACTCATTAATGACCTGATTGCTTTACACTGTTTACATGGATAGATATTACTTGTTGCTTGATATCTTTTATGTTTTCCCTAGATCCTAAGTGCACAATAGAATTAGGGAAAAAGGGACAATTTAGGTTCTATAATTTCTTTAAGAGACGAGGTTTAGCTTACATAAGTATTGGGATAACAAATCCTACATTGTTTATACCGGAAAACATTGATATTTTGTGTAAACAATGGGTCACATCCCATATAGAGCTAATGTAGGTTGAATCAATTAGTTTCTATAGGAGACTGATAGAATCTAGATTAAGCGGCGATACTGCTACTCGTTACAAATTGTATGAACACAGTACGACTCACTGAATTCGGAGGATTGTAAATACAAATCATAGTAATACTTGTTAAGATGGACCGACCGTGTCACATGGGTAACGGTCGGGTAAAGAATCGGACTTCTCCATTATTCATTTGAGATCGGTAGGTTTAACCCTAACAAGGGGAGAAGGATAAATCGGATGTCTTAGTATTAGACGTGTCACATAGTCGGCCTAAGAAACATGCGAATCTAGGTTTCACTTGAATTTCGGGACGAAATTCTCCTAACAAGGGGAGAATGTGACACCCGGTCAAAATAACCCAAAATTGGGTCCCAATTTAAACTTTTAAACCACGTATTATATACGTGTTAACACTTAAGCATTCAAGCATTATATATATATATATATATATATATATATATATATATATATATATATGTATATATAAACCGAAACGATTATTTAATAATCACGAATACACGAATTTAACAAAACGTAGAAACTCAAAATGAAAGCTAGCGAAAAACATTTTTAAATCAAGTATTATTATTGAGGATAATAATTACGTACTCCGTTTGAAATTTAAATACATTTTAGATACAGAAAACTATCCGTACATTTTAAGTAAAACAAAGTTACAATTTTATACATCCGTAAAAACATTTTTATAAAATACTTAAATTAAAAACTTATATGAATCTATTTTTAGAAAATTATCATTTCAAAAGATTACACTACATAACGATCGGGTACGCGAACACGGGGCGAAAAATACACACACACCTCAATAATTGAGGTCGGTGTTATTTCCCTCTCACAAACATACACTCGGCTCTCATCTCTTTCTCTCGGTTCCTCTCCATCGATCAACAACAACAATATCAAAAACCCGAATCATAATCATCATCATCTCCATCCTTGTTCAACATCATCATCATCGTGTTCTTCATCATCATCAACATCCGTTTCGTTTTCAAAATTGTAAGAATCGTTCACCGTTTCCTTTTAATTTCGTGTTTAAAATACGTAGTATAACATGTATTACCATTTTACTAAGTTGTTAGTATGCGGAATTTGGATTTAAAACTGGTTTTGTTAAGTTGTCGGACGAACAGACCCTGGCCGGACCAGGATACCCGACGGGTTCCCCTAGTACCCAGCGGGTACTTCTGTAAAATAGCCCAATCCGGACGGCTTCATCAGAAGCCGAACGGCTTCCCCTTAGTTCCACTTCAAAACTTGAACAAAATCACCAGAAGCCGACCTGCTTCCTACGAAGCCGCCGGCTTCCCATGAAGCCGGACTGCTTCCTCTTAAACCGAACGGCTTCCTGCTGTTTCCCCTTGAAAACTATTGAATCCGGCGTATTGAATTAAATCCGGCGGATTCCCATCATAGCTTCATTACCTGGCGGGTACCCAGCCCAGAAAACGATTTTTGCTATTAAATTAACATTCATGGTTTGAAAATAAAAACTATTAATATTCGGAAACAATACGATACGTTAAGATAACTTATAAAGTATATTTATACAAAACTAACTAAATTATATTTTTGGAATATAATTTCAATCCGTCACCAACGGACCGTACATTTTACAAAACTTCAAACATGAATACGAGGCGAATACTTTGGACTCAATTAATCAAACAAACAACTATACGAACGATTAATTAAAGTATTCATTTACACTTGTACAATCTCGCGTGTTTAGGACACTAGGAGATTACGTTGGTTCACGCGCTCACCTTAGGATTGCTTGCTCATCAGGTGAGTCTCACGGCCCCATTTTCACTGTTTACTGTTTTTAAATTCGGGGGAGATGCAACACAAATTATTTTCGTGATCACTGTTATTCGGTTAATTAATTTAGTTGTTAACTTAATTAACTGCATTGTTACTTGCATTCGGTTTACCATTTTGGTACATTGTTCGGTTATCATTGTCGGTCTTGATTTTCATTGTTCGGTATATGCACGAGTGTTTTAATTCGGTAAAAGTCCTCAACAGTGTATGATTCATTAACTTAATAAGGCACGGTTACTAAAGGATAGTACTATCATGGGAGTGACGTCCCCGTCCGGGTTGCTAGCTACAACCAAGATTAAAAATGGGCACTTTAGTAATTGTCATGGGTGTGTCACCAAATCGGGAGGCAAAGATCGGGTTAGGCTTTGAATCATAGCTCAGTGCAATACAGATGTCGGTTATATCATTGGTCGGAAACCTTAATAGGTTTATCATTGGTCGGAAACCTTAATAGGTTTATCATTGTTCGGTTACATTGTTTATCATAGTTCGGTTATATTGTTTAACATTGTTTGGTTTACATTGTTTAATTATCGTCGGATAATCATGTTGATCACATCAATGTTTATTTAAACCTGTGAGATTCACCAGCTTTATAGCTGACCTTTTAGTGTTGTATTCTCAGGTGCTCATCAACAGTAGGAATGGCCTACAGGATAAGCTAGCTATCACGAGTCGCATGCATCCATTTAGACATGAAGATTTTCTTGCATTATATTTTGTATAATGGTTATGTATTAAAATCTTCCGAAATCATTTTGCGAACTCACTACTATGTTTCAAACTTATGACTTAAACTTTGTACTACTTTTGAAAACTTATGTAATGTAATGTATTTTCTACAACGTCTCATTTAGAGTCGTTTGCTTGTACTTTGGTGTTTTGATATTTGATTAGTCATGCCCCAAAACAGTCGCTTCCGCAAAGCATGAAATTGGGGGTGTGACAATATCCAAAATTCTTAAGATATACATATGCTAACTTGGGTCATCCTAGTTTTTTATTATCTGCGATGATCCCCATCAGGTGACTCTGTATTAGCGATAGTCTGTATAACTACAATGACAAATCCTTTATCGTGTTCTTCATTACCAACATGTGTTATCATTCCACCATGATGGTGGTGTATTTTTTCACTTTCATGTGATGACTTTTTGAAGTGGGCATGTTGAGAAAGTTCATCAATGGCCAGAAAGATTGTATCAACACATTTAACTATGTCAATTAGTATTGAAGCGACTGTGATAAGTGGAATTGTATCAAGAACGTCCCATTCTCCTACCATGGAAGTTTGCAACGCTATATTGGCTTCTGCTACCGCCTTTCGACATGTTTGAAGATGGATAGCAGAACTAGAAGGATATGAGAATGACTTTAATGATAGTGCTAATTCTGTCAGAGCTTTTCCGGCCTCATAGCTTATTTTTGTGCATGGTTTTTGAACTCTATTTCGAAACTCTGAAGGTTCCTGTAAAATATTAGGAAAATACAGTAATTAGTCATTTATAGACCGTAAATATGATACTCTATCTTCTATTTCTCTTTCACACATAAACATTTAAGTGTGTAAGCACAATTTATGTAGAAACTTTGGTTCCATTAGATATTCGTTTAGTAACTGTAATTATTTTCCCAAGTTATTTGAGTGTTATTTCAATTCTAGTTTCTCTGAAAGAGGGATCAATCAAATAAACAAAGAACATAGCAGATCATAGATGTTAACTAATGTTAATGTAAGTATTTAACAATTTAGTATGCATATATATTGAATAGAGTAGTTAACATCAATTACACATACAAATTCTTTTGCAAGTACTTAGAACGTAACATCTACTATGCATATAGTCATATAGAACCTTTGATATGTATCGAATAGTTCGATAACCATACTTTATTAATGTATTCATGCATTTCAGAAATTTTGGAACGTATTAGTATTTACTTCTAAAACTTTATACATCGTCTCTTCGGTTTAGACATAAATATTGAATAATAGTACGATCAAGGAAGATAAAAAAAAAACGTAATTGAAATTTGGAATCGATGTATCCATTTAGAGCTTCAATATGATATGCACATTGTCAAGTAAGAACACCATTCTTCATATACTGTTTCCATGGATGATTAAACCGAAATTTTCCATGTCCTGGTTCCCACCATGCAAAATTTGCCTGGTTCCACATATCACATTTATATGTCTATGTATGTGGTTGTTGTATATATATAGTATAACTTAATGGTTGTGACTACTAAACTTACCAGAGTTTCCTCGGTAGATTTAGAATTAAGAACACTTTTGTAAGCAACAAGAAATGATTTCTCACTTATATTCAATCTATCTTCTCTATCTCCATCTAATGGAAGTTCAAAAATTTCTCCTCCAAATCCTGCATATTTATGGCAAGTAAACATTCATAGATAAAAGATTTTGGTGAGACATAATTTTTTGATTTAGGATTTTGGATTGAGATAAAAAAACACAACTCAATTGTATTTATATATGAATGTACCTTCGAAGAAGCTTGCAAGCTTTTCCAAATTGTAAACGATAAGACTATGAAGATCTTCTCCAGCCTATACAGGGCAAACACATAGCGAGATTATTATACATGTTACACCACCTAAGATGACTGTCAATAAACGGTGGTGTGCCAATTCTATAATTTTATCGACAAGGTAACTTAACACGGCTACCAAACTGAATGTGAGTGATTGGGTATATACCAATATGCCGCAGTTTCGTGCCTGCCGAAGCTCCCGAAGCTCCGCCTAATATTAGTAGCTACGTCCGAGAGAATCTTTGACTATAGGCATTCCCAATATTGAACAGTTGGCAATCCAATCCGTGTCGGGTGCGGAATATCGAGAGAACAAGGATTGACTCTATTGTCCAGCGTATCTCTAGGTGCACCTTCAAAGACGCACCTTATTACCCAAAGCGAGTCCTGTAAAAGGACGCACCCTATTGTCCAACGGAACTCCAGGTACACCTTCAAGGATGCACCTTATTACCCAAAGTGAGCCCTATATATGGGACTCACCTCCTCACTCCTAAGGGGCAGATCATATATACTCTCTCTCTCTCTTACTATACACTATGACCTCTCTCTAGAATCTCTCTCTAGAGCATCATCGGAGGTTCTCGGCCTCGTGGCGTACAAACCGTATCTACCTATAACGTAGATACGGGTACCAATTGGGAATCGCCAGCCGATAAGCTCTTAAGCTTCGGCCCGAGCACCTTCATCCTAACCTATATCTCATGTTTGCAGCAAAGACCAAGCACGGGTGGACGAGACGCAGCTCGTGAGTATCATCCAGAAGAATGTTCTTAAGCTTCCTCCTGGGGCTGCTGGTTTTTGGTGCAACATTTGGCGCCATCCGTGGGACCGAAACAGCTAGTCTCGTGTTCTCAACAGAAAATCTCTTTGGTTCGGTATATGTTTGTAAGTTCTTACTGCTTATGTAACCAAATTACCATGGAAGGGATGGATAATTTGTAGATGTGGATAAAAAGACTTTATCAGATCTAATTTGATTTTATTAAGAAAAACAGGTCTACGCCTAAAGTTACTTACGTTGACTAAATCATTTCATAACGTATGTTTTATGTATTATTTGAGCTGCCTGCTCTAAAGGGAGAAATGTCAAAAATCAAGATACCATTCATTTAAATGTATCCATGATCTATCCATTCCATAAAGTGGATTATTCCCACTGTATGTTCGAGCACAGAGCCACGTATAACTTTGGTAAAAGGAATAAAATGAAAATCTTTTATTTTTACTAAAAGACAAAAGTCTCAATTTTTACTTATAAAAAATTAACTAGCGACGAGTTGCAAGCTGTGAATCTAATTGGTTTTACAAAACGATTTATACATGGATTTCTGTGCCTGGCTTATACATGTAACTCCGAGTTGCGAGTTCCGAACTCTGAACTCGTTTGATATATAAACCGAGCTCCGAGCTCACCTGATTCACACATCCGATCTCCGGGCTCGTTCCGACATACTACTGGAAATCTCCAAGCTTCGTGATCGGTCAAAATGCCTCCAAACTCGTTCCGGGATAGCTCCGAGCTCTGGGATCGTTTTGCACTCCGGTTCAAGCTCCGAGCTCCGGGATCGATTTGCACTCCGGTTCAAGCTCCGAGCTTCGAGTTGGTCCCATTCCGAGACAAAACCGAGCTCCGGACTCGGGCATACGTCCCGGGCTCCAGGCTCGTACATACACTCAAAATGTGATCCGAGCTTAATTATGGCTGTGTTTCTCTGACATTACTCCGAGCTATGAGGTGTGTACTCGTTAGTTACAAGAGCTTCAAGCTCCATACACAAATCGGAGCTGCGTACTCGTTACAAGATCTTCCTGCTCGCTGGTTCAAAATAAGTTCCGAGCTCCGTACTCACTCCGGGCAAAATTCCGTTATGTCTCCGGGTAGAGCTGTGAAATGCGAGCTCATTCCATCGTTATTCCGCGACGAGCTCCAAGCCCGTTCCATGACGGCTCCTAAATTCCGAGCTCCGTACTGGTTACCATTATCTAATTACGGATATGGTGAATTCCCGTCAGCCTATACCTTCATATCTTCACCTTTGTCAAGCTTACTCCATGCGTAGCTCATTTCGGAGCTACATCTTTATTTGAGCTCGCTTTACATGAAGCTTCATTTAAACAGAGCTCACATCCTCTCACGGTGTTCGGAGCTTACTTCATCCGGACCTCGTTATTCACGAAATGTATCAATTACACAGCTCGTTATCGTCGAAGCTCATACATTCTGAAGTTCCTTGTTGTTGGAGCTCATCCCAATTGAAGCTTGTATGACCATTAATTATTTACCAACTTGTCCATTCCGGACCTTCAGGGTCGAAGCTTACCTTCTTGGTCGGAACTTACCTACGCGGTCGGAGCTTATTCTTGGTTGGAGCTTATTCTATGATAGTAGTTAGTTTTGAAACTCACACTTATCAGTAGTTAAATTATTCCAAAGCCCATATTTTCAAGGCTTGGGCACCTTAGCCAGAGTCTATCCCAAATGATGTCAGGACTCGGCGTTGCTTGTTCGACCGCAGCTTATTGTCTAACATGAGTTTGTTTATCCGAAGCACATCTCCTCCGGAGTTGGATCTTAACCGAGTCGCATTTTAACTGCAATGTGTTTTAACCAGAGCTGTGTTTGATCTGAGTAGTGCTTTCAAAGCCGGAGCTTGTCTCACCCATTGGTAGCTCATCGTTGACAACACAATTATGAACCTATCTCTTATATACTAACCGAAACTAGTGTTCGAGTACCAGGTTCTGAATCAATCTCATCTTTGAAAGCTTTATAGTTGTGTATACCTTCATCTTTAAAAACACACGCTCGTGTTAAAGCTCAGTTTTTCCTCAAAAACCAATAACACACTAAAGTGTATAAGACTTTACTATAAATTTTTGAGAAAATTCCTTACAAGGGAAAGATTATATATTGTTTTTGTTGAAAAGCTAGTCAATTATTACTCACATTAAAAACATAATCTTGGGTATAAACAAGGTATACATCTTTATGAACTTAGATCTACTATATATCTCCATATTTTATATACGTGGCCAACTGTTGGTCGGTATTTGGGCCACAAATAAAACTATGTTCACTTCCCAAATTTTGAAAAGTAATAGTTTTGTAACCACCTAAGAACGCTTATGGGCTAGATGAATCTACACTTCAGTCGCAGCTGAGGTTATACCGCCCAGATGCATCCACCTTAAAGTCGCACCTTAAGTCACACAAGTGGCTATGCCGTCGAAATAAATCTACACCTCCGTCGCACCTTTGACTATACTCCCCTGATGCATCTATCCTAAAGTCTCATCTGTGGTTATACCGCCCAGATACATCTATGCTTCACTCGCACCTGCGCAAAGAAGCTCAACCTCACTTTTTCGGGTCTCAAAGAATCACATGTCACTAGTTACCACAATAACTCAAATCGTTTTCTCTTTCACAAAGGTTTTCTTTTTCACAAACGAGTTCGGTTGGCCTACCGTTTAGCTGTAGCCGAGTCTTAACCAGCCGAAGCTCGTACAATGACAGATGTATCTTAAAGTTACGATTAACGCATAAGAAGCTCATATAAAATCGAAGCTTACTCTGAAGCTTGTCTTGGCCAGAGGCCGAAGCTATCACAAAGACCGTCCTTACCGGAACTCACTTCGAATTGCCGAAGTTGCACGAATGTCTGAAGCTGGATGCACCTTTACATCCAAAGTTCATCCCTTTGGAGCTGAGGTTTAGGCAACCAGCTCGCCGAAGCTCACTCCCCGCAGAAGGTCTTGCAAATGTTCATAAGTTAAACTTTCGTTGCCTAAAACTGTAATAAACCATTAGATGGAAGTTACTATCCTGAACACACAGTATGAAGCTCCCCACCTCGATCTTGCAATCCGAATCTCATCTTAATTGGAGCTCATTTTAAAGTTTATCACGTTTTTATCCGGATCCTAATCCTCACATTCAATCCTAACTTAATAGGACATCGTCTTGTAAGAACCAATTCCGACATTTGATTCAATCGGAGCTTGTCTCACTGTGATAAGAGCTAATTTCAACCTTATCCAAAGCTACCTTCCGGAGCATATGATTCGAAGTTTAGCTCATTCGAAGCTTATCGTTTAGCTCGGAGCTCCATCTCGATCAGATCTCGTTTCAATAGGAGACGCTTCTTTCCTATAGCTTATTTTGAACTCCATGTTACCATGAACTTACTCTGGAACAACATTTAAAAAGGTGCCACATCTTAAACAAATCACGTTAACATAAGCTGCAGTTTAAATGACGCTTCATCTTAACAGGAGTTGCACCTTACCGGGAGTTACGTTATTTGAAGCTCGTATTTTAGAAATTTGCTTACCTTAACTAGGGCTTATCTTTTTCGAGGCTTAGTCCGCAGCTCGTGTTGAACAGATCTAACTCTGAACGTCGTGCTCTTCCTAGATCAACCTACTTGTATTACAACCTTCGGTTTACAACTTTCTTTCCTGACTTACGGTCTCGAACCTTCCTGGTTCACTTTCCCGATGCTAATATTTTATGAACTTCTATCAAGGGACCTCCGTCCGACATTTACCTCCGGATACTGACCTCCGGTGCTACTCAAATCACATCACATGTTCCTTATACTCATGTTCCATCTAGTAAGGATGGAACTCATGTTTCATCTATCGATTGGCAATAGGATGTAACTTATGTTTCATCCAACAACACAACAAAGAATGAAACCCATGTTTCATTTGGCGATGATCCAAAAGGATCGAACTCGCGTCCCATGACTGATACTATGGAATCACTTATGTAATATAATCTAGCATCATATTTATTGAATGCATATCACGCTAGATTGGGGGATAACACTGGTATGACACCGCTTATGAGTAAACTGTTTGCGTTAAATAAATGTGACATACGCATACAAATACTACTCCATTAAACATCGTGGTTGAGCAACTTCTATACGCAGCTCTGTACACGCGATGTACACATGATCCTGCTTGGTTCCATTGGTTGAGCAACCCCTCGAATTAGCTCAGTTCCACGGCATACACATATTCTATGGATTGAGCAACTGCTCTAACTAGCTCCATGTTTTAGGCAATGGCCTCGACACTCACGGGTTACATTTATCGCCCTAATTAGACCAAGCGTAGGCCAACGGACGATCTCCGATGGTCGGACGTATTACCACAAGCGTACTATACGCACACGATCGATATATTCTCGTAAACACATGGTTCGGGTCACTTTACTAAAAAACGTAGCTTCGGTAGTGATGCTTACTGAAACATACACCAGCGTCCATCTAACGCGGAGGGCACCAATCTCAGAAAGTGTTACATGTAAAACAAATATAAAACTTTCTTCTTGTATACGATATGGTACGATGCGTCGTTTGATATTTATTGATGAATATTTATCAAACACATTTTCACAAGAAGCTAGGTGTTGTTATTACTTTAACATCTTTCAAACTTATCTCGCTGATCACGGGATAATAAGCTGGCAAAGTCGAAAGTTCCTTCGTGCAGTAATATACCTATGGCATAAGCCTAAGTATCAATGGTTGAACACCCATTCAAAAGAATACGTTCTATACATACGTGTATATACATTCAAGATATCTAAACAAGTAAGTCATGCATGTAAAGGAACAAGCAAAAATGGCATAATAAAAAGAGAGAAAAAGTGAAAGCGCTGCATAACAAAGGTGCATCATGAGCACCTCAAAAAGTAGCAAATTGTTCATTGCGGATCCAAAAGAAAGATACAGCTCACACGCCACACCATCAAAACATACATAAACAAACAGCGACAAACACCTTCACCTGACCTACGAGATGGAAGTGCGGAGGTCAAAAACATTCATATATAGTCTAGCACACGTACGTTAAAACGAACGTACACTAGACTGGGGGACATGATCGGGTATATGCTATTAGCCGCAGCTAATGGCACCCGACGAACTAAAAGTGACACGAAGAAGGTCCGGAGAGGAGAATCTTGGACCAACGCGGTTTCCTAGGATTAGACATCTGGTAGAAGATGCTTAAGAATATCGAGGAGGCGCGTTAAGGTATTGTCACGTCAAATCATAATTAGAACATCATGTCCCCAAGAGGACGAAGGTACACACAACCGAAAGTAGCAAGTGTTAGTTTTAGTCTATAATACATGCATCTACAATGCATATACACTAGACTGGGGGACATGATTGGGTATATACCAATATGCCGCAGCTTCGTGCCTGCCGAAGCTCCCGAAGCTCCGCCTAATATTAGTAGCTACGTCCGAGAGAATCTTTGACTATAGGCATTCCCAATAATGAACAGTTGGCAATCCAATCCGTGTCGGGTGCGGAATATCGAGAGAACAAGGATTGACTCTATTGTCCAGCGTATCTCTAGGCGCACCTTCAAAGACGCACCTTATTACCCAAAGCGAGTCATGTAAAAGGACGCACCCTATTGTCCAACGGAACTCCAGGTACACCTTCAAGGATGCACCTTATTACCCAAAGTGAGCCCTATATATGGGACTCACCTCCTCACTCCTAAGGGGCAGATCATATATACTCTCTCTCTTACTATACACTATGACCTCTCTCTAGAATCTCTCTCTAGAGCATCATCGGAGGTTCTCGACCTCGTGGCGTACAAACCGTATCTACCTATAACATAGATACGGGTACCAATTGGGAATCGCCAGCCGATAAGCTCTTAAGCTTCGGCCCGAGCACCTTCATCCTAACATATATCTCATGTTTGCAGCAAAGACCAAGCACGGGTGGACGAGACGCAGCTCGTGAGTATCATCCAGAAGAAGGTTCTTAAACTTCGTCATGGGGCTGCTGGTTTTTGGTGCAACAGTGAGCATGAATATCAGCACCCCGTAATCGTACCTCCTTTTTATATGAGGAACAAATCTTGAAAAAGTAGCAGCCACAACTACAAATAAAAAATGTCACAATTAGTGTCATATTAATTACACGCAGAACACAAAATTTTGATTTCTTAGTTATGAATTAACACTTTTACCTAAAAAAAAGACAAGACATCCAAGAACAATGGGTTCCACCTTCGGTGAAAATAAGCCAGGCAAGTATTTGGTCCCAACGCCTAATACACCAGCTAGTAAAGTGGCTAAACCTCTATTCATACCCTTGCTTAATGTGGCACCTACATTAGTATCAAAATGAAACAAAAACTGTTAGATAATTGCAGGAAGCATAAATGAAAATACTTGATCGAAATGTGTTTGAAGTGTTGATGAAATAATTTAAGAACTCACCTGCTGTGTACTCGAAGACTACCACAACAGTCAAGATAGCCCAAATGCCTGCATCACCCATTCCTTTATATAATGGTGTAAGATAATAAACCATGGAGACCAATGTGATTGCTAATGCCACCTTGAACGAGTGCACAATTCTTCTTAGATCATCTCTTCTGAGATTTTTTATTCTCTTGATGAAATCGACAATCACATGAGCTCTCATTTTCAAAGATGAAGGCTTGATGGTGCTCTCCATGGATATATGTAAAGAAAGAGGTGAGGATTAAATTAAGAGAGGTTTTCCTGTGGAATGAATGTGCAGGTGGTGACATATATATAAGGCAAGGAGTGTTCATGGCATGCCACATTTACAATTGTATATAGTGGAGTTGGATGCTCAGGTGGGAAACCATTATTTATTGTGTTTTAGTACTTTAGATGTACGTATCAAATTAATTAAGGTTCACATTTAGAGCCATCCCCATTTGTATTTAATTACTATTATAAGCATGAGTGATTAATTCTTGCTTCTCCTAAAGAAAAGCTAGAACACACTCTAATTAATCTGTATTTAATTACTTTTATAAGCATGTCACGATTCAATAAACTGATCGAGACATTAGACGCTGGGCAAAGGGGTACAAAAAACAGAAATACAATAGATATAAGCAAAACAGTGAAACAAATAACATTTTACTTACATGCCCCCATTGAACTGCAGCTCCATTGAAGCCAATCCTGTGAGGAATGCAAATGCCCACTGCTGATTCAAATAAACAAAAGTGTTGCAGTAAATATATAGCTCGATCGTCTCGTCAAGTCTAACATGGGAATCGGAATAGTTGTAGCGCCCCGTGCATCATATCAAATATATATGTGTACTTTAATACTGATGTACGTCTCAATGTACATGGGACTTCGATGAACGTACAAAAAGTATGAATTGAATCAAAAAAGTTGTCATTGTCCCAGAGACAAAAATAGAGAAAGTGGAAGAGAAAAATGGAGGAGGCCAAACAATATCGATCTGGTAGATTAGTGGAGATGGTGCAGTGTATTCCACTGTTGAGCCCCTACGTAATAGTAATATTTTTTTATTTATTTGGTTAATACAACTTAATTGCCTTCTTCATTTGTTTTTTACGTACTAGCTACACACATTATTAGTCTTTACTTCCCGAGCTTGATTTTCAAGGGTTTTGATGCCATGTAAGCTATTTTCAAGGGTCAGGCTCATTTTTATACGATATATATATATATATATCTAATTTTTATAGATATATAGTTGTTATTAACTAACGTTGTTAATCAATCACGTTTCAACGGGAACATGAAGTTTTCAATGTTGAATGTACCGATAATTTAATGTCTATTGATCTATCGTGGTTCTGTCTTTACGGTCCATCAAACGAGTACAAAAAGTTAATTTATTAATACTATGTAAATAGTTTTTACTATTCTATCATCTTAGTTATTCTATCATCTTACTTATTTATTTTGTAAAGATCGTCTACTTAACTATCAAAGTAAATAGTTAGATTAAAAAATTGCTAGATCAATCTTTATATAAACTTTCAATTAGTACAATTCTAGGTTGCAATTCTAGTCGAGTTAAATTAGAGGTTTAATATTTCAGGTCCAATATTCAAAACCTAAACTCAAATCTCTTTAATATATTATAATAGAGTGGTTATTAGGTTGTCATTTTTAATTTAAGCAACTCTAATCTAATCTCAACCCTCCATTGATTAACCATTTTAAATCTAAACCCTTAATAATCTCCCATGTAAATGACAACCTAAATAGTAATTATGTATTCCTCAAAAGTCATAATCTTTCTTTCATCTTACTAATTAATTAATAATTTAATTTAATTTAGGTTAATAATTTAAGTAAATTTTAAAAAACCGTCAATAAAATAAAAACAAAGAAAAAACGTGACCTACCCTCTCCGCATTCTTCTTCTTTCTAATCTTTCTTCGCTAAAACCTTTAACATACTTTTATGAAACCCTAACAATTTGAATGCCGGACAATAACAGTAAGCCGAAAAGAAACCATCCATCCTCACCACCCAACCTTGAAACCCTAGAACCCTACCACCCTATTTCACTCGCTCCTTCATATGAAGAAGAAATTAAACCCTAGAACCCTACCACCCTATTTCACTCGCTCCTTCATATGAAGAAGAAGAAATTACTAAGTCCGATGATGATGTTCACGATGGTCTTGCGAATTTGAATGGATGTTGCATGAAAATCGTTGGGACTGATTGAATTTACATGAGGATAGCGATGGTTTCCTGTTCATATGGTATGTTGGTGATGCTAAAATCTTGATTGTTTAATTAGTTACGTTTTGTCATTAATTTAGGATGATTTTGATTTTATAATCTGCTGGTGATTTTTGTTCATACTTGAAATAGTGTATTAAGTGAATGGGCAGATTTATGGTAGAAATTTAGATGGATAGTAGTACTGTTCATAGTGATTATATTTATGAAAGTTTTTTTTATGTGTGTTTATTGGGATATTACTTTTGTTTGCTGTGTTTATGTATACTTTAATTAGGAAGCTTAAATGTGATCAATTACACTATCTTTAATTTGAGGCCAAAGCACAAAATTTTCATTGTAAATAATGTCAGCATTTGTTCAAAATATTCACTGAAATGGTTAGCCCTATGTGCTGATATTAGATCCAGGTACTGATATTTATCATACACATGTCTATATATATAACGCTATTCTTATCCTCTTCCAAGGTTAAGAATACTGAAACTTATGGGCATGTATCAGTGTTAGCATTAGCCCTATATATATGAAACTTTTACATTGGGTTGGCATTAACTTTTATTGGTGGGTTTAAGATTTTTTTTTTTAATGTTTAAGTAAGAAACAATAATATTTGTTACCGGTGGCAAAATGGGCGGGTTGTGAACTATAGATAATGGACAATGTAATTGCAACTAGGCTGCAACTGGAGTGTCTAATGTTGGTGATTTAAAACAACTCGATCTATCTCAAAAGTTTTCGTCTGCCTCAACTTTGTTTTTTACGTGTAACCTTATCGATCTGCTGGGTTCGATCTTGGATAAATGTCGAAATTTGGACTCTATGTAGTTTATATTGCTAGGTTTCATGAAGGAAAAATAAAACCGATTCTATGTGGTTGATAAAGTTAAATGAGTAAATTTGATTATGATTGTTTTGTTTGTAGGTTTAAGGTAACAAATTTTGTTTGTATGGTGGAGGTGCCCCTTCAAGTAGATTGGTAAGATCGGCATGTACCTGATCTTTAGCATTGAGTTCGGTCCCTGTCAAGCTTATACATCTATGTATATTGGAGTCCCGATCGCTGTTGACATTGGTGAGATGAAGCTTTGTAATGCATATTTTACATAGATATAATTTTTATTTTCAAGTTTAAATTTGGAATATAAATTCTCATTCTTTTCATGTCAATTTCTTTGTTTTTGATTTCAAATTCTTAAACCTGGGTTCGAAACAAGAAGTTTTTTTTTATCGACTTCACTACGCAATCATGGTACTCATGTTATATTCTTTTCTTCATTTTGCCTTCTTATTAGATGCTGCTTATAATTTCCCACTACACAAATTCCATATCAGGTAAGGGACTACAAGATGATATGTATAGTGAGGATGGAATCGCACTATTGTGTGGGACTCGACTATATTTCAGGATATCTCAGGTTGGTTGTCATTGATTTCACTTTGTTCGAATTTCAACCTATGATCAAACATACTTTATTTTATGTTCATTCATTGGTAATTGCTACACATTCACATTGTTAGAATAGGTTAGCCACTTCTATTTTAGATTATATTTTTAGGGAACGTTGGCCGAAATATTTTTCATTTACATGCCGTTTCTTATCAAGTTTTTTGTTTCTTGTCTAGAAACATGAGTTCTAAATGGAATTATTGATCATGGTAGCTGAGCTATTAATGTTTATGACAGAGTTGGCTGCCTCAGGTGATTTATTTACCCATTTGTATACATGGGCCATGTTATTAGTCTAATCTTTGTGAGATGAGGAACTTATTGATTTTCGTAAACCTTCTGCTTATTTTCAAGACCTATATACAGTAATCTGCCTGTTTATAACACAGTTGTTGTTTTGACTATCACGTGGTCGTTTGTGTAACCG
The DNA here is from genome assembly GCA_949592205.1 of Helichrysum umbraculigerum. Lineage (NCBI taxonomy): Eukaryota > Viridiplantae > Streptophyta > Magnoliopsida > Asterales > Asteraceae > Helichrysum > Helichrysum umbraculigerum. The sequence continues at coordinate 2,055,647 of CATIUR010000001.1, forward strand.
GTGAAAACAGACTCGTGTCAGACTATGTATCTTTTTGGTAACAATTAAAACGGGCCGAGTCCGTGTTGAACTGAAAATAATGTTGCTCAATATTTAAAAAAAATTAAACACTAAATGTGCCAAATTTGATAATATTTATCATACTTAAATAATAATGCTTTATGCATTAAAATACAATTTGGTTGCTTTTTAAGCTTCTTGCCCCGTTCACATTTAGCTACATATTTACTGTAGACTCAAAAGAAACTGGAATTTTACTAAAGAACGACACAGGGTAAATGGAAAGATTGGGTAAAGATGTGTAAGTCTTTGGCAAGGGTCAAATAAATTGGGTTGATCCGGTCAACTTTTGGCAACTCTTTTCTTTTAGCACTACTACTAAGGTTGTTCTCTAAAGTCTTTTACGTTATGTCATTTGATTGTCTTTTTTTCAAATTCATATAGATTAGTAATCTTATCTGATGATTATTGTTCACTTGTAACAGATTTACATACAGTTTAAAGAACCTTCTGATATCACCAAATTATGACAGAAATGAGAATGGAACTTAAAGGTGAAGATAATATGAAAATGCTCATTGCGAATTTTTCTACTTGGAGAACCTAAATTAGGTAAAAGCTTTTGGATAAGACAACTAAATAATTATACTTTCTAAGTGGCAGTTCTGACCCATTAATAACAGACCTCTTGAAATAAAAATGTACAAGAAGGTGTTTGGGGCAATCCAACCTGACCTGGCCCAACCCGTTTCAATTGTACAAAGATTACACAGTTGATCAGCTACTCAAATTCTCAACCACCGGATTAGTGCGTTCGACCACCTCAATTTAAGTCTTAAATATTCCCTTGCCGGACCGAAATTAATATCAAACCATCGATTGACCAGTTAAGGGACCTTATTAAAGGCAATAAAGGACCAAGTGGGTCGATAGTGAGCCTTACACTTACTGGAAAGACAATCCATGTGCTGCTTAACACTAGAAAGATCTAAATGCAATGTTTCTCACACATGGGACTGAAATGCCCGTCTTTATATTCAGGTTTTGTTGATCATGTTCAAGATGCAAAAGTTTCAGCTAGGAAACCATAGGAATATTCATTTTTGAATGTTTTGTTACTGTTCTGCAATTTAGTAATTTTTTCTATGGTTTATGGTAATTATTAAACATGGTCAATCTCGATATACATTCTAACATATTGTTATTTTGCTATATATATATTAATTTGATGTATAAATTTCTTGATGCTGATATTTTATTTTGCTATTGTATTAACTTTTGCAGTGATCCACATCGTCAAGAAGTATCACGCTGATATTCTTAATACCAACGTTCTCTTGATTCTAGGTAAATCTTATTAAGCCTTGAAAAATTTAACAATTTTTCAGTACAAGTTTATAGGAATGAATCTGTAACTACTGCACAATTTATTACAAGTAATAAGTTACTCTGTTCATAAACTACATGTTCATCATATTCTAAGACAAAGTAGCTTAATAAAAAGAACCGGTTGTAAGACCACATTAAGCAAAAATTTCATAACCATCATGGTAAATATCTGCAAACAGTGTATGATTTTATTGATATACAAGCGGTCAATAAAAACCATAAGGTTTATTGGCCTAATCTGTGATGTTAATAGAAAGCCTTTAATAGATCTGGAAGTAGCTGAGTAAAATTGAGGGCCTATAATAGCATTAAACATTACATTGACAGTTTAGAGTAGCTGTTAATGTTTGGGTGTGGGGACTAATAACACCACATATGAATTCTTGAAAGAGAACTTGCGTTCCAATTTTCAAAGAATTTGGGGCCTCAATTTGTTGATTTCATTTTTAGCAATTACAATTATATGTGAAGCACTCACAACTTCATATATTAAACTTGATATGACAAATTTGCTAATACTCCAAACTTGTGGTGGTGCATAAGCATTTCCACATATATTATTGGAATAACGCAAAGTTGATTCTGCTGCAAGTTATGTACAAGGTCTGCACACATTAGCCCTATAGGCAGATGACTTTGTAGCTTTGACCTTTGCTTTAACTGGATGGCTAATGCATTCCCTCACATATAGGAATCTGACTTTCAAGCATTGCACCCTCCATCCTACTTTAAGTTACGATTTGATACTACAACATATTAGTTCTCCTTATGCAAAATAGTAGTATATATTAACTTTCAGTTAGTCAATAATTTGTTTTAAATGACATTGTGTATAAACTTATATGCGGAGTAGAGACTGTAATCATATTTTATATTACTTACTGAGATATGATTTAATTATTATGTCATATAATGGAAGGCTTTAGCGTCTAAATATGAAACCAAGCTTCATGGAGATGTAGTGTCTAAACAACCATAATTGTTAAAAAAATATATATGTAATTTGGAGGGGGTATCATTGACCCCAATATCATATTTCAATGATACACGTCTGTTCTACCCACAAATAGCATCAATGTCGGGCAAATCAATCATATGTAAAATCTGGGTGTTTGTGGTGGCGTTACCACTTCAGTTATGCTAATTGGTATATAATTGAGTTTTTTTTTAATAGGATAGTAGTTAAATTACCATTTATATTCGTGTTCATAGAGCCTGTCGATTGATCAAAGTACATGTGTCTCATGTGTATTGATTCATTGTAAGAACTAAAAGTTTCTTTAAGGTCGTACGTCACTACAAGAGGTCAAACAACTTTCAATACGATGTAAACTATCAATAATTTTTCAATGTAAGTTTAAAATTTTATTCAAATAAACAAAAAATACGTAAAACACATCGAATAATTTCCTCTCGTGAATGTAGACAATATATCAAGTAACATTATTTATTAAATAAAAAAAAAATTCCGATTACTCTGACTTTATCATAATCAATAAACTTAACACATTTCGATACATACACATTTTTTTTTATCGATAATATAATATAATTTTTGTATTAATGATGATGGAGTAGCCCGCGAATTCGCGGGTTATAATCTAGTTAATATTATAAATGGGTTGATAAGTCAAGTTCAACCCAAACACGATTAACATGCATCGTTTAAGTAGACGGGGCAAACAAGTTAACGAGCTGGATCCTTTTCAAAAAGTAAGTGAATGTGAAATTACTAAAAGGCTAGTTTTATCAATCCTTGATCCAAACCTTATGTTATATCGGACCCATAAATAATTTATCTTTGTTTCGGCATTTGTCAAAAATTGTCTTCGTGAATTATAATAATTTGAAATATAATGTATAATATAAAGTTATAAAATTATAAATGTTATTTCTTTTTTCAATTACGATTATAGAACGAAATGTAAATGATCTGACTGCAACTGCATTGTACGTGTAACATGCTAGTAATAGTAATTTATAAAATAAAATGTTTTGGCAGTCGATAATAAAACTTAAAACTTCTTTATTATAGCCAATTTGTTTGCAATCTTCTTGTAGCCCAATATCATCTAATGGGATCCACGTTCCCAATAATTTGAAGCAGCCCATTTCGAAGAAGCGTAGAATACGTGGCCGACTCACCACCGTTACGTTGCCACTCCTTTGCTTAACGACTAAGGACCGTGTACACTGTACAGGGGTAAAATCGTCATTTGCTAAGTCCATACTAAATTCTATCAATCAATTTATTTAAAATTTAAAAACAATAATTCTCTCAATTTCTTCAAGAATCAAAAATCAAAGCGGTTGCGTTACTTTTCCTTCCGTAAAAAAAATCCATCTGAAAAATCAAAACAAACGTAAAAGAGGGGCAGATCATCATCGCCGTCGTCTTCGGAAGAATCGATGGGGCTGCTCTCGAACAGGTGATTTTGCTTTCTCGAATCATTTTTGGTTGATGTGAATTTTTGTGATTTGTTGTTTGGATAAAGGAATTAATTTGATCTTGAATTGAATGGAATGCAGAATAGATAGAGGGAGTTTGAAACCTGGTGATCATATATATTCATGGCGTACTGCTTATATCTATGCCCATCATGGTAATCTATCCATCCATCCATCTACTAGTAATAGTAATATCATTGTTTGTGTTTTGTATTTCATTTGGATTTATGATTATGTGTTGTAATTCCTGTTACTATTAGCCCTAATTTACACTGCGTTTTATGTACGCGTGTTTTGTGTGTGTAATTGCAGGAGTTTAATATAATTATTATAATGAAAAATGAAATTCTAGGGTTTTATTTCTCTAGAAAAGTTATTGAATTTGTGCTTGAATTTCGGTAGTTTTGAAATTAGGGTTTGAAAGTGTGCCTTCAGATTATTTCAACTTCAAACAACATCCAAACATTACACACTATAGATTCTACAACACTTATTCATGCAACTCTCAGTTTTATAATTATTATGACACATTTCAAAACAAGTAGTAATGGAAGTTTCTTAAAAGCTCGACTTAATTAATGTAAAAGTTTATTTTGCGTGTTAGAAGTGAAAGTTCAGTTTTATTATCAACAAAAGTTAAGATAAAATTTATGAATTTGGTTACCTATATCGAGTTTCTCATTGTATCTTACCCTCTTATATGTGTTTGAATACTGTCAACAGGTATATATATTGGTGATAACAAAGTAGTTCATTTCACTAGACGTGGTCAAGAGGTAGGAACCGGGACCGTTCTTGATGTCCTATTGGTTAGTTCAGGTCCTCGACGGTCTTTAGTCCCATGCACCACCTGCACCCACACCAATGACACTGATGCTACTAATGGAGTCGTATCCTCTTGTCTCGACTGTTTCCTTTCTGGTGGTATTCTCTATCGCTTCGAGTACTCAGTCAGCCCAGCCGTCTTTCTTGCAAAAGCCCGTGGTGGGACCTGCACTCTCGCAGTATCGGACCCACCTGAGATAGTCGTCCACCGAGCAAAATACCTTCTTAACAACGGGTTTGGTTGCTACAATGTGTTCAAGAATAATTGTGAGGATTTTGCAATCTACTGCAAGACGGGTCTTCTTGTTGTTGACCAAAGGACAATGGGTCAAAGTGGACAGGCGGTTTCCATTATTGGTGGGCCACTTGCAGCCGTTCTGTCGACGCCACTTAGGCTTGTGACTACAAACGTTTATGGGATGGCAGCAACAGCTGTTAGCGTGTATTGTGCTAGTCGTTATGCCGCTGATATTGGTATGAGAAAGGATGTGATGAAACTTGGCCCGGAGGATCTAACCCGTAGGTTAGCAACGGGTGCTCTCACAGTTGTTGAACCTATTGTTCCGGCTTTGGTGGCTAGCAATAATTAATGTAAACCTAATATTATGTTGTCTTAAAGATTGTTGTTTACTTTTCGCTTGGCTAAAATAATGTTGTGTGGTGTTTCCCTTGGTTTTCTTACTTTACAGAAAGAGTAACTTTATGTTATTTGTTGCACTTCTTTTGATGAATACAGTTGAACTTGGTCAAAAGTAATTGGTTGATGTGCTTTTATATAAAGAAAGTAAATGCTAAAAATAGATTTTGGTACCAGATTGTTTTTGGAGCCCATAGTCTGTTCTGTTGTTGATTAAGTTGCTTTTAGTGTAAAATACTGTAATAATCAGTTAGAAAACAGTCTGAATTTGCTCATGAGTCATGTACATGTCTTAATACTGACTATATGAAATAAGGTTGGTGCATTGCTACTCGTAATTTGTCTACCATTTTTGTAGGCTGATGATTCGTACACCATCACATTTTGACTATGCATCACCAAACGTGTTTTACAGAGTTATATATTACTATTATTACTACCGTAAAGTATATTTAGTGGTGCACGAAGTATACAAATGAAAATGGGTTTACTTCACTGGAAAGTCAAATATTTGACACAAGTAATAAATGAAGAGGTACACTTATGTAGCATGGGAGAGTAACTTTGTGTTTGACATTTGGTTGGGTCTATTAAAAGAACATTTATTGTGACATGTACAATGCCCTATAGATTACGAAATATCCAAACAACAAATTTTAATAAAAATTTGGCAAATTGTAGGGGAACTCATGTCCCTATCTAAGGCAAAGAAACCAATTCATAACATAGCAGATTTGGCTCTTGAGATAGATAAGCTTAATCTTCTTATACGGAGTATAAGTTAGCAATGGGAATTCAACCTTTTTAAAGAAGATGCATGATGAATACGGTTCGTAAATTATGATACGAATCAAGGTTGTTAAGATTTAAATTTTTGTTATTAAATTCTTACGATTTTGATCTTGACTAATAAGATTTTGTCGATCTTGTCTGAAGTGTTTAGAAGCATAGGGTTTTGTTTAAGATCTCCCCGAAACCCCAAACCTCAAACCCTAAACTCTAACCCCTTAACCCTAAATCATACTAAACCCTAAACCTTAAACCCTACTAAACCCTAAACCCTAATAAACCCTAAACCCTAACCTTAACCACAAATTAAATGTATGACCAATCACTAACACATGTGTTACAAATTTGTAAAACCCACAAAAAATGGAAGGAAAAAAAGGTTGTCGAAAGTATGCCTTGAGGGACGGCAAATCGAAGAGGAGAAAACGCTGAATTTTATGGTGCAATTTTCATGATTTTTCGACTTACCGTTTGTGAGATATTTAAGTTTAAAAAATGTGGAGAAGAGAGAATAAAGTGACACATGACATAAATCTATTGGTTCCCTTATTCTCACTCAAAATTAGTGTACTCATTTGAACCTTACTCTCTGTCAAATTATTATCATTAGTATATTTCTGGAATCTAAAAATGGTATTGAGGATTAAGGTTAGCAGTCGGTAGACCAAAACAGTCGATTGAAGTTGATATGATGTGGTCTACATTTGACAAAACGGAATCATAATTGGGTCACCACCATATTTTATCACCGACAATATCAACTAAATCGGTGCATCCACTACTTTCTTCCGGGTCGGATCTAATATATGGCTGCTTCTTGTATTTATCAGTAGTTATAGGTATTTTAATTAAACTCTTTTTTTTTCTCTCTTCTAAATCTAAATACAAGTATATAATTAACACTAGTTTTAAGACCCGTGAAAACACGGGATTTTGTTAGGAAAATATTGAATTTAAAATTAAATTAGTATTTTATTATACACAATACTTTAAGTTAATTTAATTCAATTGATTCGATTTACATTAAATTTGATTTACGGTTTTCAAAAACTGAGTAAACCCCTTCATACAAAAATCAAATGTTCAAAATTAATCACAATATATATTATACAAAATCACCAAAAATGCATAAAGCTATCATTACTAAATACTGCAAATATATCTCAAACCATTAGAAACTATGATAAAACGTGCCCATTTGACACAAATATACAATTTGGACCCACACTAAACGAAACAGAGGACCAAACTAACATGCTCCAAGAATGGGACGACAGCTTGAAAATTGTAGTCCAACAATTTAACTTCTTTTTTTTTTAGAAAAAGCAATTTTATTAAAACTAAACCAAATATGAACATCGAAGACAATATGGACATACATGAGTACACATGAACACAACACTCATGCAATACTCAAACACCCACTGTTTTATACGTTTGAAACTTCAAAATAAAGCCGCATATCAATACATGAAGATCAACAGCAGCAGCTCAAGACAGCAGCAACCAATGCCCAATTTTCCAACTTCACGAATTAACTACTATTTCGAGACCCGCTCGTTATGACCCACATTGACCCCCTTCAACCCGCAGCCCAACTTGCCATCTCCTGAAGTACACATCCCAATCTTGAATCAAAGGTTAGCAAACTTATTTTAAAATACTTCTAAAAAGGGTTTAATATATTTAGTGCACTTCTCTAATAAACCATAACTTAATGTATAATAACTAATAAGTTCAATCACAATGGATTAGATAAAGAGTGACCTGGTTATTGACATGCCATAAGACTGACCTCGTAATTGTCCAACTATTGACTCATTATTGACATGCCTGATCTTAATTAGGCATTGCTTTGTATAACCTTCTTTGAGGTCCACTCCTTTATATTTCAAACACATTATTTTTCATTTTACATCCATAAATGTAAACTGCTACTGCAGAAGATTTTCAATTAGACTAAGCTACCTTCAATTTGAGATTAGATAATACAAAAGATATATGCTAACAATAAGGGGTGGCACGATAAAAGGTTCAGATGAGTGAGGGTAACATGTCTAAGTTGGTCATCATCAGTCAGTACTGTTGTAAAAAACAATGAAGACTAACATTAATAATGTCGACTATTACATCAATAATAAAGGTTAGTAGCATGACATGGAATTTGAATTACCTATGCAGCCATATTTATCAAAATGGCCCCTTCTAGCTCATTAAACATTAATTTAGCAAAACATAGAGATCAAAGAATGTTTCACATTTACAAATATCTTTTCTCAAAGAAGACTCAGTTATAACTTTTGGGTTGTTCTGGACTATATAATATTTCTACAGGAAAACAACTTTTCATGAATATAAATAAGATTGCATATTTATGGTGATATACATGTATTGCACCCATCATTCATGGAGTCTTGTAATAATTCTTATTAATTGAATTACAATGAAAATCAATATGGAAAAAACACTAAACGCGCACCTGTTTATGACGATTTAAAGAACAGCGGTTGAGTAATCCATACAAAAGTAGGAAGCAAATGTTGATGATTATCTATACGAAAAAATAACCAATTTCACCGACCACAACACACTACGTATTTAAATATGCTTTGATCATGTATACCTTGTATGAACTGAACAATAGAAGAGTTGCTAATAACATGATAATTCATTGTATCGCTTTCTATTGCAAAGCAAAGTATTACTTACTGTATTGATCTACTAAATGCGTATGTTGATCCTTCGACCTTCCACCTATGCACAAAAAAGGGTACATTAATCAGATCATTCAAACGTAAACATCTATAAGCTAGTTAACAGAAAAGGATAAAAAGAAGCTTTGGTTGATAGAGCTGTTTAATGGGCAGGTCAGGCAATGTAACATGACAAAACAGGTCACTGCTTGGTACGGGTCAGTTCAATTTTGGTCCTACTCTTTTTTTTCTTACGGTGTATAATATAATGAGTTTAATCAAATAAAATTCAGTTAAGTTAAGTTGGAAGTGATGGTGCAGAAATTGGCTATAGTGAATTACTGAACATCGGTCATACCTCATGACGATTTTCGTATTTTTCATTGCAAATTGCAACAGTAGAGAAAGGCGACTTCAAAGTTACTACATATCACAAACATGACACGCTAATATATCAATTTTAGTGATAATCAAAACTACTACGCCAAGTTCATTCAACATTTTCAACTTAATCAAACAACCAAATAAGCAAATTGCAAAGCTCAATTTCATATTTATAAAAGAACAAAATTAATACCATAAACTTCATTTATCTCAGACATTTCATCGAACACCTTCCATGCACTTTCATAATCACCATTTAACTTACATTGAGGCTCCTGCATTTGATCCAAATAAAACGCATACAACAAAATCGAATGAATGTGAATCACTAATCAAATGAAAATGCACAACGCTAATAAAAACAGAAAAATAAAACTCAAAATCGGGTGTAGCTTCATCTGCCTCAAAAGTAAACAGATAATGAATAACCTCTATCAACTATGTGCTAAAAAAGTCCTAATTATTCATTTAGGTATTTCATCGAACACTTGATATGCATATAAAGTAATAAACTTGTTCACATACCTTCGGTGGATTTGTAAATCCAATACGTTAACATATTTAGACAGCAACCATCATCATCGTGGTCAAAATCGATCTAAAAAAATATAATCAAACTCAAAAGTTAAACCACATATACAAAAGTAAATATTAAAAAATATATATAGAAACAATAGAATAAGAACCTACTGTAATTGTATGTCTGTATACCTTTTTCAGCTATAAGTGTTGAAACAACCTTATACCAACTATGAATTAAAATGACTGCTTTGACCCCAAAAGTCAAACAGTATGTTCTTTGATTCTAACATCTACAATAACGGGGGCATCACCAATTCTGTAAAACTAAATGCATTCAATTTCTTTAAACAAAATTCTTCAAATATATCAACTTTACCTTGACACCCAATATATGTACAATCAGGAACTTAAAACCAATACAGACTTCTTGATTGGCTATTTTAAAATCATATGCACAATTAATATTGACTTTACAGTAAAAGTCAAACTAAAAGAATTAGACGATGATACCTGAACATGTTTGGCTCTGACGTAAGGGGAATCGCCGGCTGGGACTTTGTAGATGAAATTAACATTATTATTATGATGATTACGATTAGTAGTATTCGACAGTGGTGGTTTCCGTTTCTTTTCGGACGCCGTCAACTTGCGTTGCGTGATGGCAGACGGTAGAGAGGAATACGTATATGAAGAACTTCGGTGAGGTGTGTACTCCAGCTTTCCTTCATATTGTCATCGACGACAGCACCACCTAGGCTGTTGTTTCGTTGACTGTCGCCATTGAATTTTGTTATTTCATTTTGGATTGATTGAATGATAAACACTAACCCTAGGATCCATGTTTATTTGAACAACTTGTTGCAATTTGGAGGATTTTAGAGTTTGGTGATGCTGAAGAGGGAAGAAATTTGTGACAACCCGCAAAAATTGAGTACAATTAAGTACCGTAAACTCGTAAATTTTACGTTAATTTCCGGGTAAAGTTTTAACAAAACTTCTGGATGTGATGTAAGCCTAGCAAGCCCAATACTTTTAAACAAAAATTATTACATAATACGTAAGTATTTAAAAGTTACGTACAAATGTATCGGAACAAATCCGCCAAAAATAAATAACAAAAGTTGGTGACATGAAATAATTAATAATTCAATTATTAATTACGAGTATTTATATATCTATAACATATAGATAGAACGAATTAAATATACGTTTAACATAAAACGTATTATAAAGCGAACAGAAACAATTCTAAAACGCACATAAAAGGTCGAATCATAAAAGTTCCAATTTTCTCATTCGTTTGGAAAGGTTTAGAATATTACCTCAAAATATGAATTCGAAACTTAACTGAAATTTGGCGCTCAAATGAGACGCGCAGTAAAATGTACAACTTTGTACAGCAGTTTAAAATAATGAAAACGTCATTATTCTGAATTTATATAACGAACCAGGAGAACATCTACGAAATAAAAATATAAAATATTATATTTTATATTGCAATAATTATACCCGTACTCGAAATTGAGGTACCAAAATGGGCACCTAACTCAAATGATTGAGGAGGCAGTCTACTGTAAACTCCCATACCCTCTTGAATATTAAACTCCCTCCGTTCATGGCTTCCTGAGAACACAAACACACACACAAATCATCACCTCTCAATCTTTTTCTCTTCTTCACTAAGAAAACACAGAGGGATCAAGCAGATGAAGCAGGAAGAAGTAATAACAATAAAAATCATAATAATAATCATCATCTTCAACCTCGGTTCATCATCAACTTCATCACAACTTTGTAAGAAACTTAATGCCTATGATTTCTTTACTTTAAGTTCGTTATATTTGATGATAACAAATCATAATCCATGTTTATATCTTGATAAAGATTGATGATTATGATGATGAACATGATAATGGGTTATAAACTAAAACTACCAACTCAACAATCTATGGATGAAACTTGTTAAAAACTTGGTGATAAGTTGTTAAAATGATGATACGAACGTGTAGTAACATACTACAAAAGATTAAAAACCAAAAACATTCAAGTTGGGTGTCACTCGGTTCGAACAGAATCTGGAAAGCTTGAAGGTGCCGGCGGCACCTTATGAAGTGCCGGCGGAACCTCTCTTTAAACACGCACGATTTAGCCGTAGAACAAACGAGGAACGAATAAAAGACACTAGGGTGTCGGCGGCACCATGCTAAGTGCCGGCGGAACCTAAAGAACGCGGTGTGTCCATCGAGTACGCGGCGTGTCCTTTGAAAATACATGAAGTACGCGGCGTGTTCGATTGGTACGCGGCGCGTACTAGTGAAATGACTCGAGTGCCGACGGCACCATGCAAAGGTGCCGGCGGAACCAACCTCGAACCCGCGTATGACTTATTACGATGAACTAGTAATAGACAAGTCTAAACAATAACGATGAACTAGTAATAGACAAGTCTAAACAATTACGATGAACTAGTAATAGACAAGTCTAAACGATTTCGACGAACTAGTAAAAGACAAGCCCAAATGATTACGATGAACTAGTAAAAGACAAGCTCGAACGATTACGATACACGAGTAAATGACACTGAGGTGCCGACGGCACCATCAGTGGTTCCGGCGGAACCTTTTCAGTTTGTAACACGAACTATTTTGATATTTAACTAAATACGAACGTGTAAACGAATTAATGTCGAACTCTAAGTCTTGTATTAACAAACGATATATATATATATAACATAACATATAAATATATATATATATATATATATATATATATATATATATATATATATATATATATACGACGAAATTTTTCTATACGTTTAATATAATCGTTAAAACTCGATTAGAAAATCATTGACAATGATTTAAATTAAACGTATACGATGACATACGAAACGTGAAATTATTTACTTTATAGACGAAAGTAAATACGAAGGAATATATAAACGATTAACATCTCGTTTTAAAAATATTATTTTGTATATATATAACGAGTAAACAAACTTTCAAATATATATATATATATATATACACTCGACACTTATAGTTGTATATTCTCATATACACTCAAAGTGATAAACGTTCAACAAACGTACGACTTAAAGATATACGACAAGTATATTCACATAAGTATACATATATAGAACAAATATATGTACTCATGACAATACGAAACAACGTCACCAACGAATGCATTAGCTCGCAATATTAAGAAATTAATAATTTCTTCAAACTAACAAACCAATAACATAAGTTGATTAAACACATCAACCGCACTTATGTTAATACATATATTGTATATAGGTTAAAATACCTTGGGAGATCGTCTGTTGACTACTAGCTTTCCATACCGAGCAAATCAATGTGAGTTCATAGCCCCTCTTTTACTTGTTTTAAATGCTTTTAAAACCTGGGGTGAAAAACATAACAACTATTTTACTAGAAAATGCAATAACTGTTTGTAACTGCTTTGGTGCTTATGTGTTTCCTAATTGCTTTGTGTACTTATGTGACACTGATTATGTGAATGATTGCATTGAATAAATGAGAATTATTTGTGTTTACTTTCATTGAATGACTGATTATGGGAACGTTACCTTAGGATACTTGCTTTCCTATAGGTGTTTTGGATTAGGATACTTACATTCCTACCGACCGTTATGAGTAACTGTATTTGACTTACATGTCAACAACTCTTAAATGAATATGGTTTAACAAACCACTTACAAATATAAAACCTGTGAATTCACTCAACCATGTGTTGACTTTTTACTATGTTTTTCAGGTAACTAGCAGCACAAATAAGACTGCACGCATATGGAGTTAGGCGACCCGTGACTAATTAGGATGTCACAATTTGGGACATTTAAGATATTTTTATATAAATGATTTACATTAATCATTCTTATGAAACATTCTTTTGAAAGCTGTGTATTTTATACAGATTGTATTTTAAAATACTATTCTACGACTTTAGCAAGTTGTAGGCCTTTTTGTTACAAACTCCCTTCATAAATGGCATCTTAATTTAATTGTTCAGCAATAATCATACGCTCTGATCTGCATGATGTTCCACGTTGACGTCAGCACCCCCAGTATACATTAATGCTTCCGCTAATCGCGCGTTGACCGCGCTGACCGAATTTGGGGGTGTCACAGATTGGTATCAGAGCCATTGGTTATAGCGAACTAGAGTTCTTTAAGTGACCTGAAAGCCTTAGAGACCTAGACTATAGCCTTGGCCAGAACATGCATGCACATATTTGCATACGCCTAACTTATTATAAGACGACTATTGTCGCAATGTGTTTAGATAAATAATTACGTGTTCCTACACGTGACTTTTAAAATATGGTTGAGATAACAGTGACGACTTGATATACGAGAAATTATCAACCAACAACATAACACACTAAATCTGTCCAGACGTTATCGTCTGATGTATAGTTAATACGACTTGTATCCACTGAAACAAACTACACCTAAGATGGTCAATCTTGCTTAAGCATTTGGAGAATACTTAAGTGCACTTTTATCAGATTAAAAATCTGAATCACATCTCATACATACAGCTTTCACTTTTATGAGCAAACACATATAAAACTAATGGTTCCTACCTTAGTTGCCATACGCCGCACACTAATCAGGTAACCCCCTGACACGCACAAAGATGACTTCTTGGAAAGCGGTGCCTCAAGATTTGAGGGAGACATGCTCCACGTACGAGCGCCTAGGACTTGTTGAAGGCCGCACGAACTTGGATAGCGAAAATGCCCATGTTACCTATGCCCGAGCACAGATGCTAGAAGAGCATGCTCGAGTGGCAGAAAGTGTAGCTGGGGTCAGCATGATGACGACTATGTGATGGCAGCTGTATGAACACTATTATACGAACGTCACAAATCGACGAATACTCGGTCATGGTAAACCACTACGCAAACAAACTTTCATCTTCTAAAGGATCGAACAAATCCTCACTAAACATTTAACGATTAGGACTGACGGCTTATCAGTCTAGTGGGTGGAGAGAACAAATGGGAAATGTGATAGGTGTCGTAGTAACGAGCCTCTTAAGTACTATATGAACAAAACATAGTAAGGTATTGACATACACTAATCGAGATGGAGTTTCAACCCACCATTAGGGTGACCAGACCCACTTATGTGAAACAAACTCCTCCCCACAAATGACAAACTCATCTTGACAATTTTTATAGAATTTGTCTACAAAAATGTTTTACTATATTTTTGAATAACATTCCAATGAGAACGATATTTTGGACAACATTCAAACGAAAACTATGAGTTTTCAATAACATTTCAACAAACACTTTGAATAGAACACTGGAGAACACACCAGTACGCATGTATGAACCGGAGAACGACCGGTATCATTTTTTTTTTAATAAACTGGAAAACGTACCAGTGAGGCCTCAAACCGGAGAACAACCGGTAGATTAACTGGAGAACGACCAGTACTATGACAAAACCGGAGAACGACCGGTAGACATAGGAAATGTTAATTCTTGGTTGAATTAACATGTGTTTCCTACGATAACGACCTTGGGAAATGTTATTTTTAACTTGTGTTTTCAACGATAACCACTTTGGGAAATGTTATTATTAATAAATGACCTGTGTTTCCTGCGATAACTATTTTGGGGAATGTTATTTTATTTAAATAGCTTGTGTTTCTTGCTATTACTGATTTGGGAAATGTTAACTCTTGATTGAATTAACTTGTGTTTCCTATAAACCATTACTTTAGGAAATGTTTCTCTTAATTGATAAACTTGTGTTTCCTACGAAGCCAACAACGAAACTATATTATGGGAAGACAACCCGCTCAAATTGTAATTTGGATAGACATCTCCACTAAACTGTATCTTGGGAGACATCCCAACAAAATTATACATTTGGATGACAATCCAACAAAACGAAATTGAATGAATCCTAACCCCGCCACTGAGGTGTTGTGGAAAACGATGACTTAACTTTAAGAAGTTAACAAACACGCCATAGAACCAGCCGATAGTAAGTCGATCGAATCAGGAGAAATAGTACCGAGATGTATCATGATGGTTGAAGGTCATCTTTTCGAAATAGACTTACTATCGGCAGAATATTGAAGTGTCGACAACATGGGCGGTATGGACGAGCCGTCAAGGAATCAAACTGAGGATATAGGTTGGATATGTTGGTACGATTACCACTATCCATTATCTCCGACAGATATAAGCGCCTTACATTTCGCATCTAACGAATGGCACCGTGGGAGGCGTTATATAGACGCCAGTGCCGATCACCACTCTATCGGAGAGAGTCGGGTGACAGACAACTATTTGGACCTTAGAGTGTTCAAGAAACTACGGACAGGACGTCCCAAGTACTTAACCAACTGAAACCAACGCGATAATGACAAAAGAGTGTCACCGATAATCGCTGTAAATCTTTTGAATTTCAAGTAGGTGACAAAACTCTACACGAAATATCACCCTAGAAAGTGGTCGCAAAACTTGGATAATGGGAAAAATCAAACCCACAAAAACTTAGGATCTTGCAAAACCCTTGCAAGGATTGATCATGTTGTTGATAAGTTTAAACCACTTCAGGAGCTTAATAACATGTATGATACTCGTTGGATTACAAATCTTAAAGAGTACCTTTATGATGAAACATTCATCAGTTCGATCAACTAAGTCCTTGAAACTACGAACACAACTAAGATTCCATCTAAGATTTAGAATGGACATACGGTAATTGGGTGTAGGTACAAAACCCTGGAAAACTTAACTCGTGGATTTAGTCGACACTAAACGCATGTTAATCCTTCCTCGATTGCCAATCCTGCCGAATTAAGATTAAGAGTGTCATAATAATGACCTATCTAAGTTGACGTAAAGCTCAGAATCTGTAACTGGCAGATGAGTCAACTCACTAAGATGTCAGCCGATTAGTCACGATAGGACTACCCTGTAAACAACTATCCTATGACAATTATTTTGTCGAAAATGGACTACCATACAAATGGTTACCATGTAATCACAATATAACTATGATTTGAGGCATGAAATAGTCAGAACATGACTACTATGATATAACATCTATGATGGACTATGACATAAGTCCTAGATGATTAACAACGTTGATGTAAACTGCCAATACCAATGGTAACTAAGCACTAGTGAACTAATGAGCAGAAATTAGTCCCTCGAATGTGAAAGACTATCACATA
The DNA here is from genome assembly GCA_949592205.1 of Helichrysum umbraculigerum. NCBI lineage: Eukaryota > Viridiplantae > Streptophyta > Magnoliopsida > Asterales > Asteraceae > Helichrysum > Helichrysum umbraculigerum. Next base: position 2,072,567 of record CATIUR010000001.1, read on the forward strand.
GAAAGCCTTCTCCCTATTTCCCTAATTGCCAGCACGACACTAGCCTAACAAGGGGAGGAAGACAAACACAACTAAATGTCACGCTACTTGACACATATCCAATTATCAGCGAGTAATACATAGATTACTACGATCGACACACTAGGCTATTATATATGTGAGCTACTAAACGGTTAGGAAATGACTACCTTTCAACTCGATCTAAACAATCTTGTCCTACTCTCGGTTAAAAGTCCTGACTATGACTGAACCATACATGAGCAAATAACTCATAAAATAACTTAAATTTCGAGGACGAAATTCTTTTAACAAGGGGAGAATGTGACAACCCGCAAAAATTGAGTACAATTAAGTACCGTAAACTCGTAAATTTTACGTTAATTTCCGGGTAAAGTTTTAACAAAACTTCTGGATGTGATGTAAGCCTAGCAAGCCCAATACTTTTAAACAAAAATTATTACATAATACGTAAGTATTTAAAAGTTACGTACAAATGTATCGGAACAAATCCGCCAAAAATAAATAACAAAAGTTGGTGACATGAAATAATTAATAATTCAATTATTAATTACGAGTATTTATATATCTATAACATATAGATAGAACGAATTAAATATACGTTTAACATAAAACGTATTATAAAGCGAACAGAAACAATTCTAAAACGCACATAAAAGGTCGAATCATAAAAGTTCCAATTTTCTCATTCGTTTGGAAAGGTTTAGAATATTACCTCAAAATATGAATTCGAAACTTAACTGAAATTTGGCGCTCAAATGAGACGCGCAGTAAAATGTACAACTTTGTACAGCAGTTTAAAATAATGAAAACGTCATTATTCTGAATTTATATAACGAACCAGGAGAACATCTACGAAATAAAAATATAAAATATTATATTTTATATTGCAATAATTATACCCGTACTCGAAATTGAGGTACCAAAATGGGCACCTAACTCAAATGATTGAGGAGGCAGTCTACTGTAAACTCCCATACCCTCTTGAATATTAAACTCCCTCCGTTCATGGCTTCCTGAGAACACAAACACACACACAAATCATCACCTCTCAATCTTTTTCTCTTCTTCACTAAGAAAACACAGAGGGATCAAGCAGATGAAGCAGGAAGAAGTAATAACAATAAAAATCATAATAATAATCATCATCTTCAACCTCGGTTCATCATCAACTTCATCACAACTTTGTAAGAAACTTAATGCCTATGATTTCTTTACTTTAAGTTCGTTATATTTGATGATAACAAATCATAATCCATGTTTATATCTTGATAAAGATTGATGATTATGATGATGAACATGATAATGGGTTATAAACTAAAACTACCAACTCAACAATCTATGGATGAAACTTGTTAAAAACTTGGTGATAAGTTGTTAAAATGATGATACGAACGTGTAGTAACATACTACAAAAGATTAAAAACCAAAAACATTCAAGTTGGGTGTCACTCGGTTCGAACAGAATCTGGAAAGCTTGAAGGTGCCGGCGGCACCTTATGAAGTGCCGGCGGAACCTCTCTTTAAACACGCACGATTTAGCCGTAGAACAAACGAGGAACGAATAAAAGACACTAGGGTGTCGGCGGCACCATGCTAAGTGCCGGCGGAACCTAAAGAACGCGGTGTGTCCATCGAGTACGCGGCGTGTCCTTTGAAAATACATGAAGTACGCGGCGTGTTCGATTGGTACGCGGCGCGTACTAGTGAAATGACTCGAGTGCCGACGGCACCATGCAAAGGTGCCGGCGGAACCAACCTCGAACCCGCGTATGACTTATTACGATGAACTAGTAATAGACAAGTCTAAACAATAACGATGAACTAGTAATAGACAAGTCTAAACAATTACGATGAACTAGTAATAGACAAGTCTAAACGATTTCGACGAACTAGTAAAAGACAAGCCCAAATGATTACGATGAACTAGTAAAAGACAAGCTCGAACGATTACGATACACGAGTAAATGACACTGAGGTGCCGACGGCACCATCAGTGGTTCCGGCGGAACCTTTTCAGTTTGTAACACGAACTATTTTGATATTTAACTAAATACGAACGTGTAAACGAATTAATGTCGAACTCTAAGTCTTGTATTAACAAACGATATATATATATAACATAACATATAAATATATATATATATATATATATATATATATATATATATATATATATATATATATACGACGAAATTTTTCTATACGTTTAATATAATCGTTAAAACTCGATTAGAAAATCATTGACAATGATTTAAATTAAACGTATACGATGACATACGAAACGTGAAATTATTTACTTTATAGACGAAAGTAAATACGAAGGAATATATAAACGATTAACATCTCGTTTTAAAAATATTATTTTGTATATATATAACGAGTAAACAAACTTTCAAATATATATATATATATATATACACTCGACACTTATAGTTGTATATTCTCATATACACTCAAAGTGATAAACGTTCAACAAACGTACGACTTAAAGATATACGACAAGTATATTCACATAAGTATACATATATAGAACAAATATATGTACTCATGACAATACGAAACAACGTCACCAACGAATGCATTAGCTCGCAATATTAAGAAATTAATAATTTCTTCAAACTAACAAACCAATAACATAAGTTGATTAAACACATCAACCGCACTTATGTTAATACATATATTGTATATAGGTTAAAATACCTTGGGAGATCGTCTGTTGACTACTAGCTTTCCATACCGAGCAAATCAATGTGAGTTCATAGCCCCTCTTTTACTTGTTTTAAATGCTTTTAAAACCTGGGGTGAAAAACATAACAACTATTTTACTAGAAAATGCAATAACTGTTTGTAACTGCTTTGGTGCTTATGTGTTTCCTAATTGCTTTGTGTACTTATGTGACACTGATTATGTGAATGATTGCATTGAATAAATGAGAATTATTTGTGTTTACTTTCATTGAATGACTGATTATGGGAACGTTACCTTAGGATACTTGCTTTCCTATAGGTGTTTTGGATTAGGATACTTACATTCCTACCGACCGTTATGAGTAACTGTATTTGACTTACATGTCAACAACTCTTAAATGAATATGGTTTAACAAACCACTTACAAATATAAAACCTGTGAATTCACTCAACCATGTGTTGACTTTTTACTATGTTTTTCAGGTAACTAGCAGCACAAATAAGACTGCACGCATATGGAGTTAGGCGACCCGTGACTAATTAGGATGTCACATTTTTGGGACATTTAAGATATTTTTATATAAATGATTTACATTAATCATTCTTATGAAACATTCTTTTGAAAGCTGTGTATTTTATACAGATTGTATTTTAAAATACTATTCTACGACTTTAGCAAGTTGTAGGCCTTTTTGTTACAAACTCCCTTCATAAATGGCATCTTAATTTAATTGTTCAGCAATAATCATACGCTCTGATCTGCATGATGTTCCACGTTGACGTCAGCACCCCCAGTATACATTAATGCTTCCGCTAATCGCGCGTTGACCGCGCTGACCGAATTTGGGGGTGTCACAAAATTGATGAAGATTAATGGTTAATTCGGGGTGGTGCATCGATATATTCAACAATTGAAAAAGGGAGAGCGTGATTTTATTTGCAGTGGAATCATTCAATAAAATGAAAGCGTGCATAAAAAGATTTAAAGTATCGATGCAAATAATGGACTGGGTGGGCTTTAGAAAAACCAAAAGACATCTTGAAAAAAAGCAGCAACATAACTTAGGAAATAACAAACAATAATCAATTTAAATAATTAATATTTTTTAAAATAAAGTGTATTAGAAACGGAAATTATTAATGATGTTAATTCATTGGCTATTTTTTTGTTTTTTAAAAGAGAAATTATGATGTATTGGTGACATCAGCCTTTTAACCGCATGATGACACATAAGCATCAACTACTACCTCATGACTCGCCAAGTCAGCTTCATGACATCAGTGAAACTCCCCTTTATTAGATAAGATAGATATTAAGCTTTCAGTGCCAAAAATAAAAAATAAGATAAATTAAATACATTAACAGTAGCCAAATCCATCTTTGAGGATGGGCAGCTGACCACCCACGACCTTTAAATCATAGGGTCTTAAAGCGTGAGTGTTTCTTTAGTTGCGAATGTAAATTGATTGTTAGCTCAAAAAAATAAGAAAGAAGAGAATAATTTAGTCATTTCAAAATTGATTGAACCGTAACGATAACATAAAAATAAAATGAAAAACATCTTATATGTAGGTATAAAGTTTCTTTTCGTCGACTAATCCGTTTTTATCTAGAATCTATATGCAATCTCAGGAACCTTAGAGACGCTCGACAGGAGACAGGTGGCTCATTATCATTCACATTACACGCGTGTCATTTTATTTAGTCAAACTTCAATTTCATTTGTGACTTCTCATGACACAAAACTCCAATTAAAAATAAATAATAATAATAATATTAAAAGAAAATGTATTGTAAAATTTGTTGTTAAAACCAGTAAGTCAGTGGCGGATTCAAAAATTAAAGTGGCCGGTAGCAGGATTTTCTTCATAGTATTAAATAAATAATATTTTTTATGAATACATATAATTTCTTAAGAAAAATAATCTAATTAGTAGTTTTTAGATTAATAATGGTTAATGGCGCATATAGGTAACGAACTTTATCTTTTTTTACCGAGTTAGGGTACAAACCCAATTTATTACTCTGGTAGGTAACAAACTTTCATTTTTTGTGTCGATTTAGGGAACCAACATTTTTTATGACCGGTTTAAGTTATAAAATGATGAGGTGTCAGATAAAAACTTATACGTGGCGGTTTATTGATGAAGTACGTGGCATTTTTAAAATTGAAAAACCAGCTAAAAAATCAAAATGACCGGTTGCTCCGGTCACCAAAGGGTATATTCCCTAACTCGAATTTTTTTTTTTTAAAGTTCGTTACCTATCAGAGTAAAAAATTGGGTTCATACCCTAACTAAGTAAAAAAGAGAAAGTTCGTTGGCGATCTGCGTCATTAACCCGATAAATAACATACAAAACGGGCTAATCATTTGTTGCACCGGTAGCACAACTCGTTTGTACCCGTAGCATCGCTAAAAAAAATCAACTATCTTTGATAAAATTTACAATTAGCATGTAAAACGAACCCATAATAAATGAGGCTCCGAGCATGAGTATAGAACGTTTGAGTGTTTGACCTTAGACGGGGCAAACCACATTCACATACTTAGAATGTGTTACACGTGTTATGATTTATATTATGTATGTAATCCTCACAAATGGCACACATACATGACTATATGACGTGTCACGTGTATACATCGTACCTTGTGAAAAGTTATTTCTTGATCATTTTTAAGAATATATATATATTTCTTATTTCTTATTTCTTATTATATTATTATAATTAGAAAGATATATATAATATATATATATATATATATATATATATATATATATCATTTGTATTAATTTTATAAAACATGACAAATCACATCTCTACTGCGAGCATCAACGTTCAAATCACAGTCCACAAATCACTCTGAGATACGTATTTGAACCCTTAAGTTGTTGATTATACATGTAACATCTAAGTGTTTACGGTGGTGGAACCAGACAATGACCATTTGATTGTAGTCGACGTAACAAGAAGCTAGGTGAGAATAATGGTTATGGTGGCACATCCACATGGGTTTGTGAGCCTATGTGTCTTTCCATCTGTTCCATTCAATTCCCATCATATATCATCATATCCTCTCATGAATCTCATGACCACAAATTAATATCGATGGAGTTTAAAGCCTTTCTTCCAACATTTTTAGCCTCAACAAAGTGATTGATCCATGTTATCAATTATTTTTTTTAGTGTTTAGCCAATAATAAATTTATTTATTATAAAGAGAATTTTACTAATTTCAGTTCTTAGAGGTGTTAGTAAAATAGATATCATACATTAGCAGTGGTACAAAAAGATAAAGCGTTCGTTATATTCATTGCATATAATTAAGTTTGTAATTTATCACTTCAATTTCAAAATATGTATTTATAATGACAAAATAGGGTAATTTTAAAATATGTATTTATAATGATAAAACATTTACCCTATTTTATCATTATAAATACATATATTTTAACAATGTAAAATATTTTATCATTATAATTAAAATTTTTGAAATTGAAGTGATAAATTACGACAAAAAGATTAATTCATACATTAAAGTTATGATGCAATGGCAGACCCAGAAAATTTAGTCGTCAGTGTTACAAAATTTTGTATGTTTATTTAAATAATGACGTACACTGCATGAATAAGAGTAGTATCACTCTTAAAAAATCAATAACTTTTTAACAAATATTACCAATAAGTTGACTTCATTGACTGGTGTCACGTATCACCGCTGATTATAACATGAATATGCCGTGTTATGATGTGTTTGTAGTTTGAACTTCAACAATTATACTGTTTAGTTTAGTGTAGGAGTCTAACTTTTTGGTTGTATCCATCATTGTCTCCCTTCAAGAAATTAAACCATATATTTTGTAGATATAAGCTATAATGATAATGATAATGACTGGATATTACATGACATTATTAAATCTGGTTTTAAAAACATAAATTTACTCGGCTTAACTATATATACAGTGGGCTTACTTTAATAAAAGAATGCTTAAAGAGGCACGATGGAGATGGGCTATTTAGGTCAGCATCATAAATAAGATTTTAATTTTAAATGAGTTGGCAAAGATCACACTAATTTCATAACTTTTAATTAATTATTATTAATCCCCAACTACATAATGGGATCGTGTTAATTCTTCCACTTAATATTTCAATCTTGAGAGCATTAATATTTCAACAATATTGTTTATTCCTTTTTTATGCACTAAACATTATCAAGACGTCACATTTTCCTTTTTACTATCTTTTAATATATAAGAGGGATACACCGTCTTAAATAAAGCGGGATTACCATAAACAAACTTTAGTTAATCACTAAAAATATAAATTTAACAATTTGTTAAGGACCGGTGTCTATTCAATCTATTTTCTTAACAAAACTAAAAAATAATAACATACAAATAAAAAATTGCTGCTTTTTTTAAGTAATAAACAAGGTAGTTATACTATTGGTGAACTCAAGTATTTTCGTGGGCCAGCGAACATGTATATGTTCGCCGGGCCTTAAGCCCACGAACTTGTTCAGGGTTTCAGCTATATATATTAGTAATACGTTTAGGGTTTCTGTGAGGAAAGACGGCTAGCAAATTCATCCCTGTGAGAGAGGCAAAAGATGTTAAATAAACATATCTTAGGCTAGTCTCATGTGTTGATTCGAGGTTAACTTAACCTCGGATTAGCTAAGATATACTTCTTTGGTACTGTAATCTGAATGATTAATCTTGTATTTACCATTCTCGTTTGTTTAATGTTCGTGTATTGGTTGTTATGTTTGTTAATCTTATAAACTAGTAAAGGAAGATTATGCATTTCTAGACTAAAGACGGATCTCGTATATGATCAGAACGAACGAGGGGTCTAACGAATACGCAACAAAAAAACTACTTTGCAGTTTACATCGTGATTAAACAAAATGTAAGTGTCCAAAAGTGATAATCATTATGTTTTGATTATTTTTTGTAATTAAACAATTAAAGAAGTCTACTAAATATAATTAGATAATCAAAATCATGGATCAAAACAGAATTAGGATTTTGATGTGGTTCACAATTCACAGACACAATTCCCACCAGTCACGGAATACCAAGAGTGGGCCGTGGTGGACCATGCGGTTTTGCTAGTGACACTTTTGTGTATCACGCACCGCATATAATTAATTAATATTTTCATTATTTTATTCTATTTAAATACCTTTACCAAACTTTATTTTATTTAAGATAATACGGAGTATTATATAAATAGAAAAATCCAGTTTTAGCTTTTTGAGAATTTAGGTCAAAGATCTTATACATCTTTTGATATTGATTGGACATGTAGCTTTTAAAAACATAGTATATTGTTTTTTTTAATGTATTTTCATTAAGTCGCGTACATCTAGTAAAAATACTCGTCCTCTTCAGATAGTTTGAACATAAAAAACCTCACCCCTCTACTAAATTGTTAGTATTATATATGCAATTATTATTACTTGAGTAAACATTAAATTTGAGTGTCATTTTGTTATAATATAATAATCAATAATCAATTGGAGTGGTTTTACTACAGTGTCAGAAATAATCATAAAAAACATTAAATATCAGTCATATTTCTTCAAAATTCCACTACATTACACGTACTATATTTGAATATTTGATTACTAATTAAATTTATTATAATAATAATAATAATAATTCCACCACCTCTGTCCTGTGCTCACATCCATCTCTCTTCTTCAACACTAAACTCATGTCAACAACAACACTCTCCACTTAACCCTCAAATCATCATCAAAAATCCCAAAATCAAAATCTCTCATGAATTCCTTCATATGTCACTATTAATCCTCAATGCTAATGAAGACTCATCACTATCATCATCAATATCATCATCATCACATGATCAAGATTTTATTGATCATAGTAACATTCTTGTACCCTTTTCTTGTTTATAGTGCTACAGATCCTGGTGATTTAGCAGTGTTGAACCAGTTTAAAAAAGGATTAACAAACTCAGAGCTGTTAAAATGGCCTGACAATGGAAATGATCCATGTGGACCCCCAAAATGGCCTAATGTTTTTTGTTCACAATCAAGAGTTACCCAAATTCAAGTTCAAGGTATGAATCTAAAAGGACCTTTACCAAGTAATTTAAATCAGTTGTCAATGCTTAGTAACTTAGGCTTACAGAAGAATCAGTTTACTGGATCTTTACCATCTTTGAGTGGTTTGAAAGAATTAAGATGGGTTTATTTGGATTATAATTTGTTTGATGAAATACCTTATGATTTCTTTCATGGGCTTGATAGTTTAGAAGTTATGGCTCTTGATGGTAATCCACTTATAAATGCAACTACTGGTTGGTCAATTCCTGTTGATTTACAGAATTCTGTTCAGTTACAGAATTTATCATTGACGAATTGTAATTTGGCTGGACCTTTGCCTGAGTTTTTAGGAAGTATGTCATCATTAGGGGTTCTGAAGTTATCGAATAATCGAATTACGGGTGGGATTCCGTTGAGTTTTAATGAATCTGTTATTAGGATTCTTTGGTTAAATGGTCAATCTGGAAGTGGTATGACCGGTAGTATTGATGTTATTGCAAGTATGACTTCACTCACTAGTTTATGGCTACATGGGAATCATTTTTCGGGTAAAATTCCAGAAAATATTGGTGCTTTGACCCAACTTAAAGATTTTAGCGTTAACAAGAATGATCTTGTGGGAATGATTCCTGATGGTTTAGCTGGATTAAGTTTGGATAACTTGGATTTGAACAATAATCAGTTCATGGGTCCTGTACCTAAATTTAAAGCGGTCAACTCTACTTACTTGGCGAACAGATTTTGTCAACCGGATCCAGGTGTTCCTTGTGCTCCGGAAGTAACTGCACTTTTGGAATTTTTGAACGATCTGAATTACCCGCCACGGCTTGTTTCCACATGGTCCGGTAACAATCCTTGTGAAGGTCCTTGGTTGGGTTTGACCTGCAGTAACCAAAAGGTGAACTCAATTCATTTGGCAAGATACAATCTTTCTGGAACTTTAAGCCCCGCGATTGCAAATCTTGATTCTCTTACTCGAATTGATCTCGGGTCAAACAAGTTGACCGGTGTGATTCCCACCAACTGGACAATCTTGAAATCTTTGACTTTGTTGGATGTGAGCAACAACAATCTTTCCCCTCCTAAACCAGATTTCAATCCTGCTATGAAACTCGTTTTAAGTGGAAACCCGTTGTTGGAATCAAACTCGTCGCCGAAAAACAGTTCACCGACCGACGGCCACCAATCTTCAGTCCCAACAGACACGGGGAGTAATAGTCCTAGTACTAGGAAACAGCCCGGTAATGTCGTTTCTGGTGATGGTGGTGCGTCCGTCGGTGATGGACGATCAAAGAAGTTTATTATAGTTGCAATTGTTGCTCCCGTTGCAGTTTTCATTTGCTTAATTATTTTAGTTGTGCCTTTGTGTATCTACTTGTGTAAAAAGAAGAAAGTCAACTCAAGTCAACCAACAAGCTCGCTCGTGATTCACCCACGGGACCCATCTGATTCAGACAACATGTTCAAGATAGCATTAGCTAATGATACACTTACCAGTGTTGGTAGTGGTTCCGGTAGTCAAACGGCCAGTGGGAGAGGTGAATCACATGTAATAGAGTCTGGGAACCTGATCATTTCAGTTCAAGTTTTAAGAAACGTCACCAAAAACTTTGCACACGAGAACGAGTTGGGTCGTGGTGGTTTTGGAGTTGTTTATAAAGGCCAGTTAGATGATGGGACAAAAATAGCAGTCAAAAGAATGGAATCTGGGGTGATTAGCAATAAAGCTTTAGATGAGTTTCAAGCGGAAATTGCAGTTCTTTCAAAAGTTCGTCACCGACATTTGGTGTCACTTCTTGGGTATTCGACTGAAGGGCCTGAAAGAATACTGGTTTACGAGTATATGCCTCAAGGAGCGTTAAGTAGACATCTTTTTCACTGGAAAAACTTCAAATTAGAGCCACTTTCATGGACGAGAAGGTTGAATATTGCTTTGGATGTGGCTAGAGGAATGGAGTATCTTCACACTCTGGCTCATCAGAGCTTCATACATCGAGACCTTAAGTCATCTAATATATTACTTGGGGATGATTTTCGAGCTAAAGTTTCCGACTTTGGATTGGTCAAACTTGCTCCCGATGGAGAGAAGTCTGTTATTACTCGGCTAGCTGGGACATTCGGATACCTTGCTCCTGAATATGCTGGTAAGTATTCTTCCATTATTTTATTGTTTTATACATGTTAAATAAATGTGACTGAAAGGCTAGCTGCTGGCTTGATTAACAGGTCAAATTTTGGGTTTAACCCAAAATTTACATATGTTTTGGAATGATACCGCGATATAGGGTATAGTTGATGTGTACATACTTTGATAGAATGACAATTTAGTTATATTGTCAACTACGTAGTATAACACTATAACTGACATGTCATACCAATATAGTTTGTATTGCCACATCATCAATACTTTCTACAATCGCAAAAGTTGTGTTATTGTATATATTTGTATGAGCTTTTATAAGTTGACTTTGGGAGCCTTCTAAACAATTGGGCATGTTCCTTTTCAAGCCAAGTTTTTTTTTTTTTGTTTTTACATGTTTGTTAGCTCTAGTATAATTCTCATAAACAAACTTTAGTCTTATAAAGGCAATACAAAATTAAAAAATAACTATATACAAATTCTAATTGATACTTTTGCATCTGTTTTCAGTGACAGGAAAAATTACTACCAAGGCAGATGTTTTCAGTTACGGTGTTGTCCTTATGGAGCTACTAACGGGTCTAATGGCACTAGATGAGGACCGACCTGAGGAAAGTCAGTACTTAGCAGCATGGTTTTGGAGCATCAGATCAAACAAAGATAAACTAATGGCTGCAGTTGACCCTGCTCTTAATGCAAATGACGAAACATACGAAACCATATCCGTGATCGCTGACCTGGCAGGCCATTGTACAGCTAGGGAGCCTAGTCAGCGGCCTGATATGGGACACGCGGTTAACGTGTTGTCCCCACTTGTGGAGAAATGGAAACCCATGGAGAATGAAACTGAGGAATACTGTGGGATTGATTACAGTCTTCCGTTGACTCAAATGGTCAAAGGGTGGCAAGAAGCGGAAGGTAAGGATTATAGCAGTTATGTGGATCTTGAGGATAGCAAGAGTAGTATTCCTGCAAGACCTACTGGATTTGCTGATTCGTTTACATCCGCAGATGGTCGATGATAAAAACAGCAGGAGGTTCTTTCATTTGTTGCTTTTCATGATATGTTTGTTATATGTAGATATAGCTTCATTTCAGTTAATAATTTTGTTTTGGGTTTGTGGTCTTTTTGTTGTCGTTTATGATGTCGGTAGTATGAACGATGATTGTGTTCATATGTTAGGATACCTTCATGATCTTGTATGGTATAGTATGCCCTCTTCAGGAATCGAACTCACGAACTGTATTTGTATGCGAACGCTTTGTTATCAACGGCCCTCTAATTTTGGTTTCATTGAATCTGGATTGGAAGCTACTGTTTTACAGTGCTAGTGCTGTTCAAACAAAGATAAAGTTCTTGGTAATGTATTCTTTAGCGTGCTTACTTTAAGACCATTGTAAACTCTCAGATAAATAACTAACTAGTAGTTTGGTGAAAATACTCTAAAATGCTTAACCAGTATTGAAATATATATGCATCCAGTTTCAAACACCCTTTTGGTTATAGGTAGCAAACTAGCAACCTAGTGTGATATACTAGGCGCAGGGATCATGACATTGACAAGGGGTACATCTAAGAAAGGGGGTCAACTAGATCTGGTCAATGAACCTTATTGTTTTTTAAAATAATCCACTGCTTATATGACCCCTCATCTTTCTTTAACGGTTTAACCTAATCATAGAGTACAAAAATTCTTAGCTTAATAATTTTATATATTTCATAGAACATTGATAACAGATAATTAGACGTGGTAATTTTAGACTTTAGACTTATTGGTTATGTATTGGTCAAGTTGGATAATATTTATCAGGTGATGAGTTTTGTTGGGTCTCCATCTATTTCTATTGGTAGAGTTTAAATGGGTATGTGATATAACCTTTAAATATATTACAATTAACCAACGTGTCCAGTCAGGTCTAGCGGGTAAAATTGTTTTTTGAACACCTCATTTCATTTTTTACTAGAACCCCGTATGACCCATCCTCCAAAATGACCCGTCCTCCTAAATGACCAATTTAAACCGGGACACACTTAAACCCAAATACATTTAGACCCGTGACCCTACCCGACCCGATCATATAACCACTTATAGCGGTAAGCGATAACATTGGCAAGTTTACACGTTCTAGTTTAAAAGATCATACTCCCAAAACCATTTCGTTTGAAACCAACCAAATTATGCCCTTATACGAGTAAATGCTAACCTGCAAATTGCATCCCTAAGAATAGAAACCGGAATCATTAACCACTACGCTTAACTCTTTACGAATGAAGCCTAACTATTATGAAAATCAAAGCAATACACCGTAAAGTTTAAAACTTTAACCATCATTTAGACAAGTTTTGTAAAATTTATATAAATGTATCATTTCTCTTATCACTTTCACTTCCACTTCCCGCAAGCAATTAAAAAAATGCAATTTGTATACCATCGAAAATTCATACATCCATTCGCAATTGTTTTGTTTTTTCTTTGATGCATAAAATAATTTCAGCGTTATATCAAGTCAAAGGCAAAGGGGATCAAATAACATTGCTGCCAGGGACAAAATCGTCTTTTTCACGGTCAAACACAAAAGATAAACTTGAGCATTTTGGCAGAAACTACCGAAAACGGAATCTAGCTTATTCATGACCGATCCAGATATAACATATATCTCAAAACCTGTTCCCCAAGCAAACTCCACAAAACACAATCTCGAACCTACCCTACCATCATTCAAATTACCATTATACCCTCCAACCGCCTTAATCAAACCCCCCTAAATAACAAATAAAATATAATAAATCTCTTACAACATCCCCTGTTTCAGCTCAAACCTTTTTCTATAAAAACACTCTTTTGACAGTTATCAAAAACCTGATCCAAACAAAATGACGAGCGAATCAGAAATCGAAAACGAATCAGCGGTGTTTCCGGTTGTGTTTTATGACGGTGAACGTGAGATGGATGTAGGTAACATTACGATTCATCAGAATCTTGATTTCAAGAAGTTTCAGTTCATGTTAAAGGAAACGATTGGGATTTCGTATAACAATCTAACCACGTATTTAGTCGATAACAAGAGTTCGGTTGACCGTCGAAAGATTTTGATTACTGGTAAAGTTAACTTTTCCGATTTAATTGGAGTAAAGGATTGTTACTTTCTTGTGGTTTTAAAGCGGTCGCGAAGAGATCGTCGTAAAAACAAAGTTATGAATAATAAACTGATGAGCGGATTACCATTTGTGTACGATCAGTTTCAAGGTTACATGAATTGGACTAATTATTATTATTATCTGCCGTTAAATGCGAATTTTGAGGAGGTGTGTTTGAATCGAGCGCTGTGTGATGATTGTACGAAAGCGGAGAAGCAAGGGAAGAAGTCGGGGTTTCATTTTTGTGTTTATGATGATGTTGTTGCTGGTGGTTTTCGGTCGAATGCTGGACCGGTTTGTCGTCCTAAATCGTAACTTGTTCCGCAAGCAATTGGTCTTTTTGAAGCTGAAGTTAGTTACACGCACCGTAGGTGGTGGATAAGTAAGCTTTTTGATGGTTTTGTATTATATGGAAAGGTGGAATATAGTGATCAAGTACTAGTATAAGGCAAATTACATTATTAGCTGGCTCTTAATTAGGACTAAGATTATGTTGATAGTTAAATATAAGCACTCGTATTAATTAATTAATGGAAATGTTTGGTGAAGTGCAAGTGGTTTGATATGTAAATTCTTCTTCATTTTCATGAAATTGTGTTTGCTATTCACGGTGCCCCTATGTTGAAAGCAGGGGTAGTGGTCGTAACGGGTTATTTGTTATACGCAGTGTAATTTTCTTGTAAAAATTGTGTTTTCTGCTGCATTTCTAGTTTGTGCTACGGGTTCACGGAAAATGATATATATATGCTACGGGTCACTTAAAATCCTGAATTCGTCAATGTTGCTATCAAATAAATATATCGGGATAATGTGTTTGTTATCAAGGCTAATGTATATCAAACAGCATTATGTTGTTTGGGGCACAATTGAAACTAATAATAGTGTCTTATTTGTAAAGGTGCAAACAAGAAATAGTGTGTTTTTTGTACAAAAAAGAAAAAAAGTTTAAGGGCCCAACCGGGTTCGAACCGGTGACCTATTGATCTGCAGTCAATTGCTCTACCACTGAGCTATGGACCCACTTGTTATAATGTCTTCGAGTTTCATATTTTATAATATATTTACTATTTCGACTTTTATATTAACATTGTCCTGATTTCTTGAATTAATTCAGATGATTATAGCTAATCATTCCAAACTTGTTACTAACAAAAACAAATGATCAAAGGGTAAAAAAAAAAAAAGCGGGCCTGATTACGATCGATCCACGTTGAGACCAAACTAACATGAGATGTAAATTGGTAGAAGCTTATATAGGACCAAACGGGAACATGACCCCATCTTTGTGCACATTGCTCAGACAAAGATTTGGGTGACCAAGAAGAAATCTCTTTTTTCTAGAATTAACAAAATATATGACAACATAATGTCTAGTGATGAGGACATTGTGACATTTTACAAGTACCTTAACCACCATAAATAACGATCTCTTACATGCTTCACAAATTTCATACAAACCCCTCAACAGGTGCATATCCCCACAGGAGTGACACTTAGAACACATATGGTGGAACAAGAGATGCATTGGTTTGTTGTACAGTACAAGTCTCCGATGCACAAACTTCGGTTTGTGAAGCCTTTTCTACCATTTGTGTTCTCAGGTCACCCCTTTGGAGCGCACTGTTTCCGACAATCATGTGTGATGTACAACTCCTAAATGCGCAAAAAGGAGTGGGCCTTTGCATACGCTAGTTGTACCAAAGAATAGGGGTATACATCATGGGTAAATCAATTACTAACCTCTTAACTTGCTGTTTTCTGTTTATTGTGTCCTGTTTTCTGTTTTATCAATGGTACTAGTATATATACGGCTATCATTATTTGAGACCAGAATTTCATTGCAGAAAATACTTCATTCGTCTCAAAAAACTTGACGATAAACAAATAGCAAATGATTTGATACGTGTATAGTTACTGCAGTTTTGGATTATTTGGCTGTAGAATGACCACTTCATTGTGGCACATTCGATAAGAATTGAAATTCACTGATAAGGTTAACTTGGAGTATAATTATAACCATGTAGATGATTTATGTTCATAGATGAAAGTCGGCATTTATTCTAACGAGTAACTATCCTATAACATACACAAACAAACATAATTTACCAGTAGATATACACTTATATATAAAGAGTTGATTACAAAACGATGAACTTAATTTTGAGAAATTGGTTTTGGTCGAATAATCTGTCAACTAAGAGGTTTTGGATTCAAGTATCACAGCAGACAATGTTTATATAATATGAGTGAATGTGTGATTGTACATAATATGTATAATCTGATGTATGTCTGTCATTCTATAGCAAAAAGAAAAAAGTAAGTAAAAGATAAATAAAAAAGATTCAGTTTATAATTATATGATAAAGTAGTAAAAATCTTTCTAAGTGTAGAGTTTTTTATTTGCCTACCTAATCGTATTTTTATCCTTGCTTGAATTTAAAATATAAATAAATACATGTAACTTTTAAATCAACCAAAGCAAACAAGCCACATCGGATTTGAATAAGAGCCAATGATTTCCCAGTGCCTCATTATCTCGTTTAAAGATCCACCACTAAAATGTATATATCCTTCCATTTCACTCCCTCTTTAACAAACTAAAAGAGAAGAAGAAGCAACCATGGTTCCTTCTTCTTCATTAGGACTTCCATCCCACACTTGCTTCTCCACCACCACCACCACCACCGCCGCGGCCGCGGCCAGACACCCTTTCAATCATATTTCACATTCATCATCATCATCACCACCATTAATATTCCAAAAAAGAAGCTGGTTTGACAAGTCTCTTCTTCCTCTAGCTGCCTCAATGACTCTTCTTCTTTCACCATACCCAGGTAATATATACGTTTCCCCTTACATTGGTTAGGCTCAAATGCGTTAAATTGATTTGTCAACATTCTTTTCCCACCAAAGGTTGTTTGATCTGGCGGTATATGAGTAAGCTACCGGTCAGATTGTGAGAAAATATGTATACAATCGATGGTTAATTGTATATAATATGCAGTTTGTGATGTGTATGTATTTGTCATTCTAAAACAACTATCCCCATTACTTAAGCTACAAATCTACATTTTCAACTCCTAAAGTTTCTTACCGAAAATAAAAAATGGTAACCGATCATCTGGCGGCCCCAATCGACCGGTCCCACAGCCAACATGAGGGAAGTAAACCATGTAACTCGCGGTTAAAGGAACATGGGGACATGATTGAACCCCTGACCTCTACCTTTATGTTGCATATCGTCCACCACTAGCTAGCCTACCATCGGGGAACAAAAAAAGACCTGATTTTAGGGATAAGTTTCTTACAGATACACAATGAATGTGCCATTTACTTCTTGTACGCAATCCGTGGTGCATGTAACACAGATCATTTTCCCAATTCATATGTTCTTTATTATTAGAAATAGACCATCTACGCAATTTACATGTTATCAATAAGGTTGAGCTCAAAACTTACCTATCACGGAGTAGTACTTAATCATATAATAATCGTCACTCGATAAAAGAATACAATAGGACGGTATGTTGAGTTCTCTCTACTTTGCTTTCGAGTCAAAAGAAGCACTAAATGTGTGACTAATCATTTTGATGATGATGGTTATAGCCCAAGCCGGTCTACTTTCTGGATTCCCCGGGCTGGAATCAGTCCCTGGTCCTGAACTACCTAAGATCGATTCTCTCTCTCGCTTCAATGGTATTACTGTCTACTTTTAAGAATCTCTTCAGTATTTACATAAAGTTCAGTCACATTACAATGCAAATTTTAACCTGATTGATTTGTAGAAGAGAATCAAAAACGGTATGCAGAAAATGATGCAAGATTCAAAGAGTCTCCATTGCTCAAGGAATTGCTTGAGCGTTCCAGATTGAACAAAGAAAAGTAAGGCCCTATAATACTTCAAATGTGAAAATAAAAAAAGTCCAAATTGCATTTTGTATGCTGCTAGTTCATGGAACTTTATATGGTAAGTTTGTGAATAGTTTTGGGAATATTACAGGAACAAACAAGCAATTCAAGACAAGTACTGCATTCGAGGAGCGGAATGGGGAGTTGGTGACTGCTCGGCTGAAGGGATGACACCACAAGAAAAGGATGAGTTCATTGCAGCATTGAAAAAGAAGGCCGGAATAGAATGAGAGTTTTCTGATGTAGTTATACTTTTTGTAGATTGGGTAGTACTTTCGCTATTGATTGATTACATGAAAAATGTTTACACAAGATTAAATAACCTCTAAAGTATGGCTCAACACAAAGGAAAAAGCAGTCATCATTTTACCACTGAAAAGTCATCACAAACGACCAACAAGTCATTATAGCATGAGTGTACCCGAACCATTCTTACAACAGGCAAAATGGGTACTACCTCCTTTACAGAAAACCGCATACCTTAACAGATCATTTTAACTAGATGAAAGACATATAACATCGCCATAATTGATCTTTAGTTATTTGAAGCCAGATTTAGCTGAATTCGTGCCCTTTTTGCTTGTTCAAACTCACGAAGATATGTAGCATGCTTTAATCCATCAACATGATACTCCATTACCCTACCACTTGAACACATAATATCACAAAGTTCACATAAAAACGGGTTACTTATGTTCTCGCCTGCATTCCTTGACTGGTCAAATTTGGTTTTATGAGCACAGAGGTTTCACCGTGCATCCTTAAATGAAACGCAGTAGCAAAGGCCACACGGCATATCACACATACAAACCTTGCGGAAGACTGCAGCATCCGAGAGCCTTGTGCATTGCCCTGTTGTACCTTTCGCTTTCGGTCAACCACTGTTTGACTTTCAGATAACGGCACCTATATAAACGAAATAGCAATTTGAAACAAGAAATGATACCCAGCTATCGAATACTTCAATTCATATGAAATTCAAAATCATGACCAATAAACTGAACTTCTCTACTTCCACACAAGTCACATCAAACACTAAATAAAACACGATTGCAAAAAATCTCTGTATTTAAAAAGAAAAATCAAACCAATTGGGTCGTTATATCGAACTACAAATGAGAATAAATAGACTTGATAATCATTTTTATAGAATCCTCATCAAAGAAGTTAGCAATTTGCATCAAGATCTCACAAACTAAATGCTATACGAAGAATAACATGTATAAACTAAATTATCTGTGACGAATCTTGGGTTCCAGAATCTTGTGATTAATTTTTTTTCCGTTTACGATTTGTGGTCCAATCCGTGCCCAATGAACTATGCCTTGACCCCTTAAGATGACGCTCCATTTCGTCCAAACTTGAACATGAAGACCTACATGGTTCACACCAAATCGGGTTGCTAATCGCCACTCTCCTCTTCTTCATTTGAGATATTTTGAGATTGTGCTCTTGACTTACAATGTGACTGCTAAGGTGAAAAATGGTTGCAAAAGTCATTTGACAAGCCTTGCAAGAAAACGCAACTTTTTCTTGGAAGCTTTGACAGCTCGAAGAAAACTGCAGCGTCGGAAGAAGCTTTTGAGAGCCACTTGGAGCCAACTCGGTATCATCTTTCCAGGCTTGAGTTGGTGGGCCCTACAACGTGGATTTCTAGGGTCAAAATAATTTTGGAAAAGCAAGCAAGAAGTTGTTGTAAAATTATAAATTTCCCAAGACAATTTCCCTCTCCAATTTTAAAGTTCTTTCTACTCTCAATGCTAATAATAAAAAGAAGAAATTATAATTACAATATAGCAACTATGGCAATAAAGTGGTGGGGAGAGTGGCAAGCAATAGACGTGACGTCAATGGAGCGATTTGGAGAAAGATTGTTTCTTGTATTAAACATTAGTTAATCTATCTCTAAATAATTATAAAGCATTTGGGAATCGGTCTAGATACTTTAAAATAGGGTAAATTATAATTTCTAGTATATCCCTACCTAAAACTATAGGGAAACTCAAATACTTAAAAATGGGCATTCTATTGACTGTGATTCTGCGAAAATAATAATCCCGGTCCAATAAGTGAGTAGATGGAGTAACGTATCGAACATGATGTGTTGACTTTAATACTTAAATTTCGAAGACGGCGTATTTATGAAAAAAACACACATGCACACACAAGAGAAAACAGTATCCAAACTCACAGGATTAGCACATATTTAGGGGTATGTAAGGTTGATTTAGTTTCAACGACATGCTCTGGCTAGACAAACACATGTACATAAAAAGGATGTGGTCATTATATATGAGGTTACCTGTCCAAGAACGAGAGGTTTCAAGTCATTATGACCTAGATTATTTAGTAATTCCATCTTCTTGCGATATTCTAGCTCCCTTTTAATTGCAAGCTCCACAGGCATGATGTTAGATAGCGAGATCATCTCTTCCTCCATGTTGACTTTGTATTGTATAATAATGAACACGTTACAGAAATAATCACATCTAGAAAAGGAAAACAAAGCGAGGTAGCTAATCATTTAATTAACCAAAAAATGATAGTTAACCAATTTGAAAAACAAGTCAGATTTCTAGCAAAAGAAAGCTACCTTAATCACTAACCCGATTACAGATATGAATTTACTTGTCAATTTAGCTAATATTATATTGTAGGATCTATAAATAACCAATAGTACACTTAGCATTTTTGGTGTATAGAAAGTTTAACTTATGGGTAGTGCTTAAGATGATGGAATACCAATACATTATACATGCGGTACAAATTAATGAAGCTTTTACTTCACAACGTTCGAAAACAAAAACACTACAAGAGAACTAAATTTTGGTTTCGAGTTATTGATAGAAAACAATGTTATATATTCTACTAAACTAAACTAGTGGCATTCTTACATGCTTTCAAGTACAAGATTTGACATTTTTGTAGTATAAAGTTTTACTATTTAAACTACAATTGTTAAGAAACAGGTAAGCAATATTCTGCATTTCAAAGTTGCAGATCACTTGCATTGACCAAGGGAAGTCAAACACTAATTTCTAAGAAAAGTTAAATTAAACATCATTAAAAAAATAAGTTCATAATCAGAAAATTGCAATTTAAACTGATTAAAAATCTAGCTACTCACGATTGCAAAACCCCCCCAAAAGATTCCCAAACTAATATTGGCATTTAGAGCCCTAACCTGATTTTTGTTATGTAACTTGAAATCATTTCAACAATTAAGCACACCATACAAAGATCATTCATCATGCAATTAATAACAACAAAAATCAATCAAGTAGAATAAGCTGAGTGAACACTCCGATTAAATCATGTTGTTCGGATAAAAATTGGGGAAAATGATAAAGAGGATGATTTACCTAGCTAATTGTGAGCTGGTAGAAATTTGATCAAATTTCAAGTGAGAAGCATATTTAGGGTTTATCAATTGTTGTAATTTTAGGATGTTGCATAAACTAAAACTAAAACTACACAACGTATAAACACATAAAGGCCATGAATTGTATTTTGAGGAATTTCAATCGAACAAATTTTCCTTTTTGGTTTGTATTTCAGTTAATGTCATATATAACCCTTGCATTTTGGCTCTAGTTACTAAACCCCCCTCATCGAGTAAATTACATTGCCCGTCCCTGTGGTTTGTCCTTTATTACGGACCCAGTCCCCGGGTCGGGTATTGTGCGGATCTCATCCCTTGACCCGGATTTTCGTTTCGCTGCAGGTCCCTCCTCCAATTAACATTAGGGTAAAATGGTCTTTTACTTATTTATTTATTTCCGGACTTTTTTTGAGTAATAATAATAACAACAATATAACTGAAAATAAAAAAATACGTAAAAGTCAAAAACCAATACAGTAAAAAACAATACGAGAGTAGTAGTATATATACAACAGCTGTTGAATTCATTTCATTAATATTGCATTCAAGTTTCAATTAACCATAAACTTTGTGACCATGTGTATGGCCAAAACTTATATGCTTCGATAAACCATGATGTACACATATATGAAATCGATTCGTCTTCTCCAATTCTCCAATCGTGTATCCGGCAACATCGGTTCCGATGACGGATATGCTTGTTCCGGCTATTCCGGTAGCTGCGGGTTTTTAAAACACAAAGCAAAACTACCATAGGCCATCACACGTCTCCGCTTAACGTGTTGTCTGGGAATGTAAACCACCGTCGTCATCCCGTCCATCTGCCGGCTGCCGCCGTATTCAAGATCCCGATTTTTCGGATGTTCCGATTTAGCTTCTTTTTTTCCCGATTTTGAGTTGTGTTTATTTATCTATTTTTTGTGAAATTGATTCTCACATACACAATCAATTTTGGTTAAGTGATGTGGGTAATGAATCTGGGCAAACTATTAATCTTTAGTTTGTAGTGATGATTTTTTGATGGTGTTAGAAGATGGTGGATTGAGATTTCGCAAATTTCTAAATGGGTTTTGAAAGTGAAAGAGCAGCCGAGAGTGGAAAGGGTGGACTGTGGAGTTTAAAACAAAATAATAATAAATACATAATAAATTAAGGGTATTTTAGTCAATTTATGTGGACTCATATGAACAAGGGACCGGCAATGAAACGAAAATCCGGGTCAAGGGATGAGATTTGCACAATAACCGACCCGAGGACTGGGTCCGTAATATATGAATAACCACAGGGATAGGCAATGTAATTTACTCTTATTAATAAAAATAAAAGTTTTCCTTTCGCCTTACACCAATCAAAATGTCCAAGTACTTTCAAACATGATTAAACTCACTCGAAGAAATTCAAAAGTAGTTAAAACAAGAATTGAAAAGCTTAGGGTGCGTTTAGTTACAGAAAATTCCCCACTTTTACAGAAAATTTTTTCTAAAAAAACAAAAAAATTAGAAAACGTGTTCAAATTCGAGTTTTCTAACAAACTTTTTCTAAGAAAAGGAAAATTTTTGTTTTCCTTTTTAAAATTACAAAGTTGAAAACTACTTTTGATGGTTTTATAAGTTTTCCATCTCTACTCTTCCTTGGAAAAGGAAAACTCCATCCCTTACAACCAAACACGTTTTCTAGATTTTCCATGTATTTCTAGAGAAGTAAAACACTTCTCATCCTTTAGAGAATGGAAAAAGAAAAATGGATAAATTTTTCTATAACTAAACGCACCATTAAATTGTCGTATGAAAAGATAATTCATGGAGAACAAAATATTTTAAACTTACATATGAATTAGAGACCCAGGTTCGAACCCTCACTAGGTAAACATTTGGCCTAGTGGTTGGGCGTACTGGTGTTCTCACAAGAGACCCAGGTTCGAACCCTCACTAGGTAAACATTTGGGGTGGCCAGGGAAGGGAAAGGAAACGGCCACGGAGTTCGCTCCGGTTAGACCACGTACATCAGGAGTCAAAGACTCGCCCTCCCGGGGTAACCCTAACCGGGAAAACCCTTTAAAAAAAAAAATAAAAAAATTAGAGCAAATAACTTAGCACGAATCAAAATGTTTAATAGAATAGTTTAGGCGTTTAGCAATATCATAATTTAACAACAATATCATTTGAATGTACGTGTTACATACGGCTTCCTAATAGATGTGCTCTTGTAAGTTGTAGGTCAAATCAATATATTGAGTTAGATTTTTCAAATTTGAGCTTCGAACTTAAGAAAAGTTTGACTGTATAAAGCTTGTGTTTGAGTTGCTCTATAAAAGTTCGACTTGTAAAATTATATATCAAACCTAACATTTTAATTACAAGTTAGATATGATTTGATTTACTTGTCTTAAGGGACCGCTTTATTAGAGCCACGGTGTGATTATGTCGAACTTCCTTTAAGTTATACTATTATTTAGTTGAGAACTTGAGATATCAGGAAAGATGGACTTAGAAATTGAACATGATTCAAAATTTCAAATGTTTCGTAGTATTTTGAATCAAGATTCAAATAGCAATTCAAAAAGTAGTCGTGTGGGAACACAATTTTGCTTCAGAAATGAACTCGGTTGTTTCTATATGAAATCCCGGTTTTCTGTATAAAACAACATGATCGATTATGTGATATTAACTTGAGATAATTCAAATCCTTTAGTTTCACCATCAATACAATGTTATGGGAGCTAGCGATTTACTTAAATTTCATATGTTACCCATCTTATTGATTGGAAAAGCTTATACAACTAGTTCTAACACTTTCACGTAAAATGTTAACATATTTCATTTAACAGATGGATCATGCCACAAGACATCACTAAACATAATTACAATGCAACAGACTAATCTACAAACTACATAATCACGGCTTAGAAATATATATCTTGTTAGATTAGACGAGCAAAAAAATACTGGTTAATCCTCAACAGCCGAAAAAACCCAGGAGATGTAGTCGGTTCCTTGGAGTCGGTCAGATTCGCTAAGGGGGCGTATTCTCTTCCTCATTAGAGTCTCTACTGTGGCTGGTAATTTCCTTTTCCTACCACCCCTTGGCCTTGATTGAAATTGCTCATCACTCTCTACAAAATCTCCCTAAAAAGACCAATCAAATGAGTGAGACATAAAATCATTTGAAAAGATAGCAAATGGGTCAATCCGAGATATGATTTATCTTAAATAAATAAAATCAAACAAATTAACTCAAAAGAGAATAGATCAAACAGGTCAAATGTCACCAATGCTTAATTCTAATCATAATATTTTCCTACATCTTTTTATTCAGAAAAAAGAAAATAAAATTTTGAAATTATATTGAAAGAATAATTTTGGTAATCTTATTTGACACACTAATTCAAAATTAGCAACATTAATTAAAAATTAGCAGAAAGTGTTTCAGGTCAATCCAAACAGCCCATACCAATCTAATTCACCTATTCAGCTACGGCTATAATATATGCATGCTCCAGCATCAAAAAACTTCTTACCAGTGTGTACACATGGCGTCCAGATTTCTCATGGTTATCTCTCACATGTTTGGAAGAAAACCTCATTCCACAGCCAGAGATGCTGCATACATGTGGCTTTTGATGGAGATGGGCAGATTTTACATGTTGTCGAAGATTTGAACTCTGCAATTTAAAAATAGACAAAACTGAGATATGTAGTCTTCATTATGGGAATACTTATTTCATATAAGAGGATTTGATATCTTAAAGAAAAACACATTTCTTACGGTCGAGAATGTTAGGTGGCATCCATCAAAGCTGCACTTGATCCTCTCCTTCGAAACCACTTTGCAGTGTGTGCGAAGGTGACGCTTGATATTCTTCTTCAGTTGTTTACTCCCACAGATCTCACAGATAATGTGCTGATGGCAAGAATGGAGGTGAGCCTTTAGACACTGCTCATTGGTATAATATGTCATACATCCTGGTTCTGCACAGAATGCCTCCACTGTTTTCAACCTGACTGTAAATGTCAACAGATAAATTCATTTTAAAAAACAATTAAATAAAGAGGTCTCAATTCCAAATCTTTGGTACACAAGCAGTTCATTTAAGATTGAATATTATTGATAAAAAAGTAAAACGCGAATAATAGCTCAGATTGGTTATAGAACATGGGTCAAACACATTGAAAGTCTAAAAAGTGTATTAAATGCTTCAAAACAGCTAAATAGTAATTTTACTTAAAAATTTAAAGTGATTATTAACTTACTTAGTACATTAATTAGATATTATCAATTAGAATTAGTGTTTGCAAGTCAACCTGACCCATTACCAAACCTGCATGCTCAACCCGTTTTTACCTCTAAATATCAGTGATAGCTTGAAAAGACTAAGGCCATTAACTAACCATGAGAGTCTTTGTGCTTTGCCAACTTTGATGCATATTTGAAAACTTTTCCACACCCAGGTTCCGTACAAGCATACTGCTTCTGACCATTCATGTCATCTGAGGTAGACCCCAGATCATCATGCATTTCCCTCACGTGTCTAGTCATGTTACCTCGAATTGAAAACTTACTATTGCAGTTTTCAATAGGGCAGTTAAAAAGTTTACCCTCATGCTGAAGAATATGGCGAGCCAAGTGATCTTTCCTGTGGTAACTAGAGTTGCAGTCCTCTATAGAACATGTAAAAGGCCTCTGCAGAATGATAAATATTTTACCCATTAGACTTTACTTCAGAGATGCTGATTTTATTAGTCATTAATAGATCAAAAAAACTTTGAAACTCATACATCATTTGCGTGATAGAAGATAACTTGATGGATCTTCTCAAGAGGTCTCCCTACTTGATACTAATCCAATCAAGTTTGCGCATTTTGGAGTTCTCTGTATGGGATCCAATGCATCACGCAACAACATCCATTTTTTCACAAAAAACATCAAGATGCCAAAATAACTTTAATACCCTGCACAAGTGTAGATGCGATGAAAGATTACTAACTAAAATTTATATCAAATACAACTAAGAAATCTAGATTATAATTAAATCCATCGGCCATCAACATTTTGTAAGTGATTTCTATTTCTTATATAATGATTGGTTAACGATTCACATTAAGGCGCCCTTCAAACATATAGAATTTTCATACAAACATCTGTTAAAAGCTACATGGCACGTTCAACATAAGAAATGGAAACAGCAAAAGATTTAATACAGGTCAACATCAGTTGGATACAAAACCTACAAGGTTAATCCTAATCTATGACAAACATTACAGATCATTAGTTATAGAGGTGACAGAGTGGGCAGGCCAGGCAGGCTTCCTACGTGTCAGAACCGGTTCGTATTAAAAAGAGTAATCTTTTTGTAATGCAATATCCTCCTCCCCCCCTAAATGGCACCTCTCCCAAATCCAAAAAATTACAGATATCTTGCATTAGCATATGTAAAAAAATGTTTACAAGGATACACGATAACTCTAAAATTTGGAAATCCTCTTTAAGCAATGAAACACACTTACAGGACATCAACGTTTACTCAACCACCATTTTTTTTCTTTAACACCAACATCAAACTAAATACAATACAGAATATCATTGTTTCAGATATTACCTCAAATGAATGGCTTTGCATATGCTGCCTCAAGAAAGCAGGTTTACGAAAGGAAACACCGCATTCCTCACATACATTCACCTTTCCATCTTTTTTGTCAACTTCTTTCTCCTTCATTTCATCCTAAATTATCACAATTATTTCAAAATTAAATACTCATAAATAAATCCAATAATAAACAATACTAATAAAACTAAGCATTAAATTTCAACAATTTCCTCCTTTTTAATACAAAATCACACAATCTACCATAGCATTAATCAACATACATACACATAGCATCTAATAAGCCTTCATAAACCAAAGATGTAAACCACCTTTATTTCATAACCAGCACATAAGCTTCAGCAAATGCATTACAATACTTTATCGCAAATATTATAATACACAATCCAATACGTAACCCTAATATTTTATTTAAATCCCGAAACATCAAAACTCAATTATTTCACATCTTTAACATGAAATCACACAACAAACCCTAGCATACAACTAAATCTACACACAACACAGTTCTAATTATAATTATAAATATATACATATACTCACATATATGAACACAAACCTGATGATGAGATTGAATGTGAGCAGTGATGATAGTTTTCTTCGAACGAACAATACCGCAGTAATCGCAACTATAACGTCTTATGTCTCTCTTAACCGGAATTTGTCTCTTTGTTTCTATAATTTCTTCATCCATTTTCAGAAGAAGTGTTCGTTAATGGATGCTTTCCATCAAGCAGTTCAGTGAGTGCAATAGCTAGGGTTTTAAACTGTGTTTACTAATACTAATTGGGTGGGCCTAATTTAAGGCTAGGTTTGTTGGAATCACGGGCTAAATTTAAGTAGGGTTATGTGGGCCTTGGGCCTGAATTTTGTACCTATAAACAATTTTATCTTTTTTCTAATCATCTTGTAATTTGTACAATTTTTATTTATGCTGATGGGATTAAATAATTACGTGAGATGAATTATGGATTATGCCACTGTTTAACTGTTTATATGACAGAAATTTGAAATTACTTTAAATTCAGTTTGTGTATTTCTTTGAATTCTTGTGAATTTGTATTCACGTTGTGTTTGTTTCACATAATTCCATATAATTGAATAGAATTGGAGTCTCAATTTCATTTTATGTATGTGTTTGTTTCACGAATGAATTGAATGGGAATTACCGAATTCCTTCACTCAAAAGAATTCTCATTCCTTAGAATTTCAATTTTTTGATGAATTTCAATTACATCAAAAATATTTCGCGAACCATTGATCTTTTGTCGCGAACATGTGATGGGCTTGTTATAAAACACATTTTTTTTCCTATGGTAGTTTTGTTTTATGCAAAATAGCCAACAATTTAAGACAAAAGTATCAAAAGTGCAATGTTTCTACTTATTTATTTACATAATTCTTCCAATGTCATCCATTATAGTGTTTTTTTCTCTTTACCATATTCACAAGAAGAAGCATGATCATAATTCGTGAAATGTGCATGCATAGCCAAAAACCAATAATTATGGTTAAAAAAGTTGATCACTTAAAAAGAATAACTTTACTGGTTGATTGAGCTAGCTCAATCTTCAGCCAAAGATCAAAAGATTGGTAGCAAAGTAATGAAATCATAAAAACTGATCACTGTTGTGGATTAAAATTCTGGGGATATTATCATGATCAGAAAAATCAATCTTGTTAAGTCTAACACAGCATAGAACTTGCTCTGGTAGTTCTTCAGGATGTTGTGCCTAAAACCAAAAACAAAACAAGAAACAGATAGATTCAGTTTGTGAACTCGAAAGCAAATTTCGCAAATATTTCCATTTTGTGCATATTTGTTTCTATTTCATACACCAACAACACACTTACCTGAATCGTTAAACCAACATCGAGTATCCCATCCTTCAATCGCTCCCGAAAAGCATCAAGTGCTTTTCGTGAAATGTAGCTAAATCGGTGTATGTCAAGGTCTATTTCAAAGTAGTTATGTCCCTGCACAAAGATTTAATTAATAAAGTGAGAATGAGTATCAAACATGTTACACTTATATATATGTATATGAATAATGAGTTTATTGAGGTTTTGTTTTATCTCTAACGGGTCAAAATAGTAAAAAACCTAAAAAAAAGGCCGAATAGTTCAAACAGGACGAAAGGCGTTAAAATGTGATATTAGGATATACAACCATCTAAGTTGTTTTATTCAGGAAATAATCAAAAAAATTTACTGGAAAAATATAATTAACAACTTTGTACAGCAAGTGTATCAGGTCAACCCAATCCAATTTTCCCGAGCAGAGAAAAATAATGATCTACCAACCCGATAGAAAGCGTGTTGAGGGCGTGTCAGCACTGGTTTGTCGTTATAAGCATTTAGAAGCTTCTTCTCTGCAGAACATAACTGAAGATCCTCGGGGTTGACTACACCTGCCAATAGTTTGAGTCTTTCTCGATAAGGAACCAAAGATTCCTTTGCAAAACCTTTCACTAATTCCATCTCATCCACGACCAATCTCTGTTAAATATGTGACTTAAACAGTTAGCCACAAAAAGAGAAAGGGATTAGTACCTAGAAATGCAACTAACTTGTACCCGATATCTATTGTGTGTACCCAACTTACGTATGCTATTTTTAATGCATCAAACTTTCAAAAGGGGTGTTCTAATGTAATTTGATGATGTGTCACTCGTTTATGGTGACATGTGGCATCCGGAGAGTTTGACACGTCAGCAAATTACATTAAAACACCCTTTTTGAAAGTTTGATGCATTAAAAATAGCATACGTAAGTTGGGTACATACAATAGATATCGGGTACAAGTTAGTTGCATTTCCAGGTACTTTACCCAAAGAGAAAAATGTATTGTTATGGTATGTGTAATTAAGTTAAGGTGGCAGTCTCAACTCATGTATATATATGTAGAAGATTATATTGGGTTACATTTTATCTTTAGCGGTTCAAAATGTCAAATAGACAAATAAAAATGGGTAAAACATAGACGGGTAGAAGACCGTCTAAAATGGTTTCGGCTTAAACGAATTATAAGACCATCTCTAAGTTAATTATACCTGAATGCTATCACAAAAATGTGAAGACACTTCTTCATCGAAGCTTTCGGACACTTTGAAATATAAAACTAGACTGATCCCTTGACCATCAGTTTCACCAAGAAATAGTGTGGCCGGATATGTTGGCAGCTGTCATATGAAAATTTTGATGATCTAATTTAGTAACCAAGCCATGAATCAATCAAACCACATCAACTCACGTCCAACTATTTTAACCAAACAGGGGCACACGGCCAAACTTAACTTTAGTCTGACACATGAAACAAATACATAGATTATACGGAGTATAGGATAAACTAATTAATACCTGTACATTAACAATCAGCAACGAAGGTACTTTTTTATGAGCATCAACACTAGGAAGTTCAATATGTTGAGCGATATGATCAATTTTTCTAGCACAAATAAACAGATCGATGCCGATTGGAACATACGGGCTAAAATTTGGAGCCGAGTCCTTGAGCTTATCCCTGCAGGATTGGTAACTGGTTTAGTACTAGATTCCCATAATAAGTTTACCTTAACATAAAAAGTGGAGTACTAAGCGAGTCAACAAGTCAAAATCAAAATATGTAATATTATGGTAAAGCTAAATGATTTAAGTCATGCTTAGTTGGTTGACCTGATATGTAACTATGTAAGAGAGTTGGAGGGGCTGAACGATGAGAGGAACTATTTTCAACATCTAATAATTTAGATGATATTTGTAGCATATACTGTATTGTGACCCGATACAGTTATTACAGACAAAACATAACCCAAATCAGTCCAAACTGGCGTATTATTCAAAGGAAAATCAAGGCCGAAATTTCCACATCTACAATCAATAAAAACGTACCTAAAGAAACTTTCACCCCGAAGCTTAAAAACTGACGGTGAAACAAACGACCAGCATCCTGGAGTCGGCTTTCCGTTGGATGATCTAGGTATCATAAGTCCCGCCCGCGGACGAAGCACAAATCTTTGTGACTGGCCTGGTAATTTGAACTACTAATTAGTAATGCAAGATGTGGCATAAATAATCTAGACAAAATTAATAAAAACTCACTATTAATTAAAAAAAAAAAGAGTTATATATATACACTTACGAAATTCGTTTTTCTCATCTCCATCTGAAGGTTTCTGGTTTACAGAAAGGACTATAACGGTCCTTAAACAAGACATATCGTTTTCTAGAATATTTTTATCAAAAACCGAAGACCCCTTTGAGTCTTTATATGCATTTCTGATGTAAAGCTTGTCATTTTCGATACTGTCTTGGCACAAATCTAGAATGATGAAAAATGTCATTTTTAAGATCATATAAAAGTTGACAAGTCTACATGTATAATACTTGATGCTTCCGTTACCTCCATGTACACTGATAAAGTCATCATCGGAATCCGATCCCAACATACTCATGGAATCAAACCACATCTCCTCTTGACAAACCGATGCTAGAAGAGAAAACATTTAGCGTAAACATTAATCCTAGAACGATATAATATTGTGAAAGTAGAAATCAACCCCTTGGAAATACCATTAGGAGAACTCACCAAAATCATCTTTAAGCTGTTCCAAGGGCCTACCCGGGACAGAAGAGGAAACCCTTCTTTGCCATTTTCCCGAACAAAAGAAGTATTTCTTCGATCTTGATTTCTTGTTAGGCCTAGAAGCGCATCCACCCATGATATATAACACTATGTATGTCTATTTCCGTAACTTTTCACAAAATAGTTAACTTATGAACACGGAAACATTCCAATTAAGATTATTAACCGGGTTGATCAAGACGGATGTTTCTTGGATATATATCTTGATCATGAAACCCGAAAAAGGATGCAATATTTCAAGACTATGAATCTTGAATTGGAACTAATTTGCAAAGAGCATGAGTTGTTGATCATAATGTAGATGAAAGTTTGTGGGAAGAATTTATATAGTCATGATATAGGAAACTAGACCTACTAAACTACTTTTGACAACTCATTTTGTCCATAAACCATACAACCACCCGCACACAAAAATATCAAATTCAAAAGGGTGTTTTTCAGCTACTAAAAATATTAATTAATATATTATATATAATAATTAAATCTAAAATCATACCCAGATTATATATATTTTGGTCTTTTTGTCAACTAGCATGTTTTGACGAAGAAAGAGTCCATGTTGACGTTTTCTTTCTCTTACCTAAATGAAGGTTATACACATGTCTAGATACGCGTTTCAAAGGGAAAAGAAAAAAATAAATGTATGTTATAGTTTCAAAGTTACAAGATGCAGAATTTCATTGAGACCATCCTCTACCTTTCAAAGTTCACTGTCACGTTGTTTATAGTACTGCAAACAAATTGAGCTTAGCTCGAGTTACGTTTAGATCGAGCGAGTCGACTCGGTTGCTGCCCTATTAATTCCAATCCGTGTGATATTTAGATATTAAGGAAATACTACTTGCACGAAAAGATACACGTTCCACAATGTTAAATGTTTGATCAGTCTAATTGATATGTGTCAATAATGCTAGTAAGATACGGAGTAGTATGGATTATAATAACAATAATAATAATAATAATAATAATAATGATGACTGAGGGACGTTAAATCCAATGATTTGATCATTTAGTAACTTTTTAGTTAGGTTAAAACAAAGTCCAATCCGGAATTCTATAAGAGCAATAAACGGAAAGATGAGTAAAGGGTCTTTATCAAAAGCTTATAAAAATAAAAATTAAAAGAGATTGGAAAGGGACAGATAGCAACTACAACACCACCACAATCAACAAAGAGAACCAAATCATTTAATTGAGATTCTTTTGTCCACATTTATATTTATTGAGAACTGGTGGAATTTCCGCCAAACTCACAAATATTTATTAAAATGCCAAAATAAGAATGGTGTGAAACAATTTATATCTTTCGACAAATCTGTAAGGGTAAGACGCATTGTTAGAATGTAGTATTTGTAAGATGTGCCATTTATAAAATATAGGGTGTGTTTGGCAAAAAGTAGCTTGAAGCTTATAGCTGAAGCTGAAAGTTGGAGCTTATATTATTTTATATGTGTTTGGTAAAGTACCTGGAGCTGGAGATTATTAATGTAAATTTACATAAAAGGACAAGACCAAACTCAATTACTTATAATTTAAGGGTATTTTGGTAACTTCAAATTTCATAAGCTCTCATAAGCTACCAAAAGCTAGTTCATCTAGCTTAATTTTTCAGAGCTTATTTTTTCAATAAGCTACTAAATTTTTTACTATCAAACAAAGCTTGTAGCTTGAGCTTATGAAAAAAATAAGCTTAAGCTCCAATAAACTCTCGTAAGCTACGTTACCAAACATGCCCATATTGTCGTTATTATGCAGTGAATCTGAACCGTAAATAAAAAAATTAAGGGTTGAAATTGTCTGACCCCTCCTATTTTATTCAACTCATCATCTCTCTTATCCCAAACCAAATATAAATATATATATATATATATATATATATATATATATATATATATATATATATATATAAGAAATTATATATATTGCTACAATGATGATCAAAACACTAATAAAAGCTTATTAACTTATATCAAAATTTTGAACCTCCACCATAAATCATAATCATCCAAATTAAGGTGGTTGAAGTGTGAGTCACAAGGTCCAATGGTCAATATTTGAATAGGCTTTTGAGGCCCGCAGGCCGCAAACCCCATATTTAAATCCATGATTAAAGCCTAAAGGCAATCATTTTCATTGGGAGTTGATAAATACAACATGAAAATTGTTTCATGCAACACACAGTATAACAGTTTTAGCTCACTGTACAAGTATACAAAAACATACTTTTGATGTACGAAACAATTTACATGTTTTATTTATCAGCTCCCTTTTCATTAGATCTTTCTCTGTTAATATAGAAGCTATATACTACGGGATCTTTTGTTTAATCTGATTACTTAAATCTAAAATCTGAGAACCACTTCTGAATATTAAGAGCTGACATCTGAAATCTGAATTAAGAATTACTAAAATCGTTTGATAAGTAAAAATACAAACATCTGAATACACTCACAATTTTTGTTTGTGTGGCACAACCATCATAGGCATTTAACTACTTAAATTTAAAAATAAATTTAAAAATTACAAGAGTTTAGGCTGCAGATTTCCAAACAACATTATCAATTTTGATACATAAATTTTCATGAAATACAAATACTAAAATCCATCGATCCGAAAAGGAAAGAGCTATTACATAATGAGTGACTAACGTATCAAATTCAATATAAACAATTATTCCCCATTTGGCATCAATTGTGCACCCCCAGAAGAGAATAGAACGAACGTTGCCTGTTTTTTTTTTTTTTTTATTTTTTATCTCAATTAGAGGTTATAAGCAATTTTAAATAGCTGAACGATTAGGGGGTTTTCCAGATGCAATAAGACCTAGTTAGATAAATTAATCAAAACACCTTATTGGGCTTTCATCTTACCGAATAATACAATTAGCCCTTGTTCAGACTTTATAAGTTCAAACAAAAGAGCCCTACATATGTAACAATTTTATTTACTAATTGATTATTTTATCATTAATCAAGGGCTACGTTTAACTATTGAATGGTTATTAAGCGTACATTAATATCGTCGAGAAAACATTATTATTGGTTTTTTTCTAAAATACTTTGAAATATGTCAGTTACATTAAAATTTTAACGATATTAAATATATTTAAAAAACTAGCCAGATGACAGGAGTTACATAAACAAGAAAAAAACGACCTATCAAACAACCTAAGAAAAACCACACACCATCCTAAATTCATATCAAACACTTGTGAAATACCTGACACCTAAAATAAACTAGAACCGATATTAATGTATCAGGGAGTAGTATATTTACTTTACTATTATATACTATGTATGTATTATTAAATTAGTATTATTATTATTATTAATTAATATTAATATATATATATATATATATATATATATATATATATATATATATATATAGTGAGAGGATCCGGGGGGAAGTGGAGATCAAGAGGGAAGGGGGGAAGTGAGTTTTGCACAATCAGATCTACTTAATATGCATTGTGATGAATATTAACTGTGAAGTTTTAATATGCATCGTGATGCATATTAGTTAATATTCATCATAGTGAATATTAACAATTTTTTAAATAAATATTTATCAACTAATGTTATGATTTAAAAGTGATATTCATTCGTTAAAATATTCTTTGTAGCATCGATTTTGATTACTATTTACAAGTAAAAAAAAATTTTTGTTGACGTTTTGATTGATAATTGTAATATGCTTCTTGATGAATACTAAACGCTTCCCCCTTCCCTCAAAAAATTGCTTCCCTCTTGATCCCTCCCCTATATATATATATATATATATATATATATATATATATATATATATATATATATATATATATATATAGTCCCAGGTTCAAATGAGAAGGCTAATTTTCGTGCAAACGTGAGAAACACTTTAAAATCACTTTTTAACTATCCAAACCACGTTATTTTACAAAAATTTCTCCGGAGCTTCTTTTTCAAATAACTTTTAGAATCTATTTTTCAAATAAAAAAAAATCGACGTTTTTTTATTTTTTTAATTATTTTTTATTAATTTTTTTATTCACAATAATCACATTTTATAACTTGATAATCACATGAATAATATGTGATTATTATGTCATATCTTGTGATTATCTCGAACACATAATAATCACATTATATTAGAGAATAATCACATGTGATTATCATGTTATATTGTGTGATTATCTTAAATAATCACAACAGTAACGACTGTAAAAAAAGTTCGGAAAAAAAGTTAATATTTTTTATTTATATTTATATGATAGCTTCCAAAAGTTATTTTAATAGTAATCATTGAAAAAGTTTTGAAAAATAATGTGTTTTGTATAGTTAAAAAGTGATTTTGAATGATTTCCTACGTTCTCACGAAAATTAGCCTACTTATTTTAACCCACCTCAATATATATATATATATAACAACCCTCTAAAATTCATATCACGACAAATTATTTGGATGAAGACCGATTAGTAAATAGGAATACTACTAATAATTGGTTGTTTAAATAAAACAGTATACACAACTTAATTTATTTTGCATTGCATGTTAATATTTAAAAGACATTAAACTATTTAGAATGAAAGGGGAAAAATAGATGGGGTAGATGAAGACGTACCAAACAAAGAATGAGGATGTCCATTTGTGCCAAATGACAAAAATCCCAACAAATATTTTGGATAGTGGGTTTGATGCTAAATATATATTCCGTATTATTTTTGATAAAGCAATATATTTAATATTTCATTCATAAAAAAAATATTAAAAAAATCAACTCTAGCATTTTAAAATTTTTGTACTTTATTATTTCTTTTTCCTTTGAAAAACCATGATATCATAACCTTTAATTTTCAATTATTATTTTTATTATAAATCCCTCATTTCTTGGGTCAAGTTAATTGTAAACAAGCCTAACATTAAATATCCTGAGTAGTTAACAATTTTCTCTTTACTTAAATCTTTGAAGGATACCCCATGAATAATAAAATATAAGAAGTAAGACAAAATGGATTACATAAAACTGCTAACTTCAAATAACAATTACTGGTTTGTTTGATTGGTATGTAATCATGATAAAATGTGTATGATTTTTTAATCTAATTAAATTTTTGTAAAAGGGATATCATATGGGTGTTGATATATACAACAATAGTTTCGATACATACAATAAAAATTTCCAAAATTTATGCATGCAGTACAACTTTCTGAATGCACAGTTCTGTTGTATGAAACAAAATCCATGTTGTATTTATCAATCCCCATATCATATAAGGTAACCCAAATGTTTGTTTCTAGTTTGATCAAAAGCGTTAAGTTCGAATGTGACTAGAGTAAAGCTACTTGGTTTACAAAGTAGATCAACCAACAAACTTAGAGTGTTTTTTTGAAGCCAAATATTACATTGTCTTACAAAATTACAGAACAAAACTATGTGTTATAATTTAGGGTGGGTATGATACGGTTGTAACATTTAAACCGGAAATCGAACCAAATAAAAGTTGCTTTTAAATCAGAACGGTTTCAAAATTGGTTTTTGGATCGGCTTAACCGAAATCGAATTGATTAAACGTTTTTCAGTTTGGTTAACGGTTTCCAAACTTTTTTGTTCAATTACATATTTTTTTTCTTTTTAATAATAATAATAATAATAATAATAATAATAATAATAATAATAATAATAATAATAATAATAATAATAATTCTGTATTTAGTATTATACCTAAAAAACCAAGATATGATCAAATACACGTGAATTCGGTTTGGTACCCAAACATTTCAAAACTGAGGAAAGCAAACCGAATTTACACCGTAAAGTGCATAGATGAACACCAAAAGATGAAATAAATAACAAAGAAATCTCATCAGTGTTCTTAGAGTTTCTTTAAGAATATTCATTTAGTACAAAGATCTTAAATTCCTTGAACATCAATCTTCACTCAAACTATGTATTTTCCAACAAAAATGAAGAGTTATGAACTTTAGTAATTCAATGTTTATGCCCTTTAGATATGATCAACTTCTTATAAATCATAAATTTAGCTTTAAAAAGACTAACAACTATCACTTTAAAAAATTGATGATAAAATGTGAGAACTTTCAACAAATTTCAATTTCTTTAGTTCAACATACTGCTACATCGACAATTTATTTTTCATATAACTCTATCGTTCACCATTATTTATACGGAGTAATACATAAAAACTATATTAAATTTAATGTATTCATTAAAATTTACCCCATCAACCACATTATCAATACTACATATTATTACTATTACCACACACACAATATATATATATATATATATATATATATATATATATATATATATATATATATATATATATGGGGAGATCAAGAGGGAAGTAAAAAAAATGGGGGAAGGAGGGAAGCAATTCTCAGCCACACATTCTGGTCAATAGAAAAGTCAACGCGTCCCAGATCGTTAACATGCATGTCAAAAGCATGCTAATCAAAATAAAATTTTCAGCAAGTTTACATTCATTTACGATGAATGTTAACATGCATTTCAAAAGCATGCTAATCAAAATCAAATTTTCAGCAAGTTTACATTCATTTACGATGAATGTTAACATGCATTTCAAAAGCATGCTAATCAAAATCAAATTTTCAGCACGTTTACATTCATTTACGATGAATGTTAACATGCATTTCAAAAGAATGTTAATCAAAATTAATTTTTCAGCATGTTTACATTCATTTACGATGAATGTTAACATGCATTTTAAAAGTATGTTAATCAAAATTAAATTTTCAGCACGTTAATATTCGTTTACGTCAATATGCTTTCTAGATAAATGTTAACGGTCTGGAATTTTTTCAATCTATAAAATTCGATTGGAATGACAAAAGCATGTTAATCAAAATCAAATTTTCAGCATGTTAATCAAAATGGGTATTGTGGATGAATATAGAAGAGGAGAGAAAATGAGTTGTTGAGGTTTGCTTCCCCCCTTCCCCCAATTTTGAAGCTTCCCACTTGATCCTTCCCATATATATATATATATATATATATATATATATATATATATATATTAGCTTCAAACGAAAACCACAAAAGGTACAAAACTGCGAGAACTTTAAAATTACATTGTTTTTATACATGTAAACACAACAAATTACACATAAATGTTATTTAATGTTCATATTTGTCGCACCCCCAAATTCTGGTTGCGGAAGCGAATCGGGTCGGGGCGCGACTAATTACATATCAAGCACACAAGGTATAATGAACGACCACTATATGCGTCGTTTTGAACTTGTATTGATAAAACAAAAGTTTACATCAAAATAATGTTTACATTAGCTCAGTTTCTAAAATTGAGGGATTACATCACATAATTACTTTATACAAAATATAATAATGCAATGAAATCTCTGATTGTATGAATGCTGACTCGAGCTAATGATTTCTGCTTGAGCAGTCCAACCTACTGCTGTGTACCTGTGATACATGCTAAAATGGGTCAGCGAAACGCTGATGAGCTCACAGGTTTGTACGTCAACACATATTTGTATGAACCACAAGATTTATAATTGAATTTAAAATGCAATGAAGCAAAATATAAGTTATACAGCCATGAGCACATAGTCTGAGCTTAACTTGAGTGTCCGGTCCAATTAAGGAAACCCAACTGAGGTGCCTCCTACGAGTGCCTAATCTACACTCGTCTTCCCAAATGCTAATACATCCGTTTGACCAGTTAGTGCGTGCTAACCCGGACGAGGATTGTCAATCCTATATGATATCATATACTAACATTCACGCTACTACGTATTACCAGACTATGCTATGGAGGGCTTTAAATTGATTAGTTGAAGTAACTCATGTAGTATTTGATTTTGATTTGTACTTGCGTTCAACTTGTAAAACAAAACGAGCAATAATATCACACCCCAGATTGAAAAGATATAAAATAGGGGTCATGAGACTCACCTGAGCCTTGAGTGTTTATCGAAATAAACTTGAATTGATTAGCTTGAGAATTGATGTCCGAAGACTTGTAACCTGAGTGTGTCCACGACACGTGATGGTTATTAATTGTACAGGTATCTTGAAAGACTACCTTTGTAATTGTTTGTTTATCTATGATGTCCAAATTACCCCGATTTGGTTGATTGACTTGTCCAAATTACTAAGATTTGGTTGATTGATTTGAGTATTTGAAAACGTGTACGGCCCGTTGGTGATTGTTTGCGTTAATAATTTAAATACTATTATTTTGATCTCGAAGTGCGACGTTTGAAAAGTATATTCCAATGTGTTTGTAAGGTCGTATCGTATAAAGGTTTGAAGTCGGTTAAGTTTGGCACTTGGTGTGAAATGTATTTACAAACTCTAAGTCACGGGGGTCCGGGGGCAGCGCCCCTGGTTAGCGGGGTTCCAGGGGTGGCAACCCCTTGCGGGGTCCAAGGGGCTGGCCCCTGGTTGGGGTCGAGATGCCAAGTCAGCTCGAAAAATTTTTATTTCTACTATATTGCTTTGGTGAAAAACGCATCTGGGATTTGAATTTGGATAAAATCAAGTGATAAATTTCAGTCCTTGACACTTAGTAAAATCTGAGTTTTCTAGTTTCTGGTTTGTGCGACGTTGGGTACGACATCGCAGGTCCTGACTGCGACGTTGAGCATGGCGTCGCTATGTGCGACTTTCGCAATTTAATGCGACGTTGTGGGTGGCGTCGCTATATGCGACATTGTTGATTCTTGCGACGTAGGGGCTTGTGTTGCTATGTGCGACGTCGGCCAATTAAGGCGACGTTGAGACTGATGTCGCACCGTGCGACATCG
Organism: Helichrysum umbraculigerum; assembly: GCA_949592205.1. Classification (NCBI taxonomy): domain Eukaryota; kingdom Viridiplantae; phylum Streptophyta; class Magnoliopsida; order Asterales; family Asteraceae; genus Helichrysum; species Helichrysum umbraculigerum. Next base: position 2,112,970 of record CATIUR010000001.1, read on the forward strand.
TGATGAGTTTTGAGACGTCGCAGCTGACGTCGCATAAAGTCTGGGCCAAATGCGACGTCGGCAACTGAAAAGGTTCCGGTGGCCCGAAAAACGACCGGACGACTTCCGTTTGGTCCAAAACTTTTACCCAACCCCTTTTTGGACATTTTAAGCATAGACAAACCATAAATAAGTAAAAATGAGTAAAAACAGAGAGTTTCGGGTTTTGTCGGAAACTTACGGATCGACGCGAGGAGAATCCGAAAAGATGGAAATGTAGATCGCGAAGCGGTGATGCTTTTCTTCCAAAGGAGTGGTATGATCCATAGGCTTTTATTGGTAGTTTTTGTGTGAAAATGGAGGTGGTGGTGTTGGTGGTGATTAGTGAGAAAAAGAGAAGAAAGAGAGTTAGAGTGTGAGAAATGAGAGGGGAAAGAGAAGGGAGGGGGGTGATGTCCCCTCCTTTGGCCGGCGGTGGGGCCCACCCATGTGGGTGTGTCCCAAGTTTCCTTTCCTGTGCATTCGCGCTCCGTGCGGTGTTCATTTTCCCGATTGTTTAAACGTTAAATAATTATTTTGAACGTTAAATTATAAGTTTTAAAAATGTGAACAATGACTTGATATTTTCATTGAAGTATTTCATAATATACTTATTAATTGAGTTGTACGATTTAGCTTAAACTTGTTTCGTTTTGTTTGCGCGTTTAATATTTTATTCGCGTGGACCTTGTTTGTACTATACGAAACTGAATTGAAATATTATCAAAATAATATTTTGGATATAATAGCGTTATTAAATAATGTTACATTATTTAATTAAATTGTTCACCAACGTCCGTATTTAACTGAACCGAATTACATTCGATTTGGATTGGGTACGATTAATCAAATCGCAATACTTGTATATATTCGACAATATATATTAATTGATACATTAATTAGCCTAACACAGAACTAATTACATGTAGTTAAACTTAATTAGGCACTAATTACTCGTCCTAATTTGACGGGTGTCACAATATTATTGACAAACAAAAGTTAAAACCCACAAAAGACATGTTAAACTATAAAATATATGAAGTGTTCACATGTGCACATCTCTGATGTGCAATGTGAACGAAATATATAAATTTGATTTTAAAGGTTATTTTTTTTTCAACCTATTTTGTTTTTAACATTAATCTAGATCAATGTTCATATGTAATTGAATCATTAAACATGTTAAAATCTCAATAATTTAAAAGTTTTCGCAGTTCTGTACCTTTTTGTGGTTCTCATTTGAACTTTTGGCTATATATATATATATATATATATATATATATATATATATATATATATATATATATTGTTACTAATATTATAGGTCATATGCCATTAGTTGTATACTGCGTGGGACTGTTTTTTGAATATTTTGTCTCATTTAAGATGTGTATACGTTTTATCGGGTTGACATTATAAGAAAAAAGTTGATGGACACTTACTCTTACTCCTTCAAGTATGCGTTTATAGCATATTTGGGGAGTTATGGGGGAAGTGCTACCGAAATTTTCTTATAACGTCAATTCGCTAAAACATATACATATATATGTGATAAGATATTCAAAAAGTGGGTTAGGATTGGCTACCCGTGACCAAATATTATATTGTACTTATTCATATAATTCATTGTTGTGATTGTTATTTTTAGATGGACCGTGAATGGATGTACAACTTAGGGCGTTCTACATCAGAGCATGTGATGGTGTGAAAGAATTTTAAGATTTGCAGAATATGATCGTGTAAGCAAAGGAGATTGAGATATTATGTGTCCTTGTGCGGATTGTAGAAATTCTAAGAGATTTGAGAATATTAGTATCATTGAGTTACACTTGATTACTCGTGGATTTGTTCAAATGTATACTTGTTGGTTTAAACATGGTGAAATGCAAGTTGATTATAACACTTCATTTTCTACATTAAATGAAAATAATGATGACACGGTCAATGATTCATGTGATAACAACAATGACAATTTTAACGATATATTTTATGGTATGGAGGCTAACGTTGATGATATTGAACGAGTTGAACTAGAACGAGTTTTTAATTAATTGGAAAAACCATTATATGTCGGTTTTGATAAGTATTCCAAACTTTCTGCTGTAATGAAATTGATGAACATAAAACAAATAATGGTTGTAGTGACACTAGTTTCATAAGCCTATTAGCCCTTTTGCATGACATGCTTATGAAAATAACGAGTTACATATTTCCTTATGCCGAGCCAAGAAATTAAGTGTCCCAAGGGATTAGAAGTCGAAAGAATACCCGCGTGTCCAAATGATTGTATGTTTTATAGGAATGATTACAAAGATTTGCATGAATGTGTTTTTTATGATACGTCTTGGTATAAGCGTACAAAAGAAATGGATGAAGATATTGACGATGATGTGTCTAAAAATGGTTCACCTGCCAAATTATTGTGGTATTTTCCTATCATATCAAGGCTGAAACGATGGTTTTCGAATCCGAAGGAGGCTGAATTGTTGTGTTGGCACGCTGAGCTCCGTAAAAAAGACAGAAAGTAAAGACATGTAGCCGATTCACCTCAATGGAAATATTTTGACAATCTTCACCCAGAATTTGCAGCGGTTATGAGAAACCTACGGTTTGATCTTAGTTCTGATGGATCAATCCGTCCAGAAAAATGAGCAGTAAACACATTACTTGGCCGATTTTTCTATGCATCTAGAACCTTCCACCATGGCTATGCATGAAACGTAAATACATCATGATGTCATTATTAATTTAAGGTCCAAAACAACCCGGTAATAACATTGATGTTTATTTGGTTCCTTTAATCGAGGATATGAAAAGTCTTTGGGTCAAGGGCGTTCAAGTGTATGATGCATGTAAGAAAGAGCGATTTAAATTGAAAGTCATGATTTATTACACCATAAATGATTTTTCGGCATTCGGAAATTTGTCTGGATACAGTACGAATGGAAAAATCGCGTGCCATGTTTCTGAAGATCAAACATCTTCAAGATTTGATCTTCAAGATGGTTAGATAATTGCAGAAAAACTGTTTATATAGGTCATCGAAGATTACTTCTAATGGATCCATCGTAAACAGAGTGAAAAGTTTGATGGGACAAACGAGTCTAAAATAGTGCGGACACGGTTTGATGGAAAGGACGCTTTAACAAAAGCAAAAGATATAAGCACCATGTTTGGAAAGTCAATACCGCCCAGAAAGGGATCTTGGAAAAATAGGTCCATTTTTTGGGATTTACCTTATTGGATGTATTTAGAGGTGCGACATTGCTAAGATGTTATGCATATCGAGAAAAACGTTTGTGACAGCTTGCTTGGTTTGTTGTTGAACATTCCTAGGAAATCAAAAGATGATCATAATGTACGCCTAGACATGGAGGCAATGGATATTCGGCTCGAGCTTCATCCCAAGTTCCGTGAGCAAAACGGGCGCACACATACATTTCTCCCACCGGCTTGTTATACATTTTCGAGGGTAAAAAAAACCAATTTTGTAATTACTTACTTGGTATCAAGGTTCCAACCAGCTATTCGACGAATGTTAAAAGGTTCGTATCACTGAAAGACTGCAAATTAAACAGTATGAAGTCGCACGATTGTCATATTTTAATGATGCATATTATTCCTATCGCTATCTGTTAGGTCTAAGTTGTTAGTGCTTGTTGGTTTAAAGTTAATGTTGTCAACTCAGTTACTACTGCTAGTTCAAGTTTCTACTACTGTTCAAGTTAGTACTACTGCTACAAAGTTAATACTGATACTTGGTTAATGCTGTGAAGACAAAGTTACTATTGCTCTACAAAGTTTGTGCTACTAGAGCAGTTAGTACTGCCAGACCAAGATTAGTGGTGCTTGAAGAGTTTATGCTGTTAGTCAAGATCAGAGTTAATGCTGCTAATGAAAGTTTGTGATGTAAACTGTTTCATTAGTATTAATGTTGTTGGTGTAAATATTAGCTAAGTCGGCTAATTGTGATAGATATTGAGTTGTAAAAGGAATAGATTGTAATTCCTTATTTGAAGGAAAGTTTGTTTAGGACTCTATGAGATATAAATAGAGATTCTAGATAGATAGTCGATAACTTTTGTTAACTTTAGCTTCAAGGTGAAAACCCGGATACATCAAATTGTATTTGTATTATTATACTTAATAATATTGGAGCGTTAGATTGTTAATTTGTGATTGTTCATTATTGATTATGTGTTACAAGTCTTGATTAATTATTAAAGTGTTATTTCACAAACTTCTTTAATAGGTTTAGATTTAACAAGTTCTTATTAGATTAATTCGATCATGACAAGTGGTATCATAGATTAGAATGGTTTGAATCTAGGCTGATATCAAGACTGTCGATTTTGATTTGAAGATTTTGGTTCTTCTGCATACATAACAAGCAAGATGACGTTAGAAGTAGTTGATGGAGTTCAAGTCACCAAGGTTCCCATGCCCAAACCCAATGAGTTTGACATGTAGAAGCTTAGGATCAAACAATACATGTTTCTCACAGATTATACTATGTGGGAAGTCATTGAGAATGGTCCCAACTATAGTTTCAAAGCAGATGGTATCACATACAAGAAAAGAGCAACACCAACAACTGATGCTGAGAGGAAAGAGAGAGTTTCTGAGATGAAGTCATTGAGTATTTTACTCCTGTTGAAACGCTCAAATTTTTTTTTTACATACTATAAACACTATTAACAATGTTACTAGACTGAATTAGAAACGTCTTAGGTCCTAATAACACTTTTATCACTGGGTTATAACTTAAACTAAAACTTGCTGGAAATGGCTCAGTACCCGCCGTGTACAATAATTCCATGCTTAGTACCCGCCGGGTACTCACAGTACGCACCGGGTACTCAGTTAAGGTTGGCTTCTGTTAACATGCAAACATCAGTACCCGCCGGGTACTAATATACCCGTCGGGTAGTTCATGCATGCATCAGACCCTGCAACAACTATTACCAAAATGCCAAATCCAAAGTCACATAACTTTTGACTCAAATTTAACCAGGATCTGAGATTTTGCCAGCACCTTTAATATGTTAAAATGCAACTTTCCTTTTTGACACTTTTTTCCATTTTCGTAAAAACGACCAATTTAGACCTATGACCAAATTAAGGTCATTCTAACCATTTTTATAGCACAAGTCAAAATACAATATACTTGCACTCAGACTTGTAGCTTTTGACCACATTCTATATACATATTTTGACATCTAAACCAATCGCTAACACTTATGTACCTGCATTTTAAACAATTCTAGCCAATTGGTAATTAAGTGACCCATTTGGACCCCTTTTTACCCATTTAACTAAACTAGCATCATATTAACACCCACAATCAATCTACTACTAATTTCGTACACATATTGACCGATTCCAGTCAATAGCTACATGCCATTACTAACTTTCACCAAAAAGAGTTGACTTCAGCACCTTACTATTCGTTATCTACTTTATATCCATAACATCTTTTCCCCAAAACAACTATTCGATTTCTAAACACTTGCCATTTCAAAATATGATAACCATCATTATGACTTTAAAAACACTTTAACGGGCGATTTATACAAGTGGAAACCATCACGACAATTCAAAGAGAAAAGCTTGTTTTAACTTACAACAAGCTAGCAACTCCACTTCTACCCCTTGGTAATATCCTTCCCTTTACCGCTTCCACTTGTACCTACACATGAGCTCAACTAAATAAGCATTTTGCTTAGTGAGAATATGAATATCTAATCCAGTTATGTACTAATCAAATACAATGCATTATTATCAATACAACAACAAACATAATAATAAGTAAAGTATAGAAACTACTTCCCTTTCTTAAATTCACTTTCACTTTCATATGTGCACATATCTAGTCGTTATTCTAGCTAATATCAATTAGCTAGTCTAATCACAATTAGCTAACATAAGTTAGCTACTAATCATGACATAGCTAATCTTGATTAGCGATTCTAATCACAACATGGCTAATATAAATTAACCATACTAATCATTTGCATCTTACAGAGTCAATACAATTAAACTAATTGTCAACACTTTACATAACTAAATGAATCTCTTGCTCGGAAGCAATCCGAATCACTTAATTATCATCTAATTACTTTCATATTACTCACCTTGATGTATTAGGCCGGTATGTGATATTTTCTCAATAGTAGGTTCCACCTTTTTAACACCTAATACATACACATAACAATACAATTAAGAACAACTAATCATAATTTAACTAAAACCTCTAAATTCCCCTCCCCCACTTTACATTAACTAATTCCATTTTTAGCTAATTCAACAACTTGCACTTTCATGATCATAACTAATGTTTCTATATTAAATTTACTAACTTTCTTACTAAATCATCATCTAATAACATCTCTAATATCACTTTAAGCTAATTAACATACTTTCATTTAAAATTAATATGATCCATGAAAATTATCATAAACCCTAATAACAATCTTTCATTTCTATTATGAAATTAAGTAACAATTCACCATTATTTAGCTAGACTAACATCAATTTAAAATTTACAAATCCTAATTTCGAAATTTACTTCCACTACTTTTACAAAACTCATGAAACCCACTTCTAGGTTATGAGAATGAAGAAAGATGACTTACTTAGATTAGAGGAGATGAAAGTAATGATAACTAGAATCTTTGAAACTTGAATTTGATGAATTGAAAGTGAAGTTTGTAATTGGGTTTTCTTGTTCTTGCCTCTGCGATTTTACTTAGGTCGTAGTTTATTAATGGAATAGTTTGGAACTGAGTAAGAAAAAGAACACGTATCTGTATCTATTAAATCTTAATTCTTTTAACTCACACAGTCTGGAACTGAAAAACTATTTACGTTTTCTATTACTTTATATCATTAAAATAATAATAACTGAAAATAGTTATATATTTTTATACACTAAATAATACCTTAAAAATTGAGGTGTTACAGCTGTCAATTCCCAATGAGTACCAAAAGAAGTTTGAGAAGTGTGCTGATGCTAAGGAACTCTGGGAAGCAATTGAAAAGTGGGAATGAAAGCATAAAGAAAACTCAAAGATCAATATTGAAGCAGCAGTTTGAAAATTTCAACTCTATAAAGACTGAAACTTTAACTCAGACTTTTGACAGGTTCGCTAAGCTGGTTGGTGAACTTGAGAATCATAATGTAAAGACTGAAACTTTAACTCAGACTTTTGACAGGTTCGCTAAGCTGGTCGGTGAACTTGAGAATCATAATGTAAAGATTGATAAAGATGATCTCAATAGGAAATTTTTGAGATCACTGGGTGATGAATGGACAATGTACACTATTGCATTGAGACAGGGTAAAGATCTGGATGAGAAGGATTTCGATGATCTTTACAATGATTTAAGGGTGTTTGAAGCAGAAGTTGAAGGAAAGAAACAACCTTCAAGTTAAGGGCAGAATGCAGATTTTGTTTCTACGGGGAATGCGCAGTCTGATGGCACTGCAAAGTCTTATAGTTCATTTGTTCCATACTCAACCAGTCATAGATCATCTTCACAAGATAAATCATCTGACACAATTTTGGAAGCATTCTTTGCTAGTCGTGTGAACTCTTCAATGATTAATGAAGAATTAGAGCAAGTCCATCTAGATGACCTGGAGGAGATGGATATTAAATGGCAGATGGCCATGCTGACCTTGAGAGCAAAGAGATTTATTCAGAGGACTGGAAGGAATAACTTTGCATACAAGAGGGATGATGGTGCTGGATTTGATAAAAGCAAAGTAGAGTGCTACAATTGTCACAAATTGGGTTACTTTGCTAGGGAATGCAGGAGTACATGGAAGCAAGAAAGCAATAATTCAAGGCAGACTGGAAACTACAATGGTGCATAGAGAAGGAATATTCTAATCCATAACACATCATCTGCTCTTGTATCTCAAATTGGATTGGGTTTTGACTGGAGTGACCATGCTGAACAGGAGGTCTATAATCATGCACCGATGGCAGACACCTCTCCTGATGCTACTGATGTCCCATATGAGGTACAAAATAAATTATGTTCATCTGTATGTAAGAAAACTGTTAAAACATATAGGGATCATAATAAAAGAGTGTGTGAGGAATTGGAAAAGTGGGATGTTAGGAGTAGGGAAACCAGTCTAGTTCAGGGGCGTAGTTAGGATTCAGAAGTAGGGGGCAAAAAAAATTTTAAAATTATTTGTTCATGTTTTAGGGGGGCAAAACTTATGAAATATCGTAAATACCCTTAAAAAATTTCTTTTTTACATTTTTTGAGAATTCTTGGGGGGGTAGCTGCCCCCCATGCCCCCCCTCTACCTCCGCCCCTGGTCTAGTTATAGGCAACTTAGAAGATCAAATTAGGGCATACAAAGAGAATGAAAAACAGTATGAGTATGACTTTGCCTATGCTAGATGGGAAAGAGATTGCCTAGGTGATGATATAGAGGACCTTAAAAAGCAGTTAGAAGATAGATTTTAGTTTTTTTGTTTTTCTTAATAGTGTAGGATGAAAAATTGAGTCATTACGAATATCGTGATCCCTTTTTAAAACTTGACGTTATGGTATTTAATAGTGTTATTTATGAAGGGTAAGATTTTTGGGTCGTTACAAATATATGTAGAAGTGTGAGGTGAAGACACAAATTAAAAGGGTAAACGGGTTGCTGATCACTTAAAAACTTTCATATAACGTGAAAAAGGTTAAATCTACAAGTAATAATTGATATATAATCGATATGATGTCAAAAATAGCATGATAAATAAATAGTGGATTCCATCGTTTCTATGGTTACTTGTTAAACGGTAAGTTCTTTTTATACACCGGAGCCTTTACTATTTAATTAATGTTATTGCTAACTTGTATGGTTCACATTCTTCGGCTCTATCCATAAATTATCTAATAATAGGTCTTTCACAACGAGCTCTACCTGTACGGTAACGGTATTTAATTATGAAAGTTGACTGGATAGCTGACCTTGTTAGTCTGTTCTTGCAAGAGGGGTCTATGCAGGGGCGGATGTAGAGGGGGGCATGAGCGGCAGTCGCCCCCCCCCCCCCCCCCCCCCCCTGAATTTTCAAATCATGTAAAAAAAGTAATTTTTTAAGGTTATAATATTTCATAGGTTTTGCCCCTCAAAGATGAAGAAATAATTAAAAAAAAAATTTCTGCCCCCCAATATATAAATCATAGCTCCGCCCATGGGTCTATGTGTATCATTTATTAATATGGCAGCTTATCATCATCATATATATAAAATCGATGTGACACTAGTTTCTTTGATTTTACATAATGAATATATATGTCCCCGTGTGTGTGTGGGGCAGTCGGGTGGTAAGAGCGCACCAACTGTGGGGAAGCTCCGTGCCTGTAGTTTCCCCTACAAACGCGTAATGGTTAGCTACCTTCTATCTATTTGTATATTTATTTAAAATAAATATATTTTATATAATTTGATACTTACATTTAAATTTGCACATTATACATCCAAAGACACATAAAGCATGCACGCATCTTCTATCTATCTATCTATTATCTATATACATGTAATCTCATTTGATTTCTTGCATTGCCAATAAAATTAAAACGTTTTTAAGCCTTGCACTTGAAAAAGTCTTCGTTAGGAAATAGAAATATATGGAGGTAGTTACCAAAATGACGGATAGCGAAAGAAAGTTAATGAAACATATATATCTCATACGATATCAATAAATAATCCGCTGATTGTTTTCTCATGTTGTCCTATAATTATAAAACTTACATTATCTTAACATGAAAACATGAATATGTCTAAATGTAGAAAAATTTTACGCCATCATATATCATTATTACTTGCGGATTTAAGTAAACAAAAATTGTTCATTCCCCAAATAGAACGTACGTTTTGTGAAAGTTTGATACCTTACGTGTGTATTAATCCTAATAGTATTGACCACGAGGGATGCATAATAGTAGAAATTAATTATTAATTAGAAGGCACATAGATATGTCCCACCTCCCACGGCTAACAATCTAAATCAGGTCCATTATTTAACTAAAATGATATAATATATGTTGTTTAATTTACAAAATGATTATTTTATACAACCACTAATCCTCATATTTTAATGTATTTATTGTTTTCATTTTGTTTCTGGAGATATTTAAAACACATGCATCCATCCACGACCTCATGTATAAACCAAGTCGTATTTGGTAAGGAATGGGTGCCAATCCAGCCAGGTGCTTCAATTCTATATACAACCATTTCTATTTATCATCATTATATTATATAAATAACATTGTTTTTAATTTAAGGTATCTTTTTATATATATATACTTGTAACATAACATAATATATCATTGTTATTTGTGTTTAAATCTTATTATCATAGTTAGCATCTTGATATCCAATCATTTTAGTGAACACTATATGAAATCAAACATTCTAACTCTTTAGCAAGGGAGCAAGAGTTTGAACAATGATAATGTGGATGTTTAAAGAGCTTAAAGCCCTAAAGGCTTCCTCTCGTACTAAAACTAATGCATACACACATTTATATATATTAGCGGCATATCCGCACAAATAAAATATTAATGACTATTACCAAAAATTTTACTGTAGTATGTAAGCAGCTAACATAATATATAAGAACCTTACTGGTTCGGATCACGTACATGTTCTAGATTTATTGGGTCATGTTACATGGGTGGAGCTAGAAATTTCTAATTGAGAGGGTAAATTTTCATATATATTTTTTCTTTCATACAATTTTATTAAAGAGCTTATATACTCATAAATATATATATATATTTTTTACATAAATTGATATTTTTTGAGGCCCTTTCGCCCTTTCTAAATTCGCTCATGATTATGTCTCTGTTTAATTTTTAATACAACACCTAAATATGAAAATTGTATCTTTTAAGGATTAAACATTAGGTTTAGGAAATTTAAAAGATATTATATACAAAGGTCGTTCTGGTATTCAATATATAATATTAGAAATTGAATTTCATTTATTTGAAATTTTTTAGTTACGGAATGAGTAAATTCTTATAAGTGATTTAGAAGTGATTTTCAAGCTTTAAAGTTTAAAAGATCAAAAAGATATATATATATATATAATTTTAAAGTTTAAAAGTTTAAGTGTTTATAAGATCATTTTTGTAAATATTTTAGTAGATAGTTATAGATTACAGTATTTATATTTATATAAGAATAATAAAATAAAGACAATTAAATATAGTAGTAGATGGATGGATTACATGTCTAACCCAATTCCTTTTTTAATTATTATTAAATTAAAAACCTTGCCTAGCTTTCTACATGAGCTTTTGACCTCATTCTCCTACCGCTTGTTCTGGTCTCAATTTTCTAAAGTACTTTGTAAATCTTAGTTAACGGATTTTAATGAATAATTGACCCTTATATTACTTTTGACAAACACTGTAAGATAAGTTATGGATTCATCACCTTATAGAAGACATGTATTCAAGCCAATTCTAGCTTAACATAATACATAAATATAAATTGTATGAATATAATTGTAGAAATCTTTCTATATAGTAACTTTATATTGGTTTTTTTTTATTATTATTAATTATTATGTTCTTCATCTTTTATCAACTTTTCAATCATTTGAAATTAATACTGATTAATACTATAATCATCAAATAAATACATATATATGTCTAATTAAATCGACCTAAAATAAAAACCTTATAAATAGATTATGGCACATGCTAAATTCAATGTTAAAACTAAGAAGTGAAAAAACGTATACAACATGTTTAAATGGGTGAGGTCTCTTTTTAGGTTGATTTGTTAGGCTCATGTGTCAATATTCATCCTACAATATTGAAAGTGATAATCGATCTACGGTAAAATGTAATGTTATACTAAATTGGTTTTTTTACGTAGTTAGAATTTTTCTTTGATCAGGAGTTTTGGTTATTAGTCCGATTCCTTTGATTAAATTATAATGTGATTTAACACCTAAAGCAAAACAATCAAGCAACGTAACAATAATCGAAAGCAATAAAAAATACGTTAAAAGACGGTTTTTCTGTTTATTTGAATCACACCAAATATTTTTCGTGACTTTAGCACTACTAAACAGATGTTGAATCATATAATATCAGCAACAAGAAAATTCAGTGTTCATCCAAAATGATCACTATCGCCTCACGACCATCATCAATAGCTTCATGACTTTTTTTTCTTATCACGTCGAATCTCCATTGCAAGCATAGACCCTTCTGTCGAGAAGACGAGCACACTTATCATAGGATTCAAGTCATAACGTATTAACGTAACAAGTCGATCATAATGTTGAAGTATTTTGCTTCCATTAGATAAATTTAATATTAATACGGAGTATCATGTGAATTGTAAAGAAAAAACAAATTAGGCCTGGTTATTAATTGGACTGGTGCTGGCCCGTTTTAGCGATTCAAAGTAACTCGTGTATGATGAATTCCTTTCTAGTTTCTAGCCATTACAAGCCCAAGTGCATACCACGAGACTTTGTAAACAGACATCCACATCAAAGCTGTTTTAATTACGTATTTAATTTTGTTGAAAAAGAGAAAAAACATGTGGATTACACGAGGGCCAAATGTTTTTTTGGATTATTATAATTTGGTTATGTATTGAACTTTACGCATTTTACTATTGTACATATTCAACTTCAAACCTCATAGTGTATGTATTCAATTTTAAAATCGTTTTTTGTATGCATTTAACTTATTATTGTATGTATTGAACTTACATAAAACAGTCACTTTATGTAGTCAAAAACATAAAATAGATGGTTTTAAAACTTGAATATATACAATAGAAAGGTTTCAAAGTTGTATACATATAATAGTAGAACGTGTAAGGTTTGATACATAATCAAACTATATATATTCATATATTCATATGAATTTTTTCCCCTTCAACAAAAAGTTAGATTAGATACTTTGAAGTCGCACGAGTAAGAGAATATGGTTGCTTTCCCTTAATTATACAAACTTTATTATGCAAAGTAACCAAACCATCATTTCGACATGACTAATTCTTGTTTAAAAAACCTATAACATGTGATTATCGACTATATATATGTTGAAAAGGGCCATGAATTGACGGTTAAAGTAGATCACGTTAAACTTGTACAAAACGATTGCATTTTAAGCTACACTATATTATTAGAAATATTTTCATTATTATATATAAAGTCGTCTTAAATACTACTCCAATTAAAACTACAATTTTCATTATAGAGTGGGGATTAAATGAATACACTCATTTTATGTGAGAATGGGGGAATGAATGTGAGCCTTCGGATCATTTTATATGAAGGGTAAGATTTTTGGGTCGTTACAAATATACGTAGAAGTGTGAGGTGAAGACACAAATTAAAAGGGTAAACGGGTTGCTGATCACTTAAAAACTTTCATATAACGTGAAAAAGGTTAAATCTACAAGTAATAATTGATATATAATCGATATGATGTCAAAAATAGCATGATAAATAAATAGTGGATTCCATCGTTTCTATGGTTACTTGTTAAACGGTAAGTTCTTTTTATACACCGGAGCCTTTACTATTTAATTAATGTTATTGCTAACTTGTATGGTTCACATTCTTCGGCTCTATCCATAAATTATCTAATAATAGGTCTTTCACAACGAGCTCTACCTGTACGGTAACGGTATTTAATTATGAAAGTTGGCTGGATAGCTGACCTTGTTAGTCCGTTCTTGCAAGAGGGGTCTATGCAGGGGCGGATGTAGAGGGGGGGCATGAGCGGCAGTCGCCCCCCCCCCCCCCCCCCCCCCCCCCGAATTTTCAAATCATGTAAAAAAAGTAATTTTTTTAAGGGTATTTATAATATTTCATAGGTTTTGCCCCCCAAAGATGAAGAAATAATTAAAAAAAAAAAATTTTGCCCCCCAATATATAAATCATAGCTCCGCCCATGGGTCTATGTGTATCATTTATTAATATGGCAGCTTATCATCATCATATATATAAAATCGATGTGACACTAGTTTCTTTGATTTTACATAATGAATATATATGTCCCCGTGTGTGTGTGGGGCAGTCGGGTGGTAAGAGCGCACCAGCTGTGGGGAAGCTCCGTGCCTGTAGTTTCCCCTACAAACGCGTAATGGTTAGCTACCTTCTATCTATTTGTATATTTATTTAAAATAAATATATTTTATATAATTTGATACTTAAATTTAAATTTGCACATTATACATCCAAAGACACATAAAGCATGCACGCATCTTCTATCTATCTATCTATTATCTATATACATGTAATCTCATTTGATTTCTTGCATTGCCAATAAAATTAAAACGTTTTTAAGCCTTGCACTTGAAAAAGTCTTCGTTAGGAAATAGAAATATATGGAGGTAGTTACCAAAATGACGGATAGCGAAAGAAAGTTAATGAAACATATATATCTCATACGATATCAATAAATAATCCGCTGATTGTTTTCTCATGTTGTCCTATAATTATAAAACTTACATTATCTTAACATGAAAACATGAATATGTCTAAATGTAGAAAAATTTTACATGTCATATATCATTATTACTTGTCGATTTAAGCAAACAAAATTTGTTCATTCCCTAACATGAACATTTTATGAAAGTTTGATACTTTACGTGTGTATTAATCCTAATAGTATTGAGCATGAGGGATACATCATAGAGGGGCGGACCTACGTTATAATCAACGGTGTAACGTAACACCAGTCAATTAAGTCGACTTAATGTAAAATTAGTTGAAAAGTTAGTGATTTTTTAGAGTGCTACTACTCATATTTAGACAATGTACTTCACAGTTTAGATAAACTCGACAGACTACCAATTGAAATGAGTTGCACACTTTTTGTGCCACCAGTAACAAAATTTTCTGGGTTCACCTCTGTCATCATAGAAATTAAATATTAATTAGAAGGCACATAGATATGTCCCACCTCCCACGGCTAACAATCTAAATCAGGTCCATTATTTAACTAAAATGATATAATATATGCTGTTTAATTTACAAAATGATTATTTTATACAACCACTAATTCTCATATTTTAATGTATGTATTGTTTTCATTTTGTTTCTGGAGATATTTAAAACACATGCATCCATCCACGACCTCATGTATAAACCAAGTCGTATTTGGTAAGGAATGGGTGCCAATCCAGCCAGGCTGCCAACCTTGTTTGGTGCTTCAATTCTATATACAACAATCTCTATTTATCATTATTATATTATATAAATAACATTGTTTTTAATTTAAGGTATCTTTTTATATATATACTTTTAACATAGCATAATATATCATTATTATTTGCGTTTAAATCTTATTATCATAGTTAGCATCTTGATATCCAATCATTTTAGTGAACGCTATATGAAATCTAACATTCTAACTCTTTATCAAGGGAGCAAGAGTTTGAACAATAATAATGTGGATGTTTAACGAGCCTAAAGCCCTAAAGGCTTCCCCTAGTACTAAAACTAATGCATACACACATTTAGTATGTAAGCACAAATCAAAAACTAATAACTATCAAAAACTAGCGGCATATCCGCACAAATCAAAAACTAATAACTATCACCAAAACATTTAGTATGTAAGCAGCTAACATAATATATAAGAACCTTACCGGTTTGGATCACGTACATGTTCTAGATTCATTGGGTCATGTTACATCCATGGGTGGAGCTAGGAATTTCTAATAGAGGGGTAAATTTTCATATGAATTTTTCCTTTTATACAATTTTATTAAGGAGCTTAATTATATACTCATAAATAAAATTTTTTTTACATAAATTGATATTTTTTGAGGCCCCTCTACCCTTTCTAAATTCGCTCATGATTATGTCTTTGTTTAATTTTCAATACACCACCTAAAAACGAAAATTTATCTTTTAAGAATTAAACGTTAGGTTTAGGACATTTAAAAGATATTATATACAAAGGCCATTTTGGTATTCGATATAGTATTTGAAAATTTTCAGTTATGGAATGTGTAAAATACTCATAAGTGATTTAGAAGTGATTTTCAAGCTTTAAAATTTAAACTCTAAATGTTTTATAATTTGGAACTACTCATTACAATGGCCCGCGGTATAAGTTAAAAGATCAAAAAGATATATATGTAATTTTAAAGTTTAAAAGTTTAAGTATTCATAAGATCATTTTTGTATATATTGTAGTAGATAGTTATAGATTACATTAATATTTATATAAGAATAATAAAATAAAGACAATTAAATATAGTAGTAGATGGATGGATTACATGTCTAACCCAATTCCTTTTTTAATTATTATTAAATTAAAAACCTTGCCTTCTCTGCATGAACTTTTGACCTCATTCTCCTACCACTTGTTCTGGTCTCAATTTTCTAAAGTGCTTTATAACTCTTAGTTAACTTTTGACAAAGACTGTAAGATAAGTTATGGATTCATCACCTTATAGAAGACATGTATTCAAGCCAATTCTAGCTTAACATAATAGATAAATATAAATTTTATGAATACAATTGTATAAATCTTTCTATACAGTAACTTTATATTGGTTTTTTTTTATTATTATTGTTTATCTTTATACAAATATATAGAAGATATAGATTACTATATGTTCGATCTTCATCTTTTATCAACTTTTCAAACATTTGTGGAAGCATGTTCTGTTGGGATATATGTAATAATAATAGTGAAGATGTAATCACGTGATATGATATTAAATGGAAAGTGGATACAAGATCTTGCATTTTTTTGGTGGAGTTAATGATCACGAAATCAATTCGGCAAGGAAGCTAAGTCGGTTGTAATTTCTTGTTCACTAAGTTTCTTGTTTCCTATATAAACAAACCCTATGTATTTGTAAACCCTTGGTACGAAAATAATAGTGAAAAAGCTTTAGGTTTGGCCCCGTGGACTAAACCAATCTTCAAGTTGGAGATTGGAAATAACCACGTTAAATCCTTGTGTCGTTTACATTCTCGTATCGTATTTATTTATCTTGTTTTGCTTGTTTAATTGCTTTGTTAGCAATCGGTTATTCGTTTATTGTTGTGGGTGCAATTATGTTCGATTGTGTGCATTGTTTGGGTCATAAATTCCTAACAACTGGTATCAGAGCCAGGTTGAGCGATTGGGAACAATGGCGGATGGAAGCACGATCAAGATGAATTGTTGATGGTTAGGGTTTTATTGGAAGATGGAGAGCTAGGGTTATTGTGGCCAGATAATCATAGTGGATCTAGATTCAATTGAAGATAATCATCCGAAAGAACAATTGGAATGACACGATTTTAGATTTGATTGCAACATGTGATCGAGATCGATAGACTCATTTTTTTGTGTTAGATCGCGACGAACTCGAAGAGTTATTTTCCGGATTGAACAAGATTAGGGTTTTGTCTGGTGGGTTGTGACGTGACGACACGGTAAGAGGCCGGTTACGTTATGACAATGATTGTTCGCGGTGGTAATGGAGTCGATGATCGGGTTTCGATTGGTGGTTTGTTGTGGAGAGATTTTTCGGGATCCGGGTTTTGGATTTGAGTTTATCACTCTTAGCGATCCTGTGCAAAAGAATAGATGAACTATATCAAACTTGGCGTTTGATGGTGCGAGTGTAAGGACGTGAAGTCTCAAAAACTTCATTGATATGGACTGGGTTATTCAAAGATGTGAGGTTTGTTACGGTGCTCAAGATGATGGTTTATCGGTTGGGTAGATGGGTAACAAACGGTACCACATCCGTTTTGGTAATCAACAATGATTGGTGTCAGAGGGAGTTTTGTTTTCGCTCGTGGGTTGAAACGGGAGACCATGATTTTGGTCGAGAATTCCATGTTCTTAGAATGATTAGGCGGGTTAGAGCTACTACTCTTGAAGATATTGATTGTAGATGATGTCGGATAGAATGCGTTCGACTAGGCTTGGAAATTGGTTGATGTTTGGTTCAACGATAGAGCGATCCTTCTTGAGGAATCAATTGGAAATCTTTAAGTGGGTTAGAGGCGGATAACCGTGTAAGTCCTAATGTTTGAGCTTTCGGATATTGTTGAGAGTGTCTGAACTTTTGGGAGTTTGTTAACCGGAGGAAGTATCGAAGCTAGTGGGAGTTTGGCGACTAGTGGGAGCTTTGGAGATTGGTGTGCAACAGTTGGATCTCAGTTTCTACGGGTTTAGTTTGCGAATTCCGGGTAACACTAGAGCGTTCGGATCTTTGTTCTTACTCTCCAATGGCAAAGAAATTTGTGACTGGCCGTGGATTATGAACCGGAGTCTTCTCAGATAGCCGCGATTTTTATTTAATCTGTACAGTAGGAGCGGGCTGAGTGGGAGAAAATGTGTTCATAGAAATCATAGCTATATATTTGGGTCGGTGTACCAGCGAGAAAGCGAAAATTTGTAATGTAGGTTTCAAGGTTGTGACTGCGTTCTCAGGGGTGAACCTTGATGATGATCTACGGGTTTGTTCTATCAGCGATTTTTTGATTGCCGGGAAGGAAAATCGGATGGACGAAATTCTGTACGGGTTGGTCGATGACATGTTGGTGGCAGGATCAAACGTGGCTGTAATCGACGAGTTGAAGATATATGTGTCTCTTGATAGAATCCTGTGGTTGGAGTTGTTGCACACTTCAACGAGTCTTCTTGGGCCTAGAAGATGATTATGTTTAGAGAGTAGTCCCAGTTTCATGATGTAAGTGTTCTGGTAACTTTGTGTCGAAAGTCTTCCGACTCTGTGTGGTCGAGCGGCGTGTCCCGAATGGTATTCGGCGGTATGAAGTTTAAACGAGTGACATTTGTGAAGGGACGTAATTTGTGAAGGGTTACTGGTTTTGGGGTTTGATTAATCTTCAAGTGGGAGATTGTTGGGATATATGTAATAATAATAGTGAAGATGTAATCACGTGATATGATATTAAATGGCAAGTGGATACAAGATCTTGCATTTTTTTTTTTGGTGGAGTTAATGATCACGAAATCAATTCGGCAAGCAAGCTAAGTCGGTTGTAATTTCTTGTTCACTAAGTTTCTTGTTTCCTATATAAACAAACCCTATGTATTTGTAAACCCTTGGTACGAAAATAATAGTGAAAAAACTCTCGGTTTGGCCCCGTGGACCAAACCAATCTTCAAGTTGGAGATTGAACATAACCACGTTAAATCCTTGTGTCGTTTACATTCTCGTATCGTATTTATTTATCTTGTTTTGCTTGTTTAATTGCTTTGTTAGCAATTGGTTATTCGCTTATTGTTGTGGGTGCAATTATGTTCGATTGTGTGCATTGTTTGGGTCATAAATTCCTAACATGTTCCGCCTTCATCCAACCACGCCGGTGTTACCATACTAATCTCAATGTTATGGTTAAAGCTACTCCTAATTGTATAGTTTTTTAGATTAAGCCTAAGATGTTTATTATTATTATTTTTTCCTTTTTAGATCGGTTTACTACACTAAATACTGATAATCATAAAATAAATACATATATATGTCTAATTAAATCGACCTAAAATAAAAACCTTATAAATAGATTATGGCACATGCTAAATTCAATGTTATAATTAACTAAGAAGTGAAAAAACGTATACAACATGTTTAAATGGGTGAGGTCTCCTTTTAGGTTGATTTGTTAAGCTCATGTGTCAATATTTATCCTAAAATATCGAAAGTGATAATCAATCTACGGTAAAGTGTAATGTTGTACTAAATTGGTTTTTACTTACGTCCATAACCAATCAAAGATTTTGACGTAGTTAGAATTTATCGTTGATCAAGAGTTTTGGTTATTAATCCGATTCCTTTGATTAAATTATAATGTGATTTAACACCTAAAGCAAACAATCAAGCAACATAACAATAATCGAAAGCAATAAAAATATACGTTGAAAGACGGTTTTTCTCTTTATTAGAATGACACCATATATTTTCCGTGACTTTAGTGCTACTAAACAGATGTTGAAGCATATAGGGATAAAAGTAATATCAGCAACAAGAAAATAGTGTTCATCCAAAATGATCACTATCGCCTCACGACCATCATCAATCGCTTCATGACTTTTTTTCCTTATCACGTCGAATCTCCATTGCAAGGATAGACCCTTTTGTCGAGAAGACGAGCACACTTATCATAGGATTCAAGTCATAACGTATTAACGTAACAAGTCGATCATAATGTTGAAGTAGTTTGCTTCTATTAGATAAATTTAATATTAATATCATGTGAATTGTAAAGAAAAAACAAGTTACCATGTGTTGGGCCTGGTTATTAATTGGACTGGTGCTGGCCCGTTTAAGCGATTCAAAGTAACTCGTGTATGATGAATTCCTTTCTAGTTTCTAGCCATTACAAGCCCAAGTGCATACCACGAGACTTTGTAAACAGACATGCACATCAAAGCTGTGTTAAACTGTTAATTACGTACTTAATTTTGTTGAAAAAGAGAAAAAACATGTGGATTACACGAGGGCCAAATGTTTTTTGGATTATTATAATTTGGTTATGTATCGAACTTTACACATTTTACTATTGTACATATTCAACTTCAAACCTCATAGTGTATGTATTCAATTCTAAAATCGTTTTTTGTATGCATTTAACTTATTATTGTATGTATTGAACTTACGTAAAACAGTCACTTTATGTAGTCAAAAACATAAAATATATGGTTTTAAAACTTGATTACATACAATAGAAAGGTTTCAAAGTTGTATACATATAATAGTAGAACGTGTAAGGTTTGATACATAATCAAACTATATATATTCATATGAATTTTTTCCCCTTCAACAAAAAGTTAGATTAGATACTTTGAAGTCGCTCGAGTAAGAGAATATGGTTGCTTTCCCTTAATTATACAAACTTTATTATGCAAAGTAACCAAACCATCATTTCGACATGACTAATTCTTGTTTATAAAACCTATAACATGTGATTATCGAGTATATATGTTGAAAAAGGCCATGAATTGACGATTAAAGTAATACTTTTTACACACATTTGTATTATATCTCAAAGATCACGTTAAACTTGTACCAAACGATTGCATTTTAAGCTACACTATTAGAAATATTACTCAAACACTCATCACGAGTATTTACATTTTCCTCACGGTCCTCGTGCCAGCGTCTCAATTTAAATATTTATATATATATATTTTTATTTTGACTGTACATAATTAATTGTTTACTTTCATTTTTATTTTATTTTTTTTATTATATTTTTTAGAATGACAAAATTACTCACACACCCATCACGAGTATTTACATGTTATTCACGAAGATATACATTTGTCCACCCCTAGACTTGAACCCTTAACCTATTACTTTCATATACAATTAATCTAATATAATCTAATCTAATCTATATGTAAAGATAAGATAACATTTATTTAGTGATATACGTGTAATAATATTTATATACGAGTATTTTGCGAGCAATTTTGAAAGTTAGGGTATCGAAAACCTGGAAAAAAAAAGTTCGGGTATGATCTGTGAAAATGTGTGCAAACCACGGGTATGGTTTATGGAGTTTTCTCACAAAAATAAGAAATTAAATTGAAATGGAGGAATCATGTACATAACCAGCATTAAGAAAAATACATATTCATCCACTAAATTTAATTTAATATCACATGTAACATATATTTACAAATTAACTGCACACATTATTTTTTCAATTAACTAATTATTAATTATTAAATATAAAATATAGGTATTTACCAAATTTCTAAATAAAATGCAAATGTTTATATATTCTCCCATGAAATCTTCCATCCCTCTCCCTTTTCATTTTCCATATTACTCACACCACCTTTTCACCTCCTTTTTATGATGTATCTTCACATTTTTAATGCATCTTATATATTTCTACAATTAGTACATATATCATACATCAATATCACCATTCAGCCCTATTTTCAATCAAGAATTAGTCTAATTGTACTGATTCATGGAATCTCAAAATGTTCTACGGTCCGATCACTTGTATCGCTACATTGGCACGCTAGAAATCGTTACTAAAACAGTTAGAATCTTGAGTCACAATCCAGTTGCATATATAGCCATCGCGACAATATTAATTTTCCCTGTTTCAGCCATTCATTTATCGAATGTAGTAATCAATCAATCAATTGTCAAAAGATTTAGTTTACAACTTTTATTGATTGCCAAATCAAGTGGGCTTCCATTGAATCCAGTTGTGAAGCAAACTTGCTATAATTTTTCAGATTTTGCGATTTCGAGCATAGTTTGTTTCCCTTTATACATCACTTTGTTATTGATTTCAAAAGTGGCTGTTGTGTACTCAATTGAATACACATATACACGAAAGAAGTTTGATTTACACAAACTTTACGCGATTATAAGAACAAGTTGGAGACAAATTATCTCAACGTATATCTTGATTTGTATGGTGATTATTGGTTGCATTACTTTATTTGTGATGCTAACTATATGTGTAAGCAATCTGCTTTATGTATTTGGTTTTTTGTCCAATACAATTTTTAACATTGCCATTGTGATCGTGTTGTTTTCTTCGTTTTTCTTGGCACACACATTTATCGTCTGTGATCTTTCTATGGTGATTTCTATGCTGGAAGATGTTTCGGGGCCTCAAGCATTGTTGAGGTCAAGTGTGCTAATTAAGGGTCAAACTCAAGTTGGTTTGATGATATATCTTGGATCGACAATTGGGATGGCAATTGTGAAGGGGTTATTTGAGCATAGAGCAAAAAGCTTAAGCCATGAAGACGGGGGTTCAAGAATATTAGAACGACTCGTTTTGGTTGTCGGTTATAGCTTTTTGGTGCTTGTGGATTTTATGATGAGTACAGTTTTTTATATCAGTTGTAAGTCATATAGTTTGGAAGCGTCTAATGTGGAATGTAAACCGGTTTTAGATGACTTCTTCCTAATCGATTCTCCGGTTGATAGATAGCATTGTGGCACAAGAGATAAAAACAAATTTTGTATGCCGCATCAAAGTTTATAGCTTGGTAACTATGGTTACTTGTGAACTGTTATTCATCTGATGGTAACTTTTTAGCATATGATTTTAAATCGGTTGTTTTATATTATGTTACAATGATGATGATTTATGTTAATCAGGCATAGACAGACGAAGTTATTTTCAAGTTGTGTACAAGAAATTGTTGGGAAAATCAGTGGAAACTGTAGATTAAAAAAAACAAAGCCCAAAGTATGACTGCGGTAATGGGCTCATTATAAGCCCCTTGACCTGACCCAATTTAAAGCCCAAAGTATGACATATCTCAAAGTTGTTGGTTCATTTGATATCGAAATGCGGTGGATGTGAGATGGAAAATTTACTAACGCCCTGTAGAAAGTGATCCACAACTACTAATTTTGGATATCTAAAAGTGGCAAAATACGTGATTGGATAAAATATATCAATTCTTCCTTATAATCCAAGTTCTTGCTACATACGTGCCATTATATTCATAATCTATAAACAAACATTAGTACATTATATTATGTTAATTATTTAATTTTATTTCTTTGATTAATACAAATTCTGTACATGATCAATCAATGTTTGATTAGATTACATTCTAATTTAAAAGGCAACTAATCATAAGTTGTTGGTAATTGATATTAAAGCCTTAAAGGGATAATATTAATTAGCCCTTAGCCCAATATTAGTTGGGCCCCTATCCCAAATATTTGTTGGTCCTATACTAGCTATAGTCCATTAGTTAAATTTGATTTAGCCCATAAGATCAATCTTGATACTTCCATCGCTTCTTGACTTCTTCCTAATCGATTTGAACATCAAGCTATTTTGTAGTTACAGATTTTAATAGTAATTCATCTTGGTTCAAGGCTATTGTTTTGCACCCATTCTTCTTATACATTGATGGAGCTCAGTAACTGTCAATGTTGACCGGCCCATCTTAGCCGTCCAAAGTCTCACGAGTTATTTGATCTCGTCCATCTAAAGTCGCACGTCAGTTTTGCAGCAGTTACCCTAATTTATACAGTTTCTTCTTATCAGATAACCGTATCTTCCACCTCCCTTCATGAACCGGATCCAATCACATCATCTCTACTTGATCGTCGGTGATGATTCTTCACAATCAACTACTCATTTTTTATTAACTTTTGGTTTACATATTACGGACTAATTGATACTACCAATCAGTGGCGGATCCAGGAATTTTTTTCTGGGGGGGCCTTGAGTTATATCATAACATCGTCGGAAGAAAAAGGTTTATTCATTTGAATTTTTTAGATCTCTATTATATCGTCAAAAACCAACCAAATAAAACTACTTTCAAACCCAATTATCCATATGAAAATTCACAATACAAGGTCAGTTTTGATTGAACCATATAAAAACTTTTATTCTTCTAATTGACGAAGTTATTAAGCAACGGAAACTACAACTTCAACATCAATCTTATTTAAATATACAAAAATGAGACAAGTAATTATGAAGCTAAATGCTTACACTAGCAAAGTAGAAAATAATTTATACATCAATAAATCCAAAAAACGTTATGTGCCTTCTTTAAAATACTAGTATACTAAACTTAACAAGTTTTTGTTTTAGTGTTAGTTTATTTTTGAATAGGTAGTTTAGTTATATGTAGATGCTTGTTTAATATGTTTATTAAGTGAGATACATATTTAATAATATCTTATGTTATTTTTATCATACTCGAAGTATATCTTACAAGATGTTCTTTTAACTTTTTTAAACTTTAAACGAGAAATTACAATTTAGAATATTCTCAAGGGCATAAGAATAAAAATAATAACTAAAACGATTAATTTATAGAATTAATAAGCAATAATCCATAATACATCATAACATGTGAATTGTTACATTATGAATATTGAGGGGTTTATATGTATATTGTATGATAATGAAGGGTACCTAAAAAGAAAATTCTTAAAAGCTTACAAACAAACGGGTCCCAACTTCCAAGTCTACTGTTGTCTTCTTTACCATATCTCTCTGCAATTCTTCTCACCATTAAACTTAAATCCTATACCTCTATTTTTCTTTCCATGACCTTATAACTTTACATTATAAACATATTTTCTACATTAAAACTATGAAAATTGACTTTACAATCCAAAATTGATGATATTATTGGGGGCCAAATCATTTATGAGTTGGGGGCCTTACATATAGCTTTAAAAAATTTACCTTTACAACCCAAAATCGAGGGGGGGCCTCGGACCCCCTACGTATTACATTGGATCCGCCCCTGCTACCAATCAAAAGATTCGCTAATTGACAACATATCTCTACTCTTTTTGTTTTCCGAACATCTATTGATATAGTGTTTCAAGAATCGGTAAGCTATGTTTCCAAACTTTAATTTAATTTAGCACTTCTTTTAATACGATTTTTCTAATGCGATTTTAGTACGGAGTATATTATATGGATATCTTAGTTTATTTTTTATAATTTTATATGACGATACATAGGGTTTTGTTTAGTTAGGGGTTATGTAATCAATGCTCATACTCTTCAATAACTTTGAGGTTTATATGCATCAATTTATACTTTAGGAGTTTATATGCATCAATTTAGATTTATATTATGTTTGGTTTATTTAATTTTAGCGGAGAATTTGTAAGGTAAATATTGGTTTGTTTGAATTTCACGAGCACTTCAATTTTGAATCAGTTGTTACTTAATTTTGAGGTTTGGAGGTCATTTGATTATAATTAGTTGAGGTACCAGCTACCATGGTTTGTTTTTGCAATCAAATGTACATATGGTTTGTTTTTTGTTGCTTATTACTACAATTATAGTGTGTTACAACTTTTTTATAGATAGGCGCCATTGCAAAAGCAAGCTACTAATAATAATCGCCGATTACTATATCTTTTAGAGCAGTTACATTAAGCATTAGAAAATATAACAATTATATATGCCTGAATGTGATTTACGATGCTGCTATTCTAATACATACTATGCTCACTGGCATTGCTTCTTTCAGACAGATCAGGGTGCTCCAAGTACACTCGTGATATCAAATTGTAAAATGGACACCAACGGTTGCAACTACTCAACACGGCACAGGTGAGGCCAAAGTAAATTGATATTTTAGTGTGGTCATTGTCATTTATCTCACATGAGTAAAAAGTTCTTAAATTTGAATTTGGTATTTTTTAACTTGAGTGGTGATTTCTTACTCAAAGTTAGTCAAAAAGTAATTACTTAAAGTAAATATGGTTTGGGTGTAGGAGGACGCATGAAAATATAATGAAAGATGCCACAGAGTCTATGCAAGTTGCTGTAGAACGAAAGAGCTGAGGGAGGAGAAGAATTGATGAACGATTTCAAAACTATTAAAGGTACGTAATGAATGATTATAGTTGAAGGGAGTTGGGTGGTGCAGTCTTAACTTAAACACGTAATATTTAGTAGCAGGGTGGGGCTGGTCACAAACATCGATTTGTTATTACTTGTATTGAAGGTTTAGTTGTTACATTTCCTGCTATTCTTTTATTGTATTTTTAGAACTGTGAATGCTGATTTTAGTTTCTTTGGTTATATGCTGATTTTAGTTTCTTTGGTAGATGATAGGATTGGGAAAGCAGTGCCGTAGCCAGAAATTTACAAATGAGATGGAAATTTGTTAATTACTAACAGTTTTTTTGGGAAACAATGTTATAAAGGTGCCTTCCTTTTGACTTTGAAATACAAAATTTGCATTAAACTTGGAATGGTAGTAACAATATACTTCCAATCATATCAACTAAGGTTGTTATATTTTTTCATTCTAATTAGAACTAATAAAGATTAGTCTTTTTTGTCGTTTTTTGGTGAATGAACAGGGCCTTTGTTGAATGGTCCACAGATCAATAAATATTTGGGATGATTAAAGTCCAACATGACTTGTAGCAAAGTAAACCTGCTTCAGTCCCTGTAAAGTATGAATCTTCAAAGCACAACATCTTCATGTTTCTTGCATCGTTTTTACTTGTAGCTGATGTACCTGAGAATGGTCTTCTGCTCACCGTTATGGATTTGACCTTATGATGGATTTCATTCATGGGATCGATAGCCTAACTGTGTGTATATGTCTGTGTATAAAATCTATGTATGTCTACGTCTATAAAAGGGAACAAAATAATACTTTTGTGGAGCAATAAGTTTGTAGTAGCTCGACTAGCTGGCTTAATTTTATGATGTATATTTGTCTTGCAACTTATTATTGGATTGTAACCTATTGTTTTATGCTACCAAAAATGATTAATTAGAGCAACTGACTTATGGTACTCTGTAAGTAATTGAGGTGTTCAAAGGAAAGAAATATCCAGAGATGCAAGGAACAGGGTAATAATGAGAAGTGCTCTATGTAGCTGAGTAGTTCACATGTAGAATATAGCCCTGGTTTGAGGTTGTTGTTCTTTAAGTCAGGTGAAAGTTGGCTTAATATATAAGCAACGGGCACAATGAACCTTCTTTATACTATCTTATGATACAAAAGTCTAACCTCTGACCAGTTTCGTTTTAGTTACGGTTCTCTCACTGTTTTGTAGATGTTCACAGGAGTATGACAGAAATGTATTAACTTATATCATAAGTATGCAAGTATGTACCCATGCACAACTTCAATCAACTTTTTGATAATCCAAATTGTTTTTACTGCATTAAAGTGTATATTTTGTATTTAGTGTTGCTACATAAACACAAATTAAACATATCGCATACTAAAAAAGGTTTTCTCAAGGCTTATTACCAATTCATCGTTGACAAAATGGGTGAGCAAGTCGCTTTGGACAATTGCGTCAATAAAGTTTAATGTCACGGCACGATCATGTCATAAAGCATTCGTGTCAACAGGGGTTTAAACACAAAAAGTGTTTGCCCGGGGCACCGCCCGGGTATTACACTAGTTTGCTGATGTTCGTAGTAGTTTTAGCTGCTGTTTTGCAACGATATTAGCTGCTGTTTTGCAGCAGTTTTTCCTGCTATTTCATGGTCGTTTAGTTGATGTTTTATGCATTATTTAAGTGCTATTTGTGCAAAGTTTTGTGTAGTAGGACGTAAGTTTATGAAGTTTTTGGTGTTATGGAAACATATTATTGACAATTTATGCAAATTTTGTAGTTGATATCTAATTATTTATCTAATTATTATGTCGCTCGTGATTAGAATCCTTGGATCCGCCATTGGGCTAATACTTTAACTTACAATATGTCAATTGATGATTATATTTGGTTTACTTAATTACAAGGGTTAAATACCACTAGCATATATCCGCACAAAGCAGCGGGGTACTTATTCCGTTTAATCTCATTATATAAGTATTACTCTATAATAAATTAAATTTCGTTATATGTTGTTCAAATTTTTTATTTTTTTTAATTATTATCTTATTCATTTTATTTATGAGTTTGGGTTATTTCCAAATGTACACTTATTTATTTATAAAAAAATAATACTGTAAACTGTTTCTAAAATTAGCTAGGAATAGTTTAGTTTATCTTATTGAATATAGGGGCATTCAAGTAATTTTCGTTCTTTAAATATTAAGGCACTAAAGAAAAGGGATAAACACTTTATAAGGGTGTAAGATAATTAAAATGTATTTAGTTACCATGTATTTTATGATTAAAGGGGTACCCATTTTCGATTGGGAAAATTACAGAAACACTTCAAACACGCACACATATATCACGTTATACTCATTTGACTAACTTTTTACCAAAATACTCATTTGACCCTCGGCATTATTGGCGCTAATGGTGCTAATGAAACAACCTAAAATACGCAACCAATAAGCAGATGACACGTTATACGAACTAAAAAACATGTGTCATCTTCTTGCCAATAGTTTCCTCTCCTCGCCACTAGTGTAACACCCGTCAAATTAGGACTAGTAATTAGTGCCTAATTCTCTGTTAATACATGTAATTAGTTCTGTGTTAGGCTAATTAATGTATCGAATTATATATTGATGAATATATACAAACTTTGCGATTTGATTAAATCGTACGCAATTTAAATCGAATGTATTTCGGTTCCATAAATACGGACGTTGGTGAAATATTTCAATAAAAATAACGCGTAATAATTTGTATTTTTAAAACTTATAATTAAACATATAAAATATTTATTAAAACGTTAAATGACGGAGAAAACGAACACCGCGCGGAACACGGAGCGGGGACTGAAAGGTGAGGCTTTCACCTACACCTCACATCCTCCCCATTTCTCTCTTTCATTTCCATTTCAACAAAAACCCACACACACACAAACTCTCTCAACCAAATCTTCCAAATTTTCGGATCTCGCAAAACCGACAACAAAACTCACATTTTCGGAATCACCATTACAAGGGGAACAAGATTAACAAAAGCACTAGCATCATTTTCGGACTACATCTCTCCCAATTTGCAATTGTAAGAAAATTTCTAAAAACTTAGATTTACTCATTTTGATGTATTATTTTGATGTTTGAATGTTTATATAACATCTATATGTCCAAATATATGAAGAAAACACGATTTTATAACCTAAAAATGAGTTAGATTTGCGTTTTGGGTCGAAAAATCTCGACAGCCGAAACTTTCTGGGCTGGTGTTCATCTTTGCGACACAACGCTTGTGTCGCATGTTGTGTCGCATAAACCATATTGTGTCGTATTTTGTGTCGTACCATTATGTCGCACCATGTGTCGTAAACCAAATACGACACAACCCTTATGTCGCTATTGATTTAGCATCGAACGCTTATGCGACACAACCCTTGTGTCGCTAAGCTCTTGTGTCGCATTCCTATGCGACACAACCCTTGTGTCGCATGACAAACTTTTTTGTCGCATATTGTGTAGCAAAACACAGAAAACTCAGATTTTTACTAAGTGTCGAGACTCGAAATTTATCACTCGATTTTACCCGAATTCAGATCCCAGATGCGTTTTTCACCAAAGCAATATAGTAGAAATAAAAAATTTTCGAGCTGACCTGGCATCTCGACCCCAGCCAGGGGCCAGCCCCTTGGACCCCGCCAGGGCCGCTGCCCCCGGACCGCCGTACTTAGATTCCGTAAGCACATTTCTCACCAAGTGTCAAACTTGTATGACTTCAAAACGCTTATACAATACAACTTTTCAAACATAATGGAATATACTTTTCGAGTATAACACTTCGAAATCAATGTGATAACATCAGGACTATTATTACAATTAATCACCAACGGACCGTACACGTTTTCAAACACTTAACAAATCAACCAAATCGTAGTAATTTGGACATATATATAGTTGTGTAACAACTACAAGGGTGATCTTTTGAGATACCCAATCATGTGTATAACCATCGCGTGTCGTGGACACCCTCAGGTTACAAGTCTTTGGACTTCATTACTCGGCTAATCAACTCAAGTTTATTAAGTTAAACTCACAAGACTCAGGTGGGTCTCATAGCCCCTCTTTTTACTGTTTTACTCAGGGGTGTGATACAATGCTTATTTTAACATGTGAACGCAAGTACAACTTTTCATATACTACATGAGTTTTACACTCTAATCATTTAAAGTCCTCCGTCAGCATAGTTGTTAATACGTTGTAGCGTGAATATTAGTATATGGTACCATATAGGATTGACCCTCCTCGTTCGGGTTAGCAAGCACTAACCGGGTAAACGGACGTACTAATATTTGGGAAGACGAATGTTGATTAGGCATTCGTGGAGGCACCTCGCCCGGAATTCTCTATAGGGGACCCGGCCCTCGAGTTAAGCTCAACTATGTGCTCATGGTTGTATACACGATTACTATCATTTTATTTGCTGGATGCAAATCATTATTAAATCTTGCGGTTCATACTATATTAACTGATTTCAAACCTGTGAGCTCACCAGCTTTAGCTGACCCATTTTAGCGTGTATCACAGGTACTGTAACACCCCCAAATTTGATGGTTTGCGGAAGCGAGTTTTTAGGTGTTACTTATCAATAATCACAAGCACAAAGGATACAGTGAACGACTCTAAATGAGACGTTCGAAAAGTTATTACATTAATACATAAATAGTTCAAAATACAAGCTCGAGTTTCGAGTAAATTCCTAGAGATTCTAATACATAACAACTAAAATCTCCAAGCTTGTAAATGCATGCGACTCGAGCTAATAAGCATATCCTGTTGGGCATCCCTACTGATGCTGTGTACCTGAGAAGCATTACTAAAACGGTCAACCAAAAGGTTGGTGAATCTCACAGGTTTGTAAGTAAATAGTTTGAACACACAAGTAACAGTTGTATTTGTAAATAATTAGCCAGCCAGTAAGTAAGTGGTGGTTGCAGGTCATGCTAACCGTTTGATACCCTTGCCATGAGCCACCATAGTTGAAGCTTAACGTACAGTAAATATAGTACCCCCGTGAATGTTAATCCAAAAACATTCATATGAAACGAGTAAGAAACGCCCGTTTCTACAGTAACGGTTCGTGGTAGTGCGTGCTACCCCGAGCGGGGATTGTCAGTCCCATATGGATCCATATACTAAAACTCGCGCTTATCCCATAACTAACAACTACGATTCGGAGGCTTTCATTGGATTAAACGAAACTCATGCAATTGGCGTATCCGTAAATCCGTAAGTAAGTAAGTAATGGCCAGTAAGCAAGTAAATCGGTGTGTTCATGTAAAACAAGTAATGCATCTCACCCCTGAGTGTAAAACAGTAAAATAGGGGCTGTGAGACTCACCTGAGTCTAGCAGACAATGCAGTAAGCAAGCAAAGTATTATCCCGAACTAGCAACCCTTAGCGTCCTAATACGCATAAGGTTTAGTAAGTAAATGGAATTCTTGTAAGGTATCCATGCTAGTTGTTCCCAAACTAGTTAATGTCTATTTGTTGTTTGTACGTTTGTATTTGTTTGTAAGTTGTAGTTTGTAGAAAAGTTGTACGGCCCGTTGGTGACGGCGTATAATAATAATCTCATATTATTATTATGTATTCGTAGTAATTATGCAGTTGTAAAGTATACTCGTATAACTGTTGGTTTGGATCATAACATGTATCGTTCGCGTAAGTTCCAGTGGGTGTAATCCCCAAAGGGTACGAGTGAAATCTCATATGTGTTCGAGTGTAAGCTCGTATTAGTTTACGTGTAATCCCACACGTGAGTATTGAGTGTAAACTCGTATGTGTGCGTGAGTGAAATCTCGCGTTTTAAATAAGGGTAATCTTATACGTATTTGAGTATTGGTGTATACTTCCAAAAGTATAGTATTTTCATGTATAAATCATATCGTATTTGATTTGGTTGTTGAAAAGTGATTTTTAAACACTTCGAATGTTTTTAGCTTCTGTTTTTGGGTTTTTGCGACACAGTGCTGTGTTCCGCAACACAAGGCTTGTGTTCCGCAACACAAGGCTTGTGTCTCATTCTGCGACACAATATGCGACACAATGCTTGTGTCATATGGTTTATGCGACACAACGCTTGTGTTCCGCAACACAAGGCTTGTGTCTTATAATACGCAACTTAATGCGACACAAAATGCAACACAGTCCTTGTGTCTTATGGATTATGCGACACAACGCTTGTGTCTTATGCTTCTATGCGACACAAGCCTTGTGTCTCATAGATTCTTGGTCTGATGCAACACAAGGGCTGTTTACGTTTTTGGGCTCGGTTTTTGGGTCAAACGACCTCGGTTTGACCCGAAACTTTTACACAAGTTCTAGGATGTTATAATGAGTTCATAAAAATTATTAGTTGACGTTTTTAGTGTTCGAGGTGTCGTTTTCTTAAAAGTGACCAAAACCGACATTTCCGTTAACGTGTTCAAAAACGAGTTTAAATTACATATTTGGACATTACTAAGCTAGGGGAACAATAATCTAGCAAAATAAATGTAATCGGAAAGTTTGCGAGTCGCCGAAAAACTTACAAAGTTGTCGAAACGAAAATCCGAAAAGATGGAGTTGTAGCCCTCGTTCTCGTGATCACTTTTCTCCAAACGGGTCTAGACCTTCGAGGTGTTTTAATGGTGTTTTTATGGTGGTTTAGTGGTGGTTTTAGAGAGAGAGAGAGAAAGAGCCGTGAGAGAGAGAGGGAGAGAGAGATTGAGTGTGTGTTTGTGTTTGAGTGTGAAGGAAGACAAAGGGTGAGGGCTTAATGCCCCCTCACGTAGGCCGGCCCATGGTGGGGTCCACCATGTGTGGATCTCACCAATTTTTGTTTCCTCGTGTACGCGCTCCGTGCGGTGTTCGTTTACCCGGTCGTTTAAATGTTAAAATAATTTTATACGCGTTTAATTATACGTTTTAAAATACGAAATATTATTCGATAATTTAGTTGAAGTATTTTATCAAAATACTAGTTTTTAAGTTATAAAACATAACTTTGTTTTGTTTTGTCGGTTGGTCGAGTTTTCGGAGAGTTCGGTAACGTTTTGATTAAAACGTACGTTTTCGTTATATTATAAACACAATATAAAGTAGTAGTTGAAGTAATTAAATAATTTCACATTATTTAATAATTGTTTTACCAACGTCCGTACGTTTGTACAATTGTAGTTTTTATACGATTTGAACGAATCGTATACGTGTATATATATATTACCTATATATATATATATAAGTAAGTAACGTATTTAATCCTATTTCATATTAAATATAAGTAGTAAACACGAAATTAGGAAAATTTTTAATTGGCCCAAAATTTGGGGTTGTTACATTCTCCCCTTGTTAGAAGAATTTCGTCCCGAAATTTGTTCGAAGTAGTAATCGGTATCGTTTGGGAAAATTTGTAAAGAGTATCGACCATTTGTCCACGGGACATGGTCAGTTGCGAATCAAGTGAAAGTGTTCAAATTCCCGGTTTCAACCAGTGTAAGGTGTTTGGGAGAGAAGTTCGTTTGCTGTATTTAAAGTGCAAAACAATTTGCGCTGTCAGGATTCAAGTAGTCGGTCGTTTCCTAATCCTATTGTGTACTTAGGATCTAGGAAAGTACATAGAACGCAAAGAAATATGCATAAGTTGTTAAGCAGTTCGGGTAATCTAGATATGTGCGTACCCGGGTTGAGCAAATCACAAAGTCTCGGGTTCGGGTCATCCTCCCTAGCGTTAATTATATAAGCTCTTCCTTTCGCGAAGTTGGCTCCCGCCTTTACCTTTGGGCAGTCCTTTCTGAAGTGCCCTGTACCGTTGCACTCATAGCAGGTCTTGGGTGCAGCAGTATCGGTACCCGTAGGGTTGTTTCGGCAGTCTTTGGCCAGATGCCCGAATTTCTTGCAGTTGGTGCAGGGACAAGAGCCATTATGATGCATACTGCATGTGGAACAGTAAGGCTTCTTCCCCTTATAAGCCTTCGAGTCGTTGGCATTGACAGTTGCAGGCTTTTTGTCAGAGGTAGGGTTGGATGAGTGGGGATTGGCTTCCCATTTGCGTTTGTTTGCAGATGGGGCAGGAGTTGAGCCACGGCGAACAGAGTTTGCTGTCAGTTCATGTGCCATGCGAATGGCGTTCTGAATAGTACCCGGTTTGGACGAAGTTACTAAGCCTTGAAGTCGCTCAGGAAGTCCATCGACGTATTTCTCGATCCTTTTGTACTCGGGATCAACCATGGATGGGCACAGAAGCGCCAGTTGGTGAAAGCGGTTGGTGTAACTGGTGATCTCGTCACCTTGCATTTTGTGGTTCCAAAATTCCACTTCTAGTTGTTTCAGTTCATCTCTTGGGCAGTACTCGCCCCTCAGCATATTCTTCAGTTCATCCCACTGTAGTTTGTAAGCATTGGCAACACTCACAGTCTGAGCATAGGTGTTCCACCAGGTAAGGGCGGTGTCAGAAAAAGTGCTGGCGGCGAACTTGACTTTATCCTCTTCCGTGCAGTTGCAGATGAGGAACACTGATTCGATTTTCTCGATCCATCGTATTAGACCGATCGCTCCTTCAGTGCCTTGAAAGCTCAAGGGTTTGCAGTTCTGGAAGTCCTTGTAGGTGCAGGTTTTGGGTGGTGGTGTATTGTTAGCCTTATCTTCGCTACTAGGAGTGGTTGCTCGGACAGCTAAGGCTTGGGCTACACTACGGGCAATCAGACCCGTGAGTTCGGCTTCACTAAACGTGACTTGTCGTCGAGGAGGCATGTTCCTTGAAACAACAAATAAAGAACATGTGAGGGTTTGAACAAAAATTATGATGGTGATGATTTAGTAAGTTCAGAGAAATTACGCCAAAGTTTGAAATTTGTTTAAAGTTGTGTACTATAAGTAAGTTTATACGGTTTTGGAAATTCTGAGAATTTTATAAAACATTTTGTAAGAAATTTTGTAACATGTTTGATAGAAATACGTTTGTTATAAAATTTTGACGATGAAAGTCGGTTGCAAAATTTGAAGTCTGATGAAAACTTGAGTTGAAAATGGTTCGGTTGAAATAATGTTCAGCGACAAAGTTTTGGAATTTTTGTTTAACAAAAACTGTTCAAAAACAGAAGTTATGAAAAGTTCCAGGGTAAAAGCATGTTGAAATTTGTTGGAAATGTTTTTCCAAGGATACACCTAACGGTACAGTGGTGTACGTTGTAGAATGTTATAAACGTAGAATTAGGTAGGAGTAGCAAATGAAAACAAAGTCCCGATCTTCATATCGAAAGATGTTGGAGTAGCTATGTTTGTCAGTTATAATGGTGTGGGTGGTAAACAAAATATCATCGTACAAGGCCTATCCCTATACCTTCAGTATATAATATCCTAGAGAGCAGTATGTAGTCGAGGCCTTCGGAAGTATGTCGGTATTTGTGAATTCATAAAAGTTGAGTAAGGATGGAACGACGAGAATCGAGTTGTCGTTCGTTTGATGTAAGTTGAAAAATGAATTTCGCAGTAGTCGAGAGAGAGTATCGTATCGGGAAAAGAGGCCTATGTATATATATATATATATATATATATATATATATATATATATATATATATATATATATATATATATATATATATATATATATATATCACATAACCGCCTAGTGTGTGTCTAGCACAATCAAGTAAAAGTCCCGGTTCTCTCGAGGTCAGAGTCAGCTATTGTATTCCTGTTCAACATAACCCCTTTCAGAACTCAGATCATCTTCATTTAATTCTACATAGTTGATCAGACTATGTTGAATTAAACTTGTATGCTGTAATTCCTGAACCAGTTATACCTAATGAGGAATACTGCCTAACGGTCATAGTCTAGGCCCACTAAATGCAACCTAGTTCACTATAACCTTAGGCTCTGATACCAATCTGTAACACCCCCAAATTTGATGGTTAGCGGAAGCGAGTTTTTGGGTGTTACTTATCAATAATCACAAGCACAAAGGATACAGTGAACGACTCTAAATGAGACGTTCGAAAAGTTATTACATTAATACATAAATAGTTCAAAATACAAGCTCGAGTTTCGAGTAAATTCCTAGAGATTCTAATACATAACAACTAGTACAAAAGTAATGTATAAAAATCTCCAAGCTTGTAAATGCATGCGACTCGAGCTAATAAGCATATCCTGCTGGGCATCCCTACTGATGCTGTGTACCTGAGAAGCATTACTAAAACGTTCAACCAAAAGGTTGGTGAATCTCACAGGTTTGTAAGTAAATAGTTTGAACACACAAGTAACAGTTGTATTTGTAAATAATTAGCCAGCCAGTAAGTAAGTGGTGGTTGCAGGTCATGCTAACCGTTTGATACCCTTGCCATGAGCCACCATAGTTGAAGCTTAACGTACAGTAAATATAGACCCCCGTGAATGTTAATCCAAAAACATTCATATGAAACGAGTAAGAAACGCCCGTTTCTACAGTAACGGTTCGTGGTAGTGCGTGCTACCCCGGGCGGGGATTGTCAGTCCCATATGGATCCATATACTAAAACTCGCGTTTATCCCATAACTAACAACTATGATTCGGAGGCTTTCATTGGATTAAACGAAACTCATGCAATTGGCGTATCCGTAAATCCGTAAGTAAGTAAGTTGTCACACCCCCAAAATCGGTAATTGTGTTTATTTAATGTTTATCAAGTCTCGTATACTTCTTGCACAAATAATATCGTTAACGGAAACGTTTTGTGTTTTAAAATAAAAGTCAAGTGTTTTATAGTTTGTTGGGCTCGGCCCGATTCGTTGGCCCACTAATAATAATGTAACTCGTTTGGCCCGTTAACTCGTTTATATAACCCATTTATTTAATCATTGGTTTAACCCATTACTTTGGCCCAAAAGACCACCGGCCCAGCCTGAAGCCCAGCCCAGTATGTGAATCCGCCGGATTCTATTTGAATCCGCCGGATTCTCGTTAATAGAGAAGGTGTTGCCGGATCTTCGGGTCAAACCGCCGGGTCGGGTCAAAATTAAGTGAATCCGCCGGATTTAGTTGAATCCGCCGGATTCTTTTGTGTTCACAAAACGTTCATGTGAAGCTTTGGGAATCCGCCGGATTTAGGTGAATCCGCCGGATTCGAGCGTGTCTTTTACTCGTTCACAAATGTTTAACCGATTACGGGGTGTGCGAGTTTCGTAGGGGAATCCGCCGGATTCAGCATGAATCCGCCGGATTCATGTTACTTCCAGAGCCTGTTCGAACAGAGCCATAATGATGCTCGATTATTTTGGTTCCAACTTCTTTGTACATCAAACCCAAACGTTTATACAATCAATATATAACATTTTAACAACTTATTACACCTTTATAACATGTTTTCATGTATTGATTTTGTATTTGAAGTTTTGGGTTATAAAAACATTTTCATGATCAAACCTTCAATCTTTCATATATATATGTTATATACATAGATTAAGTTATATAAACATGTTAGAACACGAATTTAAAGTAAAGAAATTAAGAATTTGGAGTTTCCTTACTAAGTGAAAATGATGGAGATGATGAACGATGATGATGAAGATGAGGAAGCCTCTGGCTTGATGTTCCTGATCTTGTTGTGTTCTCCAGATGATTGAAAAAGAAGAAGATTGAAGAGGAAGGTGAATTATTGGTGGTTTGTGTGTGTTGAAAGATCATCAGGAAGTAGAAATGAGAGGGAAACACACAGATCAAACGAGTATGGCTATTTACAGATACGGTCGCTCAATTATTTGAGTTTGGTGGCCATTTTTGGTACATCAATTTCGAGTACGGGTATAATTATAGCATTATAAAAATAAACATTTTACATTTTTATTTTGTAGGTGTTCTACTGGTTCGTTATTTATAATCAGTATAATGATGTTATCATTATTTTAAATAGATGTACAATTTTGTACATTTTACTGCGCGCAACTATTTGAGCGCAAAATTTCAGTTAATTTAGGATTTCATATTTTGAGGTAATGTTCTAACTTCCTCCAAACGAATGAGAAAATTTGTATTTTTATGATTCGACCTTTTATGAGCGTTTTAGAATTGTTTCTGTTCGTGTTATAATACGTTTTATATTAAACGTATATTTAGACCTTTATATCTACATGTTATAGATATGTAAATACTTGTAATTAATAATTATATTATTAATTATTTTTGTATCACGAAACTTTTGTTATTTATTTTTGTCGGGTTCGTTCCGATATATTTGTACGTAACTTTTAAATACTTACGTATTATGTATTACTTTTTGTTTAAAAGTACCGGGCTTGCTAGGCTTATATCATGACAAAAAGTTTTGTTAAAACTTAACCAGGAAATTAGCGTAAGAATGCACATGCTTAAATGTTAATTAATACCTAATTTGGAGAGTTGTCACATTCTCCCCCTGTTAGGAAATCTCGTCCCGAGATTTAATTTGTGTCTTGAGTCGTGGTCACGGTTTCAAATAGTTGAGGGTACTTTTTGCGCATTTCATCCTTGCGTTCCCAGGTGAACTCTGGGCCTCTTTTCGAGTTCCATCGAATTTTGATAAGTTTGATCCGACTGTTTCGGAGTTTCTGTGTTTTCGTGTCCATTACTTCAAGCGGTTCCTCCACGAAATTGAGTTTTGAGTCGACATAAATTTCGTCGGGAGGTATGATTAACGCTTCGTCGGATAGACACTTCTTAAGATTACTCACGTGAAACGTGTCGTGAATATTACTAAGTTCTTGCGGAAGTTTAAGCTTATAAGCTACAGGACCAATCCTTGCTAGGATCTCAAAAGGTCCAATGTAACGTGGATTCAATTTACAGCGTTTTCCAAATCGCACAACTCCTTTCCAAGGAGATACTTTAAGTAGGACTTTGTCATCTACTTGAAATTCCAAAGGTTTTCGTCTATTGTCTGCATAACTCTTTTGTCGGTCTCGTGCCGTTTTTAATCGATTAAGCACTTGAGTTATCTTGTCCGTTGTCTCTTGGACTATCTCAGGACCTGATAATTGTCTGTCGTCCATTTCTGCCCAACAAAGTGGGGATCGGCACTTGCGTCCGTACAACGCCTCAAAAGGTGCCATTTGTATACTCGTATGATAACTATTGTTGTACGAGAATTCGGCTAAAGGGAGATGAACATCCCAATTTCCTCCAAAATCAATCACGCAAGCTCGTAGCAAGTCCTCAAGCGTTTGTATCGTTCGCTCGCTTTGACCATCGGTTTGTGGATGGTAGGCGGTACTCATGTCGAGTCTAGTGCCTAAAGCTTGTTGCAGTGTTTGCCAGAAGCGAGAGGTGAAACGTGCATCTCTATCAGAGATGATAGATAATGGAACTCCATGTCTAGAAACAACTTCTTTTATGTAAATTCTAGACAGCTTTTCCATCTTATCCGTTTCCTTAATGGCAAGAAAGTGAGCTGACTTTGTCAGTCGGTCGACAATCACCCATATGGAGTCCATCCCAGATGATGTTTTCGGTAACTTCGTAATGAAATCCATCGTGATGTGTTCCCATTTCCATTTGGGCAACTCAGGTTGTTGTAAAAGTCCAGACGGCTTTTGGTACTCAGTCTTAACTTTTGCACAAGTCAGACATCTACTAACATAGGTGGCAATGTCTCTTTTCATGCCAGGCCACCAGTAAAATCCTTTCAGATCGTGGTACATCTTATCTGCACCAGGATGTATCGAGTAATTGGACTTATGAGCTTCGTCTAATACTAGGCTACATAGCTCATCAACACAAGGAATCCAAATTCGATTCATGAAGTACAATACTCCATTTTCCTTAGACTCCAGTTGCTTCTCCATCCCTTTGAGGGATTCGTCCTTCATACGTTCTGGAGTAAAGGCCGCTTGTTGAGCATCACGAATTTGGGAAATCAGATCCAAGTGGATTGTCAGTCCTAAGGCTCGAACTCTTCGAGGTTTTACTCGTTCCTTACGACTCAAGGCATCCGCTACTACATTAGCTTTGCCTGGATGGTACTTGATTTCACAGTCGTAATCATTCAGCAATTCAACCCAACGTCTCTGTCTCATGTTGAGTTCTTTCTGATCAAATATATGTTGGAGACTTTTGTGATCTGTAAAGATCGTACACTTCGTACCGTATAGGTAGTGCCTCCAAATCTTAAGTGCAAAAATGACTGCTCCTAGCTCTAAGTCATGCGTTGTATAGTTCTTCTCGTGAATCTTCAATTGACGAGACGCGTAAGCAATGACTTTGTCGTTTTGCATTAGCACACAACCTAATCCTTGATGTGAGGCATCACAGTAGACAACAAAGTTTTCTACTCCTTCTGGTAAGGATAGGATAGGTGCGGTGCTCAATTTCTCCTTCAACAATTGGAAAGCATTCTCTTGCTTCTCGCCCCAATCAAACTTCTTGTCTTTTTGTGTTAGGGCGGTAATTGGTTGAGCTATCTTCGAGAAATTCTCAATGAATCTTCGGTAGTAACCGGCTAGCCCAAGGAATTGTCGTATCTCAGTTGGGGTTTTTGGGGCTTCCCAATTCTTAATCGCCTCAATTTTGGATGGGTCTACATGAATTCCTTTGTTATTAATCACATGACCAAGGAAATGAACCTCACGCATCCAAAACTCGCATTTAGAGAACTTTGCATAAAGCTTCTCTTTCTCCAGTAATTCCAGAATCATTCTCAGATGTTGTTCATGGTCTTCCTTTGTTCGCGAGTATATCAAAATATCGTCAATGAACACTATGACGAACTTATCCAAGTAAGGTTTACATACTCTATTCATTAGATCCATGAATACTGCTGGCGCATTCGTTAGCCCAAATGGCATAACTAGGAACTCGTAATGACCATATCGAGTCCTAAACGCAGTCTTAGGGATATCTTCATCCCGTACCTTCAGTTGATGGTAGCCCGATCTCAAGTCGATCTTTGAGTAATAACTTGACCCTTGCAGCTGGTCAAACAAATCATCAATGCGTGGCAGTGGGTATCGGTTCTTAATCATCACTTTGTTCAGTTCTCGATAATCGATACACATCCGCATTGATCCATCCTTCTTTTTGACGAATAAAACCGGAGCTCCCCACGGTGAAAAGCTCGGTCGGATGAATCCTAAATCCAACAGTTCTTGCAATTGTGCAGACAGTTCCTGCATTTCTGATGGAGCTAGACGATAAGGCGCACGAGCAATCGGTGCAGCTCCCGGCACTAGGTCGATATGAAATTCAACCTGCCGCGGAGGTGGTAACCCTGGTAGCTCGTCAGGAAATACTCCTGGGTAGTTGCGCACTACGGCCACGTCGTCTATGCGTCGCTCCTCGGGTTTCTTGTCCACAACATGTACCAAAAATGCTTGGTACCCTTTTCGTAGATACTTATTTGCCTTCATGCATGTAATCGTTTTCACCATACGATTACTCTTTTCTCCTTGAATCATCAACATTTCTCCTGACGGTAAAGGTAACCGTACAATCTTCTCATGACAGATGATTTCCGCGCGGTTTAGTGACAACCAATCCATACCAACCACTATATCGAAGCTCCCTAACTCTACCGGTAGTAAGTCTATTTTGAAAGAATGACCTTCTAATGTTAAGGAACATCCTGGTACTATTTCTCCTGATTCAATCAACTTACCATCGGCTAGCTCTACAGTGTATTTGTTATCTAGCTTAAGGGATTCGATTTCTAACAGTGGTCTAAACTCAGTGGACACAAAACTTAAATCAGCACCGGAATCAAATAACACAGAAGCAAAGTGGTTGTTTACAAGAAACGTACCAGTGACTGTGTTAGGATCCTGACGTGCCTCTGGTGCTCCTAACATGAACACGCGTCCACGAGCTGGTTGATTGTTGTTGTTGTTTATACGGTTGTTGTTGTTGGCTCGGTTGTTGTTGTTTCCACGGTTGTTTCCATTGTTGTTGCGGTTACGAGCGTTGTTGGCGTTACTATTTTGATTATTGAGTCGAGGGCAACGGTTCCGATAATGCCTCGTGTCGCCACACTCAAAACATCCTTGGTTTTGACGAGTAGTGTTTCCCTTAGGGGTAGGGTTTACCTTACAGTTTTGGGCTTTGTGACCCCATCCCTTACAGCTGTCGCAAAACCAACATTCACCCTCATGGTGTTTGCTACACTTATCACACTTAGGTTTGTTACCCAAGTATGGCTTTGGTTCTACAATGGTGGCAGCGTAAGACTTTGGATTTCCAGATCCCTTCTTGTTGGATTGAACCTGACGGTCATTCCATTTACGCTTCTTACCTCCAGAACTACCAGCTTCAGTACTGATCGGCTCAACCTTGGCCGGCACAGTTTTCTGTGTCAGCGTCCCCATTCTAACTGCTTCATCAGTCAAACTATGCGCTAGAGTAACAGCGCTCCTGAAGCTGTCAGGTTTGGAGGACGTAACTAAACTCCTGATCTGTGGTGCCAGTCCATACACATAGCGTTCAATACGCTTGTACTCAGGTGTTATCATATGTGGCACAAGACGAGCTAGTTCTTGGAACCTGGTTGTATAACCAGTGATATCAGCACCAATCTTTGCAATGTTCCATAGCTCAGTCTCAATTTTCTGCATCTCGCTTCGAGGGCAGAATTCTTCCATCATCATACGCTTTAATGTTTCCCATGTCATGGAATAAGCAGCTGGTCGTCCCATCGACTGGACTTGACTGTTCCACCAAGTCAAAGCTTTATCAGCCAGTGTGCAGGCGACATATTTCACCGCAGTGTCTGGTAGACAATCACTGATGTCCAACACAGAATCCATCTTTTCTATCCAGTGTATAATACCAATAGCACCTTCAGTGCCACAGAAGGGAGGTGGTTTACAAGCCTGAAATGTCTTATATGAACACCCTCGGCGAGTATTCACAACAGTCTCAGCATTAACAGGGGTCGATCCACTGTTATTAATCCCATTCTCACGGTTTTGACTTGCCTCATACTTGGCAATACCTTCAGCTATGCGTCTAGCTATCAACTGCTCAGTAGTTTCCTCAGTGTTAGGGGGTGGAATGGTTTCAGATGTAGGGGGTACAGTTGTCTTCTGACTGTTCCTAGTAATTCGTCATTTTGGCGGCATAGTTTAGTTCTGCGATGAATAAAAT
Organism: Helichrysum umbraculigerum; assembly: GCA_949592205.1. Lineage (NCBI taxonomy): Eukaryota > Viridiplantae > Streptophyta > Magnoliopsida > Asterales > Asteraceae > Helichrysum > Helichrysum umbraculigerum. The sequence continues at coordinate 2,156,428 of CATIUR010000001.1, forward strand.
GCAGAAGTCAATGCCAAAATAATGAATGTGACGAACAAGATTTCACATTGTCTATCAAATGAATAGTATGGAGAATTTGAAAGAATAAGGTTTCACATTGTATATTGCACGACTTTGAAACACCCATATGTATTTTGTACAATATAATCACGTTGGCCAGGCGTCATTATATAATGCCAAATACATATTTCTTTTCATCATCGTTTAAGTGCAGTCAATGTTTTATGGGATTCAAGATAAAATCAATAATTCAAAGTATGGTAGGTTTCAAAGTTTGCAAGAAATGGTTTCAATAATTATTACGTGGTAACTTTTCTATCACATGTATATAGAGATGAATATCATTCGCACGAAATTTCGAATCGAACCTAGGTTATATTATACATTAACTAGAACGTTCTTACATCGTTTCATTACAAAACTTGATGATATCTTCTATATCCATCAAGAGTGGTTTCCAATACAACACGAGTTGCTACAGTACTAATTAGGCTAAACTTAGCTATACTTAAATCTTAACAAAATGGTTATATTCCTACGACAGTTCTTCATCAGTTCATTATTAAGCTATCTTTAGCTATATTCTCTGTCGCAGTGTAGATCTTTCACTTTTACTCCTAATTCAGATTGGGAGAGAACTAGCGTGTTTCCAGCATAGTTTTGTATCGCAGAGTCGGATAATAGTCCAGATCATTCTCAGTTGAGCATTTGCACAAACGTTTGATCCAAGACTTAACTCTTTTCTTGCGATTACTAGCCACTTTCTTCCAGAAGCGTATTTTATCCTTAACTCGGACAATCATAGGCCTCTTTAGGATTCTCAATTCTAGCTCATGGTTCCTACATTTGAACACAAGCTCCCAATATTGACCATCCAATCTTTCAGCCTGATCTTGTACTCTTTCGTACTCCTCTATGTTGACCATGCCGAATTGGTGGTTTTCAATTTCTTCTTCCACAAGTTCCACTATCGGAACTGTTTCGGTATCGACATATACATATTGTATCTGCTCGTCGATGGTTATGTCCTCATCTGAGGAGTATTCATTTATAACTGGTTCTGCCATTTTTCCAGTTTCAAGAGATCTATAGGTTACAAAGACATTTTTCAGTATCCACAGTTATGTAGTCTCTATTGTCAATATATAATCCAATCACAACGCACAGTAACATAAACAATAATAATAAACCAAATACATATGTCATATCATATAACTGATCGTAGTTAGTTCACAGGTTTTTATACAAAACACGATGGATCTATCCTAGATACCCATCGATCCAGAAACTAATCAAAGCATGACGGGTCTGTCTACACACCGTCGATCCAAATGATATACAAAACATGACAGGTCTGTCTATACCCGTCGAACCAAAGTTCCAAGTCTAATACATAGTATATATACAATCCTAAGTAGGCACAACCCGCCCTACATAGGTCTAACGAAAATACGGTAGAAATGATCCCACGGCTGTCCTCAACACAGCCATCACTACACAAACACCAACCACAAGCCCTGCAATCCTAACACGTCTCTCAAGTGTCCTCACACGAGCACGTGCGGACTCAGCTATCTCCTGGGCAGTAAACACTTGGTTCAACAGAAAGTGATGATGCTCATGTATACCAGCCATGTCCCCATACAGACGGGAGACCTCATCCTGTACCTGTCCAAGGTGAGAACTCCTGCTAGAGGTAATACAGAACAATGTACGCATAACAGCAACTAATGTAGGGAGAGTCTGCTCTATCGGCTCTCCAGTGGTAGGCAGTGGTGCTGGGGGTCGTGAGGATTCTCCTGTCTCAAATGTGGAGGGAAAACCCTCTAATGACCTCCAGTGCCTCAACATAGGAGTCATCCACTCTAGATGAGCAAACCTGGGTGCCCTCTGTGGAGACTCAATAGACTCATCCGCCGATGCTAACGGACCAATAGGAAGATCTCGGACACACATCCTCGGTGTCCTCCTAGATACAGGCCTGCGAGAAGTCTCACCGGCCTGATGGTGAATACCTGTAGTGATAGGGGTAACCTCATGTGCTGTCGGTGGTGGCGCGATGTAAGCGTCACTAGTTTCATCTGACATGTCTCTCAAATGAACAGATGACTCATCCCCTACAGTGATCGCGGGACCCTCAAAAGTAGCCTCGGTCGGCTCCTCATCCGAAGCATAAACATGGTAAAGTGATTGACTAGACATACTGTGACAATTGAAATTGTGTGTGATGTGTCAGTCGTATGTTAGATGTATGCAAACGTATGTATGTATGAATGCATGAATGTTCTAGCCAAGGCTATAGTCTAGGTCTCTAAGGTTTTCAGTCACCTAAAGACTTCTAGTTCGCTATAACCAATGGCTCTGATACCAAGTCTGTCACACCCCCAAAATCGGTAATTGTGTTTATTTAATGTTTATCAAGTCTCGTATACTTCTTGCACAAATAATATCGTTAACGGAAACGTTTTGTGTTTTAAAATAAAAGTCAAGTGTTTTATAGTTTGTTGGGCTCGGCCCGATTCGTTGGCCCACTAATAATAATGTAACTCGTTTGGCCCGTTAACTCGTTTATATAACCCATTTATTTAATCATTGGTTTAACCCATTACTTTGGCCCAAAAGACCACCGGCCCAGCCTGAAGCCCAGCCCAGTATGTGAATCCGCCGGATTCTAAATGAATCCTTCGGATTCTCGTTAATAGAGAAGGTGTTGCCGGATCTTCGGGTCAAACCGCCGGGTCGGGTCAAAATTAAGTGAATCCGCCGGATTTAGTTGAATCCGCCGGATTCTTTTGTGTTCACAAAACGTTCATGTGAAGCTTTGGGAATCCGCCGGATTTAGGTGAATCCGCCGGATTCGAGCGTGTCTTTTACTCGTTCACAAATGTTTAACCGATTACGGGGTGTGCGAGTTTCGTAGGGGAATCCGCCGGATTCAGCATGAATCCGCCGGATTCATGTTACTTCCAGAGCCTGTTCGAACAGAGCCATAATGATGCTCGATTATTTTGGTTCCAACTTCTTTGTACATCAAACCCAAACGTTTATACAATCAATATATAACATTTTAACAACTTATTACACCTTTATAACATGTTTTCATGTATTGATTTTGTATTTGAAGTTTTGGGTTATAAAAACATTTTCATGATCAAACCTTCAATCTTTCATATATATATGTTATATACATAGATTAAGTTATATAAACATGTTAGAACACGAATTTAAAGTAAAGAAATTAAGAATTTGGAGTTTCCTTACTAAGTGAAAATGATGGAGATGATGAACGATGATGATGAAGATGAGGAAGCCTCTGGCTTGATGTTCCTGATCTTGTTGTGTTCTCCAGATGATTGAAAAAGAAGAAGATTGAAGAGGAAGGTGAATTATTGGTGGTTTGTGTGTGTTGAAAGATCATCAGGAAGTAGAAATGAGAGGGAAACACACAGATCAAACGAGTATGGCTATTTACAGATACGGTCGCTCAATTATTTGAGTTTGGTGGCCATTTTTGGTACATCAATTTCGAGTACGGGTATAATTATAGCAATATAAAAATAAACATTTTACATTTTTATTTTGTAGGTGTTCTACTGGTTCGTTATTTATAATCAGTATAATGATGTTATCATTATTTTAAATAGATGTACAATTTTGTACATTTTACTTTTCGCAACTATTTGAGCGCAAAATTTCAGTTAATTTAGGATTTCATATTTTGAGGTAATGTTCTAACTTCCTCCAAACGAATGAGAAAATTTGTATTTTTATGATTCGACCTTTTATGAGCGTTTTAGAATTGTTTCTGTTCGTGTTATAATACGTTTTATATTAAACGTATATTTAGACCTTTATATCTACATGTTATAGATATGTAAATACTCGTAATTAATAATTATATTATTAATTATTTTTGTATCACGAAACTTTTGTTATTTATTTTTGTCGGGTTCGTTCTGATATATTTGTACGTAACTTTTAAATACTTACGTATTATGTATTACTTTTTGTTTAAAAGTACCGGGCTTGCTAGGCTTATATCATGACAAAAAGTTTTGTTAAAACTTAACCAGAAAATTAGCGTAAGAATGCACATGCTTAAATGTTAATTAATACCTAATTTGGAGAGTTGTCACATAAGTAATGGCCAGTAAGCAAGTAAATCGGTGTGTTCATGTAAAACAAGTAATGCATCTCACCCCTGAGTGTAAAACAGTAAAATAGGGGCTGTGAGACTCACCTGAGTCTAACAGACAATGCAGTAAGCAAGCAAAGTAGCTAGTATCCCGAACTAGCAACCCTTAGCGTCCTAATACGCATAAGGTTTAGTAAGTAAATGGAATACTTGTAAGGTATCCTTGCTAGTTGTTCCCAAACTAGTTAATGTCCATTTGTTGTTTGTACGTTTGTATTTGTTTGTAAGTTGTAGTTTGTAGTAAAGTTGTATGGCCCGTTGATGACGGCGTATAATAATAATCTCATATTATTATTATGTATTCGTAGTAATTATGCAGTTGTAAAGTATACTCGTATAACTGTTGGTTTGGATCATAACATGTATCGTTCGCGTAAGTTCCAGTGGGTGTAATCCCCAAAGGGTACGAGTGAAATCTCGTATGTGTTCGAGTGTAAGCTCGTATTAGTTTGCGTGTAATCCCACACGTGAGTATTGAGTGTAAACTCGTATTTGTGCGTGAGTGAAATCTCGCGTTTTAAATAAGGGTAATCTTATACGTATTTGAGTATTGGTGTATACTTCCAAAAGTATAGTATTTTCATGTATAAATCGTATCGTATTTGATTTGGTTGTTGAAAAGTGATTTTTAAACACTTAGAATGTTTTTAGTTTCTGTTTTTGGGTTTTTGCGACACTAAATGCGACACAGTGCTGTGTTCCGCAACACAAGGCTTGTGTTCCGCAACACAAGGCTTGTGTCTCATTCTGCGACACAATATGCGACACAATGCTTGTGTCATATGGTTTATGCGACACAACGCTTGTGTTCCGCAACACAAGGCTTGTGTCTTATAATACGCAACTTAATGCGACACAAAATGCGACACAGTCCATGTGTCTTATGGATTATGCGACACAACGCTTGTGTCTTATGCTTCTATGCGACACAAGCCTTGTGTCTCATAGATTCTTGGTCTGATGCAACAAAAGGGCTGTTTACGTTTTTGGGCTCGGTTTTTGGGTCAAACGACCTCGGTTTGACCCGAAACTTTTACACAAGTTCTAGGATGTTATAATGAGTTCATAAAAATTATTAGTTGACGTTTTTAGTGTTCGAGGTGTCGTTTTCTTAAAAGTGACCAAAACCGACATTTCCGTTAACGTGTTCAAAAACGAGTTTAAATTACATATTTGGACATTACTAAGCTAGGGGAACAATAATCTAGCAAAATAAATGTAATCGGAAAGTTTGCGAGTCACCGAAAAACTTACAAAGTTGTCGAAACGAAAATCTGAAAAGATGGAGTTGTAGCCCTCGTTCTCGTGATCACTTTTCTCCAAACGGGTCTAGACCTTCGAGGTGTTTTAATGGTGTTTTTATGGTGGTTTTAGAGAGAGAGAAAAAGAGCCGTGAGGGAGAGAGAGGGAGAGAGAGATCGAGTGTGTGTTTGTGTTTGAGTGTGAAGGAAGACAAAGGGTGAGGGCTTAATGCCCCCTCACCTAGGCCGGCCCATGGTGGGGTCCACCATGTGTGGATCTCACCAATTTTTGTTTCCTCGTGTACGCGCTCCGTGCGGTGTTCGTTTCTCCGGTCGTTTAAATGTTAAAATAATTTTATACGCGTTTAATTATACGTTTTAAAATACGAAATATTATTCGATAATTTAGTTGAAGTATTTTATCAAAATACTAGTTTTTAAGTTATAAAACATAACTTTGTTTTGTTTTGTCGGTTGGTCGAGTTTTCGGAGAGTTCGATAACGTTTTGATTAAAACGTACGTTTTCGTTATATTATAAACACAATATAAAGTAGTAGTTGATGTAATTAAATAATTTCACATTATTTAATAATTGTTTTACCAACGTCCGTACGTTTGTACAATTGTAGTTTTTATACGATTTGAACGAATCGTATACGTGTATATATATATCACCTATATATATATATATATATATATATATATATATATAAGTAACGTATTTAATCATATTTCATATTAAATACAAGTAGTAAACACGAAATTAGGAAAATTTTAAATTGGCCCAAAATTTGGGGTTGTTACAGGTACCAAGCAGTAGGTTTTGGCTGCTAGCAGGATTACTATAGCTCGAGTCAGCATGCAGACAGTAGAGATTTTCTTGCATTAGTGTATTTTGTACAAGTACTTATGTACTGAAATCTCTCATTTTATCGAACACGAGCTATGTACAGCTTCAAATGTTGTAAACATTTCGTATATTAATATATTTTGTTAAAACGGCGCATATAGAGTCGTTTACTATATATCTCTGTGCTTTGTATATTGATTAGTAAGACTCAAATCTTGCTTCCGCAAAACATTAAATTTGGGGGTGTTACAACTAGCCTCCTCTCCTCGCTGTTTGGAGCTAGTCAGCATGTTCCCCAACCATTTTTTTGACGTGTGTCCTCGTCAGTGGGACCCCCCCCCCCCCCCCCCCCCCCCCCCACCCCAAAGTACTAGCCTACTAGAGTAATTAATTTATTTCATTTGTCTTTTCTTTCTTTTTTTTTTCCTTACATTTAACATTACTTTAACTTAGTATCTTTTTAAAATATACATTTTTCACAAAACAAATTTATAATACTCTTACAATTTATATAACCTTTTATTTCGATTATCATTCAAATAATGAATTCGGAAGATGAAGTTGGAATCTTTCTTTGTTTTGGAGGTTCCTGGGAATTTGTAAATGGAAAGTTATGAGTATTTACCACTCGATCTACCAAGGTGTGGCTCACGTTTGCCTATAAATATAATAGGAAAAATTTCAAAAAACACTCCAAATACAAACACATATATTTCATTATACTCAATCGACTAACTTTTTACCAAAATACTCCTTTGACCCCCGCCTTTATTGGCGCTAATGTTGCTGATGGAACTACCTAAAAAATACAACCAATAAGGAGACGACACGTTATACGAACCAAAAAACATGCGTCCTCTCCTCGCCAATAGTGTCCAGATCTCGCCAGTAGCCTACTCTCTCGACTGTATTATATTTATAGGCAAACGTAAGCCACGCCTTGGTAAATTGAGTGGTAAATACTCATAACTTCCATTTGCAAATTTCCAGGAACCTCCAAAACAAAGAAGGATTCCAACTTCATTTTCCGAATTCATTCTTTGAATGAAAATCGAAATAAAAGGTTATAAAAATTGTAAGAGTATTATAGATTTGTTTTGTGAAAATGTATATTTGAAAGATAGTAAATTAAAGTAAATAGAAAATGTAAGGATAAAAAAAACGAAATAAATTAATTACCCTAGTACTTTGGTAGTTAGGGATCCCACTGGCAAGAACACATTACACATGTCAAAAAAATGGTTGGGGTACATGTTGACTAGCTCCAAGCGGTGAGGAGAGAAGGCTAGTGGCGAGAAGAGGACACTATTGACGAGGAGAGCACTTTTTTTTGGTTCGTATAACGTGTCGTCACCTTACTCGTTGTGTTTTTTAGGTTGTTCCATCAGCACCATTAGCGTCAATAATGACGAGGGTCAAAGGGTTTGAAGAAGTATTTTGGTAAAAAGTTAGCCAAAAAAGTATAATATAATACATATATATATATATATAATACCAACTTCTAAACCAAACATTCTTTAATAAAATAAAAAACTCTTTATTCTCAAACTCATTGTAAAAACTGGTTTTTTCGGTTACTGAAATAACCCAAAATATAAAGGATTGCTTCTTTGTAATTTCATACTCGTGTTTTCATATCAAATCATCCACGTACACACGTTAGTTTTGTTGTTCAAGTAGGGCCAACATTTTGTTAACTTTTGACGTCATCGTTAAGTTCAAGGTTAAAAAAAAAAAAAAAAACTCCGCAGGAATCTTATGCATGAGAGCGTACGGAAGGCCTACCGTATTCCATCAAACAGTTTAAAGAGGCTCCCCTTTTGAATACAAACAAAAACAAAATAAAAGTATTATTTTTTTTTTATTTTATAATAAATCATAATTTAATCTGAACCGTTCAGAAAATATGGTCCAACGGCTGGACAGCCTTTTGATTCTTCGGACTATCAGATAGGGCACAATCGAGACCGCATAGGATTTTGGCTATGAAATAAATTCAAGAATTAAAAATATTAATAAAATAATGGGGAAAAAGGCAAGTGATGGGACGTTTCGGCAGAACAAAAGGAACAACTTTGGTCCTTGTTCTGACTTTGATTGTGACTTAACGGACTGACACAAATTATATTACTCTCGCCGTCCTAACATCCAATTTATTTCTTAATTTAATTATATTAGCCCCTTTTGTATTTACAGTACCACCAAATAAAAAGATACGTTTATATCTATAAAAAATAATTACACCTCCGTTTCAAAATAAATGGCTGACATCAGTTTTTATGGAATTTAAAAAATTATATTTTTTTGATTGTAAATATGATGCTTTTATCATTATTTTTTTTATGTATCAGTTTTGAGAAAATGCATACCGATAATAAAATGGTAAAGTTAATTATCACTTTTGTAAGTTGACACTTATTTTGGGACAAACTAAAATAAAAAAAGTGGACACTTACTTTGGGACGGAGGAAGTTGTATATATGATGAGGGTGTGTTTGGCAATAACGGGCTAGAGCTGGAGCTATGGCGTGGGTTTTTATCTAAAAACTATTTCAAAACTTTTTGCTTAATGTCTTCTGGAAACGTAGTTTTTCAAGAAACCCCATTTTTGTCGTGTTGTCAAACATAGCTTATGAGCAGACGCTTATTGAAAGTTGAAGCTCAAGCCCTTAAAAACCTCAGAAACCCCGTGTCAAACACAACCTAAATAAAACATATCAAGGTAAAAATGCTAAAAAAAGTAAAATAAAATTAAGATACTTCAGAAAAAACCATATCAAGGTAAAAAAACTATACTCCGTATTTTTTATAAAGTTCTAAATAGAGATAAAACATACAAATTAAGGTATAAAATCATACCAACTTTAATTATGTTTTGACACGTGAATTTTGGTAATTTTTATCTATTATTAATTTTGTTAAAAAAATCTGTTTTCAATTCGTTCAAATGAAAGCCTTTTTAAAATATATAGACCTTTTCAAATACTCCTATTTATTACTACAAAAATACTACTAAAAATTTTAGGGGTTAATAGACAATTTCGTTACTGTACTTTCTAAGAAAGTTCAATTTAGTTACCGAACTTTTATTTGGTTCAATTGAATTACTGAACATTTAAATAATTGATCAAATTGTTACTCAAGTTTATAATCATACACATATTAGTTAATGTATTTTACGAAAATGTTCAATTTCGTTATCGAACTTTCATTTTTTTGGAATAAAAAACGAGGATTTTACACTTGTAAACCGGTTTTGTAAGTTCAGTAATTCAATTGAACCAAATAAAAGTTCGGTAACTAAATTGAACTTTTTCGGAAAGGACAGTAACGAAATTGTCTATTAACCCAAATTTTAAATAGGAGATGTTTTTAATAAAGGGTATGTCTCTCCATACCCCCCTTTAATTTACTCAACATATCTCTTTTGGCTTAAAAAATAAATAAAAAGTACAAAAGAGTACAGATAAAATACAGAATGTAAGAAAAAATTATTGAATAAAGTACAGAATACAGAAAAGTTAATTTAAAAAAAAAAAAAAAAAGTGATATAAAGAGTAGAAACCAAAACAAATGTTTTGATACTTGATACCTATCCTAAGCTAGCTAGAACTTGTTCGTGTTGTGTTGATACTAGAATTCATAGGATGTGGGAACTGGGAAGCGATGGAGCAATACATTGACTGGCAGCCTGGCATTGTTCTGTTTCTGTTTCTGTTTCGGCATGCATGGCACAAATAGGGTTACAGTTATCTACTGCACTACTAGTCTACTACTGTACTAAAACTCATTCATTGTGGTATATTTATGGCTTTTTCTCTCCATACCATTTTAATTTACTTCCATACCATTTTTTGAATTAAAAAGTACAAAAAAGTACGGAAATAGTACAGAAAAAGTACAGAATGTAAGAAAAAGTGAAAGAATAAAGTACAGAAAAGTACAGAAACATTAATTTTAAAATAGATAAATGGTATGGAGAGTAGGGGCCATATTTATACACACACACGTAATTTTATATTCTTATATATCTTACGTACGTACATTCCACAACGCTTTTCTGTCTCCAATCACTTTTAATCTAAAAAAACAATAATCATAGGGTAATCTTTTACCTCAATATCATATTTCAATGTACCTCTCATTTCCATATCATATTTCAAAGGTAAGTAACTAAGTATCTAAGAGCACAAGGTGTCGGAGTACGTGGCACCAACGTTCAAGAAGAAGAACACTGAATGTCAGTGTTCTACCACACCAGACCAAAGTTCTTGCCGGCGTTCTTTTAGTGTTCTTGTGCCAATGTCCAGATACCAACGTCGGTGAAAGTCGGCGTTCTGCTTTTATTGTTTGTTTTCTTTCCTTTTTTGTATGTTTTCATCAAATAACTCAAATAATAAAAAATTACAGAATACTGTGATTTCAGTTTTACCACACCACAAAATCTTCACTTTCAACATTCTTCAGAACACTGTCCAAAACACCGATTACCACACCCTGTGCTCTAAGTATCTATCCCATTTGCAAGGGGTATTTATGTCGAACAAATCATCTGTTTATAAATCTCTCACAAATGTTAAGGTACGGATTGAACCCTTAACCTGTCGGTAGCATACGCATATAAAATCTAGCGTTTGCGGTAACAATGCCACTAGAATTATACCCTATTTGTATCTCTTTTAATCTACAATTCAGCATCAACATATACGTAATCCATCCATCCCAAAATCCCAATATAAATGTACATTTTCATTATAATTTTTTATTTATTTTAAAATAAGTGTTCAATTGTAAAATCAATAAAATAACTTTACTTATTTACCCGTAATTTTACTTTTATCATCACAAAACTGGTTCATAGAAGGGGTAATCGTATCGTAGATAATTATTATGAGATGGGAAATATAAAAAAAATATTGTTCAATTTCCGTATATAATATCCCAAAAGATTATTATATCACGCTTTACGAGTGTATTTGGCAACCCCATTTTGTGAAATATTGATGATTATAGGAAATTGAGATTCTATTTTTAAGAAACTCCATTTTTTATATATATATTCACGGTCCTTGTTTGGCATGCACAATTGTAGAAGGATTCTTTAGAAGACAATCTCTTCAACTAGAAGCTCCTAAAATTAGCTTTTTTAAAGAATCTCCGTCCTCTAATTATTAAATTACTACATTAACCTTTTTATAATTATTAAAAAGTTGAAGTTGTAAAATATCACGTCCTTTTATGTTATTTTACATGAATAAGCTCAAGCTTTCACTAATTTGCAAAACACTAAAATCTTCAGTTCCAGACTTAAATAATATCTCCAGCTCCAACTTATAACTTCCATTTCCATCTCCAGCTACATCTAGATAGCTACATATCCAACTATTTTTTTTGCCAAACACACCCATACATGTTGTATATAGCAAACACATTAAAATGACCATATATGGTTATTTTAAGTAAGAAAGACAAAAAAATATTACGGAGTACATCTTATCAATCACATAGTTAAGAACCAAATATGATGAGTAATGCTAAATATGTCTACTTATGTAGACCCATTTTTAAGTCTATCATTAGTCTTATAGATTTATGTCTATCAATCATCATTTCCCTAATATGATTGATAGACTGCCATAAACGAATTAAACACTCCAAATTAAAATCACCTAATTTGAAACAGAAGTGCTATATATTTGTAACAAATAATTAGAATCAAATAAAGCCTTAGTTAATTGGTATATGAAGTAAAAAATTATTGATGTTAACTACCATTTCCTATTGGTTATGGAGTTGATGTACTTTTGGATAGTGCTACACGTACACTCTGTAAATCTGAATTGATTTATACGTTGCGGGTGAACATGCTTGTTGCAGGCGGTGAAAATGAACATGCAGTAATTTACGTAGACAACATATATTTGGCCTTCATTGGGGCGTACAGAAAATACTGTCCCATAACGTAATTTAACAACTTATTCAGACACTTAATTTTCGATAAAAGCATAAATTATATATTAACTAATTGTAATTAACATATGTATTTTGTTAACAATGTCCTATAAGGTTGCGCCGTTAATAAATTTGGACACGCATAACTTGATTGATGTCTAATATCTTAAAGTCTTAATAAGAGCCTTAAAAGTGCTTAGTGGTGTAGTTATCATATGTACGAAAACAAAACTCAATGGCGGAAGTTAAATTGTTGATATTCATTCATCCAATAAACCTAAGTTTGTTCATTTACAGCAAGACAAGAACAAACAACTACTCAATAGCAGGGTTAAAGATCTAACATTATGTATTGATTGATCAACAATAAAACATAAGATTCTTGACATTTTCAAGAACCTTTGGGAGCGGGGCGGTTTTCGGTGGGCCACGTCTAGTTAATCCTAACGAGCCACCGGTCCGATCAAGGTACAATCGGCCTCTATAAGCAGCCAAATGAGCATAATAACATGGTGGCACCAATGAAACAGGTTTAGTACACCTCACAAAAGTAAAGCAAAGATTATAAACCAGTTTTTGTAATTCATCCGAAGTAAACTCATTTTCATCCCATAAAATGTGATAATGAGTCGGGCGGCTCGTACCCTTGACGCCCCAATGACTGCATAGATAGAAATCAAATTCTTTTGGGTGAGTGATGACGGAATCCACCACCGTCCCTGGTGGTACATTCTCATCAGAAAATACGCTTCGGCCATTATTAGACTCTGCTGGAAACAGCCTTGTGTGGTGTCGTTTCTGAACCACGGCAAATGTGATCGGTGGGTTGTATCCAGTGAACCGTGAACACGCAACACGAATAGCTTGTAATTCGTCGTGAAGCACCTTTTGAAACTGTGTTTCACTAACACCATCGCGGAAGAAAATCAATCGTTTTGGAAGCTTCGAAAGCTCCCGAACAAAATCATGAAGTATCTCTTCCACCATTGAACTTAAATCTTGAATTATTTCTTGTCGGTGAGTCTGAGACCGCATTTTCGAAACGTACTTATTTGCCGCAGGCCAGTTCACTGACCCGACAACGGCAGCAACCGATGGGCTGAAATCATCTAACGGATGCGGGTGCGTAACGTCCGCACCCAAAAACATCACCGGCTCATCGAGCGTCAAAAGCCGTGGAATGTGAGCTGGTAATGATGTGTACAATGCCACCGTGCACCCACCGATTTTTGCATTAATTTTTAGTGCCAAGTTCGCGAGAAACTGCGAGCTCAATCTTGAGAGATTTTGATATAAACAACACTGGCTCATAACCCCGATGGTAGTTTCACTAATTCGCTTCAAATCTGCGTACCCTTTGTGCTTTTTCTCCATAACACAGATTAAAAGTTGTAGATTACCGTTTGCAGCCTTTTGAATCGTCTTGATCTTTGATTCGAGAAGAGATACATTGTTTAGAACTTGCATTGACTCATATTGTGGCCTTGTGACTGTGTTTTTGTTGAGAAAGATCCCTAACTGTTCACATCTTTGAGTTAACCGATCGATGAATTTTGGGATTACCGACTTTTGCTCACTTGTGCCACCGAAACTAATTAAAGCCCATCTCCCAATTCGGCTCCCTTCAAAAACTTGGCTGCCAGAAAAGTTCCATTGTCGATCATGACGAGAAGGGAACAGATTTGTTACCTCACCACCGTCTCCAAGTTTAAGCTTTGGTGGTCGGAGAATTCGTCCGGTTAATTTTGTCATCTCCTTTGTAACACGAAGGTTGAATTCTCCTGCTTGATGTCCACTGTTGCAATGATAAAATATATTGAAATATTAGAGGTGGCAAGATGCGCAGTAGCGTGTCATTTTAGTCAAAACAGGTTGGATTGGATCAGCCTGAATAGCACTTTTTACAATTCTCTAAAATTTGATAGCTAAACTAAAGAAAAGCAACAGTATTTACTAACAACACTTAAGTAATTCATCTGATTGTAAGCTAAAATTAAGGACTTATGTGTGTATATGGGGAGGTTAAAAGGTACATATGAATATATGATCAATTAAATGTCCTTGAGAAGTACGACAGTATATGTATCACCTAAAGTTTATTCTGTTTCATTAATAACTTATGTGTTAATTGGGTTTTAACAAATATGATACACAGTTGAGTATTGAATAAAAGATTTCCAAAAATTGTACTCCTTATAAAACATTTCGCAAAACAAACATATATGACTAGGGTCAACTTTCTGTTTGAAATGTTTGTCTCAATTGACCTGTACATAAAACATATACGGAGTAGTAATTTTTCTAATCTAATCTATTTGACCCGTTTAAGATAAACACAACCCAAACTGACATCGCCTGTTAATAAGTTAAAGGAACATATATGTCACCACAAAATATCAAATTAAACAATTGCCAAGTACGGAGTATGTTTAATAACAAAAAGGATGATACCTTGATGGACCAAAGGGTCCAGCCATGACTCCATCAATGATCGCCTTCCGTTCTCGTGGTTTTTGACAACCCATTTTCAGGATTTTCGCCGTTTGATCATCGGAAAGTTTTCCAAGAAACTTTTGACCTTCACAAACGACACAAAGCTCCATTGGAAGATAACACGGCCTTCTTCTACTTGTCTGCAAGCACGGCAGATTCCTATATTGTATCTCATAATTATATTGTTCTTTAAAGTAGCTCAAAATCCACAAAGTCTCCCCATTGCGATCTCGAAACGAAAGATTCTCAGTCGATTCATCAGTCAAGCAGTGAACTTTATATCTTTGCACAGTATCCCTGTGACAAACAAACACTTTAACATTCTTCAACGCTTTTTCGACTTCTTTCTTTTCATCAGCAGTTAACCCCCTCGTTTTTCGTTCAGAAAGATCGTTTAAAAATGACAATCTTTTCGCTAAATAGGGAATCACACCTATACTTTCATGAAATGCAGTGACTGTTAAGTCTACATTAAGTGCCAACCCTTGTTGTGTTGGCCTGAGACTTTGAAAAAAACCTCGAAGCCCAATTGCTCCGCCACCAATATCCTTAGCTCCGCCCATGGTGGTCGAGTAAAGCGATCGTCCTAACGGGGTGCATTCGGACAAAGGGTTTTCGCGTAAAACAACATCTAGAGCTTGTAAATAGTCTTGTGGAAGTGGGGTTGAATCTTTATGTTCTTTACTCAAGTATTTACTCAAATCTTTCCCATTGAGCTTTGAAACAATCTTGATGTTAACCCTAAAAAGCTTCAATCTTTCTTCATTTTCTTTACAATTTTGGGGAATTAAATGACTACCCATTTGAATTGGGATGTTAATAAAGAGTTCTAGCCTATCTTTTTCGAATTCAACTGAGCTAAAAAGATTTCTCCGGCCGTCGTAGCTCGGGTTTCCGCCGGAAAATGTGGTGGGATTTTGATCGACAATTTTTTGTTTGATTAATCTTGCAATGTCTTTTGAAGGTTTTGGGGAGATTTCTACATCATAGTGGTAAATTTGTTGTGATGGGTCAAATTCAACTAAAAAATGATTAGCTAAAAGTGAGATTTTTGTTCCTTCTGACCCGCCGGAATCTGGTCTTCTTGCCACCGTTAACGGTGGTGAAAACGGCGGTGGGGATACGTTCTTAACTTGTTTTACTTCATCTTTCTTGACGACTCCCATTGATGAATTAATTATTCTTGGAATCACCTCCAGAGCTATTTAGATTATAAACAAATTACACCATTATGGGTCACATTTAATTAAAAAAAATTCAAAACAAAATCATACAAAAGAGACAAAAACACATCAAAATCATGATATTTGGTGGGACAAAAAATTTAGCATTCAACAAGAAAAAAGACATGAATGCAAGAGATAAGATTCTGTCTCTTTTTACCCAAATATTCTTGAAAAAAACAAGATTTTTTGTTTTTGAAAACAAGAATTCTAGTAAAAAAAAAAATGGAATCTTGAACACATGTTTACCAATGCTTGACAAATCAATCAAAATCCTTGTCTGGGATTTCATAAAATAAAATAAAACTAAAGATAAACAAAAAAACAGAGCCCATATCGATTTAAAGCCCTAAAAACATATTTACAGACAAATGCTTAAAAGTTAGCAAAAAAAAAGTATATACAATTAAATAATTTAATCAAATCAAAGTTAATAATATAGTACATAAAAAGAAAATGGGTTTTGTCACCTGTTTGATCAGAAGCAACAACAAGTGGTGGATTATGATGATGATTTTGCTTCCTTTGAGGTTTGTGAAAATGGGGTTTTGGTGTGAAGGCATGATTTAGCGGCGGAGATAGGGCGGAGTAGGGTGGCGGCAGTGGAAGAAGTGGTGGAGAAAGTGAGGGAGATGGGTAATTAAAAAAACCAAAATTTGTGTTTGAATGATGAAAAAGATTAACATAGTGTGGATAATTAAGATGAAAAAGATGATGATAATAATGAGTGGGATTATTATGATTATGATTATGATTATGAAGTGTTGTTGTTTTTGGTGTGTAGTTTTTCTTGTCTCTTTGTTCCATGGTGTGATTGTGATGAGAGAGCAAAAAGTTGCAGGTTATGCATGAAAGGCTGGATGGATGGGTATATATGTAGGTAATATAGGGCAAATGAGTTTTTGTCTGTGAAAACAGAAGGGAACTAGGAATAGTAGTAGATGGAAACTAACTGCACTTATTGCAGTGAGAGAGAGAGAGAGAGAGAGAGAGATGTAATATATAAAGAGAGAAGAGATGTTAATGGTGTAATCTTCTTGAAGAGAAAAAAAGGCAGTAAATGTGATCTTTTTTGATATTTGTATTGTTTATCTACCTTTGCCCTTTGCATTTTTTAAATATTATATTTTGAGTAACAACTTACATTTTTCATCCATGTATTTGTAAACTTTACATAAGTTATACTCATTGATTATAATTGTCAATATTTGTCTATCTGTATACTTTATACTACTACAGGAGACTCTATTACAGTTTTGACTTTTGTATGACGATCGTTATGTTATCGTGTGATCTTCCAACGACCAAGATGAAAAACATGTCAATGACCACCCATGCTTAACCATCACCAATTGTCGTTGCTCCACGTACTACAAGTCTACAACCACCTATCGCTCATGCTTTATCACCATTTTTTTCTATCATCATGGCCGACAGAAATTCTAACTGTGAGCTTTTTTTAGTTACTAACATGTATATTATAGAAGGACAAGGTATGCACCCGCGTAGAAATTGATCTACTTAGTCTAATTATTGTTTTAGGATAATTAATGCATTCAGTATAGATCAATGTTTTAAAAACCGGTTCAAACCGGCCGGTCGGACCGGTTGAACCGGAAACGGACAGAAAACCGATCGAACTTATATAGTGTATAATGGGCGGTCGGACCGGAAATCCAACCGGTTGAACCGGATTAACTCGGCTCCGGATTGAATTCCGGTTCACCTAAAAAACCGGTTTTCAAAACATTGGTATAGATACGTGCATTGATTTGTGTTTTGAATGATTTTGCATATCGTTACAATTTGATTAAAGCAACGAATCCATAGTTGATGTTGTAATTAGGGTTAATTTCATATATACCCAATATAAATACTATAATATCAAATTTACCCAACTAAATATCATATTATCATATATACCCAACTTAAATTCAAAATCTATCATATTTACCCAAATAACTAATTTAATCATAATTAAAATCCTTAAATCCCTATATATTACCCCCGGAAAAAAAGCTAGACAATTCTACCCTTGTCACTCTAAAATCGGTAAAACTTCTAACAATTTTATTATCGTAGCCTCCATCACAATTTTTAAGATCAAGATTGTGACATCCGTCAAATTAGGACTAGAATTTAGTGCCTAATCAAGTTTTAATACATGTAATTAGTTCTGTGTTAGGCTAATTAATGTATCAATTATTATATATATATTGTTGAATATATATCTACAATTATGCGGTTTGTTTAAATCGTACAAGTTGCAAATCGAATGAATTTCGATACAATAAATACGGACGTTGGTGAACAATTTTATTAAGTAATACAAATATTATTTAATAACTCAATTTTATTTAGAATATTATTATGATAATATTACGTATTCATTCGCATCGTACAAGCCGAATTTACACAAATTAAAATATTAAAAACGCGCAAACTAAATAAACAAACTTACATTTTATAACTCAAATATAAATTAATTTGTAAAATATTTAAACAATATATCGCGTAATAAATTGTATTTTAAAACTTATAATAAAAAAAATGTGATTAATTATTTAACGTTTAAACGACAGAGCAAACGAACACCACGCGGAACGCGGGGCGAGAAACTGAAAAGTGGGGAATAAACCCCCACCTCCCACTTTTCTTCTTCATTTCATCTTCTTTCTTATCTCTCTCTCTCTCCTATTTTCTCTCTATTTTTCAAAATCACCATCATCCACCTAAATCGCAAAATACTACGACCAAACGCAACCGAATCATAAATATTATTAGAGATTCTCGACCACCTCGCGACGATCTACAACGCTACCTTTCCGGATTTTCATTTCGGCAATTTGTAAGTTTCCGACAAAATCCCGAAATCTCTCGATTCTTAGTATTTTTCACTTGTGATTGTTTATATAACATATATATGTCCCTTACTAAGTATATAACACGAATTCATAGCTTAAAAATTAGTTTAAAACGGAATTTTGGCCGGAAAAACGCTAACAGCCGGACTTTCTGGACTGGTGTTCATCCATGCGACACAAGCCTTGTGTCGCATGTTGTGTCGTATTTCGGCCTTTGTGTCGCATAAACTCCCTTGTGTCGTATTTTGTGTCGTACCCGAGAATTAGTGTCGCAAGTCCTGCGACACAACCACTATGTCGCATACCCCATACGACACAATCACTATGTCGCTGTTGAATCAGCATCTCGCATCTATGCGACACAACCATTGTGTCGCATAGACATTGTGTCGCATTCCTATGCGACACAACCCTTGTGTCGCATAAACACTTTTGTGTCGCATATTGTGTCGCAAAACACAGAAAACTCAGATTTTTGCTAAGTGTCGAGACTCGAAAATTATCACTCGATTTTACCCGAATTCAGATCCCAGATGCGTTTTTCGTCAAAGCAATATAGTAGGAATAAAAATTTTCCAAGCTGACCTGGCAGCTCGACCCCAGCCAGGGGCTCTGCCCCTTGGACCCCGCTACCAGGGGCGCTGCCCCCGGACCCCCGTAATTAGATTCCGTAAGCACATTTTTCACCAAGTGTCAAACTTGTACAACTTCAAAACACTTATACGATACAACTTTTCAAACATAATGGAATTTGTTTTTCAAGTATAACGCTTCTAAATCAATGTGGTAACATCAAGACTATTGTTACAATTAATCACCAACGGGCCGTACATGTTTTCAAACATATTTCAGTATTAAACAAGTCGTTGTAACTTGTATCAATTCAATCAACCAAATCGTAGTAATTTGAACATATATATAAAGTTGTATAACAACTACAAAGGTAGTCTTTCGAGATACCGGTACAATTAATAACAATCAAGTGTCGTGAACACATTCAGGTTTCAAGTCTTTGGACATCAATTCACCGCTAATTACTTCAAGTTTATTAAATTAAACACTTCAAGACTCAGGTGAGTTTCATGGCCCCATTTTCACTACTTTTACTAGGGGTGTGATATTACTACTTCATTTTGTTTTACAAGTAGAACGAAAGTGCCAAACTTCAAATACTACATGAGTTTCAAGCTAATCAATTTAAAGTCCTCCATAGCATAGTCTCTAGTATTTATAGCGTGAATGTTAGTATATGATATCATATGGGATTGACAATCCTCATCCGGGTTAGCACGCACTAACCGGTCAAACGGATGTATTAGCATTTGGGAAGACGAGTGTTGATTAGACACTCGTAGGAGGCATTTCAAGTTAGGTTTCCTTAATTGGGCCTGACAAATCAAGTTAAGCTCAGACTATGTGCTCATGGACAGTATAACTTTTATTTTGCTTAATTGCATTTTAAATTCAATATAAATCTTGCGGTTCTTACAACTATACATTGACATACAAACCTGTGAGCTCACCAGCGTTTTCGCTGACCCATTTTAGTATTTATCACAGGTACCCAGCAGTAGGTTGGCTGCACAAGCAGGAACTATTAGCTCGAGTCAGCATTCATACAACTAGAGATTGGATTGCATTATTATATTTTGTAAAAGTAATTATGCTATGTAATCTCTCAATTTCAGGAATCGAACTAATGTAACAATATTTTGATGTAAACATTTACTTTATCTATACAAGTTTAAAACGACGCATATAGTGGTCGTTCATTATATCTTATGTGCTTTGTATATTGATTAGTGACACCCAAATCGAGCTTCCGCAAATCAATCAAATTTGGGGGTGTCACAAAGATGGATCATTTAATTACTGATTTCTCTATCTCTATGAGCATATAAACATCATCAAGGTTTATATATCCCCATTTTCTTCAGAATCATATTTTCTCTCACGTGAGTCCTTTTGCGTCGATCAAAACTAAATGCTCGTGTTCTTTTTTAATTATCGTTTATATTGATGATTTTGAATATTACTGGAATGCGTGAGAATTATATTCAATGTAAAGCATTTGTATTATTTATACCCATTTTGTGATCGTGAAATTTCTAGTTATGAATTTTTAACCTTTTTTACTCCCATTTTGGTGCCTGAAATATTGCATGATTGCATCGTCAATGTATGATTTGTTCCTTTTCGTATCATGAGTTGATTCACTTTTATATAATTCCATTGATGTTATTGAATTAATTTTGAATCGCACGATGTTGCGTCCCGAAGCGGTCGTTGTCACAACTGGAGCGCACCAGTGGGTTTGTTTTAAATTTATAGAGCTGGGGATATCCTAAGCTAATACTACTTTCAGCCCTAATTAGGTTACTAGGGTAGTAAGCGGTATGTTGACTCAGGTGTCGTTCTTACACTACAACGGGCATGGGATCTTAGGCGTTCTAATTATCTTTTGTAATCTAGCTAGGGTTTAAAATAAGATTTGATTTGGTTTGGTTTTATAACTAATCTATTAAAATAAATCCAGGAAAGGAAAGGATGTTTGTACGGAGGCTCAGAGAACAGTGGATACGAGAGTGTTTACTATGACGCCGGTATATGCTTTGAATTAGTAGTTGTGTGTATTAAAGCCACTAGTTATGATGATTAATCAGTTGAGTAACCAGAACTTAAATTAACACGAAGTATTATACCTACGGTAGTTCCTTAGCTTTTCCCACGTATTTAAACGCTATACGAAGTACTGTGCCATTTTATGGTTTTCCTTAGCATTGATTCAAATTGCCAGTTTGCTCATTGGATACCCTATATTATTAATGACGTATAATTACGATCCTATTAAATATCTAACGTAAAGGTCTCTACAATCAGATAAATAATATGTCACATGGATAGCAATTATATAGTGTCAGATACACCGGAAGTTCTCCAAAATGTACTGTTCTCTAATCCTATTCCCCAATCTCTGACAAATATGTGTCGGTATCATGGCACGAATTGTTGAATAAACAATAATGTGAGCAGGAGTTACCCTACGGAATAGGTTGGATTAACTTGTCTAACGGTCAATTGAATTGTTCATCATTAATCATATAAATCACCATAACTATTATATGCACATTACTCTACTGTATAAACATTAACTTATATCTGAAAACCCTAATCATGCAGTTAAATATAGTAATCGGAGGTTCAGTTCTAGCATGCAGCATTCATAAGGCAACAATCAAACAAGAACATGCAATAGAAAGGCACACAGATAACTATTCCTATTTCATACCATTTAACATAACCAGATGATCGGATCATAAATATCCCGAAAGGTCTCTCAAAGATATTTAATATATGAGCTTGAATCTAACCTATCTCTAATCCTATGCTCCGTATCTCTTATGATATAGTTTCAATCTAGAGAATACAGCCATGTCGAGTTCAAATGCTTCATCATACATAGAATAGGTAGAGTACGTACCACTAATAACTGGCCAGGTTTTAGCAGGAAGTTTCTAACCACAACATAAGTTGGATAGGTAAACAATTGAGATTCAATTCATAAATTCCGATACAGTTTAATATTCACACAGACAGAGTAACATCATGTTACAATTGGAATCATTATTTCCACAACGGATTGTGCCCACGACTTTCATAGCTTTCACGTTCCGTACTACACACATTCGTGATGGTTCCGGCGCTATACAAATGAAAGCCGTATAACGTTACCTCCGTTGTTTCATAATGGGTTCATCCCAATTGCATATTAAATCATAACTACTTAAGCATAACCATTATCATAGCAAACACAGATTTGTCTAGCCTAGTATGGCATCTCTAATAAGCAATACAACGCAAACATAATATAAGCAAATCATATTCACGAAATAAAGAAAAGAGATATAAATATAACCTAAAAAAGTATTACAGACAAATCCTCGTGACCCAAAGTCTCGGAGTAACTCCGTACTACGCTAACTAGCTACCCTTTCTATTTCTCCTCTAACTCCTAAGAGTAGTGCTAGAGAGAGAAAGTAGAGAGAGAGTGTGTGAGAGAGAAAGTGAGAATTCTATGAAGAATTGGTGTGTGGAATGAGGTGAATGAGGCCACTATTTATAGGCAAGCCTTGGATCAAAGAGTACAAGTCCACAAGCACACGTACAAGCCAACGAAGCAAAAACGAGGCCATGTGAGACCAAACCAGGCCATGTACGGCCCTATACAGGCCGTGTACGGCTCTGTACAGGCCCTGTATGGCCCTGGGGTGGCCGTGTGATTTTTCTGACTTTTCTGACTTTTCTCGCAACTTCGGAAGGCCGTATCTTCTTCGTTTCGCGTTCGTTTGACTCGATTCTTTCGCCTACGGCTTCGTAATTCTGTTACGCTTCTAATGATGCCAATTTGGTAGAAATTGGATGTGTGGGGCCCATGCGTGTCCAGAATACGTTTTGTAGCTTTCAGCTGCGCTGTATCTTGCATAACTTTTTCGTCCTTGATCTGTTTTGAGCAATCCTTGTATCCACGTTCTCGTAATCTCCATAGCTACAAAATAAGGTAAATGTGAGGTCTTGGTATGGAGTTTACAGTAGATTTAGGGTTTGGCTCAATTTGGTGCCTATTTCAGTGTATTTTTAGCCCTTTTCGTATAGTTTTGGAAAGTCAGTCAAGTTTTCACCTTTATAACAAAATATGATAAATAATGATGTTTTAAGAATGTTTTTTTTATAAAAGGCCTAAATATGGGGTCAATAATGTAGGTAAAAACGTGACTTTTTGCGCTACATCAAATATCCCACACTTAGAGTTTTGCTTGTTCTCAAGCAATTCCGCCTATCAACTATACCCATAAACTTTTTCTGAAAAAACGTTTTTACGGGAGTCATAAATATAAGTAAAAATACGAAAATAATCAAATAATCCCTCAGGTGTGACATAGGAGATATGCACACGACGTATCCAACTTTTCAGAATAATCATCTTAGGCATGCTTTCAATTCTCGTGATCTTGGAATATACATGACTGGGCGATTCCTCACCAGGTGGTCACTCAATTCACATAAGTGTATCGGGTTTCCTAATAATCTAGATCAAACGAAATCGCTCATAATACCAGTCATACATCATTCATCGTCATAGGCTTGATCGAGAATCGAATCTCCACCACTTAGACAGGGACGGCACTAATTATCCCAGGACATTTGATTGGGTTGTATTTTGGGGGTGAAAATGGAAATATTTTGAAAAAGGAAAGGTTTGTAGGGTATGGAAGGAAGGACTGATCTTGACTCCAGAAACTCTTAAAGTCGTGAGAAACTTTTATTTGACTGAATCCTATAGAAAGGGGAATCCACCGAGAATTTCTTCTTTTTGGATGATTCTTGAACTTCCTTGGATCTTTTATTCTTTCTTTTTGTATTTTCTTGAGGCATTTTCTTTTTTCTATTTTCTTTTTCTTTTGCTTTTGCTTTTTTAGATGCCTCATCATCTTTTCGCTTTTGCAGTTTCTTCAAGATAATTTTCGCGGCTCTATGAATGATTCTTTTGGGAGCTTCGGGTGATTTCTTTTGATATTCTTCTTTTGAAGTTCGTCACCAGGAATTTATGACTTGAGGGAGCAATTGCTCGAGTGGGTAAGGACATCTAAATAGCTGTTTCTCACTTCCTCGGAAATTTCTTTTATCAAGACGTTTTGGTGGTGAGTGGAAATGTGGTTTTTTAGGGTTTTGAAAGAAACGAAAAGGCTTAGGCTCAACAGGGTTTTCTAGGGGATCTTCATCACTAAAAGTGTCGGAAAAGGGTTGGCTTGAAAAGATATGAGAAAAAGGGGTTATTCCTAAAAATGTCCGAGTCATTTAATTGCACCTATGCCACGTATGGCACCTGTCAATATGGTCTCGAAACGCATGTCAGGAGCAAGTTCTAATTCAGAACGCATGCACCGGTCACACACAACAAATGAAAAGTGAAGCATTAAAAATGAATGCTATTAGGCTCAAGTACCTCACCGCAAGTTTATAGGGTTGTATGTGCCCAGTCATGTGATGCCCCTCTTAGACTTTCATCAAGAAAAAGTTGGAATCTGACCTGATTCTACCTCTTTCTGCTTAACCTTTGAGTTTATTTGAAAATTTTGTAGGCTTACATATATTGTTGACTCAAAATGGTTTTGAAAGTTTAGGGTAAAGTGATGACATATTGGCTTCATGCGAGAACAAGTTGAAAAATTTGAGGACATTTTTGAAAAAATTTAAGCTTATTATACGAAGTAGGGTATATTGCTATCCCATACTTAAAAATAAACATTGTCCTCAATGTTTTTGTCACTAAATAGGGAGAATCTCACACTTAGGGTTTTAATGATTTTATTGAACAACTTTTAGTTTCAAGTATTTTCTAAGAATGGGGTTGCTAATCCCACATTTAGAATTTGAAATGGGGGTCATGGCAAAAATATTTAAAATGAAAATACTGAAAAGGAACTTCCCTGGTTACTGGAGTTGGACCAGGTTCATGCAGAAGTGGTGCAAATGATTTCAGAAGTTTAGGCTCAGCCATTCCATATGAAGCTAGTTCTGTAGTAATCACAACCTCATCAGAGTATCACGTCTCAGTAGTCAAAACATAAGTACAGAGTAATAACATGAAATAAAAATAAAGTAAGGATAAAGTAAACTAATAATAGTCATCTAGCAAGTCATCGCTATCTGGATCAAACTCATCCTCTGCAGTCCTGTCATAGACTGGTGCAGGAGCTGGGCTCGAAACATCAAGCATGGCATAAAGCTGCTCATGAAGAACTGGATCCATAGATGCAGAGGTCCCAGAGGCAGCAGGCTCAGCAGCAGGAGCAGTAGGGTGTCCAGTAGATGGTCCAGCAGCAGGTCCAACAAAAGATCCAGCAGCAGGGAAGAAGGACCAGGGTGGTCGAGATGGTCCTGGGTCTGGTCCCAACCTGAAAGGTGGTCCCGCAGGTCTCGGTAATCCGGCTACCTCACACAGTGCTGAAAGGATCTGATGATGTGCAGTGAAAGTCTGGAACAAGGCCCAAGTAGCAGCGGGATCATACAGGGTAATGCCATACTGAATAGTAGGTGGCTGTCTGATCGCTGGAGTAGTTTGTGGTGGCACAGGCTGGGCTGCAGGAGATGTGGCCTCCTCCTCATGCTCTAGCTGAATATCTACAAGCCCCTTGTCACACCCCCAAAATCGGTAATTGTGTTTATTTAAATGTTTAGCGGAAGCAAGTTATAATTTAGCGGAAGCATTTTTGTTTAAACAGTTTAACAACGGGGTGATGACGTATCAATTGTGCATTCATTGTATCAGAGCATATGATCATACTGAACATAATATATCAAGGATGCCAGTTTAAAAGGTTGTTACAAAAGTAGTACGACTATGTAAGTCGTACAGTAATAATAAAGTTTAAAACATTTAAGTTTTACAATACATATGTTAAGATAAGATTTCATGAGTATAACTGCAATGTCAGCAGTAATACAGAGGAAATCCTCAAAAGCTGTCCCAAAATAATGGCATCCTAAGTAGTCCAGGGTTGTCCATCCTGAATGCATGCGATCCTTACTTACTTGGCTAATTTCCTGTAAAACATAGAAAGAAAGTCGTCAACAAATATGTTGAGTGAATTCACAGGTTTTGTATAAATAGGTGGTATGTTAAACCATTTATGTTTAAATTACTGAAATGTTATTCAATAAATAAAGGTTTGCAGGTTTTGCAAATTATAAGATGATAGGGATAGTTACCCTAAAATATAGTTTTATGTGGGTTGTTACCCAAATCATATGTCTGGTTGTTTACCAGAATATAATTATAATCAGTACATATACTGAAATAAAGCAGTTGTAGGATATGTTCATCCTAAATAATAAGTGTGGGAATGCTTAGACTATAATCCCCTGAAAGGTGAGCTAAACCTCGCAGGTTAAAGTAACACGACCTAACCCTATAACCAAACCACAACCAAAACTTATGTTTCTTGCCTGAAGGACAGTTAAGTATACGCTCCATCCACAGGAGGGTCGTCACGGCAATAGTACTATTCGTATACTCAGTGGCTAGAGTCACCTAGCTAATGGTTATAGTCTGCATGACATAAGGTCTTTCATGCACACAACTCAAGTCTGGTCCGTACTAGGATTTGTTGTCTAATTCCCAAAACAGTTGTGAAATAATATTTCATAACAAACAGTTGTATAAAGCAATTTAAAGCATTTATATAATTTGCTGCATATGTTTGCATGCAGTTTCTATGTTTACACCCCTATGTTTAAAACAGAAAACATTTGTAAAGTAGGGGCTGTGAACTCACTGTAGTTTTGCTCGGTATGAAAGCTAGCAGCCAAACAGATATTTGCCCAAGGTATGTTAACCTATACAATAAATATATTAACATAAGTACGTTTGATTTGTTTTAATCACTTATGTTAACAGTTTGTTCGTTTGAAGAAATGGTTGATTTCTTAATAATTTAAGTCGTTGTATTTGTTGGTGACGTTGAGTAGAAATATTGTTATTATTTCTTTCATCGTATACTTGGTTAAGTATATAAATCAATGTGTAATTGTCTATTTAACGGAAGGTCGTTTTGTTTCCATTTGTACATATACTTTGTATATAGTTGTTCGTATAATTTGAACGTTATTCAAATATCATTGTTTGTACATATATTTGTTTTATATATGTATTCGTATAATTGGAATCGTTAACGGAAACGTTTATGTTTTAAAATAAAAGTCAGATTTGTTGACCAGGGGTGGGAATCCGCCGGATTTAAAAGAATCCGCCGGATTCAAGTCAAAAGTCGGAATACGCCGGATTTGAGTGAATCCGCCGTATTCAATTAGTTTCGAGGGAATCCGCCGGATTAAATCGAATACGCCGGATTCGTTTGTGTTCATCAGATAGTTCGTGCGAAGCTTTGGAATACGCCGGATTCATTTGAATCCGGCGTATTCATCCGTGTCTCTTACTCGTTCATCGTTTTAGCCGAAAGTTAGTGTGCGGGTCGGACACGGGAATCCGCCGGATTCCCTTGAATCCGCCGGATTCGTTTGGTTTTAGGTGGGAATACGCCGGATTCAAAGGAATCCGCCGTATTCGTGGCTCGTTTACAAACTCTGTTCGCGTCTGGTATTATATATACACAAGTTTATTTGGCTCAATCCTTTACACAATGTTACCAAATGTTTATAACAAGTTTATGTGTTGTTTTTCCAAGTTATTACTCCATTTTAAACAAGTTTTTGTGTGTCGATTTTAGTTTTGAAGTTTTGGTTTCTCAAACCCATTTTCAAGAACAATCATCAATCTTTCAAATATATGTGTTATATGTATAGATTATGATGTTTAAACAAGTTATATAACGAATTTGAAGTAAAGAAATTAAAGAATCGAAAGTTTCTTACAATGAGATAAAAATGGTGAGGATGAGGGTGAACGGATGATGATGATATGATTATTGTTATAATGTTTAAACTTTGGTTCTGCTACTCTTGTGTTGCCTCTGATCTTGTAAATTTTTAGAGAAAGAGAGGGAGAAGATAGATAGATGAAAGTATGGTGTTGTGTGTGTTGTTGTTGTTGATATGATGAAGGAACGGAGGGAGTAATATATTTCAAACGAGTATGGGAGATCACAGTTGTGGTCTCTCAATTATTTGAGTTAGGTGCCAGATTTTTGGCACCTCAAATTCAAGTACGGGTATAATTATAGCAATATAAAAATAAACATTTTATATTTTTATTTTGTAGGTGTTCCCTTGGTTCGTTATTTATGGTCAGTATAATGATGTTATCATTATTTTAAATAGCTGCACAATTTTGTACATTTTACTGCGCGCAGTTAATTGAGCGCCAAATTTCAGTTTATTTAGGATTTCATATTTTGAAGTAATGTTCTAACTTCTTCCAAATGAACAAGAAAATTTGTATTTTTATGATTTGACGTCGTATGCGCGTTTTAGAATTATTTCTGTTTGTTTTATAATACGTTTTATGTTAAACGTAAAATTAGACCCTTATATCTATATGTTATAGATATATAAATACTCGTAATTAATAATTACATTATTAAGTATTTTTGTATCACGAAACTTTTGTCATTTATTTTTGTCGGGTTCGTTCCGATATATTTGTACGTAACTTTTAATACTTGCTTATTACGTATTACTTTTTGTTTAAAAGTACCAGGCTTGCTAGACTTACATCACATTAAGAAGTTTTGTTAAAACTTAATCAGGAAATTAGCGTAAGAATGCACATGCTTAAATGTTAATTAATACCTAATTTGGAGAGTTGTCACACCCCTCCTCAGGGATAGCAGGTAAAGCTCTCATGTGTCTGGGGTGTCTCCTCTGTCTGGGTCTGTGTCGTCTCCTATGTCTAGGTTGCCTCTCAGCAACATGATCCTCAGTCTCGATCCGAGCGTCCATCCTGAAATAAACATAAAACAGGTAATGCTAAATAGAAAGTGAACAAACGCAGAAAGAACAGATGGAATGCCATCTGATCTTTTTGCACTTGTGTGAATAAAACTTATCTCAGATAAAGCTATTTGATTGTCTGATAAGTAGCAAGCCTGCATATATTAGATCAATGATAACAATACTAGATTTAAAAAAATAAACTAAGAAATAAAAAGGACAGGAAAAGTAAGATAAGCTTGGGGTGCCTCCCAAGAGCGCTTTGTTTAAAGAGTCTTTTAGCTCGACTCTTGTACCTTTCTGGCTGACTCATGGTGGTTCGAAGATAAAGACATCCTCACGAATGGGGAAGTCTTCGATGTAATGCTTTAACCGATGACCATTTACCTTAAAGTTACCTTCTGGTGATTCGAGTTCGACTGCACCATAAGGGAATACCTTTGAGATTATGAATGGTCCGGTCCATCTGATCTTGAATTTTCCAGAGAACTTTTTGAAACGCGAATTGAAGAGAAGGACTTTATCTCCTGGTTTGAACCTTGAGAGTTTAAGTTTGGAATCATGAATTCTCTTGGTTCTGTCTTTGTAGTTCAGGGAGCTTTCATATGCTTGATTTCTTAATTCGGCCAATTCATTTAGTTGCATTTTCCGATGGGAACCTATTATAGAAGTGTCCAGATTGTAGTTCTTCAGCGCCCAGTATGCTTTGTATTCCAACTCCACTGGTAGGTGACATTCCTTGCCATAAACCAGACGATATGGTGTGGTACCTAAGGATGTTTTGTAAGCAGTTCTGAAGGCCCACAACGCATCGTCTAATTTGTCAGCCCACTTATCCCCATGATTTTCGACTGTTCGCTCCAAGATTCTCTTTAAAGCTCTGTTCGTGATCTCTGCTTGTCCATTTGTTTGTGGATGATAGGCGGTGGACATTTTGTGAGTGACGCCATACTGCTGCATAACCTTCATGAATTGAGTGTTGCAGAAGTGAGTGCCACGATCACTTATGATAGCTCTTGGAGTTCCGAATCGACAGAATAGTTGTTTGAGAAACTTTGTTACTACTCTGGCATCATTTGTCGGGAAAGCTTGTGCTTCGGCCCACCTGGAGACATAATCGACAACAACTAGAATGTATTCTTTTCCATTAGACTTAGGGAAAGGTCCCATAAAATCTAACCCCCAAATATCAAAGATTTCACAAGCCTGGATATTAGTGAGTGGCATTTCGTTCCTTGCTGACACATTGCCTTGTCTTTGGCAAATGTCGCAGCGTTTCACCAGGTCATAAGTATCTCGATATATGGTTGGCCATTAAAATCCAGAATCATACACCTTTCGTGCTGTTAGGTTAACTGCGTGATGTCCTCCAGTAGGTCCATGGTGGCTTTGTCGAAGGATTTGTTCTGCTTCCTTCTCATAGACGCATCTTCTAATGATCTGATCAGGGCAAACCTTGAATAGGAAAGGATCGTCCCAATAGTAATTCTTTATGTCGCGGAAGAATCTTCGTCTCTGAGATGTCGGCATTCCTTTGGGTATTATATTTCCTACCAGGAAATTAGCATGATCAGCATACCAAGGATCTTTGGATGTGGATCCTTGATGGTGTTTGCTGATGTGCATGAGTTGTTCTTCAGGAAACTGGTCTTGAATATCCTTTTCATTAAGCTGCTGTAGTGTAGGATTTTCTAATCGGCTTAGATGATCTGCTGCAACGTTTTCTGCTCCTTTCTTATCTTTGATCTCGATATCGAATTCTTGTAGGAGTAGAATCCATCTTAGCATTCTAGGCTTTGGATCTTGCTTTTTGAAAAGATACTTCAAGGCTGAATGATCTGTATAGACAATAGTCTTGGACAACATAAGATAGGAACAAAATTTATCGAAAGCAAATACTACCGCAAGCAGCTCCTTCTCTGTGGTTGTGTAATTTTCTTGAGCGTCTGTGAGCGTTTTGCTGGCATAGTATATTGGTTGAAAGTGCTTATCCTTCCTCTGTCCCAATACAGCTCCAATTGCGAAATCACTGGCGTCGCACATGATCTCAAATGGAAGGCTCCAATCTGGGGCAATCATTATCGGTGCATGTACAAGCTGATCCTTCAGGTAGTTAAAAGCTTGGAGACATTCATCTGTAAAGGCAAACGGAGTATCTTTTTCAAGAAGATGAGTCATAGGTCGAGAGATCTTAGAGAAATCTTTGATGAAGCGACGGTAGAATCCGGCGTGACCTGAAAAACTTCGGATGGATTTAACAGAAGTAGGTGGAGGAAGTTTTGAGATAGTTTCAACTTTAGCTTTGTCAACTTCAATTCCGGCTTTTGATATGCGGTGCCCTAAAACTATTCCGTCTTTTACCATGAAATGGCATTTTTCCCAGTTCAGAACAAGGTTTGATTCTTCACATCGGGCAAGCATCCTATCCAAGTTGGAAAGACAAGTAGAGAAGAAATCTCCAAAGACTGAGAAGTTGTCCATGAATACCTCCATGCATTGTTCGATCATGTCATGGAAAATTGCTACCATGCACCGTTGAAATGTAGGAGGTGCAGTACATAAGCCAAACGACATACGTCGGTAGGCGAAAGTTCCATATGGACATGTGAATGTCGTCTTTTCTTGGTCCTTTGGATCGAGAGGAATCTGAAAATAACCGGAGAATCCATCAAGAAAACAGTAGAATTCATTTCCTGATAATCTTTCCAGCATCTGATCAATGAACGGTAGAGGGAAGTGATCTTTGCGAGTGGCTTCATTTAGTTTTCGGTAATCAATACACACCCTCCAACCGGTGACGGCTCGTGTTGGAATTAATTCGTTGTTTTCGTTAGCGATAACTGTCATTCCTCCTTTTTTTGGGGACAACTTGAACTGGGCTGACCCAAGGGGAATCTGAAATAGGGTAAATCAGGCCAGCGTCCAAGAGTTTGATAACTTCCTTCTTAACCACTTCTTGAATCTTCGGGTTGACTCTCCTCTGCCTTTGAACTGATGGTTTGAAGTCGTTTTCCATTAAGATCTTGTGAGTGCAATAGTTCGGACTGATCCCTTGAATGTCAGAAATCTTCCAGGCAATTGCTTTCTTATGTGACTTTAAAACTCGAATAAGTTTTGCCTTCTCTTCCGGCTTCAGGTCTTTTGATATGATAACTAGTAAGTGTGAAGGTCCTTCGAGAAAAGCGTATTCAAGGTGTGAGGGTAGTTCCTTCAGCTCCAATTCCGGTGGTTCTTCTATGGAAGGTTTCATCCTTGCAATTTCGTCTCTTTTAAGCTCGTCGAACTTCGTTTGAAATTCTGAATCTTCTGCAGGGATCTCTGGACTGTCGGCTGATGCTATTTCAACCCATTCTGGTTTATCGGAGAGCTCATATTTTCTTAGCTCGTATTTTGCTTTTGAAGAGTGAGAGATTGCATTGTCTTCAGTGATTATGGTATCTTTGTTTTCCGTGAATGCAAATCTCTGGAATTGAGCAGAAGAAGATGTGCTGAATGTGATCTCTGGATTTGATCTTTCAGATTGTGAAGAAGGTGGTTTAAGCATTGACTCCATCTCTTCGAGAGTCTTCAGAATTTGGTTTTTTGTGAGAGATGAATCGGGTACTTCCGGAGTGAGGTTTCTTCTTAAGAGAGTGACAGGTGTGCCAGATCCAAGCGGAGCAGCTGTGATAGAACTGTTTAGCTGATTGCTGGATTTCTTTAAAGGAAATAGCACTTCCTTAGATGCGGTTGGTGGATCCAAGATAGCTGAGCATAGACCTCCATCTTCTTGGCAAAGTCTTCTGGTAGTGATGACCGTGTTTGGAAGAGAGTTATTGCTGCTTACTGCGAGGATTTCTTCCAGGTGTTCTTCAATTATTTCCTGCATAAAGTCTACAAGACCAAGGTCTTCTCCCACAGGTTATTTCATTAGCTTGTCAACATTGAAGGTGACCTCCTCAGTTCCAACTCGAAGTTTTAAAGATTTTTCATTTACGTCAATGACGGCCTTGGCAGTGTTTAAGAAAGGCCTGCCAAGGATGAGTAGAACTTCGGTGTCTTCCTCAATGTCCATGACAACAAAATCCACAGGAAAGACGAATTTATCAACACGTACCATAATATCTTCAGCAATTCCACGAGGGAGTTTAACTGATCTATCGGCTAATTGGATGGTCATACGAGTTGGTAAAAGTTCGCTTAATCCTAATTTCCTATAGAGGGAATATGGCATAAGGTTTACACTAGCTCCTAAGTCGGCTAAGGCGTTACTTATTTGAACATCCTGTAGATAACAAGGTATAGTGAAACGGCCAGTATCTCCTAGCTTTGGGGGTAGTCCTTGTTGCATGATCAAAGAGCACTCTGCATCTAAAGGCAAGTTAACTATTTGTCTAAGCTTTTCTTTATTTGATAAGTGTTCTTTAAAGAATTTGGCACAACTAGGCATCTCAACTAAAGCATCGAAAAGTTTGACATTTAAGTGTAAGCTTTTAAACATCTCTAGATATTTTCCAAACTGAGTTTCTTGTTTCTCTTTCTTAAGCCTACCAGGGAAAGGTATACGTGTAGGAATAATAACTTCTGGGGCTTTAGAAGGTGCTGGCTCAGGAGAAGTGACAGATGTCTTAACTGGTACTGAGTCAGTGAGAGGTGAAGAAATAGAAGGTTCGTTTGTCGGAATATCTATCGATTTCTCATTCTTAGTTTCTTTTCCTCCTCTAGTGACAACAAGGATATCATCATAATCATAAGATGAATGATGAATAGCTTTGCTAATCGCTTCTTCTCTTTGCTTCTCATCAACTTTTAAAAACAACCTTTTTACATTATCCTCCATGTTTTTAACTAAATCGTTTGAAATTCTAAGCAAACTATCAATTTGGTTTTGAAAATCAACAATTTGTTTATTAATATTATTTTGATTAACCATGAAGTTATTGAAAATTTCGGTGTTTAGACGAGAAGTCAAATGAGAAGAAGTAGAGGGTGAAGAAAGAACTAACGATTGAGAAGAAGGTAGATTGGTTGGCCTCTGAATGGAAGATTTTGAATGATGTGCTTGATCAAAAGTTTCACCAGTAGTGGCAAGAATGTCTTCTTTGAACCTTTGGCGTGAGAATAGCCTTTGAGGTTTCTTCTCGTGTTTGGGTTTAGAAGGTTCTTGCATGTCCTTGACAATTTTAGTGATTGATTTAATTTGAGCTTTCAAAGTGTCCAAGGCATTAGAAGTACTCCTTTCCTCCGAAGTTGATTCATCTTGCTCCAAGTCATGTTGATGCATCGTCATCATCTCAATCAACTTCCATGCTTCGTCTGAAGTATGTAGCATGAAATTTCCGGATGAAGCAGCATCGAGGGTTTGTTGGTGGTGAGGATTCAAACTATTGTAGAATGTGCAGACCAGATTCGTTTCAGCAAACTGATGATTCAGACATCTTCCGAGCAAATTCTTAAAGCGTTCCCAAGCAGAGCTTAATGATTCATTATCCCTTTGGAGAAAGTTAGTGATATCATTCTTAAGCTTGGTTTGTAGGGACGGAGGGAAATATTTAGCCATGAATTTGGTAGCCATCTCCTTCCATGTATGAATCGAATTGGGTTCAAGTTCATAAAACCATGTTTGTGCTCGAGAAGCTAAAGAATAGGGAAACAAGTGAAGTCGAGTAACTTCATTACTGGATCCCGTTTGTTCGAAGGAATCAGAAAGGTTGATGAATTTATTAAGATGAGAGTTTGGATTTTCAACCGAAAGACCATGAAATTGACACTGAGATTTAATCATTTAATGAAGTGTGGCTTAATTTCAAGGTTTTAGTCAGCAGATGATACGATTGGTCCTTCTCGTTCCTTTAGCAGTGGCTTGATTGATGAGGCGAGAGTGATACGATTCGTCATAACTTGTTGGTAGAATGTAGAGTTTTGGAAAAGATGGGTTTAACTAATCTAAAAACGGAAAAGGAAATCTAACCTAAAGACAGGAAAATGAACTTACGGATGATTTTGATCTTCCGAAAGGATCGCTAAATAACTAAGATAACTAAAAACCTAAAATCGGTCGTTGTAGTCCCCGGCAGCGGCGCCAAAAACGTGTTGCGTCCCGAAGCGGTCGTTGTCACAACGGGAGCGCACCAGTGGGTTTGTTTTAAATTTATAGAGCTGGGGATATCCTAAGCTAATACTACTTTCAGCCCTAATTAGGTTACTAGGGTAGTAAGCGGTATGTTGACTCAGGTGTCGTTCTTACACTACAACGGGCATGGGATCTTAGGCGTTTTAATTATCTTTTGTAATCTAGCTAGGGTTTAAAATAAGATTTGATTTGGTTTGGTTTTATAACTAATCTATTAAAATAAATGCAGGAAAGGAAAGGATGTTTGTACGGAGGCTCAGAGAACAGTGGATACGAGAGTGTTTACTATGACGCTGGTATATACTTTGAATTAGTAGTTGTGTGTATTAAAGCCACTAGTTATGATGATTAATTCGTTGAGTAACCGGAACTTAAATTAACACGAAGTATTATACCTACGGCAGTTCCTTAGCTTTTCCCACGTATTTAAA
Organism: Helichrysum umbraculigerum; assembly: GCA_949592205.1. Taxonomy (NCBI): domain Eukaryota; kingdom Viridiplantae; phylum Streptophyta; class Magnoliopsida; order Asterales; family Asteraceae; genus Helichrysum; species Helichrysum umbraculigerum. The sequence goes on from CATIUR010000001.1 coordinate 2,192,239, forward strand.
CGCTATACGAAGTACTGTGCCGTTTTATGGTTTTTCCTTAGCATTGATTCAAATTGCCAGTTTGCTCATTGGATACCCTATATTATTAATGACGTATAATTACGATCCTATTAAATATCTAACGTAAAGGTCTCTACAATCAGATAAATAATATGTCACATGGATAGCAATTATATAGTGTCAGATACACCGGAAGTTCTCCAAAATACTGTTCTCTAATCCTATTCCCCAATCTCTGACAAATATGTGTCGGTATCATGGCACGAATTGTTGAATAAACAATAATGTGAGCAGGAGTTACCCTACGGAATAGGTTGGATTAACTTGTCTAACGGTCAATTGAATTGTTCATCATTAATCATATAAATCACCATAACTATTATATGCACATTACTCTACTGTATAAACATTAACTTATATCTGAAAACCCTAATCATGCAGTTAAATATAGTAATCGGAGGTTCAGTTCTAGCATGCAGCATTCATAAGGCAACAATCAAACAAGAACATGCAATAGAAAGGCACACAGATAACTATTCCTATTTCATACCATTTAACATAACCAGATGATCGGATCATAAATATCCCGAAAGGTCTCTCAAAGATATTTAATATATGAGCTTGAATCTAACCTATCTTTAATCCTATGCTCCGTATCTCTTATGATATAGTTTCAATCTAGAGAATACAGCCATGTCGAGTTCAAATGCTTCATCATACATAGAATAGGTAGAGTACGTACCACTAATAACTGGCCAGGTTTTAGCAGGAAGTTTCTAACCACAGCATAAGTTGGATAGGTAAACAATTGAGATTCAATTCATAAATTCCGATACAGTTTAATATTCACACAGACAGAGTAACAGCATGTTACAATTGGAATCATTATTTCCACAACGGATTGTGCCCACGACTTTCATAGCTTCCACGTTCCGTACTACACACATTCGTGATGGTTCCGGCGCTATACAAATGAAAGCCGTATAACGTTACCTCCGTTGTTTCATAATGGGTTCATCCCAATTGCATATTAAATCATAACTACTTAAGCATAACCATTATCATAGCAAACACATATTTGTCTAGCCTAGTATGGCATCTCTAATGAGCAATACAACGCAAACATAATATAAACAAATCATATTCACGAAATAAAGAAAAGAGATATAAATATAACCTGAATAAGTATTACAGACAAATCCTCGTGACCCAAAGTCTCGGAGTAACTCCGTACAGACGCTACAACTACCGCTACGCTAACTAGCTACCCTTTCTATTTCTCCTCTAACTCCTAAGAGTAGTGCTAGAGAGAGAAAGTGAGAATTCTATGAAGAATTGGTGTGTGGAATGAGGTGAATGAGGCCACTATTTATAGGCAAGCCTTGGATCAAAGAGAACAAGTCCACAAGCACACGTACAAGCCAACGAAGCAAAAACGAGGCCATGTGAGACCAAATTAGGTCGTGTACGGCTCTGTACAGGCCGTGTACGGCTCTGTACAGGCCGTGTACGGCCCTGGGGTGGCCGTGTGATTTTTCTGACTTTTCTCGCAACTTCGGAAGGCCGTATCTTCTTCGTTTCGCGTTCGTTTGACTCGATTCTTTCGCCTACGGCTTCGTAATTCTGTTACGCTTCTAATGATGCCAATTTGGTAGAAATTGGATGTGTGGGGCCCATGCGTGTCCAAAATATGTTTTGTAGCTTTCGGCTGCGCTGTATCTTGCATAACTTTTTCGTCCTTGATCCGCTTTGAGCAATCCTTATATCCACGTTCTCGTAATCTCCATAGCTACAAAATAAGGTAAATGTGAGGTCTTGGTATGGAGTTTACTGTAGATTTAGGGTTTGGCTCAATTTGGTGCCTATTTCAGTGTATTTTCAGCCCTTTTCGTATAGTTTTGGAAAGTCCGTCAAGTTTTCACCTTTATAACAAAATATGATAAATAATGATGTTTTAAAAATGTTTTTGTTATAAAAGGCCTAAATATGGGGTCAATAATGTAGGTAAAAACGTGACGTTTTGCGCTACATCACACGACTATCAATCTTTCTTCATGATAATAGGTGTTGATCTTCTTTTTTGCCTGTTTCAATTCGATGTGTTACAACTAGTAATGTTCGACTATATATTATACTTAACTAAAGTAAAGGGTAAAATGGGAATCTATTATTGAAATTTTGATTAACTTGAATTTATTAACATAATGGGTAAATATGATAGATTTTGAATTCAAGTTGGGTATAAATGATAATATGATGTTTAGTTGGGTAAATTTGATGTCATAGTGTTTATATTGGGTATATATGAAATTATCCCTAATTAGGTATATATGAAATTATCCCTTGATGCCACATAAGAGACTATTTTAGGATATGTTGACAGGGTCTTTTGAGTGTTTTTAGGCATTTGAGCTTTTACTTTTAATAAGCTTTAGTCCGTAAGTTGTATTTGATAACCCCAATAAAAATGGAACTTGTTGAAAAAGTAAGTCTCGAGAAACATTTAAAAAGAAGCTTTTTAAAGTATTGGAATAGAAGGCTCAACCCAACTTAGTCACAAACTTTAACTTCAGTCTTACCTCAAATCCATTATTATCAAACTGAAACTTTCAATTTTAGTAAAGCTTGGGGAAAGATTGCAATTTATGTTTTGTTTTTTGTTTGTAATGAAGTACACGTTACTTAATGATAAAAAGTTTGTTTGACAAATAATTTATGAAATAGTTAGAGCATCTTTAATCTCTACCAAATTACATTAATATTTAAATTTTTTGAAAAAAAAATGAAGTTGATTATCTTTTTCTTTATAAGTACTAATTTATTTTCAGGTTCATAGCTAGTCTTAAGTAAATAAGTAATTATTTGTAATTATTTTAGGTTGATTATCTTATTCTTTTTCTTTTTCCCACTTTCCGATGTTCTGTAGTAGTGTCTGGCATGCGACGCTAGTTTCTACTCTCTTTTTTCCCTCACACGCAATGAATTAAATTTTGTTAACACATAAACTCAATATCATTTGATCCTTCACTCTTTGAGCATCAGTAAGTATACTGTAAATACAGTGTCACCACTCCTCGTGCTCTTAGTGTAGTAGTTTTAGATAGAAAGAAACAAAAATACCATGAACGTTTCTTGTAAAAACATACGTTCGCTTTGTAGGTTATGTAAAGAATAATATAGTAATATTTAATGTTTTGTGAAATCTAATCTAAAAGCATAAAGTTATGGAATGTGTATATATAGTGGAATTGAATATCCTTATTGTTCCATTGACTCCTTTACAAAACATAAAGGCCATCTTTTTAGTCTTTCTTTTGCCTTTTTTGAATAATTTTCTACAAGTCACCACACAACCAGAAAATGTGTTCACTTTCCATTACCAGTTCTATAGATTATGGAGTATTAATTAATTAAGAATTAAAAGTTTTACTTTTCGTATAATAATAATTGAGTCTTAGAAGACATTACCGCTAAGATTAAGCATTGCTCTAAATAGTGTAAGGTGACTAGTCAATTTTTATATTACTAGATTTTAAAATGCAGAACAATTCAAGTTTTTACGAAGCCTAAACCCTAAAGCAAACTCAGACAAACAAAACATTTAAACATTTTATAAGTAAGAAATAAATGTTTTTACTTAAAATACATGATTAAAGTCTGAAATTAAGACCAATACGACGATAAAAGGGGAAGGGATAAGACCAACTATAATATGTCTTGGGTCACCCTGACCATTTTCACTTTTAACCATCCACATTCCTCATAACTAGTCTACTATTCGCACGATGCAGCACGATAAAAAATCTTTGTGTATTAATATATCTATCTAATATGTCTTCGTATAGTTGACAACACATTACTTTGTAGTATATCATTTTCGTATAATACGCAATGACAATCTCTTCACGACTTGAAACTCGATACAAAATCACACCCATTAACCTGTTAAGCTAGTGACCATCAATGTGTTTGACTTTTCGGATCGGGTTAGGTTAATGTTCGGGTTAATGGTCCAGCCCATTATCCCAGGAGAAAAACTAAGTTTGCTTTGATAATAACAATTCTAACCTGTCAACTCATGAAATCAATCCACTACATTTTCACTGATATTTATACAGTTGTAACCAACATTTCAATATTCATCATTATATTATTCGGTTTACATCAATATTAAAAATAATTAAATAATCATGAGTTTTTTGTAACTGAGACTAATTATGATGTATAAACTTTTAATTAATTGTGTTTGACATTATAAAATTATGATGGTGGAATAAAAGAGCCAAAAGGGTAAAATAGTAATTTATCATTTTTCATTGTTAAGACCATGATCCAAACTTTTTATATATTAGTATAGATATACTTTCAACTCTTCAACTTTCTAATTCACACCCTCCCACCCTACCACCTTTTCCCACATTCTGGTTGATGGCATCTGCCACCACTAGCTACCAGAAGTTTTTTTTTTTTTCAAAAAGAAAAAAATTAAGAAACATTCCATTTTTTCCCCCAAAAGTTTTGTGTATTATATAAATTATATTGCATGTTGTTGTTTCTACTGCAGTTTGTACATATATTTTTAGAAATGTTATTTGTTTTGTAATGCATTTTGTATTATACATATAATTTTTTTATTGCATTTATAATAAAAGTATACTGTATATTGTTGTTTTTACTGCATTCTCTACATGTATTTTAGTATATATTTTGTATTATACATATTATTGTTTTGTATTGCATTTGTATAAAAATTATATTGCATATTGTTATTTTTACTGCATTATATATATATATATATATATATATATATATATATATATATATGTATATGTATATATTTAGGTCATGTTGTTTGTTTTTATACTGCATTTTGTATCATACATTTAATTCTTTTTGTATTGTATTATGTATAAAGTTATACTGCATATATGTCGTTATATTGCATATAAAAGTAAAAAAAATGTAAAAACCTAAAAAAAATATATATATTTGTAAAAGGTAAATGTATAAAAAAACATTCCGGTCTAAGGAACCTTATAACGCCCCTCATTTAATACCACAATATAATATTAAGTTTGGCGGAAGCGACTACTTGAAATACATATTCTATTAAAACCTGCTAGAAATTTTTTCAACCCTTTATACAATATGTTTAACTACTAAACAAACATAGTTAACATGTTTACAAACCCGGGGCATTATATACTATAAAACATTATTTATTACAAACTGGATCAGAGTTGCAAGTTTCAAACATTCCCAGCATCAAAACGTCCCTTCCTGGCTACCCACATAATTAAACATAACCTGCAGGAAGTAAATTGAGGGATTAGCACGAAGCTAAGTGAATGAATAATCAACTACAATTCAATTTAGCTAGCAATATGTTCACAATCAATAATGCAACAAATATCGTCAAGAGGAACGGTGGTTCCTAAGGACCCTGTTCCGGGTGGCCCCATCAGAACACTTAAATCAACTGTAGGCCAAAACAGTGATTAACCGCTAACTAAATGCTAATCTCTATCAACACATGTACGCAACCTTGTGTTGACCAACATTAGCAATCAAGTCCAACCGACAATCTAGTTGACCTCTGTATTCATCAATCAAGCTCACAGGCTAATCAAACCACCAATCAAATGGCATATCATTTCCAAGTTAACATTCTATCAATAGTAATCCTATAATTACTGATTGAAATCAAACTGACACAACCAAATCAAACTATGAGTTTCAAATCCACTCACCTAATTCGTCTCAGTTACTTACTCAGCAGTCTTATCTCGCTGAGCCCTTGGATTATCTGAGAACATAAAATCAATCATAAGTTAGTAATTTGTTTTCAACTAATGGTACTTATGTAATTAAACACATTACATAAGTAATCACATTGTTAATCAATTCCAAACATAAGTAACAATAATATCTTTCTACAAAAGTGCCACTAAAACATCAATAAAGTGCCACTAAAGGAATATTATATACAATACTCAGTCGACGTTAAACTTCTTTACTAAGTCTCATAACTCATTAGAATTATCCACATTATAACATATATTTTCAATGGATAAGTGCCACTAAAGTACCACCTAAATGCCACTAAAGGAATATGACATAAGAATGCCACTAAAAACACCATCTTCCAAACACTTATGCATTTTCAAAATTTGCAAAACTCATCAAATTTATTCATTCAAACGCGATCCGGCAAAGGGTGGTGGGATCGCGTTCGTCAGTTAAAAAAGTTCTGTGACGAAATTTTACATGGTAACGCGATCCGGGTAACATGAGCTGGATCGCGTTCCCAAGATAAAAAAGTTCTGTAACCGTTTTTCATATAGCAACGCGATCCAGGAAAAGGGTCAGGATCGCGTTCCTATGCGTTTCAGCTCTTATTATGACCTGCAAACACACAGCTCGAACCCAATTACTTCTATTACCATTTTAGCTCAATAATTTCAGTTTGTAAACTACCAAATCACTCAAATATCAGTATATACATACACTAACACTTCATTCAAGTTCCAAATCACATATACTTCAATAATTTGCATGATCACTCTCAAAACTCAATTCAAACATTCAAACACTTACCAAATAAGGATTACAAATTGATGATGATGATGATGTTTATGTTATCACAAGCTCACAATCAGCTCAAGATCACCACAACCTTTTGATTTCTTGATTTCTAGTTATAAGGGTTTTAAGAATTTAGAGGTTTTAGGTTTTGATTTCTAAATAAGGAAAGTAAAGAACTTTCCTATTTGGGAAAGTTTATAAGTCGGTCACTTTTTAACACCGTCCCGTATCCACTTAAAACTAATCCCCTTTCAATCTATAACCTGGAACCTAAAAACCATTTGCGAGAAACTTCTTTTATTGCACCGTCAACTATAGTCAATCAAAACAATCAATAATTTACTAAGCACAATAAGTCCTGAGGCTTATTTAACTAAGTTTCGCAATTTAAACATATTTATCAAATAATTTCTAATACAATTAAATACATCAATTTAAAATTAGAAATTACCGGACCAGAAGAGAGGATGTTACAAATCTGATGGTTGGCAGCACCTGACGACGTTGGTTGGTGGCGGCTGCAGGAATCGAGTGGCCAGTAGGTGGCAGCAGGTGGGGAGAAAGAATGAAGGATATGATGAACGAAAAAAAGTGGACGGGGGTGTAGAGGTTAAATATACTCTTATATTTTTTTTTCTCTTTTCTCTTAACTGTCACTCTTATTTTCCCATATTAATTATAAAGATGTTACCTCTGCTAACCATTGATCTAAGATAAGAGATGATCTAATGGTCCTCAATTTTATTTCATTTTTATCATCCTCGTTCTCCTCATATAACTGTGACACCCGTCAAATTAGGACTAGTGATTAGTGCCTAATCAAGTTTAATACATGTAATTAGTTCTGTGTTAGGCTAATTAATGTATCGATTAATATATATTGTTGAATTTATACAAGTATACGATTTGATTTAAATCGTACGCCTTTCAAATCGAATGTGATCCGACTTTATGTAATATGGACGTTAGTGACAAAACTTTTAAATAATGTGGAATTAGCCAAACAAACATTATTTGCATTAATATATTATGAAAATATATTACACGTATTTCGTATCGTTTAAACACTTCGAACATGGCGAAAACACGCGTGACGCGCCCAAGCAAAGGAAAATAGTGCAAATTACATTTTTATAACTTATTATGAAGTATTTTGGTAAAATACCTCGGTTAAAAACATTACAGATACACTTTAACATATAACGCGAAACAACATTTAAGCAACTACGGGACTTAACCGACTACGACTCGTGATACAAAATTCGGAAACACAAACCCGCGAGCCGAGACCCAAACGGGTCGACCCAGACCCGCGGACCCAACCCGCGACCCGTGACCCTTTTTCCTTTATAAAACCCCTTTTGTTTCATTCCTTTCTCATTTCACCAACAACAACCAACTCAAAATCTCTCTTTTTCTCTCAAAATTTCGGACCAAACATAGCCCGAAAATCGCCATAAAACGCACCATTTCACGGAGCTACTTCAAGAAGAAACGATCACCACATCACGAGCTTCATCTTCATCTTCTCCGTTTTCGATTTCGTGGTATGAAACTTCAAAACTCTTTCAAATTACTTGTAAAGCTTCTTTTTACATGCTAGAACATTTACTCAACAAGATTATGTCCAAAAACCCCGTCGAAAACGCTTTAAAAATCAAAAATCACTTGAAAAACGCTGACAGTTCATCTCGCGAATTGAGATCCCAGATCTCGGCCGTCCTGCGAGTCGAACCGAGATCTCGACTCGCGAAGCCATCCTGTGAATCGGAATCACCTACGAACCGAACTGACCCGCGAGTTGACCTGCGATTCGAAGTTGACTTGCGAGTCGAGTTGCCCTGTGAACCGAACTGACCCGCGAGTCGAGTTGACCTGCGAGTCGAGTCGGCCTGCGAGTCGAATTCTATGCTACGAACCCAACTCGGTTCGCAGCCCACTTTGTCTTTCGAACCCGAATTCGGTAATAAAAGCACTAATATGAACTAAGATTTACCACTTGATTTTACACCGAAATTGGATTTCAAATACGTTTTTGATAAAGCAATATAGTAGAAATAAAATTTTTCCAAGCTGACTTGGCAGCTCGACCCCAACCAGGGGCTCTGCCCCTTGCACCCCGCTACTAGGGGCGCTGCCCCCGGACCCCCGCCATCCAAGAACTTGTAAATGCTTTTTCACACTAAGTGTCAAATACTTACAGATAACGAAACTTGATATAACGATACTTATAATAATAACACTTTTTGAATTTTTATTACAAATCGTCACTAACGGGCCATACCAGTTTTCAAACTAGAAACGAAATAATAAACAAACACTTGGACATAACTAGTTGAATTAGACAACTAGCATGGGTGATCTTATGAGATACCTACTTATTATTATAACCCTCGCGCGTATTGAACGCCCTCAGGTTACAAGTCTCCGGACATCAATTCACAAGCTAATCGATTCAAGTTTACTTCTATAAACAAACAAGACTCAGGTGAGTCTCATAGCCCCTATTTTACTGCTTTACAATTTGGGGTGTGATTACAATGCTCGTTTTATTTACATGTTGAACGGAAGTACAAATCAATCAAATACTGCATGAGTTGTTTTCAACTAATCAATTAAAGTCCTCCATAGCATAGTCTGGTAATACGTAGTAGCGTGAATGTTAGTATATGATATCATATAGGATTGACAATCCTCGTCCGGGTTAGCACGCACTAACTGGTCAAACGGACGTATTAGCATTTGGGATAACGAGTGTGGATTAGGCACTCGTAGGAGGCATTTCAAGTTAGGTTTCCTTAAGTGGGCCTGACAACTCAAGTTAAGCTCAGACTATGTGCTCATGGCTGTATAACTTTTATTTTGCTTAATTGCATTTTAAATTCAACTATTAAATCTTGCGGTTCATACAAACATATGTGTTGACATACAAACCTGTGAGCTCACCAGCGTTTCGCTGACCAATTTTAGCATGTATCACATGTGGCCAGCAGTAGGTTGGACTGCTCAAGTAAGGATCAATTAGCTCGAGTCAGCATGCAAACAATCAGAGATTTAGCTGCATTATTATATTTTGTATAGATTAATTATGTACTTAAATCTCTCAATTACCACCGAGCTAATGTAACTATATTTTTGATGTAAACTTTGGTTATATCAATACAAATGTAAAACGACGCATATAGTGGTCGTTCATTATATATCTTTGTGCTTTGATTATTGATTAGTAACACCCAAATCGTGCTTCCGCAAATCTTTAAATTTGGGGGTGTTACAATAACCCCTTCTCATATGACCTCAACCAAAATAGATTTAGATAGTCTCTTGTAACTCAAGCTTTTGTAGCCCTAAAACGTTATAGTTATGAAGAATATAGTTGTCTTATGTTCTCTTTGTCCGAAAAAATAATGCCGTCTAAAAAAATGTTAGATTTATGATGATTTGATAACAATGTTAAATTACCTTTATATTCAAGGCAATGTGACAAAAAAATATTTATATGAATTGGTTATTCAAAGTAATAAATGAGCGTAAATATGATCACTCAACGATTTTTTAGTTATTTTTTTGTAAGTGAACAATCTTTTTGAGATAAACAAAATTGATAGGATGAACATATAAATTGGAGTAGAATAATTATTTAAAACATGCCTTCAAATTCAGAGATCTTACTAAATAAAAAGGTTTAAAGCCCTAATTTTGCTCGTCCTTAAATCACTATCTTAAAAAGAAATTAATCATTCTGATTAATTAAATCGTAAAATAGATATATGATCATCACTTCATAAAAGTAAGATAAAGATGAGATGCATAAAACAAATGCCAATTTGCAAGCAAATACCTCATACTATAACCCAAGATATTACATTTGTGACAAGACACTTGATTATATAGATAAAGATAATACATTAAGAGCACAGGGTGTGGGGAACGGTGTTATGGATAGTGTTCTGGAGAATGTTGAAAGTGAGGATTCTGTGGTGTGGTAAAACTGAAATCACAGTGTTCTAGACAGTGTTATGAAGTTTTTTATTATTTGTTTTATTTGATTTTTTAATAAAGATAATTGTATAAATTAATATATAAACAAAAAATAAATTAAATAAACAACAATTCTATATTTTTGTTTATTTTTTTTGTACCACGTGAGTCATTCTTTTTCATGGAAAGTAAAAATGTTTTTTTTTTTAGCAAAAGGCTGACACAAACATGTGTTTGGTGAATAAACAAACAAAATAAAAAAAAGAATATTGCAAACACACACCGTTCGGATACGAACGGCGAGCCAAGATTTGCATGAGAACGCCGGGGAGAACTTTGATGGGGTGTGCCAGAACATCGAAGCACAACGTTCTCAACGGAGAACACCGATGCCAACTCACACCACACACAGTGCTCTAATCAATGAACCACTAATTTTGATGTTGTCCGATTCGATCTTTAGTATTGCGTACCCATTTATTTGGGGTTTGGCTGTCTTAAAAGGCAAAACTTATGATGAATATTACCGTAAATTGTAATAAATACACGTGTATATAAGAAAATTCACAAGTTTATATTAATGAATTTTATTATTCGATTGGAAAGTTTGAGTGCATTAAATGACATTATCTTATGTTCGTAGGGCATAGGTTAGCGAAACTCTTACGTTGCGTTTAGTTTGCGTAATATTTTTAACGGAATTCGAATTCATTAAGGGAATTGGAATTTAATGGAATGTGAATTCCTTTGAATGGTGAAATTTGATGACTTACAACTTAATTCATTTGTAAACCAAACGTATTTGTGGAATGTGATAGTCCCGTTCTCTTGGGATCTGATCGGATCATTTAACTAATTGTAAGCGTGGAAATCAAACAATCAATAACAAACGCTTTCTATAAGCTTTTGTATATATTCACAATTCAATCGTAAAGCTTTACAATGACACTCTCAATCTCGTTTTCTCCTCTCCTCTCTCACAAAAACGGCTGACCCTATATCTCACACGTCCAACCCTAATTCTGAGGTTTAACTCACTATATATATCGACCCTATTGGGCCCTGCGACGTTAGGCCCAACGTCGCAGGTCCAGCCCAATGCGACATCTGACCCAACGTCGCAAGCCCAACGACAATGTCGCTAGTGCGACGTCAAGACCAATGTCGCCTAGTATTCTATGTATATTCTATAATTACATTTCGTTTACAGACTCGAATATACATACTAAACACATCACATACGCAGACTAATTGACTTTGACAATTACAATAGTTTGACCAACTGACTGACACACAAAATGCACCAACAAACTCCCCCTTGTCAGCAGCTTGGTCAAATAAATATTCAATTAGTCTTCATCAACAAACTCTTTCATGTCTTTGACAATCAGAAACTCCCCCTTTGAGATAGCATGGTCTTCCAAGAAATCTTGATGTCCAAATTCATGTGACTGACACAAATTTATCATACAATAAGATCTTCAAACTCTGTGACCATCTCTCAATCATCAGCAGCTTCTCCAATAGAATTATCTTCACAATCTTTGGAGAATAACCGACATCCTTTACATCTTCAATATTTGACTTTAACAAGATATGTGATGTTTGAAGAAAATAACATAGAAATAAAATCTTTTTGAATTTTTCTTTATAATTGAAAAGTAAAGAACGAAGATTAAAATTAATTGGATATAGGATTGTTTTAAGTCTGCTTAGGGATCATATCAGGCCAACATGCAATTATTAGGGAATAGTAAGTGTTATTTCGATCATCAGTATATTTGTCCACTTTAAATTTACTTAGCACATTTAATACACCTAGTATAAAAATTATTTCAAGACGATTACTGGTATTGTTTTTCCACTTAAACATGTTACATCCGTGTCTTTGGTTAAACCTATTATTGTTAGTATGAATATTTCACCGTGGTCCCCACCATAGACATACCCCTTTAGCACAGACAAGAACATAGTTTCCAAATTTAGAAAGAATATAAGAGAATCAATTTTAAGAATCAAGCCAGCGGTGACAGGTCTGTACTTGTGTACAACAGAGCGACATACACTGGATTCAGGTTTAAGCAAAACCGATCACAGTCAAACCAAACTTGATTTATTCAATTGGCGACCTTGAGCAGTTCCTTAAATATAAGACTTTGCAAGTACATTGACTCACGTTTGCTTAGTTTTGAGAGTAAGCTGAATTGAGACCAGGTCTGTACTTACGTACAACAGAGGAAACAATCAGCAAACTCCCCCAAGAGATCTCAGATATAAGTTCCAAAGATAGAAATATGTTAAGCGACGCTAAGGAATTAAGACATTTAGTCGTACATCACAAGGTGTTAACCACAAGATAGTAAACACGTATTTAGAGTATTTCTTAATAACCCAGAGACCGGTGTGTATCATGCCTACCAATACATCGTATGATGAAGCTAATTTTCATAAAAACTGTATTAAGTATGCTAGATAAACCTACTGATACATCAAGGATAAACCTTAAAATTTCCATTTTGTGCATGTTCCCCGATGTACTATCATATCCCAAGTTGTTTTACAGACACACAATCCAACATCTTTTCAAGAATTAAGAATCTTGCTGTTCACATTTCTGAATTAAATAATCAGAATTTTTAATATTCAGAATTACTCCCCCTGAACAGTAAATTCTTATATCCAATCCAAAAATATTCCCCTTAAACATTAAACATATTTTTGTATTTTTTAATTGAATAAATTTCGCAACATTGCATTTCTTTAATACTAAAAAGTATAAAGAATGGCTGTTGCACTGCTAACAAATAAATAAAAAAAAAATATCAAAATCACATATCAAGTCAAGTCAAATGCCTTTTAGCACTGTTACCACCTCGTAACATCGAAAATCTCATCCATCCAATCATAAATAATCACACACAACCACCTTGAAAACAATCTTCCAAAAATATTCTCATCCTTGCAGTCACTAAAAATATTAGCTTTCAATAACCTGACTGCACCACCACAAACAATTAAACGTTAGTACTTATGGGACACCCAAGCCTTAATAGACTTGGGTTGTCCATGATTATCCATAACCATCACATCAATGAGTTTATGATATTTTAAAAACTCAGAGGATTTCATTGATGCGTTGTTTGTGGATTTGGGTTTCCAAACCTTTGTAGGTTCAGATAAGTTGTTTTCAACAATGTTGTGCTGTTGAACTTGAGGTTTACTAGGCACAACTTTGTTTACTCTAGCCACGGGTTTTGGAGAAGATGATGCATATCTTGATATAGGCGAATACGAAGCACGCTTAGAAAACGATTTTGAATAAGAATTCCTAAAGGAGGAAGTTCTTGGCATCCCTTTACCAAACCTATCTAGGGATAATAACCGACAATCCCTAATTATATGTCCTTGTTGTCCACAATGGAAACAAGAACGTCGTTCAATGTACGACCTATTCCAATGATTACCCACAAAAGGTTGAGGTGGAGAATGAACTGTTGGAAGCTTAGAAGATGAGGCATTTACAGGACGTGAACACTTATGTGTACACGTTGATGTAGAAGCCTCAGAAGTTGAACAAGTTGATGTTGAAGGTTGTTCATTTTTAGATTTTACATTTGAATCCTTCATTTGATGTTGAACCCTTTTGGATTCATTTTCAACCTTGTTTTTACCCTTTGTATTTGAAACCTTTACAGTTTCATTGGTAAGTATATGATTTTCTGGCTTTACATTAACTTTTTCAACTTTGATTTCAGCCTCTTCCGGTAGATCCTCTATCTCAACACCCTCCTCTACACTAACTGGAGGTGTACTATCAGACTTAACAAAAGTAGGCAAGGGATACTCTGTCCGTTTAGTTTTCTCCTTTGCCTGCCTTTTGGGATTGGATGTAGCTTCTTTAGACTTTGTAGCTGGCCATGATGAGTAGTCAGCCACAAGTTCTTCGGTGCCTTCCTTAACAGGCCGAGGATAGTGATTAGTAGGAGGTGGAACTGAGTTATACCCTATTCCAGCCTTACTACTTGTATTTGTCCTCTGCTTGTCAACAATTTCATCGAAGATTTTATGAGAGTTTGAGAAACTTGTGATTCCTTTTTTAAAAGAGTCAGACTCAGACTTTAGCTCAGAAAGTTCTTTATTTAACAACTCAATTTCTGTTAAATAGCTCTTAATGGCATCTTGTTGACTGAAAACTTTAGCTTTATATTTCTCAGTGTCAAACTTATGAGCCTCAACTTGTTTTTCATAAAGTATTTCATTAGCTTTTAGAAACTTATTTGACTCAGTGAGTTTCTCGACCTTTTCTCTCAAGTCTACATAGTCTATTTGAAAACATTTTAAAGAAGCTTCCAATTTAATACAGGATATGCAAGTAAAAGGTTTTTCAGATTCTGTTTCTACCTCATGTATCTTTGCCAAAAGCGCACTGTGTTGAACCTCTCCTTGAAGTGCACTAAAATCAAACACTCCCTGAGAATACACCGTCATAGCCTGTGATGTTGTGTTCTTCTCTGGAGTCGTTGGAGCTGTAGGAGTAGTGAATCCAGATGAATGATATTTTTCTTTCTCACACTCCTTAGCAAAGTGCCCATGAATCTGACAGTTCTTGCATTTCACTTTGCTTTTATTAAAACCAAGACCTGTATCACCATCATCATCCAGGTCTTTTCTACCCGTTCTCTGAAGAAACTTCTTTGTCCTTTGGGTTATCATGGCCATGCTCCATTTGATATCCATCTGCTCTAGATCATCAGAATCGATCTGTTCAAAGTCTTCTTCAGTGAGCTGCAGAGTACTAGCCTTCTTGGAAAGAAAATTCTCATAAGAGTTGAGGAAAGCTGCAAAGATTGTAGCATGATCCTCAGTAGCCTTTGAAGGAGCTGTATGAGCTGTATGAGAAGTATAGGAAGCATATGAAGTGCTAGTAGAAGTAGATGCTGCTGAGTTGGAAGTAGATGCTGCTGAGTTGGAAGTAGATATGGAAGTATCATTTAGACTAGGAATTTGAATATTAGCCTCTGACTTCTTTTCCTTTTGATCGTAAGCCGCTATAAGAGCATCCCATAAACCTATAGAAGTTACTTGATCTTTAAATTTATTAATCACAACTTCTGGCAAGTTCTTGGTAATCATCTCATATGCTCTATTGTCTTTATCAAACTCTGCTCGTTCCTTGACTGACATTTGTGCTCTTGACTTAAGCACCCCATCGAGTCTTGGTTGCTCATATCGATCAATGGTGTTAAACCAATTCCACAGATTTGGATCTTTGTATTCAATGAAATTGCATAACTTAATCTTCCAACTCGCAAAATCACTATAGAACAAAGATGTAGAAGGAGGCACTTTGTTACCAAAAGCCATATCCGAATTTTCCCTCCAAAATTGAATTCGAAAATTTCGAAAACCGACAGAGTGTAGCGAAACTTTTCCGACACTAAAGCTAAGCTATTTTAAGCTTAAAAACAAAATTTGAAATTACAAAAATTTTCGCGTTTTTCCTGCCAAAATTTCGTCCTAAAACGTCAAAAACTGGCCGGGTAAAATGAAACTTTTTCCATGCTAAAATTGAAGACTTTTAAGACTAGGAAAAAATTTTGAAAATGAAACTTTTTTTTTTTTTTTTTTTTTACTACGAATCTAGCAGGAGGTGATGTCTCACTCAACGTCGCAGAAGCTAGCGACGTGGCAACCTACGTCGCAAGGACCACTTAAGATCAAAATAACGACGTCGCTAACTACGTCGCAAGACCACTTAAGGTCAAAATCATTAACGTCGCTAGTAACGTCGCAGAACTTAGCGACGTCACAGCTAACGTCGCAAAAACGCGACTGTAGGAGCCAAAAACCCAAAAACCGAAAATTTTCGAAACCCTAACGAATTTCGAACGAAAATCGACGAACAAACCCAGAAAACACCTTCAGAAATCGAAATCTTCAAGCAACCTAACCCAGAAACGAAGATTAATCAATAAAACCTTCGCGAATCAAACCGAAAACGTTTTAAAGCATTATCCGAAACCGACGAATCCTTGATTCTACGGCTCTGATACCAGTTGATAGTCCCGTTCTCTTGGGATCTGATCGGATCGTTTAACTAATTGTAAGCGCGGAAATCAAACAATCAATAACAAACATTTTCTATAAGCTTTTGTATATATTCACAATTCAATCGTAAAGCTTTACAATGACACTCTCAATCTCGTTTTCTCCTCTCCTCTCTCACAAAAACGGCTGACCCTATATCTCACACGTCCAACCCTAATTATGAGGTTTAACTCACTATATATATCGACCCTATTGGGCCCTGCGACGTTAGGCCCAACGTCGCAGGTCCAGCCCAATGCGACATCTGACCCAACGTCGCAAGCCCAACGACAATGTCGCTAGTGCGACGTCAAGACCAATGTCGCCTAGTATTCTATGTATATTCTATAATTACATTTCGTTTACAGACTCGAATATACATACTAAACACATCACATACGCAGACTAATTGACTTTGACAATTACAATAGTTTGACCAACTGACTGACACACAAAATGCACCAACAGAATGGAATTGAGATTCCGATTCAATCGAATTCCGTTGAATTCCACGAACTAAACACATCCTTATATTTGGGATGTGATGTAATTTCATAACTTACTCAGTTTATTGTAAGGGGATGTTAGGCCATTCCCAACCCGGATCGTCACTTCACGTCGGCTACAAACCGACGAATCGACGGGGTTGGCACTGCCTCGTCGGTTCGTCCGTCGCTTGGCTTCAGTCGGTAAACCGAAGGGGCTCGTCGCCTGTTCGTGGGGCCCATTTCTTTATTATTATTTTTTTTTGTTTGTACCGTTTGACATAAAAAAAAAACAAAAAAATTAGAAAAGTAACCGTTAAGGTGGAGCGGGGGTGGGTGTTCAAAAAAATATATATATATTTTTAAACTCTCAATTTTTACCTATAAAAATACCTACACACTTAACTCATTTTCACACAACACACTATCTATTCCACCCATTCTTCCACACAACACTTCAAACACCACTCTTTTTACCTCAAAACCACTCTCAAAAAAATGTCCAAAAACAACAAATCCACTTCAAAAAAAAAAAAAAAAAAAAAGATCAACAAAATATTGCCAAAGATATGTGGCAAAATTTGTTGAATAACCCGTTACCAAACCCGAACTCACCAAACACTCAAGCTTCCGGTTCTTCATCTCAACCAAACACTCAATGTGACACTCGTCAAATTAGGACTAGTGATTAGTACCTCAAGTTTTAATACATGTAATTAGTTCTGTGTTAGGCTAATTAATGTATCAATCAATATATATATTGTTGAATATATACAAGTATTATGCGATTTGATTAGATCGTACAAGGTTCAAATCGAATGTAATTCGGTCAATAAAATACGGACGTTGGTGAACAATTAAACTAAATAATGTCACATTATTTAATAACTCTATTGTATCCAAGATATTATTTTTATAATAATTCAGTTTTGATTCATATCGTACAACAACGTTTACACGATTAAAATGTTAAACGCACAAACAAACAAAACGAACTAAGTTATATTTTATAACTCAATTATTAAGTATTTGATGAAATACTTCAAGAAAAACACTGGATAAATATTCGCATTTTGGAAACGTATAATTAAACGTAAATAAACTATTTAAACGTTTAAACAATCGAGAAAACGAACACCGCACGGAGCACAAACGCGGGGAACGAAAAACGGGTGAAGCCCACACCCATGGGCCCCACCCAACCGGTCAACAAAGGGGACAAACCCCCTCCCCACCATCTCATTTTCATCATCACCATCTTTTCATCTCTCTCTCTTTCTCCATTTTCTCTCAAACACAAACCACACCAAAAATCACCAAATCATCAAATAACACCCACAAACGAACTCAAATAGACAAAGTAATTAGAGAAAAGGAACCACCGCATCACGATCTACATTTCCATCTTTCCGGATTTTCGTTTCGACACTTTGTAAGTTTCCGACAAAATCCCGAAACTTCTCGTTTTAGCTTATTTTTACATATTTATGGGTTATTCAAGTGTATATATGCCTATTAAACAAGAGAAACACGATTTTATAGCTTAAAAATGGGTTAGATTTGAGTTTTGGGTCGAAAATTATCGACAGTCGCTGGGTACTGTTTTGATGTTCATCTTTGCGGCACAAGCCTTGTGTCGCAGGTTGTGTCGTATAAAACCCTTGTGTCGTATCTTGTGTCGTATAAAACCAGTTATGTCGGATCCTCTACGACACAATATTATGTCGTATCTTATGTCGCAAATACCGTGCGTCACAACCACTATGTCGCTGTTAAATCAGCATCGTACGCTTATGCGACACAACCCTTGTGTCGCTAAGCTCTTGTGTCGCATAAAACGGAATGTTTAAAAACTCAGATTTTTACTAAGTGTCGAGATCTGGAATTTGTCACTTGATTTTACCTAAATTCAAATCCCAGATGCGTTTTTTTACCAAAGCAATATAGTATAAATAAAAATTTTCCAAGCTGACTTGGCAGCTCGACCCCAACCAGGGGCTCTGCCCCTTGGACCCCACTACCAGGGGTGCTGCCCCCGGACCCCCGTACTTAGATTCCGTAAGCACATTTCTCACCAAGTGTCAAACTTGTACAACTTCAAAACGCTTATACGATACAACTTTTCAAACATAATGGAATTTGCTTTTCAAGTATAACGCTTCGAAATCAACGTGATAACATCAAGACTATTATTACAATTAATCACCAACGGGCCATACACGTTTTCAAATATACAAGTCAATCAACCAAGTCGGGGTAATTTGGACAAACAATTACAAAGGTAGTCTTTCGAGATGCCTAAACAATTAATAACCATCGCGTGTCATGGACACCTTCAGGTTACAAGTCTTCGGACCACACTTCAAGGCAAATCAATTCAAGTTATTAATTCAAACTTTCAAGACTCAGGTGAGTCTCGTGGCCCCTATTTTAATGCTTTTCAATCAGGGGTGTGAATTTATTGCTCGTTTTGTTTTACAAGTTGAACGCAAGTACAAATTAAATCAAATACTACATGAGTTTCAAGCTAATCAATTTAAAGCCCTCCATAACATAGTCTGGTAATACGTAGTAGCGTGAATGTCAGTATATGATATCATATAAGATTGACAATCCTCGTCCGGGTTAGCACGCACTAACTGGTCAAACGGACGTATTAGCATTTGGGAAGACGAGTGTGGATTAGGCACTCGTAGGAGGCATTTCAAGTTAGGTTTCCTTAAGTGGGCCTGACAACTCAAGTTAAGCTCAGACTATGTGCTCATGGTTGTATAACTTTTATTTTGCTTAATTGCATTTTAAATTCAACTATTAAATCTTGCGGTTCATACAAACATATGTGTTGACATACAAACCTGTGAGCTCACCAGCGTTTCGCTGACCAATTTTAGCATGTATCACAGGTGACCAGCAGTAGGTTGGACTGCTCAAGTAAGGATCGATTTGCTCGAGTCATCATGCAAACAATCAGAGATTTAGCTGCATTATTATATATCTTTGTGCTGTGATTATTGATTCGTAACACCCAAATCGTGCTTCCGCTAAACAATAAATTTGGGGGTGTTATAGATTGGTATCAGAGCCTAAGGTTATAGTGAACTATGTTGCATTTAGTGGGCCTAGACTATGACCGTTAGGCAGTATTTCCTCATTATGCATGACTGGTTCAGAAATTACAACATACGACTTTAATTTAACATAGCCTGATCAACTATGTACAATTAAGGAAAGATGATGTAAGGTCTGAAATGATCATGTTGAACAGGAATACACTAGTTGACTCTGACCTCGAGAGAACCGAGACTCAAACAAGTCTGTGCTAGACACCCAATAGGCTATTATGTGATACTAAGTATACATAGATAGGCCTCGTTACAATCTTAGGCTATATTATATAAGTTATTATATGGATATAGGCCTCATTCTTCCTAACGCTTTGTCTCAGAATGGCAAACACACCACCAAGTTCATCACGCTCTTATCCACATGAATCACGAAACTCAAGGGTAGCTAGGAGGGACACCAGGTTGCCTCGAGCTAGCCCATATCCAACTCACCCCACTCTACCGGACTTAACCGCTAGGGTACATCACCACGAACAACGACTTAACGCTATGGATATCGAACTCCAAGAGACTCGTGAAAACTGGAGACTCACAGCTATGGAACGAATCGAGCAAGTCTCTGAAGATCACGAGCACACTGTCAACGCCATGAACACTCTTCAAAATCAAGTGGAAGAAACAATCGAAACCATGGAGGTTGTCCACAACCAAGTGATTGGCAACCGAAATGAAATCTCTGTCCTACAATCAAGACTACTTCAGTGCGAGAGACGTCTGAGGGAAACCGAGGACGCCCTCCGAACTGCCAACAGACTCGCAGAGTCTGTGAATCATCTCACTGCACTGCTGCCACAACTCAACTTATGTCAGAATTAGCTTAGGCTGAATCTGTACCCTAATATGCTTTCGTAGGACCTATGTAATTCAACCGGAAGTAACAATTCCCGGTACTTTTGTAAAGCATCTAATCCTGTAACTTTTGGAACTCGTTATTTGGAATTGTCTATCATCTTTTGAACTCGTAATATCAATTCACAATTCCCCTCAATTATTCTATATTATTGATTTTACATTGTGATGTCGTATGTTACCGCTTTTACATATATGCATCTATTGTAATTTTCGTTCTGGTACAATTTCTTGTGTACCTTTTGTTTATTTCTTTCTTGAAGAATCATGCCGCCCAAGAAGAAAAGTTACAGTGATGCGGAAATCAACGCTACCGTTTCTCGAGCTGTGGCCGATGCCTTGGCTGTTCGGGACTCGCCTCGAAACTCCCGAAATACTGGCGAAGCTCCTAGTAATACCCCTGTCATCAAGCCTTGTTCTTACAAGGACTTTCTCAGCTGCAAACCACTATACTTCAAGGGCACGGAAGGTGCCATTGGGCTGATCCGTTGGATAGAACGGATGGAATCTGTTTTCAACCTCTGCAACTGTGTGGAGGATAACAAAGTTAAGCTCGCTGCGTACACCTTTCAGGAAGGTGCTCTTACGTGGTGGAACACCCACGCCAACTCTGTGGGTATCGAAATAGCAAACCAACTTCCCTGGGCTGAACTGAAGAAAAAGCTCAGAGAAAAGTACTGTCCCGAAGAAGAACTGCACCGTCTAGAGGAAGAGTTATGGCATTTGACGGTGCAGGGAACTGACATTGCTGAGTATACCACCAAATTCCAGCAATTCGCTTTGTTATGCCCGGGACTGGTTAATCCGGAGGAGAAGAGCATCAAGAGATACATTCGCGGTCTCCCAGAGAATATCCAGGGGAACGTTGCTTCATCTAAGCCAACCACCACTGAAAGTGCTATTCGGCTAGCACATGAGCTCATGGCACTGGTTGTCAGCCGTGAGACACCCAATACCTCCACCAACAACAAGCGAAACCCCTCTGAACACCAAAACCAACCAAACAAGAAAACCAACACCGTCCAAGTTTACAACACCAATACTGAAACCAAACGTAGCTACACTGGAGACAGACCATACTGTTCCAAGTGTAACTACCACCATGACGGTCCATGCAGTACTCCCTGCAACAACTGCAGGAGGTACGGGCATTTGATCAAAGACTGCCGAGCCTCCAAATCCAACAACAACACCTCCAACAACAAAACCCAACAACCCAAATCCTGCTATGGATGCGGAGAGATGAGGCATTTCAGGGATGCATGCCCCAAACGTAAGAACAAGGGCAACAACAACAACAACAATGCCAAGGGAAGAGCATTCGTTCTCAACTCCGGGGATGCCCGTCAGGACCCGAATGTGGTCACGGGTATGTTCCTCCTCAACAACTTAACTGCTTCTATTCTATTTGATACTGGTGCTGATAGAAGCTTTATATCTGATGAGTTTTGCCCACTACTTGACATCACTCCCGTTGCCTTAGATGTTAAGTATACCGTAGAACTTGCAAATGGTAAACTCATAGAAACCGATAGTGTGATACCTAATTGCACTCTAAACCTAGCCGATGAAATCTTCTCAATTGATCTGATGCCCGTTAAAATAGGAAGTTTCGATGTCATTATCGGTATGGACTGGTTGTCCAATCATCGCGCTGAAATCGTTTGCTACGACAACGTCGTTCGAATTCCTCTCGCCACCGATAGAACTTTGGTCATACAGGGGAGACCGGTGGGACGAGACTCAATATCATATCTTGTTTGAAAACCCGAAAATTTCTGAGAAAGGGTTATCCAGCAATCCTCGCACACATCCTGGAGAAAAAGTCGGAGGAGAAGCGACTTGAGGATGTACCAATCGTTCGAGACTTTCTAGAAGTCTTTCCCGAAGAACTGCCTGGTCTACCACCGCCAAGACAGGTTGAGTTCTCAATCGATCTCATGCCTGGTGTTGCACCTGTGGCCCGAGCACCATACCGTTTAGCACCATCTGAACTTCAGGAGTTGTCCACCCAATTACAGGAACTCCTGGAAAGGGGATTCATTAGGCCGAGTTCCTCACCTTGGGGTGCTCCGGTCCAATTCGTCAAAAAGAAAGATGGTTCTTTCAGAATGTGCATCGACTATCGAGAGTTAAACAAATTGACCGTTAAGAACCGTTATCCACTTCCTCGAATCGATGAATTGTTCAACCAACTTCAAGGGTCGAGTTTCTATTCCAAGATTGATCTTCGATCAGGTTATCATCAATTGCGTGTTCGCGACTCCGATATCCCGAAAACCGCTTTCAGAACCCGTTATGGGCATTACGAATTCTAGGTAATGCCATTCGGTCTAACCAACGCACCGGCCGTATTCATGGACCTCATGAATCGGGTGTGCAAACCTTACCTTGACAAGTTTGTCATTGTATTCATCGATGACATCCTTATATATTCGCGAAACGAACAAGATCACGCACAACATCTTCAAACCATCCTTGAACTACTTAAGCACGAGGAGCTGTACGCCAAATTCTCTAAGTGTGAGTTCTGGATGCAAACCGTTCAATTCCTTGGGCACGTGATCGATAATCAAGGAATTCATGTTGATCCATCGAAAATCGAGGCTATCAAAAATTGGCAATCGCCGACAACTCCAACAGAAGTACGGTAGTTTTTAGGACTGGCCGGTTACTATCGACGATTCATCGAGAACTTCTCAAAAATAGCCTTACCCCTCACTACACTGACTCAGAAAGACAAAAAATTCGACTGGACTGAAAAACAAGAGTCAGCATTCCAACTTTTGAAACAAAAGCTTTGCAGTGCTCCAATCTTATCTTTACCCGAAGGCACCGATGACTTCGTGGTATACTGCGATGTTTCTCATCAAGGTCTTGGTTGCGTGTTGATGCAACGAGACAAGGTCATTGCTTACGCCTCACAACAACTCAAAATTCACGAAAAGAACTATACCACTCATGACCTCGAATTTGGAGCAGTCGTTTTTGCTCTCAAAATCTGGAGACATTATCTATACGGCACTAAGTGCACGATCTTCACCGACCACAAAAGCCTCCAGCATATCTTTGATCAAAAGGATCTCAACATGAGGCAACGCCGATGGGTCGAGTTGCTTACCGATTATGATTGTGAAATCAAATATCATCCAGGGAAGGCAAATGTTGTTGCCGATGCCCTCAGTCGAAAAGAAAGGTCGAAACCACTTCGAATCCTAGCCCTCAGTATGACTATTCACAATGATCTAAACATTCAGATTCTCGCTGCTCAACTCGAAGCTCTCAAACCTGATAACATCAAAAATGAAGCCTTGCGAGGCATGGAGAAACAATTCGAAATCAAGCCTAATGGAATTAAGTATTTCTTAAATCGAATCTGGTTGCCTAGTTTTGGGAACCTGCGAGACTTGTTGATGGATGAAGTTCACAAGTCCAAATACTCTATTCACCCGGGATTCGACAAAATGTATCATGGCATCAAGGATTTCTATTGGTGGCCGAACATGAAAGCCGAAATCGCCACGTATGTCAGCAAGTGTCTTACTTGCTCGAAAGTCAAAGCCGAATATCAAAAACCTTCTGGTTTACTTCAACAGCACGACATTCCCGAATGGAAATGGGAACAAATCGCCATGGATTTCATAACCAAACTACCCAAGTCGTCGAGCGGTTGCGATACCATTTGGGTGATCGTCGATCGTCTCACCAAATCTGCTCACTTCCTGGCAATCAAAGAAACCGACAAAATGGAACGCCTCACACGAATCTACATCAAGGAAATCGTAACCCGACACGGTGTTCCAATCTCGATTATCTCCGACAGGGATAGTCGTTTCACATCTCAATTTTGGCAGTCACTTCAAAAATCATTGGGTACCCGTCTCGATATGAGTACCGCATACCATCCTCAGACCGACGGCCAAAGTGAACGAACAATTCAAACACTTGAGGATACGCTACGAGCCTGCGTAGTTGACTTCGGTGTGAACTGGGAACAACACCTACCATTGTGCGAGTTTTCGTACAACAACAGCTACCATACCAGTATTGGGGCTGCACCATTCGAGGCACTATACGGTCGTAAGTGCCGCTCACCTATCTGTTGGACCGAAGTTGGGGATAGCCAACTCACGGGTCCGGAAATCATTCACGAAACAACCGAGAAAATCTTCAAGATTCAAAACAAGCTCAAAGCCGCACGTGATCGTCAGAAAAATTATGCTGACGTGAGACGCAAACCACTCGAGTTCCAGGTTGGAGATCGAGTACTTCTCAAAGTATTGCCTTGGAAAGGCATAATTCGATTTGGCAAACGAGGGAAGTTAAATCCCAGATACATTGGACCATTCGAGATTCTCGAGAGGATTGGTCCAGTGGCATATCGATTGCAGCTGCCATCCGAGCTCAGCAGCGTGCACCCCACTTTTCATATTTCAAATTTGAAGAAGTGTCTGTCTGATGAGACACTTATCATCCCACTCGATGAAATTCGAGTTGACGACAAGCTTCACTTTGTTGAAGAACCCGCCGAAATCATGGACCGTGAGGTCAAACAACTCAAACAAAGTCGTATTCCCATTGTCAAAGTCAGGTGAAATTCGCGGCGTGGTCCGGAATTCACCTAGGAATGGGAGGACCAAATGCGACTCAAGTATCCTCAACTCTTCACTGATTCAACATCAAACACGACTTCGACTTAAATTTCGGGACGAAATTCTTCTAACAGGGGGACAATGTGACACCCGTCAAATTAGGACTAGTGATTAGTACCTAATCAAGTTTTAATACATGTAATTAGTTCTGTGTTAGGCTAATTAATGTATCAATCAATATATATATTGTTGAATATATACAAGTATTATGCGATTTGATTAGATCGTACAAGGTTCAAATCGAATGTAATTCGGTCAATAAAATACGGACGTTGGTGAACAATTAAACTAAATAATGTCACATTATTTAATAACTCTATTGTATCCAAGATATTATTTTTATAATAATTCAGTTTTGATTCATATCGTACAACAACGTTTACACGATTAAAATGTTAAACGCACAAACAAACAAAACGAACTAAGTTATATTTTATAACTCAATTATTAAGTATTTGATGAAATACTTCAAGAAAAACACTGGATAAATATTCGCATTTTGGAAACGTATAATTAAACGTAAATAAACTATTTAAACGTTTAAACAATCGAGAAAACGAACACCGCACGGAGCACAAACGCGGGGAACGAAAAACGGGTGAAGCCCACACCCATGGGCCCCACCCAACCGGTCAACAAAGGGGACAAACCCCCTCCCCACCATCTCATTTTCATCATCACCATCTTTTCATCTCTCTCTCTTTCTCCATTTTCTCTCAAACACAAACCACACCAAAAATCACCAAATCATCAAATAACACCCACAAACGAACTCAAATAGACAAAGTAATTAGAGAAAAGGAACCACCGCATCACGATCTACATTTCCATCTTTCCGGATTTTCGTTTCGACACTTTGTAAGTTTCCGACAAAATCCCGAAACTTCTCGTTTTAGCTTATTTTTACATATTTATGGGTTATTCAAGTGTATATATGCCTATTAAACAAGAGAAACACGATTTTATAGCTTAAAAATGGGTTAGATTTGAGTTTTGGGTCAAAAATTATCGACAGTCGCTGGGTACTGTTTTGATGTTCATCTTTGCGACACAAGCCTTGTGTCGCAGGTTGTGTCGTATAAAACCCTTGTGTCGTATCTTGTGTCGTATAAACCCAGTTATGTCGGATCCTCTACGACACAATATTATGTCGTAAATACCGTGCGACACAACCACTATGTCGCTGTTAAATCAGCATCGTACGCTTATGCGACACAACCCTTGTGTCGCAAAGCTCTTGTGTCGCACTTCTATGCGACACAACCATTGTGTCGCATAATCAACTTTGTGTCGCATAAAACGGAATGTTTAAAAACTTAGATTTTTACTAAGTGTCGAGATCTGGAATTTGTCACTTGATTTTACCTAAATTCAAATCCCAGATGCGTTTTTTTACCAAAGCAATATAGTAGAAATAAAAATTTTCCAAGCTCACTTGGCAGCTCGACCCCAACCAGGGGCTCTGCCCCTTGGACCCCGCTACCAGGGGTGCTGCCCCCGGACCCCCGTACTTAGATTCCGTAAGCACATTTCTCACCAAGTGTCAAACTTGTACAACTTCAAAACGCTTATACGATACAACTTTTCAAACATAATGGAATTTGCTTTTCAAGTATAACGCTTCGAAATCAACGTGATAACATCAAGACTATTATTACAATTAATCACCAACGGGCCGTACACGTTTTCAAATATACAAGTCAATCAACCAAGTTGGGGTAATTTGGACAAACAATTACAAAGGTAGTCTTTCAAGATGCCTAAACAATTAATAACCATCGCGTGTCATGGACACCTTCAGGTTACAAGTCTTCGGACCACACTTCAAGGCAAATCAATTCAAGTTATTAATTCAAACTTTCAAGACTCAGGTGAGTCTCGTGGCCCCTATTTTAATGCTTTTCAATCAGGGGTGTGAATTTATTGCTCGTTTTGTTTTACAAGTTGAACGCAAGTACAAATTAAATCAAATACTACATGAGTTTCAAGCTAATCAATTTAAAGCCCTCCATAACATAGTCTGGTAATACGTAGTAGCGTGAATGTCAGTATATGATATCATATAAGATTGACAATCCTCGTCCGGGTTAGCACGCACTAACTGGTCAAACGGACGTATTAGCATTTGGGAAGACGAGTGTGGATTAGGCACTCGTAGGAGGCATTTCAAGTTAGGTTTCCTTAAGTGGGCCTGACAACTCAAGTTAAGCTCAGACTATGTGCTCATGGCTGTATAACTTTTATTTTGATTAATTGCATTTTAAATTCAACTATTAAATCTCGCGGTTCATACAAACATATGTGTTGACATACAAACCTGTGAGCTCACCAGCGTTTCGCTGACCAATTTTAGCATGTATCACATGTGACCAGCAGTAGGTTGGACTGCTCAAGTAAGGATCAATTAGCTCGAGTCATCATGCAAACAATCAGAGATTTAGCTGCATTATTATATTTTGTATAGAATAATTATGTACTTAAATCTTTCAATTTCAACCGAGCTTATGTAAACAATATTTTTGATGTAAACTTTCGGTTTTATCAATACAAATGTAAAACGACGCATATAGTGGTCGTTCATTATATATCTTTGTGCTGTGATTATTGATTCGTAACACCCAAATCGTGCTTCCGCTAAACAATAAATTTGGGGGTGTTACACTCAACCTACCGGGTTTGCCAACTTTCCACCAATTGCAAGCCCGTTCAACCTTGATCCGCACGACCCGAGGAATAATTATGCATTTCAAGGGTGGTACACAAACACACAATCCTCACCACCACAATCACAATTCACACAATGGTCACAACCACAGTGGCTCCAAAACACACAATGGTCACCACAACAACCACACTTTTCTCCAAGCTCATCCAACCCCAGTCACCAACAAATGAATTTCACCGTACCACAAACTTTGGAAGAAAGCTCCGACGAGGCGAACCCGGAACCCGAACCCGAGCCCGAATCTGAACCCGAAACCCAAAAAAACAAGAAAAAGGGTAAACGGGTTAAAAAAGGGGAAGCGCCTAAACGGGCTCAAACACGTTGGACGGACGAGGAGGCTAGGATTTTAGCGGAGCGATGGATACACTGTTCCGAAAACGGTGTGGTGGGCAAAAATCAAACAAACGAGTCATTTTGGGCTAAAGTTAATGAAGCTTACAACAGTTGTGTCTCAACAAAACGTAACCTTAATCAACTTACTGGCAAATGGAACAAGATTTCTCACGACTCAAAAGCATTCCAAGCTCTCTACAAACACTACAAAGAAATTCGCCCACAAAGCGGTGCCGACGAAAACGACGTCATGATTGCCACCCGAAATGCATTCCGGCACCAAGTTGGGCGTGCGTTCATTTACGAGTCATCTTGGAATGTTATTAGACATTTCCCAAAATTCTTTGCTGAGTCGGGCGTTATGGCCAATGAAGATTCTTTCCAACAATTTGTCACCGATCTGGACGCGGATGAACAACCGACAGCAACGGCTCTTGATACGAACATGAAGCGGTTGTTCCAAAATGACTATATCCGTCGTCCTCCAGGCCGAAAGGCATCGAAAACTACCACCTCAAGCTCCGCCGGTTCATCCTCACGAAGTGTTCAATCTGAAAAAATGGAAACTTTGGAAGCAGTCAGGCAAACCGCTCTCGCGCAACAAGAAGCAATAAAAATGATTAAGGAAAATGCCATGAAAAAAGCTGCCTACAAAGCTTTGAGTTTTTTGTGTAAAAAACTTCCGAAGAAAGCGTCCAAAAAGGAAATTAAAATGCTTAAAAACGCGAGGAAAGAAGTTGTGACACTCTACCAAGACAAATATGGAAACGACGAATCGGACGAACATGAGGAAGAAAACGCAAACGAAACTGACGAATCGAGCTCCGATTAGATTATTTTTATTATTGTAGTAGATTTCAATTATCGTACTTTTAAATTTTTAGGATTTGTCGTAACTTTTATTTTTTTAGGAATGTAATTTTTTATTTTTAAGTTTATCCTTCTTTTTATTTTTTAAGAATTGTTGTAATTTTAAATTTTTAGAAATGTGTGTTATTTAAATTATATTGTGTTTTATTTAAATAATTGTATTTTAGTTTGTTAAAATAATGGTCAGCGGGGTCCAGAAAAATGAAGTGATGGATCAGGGATGGGAGGAGTTTGTCAGTTTCTGTCAGTTTCAGTCAGTTTTCTGAAAAAGCTGACGTGGCGCTGACGTGGCTCTGTCAGTTTCAGTCAGTTTATTTTTGGGTTGGGAGTGGCCTTATATAACTTGTAATTTCCATTGCGACATCTACTTTTTGGTGCTTCCTCTGCATACTTGCAGGGACCACGATAAATATTTTACTACTACTATGTTCAGGATTTTTGAAAGAATTACTAAAATATTTACTCCGCATCAGATAACATATTTTATTACTTGATGCATTACAAAAATAGCGATTTGTAAAACTCCGTAATAAAACGAATTATATGAATCATTGCAGGCCAGGAAAGAGTTAAGAATTGAGATACATTATAAAGATTATGACATTTTTTATTTTAGTTATAAAAACAAGATGGACGATTTGTGATATATAATTAGTTGTTTACATAGTTTGGGATGTTTACAATGAGAAATTTACATGAAATGATATATTTGTCGATAAATGAGGTTGAGTGATCATTATATAAAGGGAATAACACATGCATGTTTGTATACAGTTTTAGAAATTCTGGTAACTACACTTTTTAGTTTCACCAATCAAATATTCCATATAATCTTTATCCACTAAAATCCTTTTTAATTGGTCAAACACTAAAATGGACACTTACGAGGCAAATCAAAATAGTAACATGAACACTTCAAGTAGAACGGAAGGAATAGAAGTTTGATGCTACTATTACCAAATTGAAATTATAGTAAAATATATATGATCGATTTTTCTGTTTTGTTGTTCAACCACATCTAACCTCTTTTATTTACACGCGGGCAAATGACTACGTATAATAATACGTGATGTTAAAAGCATGTGATTTTCGCTTGTATAAATACATTTAGTGTAAAAAAATGATTCTTTGTAAAGGAATAGAAAATAGGATATAAGTTAGCGTCAATTAAAATCTTATAGTTGTTCTTATCGAACATTGTTTGGTTATTTTATAATTAGAACTAATAAAATAAAGGGCATATTGGTCTGAAAATGTATCGATTGTCACGAAATTCTATTGTATGCAATTCACTTTAAAAAATTATATTGTATGTAACGAACTTACTAATCACTCCTATTATGTGTAGTCATTAACTTGTTAAACCGGTTACCAATAAAAAATATCATACATGGCTATCTTGTGCCCTTAGAAGTGATTAATGAACTTAAAGTTTCTCTATTTACTTAGAAAATGCAATTAATACTTATCAATTAATAAATTTATTTACTTATTTAACTTGATTTTTTTGTTTAACAAGGAAACTTTTAACTAATTAATTACTTTTATCTTGTGCGTTTAGAGCACTAGATAGATAAACCCAAAATAAAAACAAAGAATCGCTCTGTCCAAATCCTTCTTATCCCCCTCACCCTTTCATTACTTTTCTTCACAAGAAAAATATTTCCCGTCAAAATCCGTCAGCTTCATTAATTCTTATTAATAATTCTTTCAATTCAATTAGATCCTCATATTTATGTGTACCTTATGGAACCAAAACCAATTCCCCTTGATTTCCTCTTCATAGATATTGATCGCTTGTTATCTTCAAAAACCATCGACCGGAACCATAAAATACCGGCCAGATCTATAAACACGGTATTACGATACGAAATCGATTTACTACAAAAAAAATATATATCCTTATATACACAAACATATTCAAACTATTTCCTAAATTAATTAGATCTCAAATCCAAAATTATAACAAATAAATCGAGTTGATCTACAAATACAATTAGATCTCAAAACCTAAATTATTAAAAACAAAATCGAGTAAATCTACAAATACAAAGTGAAAAAATTATTAAAAACAAAATCGAGTAGATCTACAAATACAAAGTGGAAATTTTACACAAAAAAACCTAGATGTAACTACCCCACTGATAACCACCATCCACGAGCCACCAAATAAGCAAACAACCAGTTTCAAGTTAATGACTACACATAATAGGAGGGATTAGTAAGTTCACTACGTACAATATGATTTTTTAAAGTAGAATACATATAATAGAATTTCGTGACAAGTTCGATACATTTTCAGACCAATAGCCCTAAAATAAACACCCACCAACTTGTTATCCATTGATATTTGACTATCAAGTTATCAACCAGTCATCTCCGATCACCTATCAATCGAGACATATTTTATTCAAATGGGAGTGATTCGTACACCACAAGTTTTTAGTCATACACCACTAAACATGCTTTACAGTGTTGTACAGTACAACACCTTATAACATGTTTGGTGGTGTATGGCTAAAAACAGTAGTGTACGGATCACTACCCTTATTCAAATCAAATGCAAATAAGGTATATTTAACAAATATTATGTTGTGAGTTGCACATAAGTTATATGCAACTAAAATAAAAACAATTTGACATTTTATACTTCTAACTCGCGAACTAAGTGAAATATTAATGTATAATAATCTTAAAAAATACACTTGAAGGGCCTAAAATCAAAGTTTAATGCGGATAAAATTTCCGCAAATATGATATAAAAAAGAAAAGAATATATATATATACTTGATTAGCTAATTCCTTTTCGCATTTGGGGTTTTGTAATGTTGACCCCATTGCATGTTCTACTAAAATTGAGCCACCATTTTGCCTCATCTTTTATCGACATCTTGAATGTTAATGGTACAAAGAGTATATGAGTATGCATGGGTCCTTCTAAAGATATACTATAACTTATATCATTTTCCATCTTATTTCATACTTTTATGAAAGTTATTATTATTATTATTATTATAGTTTCATTTATCATCATTTAAACATTTGTCTGAATATATAAAAAAATAAGTTAGAAGGCGATTAACTGATTATGATTTTAATGATTCTATTAAACCTTTATATGCACCTTTTCTATTATACACTAATTAATAGTTTGCATTCTAGTATTTCATTTTTATAATTTATTTATTTATTTTGTGATTATGAAAAGCTATTTTAAAATGATGATGAGTCGTACACCACCAAAAGTTCTCCGTACACTACTGATTGTGCTTTACATTGTTACAGTGTACAACATCATAAATCACAAATAATAGTTGGTATACGAAATTTTTTTTGGTAGTGTATGAATCACTCCTGATTTTAAAACAATTGATCTAGATGAAACACAGACAATATAATTGATATTTGAGGCATGTGGTTTATAACCTTGGACACTAATGATATCATCCATCTTCATTACTTGACATGTGCTACAATCTACTTTGCTTGAATCTTTATGACGGACATAGAATTTTTATATACCAAATCATGTATTTATGATACCATTTCATTATTGTGTAACTGATAAAAAAATGAACAACTATATATATAAATAAAATGTGGTACATGTTATTCGTATTTGGAATTGTTTTAACGTGCTATACGGATCGAAACCAACTAATCAAAAATTACCAAAATTAACCATTAAACCCGTAACTGATTAATACATTTCTTGTTCAGTTCAAATTTACGAGTTAACTTGTAATCGTCACAATTCGAATAATCCAAACCGAATAATACAAAAACACAATAAACAGCTAGAACAGCACACCTAGATGCATATAGTGGATATATACCAGTCGTAGGACATCAAAATATACAACAGAAAATTGATAGGGAGTAAAATAATATTATAAACGTACGTGACATAGTTTTTCACTGGCTTTTTTATATTGTAAAAGGCGACAACTCAGAAACCAAAGTGCATTAATCAAATTTCACTACCATAGAAAATAATATACGGTGACCTTTTTTTAACATTGTTATTAATTAACTAAAACATTGTTAGTTTGGAGTAATCGATGTTAACCAAATTGGATGTGTGATGGTTAAGTTTCTTGAGTAGTTAGGGAATCAGTTTATCTTTTGAAGCTTTGTTTAAAAGGATCAATACAGGATAATTTCTTGAACATCCAAACAACATTTTTGGCTTCAATTGTTTGGTAATATTTACGTTTTCTTGTTTCTAATTTCTTGAACTAAATAGTGTTTTGTAAGATGTAAACAAGAAATTACTTATATTATTTACGATTTTTTATTTGTCATGTAGTATAGTACTTGAGAGAAAGATAATCGTCCAAAGCAACGTTTTCTCTATGTAACATTTTCTTTTTCTAACAATGGTTACGACCCTTTTGGCTGACTAACTAATGGAATCTGAACCCACCGTCATACAGACTCAAACCAGGTAGAGCCCTCTATTATCAAGAAACCGGTGTGATCGCTTCTGAGTATTTGCAACTAATGAGATTCA
This sequence comes from Helichrysum umbraculigerum, assembly GCA_949592205.1. Taxonomy (NCBI): domain Eukaryota; kingdom Viridiplantae; phylum Streptophyta; class Magnoliopsida; order Asterales; family Asteraceae; genus Helichrysum; species Helichrysum umbraculigerum. The sequence continues at coordinate 2,226,444 of CATIUR010000001.1, forward strand.
AAATTGAGACCTCACACCATTAGTCATAAAGCTCCAAGTTTTAACCCGTTGAGCGCCACCTGTTGGTGGTAATATTTTATACTTGTAACATGAATTATGCTTTCTCAATGTGAATATATCATTCTACTAAAACATTGATTCCCAGTGGATATGTAGCAACTCAGGGCTTATATATGAACATGTGGTTTAGGTGACTCATGTTATAAACGTGAATCGTTGGTTTTGATTTTGAACAATGTAACATTTATTATAATACTCCGTTTATCTAATACACGTTTATGGGCAAGTTTTATTTACAAATCTTTAGTAAACCAATTAAAATGGGGGGTTTTCACCAAAGGACGTTTAACCTAGCGGTATGTGAGGAAATCTTCAACTTAGAGGTTATGAGTTCAAGCCTCATGATAGATATGTATATATTATGTGTGATATTATATGGGGTATGTTAAATTGTAGAATTGTCAGTCTGGAAAATAATAATAATAATAAATTAATAATGGGGGGTTTTAAAAAAAAAAAAAGAATGGGCCTTTTTTGGTAGCACTGTTAGTTTGGGGCCTTTGGGCTATATGACTCTTGCTTTTAAGGTCAAGCCCATTAAGGTAGAGTTACTAACTGCATTGTCTTATCTTAAAAACACAATAGGGGTAACAATTAATTTAATACGTGATTTAATAACGATGATGAATTATTATTTTTTACTTAATACAAGTGCTGGCAAATTCTGCCCATTTGTTCCACATTTTGGTGATTCTGGGTATAATGACATAAAGTTTGGGCTCTTATGGACTAGAGAAATTTTAGGAATGGGCTTAATTGGGTAAAACTCAAATCATGAATGGATCTAAATCGTTGATCATCATGTTATATTTTTTATATTATATAGTTAAAATGTAAAACTTATTTTAGAAGATATATATATTTTAGTGAATTAGAACATTTTTTTTATGAAAATTTTAAAAAGTCCATTTAGACTCGCACCCGTTTAAACCCGCGTCCAATTAGACCCGAGCCCGTTTATACTCGCGCCCGTTTTAGCCCGTAGCCCATACCCACCCAACCCGCCCATTTTGCCAGCTCTACTTAATACGTAACGCACTTTTAGCATAAATAAAAAAATGCATATTTATGGTTTAAATTAAAGACAAAATAAAGAGACATTGGAAGGCTGACTCATGATACAGAAATCCCAATGATGATGGTCTAGTCAACATTTGACTAGAAAATTAATCATCGCATCATGCCAACCCAACCATGAAAAAGGCAAGTCAAAGCCTAGTGAATCTTGACAATTAAACCCATATTGGCGTCTAGACTCAAAGGGGTTATAAATGATTTAATAGGAAAAGAGCAAACTGGTTTTATCTCAAACAGAAGTATTTTGGAAGGCCCCCTAATTGTTAGTGAAATGATTTCATGGGTGAAGAAACGGAAGATGAATGCCTTCATGCTAAAAGTAGACTTTGACAAAGCATTTGATTCAATTTCTTGGGACTTTCTTGATGAAATATTGGAGCAAATGGCTTTTGGTGTCAAATGGAGAAGCTGGATTAGAGAGTGTCTTGTATCATCCTCTGTTTCGGTTTTGATCAATGGTGCACCTACAAAAGAATTCTACCCTAAAAGGGGGGTGAGGCAAGGGGATCCTATGGCCCCTTTCTTGTTTTTAATTGTTGCTGAAGGGCTGAATCAGATTATGCATAAAGCCATACAAGTTGGGGTGTTTCATGGTATTAAAATGATGGACCGGGGGTTAGAGATATCCCATCTTCAATACGCGGATGACACGATATTTATGGGAGAATGGTCATCAAGAAACATCAAGAATTTGTGCAGAATTCTTCGATGTTTACAGTTGTCTTCAGGGCTGAAGATAAACTATATGAAAAGCTGCATTTATGGATTCAATGTTGATGAAAGCTTGGTGAATCTAATGGCTGCTGACATAAACTGTAAGGTCGGGTCACTACCATTTAATTATTTGGGATTCCCAATTGGAGCCTCGATGAATAAAGGTGAGTCATGGGCCTCGATTGTTCAAAAATTCCAGAAAAAGTTATCCGCTTGGAAGACTGACATGCTGTCCGTTGGAGGCAGACTTCTGCTATGCAAAAGCGTGCTTGGAAGTATCGGTACGTATTTTTTCTCTTTATTTAAGGCACCCGCTAAAATTATAAATGAACTTGAGCGAATTCGCGCCAACTTTTTTTGGGGGGGGGGATAGAGAAAACAGAAAAATCTGTTGGGTAGCATGGAAACAAGTTTTGGCAGATAAGGATAAGGGGGGTTTGGGTATCGGGAGTTTATGGTCCCAAAATAGAGCGTTGTTATGTAAATGGTGGTGGAGAATGTTAAATGAAAAAGAAAGTTTATGGCGGGAGGTTATAGTTGGAATTCATGGCGTTAATGGGGGTCTTGGTGATAGAATAACACAAGGGAAGGCTGCCGGTATATGGCGAAACATTTTGAAGGTTGGAAAGGATTTGGCAAAGTATAATCTTGGGTTTTCGAGTCTATTTCAAACTGACATGGGTGTTCATATTCATGATAATGCGAACTGGGTGTGGTGTCTAAATAAAAATGGCACATTTACAGTTGCTTCATTGAGGGCAGCTCTGGATGATTTTTATCTCCCACATTCAGACCGTATGTTGTGCAAATGGGTTAAAATCATCCCAAAAAAGATTAATGTGCTTGTGTGGAGAGTTAAACTTCGAAGGCTGCCTACAAGATTTAATTTAATCAAGAGAGGAGTTCAAGTGGTAAACGATCTATGCCCATTATGTGGTGAATTTGGGGAGGATGAAACGCATATGTTCCTGGAATGTAAGCTGGCAAGAGAGCTTTTGGAGTTTATTAAAAAATGGTGGCAGATAAATAATAATTCTATCACAAGTTTGGACGAACTGCTCAATTGGTCGGATATGATGGGTTTAAAAGGAAGAAAAGCTGATCTACTTTCAGGGGTCATCTTCACTTTTATTTGGGTTATATGGAGTTTTCGAAATGAGGTAGTGTTCAGAGGGAAAGATGTGAGCGATTTTGAACATTGCCCGATGCATTTGGTTGGGAAATCTTACTTCTGGATAAAGCATAGAAGCAACGAAAAAGGAGGACAATTGCAATGGATGGATTGGTGTTTAAACCCATGGATGTGCTAGATTATCCATGTATTGTAATTATATGTAATAGTGGTGTTATGTCTGGTTACTTTTTCTTTTTGGTGTTTGAAACTGTACTGTAACTTAGCTAGTGTCTTGCTAGTTAATTCTCTAATATAATTTGGGGTTCGGGTTAGGGGTGATGGCGGAGCCGAAGCTCCTTCCCCGTTCCCTTTGTTTTGCCGTTCAAAAAAAAAAAAAAAAAACCCATTTTTCCTTGTTTTGGCAAACAGTCTTCAACCCATTTGTAGCTATCTTAGAACATGCAATTATAGTTTTTATGATCCATTGGATGAAATAAACAAAATGTAATCCTTTTGGGATCAAACTGGTTTCCTTATGAAATTTCAACAATGAGATTGGGTTCAATTATTGGACACACTGGGCAATGGTCCTACCCGCCCGATGTGTCGGAATATACTCAAGATGTTGATAAGGCAAACAACATATTGAATTGAATTGGCGCATTTAAAATCGAAGACATTGATGTATGATTATGTATGTATGAGAGTGTGAATGAGTAAATCGTGTAAACAAATAAATAAGTACGGATATATCATTGTTCATAAAGGCAAAATGCAAGCATCATATCAAATTTTATGTATTTCAACTTTGTGTAATGGCTGTGAACGACGTATGCAGTTACAACGGGAGTTGATTCTATAAAAGATTGCATAACCCCTACAAGCACTGAGCATTTGAGCCAGTATTCAAAGTAGGATTCAAGTTCAAAGTCAGATATCCAATCCATCCAATATTTTTTGCAATATATGAATTCATTATCCACTAGTCTCCGACAGGCGAGAATATGAAGTAATCGAGTACAACTGTTCTGAACAATTAGATTACCACGTGGTACACGTCTACGTATTCAACAAAATCATCTGTACCAATTCGACACTAATACAGAAGAAGAATAAATACAAGCAACACAAAATATTTAAACAAAATATATTTTCTTTTTAAAAAAAATTACAAAAACATGTGAACAATCTATGCACCAAACAGGCAGTATAAGCGTCTGTACTGTACATAAAATTTGTCTGAAGGCGAGTATCTTCTGGTTGAAACTATTTTTGACACATGTATCATGATTATAATACAGGTCATGCAGCACTAACTATTTTTTAGCCTCTAACTTCTGCAATAGGGATAAGTGGTTCTTGAAGACTGTTCGAATGTGAAGAATATGGCGTGGGTACGAGTGCAGGGTGCTGATAGGCTGCACTAAGTTGGTCCAGAAACTGAGGCATTTCTGGTTGACTTTGGTCTTCTTTATCCTTCTTTAGTAGAGTCTGCAGATACAACAATATAACAGCAACATCAGGTTAATAAAATATGCAGTACAAAACTTACGCTAGTGGCTGTGGTGAAAACAAGAAGATAAAAAAAACAGCCGAAACACTTTCGTTTTCATTCACAGTTTAATTTTTATTGTGAGCCTTTATTTTTTTTATTCACAGAAAATTTTAATTGTGAACCTTTATTATTTTTCGGCTTCACAGAAATTACAAAGGATTGAAGCTTTATTTTTTTTTCGTTTCACAGAAACTTTGTAATTGTGAACATTTTTTCTTGGCTTCACATAAATTTTAATTGTGAACCTTTCTTATATTGTGGCTTCACAGAAAAGTTTAATTGTGAGCATTTATTATTTTTTTGTTTCACGGAAATTTCAAAGAAGTGAAGTTCTATTTTTTGTTTTCACCAAAATCCAACCCATATATTTTATGACGGCGATAATAGTAGTCATCATGTCAAACCGATAAGAGATGTACAATGTAATTTAAAAACATAGTGTTGTCGTCATAACTGATACACTATTTGTTATTAATTTGGGAATAAAAAGCAGTATTCTGAAGACTTGGTGTAAATTGTGTTGAAGACTTGCAGTAAATAAAATTGCATGCAATTAAAGTGGAATAATTTGTATAGACAAGTGTTAATTGTGATTTGTTTGTTTTTTATTTTTGGAAAGCATATTTGTTAGTTATTTGTATCCTTGAAAAAATTAATGTTGCTAGTTATTTAAAATTAATGAAGGGTAGTTTGGGCATTTTAATTTTTTTAAGACTTATAAGACTCAACACATTACATGCTTTATAAGTAGTTAGGGAAGGGATTAGGGATTAGGGATTAGGGATAGGGATAGGGATGTGTGTGTGTGTGTGTGTTATAGATTGATCACAAATGCAACTATTATTATTTGGAATGCCTTGAAAAAAATAACTTAGGAAAATATGAGCACGGAAAACTACAATTAGAATTATCCATATATTGGAATAAAACGATTTAGGAGGATGTATTTAAAATTCACATCAGGTAATGTTCAACCTATGGAGTTGTTCATCCATTTGACCAATTCCCATTTCTGCCAACCTTTTTTTCCCTTATATAATCTGTTTGAGGTTAAAATAACTGAAATCGACAAATCATCAATTCATAAGTGTATGGGTCGATATTGCCACTTCTAGGATTTACAGTCTATCACCGTGTATAAAAATGGGTAGAATCACTTCTAAATTATTATCATGAAGTGACATACCTCGGTTGAATAGGCCATAAAAATGGGTAGAAAGCGCTTTCGACAATATTCATTGAAGAGAAGTGTGAAGATCGGAAGAGGAAAAGTTACAACGGTGGCATGAGGAAGCTTCTTCGAAGTAAAGATTCCGAATGCTATGAATTGCATCAGAACAAGAGAAAAAATTGTGGTATCATGAACAACTGGCCAGAACTTTCCACCAGATTCATACTTGGGTGCATATACATTCAAAAGCTGCATGCAAATGAACCACTTATCAACTTAATAAAAATCATTCTTAGCATCACTATCTAGAAACAGAATAACAGTTTGCTTAACAGTACTTCAATGGATGCTGTCGAATCAGCTATAAAACATTGTCAGTGATGCTATTAAGTCAGTAACATCATGAAGGCTCACATAGTGACACACAGATCCTGAATTGTAAATTCAAGTGAAATCCCTATCTTGATGATAAAAATAATCATAAACTCAAAATTAAGGGGTATATGCAAGAAATTGCAACGTGCTTTCACTCATTTCCTAATTATAGTAATGTACTTGCAAATTTCCAGTTTACCCATTATAGCAACGGGTGACCTGATAATCTGAATCCGATGATGTGGCACTGGTTTTATTCATGACATAGTCGATGTGGACATTTATTATCTTTATCACAAAAGATTATTATATTAACCAAATGATTGCTATAATGAGTCGATTAACTAGGATATAAAATGCACGTATTTCGTAGTTTTGAAGAATGTAAAGAAGTATGTTGCTATGCCTTGCATATGATCCTAAAATATAAAACAACTCTTGCATATAGACAATAGATGTACATGCCATAGAGTGAATTCAAGTATCGCCAAAGATTAAAACAAAGTGCATTCAACTTATTGAAAACAGTATCTTCATTCATGAAAAACTACGACTAGAAATTAAAACTAACCTGGTTACGGTAAATGATGTATGCAAGAGAAAAGTAACCCAAGAGAAAGGGAATGATCAGAGGAGCCAAGAAGAAGTACGTAAATCCCAAAAGTCCAAAGAAAAGAATCTTCGGAATGTCTTGATGATAAGGAAAAGATGGAACTGTGAAGTTGTCGTCGGAATCCCTGGAACAAGGTTTACATAATAGGCTTCCTACAAAGGGTATCACACGGAAGAGTTCCGATGAGGTGCTGGTCCATCCTAATGTGACAACATAAGCAATGAAAAATGATGCCTGCAGAAAATGTGAAGAAAGTGTCAACACCAACTTTTACCAAAGATGACAAATCAATGATTTGAACACAACCGTTAGATCAAGGAATTAAAACATTTACCACACAAATCTTAGTTGGAAACAAGTCAACAACTAACTTTCTGGGTGTTTAGATGTGCATATCAAAAGTGATTATGCTTTATTGACTTTTAGTATAATATCGAGAAAAGTAAAAAACTAAAAATAAATTATTAGAGTTTGTTTTGAGTTAAGCATTTGTGGTGGTTGCCAGTTGGCAACTTCACCTTCAATTATCGTCCTGCGACCTGCTCTACTTCTTTTGAGAACAAAAAACATAAATGATGATTGTCCCTTTGAGTGGTATCTTAAAGACATAATAGAGACGGTAAGAAATTGTGATTACAGAAACGGTTGGAGGGTTAATGGCTGACTGAGTCAACTTTTTACAATACTGTCGCTCACTCGATAACCCACGCTTAATCTCAAATTCCAATTTTCTAAATGTACATAAAAAACACAATACATTCGTATCAGTTTATCATATGTTATTTACTTCGAATTTATAGATTTAAGGCATTTTAGGAGTCTTAAATTATGAAAACCTTTACTATACATTTGAAGAATTAGGATATATAAGATATGTTGATACTTATTGGTGTCTACTATTATGTGTGTGTGGTTACTTTTAAGAGTCGTGTGACGAGATGACTCACAAGTTGAAATTTATGATTTTGAGTCACGAGTCGAGTCGCGAGTCAACAACTATGGTGCTAACAATTCTGCTGTTTGAAATTGCACTAATTGGATGTCTGAGAGCTTGGCAATTCCTGATTATATTATAAATAGATGAAATGACAACAATGAAATTTTTCAAAAAAATGTTTGCTGATTTGCGAAACGAAAAAAAAAAAGTTAGCTCAAATTAGATTAATAGAAGGGCTAAATGAGTTTTACCCTGTGATGTTTAATTTTGTTGTGGTTGGGTACGACTGTATGAAACAGATTATTTAAAAATGGTTATCTAATATGCAATCAGATAATCAGAAGCTGTTTACCGAAACATGAAAAACTGAATACTTCAACTTCAAGTCCTAATATTCAGATTATCAGCTCTAAATAAAAAATAAAAACACCCCCTACGAATATATGTTATGTATTGTTGCTTTTGGGACTTCTACAGAATGTGGTTAAGTTACAGGCCGGTTTCTCATTTTACTTAGTGGCATATATAGTTAAGAATTCATGAATATGGAAAATCGTTTTACCTGAGCAGGGACAGAGACAGCAAGCTTGGAAGGGATATCCTTGAACTCGAGAAAAATGAATAGTAGACTGAAAGCTGAGGCAGATAGAACATTGGCGAAAAAAACATTCCACACAGTAAACCAAATTACTTTGTGACAAGCACTCCTTTCAATCTCACTAACAGATATATATCCTTGTTGAGAAGAAATAACTTTCATGATAGGAGGAACTATCTTTAGTGACACCTGAAGGATGAGATTTGGGAGGTATCCTGTAATTACTTGACTTACAATAGACCTGCATAATGGATGAACAAAAAATGAGCTTATAATCACATAGATCCATATCATACACAACTTCCATATTTTACATTAATTTGGTTCTGGGGAGTGTTTGGATTTCTGTTCTGAAATTGCGGGATTATTATCTGATTATTGCCACTTGTAGTTACAATAATCAGTTTTTTAGTGCGTGGATAAACAAAATCTACATCTAATGATACAAAAATGATAATCAAACAGTAACACAAAATTTCCTAATATCCTGTAATTACTTGACTTACAATAGACCTGCATAATGGATGATCAAAAAATGAGCTCATAATCACATAGATCCATATCATACACAACTTCCATATTATACATTAATCTGGTTCTGGGGAGTTTATGGATTTCTGTTTTGAAATTGGGGGATTATTATCTGATTATTGCCACTTGTAGTTGCAATTGGCAATAATCAGTTTTTTAGTGCGTGGATAAACAAAATCTACATCTAATGATACAAAAATGATAATCAAACAGTAAAACAAAATTTCCGAATATTTTAACCCACGTTGAGAGACTTTTACACCCATATCACACGATGTATCATATTTCCTCAAATGAATGTTCTTTTGGTCATTTTGCGTATTTATTCAGTATATATAAAATTTGCAAAACACTCAAAGAACTGCTTATTTACCAGTTACAACTTCCAAAACAACAAAAGCACATCCAAACTATCTCTTACATGACATTTTATTTTAGTTGATTATCTGATTCTTATTATTCAAAATCACATCATCACTTCCAAAACAAACATCCAAACACCCTGTAAATTTTAGTTCCATATTGCGTAAAAGTTCTAAGAACAAAAGAGAGTTGTCAACCACTTACATGGTAAGGATGTTTGTTAGAAAGGGAAAGTAAATTTCCAACTGTTCAAGATTTGTAAGTCCTTGCACTATAAAAACTGGAATAAGGAACAGAATTGTAACAAGAGTACACGAGACGATGACCAACAGTTTAGAAATCCATCTTCCCATAAACGTTGAAGAAAAGAATGGCCAATAAACATCCTGTGGCTCGGGGGCTTGCTCAGTTAGCCACTGAGTAGGATTATTTGCTTGTAGCATGTGAAGAGCAATTGCAGCACCATAACGGGTCTTAAAAGACACAAAGGCAGCTTGGACTTCCTTTCTTATCAATAAAAGAGAGAATTAAAAGATTACTGAATGAAAATAGAGAGATCAATACATCATAGTGACACAAATAAAACAAAGATACATCATTCATGAAAAGTGCATTAATTTTTTCTTTGCTCCAAACATTTGAATAACCCAATTAGAAGTCTGGAATACTTGTATGACTATCAGGGATTCAGAACTAGAGAAAAATTAGAATACTATCTGTTAGAAAACAACCAACTAAGGGACATCTTGTTTTCCAATATTACCCCAAAAAGGCCAAAACTAGCAGAATAACCGTTAAATGGCTGTTGGGGAGTGGGGGTGGGAGAACGTTAAGTTGTCATTCCCCAACGCTTGAAAAGGTAAAAAATTAGAAATATAAAAACAGAAATACATAAGTTGAAAATAGGTGTTTGGGCCCTAGGGACTGTGTTCTTTTATGAAGGACCGGGTTTTTTAGGCCATTAGGACATGTTCATCTTCATCCAAGATTAGATGATAGATTTTAACTACTTAATTCTAACTGCCCTTTTCGGGCCTGTCCCTGGATTCCTTTCAGGCAAAGGCCCGTTTTGTTTTATGGCATAAAAACAAGAAAGCAGTAGCTGGGATCTACCTCTCTTGATTTGTCAATTTTCACATTCACATTCACCTCCACATCATCTAACTTCTTTACTTTTCTGTGATTGATAATCTTTTTGTAGTAATTCCTCGCAGCATTCTGCAGAAATAATACTAAAATTTATAGAAACTACCAGCACATAGCAACGATCGAGGATGTGTAAGAAATTAAGTATAACTTACAGCAAGAGTCCAAACTTTGCGCTTTCGATGAACCACCACATGAGATAAATATGTGGCAGGATGATTTTCGGTGAAAAAGTTTTCAACGCTATTGCCAACACTGCTTCCTTTTGAAACAGGTATATTGCTAACTAAGACGGTGAATTGATGAGGTTGAGGTTTTAATGAGCAGAAATAATTAATCCTCTTTGAAGCTATATATCTATATTCCTGAAGGATTCAAAGAAAGACCATTAAGCTTAATCAAGCATTGAAGTACAGTTATTTATTTATTATTGAACACTAAGCAAGATCAACAAGGTTGAACTGTGGAAGGTAACAGTAATAGTTAGACAAAAATAATGTCTTCGTAAGGTTATAAGTTATAACTCTAAATATGGGTGTCCTGTACTATTGTGGTACTGTGTGTTAAGGTAACAGGAATAGTTAAACTTACCGTATAGAGAAGATAGCACACAATAATGCTAACAAAATATACAGCACCCAAATGTATCCATAAACTGCAAGAGAATTCAAGCTCAAAGTCAGAAATTTTTATTTTATTACTCTTCACGGAATAGTACAAGTAAACACAGTAACACACACATCTGAATGCATATATGATGTCAAGTCACCACGAATTACCTATTGGAGCCATTGTTTACATTTGAAATGCTAAATACTTCCAATGAATTGTTTGATATGTTTACATAGTCCATATCATGCAGCTGATTTCCCGAGCAATTCACAGGAATTAGAATAAATATTCCAATAAAGCCAGCGATACTGAATACTTTTAGACTGCAAGAAAAAATAAATCAGTATTGAACAATATGAAAGGCAGAAATAAAATGTTAAGTGAGTACCAGAGCCAAATTGCGATTGAGTGACCCACACTTTTTCTATACGACTTATAAATTAGCCTAAACTTTTCGTCAAGTTGTTCACACTTATATAAGCATAAAACATGCATACATTTTATAAACACGGAAAATTATTAAACGTTATAACTCATATCAAGCACTTTCACAGTGCAAAAGCACGTGTTTTGTTTACACTTGACAGAGTAGACATCCGATTGCTACGCCTGATTTCCTTACGCAAAGAGAGTCATGAGTATATTGGGTGTAATAAAGGATTTATCCGTGTTAAAGTTCAAATTCTATGTTTTTTACACTTATAAGTGCAAACATTTATTTTCGACATCTATAAGCAGTTCTGACGTCTTTTTATTATTTTCTCCGCTAATGATACAGAAATGGCAACTGAAAGATGTAATTACCTGAAGATGATTATTCGCATGAATACAACTGCATCAAGTCCTGAATATGATAGCAGTTGATCTTCTGAAGGCATCCATGCATTTTTTAACCAACCAGGAGTAGGTAACAGCCTATTTAATTGGAAGCGATTCGGTCGATGCGCTTTCCCCTCAGCAAGCAAACGTGGAGCATATACTTTATAATTTCCAGGTTGTTTTCTTAAAACCGAATACAAAGTGAAGAATATTATACAAAGAGCAAAATTGATTCCAACAGACGTTAGAAGACCAGAGACAATCATTTGATAACTGCAACCTTTTGCTCAAGAAACTCACTAATTAGTGATAGTCAACAACAGATCTGCATACAGATTACAAATGTAAATACCAGTGCTCCAATACAATAAACAAGTGCAGTAATCTTTGACTTAAGAATAGATTTGAGTCTCATTAATACTTGTGATGTTAATTTATTATCTACTCCTACTACAGAAGCATTTTTAGCATATGTAGTTTAAAAGGTTTGCCAACTCCGACTATCAATTACAAATTGATCTCGATAATCTCGATTAGAATTCATGACGAACAATTTTACAAAAAAAAATAACTAACAAAAAGATAGATTCAGCAATCAGTAACTGAGTAACGAATCGAACAAAACACGCAGCAGTAGATTAGAAATCGATCTCGAGTCATTGCTAAACTCAATTATATATCATGATACACGATTTCACAAACTATAACAAACAGACAGAATCAATAATCAAACATCATGAATTAATATAAACATAACATACACCAGTAACATACAAATCGATCTTGAAAACATGTTAAACCTAATTAGATATCATGAGGAAATATTTCACAAACTTATCGACTAACAAAAACAGACAGATTCAACCGTGAATAATTTAGAACTAAAATCGAACAAAACATGCAGAAGTAAATTAAAAATCGATCTCGAGTGCCTGTTAAACTGATTAATTAGCAAACAGATAAAATTAACAACCAAATAAGTGAGTATTATATCGAGCATAACGTACAAGTGAGAATTAAGTCGAGCAAAACGTAAATCGCTAATATAATTGACGGAATTAATCAAGTAAGCATAATTTAGTCAGTAATCATACCTAGCGTAACGTCCAGAGCTAGCGACACTTGTTTGCTAGCATCATAAATAAGATATAAATTAATTATTTATAAAATCACATACGAGTATGTCGAAATTATGATATGCGTTTTGAAGTTTGACTGCCGTTGACCAAAGGTGGTGGCGGTGGTGCCGGAATTGAAGGTTGCCGGCGGTGAAAGGGAGGAAATCGGAAGAAAGTAGGTAAGCAAATGGTAAAGCAACGTGTTGTTGACTTACTGTACATGTGATATGATATATGAAAATAGATGCCGTTTGAAAATATAGCTCAAACAAGCTAGCGGTTATGTTGCGAACATATTCTTGATTTAACCGTTAGTTTTTCACGTCCAACTAACTGATTTTCTTATTTTTATTTAAAAATAATAATAATGAATAAAATATCATAAAATGAGCAATATAATAGACGCTATAAATATTGTCGTTTGTTATGTTTTCAAGAAAATTGTTAGATGACCTGTAGATCTGAAATTAAATTCGGAAATAAGATTAAAATTATACTCGTAGTTTGAGATGTATTCAACAAATAATGTTAAAAAAAGTTATGGGTTAAATTACAGGATGGTCACTTACTTTCTTAAAATATTCTTTTAGGTCATTTTACTATTTATGTCTATTTAGATTGATTTACTACAATATTTATACTTTAAAGCTATTCTACTACATAAACATATTCATTCATTTATTTAGAGTATGGTTAAAATGATTACACAACATTTAGTGAGAATAAACAAACCAATAAGAATGCGCTATATGTTACACAACTCATTTTTCCCCACGTTTTTTTAAAATCAAATATCTCATAAACGGTAAGTCGGAAAATTAATAAAATTTGCACTATAAACACTACAACAAAAATGTCATTTTACCACACATTTTTTTTCACACTTTTAGAAAGTGTGGAAATTTTTTTGTAATGATAAGATTTTTCACACTTATATATGTAAGAAATAAAAACTCACACTATTAAGTGTGGATAAGTTACAACTTTCCAATACTTAAAAGTGTGAAAAAAAATTTGTAACACATGATTTTTCCACACAAGAGAAAGTATGGATAAATTGGGTGTTACAAAATTTTTTCCACACTTTTAAGTGTTGAATGGTTATCATTTTTCCACACTTTTAAGTATTAAATTTTTTTTCCCCACACTTATATATGTTAAGATTGTAGTAATTTCCACACTTATTGATGTAACAAATTTTTCCACACTTATAAGTGTGAATAATTTTACATATTCTCCACACATTTTTAAAAAGTGAGGAAAAAAGAGTGTGGATAAATGACATATTTGTTGTAGTGAAAAATCAGCATTTGTTTCCTCTTCGATTAGACATCTTACAATGTATACTTTCGACGGCTTTTTCCTTTCGTTTTCAGTGTGTTTTGTAATAAATTATCACACTATAACAACATGTATCACACGTGGTACCAACGAGTGTCACACGTGGTAACAACGAGTATCACATGTGATACTAATATCGTATAATTTGTAAAACCCATAAAAAAAAAGTCTTCGAAAGTATACCTTGTGAGATCTCTAATCGAAGAGGAAAAAAATGTTGATTTTTACGGTGCAATATTTATAATTTTTCGATTTACCGTTTGTGAGATATTTAATTCTAAAAAAACATGAAGAAAAGTTGATTTTATGACACATGACACATTTTTATTGGTTTCCTCGTTATCATCAAAAATTCTCTTTTAAACCTCACTCTATTATACTATTCCTTTGTGTTCATTTAGGTAAAAAAAATATATACTTTATATTCAAGACATTAAACTTTTTCAAAATAGCTCTTCAAAATTTATACTTGATACTTAAATACTCTTTAACTCATCTTGATGCAAAAATATATGAATGAATTGAGTTTTAAATGAAAATCAAAAATATATGAATGAATTGAGTTTTAAATGTATTTTCATTGTTATAATTTTCATAAAGTATTATATAACACAAACAAAGATATTTAAGGTTAAAGTTGAAAAGGAAATACTTCAAAAACTGAAACAAGACACTTATTTTGGGACAGATGGAGTATTAGTTTATTAGATGGTGAGTTCAGTAACAATAAATATATTTATATTTATGGTTGGTTTAATCTATTATTTATTAAATTGCGAGTTCAACTTTTTCTTGAAAAATATATGTGTGGTTAGTTTGTGTGAATATTTATTTTTACAATGACATTAGTTGATAGAGTTAATAATGGTTTAATCCTCAAAGTTTTAATTTTTTTCGTTTTAACCACTCAAGTTTTAATCTCATAATTTATTCCTTTAAGTTTGCATTGACCTTTTGGTTTAACCCTTCAAAGGGTTTAACCATTAAATTTTCGAAACTTAGATGATTAAACCATAAAAACTTAAAATGGTAATATCATTATAAAAGATAAACTTTAGGAATTAAAAAATCAAAATTTTGAAGTATAATTAAATTTTAGGTTTTAAACCATCAAAATTTTGAAACTTCAAGGATTAAATCATTGGAAAAAAACTTGAGTGGTTAAAACGAAAAAAATGTGAAACTTTAAAAATTAAACCATTATTAACCCTTTAGTAATCATAAAATTTATCAAATGAATTTAAACGCATTATTATAATGTCTTATCAAAAGCGATGATAGGAGGGACAATGATTGTCGGCTTCCTTTTCTAGCTAAATACTATAGTGGGGTTTGAATCTTTAGATTCAAAACTTGGACTAATGATTTACATGGGTGATTATTCGTACATTATTATTTTGATTATTTATCATCAAACATGTTTTAGAATGTTAGGTCACTCCCATTCATTTTGTCATCACTTTCTCATCACTTCTGTCACCTCAGCGCCACATTAACTTTCCACTAATTGATTCACAATTGATTATTCTCTGTCATCCATCAGTAATCACTTCGTAATCACTTCGTAATCACTTTATTTTCATTAAATTATTTAATACAAAACAAATAAAATAAAACACATTTCATAAAATTAAAAACATTACATAATTAAAATAAAACGTTACATATCCTAAAAAAAACAATATTTAAAATAAAACATTACATATCCTAAAAAAAACAATATTTAAATTAAAACATTACTTTTCCTAAAAAAAATCTACTCGGGACTTGATTCTTCGTCTTCGGCTTAGTCTTCGTTCAAACCGGCTTTGGTTGGCAGAAATATTGGAGTGTATTGTTGTACCACATTTGCACGAGCATTTCTAAGCAACGCCTTTTTTTGACATTTTTTTTAGGTATTTTAGACGTCAAAAATTATAACGCCTTGAATGCCAACTTTTTCGACGAATTCTCTTTAATTGTACGGATTGCTTCTTGGTATTTTAGAGAGGCATTTTTAATCGTTTCAATTGCTTCAAGCTTGAGGGACTTTAGGCTTCTTCAAGATGTAGCCGCGTTCGACGTGGCCGAACTTTTTGAAGCATTTCTACTCGGTGGACGACGTATCAGGTCAACGCGGAATAACCTTTGCATATTAGTCGCAAGGTTTGTACCCGTTTGTACGTTATCGGCTTCAAGATCGATGGGTTCTTCGTCATCCTCGAACATACGTTTGTTGCCTGTTACCCCCGGCTCCATAAAAAACTTCGGATAATGTTTTAGAATATCCCAACATTGCTCGTAAATAAATTTACGGCCGCCCTCATTTTGTGCAAAGTGCTTTCAGGTGGCGACTAAAACGTCGTTGTCGTTCGCACCGCTTTGGGGTAGAATCTCGGTGTAGTGTTTGTAGAGGGCGTTGAATTTTTTTACATGGGGTGCAATTTTGTTCCACTTGCTATTGAGTTGTGCATAATTATGTTCTTCAGAAACGCACGAATTATAGTCCCTAATGACTTTTTTCCAAAAACTTTTATCGGTTTGATTTCTTCCGATTACACCATTTTCGGAGCAATGTACCCACCGTTCGGCCAAAATTCGAGCTTCGTCATCGGTCCACCGAACTTGCTTTCTTTTCCCTTTCACCTTTTCGGTTTGTGGTTGGGTTTCGGGTACGGTTTCATCAACTTGAGTGTTTTCGGTGTCGTCATCCGAAACATTTTGGGAATTAAAGTTTGGGTTGGGAATTTGTTGTCATGGGTTGTGGTAGTATGTGGGTTGTTGTGAATAATGTTGTGGTTGTGGGATTAGGTAATGTGAAGCGTTTGGGTGTTATTGATAAAATGGTTGTGAATACGGTTAGTGGTAAGTGGTGCATAGTGTGAAAACCCGACCGGTTGAGATGTTGATTGAAAACTTGAATGGGCGAAACTAGAACCGCTTGGTGAATCCATGTTTGGGTTTGTGTTTGGAATGGGATTGTTTATCAAATGATTCCACATATCTTCGGCTTGAGATTGTGATGAAGATGTTTTTTTATTTTTGGACATTTTGTGTAATGTGTGGGTGTAGTATTGTGTCGTTTTTGTTTATAATTTGGGTGTGGTAGTGTGTATTTTTTGGTATATAAAATGAGTGTGTATTGTAACAAAAAAGAGAGTTTTTGATGAAAAAAGTAGTGTGAAGTGTGTATATATATAGTAGTGAGTGGGTAAAATTTAAATGATAAAAATAAAAACTTAAAAAAAATTGTTTTTTTAGCCGTTAGCTCTAACGGTTACTTTTTTTTCCAACGGTTGAATTTTTTTTTTTAAAAAAAAATTTAGTGGGCCCACACTTCGCAACTTATGAGGAATCGGTTTGGCGATGAGGTTGCAAACCAATTAGCAACCGATGCAACCGATGGCACGGGTTGTGTAACACCACCAAATTCGATTAGCGGAAGCATTAGTAAGCTGGGGATGCCACATTTACATAGTACATGCATACGTATCAGAGCTTATGATTACAACCAAACATATATTAAGATGCCAAAAGTATTAGTTACAAAGTTTACGATTCATCGAATCGTACAAATGTAAAAGTATGTAAGTTACAAAAATAGATTTCGTAAATATGACTAAACAGTTTTAGTTATACAAAAGAAATCCAGTTGTCAAAAGTTGGCATCCTAAAGCTTCACGGGTTGCCTAAATTCCATGTGTGCAGGCGGTTCTTACATGCGCAGCTAATTCCCTGAAAAACATAGTAAAAGTCAACAACGAGGTTGAGTGAATTCACAGGTTTTATGTTTGCATTAGTGGAATCAAGTTTGTAAGCACAGTTGTTAAACCAAGTACGTTCACAAATAGTTATTGCCATAACAGTCGAGTAATGTTTCGTGGAATGTTATCCAAAATATAAGTTTAGTGGGTTGTTCGCCCAAAGCTTCGGTTTACGTGGGATGTTACCCAAAACACAGTTTAAAACACGTTGCTGGTCGTTCTCCAGCGTTTTACAAACAGTACCGGTCGTTCTCCGGTCAAAAGACGCACGGGTCGTTCTCCCATCCAAACAAAACAGTTTACCGGTCGTTCTCCCGTCGAAACACTGCTGGTCGTTCTCCAGCAAAACGCAGTACCGGTTGTTCTCCGGTCTAAAGACGCATGGGTCGTTCTCCCATCCAAAACGCACGGGTCGTTCTCCCGTCCACTTGGCAAGTCGTTCTCTGGCACTAAAATACGTTGCTGGTCGTTCTCCAGCGTTTACATAAAAAGTACCGGTCGTTCTCCGGTTTACCAAACAAAGTTTAACATGTTTATGAAAATATTGTTTCATAAATACCAGTTTCGTATAAGTTTTCAACGGTTCAAAGTACTCTAATTGTTCGAGTAAACAAGTATGATAAACAATCATGTAAGCAAAAGCAGTTATGGCAATCAGCAAAACAGTTGACTATGTTTTCCACCCCTGTTCAAAAGCAGTTAAAACAATAAAAGTAGGGGCCGTGAACTCACCTGTTGAGTTAAGTAAAGTGCGAGTGCTAGCAAAGCTTAGTCCGGGTAAAGTCCCTAATGTCCTAAACGTATGAGATTTAATAAGTATGTGGATGTCGTAGTTGACCATCCATGCTAGTGTTCGTACAACCAAGTTATGTCCAAAGCGTTTGTTAAATGCGTACGTTTGTATTTCGTAGTTGTGAAAATGTATACGACTCGTTGGTGACAATTTTGAAATCAATATTTCAATAATATAAGTATGTTTGTGATGTTTGTGTAGGTTCGCATATCGTATCGCGTGTAAGTATTTGTTTCCGGTTAAGTTCGACACTTAGAGTAAAAATAAGTTGTAAGTTTTCTGTTTTCCGCGACACTAACTAGTTTTTGGCGACACTTAACGAAGTGTCGCAGAAGTTCGGAATTTTGAGTTATTTGAGACATTTGATGAAGTGTCGCAGGATGCGGCACTATGATGCGGCACTTAGGATCAGTGTCGCAGAGGGCAACATTCGGGTTTAGCGGCACTAAGGTGGAGTGTCGCAAAAAGAGGGTTTGTAGCGTCACTTAAGCAAGTGACACAAGATTAGGGCTTTTTAGCGGCACTTAGTAGCGACACTGTTTTCGGTCATGGTGCGACACTCGAACTGTTCGTGGATCAGTTTGAAAACGACGACTTTCGGTTCGATTTTTGGACATTCTCAGTTGATAAAACACTAAAACATGATGATCTAAGTATATTAAACATGAAATATCAAAGAAAATTTCGAAATCTAAGGATTTACGGGAAATGTCGGAAACTTACACGTGTCGGTTTTGAAATCCGAAAAGGTAGAAAGGTGGATCGTGATGCCGTGAATGTTTTATCCCAAAAGAGCGAGGTGATTCGATGTGTTTTAGGGGTAGTTTTTGTTGATTTTGTGTGGTTTTTAGAAAGAAGTTTGAGAGGAAATGGAAGTTAGAGAGAGAGAGTGAAAGAGAGAAATGAGAGTGTTGGTGGTGGGTGGGTGCCGATTTTGGTGCCAAAAAGGAGGGAGGGACTTTGTCCCACTTTGTGGTATTTTACCCGTGTTTGTTTACCCGATCGTTAATTACTAAATTATTTTTAGTTGGTAACTTTTTAAATACCTTTTTAGAATATATTTTAGTGGAGATATTTTATTACAATAATTTAGTTAAGTTTATTAAATTTTAACTTTGTTTCATTTTAGTTTACGAACTAAACGTTTATACGTTATAAAATTCTTTGTAAATATTATCAACATAATATTTAATATCAGATAATGTTATTTAATAAATTTCGTTTCATTAAATAAATTTGTTCACCAACAGTCGTATATTTTTTTCGCGTTTGTTCCAATTATTTCGTATGTAATTACAACTAATTACAATATGTAATACTACGCGTATTTACTAGTTGGGCTTTGCTAGACTTACCTCTAAAATATGTTGTGAATTCACTCAAAGTAGGGAATTAGCCTAAAAATGCGTGCAATTAACGTTTATAATTATGTCGAAATTGTGGGGTGTCACATTCTTCCCATGTTAGAGAAATCTCGTCCCGAGATTTAAAATCAAGTCGGAACGCCAGTCGCGTATGTTCTCCGAAAAGTCGTGTGTTGTCAACAGTTGTAATAATTTACGTGGCGCTTTATGTTGCCATGAAAGTTCTAACAGTTCACGTATACTCGTAGTATAGTTTGATATGTTGTGTGTTCGAAAAGTAACCATTGTTTAGCAAGTATCAGGTTCGAATCAATATCCGAATAAGGAAATGTTAAATCGTAGCGAGGGTTTGCTATGACGTACCGTATTAGCTTAGAGACCCTCTGGTGCATCTCGTGCACGAAGGATGTACGCGCGTCCAGGCGCATTTGGAACGTTGGCGTTGCGATTGTTATTGTTCTGATTGTTGCGGTTGTTGTTGAGTTGTGGGCATTGGTTTCAGTAATGCCCGGGTTCGCCACACTCAAAGCACCCATTGTTTGTGCGAGTGGGAGGGTTGGTTTTACAGTTTTGGGCCAAGTGACCCCAGTTCCTGCAGTCTTGGCAGAAGGCACATACTCCTGCATGGTGCTTTCCGCACTTGTCACATTTTGATTTGTTGCCAAGGTAGGGTTTGGGTCCAGTTGGGGCGGGTGGCAACGTATGCCCTAGAGTTTCCCGCAGGTTTCTTATTCGGTTGGTTCTGGTGGTCATTTCCCTCACTGTTCCATCTTCGTTTGTCACCTCCGTAACCAACAATTTCAGTATGGGCCGGCCCGCTTTTCCCCGTTGCAGCTTTCAGAGTTCTAATTAGGACCGCGTCGTCGGTCAAGCTTTGAGCCAGGTCCACTGCGCTCCTAAATGTAGTCGGTTTGGAGGACATAACCATGCCTCGGATCTGTAGGGCCAAACCCTTGTTGTAACGCTCAATGCGTTTGCTTTCGGGGGTTACCATGTGGGGCACGAGGCGTGCAAGCTCCTGGAACCTTGTCGTGTACCCAGTAATATCAGCACCGATCATCTGGATGTTCCACAGTTCGGTTTCAAGTTTCTGGTGCTCACTCTGAGAGCAGAATTCTTCCATCATCATTTGTTTCAAAGTCTCCCACGAGATGGAGTAAGCAGTTGTGCGTCCAAGAATCTGGATCTGAGCGTTCCACCAGGTCAACGCTTTGTCGGCCAAGGTACACGTGGCGTATTTCACTATTTTGTCGGTGGCGCAGTCGCTGATATCGATGACTGATTCCATCTTCTCAATCCAGTGGACCAGGCCAATGGCCCCTTCAGTCCCGGTGAAGGTGCTGGGTTTACAAGCTTGGAAGGTTTTGTATGAACACCCTTGTTGGGTATTCGCTGGGGTTTCACTGTTGACAGGTGTGGCTCCACTGTTGTTCACCATATTTTCTCAGTTGCGACTGGCCTCGTATTGGGCGATTGCCTCGGCCACGCGTCGCTCGATGATTTGCTCGGTGGTTTCGACGACAGGAGGTGTATTTGTTTGGCGACTGTTGCGGGTCTTTCTTTGTTTATGTAACACCCCCAAATTTGTTTAGCGGAAGCATTTAGTTTAAGTACTGGGGTGTCACCATAATAAAGCATGCATACGTATCAGAGCTTATGATTACAACAGAACATAATATATATTAAGAATGCCAAAATGTTAATTACAAGATTTACGATTTATCAAATCGTACAAGTTAAAAGTAATATGTATACAAAAGTGGATTTCTAGAATATGACAAAACGGTTTCAGTTATACTAGAGAAATCCATGTGTTTTTCCAAAAATGTTGGCATCCTAAAGCTTCACGGGTCGCCTAATTCTCCCTGTGTTGGCGATTCTTACATGCGCAGCTAATTCCCTGAAAAACATAGTAAAAGTCAACAACGAGGTTGAGTGAATCGCAGGTTTTGTATTTGTAGTAGTTGAACCAAGTTCGAGTAAGTTTATTGACTCGGAGGTCAAATAGTTTCATTTATGTCGTTTGTTTAAGTACAATCATAGTGGGATGTCACCCAAATCTGTCAGTGTGGGATGCTGCCCAATTGTTTTGTATGAAAATGCATTGTAGGAAAGCAGTATCCTAATAGTTCCGTAGGAATGTCTGTATCCTAATAGTCATTGTAGGAATGTCTGTATCCTAATAGATATCGTAGGAATGTCTGTATCCTAATAGTCATTGTAGGAATGTCTGTATCCTAATAGATATCGTAGGAATGTCTGTATCCTAATAGTCATTGTAGGAATGTCTGTATCCTAATAGATATCGTAGGAATATCTGTATCCTAATAGTCATCGTAGGAATGTCTGTATCCTAATCGTCATTGTAGGAATGTCTGTATCCTAATAGTCATTCAGTGATCCATGTCAGTAGGATGCAGTGCCCATGTCAGTAGGGACTTTTTAGCAGTTTAATAGTAATAATGGATCCGTGTCAGTGGGATCCAGTGCCCATGTCAGTAGGGACTTTTCAATAGTAGGGAGTGTCAGTGTCCCTTGATCCATGTCAGTAGGATCTGGTCCATGTCAGTAGGACCCATTTGTTACCCAATCAGTTTCGTAAAGCGTGTTGGTTGTTTTCCAACGTTTCCAAAACATGTTTATGCGTTTACAGTGTTTATAGTACGAAAATGTTATTTCAAAATCATCAGTTTGCGTTTCAGTGTATCAGTTCAATGTACTCCACTTGTTTGAGTAAAGTAGTATACAATCATGTTTGTATAGAAATGATTGACTATGTTTTCCACCCCAAAAGTAATTAAAACAGTAAAGTAGGGGCTGTGAACTCACCTGTTGAGTTAAGTAGTTGTGCGAGTGCTAGCAAACCTAAGCCCAAGTACAGTCCGAGATCTCCTAACGTCCTAAACGTATGAGATTTATAAGTATGTGGATGTCTAAGTTAATCATCCATGCTAGTGTTTGAACAACTAAGTTATGTCCAAATTGTTTGTTAAACGTTTACGTTTGTATTTCGTTGTTTGTGAAAATGTATACGACTCGTTGGTGATAGCTTGAAATCATAATTTCAATAAAATAGTGTGTTTGTAATGTTTGTACAGTTTGTACATTGTATCGTATGTGAATATTCGTTATCGGTTAAGTTCGACACTTAGTGTAAAAATAGTTTGTGAAGTTTCTGTTTTCTGCGACACAGTATGCGACATAAGGGTTGTGTCGCATGATACGACACAATTCTGCGACACAAGGGTTGTGTCGCAGAGATTCGGAGTGCTGAGTCAACAGCGACACTAGCGTTGTGTCGTATGAAGTTTACGACACAAGAATGCGACACAAGGTACGACATAAGCTACGACATAATATGATTTATACGACACAACATGCGACACAATGGTTGTGTCGCATGGATGGTTTATGCGACACAATATGCGACACAGTCGTGGTGTCGCAAAGATGAACACCCAGACAGTAGCAGCGGCTGTCGTGATTTTCCGACCAAAAACCCGATTTTAACCCGTTTTCCGGCCATAAAACCTTGATTTCTTCCATTATATAGTTAAAACAAAGTTGTATGTTCAATATTACACCCATATAATACATAAAAACGAGTAAATCTAAGTTTTTAGAAATTTCTTACAATTGCGAATCGGGACCAAATGAGGAAGAAGATGATGATACGGCTTTTGTTAATGTTGTTCCTTAGCTCGAGAGGATTCCGAAAATGTAGCTTTTGTTGTTTGATTTGCGAATCCGCAAATTTGATAGAATTTGGGTGGAGAGAGTTTGTAGGTGTTTTTGATGAGGTTGAAATGAAAATGAAAGGAAAGATGGAGATGGAAGGTGGTTTTGTTCCACTTTTCATCTCCTGCGTTTTCGTCCCGTGTTTGTTTACCCGATCGTTAGATGTTACATTATTTTAACTATTATATTTTCAAATTACATATTTCATTATATTTTTAATTAGGATCTTTTTATGGAATATAAATAAATTAAGTTATAAAATTTTAAATCTTTGTTTTATTTTAATTATACGCGTTGACGTTTTGCGTTATAAAATGATATGTAAATATTATCGACATAATATTTAATTGTAAACGACGTTATTAAATAACTTGTTTTATTAAATAATTTTGTTCACCAACAGTCGTATATTTTTGTTTCGTTTGTTCTAATTGTTTCACACATAATTTTAACAAATTATAAATTGTAATACTACGTGTATTAACTAGTTGGGCTTTGCTAGACTTACCTCTAAAATGCGTTGTGAATTCACTCAAGTAGGGAATTAGCCTAATAATGCAAGTGATTATTGCTAATAATTTTGTTTAAATTTGCGGAGTGTTACAGTTTAGGCGGCATGTTGACGTTCTGCGAGGAAGGAAATGTAGAAGTCAATGCCAATGAAAGAGATGTGAAGGATAAAATTTCACATAATTCAGTAATCAAGTATTTAAGAAGAAATGACAAGATCCCCATCACGTGTCTCACGACTATGAAACACCCATATGTACTTAGTATAATATAATCACGTTGGACAGGCGTCATTATATGATGCTAAATACATACTTCTTTTCATCAACCACTTAACACGACCAGGTTCATATGAAGTCCGAATGAGTACGAACGAATCAGACGTAGTGAAGTTCAAATAAACGAATCGTGTGTATCGACGTGTCGTAACGATAGTTAGTCGTATGCAAATGTGTGTATGCATGTGCGTTCTAGCCAAGGCTATAGTCTAGGTCTCTAAGGTCTGTAAGTCACCTAAGAAATCTAGTTCGCTATAACCAATGTCTCTGATACCAATCTGTAACACCCCCAAATTCGTTTAGCGGAAGCATTAGTAAGCTGGGGATGCCACATTTACAAAGTACATGCATACGTATCAGAGCTTATGATTACAACCAAACATATATTAAGATGCCAAAAGTATTAGTTACAAAGTTTACGATTCATCGAATCGTACAAATGTAAAGTATGTAAGTTACAAAAATAGATTTCGTAAATATGACTAAACAGTTTTAGTTATATAAAAGAAATCCAGTTGTCAAAAGTTGGCATCCTAAAGCTTCACGGGTCACCTAAATTCCATGTGTGTAGGCGGTTCTTACATGCGCAGCTAATTCCTTGAAAAACATAGTAAAAGTCAACAACGAGGTTGAGTGAATTCACAGGTTTTATGTTTGCATTAGTGGAATCAAGTTTGTAAGCACAGTTGTTAAACTAAGTACGTTCACAAATAGTTATTGCCATAACAGTCGAGTAATGTTTCGTGGAATGTTATCCAAAATATAAGTTTAGTGGTTGTTCGCCCAAAGCTTCGGTTTACGTGGGATGTTACCCAAAATACAGTTTAAAACATGTTGCTGGTCGTTCTCCAGCGTTTTACAAACAGTACCGGTCGTTCTTCGGTCAAAAGACGCACGGGTCGTTCTCCCGTCCAAATAAAATAGTTTACCGGTCGTTCTCCGGTCTAGATACGCACGGGTCTTTCTCCCGTCCAAACACTGCTGGTCGTTCTCCAGCAAAACGCAGTACCGGTCGTTCTCCTGTCTAAAGACGCATGGGTCGTTCTCCCATCCAAAACGCACGGGTCGTTCTCCCGTCCACTTGGCCAGTCGTTCTCTGGCACTAAAATACGTTGCTGGTCGTTCTCCAGCGTTTACATAAAAAGTACCGGTCGTTCTCCGGTTTACCAAACAAAGTTTAACATGTTTATGAAAATATTGTTTCATAAATACCAGTTTCGTATAAGTTTGCAACGGTTCAAAGTACTCTAATTGTTCGAGTAAACAAGTATGATAAACAGTCATGTAAGCAAAAGCAGTTATGGCAATCAGCAAAACAGTTGGCTATGTTTTCCACCCCTGTTCAAAAGCAGTTAAAACAATAAAAGTAGGGGCCGTGAACTCACCTGTTGAGTTAAGTATAGCAAAGCTTAGTCCGGGTAAAGTCCCTAATGTCCTAAACGTATGAGATTTAATAAGTATGTGGATGTCGTAGTTGACCATCCATGCTAGTGTTCGTACAACCAAGTTATGTCCAAAGCGTTTGTTAAATGCGTACGTTTGTATTTCGTAGTTGTGAAAATGTATACGACTCGTTGGTGACGTTTTGAAATCAATATTTCAATAATATATGTATGTTTGTGATGTTTGTGTAGGTTCGCATATCGTATCGCGTGTAAGTATTTGTTTCCGATTAAGTTCGATACTTAGAGTAAAAATAAGTTGTAAGTTTTCTGTTTTCCGCGACACTAACTAGTTTTTGGCGACACTTAACGAAGTGTCGCAGAAGTTCGGAATTTTGAGTTATTAGCGACTTTGATGAAGTGTCGCAGGATGCGGCACTATGATGCGGCACTTAGGATCAGTGTCG
Source organism: Helichrysum umbraculigerum (assembly GCA_949592205.1). NCBI lineage: Eukaryota > Viridiplantae > Streptophyta > Magnoliopsida > Asterales > Asteraceae > Helichrysum > Helichrysum umbraculigerum. Next base: position 2,252,863 of record CATIUR010000001.1, read on the forward strand.
CAGAGGGCGACATTCGGGTTTAGCGGCACTAAGGTGGAGTGTCGCAAAAAGAGGGTTTGTAGCGTCACTTAAGCAAATGACGCAAGATTAGGGCTTTTCAGCGGCACTCAGTGCGACACTTAGGAAGTGTCGCGACACTGTTTTCGGTCATGGTGTGACACTCGAACTGTTCGTGGATCAGTTTGAAAACGACGACTTTCGGTTCGATTTTTGGACATTCTCAGTTGATAAAACACTAAAACATGATGATCTAAGTATATTAAACATGAAATATCAAAGAAAACTTCGAAATCTAAGGATTTACGGGAAATATCGGAAACTTACGCGTGTCGGTTTTGAAATCCGAAAAGTTAGAAAGGTGGATCGTGATGTCGTGAATGTTTTATCCCAAACGAGCGAGGTGATTCGATGTGTTTTAGGGGTAGTTTTTGTTGATTTTGTGTGGTTTTTAGAAAGAAGTTTGAGAGGAAATGGAAGTAAGAGAGAGAGAGTGAAAGAGAGAAATGAGAGTGATGGTAGTGGGTGGGTGCCGATTTTGGTGCCAAAAAGGAGGGAGGGACTTTGTCCCACTTTGTGGTATTTACCCGTGTTTGTTTACCCGATCGTTAATTACTAAATTATTTTTAGTTGGTAACTTTTTAAATACCTTTTTAGAATATATTTTAGTGGAGATATTTTATTACAATAATTTAGTTAAGTTTATTAAATTTTAACTTTGTTTCATTTTAGTTTACGAACTAAACGTTTATACGTTATAAAATTCTTTGTAAATATTATCAACATAATATTTAATATCAGATAATGTTATTTAATAAATTTCGTTTCATTAAATAAATTTGTTCACCAACAGTCGTATATTTTTGTCGCGTTTTTTCCAATTGTTTCGTATGTAATTACAACTAATTACAATATGTAATACTACGAGTATTTACTAGTTGGGCTTTGCTAGACTTACCTCTAAAATATGTTGTGAATTCACTCAAAGTAGGGAATTAGCCTAAAAATGCATGCAATTAACGTTTATAATTATGTCAAAATTGCGGGGTGTCACAGGTTGGCTAATCGGTTGCAACCGATTTGCATCCGATTCGTCCCGATGGGAGGGCCTTACAGTGGCGGATCCTGGAATTTATTTCGCGGGGGCCCTAAAATAATTACTATATAAGTTTAAGATTGCAAAAACAACGCCAAAAATTATGAAAACGAAAGCAAAACTAAAGATATGCAGGGATACAATATCAAGTAACAACGGATTAGCTCTATACAACATTATTTTCTCTAAAAAGCATCAAAAGATGTCTTAAACGAGTCAAATAACACCTAGATGGCTTAAAAACCAAACAAAAAACATATAAACAGCGAAAACAACATAAATTATGCCTAAAAACTAGCTAAACTAAGTCAAAAATAGTTAAAAGCAATCTAAACAACATTATAGCACTAATTGCATAGCCAAAAAGAAGTATGTAGTTACCTAGATAAACTAAGTCAAAAATAGTTAAAAGCAATCTAAACAATATTATAGCACTAATTACATAGCCATAAAGAAGTATGTAGTGTTTGAAAATAGTAACTTGGTCATCAAATTCATAATCAAAATTTAAATATTAGAACTTACAAAAAGTTATTCCTTAATAGCAAGTGATACTAATGTACATCTCATAATAATAATAATAATAAATAATAATAATAATAATAAAGAAAACAAATCTATACATATATATAAAACAAAGATTTTTAATTGCATATTAGAGAATGTTATTTTAGTAAATGATGACATGTCATTAATTCATAAAGTTTTGAATTAATCTCAATTTTTTAAGCATGATACATGGACTTTCCATATATTAAAAATTAATTAATTATTAATTTCTATTTACTATTAGGTATATATAAAATAATAATATAACACTTTATATTAAAAATGTTGGCCGAATATTAAGGAGGCCGCTTTTTGTTTTTCTTTTTTTGCCAAAAAATTCGTTGATTAAAATATTAATTTAAATAATAAATTTAAATATTAATATTAATTTAAATATAAAATGGGTGGAAAATGTAAGTACCATATATATAAAACAATTTTTTTTTCCTTATGTGCCATCTTTTTAATCATTATTTGATGAAAAGTCTAAAATATAGTTACTCTTAAATTATTCTTCAAATTCTAATGATGCCATGTGGCTTTTCATTTTTAATAATTTTAATATTATTATAAATCATTTTAAATAATGGTTAATAATATTAATCCCCGTACTTTTATCTTTTTTCATTTTAATTCTTTTAACTTTGTTCTAAATGTTTAAACACCTTTACTTATAGATTGACCGAAATTTAATCATTTAAGCTTATTTAGACTAGGTATGGTTTTGTTTTGATTAACACGAAAGTTAAGTACACCATTTGTCTCATTGCTGTTGTCTCATTGAGTTTATTTCATTAATAATCAAATTTCATTCATTATCAACTATATGTAGACAATTAACAAATTAAATATATTAGTAGATTGAAATATTAAGTTGAGACAATAATGTTAGAAATTATTACATATATGTTGCATATGTTAAAGTTGTAATGTTTAATTGTAATATTTTATGTTAGCATTTGTGAATATGTTATATTTATTTCTTATGTTGTTAGTCACAAAAAAATTAAAGTTTTTATTCACATATATTTAAGTTGTTATATACTGTTTTCCTATTTTCACCATGATAAATTTATAGTTTTCGATTAAAATATTGACATTGTTAAAAATATTGTAATATATAATAGTTTTGCATACATTACGGTGTAATCATGGGCCTAAAGATCAACATTTTTTTTACAAATATATGTAATACTTATTATTTCATTGTGTTTTATTTGGTTACATATATTAGTTTCAACAATTTATTATAATAGTTTGATTACTTTATTATATAGTTTGATTTATGTTGTTATTTATTTTCAATTTTTAATGCCAATTGCACATTTTAAAAGTTAATAACCCTAATTCATTAGACTACTTATAAATAAACATATAATTGTATTTTTTTAACGGCCGTGCAACGTACGGGCTAAAAACCTAGTATGATATAAGGCGTATCATGTTATTGTTTGTGAATATTAGTAATTAGTAAATCTCATTTTATACTCATTAGATAGATCTATATCTATATCTATATTCTATATATATATAACTATATAAAACAAAGTTTTACAATAGCTTATTTTAGCATCTTTAGTCACAAATTATTTTTTTGGGAAGTGTGATGTGTCACAGAATTACAAAACCAATATTGATTCCGATTGTAATCTATGCCACGTGAAATTTTGTCTTACTAAACACAATGCAAAACTGCAAAAGATAACACTATTGATTTGATTGAAAAAGGAAAAATTCTTCTTAAAAAAATTTAAAATTAGTGACTTATAAAAACTAACAACATTAATTTGTTGGGATAATTACATATTAAATATAACTGTACGTATTTACAAAATGGTCGTGCATCGCACGGGCTCAAAATCTAGTACTAGTATAGAAGTTAGATCTAAAAAATGTCAAATTGTCACTTTAAAAGAGACGGTGACATGTTGAGAAAAAAAAAAAGTAATTTGACAAGAGCATATATCGACCGATCGACATACCTTTTGAGGTTTTAATTTTTGAATATTAATATGAAGTGGGCCAAGCCATGTTTTCAACTAAGGTTAAGTTTAGGGGCCATAAATATTTGGGCTTGGGGGCCAAGTAATATTTGTGATACATTTACTATCAATTGGGCCAGCTTCATGGGTCCATGGCACCCCATGATAATATTACCGTAAAACACGTTCGGTGATGTACAGTAAAAAAAAATATCTTAAATTATATATAAGAAACACTTGATGATGTCATCAAAATTTTAATCAACCAATAAAATTACTCAATTTTGTCCAATTAGCTAAATTATAGGATTTAATGACATCATAAATCATTAATTATTTATTATATAAAGAAAATTAATTATGATAACTTTATCCAAATAGGTATTCGTAATACATTAGGACTATTATCATATCACAATAGGTATTCGTAATACATTAGGACTATTATCATATCACATGCGTTTGATGAGATTGAATCCTTCATATTAACGACTTTTAAAATCTATTTGTTTTCGTTCAACCCTGTGTAATACACTGGTATAGAGGCTAGTAGTGATATACAAATCGTTTAGCTTTCCAAATATTTGTAAGTTGTACTTTTCTCCAAATCTGAAGTTGATTGTAGTTTTTGACTTTTGTCCGCGTATACTTGCCACTTAATTTGGACGGTTACTATCATTAATTGATTTATAAAACTTCACTTGTGGGAGGTGGCACCTTTGGGAACAATAATAATAATAATGGTGATGGGGATTGGCATGGAATTGTGATTTATGGGTCGTCGATGAAAATTATGTTAGTTTGGAAATCAAATAAATAAAAAAGATACGTAAAATGCGTCTATTTAATGTTTATTATTAAAATTACCAATTTGTTCTCCTTTTTGGTAAATAATAGATCAAGAAAATAATATAACATCCATGATTAAATGGAGGTTATCACACTTTACAAGACAACCACAACCTTAGTACGGAGTATATGATTGGAACTTGGAAGTCAAACCTAACACACAACTTATATGACCTAATCTTGCAATTCGTTCCAAATAATACCCTTTTTTTTCTTTTTTCTTTTTCTAAGATGAATTGCCTAACCAAAGATTTATCGTATCAATCTTCTTGTTAACATTTTATTAGGCTAATTTCTTTAAATCCATCTATCATTTTCCAAATAATTATTTCATGTTTAAATTGCACCAAAAATATTGATTGTGTGATGACGCAATCAACTTAGTTGATCTACAGTTAAAACAACACGTTATTTGGATCTATAAAGTCAATACCGGCCAAATAAATGGACAACGAAATTTTTCTTAAGGATGATTTTATTTTACCTAGTGTCTTATTTGCAGTCTCTACATGCTCATGTCTGAAGATCGAAGGCAACTATTCAATCAAAATGGATAGTAATACGCCACTACTAGGCCCGTACAACCACGAGATCGACTCGACTAATTGGCCCGTACAACCACGAGATTGACTCGACTAATCTAAACTAAGCTCAAGTTCGACTAATTTAGACTAAGCTCAAGCTCTATACTTGGTAGATCAAATCTTCGGTATGAGAATCTAAATGGCTACATCCCTACTCTAAAAATCCAAATATTCATACAAAGTAATTTTAAACAATCAATTGAAACATGATCAAACGTCAAAAATCTTATATACTCTAATACCATGCAAGTATTATTTGTATATCCTTTTTCTAAAATTGAAGTATTTGCAACACTCAGCTAGTACTTAGCTGATCAAAAATAGAAACTTATGACCAACGTTGTAAAACCCTTGAAAGCACATAAACAAATTACAACACACAACTTAAGACCGCATAAACAATTATGACTTAAGTATTATGCAGAGGCTGCGCGAACGCAAGCCCCCACTGCTACAAATTATGACGTAGGCTCGACCACTTGGGCCGACCTTAGGCTGGCACCCCTCCAAAGTGCAATGGAAGTCACCAACCTAGGCCATGGACCTTCTTGATCGTCCATTGACCTCGTCCAGGTAAGTGAGTATTCCATCAGCCTTGCTCTCCTTTTATACTACCCTCTCCCCCTTAAGCTTTCTCATCCCACCGATGTGGGATACCCTCACAATTGCTAATTCAGCTTCTTTTTCAATTCTTTTTCCATTCTTTTTCCATTCAAATATTCACTTCACTTCACTCCACTATTAAAACTAAAATGAATCACAGATATATAGTTGTTTTCGAACCCAGATATGTTACTGAAATATCTGTTAAGTGTGTCGTTTTCTTGCTACAAATCCGTTCGCATGTCAACCTCCTTGGTTAAAATCTGAGGAGTAACCGTGCTTTGATAAAACCTTAACAGAACATGTTTTATTTGTCCTGATTCGACATTGCTTTTTGGCTACAGCCAAACCTACTTGTGTGATAGTACATTTAAAATGCCTAAAGTAACTTAACGACACATCACACATCAGTAGGATTATAACGAAAACAATTGAACATCAAGAAATTGCATGGCTTTTAAGCCATACAGTTTATTCATAGATCGATGTATGACTTGCGATTAAGTTTTGATCATGTCGTATGTGAAGCAATTAGAGCCTTGCCAGACTGTGCTCGATCTAAATGTCAGTTTCGAAACATAGGAAATGATTTTCATCGAATGTTGACATCGTCAAACTTCATGACTGTTTTGATCTATCAGAATCCATGGGGTGCATAACTCAAATAGAGGGTGACAACTTAGTTTGAAGTTAACTACTCCGTACATCATTTGGAAATTTTGCAATTTGATTAAGATTCTAACATTCTAAACCTTTTTAAAAACGCCTCGTTTATCTGAGATTGTTATTGTATACGGTAAAATGAGTTTCCATAACACAAGTTGATTTAAATTACATGTACGTGTACCTAAAACTCGAATTTAAACATTAGCATGTATAGAAAATGAACTATTGAATGATGTTTAACCGTTGAATGTGGTACGTGGGTATGGAAATTTGGGTCAAACTTATACTCCGACAAGTCGCGAACCCAACTCAAGTTCAAGTTTCGATGTTTGAACTTCAGTTTTGAATTGGCAATAGTAATTCATACGAATACGAACATAAGTATCCATATATTGAGTATAGTTACTGTAATACATTAGGCTAATTTGATTTAGTCATTTAGTCGTGTATATTCGAGAATATATAACCATATTAACAAAATTTTTGTTAACCAAAAACAAGCGTTTTGATGGTACATACCCTGCTAATCTCATGAGAATTCTTTAACTATGTGTGCTAATGCAGGAGTACATATTTATACTAGATACTAGATTTTAAACTAGTGTACACACGTTGTTGATTGTGTAATTAAAATAAAGGTTTTAATATTAATTTAATTACAATAAATGGACGTAATTTGATTAATTGATGATTTCATAATTCCTCTTCCGATCCTGGGATGTGTTGGACCAACACCGTTGGTGTAGAAGTCGAGAAACAGTTGTGTGCTTAAGGTAATGCGTTATACTTACCACGACAAGTGTTGTGTCCGTTAATCAACTTATAAACAACACACTATTACAACTACTACTTCACATTTTAAAATTTATTATTTGTAACTTGTAATTTTATAATAAGTGGCGTGAAGTGATTATTATATATTTTATCCTCATGTATATAAATGGTGTCTTTCGCCTGTTTTTCACGTTTTTTACCGGGTGATATCCTAAGTGACTAGGTGTTTTATTTGAGTTGGGTGGTGGAGATTATTTCCCAATATCGTCACATGGCGGGGGCAGCGTAGGCAGCCGTCCCCACAAGAAATTCTAAATTACGTAAAAAAGAAGAAAAAAATGTATTAATGACATTTTAAGAATTTTGCCCCCACAAAACTATAAAATAAAAATTAAAATTTCACCCCCTCCAATTGAATTTTCTAACTCCACCCCTGAGTATCGTTGTAATTTGTATGGTCATTGTTTGTTTTATGATCGTTTGACTTGGAGTAAGGTTTTTAAGGTTGTCGTTTTGGGTTGGAAAAAGGTTTTAGGGTCATTTTTAGAGTCAATTTAGTTGAAATATTGGTAGTATCGTTGTATGTCATAGCATCTTGCTAGCTTTATTTAATATATGTCTGCCTTTTCAGAAAAACAACAACAATGTTTTTGAACTTGTGCTCCTGCTCTTTGTAGTTTTTTATAACACCCCTCTTTCTTTGCAATAATATTATATTATTTTACTCGGAAGCGTATGAATTTAAAACATATTTATTTACTGTACATTAAGATAATATACATAAACAGTTACATGTTCAGAACACACCAAATTTAAACTATTTAAAAATTACATAAACCGGGGTATTATATATTACAAACAAGGTTTATAACAAAACCATATCAGAGTTCAGAAGCTGCCAAACTTTCCCTGCAAAACATCCACTTCCTGATCACCCACATATCTAACATAATCTGCAGGAAGTTAAAATGAGGGATTAGCACAAAGCTAAGTGAATGAATTTATCACACACAATTCAACTTAGCATAACAATTTGTTTACATCAATTAAACGTAAACACATTTCTGTTTCAATTTCAATGAGGATCGGTGGCTCTGGAGATATCATAATACCCGGGGATTCTCCAAGAACACTTAACATCAATCTGTATGGCCATTACAGAATAGACCGATAAATATTGGTTATTAAACTCATACTGTCGCACCCCCAAATTATGATGCGGAAGCGGGTCGATTCGGGGCGCGACTAATCAATACACAAAGCACCAGATTACATAATGAACGACCACTACATGCGTCGTTTTACAAAATACATTGATATTATAAAAGTTTTACACTGTTATAATATAGTTTACAAAAGCTCTTGAGTCAAATGATAGAGATTCTATGGCATAACTAAATTATACAAAATATAGTAATGCATGACAATCTCTTGATGTCTGAATGCGACTCGAGCTAATGGGCATCCTGAATGGCAGACCTACTGCTGCTGAGAACCTGAGAATACATGCTAAAAGGTCAGATATAAAGCTGGTGAGCTCACAGGTTTAATGATAAGATATGATGTATGAACCACAAGATTTAATAATGATGTTTGAAATTAATCAAATATAATGTATATATAGCCATGAGCACATAGTCTGAGCTTAACTGAGATGTCATGATCACAATTAAGTGCCTGAGCGAGGGTGCCTCTATGCTTATGCCTAATCAACATACGTATGAACAAATGCTATTGCGTCCGTTTTGACCAGTCAGTGCTTGCTGACCCGGACGGGGATTGTCAGTCCCATATGGATCCATACATTAACATTCACGCTACAAAGTATTACCAAACTATGCTATGAGGACTTAAAATGATTAGATGATTTACTCATGTAATATATAGCGATGTTTTGATACTTGTGTTCAGATGTAAAACAAAATGAGCATGTATCTCACCCCTAGGTAAAAGCATTTAAAAAGGGGCTATGAGACTCACCTGAGCCTAATGAATTGTTAGCCAACAATTATAATGATTCACAATGATTTGATGTCGTTACAACGACTGAACCTGCAGGGCGTCTTTGACGCGCAAGGTTTTGATAAATGATTAGATTATTGAAACCTGCCAGGCGTATTAAACGCGCAAGGTTTAATTGATTAGATGACACAACGGACCATCTATGCTAGTTGTTCCCTCAAATAGTTATGCCCAAACACTTTGGTTAATGTTTATGTTTGAAATTGTGAAAAAGTGTACGGGTCGTTGGTGACGGTTTGTAATAATAATTTCAAACTATTATTATTATACATGATTTGTTGTGAACTTATAAAAGCATATTTGAAGTGTTTAAATGTTGTATCGTATAAGTATGAAATATGTCGCGATGTCTGACACTTAGTGTAAACCTTTAGTTTTAAGTTTATGGAAAAACGGGGGTCCGAAAACTAAAATATGCCATTTTCGACCCCTAAATGACTCCGGATGGCCTAAAACTGGCTAGGCTAAGGTACTTAGCCTTGACCATTTGGTTGTTTTCGAATGACCTTGCGAATTTGAGCCCAATCCGTTACAATAAATTTTTCATCGAGAAGCTACCCTGAATTAAATTGTGAAATCGTCGACGTTTTCGAAAATATATTTGTTCTGTTTTAGCTAATATCCGCCGGATCCGTTTGTTGATCCGCCGGATCATGAAATATAAAGGGGATCCGCCGGATCATGTGTTGATCCGCCGGATTGAGTGTGTTTGGTTTGGATCCGCCGGATCCTTGGAGTGATCCGCCGGATCGGGTCGATTTTGAAGGGTGATCCGCCGGATCCTACTTAGATCCGCCGGATCCGGATGAACTGGAGATAGATCCGCCGGATCCCCTCTAGATCCGCCGGATCCTGGTTCAAAAACAGGGTCTGTTCGTGCAACAATTTAATCACAGCAAAATGGGTTCGATTTGGGGACATAATCAGTTTGTAGAACATCCTAGCATGTTAATATATGTAATTTAAACACAAAACTTAAAGAAAAAGTGGACGATTACTCACGTATTAAAATGGAACCGAAAATGGAATTTGATGATGATGATGATGATGATGATGAAGATGATCACGATGATGATGATGATTCCAGCTGATGATGATGATAATCTTGTTGTTGTTAATTGTTATTGTTGTTGTTGTTTTTGAAAATGAAAGAGACCGAGAGAGAGTGCAGAGAGATTGAGAATGAAAATGAAATGAGAAAGGAGGGTGTTTGATCGGCTTATGCCCAGCTCCAATAATTGGAGTTGGGTGGCTCCAACTCGAAGTACAAAATACCCGTGTTTTTATACCCGATCGAAAAGTAGTATAATGTTTTAAATTGATAAATATCTAAATATGAAATCGTACGTATTTTAATCGAAGCATTTTAATAAAAATACTTTTAATGAGATACAAAAATATATCTTTGTTTTATGTTTCTGAGACGGACACGATTTAAAGGGTTTCGTCTCGTTTGAGTAAAATGTTATAAAAGGAAATATGTTTTATTTTGTCTAATGTAAATAATAATTATCATTTTCAATAATAATACATTATTTAAAATCTTCGTCGCGAATGTTTTATATTTGTACGATACGAATACTTTATATATTATCAAAATAATATATAATAAATAATGAGTTGTATTAAATAATAACTTCTATATTACTTAATATTGTTTTCACCAACGCCACATAAATGAATCGGAATTTGACCGATTTGAAAATGAACGATTAAATATAATCGTGAACTGATATATATTCAACAATATATATATTGATACATACAATTAGCCTAATACTTAGCACTAATTACATGTATTTCTAAATGATTAGGAACTAAAAACTAGTCCTAATTTGACGGGTGTCACATTCTCCCCTTGTTAAGAGAATTTCGTCCCGAAATTTAGCTTTGAGTTGGTGCGTGAGTGGAGTCTGAAAATAAATGTGGATATTTGAGTCGCATATGGTCTTCCCGTTCCCAGGTGAATTCCGGACCACGCCACGAATTCCACCGAACTTTGACAATTGGGATACGACTTTGCTTAAGCTGTTAAACCTCACGGTCCATGACCTCCACTGGTGTCTCGACAAAATGAAGTTTGTCGTCGATTTGAATTTCCTCGAGCGGGATAATGAGTGTCTCGTCGGACAGGCATTTCTTTAGGTTAGAAACGTGAAATGTGGGATGCACGCTACTGAGCTCTGGAGGTAGCTGCAATCGATATGCGACTGGACCAATCCTTTCAAGGATTTCAAAAGGTCCGATGTATCTGGGGTTTAACTTCCCACGTTTGCCGAATCGGATGACACCTTTCCAAGGTGATACTTTGAGCAATACTCGATCCCCAACCTGGAACTCGAGATGTTTGCGTCTCACGTCAGCATAACTTTTCTGACGATCACGTGCGGCCTTCAGCCGTTGCTGGATACCAACGATCTTCTCGGTGGTTTCATGAATGATTTCTGGACCAGTGAGTTGGCTATCTCCAACTTCGGTCCAACAGATAGGCGACCGGCACTTTCGACCGTACAGTGCCTCGAAAGGTGCAGCCTTGATGCTGGTGTGGTAACTGTTGTTGTATGAGAATTCATACAAAGGCAAATGATGCTCCCAATTTGCACCGAAATCAATTACGCAGGCGCGTAACATATCTTCCAGTGTTTGAATAGTCCTTTCACTTTGGCCATCGGTTTGTGGATGATAGGCTGTACTCATATCTAAACGAGTACCCAACGACTTTTGCAATGATTGCCAAAAGTTAGATGTGAATCGGCTGTCTCTATCAGAGATAATTGAGAATGGGACGCCGTGACGGGATACGATCTCCTTCAAATAGATTCGTGTGAGACGTTCCATTTTTCCAGTTTCCTTGATGGCGATAAAATGAGCTGATTTGGTGAGCCGATCTACGATCACCCAAATGGTGTCGCAACCGCTAGCTGTTCTTGGAAGTTTAGTGATGAAATCCATAGCGATTTGCTCCCATTTCCATTCTGGAATGTCCGGTTGTTGAAGTAAGCCGGTGGGTTTCTGATACTCTGCTTTGACCTTAGAGCATGTGAGGCACTTACTGACATACGTGGCAATCTCTGCTTTCATGTTTGGCCACCAGTATGATTCCTTGATGCCATGATACATCTTGTCAGATCCAGGATGTATAGAATATTTGGACTTGTGAGCTTCATCCATCACCAAGTCTCGAAGATTCCCAAACTTGGGTAACCAGATTCGGTTTACGAAGTATTTGACCCCATTGGTTTTGGTTTCAAATTGATTCTCCTATTTCGCAAGGCCTCTTCCTTGATGTTTTCAGGTTTCAATGCTTCGAGTTGAGCAGTGAGAATTTGAATGATTAGATCATTATGGATGGTTATGCTAAGGGCTCGGACTCGAAGTGGTTTTGTGCGCTCTTTGCGACTTAGGGCATCGGCAACCACATTTGCTTTGCCCGGATGATACTTGATCTCGCAGTCATAGTCGGTGAGTAACTCGACCCAGCGACGTTGCCTCATATTGAGATCCTTCTGATCGAATATATGCTGGAGGCTTTTGTGATCGGTGAAGATGGTACATTTTGTGCCATACAGATAGTGTCTCCAGATCTTGAGAGCGAACACTACGGCTCCTAATTCGAGATCATGAGTTGTGTAGTTCTTCTCGTGAACTTTGAGTTGTCGGGAGGCGTAGGCAATAACCTTGTCTCGTTGCATCAATATGCAACCAAGACCTTGGTGTGAGGCATCGCAGTATACCACGAAGTCTTCATTGCCTTCGGGTAATGATAAAATTGGTGCACTGCAAAGCTTTTGCTTCAATAGCTGAAATGCTGACTCTTGTTTATCAGTCCAATCGAACTTCTTTTCCTTCTGAGTCAGTATTGTAAGAGGTTGAGCTATTTTGGAGAAATTCTCAATGAAACGCCGATAATAACCTGCCAGTCCTAAGAATTGGCGTACTTCGGTCGGCGTCGTCGGTGCTTGCCAGCACTTGATAGCCTCAATCTTTGATGGATCTACGTGAATTCCTTGACTATCATTTACATGACCAAGGAATTGAACAGTTTGCATCCAGAACTCACACTTGGAGAATTTAGCATATAACTCTTCGTGTCTAAGAAGCTCTAGAATGACTTTGAGATACTGCGTGTGCTCTTGCTCATTGCGCGAGTAAATAAGAATGTCATCGATGAAAACAATGACAAACTTGTCGAGATATGGTTTGCACACTCGGTTCATAAGGTCCATGAATACTGCCGGTGCGTTAGTCAAACCAAAGGGCATCACTTGGAAATCATAATGTCCATAGCGAGTTCGGAAGGCAGTCTTTGGGATGTCGATGTCACGAACTCGTAACTGATGATAACCTGATCGTAAATCTATCTTCGAATAGAAACTTGACCCTTGAAGTTGGTCGAATAGGTCATCAATTCGAGGTAGTGGGTAACGGTTCTTGACGGTCAATTTGTTCAACTCTCTATAGTCGATACACATTCTGAATGAACCGTCTTTCTTTTTCACAAACAGAACCGGAGCTCCCCATGGTGAAGAACTCGGTCTAATGAATCCCTTATCCAGGAGTTCCTGCAACTGAGTAGACAACTCCTGAAGTTCTGAAGGGGCTAAACGATATGGTGCTCGTGCAACAGGTGCTGCCCCCGGCACGAGATCGATCGAGAATTCAACTTGTCTCGGTGGTGGAAGGCCAGGTAAGTCTTCGGGAAAGACTTCTGGATAATCTCTAACAATGGGCACATCCTCAAGTCGTTTCTCTTCCGACTTTTTCTCCAAGACATGTGCGAGGATCGCCTGGTACCCTTTCCTAAGGTACTTACGCATTTTCATGCAGGATACGATGTTCAGTCTCGTCCTACCGGTCTCCCTTTGTATGATTAGAGTACTACCGGTGACAAGAGGTATACGGACAATTTTGTCGTAGCAGACAATTTCAGCTCGGTGCTTGGATAACCAATCCATTCCAATAATGACGTCGAAACTTCCAATCTCAACGGGTATAAGGTCAATAGAGAAGATTTCATCAGATAGATTTAAAGTGCAATTTGGTATTACACTGTCAGTCTCAATTAACTTGCCATTAGCTAATTCTACAATGTACTTAGCATCTAAGGCAATAGGGACAATGTTAAGCAATTTACTAAACTCATCGGATATGAAGCTCCTATCAGTACCAGAATCAAACAGAACAGAAGCAGTAAGATTGTTGAGAAGAAACGTACCCGAGACCACATTCGGGTCTTGACGGGCCTCTCCTGAGTTCAGAACGAAAGCTCTTCCCTTCGCAGTGTTGTTACCCTTGTTCTTCAGCTTTGGGCACTCATTCCTAAAGTGACCAGTTTCTCCACACTCATAGCAGGACTTTGGTTGGCTGGTGGTGGTGTTGGTGTTGACGGTGGTAGACCTACAGTCTTTGGTCAAATGTCCATACCTTTGACATTTTCCACAAGGTGTGCCGCAAGGACCATCATGATGTCGGTAGCACTTTGAACAGTAGGGCTTATTTCCAGTGTAGCCCTTGTTGGAACCAGAACTAGTGTTGGTGGTCTTATCAGACTCAGACCTCTTTGATGATGATTGATTTTGAGTGGTGTTCCCAAACCACTTTCTTTTGTTGTTGTTTCCAGAAGATGGTCCAGATGTCTCACGGCTGACAACCATGGCCATGAGTTCATGGGCAATTCCGATAGCTCTTTCCAGAGTGGTTGGTTGAGCTGAGGCGACATTCCCCTGGATATTCTCCGGGAGGCCTCGAATGTACTTCTTGATACTTTTTCCTTCCGTATCAACCAGACCTGGGCACAACAGAGCGAATTGCTGGAACTTGGTGGTGTACCCCGCAATATCGTTCCCTTGTACCGCCAGGTGCCAGAACTCCACTTCCAGTCGGTGTAGTTCTTCCTCGCGACAGTACTTCTCCCTTAGCTTTTTCTTCAATTCAGGCCAAGGAAGTCGGTTTGCGATCTCGACGCCAATAGAGTTTGCGTGGGTGTTCCACCACGTTAGTGCACCTTCTTGAAAGGTGTAAGCAGCAAACTTGACCTTACTATCTTCAGTACAGTTACAGAGACTGAAGACCGATTCCATTCTTTCAATCCATCGGATTAAGCCAATAGCACCTTCCGTGCCCTTAAAGTAGAGTGGCTTGCAGCTGAGAAAGTCCTTGTAGGAACAAGGTTTGATAACATGAGTAGGAGTGGTATTGACTGTCTCTTCATTCCTTTGAGCGTCTCGAGCAGCCATGGCTTCGGCTACAGCTCGGGTAACCGCAGCATTGAGTTCAGCTTGACTGAAACCTTTCTTCTTTGGCGGCATGATTCTGACAAAAGTAAATAGAGTGGATGAGTTGTTTGCACCAAAACATGATACATCACATATGCATATATATATATATATATATATATTTATGGGGTAATATACAATGACACAAGTGATAATCACATTTGACAAACAACAGAGTTGCATACTAGATGCGAGTTTGCGAGTAAGGGGGTATGCAACTACTTATGGGAACCTATAGTCCTTCTAACAACAGGTTCCACTTGTGATTCCAAAGAATTAGAATGATGGAGGAAGTACGAATGATATATTCCTCGCGAACATGTGATTGTACAGCGGAATGTGTTGTGAGATGTTATGTGCGTATAGAAAGGATAGACGATAGTAATTCATACTCATCGTCTTTGGTAGTGAAGATGTTAACGAGTGTATTATCGTGTGTGATCTATATATATTCGATATATATAATAGCTTAGAAGATAATACGCGAGTGGGGCTTAATCATATATCTTCAATATATATAATAGCCTATAAGGTAGCACATAAATGAGGCCTATGTATGTATATACGCCTATATCACATAATAGCCTAATGATTGTCTAGCACAAACCAAGTATAAGTCTCGATTTCTCTCGTGGTCAGAGTCAACTATCGCATTCCTGTTCAACATAACCCCTTTCAGATTTCACATCGTACTCATTTAATTGTACATAGTTAGCTAAGCTATGTTAAATTAAACTCATATGGTGTAATCACTGAACCAGTTATATCTAATAAGGAATACTGCCTAACGGTCATAGTCTAGGCCCACTAAATGCAACCTAGTTCACTATAACCTTAGGCTCTGATACCAATCTGTCGCACCCCCAAATTATGATGCGGAAGCGGGTCGATTCGGGGCGCGACTAATCAATACACAAAGCACCAGATTACATAATGAACGACCACTACATGCGTCGTTTTACAAAATACATTGATATTATAAAAGTTTTACACTGTTATAATATAGTTTACAAAAGCTCTTGAGTCAAATGATAGAGATTCTATGGCATAACTAAATTATACAAAATATAGTAATGCATGACAATCTCTTGATGTCTGAATGCGACTCGAGCTAATGGGCATCCTGAATGGCAGACCTACTGCTGCTGAGAACCTGAGAATACATGCTAAAAGGTCAGCTATAAAGCTGGTGAGCTCACAGGTTTAATGATAAGATATGATGTATGAACCACAAGATTTAATAATGATGTTTGAAATTAATCAAATATAATGTATATATAGCCATGAGCACATAGTCTGAGCTTAACTGAGATGTCAGGATCACAATTAAGTGCCTGAGCGAGGGTGCCTCTATGCGTATGCCTAATCAACATACGTATGAACAAATGCTATTGCGTCCGTTTTGACCAGTCAGTGCTTGCTGACCCGGACGGGGATTGTCAGTCCCATATGGATCCATACATTAACATTCACGCTACAAAGTATTACCAAACTATGCTATGAGGACTTAAAATGATTAGATGATTTACTCATGTAATATATAGCGATGTTTTGATACTTGTGTTCAGATGTAAAACAAAATGAGCATGTATCTCACCCCTAGGTAAAAGCATTTAAAAAGGGGCTATGAGACTCACCTGAGCCTAATGAATTGTTAGCCAACAATTATAATGATTCACAATGATTTGATGTCGTTACAACGACTGAACCTGCAGGGCGTCTTTGACGCGCAAGGTTTTGATAAATGATTAGATTATTGAAACCTGCCGGGCGTATTAAACGCGCAAGGTTTAATTGATTAGATGACACAACGGACCATCTATGCTAGTTGTTCCCTCAAATAGTTATGCCCAAACACTTTGGTTAATGTTTATGTTTGAAATTGTGAAAAAGTGTACGGGTCGTTGGTGACGGTTTGTAATAATAATTTCAAACTATTATTATTATACATGATTTGTTGTGAACTTATAAAAGCATATTTGAAGTGTTTAAATGTTGTATCGTATAAGTATGAAATATGTCGCGATGTCTGACACTTAGTGTAAACCTTTAGTTTTAAGTTTATGGAAAATCGGGGGTCCGAAAACTAAAATATGCCATTTTCGACCCCTAAATGACTCTGGATGGCCTAAAACTGGCTAGGCTAAGGTACTTAGCCTTGACCATTTGGTTGTTTTCGAATGACCTTGCGAATTTGAGCCCAATCCGTTACAATAAATTTTTCATCGAGAAGCTACCCTGAATTAAATTGTGAAATCGTCGACGTTTTCGAAAATATATTTGTTCTGTTTTAGCTAATATCCGCCGGATCCGTTTGTTGATCCTCCGGATCATGAAATATAAAGGGGGATCCGCCGGATCATGTGTTGATCCGCCGGATTGAGTGTGTTTGGTTTGGATCCGCCGGATCCTTGGAGTGATCCGCCGGATCGGGTCGATTTTGAAGGGTGATCCGCCGGATCCTACTTAGATCCGCCGGATCCGGATGAACTGGAGATAGATCCGCCGGATCCCCTCTAGATCCGCCGGATCCTGGTTCAAAAACAGGGTCTGTTCGTGCAACAATTTAATCACAGCAAAATGGGTTCGATTTGGGGACATAATCAGTTTGTAGAACATCCTAGCATGTTAATATATGTAATTTAAACACAAAACTTAAAGAAAAAGTGGACGATTACTCACGTATTAAAATGGAACCGAAAATGGAATTTGATGATGATGATGATGATGTTGATGATGAAGATGATCACGATGATGATGATGATTCCAGCTGATGATGATGATAATCTTGTTGTTGTTAATTGTTATTGTTGTTGTTGTTTTTGAAAATGAAAGAGACCGAGAGAGAGTGCAGAGAGATTGAGAATGAAAATGAAATGAGAAAGGAGGGTGTTTGATCGGCTTATGCCCAGCTCCAATAATTGGAGTTGGGTGGCTCCAACTCGAAGTACAAAATACCCGTGTTTTTGTACCCGATCGAAAAGTAGTATAATGTTTTAAATTGATAAATATCTAAATATGAAATCGTACGTATTTTAATCGAAGCATTTTAATAAAAATACTTTTAATGAGATACAAAAATATATCTTTGTTTTATGTTTCTGAGACGGACACGATTTAAAGGGTTTCGTCGCGTTTGAGTAAAATGTTATAAAAGGAAATATGTTTTATTTTGTCTAATGTAAATAATAATTATCATTTTCAATAATAATACATTATTTAAAATCTTCGTCGCGAATGTTTTATGTTTGTACGATACGAATACTTTATATATTATCAAAATAATATATAATAAATAATGAGTTGTATTAAATAATAACTTCTATATTACTTAATATTGTTTTCACCAACGCCACATAAATGAATCGGAATTTGACCGATTTGAAAATGAACGATTAAATATAATCGTGAACTAATATATATTCAACAATATATATATATTGATACATACAATTAGCCTAATACTTAGCACTAATTACATGTATTTCTAAATGATTAGGAACTAAAAACTAGTCCTAATTTGACGGGTGTCACATTCTCCCCTTGTTAAGAGAATTTCGTCCCGAAATTTAGCTTTGAGTTGGTGCGTGAGTGGAGTCTGAAAATAAATGTGGATATTTGAGTCGCATCTGGTCTTCCCGTTCCCAGGTGAATTCCGGACCACGCCGCGAATTCCACCGAACTTTGACAATTGGGATACGACTTTGCTTAAGCTGTTAAACCTCACGGTCCATGACCTCCACTGGTGTCTCGACAAAATGAAGTTTGTCGTCGATTTGAATTTCCTCGAGCGGGATAATGAGTGTCTCGTTGGACAGGCATTTCTTTAGGTTAGAAACGTGAAATGTGGGATGCACGCTACTGAGCTCTGGAGGTAGCTGCAATCGATATGCGACTGGACCAATCCTTTCAAGGATTTCAAAAGGTCCGATGTATCTGGGGTTTAACTTCCCACGTTTGCCGAATCGGATGACACCTTTCCAAGGTGATACTTTGAGCAATACTCGATCCCCAACCTGGAACTCGAGATGTTTGCGTCTCACGTCAGCATAACTTTTCTGACGATCACGTGCGGCCTTCAGCCGTTGCTGGATACCAACGATCTTCTCGGTGGTTTCATGAATGATTTCTGGACCAGTGAGTTGGCTATCTCCAACTTCGGTCCAACAGATAGGCAACCGGCACTTTCGACCGTACAGTGCCTCGAAAGGTGCAGCCTTGATGCTGGTGTGGTAACTGTTGTTGTATGAGAATTCGCACAAAGGCAAATGATGCTCCCAATTTGCACCGAAATCAATTACGCAGGCGCGTAACATATCTTCCAGTGTTTGAATAGTCCTTTCACTTTGGCCATCGGTTTGTGGATGATAGGCTGTACTCATATCTAAACGAGTACCCAACGACTTTTGCAATGATTGCCAAAAGTTAGATGTG
Source organism: Helichrysum umbraculigerum (assembly GCA_949592205.1). Lineage (NCBI taxonomy): Eukaryota > Viridiplantae > Streptophyta > Magnoliopsida > Asterales > Asteraceae > Helichrysum > Helichrysum umbraculigerum. The sequence continues at coordinate 2,272,694 of CATIUR010000001.1, forward strand.
AATTGGCTGTCTCTATCAGAGATAATTGAGATTAGGACGCCGTGACGGGATACAATCTCCTTCAAATAGATTCGTGTGAGACGTTCCATTTTGTCAGTTTCCTTGATGGCGATAAAATGAGCTGATTTGGTGAGCCGGTCTACGATCACCCAAATGGTGTCGCAACCGCTAGCTGTTCTTGGAAGTTTAGTGATGAAATCCATAGCGATTTGCTCCCATTTCCATTCTGGAATGTCCGGTTGTTGAAGTAAGCCGGTGGGTTTCTGATACTCTGCTTTGACCTTAGAGCATGTGAGGCACTTACTGACATACGTGGCAATCTCTGCTTTCATGTTTGGCCACCAGTATGATTCCTTGATGCCATGATACATCTTGTCAGATCCAGGATGTATAGAATATTTGGACTTGTGAGCTTCATCCATCACCAAGTCTCGAAGATTCCCAAACTTGGGTAACCAGATTCGGTTTACGAAGTATTTGACCCCATTGGTTTTGGTTTCAAATTGATTCTCCTATTTCGCAAGGCCTCTTCCTTGATGTTTTCAGGTTTCAATGCTTCGAGTTGAGCAGTGAGAATTTGAATGATTAGATCATTATGGATGGTTATGCTAAGGGCTCGGACTCGAAGTGGTTTTGTGCGCTCTTTGCGACTTAGGGCATCGGCAACCACATTTGCTTTGCCCGGATGATACTTGATCTCGCAGTCATAGTCGGTGAGTAACTCGACCCAGCGACGTTGCCTCATATTGAGATCCTTCTGATCGAATATATGCTGGAGGCTTTTGTGATCGGTGAAGATGGTACATTTTGTGCCATACAGATAGTGTCTCCAGATCTTGAGAGCGAACACTACGGCTCCTAATTCGAGATCATGAGTTGTGTAGTTCTTCTCGTGAACTTTGAGTTGTCGGGAGGCGTAGGCAATAACCTTGTCTCGTTGCATCAATACGCAACCAAGACCTTGGTGTGAGGCATCGCAGTATACCACGAAGTCTTCATTGCCTTCGGGTAATGATAAAATTGGTGCACTGCAAAGCTTTTGCTTCAATAGCTGAAATGCTGACTCTTGTTTATCAGTCCAATCGAACTTCTTTTCCTTCTGAGTCAGTATTGTAAGAGGTTGAGCTATTTTGGAGAAATTCTCAATGAAACGCCGATAATAACCTGCCAGTCCTAAGAATTGGCGTACTTCGGTCGGCGTCGTCGGTGCTTGCCAGCACTTGATAGCCTCAATCTTTGATGGATCTACGTGAATTCCTTGACTATCAATTACATGACCAAGGAATTGAACAGTTTGCATCCAGAACTCACACTTGGAGAATTTAGCATATAACTCTTCGTGTCTAAGAAGCTCTAGAATGACTTTAAGATGCTGCGCGTGCTCTTGCTCATTGCGCGAGTAAATAAGAATGTCATCGATGAAAACAATGACAAACTTGTCGAGATATGGTTTGCACACTCGGTTCATAAGGTCCATGAATACTGCCGGTGCGTTAGTCAAACCAAAGTGCATCACTTGGAACTCATAATGTCCATAGCGAGTTCGGAAGGCAGTCTTTGGGATGTCGATGTCACGAACTCATAACTGATGATAACCTGATCGTAAATCTATCTTCGAATAGAAACTTGACCCTTGAAGTTGGTCGAATAGGTCATCAATTCGAGGTAGTGGGTAACGGTTCTTGACGGTCAATTTGTTCAACTCTCTATAGTCGATACACATTCTGAATGAACCGTCTTTCTTTTTCACAAACAGAACCGGAGCTCCCCATGGTGAAGAACTCGGTCTAATGAATCCCTTATCCAGGAGTTCCTGCAACTGAGTAGACAACTCCTGAAGTTCTGAATGGGCTAAACGATATGGTGCTCATGCAACAGGTGCTGCCCCCGGCACGAGATCGATCGAGAATTCAACTTGTCTCTGTGGTGGAAAGCCAGGTAAGTCTTCGGGAAAGACTTCTGGATAATCTCTAACAATGGGCACATCCTCAAGTCGTTTCTCTTCCGACTTTTTCTCCAAGACATGTGCGAGGATCGCCTGGTACCCTTTCCTAAGGTACTTACGCGTTTTCATGCAGGATACGATGTTCAGTCTCGTCCTACCGGTCTCCCCTTGTATGATTAGAGTACTACCGGTGACAAGAGGTATACGGACAATTTTGTCGTAGCAGACAATTTCAGCTCGGTGCTTGGATAACCAATCCATTCCAATAATGACGTCGAAACTTCCAATCTCAACGGGTATAAGGTCAATAGAGAAGATTTCATCAGATAGATTTAAAGTGCAATTTGGTATTACACTGTCAGTCTCAATTAACTTGCCATTAGCTAATTCTACAATGTACTTAGCATCTAAGGCAATAGGGGCAATGTTAAGCAATTTACTAAACTCATCAGATATGAAGCTCCTATCAGCACCAGAATCAAACAGAACAGAAGCAGTAAGATTGTTGAGAAGAAACGTACCCGAGACCACATTCGGGTCTTGACGGGCCTCTCCTGAGTTCAGAACGAAAGCTCTTCCCTTCGCAGTGTTGTTACCCTTGTTCTTCAGCTTTGGGCACTCATTCCTAAAGTGACCAGTTTCTCCACACTCATAGCAGGACTTTGGTTGGCTGGTGGTGGTGTTGGTGTTGACGGTGGTAGACCTACAGTCTTTGGTCAAATGTCCATACCTTTGACATTTTCCACAAGGTGTGCCGCAAGGACCATCATGATGTCGGTAGCACTTTGAACAGTAGGGCTTATTTCCAGTGTAGCCCTTGTTGGAACCAGAACTAGTGTTGGTGGTCTTATCAGACTCAGACCTCTTTGATGATGATTGATTTTGAGTGGTGTTCCCAGACCACTTTCTTTTGTTGTTGTTTCCAGAAGATGGTACAGATGTCTCGCGGCTGACAACCATGGCCATGAGTTCATGGGCAATTCCGATAGCTCTTTCCAGAGTGGTTGGTTGAGCTGAGGCGACATTCCCCTGGATATTCTCCGGGAGGCCTCGAATGTACTTCTTGATACTTTTTCCTTCCGTATCAACCAGACCTGGGCACAACAGAGCGAATTGCTGGAACTTGGTGGTGTACCCCGCAATATCGTTCCCTTGTACCGCCAGGTGCCAGAACTCCACTTCCAGTCGGTGTAGTTCTTCCTCGCGATAGTACTTCTACCTTAGCTTTTTCTTCAATTCAGGCCAAGGAAGTCGGTTTGCGATCTCGACGCCAATAGAGTTTGCGTGGGTGTTCTACCACGTTAGTGCACCTTCTTGAAAGGTGTAAGCAGCAAACTTGACCTTACTATCTTCAGTATAGTTACAGAGACTGAAGACCGATTCCATTCTTTCAATCCATCGGATTAAGCCAATAGCACCTTCCGTGCCCTTAAAGTAGAGTGGCTTGCAGCTGAGAAAGTCCTTGTAGGAACAAGGTTTGATAACAGGAGTAGGAGTGGTATTGACTGTCTCTTCATTCCTTTGAGCGTCTCGAGCAGCCATGGCTTCGGCTACAGCTCGGGTAACTGCAGCATTGAGTTCAGCTTGACTGAAACCTTTCTTCTTTGGCGGCATGATTCTGACAAAAGTAAATAGAGTGGATGAGTTATTTGCACCAAAACATGATACATCACATATGCATATATATATATATATATATATATATATATATATATATATATATATATATATATATATATATATTTATGGGGTAATATACAATGACACAAGTGATAATCACATTTAACAAACAACAGAGTTGCATACTAGATGCGAGTTTGCGAGTAAGGGGGTATGCAACTACTTATGGGAACCTATAGTCCTTCTAACAACAGGTTCCACTTGTGATTCCAAAGAATTAGAATGATGGAGGAAGTACGAATGATATATTCCTCGCGAACATGTGATTGTACAGCGGAATGTGTTGTGAGATGTTATGTGCGTATAGAAAGGATAGACGATAGTAATTCATACTCATCGTCTTTGGTAGTGAAGATGTTAACGAGTGTATTATCGTTTGTGATCTATATATATTCGATATATATAATAGCTTAGAAGATAATACGCGAGTGGGGCTTAATCATATATCTTCAATATATATAATAGCCTATAAGGTAGCACATAAATGAGGCCTATGTATGTATATACGCCTATATCACATAATAGCCTAATGATTGTCTAGCACAAACCAAGTATAAGTCTCGATTTCTCTCGTGGTCAGAGTCAACTATCGCATTCCTGTTCAACATAACCCCTTTCAGATTTCACATCGTACTCATTTAATTGTACATAGTTAGCTAAGCTATGTTAAATTAAACTCATATGGTGTAATCACTGAACCAGTTATATCTAATAAGGAATACTGCCTAACGGTCATAGTCTAGGCCCACTAAATGCAACCTAGTTCACTATAACCTTAGGCTCTGATACCAATCTGTCGCACCCCCAAATTATGATGCGGAAGCGGGTCGATTCGGGGCGCGACTAATCAATACACAAAGCACCAGATTACATAATGAACGACCACTACATGCGTCGTTTTACAAAATACATTGATATTATAAAAGTTTTACACTGTTATAATATAGTTTACAAAAGCTCTTGAGTCAAATGATAGAGATTCTATGGCATAACTAAATTATACAAAATATAGTAATGCATGACAATCTCTTGATGTCTGAATGCGACTCGAGCTAATGGGCATCCTGAATGGCAGACCTACTGCTGCTGAGAACCTGAGAATACATGCTAAAAGGTCAGCTATAAAGCTGGTGAGCTCACAGGTTTAATGATAAGATATGATGTATGAACCACAAGATTTAATAATGATGTTTGAAATTAATCAAATATAATGTATATATAGCCATGAGCACATAGTCTGAGCTTAACTGAGATGTCAGGATCACAATTAAGTGCCTGAGCGAGGGTGCCTCTATGCGTATGCCTAATCAACATACGTATGAACAAATGCTATTGCGTCCGTTTTGACCAGTCAGTGCTTGCTGACCCGGACGGGGATTGTCAGTCCCATATGGATCCATACATTAACATTCACGCTACAAAGTATTACCAAACTATGCTATGAGGACTTAAAATGATTAGATGATTTACTCATGTAATATATAGCGATGTTTTGATACTTGTGTTCAGATGTAAAACAAAATGAGCATGTATCTCACCCCTAGGTAAAAGCATTTAAAAAGGGGCTATGAGACTCACCTGAGCCTAATGAATTGTTAGCCAACAATTATAATGATTCACAATGATTTGATGTCGTTACAACGACTGAACCTGCAGGGCGTCTTTGACGCGCAAGGTTTTGATAAATGATTAGATTATTGAAACCTGTCGGGCGTATTAAACGCGCAAGGTTTAATTGATTAGATGACACAACGGACCATCTATGCTAGTTGTTCCCTCAAATAGTTATGCCCAAACACTTTGGTTAATGTTTATGTTTGAAATTGTGAAAAAGTGTACGGGTCGTTGGTGACGGTTTGTAATAATAATTTCAAACTATTATTATTATACATGATTTGTTGTGAACTTATAAAAGCATATTTGAAGTGTTTAAATGTTGTATCGTATAAGTATGAAATATGTCGCGATGTCTGACACTTAGTGTAAACCTTTAGTTTTAAGTTTATGGAAAAACGGGGGTCTGAAAACTAAAATATGCCATTTTCGACCCCTAAATGACTCCGGATGGCCTAAAACTGGCTAGGCTAAGTTACTTAGCCTTGACCATTTGGTTGTTTTCGAATGACCTTGCGAATTTGAGCCCAATCCGTTACAATAAATTTTTCATCAAAAAGCTACCCTGAATTAAATTGTGAAATCGTCGACGTTTTCAAAAATATATTTGTTCTGTTTTAGCTAATATCCGCCGGATCCGTTTGTTGATCCGCCGGATCATGAAATATAAAGGGGGATCCGCCGGATTGAGTGTGTTTGGTTTGGATCCGCCGGATCCTTGGAGTGATCCGCCGGATCGGGTCGATTTTGAAGGGTGATCCGCCGGATCCTACTTAGATCCGCCGGATCCTACTTAGATCCGCCGGATCCGGATGAACTGGAGATAGATCCGCCGGATCCTGGTTCAAAAACAGGGTCTGTTCGTGCAACAATTTAATCACAGCAAAATGGGTTCGATTTGGGGACATAATCAGTTTGTAGAACATCCTAGCATGTTAATATATGTAATTTAAACACAAAACTTAAAGAAAAAGTGGACGATTACTCACGTATTAAAATGGAACCGAAAATGGAATTTGATGATGATGATGATGATGATGATGATGATGAAGATGATCACGATGATGATGATGATTCTAGCTGATGATGATGATAATCTTGTTGTTGTTAATTGTTATTGTTGTTGTTGTTTTTGAAAATGAAAGAGACCGAGAGAGAGTGCAGAGAGATTGAGAATGAAAATGAAATGAGAAAGGAGGGTGTTTGATCGGCTTAGGCCCAGCTCCAATAATTGGAGTTGGGTGGCTCCAACTCGAAGTACAAAATACCCGTGTTTTTGTACCCGATCGAAAAGTAGTATAATGTTTTAAATTGATAAATATCTAAATATGAAATCGTACGTATTTTAATCGAAGCATTTTAATAAAAATACTTTTAATGAGATACAAAAATATATCTTTGTTTTATGTTTCTGAGACGGACACGATTTAAAGGGTTTCGTCGCGTTTGAGTAAAATGTTATAAAAGGAAATATGTTTTATTTTGTCTAATGTAAATAATAATTATCATTTTCAATAATAATACATTATTTAAAATCTTCGTCGCGAATGTTTTATATTTGTACGATACGAATACTTTATATATTATCAAAATAATATATAATAAATAATGAGTTGTATTAAATAATAACTTCTATATTACTTAATATTGTTTTCACCAACGCCACATAAATGAATCGGAATTTGACCGATTTGAAAATGAACGATTAAATATAATCGTGAACTGATATACATTCAACAATATATATATTGATACATACAATTAGCCTAATATTTAGCACTAATTACATGTATTTCTAAATGATTAGGAACTAAAAACTAATCCTAATTTGACGGGTGTCACATTCTCCCTTTGTTAAAAGAATTTCGTCCCGAAATTTAGCTTTGAGTTGGTGCGTGAGTGGAGTCTGAAAATAAATGTGGATATTTGAGTCGCATCTGGTCTTCCCGTTCCCAGGTGAATTCTGGACCACGCCGCGAATTCCACCGAACTTTGACAATTGGGATACGACTTTGCTTAAGCTGTTAAACCTCACGGTCCATGACCTCCACTGGTGTCTCGACAAAATGAAGTTTGTCGTCGATTTGAATTTCCTCGAGCGGGATAATGAGTGTCTCGTCGGACAGGCATTTCTTTAGGTTAGAAACGTGAAATGTGGGATGCTCGCTACTGAGCTCTGGAGGTAGCTGCAATCGATATGCGACTGGACCAATCCTTTCAAGGATTTCAAAAGGTCTGATGTATCTGGGGTTTAACTTCCCACGTTTGCCGAATCGGATGACACCTTTCCAAGGTGATACTTTGAGCAATACTCGATCCCCAACCTGGAACTCGAGATGTTTGCGTCTCACGTCAGCATAACTTTTCTGACGATCACGTGCGGCCTTCAGCCGTTGCTGGATACCAACGATCTTCTCGGTGGTTTCATGAATGATTTCTGGACCAGTGAGTTTGCTATCTCCAACTTCGGTCCAACAGATAGGCGACCGGCACTTTCGACTATACAGTGCCTCGAAAGGTGCAGCCTTGATGCTGGTGTGGTAACTGTTGTTGTATGAGAATTCGCACAAAGGCAAATGATGCTCCCAATTTGCACCGAAATCAATTACGCAGGCGCGTAACATATCTTCCAGTGTTTGAATAGTCATTTCACTTTGGCCATCGGTTTGTGGATGATAGGCTGTACTCATATCTAAACGAGTACCCAACGACTTTTGCAATGATTGCCAAAAGTTAGATGTGAATCGGCTGTCTCTATCAGAGATAATTGAGATTGGGACGCTGTGACGGGATACGATCTCCTTCAAATAGATTCGTGTGAGACGTTCCATTTTGTCAGTTTCCTTGATGGCGATAAAATGAGCTGATTTGGTGAGCCGGTCTACGATTACCTAAATGGTGTCGCAACCGCTAGCTGTTCTTGGAAGTTTAGTGACGAAATCCATAGCGATTTGCTCCCATTTCCATTCTGGAATGTCCGGTTGTTGAAGTAAGCCGGTGGGTTTCTGATACTCTGCTTTGACCTTAGAGCATGTGAGGCACTTACTGACATACGTGGCAATCTCTGCTTTCATGTTTGGCCACCAGTATGATTCCTTGATGCCATGATACATCTTGTCAGATCCAGGATGTATAGAATATTTGGACTTGTGAGCTTCATCCATCACCAAGTCTCGAAGATTCCCAAACTTGGGTAACCAGATTCGGTTTACGAAGTATTTGACCCCATTGGTTTTGGTTTCAAATTGATTCTCCTATTTCGCAAGGCCTCTTCCTTGATGTTTTCAGGTTTCAATGCTTCGAGTTGAGCAGTGAGAATTTGAATGATTAGATCATTATGGATGGTTATGCTAAGGGCTCGGACTCGAAGTGGTTTTGTGCGCTCTTTGCGACTTAGGGCATCGGCAACCACATTTGCTTTGCCCGGATGATACTTGATCTCGCAGTCATAGTCGGTGAGTAACTCGACCCAGCGACGTTGCCTCATATTGAGATCCTTCTGATCGAATATATGCTGGAGGCTTTTGTGATCGGTGAAGATGGTACATTTTGTGCCATACAGATAGTGTCTCCAGATCTTGAGAGCGAACACTACGGCTCCTAATTCGAGATCATGAGTTGTGTAGTTCTTCTCGTGAACTTTGAGTTGTCGGGAGGCGTAGGCAATAACCTTGTCTCGTTGCATCAACACGCAACCAAGACCTTGGTGTGAGGCATCGCAGTATACCACGAAGTCTTCATTGCCTTCGGGTAATGATAAAATTGGTGCACTGCAAAGCTTTTGCTTCAATAGCTGAAATGCTGACTCTTGTTTATCAGTCCAATCGAACTTCTTTTCCTTCTGAGTCAGTATTGTAAGAGGTTGAGCTATTTTGGAGAAATTCTCAATGAAACGCCGATAATAACCTGCCAGTCCTAAGAATTGGCGTACTTCGGTCGGCGTCGTCAGTACAGTTACAGAGACTGAAGACCGATTCCATTCTTTCAATCCATCGGATTAAGCCAATAGCACCTTCCGTGCCCTTAAAGTAGAGTGGCTTGCAGCTGAGAAAGTCCTTGTAGGAACAAGGTTTGATAACAGGAGTAGGAGTGGTATTGACTGTCTCTTCATTCCTTTGAGCGTCTCGAGCAGCCAAGGCTTCGGCTACAGCTCGGGTAACCGCAGCATTGAGTTCAGCTTGACTGAAACCTTTCTTCTTTGGCGGCATGATTCTGACAAAAGTAAATAGAGTGGATGAGTTGTTTGCACCAAAACATGATACATCACATATGCATATATATATATATATATATATATATATATATATATATATATATATATATATATATATATATATATATATATATATATATATTTATGGGGTAATATACAATGACACAAGTGATAATCACATTTGACAAACAACAGAGTTGCATACTAGATGCGAGTTTGCGAGTAAGGGGGTATGCAACTACTTATGGGAACCTATAGTCCTTCTAACAACAGGTTCCACTTGTGATTCCAAAGAATTAGAATGATGGAGGAAGTACGAATGATATATTCCTCGCGAACATGTGATTGTACAGCGGAATGTGTTGTGAGATGTTATGTGCGTATAGAAAGGATAGACGATAGTAATTCATACTCATCGTCTTTGGTAGTGAAGATGTTAACGAGTGTATTATCGTGTGTGATCTATATATATTCGATATATATAATAGCTTAGAAGATAATACGCGAGTGGGGCTTAATCATATATCTTCAATATATATAATAGCCTATAAGGTAGCACATAAATGAGGCCTATGTATGTATATACGCCTATATCACATAATAGCCTAATGATTGTCTAGCACAAACCAAGTATAAGTCTCGATTTCTCTCGTGGTCAGAGTCAACTATCGCATTCCTGTTCAACATAACCCCTTTCAGATTTCACATCGTACTCATTTAATTGTACATAGTTAGCTAAGCTATGTTAAATTAAACTCATATGGTGTAATCACTGAACCAGTTATATCTAATAAGGAATACTGCCTAACGGTCATAGTCTAGGCCCACTAAATGCAACCTAGTTCACTATAACCTTAGGCTCTGATACCAATCTGTCGCACCCCCAAATTATGATGCGGAAGCGGGTCGATTCGGGGCGCGACTAATCAATACACAAAGCACCAGATTACATAATGAACGACCACTACATGCGTCGTTTTACAAAATACATTGATATTATAAAAGTTTTACACTGTTATAATATAGTTTACAAAAGCTCTTGAGTCAAATGATAGAGATTCTATGGCATAACTAAATTATACAAAATATAGTAATGCATGACAATCTCTTGATGTCTGAATGCGACTCGAGCTAATGGGCATCCTGAATGGCAGACCTACTGCTGCTGAGAACCTGAGAATACATGCTAAAAGGTCAGCTATAAAGCTGGTGAGCTCACAGGTTTAATGATAAGATATGATGTATGAACCACAAGATTTAATAATGATGTTTGAAATTAATCAAATATAATGTATATATAGCCATGAGCATATAGTCTGAGCTTAACTGAGATGTCAGGATCACAATTAAGTGCCTGAGCGAGGGTGCCTCTATGCGTATGCCTAATCAACATACGTATGAACAAATGCTATTGCGTCCGTTTTGACCAGTCAGTGCTTGCTGACCCGGACGGGGATTGTCAGTCCCATATGGATCCATACATTAACATTCACGCTACAAAGTATTACCAAACTATGCTATGAGGACTTAAAATGATTAGATGATTTACTCATGTAATATATAGCGATGTTTTGATACTTGTGTTCAGATGTAAAACAAAATGAGCATGTATCTCACCCCTAGGTAAAAACATTTAAAAAGGGGCTATGAGACTCACCTGAGCCTAATGAATTGTTAGCCAACAATTATAATGATTCACAATGATTTGATGTCGTTACAACGACTGAACCTGCAGGGCGTCTTTGACGCGCAAGGTTTTGATAAATGATTAGATTATTGAAACCTGCCGGGCGTATTAAACGCGCAAGGTTTAATTGATTAGATGACACAACGGACCATCTATGCTAGTTGTTCCCTCAAATAGTTATGCCCAAACACTTTGGTTAATGTTTATGTTTGAAATTGTGAAAAAGTGTACGGGTCGTTGGTGACGGTTTGTAATAATAATTTCAAACTATTATTATTATACATGATTTGTTGTGAACTTATAAAAGCATATTTGAAGTGTTTAAATGTTGTATCGTATAAGTATGAAATATGTCACGATGTCTGACACTTAGTGTAAACCTTTAGTTTTAAGTTTATGGAAAAACGGGGGTCCGAAAACTAAAATATGCCATTTTCGACCCCTAAATGACTCCGGATGGCCTAAAACTGGCTAGGCTAAGGTACTTAGCCTTGACCATTTGGTTGTTTTCGAATGACCTTGCGAATTTGAGCCCAATCCGTTACAATAAATTTTTCATCGAGAAGCTACCCTGAATTAAATTGTGAAATCGTCGACGTTTTCGAAAATATATTTGTTCTGTTTTAGCTAATATCCGCCGGATCCGTTTGTTGATCCGCCGGATCATGAAATATAAAGCGGGATCCGCCGGATCATGTGTTGATCCGTCGGATTGAGTGTGTTTGGTTTGGATCCGCCGGATCCTTGGAGTGATCCGCCGGATCGGGTCGATTTTGAACGGTGATCCGCCGGATCCTACTTAGATCCGCCGGATCCGGATGAACTGGAGATAGATCCGCCGGATCCCCTCTAGATCCGCCGGATCCTGGTTCAAAAACAGGGTCTGTTCGTGCAACAATTTAATCACAGCAAAATGGGTTCGATTTGGGGACATAATCAGTTTGTAGAACATCCTAGCATGTTAATATATGTAATTTAAACACAAAACTTAAAGAAAAAGTGGACGATTACTCACGTATTAAAATGGAACCGAAAATGGAATTTGATGATGATGATGATGATGATGATGATGAAGATGATCACGATGATGATGATGATTCCAGCTGATGATGATGATAATATTGTTGTTGTTAATTGTTATTGTTGTTGTTGTTTTTGAAAATGAAAGAGATCGAGAGAGAGTGCAGAGAGATTGAGAATGAAAATGAAATGAGAAAGGAGGGTGTTTGATCGGCTTATGCCCAGCTCCAATAATTGGAGTTGGGTGGCTCCAACTCGAAGTACAAAATACCCGTGTTTTTGTACCCGATCGAAAAGTAGTATAATGTTTTAAATTGATAAATATCTAAATATGAAATCGTACGTATTTTAATCGAAGCATTTTAATAAAAATACTTTTAATGAGATACAAAAATATATCTTTGTTTTATGTTTCTGAGACGGACACGATTTAAAGGGTTTCGTCGCGTTTGAGTAAAATGTTATAAAAGGAAATATGTTTTATTTTGTCTAATGTAAATAATAATTATCATTTTCAATAATAATACATTATTTAAAATCTTCGTCGCGAATGTTTTATATTTGTACGATACGAATACTTTATATATTATCAAAATAATATATAATAAATAATGAGTTGTATTAAATAATAACTTCTATATTACTTAATATTGTTTTCACCAACGCCACATAAATGAATCGGAATTTGACCGATTTGATAATGAACGATTAAATATAATCGTGAACTGATATATATTCAACAATATATATATTGATACATACAATTAGCCTAATACTTAGCACTAATTACATGTATTTCTAAATGATTAGGAACTAAAAACTAGTCCTAATTTGACGGGTGTCACATTCTCCCCTTGTTAAGAGAATTTCATCCCGAAATTTAGCTTTGAGTTGGTGCGTGAGTGGAGTCTGAAAATAAATGTGGATATTTGAGTCGCATCTGGTCTTCCCGTTCCCAGGTGAATTCCGGACCACGCCGCGAATTCCACCGAACTTTGACAATTGGGATACGACTTTGCTTAAGCTGTTAAACCTCACGGTCCATGACCTCCACTGGTGTCTCGACAAAATGAAGTTTGTCGTCGATTTGAATTTTCTCGAGCGGGATAATGAGTGTCTCGTCGGACAGGCATTTCTTTAGGTTAGAAACGTGAAATGTGGGATGCACGCTACTGAGCTCTGGAGGTAGCTGCAATCGATATGCGACTGGACCAATCCTTTCAAGGATTTCAAAAGGTCCGATGTATCTGGGGTTTAACTTCCCACGTTTGCCGAATCGGATGACACCTTTCCAAGGTGATACTTTGAGCAATACTCGATCCCCAACCTGGAACTCGAGATGTTTGCGTCTCACGTCAGCATAACTTTTCTGACGATCACGTGCGGCCTTCAGCCGTTGCTGGATACCAACGATCTTCTCGGTGGTTTCATGAATGATTTCTGGACCAGTGAGTTGGCTATCTCCAACTTCGGTCCAACAGATAGGCAACCGGCACTTTCGACCGTACAGTGCCTCGAAAGGTGCAGCCTTGATGCTGGTGTGGTAACTGTTGTTGTATGAGAATTCGCACAAAGGCAAATGATGCTCCCAATTTGCACCGAAATCAATTACGCAGGCGCGTAACATATCTTCCAGTGTTTGAATAGTCCTTTCACTTTGGCCATCGGTTTGTGGATGATAGGCTGTACTCATATCTAAACGAGTACCCAACGACTTTTGCAATGATTGCCAAAAGTTAGATGTGAATCGGCTGTCTCTATCAGAGATAATTGAGATTGGGACGCCGTGACGGGATACGATCTCCTTCAAATAGATTCGTGTGAGACGTTCCATTTTGTCAGTTTCCTTGATGGCGATAAAATGAGCTGATTTGGTGAGCCGGTCTACGATCACCCAAATGGTGTCGCAACCGCTAGCTATTCTTGGAATTTTAGTGATGAAATCCATAGCGATTTGCTCCCATTTCCATTCTGGAATGTCCGGTTGTTGAAGTAAGCCGGTGGGTTTCTGATACTCTGCTTTGACCTTAGAGCATGTGAGGCACTTACTGACATACGTGGCAATCTCTGCTTTCATGTTTGGCCACCAGTATGATTCCTTGATGCCATGATACATCTTGTCAGATCCAGGATGTATAGAATATTTGGACTTGTGAGCTTCATCCATCACCAAGTCTCGAAGATTCCCAAACTTGGGTAACCAGATTCGGTTTACGAAGTATTTGACCCCATTGGTTTTGGTTTCAAATTGATTCTCCTATTTCGCAAGGCCTCTTCCTTGATGTTTTCAGGTTTCAATGCTTCGAGTTGAGCAGTGAGAATTTGAATGATTAGATCATTATGGATGGTTATGCTAAGGGCTCGGACTCGAAGTGGTTTTTTGCGCTCTTTGCGACTTAGGGCATCGGCAACCACATTTGCTTTGCCCGGATGATACTTGATCTCGCAGTCATAGTCGGTGAGTAACTCGACCCAGCGACGTTGCCTCATATTGAGATCCTTCTGATCGAATATATGCTGGAGGCTTTTGTGATCGGTGAAGATGGTACATTTTGTGCCATACAGATAGTGTCTCCAGATCTTGAGAGCGAACACTACGGCTCCTAATTCGAGATCATGAGTTGTGTAGTTCTTCTCGTGAACTTTGAGTTGTCGGGAGGCGTAGGCAATAACCTTGTCTCGTTGCATCAATACGCAACCAAGACCTTGGTGTGAGGCATCGCAGTATACCACGAAGTCTTCATTGCCTTCGGGTAATGATAAAATTGGTGCACTGCAAAGCTTTTGCTTCAATAGCTGAAATGCTGACTCTTGTTTATCAGTCCAATCGAACTTCTTTTCCTTCTGAGTCAGTATTGTAAGAGGTTGAGCTATTTTGGAGAAATTCTCAATGAAACGCCGATAATAACCTGCCAGTCCTAAGAATTGGCGTACTTCGGTCGGCGTCGTCGGTGCTTGCCAGCACTTGATAGCCTCAATCTTTGATGGATCTACGTGAATTCCTTGACTATCAATTACATGACCAAGGAATTGAACAGTTTGCATCCAGAACTCACACTTGGAGAATTTAGCATATAACTCTTCGTGTCTAAGAAGCTCTAGAATGACTTTGAGATGCTGCGCGTGCTCTTGCTCATTGCGCGAGTAAATAAGAATGTCATCGATGAAAACAATGACAAACTTGTCGAGATATGGTTTGCACACTCGGTTCATAAGGTCCATGAATACTGCCGGTGCGTTAGTCAAACCAAAGGGCATCACTTGGAACTCATAATGTCCATAGCGAGTTCGGAAGGCAGTCTTTGGGATGTCGATGTCACGAACTCGTAACTGATGATAACCTGATCGTAAATCTATCTTCGAATAGAAACTTGACCCTTGAAGTTGGTCGAATAGGTCATTAATTCGAGGTAGTGGGTAACGGTTCTTGACGGTCAATTTGTTCAACTCTCTATAGTCGATACACATTCTGAATGAACCGTCTTTCTTTTTCACAAACAGAACCGGAGCTCCCCATGGTGAAGAACTCGGTCTAATGAATCCCTTATCCAGGAGTTCCTGCAACTGAGTAGACAACTCCTGAAGTTCTGAAGGGGCTAAACGATATGGTGCTCGTGCAACAGGTGCTGCCCCCGGCACTAGATCGATCGAGAATTCAACTTGTCTCGGTGGTGGAAGGCCAGGTAAGTCTTCGGGAAAGACTTCTGGATAATCTCTAACAATGGGCACATCCTCAAGTCGTTTCTCTTCCGACTTTTTCTCCAAGACATGTGCGAGGATCGCCTGGTACCCTTTCCTAAGGTACTTACGCGTTTTCATGCAGGATACGATGTTCAGTCTCGTCCTACCGGTCTCCCTTTGTATGATTAGAGTACTACCGGTGACAAGAGGTATACGAACAATTTTGTCGTAGCAGACAATTTCAGCTCGGTGCTTGGATAACCAATCCATTCCAATAATGACGTCGAAACTTTCAATCTCAACGGGTATAAGGTCAATAGAGAAGATTTCATCAGATAGATTTAAAGTGCAATTTGGTATTACACTGTCAGTCTCAATTAACTTGCCATTAGCTAATTCTACAATGTACTTAGCATCTAAGGCAATAGGGGCAATGTTAAGCAATTTACTAAACTCATCAGATATGAAGCTCCTATCAGCACCAGAATCAAACAGAACAGAAGCAGTAAGATTGTTGAGAAGAAACGTACCCGAGACCACATTCGGGTCTTGACGGGCCTCTCCTGAGTTCAGAACGAAAGCTCTTCCCTTCGCAGTGTTGTTACCCTTGTTCTTCAGCTTTGGGCACTCATTCCTAAAGTGACCAGTTTCTCCACACTCATAGCAGGACTTTGGTTGCCTGGTGGTGGTGTTGGTGTTGACGGTGGTAGACCTACAGTCTTTGGTCAAATGTCCATACCTTTGACATTTTCCACAAGGTGTGCCGCAAGGACCATCATGATGTCGGTAGCACTTTGAACAGTAGGGCTTATTTCCAGTGTAGCCCTTGTTGGAACCAGAACTAGTGTTGGTGGTCTTATCAGACTCAGACCTCTTTGATGATGATTGATTTTGAGTGGTGTTCCCAGACCACTTTCTTTTGTTGTTGTTTCCAGAAGATGGTCCAGATGTCTCACGGCTGACAACCATGGCCATGAGTTCATGGGCAATTCCGATAGCTCTTTCCAGAGTGGTTGGTTGAGCTGAGGCGACATTCCTCTGGATATTCTCCGGGAGGCCTCGAATGTACTTCTTGATACTTTTTCCTTCCGTATCAACCAGACCTGGGCACAACAGAGCGAATTGCTGGAACTTGGTGGTGTACCCCGCAATATCGTTCCCTTGTACCGCCAGGTGCCAGAACTCCACTTCCAGTCGGTGTAGTTCTTCCTCGCGACAGTACTTCTCCCTTAGCTTTTTCTTCAATTCAGGCCAAGGAAGTCGGTTTGCGATCTCGACGCCAATAGAGTTTGCGTGGGTGTTCCACCACGTTAGTGCACCTTCTTGAAAGGTGTAAGCAGCAAACTTGACCTTACTATCTTCAGTACAGTTACAGAGACTGAAGACCGATTCCATTCTTTCAATCCATCGGATTAAGCCAATAGCACCTTCCGTGCCCTTAAAGTAGAGTGGCTTGCAGCTGAGAAAGTCCTTGTAGGAACAAGGTTTGATAACAGGAGTAGGAGTGGTATTGACTGTCACTTCATTCCTTTGAGCGTCTCGAGCAGCCATGGCTTCGGCTACAGCTCGGGTAATCGCAACATTGAGTTCAGCTTGACTGAAACCTTTCTTCTTTGGCGGCATGATTCTGACAAAAGTAAATAGAGTGGATGAGTTGTTTGCACCAAAACATGATACATCACATATGCATATATATATATATTTATGGGGTAATATACAATGACACAAGTGATAATCACATTTGACAAACAACAGAGTTGCATACTAGATGCGAGTTTGCGAGTAAGGGGGTATGCAACTACTTATGGGAACCTATAGTCCTTCTAACAACAGGTTCCACTTGTGATTCCAAAGAATTAGAATGATGGAGGAAGTACGAATGATATATTCCTCGCGAACATGTGATTGTACAGCGGAATGTGTTGTGAGATGTTATGTGCGTATAGAAAGGATAGACGATAGTAATTCATACTCATCGTCTTTGGTAGTGAAGATGTTAACGAGTGTATTATCGTGTGTGATCTATATATATTCGATATATATAATAGCTTAGAAGATAATACGCGAGTGGGGCTTAATCATATATCTTCAATATATATAATAGCCTATAAGGTAGCACATAAATGAGGCCTATGTATGTATATACGCCTATATCACATAATAGCCTAATGATTGTCTAGCACAAACCAAGTATAAGTCTCGATTTCTCTCGTGGTCAGAGTCAACTATCGCATTCCTGTTCAACATAACCCCTTTCAGATTTCACATCGTACTCATTTAATTGTACATAGTTAGCTAAGCTATGTTAAATTAAACTCATATGGTGTAATCACTGAACCAGTTATATCTAATAAGGAATACTGCCTAACGGTCATAGTCTAGGCCCACTAAATGCAACCTAGTTCACTATAACCTTAGGCTCTGATACCAATCTGTCGCACCCCCAAATTATGATGCGGAAGCGGGTCGATTCGGGGCGCGACTAATCAATACACAAAGCACCAGATTACATAATGAACGACCACTACATGCGTCGTTTTACAAAATACATTGATATTATAAAAGTTTTACACTGTTATAATATAGTTTACAAAAGCTCTTGAGTCAAATGATAGAGATTCTATGGCATAACTAAATTATACAAAATATAGTAATGCATGACAATCTCTTGATGTCTGAATGCGACTCGAGCTAATGGGCATCCTGAATGGCAGACCTACTGCTGCTGAGAACCTGAGAATACATGCTAAAAGGTCAGCTATAAAGCTGGTGAGCTCACAGGTTTAATGATAAGATATGATGTATGAACCACAAGATTTAATAATGATGTTTGAAATTAATCAAATATAATGTATATATAGCCATGAGCACATAGTCTGAGCTTAACTGAGATGTCAGGATCACAATT
Source organism: Helichrysum umbraculigerum (assembly GCA_949592205.1). Classification (NCBI taxonomy): domain Eukaryota; kingdom Viridiplantae; phylum Streptophyta; class Magnoliopsida; order Asterales; family Asteraceae; genus Helichrysum; species Helichrysum umbraculigerum. The sequence continues at coordinate 2,291,442 of CATIUR010000001.1, forward strand.
AAGTGCCTGAGCGAGGGTGCCTCTATGCGTATGCCTAATCAACATACGTATGAACAAATGCTATTGCGTCCGTTTTGACCAGTCAGTGCTTGCTGACCCGGACGGGGATTGTCAGTCCCATATGGATCCATACATTAACTTTCACGCTACAAAGTATTACCAAACTATGCTATGAGGACTTAAAATGATTAGATGATTTACTCATGTAATATATAGCGATGTTTTGATATTTGTGTTCAGATGTAAAACAAAATGAGCATGTATCTCACCCCTAGGTAAAAGCATTTAAAAAGGGGCTATGAGACTCACCTGAGCCTAATGAATTGTTAGCCAACAATTATAATGATTCACAATGATTTGATGTCGTTACAACGACTGAACCTGCAGGGCGTCTTTGATGCGCAAGGTTTTGATAAATGATTAGATTATTGAAACCTGCCGGGCGTATTAAACGCGCAAGGTTTAATTGATTAGATGACACAACGGACCATCTATGCTAGTTGTTCCCTCAAATAGTTATGCCCAAACACTTTGGTTAATGTTTATGTTTGAAATTGTGAAAAAGTGTACGGGTCGTTGGTGACGGTTTGTAATAATAATTTCAAACTATTATTATTATACATGATTTGTTGTGAACTTATAAAAGCATATTTGAAGTGTTTAAATGTTGTATCGTATAAGTATGAAATATGTCGCGATGTCTGACACTTAGTGTAAACCTTTAGTTTTAAGTTTATGGAAAAACGGGGGTCCGAAAACTAAAATATGCCATTTTCGACCCCTAAATGACTCCGGATGGCCTAAAACTGGCTAGGCTAAGGTACTTAGCCTTGACCATTTGGTTGTTTTCGAATGACCTTGCGAATTTGAGCCCAATCCGTTACAATAAATTTTTCATCGAGAAGCTACCCTGAATTAAATTGTGAAATCGTCGACGTTTTCGAAAATATATTTGTTCTGTTTTAGCTAATATCCGCCGGATCCGTTTGTTGATCCGCCGGATCATGAAATATAAAGGGGGATCCGCCGGATCATGTGTTGATCCGCCGGATTGAGTGTGTTTGGTTTGGATCCGCCGGATCCTTGGAGTGATCCGCCGGATCGGGTCGATTTTGAAGGGTGATCCGCCGGATCCGGATGAACTGGAGATAGATCCGCCGGATCCCCTCTAGATCCGCCGGATCCTGGTTCAAAAGCAGGGTCTGTTCGTGCAACAATTTAATCACAGCAAAATGGGTTCGATTTGGGGACATAATCAGTTTATAGAACATCCTAGCATGTTAATATATGTAATTTAAACACAAAACTTAAAGAAAAAGTGGACGATTACTCACGTATTAAAATGGAACCGAAAATGGAATTTGATGATGATGATGATGATGATGATGATGATGATGATGAAGATGATCACGATGATGATGATGATTCCAGCTGATGATGATGATAATCTTGTTGTTGTTAATTGTTATTGTTGTTGTTGTTTTTGAAAATGAAAGAGACCGAGAGAGAGTGCAGAGAGATTGAGAATGAAAATGAAATGAGAAAGGAGGGTGTTTGATCGGCTTATGCCCAGCTCCAATAATTGGAGTTGGGTGGCTCCAACTCGAAGTACAAAATACCCGTGTTTTTGTACCCGATCGAAAAGTAGTATAATGTTTTAAATTGATAAATATCTAAATATGAAATCGTACGTATTTTAATCGAAGCATTTTAATAAAAATACTTTTAATGAGATACAAAAATATATCTTTGTTTTATGTTTCTGAGACGGACACGATTTAAAGGGTTTCGTCGCGTTTGAGTAAAATGTTATAAAAGGAAATATGTTTTATTTTGTCTAATGTAAATAATAATTATCATTTTCAATAATAATACATTATTTAAAATCTTCGTCGCGAATGTTTTATATTTGTACGATACGAATACTTTATATATTATCAAAATAATATATAATAAATAATGAGTTGTATTAAATAATAACTTCTATATTACTTAATATTGTTTTCACCAACGCCACATAAATGAATCGGAATTTGACCGATTTGAAAATGAACGATTAAATATAATCGTGAACTGATATATATTCAACAAAATATATATTGATACATACAATTAGCCTAATACTTAGCACTAATTACATGTATTTCTAAATGATTAGGAACTAAAAACTAGTCCTAATTTGACGGGTGTCACACATACACAGGTCTTAAACACAACAGATGAATCAAAACCTGTGTAATTCACATAATAACCAAAAAGTCCAACTATACGTTGACCTCAATAATCTAAAACACATAGATTCACATATCACGTAGATTCATATTCAATAACATAGACTAAATAGTCTAATAATCAATCTACGTTTACTTGTTGCAACCAAACGGTTACAACTAAATCGAAAAGTGAGTTCTAAATCCACTCACCGATACCTCAGAAGTCGTAACACTCAGATTCTAATCACTGAGTCTTTGGAGTATCTGAAACACCACATAATACACAAGTTAGTAACTCGTCTCAGAATCATTATCATAACATATTTATCCAAATCAGGTAAATCCCTGAAGTCTAAGCAAACAAAAGTTCAACCAGAAAATTCCCGAAATGACGTTTAAAACTAAAAAATGCCATTTTCGGCCCCTAGATGGCCCCGAATGGCCAAAAACTGACTAGACTATAATATATAGCTTTGATCATTGGGCCGTTTCCGAGTGACCATGCGAATTTCAACTCAATCCGAGTTATTGAAATTCGTCACTAAACCGTGACCCTGAAAATACTTATGCATTTTCAAAATTTGCAAAACCCGTCAAAATTATTTATGCAAACGCGATCCGGAAAGGGAGGGCTGGATCGCGTTCACCTTTAGAAAACGTTCTGTCACCGTTTTACACTTGGGAACGCGATCCGGGAACTAGGGCTGGATCGCGTTCATTAGAAGAAAATGTTCTGTGACGAAATATAACTATGGAACGCGATCCGGGTAATAAGTGAGGATCGCGTTTAGCTGTTTTTTAGTTCATGTACAGACCTGCAATTGTTCAACTCGAACCCTAATTTCAAACCATCATCATAATGACATCAATTTTGAATTTGCAAGTTATCAAAAGCTCAAATAACATCAAGTAACATCACATGTAATCTCTTAACCTAACTCAAGCCTCTAATTGCAATAATCATCAATAAAACACAAATTCAAGTAAAACCCATTTCAAATTATCAAGAACACTTACCACTTGAAATAGGAAGATGATGATGATGAATCTAAATTGATGTTAGATGTAGAACCAAGATCAATATCACAATCACTTTGATTCTAAGCTTGAGGTTTGAATTTCTTGATTTTTAGGTTTCTTTGATTTCAAAGGAAATGAGGTGACTTCCTGATTTGGGAAATTAACAAACTAAGGAGGTCGGCCCTCTATTAACCGACTTCACTTATTTAGGGTATTTTATTCCCGTCCTAAATCTATTGTCCGGAACCTAAATAACATTTGCGAGAAACTTATTTTATTTTACCATCAACTATAGTAAATTAAAACAAACCATAATTTACTATCCACAATAAGTCCTGTGACTTATTTAGCTAAGTTTCTCACATAAACAATTAATATCAATCAATTTCTAATAGAATTAAATAATCAAATAAATTAGAAATTACCAGACCACTGGAGAGGATGTTACACTTTTCATGTACTCGTTCTCCTGCTTTTGATCTTTCTAATGAAATTTGCTTTGATCGTAGAGAAAAGAAAAAAATAAACGAAGAAAGCAAATATGTATATAGAAACTTGAAAGGTAAAAATGTAAATTTTGGAACTTTACTAAATCTTTTGATTGATCAGAACTGGCTTGGCAGCGACGGTTGGTCCATCACCATGTGGTTGTAGGTTTAAGTTCCACGGATGAAGCCATTTGATCCAGAGTAAGCTGTTTTGAGTGCAATTAGAACGAGGTTTATGGGTGATTAAAATTATTACACTCCGATTAACGTGCAAACCTGGTATGAGTTTAGACTCGGTCCGAAGGTGACAATAGGTTTTTTTTAAGGCTCAATATTATTAAAACAACCAAGCTCAATCTAAGCTAGATTAAGCATGAAACAAAGGAGTATGAATAAAGGGCTCTAAGCGAGAGCAGCAACACTAGCCCCCAAAAAACGCTCTTAACTGAGGGGGTGACAATAGGCTTAATCATTAGGGTGCGTTTGGTTCGCATAATGTTTTTGCAGGAATTGTAATTTATCAATGGAATTTGAATTTCAAGGAATTTCAAAGGAATTGAATTTGTAACGCGTTTGGTTGGCACAAAGGAATTGGAATTCAAATTGCATTTCTTGTAAATATATGTTTTGTTTGTAAACTTTTCAATGAAACCTAACTAAATTCACATAGTAACCCATTTATATTTTTGATTAATTTAATTTTGTATTATAAAAATGTTCTCCAGAATCTACTAATAAATCCATTAAAAATTATTAAAATAAAATTTTATCCCTCTAGTTTGCAAATCTGTTTAAAATTTCAGTCCAATATTGACCCGAAACACCTCTGGGCCCACCTTCTCATAGAGATGATTTAATTCCGTGACTTTCCAGACTAGAAGCGGTGGAAACTGAATTCATTTGAGCGTAGGCTTTGGACGGAATTTATAAAACTTTCCATTCCTTTTGTTTTCCAACCAAACGTCACATGGAATGGAATTCAACATTCCAATTCCATCACTTTCCAATCAATTCCGCGAACCAAACGCACCCTTAGAGAAATAAGTGTGTGAATATTTTCTAAGTTGTATGAGGTGGTGTTCTATAATAGAGACATAACACTAGTATTTATAATGAAACGCTACCTTTTAGCAGGTTCTTGAGTGGCATTTTCTTGGAGAATTAGGTTGGTGTAATATGTTAGGATCGTGCCCACTGTACCAATAAGGAGAGTTGACAATGTTAGTGGAAAGGCCATGCAAGTATCACCCGGATGAATATTTAGTACTTTTGTCAGAGCATGTCGGAAGAGCACGCGTGACATGCCTCACGTTCATCTACAAGCATGATTCTTGTGAAATGGCTACAAGTGTTTGGGAACTTTGAAACACAATGGTGACTTGGACCGTGATCAAAGCTCCGTGAGCTTGAGGTCCGAGATGACTAGATCTTACTCATGGTGACTTTTGATCTGTCCGAGATGCGAGCTCTGGCGATTCAGGATACAAGCTGCATTGCGGGCACACTGCTATTTTTTTTATTATTTTTTTTAAGGATTACATTGTTTTTTGTAAATTTTTTCGCGAACATTACCTTTTACATCGGACAAAATACGCAATCGTGAGTAAAGTTCACATATTTACCGGCATTCGTCAAGCACTCAAGCCTGCGGACACTATAACACGGGCTCACCTCCCAAAGAAGTATTTACTGCTCCGTATTTACTAATCTACAACAACTAACGTTTTCTGTTTACATTTCTTCCTAAACATACACTTCTCGTCTCTGTAAGTAATCAATCTATCAATCCACAATTTCAATCTCTCCTTATAATTTCAATTTCAGTTTCAATTGATGTTTAATTATAACTGTTCATATTCTACATCAACAATTTTACACGTAATCACGATCTATTGCTTCTGTATCATTGACCAGATCACAAATTAGGGTTTTACAGTTTTGACGGATCCGTTCCGTTCGATTTGATAATTTAGGGCTGTTTATGAGTAATATGTTATGATTCCGTTGTGATTAATGATTTTATGTTTCGATTTGAATTTGAATCAGGTTGTGATTTAAGTGTGTATATTTTTAGAGAAGATGAGTGAGGTGTTTGAAGGATATGAGAGGCAGTATTGTGAGCTGTCTACAAATTTGTCTAGAAAATGTAGTGCAGCTGCCTCTGTTATTGATGAAGGTATAATATATTATTGTTTGAATATATATATCATTGCTTTTTTAGTTTCTAATAAGTGTGATTTTTTATGTATATGTATGTGTGTGCTAAGTTCGTATTTTACTGGTGATTGAAGTGTTTCATGTACTATATATGATGCACCCTTCATATAATGCTCATTAATACTGATTGGAAACATCTTTGGCCAACTTTTAAGCTATGGTTAGCTGCTTACCTCATACCTATTTGGCGCCTTACGAGTGTCTATGATTTATAATTTGTCCACGAGATTTACTTAAATTTTGCAAAAAAAGGGTTAAAGTACAACTTTTTTTTTTGGTTCCATTAATCTACTCTGTTTTTGCTGCACCTGAATCGGTTTCAGTTTCCTGATCTGGCAACAATTCTTCGGCTTTCAGCTATATTAAGCGGGGTTAACTATAACAACAGAAACCCCCTCAGCAGCTTTATTGTTTTGTGAACTTGTCCCAGTGGTATATGAGACACTTGATTTATAATCAAATTCTTCCCGAAATATGCATGTAGTTATGATGGTTGCAATTAGTATATACTGATACGTGCATGGTGCTTGGTCAAGGATTAATGCGCCTTCTTTAGAATAGTGGTTTTTAAGTTAGAATAGGTCATGCATGTTCAATAGAGTCCTCCATGCACCTACCATATACGCTCCGTTTTATGTCAGTAGTCTTTTGTATGAAGTTCTATATGTTGTTAACCATAATATGCTATGTTGGAATACTGGATGCTGTTATATTGCTCACTCACTCTCATTTGCTATATGAAAAATTAAGATAAATGGATTGCTGAAATCTGTCATAGATTGCTTATATCGACAACTGATATATTACTTCTAATATCTTGATATGAAGAGCAAAAAAGCAAAGAAATCTCTGAACTACAATCTGGATTGGACGAGGCTGATGTTCTGGTATTAAGTAGCCCTTTATCTTTGTTTACTATAAAGCTTTCCATGGTTTTGCTTTGTAATATACATATTCTGTCAGATACGAAAAATGGATCTTGAGGCGAGAAGTTTGCAGCCAGGGGTGAAGGCAATGCTGCTTGCCAAGCTTCGAGAATATAAATCTGATTTGACCAAGTTGAAAAGGGAAGTTAAAAAACTTGCTTCAGCTAAATCCAGTCAAACCGCACATGATGAGTTACTGGATTCCGGAATGGCCAATGCTCATATGGTAAATTTACATTCTTGCTACTTCTTTGCTTTGCTCCTCCCTAGTGGCGGCCACATGGGGCAGGTTAATGGGTCAAAGCAGGCCGCTTTGGGTAATCTTTGTCCAGGTTAACACGTTAAATATATATCAACAAAAAACTATGCTACTATAACATTAATCTGAAGAAATAAATAGGAGGATGTAAGCACTAAAAGTACACTTGGGATGACTGTCCACCCATTGATCAATGTAAATGTGTTAAATTTTCTCCTTCTACTCCACACTGGTGTTTGCATGCCTATCTTTTGCAATTTGCTGTATATTTTGTGTTTAAATTTTATGCTTCGTTTGAAGAATCGGTTCGGTGTTTCCCCTGTTGGGTACTTTATACCTCCCCTGAAAGTATAAAGTATCTAAGTTTAAGTTCTCTACAGAGTGTTCACGTGAACTTTGAAATAAACAAACTTTTTATATTGAGTAATTTAAGGAACATGCTCTAGTGGAAGGAGAATTACTGAAATTTCAGGACAAACATGTTTTATTAAATATATCCAATGCTCGATATTATCACTGATGGATAACTTTACAGGCTTCTGCAGGTCAACGGGAACGACTGGAAATGTCAACTGAGAGGCTAAATCAATCTAGCGACAGAATCAAGGATAGCAGGAGAGCTGTGTTTGAAACAGAGGAGCTTGGCATCTCAATTCTTGAAGATTTGCATCAACAACGAGAAACTCTTCTAAATTCCCACTCAAAGGTATTTTACGGGCTGCATATATCCTCTTCTATGGCACTAAATGAGCACATTATGTGCACCATTCACTAATTTTTGGCACTAAAGAGGGTATTGCATCAAGTGGAGTTTATATAAACATAAACACTTTTGATAGACCATTTGCTAGTCACAATCATGACTAATTTGGGCAGCATTCCCCAGCCCCCCCCCCCCCCCCCCCCCCCCCCCCCCCCCCCCCCCCCCTCCTTTAAGATAAAACGGAATACCTGTCAATATAAAACCTGTGTTTGAGAATGGTTTCATATTTAGGAGAACAAATTGCTGACTAAAATTTGTGAACTTGATTGTTATGTTTCTCATTTAAGTGAAAAAACAGACTACTTCATGGGCATATTTCTATTGTTAAATCAACGGAGAATTACTTTGAAAAAATATATGAAGTTTTGAAGCTATGATCGCTAGTTTAAGAGAGTCAGTTAGTACCAAATGACGACCAGTTGCACGAATTTCAATACTTATATACTCGTTTTTTGGCAGCTTCATGGTGTGGATGATGCAATCGACAAGAGCAAGAAAGTGTTGACATCCATGTCAAGAAGGATGTCAAAGAACAAGTGGATCCTTGGTTCCTTGATTGGAGCCCTTGTGCTTGCAATTATCTTTATTTTGTATTTCAAGCTTTCCCATTAGAAAAGCACATCTAAACATTGATCATATTGGATGTACATATGTTTTTATAAACCTTGTTTGTCCATTTAGACATCCATCTTTTGTTGGAAGCCTTGTTGTAAAATTAATATGAAGTTTAATTTCTTCGATTTGCACTTCACCATAATACTTTATTGAGAAAAGTTATAGACCATATGCTCTACGATATGTTTTGGCTATTTAAGTAATATAATTGTCACGTGTGACTTAAAATTGTTGGTGAACCATATAGATCTTCACCGCTTCAACCAACACGATAGTTGGCAGTGTAACCTGCAGTCGAAGTTCAAAGGGATTATTGGTTCGGAGTAGGCTATGGGGTGTTCCTCTTAAGTTCGGCACAAACTAGTTACACTTCGAGCTATAACAAATTCACAGTTAGGTTTCTGGTTGTATCATGAGACAAGCTCGTAAATAAGAATAAAGTTCTCTCTACTCATGGACGCAGCTGAATCAACATAACCATCTAACACTTGTCGTTCTTATCGTTGTATACCTTTTTTCTAATACTATCATATTTGGTTGAACTAAAATGATACATAGAGAGGTAACATGATCCTGTTGATAAGAAATACATTAACCGATCTGTTACAAACTGATGAAACCCTATAAAACACAACCATGTCATGGACTAAAACTCACAAAAACAGTACCACGATAATTAGCACTTACTGAAAAACAATGCATTACTTCAAATTAGATCAATAAACAAATTGAGTCTCATCACCTCTGACTACCATAGGGATTAGTGTATGGAACGTAACGTTATCTCAAACTCTTTAGTATGTATCAAACTTTATATTGGTCTGTTGTGTGTTCAACTATCAAATATCGCTATTGTGTACTTTTAGATGATATGTCAATCTATATGAATGTCACGTGTCACCTTACACATATAACACGCCATCAAATGTATCATTAAATACATACAATAGTGATATTCGAAAGTTGGATACAACAATGTATCAAAACGAAGTTGAATAGAGTATAAAGTTTAAATTAAAGTTAAATGTATTCCCACGCACTAATCACATTCTCATATTGACTGAAAAATACCAAACTAACTACCGAGTGCCAACGACTATATTGGTTATTTAAGGTGTGTTTGGCAATAAACTAATTGGAAGTGAAGCTAGAAATTGTGACCGATGATTAAAGTGGTAGATGATTCTTTTAGAAGCCACTTAAAAAAACTTTTATAAAACATTAAAAAGGGTTTATATCAATTTTTTTTTCATGTGATCAAATAGGAATTCTCATAGAAATTGAAGATTATTAAAAGTAAAATCTCAATCGTGTGTAAGCCTTAGATTCCGTTGGTTACAAATGAATTGAGTTGTAATTCATCAAATTCTCTGATCGAAAGGAATTTACATTCCATGTCATGAATTCCAATTCCATCAAAATATTACGTGAAACAAATGCAACCCTACAGAGTCCCCGGGCAAAACACACCCGTGCTTTTGTAGTTTGTTTATATACTTTATCGTGTTCATTTTGGTGTGTTAGTTTAAAGTTTGACTGGTCTTCAAAAAAATCTGCACCAATAGAATCTCCGCAGATTCATTCATTCAAGCAACCATACCACCGATAACTTCCCTATTTCATTCATCTCTGATTTCTCCGGTGCTCTCAAACCAATTCACTACCAACTGTAACCATACACATACACGCTTACACGCAACAAACAACCTCTATCATGGACTCACTATCCACCGTATCTACGTCACTCGTCCTACCACCGGGAACCGCCGCCCACCACCACCACCACCACCGCCGGAGACTCTCATGCCTTCATCCTGATCACCGTCATCGTTGCCGTTCAATTTCATCTTTCGCGACGTCTTCGAACCCTAGGTTGAAATCGCACGGAAGCAGAATTGACGTCACGAATTGGAAATTAAACGCCGTTAAAAAACAAGATGAAAATAATAATAATAACGGTGGAGAGGGTGATGATAAAGGAGATGAGGTTGAGGAGGTTGATAAGGCGTTACGATTGGATGGAACCATACCTGGTTCGTCTAATGAATTTGTTCAACAAGTCTCGTCACGTGCTTACGACATGCGTCGTCATCTTCAACAAACTTTCGATAGCAGCAGTTATGATGGTAGTTTAATTTTATATCGTTTCATCACTTATTTTATCGTCTTTTTAAATCCTTGCATTTGATTGTTAATATTATTACTACTTCTTTGTTATAGTATCTAACTAGCTAATGGTTTACTTTAGTAACAGTTTATTTTTTATTTCTGATATAAATGTTGAAAACTTCCACATTGTTGATACTTGATACTTTAAGTCTTGGAATTTCGCCACATAGCATGGAACATAACGAAAGTTCTATAAAAGCTTGATTTAGGTTACAATGTTACATAAGTTATTTTGCACACATTAAAAGGACCGTAAGTTCGATTTCTGATACAAAGGAGTAAAAGTTCAACAGTATCAACATTAAAGAAAGCTTGTAATGATAAAATTGTTTACCTACATTGAGTTTTTCATTTTATGTTCGCCTTTTAATAGCGAAATCGAATTTCTAAATGTGCGAATGGACTTATGTTACCTACGTGAAGCTTTTTAGAACTTCCTTTACCTTTTTTATGGGATTTGCCCTGTTTAATGTATATTGCTTCTTTAGTTTGTGCTCCAACCTCATTTCTTTGGTTGTAGATAGTGGTTGATATATGCCATTTAAAAAAGATAAATGTTACTTTACACTGGGAGAGAAATCATAATTGTAGTACAGTGATCATGTTTTTACTATATCTTCAGTGCCCATAGATTCATCAAAAGTTGAAGGTCAAAATGTGATCATGTGATTTGGTGAAATCATTACAAGTTACTAGTCATTTTCTCCTTTTCCACAATTTCTTTGGCTTTCTGATGTCTTTCCATCTATCTGTAAATCTGTAATGAGTTGCTCATTTTTGTGATGTATTGATTTAGTATTGGAAGCCAACCCATGGAGAGAAGATTCAAAACCAGTGTATGTATTAACCCGTAAGGAGAACGAGCTGTGCACAATGAAAACCAGAATGAATCGCAGGTTTGTCTTCTGATTAGTGACTAATTAGAATACAATCAATATTATATATTATATATGTATTGTACACTTTCTCTTAGGGTGTATAAATGAGCTTTAAGAACGGGGAAAAGTAAAAGAAAAATATAAACTTGTTTGCAACTGCTCTTTAGCAAGAGATAATAAAAAGAAATTTGGGATTATTTACTTCCCAAAGTTTCATTACTAGAAGGAACACGATGAAGCTAATTATTCGTAATTTCAAGACTATCTATTGTACTTTCAGTATCACTTGTTTTTTCGTCTAATAAGGGTGAACATTTACTTTGGCACTTTTATCATGTTTTTCTTATGAACAGATGAAACATTAAATAAATGCAGACTCCCTCTAAATTTCAAAGAACAAGAGCAAAAGAAATGTTGTATATTACACCACTGTGTCGATACCAGTTATGTTTTTCTTTAAGGGGTCAAATCACAAATTGGTAGAACTCAAAAAATAGCTAGAAGGGAAGTGGTCAAATTGGTTGAATGGGTTGAAAGCCAGTCAAAATGTATTTGTCTAATGCATTATCTGTCCGAAATTTTTTATTTTTAGTTTAAAGTGGATTATATTGAAATAATCTAGTTTTACGGAATCAGTGTGTAACATACTGGTCATCTATAAAAAGTAGGACAAAGTGTGTTATGGGCCATCCCAACCTGAGTCATGTTTCGACACAACCCCGTTACCTATCTCCTCCCTTTTTCCCATTCATCTTTTCATTATGTCATCTTTTGTTTTACAACTTCTTTTCCGTTCTTGCTATAATGGATATAATTGCAGTGAAGTTGAAAGGGAACTTGGAATGTTGTTCTCCAAAGGACGTAAGTTAAGAAGTCAGATGAAAAAACCAACTGCGACTGATAAGTTCCAAATGCTTGTTGAGGATGTGAGGGATGGAGTGCTTGTAAGTCATATCCATTATGTGCATCCTACTAGTACTTTCGATTCATGATGTTACATTCTCTCAATTTAACCTTATGATATTTGATACCAACTATAACCTTTTTATAGGTATTTGAGGACGAGACAGAAGCAGCAAAATACTGTGATCTGTTGCAAGGAGGAGGTCAAGGCTGTGAAGGGGTTGCGGAGGTTGAAGCCTCATCGGTATGAACCTTTAATCTGCTTCCCAGTATAAGTAAATTCTTTATTTTAACTTGGTAACAGTGGTCAAATCAGCCAAAACAAATTTATGCAAAGTAAAATCTAAATAGATTAAATATGGAAAAGAAATATCATACAATAAGTAGATAGCGTAAGTATGTAACTGATTAGGCGGGTTGCAAAGGTTACTAGGATTTGAAAAGTTAGGATACGGGTCTGCACTTTTATTGGGTTTGTGTGGGAGCATATATGCAACTATGCAAGTCTATAACCAGAAGTACTGGAAGAAAGAAAGAATCTCATGATTCATACATTAACATTGCAGGTATTTGATATGTGCCAGAAGATGAGGGCACTTGCTGTTCTGTTCCGAAGAGGAAGAACACCTCCTTTACCAGAAAGCCTTAAGCTTAACTTAAGTGCAAAAAAGCGCTCCCTTGAAGACCAAGAGGATTTCATGTGAATAAATTCACTCAAGCTGTCATATCGGACATAAAGTATATGTATATATACTGTATATAACCAACTTACAGATAAATTGTGGCATTCATTTAAATTCTAAATTGATTACTGATCATAATCTATACATCTTTTGCCATATACATCAATGCATTAGGTTTCTTTGTATGGCCACGGGAAACATATGATATACGTTACATACTTACATCTGTTGTTTAAACATAACTTTTGATAGATATGGTTAAATGGAATTGTGGCGTTCTCAAGGACTTTAAGCTATAATCAGAACCAAAGTGTTCTCTTCTTTTTAGATTCGTAATCAACACTTTTCGAAATGATGTCTTAATTGGGAAGTGAAGTCGAGTTGTATATGGTTTTTCTACAGATACGTATGATTATCTCATATATATGTTAACTGGATAGCAATGTATAGTAGTCGGAATGTACGTTATGTTGAAGTACATACAAAAAAGTACTATTAAATTCAATATCGTTGATTTTGTTAAATTAAATTAAACGTTAACTCCTAATTGTGCACTTCGACTTCGTATTTAGATGATAGAAAAATTGATAATCGCAGATATGAATGTTGATGTGTGTATATAAGTTTGGGTGAACATTGAAGGAAAAGAAGTTGGAATTTGCAAATTGAATGTATCCCACATCGGTGGGAAGAGAAAAGTTAAAAGGGGAGTGAGTAGTATAAAATGGGCCAGAGGCTGATGGAATAATCACTTACCTGGACGAGGTCAATGGATGATCAAGAAGGTCCATGGCCTAGGTTGGTGACTTCCATTGCACTTTGGAGGGGTGCCAGCCTAAGGTCGGCCCAAGTGGTCGAGCCTACGTCATAATTTGTGGCAGTGGGGGCCTGCGTTCGCGCGGCCCCTGCACAATACTTTAGTCTTAAGCTTTTTTAATTAGGCCCACATTGTATGGGCTTGTTTGTAGTGGGCTTGTGGCTTACCATTAAACTTTCTATTAGCCTTAAATTGTATGTGCATGATAGATAACCTCTCAGTCAGAAAAAAATAAAAATACAGTGTTTACAAATATATACTTTTCCTTTGCTAAATTAATACTTTTGATATATTTTATAAGAAAGATTTATTATATAAATTGTATTACTTTTTGAAGCATCGACGTGTTCTTGAAATTGTTATCATCGACTTTTTTTCTTCTACATATACTAACAATTTTCAAATAAACATTTACTTGATTTCGTACATGGCAGTGAGCTTAAATGTCTTTCTTATTTTTATTTTTTTCTCAAAGAATATAAGCTTTTTACTTCTTTAACAAAAATAATAATATCCATGTTCTACTAAATCAAATATGGATATTATTAATTAACTAGCAGTGTGCCCGTGCAATGCAACGAGTTATTATTTATGTTTTGATGTTCGGTTGGATTTTTTTAATTTTTTGTGTTTGATTCGGGTTAAAGAGTTTGCATTTAAAACTATAAGAATCGAGTGTCAAGATAATTTTATTAGACAAAACAATAATTGCGAGATTAAAATTGATAATTTATAGAGTTTATATTGAAATGGATAGAATTGAATAATTCAAGAAAAATAATATAGATCTTATTCCCTTGATTTTATTATTTTTGTCGAGTAATTAGACATTTAAATTTAATGAACAAACAATTTAAGATGTTTGACTTTTTTAAATTGATTTTGAGGGTAATATAGACAATAGACAAATGTGAAATTGTTTTTATATGTAATGTAGATTTTTGTCAAGTAATTAGAAACTTGAATTAATGAGCAAACAATTTAAGATGTTTGACTTTTTTAAATTGATTATGAGGGTAATATAGACAATAGCCATTATTGAGTACAAAATTAAGACAAATGTGAAAATGCTTTATATGTTTATGTAATGTAGATGTAGATATAGTACATGGATAAATTATTATTATTTTTTTTGGCGAAAAACAGAAATTAATTGATATGATCAAAAGACCAATTGAGAGTTGCACGTGATTGGTTGCAAGATGCAAACCAAACTACAACAATTGAATTGAGACCCTAACCATAAGCCCACTTGCAGTCGTGCAGCCCATTCTGGGGCGTTCTCAGCTCCACGTCAGCGTTAACTCCACATTATCACTTGCAGTGGTAAACCCAGAACGCACATCACCTTCCCTATTCTACTAAATTATATTTAAAAACAATTTTTTTTTTAATAAATCTGAAAGCAAAAAACTAATTAAATAATGATGGAACCCACTAGAATGCCCCAAATTTGGGCGTGCTTTCATGCAGAATGCCCCCAGAACGCCGCCTCAGAATGCCCCATTGCGCCCGTTGAGGGGCGTTCTGGGCCTTTTTTTGCTCCACAACGCTGCATTGCAACTGGTCTAACCATAATAAGCTACAGGTAAACAACACAATTACACACTAAAACCCTCATCTTAAAGCAAACCAAACAGATAGCTTCATCAAGTTAATGCCAACTTGCAATTGATGGCATAAATGTGAACAAGATGAAAACAGTAAGAGCTCGCCCAAACAATCAAGTCACAAACTCCATGAATCAAACCTGTAACACCCGCGAAATTAGGACTAGTAATTAGTGCCTAATCATATGTTAATACATGTACTTAGTTCTGTGTTAAGCTAATTTATATATCGAAATATATATATATTGTTGAATATATACGAAAATGCGATTTGATTAAATCGTACGCAATTTAAATCGAATGTATTTCGGTTCCATAAATACGGACGTTGGTGACACAATTTATATTTAAGTATAAAACATTATCTGAAAACATTACTGGGTCCAAACTACTGTTTAAATTTTATTCCCAAAGTTGTCCCGCTTCGTACAATTGAAACCTACCTAATTAACAACAAAATACACAAATTATTTAAATCACATTTTAATATCTTTAAATTATTAGATAATTGGTAAAACAATTTAATTAGATTATTAAACAAAAATTTGTATTTTAAAATGGTTAATTAACGCGCAAAATATTTATTAAAACGTTAAATGACGGAGAAAACGAACACCACGCGGAGCGCGGGGCGAAAACTGAAAAGTGGAGGATAACCTCCACCTCCCTTCTCTTTTCTCTCATTTCTTTCTTTTCTTTCTCTCTCTTACTCTCTTTTCTCTCTTTTCTCCAAAACCACCACATTCACTAAAATCGCAAAATAACACCCTTATACGCACTCGGATCACCAAGATTTTTAGAGATTCACGACCACCTCGTAACGATCTACACTTCTATCTTTCCGGATTTCCATTTCGCCACTTTGTAAGTTTCCGACAAAATCCCGAAAACTCTCGATTCCTTGTATTTTCACTTGTTAGTGTTTATATAACTTATATATGTCCATTACAAAGAGTAGAACACGGTTTTATAGCTTAAAAACGAGTTTAAATTGGGTTTTGGCCGGAAAAATCTCGGCAGTCGAAACTTTCTGGGCTGGTGTTCTTCAATGCGACACAAGCCTTGTGTCGCATGTAGTGTCGTATTTTGCCTGTTCTGTCGCACCCAGTGTCGTATAAATCCTTTTGTGTCGTACCCTTTACGACACAATGTTGTGTCGCATCTTATGTCGTATTTTTCATACGACACAATCACTATGTCGATGTTGAATCAGCATCTCGAATCTATACGACACAACCCTTGTGTCGTATAGGTATTGTGTAGCATTTCTATGCGACACAACCCTGGTGTCGCATGTAACACCCCCAAATTTAAAGAGTTTGCGGAAGCATACTTTGGGTGTTACTAATCAATATACAAAGCACAAGATATACAGCAAACGACCTCTAAATGAGACGTTTTGTAAAATAATTACATTTCATAATTTAATCGTTTGAAAACATATAGTTTTCTTTACAAAAATATATAAGCCTAGAGTCCACGCATGTGGCGGGAGATTCTATTACATAATCGTAATATACAAAAGATAATGCTAAGAATCTCCGTTAATGCAGTTGTGTTGAAATCATGCGACACTAGCTAAATCCTGGAGTAATCCTACTCCATCCGGGTACCTGAGAAAACATGCTAAAAAGTGTCAACCAAAAAGGTTGGTGAATCTCACAGGTTTGTAAGTAATATCGTATTTGAACACGAGATTTCATCAGTAATGCCCGTAGGCGTAAAAATCAGCCATTTCAATCCAGCAATCGTAAAATCAGTATTTGCAATCCAGCAAATGTAAAATCAGTATTTGCAATCCAGCAAATGTAAATAAGTAAGTTTATACCGTTGCCATGAGGTTCATAATCGAAGCTTAACCCGTAAATAATAACTTTGCTCCCGTGACATGCTCGTAATTGAGCAAGCATCAGTAACGAATAAGTTGTCACCCGTTTATACGTGTAAATCGGTACGTGGCAGCGCTACTGCCCCGGGTGGGGAGGGTCATTTCCCTAATGGATCCATTAACTACTGTTCGCGCTTAAGTCCATAACTAACGATATATGATGGAGAGACTTCTGTAAATAGTAAACAACTCATGCAATTTCGTTTGGTATAGTAAACAGTTTAGCACTTGTGTTCAAATAAAAGCAGTTGCAAGTTTCTCCCCCAATAAGATAAAACAGTAAAAGTGGGGCCGTAAGACTCACCTGAGTCTTTGCAAGTACGTTTATATCAATAAACGAGTAAGTAATATCAACCGTAGGTTCTCCAAACCCGTAACCTTCAAATGCCTAAACACATAAGGTTATGTAAGTAGTTGTCTCGCAAGACGTTTCGTTTAGTTGTACCCAACTAGTATGCCCAATGTTTGTTCGTATGTTTGTAATCGTTTGTTGTTAGAAAACATGTTTGGCCCGTTGGTGACGGTGGTTAATAGTCAAAGTATTATCTTTGTTTGTGAAGTGTTATACTTATAAATGTATTCCAAAGTGTTTTAGGAGTCGTATCGTATAAGTGTTTGAGGTTGTACGAGTTTAACACTTGATGTAAAAAAATAATTTGACAACCTTCTGTTTTTGGCGACACTTCGCTAGTGTCGCTATAGGCGACACTAGTTAGGCGACACTTGATGAGTGTCGCTACAATTGGTAATGGTTAGGCGACACTTGGTGAGTGTCGCTAGAATTCCGATTTTCAATTAATTGGCGACACTTGGTTAGTGTCGCTATAGGCGACACTTACGAATTTGGCGTCACTACGAGAGTGTCGCTAAGATAAATCTGGTTAAGTAGTTCAGCGACACTTAGGTAGTGTCGCTATAGGGGCGACACTTATGAATAGCGACACTTATCTAGTGTCGCTAGTACTGTTTTTGGCACACTAGCGACACTTCAGACTGTTCGCCGGAAAATGGACCGAAAACGAGTTTTCCGGCCACCGTTCGATCTAATACTTTTACCCAACCCATATATGGACATTACAAGTATATAGGAACCATAAAAACGTAAAAATGAGTAAAAACGGAGAGTTTCGGGTTTTGTCGGAAACTTACGAAGTGCCGAAATGAGAATTCGGAAAGGTAGGAATGTAGATCGTGATACCGTGGTTCTTTTATTCCAAAGGAGTAGTATAATCCAAGGCCGTTTAGTGCGTTTATTTGTCGATTTTGTGAAGTTGTGGTTTTTGGTTGGTTGGTGGTGTTGAGAGAAAAGAGAGAAGAAAGAGAAAGAGAGTTGAGTGAAATGAGAGGTGGAGGGGGGGAAAGTTGGGGGTTTTACCTCCAACTTTCAGTCTCCGTTCCCCGCGCGGTGTTCGTTTACTCCGTCGTTTAAACGTAAATAATTATTTTAGATATTAAAGGTACGTTTTAAATACAAATTATTACGCGATATTTTATTTAAACATTTTACAATTTAATTTATATTAGAGTTATCAAATGGTAAGTTAGTTTATTTAATTTGCGCGTTTTAATATCTAAATTTGTGTACGTTTTGTTTGTATGATACAAATGATTACGAAATATTATCATAATAATATTTTTGACATAACAACGTTATTTAATAAAATTAGTCACCAACGTCCAAATAATTGTCGGACTCCGTCCGGTTAATTCGTACGATTTATCCAAATCGCGTAAATACATACATATATATATAAATCACTTTCATATATATACAAATAGAGCCTGTAATTAGTCCTATTACATACTAATTACAACTAGTTACAAACAATTAGGCATAATTAATTGCCCTAATTATGCAGGTGTTACATTCTCCCCTTGTTAAAGAAATTTCGTCCCGAAATTAAGTTGAGTGCACGGACGGTGCGTTATCTGGGAAGAGATGTGGGTATTTCTGTCGCATTTGGTCTTCCCGTTCCCAGGTGAACTCAGGGCCGCGCCTAGAATTCCACTTGACCTTTACGATGGGAATACGACTTTGTTTCAATCGTTTAACCTCACGGTCCATGATTTCCATTGGTTCCTCGACAAAATGAAGTTTATCATCGATTTGAATTTCGTCGAGTGGTATAATCAGTGTCTCGTCAGACAGACATTTCTTCAAGTTAGAAATGTGGAATGTGTTGTGTACACTGCTAAGTTCAGTAGGAAGTTGCAGGCGGTATGCCACTGGACCAATCCTTTCAAGGATTTCGAATGGTCCGATGTATCTAGGATTTAGTTTGCCTCTTTTTCCGAATCGAATGACACCTTTCCATGGTGCCACTTTGAGAAGTACCTTGTCCCCTACCTGGAACTCAAGGTGTTTGCGTCTCACGTCAGCATAGCTTTTACGACGATCACGTGCGGCTTTCAGCCGGTTTTGGATACCGATGATTTTCTCGGTAGTTTCCTGAATGATTTCTGGACCCGTGAGTTGGGAATCTCCTAACTCAGTCTAACAGATAGGTGATCGGCACTTACGCCCGTAAAGTGCCTCGAAGGGTGCAGCCTTTATGCTGGTATGGTAACTGTTGTTGTACGAGAACTCGCACAATGGTAAATGATTTTCCCAAGAAGTACCGAAGTCAACTACGCAGGCTCGTAGCATATCCTCCAGTGTTTGAATAGTTCGCTCGCTTTGGCCATCGGTTTGAGGGTGATAAGCAGTACTCATATCCAGACGAGTACCAAGAGATTTCTGTAGTGATTGCCAAAAGTTAGAAGTAAAACGGCTGTCCCTATCCGAGATGATCGAGATAGGTACACCGTGTCGCGAGATGATTTCCTTGACGTAGATGCGAGTCAGACGCTCCATCTTGTCGGTTTCCTTGATGGCCAGAAAATGAGCAGATTTCGTGAGACGGTCTACGATCACCCAAATGGTATCGCAACCACTCGAAGTTTTCGGTAGTTTGGTAATGAAGTCCATGGTAATCTGTTCCCATTTCCATTGATGAATTTCAGGTTGTTGGAGTAACCCAGAGGGTCTTTGGTGTTCGGTCTTGACTTTGGAACAGGTTAGGCATTTACTGACGTACAAGGCAATGTCAGCTTTCATGTTAGGCCACCAATACAACCCTTTGACGTCGTGATACATCTTGTCAGAACCAGGATGTATAGAGTATCGAGATTTGTGAGCTTCAGCCATCACCAAATCTCGCAAGTTTCCGAATTTGGGTAACCACACCCGGTTAGAGAAGTATCGAGTTCCATCGGGTTTGACTTCGAATTGTTTATCCAAGCCTCGCAAGGCTTCATTTTTCAAGTTTTCGTCGTTGAGTGCTTCGAGTTGAGCGGTAAGGATTTGAGCAGGGAGCTCGTTACAAATCGTCATAGAAAGTGCTCGGACTCGAAGGGGTTTCACTCGTTCTTTTCGGCTTAAGGCATCGGCAACTACGTTAGCCTTGCCCGGATGGTATTTGATCTCGCAGTCGTAGTCACTGAGTAACTCAACCCAGCGACGTTGCCTCATGTTTAGATCTTTCTGATCGAATATGTGTTGGAGACTTTTGTGATCGGTAAAGATAGTGCTTTTCGTACCGTAGAGATAGTGCCTCCAGATTTTCAATGCGAAGACCACAGCACCTAACTCGAGGTCGTGGGTCGTATAGTTTTTCTCGTGGATTTTTAGTTGTCGTGAGGCATAGGCAATGACTTTTTCCCGTTGCATTAACACACAACCAAGTCCTTGGTGTGAGGCGTCGCAATAGACTACGAATTCGTCGGTGCCCTCGGGTAAGGACAAGATTGGTGCACTACAAAGTTTGTTTTTCAATAGCTGGAAAGCTGGCTCTTGTTTATCAGTCCAATCGAACTTCTTATCTTTCTGAGTCAGTGTGGTTAGGGGAACAGCTATTCTTGAAAAGTTTTCGATGAATCGGCGGTAATAACCAGCAAGACCTAAGAATTGTCTCACTTCGGTTGGAGTGGTCGGTGACTCCCAGCCCTTGATTGCTTCAATCTTGGCGGGATCAACATGAATTCCTTGGCTGTCAATCACGTGCCCGAGGAATTGAACGGTTCGAATCCAGAACTCACACTTAGAGAATTTGGCATATAACTCTTCGTGTTTCAGAAGTCCTAGAATGGTTTTCAGATGTTGAGCATGTTCCTGCTCGTTGCGAGAGTAAATCAGAATATCGTCGATGAACACAATGAAGAATTTGTCAAGATATGGTTTGCACACCCGATTCATAAGGTCCATGAATACGGCCGGTGCGTTGGTCAACCCGAATGGCATCACTTGGAATTCGTAATGCCCATAACGAGTTCGGAAAGCTGTCTTTGGAATATCATTGTCGCGAACTCGGAGTTGATGATAACCTGACCGTAGATCAATCTTTGAGTAAACACTCGATCCCTGGAGTTGGTCAAATAGGTCATCAATTCTAGGAAGTGGATACCGATTCTTTATGGTTAGCTTATTCAGCTCTCGGTAATCGATACACATGCGGAAAGATCCATCTTTCTTTTTCACGAATAAGACCGGAGCTCTCCAAGGCGAGGAACTTGGTCGAATGAATCCTCTGTCTAGGAGTTCCTGTAGTTGGTTAGACAACTCCTGCATTTCGGATGGTGCTAAACGATATGGGGCTCGTGCCACGGGTGCAGCTCCTGGCACAAGTTCGATTTGAAATTCAACTTGTCTAGGTGGCGGAAGTCCAGGCAAGTCTTCAGGAAAGACTTCCGGAAACTCCCGCACGATCGGAACATCCTCAAATCGCTTCTCCTCTGACTTCTTCTCCGTTACATGTGCGAGGATGGCTTGATACCCTTTTCGTAGATATTTTCTAGTTTTCAGACAGGATACAATATTAAGATTTCGTCTACCGGTCTCCCCTTGTAGGGCTAAGGTTCCACCGGAGACAAGAGGTATGCGAACGAGTTTGTCATGACAAATGATTTCAGCTCGGTGCTTGGATAACCAATCCATACCGACAATAATATCGAAGCTGCCGATCTCGACAGGGATTAAATCAATGGGAAATGTTTCGTTCATGAGGTTCAGTGTACAGTTGTGTATGATGCTATCAGTTTCAATCAGCTTGCCGTTAGCTAATTCTACAATGTATCTAGCATCTAAGGTAGTGGGAGTTATATCAAGTAAAGGGCTAAATTTCTCAGAAATGAAGCTTCTATCGGCACCGGTATCAAATAACACAGAAGCAGTAAGGTCGTTGAGAAGGAACGTACCCGTCACGACGTTCGGGTCCTGTCTGGCTTCCCCAGCCTTGATAACGAATGCTCTTCCGCGAGCAGGGTTATTGTTGTTTTTCAGCTTTGGGCAATCTTTCTTGAAATGCCCTGTATTTCCGCACCCAAAGCAGGCCTTTGGTGCATTAGTGTTGGGGGTAGAAATGTTGGTTCGGCAATCCTTGGCTAGATGCCCGAACCGCTTGCAGTTTGAGTAAGGGCAAGAACCGTCATGGTGGCGGTTGCATTTGGGACAGTAGGGTCTGTTCCCGCTGTACCCTTTCTTCTCCGAGGTTCCGGATGAATAAGCCTTAATGTACTCAGGCTTTTTGTTGAAGGTTTGGTTGGATGAGTTGGGGTTTCCTTCCCACTTGCGTTTGTTGTTTGCAGATGGGGTTGAAGTTGTACCACGGCGGACAGAATTTGCCGTTAGTTCATGAGCCATACGGATGGCGCTCTGAATAGTACCTGGTTTGGAAGAAGTCACCAGGTCCTGTAGTCTCTCAGGAAGACCATCAACGAATTTCTCGATCCTCTTGTACTCAGGATCGACCATGGTTGGGCACAGAAGTGCCAGTTGGTGGAAACGGTTGGTATATCCGGTGATATCATCACCCTGCATCTTGTGGTTCCAGAATTCCACTTCTAGTTGTTTCAATTCATCCCTGGGGCAATACTCGCCCCTCAACATCTTCTTCAACTCCTCCCACGGGAGTTGGTAAGCAGTAGCAACACTCACAGTCTGGGCATAAGTGTTCCACCAGGTGAGTGCGGTGTCAGTAAGGGTGCTAACAGAGAACTTAACTTTATCTCCCTCCGCACAGTTGCAGATAAGAAATACGGACTCAACTTTCTCGATCCAGCGTACTAGACCGATAGCTCCCTCGGTGCCTGCAAAGTTTAGAGGTTTGCAGTTCTGGAAGTCCTTGTAAGAATAAGGTTTAGCAGCAGCGGTTTCAGCAGCATCACTGTTCCTCGTGGAACTTGTTGGAGTATTTCTAGCCAAGGCTTCAGTAACAGCCTGGGTTATAAGGGAGGTAATCTGGGCATCTGTGTATGGTCTGGTCTTTGGCGGCATGATTCTTCAATAAAAGAAATGAAGATACATGAGATTTTTGTAGGAACTTGTAATTGTCACAGATGTACATGTATAACAGCGGTAATACATAACATCAACATGGAAAATGACAATTTATATGAGTTGAAATAACAAGGAAAGTTTGATAGATAATGTGGGTTCAAAGGTTACATCCTACAGAGATATTACGAAAGGTGTCGGGAATTGTTACATCCGACTAGTTTATAGAGTAGGTCATTCGGTGTTGTTCCAGTTCAAGATTTTCGAGTCTTTGTTCCTGACGACGGAATTGGGTAGTCAATGCTGGCAACGTAAGATGTGCCGAGTTCTGAGAGTTATGTACCGGATAAGGGCTGTTTCGAGGTGACCTTGTGTTCCTCCTAGCTACTCGTGGGTTCTGTGACCCATGTGAGTGAGAGTGTGACGGATTAGGTGGTGTGTTTGCCATTCCGGTGGCAGAGGGTAAGTAGGACGAGGCTAATATATATATACATATATCTTATCCAGCCTAGTGTCTAGCACGTATCAAGTAATGGTCCGGTTCTCTCGTGGTCAGAGTCAACTAACGCATTCCCGTTTAACACAACCATTTCAGACCTCACATCATCTTTCCTTAATTGTACATAGTTGATCAGGCTATGTTAAATTAAAGTCGTATGATGTAATTCCTGAACCAATCATGTCTAGTAAGGAGATACTGCCTAATGGTCATAGTCTAGGCCCACTAAATGCAACCTAGTTCACTATAACCTTAGGCTCTGATACCAATCTGTAACACCCCCAAATTTAAAGAGTTTGCGGAAGCATACTTTGGGTGTTACTAATCAATATACAAAGCACAAGATATACAGCAAACGACCTCTAAATGAGACGTTTTGTAAAATAATTACATTTCATAATTTAATCGTTTGAAAACATATAGTTTTCTTTACAAAAATATATAAGCCTAGAGTCCACGCATGTGGCGGGAGATTCTATTACATAATCGTAATATACAAAAGATAATGCTAAGAATCTCCGTTAATGCAGTTGTGTTGAAATCATGCGACACTAGCTAAATCCTGGAGTAATCCTACTCCATCCGGGTACCTGAGAAAACATGCTAAAAAGTGTCAACCAAAAAGGTTGGTGAATCTCACAGGTTTGTAAGTAATATCGTATTTGAACACGAGATTTCATCAGTAATGCCCGTAGGCGTAAAAATCAGCCATTTCAATCCAGCAATCGTAAAATCAGTATTTGCAATCCAGCAAATGTAAAATCAGTATTTGCAATCCAGCAAATGTAAATAAGTAAGTTTATACCGTTGCCATGAGGTTCATAATCGAAGCTTAACCCGTAAATAATAACTTTGCTCCCGTGACATGCTCGTAATTGAGCAAGCATCAGTAACGAATAAGTTGTCACCCGTTTATACGTGTAAATCGGTACGTGGCAGCGCTACTGCCCCGGGTGGGGAGGGTCATTTCCCTAATGGATCCATTAACTACTGTTCGCGCTTAAGTCCATAACTAACGATATATGATGGAGAGACTTCTGTAAATAGTAAACAACTCATGCAATTTCGTTTGGTATAGTAAACAGTTTAGCACTTGTGTTCAAATAAAAGCAGTTGCAAGTTTCTCCCCCAATAAGATAAAACAGTAAAAGTGGGGCCGTAAGACTCACCTGAGTCTTTGCAAGTACGTTTATATCAATAAACGAGTAAGTAATATCAACCGTAGGTTCTCCAAACCCGTAACCTTCAAATGCCTAAACACATAAGGTTATGTAAGTAGTTGTCTCGCAAGACGTTTCGTTTAGTTGTACCCAACTAGTATGCCCAATGTTTGTTCGTATGTTTGTAATCGTTTGTTGTTAGAAAACATGTTTGGCCCGTTGGTGACGGTGGTTAATAGTCAAAGTATTATCTTTGTTTGTGAAGTGTTATACTTATAAATGTATTCCAAAGTGTTTTAGGAGTCGTATCGTATAAGTGTTTGAGGTTGTACGAGTTTAACACTTGATGTAAAAAAATAATTTGACAACCTTCTGTTTTTGGCGACACTTCGCTAGTGTCGCTATAGGCGACACTAGTTAGGCGACACTTGATGAGTGTCGCTACAATTGGTAATGGTTAGGCGACACTTGGTGAGTGTCGCTAGAATTCCGATTTTCAATTAATTGGCGACACTTGGTTAGTGTCGCTATAGGCGACACTTACGAATTTGGCGTCACTACGAGAGTGTCGCTAAGATAAATCTGGTTAAGTAGTTCAGCGACACTTAGGTAGTGTCGCTATAGGGGCGACACTTATGAATAGCGACACTTATCTAGTGTCGCTAGTACTGTTTTTGGCACACTAGCGACACTTCAGACTGTTCGCCGGAAAATGGACCGAAAACGAGTTTTCCGGCCACCGTTCGATCTAATACTTTTACCCAACCCATATATGGACATTACAAGTATATAGGAACCATAAAAACGTAAAAATGAGTAAAAACGGAGAGTTTCGGGTTTTGTCGGAAACTTACGAAGTGCCGAAATGAGAATTCGGAAAGGTAGGAATGTAGATCGTGATACCG
Organism: Helichrysum umbraculigerum; assembly: GCA_949592205.1. Classification (NCBI taxonomy): domain Eukaryota; kingdom Viridiplantae; phylum Streptophyta; class Magnoliopsida; order Asterales; family Asteraceae; genus Helichrysum; species Helichrysum umbraculigerum. The sequence goes on from CATIUR010000001.1 coordinate 2,317,765, forward strand.
TGGTTCTTTTATTCCAAAGGAGTAGTATAATCCAAGGCCGTTTAGTGCGTTTATTTGTCGATTTTGTGAAGTTGTGGTTTTTGGTTGGTTGGTGGTGTTGAGAGAAAAGAGAGAAGAAAGAGAAAGAGAGTTGAGTGAAATGAGAGGTGGAGGGGGGGAAAGTTGGGGGTTTTACCTCCAACTTTCAGTCTCCGTTCCCCGCGCGGTGTTCGTTTACTCCGTCGTTTAAACGTAAATAATTATTTTAGATATTAAAGGTACGTTTTAAATACAAATTATTACGCGATATTTTATTTAAACATTTTACAATTTAATTTATATTAGAGTTATCAAATGGTAAGTTAGTTTATTTAATTTGCGCGTTTTAATATCTAAATTTGTGTACGTTTTGTTTGTATGATACAAATGATTACGAAATATTATCATAATAATATTTTTGACATAACAACGTTATTTAATAAAATTAGTCACCAACGTCCAAATAATTGTCGGACTCCGTCCGGTTAATTCGTACGATTTATCCAAATCGCGTAAATACATACATATATATATAAATCACTTTCATATATATACAAATAGAGCCTGTAATTAGTCCTATTACATACTAATTACAACTAGTTACAAACAATTAGGCATAATTAATTGCCCTAATTATGCAGGTGTTACATCGCATGACAAACTTTTGTGTCGCATGATTGTGTCGCATAAAACAGCAGGTTTTCAAACTAAAATTTCACTAAGTGTCGATTCTATATAACCTCAAACACTTATACGATACGACTTATAAAACACATTGGAACACACTTGTAAGTGCAAAACACCAATAACATGATAATAATACTTAAATTTATTATTTCAAATCCATCACCAACGGGCCGTACACATTTTCAAACACTTAACAAATCAACCAAATCGTAGTAATTTGGACATATATATAGTTGTGTAACAACTACAAGGGTGATCTTTTGAGATACCCAATCATGTTTATAACCATCGCGTGTCGTGGACACCCTCAGGTTACAAGTCTTTGGACTTCATACTCGGCTAATCAACTCAAGTTTATTAAGTTAAACTCACAAGACTCAGGTGAGTCTCATAGCCCCTCTTTTTACTGTTTTACTCAGGGGTGTGATATATTGCTCATTTTTAACATGTGAACGCAAGTACAAACATTTCATATACTACATGAGTTTTTCACAACTAATCATTTAAAGTCCTTCGTCAGCATAGTTGTTAATACGTTGTAGCGTGAATATTAGTATATGGTACCATATAGGATTGACCCTCCTCGTTCGGGTTAGCAAGCACTAACCGGGTAAACGGACGTACTAATATTTGGGAAGACGAATGTTGATTAGGCATTCGTGGAGGCACCTCGCCCGGGATTCTCTATAGGGGACCCGGCCCTCGAGTTAAGCTCAACTATGTGCTCATGGCTGTATACGCGATTACTATCATTTTATTTGCTGGATGCAAATCATTATTAAATCTTGCGGTTCATACTTTATCACTTGATTTCAAACCTGTGAGCTCACCAGCTTTAGCTGACCCATTTAGCATGTATCGCAGGTACTAAGCAGTAGGTTGTTTCTGCTTCAGGACTTCTAGCTCGAGTCAGCATACAGACGTTTGAGATTTTCTTGCATTAGTATATTTTGTACAAGTACTTATGTACTGAAATCTCCTTTTATTTAAACCCGAGCTATGTAAAGCTATAAATGTTGTAAACATTTCAATATTAATATATTTTGTTAAAACGACGCATATAGAGTCGTTTACTATATATCTTTGGGCTTTGTTATTGATTAGTAACACCCAAATCGTGCTTCCGCAAATCATTAAAATTTGGGGGTGTTACAAAACCCACCGAACACCTACACCACAAATTAAGGCGAACACCCAAAGGAAGACATTGAAAAAGCCCAACGAAACCCAAACCTCGAAACAAGACGAGCTTGAACCTGCTGCTATGAAGACCAAATTCGTCGGAAACCTCAAGAGATCGAAACCCCAAGGATAAAACAGGCTTACCGAAGCTTATGGACTCAAAGTAAGAGGAGACAAACCAACCGAGTGAGGACACTTACTATAGCAAACACGGGAGTCAAGACTGAGTGTCAATGTAATCGAAACCGATGACAACAACGCAATCCGTAATGGGTGGTGGTTCAGCGAGATGTAGGAAGAATTTACGGAGTGGGAACCTGCATTTTAAGGAAGTCGCCGACGCTCGATTTGACCGCAAAACGAGGGATGTGATTTGAAAGAAAGTAATTGAAACTATTGGCTATGGAGTGAGAAGGTTAGGGTCGTGAGTAGCCCTCCGAACCACCGGCATGGTGTCGGCGTTCGGAGGCGGAGGTTGCAGCAAGTTTAGATCTAGGGTTTTTTGAAAATGGGATAAATTATTAATTAATATATATTTTTTAATACACAATTATGCAATGTTAGTGTATGAGTTTGTTTGACAAAACTAGCTAGAGTTAAAAGCTATAAGCTTGTAAATGGAGCTATAAGATGAAGCTTACATTTTCCTGTAGAACTATTTGACAAAGTAGTTAGACTTAGAGCCCAAAGTTAAAAGGGTGATTATCCATACACCGATCCATACACCACTTAAAAGTTATCAAATTTCCTTTCTCTAACAAATTTGTACTCCGTTACATTTTTAGTTAATTCCATTAAAATCTATAAACCAAATGTAATTAATAACAAGATTGACATATTCATACTTAAACCAATAATTCACTGATTTTTTTTATAAATAATTTAATATTTTAACAAATCAATCATAATCATTTTGACATCCCAACGGAATTTTTTTAATGTACCAATGGACGAACACTTCCATGCCCCGCATGTTCTATCTCACGTCTCTAAATAACAAATGATTTTCAGTTCTAGAAAAATAACATCATGCTAAAAAATTATTATATATTATATTGGAATGCACAAAGTTATAATATAGGAGTAAGAAGTATTAAATAAATAAATAAATAAAATAGAATAATTACCGTAGCCAAAAACACTATCATTTCAATATACACTTATGCCTTTGTTCATAAATATTATATTTCTTATAAGGTAAACAATTTACATGAAATAACAAATCCAAAAAAGAAAAAGAAAAAAATAACAAACCCTTAAAACTACCTTACATCACATGTATATTTTGATAGTGTATTTTCCTAACTTTTAAAATCACGAAAATAAACTATCAGAACATTTCATCAATCGTAACAATTTTTTCAATGTTATCTAGGACCCGAAACTTCTTGTGAAGACATATACGAAAACGAGTTCGGGGACACACACGAACTACTTGTATCAATGTTCGGAACCATAAAGCCACTCGGTAGTTCTACTTCAACTCCGGTTTCAGCATTTGATGGCTCGTTGAAGCGCCTTCCGTAAAACCTCAAAAAGTTCAACAGCTCCAACCGCGGTTCACCCACAGGCAACGTTCCTTCTAAAATTGCAACCACATTAGCCATTGTAGGCCGCAACAGTGGGTCTTCGTGTAAGCAACATAACGCTACCTTGACTAGCTTCTCGGCCTCTTCTTTTGTTACCCGGCCAGTTATTCTTGGATCCACGAGGTCCAAATACCTACCCGCTTCATGCATCTCCAATGCGTGTAGTGGGAAATAGTATGCTCGAGTACGTGAATGGGCTTGGAAACCCGATGAGCCCGAAGACCTTTCCTCGGTGCTACTACTTGGGTTTGTGTTTGGGCTTCCTGGGGCATGGGTTCGCGCTTGCACACAATTCTTTCTCCCTTGAATCAACTCCAATAAAACCATACCGTAGCTATAAACATCCGTTTTATCTGAAATAGCCGCGTTGGTAAGCCACTCGGGTGCTAGGTACCCTCGAGTACCTCTCATGGTTGTAAACAACCCCGATTGCTCAGGACTTAGTAGTTTAGACAACCCGAAATCAGAAATCTTGACTTGCATACTATCACTAAGAAGAATGTTTTCGGGCTTAACGTCACAATGTATGATCTTGTGTTCACACCCATTATGAAGATATGCAAGACCACGAGCCGTCCCAACCGCAATATCAAACCGCTCTTGCCATTCCAAAGGTGGTCCATTTCCGAAAATGGTTCGGTCCAACGAACCTCGGCTCATGTACTCATAAACCAAGTACCTTTCTCTTCCATAAGAACAGAAACCCTTGAGCTTTACTAGATTTACATGATGGATATTGCCGATGATTGCAATTTCCGTACCAAATTCTTTCTTCCCTTGAGCACCTAACGCCGTGATCTTCTTTACAGCAACAACCGTCTTATCCCGGAGTACGCCTTTATAAACGGTCCCAAACCCACCCGACCCAATTCGTGTACTAAAATTCGTGGTGGCCAGAATAATATCTTGATGATCAAACCGCACAGGTAAACCCGCAATCGAGAACATTTCAAGGTCATCCGAAAATGAATTGTCTATCAACTTCTTCCTAGCATTCGCTCTCATTTGCTTAGCGGTTCTTGATCTTCTGCTCATACAAATGGCGCAAATCATGATTAGTAGAACACCTGAAGTCGGAAGAAGCACTAGCCCGACAAGCGGAAAATCATTGCTCGAATTTCCGCCTTGATATGGAGATAAAGATGATGGATTCACTGCTTTGATAAACCCTAATTTATCATCAGGATCATTGTTATAGCTTGAAATAATTGAACCCAAATTATTTTCAATCAAATAACACGACCCGGATTGATTTCCATAAAATAAGCCCAAACAAGTACAATTCCCACTACACAAATCCTCACATTTTGATAAAGTCAAACCACTTTTGACCGGATTTAAATAGTCAATTTCGAAATACTTCATTCCATCACCAAGTTTAACATAAACATGATTATCCGACAAGTTACTACGCCGGAAACAAGATTCCGGCGACTCAGGCCACGTCAACGTTGGATCCGAAAACGTACATCCGAAATTCGTTTTGGAATCGCTTCGAAACCCCGACGGGCACGAACACCCGTTAGCAGAACAAACCCCAAGCTTCCCACACCGGTACGGATTCCGGCAACCGTCCGCTGGAGTACTAAAATCCTTCACCCAATTATTATTTACATATCTCATAACAACTAAAAAACCATCATTTGTAATCTGTAAAATCCGGTAACCTGAATCATCATCATCTGTGGGTGCGTTTATTAATACTTGGGCCACCACTTCCGGGCCTGGGTCTCCGAACAAGTAAAAGCCCGACCCGTTTACTGTAACATACGAAACGGGCTGGTTTGAATTTTTAATAGATTTTGAATCCATTAACAATCGATAATACGTTATGTTTCGCCATTGCAGTATACCGTCACCGGAAGTGACCGTAAAATTATAATCTCCGGCGGATTCATCCCCCGGGTTTTTCGACGCAATTAACGATTGACCGACCCGAAACTGTTGTCCTGAAACAACGGTGTCGGTCGGGTAATCAAAAGATTGCCATAACGTCTTGTTATAACGATCTAATAAAGCTAAATTCCCGGAATCAAGTAACTGTAAGGAATTAACCGTTGAGTTTATAATTGGCGTTGACCAAACGAGTTGGCCGGAATCGTTATTGATAGTGATTCCGGTGAAGGAGAGATGAAGTTCACCGGAGTTTGAGATTGGGGTGTTGCGGTTGGCGGTCCAAACGACGGTGTGGGAATCGGTGTGGTAGATAACGAGGTAAAACGAAGACGGTGATGTTGATAGTGGGTTGAAAATTGCGGCGGTGTAAGTGCGGTTGGGTGATCGGAGGAAGTCGCCGGAAGCGTCGATGAATCGATAGTGGGAAGCTGTGAAGTTAGGTTGGATGAAGCCGGTGGAGACTGGGGCGGCGGAGGTGGTGGTGATGACGGTGAGAAGGAGGAGGATTACGGTGGTGATTACGGCGGCCATCCATGCAGAGAGAAAAATGGTCGCCGGAGAAAATATGAAAATGGTGAGTCGAATATTATTTGCAACGGTTTGTGGGAATGTATGTTATAAGCGTTGACTAAAATTAGTATTATGAAATGGTGATGGGTGTCTTCCCTCCTTTTTTAAATATTTTAATTTTAAGAAAATATTCCATTTTGATATTCAATATTTTTTTTAATAAAAATAAGTTAGAGTTAATATACGTGAAGGGTCATTTAAATGTGTAAACTATTTTAGTTTAAAATACTGTATACATATACTGTTAAAACGCTATTAGATCAGTGGTATCGAGGTGACCCTTCAACTACATATTTGTAAATACGCGTGTATAAGATTAGTTACATATATGAATGATTTTGAGTATGTTATTTTAATTGATAATCATGTGGTTGTAAATTTTTTTAAAGATATGTACATGAATAAAAAATGAGAGTTTCGTGGCCGCTGTGATAAGGTGTGATGACGATTATTTTTTAAGTCTGTTATAGTTTTATGATATAAAAAATGAAATTATTGATTAAAATATACAGTGTAGAATGTGCATTATTAATTATAATACGGGTGGTATTTTGTATATTTGTTTTCTTATTGGTTACCAACAAGAGGACAACAGAGGATCTTAGTTGTAAAATTATAATTACCCTATTGTTATGTTTTTAATAATTCATTTATGGACTATTTTAATTTTTAAGTGATAGGTATCTTTCATAAGTTGGACCATACGTCCATACCTGTATTATTGTACTTATAATAATAATAAATATAATATATCAATTTCAATAAATAACTACATATACATGTTATAAAACGTATGCGTGTGTAGATATATCGTATATGTGTGTGCAACATATACCTACAATTATATCTCTTTGTTACCTAAAAAATAACACGTGTCACATTCATGGATATCTTACTATGACAAAGTAGGATTGCTTCAATGATATTACTAAACTAATTATTCAAAAAAAAAAAATATATATATATATATATATTATATATGTTCACATATGACAATAGTTGATATATTTGCATTAATAATTCATAAAAGATGTATCAATACGTAATTATGGATTCTAAAGCATAAAATCTTAGGTTATACTTAGTTCACGAATGAATTAATTTGAATGTCATCAAATTACTCGACTCAAAAGAATTCACTTTCTTAGAATTTTCTAACTTCACTAAAAAGATTTCACGAATCAAAAACAGGCTTATTGTTTAAAACAAAAACAATACATGTTTATCAAATTTATTTTAGACAAGGGATTTATTTTATATATTATCTTGATTTTGAAAGCATTGACTAATTCGTTGATGTTGAATCTTTGACATCATTAATAAATATTTTAATGTTCACAAGCACTTCATGAGCAAAAATGGGGCTTTAATGGGTCACATTGCCAAGTTGTAAGACCAAGTTTTGGAACATATGAAAAGCCCACGCATGGGCCCAGTAGTTGACAAATTACAAGCTTGCCATTATTTGGCCACCATTTTTCACATATTCAACTTTGAGAAAAAAAAAAAAAACTGAATTCACATGGTACAATGCAATAGCAAGAATCCTAAAAACAACCATTAATAAACATAAATACCATAGATACTTAAATTTCTCAAATTTGGAAATATGTCGTGTATTTTTCGATCCCTAACAAACAACAGGAGCCGAGATGCTACAAATATTTAAACTAGAACCCGTAAATATGAGTGAGATGGATGGACGGATATCAAATGAGCTTCTTCTTTTCAAAGAAAGATTTCAAGTGCCAAAGCTGCAAACCAGCAACTGATAAGCAAAAACAGAGTGAAAGAAAACTCAACCACACCATTCTCGAGTGTGACGAATTTAAGTTCTTGCATTTCTCGTTCCTTGCAATAAGCATATGGTAAAGTGTCACAGGGGCGGATTCAGCATGTAACCATGGGGGTCCAAGGCCCCCCATGACTTAGACCCAAGTAGTGTAAAATCTTAACAATTCAATGGATACTTTGGCTCAACTAGCTGCTTGGCCCCATGGTAGTTTTTTTTTTCCTTCAATGGTGAAATCATCGGATGGAAAAAACCAGGGAAAAAGTCATGTATGTGGGTTTGGTGAGGACAGATGAAAGAGAAGATCAATTTTCCCCAAAAGTCCCCTGTATTATATCTTAATTTGCAAAACAAACTCAAATTTTTGATAACTTATACTTTTTAACCCTTTTAAATGTGTACCTTTTTCACATCACTCCTTAATAATTTGAGTATATGTATACAGTTGTTATGAAACAATACACATGACGTGTAATTAGCAATTGAAATATAAAAAAATTACTATTACAATAAAGATTCTTTAATTTTTTTAGCCTCTCAATTTGATACTTTTTATTCATTTTTAGCCTCTCAATTTAGTAGTATATCATTAAACTCTCACAAATTTTTAGCCTCTCAATTTGATACGTGTGCAGTAAGTTATCGTTTTAGTCAAACGCATTATGACCCGAACTTATTTGATCATATTAGAAACCTGCTCATATTTTGTCGGCCCCCCGCGAAGTATTTTTCTGGATCCGCCACTCCGTAAAAGTTTGTGTTGTAGTGTCAGTGATAAAAAAACAGTACAACACAGTTAACTTTGGGAATTCTGTTACATATTTCTAAATATTAAAATCAAAGTATTATTGAAGTCTAATCAAAGTGTGAAGTTTTGGAACCAAAAGAAAAGATTGGTAAAAATGTAAAATACTATGATATTTATTCTGATAAAAACCCCACAAAATCCGCGCATAAACAATGGTTGACATATTTATCTCAAAATGCAGATATTTTTGCTTTTAAAAAAGATTTGTTTGCTATGAGAGTCAGATGAGAACTTGGACACATTATCAGGGACAGAACTTGGATTTGTTGGTTGAGGGGGCAAAATATATATAATATATCAATAATATCTATATATATATATATATTACGGAATTTGTAAATTTTTGTGAGGGTGACTGCCCCCACTGTCCCCATTCTAGCTCCGCCCCTGCACATTATGAGCCTTGAAATGCAATTAAACGTAATGCTTGAGATGTTTACTTCAAGATAACGATTCTTGCAGAAGGCAGCTACAACCGATAATATTTCCACAAGAACAAGATGCAAAGTCCCCTCTACAGGCCACAGCAAATAATACTACAACATTTGACGGTCTAAATAAGATTTGAATATTAATAGTAGAAATCAGAAAAATGGATAATCCAAATCAATGTCATCGGGTTATTCTAGTAAATAATAATGAGAGATACTAGACATACATATACATATAATCTACAAAAGAATTCATATAAATGATGTGCCATTCAAAGACAATGAGAGAGGATCGAAGAGCAAGAGAAAAACTTTTATTATTATCAGTATATATACTTTTGTAATAAAATGGGAACACATGCCACATCATATCTTGTAAACTTTCTGTAAGTGTAGCATCCTGCATCCCTCAATGATAATAATATGTAACGTAGCTTAAAACATAAATTTAATGGGAAGTGTTGAGCGTAATCAGAGATACACTATTTTGCCTGCATAAGAAACGGTGTACAACTTTCAGGAGATTATTTACTAACCTCTCTCAGATAAAACATCTCCTCGTGGATTGAAGTGATGGTGTCCGCGGTTCGCCAGCTTCTTCGGTTCCAATTCCTCGTGGATTGAAGTGTGTTATGTATGGGCCATCCCAACCTGAGTCAGGTTTCGACCCAACCCCGTTACCTATCTCCTATGTTTTCCCCATTCATCTTTTCATTATGTCATCTTTTGTTTCATAACTTCTTTTCCGTTCTTACTATAATGGATTTGATTGCAGTGAAGTTGAAAGGCGGGAACTCGGAATGTTGTTCTCCAAAGGACGTAAGTTAAGAAATCAAATGAAAAAACCAACTGCGACTGATAAGTTCCAAATGCTTGTTGAGGATGTGAGGGAAGGAGTGCTTGTAAGTCATATATATTATGCGCATCCTCGTAGTACATTCGATTCATGATGTTACATTCTCTCAGATCAACCTTATTTTGACACTGACTATAACCTTTTTATAGGTATTTGAGGACGAGACGGAAGCAGCAAAATACTGTGACCTGTTGCAAGGAGGAGGTCAAGGTTGTGAAGGGGTTGCAGAGGTTGAAGCGTCATCGGTATGAACCTTAAATCTGCTTCCCAATTGTAAATTCTTTAATTTAACTTGGTAACAGTGGTCAAATCAGCCAAAGCAAATTTATGCAAGGTTGATATGAACTAAGTGCTCGTATCGTAATAAGAATGAATTAAACAGTAAAACACATAGATAATCGATATTCGAGAGATCGATCAACTCTCCCACAGTTTACTTTCGAGAGGTAAACCAATTCTCCTAATTGATATTCAAATCACCAATATTATTCAGCATCATAGCAATTACAAAGATCATCCCTATATATAGATAAACCCTAACTTGCTCCCTAAGATTATCCCTCATTAAATAATAATACTATAATGATACTTTACTAATTGCTAATACTGATATAACATATTTCTAAATAAAATATTAAATAATAAACTTATTAATAATAAATATGAATCGCATCAATACTCTCGCCCTAAAAAACACCTTGTCCTCAAGGTGTTGGTTCTAACATTCTTAATTTCGGGATCCCAAGTCATTCTTCGAAATTGTCTTCCGGTAAGCTTCTCATAAAGAGGTCCCCAATCGTAAGCTGATGTTGGTATGTTCTACCCATGATCAGAGTCAGACCCACTTTTTCAGGCCATGACTATTACTCAAAACATTACAAAATGAGATAGGAAATGAAAGCTTCTTACATTACATAATAGCGGAAGTCTTAAAATATTAATATCGGGTTACATATTATATATAGCATAACAAAAGTAACCACCAAAATGCATAAGTTTCTTAAGTTCCTAGGCCTTCTCCTTATTCTTGGTAGTTCCTGTTTTATCATGCCCTGAAATACATGTTTAAACACTAATAATAAGCGAAAAGCTTAGTGAGTTCATGAGTTTAACATACATAATCTAACACATACTCTTTTAAATATGGGTGTTGATATATACAACAATTTTTTTTTATTGATACACCAAAATCATTGATTGCAGTGTTGTACAGTACTACTCCAGAATGCGTAAAAGTTGATGTATGAATCAAAAGATGTGTTGTATTTATCACTGGCCTTTAAAAATATTCATGCTAGAACATATAAGAAACTAACAATTATAGCATGCACTAAACATTTAAACATTTAACTCTAGCATGTATAAACCTGTAAGCATGGTACATACATCTCTAGTATTTTATTTCGTACATGATAGTGTACAAACACTTCAACATTAATATAAACTCTGCTCTAATGTAAATCTCTAAATTTCTAGTCGGTATCCCGACATATTCTCTTATTCATTAGAAAACATTTCATATAAATGTCGAGTTTTCATATGAATATAACTCTTGTCTAGCACGTTAAATATAGCATACATATGAACATAAAACATTAACACGTATCTCAATTTAAAAGCATCATGAAACTCACCTGAGGACCTTTGCTTATATATTCGAGACCAAATGTTGCAGTTATTAAAATAATTCCAAGTCATTAGTCGTTTTACTCTATTAGTAATTGTTATTCAAATCACATCTCTAACAAGTAGTTCTTAGTATCTCCTAAGTTCAATAGTGTAATAGTACATCGTTTTGCTCAAATCAGTCAAGGTTAATAAAATCTCTACATTTACTTTAAATTATAACTCTTTACTTAAATTCCCAAAATGGTATATATATATATATATATATATATATATATATATATATATATATATATATATATATATAGTGGGAGGATCCAGGGGGAAGTCTTTGATCTTAGGGAAGGGGGAAAGTGAGTTATCCACCGTCGATCTATTGCTCTTTGAAGTTCCAGCGCTGGGTTTTCTTTCCTGTTCAGACTTGGGGTGTGTTTGGTAGAGAGAGTTGAGATGGAAGAAATGGAAATCAACTTATTTCCCATGTTTGGTTGGCCCGAGATATAAAAAAGTGGAGAATTGTGATTTCCCGAGATATACAATCCTTTGTATTCTAATTTCCATCCTTTTGGAGAGAAATCAAGTTTCTTCACAAAACAATTCTCCGTGTCCTGGCTGAGATATTGGATAGGATTAAAAAAAAAAAGGGGTATAAATTGGCAAGCACGTGCAAGGCACATTTGCACTCCAAAATTCAGAAATCATCCAAGCCCTAGAGCTTCAGTACAACGACGAGTTCGGTCCCACTTCGACCGGTGTTCATCCCTCTCGTCAAGCTACTGCTACCTCCTTCTTCTTGGATACTTCGGTTCGTCATGTGTCACAGTAATGATCATCTCCCCTTCTTCCATTCTCTTTTTTGATTATGTTATTCACAACACACACGTATCTAGTAGAAATCACATGTGAAACATTTAATTTTCTTTTGTTTACACACATGATTATGTGTTTTTAACCTAATTATATCATGAATCGATTTATGAGCTTCTGTTGTTTAAACCTGCAATTGAACTCACTATTACCCTAAAAAAGAAGAGTGCAAGTTGTACTGTGCAACATACACTTGTGGATCTCCATTATTAATAAATAAAAAGTTAATTACATGAAGATCCATATATGGAGTATGGCAAAGGCAGATTACATACGTATGTGTTAGTTCAATTGAAATGAGGCTAAAAATTTATGGGTACTAACTAACAAATTGCAAAACTTTTTGTGATAGTATAAAACTGTAACTGTGCTACATATATTGAAATTGATAATAGGACTACAATTAAGATTGTGCTCCTGTGAGATACCATAACCATTGTGAAAATGAATTATTGCTACTAAGAGCAAGAAATGCATACGATATTTTGAAAACATATTTGCTTTGTTTATCAACTGTGGGTTGTCTGGAATCATCTCCGGTCTTTTTACATATATCTGCGGGTTAAATCTTTTATACATGGTTCTACGGTTGGTTTATCAACAGTATCTTGCAACTCGATGTATTTCGAGACCATTGTGAAGATGTATTTCGATATATTAAGAAGTAGAAGTTATAGACATAAGTATCTTGCATTTTGAGCTAATGTGGATTGATTTGTTGTGTTGAGAGTGCAGGTCGAGTGGTCTGTGCGGGCTGCATCCGTTTTGCAATTAAGCATAGGTCGGGTGGTCTGTATGCGTCGAGTGTAGGCCGCAAGGTCTGTGGGTGGGCGGGCTGGATCTGTTTCGTTTTCAAAGCATGCCATATTTGACTAGGTCGAGTGGTCTGTGCAGGTCAAGTGCAGATCGAGTGGTATGTTTGGGCTGATATGTATAACGCGGATAATGGTGTAAAACATACTACCTTCAGGCGGTTCAAAGTTGTTTGGGTGGACCCTTAAACAAGGTCAAGCGGAAACTCAAACGAGGTCAAGATTAAAGACGTCGAAGGAACCTTAACAATATCTTGCAACTCGATGTATTTCGAGACCTTATATATAGAAGTTATATACATATGTATGTTGCATTTTGAGCTAATATGGGTTGATTTGTTTTGTTTGTATTTCGAGACCTTATATATAGAAGTTATACACATACTAAATGATGGTCTCCATAATACGCGTACTGATGTGTATTGGTTAATAACATTATCTTCGCGAGCATTTTTGTTTCACGATGATACTAAATTTATTGTGGTATTAGGTTGGGCTTGTTTTTAAATGGCATGTCATTGTTTAGCTATATCTTTGAACTTTGAATTGTATACACTTGAATTAAAATTGTGCTCAAAAAGAGATGTTTGAAGTTAATTACGTTTTGTATCATATATTGTGGTTTTGTAAATAGGGTGAAAAATATTTATATTAATGGCAATATCATAATCAAAATTCAATTTCATTTCTCTGTATTCAGGTACCAAACAAAGGAATTGAATTCTTTGCAATTTCTCAGGTCAATTCTCTGTCGCTACCAAACAATGGAAACCCTTAAGGATTTCTCAGCAATTTCATTTCTCTACATTTCATCACTCTGACCTATTTCTTTTCTCTAAATTTCTCCCTACCAAACGAGCCCTTGGTGTATTTACAGGGATGAGGGCAGTTCGGTCTTTTAACATTATATTTTTTATTTAATTAATTAATTGTTTTATTGATAGCATAAATACACGTATGAATTCTAGTTCAGTACGTTAGTCAACATTATATTGATACACGTTTTATTGATAACATTATATTTTTTATTTGTGTATGTTCTTCGATCAACATCCATAAACATTCAGTCAACAATTAATTGATTCGATCTGGGATACTCAATTCATTATCAATTCTAGTTCAGTACGTCAATTCCTGATTGTTATATTGTTATATGTATGATTAAATTACTTTTCAATTATAATTTCAATTGTTCCTGATTGTGATTTTTCATAGATTTCATTTATTTTTGTTTTTGTTCAGCTTCCTTCAATTTTCATTATATATACAATTTCCATTCCTTTTTATTGATTTGTATCCTTCATCTTTAGGGTTTAATAAGCATATACATTTGTAATTGTGATTGTTTGCAGAGTACGATGAATTATGGTTCCAATCTTATCTTCGAAGTGAATTCAAGTGCTCCTGATTCTACCGGTCAGTTATTTCTAAAGTAATTTGTGTTATTTTGCAATTTATGGGTTCATGTTGGTGATTTGAAATAATGGTAATATCACTCACGATGAATGTTACCTACCTACTTTTAATACTTTTGTATAATTAATTAATAAGTGTATCTTTTTATTCATCTTTTTGTAGCTTCTATGATGCATTCTAGTTTCAGTTTTCCGTTAGAATTGAATTTAGATGCTTCTTATTATACTGATAAGTTATAAGTTATTTTAATGATAATATTACCCATGATGAATGTTAGTTACCTTTAATATTAGACATGAATGTTGTGTTTAGATTTTGATATTCTCGGTGAGGTCTAACGACTAGTTGCATACTTGGTTTTTGTTTAAGATGTGTTACTACAATGCTATTTGAATGGTTTGGGGATTTTTTTTTAATAAACTCCTGTTTAGGATTTTTTACAGGCTCCTTTCAAAATTCAATTCAGAAAACATTCAATCATTGACCCAATTAAAGGATCTCAACATGATGTAGGTAAATTTAGTAGAAAAAATGGATCATTGGTGGTGCGTTTGGTGGTGGTATTATTGCTATCTTTCATGGTGAGTTCTTCGTTTGCTATGTTTCTCGTAGAAGTGACAAAACAATCTAAACCTAGTGATGGGACGTAATTGGGTACTACTTTCCTCATGTTGAAAATCACTCATTTGGTTCTGCTGCTAATACTAATGCACATACTGTTTCCTTAAACCTTAGGTGTCATTTTTCATTTCCAAAGACTTGATGGCAGCAACCTTTACTTTGGATGATGGTAGACTTCTCGCTGTTTATAGATTTAGGAAGTTTTTTACAAGTGAAATCGAAAATGGAGAGAAGAAACTTGCTATTAAAACGAGGTAACCCACTTTACTAAGGTTTTCATGTGGATGACTCGGAAGTCACCCTGAATGTATGCTTGGGCAAACAGTTTACTGGTGGGGAGTTATTTTTCAGAGGGGTGCGATGTGAGAAACATGTGAATAGTGAAACACATCCCGAGGTACATGAATATGTTCTGTGATTTTTTTTTTTTCAGTTTAGTAATATTTCTAATTGATATTTATATAAATTCATAGGAAATTTTTGATTACACTCATGCCCCTGGGCGTGCAATAATTCACCGTGGTCGTCATCGACATGGTGCTAGAGCCACCACATCTGGGCATATAATCAATCTACTTCTGTGGTGAATAATTTTTTTTGTTTGTTTTTATTTGCAGTTCTGTACATAGAGAGTTGAAAAAACACAAAAAGGATTTTTTAAGCTTTTGTGGTGAGTGCAAAAGAGAGAAGAAAGGAAGGCTTCTTCAGTGTATGGCTGCAAGGAAAAAGGTATTATTTCTTTCATTTCTTGTCAACCTCCTCCTAGAAGATTATATAAATGTTTTGTCTCTTTATGATGGTACCAGGAGTTGCTTGTAACTGAAGGGGATGCTGCTTCTTAAATCTTCGTTATAATATCTTGAACTTGAATAATTTTCACCATGTTGCGACATCGTTGTACATTCAGGTTTTCTTTCACTTGAGTCGAACCACATGTTTTTCCTGCTGACTTCCGTCTTTTTTATGGTTTCAAATATGTCCTTGTGATGGGATGTTTTTCTATTATACTTGGAACCTATGTCATATGATGGAATGTTGTTTATTAGATCATAAAATGTATGTTTTGACTTGCTGTTTCAAGGTTTATTTGAAACCTAATTATCATACATGGAACCTAATTTTCTCTCTGTTTCAAGATTTATTTGACTTGCTATTTTCCGCTTTTGTTATGTTAATTATTTGTATAACATTAATTTAGTTTTAATATTTATCGTGATGAATTCACCACGCCGAATATTAACGATTTTGGATATAAAATTCATCAATTGATTTTATAGTCTACCAAAAAAAATTATCAATGAAGATTATCATTCATAGCATTGATTCTGATAAACATTATTATTTTTCGCTTATTATTTTTTGACATTTATATTGGCGAAAATTAAAATGTATCGTAATGGATATTACACTTCCTTCTGGATCCTCCCACATAAAGAATATATCCACAGATTAAATCTAATTAATTTTAAGTCATAATATTAGTTTATGAATATTTATTTAATAAAACGTTAATATTCATCGTGGTTAATGTTAACCTAAAATTTATCACGATGAATGTTAAAAAATAACATTAATTTAGTTTTAACATTTATCGTGATGAATGTTAAGTTAACATTCACCACGACGAATATTAACGATTTTGAATATAAAATTCATCGATTGATGCTATAGTTTACAAAAAAATTTATCAAGGAAGCTTATCATTCATAGTATCGATTCTGATCAACATTATTATTTTTCACTATTTATTTTTTGACATTTGTATTGTCGAAAATTAAAATGTATCGTAATGGATATTACACTTCCTTCTGGATCCTTCCACATAAAGAATATATCCACAGATTAAATCTAATTAATTTTAAGTCATAATATTAGTTTATGAATATTTATTTAATAAAACGTTGATATTCATCGTGGTTAATGTTAACCTAACATTCATCACGATGAACGTTAAAAAATAACATTAATTTAGTTTTAACATTTATCGTGATGAATGTTAAGTTAACATTCATCAAGACGAATATTAACGATTTTGGATGTAAAATTCATCAATTGATGCTATAGTTTACAAAAAGAATTTATCAAGGAAGCTTATCATTCATAGCATCGATTCTGATCAACATTATTATTTTTCACTTTTTATTTTTTGATATTTGTATTGGCGAAAATTAAAATGTATCGTAATGGATATTACACTACCATCTTCCCCCAAAAAAGTGCTTCCTTCTAAATCCTCCCACATAAAGAATATATTCACAGATTAAATCTAATTTTAAGTCATAATATTAGTTTATGAATATTTATTTAACAAAACGTTAATATTCATAATGTTGAATGTTAACTTAACATTCATTACGATGAATGTTAAAAAATAACATTAATTTAGTTTTAACACTTATCGTGATAAATGTTAAGTTAACATTCACTGCGAAGAATATTAACGATTTTGGATATAAAATTCATCAATTGATGCTATAGTCTACAAAAAGAATTTATCAATGAAGCTTATCATTCATAGCATCGATTCTGATCAACATTATTATTTTTCACTTTTTATTTTTTGAGATTTGTATTGGCGAAAATTAAAATGTATCGTAATGGATATTACACTACCCTCTTCCCCCAAAAAAGTGCTTCCCTCTAAATCCTCCCACATAAAGAATATATTCACAGATTAAATCTAATTTAAAGTCATAATATTAGTTTATGAATATTTATTTAACAAAACGTTAATATACATAATGGTGAATGTTAACTTAACTTTCATTACGATGAATGTTAAAAAATAACATTAATTTAGTTTTAAGACTTATTGTGATAAATGTTAAGTTAACATTCACCGCGAAGAATATTAACGATTTTGGATATAAAAATCATCAATTGATGCTATAATCTTCAAAAAGAAGTTATCAAGAAAGCTTATCATTCATAGCATCGATTCTGATCAACATATTATTTTTCACTTTTTATTTTTTGAGATTTGTATTGGCGAAAATTACACCAATATAATTAGTGTCCCAGTTTTTACAATAACAGTACCTGTTTATTCAATCAAAATTTAAACAAACCACAATACGCGGTCCACAATATAAATCAAACAAGCAATACTCGTATTAATATTGATGGGTAAATCAAAACGTATACAATCTAACTGGTTTCTTTCAAATATCAACCCATGAAATCAAAACGTATACAAGTACCGCTAAACATAGTTGATCAACGCTTTGACATAGTTGATCAACGCTTTGACATATATTCTGATATCCAAATGCTAACGATGCTATCCAACTCATTTGCATTAAAGTGTGCACTGTTCCAAGGAATCTATATGAAAATGACAATGTTAGTTAGCAAATAGAGATTTAGTGCAACTTTTAAAATGCGCATTATATTTTCCTATCACTTACTTTCTCGCGAAACCGGTGTTGCTCAAAAAGGATAAATTGATGCATCCATTTCATAATGTAGAACCGCACTCCCGCTCTCCTTTTTGTTGCTGACACTACAAGTTAATAATTTAAAGTAAACATTCAGCATACATATAAAACGACCCAAACCTGCAGTCCAACTTTTCATCGTACAACAAAAATAAAATTGTCAAAAAACCTGACCCGGCCCAAACTTGCAGTCCAACTTCTCTTCTGTCGTTGCTGATACAATACCTCAGTAACAAGAGAAATCAAACTACGTTTACAACTGCAAAAAACCGAACCCACCCCAAAAGAAGAAGAATCAGTCACTGTAACCAGACATCAAACACACATCACAAATAAAACCCATACAAAATACATAAAAACAAAGGACACAAAGCTGATAAGGACTGGCTTGCATCACTGAAAAGTTGATGCACACGTACTGCAGGCCAGTAAACTATCCTTCCCAATTCCTGATTGTGTTATTATTACGGAGTACTATATCATTTCCTTACATTGGAATTTTTAGATTTTTATTTCAAAATGTACATGTGTCAAAAATACATACTACTCCTATAAATTTAACTAGCTTACATTGCTCATGCTACTTAGTTACTTTCTGCTCATCAGCTCATGAGTTCTTATTTTTGTCATTGTATAATCTCAAGGTTTCTTGGAAAACTACCAACATGGAGAAACTGTCTGATCTTATACATATTCGATCAAGCAAAATTTCAGATCTTAATCTGTTGAAATCAGCTAAATATAAGGAACATTTAAATAGTTTCCTTCCGGGTGCCTGCATTATATATTATATTTCCTGCATAAAATAAATTGATGCCTGTATGGTAAAGGTTACGTACCAAAGGCAGAGCCCAAGAGAGATATCCAACAGCCCTAAAAACAAACATTACAATATTTTGTTACTATTCTACAACACACAAACAGATAATGAATTATTTATTAAAAATACTTACTTATCCACAATATCTGTTAATAGGTAATGAATTACTTATTAAAATATGAGGAAGGACTCCTTCTAGCACATGAAAGAAAATTACCTGCTCTCCCAAATTTCAAATTTTGCAGAGAGAATAGAAGGAGAAACAATAACATCACTCTTTGAGAATCTATCAACCTGAGAGCTAGCTTTCAGTCCTTCACGACGTTTCTAATACCTCTCCTATATTCATGGATTGTTATATGTCAAACTTATAGATATAACATTTTGCATTCACTTGATACTTAACAAATTTAACCACAGTCATTGAATCATTGATCACTTAAAACATATTAAAATTAAATCTAATTTCACATAGAACCAAGACCAAAGTTTATACATTATGTACTGACCACGTAATTAAAATACTGCACTAGAAGCATCAAGTTATTACCTTTCTTGAAAATGAACATTTTGAAGAACATAATCATAAACAAGATTAACATTTTATCAAAATTTAAACATCATGTTCAATATACACCAAAATCCAAAGTTTAATTAAGAAACCATACATAGTGCAAGTAAAGGCATTATGTTTAGACAGAGCTAGCTTGACAAACCCATTAATCTGTGATTGAATTAGTGTCAATGAACCCAAAGAAGCAGCCACCATTTTTTTATAAAAATTTTACCAAAATTCTTGAATGAACCTATTTTACCAAACAGTTGGTGGGTATAACATCATATTGCATAGGAATAATTAATATTCCCCATGGTGAATGATGATATATACCAACACATAATAAGCATTAACATAAAGCCATAACAATCAAATGTTATATATTAACTTTTTTTATTTATTTATACAGCTATAATTCAACACATTCAATATTATTAGTGTTTTAATCTAATCAAATTTTTTGATGAATAGTTATGTATGTGTCATAAAAAAAGAAGCTCTTGCACTATATGAAGTTAACATTCACCATGGTGGATAATATTTATTTGCTAACTCATAACAACCTATTTAATCTAAAGCCAAAACAAATGTTTTACGGTATATGAAGTTAACATTCACCATGGTGGATAATATTATATGCTAACTCATAAAAATAAATTTAATTTATGGCAAAACAATGAAATGTTAACATCATATATGTATTATCAACCACATGCCTACCAAAATCTTATTATTCATCTAGGTGAATTATACCAAATCAAAACCATAAAAACACTTCAATAAATTAGCTCTTGCAGTATATTAACTTAATATTAACCATGGTGAATATTATTATATGCTAACTCATAACAACAGTTTTATTTATAGCAAAACAATCAAATCTTAACATCTTATATTTATTATCAATCACATGCCTACAAAATCTTAATATGCATCAAGGTGAATAATACGAAATTAACCATACAAACACACATCAATAAATAAGCTGTTCCAATACATTAACTTAATATTAACCATGGTGAATAGTATTATATGATAACTCATATATTATTATCAACCACATGCCTACATAATTTTAATATTCATCAAGGTGAATAATACTAATTTTCTAGGTTTGATAATGAAATCTGTTTTTACCAGTTACAAAACACAAATATTCATCACAAATAATACTACTAAATTCAATCGTACCCAATGTTAGGATTTCGAAAAACGTACCAGTCGATTGTTTTTTCTCCTTTTTGATCTTTCATCGGCCATTTTAGAACGATTTCAGTGCGTTTTGATAACGATTCTAGAACGATTTCAGTGCCTAAACGAAACCCTAACGATTCAGTCCTACTATAAAACAATTTGAGAACGTTTTTAGTTCGATTTAAGATCGATTTCAGAACGATTTGAGATAGATTTCAAATTTATTTAAAAACGAATATGAGAACGATTTTTAACGAATTTAGAACGAATTTTAGTACGATTTGATTCAGAATTGAAAGAAGAAGGAAGAGATTTCAGATAAAAAAAAACCCTAGTTTCAGCGTATGAATGTGAAAAAGGAAATACTTTTTTGTTTTAAATTAAATCTATTTACAAAATGAGTATATTACCCCTCCGCGTTTTTTTTAATTGGATCTGATCTGATGGTCTAGATTAACTTCCCCCTTCCCCAAAATATTTACTTCTCTGTTGATCCTTACCCTATATATATATACTAGCCTTTAAACCCGTGTATACACACGGGTCATGTAAAGTAAAATTATAATTTTTTAGTATCGAATATTTTGTTCTCATTGATTAATTTGGTGATTAAAAGTAATAATATAATTGAAAGATGGAAAAATAAAATAATAATCCATGTGCGATTATTGTTAAGAAGAAAATAGGAATCCTAAATATAGTCAAATAGCTCTCATCATATATTTAATTATTATTATATTATTTATGACATCATAAAATCCAAAATTTTAGCTAATTGGATAGAATTAAGGAATTTAATTGGCTAATTGATAATTTGATGACATCATGTGATGTTTCTTATATATAATTTAAGATATATATATATATATATATATATATATATATATATATATATATATATATATATGGGTTTAAATAAGATTTTCACACTTGATTATACACTTTAATTTACATATTTATTTTACTAACTGTTGGTCTAAGATTATAATGTAGATAACATTAAACTTTGGCCCATAGTAACATTTCAAGAGATGTAGCCTGAAAATAGCTTTTAGCACAGAAATTAAGTCATGCAAAATAAGTCCAACACAAAAATTAGTTGGGCCTGAACTTGCTTGCTACTGGCCATAAGATCGGCCCAACTGGCCCTTCTTCCTCTTCCTGATCGTATACAGAAAATGCAACAGCAAAAGAAATTGAAATAAATACCATGGAGCTTTGTGTTGAAACATAATCTGATCATTTTCTTTTAAATCCAGGGGCAGAACTAGTATGAATTTTCAGCGGCAGCACCAAATTATTTCCACAAATTTTAAATAAAAAATAATAAGTTATGATCGTACGATTTTACAAAGATATGACATCAAAAAGTGTGATTTCAACCAAAAGTACTATTATGATGAAAATGATGTGAACTCAAAAGTAAAACATAAACAAACTAACATATTACACGTTATAGTTATCCTCGACGTTCACCTAGACGATGGAAACGATTGATTATAACTTCAGTTGTAACATTGTCAAATGCTTCTCTCTATAGAACAAACCAAAATATTATTCAAATAATTATCTCTCATTATATTCTGCAAATGTGTCTTCACAAGATTCATTTTATGAAGGAAATAGAACCGAATGATTAATATGAGATATCATATATGAGACACTCCTAAATGTCATTATTTATGATTGTATTTAAGTCTCATTAGTGAATTTTTGTCTAAAAATAAGAATGAGTATTGACAAGGGACACGCGAGATTCTCTTTAATAAGAAAGCTATTAAGAATCAGAATGATGCGTCTTCTGTTCTTATGCTTAGGTCTTGAAGTCTATGGCATGCTAGACTTGGATTTGTTCATTATGATCTTCTGCAGAGATCAATTAACAACGAACATTCCATCGTATGAAATTTATGTATTTATAAAATTAAATCTTCATTCGGTAACAGAAATGTGACACCCGGTCAAAAATGACCCAAATTACCGTCCTAATTTGAACTTTAATTACAAAGTATTATATAACCTGAAACGATTATATAATAATCACACGTACACGAATTTGGTAGAACGCAGAAACCCAAAATAGAATTTGGCGAAAAACATTTTAAACAAAGTATTATTATTGGGAATAATAATTATATAATCCGTTTGAAATTTGAATGCGTTTTAAATACAGAAAACTATCCGTACATTTTGAGTTAAACTACGATATATTTTTATATCACTTTAAAAGTATTTTCGTAAAATACTTAGAAAAAAATCGCATACGAAATAATATTTAAGAAATTATCATTTTTAAACATTACATTATTTAACGATCGGGTACGAAAACACGGGTCGAAAATATCACCAACCATCAATTATTGGAGGCCGATTAAATAAACCGACCCCCAATAATTCACACACACTCGCACACATTTTTGATCTCTCGGCTTTCATCTCTTTCTCTCGGTTCCTCTCTATCGAACAACAACAACAACAACAATCATCTATATCATCATCATCTAGCTCATCAACATCATCATCACCATCTTCTTCTTCGTCTTGATCATCATCATCTCCACGATTCCGTTTTTAAAATTGTAAGAACACTAATCGTTACACTTTAATTTCGTGTTTTTAATACGTATTATATAATGTAGTAACATTTTACTAAGTTGTTTGTTTGCGGAAATTGATTTAAAACTGGTTCTGTTATGTTATCGTTCGAACATACCTGAAAAACCAGGGATTACCCGGCGGGTTCCCTTAGTACCCGGCGGGTACTTCTGTAAAACAACTCAAGCCGTACGGCTAGAGCTGAAGCCGAACGGCTTCCCCTTATTTCCCATTGAATCCGGCGGATTGGATTGAATCCGGCGGATTCCCACCCAGAAAACTCGAACCACGCGATCGCGTGAACTTCCAACCGATCGCGTAACTTCTGATTTCAGCCGATCGCGTGAAGATAAAAAGCCAGCCATACCCGGCGGGTACCTCGCCTGCCCGGCGGGTACCTAGCCCAGACCAGTGACATAATTCCAACTTAACTTAAACGAACACGAACATTTTTATATGGATACGTTATACGTTTAAATAAACATTTTTACACGAAACAAACTTAATTATATTTTTGGAATATAATTGTAAACCGATAACAACGGGTCGTACATTTTTACAAACTAAGTGACTAACTTCATACGTTTTCAAATAATGATAAACAACACGATATACAATTGTACGAAAGGAGTTTATACAAAACAAACATTATTATATTTTTGGAATATAATTCCGAACCACCACCAAAGGGCCACGTATTTTATGAAACTTCAAATGTAATACAATTCGAATACATTGAACATAATCAACCATAGGAACAACTAAACAAACAAATTATTACGCGTACACTTACAAACATACAATCTTGCGTGTTTAGGACGTTAGGAGATTACAGTTGGAATACGTACGCACACTAGGATTGCTGGCTCTACAGGTGAGTCTCACTGCCCCTTTTTACTGTTTTACTTTGGGGGAGATGCATTACTTGTTTACTGAAATTGTCTGTTTTACTTGAATACATATAATTATGTATTTATTTCTTACTGGTACTCAATGTGTTACAAACTTACAAACAAAATACTTTACTGGTTCACAAACTTACTGAATACTACTTTACGACCTTCGGGGTTTATTACTTTACGGAGTTACTACTCCATGAAAATACTACTTTACGACCTTCGGGGTTTATTACTTTACGGAGTTACTACTCCATGAAAATACTACTTTACGACCTTCGGGCTTTATTACTTTACGGAGTTACTACTCCATGAAAATACTACTTTACGACCTTCGGGGTTTATTACTTTACGGAGTTACTACTCCATGAACTTACTACTTTACAAATGAATTACTTTACTACGGTACAAACCTACAAACTTGCTGTATACTACGATACTGAATTACTACTCACTGATATACTGAATTACATGAGTTCCTTTGAATCCAATGAAGTCCTCTGAAATCATAGTTGTTAGTTATGGACTTAAGCGCGAGTTTTAGTATATGGATCCATATGGGACTGACAATCCCCGCTCAGGGTGGTAGCTCCACCACGAACCGTACTCGTATAAATGGGCGTTTTCTACTCGTTTCATATGAGTGTTTTTGGATTACACTCACGAGGGGCAAATTTACGGTTAAGCTTCGACTATGATGGCTCATGGTAGACCGACCTTACTTACTTAATTACTTGGATGTAATTGGGATTACTTACTAAATTATCTGGGAATAATTGATGCGTACTTACATAATTTCTTGTATGAAATTGATACTTACTTACTAAATCACTGGTTTGACAATGTTGTTTACTTACTAATGTTGTACAATTACTTTACTGTACATACAAACCTGTGAGATTCACCAACCTTTTGGTTGACCTTTTTAGTAATGCATTCTCAGGTACTCAGCGTCAGTAGTGACGGCCCGCAGGATATGCTAAGCTAGACGAGTCGCATGCATACACACTTACGAAGATTTTATTGGCATTATCTTTTGTAGTTGATTATGTGTTTAAAATCTTCCAAATCATTTTGCGAACTCGCTAATGATGTATTATTTATGACTTAATACTTTGTACTACTTTTGAAAACTTATGTATTGTACTGTATTTCAATGTACTTTCAAAAACGTCTCATTTAGAGTCGTTTGCTTATACTTTGGTGTTTTGATATTTGATTAGTGGCACCCAAAACTCGCTTCCGCAAAGCATTAAATTTGGGGGTGTCACAGATTGGTATCAGAGCCTAAGGTTATAGCGAACTAGGTTGCATTTAGTGGGCCTAGACTATGACCGTTAGGCAGTATTCCTCATTAGATATAACTGGTTCAGGGATTTCGTCATACAAGTTTAATTTAACATAGCCTGATCAACTATGTACAATTAAATGAAGATGATGTCAGATCTGAAAGGGGTTATGTTGAACAGGAATGCACTAGTTGACTCTGACCACGAGAGAACCGTGACTTGTACTTGTTTTGCGCTAGATACAACTAGGTGGATCAGATGTATGTATACATGGGTGATACATATATGATTAGGCCTAGTAATATCCTCGGATATTTGGTAACGAACTTATTGTTCATATACGTCTTAGAACTCGCCAACGGTAAGTTGATCGAGTCAGGAAAATAGTACCGGGATGTGCCCTGGCAGAGAGGGTCATCTCTTCGAAATAGACTTACCTTAGGTAGAGATTTAGAAATTTCGATACCTTATTCTACACCAACTGGTCATCAGAGGACCATCCTTCGTTCACCTATCAGTTTTAACTTTCGAATCCAATATTTCTCTAAGTACAAATTCTTTCCTACCCCTTATCACATTCCGCATAACTGCTGATACATGTTCGGATGTAATATCCCTTATCACTTTTGGTAAACCTTAATCCTCGTAATCATTTGAACCCGCATGTTAAATGATTACAATCTTCATTATTCTACACTATTGATTGTCACTTGTGTTGTGGTATATTATCGTGATATATGCAACTAAGATAATCATATTCTTATACGAAGCTCTGACATGTTCCTTATCTTCATTGAAGGAACATGCCTCCACGTCGCCAATTCACTCAAGCTCAGGTTGATCGACTGGTTGCTGACGCGGTAAGTGCTGAGCGACAACGATCCAGCGGCGCTGAAACACCACCAAATACCACTGTAGTGAAACCCTGCACCTACAAAGACTTCATTAACTATAATCCTTTGAGCTTCAAAGGCACAGAAGGTGCTATTGGGTTGTTGAGATGGCTGGAGAAGACAGAGGCAGTCTTTCGCATCTGCAACTGCGCTGAGAACTGTAAGGTCAAGTTCGCCACATATACTTTCATGGATGATGCTCTGACATGGTGGAACACCTATGCTGACTCAGTAGGCCAAGACATTGCTTTGGAAACTCCTTGGGATGAGCTGAAGAAAATGCCCAAGGATGAGTATTGTCCCAGGGATGAAATTCAACAGCTTGAGGCGGAATTCTGGAATCTCTCCACTCAAGGGAACGACATTGCCAGCTACACCTCCCGATTCAATCAGTTGGCACATCTTTGTCCAGCTATGGTCGATACAGAATCTAAGCGGATTGAGCGCTATGTCTGGGGACTTCCTTCTCAAATTCAAGGAATGGTTACTTCGGCCGATTCTTCTACATTCCACGGCACTGTGCGTATGGCGCATAAGTTGATGGCGCAAATTGTTCGCCAAGGAACAGCTGGCGACAAAAGTTCTGGAAACAGCTCTGGAGAAAACAAGAGGAAAGTTGATGGAAACCAGAGCCAAACTAACAAGAAGCCTGCAACTGCTAAGGCCAACACCTCTGAGTCTGATGACAAGATAGGGTACAAAGGAAGCAAGCCCTACTGCTCTAAGTGCAGCCTTCATCATGATGGTTCATGTCCTTGCCCTAAATGCAAGAAATTTGGGCATGTAGCCAAAGACTGTAAGGTAGTCACAACTAGTACCAACCCCTCAGCACCTAAGACCTACTATGAATGTAATGGTACTGGGCACTTCAGGAGGGACTGCCCAAAGTTGAAAGACAAGAACAACAACACCGCTAAGGGCCGGTTCTATGTGCTTAATGCTGAAGGTAACCATCCGAACCCGAAACTTATTGACTTACTTAACGCGGGTATGATTACTTACAAATGACCTGACTACCTGTATATTATTTACCTCAGTAGGTTCTACTTGCTGTTTGATAGCTTATATGTTTTCCCTAGATTCTAAGTACTCAATAGAATTAGAGAAGCATGACCTAGTTCATACAATATACTGATAGAGTTTATTCTACTCTAGAATCTTACTGACATGTACATATTACTTGATACTTCATTCTGTACTGTAGATCCTATGAGTGAGATAGGATTTGGAAAGTGACAGCTTAGATTATATAGTTTCTTTAAGGGACGATGTTTAGCTAGTATAAGTATTGGGATAACAAATCCTACATTGTATTATACCGGAAGACATACCGGTTAATATTGTTATATATACAATGGGTCACATTCCATATAAAGCTAATGTAGGCTAAACATTTAGTTTCGATAGGAGACTGATAGAGTCTAGTTTACGCCACGATACTACTATTCGTTACAAACTTTGTGAACACAATGGAAGTTACTACTGTACTTTAAGTTCCTAGTACACATTATAGCTACTCCCTAGTGATCGACTGGACTGATCATGTAGGCACAATATTCAACACCTCTCGAAGATTGATTTCGAATTCCTTAGTTGCCGGAAGGGCACTAGTTCAACAAAGGGAGATAGACAACTCTAGATAGGTGTTGTCAGACTTACATAGATAACACGCGAACTACAACTTGAATACAACGATAAATACTACAAACAAATTTCGGGACGAAATTCTCCTAACAAGGGGAGAATGTGACACCCGGTCAAAAATGACCCAAATTACCGTCCTAATTTGAACTTTAATTACAAAGTATTATATAACCTGAAACGATTATATAATAATCACACGTACACGAATTTGGTAGAACGCAGAAACCCAAAATAGAATTTGGCGAAAAACATTTTAAACAAAGTATTATTATTGGGAATAATAATTATATAATCCGTTAGAAATTTGAATGCGTTTTAAATACAGAAAACTATCCGTACATTTTGAGTTAAACTACGATATATTTTTATATCACTTTAAAAGTATTTTCGTAAAATACTTAGAAAAAAATCGCATACGAAATAATATTTAAGAAATTATCATTTTTAAATATTACATTATTTAACGATCGGGTACGAAAACACGGGTCGAAAATATCACCAACCATCAATTATTGGAGGCCGATTAAATAAACCGACCCCCAATAATTCACACACACTCGCACACATTTTTGATCTCTCGGCTTTCATCTCTTTCTCTCGGTTCCTCTCTATCGAACAACAACAACAACAACAATCATCTATATCATCATCATCTAGCTCATCAACATCATCATCACCATCTTCTTCTTCGTCTTGATCATCATCATCTCCACGATTCCGTTTTTAAAATTGTAAGAACACTAATCGTTACACTTTAATTTCGTGTTTTTAATACGTATTATATAATGTAGTAACATTTTACTAAGTTGTTTGTTTGCGGAAATTGATTTAAAACTGGTTCTGTTATGTTATCGTTCGAACAGACCTGAAAAACCAGGGATTACCCGGCGGGTTCCCTTAGTACCCGGCGGGTACTTCTGTAAAACAACTCAAGCCGTACGGCTAGAGCTGAAGCCGAACGGCTTCCCCTTATTTCCCATTGAATCCGGCGGATTGGATTGAATCCGGCGGATTCCCACCCAGAAAACTCGAACCACGCGATCGCGTGAACTTCCAACCGATCGCGTAACTTCTGATTTCAGCCGATCGCGTGATATGATTCCGGATCGCGTGAAGATAAAAAGCCAGCCATACCCGGCGGGTACCTCGCCTGCCCGGCGGGTACCTAGCCCAGACCAGTGACATAATTCCAACTTAACTTAAACGAACACGAACATTTTTATATGGATACGTTATACGTTTAAATAAACATTTTTACACGAAACAAACTTAATTATATTTTTGGAATATAATTGTAAACCGATAACAACGGGTCGTACATTTTTACAAACTAAGTGACTAACTTCATACGTTTTCAAATAATGATAAACAACACGATATACAATTGTACGAAAGGAGTTTATACAAAACAAACATTATTATATTTTTGGAATATAATTCCGAACCACCACCAAAGGGCCACGTATTTTATGAAACTTCAAATGTAATACAATTCGAATACATTGAACATAATCAACCATAGGAACAACTAAACAAACAAATTATTACGCGTACACTTACAAACATACAATCTTGCGTGTTTAGGACGTTAGGAGATTACAGTTGGAATACGTACGCACACTAGGATTGCTGGCTCTACAGGTGAGTCTCACTGCCCCTTTTTACTGTTTTACTTTGGGGGAGATGCATTACTTGTTTACTGAAATTGTCTGTTTTACTTGAATACATATAATTATGTATTTATTTCTTACTGGTACTCAATGTGTTACAAACTTACAAACAAAATACTTTACTGGTTCACAAACTTACTGAATACTACTTTACGACCTTCGGGGTTTATTACTTTACGGAGTTACTACTCCATGAAAATACTACTTTACGACCTTCGGGGTTTATTACTTTACGGAGTTACTACTCCATGAAAATACTACTTTACGACCTTCGGGCTTTATTACTTTACGGAGTTACTACTCCATGAAAATACTACTTTACGACCTTCGGGGTTTATTACTTTACGGAGTTACTACTCCATGAACTTACTACTTTACAAATGAATTACTTTACTACGGTACAAACCTACAAACTTGCTGTATACTACGATACTGAATTACTACTCACTGATATACTGAATTACATGAGTTCCTTTGAATCCAATGAAGTCCTCTGAAATCATAGTTGTTAGTTATGGACTTAAGCGCGAGTTTTAGTATATGGATCCATATGGGACTGACAATCCCCGCTCAGGGTGGTAGCTCCACCACGAACCGTACTCGTATAAATGGGCGTTTTCTACTCGTTTCATATGAGTGTTTTTGGATTACACTCACGAGGGGCAAATTTACGGTTAAGCTTCGACTATGATGGCTCATGGTAGACCGACCTTACTTACTTAATTACTTGGATGTAATTGGGATTACTTACTAAATTATCTGGGAATAATTGATGCGTACTTACATAATTTCTTGTATGAAATTGATACTTACTTACTAAATCACTGGTTTGACAATGTTGTTTACTTACTAATGTTGTACAATTACTTTACTGTACATACAAACCTGTGAGATTCACCAACCTTTTGGTTGACCTTTTTAGTAATGCATTCTCAGGTACTCAGCGTCAGTAGTGACGGCCCGCAGGATATGCTAAGCTAGACGAGTCGCATGCATACACACTTACGAAGATTTTATTGGCATTATCTTTTGTAGTTGATTATGTGTTTAAAATCTTCCAAATCATTTTGCGAACTCGCTAATGATGTATTATTTATGACTTAATACTTTGTACTACTTTTGAAAACTTATGTATTGTACTGTATTTCAATGTACTTTCAAAAACGTCTCATTTAGAGTCGTTTGCTTATACTTTGGTGTTTTGATATTTGATTAGTGGCACCCAAAACTCGCTTCCGCAAAGCATTAAATTTGGGGGTGTCACAAGAAAGATGGTATATTGTGAAATTCAAATTGACGAGACAATGATGCAAGATTGTTTCCATATAAATCCTAAAAGACCTATGGACATAAAGATGTATATCTTTTGTTATATTATTTCGGGATTTGAATTGCCTAAATGGAGCTCGGATTTAGGAGAGCTTATTCTAGTGTTGCATCTTTATTAAGTTGCTTAAATTCTATGTTTCTAGGTCAAATCTAGAGTATAACTAAGAATTGCTCTGAATATGAGAAAGTTTACTATATTTGTATAGAGTTTAGTTAAATTTCTAACGGCAATTAATTTGCATCATTTGTGAAGATATGAGAAAGATGACAATATGCAAGACATGTGGGGGAAGTCGAGATAGGTAATACTTTTTCTACGAAACTCCTAGTTAATATAAAATGCGGGGTGTCTTGCATTTTGATATAGGAAGACCTGAATTCTAATTAATTACAATCAAGTGAAGTGTTGCACACAATGATCATTAGAATTGATTGGATAAAGTGTACAAAGGTCATAATGTAAGATGAATATTTTTATATTGACAGATGGAGTATACGAGGGTCATGACGGAAGAGTCTAAAATTTCTATCATGACCGAGTGGAGTACACAAAGAGTCATAGAAATATAAGGTAATATAATATTACTTTTACAGAAAAGTAAATATAAAAGAGTACTTGATTTTCTTACCTATTGTACAAAGTGTAGTGGAGATATGTTGACATAATGGGTTTATTAGATTTTACAATCAAGTGAGAATTGTAACGACTAATTAAGGTTTTCATGGACAACATAATATCACTAGAACAACTTATCTCTTTATAGGTTATCTATGATAACATTTCGAATCCGACAACCATAGGGTTGAGAAGAGATCAAGTTGTGGAATGAGACTAAAGCCCTTGAAAGAAAAGTTTATATTAAGGAAAACCTAACCTAGTTGACTGGAGATCCCAAGATCTAGGTTCAATAGGACAACCTAATTGTATGAACTAAGGGAGGTCACTGTGGGGGAGTTCTTAAACCTCCAAAAACATGTGATGGAGTTATTCAACTTCCTAGTCCATTCCAATAAATAATAGTGACAGTGATTTGAGGCTAACTATCTCTCTCTCTAGAGAGAGAAAATTCTAGAGAGAGAGACCAAAACTAAAAAGCTAAAAATGCGAAAATGTAAAAGAAATGAAGTGTGTGTTGAGAGATATGAGAAGTGAGGTGTGAATGATGATTTGGAAACGAGCGGTGGAAGGCTCTATATATAGGAAACACACAACCTTATTCTTCAACCGTATTTCAACCCCCAAATGCTCAACCGTATTGCACAACCGTATAAAAATCTCATTTTTATTGCCTGAAAGCCTCGATACGGTTGGTTTTGGTAGTATACGATTGAACTGGAGCAAATACGGGTGAACACCAACCGTATACGGTTGGTTTTAAGTCATATACGGCAGGCACAGGCCGTATACGGTCTGTGTAGGCCGTATACGGTCTGTGTCCAGCCGTATACGGCTTGGGCCAACCGTATACGGTTTGGTTCAGCCGTATTTCGGTACTTCGTTTTAGCGTAACTTCTTCCTCGTTTATCCGTTTTGAGCGATTCTTGCGTCCACGGTTTCGTAATTTCCTAACGAACAAAATGACACCAATTAGAGGTTGTAACTCGGAGTATAGCTCATGATGCATTAACATGAGTTTACGAGAGATCCGTAGAACGCTTTTGCTTTGTTTTTCACGTTTTTTGTGCCGTTTTTAGTGATTTCATAAACATTGCTTCCGTTTTGACTAAGTTAACAAAATTTCATGATAAATGCTATTTAGAGCGCGTTTTTGCTAACTTTGGGCTTAAAATGAGGGAGATAACATACGTAAAAACTTGACTTTTTGCGTATTATCAGGTTTCTTACCGCAAAGTCCTTTCGATATGGAATTCACAATCGAGTCAACACCATCAAATGAGACGGGAGTTGGGGATGTTGGTAAAGCTCAAAGATTCCTGGATAACATACGAAAATACTTCTAGAAGTGGAGATTCAACTACATCAGTCCCAACAAAAATACAAGGCTCGTCATGATCGAAATCGGGTGCAAGGCAATTTTCAAGAGGGTGATCTTGTGTGGTTGCACCTTGGAAAGGATCGTTTAAAGGGAGAAGGTAAAAAGCTTAAACCAATTCGTTACGGGCCATTTCTAGTTCTTAAAAAAATTGGTGACAATGCTTGTAAACTGGAACTTCCTGCTTACATGGAAATTTATTCGGTTGTTAATGTTGACAAGCTCAAACCGTTTGAGCCATCGATGCTCGATGATGAGGTGGGTGAGTCTTTACCATCTGTTGATGATCTTGTTACTGAACAAGAAGCTGTGTTGTCTGAAGATACTAATGTGGAGCGGAAGACGAGCTCAACCCGACGTGGTGAACGAAAATCCTATCGAATTGGGAGAAAGGGACAACGACCAAGTGCGACAAAATGGTTCTCTAAGGAAGTTGGCGAAGCCCAGTTTCCATATCTTCAATTCTAGGACAAGCAGCAGGTGCCGCTTCCTTTTCCCAGAGAAGGGGAGGCGTGATCCGGTGGGATCTCAACTTCTATCGAGAAACAAGGAATTGTTTAATTGTTTATAGCAATTTTATTGGCTAGATGATAATCCCATGTGATGTGTGAAAACAAGTTATAAAATAAACTAATAATTACTGACACTGAACTATTACACACTAAGGCAAGTATACCTTATCATGTATAGTATAGTTACAATAAGTACTGGTTCGTTCCACAAGGACTTTGTAAATGAGAATTGTAATCAAAATGCAACTAATTTAAACAAGTAATTAAACGTGGATTTGTGTGACCGAGTTGTCACGTTGCTTATTAACTAATGTATTAAACTAGAGCAAGTGGACTCAGGAAGAGTCAGATTAATTTTGTTAAACTTAAACACTAGAAAACGACACTTGTTTGGATAATTTAACTAATGACTTCGGGGTATTTTATTTAAACAATCAACACAATTCATGCTCATCTCGATAGAATAGGTTTAACATTCGCCCTTACCTATACTCTAATTTCGATTTCTCAAATTACAAATCAATCTAATGAAAGAC
Source organism: Helichrysum umbraculigerum (assembly GCA_949592205.1). NCBI lineage: Eukaryota > Viridiplantae > Streptophyta > Magnoliopsida > Asterales > Asteraceae > Helichrysum > Helichrysum umbraculigerum. The sequence goes on from CATIUR010000001.1 coordinate 2,352,301, forward strand.
AATCGCCAAGATCATTCACCTACAAGTTGAAGTCTTAATTATCTAAATTATGATTCATCTGCGTTCGCAATCAAAATTCAATTATTCATAGACAAACAATTAATAATAAGCATACAAATGATAAACATCCGCTACAATCATTTACATACTCATTAGATAATTTAGGTTAAATCATGAAACCCTAACTTGTAAGTAACTCGATTGAACTTAATTTAAATTGCATGAATATCACAAGTATATACCCCTAGTCATCAATCATTTCATCCAAGCAAGTGTTTTAATAACTTAGCCACTCATAATTACTAAAAGAATTTCAAAAGAGATAATTGAAATCACAACTATCATGATTATATGAAATAAAGATGAAATACGAGTGATTACAATGATTACGTGATGATCCGTAGTAACCAAAGTGATTAGCACAGTGAAAGATCTTCAATAATAATGAAAAACTTCAAAAGTTGCAGAGTATTTTCGTATCTATCGTTTTCTGGAATGAAAAGTTACTCTCCAAAAATTAAAATTCGAAGTTTAAACATTCTCAAACTGCTCAAAACCGCTGGAGTACCCGGCTGCTACTAGTATACCCGGCGGGTACTCCAGCCTTCTACCCGGACTGCAGCTTGTTACCCGGATCAATCTTTGCGCGTAACCTGATAAATACCCGGCTGCTACTATAGTACCCGGCGGGTACTCACTTTTTCTTCAGGTTCTGTCAAGATTTACTCCTTAGTACCCGGCGGCTACAACTTCCACCCGGCGGGTACTCTTCTGCTTCACTTCAATTTCAGCTCAATATCAACTCTTCAACAAACAACCTTCACAACTCCTCAACATATTCACCTGCAATCATTTCCTAACTAATTAAGTACCAAAAGTTCATAAAATCAACTGAAAATAAATGCAAAAACACAATATCGCGCCAAATGAATATATACAAAATGAGCGATATCAAATCTCCCCACACTTGAACTTTGCTTGTCCTCAAGCAAATCGTTTTCTACCAGATTTAAAACATTATATCCCTCTTGCATTTTCAGAAGTGGAGATCAAACTTTTCAAGATAAACTAACAATAATAACCTAAGCAATTATGCTAATCAAGCCAAGTCGTGATGCATTGTTACCATAGGCTTGCAAAAGGATCAAATCTCCACCGTCTTGGCGTGAGCACCAAGTGAAATCTCAGAGAAGGTATTCTAACCATGTTGTGTATAAAGTATGGGTGAGAATGGAATAGGTAGGCTAGACTCAAGTAATTTGTGAAAAGTGGCAATCAAAACCCATGAGAAAGTAAAGTAAATGTTGCCTAATTAAGTTTTATTGTGACAGTAATAAAACTCGGGATTCTCATGCTAAATCAATTAGAATTATTCTTCAGGTATAACTGATATTCACAATTCTCATCTTGCAATTCTCATTGATTTACATTTATGGTTGGATTGATTAACTGCATGCTACGACTTTCTATGAATCCTGTGTAGCGAACTTTCGGACCAGCCATCCTAGACCGGAAAAAGACCTTTAGTGGCTAGGTGTAGAACACCCCTCGGGAACTACTTGTTCAGGAATTCAAAGGCCGTTTAGTTGACTACAATTAACCAATCCTTAACTTTAAGCTTTAACAGTTAATTTCCACAACTTAATTGCTTTCAACTTCAATTACTTAAACTTTAACATTCAGCACTTCAATCGATTACAACTTCAGATTATAGAATTAAACATTAGAATCCCTACTAAAACATTTAAGTCACATTTTACATAAACATCCATTAAAAATTCAAATTAGACAACATTTTGGAAAATAAATGATTTGGGAATTGACTACACAAAAATAGGCTGAATAATGTAATGATCATGAATGTATGTGGAAGTGTCTACGGGTTTCTTAGCACTAAAAGTAAGTGCTAACGACCTGTGTGGACTAGATATAAATGGTTTAAACGAAAATAAGATCCTAAGCAATTAAGATTCCTTGGCCGATTATTGAGATTAGTATTAATCATCTAAATGATCCATACGGTCCCGATAATTGGCTAGAAAGTCAGAATTGCTAGGATTAAGCTCCAATCCTAAGAATACCTCCTCATCATACGATCTCACCTATATCACAATTTGTGATCTCACAGCGGCCTCGAAATGCATCACTAGGGCAAGTTCTAGAACAAACTACAATCACCGGCACACTCATAGCAATATAAATGTAAACACTAAGAATAAGTGTTTTTCTCAATTAAGGCTCTAATATCTCACAATTTAATAGTGGGGCTACAAGTGTGCTAGTCATGCAATTCACCCAATGAGGTTGCTCATATGACACATCTCTAAAATTTATGCAAGAGGGAAGATTTAATTACTTTAACTAGATATTTCATAAAGGAAGTTTTCAAGTAATTAATCATATTAGGACAAGCACAATCCCAACAAACTGCCATTCCTAACCTCTTATCAGAATTTGCTAAAATCTATTGGACTCAAGATCAATAACAGACCCATTAAGTGACCCAAAGGCCCGTTAATAGAATTCGTAAAGTTCGATTGAGAACCCCAACAGATCCTAACAAACCTAACAAGACGCAAGAACAACAATTTGCTAAGAATGAAGTTCAAGCAAATTACCTCCCCACACTTAAATTGTGCAATGCCCTCAATGCACAAAACAAACATTTTCAATAAAAGTACAAATGAGGAAGTAAAATGAAACGAAACTACCCGGGGGATAATAGCAGAAAAGTGTTGTAAATGCCATGCTCATGTGTCGCTGAACTTACTGCCAGCATATGCAATTGATTCCACATCGACAAGGCCTTCTATCACACACCAAAAACAAATACAAGGCATAACTTATAATACAACTGGGTAGGATGAGATGGCATTGTACAAATCGTACCCAAATGCCACTCATAAAGAAGTTTATGCCAAAACCTAGATAAAACAAATGACATTGTACAAAATGTACCCAAATGTCACTTGCAAGTAGTCTAAAAGCATAACTAAGTTCAACATAAACATAACATAAGTAGCAAGTACTAAACGATTTAGTAATAAAGATAATCTACAATGCCGAGGCATACAGGCACTCAAAATGGAGAGTAATCATAAGGAAAGCCACGCTCTTCCTGCTGACGTGCCTGTTCCGTCTCTTCCCTTGCTCTCATTTGTTCTTGATGTAGGCGTTGGGCTTCCTGCAATGCTGCAACTGGGTCATAAATCGGAGGCGGGTGGCTAGACTGAGGGGTACCCCACTGATACAAGTGTTCAGCCCTAGTGGTTTGGTAGCCCTGTTGTTCGGCTATCCAACTGATATTATGGTGATTCCATGCTGATTGATACTCTAAATTACCCATCCAATAGCCCATCTCATTACGCATATCAGTAACATTCAACCTAATCCCTTGAATGCCATTCATTAGGTCTAGCATAGATGGCGGTGCCTGCTGGTGAAAAACTCCTTGATCATATGCTGCTTCTTCCTCCTGCTGCGGATTTTGCTCTACCTGTTGAAGTCTACGTCGCCTCCTTGATGGTGCCGATACCGATCCCTCCGGTTGAGGTTGAAAAGGACGATGAGTATTATTAATCACAGTAATAGCCTCAGCCCCCTGAAACTGAATTGATCCCACTGTCATAGGCCTATCATCCACTACATTCAATCTTGATTCTGGAGTAAGATTGATGTTGAAAAACTTAGCAATCTTTGTCACAAAATGTCCCCCGCATATAGGAGATTTCCCCCTAATTCCACTAGCAGAATGACTTAGATACCAAGCAGCAGCATACGGTACATTTATGTTCTCTTTAGCAGCAAATTTCCTCAAATACCACATGTCGGCAGCAGTAACCTTTTCTGTATTTTCTTTTCGATGCGCGATAGTATGCGCAAGACAACGCTGAATTACTTTCAACTGCATATCATTCATATCCGCATAAGAATTTCCCCCTGAAATGTATTGCTTTTCAGAAAATTCATGCCAAACATCCTTAGGAAAAAAATCAATCTCAATCCGAGCACATGATAGCAGATATGGCCCGAAATGTGTGCCAGTCAAGTCCGATGGACGATAAATATCCAGACATGAAGCAAAATCTAACATAGACATCCTCCGAGGTTGACCGCCCAATCGAAAAGTCATAAAACTCTTATCACCCACAGTTTCCACATTCTCGTTCATGTGATAAGTACAATGGAATTCAATACACAATTCCTTGTACACCCGTTGTAGAATTCCAAACAGATATTCCCATTCATCAAAAACAAACTCTCGCCCATTAAACGTGAACCGCTGCCTTAGAATGTTCTTAATACCCTCAGCCACACCTGCTAACTCTAAAGGTGTCCAGTCTACAGTCCTTGGCAAATCAAACTTCTTATCCTTCAAAGTGTGCAAATTCTCACAATAAAGGTTGTAATTGGACAACCGATTGCTAAAATTCAACCATGAATGAATCGTCTCTGGAACAAGCTGAGCTGCAATGCCCATAGGCTGAGCACGATCACCTTCTCCATCCGGTGTTGTCCCCGAAGGACCACCCTTCTGTTTCTTATTTGACCTACCCTGCAAAACTCAACACAAACAAGAGCATTTCCATGTACATACGCGTTAGTGGTAGCGCCAATCACAAAGCATTTAATCACTTTATTCCATACAAAATGAGCGATTAATGTTCAACAATACAAACATCTCCAACGAATTATCATACTCAATCACTTCAACAAACTATTTCATTCCCCAAAATAATTCTTGCCATCAAATAATTCAATTCAAACAACTCAACATTCCCATTAATCTCATAACCCCCAAACTTGAAGCTCGAACAAATAACATATATATGCTAATATCAAACCAAACTTAGATGGAGTGAATAAGTCACTTATCTCAAGCAAGTCTTACAATCAAACAATATATGCTAATTAATGCAAATTAATCGCAAATCTCAACCAAATTATCACTTTTCATTAAGTCTCCTATATCTCAAGATCAAACATTTACTATTTTGACTTCAAAGGTAAATTTCATCTTCTTCCCAATTTGACATGAAATTAACCAACGAATAAGCATGCGAGAGCTTAACAATCATGATATACTAGCAAATTAAAACCAAAACTCACAACATCTACCCCTAAATCGGATCTTCCCCAAATTGCATAAACCCTAATTATCCAAATAATCATAAACATGGAATTACACACCAAATAATGCAAAGAATAGGTTATGTTACATGTAATATGCTTCATAATCACAAATAGAAACAATGAAAACCTTCCCACACTTGATTTCAAAGAAACCCAAATTTCATGTTCAAATTAAACCATAGAAATCAAGTTAAATATGGAAAAGATGATTAATTGTACCTTAAACATGATATAGATGTGTTTGGCCGGATTAATTTGGAGTGTTTTGGGAAAAAAATGGTCAGATTTGGGGTATTTGGTGCTGGTTCTCGCAGTTGGTAGAGAGGATTAGGGTTAGGTATGTTTTCGGGTTATGTAGAAAAAAAAAAGATCAGAGTTTGCGTTTTAAACACGGGTACCCGATGGGTACTAATACTACCCGGCGGGTAGTAATGGTTTTACCCAGAGAAAATAACCCGGTCCCAATTTAAGAAACGGGTACACACATAGTACGCAGCGGGTACAAGTGTACCCGGCGGGTACTCTCTTTTTTTCCACTTTCTGTCAATGAACCTCACTTAGTACCCGGAGGGTACTAGTACTACCCGGCGGGTAGTATGCCTGGCCAATTTTTTTTTTTTTTTTTTTAATTACAAAATAATAATAATACTACTAACATAATATATAAATATATATATATATACAAAAATGATGTACCATACCATGCTTAGTTTATTTACGATTTCAAAGCAATAGACTCGACCCCGAATTCACTTGTCCTTGGGGTAAATGGCAAGTGTCTCCCACTCGCAATCAGCATCCTCCTCGTGATACAATTTCAACCTGTGACCATTTACAATGAACGATCCGCCATCTGATTTCAACAATTCCACATAACCTGAAGGATATCCGTGTTTCACTATGTATGGACCGGTCCACCTCGGTTTTAGTTTTGGTTGTTTTAACTTAAACCGAGATTGAAATAGCAACACTTTATCCCCAGCTCCGAATTCTTTCCTCATCTTGAGCTTCTTATCATGCAATGCCTTGGTTCTTTCCTTGTACAACTTGGAGTTCTCATAAGCTTGCAACCTCAATTCGTCTAACTCATGTAATTGAAGCATTCTCTTTTCACCGGCTTCAACCAAATCAGTGTTACAATTCTTTAGAGCCCAATAAGCCTTATGCTCCACTTCAACCGGCAAATGGCATGTTTTGCCATATAGCAACCTGTAAGGTGTGGTACCAATCGGTGTCTTGTAAGCGGTTCTAAACGCCCACAAAGCATCATCCAATTTCTTCGACCAAATAGCTCGGTTATCTTTGACTGTTTTCTCGAGAATTCTCTTTAAAGCTCTATTGGTATTCTCCACTTGACCACTAGTTTGTGGGTGGTAAGAGGTAGAAAACCGATGTTGAACTCCATACTTCTTCATTACTTTCTCGAGTTGCTGGTTCGCAAAGTGACTTCCACGATCACTTATTAAGGCTTTAGGAACACCGAATCGGCAAAACAAACTCTTTAAGAAATCAATCACTACTCGGGCATCATTCTTTGAAACGGCCTTTGCTTCTGCCCATTTTGACACATAATCCACAGCTACCAAGATGTATTCACACTTATTTGATTTTGAAAATGGACCCATGAAATCTATGCCCCAAATGTCAAACACCTCGCAAACTTGAATACTCGTTTGAGGCATCTCATCTCTTTTTGAGATGTTGCCAACCCTTTGACATGAATCACAAGTTTGGCATAGAGTTTGTGCCTCTTTAAAGATCGTAGGCCAATAAAATCCAGCATCATAGACTTTCTTAGCTGTAACAGACGGCCCATAGTGCCCACCGGTTGGTCCATGGTGGCACTCATCCAAAATTCTTCTCGTTTCTCCTCCAGATATACATCTCCTTATCATTCCATCAGCACACACCCTAAACAAATACGGGTCTTCCCAATAATAATATTTCAAATCAGCAAAGAATTTCCCTTTTTGTTGATGGGTCATGCCTTTTCTCAAAACACCTCCAACCAAATAATTTGCAAAATCAGCATACCATGGTGTTTCTTCCCCATTTTCAGCTTCATCATCTACCTGCAAAAGAAACTCCTCCGGAAAGCAATCATTAATGTCAGTATCGCCTAACTTGTCTAGGTTTGGATGTTCCAACCTTGACAAGTGATCGGCGGCAAGATTTTCAGCCCCCTTTTTGTCCTTGATCTCAATGTCAAACTCTTGCAAAAGAAGAATCCAATGAATGAGTCTAGGTTTAGCATCTTGTTTGGAAAACAAGTACTTTAGGGCTGAATGGTCGGTGAATACAACAGTTTTGGACAATACAAGATAAGACCTAAACTTGTCGAAAGCAAACACAACAGCAAGTAACTCTTTTTCAGTTGTTGTATAATTCTGTTGAGCTCCATTTAGTGTTTTACTCGCAAAGTAAATTGGCCTAAAATGATTTTCCTCACGTTGTCCTAAAACTGCACCTAAGGCATAGTCACTCGCATCGCACATCAATTCAAATGGTTTAGACCAGTCTGGTGAAACCATAATGGGTGCGTTAGTCAACCTATCCTTTAAAGTCTCAAAAGCTTTCACACATTCAGCATCAAACACAAAAGTAACATCTTTCTCAAGCAATTTGGTCATAGGTCTAGTGATCTTAGAAAAGTCTTTGATAAACCTACGATAAAAACCCGCATGACCCAAAAAGCTTCTAACTCCTTTTACATTTGCGGGTGGAGGTAACTTGGCAATGACATCAATCTTTGCCTTGTCAACCTCGATCCCCACACTTGACACCTTGTGCCCCAAAACAATTCCTTCCTTAACCATGAAATGGCACTTTTCCCAATTAAGAACTAAATGTGCCTTCTCGCATCTTTCAAGCATTTTGTCTAAGTTAGACAAACATGATTCAAACGAATTACCAAAAACAGAAAAATCGTCCATGAAAACCTCCATGGAAGTCTCAATCATGTCCTGAAAGATAGCGATCATACACCTTTGAAAGGTGGCTAGGGCATTACAAAGCCCAAATGGCATTCTCCTATATGCATACGTACCAAAGGGACAAGTAAAAGTCGTTTTCTCTTGATCTTTAGGGTCTATGGGGATTTGGAAATATCCCGAAAACCCGTCAAGAAAACAAAAGAATTCGTTTCCGGCTAGTCTCTCCAACATTTGGTCAATGAAAGGTAAAGGGAAATGGTCTTTCCGGGTAGCATCATTAAGTCTTCTATAGTCAATACAAACACGCCAACCCGTGACTGTCCTAGTTGGAACTAATTCGTTCTGATCATTTTTCACAACAGTCATACCACCCTTTTTGGGCACACAATGGACAGGGCTCACCCAAGGGCTATCAGAAATGGGGTAAATAATACCCGCATCGAGCAATTTAACTACCTCCTTTTTGACAACATCCTTCATATTTGGGTTAAGCCTCCGTTGTCTTTGAACAACGGGTTTTGCCTCATCTAAAAGATTTATTTTGTGTTTACAAAAGGATGGGCTTATCCCAGGTATGTCGGAAGTACGCCAAGCGAAGGCGCCCTTATGAGCTCTCAAAACATCAAGTAACATACATTTTTCAGAATTAATAAGTTTAGAGGAAATTACAACCGGTAAAAGATTTTCCTCTTCCAGAAATGCATACTCCAAATGACTTGGAAGTTGTTTCAACTCCAAGTCTCTCGGTGGATCCTCCAATGAAGTCTTTATCCTCAACCGATCCTCACTCTTTAGCTCCTCAAAGCTTTCCTCAGCTAATTGCTCTTCATCATCTTCTTTAACTTCAACTGCTTCAAGCAACTCTTCCTCAGTCATTTTCTCATCAACAGATTCCAACAACTCAGCAATTTCAGCATCCAATCCAAGTAATCCCTGTAATTCCTCATCCAAAGCCTCATCTATGACATCAATACTAAAACAAGTATCGTTAGTAGAATAAGGATGCTTCATGGCCTTATCAACCGTGAAAGCAATCCTTTCATGGCCCACTCCTAAGGTTAACTGCTTATTTTTCACATGAATAATAGCATCAGCAGTATGTAAGAAGGGACGTCCTAGAATGAGTGGGACTTTACTATCTTCCTCCATTTCGAGGATCGCAAAATCAACAGGGAATGTAAAAGGTCCAACATCAATCAACATATTTTCCGCAATCCCCACAGGATATTGGAATGATCTATCGGCCAGTCGGATGCTCATACGTGTGGGTTTAAGGGATCCTAAAGACAATTTTGCATAAAGGGAGTAAGGCATCAAGTTTATACTAGCACCTAAGTCAGATAGGGCATCACAAGTCATAAACTTTCCTAATGTACATGAAACAATAAAACTCCCCGGGTCCCCCAATTTGGGTGGAATCTGATTTTGAACGATAGCAGAACACTCATCATTCAGAAATGTAGCCGATGCCTCCGAAAGCTTTTCCTTGTTGCTCACCAAGTCTTTGATAAACTTGGAATAGTTCGGCATTCCAGCTAAAATATCCACCAACGGTACATTGATCCTTATGCTCTTGATCATATCAACAAACTTTCCATACTGAGCAGCAATCTTTTCCTTTCTCAAACGTTGAGGATATGGAATTTTCGGTTTGTAAGCCTTCACTACCGGTTGTGTAACCGGAGGTGTTGGTGAAACCGGAACAAAAGTGGGTTGCACAGCCTCTTCTTCTTCATTATTCTCTTCTATCTCATCATTATCCTGCAAATCAAAGTTAGAAACTTTGGCCTTTTTGGCCGGAGGTGGTGGTAGCTCTTTCCCGCTACGAGTGGTAATCGCATTAGCATGCTCATTTCGAGCAGGTGGTGGTTGATATGGCTTTGGACCACCGCTAGAAGATGCTTGTCTTGGGTTCGGTTGGGTATTGCTCGGTAAACCACCGGGTGGTCTACTACTTTGGCCTTCAGAAAGTCTATCCATTTTCCTCTCCAAATCCTGAATTGAGGCTTGCTGATTTTTCTGATTTTGATCCACACTTAACCTCAAATTCGTCATTTGGGTTTTTAATCTCTCAGTCGAAACATCCTGTTTAGAAATGAACTCCTTCATCATCTTCTCTAAAGCAGATTCGGATGTTGCTTGTTGTTGACCAGGTGGTGGTGTTGATGGTGGAACATTATCTCTTTGGAATTGATTGTAATAGTTCTGACCCTGTCGAGAATATCTATTTCCTTGATAATTACCTTGAAAATTTCCTGAATTCCGGTTCTGATAACCGCTTCTTTGATAATTATTTCCCCTTGGTAATTACTTTGTTGCATGTAATTAACATCTTCATCCGCCATCCTCATGGGTTGATCATCACTATCACATTCATTTGTTGCATGATCTCCACCACAGTTACCACATCCTTCACGAAGCTCCTTTATCTCTCCCTTGAGAGCCTTGAACTGATTTTCAAACTTTGTAGACATAGCTTTCAGTTCTTTCATCATTTCAGAATCCTTGGAGCCACTTCCACTTCCTTCAGCAAAAGCAACGGTCTTTCGGGCTGGTTTTCTACTATCTTTTGCCCAATTTAGACTTTGCAAAACTTTGTCCTCCATAATCTTCCAAGCTTCATTTGGAGTTTTGTACATGAACAACCCTCCTCCAGCAGAATCAAGTACAGCAGCTGATGTAATATCAAGACCATTATAGAAGAGTTCTATGATTTCGGCTTTTGACAAACCATGTCCGTGGCAATTCCTCAACAAATCTTTCATTCTCAACCATGCTTCCACTAACGTTTCACCTTCAGCTTGCTTGAATCCCCGAATCTCATTTAATAACCTTTCTGCTAAAGCTGGTGGAAAATATCGACTAACAAAAGCCTCCCTCATTTGATTCCAAGTTTGGATAGTATTTGGTTCCAACTCTTGATACCAAATCTTTGCTTCCCCACATAAAGACATTGGGAAAGTCCTCAATCTGACTGCTTCTTCCGTATTAGGACCATACTTAAAATACTCTCCAATTTCCAAGAAATCAGCAATATGTTTATGCGGATCGGCCCGCACTCTTCCATCAAACTGAGTATCTCTAAGCATTTGCATATGATTCCCTTTCAGTGAAAAATTGTTGTCGATTGGTGGTCTCCGAATAGCTGATGCCGGAGTAGGAGCAACAGTTCTAGTACGGTTAAACATGGGTGTATCATTCTCGTCAGCCATTTGTTCTTCTTCGGCTTCAGACCCAACTTCCTCTTCGTATCTAGATTCAAGTTCTTCTTCAAAAACTTCTTCCTCAATGACTACTTTTGATGAAGTTGATCCACTTTCGGTTTGACTTGAAGTTGATTCCGTCGGCTTATTCTTTGATTTCTTCTTTCTTTTCTTCTTTGTGGTTTTCTCTGGATCAGACAAAGGACTAAAAATTTCGTTACCAGACTTCCTAGTGCTCATCCACTACCTAAGTAAACCTGCAAAAACAAAGAAAATAAAACCGTCAAACGCACCGACGCAATACAATTTAACTAAAAATAATTTTCTAAGAATTTTAATTCAAAGAAAGGATCAATTAACTACACTTAAATTAAATTCTCAAATTCACACAAGTCCCCGGCAGCGGCGCCAAAAACTTGATGTGTGAAAACAAGTTATAAAATAAACTAATAATTACTGACACTGAACTATTACACACTAAGGCAAGTATACCTTATCATGTATAGTATAGTTACAATAAGTACTGGTTCGTTCCACAGGGACTTTGTAAATGAGAATTGTAATCAAAATGCAACTAATTTAAACAAGTAATTAAACGTGGATTTGTGTGACCGAGTTGTCACGTTGCTTATCAACTAATGTATTAAACTAGAGCAAGTGGACTCAGGAAGAGTCAGATTAATTTTGTTAAACTTAAACACTAGAAAACGACACTTGTTTGGATAATTTAACTAATGACTTCGGGGTATTTTATTTAAACAATCAACACAATTCATGCTTATCTCGATAGAATAGGTTTAACATTCGCCCTTACCTATACTCTAATCTCGATTTCTCAAATTACAAATCAATCTAATGAAAGACAATCGCCAAGATCATTCACCTACAAGTTGAAGTCTTAATTCTCTAAATTATGATTCATCTGCGTTCGCAATCAAAATTCAATTATTCATAGACAAACAATTAATAATAAGCATACAAATGATAAACATCCGCTACAATCATTTACATACTCATCAGATAATTTAGGTTAAATCATGAAACCCTAACTTGTAAGTAACTCGATTGAACTTAATTTAAATTGCATGAATATCACAAGTATATACCCCTAGTCATCAATCATTTCATCCAAGCAAGTGTTTTAATAACTTAGCCACTCATAATTACTAAAAGAATTTCAAAAGAGATTATTGAAATCACAACTATCATGATTATATGAAATAAAGATGAAATACGAGTGATTACAATGATTACGTGATGATCCGTAGTAACCAAAGTGATTAGCACAGTGAAAGATCTTCAATAATAATGAAAAACTTCAAAAGTTGCAGAGTATTTTCGTATCTATCGTTTTCTGGAATGAAAAGTTACTCTCCAAAAATTAAAATTCGAAGTTTAAACATTCTCAAACTGCTCAAAACCGCTGGAGTACCCGGCTGCTACTAGTATACCCGGCGGGTACTCCAGCTTTCTACCCGGACTGCAGCTTGTTACCCGGATCAATCTTTGCGCGTAACATGATAAATACCCGGCTGCTACTATAGTACCCGACGGGTACTCACTTTTTCTTCAGGTTATGTCCAGATTTACTCCTTAGTACCCGGCGGCTACAACTTCCACCCGGCGGGTACTCTTCTGCTTCACTTCAATTTCAGCTCAATATCAACTCTTCAACAAACAACCTTCACAACTCCTCAACATATTCACCTGCAATCATTTCCTAACTAATTAAGTACCAAAAGTTCATAAAATCAACTGAAAATAAATGCAAAAACACAATATCGCGCCAAATGAATATATACAAAATGAGCGATATCACCATGATAGGTAGGTAGTTACCAACATAGAGAGGGACTCTATTACTTTTATTGGGTTATAAATAGAGGTGATCGCAGAAGAATAAGCAGCCTCCAAAAAAATACAACAAAGCATTGTACTCTTTGCATTATAAGTTGTACATTGGAGAGAAAATTAAATACAAAGCAATTTTCCCATATCTTGTTATTTTTTTCTTCATCATAATCGTTGGTGTTTTTCTGTTTGTTTCTTAGCCGTAGTTCAATCTCAAGTTATATATCATCCTTTCGAGATTCGTTGTGTTATAATCTCGGAACGGATCAAAGTTCCACATGAAATATAACGATTCTAAACTTTGGGGTCAAATGTCTATTACTGTTAGTTTACAATCTACTTTTGTTAATATTTCACTTACTGTGTCGTTTGCTCTTACGTTGTCTATCAAGGGTACGAGCCATTATCAGAGATCAAGATCTGACCAGAGGGATATCGCTGGTCCTGTTTGATTACCAACTAGCAAAGCTGATTAATCGGAGTGTAAGATGGTTACACAAGAAAATTGAAATTGTAAGTGTTTCAGCGTTCATGTGCTACATTAACAAAATAACAAATCATACTAATTTTGTTTAACCATCCGTGTTGTACTCATCTATATGTCGTTACAGTATCTTTTAGTTTTTACGGTTTACTACAGATTGATGATCCCCATATTATTCCTCATGAATTTAATTCATTGGTAAACAAGGAAATAGTCTTCAAAGTAAGCATTGGTCCCATCAATGTGGACTCTGGTTACCCAGGCTACGTACACAGTTCAACGTGGTACAGAAGATGCCGATGTCATATCCTTAATAACCAAAAAGTTGACTGATACTACTCAAAATCCCCCTTTGGAACAAAGTGCTGCTCACACTCCTGGTACTAAGGTAAGGATCATAAGCTAAATGACAGTCTATTATCCGGCTTAAGATTCGTACGACCTTAACACATTGATACCTAAATTGATGTCTGTCTTAATAATGTTACAGGGTGTTGGTTACATAGATGATGATGGTTTGTCACAGCTTAGCTACAAGGACAATTTTTTTTTAATAGTCGGTCATATGATTAATGTTATTAACGTCACATTATACCACCAGAAGCTGACTAATCGGACCTGTTTCTATAGTATTAATTCCTAGAAATTTGTTAATCATTCAGTTACTACATCATTAATGATCGTTATAATATCCATATTTGTACCTTCATATTTTCTCCTACTACAACATATTCACTAAAATCTTTCATAAAACAAATTAAATGTTTTCTATATTTGCGATTTTTATTTTTACTATTCAAAGTCGACAATAACAATTTTCCAATTTACTATAACATTACGCTTACTTCCCATCCCTTTACATAAGAATGCCTGGCAGATATGTACAGAACAATCGGATTCGAAGAATTGCTGCTCCAAAGTAAGACGTTTTAGTCACTCATCTACACTTTCAACTTCTTTTTCTGCTGCATCAATACTTTCTTTCTTACTTGTCTGATTGTTTTATATTTGCACTATCACACTTGCTATACTCTCTGTTGTTCGCACAGTATCAACCAACTTCTTCCGAGAATGGTAGATATATGCTTTCATTTCGATGGTCAAATGTTCAGGTCAAACAATGGTCTTCAATATTTGCACGGAAGTGAAGTAATGATTTGTTCAATTGACACCAACGAGTTTACTTTAGTAGATATTGATCGATGGCTAAACGGTGATTTATGGGTTCTGATGCCTCAACATTGGTATTTTGCCCGACATCCACAGCGTAGTCTTAATGAACGTCGATCTCTTATAAGAGTAGAAGACAACGAAGCTTTGCACAATTTGTTTTCTCTTTGTGATGGTCATTGCGTATTAGATGTTGTAGTTATGTAACTACAACATTAATCGTGTACCGTCCTGAATGGGCCTCACAAGTTAAACAGGCGAACATTACACAGGACGGACCAACTGACAGGCAAACCCAAGCAACAAAACTTCGGCAAGATAGACTAATTTACAGGTAACCCCAACAGCAGGGGACCAACTTCTACAGGCCTGACAAACCCACAGGGAGGCCCATGGGCCGACTCACGAAGACGGTATAAATCCATGGCATTAGGGTTTGTGTCCCCTATCAGGGGACAGCCTTGTAACGGATTCCACCCACGTTAGTGGTGGTTCCCCGAAGGCCGACATGGGTTTTATCCTCCCCATATTATTGGTCCACGTCATTATAGGGGACCCACATGCAGGACGCGTTAATTACAACCGTACGATTCAAAGTACCAAGATCATATCTTAGCCGTACGATGAACAGTACCACCAGATGGTGATTCCACCGTACGATCACAACCATGCGATCATGACTCAACCGTACGATGAACAGTACCACCAGATGGTGACTCCATCGTACGATCAAAACCATGAGATGATGACACGTGACAAACTTGCTCACCAAGGTGAAGGTGGAATACTATAAATATAGGGCATAATCACTATTCATGCCCTAACACCTCATAATATATCTTCAATACTATTCAATACTATTCACCTCCTACATTCATCATCAATAGGAGATCACTGTTCATCTCCTACCACCGATTCATACCACCCTTATTGTTGTTCGATACACTATAACGGGTCCTTACGCAAGTCGCGGAGAGTAACGAGTCGGCCCAATCCATTTTGCACTCAGGTATAAAAATTATGCTTGATCAAATGGCGCCATCCATTTGTTGAAACCCTAACTCTTTTATTGAGCTAATAAATGTTTTTTAACTGATTCTACTCAGACTCAGTAGCTCAGGAATCATGACATCAAATACCGGTCCAACTCCAATGGCCGGTGAAAACACGATGCAGTTTAGGCCTCAAAACACACAAATACCGCCGCCAACTGCTGGAGAAATGGCTACATGGAGCCAACTGCTAGAAGAAGCACGCCGCCATCTGGATTTCAGTATTCCAGGGGGGCAAACATCGCAATCTCAAAGACCAACGCAGGGGGGTGGACAACAACAATTACACGGATCGAATTCTCAGCCGTTCACACAGACTCAATCAAGCGGTAGTCAACCACCTCCCCAACAAACATTTCAGCAGCCACTGATGCAAAACTTCCAGCAGTTTCCACAGCAAAACATTCCATCATTCCAGCAGGTACCATATCAGCAGGTACCATACCAGCAGGTATCATACCATCAGGTACCATACCAGCAGGCACCTTATCAGCAGGCATCATACCAGCAGGTGCCATTTCAGCAAGTACCATTCCCTCAAGTATCATTCCAGCAGGCACCATTTCAACACACACCATTTCCACAACCGTCTGCACATAGCTTCCAGCAAACCTCGTATCAATAGGCGCCACCTCAACAGGGGCCATTTCAGAACACTTCATTTCAACAAACGCCATCCCAAAACACACAGGGGTCATCTGTCCAGGAGACCGCAAATGCTTTGGGTCAACTCCTGGCACAATTAATGCAACCAGCAGCAATACCACCACCTCCCCCACCATTACCACCAATGCTGGCAAATCTCCTGGCAGTAATGCAGGGAAAAACACCACAGCCACAAAACGTAATCCCTGACTCAAATACACAGTTTCACCCTGCTATCGCTAACGTTCCACTCCCCTTGGGAGTTACAGTGCCTGCTAATCTAGGAATTTATGATGGAACTACAGACCCCGAAGACTTCATACAGTCGTTCCACCATGTTATTAAAACTCAGCACTGGGAGGATGCGGTCGCTTGCCAAATGTTCCCATCAGTCCTAAGATCCTATGCTAAGTCCTGGTTTTGGGATTTGCCTGAAAAAAGCATCACCTGTTTTGATGACATCAGAAGAAAATTCGTAAGCCACTTCCACCAGAAGAAGAAACATGTAAGATCGCATGTCGAGGCGCATATGATAAAACAACACAATCATGAATCTCTGGAAGATTTTATTGACAGGTACACCGATGAATGCCTGAAAATACCAGGACTGCCAGAAAGCCAACAGGTGTCGGGTTTTATATCCTGCTTAGATGAAAGCAGATTTCAGGCGCTGGTAGATAAGTTCATCGGCGATACACCATCAACTTTTGCTATACAAGTGTCTCAAACAAGAGACTATGCCAGGGCGATGGAGAAACGCAAGCTTAATCAGAGGATAGTAAACAATTCGAAAAACGACCACAGGTCTCAACCTTATCAGGGAAAGGGTAAAGGAATACAGGGAGGAAAGTTTGGAAAAGGAAATAGATTCCAGCCTTATAACAGACATGGGGAAAAAGATGCGCTTATTGCCTCTCTGTCAAAAACCTCGCATGAGATATTGACAACCGAGCCTGTGGCCAGGGGATTCAAAAAGCCAAATCCTATGAACTCTAAAGCGAAAGAAAACGGCAAATATTGCAAGTTCCACAAAGAAACAGGCCGTGAAACCAACAAATGCAGGGAGCTCAAAGCTCAGATTTATAAAGCAATCAAAGAGGGCAAATTAGAACACTTAGCCCAGGGCGCTAGGGAATTCCAACAGGGTGAAGTCAAAAAGGGTAAAACCACAGCCGAATTACCCAAGCCTGATGCAGTAATACTCATGATCAGCCCCCTAGCCCCAAGGCAGAAGCGAAAAATAGAGCAGGTGGAATTATGGGAGTTGACAGAAATATCTTTTCCAGCCATACATCACGTAAACCCCTCGGCAGAACCACTCGTCATTACGGCAAGAATAGCAAACTTCCAAGTCAGCAGAGTTTATCTAGATAGTGGTAGTTATACAGAGATCATGTACGAGCATTGCTTCGAACAATTACCAGAACATATCAAGAATAGCAGGGAAGAATTCCTACAACCTCTGGTAGGATTCTCAGGAGAGACAAATTGGCCGATAGGAAAGATTAAGCTTGAAGTTACGTTGGGAGCTTATCCGCGGTACAGAACAACTACCCTCGATTTTGTAATTGTTCGCTCTCCCTCTAAGTACAATGTTATACTGGGAAGAACAGCCATGCTCCAGTTTAAAGCAATCACTTCAACAGTACATGGTATGGTACGTTTCCCAACACCAGAAGGAGTGGCAACTGTTCATGCAGACAGGCTACTACAAATTGAATGTTCTCAGGTGAGCAATACGCCTGAACCAGAGAATGCACCTCAACCAGACAACGAACAGGAGGCGATTGTGATAAACCAAGAACACCCAAACCAGACGGTGTATATTGGTAAGAAACTCCCAACCAGGGTAAAGCAGCAGCTAAAAGCGTTGTTAACTGAAAATCAGGACGTTTTCGCATTCCGGTCATCCGATATGACAGGCGTCCCAAGAAGCATCACTGAGCACTCCTTGAATGTTAGACCTGGTGTGACTCCCTCCAGACAAAAGAAGCGTGGGATGGCACCTGAACGAAGTGCCTTCTTACAAAAAGAGGTGGAAGACCTTGTGGGCGCAGGGATACTAAGAGAAGTTAAGTACCAGACATGGGTGGCCAACCCTGTCATGGTAAAGAAACCTAATGGTTCCTGGAGAATGTGTGTTGATTACTCAGACTTAAACAAGGCTTGCCCAAAAGACAATTACCCACTGCCTGAGATTGACTGGAAAGTTGAGTCCTTAGCAAGTTATAGACTAAAATGCTTCCTGGATGCTTATAAAGGCTATCATCAAATTCAAATGGCCGAGCATGATGAAGACAAGACAGCATTCCACACCAATCAGGGGATTTTTTGTTACAGAAAAATGCCCTTCGGACTAAAAAACGCAGGAGCCACATACCAGAGGGTGATCGATTCCGCTTTCAGGGGTCAAATTGGCCGAAATGTGGAGGCATATGTAGATGACCTTGTTATTAAAAGCACATCAGAAGCAAGCATGTTGGAAGACATTTCAGAAACATTTACCACCCTTCGGGGTATTAATATGAAGCTCAATCCCAGTAAATGTAGCTTTGGGGTTGAAGAAGGAATGTTCCTGGGACACGTGATCACCACAAGCGGGTTCAAGGCAAATCCAGAAAAAGTCCAGGCGGTAACAAGCATGCCTTCCCCCAAAACAAAGCAGGAAGTTCAAAGCCTTTCAGGAAAACTGGCCGCCCTGACCAGGTTCCTATCTAAGGCGGCAGAAAGAGCCTTACCTTTCTTCTCTACCTTAAAGGGTACAGCAAAAAGTGACTTCAGGTGGACTGTACAGGCTGAACAAGCATTTCAAGACATGAAGACCCTCATGGCGCAACTCCCAACACTCACAACACCAATACCAGGGGAGACACTGACCCTGTATTTGGCAGCCTCAAGTGGAGCAGTAAGCTCAGTCCTGATTGCAGAGAGGAACAAGATTCAAATGCCCGTGTACTTCGTCAGCAAAGCACTTCAACCGGCAGAATTAAATTATTCCCCGATAGAAAAACTGGTCCTGGCCCTGGTGCACACGGCCAGGTGCCTGCATCGATATTTTCAAGCCGACCAGCTGATCAAACAGGTGCTGCTAAAACCAGAAAAGTCAGGAAGAATGGCAAAATGGGCAATAGAGCTAGGTGAGCATGAAATCACTTTTTGCCCTAGGAATGCAATGAAGGGACAAGTAATGACAGACTTCCTGGCTGAACTTCCAGGGGAGTCAGAAGGAAAGAGCTCACTGACCGTCAACAGCACGCCAACGGAAACCTGGGAACTGTATACGGACGGGGCAGCCAGCTCTGGGGGGTCAGGAGCAGGGCTAATTCTTACAAGTCCGGCTGGAGAAGAACACACCTATGCTTTAAGGTTAGAATTCCCCGCAACAAATAATGAAGCTGAATATGAGGCACTAATCGCTGGATTAAAGATTGCTGAACAAATGGACATCACGTCCATCCAAGTGTATGTTGACTCACAGTTAGTGGCCAACCAAATAAACGGAAACTTTGAAGCTAAAGAGCAGGCAATGAAAAAGTACCTGGAAGTTGTGCAAGAGATCAAAAACAAGTTCAGCCACTTCAAAATTGATCAGGTCCCAAGGAGTCAAAACAAAAAAGCTGACATCTTAAGCAAACTAGCTACACTCACCTTTGCTCACTTAACCAAAGAAGTGTTGGTCGAAGTCCTAAAACAGAAGTCAATTGACAGCAGTTATGAAGTTAACCAAGTGGAGGAAGATGGAGATAATTGGATGACCCCCATCAGGGAGTACTTACTTAACGAGACACTCCCTGCTGATAGGGCTCAGGCAAGGAAAATCAGGGTTAAAGCACCAATGTATCTCATGGAGAAGGGTGAATTACTCAGGAAGTCATTCCTGGGACCAAATCTCAGGTGTGTTGGTCCTAGACAGGCGGAGAATCTTATCAGAGAAGTTCACGAGGGCTCCTGTGGCCTCCATTCAGGCCCTCGCGCGATCACAGGAAAGCTAATGTGCCAGGGGTATTTCTGGCCCACAATGCATCAAGACACCCTGGAGATAGTTAGAAAGTGCCAGTCCTGCCAAATTCATGCACCTATCTCCAGAACCCCAAAGCACGATCTCATCCCTGTCACTTCTCCATGGCCTTTCTACAAATGGGGGATCGATATTGTAGGACCTTTCCCACCTGCAGCTGGAGGATTGAAATTCATTGTGGTAGCGATTGATTACTTCACTAAATGGGTGGAAGCAAAGCCCGTGGCTCAGATCTCTGGTAAGAAAATGGTGAACTTTGTCTGGGAAAACATCGTGTGTCGTTTTGGAATCCCTCATGAGATTGTAAGCGACAATGGAACACAATTCGCGGCTGACCCCTTCAAATCATGGTGCGAAGAGCTCTCAATTAAGCAAACATTTACTTCTGTAGCCCACCCCCAGGCTAATGGACAGGTGGAGGTAACCAATCGGGACATTGTTGCAGGGATAAAGGTTGGGAAGGTCCAGGACTGGATGGGTCGAAGAACTCCCAAATGTCCTGTGGGCACACCGAACATTGCCAAAGAATGATAGTACCTGGGTTACCCCTTTCAGTTTAGTATATGGAACAGAGGCGGTAATCCCTGCAGAGATCAGTGTCCCCACAGAGAGGGTCCTAACATTTGAAGAGGATGCCAATGTGATATCCCTGCAAGAAAACTTGAATCTGACAGAAGAAACCAGGGAGATGGCAGCTATCCGTCAAGAGAGAAACAAACAAAAAATGGCCAGGTACTACAACAGGAAGGTGCAATACAAGCATTATAAAGTCGGGGACTATGTATGGAGAAAAAATGAAGCTTCCAGGGTTGAAGATACAGGAAAGCTTGGACAGAAATGGGAAGGACCCTACCAAGTAACATTGGCCCACGGCAATGGAGCTTACAGCCTGACACAACTTGACGGTACTCCTGTTCCACGAACATGGCACGCAACAAACTTGAAAAAATGTTACGTCTGAACAACTATCTGTAAACCCAGGAGGACTTGATCACCCCTCCTGCTTGGCATGTTTTGTTGAATCACTTTTTTATCAATAAAACTAAGTTGTTCGTGCCAAATTAAAGTTATCTTACTTCATGTTTATGTTTATACAACTATCACAAATGTGCCAGGGACATACCACCTTTACACAAGGAATGTCATATGCACAAGGCCCTACTATTGGCCGGATTTGCACAATGCATCTCCACATAGCCTCACTCCCTGCACACAGGTGATACATCCACCATAAAAAGGCAGTCAGGAGTGACGGTCCTGCCATAGCGGAAGGTGAATTCTAGCCCTATCCCTGGCAGAGGTTCACCTCAACCAGTAGGTTGGCAAAGCGTTGAACCAGATCAGGGCAGGAAGGACACAGGCATTCGCCATTAGGCTTGCTAGCTGAACCTTCTTGCACAACCGGCAAACTAGAATTTGCCAGGTCATGACCACTCAACTTTCACTCATCACACCCAAACAGTGTAAATATTCAAAACAAAACTTGCAAGTAAACACTTAACAACAAGCATGCATACATTAAAAACATAAATAAAAATATACATGCCCAAGAAGCATTAGACGTTCATATACAATTTGTCCATAAGAAAAATAACTATGGCTTCATAGCCAGGATCACGTCGACAGGCATATTAAGATCCTCGACTAACTTCTCCAGGAAGGGAGATGTAGATAAATTCTTCAAGGTCGTCTTTGTCTCTTCAAGCTTTGTCATAATGTCAGGGTCAATTCTCCTGGCAAGAGCTTCAGGCAGCGGGTTCAAAAATTGAGCAGCCAAAGTAGCTGTTTCATGACGGCCCTGGCCTCTTGAATACTGAACCAACTTGCCGAAAGGATTAATAATCCCAGGGCAGCCCATTGAGGTGATGATCAGGTCAGGGAGACCGGCCTGCAACTTTTTCTTTTCTTCGGTCGCAGCGTCCCTTTCAGAAAGGGCCTGATCTCTTTCCTCGGCTGTCCTGTCCCTAGCAGCTAGGGCCTCATCCCTTTGCAGGGTAGCAGCATTTAGCTCCTGACCAGTTCTTTGCAGCGAGGCTTCCATCACGGCTGCTTTTTGGGCCTAAACAAATAAAACACTTCGGGTGATAAGTCCCAAGCAGGTAGCAGAAAACGAAAAGCAAAGGAAATAAAAATATACCTGCTCTGCCAACTGAGTCTTCAAAGTCTCAATCTCCAAATTCATCTGGTCGACCCTGGCAATATCACCAACATGATCTGCTTTGAATTTCTCAAACTGTTCACGCTCGTGTGCTGCCCGCGCCTGCTCATTTTTCAGGTCAATCCTCAGTTTCCTGGCAAGCACCTCCAAACGATCAGTGTGACAACCGTCAATTTAGGACTAGAATTTAGTGCCTAATCAAGCTTTAATACATGTAATTAGTTCTGTGTTAGGCTAATTAATGTATCAATTATTATATATATTGTTGAATATATATCTACAATTATACGGTTTGTTTAAATCGTATGAGTCTCAAATCGAATGAATTTCGACACAATAAATACGGACGTTGGTGAACAATTTTATTAAGTAATACAAATATTATTTAATAACGCAACTTTATTTAGAATATTATTTGTTATAATATTTAGTATCCAAGTTTTATCACACAATTAATATAAACGCGAATAAAATGTAATTTCACAAAACAATTAGATATCTGGTAAAATATTACATAAAACATTCTTACAATAGTTAGTAATTTAAAAAGTATATTAAAACCTATAAAATTATTTATTAACGTTTGAACAACGGAGAAAACGAACACCACACGGAGCGCGGATGCGCAGACTGAGAATTTGGAACTCCCACCCAAAACCACCATCTCTTTCTCTTTTCTTTCATTTCTCAATTTCTTTCTCTCTCTCATCTCTTATTTTCTCTCTATCACCACCAACACCAAAAATCAACGAAATTCGCAAATAACACCACGAAACGCAACCGGATCATCAATATTTTTAGAGATTCTCGACCACCTCGCTACGATCTACAACGCTACCTTTCCGGATTGTCATTTCGGCAAATTGTAAGTTTCCGACAAAATCCCGAAACCTCTCGATTCTTAGTATTTTTCATTTGTGGTTGTTATTATAACTAGTATATGTCCATTACAATGTATAGAACACGAAATTACAGCTTGAAAACGGGTTTAAAACGGATTTTTGGCCGGAAAAATCGTAACAGCCGGACTTTCTGGGCTGGTGTTCATCCATGCGACACAAGCCTTGTGTCGCATGTTGCGTCGTATTTTGGCCTTTGTGTCGCATAAACTCCCTTGTGTCGTATCTTGTGTCATACCCGAGAATTAGTGTCGCAAGTCCTGCGACACAACCACTATGTCGCATACCCCATACGACACAATCACTATGTCGCTGTTGAATCAGCATTTTGCATCCATGCGACACAACCCTTGTGTCGTATGGACATTGTGTCGCACTCCTATGCGACACAACCCTTGTGTCGCATAATCCATTTAGTGTCGCATGATTGTGTCGCATAAAACAGCAGATTTTTACTAAGTGTCGAGACTCGAAATTTATCACTCGATTTTACCCGAATTCAGATCCCAGCTCGACCCCAGCCAGGGGCTCTGCCCCTTGGACCCCGCCAGGGGCTGCCGCCCCTTGGACCCCGCTACCAGGGGCGCTGCCCCCGGACCCCCGTACTTAGATTCCGTAAGCACATTTTCCACCAAGTGTCAAACTTGTACAACTTCAAAACACTTATACGATACAACTTTTCAAACATAATGGAATTTGTTTTTCAAGTATAACGCTTTGAAATCAATGTGGTAACATCAAGACTATTGTTACAATTAATCACCAACGGGCCGTACATGTTTTCAAACATATTTCAGAATCAAACAAGTCGTTGTAACTTGTATCAATTCAATCAAACAAGTCGATGTAACTTGTATCAATTCAATCAACCAAATCGTAGTAATTTGGACATATATATAAAGTTGTATAACAACTACAAAGGTAGTCTTTCGAGATACCGGTACAATTAATAACAATCAAGTGTCGTGAACACATTCAGGTTTCAAGTCCTTGGACATCAATTCACCGCTAATTACTTCAAGTTTATTAAATTAAACACTTCAAGACTCAGGTGAGTTTCACAGCCCCATTTTCACTGCTTTACAACTAGGGGTGTGATATTACTACTCGATTTTGTTTTACAAGTAGAACGCAAGTGCCAAACTTCAAATACTACATGAGTTTCAAGCTAATCAATTTAAAGTCCTCCATAAGCATAGTCTCTAGTATTTATAGCGTGAATGTTAGTATATGATATCATATGGGATTGACAATCCTCATCCGGGTTAGCACGCACTAACCGGTCAAACGGATGTATTAGCATTTGGGAAGACGAGTGTTGATTAGGCACTCGTAGGAGGAATTTCAAGTTAGGTTTCCTTAATTGGGCCTGACAAATCAAGTTAAGCTCAGACTATGTGCTCATGGACAGTATAACTTTTATTTTGCTTAATTGCATTTTAAATTCAATATAAATCTTGCGGTTCTTACAACTATACATTGACATACAAACCTGTGAGCTCACCAGCGTTTTCGCTGACCCATTTTAGTATTTATCACAGGTACCCAGCAGTAGGTTGGCTACACAAGCAGGAATTATTAGCTCGAGTCAGCATTCATACAACTAGAGATTGGATTGCATTATTATATTTTGTAAAAGTAATTATGCTATGTAATCTCTCAAATTCAGGAAACCGAGCTAATGTAACTATATTTTGATGTAAACATTTACTTTATCTATACAAGTTTAAAACGACACATATAGTGGTCGTTCATTATATCTTATGTGCTTTGTATATTGATTAGTGACACCCAAATCGAGCTTCCGCAAATCATTAAATTTGGGGGTGTCACAGATTGGTATCAGAGCCTAAGGTTATAGTGAACTAGGTTGCATTTAGTGGACCTAGACTATGACCGTTAGGCAGTATTCCCTATTAGGTATAACCAGTTCAGAGATTACAGCATACGAATTTAATTTAACATAGCTTGATCAACTATGTACAATTAAATAAAGATGATGTAAGATCTGAAGGAAGTTATGGCTGAACAGGATACATTAGTTGACTCTGACCTCGAGAGAAACGGGACTCAAAACACGTCTGTGCTAGACACTCAATAGGTGATTATGTGATATACATATATTTACACAAATAGACCTCATTACAACTTTAGGCTATATTATATTATATGGATATAGGCCTCTTTCTCTCTAACGTTTTGTCTTGGGATGACAAACACACCACTAGTTCACCACACTCGGACTAGTATCTTATTTCATTTCCTTGTTCTTTCTTACTCAGCATCATGCCTCCTCGTCGTCAAATTACCTTTAGCGAAGCTGAGATCGCGGGAATCATTGCCCGCAGTGTGACCGAAGCCTTGGCTACCCGAACACCACCCGGTAGCGAGGACACAGCAACCAATACTCCACCACCCAAACCTTGCTCCTATAAGGACTTTCTTAGCTGTAAACCACTATACTTTAAGGGCACGGAAGGTGCCATTGGCTTGATCCGTTGGATTGAGCGTATGGAATCTGTTTTCAGTCTCTGCGACTGCACTGAGAACAACAAGGTCAAATTCGCTGCTTACACCTTTCAGGAAGGTGCACTCACGTGGTGGAAAACCCACGCAAACTCCGTAGGCCTTGAGGTTGCAAACCGACTTCCTTGGGCCGAACTGAAAAAGAAACTGACAGAGAAATACTGTCCTGAAGAGGAATTGCACAGGCTGGAAGAAGAATTCTGGCATCTGGAGGTGCAGGGAAATGATGTCGCTGAATATACCACCAAATTTCAGCAGTTTGCTTTATTATGCCCGGGTTTGGTCGAACCAGAAAGTAAGGGCATTAAGAAATACATTCGTGGATTCCCCGAGAACATACAGGGAAACGTCGCTTCATCCAAACCAACCACCACTGAAAGTGCCATTCGATTGGCCCACGAACTCATGGCTCTAGTTGTCAGCCGTGAGACTTCCAACACCTCATCCTCTAACAACAACAAACGCAAATCCACTGAACACCACCACAACTCAAACAAGAAAAACAACGCCATCCAAGTCTACAACACCAACTCTGAATCCAACCGCAGCTACACCGGGGACAGACCTTATTGTCCCAAGTGCAACTACCACCACTTTGGTCAGTGCAACCCCCCTTGCAACAACTGCAGGAGGTACGGGCATTTGACTAAGGATTGCCGAGCCCCCAAATCCAACAACAACCCCTCTGACAAAAATACCCGACAACCTAAGTCCTGCTACGAATGTGGAAACCCAGGACACTTTAGGGATTCTTGCCCAAAACTGAAGAACAAGGGCAACAACAACAACCACTGCAACAACAACAACACCAAAAGTAGCGCCTTTGTGATCAACTCAGGGGACGCCCGTCAGGACCCGAATGTGGTCACGGGTATGTTCCTCCTCAACAATTTAACTGCTTCCATACTATTTGATACTGGTGCCGATAGGAGTTTTATTTCCGATGAATTCTGCCCTCTACTTGACATTACACCTGTTGCTTTAGACGTTAAGTACACCGTAGAGCTAGCAAATGGCAAATTGATAGAAACCAATAGTGTGATACCTAATTGCACTTTAAATCTAGCCGACGAAATCTTCTCCATAGATCTTATGCCTGTTGAGATAGGAAGTTTCGATGTCATTGTGGGCATGGACTGGTTAGCCAAACATCGCGCCGAAATCGTTTGCTATGATAAAATTGTTCGCATACCTCTCGCCGTCGGTAGAACCCTGATCATACAGGGGGAGACCGGTGGGACGAGGCTTAACATCATCTCTTGTCTTAAAACCCGGAAATTTCTGAGAAAGGGTTATCCATCAATCCTCGCGCACATCATGGAGAAAAAGCCGGAGGAGAAGCGACTTGAGGATGTTCCAATTGTTCGAGACTTTCCAGAAGTCTTTCCTGAGGAACTGCCTGGTCTACCACCACCAAGACAGGTTAAGTTCTCAATCGATCTTGTACCAGGTGCTGCGCCTGTGGCCCGAGCACCATACCGGTTAGCTCCATCCGAACTTCAGGAGCTGTCCACCCAGTTACAGGAACTCCTGGAACGAGGGTTTATCAGGCCGAGTTCTTCACCTTGGGGAGCTCCGGTCCTATTTGTTAAGAAGAAAGATGTTTCTTTTCGAATGTGTATCGACTATCGAGAGTTGAACAAGTTAACTGTCAAGAACCGGTATCCACTTCCTCGAATCGATGATTTGTTCGACCTACTTCAAGGGTCGAGTTGTTATTCAAAGATTGATCTCCGATCTGGTTATCACCAATTGCGTGTTCGCGATGCCGATATTCCAAAAACCGCTTTCAGAACCCGTTACGGGCATTACGAATTCCAAGTGATGCCATTCGGCCTAACCAATGCACCGGCTGTGTTCATGGACCTTATGAATCGGGTGTGTAAACCTTACCTTGATAAGTTTGTCATTGTCTTTATCGATGACATCCTCATATATTCACGAAACAAAGAAGAACACGTGCAACACCTCAAAACCATCCTTGAACTACTTAAACACGAGGAGCTCTATGCCAAGTTCTCTAAGTGTGAGTTCTGGATCAAAACCGTTCAATTCCTTGGTCACGTGATTGACAGTCAGGGGATTCACGTTGACCCATCAAAAATCGAGGCTATCAAAGATTGGCAATCGCCAACCACTCCGACCGAAGTACGGCAGTTTTTAGGACTGGCCGGATACTATCGACGATTCATTGAAAATTTCTCCAAGATAGCCATACCACTCACGACGCTGACCCAGAAAGACAAAAAGTTTGACTGGACTGATAAACAAGAATCGGCATTCCAACTCTTAAAACAAAAGCTTTGCAGTGCTCCTATCCTATCATTACCCGAAGGTACCGATGACTTCGTGGTATACTGCGATGCTTCTCATCAAGGTCTCGGTTGTGTGCTCATGCAACGAGACAAAGTCATAGCTTATGCTTCCCGACAGCTCAAAATTCATGAAAAGAATTACACCACCCACGACCTAGAGCTAGGAGCTGTCGTTTTCGCTCTCAAAATCTGGAGACATTACCTTTACGGTACCAGATGCACAATCTTTACAGACCACAAGAGCCTTCAACACATATTCGATCAGAAGGATCTCAACATGAGGCAACGTCGGTGGGTAGAGTTGCTTACCGATTACGACTGCGAGCTCAAATATCATCCAGGCAAAGCAAATGTTGTTGCTGATGCCCTCAGTCGAAAAGAGCGAGTGAAACCACTTCGGGTTCGAGCCCTCAGTATGACCATTCACAACAATTTAAACATTCAAATTCTCACTGCTCAACTCGAAGCCTTAAAACCCGAAATTGTCAAAGACGAAGCCTTGCGGGGCATGGATAAACAACTCGAAATCAGACCTAACGGGATTAGGTATTTCTCAAACCGAATCTGGTTGCCTAAATTTGGGAACCTACGAGACTTGGTGATGGATGAAGCTCACAAGTCCAAATATTCTATCCATCCGGGATCCGATAAAATGTACCACGGTATCAAGGACTTCTACTGGTGGCCGAACATGAAAGCTGAAATCGCCACCTATGTCAGCAAGTGCCTTACTTGCTCCAAAGTCAAAATCGAATATCAAAAACCTTCTGGTTTACTTCAACAACACAGTCTTCCAGAATGGAAATGGGAACAAATTGCCATGGACTTCATAACCAAACTACCCAAATCCTCGAGCGGTTGCGATACCATTTGGGTGATCGTGGATCGTCTCACAAAATCTGCTCACTTCCTGGCAATCAAGGAATCCGACAAAATGGAACGCCTCACCAACATTTATCTGAAGGAAATCGTGACCAAACACGGTGTTCCAATCTCAATTATCTCCGATAGGGATAGTCGTTTCACTTCACAATTTTGGCAATCACTTCAAAAATCCCTGGGTACTCGACTTGACATGAGTACCGCATACCATCCTCAAACCGACGGTCAAAGTGAACGAACCATTCAAACACTGGAAGACATGCTACGGGCCTGCGTAGTAGACTTCGGTGTAAACTGGGAAAAACATCTACCATTGTGCGAGTTCTCGTACAACAACAGTTATCATACTAGCATCAAAGCTGCACCCTTCGAGGCACTGTACGGTCGTAAGTGCCGGTCACCTATCTGTTGGACCGAAGTTGGGGATAGCCAACTCACAGGTCCAGAAATCATTCACGAGACGACCGAGAGAATCGTTGAAATTCAAAACAAGCTTAAGGCAGCGCGTGATCGTCAGAAAAGTTATGCTGATGTGAGACGCAAACCACTCGAGTTCCAAGTTGGGGATCGAGTTTTACTCAAAGTATCGCCTTGGAAAGGCGTAATCCGATTTGGCAAACGAGGGAAGTTGAATCCCAGATACATTGGACCATTCGAGATCCTCGAAAGGATTGGTCCAGTGGCTTATCGATTGCAGCTGCCATCTGAACTCAGCAGCGTGCGTCCCACATTTCATGTTTCAAATCTGAAGAAGTGTCTGTCTGATGAGACACTTATCATTCCACTCGATGAAATTCGAGTTGACGAAAAACTTCACTTTGTTGAGGAACCCGTCGAGATCATGGACCGTGAGGTCAAACAACTTAAACAAAGTCATATTCCTATCGTCAAGGTTAGGTGGAATTCGTGGCGCGGTCCGAAATTCACCTGGGAACGGGAGGATCAAATGCGACTCAAGTACCCTCAACTCTTCACTGATTCAACGTCAAACACGACTTCAACAAAAATTTCGGGACGAAATTCTTCTAACAGGGGGAGAATGTGACAACCGTCAATTTAGGACTAGAATTTAGTGCCTAATCAAGCTTTAATACATGTAATTAGTTCTGTGTTAGGCTAATTAATGTATCAATTATTATATATATTGTTGAATATATATCTACAATTATACGGTTTGTTTAAATCGTATGAGTCTCAAATCGAATGAATTTCGACACAATAAATACGGACGTTGGTGAACAATTTTATTAAGTAATACAAATATTATTTAATAATGCAACTTTATTTAGAATATTATTTGTTATAATATTTAGTATCCAAGTTTTATCACACAATTAATATAAACGCGAATAAAATGTAATTTCACAAAACAATTAGATATCTGGTAAAATATTACATAAAACATTCTTACAATAGTTAGTAATTTAAAAAGTATATTAAAACCTATAAAATTATTTATTAACGTTTGAACAACGGAGAAAACGAACACCACACGGAGCGCGGATGCGCAGACTGAGAATTTGGAACTCCCACCCAAAACCACCATCTCTTTCTCTTTTCTTTCATTTCTCAATTTCTTTCTCTCTCTCATCTCTTATTTTCTCTCTATCACCACCAACACCAAAAATCAACGAAATTCGCAAATAACACCACGAAACGCAACCGGATCATCAATATTTTTAGAGATTCTCGACCACCTCGCTACGATCTACAACGCTACCTTTCCGGATTGTCATTTCGGCAAATTGTAAGTTTCCGACAAAATCCCGAAACCTCTCGATTCTTAGTATTTTTCATTTGTGGTTGTTATTATAACTAGTATATGTCCATTACAATGTATAGAACACGAAATTACAGCTTGAAAACGGGTTTAAAACGGATTTTTGGCCGGAAAAATCGTAACAGCCGGACTTTCTGGGCTGGTGTTCATCCATGCGACACAAGCCTTGTGTCGCATGTTGCGTCGTATTTTGGCCTTTGTGTCGCATAAACTCCCTTGTGTCGTATCTTGTGTCATACCCGAGAATTAGTGTCGCAAGTCCTGCGACACAACCACTATGTCGCATACCCCATACGACACAATCACTATGTCGCTGTTGAATCAGCATTTTGCATCCATGCGACACAACCCTTGTGTCGTATGGACATTGTGTCGCACTCCTATGCGACACAACCCTTGTGTCGCATAATCCATTTAGTGTCGCATGATTGTGTCGCATAAAACAGCAGATTTTTACTAAGTGTCGAGACTCGAAATTTATCACTCGATTTTACCCGAATTCAGATCCCAGCTCGACCCCAGCCAGGGGCTCTGCCCCTTGGACCCCGCCAGGGGCTGCCGCCCCTTGGACCCCGCTACCAGGGGCGCTGCCCCCGGACCCCCGTACTTAGATTCCGTAAGCACATTTTCCACCAAGTGTCAAACTTGTACAACTTCAAAACACTTATACGATACAACTTTTCAAACATAATGGAATTTGTTTTTCAAGTATAACGCTTTGAAATCAATGTGGTAACATCAAGACTATTGTTACAATTAATCACCAACGGGCCGTACATGTTTTCAAACATATTTCAGAATCAAACAAGTCGTTGTAACTTGTATCAATTCAATCAAACAAGTCGATGTAACTTGTATCAATTCAATCAACCAAATCGTAGTAATTTGGACATATATATAAAGTTGTATAACAACTACAAAGGTAGTCTTTCGAGATACCGGTACAATTAATAACAATCAAGTGTCGTGAACACATTCAGGTTTCAAGTCCTTGGACATCAATTCACCGCTAATTACTTCAAGTTTATTAAATTAAACACTTCAAGACTCAGGTGAGTTTCACAGCCCCATTTTCACTGCTTTACAACTAGGGGTGTGATATTACTACTCGATTTTGTTTTACAAGTAGAACGCAAGTGCCAAACTTCAAATACTACATGAGTTTCAAGCTAATCAATTTAAAGTCCTCCATAAGCATAGTCTCTAGTATTTATAGCGTGAATGTTAGTATATGATATCATATGGGATTGACAATCCTCATCCGGGTTAGCACGCACTAACCGGTCAAACGGATGTATTAGCATTTGGGAAGACGAGTGTTGATTAGGCACTCGTAGGAGGCATTTCAAGTTAGGTTTCCTTAATTGGGCCTGACAAATCAAGTTAAGCTCAGACTATGTGCTCATGGACAGTATAACTTTTATTTTGCTTAATTGCATTTTAAATTCAATATAAATCTTGCGGTTCTTACAACTATACATTGACATAC
The DNA here is from genome assembly GCA_949592205.1 of Helichrysum umbraculigerum. NCBI lineage: Eukaryota > Viridiplantae > Streptophyta > Magnoliopsida > Asterales > Asteraceae > Helichrysum > Helichrysum umbraculigerum. Next base: position 2,384,839 of record CATIUR010000001.1, read on the forward strand.
AAACCTGTGAGCTCACCAGCGTTTTCGCTGACCCATTTTAGTATTTATCACAGGTACCCAGCAGTAGGTTGGCTACACAAGCAGGAATTATTAGCTCGAGTCAGCATTCATACAACTAGAGATTGGATTGCATTATTATATTTTGTAAAAGTAATTATGCTATGTAATCTCTCAAATTCAGGAAACCGAGCTAATGTAACTATATTTTGATGTAAACATTTACTTTATCTATACAAGTTTAAAACGACACATATAGTGGTCGTTCATTATATCTTATGTGCTTTGTATATTGATTAGTGACACCCAAATCGAGCTTCCGCAAATCATTAAATTTGGGGGTGTCACAATCAGCCACCTTCAAAGTGTTAATGCTCCACATGAAAGAGTCGAATGTGGCCTTGATCCCCCGGTTAATACTCTGACGAGCGTTCAGGGAGGCCATTCTCTTCCCAATAGCTGGAGGCATTGCGTGATGGACATAGTCTCTGCAGGATTGGAGATCGTGCCCCAGGTTGTCAGCATGAAAGGACCAGTTGGGAACAAAGGGAGGAAGACCAGAGAGGTCTTCAGCAGGAGCACTAGGAGTGGCAACACGAGCACTGCCCAAAAAATCAACCGCATCATCATCATCATTAGCCATCCTCTTCACAAAGGAAAGGCTGTTAGAGCTTCCTGATTGATGACGTGAAGAAGAGTTGTCTTCAGTCCTGAACTGAATTCTCCTCCTCTTACGGTGAGCAGGGTTCTCACCACCCTCTTCCTCCTCCTCTGAAAAAGAAAATTACTCATTAAATTTTTACCAAATCATTAAATTTTTATCAAAACATAAGGAACAAATAAGCTAGCGAACCATTGCATACCTGTAGCAGAGTCATGCAGCCTGGAGGGTTGAGAAATATAAACAACATCCTCGGAACCCCCAGCTTCACTGGAGGAAACAGGGTGACTGCCAGTCTTTTTCTTCTTTGACCTACCTCCTGGGGCAGTCTTTTTCTTCTTTCTCCCTGTGGATGCCCCGAGGTCATTGACCATTTCATAATCCTCCGGGACGTCGGATCCGACAAGAATGCTTTGCTGGGGGGCCCGTCGTCGTTGGCAGGTATGTTATCTACAGAGGTATGACCAATCTCCACCCCAGAAAGGTCATCAGCTGCCAGGAAGCTATTGAAATCCATCACTGCAAGAGGAAAAAGAGTTAAACGCTACACATTATAAATAGGTATCTAAACATTTGAGAGCCGCCTGAACACTACCACTCCCTACCTTTATTTTTATACGTGCATATAAGAATGCGGCCTTCCCTGTTCCAATTCCTGCTCATACTAGCCATAGCCAGGACGGAGTCTGGGTAGGGCCTCATCACTACTCCGGCCTGTCTCAGGAGTCGAAGGAAATTCATGTCAACCTCCGGATTTGTCTCAAGAATCACAGGGTTCATATTTTTTACAGGCGTAAGTCTAGAGACCCAGGCTTGCGGGTTTACCCACTGCAAAACCCCCCGTTTATCAGATGGGATAAACTTGTCATCAACATAAAAAAAACCCTCCTTCCACCCCCTCCAACCATCTAACCTGGAGCCACAAAAGTTGGTATTTTTGCCTCCTCGCTTGGCTACCGAAAACCAACTCTCCGGAGAATTGGTTATTGTAAACTGACTAGCAAAATATAACAGGGTGGGCTCTTTCCTGTGTAATCTACAATACACCTCGAACATTATTATTTTTTGAAGCCCTAATGGATGTAGCTGGGAAAACCCAATCCCATAATACTCTAATAGGGAAATCAGGAAGGGAGTGGGGGGAAGCCTGAAGTTACTAAGGGAAAACCAGTCGGAGTATACAGTAACCTTTCCAGAGGGAGGCATATGTGCCCGCTGGGAGGGTAACGGCGCGATCGCCTCAAAAAGATCTATACAAGGGTACTGGGAAATCAACTGTAAGAGGGTGTCCCTATCTATTTTACTCCTAATACCGTCAACCATACCGCCGGAAAACTGAGCAGTAACCCTAGCCAAGGGCCCGCTCATGACAGAAGTGGTGGCAGAGGTAGTGGCAGACGAAGACGGCTCCATTATTTTATACAAATAAAAAAGCAATCTAAAGGATACAAGAGAGAGAACACAGGAACAAGAAAACAAACCTAAAAGATGCTCGCCGGAATTCTAAAAGAGCGTCGGAAGTTGCAGAGAAGGAAAACAATGTTTGTGAAATGAGAGTAAAATGGAAAAACTGCCAAGGTATGCCTATTTATGGCGAAAGAAAGTAACCACCTCAGGCCCATGGGCTCGTGGGCTTTAATCCAAGCCCTACACGTGTACGACTGAGATAAATCCTCAGGCGTGGGCGCGTGTGGCAAGCTGTAGCAATTAATACCCCACGCGCACACGCAATCACCGGCACACCCTTCGATAAATACGGACACCTCGGGCAGGTAAACACTCACATTCTGACATAATGATGGGACACCATCAGTCAAAAAATGAAACACCAAGAAAATGACACGTCTTGCCTGACAAAACCAACGTCCCGGATTCAAACAACATCGAAAGGCCATTTGAAAATCATTTACCCAGGGAAGGATAAGGCTTCTTCCCTGTAAATAACATGGTAATTAAAGACCATGGCAATGTCTCGCCTGAGAAAGGAAATCTTAGAGTTTAGTTCCCTGATGCAAATCTCAGCAAACTAAACTGGGGGGACTTAATCGTGTACCGTCCTGAATGGGCCTCACAAGTTAAACAGGCGAACATTACACAGGACGGACCAACTGACAGGCAAACCCAAGCAACAAAACTTCGGCAAGATAGACTAATTTACAGGTAACCCCAACAGCAGGGGACCAACTTCTACAGGCCTGACAAACCCACAGGGAGGCCCATGGGCCGACTCACGAAGGCGGTATAAATCCATGGCATTAGGGTTTGTGTCCCCTGTCAGGGGACAGCCTTGTAACGGATTCCACCCACGTTAGTGGTGGTTCCCCGAAGGCCGACATGGGTTTTATCCTCCCCATATTATTGGTCCACGTCATTACAGGGGACCCACATGCAGGACGCGTTAATTACAACCGTACGATTCAAAGTACCAAGATCATATCTTAGCCGTACGATGAACAGTACCACCAGATGGTGATTCCACCGTACGATCACAACCATGCGATCATGACTCAACCGTACGATGAACAGTACCACCAGATGGTGACTCCATCGTACGATCAAAACCATGAGATGATGACACGTGACAAACTTGCTCACCAAGGTGAAGGTGGAATACTATAAATATAGGGCATAATCACTATTCATGCCCTAACACCTCATAATATATCTTCAATACTATTCAATACTATTCACCTCCTACATTCATCATCAATAGGAGATCACTGTTCATCTCCTACCACCGATTCATACCATTCTTATTGTTGTTCGATACACTATAACGGGTCCTTACGCAAGTCGCGGAGAGTAACGAGTCGGCCCAATCCATTTTGCACTCAGGTATAAAAATTATGCTTGATCAAACATTTATTCTATAGCAACACAATTGTTCTTTTGTTAACTGTTTACAACTTACTATAATCCTCCAACATACCCATTTTTTTATTTAATGAAATTAGTATGTACTAATACAACAAATTAAGGCTGTCTACATCTAACCTTCCCCATACACTGTCCTAGACGGTATTGGGTCATAACCCGTGAAAGGCGGTATGGGATGTTCCTTTCCTTTTTAATACAACAAATTAAGAATTATGTATTCACACTACTATTTTTTTTTATATCTTTTATTTTCACAAATGCTTTGATCCTTAATGATTCACGATACTATGAATTCTTATGTTAATACATATTATCTTTATCTTATTGAAGCTATAATTTGGATGTCTTGCCTTTATACATTTCTCATTCATTATTTCAAACATTCAAACAAATATTTGGTGTTGATGCTTTACAATACTGTTTTGGATTTACTCACACATTACATGTGGGTACTAACATTAACTGCATTATGTCAAATACCCTTAACATAATCACACAAAAATTAAAAATATAAAATGATCTCGCCCGTAAATTTGCGGGTTATGATCCCATAACAATTAAACATAAACTACCACCGGACGACGAGATAGGAAATTAGGAGGTCATCATCAAATCTTCGAGTACTAAAGGACAACGAGAACTGGAAAATCTCCCGGTCTAATTCTTCGTCAGGTCAACCTCGTATTTTGTCTCCAAATCTAGATCGGATGTTAATCGAATAGTGGTAAGGCATACACGACGGCGTTAGGGGCGGAAATACAGTGGTGGTAAGTTTTAAAGAGAGAAGAGCGTCATTTCCGGTTGCCCTGTTTCCGACTTTCAGCTCCACCATACGCCATCAAAATCACCGGATCTGGCAAAAAAAAAACAAAACAATGGCAGATGATTGGTGCGGCGGCGACGAAGGTTGTAACACCACCGGCAGCAACAACTTTGGCTATAGTAGTTTGTGACGTAATTCGATCGGAAAAAGTACTGTTCTTCTAATTGCAATTGCAATTGCAATTGCAAATCCAGATACATATGTATTTTAATTTAATGAATTAATTAACTACATCTAAAAATGGACGAGAATGATATTGATGAAGAGGAATTTGAACCAAGAAATCTGTTCGTAAGCCTTACGAAATCGATCTCGTTGACGAGCAGGTTATTATATAATTATTTCCCTAATTAAAATATGTAGTCATAAATTTATTTTATTTTTTATTGCAATGTTTATATAGTTTCTATATTTAATTTTGTTACCAGTAGTATAAAGGTTTAGGCGATTTTTGAATGCGAAGAGATATAGGAGTAAACAAGTCGAGTATATTGTAGTATTTGAAATACTCCGTAGGTCATTTTCTGCGTATGTATTTGAAAATTTAGGTTTGAAAAAATGTAAATCTTGTGTTTTATGAAGAAGATATAGTTTAAACCTTAAACAAGAAGAATGGGTAATAATATTACTAATTTTTTTGTGTTTGCGTTAAGGTGGGAACAAATTGAAGGTGGTTCTCCACGTGTTTGGTGGTTTCCAAAAAAAAAAAAAAAAAAAGGAAGAAAGAAGAAGAGAAGAAAGAAAGATGAGATCTGGTTTACGTAAATGAAGATTTCGAACTATGGAGCGGTTCTCATATCGTGGAGTAACCGCTAGTGGAAGATGAACGGGTGGACCAAAAGTCCGTCAGTGATTCCACAACTGCCTTCAAAAAAAAAAAGGGGAAAATAAATGAGGGAAGGTGAGGATAGAATGAAAGGACAAAAATACCCTTACATGCTATAAATGTGACAACATTTAACGGGAATTATTAACGACGTTTGGGCCAGGGACGACTAGTGAGTAAAACTAACAAATATAGGGATGACTAGTGGCATTTATTGAATTCAGGGACTGCCAGTGATTTTTTGGACAAACACATGGATGAAACAAGTAATTTTCTCTAGTTTTAATTAGGTTTACTTAAAACATTAATTTATACAAGACTATGATTTCACGAAAAACCTAATTTGTATAATTTTACTAACCAGAACATCCAAGTTACATAGAGTTTTTACAAACCCTAGATTTTTAATTAGTCATATGTTTTACAGACCTTATCTCAATTCTTCTAACAATTCTTTTATTATTCCAAAATCAATATCCTTAAGTTTGATAACCCTATAATTGATTTAGCTAAAAGATTTTAAAAAATCCTAGCCTAAATCAACTAATCCATGTGGTTCAACAAAGAACCCTAAATTGATTTTGATAAAGGTCACATACTTTTACAAGAATCAACTTATACTTAGAGTTTCAAAAACCCTAGTTGATCATATCATTGGATTTAGAAATTGATTTTCTTGGGTTTGTTAAACCCTTGTATAAATCGGCCAACACAAAGACTTAAGTCAAATCCTTGTATCAATTTCTTGCTCGCTAAGTTAATCACTAATTGTACTATATTTCGTTAGGATACCAAATACCTAATACTTATGCCAAAAACGATTTTCCTAGGGGTTTAGATAAACCCTAAAATCAATTTTGCACATGTTTAAATCAATACATTAATATTAACTTAAAACAAGAAGATTTAACCGTTAGTTTTCAGGTTAAATAATTTGAGTCATTAATCAACAAAACAATATATAACTTTGGTTATGGTTTTAAACACCATATACCTAAAATCGATCAACAAGGTTTCTCATAAACCTTGGAGCAATTTTGGTACAACCAAATTACACCATGTTTCGGATCAATCGCGGATAACTCATTTATACGCATTGCTCAAATATTTAACAAACTACACGAATTAACCGATTTACAAGAAAGGTAGAAGAAGAGATAATAAAATTGAAACTTAATTAAAAGAAGCATACAAGAAAACTAATTACAGTTTTATTAGAAAATTACATGGCTCTGATACCACTGAAGAATTTTTTTGCGAATTGTACGTTACAAAAATTTAATCTTTATTAACAGTTTAATACAATTAATATGCGGAAGCGTTATAAAATATTTAATCACATTAAATCAAACCCTTTAGCCAAGATCTATAATTTTCAATAATAAAACATGTACGCAATTTAATTACACTTAATTAAATATAAAGTACATCGGGTGCTCTGCAAGATCTTCAATCTTCAACTCGTTGCCAAAGTACGAGTGGACTTATCTTGATCTTCTTTTTCTTCTTTCTTGGATTCGGCTCACTACACGAATACGTTAGGTATCCACCTTTGATTCACGGTTGAACGGACGGTAGTATCCTAAGTGTATACTAAACACCCAAACCAAGAACACGATCAAATCGCGAACTCGCAAATCCCAATAGGGGTTGGCCGAATTTCGGCTTGGGCTCCTTTGGGGCCGGTTGACGAAAACCAAAGAGAGGGAGAGGGAGGAAAATTGTTAGGGTATTGAGCAACTAACAAATGAAACCCCCAACCCTCTATTTATAGTTGTAGTCAGCTTATTCTTCAAGCTACTAATTACACTATAAACCCTTTAGTTTAATAACTAATTAAACTTAACCCAAACTTATTAATTTACAATTAGAACCGCGTAGTTTAACAATAATTAAACTAGATAATTTATTTAAAAAATTAATTATAAATAAATCCTTTTGTTAAATAAATAATTACACTAATTATTTATATTAATAAATATTCTAATTGTGTTCGACCAACTAATTCATTTCAACTAAATGAATGATATCAAATATCCTTTTATAGTATCACACTACTTGTTCGGTTGTGCTTATCGGTGTGACCCTGCGGTGTTCATGTGAAGCTGAATTTGATATTTATTTATGTTAATATAAAACACATAATCTTTCAACTCGGTAGTTCTACTTCAACTCTGGTTTCAGCTTTTGATGGCTCATTGAAGCGCCTCCTGTAAAACCTCAAAAGGTTCAACAGCTCCAACCGCGGTTCACCGACAGGCAACATTCCTTCTAACATTGCAGCCACATTAGCCATTGTAGGTCGCAACAGTGGGTCTTCGTGTTGTTGGGTTAATTGGTTTGTTAGTTCATGTGATCAAAATGCATGGCAGGAACTTTGGTTTTAATAAGTATTTTATGGTTTCATAAGTTTTTAGTTATTAGTTTATTGTTGCATGGTGAATGAGTCAAAATGCTATGTTGGCCATCTTGTGACCGTTGATTGATAGTAGGAAAGAGTGGGTGGTTCACTTCATACCAGTGTTTTGAGACCCGGTTCGACTGGTCCGGTTGGACCGGTCGCACCGTATTTTTAGGGAATTCCAGCTCAAAAAACCCGGGTTTTTCGATACTTGGACTAGTCAACGACCCAGTGGACCCGGCCGGTCGGACCGGGAGTGGACCGGCGCATTGACCCGGTTTTATGTTTTTTTTTTTTTTTTTACAATTTCTATGAACATTTAATCATTTATAATTATGGAATATTGACTAATTGTGTATTTTAAGAATAATGAGGGTAATAAGGGAATCTTTGACTAATATGTCATCACCTTTTATTACTCTATTGGTGTAACACCCAGTTCTCGGGTCTAGTAGTTTTATAATATTTTAGTGACTTTAAATTATTATTTAATGTGTTAGGAAATATTTAGTTGAAGTTTATTTGAAAATAATTGGGAAAAGAGTCACATAATTTATTGTGACAAATAAATTATTAATTGTTTTAAATTAACATAGTTGACGGCAAAATAAAATAGTTTTTTCTCGCAAATGGTTTTTAAGTTCCAGACAATAGATTTAAAAGGGGATAAAACTAGTACACATATTACCAAATATATGTGTGTAATACGTATGAAACTTCATGAATGATCCAGTATAATCGATTCTTACGGAAGAAGAACTCTGGAACCAAAACTAAACCCTAAATCATCATCAATCATCAAAGTTCTTGAATTAAATCATACCTTGTTTCTCTTTTCTTGTTTGGCCGTACAAACCACACCACAGGGACGATTCTAAAACTTCAAAACAAGCTGTGAGATGAAATTGAAGCCATAGAACTTGAATTCAAGCTCCAAAAACATGAAGTAATCATCCTATAATCCTTCTAAGTATTTTGTAAGTCTTAATTCTTTGATCTTCATAAACCCTAGAAAATGGGTTTTGGGTATTTGATTGAATTAGGATGAGTAATGTTAAATTGAAGCTTGCAATGCTTGTATAATTGTTATTTGATGTTTAATTCATGATTATAAGTGAAACCCTAAGCTAGAAATGATAAAATTAAATGATGATCATGAAGAAAGTCATGGGTTTAATTGATTATCCATGAATTATGATTTCTAAGCCTAAGCTAATGATGTGTAATTGATAAAGTGTTGTTAATAATCATATTAGGGGTGATTATTGATGATGATTAGCATGATTCAAGCTAAAAGGCTATAACTTGATTAAGTGTTCATGAGGATTATTATAATTATGGTAGTTAACAATGATTAAGATGGATTAATATGATTTTATGATCATGATAATCATAACTTGGCAAGTAAATGATAACTCAATTGAATTGTAGTCGCAAAAGTGATTAAGTGATAAGTTAAGAAATTCGATAATTGAGTTAAATATCATGTTGTATCATATGGTAGTAGCATATCACAGTTAGTGAACATGTTGTTGAAAACTATGATATGAATCCATATAAGTATGGATTGAATAACATAATTGTGATAATTTAGTAAATTCATATGAATTGAGTATTTTGGAATTTTGATGTAAACATAATTGAGGAATGTTGTATATAATTTGAGACAAGTGACTGACTTGTGTTATTATGTTGCATTCTCAGATATGGAGAAGACTCGGTGACATTAGACTACTGAGTGGACAATTGAGGTGTTGGTGAGTGAATCTATAATCCTCAGTTTTACTTAGTTGTAAAAAGTTTGGTTACAACGGGTAAATGTATTATTACTGCTTTTGGTTTGCCATGATGATTTTGTTTAATAGTAATAATACTGTTGATAGACTGTTTAGTCCGATATGTTGATCTGGTTGAGTATGTGAATATGTGATCACTTGATATTTGGCCTTCGGGCATCAGTGTATTGAGGTCAACATGTTAGTTGGGTTTGGTTACTATTGTAAAACGACAGGAATTTCCTTGTACTTATCGTTAATAGGAAATTAGGTCGTATGAGATTAGTACCAAACTATCGGTCTATTCTGTATTGGCCTTACAGATTGTGGTAAGTGCTCTTGGTGAATCCCCGGGTATTATGATATCTCAAGAGCCACCGATCCTCATTGATATGTTGTATTATTGAGATGTTATCTCATTGATATTATGTAATATTGGTTGTGTGTTCTTGGCTGAAGGTTTCCCCAAGAACCATTGATTTACTGTGATGTTTTGTTTACGATTATTTATTGTAAACAAAGTTGTTATGCTAAGTTGGGCTGTTGATTACTATTCACTCACTTAGCGTTATGCTAACCCCACCACTCCACTTCTTGCAGGTTATTGTGTTAATACAATGGGCGGGCAAGAAGCTTGTTTGACTGGAAGGAATGTTTGACAACTAGCGTTTACTCTGATATTTGAGTGTATAAAGCAATGTTATTTTTGTTTTCATATAACACCCAGTTTAATGTACATTGGTTGTATTTCATAAAACTAGTTTGAAACAGGTTTTGAAATATCATGTTTTAAGATGTCAATATTATAAGTATAAATGATGAAATTTGGACTGATGCTTCCGATATATTATATTTAAACTACTGTTAAATGAGGGGTGTTATAAGTTGGTATCAGAGCATGAGTTTGGGTGAATTGTACATTGTAAGATGTTCAATCCCAAACTCTGATATGTGTCAAGTCAAACATTCCAGTGGGTGTGGGATTAGTTGTTGTATGAAAAGTTGGTTATTGTGATATGTACTAACCTATAACAAGATGCAAGAGTATTGTTTTGGTTGCAGAGACGGAGGAACATGAGGAACCGACTGGTATTCTCAATGATTCCTCAATACTCGTGGGCCTATGTGTATCAGGTACTTTTCGAAAAGCTTGATGTATTTCAATAAGTTTGAATTATTTACTTTGCTATGATATGATTGGTAGTAAAGTAAATTGAGTCAGACTAATATGATTCCCCAGTGATGAGTCCTTGGTGATCAATACATGTTAATGTGATGCTATGAATATTAATTGAGATGTGTAACTAGGGATGGCAATGGGGTAGAAAAAACCCTTGACCCGTGGGTACCCGCCCATCGTGGGTGGGTAAACCCATAAATTTTTTACCCATGGGTGGGTTATGGGTATGAACTTCTACCCGTTGACGGGTCACGGGCGGGTGATGGGTATGGACTTATACCCGCGGGTAAACCCGACCCACAAACCTACATAACACATTACAGATATCTACAAGTAGATTTGTATAATTTATTACATATATATGTATATATAATGGTTAATTTGAACAATATATAATAAAACTATTCATATAGAGACTAAAAAGTATAGTTTTCATGTTTCGAATAGTAAATTATCAAATGATCAAGAAAAAATTATCAAATAAATGGATAGTTATCGAACTAGTAATCTGCATATCTTAAATTTTAACAATTTAATTCGTTTAAATTTACGATCCATTGATTTGAACATTTTTTAAACATTTTTATACATTAAAATTATATAAACTCTTTCGATATTTAGATAAAATGTTTATATTATTTGAAACCCGCGGGTTACCCGCGACCCACGGGTATCCGCGGGTCGCGGGTATAGGTGTAAAAATAAACCCGCTAGCGGGTATTCGCGGGTTTGCGGGTAAAAAAACCCGTCGCGGGCGGGTGATGGGTTTGGCATATTCGTACCCACGACCCGCAGGTGCCATCCGTATGTGTAACATCATGAGTAGTTCTAAATGAACTAGAAATGAATTGTGTAGACACATTGTTATATAAAGTGTAATAGTTGCATTATATGGATTTAAGTTTGTCTACGATATGAAAATAAAGTATAAATCATTGTGTGATTATGATTTGAGAAATGCAAGGTATGAGTATAAATTCTTGCTAAGGAATTAGTTAATACATGATAGATTTATTTGATATGACTCCTTATAGTGAAAGTTTAATGAGATGTTGGTATATCTCAATTGATAAGTTTTGGAGTCGTGTTGTTGTTGAAATTAAAAAGTGTTCATTGATTTGAAAGTGTGTATTTGACTTAGAAAACGTCAAAGTTGAAATTGGTAGAGTCAAATTGTGTAATGACTATGTTATAAAGTGATAAATGTGGCTAGATGTTTGTGTGTAGTATTGATCATGATTTCGGTTGAATTATGATCTAGGTACTAAAAGTGGTAAAGTAGAAAGTCAAAGTGGTCAACGAGCCTTGATACGCGTTGACAAGTTTGGAAAAAGTCAATTTGAAAAACTTGTTGTAATTGGTATAAATATGATGGTTTTATGAGAAAATAGGTATTTCAAGGTTATAATATGACACCAATAGCGAAAATGATTTTGTTTTAGAATAGTCAAAGAAGGGTGAATTGGGTGTTATAATAGTGATCATGTGGGCGGAAACCCAAATGGGTCGTTAAAGTGCCCAAAATGGGTCACTTGTTGGTTAAACGGTTAAAATGAGTAGTGGTTTGGTTATGACCAATGTAAAAGTGACTTTAAGTCATAAATATAGTAGCAAAGTGTGTTGAAAGTGTTTTGGGTAGTCAATGTGGTTGTTTTTGGTAAAAGTGTCCAATTGGACCCCTAAACGGGTCAAAGTGTCAAAACATGATAGAATTAGTATATGGGGGTGATGAAAGTGCCCACACGTCACAAATATATGTAGAAACATGTTGGCAAAGAGTGGAAGTCAGAAACCAAGCCATTTGAAATTTGACGTGTCACCAAAATGAGCTAAAATGGTCAAAAATGAGTCGTACATCCGTTTTCTCGTAAAACGTGTAAATTGAAAAAGTGTAAAAATGGAAAGTTTCATTTTGATTATATAAAGGTGCCTGCAAAATTTCAGACCCTAATTCTTTACAGTTTGTGAGATATACGCGTTTGAATTTCGGAAAATTGCACTAAGTTGTGCAAGAAACTGAAGTCTGCTGTGCAGACATGTGACCCGGCGGGTCGGGTAGTGGACCCGGCGGCTGGGGTGGTTGACCCGGCGGCTGGTGACCCTAAGACGGCGGCTCCTATAGCCCAAATACGACATTTCATTTCTGTTGCCCAAAATTGCACTGTACCCGGCGGCTAGGTGTTAGAAGCCGGCGGCTAGGTGTTGGAAGCCGACAGCTCCCCTATAGAAGCCGGCGGCTTGGGGTCTTTTTAGGTAAGAAAAATAAAATTTTTAGTTTTTCGAAGTTCGACGTAACGTTTGACGTAGAATTTTCCGTTATAGAATTTCGGTGTCAGAATAAGACAAAATTTATATGTCCACTCAAAAACGGCCCAACGGTCAAAGCTCATCGCTTTGCCTTGAGCCCTGCCAGTTTTGGGCAGTTCGGGGTTTTTTGGGGCCCGAAAATGGTATTTTATTGTTTTTCGGACCTTATTTCAGACTTTTGACTTACATTTTGTGTTGGACTTTTGTTTCTTTATGCCCAGAGATCATTCCTGTAGCTATGAGCAATATTAAAACTTGTTTTAAGAGGTCCACATATGTTATTGTGTATGAGTTGTTCCTAGACGGTTTATTTAACTTCAAAATTGGATAGCAATTGGTATTGTTGATTGTTACTAACTAGGGTTAGTAAATCTTGAGTATGGAATTATGTGGATCATATAGGTGAATCATGTAGAACATTAAACTTGATTGAATTGAGCATTTTAAGAATTGTGAGTTAAGTACATGAGCTTGTATCTATATGATAGTTGAACAGGAAATGCTCAATTGTAACTCAACTAAAGAAGTATAGATTGATGACAATATGTTAAGAATTGCACATAATAGTGATAATATACTTAGTACTAAATCTTATGTAATGCACTATTAGTATTAATTGCTATACTAGTGCTTGAAATTGTGTTATGTACTAAAAGTATTGATGGAGGTGGTTGTGTTAGACATTACACCTGTGTTAATGAGATGGTGAAAATGGTGTTAAATATCTGTGTTGATTATATCCACCTGATTATATGATTAGTCTTACATTCCAAGGAATATATGGAATGGGTAACAAGTTAATACCTGATTTTGTACTTGTTGTTAAAGTGATATCATTGTTAATGATATATGTGAAATTAAAGAATCACTTTGAAGATTAACGGTATGAAGTGACCTGAGAATGAAGTGTGACTGACATAATATGACGACGTCTGGCCAACGTATTTGTATTATGCCATTTTACATGGAGTTGTTGAGGTTACTAAATACCAAATAAAGTTAATGTGATTTAAAATAACAGGTAAGATATATTGACCTGTAATTGAGAAATAGTCAATGATTGACTGAAATGAAAGAGTAGTAAACCAGAAATTGTTGTTAATATGGTACCTATGGTACAAGTGATGTGTATATGGTTAATTGCAACTAGTAATAATTAAAAGAGGATTTAAGCAAAGTAGAGGTCAGTTGAATGTGAATTACATTGTGATGATATTATTGAATATGTGACTAATGATAACACCTTATGTTAATGTGTTGAAAGAATTATGCTGATAAAGCGTAGTATCAACTGGTGTTGATTCAGTATCCTATTAGATGTGATAGGATGCTAATTGATTAAGTAAAAATGGTTTTTAACCATAAGACTTGACCTCTACGTATTGCTTACTCTTATGTGTCTAAGATTATATGATGGTAGATTTCCTTTGAGTAAAGGGTTTCATATAATCTGGTGATGTTTATAATTACATGTTGTGAACCAGAAATGAACTAGTTGCAAAAGTATAGATTTCTAGCAATGTGTTAGCTAATAATATATATGATTATTAGCTAAATTGCTAATTATGAAATGAGTTCAACCTTGTTGTTAAGGTGTGGGTTGTGGTATTTATTACCACCATTGCTATTGTTGTAAAGATAAAAGGTTTATGTGACCATGTGTTTCACTTATTTTAAGTGATTATGTGTTTTAAATTATATACATGGCTAGTTATGAATGGTCATGTAAATGATCAGTTAAATTATTAAAGACAAGATATATGCACAGTATATGTGCAGGGGGAAAAAGATAGAAACATGTACAATTGAATATGTGCATGTGGAAAGAATTGAAAACGTGTATCTATATTTTAAGTTTCTCTCGGGAGTAATGTTTGATATGTGTATTTGTGATTAACTAGTTGAAGATGCTACATTTATAATGCATATTGCATCTCGCGTTAGCAAGCTAAATAAAGTACAAAGCACAACTTATGTGTTTCTGTGAATTTAGTTGAAATACACACTGGTGATGTGTAAATCGATGAAATAAAATATATCTATGTAATCATTTTGTGCTTATGTGAATATAGATATACATAGTTTACATTATGCTCACATGTTGTGTGTGCATATATTGGTTATTAGTTATGTGATTTTGTTAAACTAGAGTGACTAAGTGTGATCAGATTTCGAGGACGAAATCTCTTTAAGGGGGAGAGATTTGTAACACCCAGTTCTCGGGTCTAGTAGTTTTATAATATTTTCCTGACTTTAAATTCTTATTTAATGTGTTAGGAAATATTTAGTTGAAGTTTATTTGAAAATAATTGGGAAAAGAGTCATATAATTTATTGTGACAAGTAAATTGTTAATTGTTTTAAATTAACATAGTTGACGGCAAAATAAAATAGTTTCCTCGCAAATGGTTTTTAAGTTCCAGACAATAGATTTAAAAGGGGATAAAACTAGTACACATATTACCAAATATATGAGTGTAATACGTATGAAACTTCATGAATGATCCAGTATAATCGATTCTTACGGAAGAAGAACTCAGGAACCAAAACTAAACCCTAAATCATCATCAATCATCAAAGTTCTTGAATTAAATCATACCTTGTTTCTCTGTTCTTGTTTGGCCGTACAAACCACACCACAGGGACGATTCTAAAACTTCAAAACAAGCTGTGAGATGAAATTGAAGCCATAGAACTTGAATTCAAGCTCCAAAATAATGAAGTAATCATCCTATAATCCTTCTAAGTATTTTGTAAGTCTTAATTCTTTGATCTTCATAAACCCTAGAAAATGGATTTTGGGTATTTGATTGAATTATGATGAGTAATGTTAAATTGAAGCTTGTAATGCTTGTATAATTGTTAGTTGATATTTAATTCATGATTATAAGTGAAACCCTTAGCTAGAAATGATAAAATTAAATGATGATCATGAAGAAAGTCATGGGTTTAATTGATTATCCATGAATTATGATTTCTAAGCCTAAGCTAATGATGTGTAATTGATAAAGTGTTGTTAATAATCATATTAGGGGTGATTATTGATGATGATTAGCATGATTCAAGCTAAAAGGCTATAACTTGATTAAGTGTTCATGAGGATTATTATAATTATGATAGTTAACAATGATTAAGATGGATTAATATGATTTTATGATCATGATAATCATAACTTGGCAAGTAAATGATAACTCAATTGAATTGTAGTCGCAAAAGTGATTAAGTGATAAGTTAAGAAATTCGATAATTGAGTTAAATATCATGTTGTATCATATGGTAGTAGCATATCACAGTTAGTGAACATGTTGTTGAAAACTATGATATGAATCCATGTAAGTATGGATTGAATAACATAATTGTGATAATTTAGTAAATTCATATGAATTGAGTATTTTGGAATTTTGATGTAAACATAATTGAGGAATGTTGTATATAATTTGAGACAAGTGACTGACTTGTGTTATTATGTTGCATTCTCAGATATGGAGAAGACTCGGTGACATTAGACTACTGAGTGGACAATTGAGGTGTTGGTGAGTGGATCTATAATCCTCAGTTTTACTTAGTTGTAACAAGTTTGGTTACAACGGGTAAATATATTATTACTGCTTTTGGTTTGCCATGATGATTTTGGTTTAATAGTAATAATAATGTTGATAGACTGCTTAGTCCGATATGTTGATCTGGTTGAGTATGTGAATATGTGATCACTTGATATTTGGCCTTCGGGCATCAGTGTATTGAGGTCAACATGTTAGTTGGGTTTGGTTACTATTGTAAAACGACAGGAATTTCCTTGTACTTATCGTTAATAGGAAATTAGGTCGTATGAGATTAGTACCAAACTATCGGTCTATTCTGTATTGGCCTTACAGATTGTGGTAAGTGCTCTTGGTGAATCCCCGGTTATTATGATATCTCAAGAGCCACCGATCCTCATTGATATGTTGTATTATTGAGATGTTATCTCATTGATATTATGTAATATTGGTTGTGTGTTCTTGGCTGAAGGTTTCACCAAGAACCATTGATTTACTGTGATGTTTTGTTTACGATTATTTATTGTAAACAAAGTTGTTATGCTAAGTTGGGTTGTTGATTACTATTCACTCACTTAGCGTTATGCTAACCCCACCACTCCACTTCTTGCAGGTTATTGTGTTAATACAATGGGCGGGCAAGAAGCTTGTTTGACTGGAAGGAATGTTTGACAACTAGCGTTTACTCTGATATTTGAGTGTATAAAGCAATGTTATCTTTTGTTTTCATATAACACCCAGTTTAATGTACTTTGGTTGTATTTCATAAAACTAGTTTGAAACAGGTTTTGAAATATCATGTTTAAGATGTCAATATTATAAGTATAAATGATGAAATTTGGACTGATGCTTCCGATATATTATATTAAAACTACTGTAAAATGAGGGGTGTTATAATTGGTTATATAATTATTGTATTGATGTGTATTTCAAGAATAATGATAGAATCTATGTGTCATCACCATTTATTATACTATGGATTATAATTATTATACATAATCTAATTAATAATTATAATTATAATTATAATAATAAAAATATAAAAAAATTCACTAAATACTACTACTGTATACTATTATTAAAACCGGTCCAACCAGAAATTAACACTTTTTCAAGTCGACTAAAAACCCGGGTTCCTACAGTTTAGGTTGTTTTACTCTTTCATAGGTGGTCAGGAATTTATTTTATTTAAGTCCAAGAGTTGTACTTTTCAATGAATCAATTAGAAAGCAACTTTCTTTCTCTCATTTTCCATCGTTAAAGTCAAACCCATTTTCTGCAAACAAGCTTTCTGAACCAAACTTACACGTGTAAGCAACATAACGCCACCTTGACTAGCTTCTCGGCCTCTACTATCGTTACCCGGCTCGTTATCCTTGGATCCACTAGGTCCAGATACCTACCAGCTTCATGCATCTCCAATGCGTGTAGCGGGAAGTAATAGGGAAATTAATAAAAAAGCCCTATTTTTCGAGTGTATAATTCGTTATGCCCTTCCAAAAAAAAATTTGCCGTTTTACCCCATCCGGTCGCAAGTCGCAGGCTGCGACCTGCGACCCAGTTCATGCGACATGCGACCAGTAAAATATCCGAGTAAAAGACATACAAACAAGCCCGAACCCGGCAACATAAGTCGGTCGCAAGTCGCACGCTGCGACCTGCGACCCATTTCTTGCGACCTGCGTCCGTTTTCTTTTTCAAAAAACCGACGATGTGATACACTCACACACGTACACGTAAGGCATTGTTTGTTTCAATTTAATTTAATATAGATGTGATACACTGATACACGTACACGTAAGGCATTGTTTGTGTCAATTTAATTTAATATATTAAATGTTTCATATTTAATTAACCCAATATTTTGTTTTTCTTTGATAACTTTTTATATACATTGTATAAAATAATTCCGAATATATAATCATGATCGGTGTAATTTTATCTACGTTTCGACTTAAAATTTATCGTCATATGTTATGTATTTAACGAAAGCATTTTTAGTATCGAAATCAACTTTTTTTTTTATATCGGAATGTAAATAGAAAAAAGTTGATTTCGATACAAAAAATGCTTTCGTTAAATACATAACATATGACGATAAATTTTAAGTCGAAACGTAGATAAAATTACACCGATCATGATTATATATTCGGAATTATTTTATACAATGTATATAAAAAGTTATCAAAGAAAAACAAAATATTGGGTTAATTAAATATGAAACATTTAATATATTAAATTAAATTGACACAAACAATGCCTTACATGTACGTGTATCTGTGTATCACATCTATATTAAATTAAATTGAAACAAACAATGCCTTACGTGTACGTGTGTGAGTGTATCACATCGTCGGTTTTTTGAAAAAGAAAATGGACGCAGGTCGCAAGAAATGGGTCGCAGGTCGCAGTGTGCGACTTGCGACCGACTTATGTTGCCGGGTTCGGGCTCGTTTGTATGTCTTTTACTCGGATATTTTACTGGTCGCAGGTCGCATGAACTGGGTCGCAGGTCGCAGCCTGCGACTTGCGACCGGGTGGGGTAAAACGGCAATTTTTTTTTGGAAGGGCATAATGAATTATACACTCGAAAAATAGGGCTTTATTATTAATTTCCTGAAGTAATATGCTCGAGTATGTGAATGGGCTTGGAAACTCGATGAGCCCAAAGACCTTTCCTCGGTGCTACTACCTAGATTTTGTGTTTGGGCTTCCTAGGGCATGGGTTCGCGCTTGCACACAATTCTTTCTCCCTTGAATCAACTCCAATAAAAATAGGCCGTCTGGTCGACGGCACAGGGCCTCCAATGTCGGAGGGCCCCCAACTCGGAAACTATGATATGTATTATGTTGTTGAAAATCTAACAAATTTGCTATATAGCTCAACTGGTCGCAGCGTGGCTAATTAATCTTAGAAAACGAGGGTTCAAATCCCTCTTCCTTCCAATTCCTTCCTTTTTTAACAACCATAATTGGCCCTTTCGTTTACAAATGATTTTATTTTATTTACCTTTCCTTTTAAATTTTTTGGTCACGTATCTTCGTTACCATGATTAATATATCTAATTTTGAAAATGATTGATTTAGTTTTATAAACAGAAGAAGAAGAAAACATGAGTTTTCAAATGTTTTTATTAGTATAAACTTTATATTATTGATGTAAAAAATGAAACGTATTTGATAAAAAATCAATACCCATTTTTATACTTGCGATAAATCCATTTTACACACACAATTCTAATTTTTTTTTATAGTTATAACGTTTCATTTATAATTACATGTTTTTAATATTCCTACCTATACATTGACGGAGGCGACTCAACCGTCAATTGTTGACCCCTCAATCTGGGCCGTTCAAAGTATATAAAAAAAACGTTGACTCTTGATCCTGTCCCTTAAATGTATTAACGGTTACATGGTGGGTTATATAGTAAAATGGACAGTTTCTGAAAGCAGTTTTACAGAGTACAACATAGATTTGCCTCCGTACTTTCACTCTTGACTCTCCTGTGAATCTGTATCAAGCTTCGAATGAGAAGGTCATTCCTACATAACTAGCAACATAACTTCCGAACTTCACTCTAAATCGGGAACTCTGTTGATCGTGTTTATCGTAAGGTGTTCGAACTGATATGACTCCTAATATCTGGAAGTTATCAACGAATCATCATAGTGTAAGGTATCTTTTTGTTTTGCTTATTAAATTTTGTATGCGGGTTCAATTCATGTCATAAGTTTTTAACTATGATTCTTTGCGATTTCTCATTCTTTTTGTGTACCTATCAAGTGTAATATGATATGACTGTGGAAAGAATGTTAAGTGATGTTGATCTGTGATCGTAAGAGGAATCAATATGAGTCATCAGTCATAGATCTCTTAAAGTATTGTAGATTTGTAGTCAGCTTTTTTGTCTTCCAAGTTCCAAAGTACTTAATTTGCAATTGTTAATCATTTATCAGTCTTTACTTTTTTGTTTGTAAATGATTCATGTTTGCTTCAACCTATTCCAATGATCTGTGTTTGGTTGTAAATGTTATTTTGCAGGTCAAGAACTGTGTGGTATGCTGAATACTTTTACAGTTTTACCTAGATACTTTATATTTTTATATGAGCACTAAATATAGGTAAAGCATGATATAACTTATGTGCTTATTTTGTGTGCGTGTGTATGTCTTTTTTCAGCCTTCTTCATGAAAAGAAACACGAATCGTAAGAAGGATCTACCAATTCATGGTGTATTCAAGTATCTTTGATCTTTGGAAGTAAATATAATTTTTGGGTTGACTTTTTGCGCCGTACTACGCTCTACTCTAATCCACCGGCTCTCTCTTGTCTACATTAGAAACAATCATTGTCAGTTCACTAATTTGATGTCAACTTTTATGAAATCTTTGCTACAATGAATGCAGATTCGAGGTTTCAGTGGTTCCTCCATGTCTGGTGGTTGCTGCTGGAGATTCAGCTTGATAATGTGTTGGATTATGGAAATCAGTTTATACATCTTCTAGGTATTTGTGAGGTTTGTTCCTGACTTGCTTATATAGGATGATTGTGCGAATTAATGCATTTTTAATGAACTTTGGCATATGGGTTGCATCACATTAAATTAACAAGAGTGTAGGCATCATAACATAACCACATTTTTTGGGGGTTGGTTTGATCGGTACAGGACATGTATCCACATGATTGGTAATAAGCTACACTGATCAGATTATATGTTCAAATCGCAACGCATTTCCACGTAAACCATCTCATCAAATAAGTTTTATATCTCTCCATTAATTTTCATGTATTTTATGTTTAGAATTTAGATGTATACAATTTATGACATTTTGTACCTAATCTTAACTTGCTGTTTTTATGCAGGTAACACATATACGTAAAGCATGTACGTGTACTTTCAGTATCTTACACATAATATACTCTAAAACAATCAGTGTAAGAGTGTGCGGATGTCAAAGGTGCGGTCAGCCCACACCAATTAAACACTTTTGACCGGTTGTCAAATCTGTCCAGCTTCGCCCTTGTGCCACCTCTACTACAAGGTATGTTGGTTTTTAATTTAACTGATCCTTTTAGCAAAGTGGATTCGTCATTTTTAACATTTTACCTTTATGTGGTGGGGAACCTTTGAGTTTTTTTGATGACGCAACGCTTGATTCCTATCCCATATGAGCAAGTTTCTGTTATAGCTATTATTTCTGTTTTGACTCATCTGACCCGTTACAGATCAACCATAATCCGAATCCGCCAAAGGGTCATCATTTCCACCTCTGTTAGTTATTGTTGTGTGGCCATACAGATACTGAATTTAAAATTTGCACATCATTCGGATGTGGACTTTTTGTTGGCAGATAAACTAACTAAGATCTGTACATGTTTTACTTAAATAACAAGAAAAAAAAAATAAACACGTAGTTTAACTCACAGCAACAACATTTTCTATCTTAAAGACGATGAATCATTGAATCCTCCCTGATGTTTGATGCAATCTCAAGCTTATTTATTACAACTTACATGTGATTTGATTTGGGCTGTTTTATGTATATGGTCAACCGGGTTAAACTAAAAGGTTTACTAAACTGATACGGATTAAAAGTCATGCAAAGTGTATTTAAACACATAAATACTCCAAAATCGTTGGTTTAGGTCGATTAGTATTTAATAATGCATAGAGCATGTCACGGGGCTGTAAATTTGGACCCGTTTTGACCTGCACTTAAAAGATAATTCCCTTTGACCCATACACGAGCTACCAATTCTACCACATCTACCAATATTCGTATTATAATACGATATGTACAAGTCGTGTTATCTGAGACGACGGTGGCAAAAAGGATCATATTGAAGACGATTGAGTACATTGTGAATACACGTGGGAAAAATGAGTGTCCTCATGTGTTTTGTAAATAATTAAAAGCTTGAGGTCAAAACGGGCGAGGATGGGTTGACATGTCAATACATTTTTCTCGTCTAAAATGTTCATGAAAATGTGTACAGGCCGTGTATTGTTTTGCAGGATAAGGGCACGAGATTAATACAATGAAAAAGGAGGAGCAACATGATAGGGCTAATGAATTGAGAGCTCTTGGTCGGATCTTGTAGGTGTTAATTTCGTGCTACATTGTCGGTAAAGGATATTCCTGGTACGTGTTCAGTAGCGGTGAGTGTGCGAGTTTGTAGGTCTCGTAAGTCGTTAAAAGGGTCTTCAGTCAAAATGGATGGGCTAACTCGCAAAGGTGGAAGTAGTATGGATTGTATTTGCTACATTCCACCACATGAGTTCGGGCTCATCAATATCTCTTGGTTCCCATACTAGGAGTCTAGGACTCTAAGTTTCATTTGTGTATTTGATAGTTAGTAGAGTTAAAAGAATCCTGATTCAACTAATGTGATGTTATATCATATTCCAGTATCAATTTTGATTGCTGCATTCTTCTTGATACAAATTTAATGTTTTTCCATCATGGAGCAATCTCAATATCATCATCTTTATGTTTTGTATCGACATCTATTTTATTAGATTCCTTGATATTTCAGTATGAGTTTATATTTATGAGATTAATATTTGACTATTATAAGTTTAAAATTAGTACCATGAAAGTACAAAATTAAAGCACGTCAATATCTTACTTACCAAAAACAGCATTTGACGTATCAAAAACAATAGTGATCCCGGGGCACCGCCCGGGTATTACACTAGTTTAAATGTTTAAGGCTTAAGTTTGAGATTATTGTACGCCTCTAAAAACAAGGACCGGCACTGTTAAAGACTTTAAATACAAAACAGCAATAGCCAATGCTTGTTCACTAAAACAATATCCACTAACATCTAGATTTTGTAAACTTGGGTACCCTTCAGAGAACCCTATAAAGCCCTGCATCAAATTCTCCAAGAAGTGTAAAATTGTTAAAAAAATGCTAAATCTCAACGTGGGCCTCTTTTTAGTCGTGGCACCGGATCACCCAATTTCGAGCTCCGGGCATGTACACTATCTACCCTCCATGACAGTTATGGTCGTATTGTTCACTGAACAATCTTTCTCTTTGCTTTCGTCTGAAGTTGACTCCACTTTGCCAATGACGAATGCTGGTCTATTTGGTGTGGGTAATGAGATGGTGTCATTGACAAGCATGGAGATCATATCTGATGTCGTTGGTCTATCCATTGCACTTTCTTGCACACACAGAAGAGCGATATGAACAATCCGCAAGAACTGTTGTACAACAAATGTATTTTCGAGAGTTGGATCCTTCAACTCCAATGTATCTCCTTGTTTCCATAGCTCCCATGCCTAAATCAAAAATAATATAATTTTTTGTTAAATAATATTTCCATAGCATAAGCAGTTTGGACTAACTGAAAGTAAGGTACTTCCGTTCTGCAAAAAGGCTTTATATGCATATTTGTTGGGATAGAGTGTAGACCGGATCAAATTGCAAAATCTTCTAAGTCATTAATACTGCTGGACTTCAAAGTTAATACTGCTTGTATTAGTTTCTACTGCTCGTTCAAAGTTACTACTGCTCAAGAAGTTAATACTGCTAGACATTCAGAGTTAGTACTACCAGACCAAAGCTTCAAAGTTAATGCTGTTGCAAGGATTACTACTGCTCAACATGGTTTCTGCTACTAGTCGTAATTATGCAGTTAGTACTGCTAATGTTATTTCTGCAGTAATACTTTCAGTGTTAATTTCAGTATTAATACTGCTTAGTGGGTGTGTCAGATTACCAAATCTATTATAAGTCAAATATACCGTGGTTGCAGACCATGCTTAAGGTTTGCAGATCACGTTTAGATAGATTTGTTTCCAAGCTTTAATTACAATCACGTGTAAAGGACAACTCTACATTTTATATTAGCGTTACCTATTTTAGAGGTATGACGAACATGTAAGTAGCATGTGATATGTTTGTATCTGAGTCTGTATAGATACAAGTGTGTAATACACACAAGAAGGTAGTTAGACATAGAGTGTGTGTAAGCTTCGAGATTTCTTTGTAAATCCTATACAATACCAAGTGTATCCGTATTATTATCATTAATAATATTGAAGCTTTTGACAATCATATTACTTGTTCTTGTTTATTACTTTCAAGTAATTTATCTTTCAAACTTAACAAGTGTTATTCCACAATTTCTTGTTAAGCATTCAAAGCTGGTGTGAGTGTTAAATCTTGATAGTGATTAAGTCGATCCTGACAAGATATTGGATGTCAAAGATGCTTTTATAAGGATCGTAAGTACACTTACATAGCCAATCAGATTGAATGTACGGTCAAGATGAACGAAAGTACTATTTTTTCTTCCACTGACAATTTCTAGGATCAATACTCCAAAGCTGAAGATATCGGACTTGATGGAGAAAGTCCCTTCCATTGCATACTCCGGAGACATATAGCCACTGAACACACCATATTTTGGTTAAGATTTCAAGAAATGTATAGCATTGAATCTTACAAAATAACGGATTCATCTATATGGATCGATCTGCAGTTTTTTTTTAAGGGTATTCCCGTTTATAACAGGCTCCCCGGGTTGACCAAGCTTATGCTTGTGATGTATGCATAAGCTTTTATATTTATATTTAGAATCCTGAAGATGAATTGACCATGAAAAAATATAACTCAGTAAGATCTTTAAAAAGGATCACTTACTATGTTCCAACCACCCTATTAGTCATTGCCTCTGTTTCGTTCTCTTTGAAAATTCTTGCCAAACCAAAATCAGAAATTTTGGGGTTCAAATTCTCATCTAAAAGAATGTTGTTGGCTTTTAAATCTCTATGAATAACTCGCATTCTTGAGTATTTATGAAGATACAACATTCCTTGAGCAACTCCTTCAATGATGTTGAATCTTTTGGGCCAATCTAGCTCTTCCTTTCTATTTTCGTCTACAAGACAATAAAAGAATGTATCATGCACAAAGATGAACACATCAACAACGGTATAGGTGCACTTATGTTACAAGAATCCCTACCAAAGAGAAAAAAATCCAAGCTTTTGTTACACATATATTCATAAATTAACATCCTTTCATCCCTGTGAATACAACAACCAATAACTCGAACAAGATTTGTGTGTTGAAGTTTGGCTATAAGAATAAGTTCATTCTTGAATTCCACAAGCCCTTGCCCTGATGTTCTTGAGAGCCTTTTTATTGCAATTTCTCGTTCATCACTTAGTTTTCCCTGTTTTAGTAACATCGTATTTTATTTTGTCAGGTTACTTTTACAATTGCAAGAACCAAAAAAGTCTATCAAATAGCATTTGTGAGAAGGAAAGCTACCTTGTAAACCGGTCCAAAACCACCTTGTCCTAACTTATTTTCATCTGCAAAATTATTTGTGACTGCCATGATAGAGGCAAAACTAAATAATAACAGATCATTTCCTTTCCCACCATTGTTTTCAAGAAGGTGTATATCCTTGAAGCTTTCAGAAGCTGTCAACTCAAGGAAATATTCATCTCGCTTCCGTCTCTCGTATTCTATAGTATCAATAAGTACTGAACAAAATTAGCAACTAATACAACTATAACATAAGCTAATTTTGATCTTTCTAGTTGTATATATACCTTCTCGATTATGCTTTCTCTTCTTTATAAACCATAAAAGTCCCAAACCAAGGAAAATCAAGGGAATGACTACACAAATAAGTATCCATACCCATTTCATGCTTGTTCCCTTGTTGTTTTCTGCATATCGACTTGTTTAGATTCAAAAGGTGTAAACTTTAGCAAAAACCATTGGAGATAAGAATAATTACCTGTACTTTGATTGACTGGAATTTGGTTAATCACATCCTTCACTGCTTTGATAAACCCTAATTTGTCATCAGGATCAATGTTATAGCTTGAAATAATTGAACCCAAATTATTTTCAATCAAATAACATGACCCGGATTGATTTCCATAAAATAAGCCCAAACAAGTACAATTCCCACTACACAAATCTTCACATTTTGATAAAGTCAAACCACTTTTGACTGGATTCAAAAAGTCAATTTCGAAATACTTCATTCCCTCACCAAGTTTAACATAAACAAAATTATCCGTCAAGTTACTACGCCGGGAACAAGATTCCGACGACTCCGGCCACGACAAAGTTGGATCCGAAAACGTACATCCGAAATTCGTTTTCAAATCGCTTCGAAACCCCAAGGGGCACGAACACCCGTTAGCAGAACAAACCCCAAGCTTCCCACACCGGTACGGATTCCGGCAACCGTCCGCCGGAGTACTAAAATCCTTCACCCAATTATTATTTACATTTACATATCTCATAACAACTAAAAAACCATCATTTGTAATCTGTAAAATCCGGTAACCTGAATCACCAGCATCTTCCGGTAAGTCTATCAAAACTTGAATCACCACTTCCGGGCCTGGGTCTCCGAACAAGTAAAAGCCCGACCCGTTTACTGTAACATACGAAACGGGTTGGTTTGAATTTTTTACTGATTTTGTATCCATTAACAATCGATAATACGTTATGTTTCGCCATTGCAGTATACCGTCACCGGAAGTGACCGTAAAACTATAATCTCCGGCGGATAAATCCCCAGGGTTTTTTGACGCAATTAACGATTGACCGACCCGAAACTGTTGTCCTGAAACAACGGTGTCGGTCGGGTAATCAAAAGATTGCCATAACGTGTTGTTATAACGATCTAATAAAGCTAAATTCCCGGAATCAAGTAACTGTAAGGAATTAACCGTTGACTTTATAATTGGCGTGGACCAAACTAGTTGACCGGAATAGTTATTGATAGTGATTCCAGTGAAGGAGAGATGAAGTTCACCGTAGTTTGAGATTGGGGTGTTGCGGTTGGCGGTCCAAACGACGGTTTGGGAATTGGTGTGGTAGATACCGAGATAAAACGACGACGGTGATGTTGATTCTGGGTTGAAGATTGTGGCGGTGTAAGTGTGGTTGGGTGATCGGAGGAAGGCACCGGCATTGTCGATGAATTGGGAGTGGGAAGCTGTGAAGTTAGGTGTGATGAAGCCGGTGGAGACTGGGGCGGCGTAGGTGATGGTGATGACGGTGAGGAGGAGGATTACGGTGGTGGTTACGGCGGCCATCCATGCAGAGAGAAAAATGGTCGCCGGAGAAAATTTAAAAATGATGAGTTGAATATTATTTACAACGGTTTTGGGCGAATGTATGTTATAAGACCATTGGTAGTCGTAACATCATAACGCCCCTATTTCAGGCCACGTCAGCATAACATCATAACGTCCCTTTCACCTTCCTAACCATAACACCATAACACCCCTTTTTACCCCTCTAAGACCCACCTACTAAATTTAATTTTCATTTATTTAACAAAACAATAAAATTTAATTAATTAAAATACAATACAATAATTATATAAATGGAGGTAAATTAAAATACTTTACAATAGTAAAAATAAGAAAATACGAAAATTAAAATTTGCGATTACGTCCGAAAATAAAAACGTTACAATCATAAAAATAAAAACGTTACAATCCTAAAAATACAAACGTTACAATCCTAAAAAAAACGTTACAATCCTAAAAATAAAAACGTTACAAATAGAAAAATATAATAAACTACTCGTCGTCATCCTCGTCTTCATCTTCGGCCTTGTAGAACTCCCGAAACTCATGCCGAAATGTTTTCTTTATTCTCACAATTGTTGCGCGGTCACTTGGATCACTGATGTCGGCGGTGTTGATTTGGAGAAACTGAACACCTTACATAGCAGTTCGAAGTCTTTCTTGACGGGTGATCGCCTCAATCGATGCTTTTCTTGCGGCTAACATTTCGGCCTTGTATCTGGACATATTCTCTATCGCCTCATCCACCTTTTTGTTCGGGGTGGACATTCAGGATGATGTCGCTGCATCGGAAGAACCCGAACTTCTAGCCACTTTTCGGGCTCTGTTTCGGCCCATGGGCCTTGCAAGCGGGGTCGGGCCCAAATAGCTCGTTTGAATCTGATGGATGGTGGTCGTCAGATCAACAGATTGATTAAAAAAAACATCTTCCTCGTCGCGGGAAAAAAAATGGGTTGATGGAAAAAAAATAGGGATGATGGTTTTTGATGATTTTTTGATGGATGATGAAAAAGGGTTGAAAAATAAATGGAGGTGGTGTAGTATATATATAGATAGATTAGGTGGGTTGAAAAAATAAAAAATAAAAAACGACCGTTGAGGGGCGTGGCATATTTTTTATGTTTTTTTTTTTTATTTTTTTTATAAACCGTTTGACGGTCGTTTAAAAAAAACGTTTTTTTTTAAACGGATTAAGTTGGCGAAAGAAAAGAGAAAAGAAAAAGAAAAATGGAGTGGGTCCCACGAAAACGTCTCTTTCTCGTCCGTTTCTCCCCGCACGACACCCCGAGAATGCCTCACCAGAACGCCGCACTAGGGGCGTTCTGGTGGTTCACAACGCCAGCCACATCAGCCCGTTACAAGTGATCGAAGCATTGACTAAAATTATTATGAAATGGTGATTGGTGTCTTCCTTCCTTTTTTGAATATTTTAATTCTTTGATAATACTCCTCTCGTCTCAAAATAAGTGTCATGTTTTGACTTTTTGAGTCTTTCTTTTTCAACTTTGACCTTAAATATTTTTGTTTGTGTTATAAAATACTTGATGCAAAATATATGAATGGATAGAGTTTTAAATATATTCGATTAGTATAATTTTTTTATAAAGTATTATATAACACAAACAAAGATATTTTAGGTTAAAGTTGAAAAAGAAAGACTTCAGAAACTGAAACAAGACACTTAATTTGGAACGGAGGGAGTATTCCATATTGATATTCAATATTTTTTTTAATAAAAATCAGATATATATGAGTTTATACACGTTAAATATGTAAACTATTTTAGTTTGATATACCATATATATTCATATATCATCAAACGTCGTTAAATTAATGGTATCGAGGTAACTCTTAAAAAATAAAATGTGTCACATTCATGGATATCTTACTATTGCAAAGTAGGATTGCTTCAATGATATTACTGAACTTATTCAATATATATATATATATATATATATATATATATATATATATATATATATATATAGTAAGGGGATCTAAAAAGAAGTGTTTTTTGTAAGAGAAATGAGAGAAGCAATCCTGACCATACACTCGTTTGACCATACGAAGGGCATGATTGACATTTTGATTTTCAATTAATTAATATTTATTTTAATTGCTAAAAGAGATATCAATATTAAGTACGTGAAATCAGGAGTAGTTATTTTATATTAACTCTTCAAAAATGCCAACCACCATATCTCTCAATCAACCACAAGTTTTCTTTTTGAATTAAGTGAAATCGTGCACCGATCTTTATACTGCATGGATTATATATATTTTTTTCATCAAATAGATTCTTAAGTTGGGCTTGAATAGAATACGGAACAAAAATCACATGAGCATAGATGAATTCTTATCATGCAGAAGTAGATTTATTAATTTCAAAACAAAATTAATCCAAGTTACACAAGTGAAGATGATATAGTCGGAAATCCTTATTTACCTTGTAATCATCTTTTGCGAGATGCGACCAAATAATTTGATGCTCATTCGACATCGATAATTTTTTATTTTTATTTATGTGTGTTTAATAATCTGCATAGATCGATTATATGAATCGATTTATTTATTGAAATAACGCATTGTATGATCCAGATATCGAATTGTCCATTCACCAGTTGAACATTGATTGTATTTTTTCGGTGCCGAAGATAGGCACTCATTTGCATGATTAGGTACGGAATGATGCTATTAACTTGAATTATTGTGAAGAATGAAACCGAAAGTTTGATTGATTCGAAATATGTAGCAATGAATCAACCGAAATTGATTCACATATTATATAAGTATTGATTCGTAGTTTTATAATATTTTTTTTATCATATATAGTTTTATAATATATGTTCACTACTTTATAACAGTGATTCGTTAATTCTATAATAATGATTCATAAATTATATCAATGATTCGAAAATTTTATAATATTGATTCACAAGTTTATAACATTGATTCATGAACTTTAAAATATTGATTCACAACTTGATTCACAAAATTATACAACTACAATTCACAAAAAACTCGATTCATAAATTTAAATAACATTGATTCACAAAAAAATTCATAAAAGTATACATCTATAATTCACAAAAAAATACGATTCAAAATTTTATACAACTATGATTTAAAAAAAATAAGAAGATATTGATTCATAAGATTCTAAAAGTACGAGAAAAGAAGCGAGTATCATATTTACCGACTGTGAATTAGAACTAACTATAATAATTATTTAATTAAAGTATAATTTCGCGTGCATTCATAATCAAATAACGTTGATTCTCTTTTTTTCTATTTTTTTCCCTTTTGTTCGAGGGTTTATTAATTTGTATTCTTTATCCACGAGAAGTCGAGAGCTATGAACTGGAAAATCACGTGAAAGTCAACACATGCTTTTGGTAGGTTTGTTTATAATAAAATGAATAAATAAAAGTTTCCTAATAACGTGTTGTATTTCCTATATTCATGGGCCGGTTATTAATTTTCAGTTACTACTGGATTTGTATCCATTTTATGATTCAACCAAATGTACATTTTTACCCCTAAATGTTTAAAATAATTATATAAATATTACAATTTTGCCACTGAATAATCTCATCCATTGATTTACAGATCTTATGGTCAAAAACACTTCTTCCACTTCTCCAACATAAAATCCTTCTCTCTTGATCCCAATCATATATATATATATATATATATATATACTACGTATTATATATTTTCACATATGACAATAGTGGGGTTTTCTATTCCTACCCCCATTTTTCTTTAACATACCCCCGGCTCACTTCGTTTCTCGTCCAATCTTTTTCCAGTCCAGTTTTATCTAAGATCGGTCCCAGTTCAATACAGAATCAGTTTCAATTTTAGACTAAACAAGGGGTATGAATTAGAAAAATAGGGGGTATACCCAGAAAGTAAAAAAAAAAAGAGCATGATATGATTGATTAGATGGGTAATGAAGGGTATGAGAGGATAAAAAGTACAGAAATGCGGTATGTACAGTAGGCCCCGACAATAGTTGATATATTTGCATCAATAACTCATAAAAAGATGTATCAATACGTAATCGGATTGTAAGCATAAAATCTAGAGTTGTACTTAGTTTACGAATGGATTAATTTGAAATTCATTAAATTACTCCACTAAAAAAAATTCATTTTTTTAGAATTCACCAAAAAGATTTCGCGAATGAAAAACAGGCTTATTCTTTAAAACAAAAACAATACATGCTTATCAAATTTATTTTAGACAAAGGGATTTATTTTATATATTATCTTGATTCTGAAAGCATTGACTAATTCGTTGATGTTGAATCTTTGACATCATTAATACATATTTTAATGTTCACAACCACTTCATTAACAAAAATGGGTCACATTGCCAGCCAGATTGTAAGACCAAGTTTTGGAACATATGAAAAGCCCACGCATGAGCACAGTAGTTGACAATTTACAAGCATGCCATTATTTGGCCACCATTTTTCACATATTCAACTTTGAAAAAAAAAAACTGAATTCACATAGTACAATGTAATTAATATCAAGAATCCTAATGACAACCACTGATAAACATAAATATCATAGTTACTTAAATTTCTCAAATTTGGAAATCTGTTATGTATTTTTCGATCCCTAACAAACAACAGGAGCCGAGATGCTACAAATATTTTAACTAGAACCCGTAAATATGAGTGAGATGGATGGACGGATATCAAATGAGCTTCTTCTTTTCAAAGAAAGATTTCAAGTGCCAAAGCTGCAAACCAGCGACTGATAAGCAAAAACAGAGTGAAAGAAAACTCAACCACGCCATTCTCGAGTGTGTGGTGACGTTAAGTTCTTGCATTTCTCTTTCCCTGCAATAAGCACAGTAAGTGTTGTAGTGTCAGTGATCAAAAACAGTAGACCACAATTAACTTTGGGAATTCTGTTACATTTTTCTAAATATTAGAATCAAAGTATTGTCAAAGTCTAATCAAAGTGTGAAGTTTTTTTGGAACACAAAAAAAAGATTGGTACATTGAATAATTAGCTTTTAAATCGTCGTATTTATATTGCAAAAATAACAATTAGCGTATATACATAAAAAAATACTCCGTAGTATTTATTCTAGAAAAAAGAAACAGAAAAATCCACGCGCACACAATGGTTTACATATTTATCTCAAAATACAGATATATTTCTTTTTTATTAAAAATTTGTTTGTTATGAGAGTCAGATGAGAACTTGGACACATTATGAGACTCAGCATGCAATTAAACATGATGCTTGAGATATTTATTTCAAGATGACGACTCTCTTGCAAAAGGCAGCTACAACCAATAATATTTCCACAAGATACAGATGTTGGGTGCAAACCCAATCCCACATAGGAAAATAAAAAAAAGTAATGTCTGCATATAAGTTCATGGGCTACTCCCTCTATCACCAATTGGTTTTAGAGTGGAACCTCAGTGGGCTTATATGTTAGGACATGTTGTTGGGCTAAAGTATGATCCTAACAAGTGGTATCAGAGCTAAGGTTGTAGCCCGGATGTGGATGGCGCAGCGTGATGCGCGGCACGCAGTGGCGCATGCCCCCTCGGTTGACCTCAGCGAACGATGAGTTGATCCTGGAGCCTTGTACCGAAAGTCTCCCTGATGTGGACCCAGTTAGGTCGAGTGCCGAGTTTGCGGCGGTACTGAATAAGGTTGGATCGGGACTATCGTTGGAGGGGAGGCCCAGATGGACTTGGGTTTGAGGGGAGGATTGTTGGGTGCAAACCCAATCCCACATCGGAAAATAAAAAAAAGTAATGTCTGCATATAAGTTCATGGGCTACTCCCTCTATCACCAATTGGTTTTAGAGTGGAACCTCAGTGGGCTTATATGTTAGGACATGTTGTTGGGCTAAAGTATGATCCTAACAACAGAGTCCCCTCTACAGGCTACAGCAAATAATACTACAACATTTGACGGTCTAGATAAGATTTGAATATCAATTGTAGAAATAAAAAAAATGGATAATCCAAATCAATTTAGATAAGATTTGAATATCAATTGTAGAAATAAAAAAAATGGATAATCCAAATCAATTTGATCGGGTTATTCTAGTAAATAATAATGAGAGCAACTAGACTTACAGATATTTTACAAAAGAATTCATAAAAATGATGTGCCATTCAAAGACAATGAGAGAGGATCGGAGTTATAAGAGAAAAACTTTTATTATTATTAGTATACTTTTTGTAATTATTAATTGATGGGCACACATGCCACATCATCTCGTATATATTTCATTGTAAACTTTTTGTAAGTGTAGCTTCCTCAATGATAATATGTAACGTAGCTTAAAACAGAGATATTGCAAATTTAATGGGAAGTGTACTACAAGAAAAAGACTAATGGGTAGTATGTTTTTAAGTGTAATCAGAGATACACTATTTTGCCTGCATAAGAAACGGAGTACAACTTTCAGGAGATTATTTACTAACCTTTCTCTCAGATAAAACATCTCCTCGTGGATTGAAGTGATGGTGTCCGCCAGCTTCTTCAGTTCCAATTCCATCATCTGGAAAACAAATAAAGTAGCCAAATGGAGAACTTAATAAGAAAAAATTTCCTTTTTCACAAGGAGCTTCGATTCTCTTAATTTAAGTGTAAAAGATTGATAATCAAATTCAGAAGGTGAACTATGTCTATTCAAATTTGTAATTCTCTATGGACGTAGAGGGTAACTTTTACTTTTACATACTTTTAATAGTTCAATGGATGATTATCCTAAAAGTTAAAGTACTTATATATGATTTTTGTTGTTAATCGATCTAATTTTAGATGCAAAAACACCAGATGTTCACCATTTTGGGAAGGTTATACCCAAACCTCCATCCCCACAGAAAAAAACCGTTTGACTCGACATCTGGTTTAAGAAAAAAGTTTGACCAATCGGCCTACAAGTCTAATTCAACAGGATGTGATTTGTACACCATCATATTAGATTAACACCACATTAAATAATAACAGAATTTGGTATCATGCCGTCACATTCATCTTAAAAATTCAGGACTTCTTGACTATAAGATGCCACATACCGGTTCACTTGCATATTAGAACATCTTAATCCTGAAATAGAAGCCACAGCATAACAGAAACACACATGCAAAACAATATGCTATAAGAACGATGAATAGATAAACTTACATCTACTGAAGTTTTCTTGGCGACATTGGACCAATCCTTAGCAGCTACACCAGACCTCCAATCGAATTCAATAGGGATCTTAAGTGGTGGTTGGTGTTC
Source organism: Helichrysum umbraculigerum (assembly GCA_949592205.1). NCBI lineage: Eukaryota > Viridiplantae > Streptophyta > Magnoliopsida > Asterales > Asteraceae > Helichrysum > Helichrysum umbraculigerum. The sequence continues at coordinate 2,419,593 of CATIUR010000001.1, forward strand.
AATAGCGAAAAAGCAAGCCATATAATCTCCTTCCTCAACAGCCTGAAATGCAAACTGCCCTGACTGCACATTTTCAGACGAGTGATAGCTGTTCCCAAATGCTGATGTCACCTGTATTACATCAACACAACAATCAATAGAACACTTCAAAATCCAACTTTCCACCATTATCAAAATAAATAGAGTTTAAAATTTCATCTCCATGTATCAAAAACAAAACTTGTAAAATCCAAGAGAAGAAACAAAACAATAGTCAAAATCCCTATTTCGCAATCAATAAATGGTTAGCCAATAGCCACCATTTCAAGCAAAATCCATATAAAACAACAAATTAAAACAAAGCACCACAACTTAAATTAGTACCTAAAGTTCAATTACAATATCTTCTAATTAACATAACTGATACAAAAACTTCACAGTTTAAATTAGTACTAGCATAATTCATAATCCCAAATTGCAATTTATAAAATCACTAAACATTCAATACTACAATATAAAGGCAAACTACTCATTATAACTTCAATCTACAAACAAATAGTCATACAATACAATTCAATTAGGGTTTTTAACAAAACATGCATCACAATAAAATACCCCAGATTATAAATCAATAAACAAACTTAGCAATTAAACTACAATTACTAATAAAAGTAATTAACCTTGAGAGTGATTTTATGGGATTCAGGTAAGGGTTGTCCTTCATTAGGGTTAACAATGGAGTAATGACCAACAGTCATAGAATTGCTTTTAATATCTTCAGCAATACATTTAGTATGACCTGATTCAAGCTCAAAACGTATTGATTCAACACTTGTTGATAAAACCCCTAACATTGTTATTATTAGTACAATCATAAAAATTGTAACTTTTTGAAGCTTCATATTTGTTGATATATAATAATATAAATCTTGATCTGTTTGAAGATTGTGATTTTTACACCTAAAATTTTGGGGATCTGATGAAAGTTGGAAACTTTGAAGAATTGGGAACTGAAAGTGGGTTGATAATAAGAAGAGTCAAAGAGATTTCAATCGGTGTTTTTGTGTTTGGTTCGATCTTCACGGGGATGAAAGTCTAGGAAGGAAATAGTTGGGTCTAAAATGTCAAATTTGATCAAAGTAGAGAGTTGAAAGTTTATATGAATGGTCCCTATAATGTTGTTTATGTTTTTACTTTTTGTCCTTGTAATGTTACACACTTACACTAACACTTGATGCATATAAAAGAGTTAAATGCTTGAAAATGTAATTAATTAAGATATGATATTCGTAGTGTATACTTAATTATTTGAGTGTATATTGTGTGTAATAAACTCATTATTTACTGCTATTATTATTTGTATTTCGGTAACATGTCAACTTCTAAGGAAGTCACATAACACCTTATATGAATGACATGCGTCAAAAATACCAAAAATCACATATAATAGAAACAAACAACAAAAATTGTAAACACAATATACGTCAAAATAGTTGAGTACAAACTACGAATGTCAAACCTTAGTTAATTAGATTTTGGCGCCCTTAACCTCATATAAAGTACAATAGGGCCAATTGTGTGTGATTGTATTGAACTTTTCCGAAAATCCTACTATTTTATGTACAAAACTCACTAATTTCTCATGTTGTATGTAGTCATTAACCTGAAACATCGATTACCAGTCAAAATTAACTTAGGTGGCTTAAGTAACTAATTTGGCATTGCCAAGTCAGTGCAATGTCACCAAAAGTTCAATATATATTTTTCCACGTCATCATCTTCACCATCTTCATTTTTTCCTGTTAGGGGTTGTTGAAACATAGATTGTGACAACAGATCTAGCTTGAAATATGACTGGTCTAATTGTTATCATGTTTGTACAATTGGTTTAGATTTGTAATTGAATATTTATTTTGTTGTTAATATTCGTTAAATATATTAAATATGTTAAAGTGTTAGATGAATATCGAAAATGAAATAAATAAGCTTGGCGAGTCGAGATCTCAAGTCGCAGGACTTGGTTTGGCGAGATGAGATCGGAACTCGTGATACAAGCGAGCCGAAGTCAAACTGGGCTTAGGCTTGTAGCGAGTCGAGTCAACTCGCAGGCCCAACGGCTGCGAGTTGAGACGAGATATTTATATGTTTTCAATTCGTGAAAAACATAACAACAAGGAATACGATTGAACTTTTGTCATTCAATCACACACCTGCGAATTCAATATATCCAGAGAAAACTTAAACCTAAAGGCTAGCCTTAACGTTTATTCATTTGAAGCTAAGTATTAGTAAACGTGAACGCGAACTTATTGGTTATAGTAAGATAACGACGTATTGAGGGTTTCCTGTAACACCCTCAAATTTCAGGTTGCGGAAGCGGTCGGGTTTGGTGTTACCAAATCAAATATCACAAGCACAAAGGTAAATAATGAACGACTCTAAATGAGACGTTTGAAAATAGTCATACATTTCTAGAAATAAAGTGTATACAAGTTGCGAGTTCGCAAAATAATTACAATACATAGTTTGTAATACAAAAGTTATGTAGAGAAATCCCGTTGTTTGAAAATATGCGACTCGAGCTAGCAAAATCTTGTAGCAATCCTAATCCTGCTGGGCACCTGAGAACACATGCTAAAACGAGTCAGCTATAAAGCTGGTGAGTTCATAGGATTGTTAGTTGAAACATAAAGTATAAACCCTTTTATGTTTTGAAAATGGTTTCAAAGTCCACGATTTGAATTGTATTGTTATATTATTGTAATACCAATGTATATAATTCTAACGGGGCATTTCATACCCGAATAGTGGTAACGTGTACCTAAGTACATAAAGAGAGTGGCTTACTATGCCTAGATACCTATCAGGTATAATTGGGTCTACAAACGTGAGGCAATACATGCCTAAGTACTATCAAATAAGTGTATGACCGCGCCATATCGAGGGTGTGGCAATCCATGCCTAGATACCTATCAGGTATGAGTAAATCTACCAATGTGAGGCAGTACTTGCCTAAGTATGAATCGAGTAGTATGTATGACCACGTCATATGGTAACAAGTAATAAACTAGGGTGCCACCTGGCATAGCGTGTTGCCACCAGCAACAAGTAAATGTAGTCCCGCAGAACTATGGTTGAGTATTTAATCAAATACTGAGTTAACGACCTCGCGCGAAAGTTCACCGACCTGTTAATGAGTCAACGATCTCGAGTGTAAGCTCGCCGATCCGTTGCTGCATCAACGATCTCGAGTGTAAGCTCGCAGATCCGTTGATATGCGCGAATCTCGAGTGTAAGCCCGCAGATCCCGTGTTTTGTGCGCGAATCTCGAGTGTAAGCTCGCAGATCCCGTGTTTTGTATCGCTTTACCACGATATCGTTTTGAATCACTTTACCGTGATCTCGTTTTGTGCCCACTGTAACCGTGGCATCGTACCGCATTGCTCACCAGCAACGTATGTAATTGAACCGGCAGTACTACGACATGCCCGACTTGAGTAATAGAGAGCCGACAGTCCTACGACATGTCCGACTGGTGTAAACAAGAGCCGGCAGTACTACGACATGCCCGAATAAGTATTTGAGTTCGTATATGTGTATGTATATCATTGTACATAAGTAAGTAGTAGATAGCACCACGTGCTTGAGATAGTGTACAAGTATATGTATATATGTATATGTCAAATCAACAAACACGTCTAATAGAGTATCATGCCGCGCATGAAAGTAGTTTAGCGTATCTAAATATGTATATACCATACTTAGATATTAAGTATATCACCATAAGCCTAGGTATGACTAATTATCACCTAGTTGTTTTGTATTAGTATAAAGAATCTATACTAACTTACATTACCAACGTATACTCCTAGCCTCAGCCTAGCAAGTATATTGAGGATTCTGGTAAATGTTCAGTTAGGTACAAGTCCATTCGAGAAATCCTGGAGTGTATAGGCAGTCTTAGTTCCTATAAAGGAGAACTAATCTTGTGCGAAGTCTAGTTGTTGTCCAATGTAGGTAGACCTAGCCAGTTCTAATGTATTTAATGATATTGTCCCGTGACAATATGGCCAAAGTACAATGATAACCTAAGCAAGTTATGTAATGGTAGTTGTATTTCAACGACGAGGTAGTGTACAGTGGTAACCTATCCAGGTTAAACTATGATATAGTCCTACGACAATATAATGGGTGTAATTTCTAAGTATTACACATTTGTATTACATAACAGTAATATAGTTAAGTGTGAATTATAAAAGTTTATTATTATAATTCCAAAACAGTAGTTGTGCATGCGTTTCACCCCGAAAACAGTAAAACAGATGAAAGAGTGGGGCTATGAACTCACCTGTGAGTTGTCAGCGATCCTACGATACGTGTGTTGTCCGAATGATAACCTCCTAGTGTCCTAAACACGCGAGGTTATGTAAGTAAGAGACAAATCAGTTTGTCTAAGCGAGTTGTGTAATTATTTATTTGTCGTTCAGGTTTGGAAGCCGTGTACGGGGGTCCGGGGGCAGCGCCCCTGGTAGTGGGGTCCAAGGGGTGACAACCCCTAGCGGGGTCCAAGGGGCAGAGCCCCTGGTTGGGGTCGAGCTGCCAAGTCAGCTTGGAAAATTTTTATTTCCACTACATTGCTTTAATGAAAACGTATCTGAAAATTTAATTTCGCAAGTTTTAGCTCGCAAGAAAAAGTCAGTTCGCAAGGTAAATTCGCAGAGTCAGCTAGCAAGACAATGTCGACTCGCAAGTCTCGTCTCGCAGTTCAACTCGGTTCGCAAGCAGGTCGGTTCGCAGGTCAATTCGGCTCGCAAGGCAGTTCGGTTCGCAAGTCGACTCGTAAGTCGGCTCGGTTCGCAGGTTCGGTTCGGCTCGCAGAACCTTATCTTCTCCGGATAAGGCTGCGAACCGAGATTCGTTTCAGTTCGCAGAACGCGCTGTTCAACGATTTTTGTGTGGATTTTGCGATTTAAACGTTTTTAACCGATTTCTTAGATACATCCTTGTTGTGTGGACTCAATAACATGTTAATAAACATAAATCAAGTGTTTTGAGAGTGTGAAATCGGGTGTTCTTACCAATTGTCGATTTCTAGTCGAAATGAGATGCGATGGTGAAGAAGATGAAGATGATGATGAAGTTTTTTGCTCTCGTTGATGATGATGATGTCCGATGATGATGGTGGCGGCGGTGGCGGTGGATCCGTGAGGTAGAGAGGGAGAGAGTGAGAGGTATGGGTGTGTGTGTGTTTTGATGAAATGAAATGAAAGAGGGAAATGAGAGGGGGTTTGGATCGGCTTGGCAAAACAAGGGGGAATCAGATCCCCAACTTGGGGCTTTTATCTCCCATTCGTAGTGTAAAATACCCGTGTTTGTTTGTCCGATCGTAAAATGATTTAAATACTTTAAAATCATAATTTTACTAATACGAAATCATGTATGTTTTTATTCGAAGTATTCATAAAAATACTTTACACGAGTTATAAAAATATAACTTTGCTATAATTGCGTACTAAGTACGATTATTTGAAGTTTAATTTTGGCGCGAAAATTGGCCTTTTTGACCGGGTGTTACATTTCCGCACCTTAATACTATAGATAACGAAGTTATCGATCCTAAGAACTAGGGACTTACATCTGGTATCAGAGCTTTCGGGCTAAATACGAGTGAGTTCAGAGTTTTTGTGATTAATCGCGTTTGATTTCGGATTGTTTTACGTGCATAAGTACATATTAACGATCAAAATCACTCTCTGGACGATTTAGAGTTTGTTTACGGTCGAAATCACTAGTTTCAATCGTAAAAATACCAAAAATTTACGTTTTCGGGGTTTTTCAACCGTTTTGCGAGTTGAGATTAGGGTTTCAGCTACGTCTGCGAACCGAGTTGAACGTGCGAGTTGAACTGAGTTTAGCGAGTCGATTTTAGCTACGAATCAAGATCTCTAGCGAATCGAGATCACTTGCGAATCGACATCCTTTGCGATCCGAACTGAGATTGGCGAACTGAAGTTTGCGAATCAAGCTGAGATTGCGAGTTGAATTGACTTCCTGCGAATCGAGTTTTTCTGAATTCGCGAAGACAGTTTGACTTTTGAATTTACGATGTCGGACCTAAGTAAAATGATTGAGATGGACCACGAGGTTGGAAAATCTAATGTTCCGCCTAAATTGTTAAGACTTGAAGACAATTACAGTTGGAGAGATAGATTTGAATCTTACTGTAGATTCCATGATCTCTCAATCTGGATGTGTATCAAAACTGGATACACTGCACCTACTCAAACTGTTCAAAATGCTACTATGGTCATTACCTATCAGAACATGAATGATCAACAAAAGGAGGATTTTAAAACTGAGAATAAAGCTCATTCTTGTATTAAGATGTGTCTTCCTAAAGAGATCAATCATCAGCTGAAATCTTTTCATACTGCTAGAGAGCTCTGGGAAGCTCTTGAGAAAAGAGGTGAGGGTAGTCCACAAGTGAAAGCTGGTAAGAGGAATCTTCTCAAGAAGCAGTTTACTGTGTTTAAAGCTTTGAAATGAGAAGATCTTGATGCATATGTTACTCGTTTCTACCATTTACTGAGTGAGCTTGAGAACCATGAGATTACTATAGAAGAAGTGGAGAAAACCGACAAGTTCATTGAGGGTTTGCCTTCTAAGTGGGAAATGCATGGTGTTATGCTCAAGGATAATGAAACAAGATATGCTACCATGACCTTAGAGCAGGTTATTGATAAGCTCAAAGGTTATGATTTCACCAAAAAGTCAAGAGATACTGATTCTGATCAGGTTCAGAATCCTAGGCTATATCATGGAAAAACAACTCTTTCGACTTCCTTCTCCAGTTCGACCACTGCTTTGTTAGTTGGTGATATTGGGGAAAATGGTGAAATGATAACTGAGGATATGTGTTTTCTTTCCTCATCTGGTAGTGAACCAAAAGGAAAAGTTACTGAGAAGTCACCTCAAGAGCATCAGAAGATGCCTATGAGTGTGAAATCTGCTGAACAACAACTGTCTGTTCTTGCTTCCTTTGTTGCTTCATATGAGAACTACATTCAGAGTAAAATCAATGATCCGATTCTTTTTGATGAAGATTATGATCAAATCGACTCTGACTCTCTTGAAGAAATAGATCTCCAGGATCAATTGGCTAGGTTATCAAGGAGAGTGAAGAATTTCTTGAAGAAGAATGGTAGAAAGGTAGTTGGCAACCGATCAGGGTTTGATAAAACCAAGATCAAGTGTTTCAACTGTCACGGTATTGGACACTTTGCTTGTGAATGCCAAAGACCTAAGGTAGAAGCTGGTAGTGGAAAACAAGGTTCGGGAAGTACCCTTGCTTCCAAAGCCTTGGTGGTAAAGCAGTTAGATGGATGTTATGAATGGAAAGCTCAGTCTGAAGAAGCTTTGATGGCTGAGATTGAAGATCAAGAGGGAACTGCTGAATCTATGTCCTACATGCCTACTGATGTAGAACAACGAGTAGAGGTGACTGAGTCTGAAGTGAAAGCAAGTGATGATGACGTGCTGTACATGGATTCAACTGCTGATATGAGTCCAGATGAGTTTGTGGCACGTATGGCTGAAGTACAAACTGACAAGAAAAGGGTATGTTTGGATATTCTTACTCTTGCTGATGTTTGTTATTTAATTACTGATTTACAATCTCAGATTAGTGTTTTAACTGTGTCAAATAGCAATTTGTCATCCCAATTGAATGTGGATAAAGAATCTTATAAGACTGTTAGATCTGAACTTGACCAAGCTCTTATGGATGTGCGTAGATTAAGTGATGATAAACAGGCCTTAAAAGATAAGATTAAGTCTGATACTTCTGATAGAATAGCTCTTAGAGATACCATAAATGGAAAATCAGTTATCATAGATGGTCTCTACATGAATATTAAAGACTTAAATGAAACAATTGCTAGTAAGGATCGAGAAATAGTAAATCTTAATTTGAAGTTAGTTGAGCAAAATCGTAAGCTTGAGACTTTTAGAACATCTCAATTGGATGAAATACTTGATGCTCAACGTAGTGTAAATGACAAGACTGGGATAGGATACAATGATGTATCTCCTACTTTTAATGCCAATTACACTCCGATTCCTGAAGATTCTGAAATATCTTATGCTAATCCTGAGGTTACAGAAGCTAATAAGTCTGATAAATCTGAGGCACAGAATAATGTTGTTAAGAATTTGTCATCAGATAATAGTAAGGTTTCACCTCTCACCAAGATACTATTTGTATCGGGTGAAGTGGTTGATTATACTAAGACTAATGACAAAGTTGATAAAGTACAACCTAGTGTTAAAACTAGTGATCCTTTAGTGCCTAAAACTCCGAATGAAAAAGCAAAAGTTAGTAAATCACGTAAACAGATGTCTTGCTTCAAATGTCACCAAAAGGGACATGTAGCTTCGTGTTGTCCAAACAAAAAGCCGGAAGCATCACATAAGTTAGTGATTAATGACCAGACACAGACCAATTCTAGTTCAGTTATGGACAGGTTAGTTACCAAACCGAGATTAGGTATTAAACCTCTAAATATTCTGAAAAGAGATGGTACTCATAGTGTCTCTCCACCTAAACCTAAACGGCCTTATTCTCAATCTGATAATGTTTTAAATAAATCTAGAGATAAGACACCATCGAGATTTAGGACCCCAAGTAGAAACCACAGTCAGTTTGAAAGTGGTTCTACTTCACGTGCACAAGGACAAAGTTATGTGCCTAGGAGGTTTTCTACTCACTCTCCTCATAGGCAAAAGACTTATGATCATCAACAGCCTCAAACTCCTGTGAAAGTAACCAAGACTCCTGATGAGAATAGTTATGGTTATTTCAAGGAAGTTCAGATTGTTGATGATAAGGGACAAACCAAGACCGTAATGGCTTGGGTCCCTCTTGAAAACTAATTGTGTACAACTTGTTATGTGCAGGAGCAGACTGTGAACAAGGACAGTTAGTGGTATGTAGACAGTGGATGCTCAAGGCACATGACAGGAGAGAGAAGTCTACTGAAGTACTTCAAAGAGAGTCTGAAGCAAAGAGTTAACTTTGTTGGAGACAAAGGAGGAGTAATTACTGGGAAAGGAAATGTTTCAAATGGAACTTTGACTTTGGAGGATGTGAACTATGTTGAAAAAAAACTCACAACCTAGTAAGTGTTTTCCAAGTCTGCGATAAAGGTCATCTAGTTCATTTTAATGAAAAGGAAGCCTTAGTCCTGAAGCCAGGTGTTAAAATACCTAAAGATTGGATATTGATGAGGACACCAAGGAAGAAGGACATTTATGCAATAAACATGGGTGGTCCTAGCTCTTCAATGGTGTCTACATGTTTATTATCCAAGGCTTCAGAAGCAGATGCTTTATTATGGCATAGGAGAATGGCACACCTGAACTGGAGAAAAATGAACTACATAACCAAGAATGGGTTGGTTCTAGGTGTACCACAAAAACGTTTCGAGTCTGAAGATAAGTGTGTTCCTTGCATGAAAGGAAAGAAGCACAAGAAACCACACAGATCTAAGACTGAAAACTCTATCTCCTCACCATTTGAGTTACTACACATGGACCTCTTCGGCCCTATAAGCAAGAGAAGTCTAGGTGGCAAATGGTACTGTTTAGTTGTCACAGATGATTATTCTAGATTTTCGTGGGTGTTCTTTTCGGGATATAAGGATGAAACTCCAGGAATTCTAATTGAGTTCTTTGATCTGGTAGAGAATGTCTATAAAAAGAGAGTGAAGCGTATTCGTAGTGACAACGGAACGGAATTCAAAAATTCAACGTTGAATATCTATTGCTTAAGCAAAGGGATAATTCATCAATTCAGTGCACCTTATGAACCTCAACAGAATGGTGTAGCTGAAAGGAAGAATAGAACGTTGATTGAAGCTGCTAGAACAATGCTTGCTGATTCAAAGCTTCCGGTTATCTTTTGGGCAGAAGCAGTGAACACAGCATGTTACATTCTAAATAGAGTTCTTACGGTTAAGAAGCAGAACAAACTTGTTATGAGCTTTTGAACAATAAGAAACCTAACTTCAAAGGGTTTGAACCCTTTGGAGTTTCATGCACAATATTAAAGACCGGACATCAAGCTAAATTTGGTGAGAAGGCTGACGAAGGATTTTTCCTAGGTTATATGCCCAATTCTCCAAACAAGAGAGTCTTTAATAAAGTCACGGGATGTTTGGAAGTAGTTTATAACATTGAAGTTACGAGCTACTCACCTGATGTTCATAAGGGCTTAGATTGGCAATTTGATTATTCTGATCTTTTTGCATCATTTAAAGTTCTTATTAGTGACTATGTCAGTGATTCAGAGATAGCTGAACATTTATTGTCTGAAGATGTGGATACTGGCCATACTTCAACATCGAGTGTTCCGAATTCTGGAATCAAGATAGTTGTTGATCCAAATCAACCATCTACTAGTGGATCTCAAAAATCCAAAGAAATCCTCACTCCACTGAAAGAGTTAAGAATATCTATGGGTATTGATAACTCACAGCTATCTAGAGAGGGTGTACCGGATTTGGAAGACACTACTGAACAACATAGTGTCTATGAGGAAATTGGTACTAACTTAGGAGATGAGATTCCAGTTGAGCCTGTTGCTTCAACTAGAACGAGTAAGAATCATCCCGTTGAAAACATCATCGGTGATATTAATACTCCGGTTCAACCAAGAACTCAATCAAAAGCTAGTACGTCTGAAAACCTAGAATACCAAAGCCTGTATACTGCATTGAAAGAGACAGGGATTACTAATCAATGTCTATATTCATGCTTTATCTCACAAGTTGAGCCGAAAAATGTGCAAATGGCTCTAAAAGAAAGTTCGTGGGTTGAAGCAATGCAAGAAGAACTATCTCAGTTCTCTAAACTACAAGTATGGGAGTTGGTTGACCTTCCAAAGGGAGAACATCCAATTGGAACTAGATGGGTATTTAAGTGCAAGAGAGATGATAAGGGAATCGTTACTCGCAATAAAGCTCGTCTAGTGGTTCAAGGTTTTAATCAACAAGAGGGTATAGATTACAACGAAGTGTTTGCACCAGTTGCTAGACTAGAAGCAATTAGGGTGTTCTTAGCATTTGCATCATTTTATGGTATAAAGGTTTATCAGTTGGATGTTAAGAGTGCCTTCTTGTATGGCAAAGTGGAAGAATTGGTGTATGTTTCACAACCGCCAGGGATTGCTGATCCCGAGTATCCAGATAGAGTATATCGATTGAATAAGGCTCTATATGGATTACATCAAGCACCAAGGATGTGGTATGGAACACTATCAACGTATCTACTTGACAATGGATTTACAAGAGGATCGATTGATAGTACACTTTTTGTAAAGTGGAAGAAGAAAGACTTTCTTCTCGTGCAAGTTTATGTTGATGACATTATTTTTGGATCGTCTGATGAAAAGATGTGTCAAGAATTTGAGAAAGTCATGAGAAAAAGGTTTGAAATGTCTGCAATGGGAGAGTTGAATTTCTTCTTAGGGTTACAAGTTGACCAAAAGAATGATGGATTCTTTATTCATCAATCTAAATATACACATGAGCTGTTGGAACGCTTTAAGATGGATGAAAGTAAGGTTTACAATACTCCTATTCCAGTCAATCATGGACTAGGTCCAGATACATCGAGTGATAGCGATGTGGATCCAACTCTTTATAGAGCCATGATAGGGTCACTAATGTATTTAACTGCCTCTAGGCATGACATAATGTTTGCTGTTTGTATATGCGCAAGATATCAGGCTAATCCGAAAGAGTCACACATGCAAGCCGTTAAACGAATCTTTCGTTACCTCAAAGGAAAACCGAAGCTGGGACTTTGGTATCCGACTGATGGAGACTTAGATCTCATAGCTTATACTGATTCGGATTATGGAGGATGCAATCAGAATAGGAAATCTACAACCGGAGGATGTCAATTCCTAGGAGGTAGATTAGTATCCTGGCAGTGCAAGAAGCAAACCTCGGTAGCCATTTCTACATGTGAAGCTGAGTACGCTGCAGCTGGCAGCTGTTGCTCTCAAGTACTTTGGATTCAACAACAACTGCGGGATTACGGGTTAAATATAACTAATACTCCTATGATGATTGATAATGAATCAACTATGTCGATCACCAATAATCCAGTGAAGCACAGTAAAACTAAGCACATTGATATTCGACATCATTTTATTAGAGATTGTGCTGAGAAGAAGTTGATAAAGTTAGTTAAGATTCCATCATTGGATAACTTAGCAGACTTATACACAAAGGCGTTCGACAGAGCTAGATTTGAGACGTTGGTTCAACTAAACGGAATGAGAAATCCAGAGTGATTAGTCTTCCACGGGTATTTTTGTAATAGTTAGTAATTTTATGTATTATTTAAAAAAAAAAACCGTGGGGGCGTATGGCATTCATTTGCTTGTTACCTAAGGAGAATCGCCTTCATTAAAGAATATAAAAATAATATTCTTTAAAAATTGTTTAAGTTTTTATCTGGAAAAACTTTGGGAAATGATAGTACATTAGGAGAATAAGCTTCACAATAATAAGCTTAAGTCCTAAGTATGATGTGTTAGTAGATTCAACTAAAGCTACATTAAAACTGCAGCTATTTTATCAGGTATGTATCTATATTTATTTGATTATACACCTCTTTCCACAAGTTATAATTTGTCTGTTTTAAATGTCTAAACAGATTCATCATATGATATACTGGTAGGCAACTTATACAATCATTTCTAAGTGTTAAGAAGTAATAATTTATTTGATTATTATCTAGTGTATTTTTTATATGATGTATGACATAAGTCTTAAATTGTTGAATGATAGTAATTACATACACTGTAATTATAAAGCTATAAAAAGGACAAATAGTTATAATATGGGTATTAGCTTAACTAAAGGTAACTTTGTTGTACTATGTACAGACCTGGAGCCATTAGTTAAGATAGTATTCTCAAGTATATTTTGTTCATACTAAGGGTTTCTTTGTTGTACTATGTACAGATCTGCGACCACTAGTATCTTCAAGGTATGTTTGATATTTGTCTAAACTCAAAATTCAAGTGTATGTTACATTATGTAATCATTACCTTGTCTTAAAAATCAGTGTTATGTATTTTACTAGAATTCTTCAGTATATCATATATTAGAGACCACTTGATAATATTCATTCTAACAATAAAGGTGTTGCTTAGAAATGCGAGTATAATTTGTTTATATGGACCATAATACCGGTAATCGTCTTGAACTGTCTATATTAAAATATTTTCACTTTAAGTGAATAATGTATTTTTCAATTATGCTATGTGGATAAAGGTATCTAAGATATAATTTTATAAATATAAATGGATTAATGATAAAATAAGTTGTGATTTTATTGTAATTTATTTGAATTTCATGAGGTATGTATACTACCAATCTGCTTATACTTCTTAATAAATTTAAAAAAAGTTTGTTCTTTCTAATATGATCCCTAAGCAGCTAAATTCTTATTCAGTTGTTTTATTTACTATATTTTAAAGTGATTAATAAAATGGTACTTGATACCACTGTTTGTATTTGATTGTGTTTTTACTTTATTTTATTTTATTTTTAGCTTTATGTTTTAATAAAGTTTTTATGTTTAATAAATTTTTACCCTTTGGAATTAAATTATACTGAATATTTTCTATTTTGTGTTGAAAAATCGTAACAGATACAAGTGAAAAATAATTTTATTTTAGACTTGTATAAATAATGGGTTTTTAATTTATACTTAGGATTAAATTCGTATTTTAATTTAATTTTGCGAGTTTGACTAGTCAAATATGCAGATCGACTTTAAAATTGCGAATCGAGTATAAAGTATAAAAGGGTTGCGGATCGACCAGTCAACCCATCGAACCCACATACTTCGTGAGTTCACTTCCCTCTGCGAGTCGACAAGCGAAGGCGAAACGAGACGAATTCTACTTTTCGTTTTATTTTGATTTTACGAATACGGGAACGAGTTTTTCACTCCATAGGTTTGATACATCTTGACATTGCGCACATTTTGAGGTATAAGACAACGGATTTCACCGTGTAATTAACAAGAAATCGAAGTTTTTATAAAACTAGGGTTTCGGTTTGTATTTTGAACGATTCATGTAGATTTATGGTGTTATTGGACATGAATCCTTAGGATTAATGTTAAATAAACTTAAATGAATGTGAATGTATCGATTGATTGTGTTAAAATCAACAAAATCTTCGAATTTGGAATAACTATAACACCCTTCTCGAAAATACAAGGATAATTTTTTTTTTTTTTTATATAAAAGGAAGCGCAAGATTTAGATACAAACCATTGGATTGCATATTTACATTTCAAAATGGCAATCCAAATACATACGGTCTTTAAACCATATTATCCTAGACATTACATACGATAAGTTTAGTGTTATAGAAATCCAAAACATAATGTCATATCATTAACATAGTTAACAAAACAGAGTGAACTTGTCAAACATTCCATTCCTTTAGTACTTCTTGCCCACCCACATACCAAAGTAAACCTGCAAGAAGTAATGAGGGGTTAGCACGAAGCTAAGTGAATAAATCTCAAACTATCACCTAACTTAGCTTAACAAATGTCTACAGCAAAGCATAGCAACAGTTAATCATGAAGGACCGGTGGTCCTTGGAGTACCCTCATGCCGCGGTGGTTCCCCAAGTGACACTTAAAACCAACTGAAGGCCAAGTCAGTGGCTAAACCGATAGCTTGGTACTATTACTACTTACAACATAATTTCAGTGAACAACACATGTACAAAGCACTTATGATGTCCAAAGTAATAGTACTCAAACCCAACACACGTTGACCCCCGACATTCATATAGTCCACAACCATCAAGGCAATCAAGGACACCAATAATTAAGCTAAATATAACCATCATGGCAAAATATTAACTTATCAATGAAAACAGTAAGTTCACATTTACCCGTTGTAACCATATTGTTACAACCAAATTAGACTGAAAGTCCAAGATCCACTCACCCTTACTGACAATGTCACCCCTCAGAGATCTAGTCTCACTGAGTCTTCGCTTTATCTGAAAATACAACTAACCCGAATTAGTCTCAATTTCAAGTTCACTATGATATAATCATGTATATAATGTCAGATAAGAATATCTACTATACAATGCGATTAACACGAATGCACAAGTCACAAGTTATCAAATTCGTCATTTTACAACATGCAAACGCGATCCGGGTAAGAGTAAGCTGGATCGCGTTCCCATGTACAAAAAGTTCTGTTACCGTTTCTCACTATCAAACGCGATCCGGGCAAGGTGGCTGGATCGCGTTCCAAAGAACAAAATCCTAGTGACTCAGCTTTTCACTGACCAACGCGATCCGGTCGAGGTGATCTGGATCGCGTTCCAAGGAACAATTCGTGCTGTAACAATTAACACATAACAACGCGATCCTGGTGACTAGTCCGGATCGCGTTCGACACCTTTTCAGCAACAATACCCAGATCAGCAAGCATTTACACACGAATCCAAAACACCAAGAATCACAAATTCAGTTGTAATACATGATTTTAACACGAAAATGACCTATACTAACATGTATAAACATATTGTAACAACAACTAACATCATCAAACACTACAAATCATACATGCATCAATTCTTCAACCTAGGTTTCAACCAATTTCATTAAATCAACTAACAACTTGAAGAACACTAGTAATTCACCAAGATAAACATGAAATCAGTTTGTAATCATCACACAATTACATATTCAAGCATGAACATAACCATTCAATCATCAATTTTAACCTAACCCTACTCATTCAAGCAAGAACATGAGGATGGAGATAATATTACTTACAATGGAGATGATGATGATACAATGAAGAGGAAGAACACTAGAAATCAAAATCACAGTCTTGAATTGAAGAAATCAGATTGTGAATTTAGTTTGAGAGTTTATGAGATGTTATTGAGAATTTGGAAGAATGAGGTGTTGTCAAATGAAATCACAGGTGTCGACCCAACATTTTGACTCAGCCCCATTTTAGTTAAAATTATACCCGTCCTAAATCTATTGTCTGGAACCTAAAAATCATTTGCGAGAAATAAGTTTTTATTATACCGTCGACTAAATAAATTTAAAACATGTAATAATTCATTTATCACAATAAGCCAATTGACCAATTGACCTATTAATTTAGCTATCAAAATACACCAAGTATTTAAAATACAATTTAAATAGCAGTTAAATTAAGGGAAATACCGTATTTCAACTAGGCCAATTTTGAGGATGTTACAATAACCCTAACTACGGCAGTTTGTCTAGCGAGTTGACTTCCAGATTCACCTCGCAGCGAGCCGAGTTTGAATGATAGATTAGCGGATCGAATTGATTAGCGGATCGAATTGATTAGAGGATCGACTGGCGAGTTGACTTGCAGATTGACTTGATTAGCGAGTTCAATAGGCTGCGGATTCAGTTGCGAGTTGACTGGCAAATCGACTATTGCTTGATTCGCATGTCACTTCTCTGCGAGTCCAGGACTTAGAAAATTTTTGTTTTAAAAGCTAATATATAAATGTTAAGACTTTTGAGTAATAACTTGTATATATTGGACTTGTATTGAATTATATATTTATATCGAAAGTCTACCAATTCAAAAAGTAATCGAGTGGCGTGTCCTAATTTTAAGTTAGCGGTATAATATATATATTTGTTTTATAAAACGTTAATGACTTGAGAATTTTAAATTTGCAAGTAACTAATGGAAATTACATATTGAACTTATGACCCTGTTAGTTATAAGTTGTATATGTGTTTAATATGTTAAGAACTAAGATGTTAGATGTAACACCTCGTCAAAAAGCCAAATTTCACGCCATACTTTAATTCTAAATAATTGTATTATTATATGCAATCGTATCCAGGTAACCGAAAATTTTAAAAATAATGTTTAATTACATAGATTTAACATTATACACTTGGACAAAAATATTAAACATTCAAAAGTGTAAGTCGTTTTTAATTTAAAACGCATCCTAATTACCCGAGACCGCGCAAAAACAAATTATTAAATCTTGAGTTTCAAAATGATATTTTTATAAAATATTCCGATTCAAAAACATTTCGAAAGGATATAAATAAATTTTTAGAATTTAAAATGTAATTTTAAATTACATCGGATAAATTAACACGGGTATTTTATACTGTGGTTGGAGACCACAGTCTCCAAAGTGGGGAGCTGGAAATGGATAAAACCATTCCCACCTCCCATTTTTTTCATTTCCATTTCATAAAAACATACACATAACCACCAAACTCTCTCTACCTCCCATCTCCACTTACACCACCACCACCGCCGGCCGACCACCACCGGAAACCATCGCCGCTGCCATCATCGGAATCATCATCATCAACAAGAACAACAATAACAAGCATCACCATTGTCACCATCATCAAGCTCCATTTTCTTCATTTTTGGTTCCATCTTCGATCCGTAAGATTCACCATCTCTTCCCTTCGTTTTTCATGTTATAACTACTTAGTATATAATATATTAACGTTGTATAAGCGGATTTGTGGTAAAAACGTGATTTCGGGGCTCGATCCGTGATGGATCTGCGAATAGGCCGAACCAGACTAGGATACCCGGCGGGGATGCCTGGTACCCGGCGGGGATATCAACAAACCAGCAACAGCGACACTTGATAAGTGACGCTATATGCATCACTAACCCTCTGCGACACTTATTAAGTGTCGCTAAAAACCTGAATTTTCCTATATTTTGCGTCACTAGCCTAGTGACGCTATAAACTCCTAAGTGACACATGAAGTGTCGCTAAAATCATATTTTAAGCTAAAAACTCACTTTTAAAATGCCAAACTTATCCGGAAACATATACGCAATTATATACGAACCGAAACGCGTTCACACGCACTTTATTATACAAAAATAATATAATTATATTTTCAAAATATAATTTTGGTACGCGACAAACGAAACGTATTTACTTTACGATATTCAAACGTAGACACATAGCAAACACATTGAGTACAATATAACCGAATGAACAACAAATTGGATAATTCTACTTAAAAGTCCACTCACTTACACGAAATCTCACGTGTTTAGGACACTAGGAGACTACTATCGGTACGACTCGCTACATTAGGACGCTAGCTCCTCAGGTGAGTTTCATAGCCCCACTTTTTCAACTGTTTTACTGTTTTCGGGGTGAAACACATGCGCAACAACTGTTTTCGAATTATATTAATAAACTTTTATAATTCACACTTACTTATATTACTGTTATGTAATACAAATGTGTAATACTTAGGAATTACACCCATCATATTGTTCTGGAACAACATCAATACTTAACCTAGATAGGTTACAAACATACACTGCTAGATTGTTGGAAAACAATTACCGTTATATAACTTGCTTAAGTTACAATTATACAATGACCATATTGTCACGGGACAATACCATCAAATACATTAGAATCCGGTTAGTTCTACCTTCACTGGACAACAACTAGACTTCAACAGAATCAGTCTTCCTTTTAGGAGATTAAGACTGCTGATACAATTTATGATCATCAGAACGGGAAGTGTACTTAAGTGAACCTTTCCCCCAAGACCTCATTATACTTGCTAGGCTTAAGGCTAGGAGTATACAATAGTATCCTATGTTAGTATAGATTCCTTATACTAATACAAAAACAACTAGGCGATGATTAGTCATACCTAGGTATATTGCGATACAACGAATAGTTAGGTATTGTATATACATACTTAGCAACGATAAATCAACATCATGTGTTACATGATACCTTATTAAATGTGTTTGTTGATTTGACTCATATATATATATATGTATATATATATATCTACACACTCATACGACATCTTGAGCACTTGGTGCTATCTACATTACTACATATGTATATTAGTATACATACAATTATACAAACACGAATACTCAAGTCGGACATGTCGTTGTACGGTCGGCTCAATTACTTTAGCTAGCATGTCGTAGTACTGCTGGCTCTACATTTCACCAGTCGGGCTCGTCGTAGTACAGCCGGCTCAATTTCAAACTTTGCTTGCGAACAATTCGATCGATGCCAGTTAGGCACAAAACGAGATCACGGTAAAGTGATTCAAAACGATGCCACGGTAAAGTGGGCACAAAACGATGCCACGGTATTGCAGTGGGCACAAGTACAATATAATCGATGGATGGGCGGGCTTATGCTCGTGATCCACACACATTCATGGATCAGCGAGTCATACTCGGGATTCATAATAAGTTAACGGGTCGGTGGAGTTTCCACGCGAGGCCGTTAGCTCAATTCAAGTCCGGGTTAGCTTATGCTAACTGGTTAAACGGACACAACAAACATTTTCAAACATGTCCGGGTTAGCTCACACTAACTGGTCAAACGGACACACTAAACATTCAATCATAGATCTGCGGGTCTACAATCCATTGTTGCTGGATGCAACACACTATATATATTCAATCATAGTTCTGCGGAACTACAAATACTTGTTATCATATGACGTAGTCATACAATTACTAGATAGTTATTAGGCATGTATTGCCTCACGTTGATAGATTTATTTAATACCGGATAGGTATCCAGGCACGGAGTGTCTCAATATTTATGTACTTAGGTACACTACTAAACCACTTAGGTATGAGATACCTCAATAGACGTATACACATTGGTGTTACACACTTCAATACATTACATATCAAAATCGTGGATTTTGATACAATCATTTTCAAAACATATAAGGTTTTATACTTTATGTTTCAACTAATAATCCTATGAACTCACCAGCTTTATAGCTGACTCGTTTTAGCATGTGTTCTCAGGTGCCCAGCAGGATTAGGATTGCTACAAGGTTGTGCTAGCTCGAGTCGCATGTTTTCAAATCAACCGGATTTCTCTGCATAACTTTTGTATTACAAATTATGTATTGAAAATATTTTGCGAACTCGCAACTTGTATACATTTTATTTTGGGAAATGTAATAACTATTCTCAAACGTCTCATTTAGAGTCGTTCATTATATATCTTATGCTGTGATATTTAATTTGGTAACACCCGACCCGACCGCTTTCGCAACCCGAGATTTGAGGGTGTTACATTAGATGATTGTTTTGCTTCATAAAACATTATAGTTTATAACTTACTATAGTGCATTAACTGTTTTTGTCATTTGTGTTTCTTTTACAGATATGGCGAGACAATTCGATAAGGTTCACAATATTCTGGTGGATCTTGATCTATCGGCACGCGGAGCAAACATAGTAGCTCAAGTGCTGACGTTCTTTGCACGTTCTCGCATTAGATATGGACTTACAGAGCCTTCACCTATCTCTGAGACGATACTGAATGATTTTTGGACGGATATTCAGTATGATCAGACAGTTAGTCCACCGGTTATTCGCGCATCTGTGAACTAGCAACCGACTGTTTTTGCTGCTTCTGACCTTCGTCAGATTTTACATCTGGGTACAGTTGACCAAGAAGATAGTCCGACTGAGTACTCTGGTGATTTTATTGAGAGCACGTTAGGTCGCATGGGCTATACGGGTGAGAGGAGAGGACGACAATTCCTCAAGGCCCTAGTTATTGGGCAATGAAGATTCTTGTGGCATGTTATTGTCACTGTTTTTGGACCGAAGAAGGGCGGTTTTGATGAGTTGAGCCCTGCTCTTGTATCGGCTGTACTATCACTGGTTTATAATAAACCATACATCTTTTGTGATTTTATTTTTGGCGAGATGGTTAGGCAGATATCGGGTTCTGTCAGATCACGTTTTATGATCTACCCGAGGTTTTGTATGATGATTATCCGTGATTGTCTTCCGGATATTGTTATCACTGAGCCGCATTTGCGTGTTGATACTATCGCGCTCAGAGGATACAATGCGAATTTTCAGCAAACTATTCGACGGGAGGAATATGTCAAGCCGGAGATCCGTGATCTTTTTGGCTATCTTGTTGATCCTGCTTACATTACGCCACCGAACAATGGTTGGCTCGATGTTGTTGCTGCTGATGTTGATATACCTGAGCCTGCTGCTGCTGCTGTGGTTCCACAACCCGAGCCACAAGCACTTATTGAAGATGTCTTGATACAGGCAGATCAACCAGGTCAACAGGTTGATGCTGAGATTGCTGCACAATTTGTGCAAGAGGTGCTCGGTCAGAATGACGATGCACAAGATCCCGATCTGAGGGAAATAGATCTGTTTATTGCTGTTGCACCTGAACAGGAAGCTGAAGCTGATACTGCAGACCCAGAGGTTGCAAGACCTGAGGGTGAGCAGAGACAGCAAGATAGATCAGAGGTTGTACCTGATAAGGATTCTGATGTTGGACCATCTGGAGGTCGTGATGGTGAGACGACTTCAGATGATGATGATAATACTCCTTCTCCATCTCCAGAGGATGGTTACATTCGATATCGATCTCGGATGATACCAGATCCAACTCTGAAGGAGAAAAGGAAGGCAAAGGACATTGATCCTGATTTTGTTGCTGAGGGTTCTAATGAAGAGGATACTTCTCGTGTTTCTCAACGCAGAAAGCGTACCAGGACCTTGACCATCAGAGGCGGTTAGTTTATTTAAAAGTTAGATAATTTTAACTTGTTATTTATCAGGAGTTAAACTGAGATAGTTAATTCTGTGACAGTTGCTCAAGATACTGAGCAAGTAGAGATGGTAATATCGGTAGAGTCTGAACCGATGTCTGTACCTGCTGAGGTAAGAGATATAAGTTTAGTACTATGAATATTACATAATTAATTAGAGATTGAGACAGAGTACTCTGTAATAATTACTTATTTAATTTTTGTCTAATGTTTATAGCAGATTGTTGACTTAGTACGTTCGGAGCCGCTTCCGACTACTACAGCAAGCACATTTGCAGCTGATCTTCTTATGACAGCTTTGACTCAGCCACTTCCACCGCGTACATTTGAGTCACATGTTGCTTCGTTGACACCACCTGGACCGACAACCATTTCAGTTACTCCTACGACTGATGCTGAAAGGATTACATCCTTAGAGTCGAGAGTTAAGGAGCTTGAGAAGGTTGCATCGAGGATTCCAGAGTTGGTAGTAAACAATCTTACTCTTGGCCAGCAATTGCTTCAACAGAGTCAGTCTTACAAGACACTGCTGCAGACTCATAATACATTGCTTGATGATTTCAACACCCAGCGACTGAAGCTTGATAACTTGGAATGATTGGTGTTGCGAGTGAATTCAGGACGGTCTGCTCAGGGGGAGATATTGGTATACTTAGAATCTTGCAAGCAGGATGAACTGAGAAAGAAAAGAGACTCTGACAAGGACGATGATCCCAATGCACCGAAAGGTGGTGAGCAAACCGGTCCTTCAAAGACTGGTGAGCAAGCTACAATTCAGGGGGCGTCTGGTGCTGAAGCTAGTGGTTCTAGAGCTGGAACAAGTACAGATAAGACGGTACCGGTTGATACTGAAGCTGGTAAGATAGTTTAGTAATAACATAGTATTGTAGTATTTGTAATATTTTGTAATGAACAAATGTGAACTTAATATTATTGTGTAAATATATTCGGCTTGAGATTATTATTATTTTAAGTAAAATATGTTTTATGTAATTTAAGTTTATATATAATTATACGTTAAGATAATATAGTGATCGAAAGACTTCCGACTCATTGAGTAATCGAGCGGTGTGTTCCGATTAATATCGGCGGTCAAAATTTTTATATAACATATGCATTTTAGACTTGAGAGATTGTATAACTGACAAGTTAAAAATGTGATAACTAGGTAAATGATATATAGTTTAAAGATATAATTGAAAGTTAAGTTTTTGGAAAATATAACAGTTCAATTAAGTCTTGGAAATTATATAAGTTAATTAATAGTAAACATGAATGTTTGGTGATTGTTCACAAGACATTAGAGTTAAATTTAATTAATATTTACTAAGTGTTTGATATAAGACTTTAGAAATTTTAGTTTGATTCAGGGTAATCAATATAAGATTTAAAAAGTTATATAGAATGCGTTTATATTTTAGGTTTAATAATACACAAGGATTAATAAAGGAATTCTTAGATTGGTTCAGGGAAATCAATGAAGAATTTGAATTATTAATATATTTGTATTTATGTTTTTCTCTTAGGATTGGAAATGCTTGATCTATCAGATTCAGAAGATGATCTTTTGGATGAGATAGATGAAGAGATTGATTATGATATTGAAGAAGGAGAGTTCAAACTTCCAAAAGACTGGACTGCAGTACTTGAATCTGAGATAGATGAAGGTGTTGATCTGGATGCAAATGTAGATGAACATGTTATGAATCCGTCAACGACTGAATTTGTTTTTGTGAATGAACAAGGAGAATCAGTTATTGATTTAGAATCTTTTGAGAATGCTTCTGAAGATTTAGATACTGAAGTTGAAGAATTTGAGGATAAATACAAACATTTGGTTGGTAATCCTATGTTAATCCAAGAAATGCTTAAGAAGACAAAGGAAAAGAAGCCACGCATTTTGAAAGAAGTTGATATTACTGGAAAGCGTGTACTCAAATCTGGCATTATTGGATGGTATTATGACTCTGACCTGAAGCTCTTCGCGATCAAAAGGTTTGACGGGGTTCAATATTTTGAGAAGAAGATTGCAGTGTTTAGTTCGTTGCCTCGATATGAGATTCGAGACTTGGCTAGATTAGATATGATAAATCCAAGTAATGATGACTATGCTAAGTATGTTGAGCGTATTATCAGGACTGAAGGATTATCTATGAAGTTTTCAAAGATTAAACCAAGGAAAGGAGCAACGATTAAATTGAAAGAGAAAAGTCAGAGGACTGGAAGAAGAAGAAGAAAGAAGGTATATCCAGCGGTCAAGTGTATTAAGCAAATACCTATGAAGACCATGCCTCAGAATATTTTGGGACAACTGAAATATTGGGGGGTAGATGCTGTGACAGGTGAAGCCTTTATGATTGAAGCTGATGATGATTATCCTGATGGAGAAAAGGAGATTCTTCGTGTTTATGATCACCGACACCTGATGAATTTGTCAAAGGCAGATCTGATTATGTTGTACAAGAACAAGATCTTATCTACTATTGCATGGGGTGATTTAGCACGAGATTATCACAGGATGGTTAAAACATGCATCAAGCTTAAGATTTTTGCAGGAAGTAAGATTTACTCATGAAAACCAAAGACAATATGAAGATAAAGATGCTAGAGCTATTGTCAAGGGGGAGTATGTTGAAACATAGATTGTGACAACAGATCTAGCTTGAAATAGGACTGGTATAATTGTTATCATGTTTGTACAATTGGTTTAGATTTGTAATTGAATATTTGTTTTGTTGTTAATATTCGTTAAATATATTAAATATGTTAAAGTGTTAGACGAATATCAAAAATGAAATAAATAAGCTTGGCGAGTCGAGATCTCAAGTCGCAGGACTTGGTTTGGCGAGATGAGATCTGAACTCGTGATACAAGCGAGCCGAAGTCAAACTGGGCTTGGGCTTGTAGCGAGTCGAGTCAACTCGTAAGCCCAACGGCTGCGAGTTGAGACGAGATATTTATATGTTTTCAATTCGTGAAAAACATAACAACAAGGAATACGATTGAACTTTTGTCATTCAATCACACACCTGCGAATTCAATATATCTAGAGAAAACTTAAACCTAAAGGCTAGGCTTTAACGTTTATTCGTTTGAAGCTAAGTATTAGTAAACGTGAATGCGAACTTATTCGTTATAGTAAGATAACGACGTATTGAGGGTTTCCGAACCTTAATACTACAGATAACGAAGTTATCAATCCTAAGAACTAGGGACTTACAGGGGTGTAAATAAATAGTGCGGAACCAACAGAACAGGTAAACCAAATAGGGACTGGACCAGAACCAACCCAACCCGAAGCACAATGGTCCGGTTCTCGATTCTATCTTTTATCCTTATTGGTTTGCAGTCCGGTTCAGTTCTAGAACTGGTATAACCAGTTTGAACCGCCAGTACCGACTCAATAGGACTAAATACATATAAAATTGATATGATATCCTTTAATATTGATTGAGATTGAATTATATAATTAGAATTAGATTTATTGAAATTGTAATTTTAATTATAAATGTATATTTTTATTTAGGTTTTTATTTTTTATGATGTCAATTTTTTTCATACACTTTTTGTCTAAAACTTAGATATGTATATATCTTACGTTTAAACTACATAAATGTTATCGTTTTTAATTATTAGACGATTTTAAGTTTTATATATGATTTAATTTGACTGATAAGTACATGAGTTTAGACATCTTCTTCTCTATAAAATATATTATTCGGTTCGCAGTTTTGAAACAACCGCAAGGACCGAACCAGTACCACACCGGAATAGAACCGAATTACATGGTGCGTTCATCATCCTTGATTTTACAATTATTGGTTCGTGGTCCGATTCAGTTCTGATCCGATTTGGTGCGGTTCTTGGACCACGTACACCCCTATTTCCGGTGACACCATCTTTTTCAGTAGCAACACTATCACAACTAATTTACACATCCCTAACCATCAATCTCTATCATCTCCACCTCACCACTATCTCCAAAACATCACCATCTCCACAATTTATTTCCTCAACACCACTACAATCAATTTACACATCCTTAACCACCAACGCTCTCCACCTTACCACTATCTCCAAAACATCACCATCTACGACATCACCATCAACTCCACCATTTTTTTCAGTGACACCAATACAACTGATTTACACCTTAAACTACGAACCCCTGCTTTAATAATAATAAAAAAACCCTTTGTCATTTCTAACTCACCACTATCTCCAAGACATCACCATCTCCGACATCACACCATGTCAACCATTTTTTTACTAGCGACCCCACAAGAACCAACATACACCACCTTAACTATCAAAACTCATATACTCCACCTCACAACCATCTCCAAACATCACCACTATTTTTTTGTGTCACCACCATCTCCACCTCTCTACCATCTCGAAATTCCACCACCATCTTCGCCGCTTCCACCATCTCAGCTTGGTGAACTGTTGATTGAGGCTCTCAAAGAAAATGAACGCATGGAGGTGTGAAAGTTATGGGTTTTGAAAATAAACTAGATCTTAAATGCCCTTCGCAATGCGAAGGGTTGGTTCTGAAATCAAATAAATTTGTTAATGACTACATATATGTCGCACCCCCAAATTCGGGTTGCGGAAGCGATCGGGTCGGGTCGCGACTAATCAATAACCAAAGCATAAAGATATAGCAAACAACCTCTAAATGAGACGTTTGAAAATAGTTATTACATTTCCCAAAATAAAACGTTTACAACGTTCGCGAGTTCGCAAAATGTGATCCAATACATAAACTGTAGTACAAAAATTATGCAAGGAAATCTAAGTGTTTGAAATCATGCGACTCGAGCTAGCATATCTTGTAGCAATCCTAATCCTGCTGGGCACCTGAGAACACATGAAGTAAAACGAGTCAGCTATAAAGCTGGTGAGTTCATAGGTTTGTCAGTTGAAAACATGAAGTATAAACTGTGTATGTTTGAAAAGTAGTTCAGAAACTACGATATAGATTTACAGTATTATACAGTTGTGGTGTGTACCCAAGTACATCGAGGTAAAATGGCATTGCATGCCTAGTTACCTATCAGGTATAAGTATGTCTACATATGTGAGGCATTACATGCCTAATTACTAATCGAATATGTGTATGACCGAATCATATCGAGGAAGTGGCAATCCGTTCCTAGATACCAATCAGGTATAAGTAAATCTACAAACGTGAGGCATTACATGCCTGAGTACAAATCGAGTAAGTGTTTAACCACGTCATATGATAACAAGTAATAGCATTACTTATTTAGTAGTAAGGTACTAGTGTGCCACCTGGCATAGTGTGTTGCTTCCAAGCAACATGTAAGTGTAGTCCCGCATAACTATAATTGAGTATTTAGCCAAATACTGAGTTAACGACCTCGAGTGTAAGCTCGCCGATCCTTCAATGAGTGCGAGTATCAACTCGTGTGTTTATGATTTGTATCGCTTTACCACGATATCGTTTTGAATCACTTTACCGTGATCTCGTTTTGTGTCCACTTTACCGTGACATCGTTTTGTGCCCACTTTATCAGTGTTGCTCGCAAGCAATGTATGTATTTGAGAGCCGGCAGTACTACGACATGCCCGACTAAAGTAATTGAGAGCCAGCAGTACTACGACATGCCCGACTAGAGTAATTGTGTTAGTATAAGTGTATATATATATCAATGTACATAAGTAAATCGTAAGTAGCACCGAGTGCTTGATATATATATATATATATATATATATATATGTTGAGTCACTGGTCGCTGACCAAATCAACTATACACTACTCAATGAAGAAATGGATTGTATCGAAGCTGCTGTTGCTAATGATAAAGTTTCGCTGATCGTCATTCATCCTGGTCGATATTCTGAGGAAGATTTAATACTCAACTTGGTGTGTCGCTGACCTACGTCAGCGAGAGCATTACTTCTTCAAAATCAATAAAGGCAAAAGTCATGCCAGAATAACAGCTAGTCACTGAAGATCCGTTGTTCAATTCATTCTACAAGAGCATGTTAGCTCGCAGTGAGTGAGGAGGATTGCTGCATCTTCAGTGACTATTCAATAAAGCCTCTCAAATCACCAAGTACTAAAAAGTACTGTTCTTATCTATACATCAGCAAGAGTGTTCCAGTTCAAAGAATGTCCGAAAGATTACGTGGCAGCAAGTGATTGGTGTTAAGGTAACGAGATATTTGCGGTAACAGAATTGGGACCCACAGAATGTCGGTTTATCAGAGATCAGGACCAATCAAGCAGCAACACGTGTCCTTCCGAGATCCTATTTTGTAGGTGATATTTTAGGAACTCTTGTAGTATAAATAGTTCAGTGTTTTGTACTATTGAGGCTAGTCGTCACATGCACCGTTCTTCTGTTTGTCAGAGAACCAGTTTGTCTAGGTGTATGTTAAGACTCATCGAGGTTAACTATCAGCCACTCATCATTCTCACAAAAGGATGATGTTTTAGTCAAAGGGCTAGTGTCATCAGTGATGAAACTCAGGGAAAACACCTATCTCTCTTTCCTCAGCGACATCCATATCTGATGAGTCATTATCAAAAGGAGTGAAATCCTTAGCATCATCATCATCTTCAATATATATATATATATATATATATATATATATATATATATATATATATATATATATATATATATATATATAGTAACGGGATCAAAAAAGAAGAAAAATTAGGTGGAGAAGAGGGAGAAGCAATATGATTCAGTATTTTTATTACTATGATTCATTTTTTTATTATTATAATTCAAGTAATAAAAAGTTGAATCATAGTAATAAAAATACTGAATCATATTGCTTCTCCCTCTTCTCCACCTAAATTTTCTTCTCCCTTGATCCTAATCCTATATATATATATATATATATATATATATATATATATATATATATATATATATATATATATATATATATATAAGCCTAATCAACAAACACATCCAACAAAGTATCATGTAACACATGAAATGATTTAACGTATCTAGGTATGTATATACAATACTTAGATATTAGATGTATCACAATAAGCCTAGGTATGAATAATCATCACCTAGTTGTTTTGTATTAATATAAGAAACTATACTAACATACGTCACTATCGTATACTCCTAGCCTCCAGCCTAGCAAGTATATTGAGGTCTCGGGGTAATGTTCACTTAAGTACAAGTCCATTCGAGTAATCCTGGGATATATTGACAGTCTTAGTTCCTAAAAGGAAAATTAATCCCGTAAAGAGTATAGTTGTTGGCCAGCTTAAGTAGAACTAACCAGTTTTAGTATATTCGATAATATTGTCCCGCGACAATATGGCCAAAGTATAGTGATAACTTAGTCAAGTTATGTAATGGCATTTGTTTTTCAACAATCTAGCAGTGTACAATGGTAACCTATCTAGGTCAAATAGTGATATTGTTCTACAACAATATAACGAGTGTAATCCCTAAGTATTACACGGTTTGTATTACGTAACAGTAATATAGTTAAGTGTGAGTTATAAAAGTTTATTAATATAATTCGAAAATAGTAATTGTGCATGCGTCTCACCCCGAAAACAGTAAAACAGTTGAAAGAGTGGGGCTATGAACTCACCTGAGGAGCTAGCGATCCTACGATACGCGTGTCGTCCGATGGGTAACCTCCTAGTGTCCTAAACATGTGAGGTCATATAAGTAGGAGACAAATCAGTTTGTCTAATCGAGTTGTGTAAATATTCATTCGTCGTTCAGGTTTGGAAATCGGGTATGGGGGTCCGGGGGCAGCGCCCCTGGTAGCGGGGTCCAAGGGGGAGAGCCCCTGGCTGGGGTTGAACTGCCAGGTCAGCTTGGAAAATTTTTATTTATACTATGTTGTTGTAGTGAAAACGCTCCGAAATTCCATTTCGGAGTAAAATTTGGTGGTAAAATTTGAGTCTCGACACTTAGTGAAAATGTGTGTTTTTAAACTTGCTGTGTTATGCGACATCAGGTGCGACATTGGGTGCGACATTGGGGCTTGCGTCGCTATGTGCGACGTCCGCAATTTAATGCGACATAGGGTGTTGTGTCGCTATGAGCGACGTCCGGATTTGCTGCGACATAAAGGCTTGCGTCGCTCCATGCGACATGATTAATTACTGCGACATTAGACTGCGACATTGGCAATATCGCAGCACTGTTTTTGGCCCCTGCGACATCAAGGTCTGTTCGACGGTTTCAATATTCAAAACGAGTTTTGGTTCGATTTTTGGGCGTTTTGATGTTATAAGAAGCTACTAACATGCATTCTTGTAATATCTAAGTGATTTCTAGTAATAGAAACGATTTCTAGAGAGAGAAAGAGAGAATCTTACTTTTTAGGAAAATTGGAGAGGATGAAGATGATGTGAAGAGGATGATGATGGTGAAGCCGCTGTTGTTGTTCTTGATGATGATGACAACGAGATGGTAGTGATTCCGGTGGTGGCGGTGGTATGATCCGAGAGAGATGAGATAGATGGAGGTATGTGTGTTTGTAAAATGAAAGAAAGGAAAAAAAAATGGGGATAAGGGTGTGTTTGGGGCCGGCCTATGCAAAAGAGGGGGGGGGGGGGGGGGGGGTGGGGGTTGGTGGTTTTTGTCCCCAATCGCTGTACAAAATACCCGTGTTTTTGTACTCGATCGTAAAATAAATTAACATTTTTAAATTTCTAAAATTCATTTGTATATTTCGAAATGTTTTCGAGTTGAAACATTTTATAAAAATAGAATGTTTGGGTTAAAGTTTTATAACTTGTTTTCGCGCGGTTTCAGTTTAGTAAAACACATTTTTAAATAAAACGAAATGTGTTTAAATGTTTTCGGTGTAACTAATTATCGTTTGCGTTATATATATTTATATATATAAAATTTTCTATACTTTGATTTTTAAATGCGTACTAAGTACAATAATTTGAGGTTTAAATTGGACGCGAAAATTGACCCTTTTTGACCGTGTGTTACAATATAGTTGTTTAAAATATGACAGTCGTTTTAAAAATTGCATACATATTTGTTACAGTGTTTGATTTAATACGTAGTGTATATTTAAGTTTGATAATCACAAATAATTCACACCTTGTAATTTTTATTCAACTTGTAAAGATACTATTGGGAGGTAATATAAGTTTATTATACAATATGAGTTTCATATTATTTTTTGGAGGATGAATTATAGGGCATCAAATAATCAAGTTGTGTTGGAAATAGCATAAAGTAACACCGTTGTGGTTTACACACATTTGACAGTTTAAAGCTTAATATTTGTTGCACGCACAATCCCTCTACTACTCACAATGACAAAAATACCCTTCTCTCGCTAGCAAAATATATCTATTGAGTGCGCCAAGGTATTTTAGTCATTTTAGATAGAAGGGGAATTAAACATTCAACAACTTTTGAGTTTTTAAACTATCTATACAGATCAATGGTGAGAATGTGTGTAATTTACATGTAGCATTCATACAATTTACTCTTTTATGTAAATATGAATGTTTTGATCACTACTTATGTACTTATATTTAGCACCCCAATTATTATTTTTTGGTGTCACTATTTAGTTTATTTA
Source organism: Helichrysum umbraculigerum (assembly GCA_949592205.1). NCBI lineage: Eukaryota > Viridiplantae > Streptophyta > Magnoliopsida > Asterales > Asteraceae > Helichrysum > Helichrysum umbraculigerum. The sequence goes on from CATIUR010000001.1 coordinate 2,450,862, forward strand.
TTTATTTATTTTGTACGAAAGAAACTTAAGTTCTATCTATATTACTACTCGTATTATTAACTGTAAACTAAAAGAGAAAATCCAGTTAGGAATGACCAAAGCAAAGCCACACATATGTAGTTGTACTCAATTAATCCCGTGAAATTAATATAACGTGAGGCTTTGACCAAATAGAATCTATCGTGAGAAGTGAAAAAAACATCCTAAATATCATGATTAGTTCCCCGAGTTACTTTGTAATTTGAGTATATATAGAACTTTGATACATTTCTCCGGTTTTACATGGACCTTACATGAGTGGTGACATGGAAAAACAATGATTAACCAAGTACAATTAAGCAATGAACATGTTTTAAGTTAATGACTACACACAATATGAGCGATTAGTAAGTTGAGTACACATTATAAAACTTTTGAAAGGTGTACGCAATAGAATTTTTAAGAAAGTTCAATACATTTAGAGAGACCATTTACAGTTCCTTACGCCTACAACCTACTTTTTCATACTCCGCATTTTTATCAGTGACATCACATAAGCTTTAACGAATTTGTATCGGTTTGGGTGCATTAAAGATGGAGACTCGTTCAAAGGTAACCCCCGATAAACTTTTTGAGGTGTTGAAATTTAAATTAACAATTGTCAAGTCAACGAGTGAAAACAACTTTAACAATAGTTATTAACTGTTCAGTTAATAATATTTGTTTTTCCCTCATACACAGTATTACTTTTTACTTCTCCGGTTCATAAAATAAAATTATAATAACATTAGAGCAACTTATTACACACCTTGTTATGAACATTTTATTTAAGAGACGAGATTCCATAACAATAATATAATTGAACTTCTTTTCAAAAATAAAAAATAAAAATAAAAGGATTGAACGAAAAAGTGTAGTAGGGGGCCGGGCTTAGGGTTTAGGATGGGTTACCACTTACCACATAACCATCAAATGGGCGCATGTAGTACTTGAGCCTTGTCCGTATATAAAAATAAATCCACACATATGATATGTGGTAAGTGGTAACCCATTTTGATTTAAGATACAAATTTTAAATTTTTTAGTAAATAAAAAGCTATTATACTTGTCACCTATTTTGATTTAAGATACAAATTTTAAATTTTTTAATTTAAGGTATCGAACTTTCAATTTGTAATCAAGTTAGAGAGGTGTTTTTTGTGAAATTGCATAAATGACGATTTGTCACCGAGTGAAAAAGTTTGAAGTGATGATGAATTTTTATTAAATTCTCTTTTCACACTCAATATTTTTTAGAATTGATCGAGGAGTACGAAGTGATTAAGTTGATTTGTTATATATATAGAAGAAATTCAGTGATAGTTTGTCATTTATGCAGTTTCACAAAATGCGAGTCTCTAACTTGATTATATTGAAAGTTGGATACCTTAAATTGAAAAATAAAAACTTGTGTACCTTAAATCAAAATAGATGAAAAGTATAGTACCATTTTTCTATACTTTTCGAAACAACGTGCTTCTAAGTTAATATTTACATATATTAGAAAAATCTACTCCCTCCGTTCTAAAATTATTGTCACCAGACAAGAAACACACAGTTTAAGAAAATCGCATTTATTACTGTTGACTACCAATAGAATTTAATCTTTACCATTTTCAAGCATTTTGATTGGTTGATTTTGGAAGAATACAATTATTTTGGGACATATCAAAATAGAAAGATGGACAAATAAATTGGGACGGAAGGAGTATTACTTTTGATATATTTGTATTTTACAAGTTTTGATTTTTTAGCTCTTTTGTCTGGAGGAATAACTATAGGCTCGAAGGTCCATAAAAATCCATCACAAATATATAGAAGTATGTGCTCGAAAAACTATAATTCTTCTGACATAAAAAATCCATTAGCAAGTACTACGTAGTATAATATATACACCTTTTGTCCAAATTAACGAACTTCTATAATTAGTAACCTAAAATGCTCACATTTCTATTATTAGATCGCTTTAAAATAAGTATTCATTTTTTTAATTTTAATCAATTGAAAGAGACTTAAATCGGTTGAGATGATACTTGATTGGTAAAGACTAAAGAGTACTATAGTTAGAGGAACTTCCTTAAACCGGGTACATTTTTCAAAATGAACACTGTTGATACAAAAACCAGCAGCCCCAGGACGAAGCTTAAGAACCTTCTTCTGGACGATACTCAAGAGCTGCGTCTCGTCCACCCGTGCTTGGTTTTTGCTGCAAACATCAGATATAGGTTAGGACGAAGGTGCTCGGGCCGAAGCTTAAGAGCTTATCGGCTGGCGATTCCCAATTGGTACCCGTATCTACGTTGTAGGTAGATACGGTTTGTACGCCACGAGGCCGAGAACCTCCGACAAGAGGTGATGGTAAGAGAATAAGCTACGTACTAGTGAGAGCAAATATTCTAGAGAGAGAGAGTATATCCGATCTGGTCCTTAGGAGTGAGGAGGTGAGTCCCTTATATAGGGCTCACTTTGGGTAATAAGGTGCATCCCTACAGGTGTACCTGGAGTTCCGTTGGACAATAGGGTGCGTTCCTTTACATGACTGACTTTGGATAATAAGGTGCGTCCCTGCAGGTGTACCTGGAGTTCCGTTGGACAATAGGGTGCGTCCCTGTCTTCTCGATATTCCGCACCCGACACGGATTGGATTGTTAACTGTTCATTATTGGGAATGCCTATGGTCAAAGATTCTCTCGGACGTAGCTACTAATATTAGATGGAGCTTCGGGAGCTTCAACAGGACCGAAGCTGCGGCATATTGGTATATACCCAATCATGTCCCCAAGTCTAGTGTATATGCATTGCAGATGCATGTATTATAGACTTAAGCTAACACTTGCTACTTATATAAGATAGAGCTTCGGCATCACCCGAAGCTGCGGCATATTGGTATATACCCAATCATGTCCCCCAGTCTAGTGTACGTTCGTTTTAACGTACGTGTGCTAGACTATATATAGATGAATGTTTTTGACCTCCACACCTCCATCTCGTAGGTCAGGTGAAGGTGTTTGTCGCTGTTTATTTATGTGTGTTTTGATGGTGCAGCGTGTGAGCTGCATCTTTCTTTTGGATCCGCAATGAACAATTTGCTACTTTTCGTGGTGCTCATGATGTACCTTTGTTACGTAACGCTTTCACTTTTTCTCTCTTTTCATTATGTCATTTTGCTTGTTCCTTTGCATGCATGACTTACTTGTTTAGATATCTTGAATGTATATACACGTATGTATAGAACGTATTCTTTTGAATGGCTGTTCAACCATTGATACTTAGGCTTATGCCATAGGTATATTATTGCACGAAGGAACTTTCGACTTCGCCAGCTTATTATCCCGTGATCAGCGAGATAAGTTTGAAAGATGTTAAAGTAATAACAACACCTAGCTTCTTGTGAAAATGTGTTCAGTAAATATTCATCAACAAATATCAAACGACCCATCGTACCATATCGTATACAAGAAGAAGGTTTTATATTGTTTTACATGTAACACTTTCTGAGAATGGTGCCCTCCGCGTTAGATGGACGCGGGTATATGTTTCGGTAAGCATCACTACCGAAGCTACGTTTTTTAGTAAAGTGACCCGAACCATGTGTTTACGAGAATATGTCGATCGTGTGCATATAGTACGCTTGTGGTAATACGTCCGACCATCGGAGATCGTCCGTTGGTCTACGCTTGGTCTAATTAGGGCGATAAATGTAACCCGTGAGTGTCGAGGCCATTGCCTAAAACATGGAGCTAGTTAGAGCAGTTGCTCAATCCATAGAATATGTGTATGCCGTGGAACTGAGCTAATTCGAGGGGTTGCTCAACCAATGGAACCAAGCAGGATCATGTGTACATCGCGTGTACAGAGCTGCGTATAGAAGTTGCTCAACCACGATGTTTAATGGAGTAGTATTTGTATGCGTATGTCACATTTATTTAACGCAAACAGTTTACTCATAAGCGGTATCATACCAGTGTTGTCCCCCAATCTAGCGTGATATGCATTCAATAAATATGATGCTAGATTATATTACATAAGTGATTCCATAGTATCAGTCATGGGACGTGAGTTCGATCCTTTTGGATCATCGCCAAATGAAACATGGGTTTCATTCTTTGTTGTGTTGTTGGATGAAACATAAGTTACATCATATTGCCAATCGATAGATGAAACATGAGTTCCATCCTTACTAGATGGAACATGAGTATAAGGAACATGTGATGTGATTTGAGTAGCACCGGAGGTCAGTATCCGGAGGTAAATGTCGGACGGAGGTCCCTTGATAGAAGTCCATAAAATATTAGCATCGGGAAAGTGAACCAGGAAGGTTCAAGACCGTAAGTCAGGAAAGAAAGTTGTAAACCGAAGGTTGTAATACAAGTAGGTTGATCTAGGAAGAGCACGACGTTCAGAGTTAGATCTGTTCAACACGAGCTGTGGACTAAGCCTCGAAAAGGATAAGCCCTAGTTAAGGTAAGCAAATTTCTAAAATACGAGCTTCAAATAACGTAACTCCCGATAAGGTGTAGCTCCTGTTAAGATGAAGCGTCATTTAAACTGCAGCTTATGTTAACGTGATTTGTTTAAGATGTGGCACCGTTTTAAATGTTGTTCCAGAGTAAGTTCATGGTAACATGGAGTTCAAAATAAGCTATAGGAAAGAAGCGTCTCCTATTGAAACGAGATATGATCGAGATGGAGCTCCGAGCTAAACGATAAGCTTCGAATGAGCTAAACTTTGAATCATACTCTCCGGAAGGTAGCTTTGGATAAGGTTGAAATTAGCTCTGATCATAGTGAGACAAGCTCCGATTGAATCAAATGTCGGAATTGGTTCTTATAAGACGATATCCTACTAAGTTAGGATTGAATGTGAGGATTAAGATCCGGATAAAAACGTGATAAACTTTAAAATGAGCTCCAATTAAGATGATCTTCGGATTGCAAGATCGAGGTGGGGAGCTTCATACTGTGTGTTCAGGATAGTAACTTCCATCTAATGGTTTATTACAGTTTTAGGCAATGAAAGTTTAACTTATGAACATTTGCAAGACCTTCTGCGGGGAGTGAGCTTCGGCGAGCAGGTTGCCTAAGCCTCAGCTCCAGAGGGATGAACTTCGGATGTAAAGGTGCGTCCAGCTTCAGACATTCGTGCAACTTCGGCAATTCGAAGTGAGTTCCGGTAAGGACGGTCTTTGTGATAGCTTCGGCCTCTGGCCAATACAAGCTTCAGAGTAAGCTTCGATTTTATATGAGCTTCTTATGCGTTAATCGTAACTTTAAGATACATCTGTCATTGTACGAGCTTCGGCTGGTTAAGATTCGGCTACAGCTAAACGGTAGGCCAACCGAACTCGTTTATGAAAAAGAAAACGTTTGTGAAAGAGAAAACGATTTGAGTTATTGCGGTAACTAGTGACATGTGATTCTTTGAGACCCGAAGAAGTGAGGTTGAGCTTCTTTGCCGCAGGTGCGAGTGAAGCGTAAATGTATCTGGGCGGTATAACCACAGATGAGACTTTAGGATAGATGCATCAGGGGAGTATAGTCAAAGGTGCGACGAAGGTGTAGATTTATTTGGACGGCATAGCCACATGTGTGACTTAAGGTGCGGCGTTAGGGTAGATGCATCTGGGCGGTATAACCGTAGCTGCGACTGGAGTGTAGATTTATTTAGCCCATAAGTGTTCTTAGGTGGTTACTATTACTTTTCAAAATTTGGTAAGTGAACATAGTTTTATTTGTGGTCCAAATACCGACTAACAGTTGGCCATGTATACAAAATATGGAGATATATGGTGGATCTAAGTTCACAAACACGTATACCTTGTTTATACCCAAGATTATGTTTTTAATGTGAGTAATAATTGACTAGCTTTTCATAAAAAACAATATGTAATCTTTCTTATGTAAGGAATCTTCCCAAAATTTTATAGTAAAGTCTTATACACTTCAGTGTGTTATCGGTTTTTGAGGAAAAACTGAGCTTTGACATGAGCGTGTAATTTTAAAGATGAAGGTATACACAACTCTAAAGCTTTCAAAGATGAGATTGATTCAGAACCTGGTACTCGAACACTAGTTTCGGTTAGTATATAAGAGATAGGTTGTCAACGATGAGCTACTAATGGGTAAGACGAGCTCCGGCTTTGAAACCACTACTCAGATCAAACACAGCTCTGGTTAAAACACATTGTAGTTAAAACGCGACTCGGTTAAGATGCATCTCCGGAGGAGATGTGCTTCGGATAAACAAACTTATGTTAGACAATAAGCTTCGGTCGAACAAGCAACGCCGAGTCCTGACATGGTTTGGGATAGACTCCGGCTAAGGTGCTCAAGCCTTGAAAACATGGGCTTTGGAATAATTTAACTACTGATAAGTGTGAGTTTCAAAACTAACTGCTATCATAGAATAAGCTCCGACTAAGAATAAGCTCCGACCGCATAGGTAAGTTTCGACCCTGAAGGTCCGGAATGGACAAGTTGGTAAATAATTAATGGTCATACAAGCTTCAATTGGGATGAGCTCCAATGACAAGGAACTTCGGAATGTATGAGCTTCGACGATAACGAGCTTTGGAATCGATATACTTCGCGAATAACGAGGTCCGGATGAAGTAAGCTCCGGACACCGCGAGAGGATGTGAGCTCTGTTTAAGTGAAGCTTCATGTAAAGCGAGCTCAAATAAAGATGTAGCTCCGAAATGAGTTACGCAAGGAGGTTTCCACAGATGATAGTGGGTATGAGTGTCGGAGATGTCTACTGGATATTTAGCTCGGTGTTTTAATCTCCGGATTGTTACCTTCGGCCGGAAGTGATCTTCCGAAGGTTATGGATCGGAGTTGGTGAGCCAAGGATGGCTAGTCGAGTATGGCTATCCGGAAGTGATGCTTACGTGTGGTTCCGGAGGATGAAGTTTCGGATAGTCATCAGCTTCGGCTGAGGTTAGTTCCGGTGGCGTTGGCTGGGTGTTATGCTCCGGTTATGGATAAGCTTTGGAAATATGAACCTTGGAATACACTGCTACCAAGAAAAGCTTCGGAGTAAGCTCCGGCGAAGTCAAGCTTCGGCCAGCATGTAGCTTCGGTTTGGGTAAGCTCCGATCATGGCGAGAAGAAATCGTAACTTCGGAGTAAGTTCCGACTGGGATGATCTTCGGAGTGCATACTTGGAACAGAAAGTGCATACCATGAAGATCCAAAGGTGAGGTTGAAAAAAGTTGACCAGACTCTTAAACAGATGATGGTAACTAGTATGGAATATGTGAGTTATCCGTAAAGATTGAGCTCCGGCTAGACGAGACTCAGCTCCGGCTAAACGATAAGCTTCGGAATGAACACGTCTCAGTAACAACGAGCTTCGGATGAGGTAAGCTCCGGATATGGTGAGTTCCGGCTAAAACTGGCTCCGGTCAAAATGTTGCTCTTGGGTGGTAAAGATATATGTATCTGTACCTCATACATTGTAAAGTGTGTGCTAGCAATTAACTCTTATCAAAAATTGACTATTCGAGTGAAAACTGAAAATGGGATTAACTTTATTCGATAAAATCATGCTTATTTGCACTTTTCCGATTAAAAATAATGAAGCAAAGTAAAAGACTCCTTTTACAACATTACACGTTTACGCTAGTTCAGCATTTACTGAATTAGTCGCGTGCGTTCTTCAGTTAACTATTCTTTTTTATTCTTTCATGCAAGATAGGCACACTATTATATGTAAGAAAAAGATTATATCCCATAGACGGAGGTGAGTACAAATGTTATCCATTTCTCAAAAGTGGGTTAAATTTGCTCCGTTTTTCATAAAATACGATTTTAAATCTTTTCCTTGTAAGGAATCTTCTAAAAAACGGTTATGAAGTATTAGACTTGGGTGTGTTTATTCGGTTTTTGAAGAAAACAAACCGAAACTGAGCTTTAACACTAGTGTGTACGTTCTTGATAATTTGTTAAAAGTAAACACAATAATAACGCTTATAAAGATGAGATCGATCCAGAACCTCTTATTCGAAAACCACCATCGGTTACGGTCGGGTCTGATGGAGGTGAAGATCCGAAGGTGGAGTTCAGCTCCGGCTGAATATATGAGTTAACTATAAGGAGCTCCGGCTAGACGAGACTTAGCTCCGGAAGTTAAGCTTCGGATGTGAGATGTTGAGCTCCACAATATGACCGTTATATGAGCTTCGTCAGTAACCACCTCCGGTTGTCTTCTTATTCCGGCATATAGCGCCCCTGTTATTCGAACAACACTTTCGATTTCGACCGGATCCGAAAGAAAAATGGGTGAGACGGGCTTGTTTACGCCGGTCCCACGGATGGCGCCAAATGTTGATACAAAAACCAGCAGCCCCAGGACGAAGCTTAAGAACCTTCTTCTGGACGATACTCAAGAGCTGCGTCTCGTCCACCCGTGCTTGGTCTTTGCTGCAAACATCAGATATAGGTTAGGACGAAGGTGCTCGGGCCGAAGCTTAAGAGCTTATCGGCTGGCGATTCCCAATTGGTACCCGTATCTACGTTGTAGGTAGATACGGTTTGTACGCCACGAGGCCGAGAACCTCCGACAAGAGGTGATGGTAAGAGAATAAGCTACGTACTAGTGAGAGCAAATATTCTAGAGAGAGAGAGTATATCCGATCCGGTCCTTAGGAGTGAGGAGGTGAGTCCCTTATATAGGGCTCACTTTGGGTAATAAGGTGCATCCCTACAGGTGTACCTGGAGTTCCGTTGGACAATAGGGTGCGTTCCTTTACAGGACTGACTTTGGATAATAAGGTGCGTCCCTGCAGGTGTACCTGGAGTTCCGTTGGACAATAGGGTGCGTCCCTGTCTTCTCGATATTCCGCACCCGACACGGATTGGATTGTTAACTGTTCATTATTGGGAATGCCTATGGTCAAAGATTCTCTCGGACGTAGCTACTAATATTAGACGGAGCTTCGGGAGCTTCAACAGGACCGAAGCTGCGGCATATTGGTATATACCCAATCAAACACGATACGGAGAGAGTAATGTACTAATGTTTAATTAAAAGGTAGGCAAACGAGACATGAAAACGAAATTAATTACAAATGCTTATGTTTTTGTCACACAATAAATTTGATAATGGCACAATAATATGTTTCATGTCTAAGTAACACAAACACATGCAACCACCCTATCATAATCAATAATTTCTAGTCTTAAAAGCAAAAATAGCAAGTAAATCTCGAGGATCAAGCATGGCAGGGTAAGAAACTACATAAAACAAATACATTATTTCCTTTAGTAAATGTCGTGGACCACTTTACTGGCGAATAACATTATAATTATGGTATCAAACTACCAATACAGATTAATATTTATTTTTACTTTGAATCCACTTTTTTCTTTATTGTGACATGGACACTAATGTCGAGGTATCAAAATAAATATTGAGTGGGTCAACCATCTTTGGTGTCATAGGAAAGTAAAGGGGTTTGTTTTTAGTGTTTGAGAATGTTTTGGTTTAAGATGTTGGTTTCAAGAGTGGGATTTATAATCTTATACTCTCTCCGTCCCATCCTTTAGCGTCCACCTTACAATTTTGAATTATTCTAGATAAGTGTCCACTTCCATGTTACAACTAATCGAAAAAGACTTTAATAGGTAGATATGTAATTTGATTGGTGAAAAATATAGTTAGTGGAGAATCCTAAAACTATGTGCAAAGTTAAAATGAACACTTTGACTGAGACGGATGGATTGATTTATAAGTGGGTTTTCTACATACCCTTCTAAATCGGTGGGTTTCATATATCACTTCTTGATTTTCTTCATAATTGACATTATTTTCAGTTAATAGGTTTTTTATAATTTTTTTACTCATGCATCTCTATATCAGATTGTATCTCCTTTTATTCACCATCTTTTATACATGTTAATTTTATCTTTTAATATATATAAAAAAATACAATAACAATAGTCTTAAACAATAATATATACATATATATAAATATATATATATATATTGCAAAATAGTGACTCTTACGAGTCAAATCACGAATTAAACATTTAGATTCATGTCACGAGTTAACAGTTATGGTTCTATGTCATTTTTTAAAGATCTCTTATTTTATTCACTTTCTTTTATACAAGTTATTATATCTAATAATAATAATAATAATAATAATAATAATAATAATAATAATAATAATAATAAGTTTGGATATTATTTTAAAAAGGAGAACTAACAAATGACTATTTTACCCTTGTAGTTTTTAATTCAACTATAATACTTTTTTATTGCAATTAATAATATAAGGTAACATACCATAATCAATTTCGGTTACACCAACACCAATGCCAACACCACCTCCGCCAACCAACAACGTTGTTTCTCAACACCCATGGTCACACATTCTAAGGTTGTTACCGTCAAACCCATTGAAAGACTTAATCTTCATATCACAACTCTCTCCTATCCTTTGGTCTCGACTCCATGCTTTATAAGATCTTAATTAAAAACATGCTATATGTGATGAATATAATGCTCATATTAAGAATAATAATTGGGTTCTTGTTCCCCGTCCTCCGTACCTCAACATTATGTGCTACATGTGGAAGTATTAATTTTTTTTCATGCTAATGGTTCATTAAGTCACTACAAAGCGCGTCTTATTGCTATTGGTTGAACTTAACATCAGGGTATTGTATGCGATGAGACTTTTAGTCAAGTTGTTGAACTACCCACTATTCATAAGGTTCTCAGTCTTGCCCGTATCTCGACAGTGGCCTATTTAGCAGCTGCATGTGAAGAACGCGTTTCTTAATTTTTCAGAAACAATGTATATGCACCAACCGCCTGGCTTCTTAGATCCTTAACACCCAAATCATGTTTGCCTTCTAAAGAATTCCTTATATGGTCTCAAACGGTCCTCTCGTGAATGGTTTTAGAGTTTTGCAGGTTATGCCACTCGCATTGGTGTTCAGCAGAGCATATGTGATTCATCTTTATTTATATTCAGACATTTGTTAGAGATTGTTTATCTATTTCTTTATGTGGACGATATTGTTCTTACAGCTTCATCTACGGCTCTTCTACAACAGGTTATATCATCTCTTCATTGGGAGTTTGCCATGTCGACCTAGGTTCTCTTAGTTATTTTCTAGGGATTTCGTTTCTACGAAATAAAACAGGGATGTTTCTCTCTCAGAAAAAATATGCAACCGAAAATCTTGAGCGAGCTCATATGCTCAAACGTAACCCATGAAAACTCTAGTAGATATTGTGACCATGCTTGGCCCAAATGGGCTCCCTGTTTCTGACCCCACTTAAGACCGTAGTCTTGCAGGGGCTATATAGTACCTTACATTTACGAGACCAGACTTGACATACACAGTTCAGCAACTATGTCTATTCATGCATGATCCGCGTGAACTTCATTTTACCGCTTTAAAGCATGTCCTTCAGTATGTTCGTAAGACAACTGATCATGGCCTATAGTTGTACTTGTCACACACTGCCGGGCTTACTCTGATGTTCCACTACTCGCAGGTCGACCTCCAGTTATTGTGTGGTTCTTAGTGACAATCTACTCTTTTGGTCCTCCAAAAGGCAGCACACCGTTTCTCGTTCTAGTGATGAAACTGAGTATCGTGGAGTCGCTAATGCTGTTGCTGAAACTGCTTGTATACGAAATCTTCTTTGAGGGCTTCATGCACAGCTTTTAGTCTAATGTGACAATTGTAGTGCTGTATAAATGTCATGTAATCCGGTTCAACATCAACGCACGAAACACATTGAGATTTACATTCACTTCGTTCGTAACAAAGTAGCTACGGGACAAGTTCGCGTTCTTCATGTCCCCTATCGTAATCCGTATGCGGATATCTTTCCCAAAGGGCTTCCTTTATCATTGTTCGTCGAGTTCCGATCTAGTTTGAGCGTTCGAAGACCTCCCGCTCCAACTACAGGGGAGTGTTAACAGATATTCTATCCCGTTTGGTGCGTTAGATAAGGTCTAACCCATTATAGATTAGGGTTTCGTATTATATCTTTATATACTTGTAATATGTTTCGAACTAAAGCAAGCACAAATAATGTCGTTCTTTACCCATTTTGACAAGTCTAACGATGTTTTTAGTTTTTTTATTTATTTATTGGGGGACATATTCATATAAGGCTTTGCAAAGCACAAATATGTGTCGGTAGATTTCAATATTGTGAAAATAGCTGATCAAATGGGTCGGAAAGATGGTTATGCAAAAACAAAGTTGTGAACTATTTTACTTAAACAAAGTTTTATCATAACATTCCTCGAATTTGAAACCAGTATGGAATTGATTCAATTATGGAATCACTTTTCAACTCTAATAAATGAAGTTTTACCATAACATTCCTCGAATTTGAAACCAGTATGGAATTGATTCAATTATGGAATCACTTTTCAACTCTAACTCTCCAACTCCAGTTGTTGCTTTTCTTTCTATTACTTCAAAAGTAACTGCTTCACCTTCATCCACTCGATTTTTTGATATTCCTTTTTATTTCTCATCACACAAATGACATCTCTCTCCCAAAAAGAATAGTCCCTCAACATTTTTTGTTTGATTTTGAAAAAATTGGGTAAGTATCAATTTTGCTCATGGATTCAAGACAAGTTTGATTGAATTTATTTAAGATATAAATGATTGAGAGTAATAAATGAAGTTAAATTGGAAAGTTTAATGATTTCTTATAGTTATTTTTTTTGTAAATGAACAATTATTTTGAGACCAATCTGAATAGTAATGTGGACATTTATATTGAGACGGAGATGGTATCTTTCTTTTATATAATCAAAGCAAAATACCATGGAGGAATATTAGCCATTGATTGGATTTCCTCCTTAACGATCCAACGATCTAGATTAGTTTGCGATAATTACATTTTAGACCCCTTCATTATTTAATAATTTTTAAATATAAATGCTTAACTAATATATTAAACTAAATTAAAAAAATATTAGTCATTGATTGGATTTCCTCCTTAACGATCCATCTAGATTGTTTTCGATAATTACATTTTATACCCCCAAATTATTTTATAGTTTTTAGTTATAAATGTTTAACTAATATAGTAAGTTAAATTAAAGAAATCAAATCCAATTCCAATCTTTGTCACAAATTGTTATTTATATTATTTAATTTTGAAAAATATATCATTCAAATAATTTCATAATATAATAATAAATAAATAACTTATTCTAAAACAAAACACAGTTCTCATAGTAAATATTTACTTTTAATATAATGTTTCACAACTCTAGCCCATATATTTAACTCCAATCAATTTTTATAATAATATTTGAAATTTTGAACGTTAAACTACAATTAATATATGTTATGATACAATTTACAACTTAAAAAAATGTATATATACAAAATTAAATATTAAAGCCCGTATTTTCGTGAGTCATTACCTACTTATTATACATATTAGTATACAATTTGACATAATAGTGCACACCAACCCATGAGATGATTTTCTATTTTAGTGGAGTACAAAATAAAAATATAAAGGTAGGGGTAGACTTATGTATGCGCATTCAACTTTATTGCTCTCAATTTGTATTGTGTGTACTCAACTAACGGGTTGTATTTTTAATGCATATAATTTTCAAAAGATATGTTTTAATGTATTTTGTATTATTTTTGATGATGTGTTAACTATAGACGCCACATAACACTTTAAACAAATGATACATTCAAAATATATTAAAACACATTTAAAAAAAAAAAAAAAACTGTATACAATAAAAATACCACATGTTAGTTGGATAAAAACAATATACATTGAGTGCAATGTGATACATTAATAGATACTTATCTCAAAGGTATACGATTTTTTGTAGCTATCTAATGATATATCGACAGAATAATTCTCTTGTATATATTAAAAAATACTAATTATTTCAATGAATTATAGGGTCCGTATAATAAATTGAACATGAATTAATGAATCTAGCACTTATTTTATTAATTTTAAATCTTTATTACTTACTAAATTCGGTTACAACTTATCATGACACATTAAAGGATGAGATATCCACCAAATTCATAGCATTTTTGTTCTAAGCTAGCCTAATCGTCTTGATGGATATTGTATCTTAGAAAATAGACGAGATTGATGAATTATTCCCTAATTTATCAAGAATGTTACTCCAGTAATTGTTATCATCTTCAAAATCAGCATGATAGCTTTGACTATTTGCATCGTTGACTAAGTTATTTGTAAAAGCCTCCATCAAATAGTTGTCTTGATATCCCAATTCACTCACTTCAAGTGTGTTTTGAGTTCCTTTATCATTTGGGCCCTCAAGAGTGTCGTTCAAAGTTGTTGGTTCAACGTTTTCATGGTTCACGGTTGGTATCCTTGGATCGTTAGGAGTAGTCTCGAGCTCACTTACATTAGAGAGCTTACATAAACTAATACTTTGCCATGCTTTAAGCACATCAAGGCATAATGGTTGTTGTAGCGAAAGCGATGACTTGTTGATAAGAGGAGTTGAACCACAATGGATTCTTTGGTAAAAGTCAGAAACAACTCTAGATCGCCGAACAAGCCTAGCCTCTGCTTCAAGACGAGCGTTCTCCCATTGTGTCATATGACTCAAGTTGGTGCTGGCCGCCGTTCTTGACTTGTGGGTGATCGGATCAATACCCATTTTGGTTAATCGTTTCTTAAGATGTGTGTTCCAGTAATTTTTTATCTCGTTATCGGTTCTTTTGGGTAAATGAGTTGCAATAGCAGACCACCTGAATCATGTAAATAACATATGTAAATATATTTCGATCATAATAATAGCTTTAAGAACTCTTACCTTTAAATAGTAATAGGAAAAAAATAACATAAAAAACTTGTCTACCAAAGTTGGTAAAAACACACACACAAGTAATTACTATTATATGTGAAATGTGAGTGCCCACATTTAAAATGTGCCCACTTCCCTTTGGGGTTCTTTAAAGACATTCTATTTCTGGAAAACAACATATAGAGAATGCAACCCAATCTCCATTTAAACAACACAACCAACCGGTCGAAGAAAATATAAAATAAATAGTTATTTTTGGAACAAACAAAACGTCATATGCATATTATACTGTCTAACGTTAAAACAACATGAATATTGTTAATAACAGCCTATATGTATAGTTCTACTGTATGCTAAGTCGCACTTAAGATCATTTACGTGAAATGACAACTGGAAATAGTACGCGATTCCCTTACGTTGGTTCTTATGGACGATAGTTCAAATGTGTTTCGTCGTCTTGTTTAGCTACAAAAGATGAGTACGTACGATGAAAATGTAAAGCAAACCGCTTAATTACCTATTGCCAAGAAGAGCATGAAGCTGAATGATGGTTTGTTCTTCTTGCAAACTAAACTTTCCTCTTTTGATATCAGGTCTCAAATAGTTTGTCCATCTTAGTCTACAACTCTTTCCACATCTCTGTAACCCTGCATGGATTTTTAACAAAATCGAGTTATTAAAACACGTAACACATATAAAAGGGGTACGTGTCTAGCTAAGCTTCTTAAAAAGAGCTTAAGCTGTAAGGAAAAGCTAAGCTAACTAGCTAATTAAGCATCAGATTTGGGGTTTCAGCTTTTTAGAAAACCTATAAGTTGTTCAAATATATAGGTCAAACATGCACTTAAGTGCCTTTTAACTGTATGTTAATGCAATAAACTACGTGTTTTTTTAAGATTAAGAGTGTGTTTAATTTGTGTGTGTATGTGTACCAGCTTTAACAGGCAAAGCTCGCCAACTTCCATGACCATGTTCTTCGATGTATGCCACAAGTTTTCGATCTTCTTCAGACGTCCATGGACCTTTCTTCAAACCTTTCTCAAAACTTGGTGACCTCCCCATTCTTAACTTATAAACTTACTAATTTTAACAAGCTAGCTAGTATGATGAAGAGTTGGTTTCACTCAAAGGAGTATAAGTAAGTATATATAATGGAAGTAGGGGAAGTTATAACTTATAATAACATCATCAATATAATATGAACATGAGGGTTAAGATTGGGTTAGACAAACGAACGAGGGCCATAAATGAGTAAATCAGACATGTTGGGTACTATTGTTTTCAGGGTGTAATGACTGTCTATTTGCATCAATGATGGAAATACCCAATTTTCAGAGAGAATTTATTAGGGAAGAAATTTATGTGCTTACGTGGAAATGGAGTTTTTTTTAATTATTTGCAAGTGTAAATACCCATTCGTGGATTGGATGGGGTATCAATCTTACGAGATGGTTGGTGTGCATTACATGATATAGATTTTAAATGCATCAATTGCTTTAGATATGCATTGAAAATGGAATCTGTTGCATTTGCATATGCGGGTATAAAGTAGCAATATTGTTATTACATAAGGGAACATACAGAATATTTTTATTTATAAATTTGTGAAATACTATTAGCTAGGCATCGTATGCATAATACTCCCTCCGTCCCGGTTTAATAGTCCATTATTTCCATTTTGAGATGTCCCAAATTAATTGTCCATTACCAAATATGAAAATGTAACATGATTCTATTTACTATATTGTCCCTACTTTAAAAATTAGATTACAAAAGTGAAAGGAAGTTCAAATTAATTGGTTAGGGGTAAGAATGTCATTGTACAAAAAGTAAATAATAATTATTGTGTTTATCTTAAACTGCGTGTAGGTCTGTCTGGGGACAATTAAATTGGGACGGAGGGAGTAGTTAATAAGTTAATTAGATAACAATTTAAGAGAAATGATATACTCACATAATTTTTACAAAAAATTGTCCACAAAATGATGTGGCCGAATGAATTGAAGAAAGAGAATAATGAGAGAGAAACAATAAATGAATTTGATTGGTTAATAGCATGTGTCATATCATTTTGTAAAACTTCGTAAATTTTATGTGGATATATCATCCCTCATGGCTTGTTTAAATGTTTAGCTACCTTTCTTTAATTCTTTGAGACGAAGTTAATGTGAACCCATAAGTCGTAACGTAACCCGCTTAATACTTCTATTATTATTAAAATAAATTGGAGACTTGGAGTAGGAAATCTATTAATGCTATAAGGGGAAAGTTTTTGGTTCAAATGTACGAGCCAAATGATTACTTAACAAGGTTTAAACCTAGCTCTTTATTGAGACTATAAGAGCACCTCCAATGCTACTAGTCACCAATTTCAAAGTAGGACAGGTCAGCACTCAAAGTTAACATTTTCCGTTGTAGGTTATATGCGCATAACGTTGAGTACAAAACTGCTTGGACGATGCTTTGGACGGAACTGTGGGTCCCCCACTACTTTCTTCATTACAATTAATTCATTTATTTTCCTACTAACATATCTATGCAATAATAACCCATATATATAATTTGATAAAATGATGTATGTCACTACTTTCAACTCTATAGAGTTTAATGGGTTGTAGAGAATGTGTTCAAAGTGATTAGATGCTTACGTGTCAAAACTTTGAACTCAAAATTGTATGTTACATTGGAGATGCTCTAAGCACAATATCACTAGGCTATCTTGAATAATGAACTTAAAAAGTAAAAAGCGCGTTAGAGGATATCTACGACAAGTTGAGTGTCATCTAATAGTAGCCTTCGATTATTATCACAAAGAGTTGATATTATTTAAGTACTCCATTTGTCTCATTTATATTGACCCTTAAAAAATTGTTTGATTTAAGATAGGTTGGATAAATATTAATTTTGCTCTTATATTCAAGATAAGTTTGAATGGAAATTTTAATGAAATAAATGATTGAGAGTAATAAATGATGATAAATCGGGGAGTTTAATAATTTGGGGTTAGTGCGTGCAAATGTAACAAACTATGGCCTGGCATTTATTGTATGTAACGAACTACTCGGGCCTCCATTGTATGTAACGAACTTGTAATTTCCTTACTTTTTCCACGTGTCGATTATATAAGCCGACACGTGGCGTCCCTTAGAACCGTTAATCTGGCCAAAATACATACAATGTAAGGAAATTACAAGTTCGTTACATACAATAGAGGCCCGAGTAGTTCGTTACATACAATGAATGTCAGACCATAGTTTATTACATTTGCGCGTACTAACCCCTAATAATTTGTAATAGTTATTTTTTCGAGTAGACAATCTTTTTGGGACAAACAAAAATAGTAAAGTAAACAATAAAAATGGAACGAATGGAGTATTAAATTTGGGATTAAGGAAATAAGAGGGTTTAATGAGGGAAGGGAAGGGAAGGAAGATGATTATATTCATTGATTTAAAAATATGATTACATTCATAAATTAACAACGTACTTACCTTTTTGTACCAAAGTGAGTAACGCACACATTTTATTACCAATGTGAGTAATCAACTTTTAAGTTTTGTTCTAATGTTAGTAATATGGTACTTTAGTCACCGTTTAATTATCACCATTGATACTTGGCATGATACGTTTAATATATTTAGTGTACTTAAACTTTCTTTCTTGATGAAATTCATTTGTTTCCCTAATTTTTTTCCACGATCAGTCTTTTTGTTGAATTCAACTTATGAAATTAGTGTTCCAAATTAATTTCATCATGAAATAAAGTTTAAATACACCAAATATATCTAATGTGTCATGTCATTTCATTTGAAAGTATACATGTCAGTGAAATGTGAGCAATTGTGATAATCAAACGGTGACTAGAGTACCATGTTACTAACACTGGAACAAAACTTAAGAGTTAGTTACTCACATTGGAACAAAACTTAAGAGCTGGTTACTCAAATTGGTAATAAAATGTGTACGTTACTCACTTTGGTATAAAAATGTAAGTACGTTGCTAATTTAATTATAACTTTAACCCTTAAAAATAGGGATTAGTGCGTGAGAATATGTTTAACTTTAGCTCAAACTTAATAGTGCGTATTCAACTTCGTTTTGAATTATTGTATGTATCCAACTTTCAAATATCGCTATTGTATGTATCAGATAGTAATTTTGACGATGTGGTAATTTGTATGGATGTCATGTGGCACCATACACAGATGATACGTCAGCAAAAATACCATTAAATACATACAATGACAACATTGAAAGATGGATACACACAATGTACCAAATTGAAGTTGGATATACATTATAAATTAAGTTTGAATTAAAGTTAATGCATTTCCATGCATCAATTCCCTTATAATTTATACTTCATAGCTAACATAAGTTACATTTTTGTAATTTGGTTAGAAAAAAGATGATTATACGGAGTAGTTAAGAAAAAAAAGAGAGTAAACTACACGGAATTAATGCCCTTGTTGGTAAGCTAAAAATTACAACAATCGTCCTTTTGATATTTCACTGATCATCCTAAAACTATGCACGCTCACAGTCCATGAGTTCGTCAAAGAAATTTTTTAAAATAAATCAAAATGACAATCTTACCCTTTTTCAAATATACTATCTTACCAACTCTGGCTCGAGTCATGGTTTTGTGTATATGTGTGGAATTTTAAAGCTTGTTTCGAATTGAGCATATGGTGTATGTGTGTTTTTTGTATAGCGATAGTTGATTTCTATTGTGTTGCATGTTTGAGGTTTGATATGTACCACTACAAGAAAAAAGTCATATTGCAACGACAAATGTCGTCCCAATAGGGCAAAATGTCGTTCCTATAAAGCTTTTGCAACGACATGTCGTTGCAATAGTGTCGTCTCAAAGTCCTCGTCCTTCAAAACCTTTTGACACGACATTTTGCAACGACACACCGGGCCCACTCCTTAATTTCCGTACTTCTTAAGTAATTCAAAAATAAATACCTTTATGAACGACATTTGTCGTCTCAAAAAGTATTATTAACAAAAAGTTAAAAAAACAAAAAAATAAATACCTTTAGGGACGACATTTGTCATCTCAAAAAGTATTATTAAAATAAAAAAAGAAAATTAAATACCTATTGCAACGACATTTGTCGTCCCAGAAAATATGAGTATTTTAAAATAGATGGACCTTTTGCAATGACATTTGTCGTCCCAAAAGGTTACCGTCGTTGGAGAAAGTCCCTGTAATGTGGACAGCATTTTGCTGTATTTTGATTTTTCCCAGGCACGAGCCTGTTTAATTTCTGCAGATTACCTGCACTCTTACTACATATATTTTACAGTTTATCGCATCCAAAACAAACCAAATTAACAATTTAAACATCATGATAAATCATCAAATGGTCACAAACACATAACGAGTTCTACCGTTCAACAAGTATAAAGGTTAATAGTTTAAACAATTCAAAAAGATTCAACAAACATTGTTTCGACAACCAAATAAAAGACTAACACTTAGATAAGCGAATTTACTCGTGATCCAAATCCTCACCTTCTTCTTCCTCATCCTCGCCTTCTTCCTCATGCTCATTCTCACCTTCTTCCTCATGCTCATTCTCACCTTCTACAATAGTGGGTTGGTACGGTACAAACTTAGGAACGAGAATTTTTTCCTTTTTTAAGACCGAGCATAGAGAGGTCATGAACTCATTTTGAGACTCAATTTGTTGTTGTTGAGACTTCATTTGTTCTTGTTGAGCCTTCAACATTTCCTCTAGTTGTTTTTGTGAACTCATTTGTGATCCTTGTGATTGGACACTTGAACTTGAACTTGATCCAACACTTGTAACCTTTCTACCGCGTCCCTTACAATGTCCACGACTCTCCCCCAAGATTTTCTTCAATATAGCCTTTTCACTCATTGGAGTGGAACTCCTAATTGGCTTCTTCTTCAATGCCACCATTTTACCCTACAATTTACAAAACAAAAACTATTACTAGTGACCAACTTGACACATTCCACAACTTTTTGGACCCATATGAACCATGTGACCCAACATATACCTGTAATAGTGTATGTTTTTACATACGACACATATAACTACGAGTAGCTCACATACTCCATATTATATAAGAAAGGGAAATACTATGTAGTTTATATTAGGGGATCTAGACTAGCTTGTACTCTTCTAAAAATTACTTTTATATTCCCATAACCTCCAAATTAGTGGGGAATTCCTCATTGCCCTATACTATATAATGATTGATTACATTATCCTTAACCAAGCATCTTCAATGACTATCATTATCATTCCTCACCCTCTAAAGTTTCCTACCAAGCACCCCCTAAATCATTATTGGTGACACAAATCACCAACATTGAGAGCGACGATAATGTGAAAAAACTATGGCTTACAACTGATATACGTTATGATAATGTATGTCATCGAGTAAACCATGTTTGATCAACATAATGTACCTTTTCCAATATAAGATAAGTAATTAGTATGTTCCAACACATATCCATCACTTTTTGTTTGTTCGATCACCTTTTCAATGATGTATATCAACACTCGTAATTAAAGTTCTTACTTTCTTTGGTAGTAACCAAGTTCGTTTTACAAATTTTTCATATGCTCGCCAATTAATATACTCACAAACACATTCGCCAACATATAAAGAGCTTTTAACATAAATAGCATAAACGCCTTAGGGTTTCATGAACTTAAATGGTTTTTAAGGTCAACATATATAAATAGTGATGAAGTGCAATTATATCTCTTGATTGAATAGAAAGACACATATTTCATATGTGACTCATTTGTTAAGATGTGATCAACGTGACGATGATGTATAGCGAAAAGTAAACCATGTTTGATCAGCATCTCACCATCACCGTTTATTTTTCCAACATCAACTAATTACTTGATGTTACTCGTTTTACTTTCAGATTCCAATATGTGTGACATATGTTTTATTTTCGTGATCAAAAATCACATTCTCATAATGAAGATTCATTAAAGAAACCGATATATTTCACAATAAAGCAAATCACTGAGTAAGCCATATTTCAACTTTTATATGATTTCACTTCACACAACCTAACGATACATCCAATACTATTTATATGTGCTTATAATAAAAGCTGGTCAATATAGTTACAAACACCTTTGTCAAAATAAAGTCGTTACTTTTGAAAGACGACTACTGTTAATTAAGTTGTTTCGCAACTAACTCAAATCGTATAATATTTAGAATATTACGTTAATTTTTCCAATCTATTTAAAATGTAATTGAACTTAACTTTTAACTTTACACTTTAATTGATCATATTTATTTCACAAGCTAAAAAATGACCTGGTAAATTTTTGTTTCCCGATTTGGAGAAAAACAGCAAAAAAAAAAAAAAAAAAAAAAAACTTTTAGCCACGACAATGTCGTTGCAAAAGGTAGTCCGGGAAATATTTTTCGTACAGGAGCAAAAACAAAAAAGTCAGAAATAGAAAAAAACCTTTAGCAACGACACTGTCATTGCAAAAACTAGCCCGGGAACATTTTTAAAGTTGGCGCCGAAACTAAAAAATTGAAAATAAAAATAAAACTTTTTGCAACGACAGTGCCGTCTCAAAAGGTAGCCCGAGAAATCATTTTCTTTTGGAGCCAAACAAAAAAATAAAAAAGAAAATAAAAATATCTTTAGGGACGACATGTGTCGTCCCTGAAAGTTAAGTCAACAAAGAATACGAGTCAAAGTCAAAAAGGGAGAATTTTTTGTCATTTAGCGACTTTCAGGGACGGCATCGTGTAGTTGCAAAAAACCTTCGTTGCAATAGGTCTTTTTTCTTGTAGTGTGTGTGTAAGCATTTGATTGATTTGTTAAAGTGAATGTTGGATGATGGGGGTTACTGAATGCAGATGCTGAAGAAGATGAACAACAAGAGAGATGAAATGTAAAACTAACTATCAAAGTAAAGTTTTCGAGGGACCATAGATGTAACTCATCAGAAAGGGAAAGTAACCATTTTGCATTATTTAAAAGATTCTGGTTTGGTCTAACGGACTCAGAAACAATAGCGTGCATTTAAAAGTGCAATAATGTAATTTTTTTTAGTAAAAGGATAATTATCGATCACAAGCTAGCTAGGACGATTTATGTAATATACTCAGATAAGTATAAGAGTGGTTCATTTAAAACCATTTGTATCGACCAATAGTGTACTATTTTTTTTTACCAATACTACAGTGTTTATATTTTAAAATGTGATGTAATTTTTTTTTCTTTATAAGTATGATGCAGTGTTTCTATTCAAAACATAATATAGTGCTAAAGAAGCAAAAAAAAATGTCACCGAAATCCGAGCATGAGCAGCCAGAGTCTGGTGTCGAAAGACAGTGGTAGTGGTGGTGGTGACGGGTGTGAGGAAGGTGGAAGTGATCGTCTAAGAAAGAATAAGAAAGTGTAGGGGTAGGCGGTGGCGAATCTAGGATAGAAACTAAGGTGAGTCCAGGTTGTTTAAGACGAATACATTATCAGACTATATGGGTTGAGTCTCAAGTCGAGTCAGGTGCTAAATCTAACATTAATATCAGTTTATCCACTTACAAAGTTTTAATGACTCACATGTACTCAAAAAGGCTATAGAAACAAGTAACATCAAAATATTATTGTATTTTATATGTGTGTATATATATATATATATATATATATATATATATATATATATATATATATATAAGAGAAAAGTTAAAAAAAAAAACAAAAAAAAAAATGGAGAATGAAGAAATCAATAGGATTGCTCCATTTCAAAAATCCAATTTCACCTTTTTTTTTTTTAAAACTAAATATCTCACAAACCGTATGTCTATAAATTATAGAAATTACTTATTCGGAATCATCATTTTTTTCTCTTCGATTATAGATCTAACAAACTATACTTTCAACAAAGTTTTTTTTTATCATTTTTATTGGGTTTTAAAAATTTGTAATGTGATATCATATGTGATTTAATACTAAAAAATAATCACACCCACTTATATCTCCGATTAAACTTTAAATTCAAATCATTGATGATTTAAAAATATTTAAACATGAAAAACAAAGTTGTAATCACATGCGATAAAACATCAAGGTATTAATCACATGTGATTAAAGATTAATAAAATACAGATTTTCAAATCATTGACTATAATTATACAATTAAGTAAAAAATCAAGTTGAAATCAAACATGAATTATCATATATCGGTAAATTGCTCATTAAATATCAATTTTTAAATGAAAATCATATGTGATTATATGCAAAATCATATTTGATTATATAACAAATCACATGTGACTAAATGTACAACTAGCAATCACATGTGATTTTTAATGAAAACAAATGCAATTTTTAAAATTCTTTTTATAACTATTAATGTGGATGAATATTAAGGTGTATTCACGTATTAATTAACATATAGCATGAATAAATAATCGTGAACAAATTTTAATTTTTTTATATCATAAATCACATGTGATTATATTGTAGGACCCGGTAAAAAAAAGGAAAAAAAAAATTCATCGAAAGTATAGCTTGCGACATCTCTAATCGAAGAGAAAAAGACGTTGGTTCCGAATATGTAATTTTTATAATTTATGGACATACGATTTGTAATATATTTAAACATAGGGTAAAAGTGGAAGTGAGTTTTGTAGAGAAATGGAGCAATCTTATTGGTTCTCCCATTCTCTACTTTTTTGACATTCTTATTTGAACTCACATCTATTATATTAACCGTTATGAAGTACAAAACAATAATAATTAATAATAATAATTACAAAACAATGATTCAACTTATTAAATCTTCTAATATTAGCTTAACAAAATTCCTTTAGGGAAAATTATTAAAACTTTCTTGAACAACTTAATTATTTGTTGGGCAAAATAAAAAGAGGTATAAAATTTGTTTTGTATGCTTCTAGATTTGTTGATTTTAAGTAAATCGATTTAGAAAAAGCATAAACTTAAAGGCATACTTTATTTAATATATAATTATAGTAATTGAAACTTGAAAGTGAATATGAATATATGCTAAGAAAATAATTGGGCCCAAAACTATCAGTTATTGACTTGTAGTAGCCCAACGTTATCCGTTTTCAGTCTTTTGAACCCAACCTCTTATAGTCCACTAAGTTAGACTTCATCTTCTTCGATTTTTATTATGTTAGACGACAACCATGAACGACAGAGCTCCCAGTATAACAATTTACATTCTAAAATCTAAGAGAAAATTACACAAATCGTCCTTTATGTTTTGCCCAAATTTCACTAACAGTCCTTTACAAACTTTAATTACACCAACTATCCTTTATTTTGAAACTTGTAACGTCAATAGTCCTTTAGACTAACAACCGTTAACTATTTATTTAAAAAAGAACCATGAAACTTTTTTCCTATAAATTATTTTCCTTTGAGTAAGTTATAAATTATAAAATCCAAAAATATGTAGAGACACATTATTAGGTGTACAAAACATCGTTTTCAGCTTCCCCATTTCACTTAATAAAATCGTCACCAAATTCGATACTTTTATCTAGAGAAACATCAAATTTTATAATCCACCACTATCTTTCACCACCCAAACATACATTTGTGGCTTAAAGATTATTAGTCACATAGTTGGTTTACATATTTCGACGTCGTTATACTTTGAAGTTAGGGTTTTTGTTTGAGATATTTTTGAGTAAGGAATGAATGCAACAATAAAAAGAGGCGGCAACTACCAAAGTCGTGAGCATATAAGATAGATAAGATAACTCGGCGATGGAGGGTTGCGGGGTGAAATGAGGAATATGAAAATGAGCTCACAATATTGATGTTTAATTGGAGAAGATGCCCGAATTTGGTGATGAATTTGCTAAGTGAAATGAGGAATATGAAAATGATATTGATGCACCTAATAATGTATTTATACATATTTTAGCTTTTATAATTTTTTATTTTTTACTCAAAAGAAAATAAATAAAAAAAGTATCATATACGATCATTTTTAACGAATAGTTAACGATCTTTATTTTAAAGGACTATTTACATTACAAAATTCCAAATAAAGGACGTTTTGTGTAATTAAAGTTTGTAAAGGACTATAAATGAAATTTTGACCAAACATAAGAACGATTTATTTAATTTACTCAAAATCTATCGCATCAAAATTCAAAGTCTAGCATGCGTCCAAGCAAGATAATTAAGTGGGTCCATTTGAAAAATTCTATATGTTCTGTATATCAATTTCAAATCTAAGGAGGGTCCATAGACCCACCTTAGATGTAGGTAGATTCGCCCATCGGGCCTCGGGGTAGGGGAAGGAAAAAAGGTGGAGGTTTTGGAATGAAATTGTTTTCCTCAATTTCCCTTTATATGCTCCTTTTCCGCTATATTAATGACACTTTCTTTGAAAGTGTGTTTAAAAATATATTCTAATAACACGCTTATTCAAAAAAACTCGTACCCACATTAGTTTATGTCAATATTTACTATTCCCTGTGTCCCATCACAGTCCATATTAGTATTTTGAGTTGTCCTAAATAAGTGTCTACTTTAATGTTTCAATCAATCGAAAAAGACTTTTTGTAAATAGATATGTTATTTGATTGGTGAAAAGTGTAGTTAGTGGAGAATTGTAGACGTCGTTACACTATATAATTTAAAACTCTATTCGTCTCAATCAAAGTGTCCACTTTGATTTTACACAAGCTTTATGATTCTTCACTAACCACACTTTTCACCGATATCTACCCACTAAAGTCTCTTCGATTGGTTGAAATATGGAAGTGGACACTTATTTGTGACAACCCAAAATAGTAATGTGAACACTTCGGGTGTAACGGAGAGAGTATATCTAAAAAGACATAATTACCACACAAAACTTAATTAGTCTTAACAATCGGATAAACATGCATGTAAAAAGGTGAAATTAGGTTACTTGATGCAAAGGTTTAAGCCAACAACCTTCATGAACTTCTAGTTGCTAGTTGTTGAATGCTATGCATAAACATAAACAACTCTTAGAAACAACCTTCTTCTTGTTTTTTTTTTTTTTTTTTTTTTTTTTGTTTTTTTTTTTTGTTGGCGAAAATTGAACTTGTAGTGATTATAGATCCAAGATCTAAATTGAAAATACAATTGTAGGAGGCAAGAAACCTCCATATTGAACAACAGACATTGACTTGAAACTACAAACATTGACACTAAAAATAAAACACATGCTAATTCCACATCATCTTGAATTGACTACAACACTTGAAACTTGACTTGAATGTTGATTGCTTGCTGTGGATATTGTGAAGACTTGTGATCCTTGAACAATTACATGACCCTTGATGCAGTTGAAACTTTCTTGAAACAAGTTGTTAATCATCTCAAACATTAGTTCAAAAACTCTAGCCATAAAACTGAAAATATAATTTTCAAAATGAATCAAATCTTTAGCTAGCAACCATTTCTACCGATACCTACGATAAACCACAAGAATAATGGCGAAACACCACCGTGTAACCACAAAGTAACCTATCGCAAAGACTTGAATGACGATTAAACAACAAACCATGGAGGGACAATTGAGAATGGTCGTTGACGGTGACAAAGAACGTGGAGAAACAGTGGTGGTGGTGACGAGGTGAATAGTAAACAACCTTCTTATGCTAGCTATGATCATAAACCAGAATGTTGAACAAACACAAGACTTAAACTATCTTAACAAAAAGACTACTTTCACATAAAAAATGCATTTATTTTGTCCTCGGCTTCTGTATGGGTCGAACCAAGAAACTCCAAGATGGTAAATGTAGAGTTACGACTAAATGAACAGTAAAATGTTTTACTTATGTTTTTACAAATTTATATGATTTCTGAACAATACGCATACTAATTTACTTCAAATTTATAAACATAACCACAATAATCATTTTTATTTAAAATTTACTGTTCAAAAATAAATATTATAAATTCCTACAAGTATATTAGAATTTTATATTATTTAAATTCTATATTTTATAAAATTGCTGTATATATTTTACCCCATATAAAATTTCAAATACCTGAATAATTAATATGTTTCCTCTTAGTTGCTTAACACGGGCAAGGAAATAAAAATAAAATAACGGGTGTTAAAAGTTGAATCGTTTATGGACCAACATATAGATCCGCCGTGGTCTCAAATACGTGTATTTATATAACTTTCATTTGGTTAGTATCGTTATTCTACAAACATATAACGAAAGATCGTCATATAAAAACCGTGAGATACATGAAAAACTATACAGTCTATACCAAACTTGGCAAAAGATATTAAATTAAACACCTTCACATGCACTTGGAGAGTAAAGGTGGGCTACGTTTATGGCACTTTTACATAAGTAGGTACGCACTTTAAAACAACACTATTTGGACTTAAAAGCACGACTGTTCTTGTCGATAAATTGTGAATATGCCTCGAGCTAGCAAACTTGTTATTATAAAAATAAGATTTGAGTACACAACCTGTATTTTAATACTCCCTACTACTTCTTCATATTTTCCCATCGATCTGGTTATGAACATTATGGTTTCAAAATGCAAAATATGCTAAACTTACAGTTTTTATCATAGTTGTAAGAGGCAGGGGCGGAGATAGAAAAACAAAAGTTGAGGGGGCGGAATTTTTCTTTGATTTTTTTTTTTGGTTGGAGAGGGGCCACCAAAAATCATAAAATATCATTAATACTTAAAAACAAAAATTCCTTTCTATGTAATTTGACATTTCTTGGGGTCAACTGTCCTCTTGCCACCTCCTAGATCCGCCCCTAGTATGAGGTGAACTTTGTTGCATTTTGACTATTGTATGTATTTAAGATCCATAAAACGTCTATTTTTGCATTTTGACATTTTTTGATTAAGATTTATTACATGTATAGGTTTTTATTAGGGTAAATATGGTGCAGATCGGCAACGAACTTTCCTTTTTTTTTGTCAAGTTAGGGTATGGACCCAATTTATTATACAGGTCGGTAACGAACTTTTAAATTATGTTTCGAGTTAGGTAACGAACTTTTTTTCACCTAACTCGAAAAGTTCGTTACCTAACTCGAAATATAATTCGAAAGTTTGTTACCTAACTCGAAACATAATTCGAAAGTTTGTTACCTAACTCGAAACATATATTGGACACGAACTTCGAATTATGTTTCGAGTTAGGTAACAAACTTTCAAATTATGTTTCGAGTTAGGTAACGAACTTTTCGAGTTAGATAAAAAAAAAAGTTCGTTACCTAACTCGAAACATAATTTGAAAGTTCATTACCGACCTGTATAATAAATTGGGTCCATACCCTAACTCGACAAAAAAGGAAAGTCCGTTGGAGATCTGCACCATTAACCCTTTTTATTACACAAAGAATGAGTTAAGAGAAAGAGGGTATAATGTGACACTCCTGAAAATTCGATATAATTACGTACAGTAATCACATGCATAGTTAGTGCTAATTCCCTACTTAAGTGAATTCACACTATATTTTATCGAGATAAGTATAGCAAAGCCCAACGATTTAATAGGTGTGGTATTACAAAATTTGTAATTATTAGTAATTACGCGCAAAACGTTCGGAACGAGTCCGACAAAAATATACGATCATTGGTGAAACAATTTTATAAATAACGTAAAACTATTTTTATAGTAGTTATTTACTTTGAAATATTATGCGAACGATAAAGCATAGCGATAAATAAAACAATTATATGTTTTATATAAAACGTACGTATACGATTAAAATATGCAAAATGAACCCGACAAACGAACGAAATCAAAATTATATTTTGTAAAATCAAAAATAAAGTATTTGGAATAATACTTCAAGAGATATATATATATACGCGAAATAACGTTAACGAATGATGTGTAGCAAAAAGTCATGTTTTTATGCACATATTTCCCGCACATTTGACCTAATTCTTAGTGAAAACACTTGAATTAAACGTTTATCTACTTAATTTCACAAAGTTGGTCAAATTATAGACATTACTGTAAAAAGAGCTAAAAACGTCCAAAAAGGCACGCAAATCGAGACAGATTATTTAAACAACTGATTATTACACTCTTTTGATTCCTTTATGATACAAGTTCTTAATTAATTTTATATGAAGCCATAGGTAATTACGGGAGTGGAGAATCAAAAATCGTGCAGATCGGGTAAAGAACGAAGAAAACAGAGCCGTCTGAGCGCAAACCGAGAGCATTCCGCACACGCTAACTCTAGATACATCCAAATTTGGCACATTTGGCATCATTAGAAGCGTAACGGAATTACGAGATCATAGGTGAAAGAATCAAGTCAAACGGGCGAGAAACAAAGAAGATACGCGCGAATTAAGCAACGAGAAAAGCCGAAAACAGCACACGGCCATGCACACGGCCCCTAGGAGGCCTTGTACGGCCTGAAAATGCCAGTGTACAGCCCTAAAATGCCATTGTATGGCCTGTTCTAGGCCGTGTACGGCTTGGTACCACTTGTGTGCTTCCGTTGTGCTTCGTTCGCTTGTATTTTGATGCTTTGGTGCTTGTACGT
This sequence comes from Helichrysum umbraculigerum, assembly GCA_949592205.1. NCBI lineage: Eukaryota > Viridiplantae > Streptophyta > Magnoliopsida > Asterales > Asteraceae > Helichrysum > Helichrysum umbraculigerum. The sequence continues at coordinate 2,481,242 of CATIUR010000001.1, forward strand.
GAGACCTTATGCTTAGCCTATAAATAGATGGCTCCATTCCTTCATTCCACACACCTCTTCTCATTCCATTCTCTACTTTCTCTCTCACACACTCCCTCTCTCTAGTTTTTCTCTCTAGTTTTCTCTCTCTAGCTTTTAGGGTTAGTTTTAGGTTAGTAGTCAGTTAGTTCTTGGTTAATATTTAACCAAGACTAACGGAGGGGTAATATTGTAATATTGTTGAAGATACTTTGAGGGTTCATTTTGTAATATTGTCGAAGATATTTCGAAGGTTCCGCTCGTTGTAATCTTTCAGCATATATTCAAGCTGCGCACTATTTACGGTTATATCTTTCCTTATCTATCATGATGCATGTTATTATTGTTATTATGCTAGATTTAGGATTACTTGCCATGATTAGTGAGTAGTTATATTGTGTGTTTGTTATGATGTAGTTAGTCATTAATTGGGATGATGTCATTATGAAACAACGGAAGTAACGTTAAACGGCTTTCATTTGTATAGCGCCGGAAATATCACTAATGTGTGGAGTACGGAACGTGGAAGCTATGAAAGTTTTGGGCACAATCTGTTGTGGATTAATGTTCCAAATTATTATATCTTATAAATGAAAACTCGGTGCTTTGATTACACGTTTCATCTATGATTTTAAACCACATTTAACTAATGCCTTTCCACCAATAAACGTGGTTAAAACCTTTTTGATAAGACATCGTATCAGGGTAATTAATTATCTGTGTTCAAATAACATTGTCTGGTTTTAAGCTGTGGAACTACTAACCAAGTATTGTACACCGTGATTAAACTACAACTTAATTATATATATGTTAAATGGCATGGTCTGGTTTTGAAGCCGTGGAACTACTAATCAAGTATTGTACACTGTGAATAAACTAGGGATTTATTGGTTAAATTCATGTGAGGGCTGGTTTAAATCATAACTGGAGAATCTTTGATCTTAAATACAAACTTAGTTTATGAATCCAGTAAGGAAGACGAGGAATCAGCTAGTATTCCAAATATGTCTATCACCCCTGAATTCTACAAAACCATTGATGGAAAGCAATCAAATACCAACCAAGTCTTAAACTTAAATGTTCTATTCAATTAAGTATCACTGTGGTGTTAAGAACGGTCGGAACATTAATGGGTCTGTTACTCTATGCATGCACCCAAATCTTTATATTCTAGAAAAGGGTCAATGTTCCGTAACAGGGCAGTGTTGAGAGTTGAGCAGCCTCCTCCGATCAGAATCATGATAGCCTAGTTACTCAGTGACATACTGATTGAGCAATCAATTAGTAGGGTACTAGTGTTTACACCACAAATACTTGAAACAAATAAAATACAAATCTTTAGAAAGACGTTTTCATAACTTAAACTAAAACATCATCCCAATGAAAGGCTAACGAAGTCACAACAAACACCTCCTCTATCCTGATTGCTACCTCTTTATTTTATTGCCTAGTTTAATTAATTTACTTGTTTAGTTCAATTAGTAGTATAATTTAGAAAAACAAACAAAACAAAAATCAAATTCAACTCTTTTCAAAACCTTCCGTCACTAGCCAGATTTGGACATTTTGATTTCTCTGTTTCACAATACAGTTGATTTTTAAGAATGACCCTGAGTTATACTTACTGCCGTAAGTAGAATTTAGGCCCCAGCTTTTTATAAATTTAAAACCCTGTTGTTGCTGCGTAACGACCGTAGCACAACAACGAACTAAATAAATAATACGCGTTTTAACGTATAACGATAGGGTAAACGGACACGGGATTTAACACAATAATTGGGAGACAAGATTTAACCAACCCATTCTCCTTTCGACTAGAAAAATCGGCCATGCTAAGGTAATACCCAACTATACCTATTTTCTTTACCAAATCTACACACTTACACAACCTAACTCACAACTCATTTCTCACATTTTCTCCACCAAATCCAAATAATTTTTCTCCCTTTTCTCCTTCCCTTGAACATGGCAGCAGCAGCTAACATCATCATCATCATCATCTAACTTCATTCTTGCAAAGAAAGGAGCTAACAAGTTCAAGAATCACTACTATCATCTCCTTTCATTCTTGCATCTTCAAGCTTTGTAAGGGTTCACTTTCCTTCACTTATTTTTCGTGTTTCTAGCCTTATAACATGTTAGGAGTTCATATCATGAAAGATCTTGCACAAAAACATAACGAAAACTAAGAATAACTAAACTTGTAACAAAGTCAAGTGTTATAACATTTACGGTTAACGGTTCACACGTCTCGACACTTAAACGAAAACGTTTACAGCCTAGTCTTCGGACCGAACTCAATCTCAACTCGCACACCATTCTGCGAGTGGAAATCCTGCGAACTGACCCGATTGACTGCGACTTGACTTGCGAGTCGAACATTGACCTGCGGACCGAAATCCTGCGAGCTGACCTTGGACCAGCGACTTGACATGCGACTTGAAGCTTGCGAGTTGACCATTTGACTTGCGAGCTGAAAGGCTTTGCGAATTGACTTGCGAGTCGACTTTGCCCTGCGAATTGAGATTCTGCGAACCGAACTGACTGTTAAAAAAACTTGTGTTCTTTAACCAAGTACCGAATTCGTGTAACGACAACTAAACTATACACAATACCACTCGTACACGCAACATGTATATATACTTTTATAAAGTATACGACAATGCGAACATAATAATGATATCGTTACAAATTATTATTACGAAATCATCACCATCGGATCGTACAAACTTTTTAAACAACAAAGATCTTTCAAACGAATGAACGATTAACATGGTTGGACGTTTAGTCAACTACTTATATTACTATCTCTTACGTTTAGGACGTTGGAGACTTACTTGGGCATAAGCTTTGCTAGCACTCACATTAAGCTCACGAGGTGAGTTCACAGCCCATCTTTTTACTATTTTTACTGCTTTTAAATAGGGGTGAAAAACATAGCTAACGTTTTTGCTATAACATGCAACAATTATATAAATTCTTTTATACGAACTGTTTACAAGGGGATTTTACTATATGTGATAAACCGGAGAGCGACCGGTAATGTGATATGCTGGAGAACGACCAACAATGTGATAAACCGGAAAACCACTACTACAAAAGTGAGCATTTAAGGCGCTATAAAAAGATGGTCCTTGAAGGAAGCCCGCTGCTCGACTAAAATTGTGGGGTAAAAATGGGTTTTATGGCGGGTTTCGATATCATAATAAAGGGGGTTTTTGTAACCCGCCTTACACTCACTAAAAGGATAGCGGTTAAGCTTACCCCGCCTTAATTACTTTAGGTGGTGCTTTTATCACCGCCGTAAGTGTGTATTTTATAGGCGGTTTTATCAAAACGATGTATTCTTTTAATATTTTTGCATTTTCGAAACAAAAAACAATTAATATACTGTTTGAAAATATAATAAGTAAATAAATTATTAAGTAATTGAAATGTAGTACAGCACAGAAAAGCACCATATATAATTAAGATTAAGATAACATAATATTAATTAATATTAATATTAATTATTATATCATAATTTGTAGCATTAACATAATAACATTTACTCTACTACATTTATATCAATTAATAAAACCTTTGAAATATGTAAACGGTTTGAAGGTTTGGATAGAAAATGGTCTTCCGTTATCTTTTCCTCACAATCCACGATCTTCTTATTTTTTTTTATCATCTATATGTTCAACATGAAATCGTATGCAATCTTCATCCCGCTTAACGCTTTCTTTAGCATTCTTGACAAGTGATTCACACTTTTCTAAAATATATATCTCTGTCCCAAATATTCATTCATTACACTCTCTGTCCTGTTATCTTTTCCTCACAGTCCGTGATCTTCTTGTTTGATGATGTTGATGATGTTGGCGGGCCTGTACTCCATGCTCTCTTGGATGAGGAAGAGGATGACATGAGAATATTGAGGAGGAAAAGGATGACATGAGAATTTTCATGCTCGGACATGACTTTTCGTGCTCTTTCTCTAACAAAGCCAGGAGTATCATCGCTTAAACAAAAGATCAGAAGCACAAAAACAGGGAATTGATAAATACAACAACAATACTATACAACAGTTAAGGCATACTCTACTAGTATGCAGAAGCATAATTTTGGTGTATGGAACAATCTTGGTGTTGTATTTATCAGCACCCCAAAAAGAGAGCTGAAATTGAAGCTTCTAAAACCAAAAGCCGAGAAATTTGAAAAGAATGACCTTTTCAAAACTCCTATAGCAAGGCTCTGTGCTTCAACAATATTAAACAACCAGTAGGAACGAGGGAAAGAAATTAAGTTTATAAATTGATCTTGCACGGAACACTTTAATAAACAAGGATTTCTTTCAAACGTTCTGACTGTTGGTCAGCATCTTTGGAGGACTACCAGTACTGAGAAATTGCAATTGCGAAGAGTATTAAGTGTTAATTGTTTTTGTTGAAAAGATGAGCATCAAAATGGAAATGCTTCATAATGTAACGTTTTTGAGTAAAGAAAAGAAAAACTCACAGCTTCACATTGTAAGTTTTGAATACTTCACCTCATCCTTATTTAAAGAGACTACGTGTTGAGAAAACGTGGCGGTTCTCGACACCACCGCCATAAATTTATAATATAATATTATAATAGAATAAATGTCACTTTCATTTATATTCGAAAGGCGGTTCGCCAAACCACCTCCATAAATTTATAGTATATTATATTTGTCATTTTCATTTATGTTTTCATGAAATGACGAGTGGTTTGCTTTGATCATTTTCATTGTTATATGTGCAATATTTTATTTTATTGAAAAGGATTTGTAAAAAATGTGAAAATAATAAATTAAGTATATTTTAACAAAATGTTATTAATAACAAAAAAAATAGAAGCAGAACAATAAAACTTATTCGGATCAGATGTTCTATTAGTATATATACTATACTATATATGTTCATTTCAATGTAAATACATAAAGGCAATATGTCAATACAGAGCATTAAAAAATCTAAGTGTTAACCGATTGACTTATGGAATTAATAGCAATAAAATTCACAATTTTTTAATAACACAAAGTATAACAAATTAATCTAGTAGTTAACCGATCAACTTATGGAATTAACAACAATATTAAACATTACAATTTTGTTTTTATAATAGAGTTAAAAATCTACTAGTTAACCGATCGACTTCATTAATCTTCGAATCAATGTTCGGCCTCGATTTTGTGAGAATATCCTTGAGCTGGTTTTCCTTAAAGCTGAGAGAAACACGTCGCAACACAATAACGATTGTATTATCTTTTTATTGTTACCAAAAAAAACTTTAATTTAGTAACAACATAAAAGAAAATAAGAAAAATCGGGATGAAAGTACAAGGTAAAACCAAACAAAGATGCAAACAGATGGCATTTGTCACAATATGTCTCCTTGCATCCATATATCTTATCGGAATGCAAAGGACTTTCTTTGGAATCAAATAATGATCTTCGGTATTTTCTCGATGATTTGTGTGAGAGGTCCTTTCGCACCCGTCCGGACCACAAACGAACATCTTAAATGTGTGACTATCAAAGAATATATATAGAGAAAAATTCCCAAAAGAAATGGCTGCAAAATAATATACAAATAATCAAAGTTAATAAAAAACTAAGAAATAAAATAGTGAACTTTTAATTATATGCTTACCAAGTACATAGGAGATGTTTGTTTGAGCAAAATGAAAGTAAATTTAGGAGCCATATAAGAGAAGTAATTTGCATGCGAAAGATTATTACAGTAATGAATGAATGAGTAAGAACTAAGAATTTGTGGAGTTATATAGAAGAAAAAATATTCATACAAAGGCAGTTTTTATTTACACCGCCCTCAAGTATATTCCATAAAGCCAACATAATACTATAAGCGGTTAGTATAAAAACTGCCATACAATATTTAGGTCAATGTTAAGACACTCCTTTTCGTGCTTCTCTAAAAAAGCCAGTGGCATCCAAACATAAGGATTCTTTTATTGACTCCATCAGCGAAGCCATATTGTCTAAAGAGATAGATGTTTAAACAGAGAAATCACGGTCGGAAAGAACCCTAATATAATAAAGAAATAGATAGATAGATGATGATGAAAAAGTGATCTAAGCAAAAAAAGAGAGAAAAGAAACAGCTGCTTCATATTCATTTTGATTTGATGAATTTGGTCGATCATCACATATTGTTTGTATTTATTTATAATATAAAGTGAAAACGCGTGCAATTTTATTTAATACAATTTCAACACCAAACGACACCGAGTAATAAATTAAGGCGGTTGGTTATCATGCATGTATGTATGTATATATGTATGTACGCATATATGTATATATGCATGTATGTATGTATATATGTATGTACGCATATATGTATATATGCATGTATGTACGCATATATGTATATATGCATGTATGCATGTATGTATGTATGTCTACATGTATGTACGTATGTATGTATGTATGTATATGTATGTGTGTATATATGTATGTATGTATATATGTATATACAATGTATGTATGTATGTTGATGTGTGCTAAGTATAGGCAATTATAATCACAAGTTTTAAATTAAGAAAATACTAAATAATACTATCACACAATTCAGGCAAGATTAACCCGTTCGTATAATATAGCTTTATAAGTAAGTCCAAGTTCGAACACAGGGAACGTGATTCTAATTTATAACTAATTATCTATTTATTCCTAATTACAACTATTTACAATTATTCACAAATAAAGGATCCAATGTACAATTAATATTACAAGATAAGGGGGACGTTTTAGTTCCGAACGAACATATTTATAATTGATACAGATTCTAATAGATAAGTCTAAGGTTCAACTTAAGAATACTCAATTGGATAGAAGATTATAATTATTCAAACTATTATTTACTTAACTTATTATACTTACTTATGTCTATTTGCTTGTTGGCTATTATTATTGGTGAATTACTAATGTAGAAAATTACTTAAGCTTAAGCTAATCTTCATCATAGCAACACAATCATAAGGTTACGCAAAGTATCACTAATTATTAAGATCTATCAGCAGTTTATTAATACAATTTCATCGGTATGGCGTGAATCACAATATTACTTTACATCAATGAACTATATTCTTCGTCTATCGCATAAGGTTAAGATCAAGACATAAACACAATCACTTAATTTATAAAAACTTAATATGGTCATCATCGTTTAATATAAATCAGTTAACTATGTCAAGAATCATCATTAATATATTATAATATAGACAATTCTTGTATAATAAACATTCAATAATATAGTTCCAACATAAACATAAATTCATATAATAAACTCAATAAACTTTCATTCAAATAGTTATAACAAAAACCTAATTCACAATTAAATCAAATAAACAATATTCATAAATTAACTCAATAAGGTTATTAAAGTTACAAGGATAAAGAAACCGAACCAATTGTCGAACCAGCTTTTCCTAGGGTTAAAAACCTTAAAACCCTAGTTCCTTAGCCTCCAAATTCGCACCTTAAGTCGACCTTAAACCCTAATATTCGACTTTGTATTCTACGAATCGTATATGGTTAACCCTGAAATAGGCCTCTATTTATAGTTTTCAAAACCGCTAGTCCAACCGCCGGTTGGACTTCCCAACCGCCGGTTGGGTCAATTTGTGTCCTACTCCAACTCCGCGTCTGGAACTGCCTTTGATTAAATATATTCAACCGCCGGTTGGGTTTCTCAACCGCCGGTTGGTCTTCAATTCCAGAATCTTCTAATCTCGGATTGGGCTTCATTTTGGACTCTCTACTTTTCAATCACGGCTTTTAATCTTTATTTTGGCCCAATTCTTCAATATTATAACTTTAGTCTTCAATTCTTTAAGGTTTAAGCTCCTTTTCTTCAAGTACTTCATTTTCTTCAGTTTTGGATTCGTTCTCGTTCATTTTTCTTCAATCTTTAATTAAAATACATTTCTGCCAATATTAACAAAATAAGTATCTAAAATCATATAAATGCATTAATATGTATATAAATATAGGGATAAAATAGTATAAAATATAGTATCTATTTGATGCTTATCAAATATCCCCACACTTAAGTTCTGCTTGTCCTCAAGTAGAATACTGAATAAAATTTAAAATACGCATCAAACTAATATTTAAAAATCAGAATACCAATACTAAAAACCTGTTTCATAATTTAAAAAATTTAAACAATTTAATTAACATGGATAACTATAATGTATAAATAAAAATTATTATTATTTATGTAATATATAGCTCACGAATGATTACTAACATATTTGTCCACTTTAAACAATCTATATTCATTTTTCTGAATATACTCTTTATTGTTAGTATGAATATTACTTATGATTTTCATATATGATACACTCTTAAATTTAATCATGCAATTTACTTTTATATTCCAAATAAATATATGAAATCCATTTTTAAGAATCAAGACATTGGTGACAGGTCTGCATTTTCATGCAACAGAGCGACATAACTTGATTCAGGTAAAGCATTTTTATTTAAATCAAACAAGCGGTGACAGGTCTGTACAGCCGTACAACAAAGCGACATAGTTTTATTTTTTTATTTTTTTATTTCTGAAAGATTTTTCTTTCTTTTTGCTTTATTTAAGAATACTAATTAGAGACCAGGTCTGTACTTTCGTACAACAGAGGAAACAATTAGTAGACCCCCAAATGTCTTCATATAAGTATGAAGATATATAAAATTATCGCATGATAAATTTAAAAAATTAAGACTTTTACGTCATACATCATATTATGTATCATAAAATAATAAACAAGTTATTTAATTAATTTCTTAAAATTCAGAAATCTTCATATAGATTGCATATTAGTACATCATATCACATAACTATATACTACTCCTTATTAAGTAGCTTACGTTATATATACAAAACAGTTAATCCACATTAAAGTCTAAACTTTTAAATACAAAATAAAACTTTTAACAAAAGTATTCTAACTAATAAATACTTAGTTATTCACTTAAAAATTTTAAATTTTTAATAAAATTTAAGAACAATAGAAACTTAAATGATTAATTAAAGAAATTCTTTTTCTTACGAACCCTATCCTCACACTTAAATCATACAATGCCCTCATTGTATAAAAATTGATAAATAAAAGTGAGTAAGGGAAAAAAAAATAGAACAGAAAACTCCCCTGACTGAAATTGTAAATTTCATCATTGGCTAAGAAAAATCTGCTTGGTTGATTCCTTGATCTCTTGAAAAATAATATACAACATCCACACTTTCGTAGTTAATCACGATTGCATTTAGCATACACAATAAGCCTTTAAACCCCTTAGTATCCCGAGTGGACGAGTTATAGTCTCGTGAGGGTTTCCAGGGAACATACCCACAAAGTTCATAATGCTGCTAAAATATATTAAACTAACTAACATAACTTTTATTCATAATATTAGCCATACAAAATTAATATTTCCTAATATCAACACACTAGTTCTTTAATAATGTTAAATTAATTGAACAAACTTCATTTACTTCAAATAATTGATTAAAAGTCTCTTCATAAATATTTCATCTCATTATCTAGTAAAACATTTAATAATAATTATCTTTATAGCAAAAACATATATACAATTATGATTCCAAAAAATCCTAACTATAAAGAACAATTAAATAAAAGCCAAAACTAGATTAATGTATCCACACCTTAGTAAGAAAATAATATCAATATTCAAAGAAAAACCAATCATTCACTAAGTTAACAATATATTAAGAATATCGTATGTATGTTATTAGTCTAGCATATAACATAGTTAAATTTTTCATACCTTCTTCCACTATTTTATTAAAATATTTTAACAATTCTTATAAAATAACTCATACTTGTCAAACTAACATTATAAACATTTTACGGTTTCATAAAAAAAAACTTATAAAAGTGAGGATAAAATCCAATATGAACCTTAAAATGATTTTTTATGCAGGCATAAAATATGGTTATTAATTTGAAAAGTACCATACCTCATATAATATAACCGAGATTAATATGAAAACATTTAACCATGTAAATACTAATAGAGAAATAACATTTAAACATATATATGAAAATGACCATTATTCCTAAAATAACACATATATTAAAAAACTTAATAACTGTCAACAAACAAATAACGAAAGTTTAATCAAAAGAAATCATAACTAATAACAAAATGAAAACTCAAATGAGAATAAGAATGTTGTGAATGTCTTCAAGGTTAATGAACCCATTCTCGAGCTAGTGGTGAAACATAGTAACCATTTGGTAGCATAAAGGTTATAGGGATTTTCTGGTCAGGTGGAAAGATTCTTAAAAAGTATCTAAACATGGTTTTAGTGATATCAGGTACTTGAACAATGGAATCTTCAAAATGTCGGTGATGTTCATCAGCTGCTATTTGCAATTCATAAAATTCCCTCATTATTTTCTTTATTGCCTTAGCTACTTGTCCTTCCTCATCAATCACCTTACATCCATTTACTTCCTTAATTTCACGCTCTTGACGCTTACGTCTTAACTCATTCATAAAACCATAAAATCCTAAATGTAGCATTTCATACTTTCCAGTTGTAGGGTTTCTTATTACCTCTTCAATTTCCCGTAGCATTCCTTTCATTAACTCCCTCTTACTCTCAGTAAATAACAATCCCGAAAATTTAAACATATTCATCATTCTCGTATAAATTTGAGATAATCCTAAATGAAATAGATCAATATGACAAAAGTGATACACCCCTTGAAAAATTGACTTAAGCTCCATAATCACATAGTTCGCCATATTAACTAATGCCACTTCAGATATCCCATCCGGAACTTTCCTCATCAACTCATCTTGTGCTGGATAGTACAAATCATTGATTATTTGTTGCACATAAAATTCCACCGTGCAGTCTACATAGTAAGTGCTGCAATTCTTATAATCCTTTTGTTCCATTAAGCTCATTACTTCGTGCAATTCTTCTATCAAACAAATATCTGCCATCTGCGTTGAATTTCCAGTTGCCCATTCCATTTGATTCTTATAGGATTCCAATAAACTCATTTGTTTGTCAAAATAAGGAAACGGGTATCTTGTCAATGCTCTGTAGACACATGAATACAAAATCTTCTGACCTTCAAAGAAATCTTCCTCTTGAGCTTCTTGCTGATATAGCGTATCCTTCAGTTCAGTTATATACTTATCAAAATAGTTCACCATCTGAGTTCGGTTAGGATTATACCAGTCTTCATATTCTTTTTCAATCTTCTCAATTATGTATTTTTTTCAGGTGTAAAGTCAATAGTAGATGCCCCGATGACAACCATAATATAATATGTATCATCCTTTCCAACTTCTAAAAGCTGAATCATTCCATCTCTCGTACTAACTACTGGCATAGGTATCCTTTCTAAATTAGTATCTTCAACCTCAGTGCTAATACCTAAATCAATCCCATCTTCTTCAGACATACTTTCTAAATCTTCTTCCTCTTCTTCAGATAGAGTATCTAGTGTAGGGTTATCAAATAGCCTAAGAGAATGTTCATCAACACAGACATCCTTGCATTCCACAATTTCATTCAAAATTTCCATTTGCTTATTTTTCATTTCACTAACAGTTAACGAATTATGTATACACAAATTATCACTTAATTTAGAACACATATAATACAAGTAAAACATATTATACAAATAAAATACATTTACATAATTACACATTTTCACAAAATTAGTCAAAAGTCCTCGGTAGCTCCAAAGATTGTACACAAAAGCGGAGAAATAGGTCAGCGCGAAGCTTATTAAAAACCTACCTCTTTCGAGAAGCACCTTACCTTTTATATGATAAATCAATAAAGTAGGGCTTTACTCTTCTTATACCTTTGTTTTTGTCAGTACTCCCAATGGGTGAGCCGATTTTTCGATTGACTTTGCAAAGTATGAGAAATAAAAATTATACAGGGAAAATAATTAGTTTAATTAAAATACACCGCTTTCCGGCAGAACAAAAGTCCAACCGGTTAAGTGTTCCCTGGCAGCGGCGCCAAAAACTTGATGTGTGCTAAGTATAATCAATTATAATCACAAGTTTTAAATTAAGGAAATACTAAATAATACTATTACACAATTCAGGCAAGATTAACCCGTTCGTATAATATAGCTTTATAAGTAAGTCCAAGTTCGAACACAGGGAACGTGATTCTAATTTATAACTAATTATCTATTTATTCCTAATTTAAACTATTTACAATTATTCACAAATAAAGGATCCAATGTACAATTAATATTACAAGATAAGGGGGACGTTTTAGTTCCGAACGAACATATTTATAATTGATACGATTCTAATAGATAAGTCTAAGGTTCAACTTAAGAATACTCAATTGGATAGAAGATTATAATTATTCAAACTATTATTTACTAAACTTATTATACTTACTTATGTCTATTTGCTTATTGGCTATAATTATTGGTGAATTACTAATCTAGAAAATTACTTAGGCTTAAGCTAATCTTCATCATAGCAACACAATCATAAGGTTACGCAAAGTATCACTAATTATTAAGATCTATCAGCAGTTTATTAATACAATTTCATCAGTATGGCGTGAATCACAATATTACTTTACATCAATGAACTATATTCTTCGTCTATCGCATAAGGTTAAAATCAAGACATAAACACAATCACTTAATATATAAAAACTTAATATGGTCATCATCTTTTAATATAAATCGGTTAACTATGTCAAGAATCATCATTAATATATTATAATATAGACAATTCTTGTATAATAAACATTCAATAATATAGTTCCAACATAAACATAAATTCATATAATAAACTCAATAAACATTCATTCAAATAGTTATAACGAAAACCTAATTCACAAATAAATCAAATAAACAATATCCATAAATTAACTCAATAAGGTTATTAAAGTTACAAGGATAAAGAAACCGAACCAATTGTCGAACCAGCTTTTCCTAGGGTTAAAAACCTTAAAATCATAGCTCCTTAGCCCCAAATTCGCACCTTAAGTCGACCTTAAACCCTAATATTCGACTTTTTATTCTAAGAATTGTATATGGTTAACCCTGAACTAGGCCTCTATTTATAGTTTTCAAAACCGCCAGTCCAATCGCAGGTTGGACTTCCCAACCGCCGGTTGGGTCAATTTGTGTCCTACTCCAACTTCGCGTCTGGAACCGCCTTTGATTAAATATATTCAACCGCCGGTTGGTCTTCAATTCCAGAATCTTCTAATCTCGGATTGGGCTTCATTTTGGTCTCTCTTCTTTTCAATCACGGCTTTTAATCTTTATTTTGGCCCAATTCTTCAATATTGTTAGGATTTATTAATTTGATGAGACAAAATAAAAGATGCAAGTTGAGGGACTAAAGATGAATTATTTTATTTTAATTAGTCTCCTAGTATAATTATGATTTCTTGTAACCCTAAAGATCTCTATTATATAAAGAGACATAGGGACGTAGGTTTTGGTGTGCACACATAATGTAGACGTCTAGGGTTTTGGTTTAGCCTCAAGATCAAGGTTTCTTGATCCTGTTATATTTGTATAACCGTGTTATTCTGATCAAATAATATTGGGGCTTGTTGTGATAACATTGTTCTTATTGTTATTCCGCTGTAAATTATTGTCTTTGTTATCATTGATCCTAGGTCAAGATCTAAACAATCTAAGCTAGATCGTTATTAGGTTTTCACAATTGGTATCAAAGCAAGGTTGCTCGTGATCTAGGATATACAAGGTGTACGAGATAAAAGAAGCCGTATCGAAGAAACCCTAGAAGATTGCAAGAATAATTCGTAATTAGTCACTTTCTGCACAGCCATGGTAAAAAATTCGGATCTCATTCATTAACCGTTAGATGGTCATGAAATTTGAACTGTAGGTTCATAACATATATCTGCACATTCCTACTGAAGGAATTTTTGATCTGAGCTTTTGATTGAGAGATATTCATTGTCGAAGTTGGTCGCTGAAAGTTTAGGGTTTTTCAAAACGGCAGAAGTAAAACGATCACTGTGTCTTCGTTATCCAACGAAAGTTGATGATTTTTGGATATGTTATAGAAGACATATGTATCTACATCATGTAAAAATTTCATTGTGATCGGATGTTTCTACAAGGAGATATCAAAATTCGAATCTGCTGCAGTACGTTTGTGGTTTCTGTTTGTGCAGCTGTATTGATTTAATTGCTGTGTATTCGTTAACCGTTGGATCGACTTGATTTTTGGATATGTGGTTAATGAAACATTGATGGACTTCGTGTTAAAGTTTGAGATTGATCAGATAAGTCATCAAGAAGATATATAATTCTGAAGCTGCTGCCACTGCTCGTTAAATGTGCTAGCCACTGCTCACACTGTTAAGTACAACGTTGCCTTTGTTAGTACAACGTTGCCGCTGCTAGCACAGATCTACCACTGCTAATACAAGCTTGCCGCTGTTAGTACAAGCTTGCCACTGCTAGCACAAAACCCTACTGCTGCTAATACGTAGTAACCACTGTTTGGTATAGCCACTGTTAGTAGTTGCCACTGCTAGTTAGTAGTTGCCACTGTTAATATAATTTTGCCACTGTTGGGTAGCGAGAACCACTGTTAGTCATTTTTCAAACACTAGTGGAATTAGTGATACTCGTCATGGATGGTACTACATGGTATTCGTTGCTATTATTGGATGGTTATCCGTACAGTTCTTATGGTTACTGTATAAGAAGAGTTTGGATCTCGATTGGAATTGTTTTCATAACAATTTATTCTTATTGATTTAATGGCTCGTTCATGAAGATGTGATTATGAAGAAGGTTGATTATAGCTTATTTAATATTGTAGTTGAGTTTTATAGCTATGTATCTTATCATATCTCAAGGCGGTGGATGAAGAGCTTTGAAGATAACTTGTTTGGTTTGTATGGGGACGACGAAGACTTGACAAATCTAGCAAACGTGTGAGATTAAACTTAGGATGCTCAATGCTCACATTTGCTATCACTTGGAAGAGTTTGGGTTGCTCGGTGACTTATTATGAAGAATAAGGATTTTTGTCAAAGAGATTGAGGTCTACTTATACATAGGATTATAAGTTCGACGTCGTGGATAGTACAAGATATAAGGTACAAGTTTGGAAGACTTAATTTCTTTATTAAGTTTGTTATATTCTATTTTCTTCACCGACCAGTAATCATTACATAGAGCCAATAGAATTTGAGATTCAAGAGATGGTTAACATATTGATTTGAGGGGAAGCTTATTGACAAAGTTTAACCATCAGAAGATGTTCATGCATTGTTGGAGGATAAAGGTTTTATTACTACTGCTAGGTATATATTACTACTATTAGTGTAATTTTCTATTGTTCAAATTCATTATTCTTAGTATGCGTCATGGAGGGTAATTTGAGACATTTGAAGGTTGTATTAGTGGTGTATTATATAGCATGTGGTTGTAAAGGTTCAAGTTGCTTTTCTTCATGAAGACCCCTATTGGATTATGACAAAAAGGGGAAGAAGAATTTGAAGATTCAGATTTGCAACTTATCGCAAGGCATGATATGATTACAAGAAATCAAGAGTTAAGGGGAAGTTTTGCAAGAAGATCGATATTTTGTCATCATCAAATAGGGGAAGATTGTTAGGATTTATTAATTTGATGAGACAAAATAAAAGATGCAAGTTGAGGGACTAAAGATGAATTGTTTTATTTTAATTAGTCTCCTAGTATAATTATGATTTCTTGTAACCCTAAAGATCTCTATTATATAAAGAGACATAGGGACGTAGGTTTTGGTGTGCACACATAATGTAGACGTCTAGGGTTTTGGTTTAGCCTCAAGATCAAGGTTTCTTGATCCTGTTATATTTGTATAACCGTGTTATTCTGATCAAATAATATTGGGGCTTGTTGTGATAACATTGTTCTTATTGTTATTCCGCTGTAAATTATTGTCTTTGTTATCATTGATCCTAGGTCAAGATCTAAACAATCTGAGCTAGATCGTTATTAGGTTTTCACAAATATTATCACTTTAGTCTTCAATTCTTTAAGGTTTAAGCTCCTTTTCTTCAAGTACTTCATTTTCTTCAGTTTTGGATTCGTTCTCGTTCATTTTTCTTCAATCTTCAATTAAAATACATTTCTGCAAATATTAACAAAATAAGTATCAAAAATCATATAAATGCATTAATATGTATATAAATATAGGGATAAAATAGTATAAAATATAGTATCTATTTGATGCTTATCATATGTCTACATGTATGTACGCATGTATGTATGTATATGTATGTGTGTATACATGTATGTATGTATATATGTATATATGATGTATGTATGTATATATGTCTATATATATATGTACGCATGTATGTATGTATGTATGTATGTATGTACGCATATATATTTGATGCTTATCATATGTCTACATGTATGTACGCATGTATGTATGTATATGTATGTGTGTATACATGTATGTATGTATATATGTATATATGATGTATGTATGTATATATGTCTATATATATGTACGCATGTATGTATGTATATATGTATGTATGTCTACATGTATGTATGTATGTCTCTATATGTACGCATGTATGTATGTCTACATGTATGTACGTATGTATGTATGTATGTATGTATATATATGTATGTGTGGATACATGTATGTATGTATGTATATATGTATGTATATATATGTCTCTATATATATGTACGCATGTATGTATGTATATATGTATGTATGTCTACATGTATGTATGTATTTATGGTTGTATACATGTATGTATGTATATATGGGTGTATACATGATGTATGTATATATTTCTCTATATGATGCATCGTATATATGTCTATATATATATATATATATATATATATATATATATATATATATATATATATATATATATATATATATATATATATATATATATATTTATGTATGTATGTGTACATATATCATATGTGTATGTACGCATGTATGTATGTATTTATGGGTGTATACTAGGGGTGTTCAAAATATTCCGAAACCGCAAAACCGAACCGAAAACCGGTTGGATTGAACCGAATTTTTGGTTAACCGATCCGATATTTTTCGTTTTTCGGTTTTGGTTAACCGAACCGGTTTTTTTTCGGTTTTTCGGTTTCGGTTCATGATTTTAGAATACACATGATAAACGGTTAACCGAAAAAATCGAAAATTTTATACTTAATTTTTAATATATGTATATACATTGTATATGTTATATTTGTATATGGATATTTACATTTGTATTTTGAATTAAATAACTTATATTTATTTTCACTCATTTTAATGTAATTTACTAAGTTAATATTGACCTAATATGGTAAATATTACCACTTAATTCTAATTATATTTGAACGAATAACGTACGTATAACATTAATACACAATTATAAAGAGTAAAATGGTTATCCATTGATACTTTGATTATCAAAATATTTGAAATATAGTAAACACTTATTAATGAATGTATATTTATGTGTTATTAATTACTTTTTAAATAAGTATTAATTAATAAACGGTTAATTTGGTTAACCGATTAACCGAACCCAAAAATCGGTTAACCGATTCCCGGTTAACCGAATTTTTCGGTTTCGGTTCAAGAATATGGCGAACCGAGACTCCGGTTAACCGAGTCTCCGGTTAACCGTCCACGAGCACCTACGGTGTATACATGTATGTATGTATATATGTATGTATATCCTCATCTTCATTACATATAATGCATCTCCACCCTATCTTAATATTGGTACTCAACACATGGAAAAGAGAATATTACACTTGACTTATTTATAACATTTCTATTAATACCCTTATCCCACTATCTATTATCTATTACTACTTTTTCTCCACTAACTACACATTTCCATTAATACCCCTATCCCTGTAATAGCCCGCTTTACCATGACACAATATTGTCCGCTTTGCCTGCAGGTGCCCCGACTTTTTCTTGACGACCACACTATTACTATTTCCTAGCAGGTCACCCACGCATCCTGGAACTACCCCCGCTCGAGCGCACGCTTCACTACAGTGTTCTCACGGGATCTACTACACTTGTGGTCCCAAAACGCGTTGTGTCATTTAATGAGGATATTACCCTTATAAGCCCCAGATCCCTCATGTCCACAGCTAATGTGGGATTCGCCTAAGGTGTTACAATCCCATTATCTATTTTCTATTACTACTTATTCTCCACTAACTACACTTTTTTCCACTATTATCTTAAAATGGTATCAACACAAGTAAGTGACAAAATTACCATTGACTTATTTATTACATTTCCATTAATACCCTTATCTCATTATCTATTATTTATTACTCCCTCCGTCCCAAATTGTTTGTCCACCTTACTATTTATATTTGTCCCAAAATTATTGCCCACTTCTCAAATTAAATATGCATTGTAACAACCGTCACAAAATTGTAACCGTAATCGTAACTTAAACGTTGAAACTCATTCTTGTGTTAGGAATCATAACATGGATTTCTTTACATCAAAGTCTTAGTTTTCAAAGATCGAATCCAATGCAAAAAGAATAATCGCAATCGGATGTGTAACGGAAAAGATACAAGGTAAAACGTAAATGCGTTCATAATTTCGAAACTTAGGAAATGTGCGAGGTATGATAAATAAAATATAATAATAAGTAATTTATAAATAATAAGAATAATAACAATTATAATACAATAATAATAAGCTAAGTAAAAACATATCACACGTTAAAAGATAAAAAGCTGCATTTTCTGCGAGGTTTCACGGTTTAGGCCATAACTCTCTCATTCGGGCTCTAAATGACTTGAATCCAAATCCCATGATCTCTAAACTCATTGGGCTACAACATATCAAAAAATAGCCCAAAATACCATGTAGAATCCGGCCAAGGCTTAGAGTAGGGAGCAAGGAAGATTTTTCTCAAGTAAATCAAAAATATTCACAATCTTTTCTCCCTAAAACTCTCTCAAAACCCTAAAAACGACCCCCTCTCGCTTTCTCAGCCATTTTCACTCCCAAACAACACCAAATCGAAGGGTTTAATCATCTATTGAAGTCTAGCAAGCGTTATTGTTTTCATTTCGAATTAGTTGGTAAGTTTTCGATATTCTATTCGATCATATGATTTCTATTTGTATAAAATCATAAAAAATACTATTTAATTCTTTATAATTGCAGAAATTATCTATATGTAATCATGAGTCGATGATATGATTTGACCTTAGTTAAAGACATAATCCGTAAACCCTAGTTTATACGAATGAATTTTGATTTTTGATTGAATTGTTACAGCCGACTTCAGAGGCAGTTTTGACCAATTTAGATTCCTTTTCAGGCTTCGGCCAAAACTAAAAAGTTGTAGATCTCGATGTTTTAGATTGACACGCAAGGTTTCGGCCTCTGAAATTAAACAGATGATTTTACAAAAATTATTTAGTAAACTGCTGCAGTGTATTACGAATTTTCTGAAAACTTTAGTTAGTTTGAATTGAATGGATTTATTACTTTTTAATTACTTTGAGATCTTTAAATTATGTGAAAAAATGAAATTTTCTGTATAAAACTTTTATTTTCATAATCTTAAATTTAATTAATAAAATCATTTTACTTAAATGTATTTGTTAAATTAATATGTTTTAAAGTATAAATTGTAGTCTTGTTTTCTTAATTCTTATTAATTAATATTTTCATGAGTGATGTCTATATATCATGGTTTATAAAATATTTTTCAAGTTTAGGTTAGATAAGGATTCTTGAATACGTGTCGTTGAATATTTACAAAAGAATTGAATCTGAACTGTTATCACTAGCAATGCGTAGACATAAACTTAAGTAACTATAAGGTTAGTTTGTTTGGGAATTTGTGAGAAATATATTATAGGGATATAAACTTGAGATGAACGTGGATGTATAGGAACCCTTGACTCGACTCGTGTACATAATTTGTAAGATACATAACTCATGAACAATTCCTTTATATTATAGGATGTTTATAGTTCACCGCGGCTGTGTGTGATACGTTACTTGCTTTAAACTCGTTATTCAGGTGAGTTTTCGTGGCCCAGTTTTCATTTACTTATTTTCAAATTGGGGGAAAAGTATGCTCGTGTTTTATAAATGGTTTTTCATGCTGTGAACTTGTGTATTTTATTTTTAGATATATGCGGAATTGTGTGACACTATGTGATTTACTTTTGGTGTTTGCATTTAGGTTTATCGGTTAATGCTTACTTTTGGTGTTTGCATTAAGATTTATTGGTTAATGCTTACTTTTGGTGTTTGCATTAAATTTCTTTGTTGGAGTAGCTACTGCCATTTTGTATTTGCGATGCGGATTTGGGTCATACTCCTTCGTGGGGTGATGACAGTTGTTGCGATTAAGTTGGGATTATATTATTTCACTTTGTGCACCTTTTCATATGCATTGTCCTAACTTATTATTATCACATCAAAAAGGTTTATTTTTCTGGTGTCTGGTTTCAAACCTACGAAACTCACCAACCATTGTGTTGACGTTTTTGAGCATATCTTTTCAGGTATTCAGAATAATCACTAAGAAGCTTGAGGCTAGTGGCTTTAGCGGGACTTCTAGGTTGCATTTGAGACTTGGTGAATGGAATGTTGACTATATACACTTATATTTCATTCGAGATATGACAATTGGATTCTTATGTATTTAAGACTTTGTACTTGGGTTAATGATGGACCGCGGCACAAGTCTCCCTTTGTCGGGGATATCATAATACGTTGTTAAATTGCATTTAGTGTTTTTCTATTATATCAATGTGTTATGATCTAGTCGCGCGTCGTATCCCGTTGTTTCCGCTTTAGACGGGGTGTGACAGATTGGTATCAGAGACATTGTTTATAGAGAACTAGGTGGAATACTCGACCTAGACTATAAACTAGGAACTTTCATATAGTTTACATAATAGGAACTATGTGTGCATAAATCTATGTGTATTTATTTACTCGTAACATCGAATTTTTTACTATGAACTATATACTAAGTAACATAATATCATTGTGACATACAACGCTAGTAGTGAGGAAATTAATTGAGGATATATTTAGAATACGGGGGCCCACGTATTGTAAATATATCCTACGTTAGCGAGTCACGTGACCATGTTGTATGAATCGATGATTGAACATCAAAAGCAATAAATCTTGAAATCAATAATCCTTCCAATGAACAGTAAATAACCATTTGGCTTATATGCTACTTGGGTACCAAATGAACCACATCAAATCATATGGGATTTATGACATCATAAGGTGAGATAATCTCGGATTAAATAAAAACAAGCATCTGTGTGAACACGATGTTCACACTTTTGAGGGAATTAAAAAAAAGAAAAAGAAATAATTAGAAAATATTCTAGAACATTAAGATCACACTATACTGCACCGAAAATGAATTAGACAAATCGAATTGAGTACTTTATGCGATGTCCTTTCTTACATGGTATGCCAAATGATAATTTAAAATGATAGAATAAGATGAGATCGAATAAATTTTCTAGAGGAAGAATGATGAAATTTAAATAAACACTGAAAGTAGATATTTCATTTTCTTCCATACCTTATGTGGAGGATTTTCACATATCTAAAACACTTATAAAGTGATTCCCGTTTAACTTTAAACCATACCCATATCCTATGAAAAACCCCAAAATGCTTTTTTTTAGTAAAAAGTCTAATGTCTCAATTTTGATTCGATCAACGGAAACAGTATATGACCCCAATCGAATTTCTACTCCACACTACTGAGGTTTCCAACAATTCTACTCCCTACTATTAATCTATTACTCTTTATATATAAAAATCAAATTTCTCTTTATTTAATCTATAAGGAACAAAATAAATAAAGAACACATAGAATTACTTTTAATCTCTATTCAAGTGGCGCGCACCACCAATACCCTAATTACCGTTATTGCTTTTACTGTTGCATTGATCAGGTCATGCGCTAATGCTAATCTGAACAAACCATATTTAGTATCTTCTTACTTAATCTCCTAAACTATTAGCTTTATCACACTTGACTTTCCGTTTGACTATATTAGGTAACCTACAAAATTTGCAATTGTTGCCCCCATAAAATAACTATAAAATGATTATAATCTTCCATTAAAAATCAAACCGGTTGGTTGGTTTCATATCCCCAACGTTCCATATAACCACCCATAATGTTTTAATTATACTCTAAATTCCTATAGTTATACGGTACGGAAATCACTTAATTTTAACGCTGTTAATCGTAACGTTTGAAGGTCAAGATAAAAGATAGTATGATAAGAATTTCTGAGATACTACTATCACATACAACGTATGTTATCAACAGTAACATACTAATGAATATCCATGTTAAACTCTATTAAGACATTACTCATTTGAAACAAAAATATTTGGCTCACTATTTCTCAAATTCTTTAGTCATAATTACGCCATAACTCGCCGTTGAAACTTCTGACAACTACCACGTACACGTACACTTCATATCATGCAACGATATTTTGTTTTCTAGTCGGTGATACATTTACCTATTGGGTTGTTTTTATCCTCACAACAAAATTATCAATTCCCATCAGCAAGTTAGCCCGAAATTTCGTTACTTGTTGGACATACATCTGGTTCTCCGCATTGACTGAAAAATCTATCTCTATACGTTGAAACCTCTAATTCTCCATGCTACATTGGAATGCAATTGAATATGATCATTCTTAAAGTGTTATCTAACCTCGGTTAATAACCAGTATTAACTGCAACTATGGTAAGAAATTAAGTCAATTGAAAACATACCTACACCTTATCTCTCTGCCCCATATGACCGTACCCCGTTTCGATCAAACATATTATTAAAGTCATATTATGAACAACCCTCGTTGACGTATTAGTAATCAAAAACATGCATATGACTTCCAAACTCAACCAATCTCTGTTATCTATACTACTTGTTGAAAATGATTTGAACGAAAGACTCAATATAAGGCATGAGTCTATTTATTAAACTGCTCTCTCAAGCTAGGACACTCTACCATTCGTATTCAATTAGATTACTAAATGATGCCACAAAATGCTCTTACTATAATCCGTGGTAACCAAAATAATATATATTATTTTGAAATCCTCTATGTTTGGAACACGTAAATTGTGCAAGAACTAATGACTTTTAGGATTTTTATAAATACATATAAGTTGTAAAATAAAATGCAATATTAAATATAAATAAATCAAACTACATAATATAATGACCGCTATTGCTTTTAATGTTCTTATAACTAAAATTTAATACTTTCAAACGTTGTAACATAATTCACCTCTAAATAACATATCATCGTATAAGCTCTCAAAGAAAAATTCACTCATAAGGTTCATATAAAATTGGTGAAATTCCTGGTTGTAACTATACTACGGCATACTCATATAACAAGACAGATTTTGAATGTTCTGACAAATTCCAACTCATATGGTAAAACTACCTTTGAGCATCATTTGAGATCAAGAACTTCATCAAGGATAACATTTGATTATACTTTAGTCAAGAGAAACACGAAACCATTCAACTTTCATAATAGTGGAAAATAACATGAAATAATAATAATAATAATAATAATAATAATAATAATAATAATAATAATAATAATAATAATAATAATAATAATAATAATAAGGTATAAGCTCATGATGAAAATATTAATGAACGAGGGGAAATCATGAGGAATTTGTTTGTTTGACACGTTAAATAAATTTAACATAACCCACTCTATTGTGTAGTAACATGGGAATGGTCCATTACTAATCCATACAAAATAAGACGGTTAATCTTAACTAGTGTCTCAAAATGTTCAATCAAAAAAAAAAAAATTATAGAAGCCTAATTAAAGATAATTATAAAGTGAAGATCAAAATATACACGAGACAAATCGATCGAGAGAGAATCAACAAAATATCTAACATAAGGCGTTAGCCCTAAATGCAAATATGAAACACATACTAACACCAATTAATGTTCTTTCATTCGATTCACATTTACTCTGCATGGTGTGGGTATATCAATAAGGTTACCATATCAATACCACTACTCTGAAACAAAAGAACTGATGCTGTTTCCAAACGGAACCAAACCCAAGTTAGTACTCAGCATTCAAACCTTAGCGAAACAGGGATTATACATTATATATTTAAACTGATTAGCCAATTGTTATAATAAATTTTCCAAATACATCTATACGAAAGAAAACGGGGATAAACGAGGTGAAAACTTGCTAGAAATAATATGAAACAACATGAAGTAACTAATAGACACTACGATTCACGTGGTTTGGCACAACCCTGCTGTCACCCACCATTAAGGTTCTTCTTTCTACCGATAATGAAAAGATTCCGATGCGAGAAAATGTACAATATGAGTTTAATCCAAATCCTAGCTCTTCGATTTTAGAATAAAATCTAAGTGCACGCTTATTCATTCCTTATAGAAATAAACCCTTATAACCTCATGATAAGCATCAAATAGATAGTATATTTTATAGTAATTTATCCATATATTTATATACATTTTATTGCATTTATATGATTTTAGATACTTATTTTGTTAATAATTGCAGAAATGTATTTTAATTAAAGAATGAATAAAAAGAAACAAGAACGAGACCAGAACTGAAGAATTAAAGCACTTGAAGAAATAAAGATTAAAGACCTTGAAGAAATGAAGACTAAAAGAGTTAAAATGAAGAATTGGGCCAAGAAAACAAAGAAGTCTGGATATGAAGATTGAGAGTCCAAGAATTAAGCCCAAGCCCGAAAATGGAATATTCTGGAATTAACATTCAACCGGCGGTTGGATTAACCAACCGGCGGTTGAGCTTTAGGGTTTAAGGCGGTGCAGACACGTGGAGTTGGACTCGGATTCAAATAACTCCAACCGGCGGTTGGAGTATCCAACCGGCGGTTGGAAGGTCGGCCAGTAAAACTATAAATAGAGGCTCAAATTAGCTTAAACGATATACGATTCAAGAATACTAAAACCAAAAGTTAGGGTTTTAGGACAACTTTAAGGTGCGATTTTGGAGGCAAAGGAGCTAGGGTTTGAAGGTTTTTAACCCTAGGAAAAGCTGGTTTGCTAATTGGTTCGATTTCTTTATCCTTGTAACTTTATTAATCTTTTGGGTTATTTTGGATATTTTTTATTTGAATTAATTGTTTATTAGGTTTTCATTATAAATGTTTAAATGTATGTTTATTAAATTTATTATATGAATTATATGTTTATGTTGGAACTATATTATTGAATGCTTATTATACAAGAATTGTCTGTGTTATATTAATATTGATAAGAGTTAATTGATTTATATGGATAGCTTTACTAATCTTGTGAGTTTTATAAATTAATTAATGATTGTCAATTATTAATGCTAAGTAACACTGTAATTCAACCTAATCTTGGAATTGTATTAATAAACTGCCGATAGATCGTAATAAATAGTAATATTGTACTTAATCTTTGGCAATGCTATTATATGAAAATTATCTTAATCTTTGTGATTTTCTACATTAGTAATTCACCAATAATAATAGTCAACAAAGCAAATAGACATAAGTTGATATAATACGTTTAATAAATAATTGTTTAAATAGTTATAATCTTCTATCCAATTGAGTATTCTTAAGTTGTTTCCTAGAACTTATCTATTAGAATCTGTATCAAAAATATAAATATAAATATGTTCGTTCGGAACTAAAACGTCCCCCTTATCTTGTAGATTATTGTAAATTGGATCCTTGTATTTAATTGTATTATAATTGTAAATATTTGTAATTAGAATAAATAGATAATTAGTTATAAATAAGAATAACGTTTCTTGTGTTCCTTGTGTTAGAATTTGGACTTACTTATTAAGCTATATTACATGAACAGGTTAATCTTGCCTGAATTGTGTGATAGTATTATTTAGTATTTCCTTAATTAAACTTGTTATTATAATTGTCTATACTTAGCACACATCAAGTTTTTGGCGCCGCTGTCGGGGAACACTTAACCGGTTGAACTTTTATTTTACCGGGGGAGCGGTGTATTTTATTTTAAACTAATTATTTTACTTGTATAATTTCTATTTCTGATACATTGCAAAATCGATAAGAAATATCGGCTCACCCATTGAGAATACTGACAAAAACAAAGGTATAAGGAGAGTTCAGCCCTACCTCATTGATTTATCATATAAGAGATAAGGTGCTTCTCGAAAGAGATAGGTTTTTAATAAGCTTCGCGCTGACCTGTTTCTTCCCTTTTGTGTACTATCAATGGAGCTACCGAGATCTATTGATGAACTTTGTATTGGAAATTTAATAAATTAATCTTAACCTTAATTGTTGTATAATTAACTAAATTGCATTATTAACAAATAGGAGAGTTGGGTAGGTATAATTTTTCGAATATTTAATTTTGAATGTGTTTTATTATTAAATTATCGGGATTCATATTTACCAACTTGAATATTACTAACAAACTACTAACATCTACTATTGAATTTAAAGTACTACTAAAATTCTGTTCTTCTTTGCAGATAGATGTATGACCCGCACACTTCATCCGGATCCACTTAGTCCATTTGACGAACCAGAACGAGAATTTCATTCTAGAAGACGATTGTCATATGCGCCACCTAATTCGCCAGAACAAGGAATTTCATCTGATGAAGACGACTTGATATTTCATAACAGTTTAGTCAAAACAGCTAAAAGAGGGTATTACTCCGATTCATATTTAGATAAAGTACATTCGAGACAACATACAGTATTTCCAAGAGATTCTGAACCAAAACAAAGAGATATGGCAGACATAGCTAACATGACGCTTGAGGATTACACGATGTAAACTCGTGGAGATCTAAGACCGGGAGTGGTTAGGCCTGCTATAGCTAGAGAAGTAGAATTTGAATTAAAGGGACAATTTCTGAAGGAATTAAGAGAGAATCCTTTCAGAGGAGAAGATAAAGAAGATGCGAACGAACATGTTGAGAAAATTTTAGAAATTGCAGATATGTTTAATATTCCTAATGTTACAAGAGATCAGGTTATGTTACAGGTATTTCCTTTAACATTAAAGGATGGAGCTAAAAGATGGATTAATAATGAACCAGCCGGATCTATTACTACTTGGGAAGATCTTCGTAGAAAATTTCTAAAAATGTATTGTACACCTTCCAAAACGTCAAAGATGATCGATGAGATTAGGAATTTTAAGCAGAAACCCGATGAATCTCTATATAAAGCTTGGGAAAGATATAAGGAGATGTTACATAAATGTCCACATCATGATTTAAATGTCCAACAAGAAATAACAGTATTTTATAAGGGATTTGATCGAGCAACACGTCAACAGTTAGATGCACAAGGCCCAGTACCTAAGAAAACTCTAGCAGTAGCAAAAGCCGGAATTGAAGAATTAGCAAAACATTCTCAATTATGGGATGATGGTTCATCTAGAAGAAAAAGAATATCTGAAGATAGTGATGGTCTCGCAGCTATCACTGCAAAATTGGAAAGTATGGGAAGAGATATTAAGAAAGTAAATGAACAAGTTCATGCAATCATGATTGGTTGTGAAATATGTGGAGGAAATCATCTAAAGACAGAATGTCCTAATAATGACAGTGAAATAATCACTGAAAAGTTATGTATGGGGATTTTCAAGGAAATCCAAATTATCGTCAAGTTTCTAACTTTAGGAGAACTAGTCAACCAGGACAACAGTATCAACAAGGAGCACCAGGTTATTATGTCAAAACAGGACAAAATACTTCCTATAATGACAGAATGATGGTGATAGAAAATGCATTGGGAAAAATAGTTGAGGCAAGTAATAAAAGAGAAGAGGAAACTAATACAAGAATGCGTAATAATGAAGCATCGATCAAACAAATTGAAGGATCAGTTCATCAGATTGCTAAAGCATTACAGGAGAGATTTCAAGGAACATTGTCAGGATTTACTGAAACAAATCCAAAGGAGCAAGCTAAAGCAGTAATTACCAGAAGTGGTAACAATGTTGACTCTCCTGTTATAACTAATAAAATTGTTGAGTCTGAACATGTTGAAAAAGAAACAATTGATGAAGACATACGAACAAACAAAAAGGAGATTGGAGAAAATAAAGTTAAAGAAGTCATCAAAGACTATACACCCCCACCTCCATATCCAGCTACTCTAAGAAAGGACAAAGAAGCTGAACAATACCACAAATTTCTGGAAAATCTGAAACAACTTCATATTAACATTCCTTTTGTTGAAGCTATAGCTCAAATGCCGAAGTATGCAAAATATCTTAAGGAGCTACTGACCAACAAAAGTAAATTGAATAATGTGACAAAGGTGACTATGAATGCGAGATGCTCAGCAATAATGCAGAATAAGCTACCTCCAAAATTCAAAGATCCAGGGAGTATTACTATACCTTGCAAAATTGGTGAAATTTCTATTGAAAATGCATTAGCAGATTTAGGTGCTAGTATTTCATTAATGCCATATACTCTTTATATGCGTTTAGGATTAGGAGAACCAAAACCTATTCGTATGTGTATTGAATTAGCTGACCGATCTGTGCAATATCCTAGGGGAATAGTTGAAAATGTTTTGATTAAAGTTGATAAATTTGTTTTTCCATGTGATTTTGTAATTTTAGATATGGTAGAAGACCCTAAAGTCCCTATTATATTAGGAAGACCATTTTTAGCAACTACACATGCCTTAATAGATGTTTTTAATAGAAAAATTACCATGAGATTGGGGAATGATAAAATTGTTTTTGATGTTAATAATTCCATGAAATTTCCTGATTATGTGGATGATACTTGTTATTATTTAAATTCATATGAATATATGGATAACTCTTCTTTTCAAGATTTTATAGGAAAAGATCAAACAGTTATAGGAATCCTTAATGGATGGACCGAAGAGTTTGACACTGCAAAGGATTTAGCAGAATTTGATAAGTTATTAGAGGAAGATGAAGATTTGGAAGAAGCAACCGTGGTTATTCAACAACATCCTGAAGAGGAAGAAACACAACCAATTGCTAAAATTATTAACCAGGAATTGATACCATATTTCGTGAACAATATTCCTCGTTTTAAAGAAGAGATATTTGAGATCAAGACATCTATTGAAGAACCACCACAGTTGGAACTTAAAGAGCTACCAGCACATTTGGAATATGCTTATTTACAAGGAACATCAGACTTGCCGGTTATAATATCTTCAAAATTGTCAAAATCAGAGAAAGAACGATTAGTTCAGGTTCTTAAACAGCATAAACAAGCAATAGCATGGAAAATAACGGATATTAAAGGAATCAGTCCTACGTACTGTACTCATAAAATCTTGATGGAAAAAGATTTTAAGCCAGTCGTACAAACTTTAAGAAGACTAAATCCGAATGTTAAAGATGTAGTTAGGAAAGAAATCATTAAATTGTTGGATTCAGGGTTAATCTATCCTATTTCAGATAGTCCATGGGTAAGTCCAATACATGTTGTACCAAAGAAAGGTGGAATAACGGTGGTACCTAATGAAAAGAATGAACTGATACCAACAAGGACGGTAACGGGATGGAGAGTTTGTATTGATTATCGGAAATTAAATGATGCTACCAGGAAAGATCATTTTCCATTACCATTCATTGATCAGATGATAGAAAGGTTATCAGGAAAGGAATTCTATTGTTTTCTGGATGGATTTTCAGGATATTTTCAAATACCGATAGCAGCTGAAGATCAAGATAAAACAACATTTACCTGTCCGTTTGGTACTTTCGCTTATAGAAGAATGCCGTTTGGTTTGTGTAATGCACCAGCTACATTTCAGCGTTGCATGATCGCAATATTTCATGATATGATAGAAGACTTCATGGAAGTATTTATGGATGATTTCTCGGTATTTGGAGATTCGTTTGAGGCTTGTTTAGAAAATTTACATAAGATGTTGCAAAGATGTGAAGGAGCAAATCTAGTTCTTAAATGGGAAAAATGTCATTTTATGGTTAGAGAAGGAATTGTTTTAGGTCATAAATTATCCAAAATAGGAATTGAGGTAGATCAAGCGAAGATTGAAGCTATTTCAAAATTACCTTATCCTACAAATGTAA
Source organism: Helichrysum umbraculigerum (assembly GCA_949592205.1). NCBI lineage: Eukaryota > Viridiplantae > Streptophyta > Magnoliopsida > Asterales > Asteraceae > Helichrysum > Helichrysum umbraculigerum. The sequence goes on from CATIUR010000001.1 coordinate 2,511,467, forward strand.
AAGGAATAAGAAGTTTTCTAGGACATGCTGGATTTTATAGGAGATTTATAAAAGATTTTTCAAAAATTGCAAAACCGCTTAATCATTTACTAGAGAAATATGCAAAATTTGAGTTTACAGATGAATGCAAACAGTCGTTTGATGCATTGAAAGAAAAGTTGGTATCTGCTCCAGTAATGACGAGTCCAGATTGGAGTTTACCTTTTGAATTGTTGTGTGATGCTAGTGACTATGCAGTTGGAGCTGTTCTAGGACAAAAAGTTGATAAGAAGTTTAAGCCAATTTATTATGCCAGTAAAACATTAACAGATGCTCAGGAAAATTACACCACTACGGAAAAGGAACTTTTGGCAGTAGTTTTTGCTTTCGATAAATTTCGTTCTTATCTTGTCTTAACTAAAACTGTGGTTTATACTGATCATTCTGCTTTGAAGTATTTGTTTAATAAGCAGGATGCGCGCCCTCGTTTATTGCGATGGATTCTTTTATTGCAGGAATTCGATATTGAAATTAAAGACAAGAAAGGAGCTGAAAATGTCGCAGCTGATCATTTGTCAAGGTTGGAAAATCCGGGATTAGAAGTATTGGATGAAGAAGATATTAAAGATACATTTCCGGATGAGAAATTAATGACTATACAAGAAGTAATGGATATACCTTGGTTTGCGAATTATGCAAATTATTTGGTTACTAAAATTTTACCAAAGATGGATTACCAAAAGAAGAAGAAATTCTTTTCTGATTTAAAGTATTATTTTTGGGAAGATCCATTTCTTTTCAGATACTGTGCAGATGGCATAATCAGACGTTGTGTACATGGTGAAGAAGCTCAACAGATTATAAAGCATTGTCATGAAGGACCAGTAGGGGGTCATAATGGACCAAGTTACACTGCAAAGAAAATATTTGATGCAGGATTCTATTGGCCGGCAATTTTTAAAGATACATATGCTTACGTTAAGAATTGTGATTCATGCCAAAGAGCTGGAAATATTTCTAAAAAAGATGAGATGCCACAAACTGGTATACAGGTTTGTGAAATATTTGATGTATGGGGTATTGATTTCATGGGACCAATTCCTATGAGTCACGGTAATAAGTATATATTAGTAGCTGTGGATTATGTTTCCAAGTGGGCAGAGGCAAAGACATTACCTACGAATGATGCAAGAGTTGTGGTAAAATTTCTTAAACAGTTATTTTCGAGATTTGGAACTCCTAAGGCATTGATTAGTGATCGGGCTACTCATTTTTGTAACACTCAATTGGAGAAAATAATGAAAAGATATGGAGTTACTCATAGAATTGCTACGCCTTATCATCCACAAACGAGTGGACAAGTTGAAAATACCAATCGTGCGTTAAAACGTATTTTGGAACGTTCTGTTGGTTCTAACAGAAAAGAATGGTCGAAAAAGTTAAATGATGCACTTTGGGCGTATAGGACAACATTTAAAACACCTACAGGTTGTACTCCGTATAGACTAGTTTATGGAAAAGCTTGTCATTTACCAGTGGAAATATAACACAAAGCATATTGGGCACTTCGAGAATGCAACATGGATACTGATAAAGTTGGTAAGCATCGCTTTTTACAGATACATGAGTTAGATGAGCTTCGTTGGAATGCTTATGAGAATTCAAGATTTTATAAAGAAAGAACGAAGAAATGGCATGATGCGAGACTTCAGGGAGATAAAGAATTAGTTGCTGGAGAACGTGTGCTTTTATATAATTCACGTATTAGGTTATTTCCGGGTAAATTGAAATCAAGATGGAGCGGACCATATGTTATTCACCAAGTTAATACAAATGGGAGTGTAGATTTGATATCGCTTAATGGGGGTATTTTTAAAGTCAATGGGCATCGTTTGAAGAAATACTATGAAGATAATGTTATTGAACATATTTCAGATATATCTCTAGAAGACTAGGAGATATGATTAAGTCGAACTTACCGACACTTAAACAAAAGTGCTTCTCGAGAGACAACCCGTGTTTATGTTTATATGTTATGTTTTTCTTTTTATTTTCAAGTTGAACTTTGTGGGTGTGTTCACTGGAAACCCTCACGAGACTATAACTCGTCCACTTGGGATACCGATGGGTTTAAAGGCTTATTGCATATGCTAAATGCAATCGTGATTAACTACGAAAGTGTGGATGTTGTATATTATTTTTCAAGAGATCAAGGAATCAACCAAGAAGATTTTTCTTAGCCGATGATGAAATTTATAATTTCAGTCAGGGGAGTTTTTCTGTTCTATTTTTCTTTCCCTTACTCACTTTTTGTTTATAATTTTTATACAATGAGGGCATTGTATAATTTAAGTGTGGGGATAGGGTTCATAAGAAAAAGAATTTCTTTAATTAAACATTTAAGTTTCTATTGTTCTAAAATTTTGAAAATTTAAAATTTTAAGTGAATAACTAAATATTTATTAGTTAGAATAATTTTGTTAAAAATTTTGTTTTGTATTTAAAAGTTTAGACTTTAATATGGATTAACTGTTTTGTATATATAATGTAAGCTACTTAATAAGGAAGTAATATATAGTTATATGATATGATGTACTAATAGGCAATCTATATGAAGATTTCTGAATTTTAAAAAAATTAATAATATAATTTGTTTATTATTTTATGATACATAATATGATGTATGACATAAAAGTCTTAATTTTTAAATTTATTATGCAATAATTTTATATCTTTTTACTTATGTGAGTACATTTGGGGGTATATATTGATGGTTTCCTCTGTTATACGAAAGTATAGACCTGGTCTCTATTAATATATACTTTAAAATTAAGCAAACACAAGTCAAAAGTACTTGAAAAGTCTTAAAAATAAAAGATACCTAATGAGGTCGCCAAAATGGTTTGACCAAGTCTGGTTTTGCTTAAACCTGAATCAAGTTATGTCGCTCTGTTGCATGAAAATGCAGACCTGTCACCAATGTCTTGATTCTTAAAAATGTATTTCATATATTTAATTGGAATATAAAGGTAAATTATATAATTAAATTTAAAAGTATATCATATATGGAAATCATAAGTAATATACATACTAACAATAAAATGGTATTCAGAAATATGAGTATAGATTGTTTAAAGTGGACAAATATATTAGTAATCATTCATGAACTATATATTGCACAAATAATAATAATTTTATTTATACATTATAGTAATCCATGTTAATTAAATTGTTTAAATTTTTAATTTATGAAACAGATTTCTAGTATTGGTATTCTGATTCTTAAATATTAGTTTGATGCTTATTTTTAAATTTTATTCAGTATTCTACTTGAGGACAAGCAGAACTTAAGTGTGGGGATATTTGATAAGCATCAAATAGATAGTATATTTTATAGTAATTTATCCATATATTTATATACATTTTATTGCATTTATATGATTTTAGATACTTATTTTGTTAATAATTGCATAAATGTATTTTAATTAAAGAATGAAGAAAAAGGAAAAAGAACGAGACCAGAACTGAAGAATTAAAGCACTTGAAGAAATAAAGATTAAAGACCATGAAGAAATGAAGACTAAAAGAGTTAAAATGAATAATTGGGCCAAGAAAACAAAGAAGTCTGGATATGAAGATTGAGAGTCCAAGAATTAAGCCCAAGCCCGAAAATGGAATATTCTGGAATTAACATTCAACCGGCGGTTGGATTAACCAACCGGTGGTTGAGCTTTAGGGTTTAAGGCGGTGCAGACACGTGGAGTTGGACTCGGATTCAAATAACTCCAACCGGCGGTTGGAAGGTCGGCCAGTAAAACTATAAATAGAGGCTCAAATTAGCTTAAACGATATACGATTCAAGAATACTAAAACCGAAAGTTAGTGTTTTAGGACAACTTTAAGGTGCGATTTTGGAGGCAAAGGAGCTAGGGTTTGAAGGTTTTTAACCCTAGGAAAAGCTGGTTTGCTAATTGGTTCGATTTCTTTATCCTTGTAACTTTATTAATCTTTTGGGTTATTTTGGATATTGTTTATTTGAATTAATTGTTTATTAGGTTTTCATTATAAATGTTTAAATGTATGTTTATTAGATTTATTATATAAATTATATGTTTATGTTGGAACTATATTATTGAATGCTTATTATACAAGAATTGTCTGTGTTATATTAATATTGATAACAGTTAATTGATTTATATGGATAACTTTACTAATCTTGTGAGTTTTATAAATAAATTAATGATTTTCAATTATTAATGCTAAGTAACACTGTAATTCAACCTAATCTTGGAATTGTATTAATAAACTGCCGATAGATCGTAATAAATAGTAATATTGTACTTAATCTTTGGCAATGCTACTATATGAAAATTATCTTAATCTTTGTGATTTTCTACATTAGTAATTCACCAATAATAATAGTCAACAAAGCAAATAGACATAAGTTGATATAATACGTTTAATAAATACTCCCTCCGTCCCAAAATTATTGTCCACCAACAAAAAGCACACAGTTTAATAAAAGTTGGACCACAACAGTTTTTAACCACTCAAATAGAATCTGCACCCACTAAACTCTCTTCTTATTGGTTGAAATGTGAAGTGGACAATTATTTTGGGACGTCCCAAAAAGAAAAGATGGACTATAATTTTCGGACGGAGGTAGTAATTGTTTAAATAGTTATAATCTTCTATCCAATTGAGTATTCTTAAGTTGTTTCCTAGAACTTATCTATTAGAATCTGTATCAAAAATATAAATATAAATATGTTCGTTCGGAACTAAAACGTCCCCCTTATCTTGTAGATTATTGTAAATTGGATCCTTGTATTTAATTGTATTAAAATTGTAAATATTTGTAATTAGAATAAATAGATAATTAGTTATAAATAAGAATAACGTTTCTTGTGTTCCTTGTGTTCGAATTTGGACTTACTTATTAAGCTATATTACATGAACGGGTTAATCTTGCCTGAATTGTGTGATAGTATTATTTAGTATTTTCTTAATTAAACTTGTTATTATAATTGTCTATACTTAGCACACATCACCTCACAAGGAGACACTCTTGTTAGTACGAACTTCTCTTTCTCTATTAATATTGTGGGTTGACTTCATCTGTCAACACAAACCTTGCAAATATAATGTTACTTCCATATGCAAATGTAAATGTAAAAAAAAATTGCAATCAATAAACTCATTCACATCCGTACAAAAATAATTATAAATATACAATATACATAAGACAAAATAAGAACAATATAGAAGTTTAAACTGTTGAGACTCATTTTCATGTAATCTAAATTTTTATACGATAAGTCAAATCTAATATTGATTGTTCCATGTTAAACGCCATCCTCAAATCAACAATTTGTACGTTAGTAAAAAGAACCAATAAAATTCATTTATTTGATCAAAACAATTCCTTAATAATTGTCTGTTATTTCGTGTCAATAATTCATCTACAAGTCTAGCATATGTGAGCCACCAGTATGGGTTACTGTGCAACACAAATAAACTTCAATAAATCAAAGCCTAGTACAAAACCATGGGAATTAACCACACCACGGGTACGAGATTCATATCTCATGTATTATCATCATCACCTCCGGTAACATACTACCTTTTTAGTAAGAACTCTTTACTATCTCTAGTTAACAAAAAACTTTTCATCTTCGAAACTCTTATGTGAAACAAATCTAAAATCTTCAAGGTTGTTAGTATTAGCTCCATTGAATTTCGGGATGAAATTCTCCCAACGGGGGGATACTGTGACAACCGTCACAAAATTGTAACCGTAATCAAACCGTAATCGTAACTTAAACGTTGAAACTCATTCTTGTGTTAAGACTCATAACATGGATTTCTTTACATCAAAGTCTTCGTTTTCAAAAATCGAATCCAATGCAAAAAGAATAATCGCAATCGGATGTGTAACGGAAAAGATACAAGGTAAAACGTAAATGCGTTCATAATTTCGAAACTTAGGAGAATGTGCGTGGTATGATAAATAGAATATAATAATAAGTAATTTATAAATAATAAGAATAATAACAATTATAATACAATAATAATAAGCTAAGTAAAAACATATCACACGTTAAAAGATAAAAAGCTGCATTTTCTGCGAGGTTTCACGGTTTAGGCCATAACTCTCTCATCTGGGCTCCAAATGACTTGAATCCAAAGCCCATAATCTCTAAACTCATTGGGCTATAACATATCCAAAAAATAGCCCAAAATACCATGTAGAATCCGGCCAAGGCTTAGAGTAGGGAGCAAGGAAGATTTTTCTCAAGTAAATCAAAAATATTCACAATATCTTCTCCCTAAAACTCTCTCAAAACCCTAAAAACGACCCCCTCTCTCTTTCTCAGCCATTTTCACTCCCAAAAAACACCAAATCAAAGGGTTTAATCATCTATTGAAGTCTAGCAAGCGTTATTGTTTTCATTTCGAATTAGTTGGTAAGTTTTCGATATTCTATTCGATCATATGATTTCTATTTGTATAAAATCATAAAAAATACTATTTAATTCTTTATAATTGCAGAAATTATCTATATGTAATCATGAGTCGATGATATGATTTGACCTTAGTTAAAGACATAATCCGTAAACCCTAGTTTATACGAATGAATTTTGATTTTTGATTGAATTGTTACAGCCGACTTCAGAGGCAGTTTTGACCAATTTAGATTCCTTTTCAGGCTTCGGCCAAAACTAAAAAGTTGTAGATCTCGATGTTTTAGATTGACACGCAAGGTTTCGGCCTCTGAAATTAAACAGATGATTTTACAAAAATTATTTAGTAAACTGCTGCAGTGTATTACGAATTTTCTGAAAACTTTAGTTAGTTTGAATTGAATGGATTTATTACTTTTTAATTACTTTGAGATCTTTAAATTATGTGAAAAAATGAAATTTTCTGTATAAAACTTTTATTTTCATAATCTTAAATTTAATTAATAAAATCATTTTACTTAAATGTATTTGTTAAATTAATATGTTTTAAAGTATAAATTGTAGTCTTGTTTTCCTAATTCTTTTTAATTAACATTCTCATGAGTGATGTCTATATATCATGGATTATAAAATATTTTTCAAGTTTAGGTTAGATAAGGATTCTTGAATACGTGTCGTTGAATATTTACAAAAGAATTGAATCTGAACTGTTATCACTAGCAATGCGTAGACATAAACTTAAGTAACTATAAGGTTAGTTTGTTTGGGAATTTGTGGGAATTATATTATAGGGATATAAACTTGAGATGAACGTGGATGTATAGGAACCCTTGACTCGACTCGTGTACATAATTTGTAAGATACATAACTCATGAACAATTCCTTTATATTATAGGACGTTTATAGTTCACTGCGGCTGTGTGTGATACGTTACTTGCTTTAAACTCGTTATTCAGGTGAGTTTTCGTGGCCCCGTTTTCATTTACTTATTTTCAAATTAGGGGAAAAGTATGCTCGTGTTTTATAAATGGTTTTTCGTGCTGTGAACTTGTGTATTTTATTTTTGGATATATGCGAAATTGTGTGACACTATGTGATTGAGCTTTTATTTGCTAATGCTTACTTTTGGTGTTTGCATTTAGGTTTATCGGTTAATGCTTACTTTTGGTGTTTGCATTAAGGTTTATTGGTTAATGCTTACTTTTGGTGTTTGCATTAAATTTCTTTGTTGGAGTAGCTACTGCCATTTTGTGTTTGCGATGCGGATTTGGGTCATACTCCTTCGTGGGGTGATGACAGTTGTTGCGATTCAGTTGTGTCGCACCCCCAAATTCGTTAATTACATTTTATCAGATGATTGCGGAAGCATTAGATCGAGCGGGGACGTCGACGTCAACATTGGACATTCATGCATCAGAGCGTATGATTATTGCTGAACAGTACATAGTTAAGATGTCATCCTATTTCGTCGTGGGTCTCCTAGTTCCATATGCATGCAGTCTTATATGCGCAGCTAATTCCCTGAAAATATAGTAAAAAGTCAAGATGGTTGTTGAGTGAATTCACAGGTTTTATGTTTAATAAGTGGATAAACCAAGTTAATTGTAAAACGTTGACCTAAAAGTCAAATAAGTTTCGTTTATAAGAGTTTGTAGGAAAGTAAGTATCCTATAAGTAATTGTAGGAAAGTATGTATCCTATCCAAAAGTATTTGTAGGAAAGTACGTATCCTATTTCAAAGGTATTTGTAGGAAAGTATGTATCCTATTTCAAAAGTATTTGTATGAAAGTATGTATCCTATTTCAAAAGTATTTGTGGAAAAGCAGTATCCATTACAAGCGTTTTAGAAAAGTAGGTATTCTAAAATAAAGTTTGTAGAAAAATAAGTATTCCTGATCCAAGTTCGTAGGATCCAGGAATAGTAGGGAGAGTAAGTGTCCCTTGATCCAAGTCAGTAGGATCTGATCCAAGTCAGTAGGATCCAATACCCAAGTCAGTAGGGTCCAAATATGTAGGGAGAGTAAGTGTCCCCGATCCAAGTCAGTAGGATCCAATACCCAAGTCAGTAGGGTCCAAATATGTAGGGAGAGTAAGTGTCCCTTGATCCAAGTTCGTAGGATCTGATCCAAGTCTGTAGGATCCAATACCCAAGTCCATAGGGCACAAAACAATATAAAAATGTTGTTTCATCAATAACGGTTTGTATAAAAGCCTAAAAGCATTTTATAAATAGTTTACAAGTATAGTATGAAGCCATTCATAAGTATAGTTCAAAAGTACTCAATCTATCAAGTAAAACATGGATACATTCATGTAAACAATAGTTTATAAGTATAAAAGCATAAAGCATTTATATACAGTTGTAGCATACAATAGTAAATCATTTTCTATGTTTTTCACCCCTGGTTTAAAAGCAGTAAAACAGTAAAAGTAGGGGTTGTGAACTCACCTGGTGAGCTGAAAGTGTGCGAGTGCTAGCAAAGCCTAAGCCTAAAAGTACTCCTAGTCGATAATCTCTTAAATCCCTAAACGTATGAGATTATAAGTATAAGTATGTGGATGTCGTAATTGAGCATCCATGCTAGTGCTCATTCACTATATATGTCCAAGTATTCGTTTGTCGTTTAGTTTTGTAGTTTAGAAAATATGTACGGCCCGTTGGTGACGGTTTTGTAATAATAATTCCCAAAGTTTTATTATTATGTTTGTTTCGTTTATTTACTTGTAAAAGTATACGTTTTTATTTAAGTGTTTCAACGCATGTATCGTTATCCGTAAATATCATAACATCATTTTTGTTCAAGTTTTATAGTCTAACAACTAAATATTTGTTTCGATCTAAAGTCTAAGGTTTTACATTTCGTTTCACGTTTTTCGTACCGAGGCTTGTTTCGGTTGACTTGGTCAAACGTGTTCGGTTTGACTCGAAACTTTTACAAAAGTCTTAAATATGTTAAATAAACCTTAGAAAATTATTGTTACGTTTTATGGTCGGTCCGAAGTGTCGGTTTTCATAAAAGTGTCAAAATAGTCCCAAAGTTGTGTTTTCGGTTTTGTCGGTTTGTTTCGCCATAGGATTTCTACCATTTCTAGTCCACATCAAGTCTCACAAATTTTACCAACTGATCATCAAGGTTTCTAGTCTAACATATAATTTTTACAACAATTATAATATCCATTTACATAGGTAATTAATTTCGCGAAGGAACCAAACTCGGTTTTCGAATAAGTGCAGACCAGACTCAAAGATGGGTTTATTCATAAAATTCCGTACAGATATGGGAAAAGTGTAAAACACAAAAGTTGTAGCTCTTTTCAATACGCAACTTTTAAAAAAAAATTCGTTATCTAATTCTTCCTATAACTCAAGATATGGCCGATTTACTAAACTGACTTTTTGAAGACAGATTATGCATGTGTATGTATACTTTATAAAAACGTATTTTATCAAAGATTTTGGACATAATCGAGTTAGATGAACCATATAACATGTAAATAAACATAGATGGAAGTAGAAATGAGTCCTCACAATGATGATTTGAAGATAGACGGATAGAAATGAGATGAGATGTTCTTGAGCTTCAATTCCTTGCAAAAATGATGAAGATTTGTGTGTTGGTTGTTGGTGGTCTTGTGGTGGATTATGGTGGTGTTAGAGTGGTGATTGGTGGTGGTTCTCTCCAGATTTTAGAGAGAGAAAATGGAAGCTAGAGAGAGGTTAGAGAGATGTGTGTTGAGTGAAATGATAAAATGAAAGAGAATTGCATGTATGGTTAATGGGTTTGTAAGAGAATCATCATCATTGATTTTTGCATGAAAAACAAGAGGTGGAGAGGGGTGGTGGCTGATTTTTGGGGGGCCCATGGGGTGTGTGTGTGATTTAATTCTCAGTTTCAGTATGTGTAACGTATTTTGGCCGTTTACCCGTTAATTGTGTTAAAACGTTAAATCGCCTAACGTTATTTTGTGTCATTTTAATTAACGATATATTTGAGATATTTTTACATTGAAGTATTATTAGAATACTTTATTTTGAGTTATCGAAATATCATTCGAGCTTCGTTTGGTTATAGAGTTCAGTTAACGCATTTTCATTGTGTTTAAGACGTTTTAAGCAAAACGTCTATGTTTTTCGTGTATTATTTAAACAAAATAATAATATATGATAAATAACTTCTAAAAGTAGATTTAAGTTATTTATAGAAATATTTTCACCAACGTTCATATTTTTGTTGGGTTTGTTCCGGATGTTTTGTACGTAATTATATTAATTACGAAATTTGTAATACTACGTGTATTAACTAGTTGGGCTTTGCTAGACTTACCTCTAAAATTTGTTGTGAATTCACTTAAGTAGGGAATTAGCCTAAAATGCAAATGTTTAGTGTACTTAATTGTATTCAAAATTGCGGGGTGTTACAAGTTGGGATTATATTATTTCACTTTGTGCACCTTTTCATATGCATTGTCCTAACTTATTATTATCACAGCAAAAAGGTTTATTTTTCTGGTGTCTGGTTTCAAACCTACGAAACTCACCAACCATTGTGTTGACGTTTTTGAGCATATCTTTTCAGGTATTCAGAATAATCACTAAGAAGCTTGAGGCTAGTGGCTTTAGCGGGACTTCTAGGTTGCATTTGAGACTTGGTGAATGGAATGTTGACTATATTCACTTAGCTTTCATTCGAGATATGACAATTGGATTCTTATGTATTTAAGACTATGTACTTGGGTTAATGATGGACCGCGGCACAAGTCTCCCTTGTGTCGGGGATATCATAATACGTTGTTAAATTGCATTTAGTGTTGTTCTATTATATCAATGTGTTATGATCTAGTCGCGCGTCGTATCCCGTTGTTTCCGCTTTAGACGGGGTGTGACATGCATTAATGATTAGATTTCCCATATTACCCTTAACTTTAAAACTACACATACTTCAAAGAAAATAATTTAATTAATAATTGAGGGTTTAAGTTGTCATTATACTAAGGTGAAAACTGCATTTAATATGATTTTCTTAATATGTGTGTTTTCCACTAAATACACTTCCATTAATACCCTATTCCATTATCTATTATTTTTAATTACTACTTATTCTCCTCTAACTATACTTTTCAACAATCAAATATTAAATATACCCATTAAAGTCTTTTTTATTGGTTAAATATCAAAGTGGATACTTATAATGAGACATCCCAAAATAATAATGTGGACATTTTAAATGGGACGGATGGAGTACAATATGTTTTTATTTTAAAATATTCACTCGCATCTCCATCCATCATTACCACTTTCAATTCACCGCTGCATTGCGCGGGTATTGTGCTAGTATAATGCATCTCCACCATATCTTAATTTCGTACTCAACACTTGGAAAAGACAATATTACCCTTGACTTATTTATAATATTTCCATGTAAGTACGCATGTATGTATGTATATATGTGTGCATCATATATATATGTCTCTATGTATATGTATGTATGTCTACATGTATATATGTGCACGCGTATGTATATATGTATGTATGTCTACATGTATGTATGTATGTATGTATGTATGTATGTATGTATGTATGTATGTATGTATGTATGTACGCATGACATGTATGTATATATGTATATAAATAATACTACGTACATACCCTTATTATAAATAAGAATACATCTATATCTATATTAATTTAAATATTATATTAAGTAATTTTGACTTTTTCATATCCCGCCAAAATGAAAATATTTGAGCCTTTAACTTTTGGCAAAATTCAAAGTGAGGCGGTTCTGACCAGAACCGCCGTATTATTGTTTTTTTTCTTACTTTGAGAGTTTTAGCCAGTTTTTCATTATCGATTACTATATCAAACTTTCATCTCCACATTACACACAGTTGACGATTTTGGCAATAAGCAACGACACCCAAAATTACGGTTAAATGTCCGATCGATTGAGCAATCGTTTGAGGTATTATCTTTCACTGCTAGATTTGCATACTTAAATATATACTTAAACAAACCCACAGATACTAATAAAGTCCGACCGATTGATTAATCCTTTAGGTATTATTCTTTGCTGCTAAATTTGCATACTAAAATTATACACATCTACATTTATGCGAAGTATTAAAGGAAACAAGAAGTGCAAGGTTGAGTCTTTTTACACGTCCACAATCGAAGAACAACAACACCATATACAGGAAGTTGAAGCAACCTTGGACCGAGGTGGTGGAGAGCCGGATGGGTCTGATGATTACGAGGTAAATTCCATTGAAAACTTCTAACTTGTAATCAGGGATATTGAAACGCCCCGAAAACAGAACCATTTTTTTTTATCTAACACTGAAAACACACTCTATTAGGTCCCACATCTAAAATATGACATTATAGACTCGTTATATCGTTCCCTTAATCAAATAAAGACTCAAATAAGAAAAATGTGAATTTACAAGAGATTCCCAGGAATGACTCCCATTCCTCAGGAATCAGACATGCTGTTAACACTTGGATTCGGATTCCCAAGGAATGACTCTCATTTCCTAGGAATCAGGGCTGTTGTAAACACTTAATTTCAGATTCCCCAGGAATGCCTCCCATTCCCCAGGAATCAGGGCTGCACAAACTAATACCAAAATACGAATTTCCGACGTGCATAACTTTTTACTCGTTAACACTTAGACTCTGAAAATTTGCAGGCACCTCCATAATGCCACAATGAAACTTTCTATTTTTGCACTTTTCCAAAATTCACGTATTACAAGAAAACGGACATATAACCACTTTTCGACCATTTTAATCACTTTTTGACTACAACTCAAATCACAAACCATGAACACTTGGACACTAAATTTTTGCACACATGATCAACATACCAAAACAAGTCTAACACCATTGACCAAACCCACATAAGTACATTCTAACCCGATTTAACCCTTTTGACCCGTTTAGTGTCCATTTGGACACTATCACCAAATCTACTACATAACACCACCACATTACCCAATACCACACATGTTTGACTCTTACAACATTGTTGACTATTTGTCAACTTCATCTTTGACCAACCAATCGCTTTTGACCTTTTTCTACAATTCAACACTTTAACCCAAACCAAACCAATCATATGACTTCATACACTTAACAACCACATACACTAGACATCATAACTCTGTTTGCCTTTGAAAGTCAACTACTATACATTGACCAACATTTTTAATTCGAAAACTCATTGTTTGGGCGATTTACACAATTGAGCATCAAAACAACAATTCAAAAGAAAGAAGCATATTCTAACCATAAGCATGCTCCATATCCATGTCACTAGCTTCTCATAACCCTTCTATCCACATGTCTCTATCAAAACATCAACCTACAACATAAACACTGAAACGGGTAAGCACAACTGCTTAGTGAGTACACAGGCAATCAAACAAGCAATACACATAACACTTAGCATATAACAACACAAATACATGAACACATAATCACTGAGCTCTGAACACTGAACACTGTGTTAACTGCAGTTAACTCTCTGATCACCACTAATCCTTTACACATAATCATTAACCAACAACAATCAATTCACTAATCAACACATCTTTTAACATAGTCTTAAACACACACATAAGAAACAAAACATATAACAAACACCCTTCACGTGATTGTATGATCCTCTAGCTCGGAAGCTATCCGGAAACACATACAACCAATTCATACACTGTTCACTACACCATCACTATTTAATTCACATATGTCAACAATATATCTTCCACCTGATTGTGTAGCCTCTTGCTCGGAAGCAATCCGGATCCAACACAATCGAATCATATACTATTCTTCACCGATTCTTTCCTTTACCTTTAAGCTATTAACTTACTCATTACTTGGCTAACATCAAGCTAATGAGAAATCACTACTTTTCTTACCAATTAACAATTAAACACATAACAATTAAGTACAATTAAGAAATTTAACACAACAACTAACTTAAGCAATAAACACAATTAAATAAACATAACAAATAACTTGTTCTTTGATTGTGTAAACCTCTAGCCCGCAAGCTATCCGGTACTACACAATCACATTACTTGTTTAACCCCCGTATCACTCACCACAATCTCTTAGACGATTTCACCATATTGATCATCATAAGCCTCCACGTCTCTTAACACCTACATAATCATACATATCATCATAACAAAAATTAGACACTAACAATCATCACTTTTCTACTAATTTCATATTCTATTATCATAATCATACTTCATTATCACTAGTTCATAATTTAACTCTATTTCTACAAATATTTAACATAACTCTTATGAACATATCACTAATTTCATAATCTTTTACTCACTTTAACACTAATTCATTCACTATTAAGTTTTACTAACTTCAATTAAACATATTAAACACAATTTCATATCATAATCACTAGTTCCATGAAACCCCACCAAAACCCCACTTTGATCTTTAGCTATATACTTCTAATTACTCACTTTTAACTTGAATTCTTGTTAATCATGAACACCTATATGCTTATACATCACTAATCAATCATAAAAACACTAATTAACACTAGTTTCATCAAATTAAAACCCTAATTTCGTATTTAAACCATTAACCCTTTGAAACCCATATAAAAATCAAACCCTACGTTAAATCATCGAGAAATTCAACTTACTTGATGTTCTTGAGGATTAAAAGGAATGAATTAAACAAATAGGATCATGAATTGAAGATTGAAATGGAAGTAAAAATCATCTATGTGGTTTCTCTCTTTTTCTCCCACTCTATAATTCCCTCTGGAATGTTTTTAGATGAATATTGGATAAACATAATACTGTACGTACATATCTATATGTTTTAATACCCTTTTAAACCCTACAGTCTGGAACTGATAAAACCGTTTACGTTTTTCACTATATCTCGTTATCTACATAATAATATTTCGTAATAAAAATATATCCGCGTACGATATTAATTTCCTGAAATTCGGGGTGTTACAACTCTCCCCCACTTATTTCATTCGTGTCCTCACGAATGGCACTTGTACTACTCAGTCTTAACACTATCTCTACTCTTACACATACACATAATCATACCTAGAACACTTCACTTAATTCATTAATCATACATAAATGCATATATCTCTTAATTCTACTCAATCGCATATCAACACTAACTCTACAAGATCTTAATCATATACCCCATACATATTGGTTTCACATAATAAGTGAAATACGTATCAATAAATACAAGTCTATTAATCCCACTCACTCTGTTATCTCCTCTAATCTTATTATTTAACACATAGTTTACTTAGTTTAAACACCTATTCGCTTACACTCTATCCTCATAATCACACTAAATTTCTCTGATATTTTATAACCTCAACAATTCCATGTGAACTAACATAATACAACTACGGTGATCAGGCGTAGACATATTATGTTATACACACTTCCTTCTAAAGTTATCTCATATCATTAATTTCTAATGTGATTCTCACACAAACACATAACACACAACTCAATTAACAGTTAACACACAATAATTAACAATTTAACAATTAAACACATAGTTAAAAACTACTTCACTACTTATCCATTTTGAACACATACACAAAACTACAGCTAATAACTCCTTATATACACTTACTCTTACCTCTAGCAACCTTTTCTGTACTCAATTATTCATTTATCATCACAGAATCAGATTAATCTAAATAAATCACATTAACTATTAAACATAATCATAATCATAACAAATCAAACAATCATAAATGGTTTAAGTTTAAGCAATCTTATCATGGATCACCTAACTCTCTTAAACCATTGCTCTGATACCAACTTGAAACGCCCCGAAAACAGAACCATTTTTTTTATCTAACACTGAAAACACACTCTATTAGGTCCCACATCTAAAATATGACATTATAGACTCGTTATATCGTTCCCTTAATCAAATAAAGACTCAAATAAGAAAAATGTGAATTTACAAGAGATTCCCCAGGAATGACTCCCATTCCTCAGGAATCAGACATGCTGTTAACACTTGGATTCGGATTCCGCAGGAATGACTCTCATTCCTCAAGAATCAGGGCTGCTGTAAACATTTAATTTCAGATTCCCCAGGAATGACTCCCATTCCCCAGGAATCAGGGCTGCACAAACTAATACCAAAATACGAATTTCCGACGTGCATAACTTTTTACTCGTTAACACTTAGACTCTGAAAATTTGCAGGCACCTCCATAATGCCACAATGAAACTTTCTATTTTTGCACTTTTCCAAAATTCACGTTTTACAAGAAAACGGACATATAACCACTTTTCGACCATTTTAACCACTTTTTGACTACAACTCAAATCACAAACCATGAACACTTGGACTCTAAATTTTTGCACACATGATCAACATACCAAAACAAGTCTAACACCATTGACCAAACCCACATAAGTACATTCTAACCCGATTTAACCCTTTTGACCCGTTTGGTGTCCATTTGGACACTATCACCAAATCTACTACATAACACCACCACATTACCCAATACCACACATGTTTGACTCTTACAACATTGTTGACTATTTGTCAACTTTATCTTTGACCAACCAATCACTTTTGACCTTTTTCTACAATACAACACTTTAACCCAAACCAAACCAATCATATGACTTCATACACTTAACAACCACATACACTAGACATCATAACTCTGTTTGACTTTGAAAGTCAACTACTATACATTGACCAACATTTTTAATTCGAAAACTCATTGTTTGGGCGATTTACACAATTGAGCATCAAGACAACAATTCAAAAGAAAGAAGCATATTCTAACCATAAGCATGCTCCATATCCATGTCACTAGCTTCTCATAACCCTTCTATCCACATGTCTCTATCAAAACATCAACCTACAACATAAACACTGAAACGGGTAAGCACAACTGCTTAGTGAGTACACAGGCAATCAAACAAGCAATACACATAACACTTAGCATATAACAACACAAATACATGAACACATAATCACTGAGCTCTGAACACTGAACACTGTGTTAACTGCAGTTAACTCTCTGATCACCACTAATCCTTTACACATAATCATTAACCAACAACAATCAATTCACTAATCAACACATCTTTTAACATAGTCTTAAACACACACATAAGAAACAAAACATATAACAAACACCCTTCACGTGATTGTATGATCCTCTAGCTCGGAAGCTATCCGGAAACACATACAACCAATTCATACACTTTTCACTACACCATCACTATTTAATTCACATATGTCAACAATATATCTTCCACCTGATTGTGTAGCCTCTTGTTCGGAAGCAATACGGATCCAACACAATCGAATCATATACTATTCTTCACCGATTCTTTCCTTTACCTTTAAGCTAGTAACTTACTCATTACTTGGCTAACATCAAGCTAATGAGAAATCACTACTTTTCTTACCAAGTAACAATTAAACACATAACAATTAAGTACAATTAAGAAATTTAACACAACAACCAACTTAAGCAATAAACACAATTAAATAAACATAACAAATAACTTGTTCTTTGATTGTGTAAACCTCTAGCCCGCAAGCTATCCGGTACTACACAATCACATCACCTGTTTAACCCCCGTATCACTCACCACAATCTCTTAGACGATTTCACCATATTGATCATCATAAGCCTCCACGTCTCCTAACACCTACATAATCATACATATCATCATAACAAAAATTAGACACTAACAATCATCACTTTTCTACTAATTTCATGTTCTATTATCATAATCATACTTCATTATCACTAGTTCATAATTTAACTCTATTTCTACAAATATTTAACATAACTCTTATGAACATATCACTAATTTCTTAATCTTTTAATCACTTTAACACTAATTCATTCACTATTAAGCTTTACTAACTTCAATTAAACATATTAAACACAGTTTCATATCATAATCACTAGTTCCATGAAACCCCACCAAAACCCCACTTTGATCTTTAGCTATATACTACAAATTACTCACTTTTAACTTGAATTCTTGTTAATCATGAACACCTATATGCTTATACATCACTAATCAATCATAAAAACACTAATTAAAACTAGTTTCATCAAATTAAAACCCTAATTTCGTATTTAAATCATTAACCCTTTGAAACCCATATAAAAATCAAACCCAATGTTAAATCTAGAGAAATTCAACTTACTTGATGTTCTTGAGGATTAAAAGGAGTGAATTAAACAAATAGGATCATGAATTGAAGATTGAAATGGAAGTAAAAATCATCTATGTGGTTTCTCTCTTTTTCTCCCACTCTCTAATTCCCTCTGGAATGTTTTTAGATGAATATTGAATAAACATAATACTGTACGTACATATCTATATGTTTTAATACCCTTTTAAACCCTACAGTCTGGAACTGATAAAACCGTTTACGTTTTTCACTATATCTCGTTATCTACATAATAATATTTCGTAATAAAAATATATCCGCATACGATATTAATTTCCTGAAATTCGGGGTGTTACAACTCTCCCCCACTTATTTCATTCGTGTCCTCACGAATGGCACTTGTACTACTCAGTCTTAACACTATCTCTACTCTTACACATACACATAATCATACCTAGAACACTTCACTTAATTCATTAATTATACATAAATGCATATATCACTTAATTCTACTCAAACGCATTATCAACACTAACTCTACAAGATCTTAATCATATACCCCCTACATATTGGTTTCACATAATAAGTGAAATACGTATCACTAAATACAAGTCTATTAATCCTACTCCCTCTGTTATCTCCTCTAATCTTATTATTTAACACATAGTTTACTTAGTTTAAACACCTATTCGCTTACACTCTATCCTCACAATCACACTAAATTTCTCTGATATTTTATAACCTCAACAATTCCATGTGAACTAACATAATACAACTACGGTGATCAGGTTTAGACATATTATGTTATACACACTTCCTTCTGAAGTTATCTCATATCATTAATTTCTAATGTGATTCTCAAACAAACACATAACATACAACTCAATTAACAGTTAACACACAATAATTAACAATTAAACACATAGTTAAAAACTACTTCACTACTTATCCATTTTGAACACATACACAAAACTACAGCTAATAACTCCTTATATACACTTACTCTTACCTCTGGCAACCTTCTCTGTACTCAATTATTCATTTATCATCACACAATCAGATTAATCCAAATAAATCACATTAACTATTAAACATAATCATAATCATAACAAATCAAACAAATATTAAATGGTTTAAGTTTAAGCAATCTTATCATGGATCACCTAACTCTCTTAAACCGTTGCTCTGATACTAACTTGAAACGCCCCGAAAACAGAACCATTTTTTTTATCTAACACTGAAAACACACTCTATTAGGTCCCACATCTAAAATATGACATTATAGACTCGTTATATCGTTCCCTTAATCAAATAAAGACTCAAATAAGAAAAATGTGAATTTACAAGAGATTCCCCAGGAATGACTCCCATTCCTCAGGAATCAGACATGCTGTTAACACTTGGATTCGGATTCCGCAGGAATGACTCTCATTCCTCAAGAATCAGGGCTGCTGTAAACATTTAATTTCAGATTCCCCAGGAATGACTCCCATTCCCCAGGAATCAGGGCTGCACAAACTAATACCAAAATACGAATTTCCGACGTGCATAACTTTTTACTCGTTAACACTTAGACTCTGAAAATTTGCAGGCACCTCCATAATGCCACAATGAAACTTTCTATTTTTGCACTTTTCCAAAATTCACGTTTGACAAGAAAACGGACATATAACCACTTTTCGACCATTTTGACCACTTTTTGACTACAACTCAAATCACAAACCATGAACACTTGGACTCTAAATTTTTGCACACATGATCAACATACCAAAACAAGTCTAACACCATTGACCAAACCCACATAAGTACATTCTAACCCGATTTAACCCTTTTGACCCGTTTGGTGTCCATTTGGACACTATCACCAAATCTACTACATAACACCACCACATTACCCAATACCACACATGTTTGACTCTTACAACATTGTTGACTATTTGTCAACTTCATCTTTTACCAACCAATCACTTTTGACCTTTTTCTACAATTCAACACTTTAACCCAAACCAAACCAATCATATGACTTCATACACTTAACAACCACATACACTAGACATCATAACTCTGTTTGACTTTGAAAGTCAACTACTATACATTGACCAACATTTTTAATTTGAAAACTCATTGTTTGGGCGATTTACACAATTGAGCATCAAAACAACAATTCAAAAGAAAGAAGCATATTATAACCATAAGCATGCTCCATATCCATGTCACTAGCTTCTCATAACCCTTCTATCCACATGTCTCTATCAAAACATCAACCTACAACATAAACACTGAAATGGGTAAGCACAACTGCTTAGTGAGTACACAGGCAATCAAACAAGCAATACACATAACACTTAGCATATAACAACACAAATACATGAAAACATAATCACTGAGCTCTGAACACTGAACACTGTACACTGTGTTAACTGCAGTTAACTCTCTGATCACCACTAATCCTTTACACATAATCATTAACCAACAACAATCAATTCACTAATCAACACATCTTTTAACATAGTCTTAAACACACACGTAAGAAACAAAACATATAACAAACACCCTTCACGTGATTGTATGATCCTCTAGCTCGGAAGCTATCCGGAAACACATACAACCAATTCATACACTGTTCACTACACCATCACTATTTAATTCACATATGTCAACAATATATCTTCCGCCCGATTGTGTAGCCTCTTGCTCGGAAGCAATCCGGATCCAACACAATCGAATCATATACTATTGTTCACCAATTCTTTCCTTTACCTTTAAGCTAGTAACTTACTCATTACTTGGCTAACATCAAGCTAATGAGAAATCACTACTTTTCTTACCAAGTAACAATTAAACACTTAACAATTAAGTACAATTAAGAAATTTAACACAACAACTAACTTAAGCAATAAACACAATTAAATAAACATAACAAATAACTTGTTCTTTGATTGTGTAAACCTCTAGCCCGCAAGCTATCTGGTACTACACAATCACATCACCTGTTTAACCCCCGTATCACTCACCACAATCTCTTAGACGATTTCACCATATTGATCATCATAAGCCTCCACGTCTCTTAACACCTACATAATCATACATATCATCATAACAACAATTAGACACTAACAATCATCACTTTTCTACTAATTTCATGTTCTATTATCATAATTATACTTCATTATCACTAGTTCATAATTTAACTATATTCCTACAAGTATTTAACATAACTCTATTTCTACTAATTTCTTAATCTTTTACTCACTTTAACACTAATTCATTCACTATTAAGCTTTACTAAAGTCAATTAAACATATTAAACGCAATTTCATATCATAATCACTAGTTTCATGAAACCCCACCAAAACCCCACTTTGATCTTTAGCTATATACTTCAAATTACTCACTTTTAACTTGAATTCTTGTTAATCATGAACACCTATATGCTTATACATCACTAATCAATCATAAAAACACTAATTAACACTAGTTTCATTAAATTAAAACCCTAATTTCGTATTTAAACCATTAACCCTTTGAAACCCATATAAAAATCAAACCCTACGTTAAATCATAGAGAAATTCAGCTTACTTGATGTTCTTGAGGATTAATAGGAATGAATTAAAAAAATAGGATCATGAATTGAAGATTGAAATGGAAGTAAAAATCATCTATGTGGTTTCTCTCTTTTTCTCCCACTCTCTAATTCTCTCTGGAATGTTTTTAGATGAATATTGGATAAACATAATGCTGTACGTACATATCTATATGTTTTAATACCCTTTTAAACCCTACAGTCTGGAACTGATAAAACCGTTTACGTTTTTCACTATATCTCGTTATCTACATAATAATATTTCGTAATAAAAATATATCCGCGTACGATATAATTTCCTGAAATTCGGGGTGTTATAGATATGGCAAGAAGACCCGAACCCGATGAGGATCCCCGCACCCCAAACTTTTCTGGTCGGGTTAGGGATGACTTATCGGGTTTTGGGCTGGTTTTGTACGGTTTACAATATAAATTCGAATAGTTCGTTTACTACGAATGGCAGACACTCAGACTATAGTTTGTTACATTTTGCGCGCACCAGACTAGAGTGCTGCTGCTGCTATACCGGTCTTCTGGTTGGTCATGTTAGTACTTGTACTCTATTTCCTTTCTAATGCTAATTGTCTGCTTTTACTAAAAAATGTATAGAGCTATCCGTACCATGTCAACTTATGAAGCCGTATGGGGACTACCTCGTTAGATGGGCGAGAGGGATGACACACCCTAGTGAGAAGGAAGGACTACAACCTGAATATGTCTGTGTACAAGTAGATACCGTTGAGGACGGTTGTGATGGATTACCGATCCCAATTGAAAGATACGGCATAAAATATTTAAGAGATGCAAGAAGGAAAGTTATTCAGTCGCCACGTCAAGCGATAAAGGCAAGTAAAATTTAATCTGGATCAAATTGTGTGTGATTTAAATGTCATATTGTTTTTAGTTAACTTTTTTCTTGCTTGGTGATGACGTGTCGCCACTCAACTCTATCACTTAGGCATTCGGTAATGGGTTTATCAGTGTTTTGTTAATGTAGGTTGTACCCCCAACTTCATCGCAACCGGAGCCATCTAACGAGTTTACACGTTTGGAGGATAAGCTAATGACTGGACCTCTAAGAATTAAAGAGCTAGGTGTCCGTTTCACCGACCACTTTGCAGACAAGGACGGTCTGATCAAAATTATATCGCCATTGGGAATGTATCCGGGTTTTGTTGGTCCGTGTGTAGAATGGATTGATTACTATGTGGTGCTAGGATGGCTGACGACTGATTATATCGATATCTCCATTATGTCTTGGTGGGCGATGTAAGTTCTATAATAATGGTTTGTAAAAACTAAAATGTGTAATATATATATTATTATATTCGTCTGATTTCTTACCTCTACTATTTTATCACAATTTTAATTTTAGGGACTTATGGGTCAATAGAGAAGGGCAGCCACTTCCAAACAGACGTGCATTCCTACATCCTGCTATATGCCAATCATTGTATTGCGAACAAGATGCTCGTGACATGACTGTTCTTACCGATCACATCAGATCTCAGTATCTCCACAACACTGACAAACAGTTCTTCATGGCTCCTTATAATCACGGGTGGTAGGTTTTATACCAATGTGTGTATATATATGGCTACATGCTTTATGGTTTTAACTATAACTACTTAATTTATCTACGATAATATATATCTAAAATTTTCTTTAATTAGGAATACTCGGTGGATCCTCTTCATTCTCGACAATGTCAAGCGTACGGGCTACATCTTAGATTCAATGATGGGTTCAAGAACTAAGAATGATTATCCATTTGTTGCTCGGTTGGAAGAGTAAGAGTTTCTCAGTACGTATATTATTTTAAGATAAAATGTAGTTAATAATATTTTATTGTTAGGTGTGATCTCGGGAGCTGGAATTGGAATATGGTGAACTCTCCACAACACTGTTCAAGTTGGGAATCTGGTTACCACGTTATGAAGATTATGTTCATCATGATGATGACTAACCAAGCAAGATTCCCAACTGAAGTAAGTGTTCACAATCACAAATTTGATAAATTGTAATAAACTTTCTTGTTGTATGTTACTAAGTTCCTTACTTGTTAATTGAATTTGGTTTATTGATATGGAGAGACAAGGAGAGTTACACCTACATGGACATGGAGGATACGGTTTGTCACAGCATTAGAAGGTTTGCCGATGATTACCTTTCATGTACTCGAACTCATGATCGTTTGGATAGTTAGATGAACTTGATATTAAGTATTAATATGTATTTTCTAGGTTTATACAATATTGGTTGATATATGTTTGTTGCACATATATATATATATATATATATATATATATATATATATATATATATATATATATATATATATATATATATATCGTTGACCATTTGCTTTGCTTGAAATCAATATCAATATGGTTATTATTTGACTTGTGAAATTTGGTAATTGCACGAAATTAAATCGATATAAAGCTACTGGAGTATTTTATATATATATATATATATATATATATATATATATATATATATATATATATATTACTATATTCAGGGACTTTAAGTGGTTATCGGTCCCCGCCAAAATAAACTAAAAAATATATTCAATTTTAAATAATTTACTAAATAATCTATTTTTTATTACTAAAAGCGGTTCTCATATACCGCCTTATCAATTAAGTAAAATAATTAATATTTATAAATAAATCAAAAATATCACCGCCAAGAACTACAACATAAACCGCCTAACTATACATTTAAAATCTGGC
Source organism: Helichrysum umbraculigerum (assembly GCA_949592205.1). NCBI lineage: Eukaryota > Viridiplantae > Streptophyta > Magnoliopsida > Asterales > Asteraceae > Helichrysum > Helichrysum umbraculigerum. The sequence continues at coordinate 2,536,429 of CATIUR010000001.1, forward strand.
CCTACCTTGCAAAACGCACCGCCTTTAATTAGATAAACTACCCGCCCTTAAATGACATTTAATAAGACAAACATAAACCGCCCGTAAGTTTAGAACCGCCGTAAAACAATACTATTAAGGCGGTGTTTTCACCGCCTCGAAATAAGTTTTTATTTTAAGCATCGCTCGTATTGATGGTCGTCGGTTCACCGCCCGTAATGGGCTTTTTCCCCGCCCATAATGTGCATTTTTGTAGTAGTGAACGACCGGTAATGTGATACGCTGGAGAACGACCAGTGATGTGGTGAAAGTATAGGCAATTATAATAACAAGTTTAATTAAGGAAATACTAAAATACTATCACACAATTCAGGCAAGAATAACCCGTTCGTATAATATAGCTTTTAAGTAAGTCCGAGTCGAACACTGGGAATGGTGGTTATAAATAAAATAGAATTTATAATTCAATTAAAATATACAATATACAATATACAGATAAGGGGGATACGTTTTAGTTCCGTATGAACGTATTTAAGAATACTAAATTATAACCAATTCAATAGAAAACAATTAACTAGATATAGTAAACAATTAGAGATAAATATGTATTTACTTAGATTATTTATTGTTGGTTATTATTATTGTGATTTACTAATGTAGAAAACCACAAAGATTAAGATAATTTTCATATAGTAGCATTGCCAAAGATTAAGTACAATATTACTATTTATTAAGATCTATCAACATATTATTCATACAATTCCTGATTTGGTTGAATTACAATGTTACTTAACATTAATGAAGCATAACCACTTAATTTAAAAACCCAAAAGATTAATAAAGTTTATCTATAAATCAGTTAATTATGATCATTAATATAATATAACACAGAATTCTTGTATAATAATATTCAATAATATAGTTCCAACAATAATATAAATCTACTAAATCCACCTTGTTTCTACTGATTTCTTCATGAATTCAAACCCTAATCATGTTGATTCCATTGATAAACCTCCAGATCCTCCAGATTCAATGCAATCTGAGCAGTTTCATTCTCCTGCATTGCATTTGAACGGAACGCCGTCTACACAAACTATGAGCCCAGCTCAAATAAGAGTTCAAGTGAGAGCTGCAAAGCTTGATTCTATTGAAGGTGATGGTTCTCAGCCTAGTTCTATGGCTAATTCTGAATCTATGAATAAGAGAAAACCTGGAAGACCAAAAAAAACGTAAGCAGAAATTGGGTAAGGGTATTATGGTGCAAGGTTACAGTAATTCTGCTCATATTATGAAGAAAACGCAGCCACCATCCTCTATTCCGAAATTGCAGTTTAATCATGGTGTTTCAAAGGTTAGCAATACTCATGTGTCTTTACTGGATGCATCAAATGCAGGTATATCTCTCTCTATTGATCAAATGAATGAAAATCCTGTTGGTGTGTTTAACTTAGATGATATGAATGATGCTATTGCTACTCCTATTTCTTCTGTGGATGTGGTGACTGATAAGTTTGAATTTAAGGCTCTTAATACAACTGCTAAAGTAATTGATTGTGAAATGGCTGAGGAAACAACTGAAAAGTGTAAAGGGGACAAAAAAGTGATTAAGTCTTATGCTAAAACTTTTAAAAATACTACTGAATCAGTTGTTAGAATTCTTAAGAGGGGTGAATTTGAACAGAGTCAAGCTAGAGTAAATGGGTTGCAACAAGGGATTGATGGTTCTGGTAGTACTGATTCAGGTATGGCTAATTTGGGTAGTGCAGAGGCAAATGGTAAGGTTAATGGTAATGTTGATGCTGTTAATAGTAATACTGCTGGAATGACACAGGATAAGTCAAATGATGTGGAGAATAATGGCAGGCCAAACATATTAAGACAAGGGGCTTGGGCTAACTCTGCTATTTCATTTGCAGAATTAGTGAAAAAAGGTAATGAAGAGGATGAGATTAAAATGGAATACACTCCTCCTGTAAGAATGGCTAATGGACAGAAGAGGGTGACATTTACTGCTGATGAGGTTAGGAAGGGTGGAAGACATTTTGCATTGCAATTATATGGTTACTTCATAGGAACATCTATGGATTACCAGGTTGTTAATAGCAATCTAAGAAGGATGTGGAGGAATTATGACTTAAAGGAAGTTGTGAAAACTGCTGCAGGATTTTATCTTTGCAAGTTTAAAAGTGAAAAGGGCATGAAGGATGTGTTGGAGAATGAGCCATGGTTAGTCAATAATGTACCATTCTTCATTAATCAGTGGGAACCTGGTGTATGGCTGGAGAAGATAGAGCCTATTAAAGTTCCTATTTGGATTTGTGTCCATAATCCTCCTATTGAATTATGGAACGGTAATGGCATTGGTAAGCTAGTAAGTAGTGTTGGTAAACCATTGTTAATGGATAGAATTACAATGGAAAGATGTGTGAGCAAGACAGGCAGATTAAGCTATGCAAGAGTACTAGTTGAAGTCAATGCTGAAGAAGAGTTACCTAATGTAATTGAATTTGAATACCCTGAAATGGGTCAATTGCCAGCCAAAGTGGGTAAGCTTGAAGTGAACTATCAATGGAAACCACCACTTTGTATACATTGTAAGGTGTTTGGGCATTGGAGTATGAGCTGTAAGAACAGACCACTGAGTGAGGAGGAAAGAGCTGAAAAGATCATTAAAGAAGCATTAAAAGTTAAGCAGAGTGTTGTTGGTGATAAACCAAATGATGGTGCAGATGAAGAAGGTTTCCAGACTGTGGGAAGAAATAATAAGGTTGTGAATAGAATGAATGCACAATGGAAACAGAGTATTAGAAATGGGATGAATGATACTCAAAGAAGAAGTAGTCAACAGATGAATCACAATCAGAATAGCAGTCAATTTCAAGCAAAAGGAGTGAATCCCAATAGGGGAAGTGTTTTTGATAGGATAAGAAGAAATAGTCAGTCCAATGTGAATCCAGTTACAATTGGTAAGGTAAGTGAGAACATACTTAAAACTGCAGAGAAATTACAGAATAAAGCTAAGCAGAATGCAGATGGTGGTAATGGGTTTAGTTCTAGGAAAGTATGGGTGAGAACAGAAGATCATAAAAGATCAAGTAATGCTGTCAATAACCCTCTTAATGATGGTAATCCTTCTTTGGGTGTATCATCAATTAAAAAGACTGAGCAAAGGCAGGCAAATAAGGGGGTTAGACAGACTGATGATGAGCAGATGGATGGAATAACAACAAATAATATGTTCAGTGCATTGGGTGATGACAGGGATGATAATGAGATGCAAGATTCAGATTCTGAAGCTGATTGGGATACAGAGCTAGGGATGTACATATTCCAACAAAGAGCTGTTAATACATTTTTGGAATCTAAGAAATATCCTGATAAAAAGGTGAGGAAGGACTGGACTGCAGCTCAGATGGACTATTGGAATGACAAATGTTCAGAATATGGGTTGAACTCTAATTTTGAAGATGAAGAGGATGTGGACTCAGACACTACTGGAGCAGCAGCCTTCATGCATGTGGAAGGGCCAGATTTTGTTGCCTTGCAGCAGGGAATTAAAGGTAACAAACCTTCCAAATTGTCTTAATGGATTTTAAAATCATGGTTTGGAATGTTAGAGGCATAACCAATGCCTCTAACCAAAATCAGGTTAAAAAATTCATGAATGAGGGGGGATTTGGTATTTGTGGCCTCATTGAAACACATGTGAGTAAAAAGAATTTGGATAGGATTGGAAATAAAATGTTTGGGCAATGGGATTGGGTTTCTAATAGTTCAAAATGTGATGGTGGTACTAGGATTATACTTGGGTGGGATCCTGGTGTTGTTAAGATTATGGTACTTGAGCAACATGAGCAAGTGATGCATTGCTATATTGAACCACTGAATGGTCAAAATAAGTTCTATTGTTCTTTTGTTTATGGTTATCATACAAGAATACCAAGGAGAAAGTTATGGCAGAGTTTAATGGTCCATCATAAATCTGTCAAAAATTTACCTTGGGTTGTGCTTGGTGATTTTAATGAAACTCTGTGTCCAAATGAGCACTCTTCTGGTTCTTCTTCTTTTAGTAGAGATATGGGATATTTTATGGATTGCATTAGTGAGATTGAGATTGATGACTTGCATATGTCTGGATTGAGGTTTACATGGAATCAAAAACCTGGGAAAACAGATGGGGTATTAAAAAAGTTGGATAGAGCAATGGGTAATGAACATTTTATGAGTCTATTTCCTAATGCCCACCCATGCTTTTTTTCACCCTTTTATACACTCTGATCATACACCTATTATCCTCACTCTGCATGGTATTCAGAAGGCTAAGCCCAAACCTTTTAAGTTTGCTAATTATTTAGCTGCTAAGCCTGATTTTCTTCCATTAGTGATAGAGAATTGGAAGGAAGAGGTTCATGGTTATGCAATGTTTAGACTTGTAACCAAGCTGAAAAAGTTGAAGAAGCCATTAAGGAAGCTTGGTTATAATCAGGGTAATTTATATTTGAAGGTGAAGCAGCTTAGGTCTGAGTTAGAAAGGGTTCAAGTTGATGTGGAAAAGGATCCTACTAATAAGGATTTAAGGGCTAGAGAAGCTTCTTGCATTAAGGCTTATAATGAAGCTATTGTTGATGAGGAGTTATTTTTGAAACAAAAAGCAAAAATAGAATGGCTAAGTGAAGGGGATCAGAATACTAAGTTCTTTCACAGAACTGTAAAAGAAAGAATGAACAAGAACAGAATTGATTCAGTTGAAAGTATGAATGGAGAGAGGTTTTTTGGTAAGCAAGCAGCTGAGCAATTTGTTTTGCATTTTAAAGATGTTTTTGGTTGTAGGAAAGATGTACAGCCTATTGAAAATGCAGAGGAGCTGTTTACAAGAAAGATCCCAACTGATGTGGCCAATCATATGGTAAGGTATGTGTCTAATGATGAAATTAAAGATGCCATGTTTGATATTGCTGATGATAAAGCACCTGGACCTGATGGGTTTTCATCTAAATTTTTTAAAGCTTCTTGGTCTATTGTGGGGAATGATGTGTGTAATGCAGTTAGAGAGTTTTTCCAAAATGGCAAGTTGTTGAAAGAAGTCAATGCTACTATAATCTCATTAGTTCCTAAGGTTAGTAACCCTCAAAATGTTGCTGCTTTTAGGCCTATTGCCTGTTGCAATGTTATTTATAAATGCATTAGCAAGGTAATATCTAATAGGATGAAGTGTGTTTTAAATGATATTGTGGATGAAAACCAAAGTGCATTTATTCCTGGTAGGCACATTAGTGATAATATTTTAGTAACTCAGGAGTTATTTAGAAATTATCATAGGAAAAAAGTAAAGGGTCCTGCTAGTAAGTTGAAAAAGCCTGCTAAATGTGCTTTCAAAGTTGATATCCAAAAGGCTTATGATACAGTTGATTGGAGTTTTTTGAAGACATGTTTACAGAATTTTGGGTTTCATCCTTGTATGATTATGTGGGTTATGAATTGTCTCACTTCTGCTTCTTTTACTGTTAATGTAAATGGTGAACATGTGGGGTATTTTAATGGTGCTAGAGGTCTTAGGCAAGGGGACCCTATGTCTCCTTATCTGTTCACACTTGCTATGGAGGTCTTAACTTTAATGATCAAGAGGCAGGTAAGAAGAGATAGTAATTTTGTTTATCATTGGAGGTGTGATGTTGTTGAGCTCACCCATTTATGCTTTGCTGATGATTTGATCCTTTTCTGCAAAGCTGATCCCAAATCTGTTGTTGTGATAAGAAGGGCTTTAGATGAGTTTCATGGTGTTTCTGGTTTGAAAGCTAATCCAGACAAGAGTACTACATTTTTTGGCAATGTTACCTCAAATGTTCAGAGACAAATATTGCAAATCATGCCATTTAATGTGGGGCAACTTCCAGTGAGGTATTTGGGGGTTCCACTTTTATCTACTAGGCTTAAGTAGGTAGATTGTAGTAGATTGGTTGATATGTTTAAGAGAAGAGTGTGTAATTGGAAAACCAAGTCTTTATCTTTTGCAGGAAGGTTACAATTGATAAATTCTGTTTTCACCTCTCTGCAAGTGTACTGGTCATCTGTTTTTATTTTACCTAAAAGTATATCTGGTGATATAGAGAGGATTATCAGGGATTTTTTATGGTGTCAAGGAGTGTATAAGAGAGGGAAGTCTAAGGTAAATTGGGATGTTGTTTGTAGAACAAGAAGGCAAGGGGGTCTTGGGATTAAATCTCTTTTTAACTGGAATGTTGCTCTTATTGCTAAACATGTGTGGAACATTGTAACTGATAAGAATTCCATCTGGGTGAAGTGGATCAAAGCTGTGAGGTTAAAGAATAAGAATTTTTGGAATTATAGATCTCCTGGTAATGAGTGTTGGAGTTGGAAATGCATTATGAAATGTAGGGAGGAGGTCAGGAAATTTGTTGTTTATAGAATTGGAAGTGGAGAGCAGACTTCTGCTTGGTATGATAACTGGAATCCAATGGGTCCATTGTGCCATGTTATTACTACTGAGGATGTACTTGATTTTGATTTTCATCTGAAGTCTACAGTTGCTGATCTAATTATGAATGGTGAGTGGAATGTGCCTGATGAGTGGAAAGTTAGATTTTCCAATTATTTTGCCTTGCCTCCTCCTTTATTAATTCATGAAAGGCGAGATAGCATAATGTGGAGATCAAATAAAGGTAAAATTGTACCATTTTCTGTTAATGTGGTATGGAATGATTTGGTGGCCCATCATGATGATGTCAAATGGGCAAAGCTTGTTTGGTTCTCCCAATGTATCCCTAGACATTCATTTATGATGTGGGTTGCCATTAATCATAGACTGAGAACACAGGATAGATTTATGGGTGGTTGTATTCAGGATGAATTGAAGTGTGTCTTTTGTAATAATATGAAGGATAGCCATTCACATTTATTCTTTGAGTGTGAATGGCCAAGATGTTTGTGGGTTGAGCTGAAAGCACTGTCTAGATTGGATCAAGCTCCTAATACTTGGATGGATATCATTGAGTATGTTCTGGATAGACCAATTATCAAGTCTATTTGGAGTGTTATTCAAAGACTTGTTCTAGGTGCTCTAGTTTATTTCATTTGGCAGGAGAGAAACCTTAGAATGTATAAGTCACAATCCAGGTCCAAGGAGCAATTGTTGGAAATCATTAAGAATATGGTTAGGTGTAGGCTGATGGGATTAAAAATCAGGAAGACAAATCAAAGTATGATGGCTGCTTCAATTTGGAATTTCCAAGTGGCTGAGAAGATGGGAAAGAATGGTGATGGAGGTACTCATAATTCGTTTAATGATAAGATATAATACCATGTTTGGGTGGTTGGGTTGGGTTGGAGTTATAAGGGGGAGAAGGGTAGTTATGCTACTATTGCCTTGTCTATTGTCTAAACAGTCTTGGTCTATGTGTTATGTAATGTCTATATATGAGTCTAAAATATGGTCTTTTGCATGTATATATGGTCAGGTCAGGCAAATAGCATATATAGGTTGTTGGGTGGTAAAAAATGATGTGCTGGAGGCTAGCACTGTAGGCACCTTGGGTGATATAAGGTTGGTTTTGTATTCTTTGTTATTTTGTTTTTTGTCTCCCCATGTCAACCTTAGTATGTTAAATATCAAGCTTAGCTGTTTGGTTTGTGAAATTAATGCTTGTAATTTGAGGATCTATGATGAGAACTGGAGATGTTTGTGTTCTATTATTTTGAAGATGTGGTGTCATGATCCTATGATAGTTACAAGTGATTTAATTTACTATCTTTTCTGTCATTGGTGTCTCTGTGAGTTCACAGTTTTTTTTGGGTGGATTTGGTTTGGTTTTGGAGATATAAGGGGGAGTAGGGTAGTTGTGTTCCTTTGTTGTTATTTAAATTGTTATAGGAATAAGTTGATTGAAATGGTGAGATATATTTGGATGAGTGATTCTGTGATGCTAATTATTTCCTGGCTTATGAGAGATATGATTCAAGGAACACAGCATAGGTATGGGGTGATAAAAATATATATGTTGCTGGAGTTTAGCACTGCTAGTATACCTGTTGGTGATAAAAGGGTGGCTGTGAGTTTTTGGTTTTTATTTAAATTTATTCTTTTTAAATTCCCAATAACATTTAGGATTTCCAATGAGTCAGTTCATGTTTTGTTGAAATTGCTTGCAATAAGGTGTAGAAGAAGTTCCTTTGTGCTGCAATGCAGGCAAGAATTGAAGATGCATGACATGGGACTGGTCTATTGGTTTAACTGTGAGGAGTGCTATTTTTTTCTGGGATTGGGTGGGTTTATTGGTGCTATAAGGAGGAGTTGGGTAGATGTCTCAGGTGTTACTTTTTTCTGGTATCAAACGTGTCTAACTTGTCATTTTAAAACTTTTGAATCTGTATATCTTCACAGGTTTAAATGGTTTTTTAATAAAAGTGTCAATGGTAACATCTGTATAGGGATGGAGATATTGGTTATAGTGCAGGGGTATGGCACTTTATTCTATTTTAAAGGTGTTATAAGGCTGGTAAAACTTCACTTTTTCCTGAAAGTTATTCTTGTTGAGCTTAATCTTTCTTTTGGAGGTGAGATGACAATGAGTATTATGAAATGTGTTGTAAGAAAATGGAGTAGAAGAGTTTTCTACATTAGGGTGTATAGGCAACAATTGATGATTAATACTCATGTGTTAGGCTGCCATTGTCATGGTCATTCATCATTTTTGAATGATTTCTGGATTCTTTATCAAATTGAGAATTCATCTATTTTTAAGCTTGTGTCTGACTTGTGTTCTATTTGGATTTTGGATCTTGGTGTTATAAGGGTGGTAATGTGGTGGAGGAGAATGGGAAAGGCATATAGTTGCAGGGAGTGTGTTATGTTAAATGTGAAGGAACTTTTGTCATGTTTGACTTTTCTAAGTCAAATAAGGGAAAGTCAGTATGTGGTTGGTTTGACTTTACTGGGTCAAATATGTTGCTCATATGGATGGAATGTGGTAATGTTGCAGAATTGGGATAATGATTATTGCTGTGAATTCATATTGAACAGAAAATTATTTGATTTGATTACTCATAGTCAAATTGAAATAGATGGAAATAGTGTGTGGCATGATGGTAATATTTATAGGCAGGGTGCTGTTAGTCAGTTTGTTGATTGGCTCAAGTTGTTAAAACAAGGTCAGAATGCTGGTAATAAGGATATTTTTGTGTTAAATGTTCAAAATGCTATTTGGTGCATATTCTGTATTGCTGTTTTGGCTGCTGGTTATATTGCTAAAGGGTATATGGTTAATGATTATTTTGTAAATGGCTTGAAATTGATGGGACAGAGTGAAAGTGGAATAAGTTTGAGATTGGGGTATTACTTGGTTGATCAAATTGGTGATATGCCTATGAGACAATATACAGTTAGTGATAGTCAAAGGTATAATCTATTGGTTGAGTTTGTGTGCAGTTTATTGCAACTAGCAAATAGATCAGAGGTTTGTGTGCAGAATGATTTGCCAAGGGTTCAATGTGAGAATGGAATGGATGTGGCAGAGGCTAATGGTTGCAGATTTCTGTTGGGTCAAAATGGTGAAAGCTTATGTGGAATGAAGACTGCATATTGGCATTGGTCAGGTCTTTGGTTTGGCAGGATAAGTGTAGCAGATTACAATATACAGAAGAATGGAATGAAGTCTAAAGTTGCAGTTTACGTTATAAGGTCACAGAAGTGTTATTGTTTAATGCATAGATCAATTTTGACAAAAGATGTGATACTTAGAAATGGTATAGGTATAAGTTGTATAGATATGATTGATTATGATTTTACTTTTGTTAGTGACATTATGAAATTAGTTTTTTGTATTAAAGTTTGGGTGGTGCACTAAAAATCACCCCTAGAGGTATGCCTCTAAGTATTGTGTAGAACTTTATTTTATTTTTAATGCATTTTGCCGGGTTTTCCCAAAAAAAAAAAAAAAAAAAAAACAATAATATAAATCTAAGCAAATACAATAAATATTAATTCATAATTAAGCTAAACATAATTATAATCAATATTCAATAATAAAACACATTCAAAATTAAATAAAGAATAAGATACGCAAACCAAAACCGTGAACCACGCTCTGTACGTTTGATCGTAGAAAAACCCTTGCGAACTTGCGACTCTAAATTGCTCCTAAAACCCCTAGAAAGTGTTTCTAGTCGAATTTGGGGTTAATAATTCGTAATATACAAATTATTATGGTTATTGGGTTATTATTCGAAGCTGGAAGGTGTTTTCTATTTATAATAGGTGATGTCGGCTCCCAACCGGCGGTTGGAAGGTCCAACCGGCGGTTGGGTACTTTATCTCCAAGTCCAACTATTCGTTTCCACCAGATTCTAGAATTCTCGGTTCTAACCGCCGGTTGAAAGGCCCAACCGGCGGTTGAGTTTTTCTTCAATAAATCTGATTTTTTTATATGTTGTAGCTCTATGTGTTAGCTAAATTTGGCCGCTTGAATCAACTCATTTGGACTTCGTATGAGAAAGTTATGGCCAAAATACTAACGCATAGCAGAAAACTCAGCATTTACACTTTTCTTCAGCTTTTGATCTAATTTCCGTTTCTTTCATCCAAGCTTCATTTAAAACACTTAATTGATGTTATCACTCCACTTTTAAGCCATCTTCTTCATTTCTTCAAGGTTTAAGCTACATTTTCTTCGAGTCTTCATTTAATCTTCTTTTTCTTCAATCTTTGCCTTGTTTTCGTTCCTTTTCTTCAATCTCCACTTTAAAATACATTTATGCAAATATTAACGAAATAAGTATCTAAAATCATATAAATGCACTAAAATGTATATAAATATAGGGATAATTTACTATAAATTATACTATCTATTTGATGCTTATCAACCAGCAATGTGATAAGCCGGAGAACGATCGGTAATGTGATACGCTGGAGAACGACCAGCAATGTGATAAACCGGAGAACGACCGGTAATGTGATAAGCTGGAGAACGACCAGCAATATGATAAACTGGAGAACGACCAGTAATGTGATACGCTAGAGAACGACCAACAATGTGTTTTAAACTATATTTTGGGTAACATCCCAACGAAACTATATTTTGGGTAACATCCCAACTAAACTATATTTTTGGCAACATCTCAACTAAACTATACTTTTGGGGTAACATCCCAACTAAACTTATATTCTTGGATAACATTCCAACGAAACATTATTTGACCCTTATGTCATCAACTTACAAACGAATTTGGTTTAACAAACCACACTTATAAAACCTGTGAATTCACTCAACAATTTTGTTGACTTTTTACTATGTTTTTCAGGGAATTAGCACTCAAGTAAGAATACATGCATATGGGCTAGGCGACCCACGATGAATTAGGATCCATCCTTTGGAACGACGAGATTTCTTTTGTATAATTAATACATTTTAATTATACTTACGAAATCTCTTTTGAAATATATATCCACAAACATGATTTGTATTTGAAAATATTACTATCCCTATGACTATGACGAGTCGTAGCTTTTGTAAACAACTATTTATGGCATCTTAATATATATATATATATATATATATATATATATATATATATATATATATATATATATATGTTCTGCGATAATCATATGCTTTGATATGCGTGAATGTCCAATGTTAACGTCACGACCCCCAGTGTACACACTAATGCTTCCGCTGACCAACGATGACCGTTTTTGGGGGTGTGACATATAATTAAGAATTAGTTACGCTAATTGTGTTTCAATCATTCAATGCATAGCTTTTTAAAGTTTGATTCATATGAGTTAATGCATCGCAAGTCGCACTACTCTTTTAAAATCTCTACATAACAATAATGCATATCACATTTTCTTTCTTAATACTTAAAACCTAAATATGATAAACTAATTAAACTACAAAATTAAATTTAAATAGCTTTGTTTCGCATTTGTTATTATATGTTTTTCACCTAAAATATATCAAGTATCAACATACATAATTTAACAACGACTAATCCGGTCTTTTTTTTAATTTCTAAATATTATTCTGCCGCATCGCGCGGGTCAGATGCTAATTTTCAATAAATGGAACATTATTATACTCTTAAAAACAGGTTATCTAGGTCCTATAGTGTGTTTGAAAAAAAAAAGTTTGAAAAATGAAGTGGGTAGTTTATAGTTGGAGGGTTTTTTTTTTAAACAATTATTTAGCTAAGGAGTTGGAACTGAAACTTATAAGTGCAAACTTACATGAAAGAACATTAAAAAAACATAATTACTTATGAATTAATGGGTATTTAGGTAATTTAAAATTTTGTAATCTCTAATAAGCTTTTAAAAGCTAGTTCCATTAACTTATTTTGCCGAGCTTATTTTTTCAGTAACCATTTACAACTTTTACTTACCAAACAAAGTTTGTAGCTTGAACTTTATATAAAATCTAAACTTAAGCTCTAATAAGCTGGTCCACGAAAATATAGATAATCAGTGAAATACTCGCCCATTCTTCCGAGTTCCGAATCCTTATACAAAAAAGATTCCTACGGGTAATATGTAATACACTTTTCAATTTCTTAAATCATTTATCCTCTTAAACTTTAGCTCTGCAAATACTCTTTCCTCTCTAAGGAATGTTATGATTAAAAATTTCTACAACCAAAAAGAATCAAAATGATGTGGACGCATATATTGACCAATCATAAATCATTTTCATTATTCGTTTTTGCTTGTATCTCCATTTGTAACTAGTTACCCCTTAATATCAATTACACTACACTTATGAATAGTAAGTACTTTATTTTATTTGATTTGTCTTATTATCATATATGTTGATAATAACTAGAAATGCAAAAGCAAATTACAATTATGTACTTAGCTTAGTGGTATAATTAATGTTTCTTAAACAAGAGGTTGGATGCTCGATCCATGTTCCTTTGCTTTCAATCTATATTTATGATAATTTACAATGTTGACCTTCTAACTTACTAACATATACTAATCAGCCACACCTAAGACATTTTATAACATTCAAATGTTTATAGTATTTTATTGAAATGTAAATATGTTCAAAACATTAATAAAAAAGTACACTTATTTTAGTTTGCGAAAATTAATGTTTATGGGTGCTAAATTATTGTCTAAACCTTTATACTTGAATTCAATTAATCTAGCAAACATGCTTAACTGACTCAACTTATACATATATTTGCGCCTAAAAGTACACGTGCACTTGGTCTCGCAATTTTTTCTTTCTTTCTATTATTTTTCTCGAAATTTTTTCTTTCTTTCTATTCTTTTTTGTTTTTTTTAGATATCTTGAAGACTCTTTTCCTAAGCTTACATATGTACTTCTATTGAAATTTTTTTTACTCTTCTACCTAAATAAACTTTATTTTCTTATATATTTATTTATTTGGAGTTTTAGATTAATATAGTTTTAAGTGTTTAAGAATTGTTAATAGATGAACATACAAAATACAATATAATAATTACTATAATATATATATATATATATATATATACTTTTATTATATACATTTTAGAAATAATTTGTAGTTAATGTAACTACTAGCGTATATATTTTTGTAACTTCGAAATATATCAAATACGATCTATAGCTAAATATAGTAACAAATATTTGAATCGATGAAGTACGAGATTTTTTATAATTAAAAAGGAGAACCTTCTATTTTAACTTTTAAGATCAAAAAGTTATTTTGTATAAATAAAATGTGGTATTTGTCGCAACGCTTAAAAAATTGCATAAATAAAAATTATATCCCCATCGCAACGCGTGGGCCAAATAGACCTTGTATACATCATTTTGTATCTAGATGTTTTCAACTTTATGTAACCATTTGCGTTATCTTACTCAACAGACCACCATTATTATTTTCCTTTCTCCAACTTAATAAGCGCCGTACGTTTTTTTTTTCATTAGATTATCCAAAATTTAAGGGTGTAATTCTATTATATATGTTAGTTTTATGTTTAACTAGGTGAAGGACCCGCGACAGCGCGGGTGTTGTTTTATTTTATTTTATTTCTAAATTGAGTTATTAGTTATCATAATTTTTATGATTATTGTTATTTTAGTTGTTGCTTGATGTAAATAGTGTTTTAGTTGAAGTTAAAAGTAGTGTTTCAAAAAAGTGTATGAAAACAATTATTTCCTATCGATTCAATTATTTTTTATTGATATAAGTTCGTAAAGTATATCGTTTATAGTAATTCCTAGAATGTTTTTCCCTAAACAACTTCAAAATGAAGTTCCTTTAGACCTTATTCTGCTCGCAAGTAGTGGTTTGTACGTCTTGGAGAATATGGACTTTGATTGTGATTGTTTTGCGTATAGCGATGATGATGAGTGGGTTAAGTTGCGAAGGGACATATTCTTGAGGCAAAGAAGGAGAGACATGAATTAGAACCACAATAACAATCTATAAAACGTTAAAGGTAAGATATATCTATCAATATTTGCATAACAAATAAAAGCATAAAATTTAATAACTAATAATGGGAATGTAATTTTTAAAGTTTTAAGTTTGAACATAAAAAAAAATGATGGCTCATTAAACATAGTATTCTAAAACGCTATTTGGGACTTATTAAGTTTAAGTCCACGCCCTCAAAATCCTAACGGTCAATGCTCGCGTAACACTAACAATACTCTCCGAAACCTCATCGGATCTCGTAATCTTCGACAACTGCCTCAAACTATTTATAATCTCATCCGAATCCGACTGTATAAATTCTCATCAATTTCATGACCAAGCGAGCGAAGATCTTTGATAAGTTGATTCGTTTTAGAATCTTATCCATGTCAACTTTAATAGCTTCTTTGCCACCATTATTTTTAGCAGCATTGAATTTAATCCAATCAATAAAAGCTTGTAGTCGAATTTGCCTTCAAATAAATGTTCAAAACATATGAACAACTTTTCTTTTTAAAATAATAATATGTTTAACTAAAAGATTAGTATACCTTCTAAGTTGTTGTGAATATTGGGATCTTCTAAAGCAACATTGGCATTTACAGATAATAAGCGAGCGAAGATCTTTGATAAGTTGATTCGTTTTAGAATCTTATCCATGTCAACTTTAATAGCTTCTTTGCCACCATTATTTTTAGCAGCATTGAATTTAATCCAATCAATAAAAGCTTGTAGTCGAATTTGCCTTCAAATAAATGTTCAAAACATATGAACAACTTTTCTTTTTAAAATAATAATATGTTTAACTAAAAGATTAGTATACCTTCTAAGTTGTTGTGAATATTGGGATCTTCTAAAGCAACATTGGCATTTACAGATAATGAGAAAAAAAGAAACTAAACAATATGGGTCACCAATAATTATACTCTCAACATAGGAAATCATTGTATACCGAGGGTGTTTTTATACCTTTAAAATTATGATGGACGTTTGGACATTTGGAAGCAATATCGTTCTCATCTACAAAATAGGAGAGAAAAAAATGATAAACTGTGTATGTTTCAAATTGTTAAATTTGCACTGTAAAAAACTAATAAATTATACCTTTAGAAATTTTAGGTGGAATGGGATCTTCAAGTGGATTTTCCTTACATCTGCAAAAACAATGACATTTTTGTAACGAATAAAAAGTTAATGATCATATGTTGGATAATAGACAAACAATACATTGGAATGCTTCTGGCACTTTTTGGATCTCAAAATTCGTCACTGATATTTTCATGAACAAAGGTGTGTCATGAATAAAGGAGTTAATGATAATACGTAAAATAATATACAAAGAATACCTTGGAATGCTTTTGGATCTTTTGGACCTAGAATTAAAAATTAAAAAATAATTAGAGAAATAACAATTTAAAAGGAAGAATAAGCTTGATCAAATAACAAAGCAAATAAAACGTCGTGGATAGAAGAATGAGTTTTATCAAGGGTTTTTTATACCTTTTGACTTGTCATGGATGTTTGGATCTTGGGAGGTATCGTTCTTTTTACCCACAATTAAAATAATTTTAAAAAATAATTAAAGATTTAACAACGTAGGTTACAAACCACTAAGTTTAAGAGAATATCAAAGAAAGATATTATACCTTTAGAACTTTTAGTAGGCTTTAGATCTGATCTACAAATTAAAACCATTAAAAAATATACCAACGTAGGTTAGCAATCATCAATCTTGAAAAATAAGAACGCAACATACAATACCCGTTGAAGTTTTAGCAGAATTTCAATCTTCGACTAAATCATATTTTCAAAAACAAAAGCATAATAATTTTAATAAATACAAAGTAATCCTGAAACGCTAAATATTAATACACATATCATACCTTTGATTTGTTTGGGATTTTTTGGATTAGCAGGAACACATTCACCGATTGTTGATGAAGATGATTTGAGGGGATCTATGGAAATCAATATTATTAAACGTTTTTGTATGAATATCGCTAGAATTATGGATAGTAAATATAAAGGAATGAAAGTATTAAATTAGGTGAATATTATTTTAATGATTTTTTATTTTAATATAATGTTGGTAGGATATATCATGTTTAGTATTCCCTTTAGGTTTAGCCAATTCAATTTTTATTTTTTTATTTTTTTTTTGTAATATATATATTTGGAAATTATATTGGGATGCATGTCTATCGGGTACAATATTTAAAAAAATTATTTATATTAATAATTAATAGACTTTTTACAAATAATTAGTAGGGGTGTTAAGTGCACATATTTTAAACTAATTCGAGCCATCGATCTCTAATTAGGGAGCCTAATCAAGGGTTAAAATTCCTTAATGGTATCATCTTTTAGTTATATATAAAAGATGTTTGCGATAGATTTTTAAAAATATGAAGCTTCTTTGAGAGTTGGTATTTTCTTTCAAGGTCTTATTTCGACGAGTTTTTATCCGAAATGGTGGTGCGGAAAAAAATATTTACCAATAAGGTGTTATTTCAAAAGTATTTACTAATAATGTGCCTTCTACATAAAAAGTGGTTCTTTTTTAGTGTATTATTTTATAAATTTTCTTTGTTAAGACTTTCATCATTTAATTTTTTGACCTTAATTAATATCGAATGGATTGCATTTTGATGACTATTATGACAATTGAGTTATGGGAAATTAATTGATATGCCATTTTTAAAAAAAGTATATATCGTTTTGCCCTCGAAAAAAAAATTGACGATTTGCCTATTGAAATCGCAAATGGCAAATTTGCTTTTGCGGTCAAGGATTTACTTTTGCGACCCGTGCACCTGAACGAACCGGACGCGAGCATTTTATGCCCTCGCAAATCGCTAATATACCTTTTGCGATTTGCGATTTACCTATGCCCTAGTATATTTGCGATCGGGAACCTCTAGCCTCTTTCAGTGTGTTGGCAAATCGCAAATTGCAAAAAGACCATTTTGCGATTTGCGATGGCATGATTACTCGGTGACGTGCATAGGCAAATCGACTACGTGCATAGGCAAATCGACTACGTGCATAGGCAAATCACAAATCGCAAATCGCGAAAAGGGAATTTGCGATTTGCGATGGCATGATTACTCGGTCACGTGCAAAACGACTACGTGCATAGGCAAAACGACTACTTGCATAGGCAAATCGACTACGTGCATAGGCAAATCGCAAATCGCAAAAAGGGAATTTGCGATTTGCGATGGCATGATTACTCGGTCACGTGCAAAACGACTACGTGCATAGGCAAATCGACTACGTGCATAGGCAAATCGCAAATCGCAAATCGCAAAAAGGGAATTTGCGATTTGCGATGGCATAACTCCTCGAACACGGCTCGGTCACGTCGTGCAATCGCAAATTCTTTCCGTGCACTGGCAAATTGCAAAACCTGGATTTTGCGATGGCATCTTATCCTCGATCACGGCTCGGTCACGTGAACGGGTCGCAAAAGCAAATCCTGGATCGCAAAACAAATTTGCGATTTGCGATTTCTGGGGGCATATCGTCAATTTTTTTTTCGAGGGCAAAACGATATAAACTTTTTAAAAATATGGCATTTTGATTAATTTCCCTTGAGTTATATAGATTGTTAAAATATAATTAAATCATACTTAAATTGTATCGTGATTTGTGACAATAATTCACAAAGATAGTTAAAATTTTATTATACCATATTTAGATTGTGTATATCATTCACAAGCCCGTGGTGATTTTGTTCTTAATTCAAACCCACTTTGAGTTATTCCTTTTTGTACCACGAGGTTTTGATTTTGTATTCTTATAAACAAATATGTTGGTTATTCCAAAACACTGTATTGATTTTCTACTTTCTATTGTTACAATAAATTTGTTGTTATATATGAATTCTAGTTACAAATATATATGGAGCAAGATTAAAGATCGAAACTTGTTGTTCAATAAAGTTTTTAAAAATTAATTGAAATATTTGATGACTAAACATGGTTTAACTTCTTGTTGCCTTAATATAATCTTGTAAATTAAAGCTATAAAGGCATCACATGATGAAAGTGGACTTGTTAACAAAAAATGGGTTATAAAATTTCAACCAGGTATATAAATGCCATGAATTCTCAGTGTTTAGGCTCTTTGCATTTTGAAGAGCATCCCCCAAGCAATCCATGCAAATATGCAATCTCAATTAAAGAAAAAAAAAATTAATAATGTAAGATTTAAATATATTTAAACTAGAATAATTCAGTGAAATTATAAGAAAAGGAACAAAAATACCTTTTAGTTAAAAAAACACCTCGTTAGCAATTATTTTTTAAGAAACACCTTATTGGTAAATATAATTTTCCTCCAAACCATTTTGGTCAAAAAATCTATTTATTTTACTTTTTCTTTTTTGTTGTGGTGGTTGATGGTTTTCTCTAATGGTGATAAAACCTAAATTGAATTACCCTAAGAGAAAGTTAAATTTAAGTTTTATTATAATTTAAAAGTAACAAAATTATATAACCTCATCGGGTGAGCCTTAACCGGTCTATATGAACAGTGATTTTTTTTGGTAGCGAACTTAATTAAACATATATAGAAAATTAAAATACATATTGACAAATAAATAATTGAACATGTAGCTTTAATGGTTCATTCGCTGTATGTGTTTTCATCCTACTTATTCTTAGTTCGAGCCTTAATTTGCAACACTTTTTACTTTTTATTTTTTTCTTTTAGATTTTAATCCTTAAAAGTTAGCCCGAACCCCAACTTCTCAAACATAGAAAATTTCAAATCTCATATTATATAATAGAGTAAATTACATTGTCCGTCCATGTGGTTATCCCTATATTGCAGACCTAGTCCTCGGGTCGGATATTGTACGGGTCCAGTCCCTTGACCCGGATTTTCATTTCATCGCAAGTCCCTCCTCCAATTGATATAAGGGTACAATAGTCTTTTACGTAATAATATTTATATAACATAATAATAATAATAATAATAATAATAATAATAATAATAATAATAATATAGTAATTATAAAATAAAAACTTATTTGCAAGCCTAATCCTAGCTGCACGATGAAATTCACCTAAATCAAAACAAAACCAAAATATCAAACCCCTCTCCGACGTTCCTACTTTCCGGTGGCCTGCATACACACGACGTTCTCGGATCTGCTCAACCTTGACGTCGCGGTGAACCTGCAGACTTATTAAACTCGATGGAATTCGTCGTTTCTCAAGTATGTGAGTGAGTATACAGATCGTCGAGTAATTATGCTGGTTATACTTCACCGCTTTGTCACCACTGCTATTCTCCGGCCACCACTGCATCTCACTTCGAAGACATACGACGGCGGCGTTTGAATGAACAAAACCCCCGATGGAGTGATTCCGGATGGTTGGTGGTGATTCGGGTGGAATGCTGGAGACGAAATTCAGCGATGTGGGTTTTTGCAGGTGGTCGGAGATGGAGTGATTCCGGCGGTGGTAGAAGATGGTGATTGTGTTGTGACAGTTTGTTGTTTGTTGTGAGGGTTTTTTCAATTTTTGTTTTTATGGTGTCAATCTCTCTTTATTATAATAAGACAGCTTGATTACCCTAATCAAATTGTATTTAGCTTTTATGTTTAAGCCTTCCCCTAATTATGATTTGCAAATAATTCCCTAGCCTTATTAGTCAATTACCTTACTACCCCTACTTATGCAAAATCAACCCTCCTCTGTGATCCATATTTAGCGCACGATTTCAAGTTTTTCTGTGTGATTTGAAATTCAAATTTAGGGATCTAAAAATTGGGGATATTGAGCAACCGTGAAAATTAAAAATCATTATTGGTTTCCTTTATTATGAGGTTTTTCTACGATCAAAGCTAAGGGTTTCTGGCAGCGATGTTCCTGCCCTAACTCTTGTACCGTAAGAAGCACAACTACAGAAAACAAAGAAATCGGCCATGGCAACAGAAGTTGTTTTCACGCCTTTAAACAAAATCACGAATGAGAAAGGTGATTGGAAGATTAGAGTAAAGGTTCTTATGTTGTGGAAACAGAGTTAGAAAAACACTCCACATTTGATCAACGAGAAGGTTTAATTTTGCAGGTATATATACTTTTCATCAATAGTTATGTCTTCCTGTGAGTTTTTTTGCTTTGTTATCTTTTCAGTTTGTATATAGTTGGTTTATGTTGTTTCATATCATTATCATACATAATGCTTTGTGAATGTATTATTTTTGTTGTTGCTTTGAGTATTTGTTGTTAAAAACTGCAGGGTGTACATTTGATCATGTGCGCATCTGCGACCCACGAAGTTCATTTTCCAATACTTAGTGAGTTAGTGAGGTAAGTACAAATCGTAGTTGACTGTTTGACTATAGTACAAGTTTGATTATAAACAGTTATTAATAAAAAAGAAATCAAATTTACAGACATAAACCCTTGATGTTATAGGTTGCTTTTACGCCTTCCAACTAAACAAGTGTTTCATTTGCTGTAAAATGGATCATTTACCCACAAGGCCACAACTGGTGCAGGGAAGAAATATGTTTTTTTTTTTTAAATTATGTTGCTTTATGTCATCAGTTTTGTCCCTCCCTAAATGGACTTAAAGTAATCGTTGTCAATGACTTACATTAGCTGGCATGATGAAATTTAAACATAGTATATCTTTAGTGATAATCATTTATATACTAACAATGTTCTTATCTTTAACTTTCTTGTGCCATGTTTGCCTGAAAGCTTGCTACGGAAAGACTAATAGTTTTGTTTTATAATGTGGACATGTGAAAAGGTTTGTTTTACTACTTTTAAATGCTTAAAGGTTTCGTTTGAGTCATGTCAGTTACCTTTTCGATCATAGAAGCAATCATTCAATAGTTTCCTTATCATATGTACTTTAAGTGTGTTTTTCCCCTATGCAGCCTGAAGGAGCAGCTCTTAGTAATTTTGTCATACACTAACCTTCAACTGTGGTACTTAAAGGGAGCTTTATTGCATCTTTGTGCAATAAATGATGGAGCAGCTCTCTGGATATGAAGAAGGAGTTTGCTCCTCTTATTTTTCAATGGCATCTGCTGGTTCACATCATATGTTCTAGATTTATATCCTTATTCATCACAAAATGCTTCTTGTGAAATGGTTGTTTTGTACAATATTTTGCGAGGAACAGTACTTCTAAGGGCATGACAATTACGATCAACTGGTGAAAATTGCCAACATACTGATCTGAATCGCCTTAGCATGTTGATCTATTTATGATCTGAAATTGCCACGTACGATCAATGTGCCGTTTACCATACTTCTAGGTTATGTATTTTGACGTTGTATAAGAAGCTGCATAAGTTACAGTCCATGAGGATAATAGACAAGACGGTGCATGTTACTTGACACTGAAACTTCCATCAAGATCAAGACCACGAGACGATTTCTGGAATTTTCTTGAGAGGTACGGATATCGTTATGGTGATGGCAATAGTCGCCCCTTACTTCCATATGAGGTAATAGACAAAACTATATGTTCTGTAGTTGTGCAAGTTCATATATTTGTTTTCTTTAACTGAAGATTAGGTTTGAGCTATAACCATTTTATGGTGCTATTATGGTCTGCCTTAATATACTATCTGTGTGTTTGCGTTTTTTTATTTTTTAATAAATGTTAGGTGCTGACAATTTCAAAGAAAATCCGTGAGGAAACCAAGAAGAAGCTAGCTGGGAGAGGTTCTTTCTTCCAGGAATGATATATCATGCAACACCTTCCTGTCCCCCCAAATTGTCTGTCCACTCCAGATGTCTCTGATGACATTACCGTTACATCTTCGGTATGTTTATTCCTTTCATGATTTATCAACCTAATCAAGAGTTCCGATGTACCAATAACTATAATGATTATGATTATTGGATATACAACCCATTTCTTCTTTCATTTTGCACCCAATGTAAATGTATTATGAAACAGTATTTTATGATTAATATTTAGGATATATCAATGCCAATGCTCAAGAAGTTTTCAGGCAAGCAGAAATAATTAAGAGTTCAAGGTTTGGGAAGGCAAATTTCAAGTCTCTCGAAGTTGAACTAAATGATTTGCAAGTGGCTGTGGCACAATATCTGCAATCTAGGGGTGCTAAGGTGCGTCTCTTTCAGATTTTTATTTGGACTCTTGGTTAATTATATTTTTTCTTAAATTTCCTCTTGCCTCATGATGTAGCAGGTCCAAATGGGTTCTGTCAATGTCTCATTTTTGTTATGTGTTTGGTCAAGCTGAAATACTTTTTGGCCAAAAAGTTTTAATATTTCATTAACAGTTTGCTTGCCAATATATTAATT
Organism: Helichrysum umbraculigerum; assembly: GCA_949592205.1. Classification (NCBI taxonomy): domain Eukaryota; kingdom Viridiplantae; phylum Streptophyta; class Magnoliopsida; order Asterales; family Asteraceae; genus Helichrysum; species Helichrysum umbraculigerum. The sequence goes on from CATIUR010000001.1 coordinate 2,559,141, forward strand.
AAATTATTTTATGACTTCTGTTATAATATTGTATTCAAGGTTGTAAAAGATTTGGGGGTTTTTATACATTAAAATACATGTTGGGCGCATTTTTTATCCATTTGACTCATTTGGACTGTTTTTAGTTGTTGTCTTTTAGTTATGCTTGATTGATGCGTTAGAAGTAGCACTAACCCGAATTGATCATTCTTAAGTGTATGTGTCAAAGTTGCAATCACTATTCGGAGTTACATGGGTTGATTTTAGGTTCATAAAGGTTTAAATAAGGAAAGTTTTTAAAGGTACGTTAATGGATCCTAAAGGCTGGTTTTTAAAGGTCTATAAAACCTTATGCAAAGTCTCTGTTAGTGACTGTTCTGCTATTGTTTATTGCTTAGATTTCATATTGCAAATTTGCATGTCATATATTCCAATAAATAAATTGCTTATGGGACGTTAATGAAACTCCCGATACAAAACTATTTGATGCTATTCAAATATTCAAGGTACATTTACTTGTAACCATGATGTGTTAACTTACAAAATTAGGCAATGCAGATATTCAAGTTTTGCTTGATTTCGTTTATATGTTTTTGAATTATGTACCTTTTAATTCTTGAGCTCTTATGCCTCACATATGATCTCTCTAATTTTCGGACGGTTTGACTTGAAGATCTTAAAAAGTGTGATTTTCATTGATATTGGCCTCCTTTAATCCAAGCCGATTTTTTATTTTTAATGTTTTAATGAATGTTTTTTATTGCAGTGAAGAGGGTGTTGTACCTGTTGAGGTAGTCACTCCATCTCCAACTCTTGGTGAGCCCATGGACATTATGACAACTTCGTGTATTAGCCTAATATTGTAATTAGAGAGATTACCAAAAATAAGTCAAAGCACTTTTTGCTGACCATGACATGATCTTGGTAAGTTTTTGCATTGAGCTGTCTCTACTTGTGTGAGTTGCCTGATCCCGATTGTGCTTATTTATTAACCATATTTGGCCAAAATCATAAATCTGATGGAACCATTTGGTTTGGTTTAAATCTTTGGTTTGTGCTAAATATTGATAGCGTTGTTTTGAGTGATGGGTTGAAGGATACAAGCAATATGGTTCACTTGGAAAGTGGTATTGTAAATTGGGCAAGACATTAACAATAAAAGTAAGGTAGTTTGACTTGGTGTCGGCTTTAAAGTCATCCGCAAAAATTGAATACAAAACATTTCAACAATGTCATCCGCAAAAATATATCGACTCAAATGTTATTCACTAAAGTAAAATTATTATATAAAACTTTGTATTAAATTCATGAAGTACCCCGCAAATTTTGCGGGTTATGATCTAGTTTGTTATTAATAATGCGATGTAAAAAATATATGTAGTCTGTGAGTTCGGATATGAAAGCTTGAAATTGATCTAAGAGATGGAGAAAGGTACAAGATTAAAAAATCTGCCTGATGTAACAAATGATAGAGTAGGAATTGGGTCTTTGAGGAAGAAGGAAGGGTAATAAAACAAATAAAAAATGGATTAAAATAATATAGTAAGGGTATTTTAGTCAATGTATGTGGAATCATGCCGAGGAAGGACTTGCAATGAAATGAAAATCCGGGTCAAAGGATTGGATCCGCACAATACCCAACCCAGGGACTAGGTCTGTAATATAGGGAGAATTACAGGGACGGGCAATGTAATTTACTCTATATAATATTTTTAAATTCTGATTAAGTAAATGAAAATGAAATTATATTTAATTGTAACAACTTAAGATAATTATAAAGTAATTCTATCATTAAGACCATTCCCATCAATGCTTGTCGGTTTCCATCGGTTAGAACTGTGCCATCCGTCACCAAAATCTCTATTCTTAGGTTCGTTTCCTATTATCATTTCGTATTTTTATTCATATATGTGAGTAATGTGGAGAAATAAATTAAGTATTTGTATTCTGAACTATGTGTGAGAAATTTAATCCTCGTATAGTGTTCAAAAACTTGAACTAATACATGTACACGATTAAATTAAAAGTTAGGATAATACCAATAATAATAATAATAATAATAATGAATAATAATATAATAAGAATAATGATAATAACATAATTGTAATAATAACATAACAATAGTAATAGTAATAATATAATAATAATGTTAAACTTGATATCAGATGCTAACAAAGAAATAATATAATAACGATATTACGTTTTAACATATAACATATAACATCTCCTTTTTATTATTATTGGACGCGGTTTAATACGTATACATTTTTAAATTAGTTTCGTTTGAATAGATCTCACCCATTAAATGATTTTGATAAACCAATCTGAACCGCTGATTTAGATTAACAGCATTGTTTACGTAATATCTCATCTTTCATCATCTAATTTTACTATATTACCCCTAGCCTAACTTTCTGTTGCGAAATTATAGGGACAAAAATAATTTAAATTTTAAGTTTAAATTTTATTTTCTAAATTTAAAATACGTAAAGGAAGTTCAAAATTTGAAATTCAAATCTCCTATTATTTATTAATATATTTTAAAAGGAGATATTTTCTCAAAAAGTACGCATGTGTTAAATTTAGACAACCATCTTCTTAGTGATATTGGGAAAAAATAGAATATCACGGCAACAAACAAAATCCGTTCCTCCCTCCGATACCTAACAAACCGGAGTTTCTCTCGGATGGTTCGGCTCTCAATTTTCAAAAGCGAGATGAACTCCCGCGCTCATCTCTTCTGCACCTATATGGTACCCTAATCTCTTAAGCACCATATACACTAAATTAGCGAACAGAACAACGATGGAAGCAGAAGGATTTACACCTCTCAATCTCATCCATGGTGAACAGCACGATTGGAAAATCCGTGTCAAAGTGTTTTGTGGAAGCAGTCGTAAACCTCTTATCGCCGCCGTTGCACCGCTGCTATCAACTTACCGCCTTCAGGTATATTTATTCCGATCACTGCAATTGACTTACACAACTAAAGTAGATTTGATAACTTCTTTTACTCATTTTATTTATTATTTATTGGATAGAATAGTTTATTTCTTTACTATCGCTGAAAACAAATCTCGAATCAGACGTTATATATGGAATTTATAAACCCTGATTATAAATCAAGCAATTACCTTTGCAATTAGTATTTTGTATGCATGTAAGAGTTAGGTTAAATGGTAGTTTAGTTATTGATTGATGATTGATGCAAACTGTATGCAATAGTTGACGATAAATAGGTATATAGGTACATATTTTTATATCAAACTTGTCTTTTATTTTTGTGGTTTTATTTTGTTGGATTAGTTAATCTCTACTCATTATTTAGTGGATTACAGTTGGTTGTTAAATGTAAGACAATTTCAAAAACGATGGAGGATTGAGGTAAAGCTTACTTTTTGTTTCTTTGTGTTTTGCAAGTTATTCCATTGTTAATGTTGGAAACGTGGTGTAGTCTCATAAAACCAGACGATGTAACTATTGGTTAAATCTATCAAGAATATTTTAAGCTAATGTCTGAGCATGCTTTTTGGCTGAATATCTTTAGCTAAGAACGATGTTGACAGCGATTCACACAGTTCGTTATGTCATTCCAAATAGGTATATTTTTCAATTTCTAACTCTATTACAATTAGTATTATGTTTTGTTATTATAGACTATTGCGGTTTAATTATTTCGTACATCTTGTCTTAATTTCCACCTAAATCTTACATTTGGAGATTTCCAGTGTTGATAATTGTTACAGTAGAAACAATGCTGGATATGAATGTTCTTCACAATGGTCATGCAGTTCAATTTTTGTAGGTGAAAATGGATCTTTTTGGGTGGCCAAAGTTGATTTCAGTTTCCTTTTTGGGTTGCTGATATGAATGGCCTTTGGATAGGTTCCTTCCTTATTGGTACGTTCACTACTGTAAAATAAATCGAGTTCAGATGTTGTTCAGCTGGTTTCTATTAAGCATGTTTAGTTTCTGCTAGATTAGTTGATGTACAATCAGTTGGTTTTTGCTTATTTTTGATGATTTGTTGAGTTATATGGATGACACGTGGCACATTTTATTGCATTAGCTATAGATGTTGAGGAAAAACAGGTAATCTATGCTCCCTACAACACTCTGCCTCATGATATTGCCGGGGAATCACAGTGCATCATGTACTTTGAAGTGGTATCCCTCCAACTTCTATTTAATTTGAAATATAAGGTCAGTGTTCTTACTTCCTATGATTATCTATATATGTTGCATTTGACTACTTTGCGTATGCTGTAAGATAGAATTGACGTTTCTTGCAGGGTGGATGATATACCTTAAAGGCAAAGGCTACATCGAAAGGCGAACGGATCGAGCCAAGGCTTGCTCTTATGCCAGACACTGCAATTTCTTGCTCTAGCCTGTAGGATATGATTATTACATGTACTTCAAGCTTCTTTGTGTTATTTGGCAATGTTGGCAGTTAATTATAACATTGCAAGTTTAATTGTGCAGAAAGACTGAAAGATAATGGTTGTGGAAAGTTCCTGTTGCGTCAGGAGTAGAAAACTTGTGATAACCGAGATGTTAAGGATGGAAATCGTACAAGAAAAGTCTGCAGTAAAATACAAATGTCTGTGCTGAACGGCTCCTGAAAGGTAACTACGTGTTTAATTGTAGTATTATCAGAGTTAGTGGGTCAGGGCGTAACCATATACCAGTCAAAACAAGTTGGGTCAACACGATACACTTTTTGCTCAATATATTACAGTTTATATAAATAATTAAGGTGTTAAATATTAATAATAAATTAAGTTTGACCAATTTTTTAAGTAACAATTTCTAGGATGTTTTATGCATTAGATATATACTTTTGGCCACTTTCGATACACTTGACCCATTTAACCTATATATTTCATTCTTATCTTAAAGCTCAAGCCAAATCACCCCATCACAAGTAAAGTGGTCGTAGTTAAAACATGGAAGGAAAAAGAACATCCTGGATAAAAGATCGTTATAAAAGTTCATCATCTTGATAAAATTATTGTACATTCGTCTTAGATGTCTTAGAGAATAGATATTCAGCAGCAGCGAATGGAAAACACCACTTTTTCACTCATTAAATCTCTTTACTCAATTGAGTCAACCCCCACTGAAACCGTGTCAAATCAAGGTATAATACGTGTTCAAAAGTTTGTGTTTTTTTTCAAATTCCGTGTGTCATTTGTTGCAGGAATACTTTATGGTAACAATGTTATGATATATATTTTGAATGATACATGTAGTGTAGGTATAACTGATTTAAGAGTAAATTATTAGTGCGTTTCTTTCTTTACATTATGAGGAAGCATTTTGGTAGTTCAATTAGGGAAGTGGTTTACTAAAACTTTAACATCATGTAATAAGGGTAAAATTTGCATTAAGGCTTAGCTCATTATTAGTATGTTAATTTGAACATGTATGATCTGTTTAGGAAGAAGGGAGTAAACTACAATTTTCAAGCTTTTATGAGAACACCATTTTTTCTATCATCTAACTCAGATATTGTTTATACTTCATGGTTAACAGTTATCTACGTTGACATGTAAAGTATTAAAATAAATAGTAATTTGATTGTGTTTCTTTTTGCTAATAGATCTGTCGTGAAGACTCATAAAGAGGCTGAAAGATGGCTATATCAGACTCCATTGCTGCTACAAAAATTTATTTAATCGAAGAATAAAAGAAATTTGTGGATGACTAGAAAGGATTAGTATCCGGGAATCATATCATATCAGTCTCAGGTACTCTTTTTGTATTTGTATTCTTAATACTTTATATTGGTAATTGGCTGTAAAAGTTTTTACCTCATTTTTTCTGGAAGTTTTTGTTAATAACTTAATACGATGTTGATTTTATTAGTCAACTGCTTTTATACTAAAGGTTCTATACAAATGCCAAGTTTAAGAGCTCTTTATACTAAAGGTTCTATACAAATGTCAAAGACTTAATACTTTTATAAGATAACAATTTTCAAATATTAGTTCCCAGTTTTGATTGACTCTTTTGTTCGGTATTGACAAGTACTTAATGTAGATTGACATTCTATGGGTATTATCTTGATATATCAGATTTTGAATTATAATGATGTATTGACAAAAAGGGTTGTGGTTATCTTTTGGTAAATAGAAATGGGTTGTGGTTATATTTTAGAGAATTGGTATCAATTTATTTCTTTGGTACTTTTAAATTTTATTTATGAACGGTCTGAAATTTAAAAATGCTTCTTAGTAATGGTATACTATTGCAGGTGGTCAGGTACCTTCACGAATCAAATGACATTGTAACCTTTAGGTGCATCCATGTCCGTGTAAGTTTCCTCATTCACTTTATGTTTGCATTTTTTATACTAAGAAGTTGAACCTAAAAAGATAATAAAGGGGATTGGTGATTAAAAGTGTTCAAATTCTTACGTTGAGTGTTCGAAATTTGGGTTATTGGTAATTGTTGTCTTGGATTATATCGAATTTGCATTAATGTTGATTTGGCAAGAAGAAAGAAGGAAATTGATGATTTTCACTTTCAGGAAGAAACCAGAGGCTCAATAATTAAGGAACTCGACCAAACTTCAACAGATGAAGCTCGCAGGTACCAAGAACTCATACAGCTACGTAAGAGTTAAATAGAATACATCTCAAAGTCACAGGTTGATAAAACAAGGCTATCTAAGATAGAGCGGAAGCTGTTTGATGATGTCCAAATTCTCAAACAGGATATAGCTGCTATAAGAGCTTCTCTTCAGGTTACTCCTTAAACCCCGAGAATATATTCTAATCAAATTCCAAATTTCTTTAGTCAGGATTCATAATTTTTGCCACTTTTGGTTTAAAATTGCAGTCCATATTTAGAGCAATGTATTATGGTTTAAAATACTTGCAGTTCTGAACATATCATCTGTATTTGTCTAGCTGTTATTATTTTAAGTGGATGTGACAAGATGGGTGGGTCACACAGGTGGGGTACAGGATAAAATGGGTTGGATTTAAACGGGAACGAGTCATGTTTTGGCACGGGTTGAAATGGGCTACCTCAGGTTTAATCGAACGGCAAATACTTGTGTCCATTTTTTATACGGAGTAATAGTTAATTTATGCCTCGGTTATTTTCATATAAACAATATTATCACGGTAATTATCTACATCACTGAATAAAAACATTATGATATATGCAATACAATTTGACTTTGGATTACTTTCAACCTGTTTGATCCACTTGGCCCTTTATGAGATTTAGTAAAACCCGTAAATTGAGAATCAAATTGCCACATAGTTCTTTATGTAATTATAGACCTGACACATGATGAAATATTGTGGTACAGTAAAGTTTCTTATTGAATAAAAAGCATGTGTTTGTAACTATTCAATTCTCTAGACTAATTATGTTAATAAGTAGAATTTTGTTATCATGTAGCGAGTGGATAGACGCGTGTATACTTCAGATGTCATTTAGATTGTTTAAAAGTTTCGTTATTTGTTGTGTTTTGATTTTGGTACATGATAGAAGATGGTTGTAGATTGGTAATACACACACACACACACACACAAAAGCACAATAAATAACGGAGTTCAGTTGGCATGTAGATTGTTTAAAAGTTCCGTTATTTATTGTTTTTAGATTTTGGTACATGATATAAGATGGTTGTAGATTGGTTAATATATAAAAGCAGCTTTACTGACTTTGACTTTACCAGGGTGATGTGATGATGCCGAATTTCTATCGTATATACAGCACCCAAAGGCAAGACGAAAATGAGATTCAGTTCTAACAATTCGACTTCAACTACAAAAAACTTCATGCATCGCCAGGGTTCTTGCATTCTCTAGACAGAGGTTGTATCTCATCCCAACTTGATGACTTTGTATATTTAAATTTGTCAATGCATTTATCCATTACCTTTATGTTTCTTCATTTAGGGCATTTTGAGGACGCTGCTTAAGTTTTTTTAAACACCATTATGTAAGTTTTGTGCACTACAACTTATCTATAACTAATAAGCTAATTAGTATATTCTTAGATAATTGAATGTAATTTTATAGTTTGAGTGGTACTGCTTGCTTCTGCTACTTCTTTGTTGGTAGTGTGGCATGATAATTATTATAGTTTCTTACATTCGACCATACCCAGTAGCAAGTATACCAACTACTGATAGTATATTAGCTACATGGTAGTTTATTTGATGCTTGAAATGCTGAACAACAAACAAATATGTGACATTTTCAAGGACCTTGTCATGGCAAGGAGTGTCAATCTTCTTGTGACATTTTCAGGAAAAATGTTCAGAAAATGAAAGAACGTAAATCGGAAGAAGTTTCAAAGCTTTGTAGTATTGATGGTGGAGCTCCAAAAGCAAAGAAAAAGAAAAAAAAGGAAAACCAACAGCATCGAGCGTTCTTACAGATATCGATGAAGACCCGACTGATGTCAATTCCCAATTGCTTTGGGCTGGTGACAATGATTTGGGTCCTTCCGTGGGTAAGCTTATCAACTTGAAAAAAAAAGAAACCGAAATGGATAGCTTTGGTCGTTTCATTCAGGGCATGATAATTAGTGACAACCCCTCTCAGAACAATTTATAATGTTGTTTTTGCATGTTCAAATATGCTTCAAGTAACTTTCTTCAGAGTTTAAGGTTGCAAGTTTCATATTTATTCACATGGGATATGAGGGAGCTATATGTTCATTTGTTTAGTTTTGTTGTAGCGGTCTCAGTTCGAAAGGCTATGTTTATTTCGACTCACATTTCATGGCTAGGGAATGATTTTGTACGATCTTAGGCTTTTGTGTATTTGGCCAAGTCAAATAGGTGCTTTGGTTCAATTGTTAGATGTTTTCGAGAGTCCATGTAATTGTCCTCCACCAACTTTTGTTGATTTGGAGTTTTTAATTTAATTTATGTTTTTCGCAAAAAAAAAAAAAAAAAAAAAACAAAAAAACAAACAAACAAACAAATATGTGAATTGTGCTATTTCAATCCGATACAATTATTTATAGCCTTCATTAAATCTCAATTTGCTAACCTTTCGTTTTAGGCAATATTAGGAGATCCTAGAAGAAGAATTCAACTTGATCTACTGGAGTGCCAAAGTTCATTAAATCATACATTTTTTACTTTTATTATGCTTATTTATGTAGAAAAGATTATTCATACTTTTTTGACTAACTCTTCCTCTCCTATTTATTATTTTATTTATTATCTATTGAGTTGCTATAGTGATTGAGTGAGTTGAATAGGTTATGTATAGTATCAATTACCTTTGCTAATTGTTATAGAGGTAATGTTGTGTTCTTCTCAGTTAAGCTTTCGTCCTATATGTTCTATTCCATGATATAATTTTTAGTATATTGTTCATCATAATTTAAAAAGTTATAACAAATCAATGTTGTCATATGCTGTTATAATGTAATTGTAAAGGTATTAACTTCAACATTTAGCATTTTATTCCACACATCATTTGTCTCATGCATACACAAATATACAAATCGAATTTCAACAGTTATATCCTTACATACTTATAGTACAATGCAAGTTTTTTGATGTCTACATCTCTTCATATCATTTCGTTGAAGTATCACAATCTATTTTGGTGTAAGAGTTTCATGCCGTAGCCCGCGATTTTCGCGGGTTATGATCTAGTATAATTATAATAAGAGGATAGTAATATTAAATTAACATGTGCATCGTTTCTTTTGTTTGTCGAATTGTGAGACCCAATTAATGCACCGACCCAAACTCTTTGTGGAGAGTTCGGCCGATCCACAATCCAACACCCATAATCCATTCTTAAATTTTAACTTGGGCACTAAGTAAATGTTTACCTATAAATGCAAACCATAATTAAACCCTAAACACTTTTTATTGGCAATTACATTAAAACGTCCCTGGGGTATTTCGTGGAAGGCTGGCCGAAAATCAAGAAAAGGGTAGAGATCAAGTCGAGTTCGTGTTGTTCGTGAGTTACGTGTGTTCCCGTTCGTATATTCGTATAGGTATATAATCATAAACCTCAATCAATATGTTTTTATTTATTTTAATAGATGTATATGTGGGTCGAATTATATGTTTGGGATATGAATAAGTTGGGTAAATAGGTTTTCCAAACCGAAAGTATTGTATCGCTAAAAGTAAAAATATGTCAGATTTTCGTAACTAGAATCAGACGCAGTTTTGACCTATCTACGTTCGTTTTCAGGCTTCGGCCAAAACACGAAAGTTGTAGATCTCGAAATTTTACTTAAAATCGAGAGGTTTCAGCTTCTGAAACGCAACGTACGATTTTATAAAAATTATTTCGTAAACTGCAGTTAGGAGTGACGAAATTTGAGAAAAACTTTTGTAAACTTAGTTCGGTTTGACCAAATTGTTTTCTAATATTTTGGGAGTTGTAAAGGATGTTTAAGAATAAACTTTTTCTGTAAACAAATCACCTTTATAAAATTTTAAGATTTAAATTATATATTTGATTTAAAAAGAAGGGGTTGTTTAAAAGGGTTAGATATTTTCTGTAAGAAAAAAGATATTTTGAGTTTTACAAGAAAGTTAATGTGTTTTGGAACTATCGTTTTCGATGGCGATAATTTTCGAATCTTACAGTATATATATTAGCTTCTTAGCAAATTGGATTTTAATATCAACACGGCATGTATTAGTGAATCGGAACCTAAGGACTTATTTTAATATCATGATAAACGTTATTTTAATTGTTACTTACAATCAAACGAGATAACTACGGACTGCTAAAATAGTCATCAATCCTTGTGAGTATACACTTAGGCCGTGATTTATTTGAACTAATTCTAAATAGATTATAAACCTTAAAGTGGATGACTACATAGTGTATAAATTTAATTAACTATATAGTAGCACAAATGTTATGATTAAGGGATTGGGCAATGGCTATAAAATAAATAAATTGATGAAACAGTTAGCCTTGTAGTTATGTATATAATAATGAGTGACCTATGGTCTTAAAATATGTATGTATCAGCAAATAAATACGTAATTAATCTATATGAAATTATTTGTAGATTGACGTACTATTTGGTGGGTTCATTTTGAGACGACACTTGCCTTGCTATTTAAGGTGAGTTTTCGTGGCCCCATTTTCAATTATTTGTTTTCAAATTGGGGGAAAAGTATGCTCATGTTTTATAAATGGTTTTTCATGCTGTGAACTTGTCTAGTTTTATTTTTGGACATATGTTGAATTGTGTGACACTATGTGAATAAGATTTGTCAAATAATGCTTACTTTTGGTGTTTGCATTAAGGTTTCTTGGCTAATGCTTACTTTTGGTGTTTGCATTAAAGTTTCATAGTTAATGCTTACTTTTGGTGTTTGCATTAAGGTTTCTTGGCTAATGCTTACTTTTGGTGTTTGCATTAAAGTTTCATAGTTAATGCTTACTTTTGGTGTTCGCATTACATTTCTTTATTAAAGTAGCTACTACCATCTTATAATGTCGAATTGGTTTGGATCATACTCCTTGTTGGGGTGATGACAGTTATTGTGCGGATTAGTTGGAATTTGTTATTACACTATGTGCACCTTTTCTATATGCATTGTCCTAACTTACTCTTATCACATCAAAATATTTTATTTGTGGTGTTTGGTTTCAAACCTACGAAACTCACCAACAATATTGGTGACGTTTTTGAGCATAACTTTTCAGGTAATTCTAGTGGACTGAAGATAGAGGACAAGAAAGCTTAGTGGACCTCTAGGTTGCATTTAAGCTAAACTTTGAAAACTACCGTTTGAGGTGGAACATTTGCATTTTTAATAATTTGGAAAGGCGTGTTTTGCCTTAACCTTTATTTTGTTGAATCATTGTTGGTTATTTCAGATTCATTGTTCGAATGAATGCATGACATGAACCGTTTTTCATGTTAATGACATCATGACACATAGATTATTTTATTTCATTTAGTATTTCTTTATAATAATGTGTTGTGATCCTATCATTGTTGTACTCCGTTGTTTCCGCTTTAGACGGGGTATGATAGATTGGTATCAAAGCCGTTGTTTATAGAGATCTAGGTGGATTGGCCTAGACTATAAATAAGGAACCCGCATATAGAACATGAATTAGGGAACTACGTGTGCATATTTCAACGTAATTCAATTCCTTTCTAACATTGGTTGCACAACATAACCATGTGTTGTGCATATCCATTGTTCTATTGTTAATCTTTGCCCTTTTGTACAAGTATATTGTGTTACAAAATTTGGAAGATAGAAATGTGTGTGAACGAATATTTTTACAATTATGGCGGCCGACGTAATTGAAGAAGATATTCCAACATATGCGAGTCTATCGACCATATTTGAGTAAGCAATGTGCTACCTGTAAAGGAGTACGAAGGATGATTTCTCGTTCAAACGTTGTTCACATCTTTTCATGTTTAGAAATATCTGTTCTTACACATATGAAATGCTTACTTCTCAAATTATACAAAGTATGCGTATCTCAACCTTATCTACATCATTTAATCATATTAATCTGTATTACGTTCCCATTGTAGAAATCATGCCGCCAAGACGTTCCGTTCGTAATGCAAATAGAGGGGGAGGCCGAACAGGCGGACGTAATGGTAGGGGTGGTGGCCGTACTGGAGGCCGTACAGGTGGAGGTGAAGAGGGTACTGGTGGTGAGGCACCCAATGTTGCCGCGATGATTGCGGAGCAGCTGCAGGCATTATTGCCTAATATAGTTGCACATGTTACTCAGGGTGTGTTGCAGGGTACAGGTGGAGGAGGTGGTGAAGAAGAAGAGGAAAATTTTAATGGGGAACCTAATGGTGAGGATGGAGCTGGTAATGGAGCGGTTACTAGAGGATGTACTTATAAGGAGTTCAAGGCATGCAAACCACGAGATTTCGATGGCAAAGGGGGAGCGATTGCTTGCTCTAGGTGGATAGAGAAGATGGAGTCGGTATTGGATATTAGTAATTGTGCCGAAGAGCGTATGGTCAGATATGCATCTACTGAGTTGTCGGGTAAAGCATTGACATGGTGGAATAAACAGATTCAGGCCAGGGGTAGGCCTGCTGCTATGGGTATGACATGGGAAGAGTTTAAGGCACTGTTAGTGGAGGAGTACTGTTCTACAAATGAAATGGACAAGTTGGAGAAAGAGTTTTTGGAGCATAAGATGGTGGGAGCTAATCATGCTGCATACACTGATCGTTTCCATGAATTATCCAAGTTGATTCCGAATATGGTGACACCTGAGTCGAGAAGGATTAAAAAGTATTTAGGGGGTTTGATGTCAGTTTTTAAGGGAATGGTGGAGGTGACGGAACCAGCCACTATTCAGAGTGCGATCTTAAAAGCTGGGGCTCTTACTGAAGAGATGGTGAGAAATGGTACCTTAAAGAGGGGAAACGAGAAGGGTAAAGAGGTTGCTGAATCTAGTAAGACTAAGGCTGGTGAACCAAGTAACAAGAAGCCTCGAGTAGGTAAGACATATGTTGCTGCTAGCGTGGATAGGAATATGTATGGTGGGACCCATCCCTTGTGTTCGGGTTGTAATTATCGTCATTTTCCATCTGTGGGTTGCCGATATTGCAACAAGTGTAATCGTTGGGGTCATTTACCAGATTACTGTCGATCGTCGGCACGTGCTGTTGCCCCGGTTAATGCTGTGAGGGGTTCTAATGGGTGTTTCGAGTGTGGGGCTTTGGATCATTATATCAATGCTTGCCCTAGGTTGGCTAGGACAGTGAGAGCTGTGGGAAAAAATAATAATACTCGGGGTCCGACTATGGGTGGTAATCAGAATAAGGGTCGTGCTACAAACACTGCTCCTGGGAGGTCCTTTGTGATGAATGCTAGTGAGGCACGACAGGCGCCTAACGTTGTGACTGGTACGTTTCTACTAAATAATCATTTTGCTACAGTGTTATTTGATAGTGGTGCCGATTTTTGCTTTGTATCAACGGATTTTGTGCCTATACTTGATATTATGCCTCGCAAAATGGAAACTGTGTATGAAATTGAAATTGCGGATGGGAAACGGGTAAACTTGGATGGGGTTATTAAAAACTGCACACTTGTATTGGAGGACCATGTCTTCAGTATTGACTTGATACCATTTGGGATCGGTAGTTTTGATGTTATAGTAGGTATGGATTGGATGTCTAAATACAGGGCCGAAATTGTGTGTTTCAAAAAAGTGGTCCGTATACCTATGCCAGATGGCAGTATGTTGGAAGTCTCTGGGGAACAACCGGAGACTAAATGTGTTAAGCTTATGAGTCCAAATTTCGGGGAATCAAAACTTGAAAATGTCCTTATTGTTCGTGATTTTCCTAACGTTTTTCCGGATGATTTGTCGGGATTACCTCCTCTTCGATCCGTTGAGTTTCGCATTGATCTTATTCCTGGAGCGACCCCAGTTGCTAAAGCTCCATATCGTTTAGCTCCTTCTGAAATGCATGAATTGTCTACTCAACTTCAGGAGCTCCAAGACAAGGGTTTTATTCGCCCTAGTCACTCCCCTTGGGGAGCACCTGTTCTGTTCGTTAAAAAGAAAGATGGTTCATTTCGTATGTGTATTGATTATCGTGAACTTAATAAGCTTACGGTCAAGAATCGTTATCCTCTTCCAAGGATAGATGATTTATTTGATCAGCTTCAGGGTGCTTAGTGGTTTTCGAAAATTGATCTTCGTTCTGGTTATCATCAGTTGAGAGTACATGAGTCGGATATACCAAAGACTGCATTCAGGACTCGTTATGGGCACTTCGAATTTCTCGTTATGCCTTTTGGTCTCACTAATGCTCCTGCGGTATTCATGGATCTAATGAATCGTGTTTGTAAGCCGTATCTTGATAAATTCGTTATCGTCTTCATTGACGACATCTTAATCTATTCAAAATCTAAGGAGGATCATAAGCTACATCTGAAGCTTATTCTTGAACTTCTCTTGAAAGAACAGCTCTATGCAAAGTTTTCAAAATGTGAATTCTGGTTGCGTGAGGTACATTTTCTTGGTCATGTGGTAAACGAGGTGGGTATTCATGTGGATCCAAGTAAGATTGAGGCGGTGAAAGCCTGGAGGACTCCACAAACTCCTTCTGAAATTCGTCAGTTCTTGGGTTTGGCTGGATATTATAGGCGTTTTATTGAGAATTTTTCTAGGATTGCTCAACCGCTTACGCAGTTAACGCAGAAAGAAAGGAAATTTATCTGGGGTGAGAAACAGGAGGAAGCATTTCAAACTCTGAAGAATGCTTTGTGTGAGGCACCGATTCTGGCATTACCTGATGGCTCGGATGATTTTGTGGTTTATTGCGACGCGTCTAACCAAGGGTTGGGATGTATTTTGATGCAGCGAGGGAAGGTGATAGCTTATGCATCTAGGCAACTTAAGGTGCACGAGAAAAACTACACTACTCACGATTTGGAATTGGGTGCGGTGGTCTTTGCACTCAAGTGTTGGAGGCATTATCTGTATGGGACAAAGAGTGTGATTTATACTGATCATAAGAGCTTGCAGCATATCTTTGATCAGAAGGAATTGAATATGAGGCAAAGGAGGTGGTTGGAGTTGTTTAGTGACTACGATTGTGAGATTCGCTACCATCCTGGAAAAGCGAATGTGGTGGCTGATGCCTTGAGTAGGAAGGAAAGGGTTAAGCCAAGAAGGGTGAAAGCGATGGCTATGACTATACATTCGGGTATCAAGGAGAAATTGATGGAGGCTCAGTTGGAAGCATTATTGGATTCTAATATTCACAGTGAGTTATTGCGTGGATTGGATGGACAGTTGGAACGCAAGAATGATGGATTATATTACTTCATTGAAAGACTGTGGATTCCGGTGTTAGGTGGTTTGAGGACGCTGGTGATGGATGAATCTCATAAGTCTAAATATTCTATTCATCCGGGTGCAGATAAGATGTATCATGATATGAGAGATTTGTATTGGTGGCCGGGTATGAAGAAAGATATCGCACTGTATGTTAGCCAATGTATGACTTGTTTGAAAGTTAAGGCTGAACATCAAAGACCTTCGGGGCTTCTACAGCAACCAGAGATTCCCTAGTGGAAGTGGGAGAACATAGCTATGGATTTCATCACCAAGCTGCCTAGAACCAGTAGTGGGCATGATTCGATTTGGGTTATCGTGGATAGGATGACTAAGTCTGCGCATTTCTTAGCTATCCGCGAGGACTATAAAATGGAGAAATTGGCGAGATTGTACATAAATGAGATCGTGGCGAGGCA
The DNA here is from genome assembly GCA_949592205.1 of Helichrysum umbraculigerum. NCBI lineage: Eukaryota > Viridiplantae > Streptophyta > Magnoliopsida > Asterales > Asteraceae > Helichrysum > Helichrysum umbraculigerum. The sequence continues at coordinate 2,575,360 of CATIUR010000001.1, forward strand.
TGGAGTACCTGTATCGATTATCTCTGATCGTGATGGCCGTTTTACTTCACGGTTTTGGCAGATGTTGCAAAAGGTATTAGGGACGAGGTTGGATATGAGTACTGCATATCATCCCCAAACTGATGGGCAGAGTGAGCGTACTATTCAGACGTTGGAGGATATGTTGAGGGCGTGTGTTATCGATTTTGGAGGAAACTGGGATACTCATTTACCATTGGTGGAATTTTCATATAATAATAGTTATCATTCCAGTATTCAGTGTGCACCATTTGAAGCATTTTATGGGCGGAAGTGCCGTTCGCCTATAATGTGGGCTGAGGTAGGAGAAAGTCAGTTGATTGGGCCGGAAATAGTCCAAGAGACTACTGATAAGATTGTGCAAATCAAGGAGAGATTGAAAGTGGCTCGAGACAGGCAAAAGAGTTATGCTGATAAACGTCGCAAGCCTTTGGAATTTGCGGTTGGTGATTTTGTGTTATTAAAAGTGTCACCGTGGAAGGGAGTTGTTCGTTTTGGTAAAAAGGGGAAACTTGCACCGAGATTTGTTGGACCATTTTCGAGATTACTGAGCGTGTTGGTCCAGTTGCTTATAGATTAAAATTACCTCAAGAGCTTGGTGGGGTTCACGATGTATTCCATATGGCAAATTTGAGGAAATGTTTAGCTGATCATACTTTACAAGTACCGTTGGAAGAGATTCATATTGATTCTAAACTTCATTTTGTGGAAGAACCGGTAGAAATCATGGATCGTGAGGTGAAGAAGCTAAAACGTAGTAAGATTCCGATTGTCAAAGTTCGTTGGAATGCTAAGAGAGGTCCCGAGTTTACTTGGGAGCGGGAAGATCAAATGAAGCTAAAGTATCCACATCTATTTTCTATACTGGTTTGCAGTACTAGCTCTGGTTGAATTTCGGGACGAAATTCCTTCAACTGGGGGATACTGTGACATCCGTCACCAAAATCTCTATTCTTAGGTTCGTTTCCTATTATCATTTCGTATTTTTATTCATATATGTGAGTAATGTGGAGAAATAAATTAAGTATTCGTATTCTGAACTATGTGTGAGAAATTTAATCCTCGTATAGTGTTCAAAAACTTGAACTAATACATGTACACGATTAAATTAAAAGTTAGGATAATACCAATAATAATAATAATAATAATAATGAATAATAATATAATAAGAATAATGATAATAACATAATTGTAATAATAACATAACAATAGTAATAGTAATAATATAATAATAATGTTAAACTTGATATCAGATGCTAACAAAGAAATAATATAATAACGATATTACGTTTTAACATATAACATATAACATATAATTATAATAAGAGGATAGTAATATTAAATTAACATGTGCATCGTTTCTTTTGTTTGTCGAATTGTGAGACCCAATTAATGCACCGACCCAAACTCTTTGTGGAGAGTTCGGCCGATCCACAATCCAACACCCATAATCCATTCTTAAATTTTAACTTGGGCACTAAGTAAATGTTTACCTATAAATGCAAACCATAATTAAACCCTAAACACTTTTTATTGGCAATTACATTAAAACGTCCCTGGGGTATTTCGTGGAAGGCTGGCCGAAAATCAAGAAAAGGGTAGAGATCAAGTCGAGTTCGTGTTGTTCTTGAATTACGTGTGTTCCCGTTCGTATATTCGTATAGGTATATAATCATAAACCTCAATCAATATGTTTTTATTTATTTTAATAGATGTATACGTGGGTCGAATTATATGTTTGGGATATGAATAAGTTGGGTAAATAGGTTTTGCAAACCGAAAGTATTGTATCGCTAAAAGTAAAAATCTGTCAGATTTTCGTAACTAGAATCAGACGCAGTTTTGACCTATCTACGTTCGTTTTCAGGCTTCGGCCAAAACACGAAAGTTGTAGATCTCGAAATTTTACTTAAAATTGAGAGGTTTCAGCTTCTGAAACGCAACGTACGATTTTATAAAAAATATTTCGTAAACTGCAGTTAGGAGTGACGAAATTTGAGAAAAAATTTTTGTAAACTTAGTTCGGTTTGACCAATTTGTTTTCTAATATTTTGGGAGTTGTAAAGGATGTTTAAGAATAAACTTTTTCTGTAAACAAATCACCTTTATAAAATTTTAAGATTTAAATTATATATTTGATTTAAAAAGAAGGGGTTGTTTAAAAGGGTTAGATATTTTCTGTAAGAAAAAGGATATTTTGAGTTTTACAAGAAAGTTGATGTGTTTTGGAACTATCGTTTTCGATGGCGATAATTTTCGAATCTTACAGTATATATGTTAGCTTCTTAGCAAATTGGATTTTAATATCAACATGGCATGTATTAGTGAATCGGAACCTAAGGACTTATTTTAATATCATGATAAACGTTATTTTAATTGTTACTTACAATCAAACGAGATAACTACGGACTGCTAAAATAGTCATCAATCCTTGTGAGTATACACCTAGGCCGTGATTTATTTGAACTAATTCTAAATAGATTATAAACCTTAAAGTGGATGACTACATAGTGTATAAATTTAATTAACTATATAGTAGCACAAATGTTATGATTAAGGGATTGGGCAATGGCTATAAAATAAATAAATTGATGAAACAGTTAGCCTTGTAGTTATGTATATAATAATGTGTGACCTATGGTCTTAAAATATGTATGTATCAGCAAATAAATACGTAATTAATCTATATGAAATTATTTGTAGATTGACGTACTATTTGGTGGGTTCATTTTGAGACGACACTTGCCTTGCTATTTAAGGTGAGTTTTCGTGGCCCCATTTTCAATTATTTGTTTTCAAATTGGGGGAAAAGTATGCTCATGTTTTATAAATGGTTTTTCATGCTGTGAACTTGTCTATTTTTATTTTTGGACGTATGTTGAATTGTGTGACACTATGTGAATAAGATTTGTCAAATAATGCTTACTTTTGGTGTTTGCATTAAGGTTTCTTGGCTAATGCTTACTTTTGGTGTTTGCATTAAAGTTTCATAGTTAATGCTTACTTTTGGTGTTTGCATTAAGGTTTCTTGGCTAATGCTTACTTTTGGTGTTTGCATTAAAGTTTCATAGTTAATGCTTACTTTTGGTGTTCGTATTACATTTCTTTATTAAAGTAGCTACTACCATCTTATAATGTCGAATTGGTTTGGATCATACTCCTTGTTGGGGTGATGACAGTTATTGTGCGGATTAGTCGGAATTTGTTATTACACTATGTGCACCTTTTCTATATGCATTGTCCTAACTTACTCTTATCACAGCAAAATATTTTATTTGTGGTGTTTGGTTTCAAACCTACGAAACTCACCAACAATATTGGTGACGTTTTTGAGCATAACTTTTCAGGTAATTCTAGTGGACTGAAGATAGAGGACAAGAAAGCTTAGTGGACCTCTAGGTTGCATTTAAGCTAAACTTTGAAAACTACCGTTTGAGGTGGAACATTTGCATTTTTAATAATTTGGAAAGGCGTGTTTTGCCTTAACCTTTATTTTGTGGAATCATTGTTGGTTATTTCAGATTCATTGTTGGAATGAAGGCATGACATGAACCGTTTTTCATGTTAATGACATCATGACACATTGATTATTTTATTTCATTTAGTATTTCTTTATAATAATGTGTTGTGATCCTATCATTGTTGTACTCCGTTGTTTCCGCTTTAGACGGGGTATGACAAGAACCGACACCGATCCGTCGGGTCGGTCCGTCGGTTTTTTCCGTTGGAAAACCACCGCTCGTCTCTTATTTTTTTCCTTTTTCTCTTTTTTTTGCGTGTGTGTATAAATAAAGGTAAATGTGGGACCTAAAAATTAAAGTGACGGGTCACTGATGGCAGGGTCTGTCGGTTTCAGTCAGTTTTTGAAAAAACTGATGTGGCGCTGACGTGCCCCAGTCGGTTTTTATTAGGTTCTGTCACGAATGGGAATGGTCTAATATTTAAGGACTATTAAATATAGTATTTGCTATAAAATCTATCACAAGAAAGTAATAAATTTTACTATATAGTTTTAATATAAATAAAATGTTATTGTGATAGATTGAAAACAACTTTTCTTTAAAGTTACCATGAATTTTTTTCTCTAAATTACATTAGTTTCGTATTAGAATATTGCACTATAGAGAAGATATGAAATGTATTAAAGTATTTTTTATTTTTATTATATTTAAATAAAAGTTTTAATACTCGCAGTGAAGCGTGATTTCAATATTCTTGTTATAATCATTAAGTCTTCAGATGTGCATTAGACCACTCTCAACAATGACTGAAAATTGACTGGTTAGTTTGTGCCACATCAGCGTCATTTTAGCGTTTCCCAAAATTGACTAACAACTGACTGACTCCTACCTGGCACCCACTGATTATTAAATTTTAAATTATAAACAAAATAATTAAAATAAAACACATTTTATTAAAATAAAAAGATTACAATTAGATTAAAAAAATATTACAGTAATTAAATTAAACATTATATTTATTGGGAAAAAAACGTTTACACCAATAATTAACGTTGACGTAAATTTGGTGGGAGTTGAGAAATGTGTTCGATTAGAGCATTGCGAAGTTGATTATGCACCTCTCGATCGTGTAATTTCTTCTCCATACGCAATTGAGTTTTAACTCTTTCTTGCCACGAACGTCTCGGTCTATTTGTTAGGTCTGCCGTATATTCACTTTCCAGTTGACACATATTTCGTCCGTTGTCCTCGGTTATCATGATGTGTAAAATCACACAACAATACATGATTCTTTTTATTTTATTGGTGATATATGGTCTTGCCAGTTTCTTGATAATCTGCCAACGGCCTTGAAGCACACCGAATGCTCGTTCCACATCTTGAAGCGCATTTCTTGTTACGTTAGTGGATGCTTAAACGAATTTACAATAGTGGTCAATTCCGGATAAATCCCGTTGGCAAGATAATAGCATTTGGTGAATTCAGTGCCGACAATGTTGAGATTTACTTGGGGAGCTATATCTTGTAGTAAATCGGTGAATAAATCTGATTGCTTAAGGACGTTAATTTCGTTGCTCGAACCCACTGGACCAAAGAAAGCGTGCCAAATCCACATGTCATAAGAGGCAACCGCTTCAAGCATGATCGTTGGACAATCTTGATCACCTCGGGTGTATTGACCTTGCCATGCAACTGGGCAATTTTTTTCAAGGCCAGTGCATATAATCAATGCTTTCGAGCATACCCGAAAACCATGCAAATCGGCATGATGCTGAAGTAAACGTTGCATATCTTGCAGTGTTGGTTTTTTAAATAATCGATAAAGAATAGATGAAAACTAAATTTATAAAAGTTATCCAAACACTCGTATGCCGTTTGTTTACCCATATGTAAGTATTCATCAAACACATTAGCTGCACAGCGTACGACGGAATTGCACTTTTGGTAACGTTAAAACCAAGTCTACCAGCTGCGTCTGGGCGTTGATAAAAACATGAAAAGTAGTTAGGTACCGGAAGTTGAGAATACCATATAATACCTTGACATATACAAAGAAATAAAGCCTTGCATGCTCATCCGATAACGTCGTCGAAAGATACATGCCGGAAATGTTGGGTTGTCAGCAAGTAGTCTATAAACAAACGTTCGCCCATTGTTTCACGATCTCTACTAAAGTATCACCTTTGTGCTCGTGGTTTTTGGATCGGAATTTAGTCTTCGTCGTCCAAATCGGAGTCTATCGAATTAAAGATATCAATCGCAGCAATCGGATCGAAAATAGCCGTGAGCGCTTGCAAATCTTCAAGGTCGGAATTGGAATCAATTTAGGATATGATAAAGTTTTGGTGGAATTATATAGATGATAATAATTGTATATAAAATGTGCTAGAAAGATAGTAGAAAAGCGTGTGAATTTGAAGTTTAGTTATATGTATATTTATAGTGTGTTTGGGAATTGGGATATAGATTGAATGTTAAAAAAATAAAACAGATTATTATTTTTTTGATGAAAAACATATATATTATTAATTGTCACATATAAATAATTTTTTTGAATTTCTATCAAACGGTTAGTTTTTGAAAAGAGAAAAATACATTTTAAATGTCATCGTGCCCCAAACAAAACAACGGACGGAACATCGGATTTCCGAAGCAGGAACTGATGGACCAAACCGACTACCAGACGGCTTACCAATGGTGTTATTGGGTATGCTCTTAATAATTGTACTAAAACTATAATATATATGTTTTTTTGAATTTCTTTCCAACGGTTACTTTTTGAAAAGAGAAAAATACATTTTAAATGTCATCGTGCCCCAAACAAAACAAAGGACGGAACATCGGATTTCCGAAGCAGGAACCGATGGACCAAACCGACCAACCAGACGGCTTACCAATGGTGCTATTGGGTATGCTCTTAATAATTGTACTAAAACTATAACAAACTCTTTTTCTCTCTATCAAATTTATGTTAACCCTTTAGTTTTGGTTTTAAGGTATGAATAACATATGTATGTACACTATATTAGCGAAAATCTTAAGGTCTTACATTAGCAAAGTATCTGTATAGCGTAATGTGAGCAATCAGTATGAAATCTGATTTTTAAAAGAAAAAGTAAAAGAAAGTAAAAAAACTGAAACATAAAATTTTTAGAAGAAACAAATGAAAATATAATTTAAAAGTGAAATCAATGACGTATATATAAGTGACGTAGATGGGTGATGTGTACAAAATCAATTAATGATGTGCAGAATGGAAAATGATAGCAGGTAATGAAATGGTCCACAATCCAAATGTGCAAATTCAAAAGTTTATCATTTTAATTATCGACAGAAATGTAGTGATCTAATGCACGTAACAAACTTATCTGAATATTTGATAGGCTAGATTGGGCAAATTGTCGAAAAAAGCATCACTAATTCACTTTTTTTTTTCAGTTATTTATGAGTTTTAAAGAGAGATGTTTGTAGTTATAGTTTTTAGAGATCTGTTTCTAGTTTTAAAGATTCGTTTGTGTGTGCATATAGTGGCTGAAGGAGTTGGAGATGACGGGTGTGTCTGAGCATTCAAGAATTATACAAAGACAAAAATATTACTTCAATTTACCGATACGATCTTATAAATAGTTTAAAGATAAAATTTTGATAGAATTAATAAAAGTTAAATATAATTCAACGAATGTGAAATGATTACAAATAAATAAATTAAAATGATTATATAAATCAGTGAAGAATGAGTGCTTTCATATGAGATCTTTTATCTTTTATATGTATACTAGGAATCGAGCTCGTGCGATGCACGACCGTTTGAAAAGTACAGTTACATAGCTAATTTGTAAGTAGTCAAATATACGAATATTGTTAACTTAAATGTGTAATTATCATTGAAAATAAAAAAAAATAAAAACATAAACCAAACTTTTTTGTAAGCGACGTTGGTTGTGTTGTCTCTGGATTTCTTGCATTTGTTGCAAATCAAGATCTTTAATTAACATGTTTTTCCTTTCAACTCTTAAAAGAGCGAAATGTTGGCCCTTATTAATGCTAATTGTGAAGCATACGTCAAAGAAGATTAAGTTGAAGGTTGCTAACAAATGGAGATTAGAGGATTCGCTAAAAGTGTACTTAACTTACTTGAATAAATGATAATACTTGCTTATCTTTTGATGATTGGTTTTGTACCTCTCGAGAAAATGTATTATATAGTTTGCGGTATATTTGAGATTTGATTTGAATATGAATTTAATACTCTGTTGATTATATTATACTCTATGTTATAATCTAAATTATTGGCATGAAACAATGAATTTGAATAGAGGTGTGAGAACATGTAATGTTATTAATTACTTTGAAATTAAGATGTTATTATTATTAAAGCAAAAAATTGGTTAATATTCAAATAGAATGTAATTATTTTAGAAATCAAATTAATAGCAAATAGGTTATTCAACTTTACATTATAAAAGAAATAGGATGCTAAAAATATGTGGTATAAATAATAATGGATTAACGTTAAAAAAAAAAATCTTTTATTGACACATAGGATTTGCAAGAAATTGGAAGACAAAAAATGTGCCGCGTAAGTTATAATTTAAACTTCATTTTTAATCCTTTGCGATGCACGTTGAAGTTGTAAATTTATTACTCATAATGTAAAAAGCTATTATTATAGACTATAACATATAGGAAACAATGAATTTCAAAGTTTTACACATACAAATATATCACTAAAAATAAGTTCAAACATGAATTTCAAAGTTATTATTGTTGTTGTTGTTTTTATTATTATTATTATTATTATTATTATTATTATTATTATTATTATTATTATTATCACATTAAATAAGTTCATACATGGAAAGCCATGTACCATGCTTAAAATTTGAGATTAATTCAAGAGCTTGTAAATCAATGACATGTCATCGTTAACTAAAATAGCACGCTCTAATATGCAAATAAAAAACCATGTTTTATATATATATATATATATATATATATATATATATATATATATATATATATATATAAAATAGAATATCATGGAGGATTATTTACCCTTCGATGGAATCCCCATTAAGATCTAACGATTGATATTAAATGCTCATAATTACACTTCCCACCTCCATAAGCATATTAGTTAGTAATTTTATTAAATAAATAAAAAAAGCTAAAAAAAGGAAAAAAAAAACGTTCGGAAAAAAGGGCCCTAAAAAAGGAAAAATTCATCAAAAAAAGGAAAAAATTGTACCATATCGTCACCAAAAAAATCCCACAAAAAATAAATTTATTAAATAATCAATAGTTAATTAGAAAAAAAAAACGTCCGAAAAAAAGGGAAAAATTGTCTGTACCATATCCCACAAAAAAAATCCCATTCTATCATTTGATCGATGAACAGTAGAGGGAAGTGATCTTTGCGTGTAGCTTCATTCAGTTTGCGATAGTCGTTACACACCTCCAACCGGTGACGGTTCATGTTGGAATAGGTTCATTGTCTTCGTTTGCGATGACCGTCATACCTCCTTTCTTAGGGATAACTTGAACTGGGTTAACCCACGGGGAAAATGAAATAGGGTAAATCAGACCAGCATCCAGGAGTTTGATAACCTTCTTTTTGACCACGTCTTAAATCTTTGGGTCCTCTGCCTCTGAACGGATGGTTTGAAGTCGTTTCCCATTAAGATCTTATGTGTGCAGTAGTTTGAATTGATCCCTTGTATGTCAGAGATTTTCCAAGCAATTGCTTTCTTATGTGACTTCAGAACCTCAATGAGTCTTGTTTTTTCTTCAGGCTTAAGATCTTTGGATATGATGACTGGTAAGTTCGAAGTTCCTTCGAGAAAAACGTATTCAAGGTATGAGGGAAGTTCCTTAAGCTCCAATTCGGTTGGTTCTTCAGTAGAAGGTTTCATCCTTGCGATTTCGTCTCTTTTAAGCTCGTCGTATTTCGACTAATATTCTGACTCATTTGCAGGTGACTCTGGAATGTCGGCTGATGCTATTTCAACCCATTCTGTTTTGTCAAAGAGCGCATCTTCACAGCTCGTATTTCACTTAGTTGTGAGGATTGCGAGGTTGCATTGTCTTCAGTGATTATTACGTCGTTGTTTTCAGTGAATGCAAAACTCTAAAGTTGAGTCGATGAAGATGTGCTAATGGTGATTTCTGGATTTGAGCTTTCACAACTTTCAAATAGTTGCGAATAAGGTGGTTGAAGTTTTGATTCCATCTCTTCAAGAGTTTTCAAGATTTCTTCTTTTAAAAGAGATGAATCGAGTATTTCGGAAGGTGGTTTCCCTTTTAAGAGAGAGACTGGAGTGCCATATCCAAGTGGAAAAACTATGATAGAATTGTTGAGCTGCTGGCTAGGATCTCTTCAAGGGAAATAACACTTCTCTAGATATGGTTAGAGGATCCGAAATAACTGAGCATAATCCTGCACCTTCTTTACAGAGTTTCCTTGTTGTGATAACATTGTTGGGAAGGAGGTTAATGCTGCTACTGCGAGGATTTCTTCCAAATGTTCTTCAATTATTTCCTGCATAGAATCTACAAGACCAAGATCTTCTCCCATAGGTTGTTACATTAGTTTATCAACATTGAAGGTAACTTCTTCCGTTCTAGCTTGAAGTTTTAAAGATTTTTCATTAACGTAAATGACAGCCTTGGCAGTGTTTAGGAAAGGTCTGCCAAGGATGAGTGTAACTTGGGTGTCCTCTTCAATATCCATAACAACGAAGTCAACATGAAAGATTAATTTATCAACTCGGACGATAATATCTTCAGCAATTCCACGAAGGAGTTTAACTGATCTATCAGCTAACTGGATGGTCATACGAGTTGGTAAAAGTTCACTTAATTCTAATTTCCTATAAAGTTAGTATGGCATAAGGTTTAAACTAGATCCTCAGTCAGCTAAGACGTTATTTATTTGAACATCCTGAAGATAACAGCGAATAGTGAAACGGACAGTGTCTCCTAGTTTTGGGGGTAGTCCTTGTTGCATAATTAAAGAGTATTCTGCTTCTAAGAGCAAGTTAACTATTTGTCTACGTTTTTCTTTGATGGATAAGAGTTCCTTAAAGAATTTGGCACAACTAGGCATCTTAACCAAATCATCTAATAATTTGACGTTTAAGTGTAGGCTTTTGAACATTTCTAGATATTTTTCAAACTAAGCTTCATGTTTCTCTTTCTTAAGCCTACCAGGGAATGATATACGTACTGGTTTAGTGAGGTCCGGGGCTTTAGAAGGTTCTGGCTCTGGAGAAGTGACAGGGGTCAACTTGTACTGAGTAAGTGAGCGGAGAAGTAGAAGGTTCATTTGAAGAAATATCTGCAGATTTCTCATTCCTAGTTTCTTTCCCCCCTCTAATGACCACAAGGATGTCATCATACTCATAGGATGAGTGATAAACAGCTTTGTTGATCGTTTCTTCCCTTTGCTTATCCTCAACTTAAAAAAAAAACTTTTATCATTATCCTCCATGTTTTTAACCAAATCGTTTGAAATTCCAAGTAAACCATCTATTTGATTTTGAAAATCAAAAATTTATTTATTTATATTATTTGCTCAACCATGAAGTTATTGAAAATTTCGTTGTTTAGACGAGAAGACATTTGGGAAGGAGTAAAAGGTGAAGAGAGAACTAAAGATTGAGAGGTGGGTTGTTTGGTTAGTCGTTGAGTGAAAGGTTTAGAATGAGTGGCTTGATCAGGGATTTCACTAGTTGTAGCAAGAATTTCTTCTTTGGCCCTATTGCTTGAGAAGAGTTTTTGAGGTCTCTTCTCTTGCTTGGGTTTGGAAGATTCTTGTATGTTCTTGACAACTTTAGTGATAGATTCGAGTTGAGTTCTTAAAGTGTCTAAGGCTTGGTTAGAAGTACTCCTTACTTTTGAAGTTGATTCATCTAGCTCCAAGTCATGTTGATGCATCGTCATCGTCTCAATCAATTTCCAAACTTCGTCTAGGTATGTAACATGAAATTTCTGGATGAAGCAGCATCGAGGGTTTGTTTGTGATGAGGATTCAGACTATTATAGAATGTACAGACCAGATTCGTTTCAGGCCAACTGATGTTTTTGACATCTTCCGATCAAATTCTTAAATAGTTCCCAAGCAGAGCTTAATGATTCATTAGTTCCTTGACGAAAATTAGTGATATCATTCGCTTGGTTTGTAGGGAAGGAGGAAAGTACTTTGCTAGAAATTTAGTAGCCATCTCCTCCCATGTATGAATCGAATTGGGTTCGAATTCATAAATCATGTTAGGGCTCAAGAAGATAAAGAATAAGGAAACAGATGGAGTCGAGTAATGTCTCTATTGGTTCCTATTTGTATGAAAGATTCGGAGAGGTTGATGAATTTATTAAGATGAGAGTTTGGATTTTCAACCGAAACCAATTGTAAGGTCCCCTAGGTCTGGATCGATAACGAGGTTATCTTTAGTATTAAGGTGCAGAATTTCTCAATACGTGTTATATGATATATAACGGTTTAGTTACGTTTATATTACGATTATACTAACTAATACGCTTTGTTTTAATTATAACAAGAGTTAAACTATCAAAACCTAGCCTTTAGAATACTTGAAAAGCTCTGGACCGACTGAGATTTTCATACGGGTTCAATTGCAAAAGTGATAGGTTTTCTAAACCTAATAATCTATTTATTACGTTTCGGGTCGCAGGTGTACGGGCCTGCGGACTGAGTTGGTTCGCAGCCCAAGTTGGCCCAGCGAACCGACTCGGTTCGCTGTCCACCTTGCCCCTTGCGAACTCACTTCAGTTCGCATCGCAGGTCAGTTCACAATCTACATTTGTCGAATACTTTAACGTATTAATATATTTATCACAAATGTTTATCACAAACTAATATCATTTATTACAATTCAAAACCAATGTACAAACTTGATTACAATAAACTTAAACTATTACAAGCTACATCTGTTGTCACAAAACATGTCCCAACAAAAAACCATGAAACTGACACTAAGATTTAATCATTTTTATGAAGTGTGGCTTAATTTCAAGGGTTTCGTTAGTTGGTGATACGATTGGTCCTCCTCGTCCCCTCTAGCAGTAGCTTGATTTTTGAGGCGAGAGTGATACGGTTCGTCATAATTTGTTAGTGGAAAGAAGAGTTTTGGAAAGGAAAGGCTAAGCTAAACTAATCTAAGGAAAGGACAAGGAACTTTCAGATGATATTGATCTTCCGAAAGGATCGCTAGATAACTAAGATAACTAAATTCCTAAAATCGGTCGTTGTAGTCCCTGGCAGTGACGCCAAAAACTTGTCGCGCCGTCAGCGGTCGGTCAGGAGTTTACCCTAGTCGTTGGTCCGGCCACCGACGGGCGACATTTAGTGTTTTATATTTATAAAGCTAGGGTATCCTAAGCAATATACTACTTAAGGACCTAATTAGGGCAGTAAGCGGTACGTATGACTCAGGTGTCGTTCTTCAAACTACAACGGGCATGGATCTTAGGAGGATTAATTATCGCTTGTAATTTAGCTAGGATTTTTAAACTTTTGGATAGGAGTTTTGTTTTGGTTTTATAAATATATTTAAAGACATGTAAATAAAAGGGGTTTTGTACGGAGTGCAAAGAAATCAGGATAAGGAAAGTGTTTACTATGATTTCAGTGAATGCTATTGGTGGATAGTTATAGGGTATAAGGCTACTAAGCATGATGATTAATCCAGTGGGATCGAGCATCTCAGAAACTTAACTGATACAAAGTATTCTGCCCATGGCCTTTCTTTGGCTTCCACGTATTTGTACTATACCAACGGGTATTTCCAACGCTATACCAGATACTCGGACATGTTACGGCTTTTCCGTTGCATCAATTAGGGTTCCATATGACTCTACTGTACTTTTCCTATATTTTCTAATGAGCTATAACTACGATCCTATTATATATCTAACTTAGAGTTATCCGCAATCAGATACATAATATGTCACATGGATAACAGTTATAGAATGTCAAATACAACAGAAGTTCTCCCAAATATATAGACCAATTCAACTGACGCCTATTCTTGAATCCTGGTCCCCAATCTCAGACATTAGAGACGTCCATATCATGGCATGAATTGTTGAGTAAACAATTGCATGAACAGGAATTATCCCGCAGAACAAGTTGGGATAGTCTGACTAACGATCAGTTGAATTGTTCATTATCAAGCATATAAATCATCATAACTATTGTATGCATGTTAACCTATCTGTAATATGCTTAACTTATTCAGAAAACCTAATCATGAGAGTAACTGCAAATATTGTTTCTACCGTACAGTTGCTAAGCAACAATCAAACAAGAACATGCAATAAGCCGGTACACTAGTGACAATATCATGTAGCAGTTAAACCAATGATTAAATCATAGATATCCCGGAAGGTCTCCCAAAGATATCTAGCATACAAATGCGAACCTAATCTATCTCTAATACTATGCTCCGTGTCTCCCTCTGATATATTATAATCAGGAGAACATCGGCCATGTCGAGTTCAGTGATCATCATACACAGAATAGTTGGAATTCATACTGCTAGTAATTGGCTGGATTCTAGGGGTAGGGTTCAAACCACAACATAAGTTGGATAGATAATCGGCAGAGGCTCGGTTTATAAGTTCATGAATAATTTAAGCTCATACAGACAGAGTAACAGCATGGTATTTAATGTATAACTATTCTAGCATTGCATACATCACAGCAAACACATATTTGTCTAGCCTACCAAAAGTCTAGTATTCATTCCTAAGCATGCATAATAACATAACATGTTTAAAATAATAAATACAAGAGATTATATTAGAACCTGAATAAGAGAGAGTACAGACAAAATTTTCACAAATCTGAAGTCTCGGAGTTACTCCGTACAATAGCTAAACTAACCGATACGCTAACCTAGCTCTAACTAGCTCAATTCTAGAGAGAGGATTCTATAGAGAGAGAAGAGAGAATTCTGTGTTTTTGGTGGAGTGAGATGTGATGAGAGGTGTGTTGAATGAATGAGGAGGGAGTTCTATTTATAGTTGTAGCTAGGAACACCATGTACAAGCCATAAAGCACGCGAAACCACCAACGAAGCAGCGATTGGGCCAATTGGGCATTGGTACCCCCCCCCCCCCCCCCCCAATTGGCATCTAGATACCAATTGGAAAGACAAAGCAAGCCGTATATGGCCCTTAGGTACCGTATACGGTACCCTAAGAGGCCGTATACGGCCCTGGGGGGAATTGCTTTCGATGATTGGTTCGTTCGTTCGTTGCTTGTTTCGATCGTATCTTCTTCGTTACTAGCCCGATTGACTTGATTCTTTCACCGATGAACTCGTATTTCTGTTACGCTTCCAATGATACCAAAGTTGGATAATTTGGAGCTGTATAGCTCATACGTGCTTCGGAATACGATCGGTTGGTCTCTAGACTTCGTATCTCTTCCGTCTCTTATACGTTTCGCTTGATTCTTGATTCTCCGATCTTGTAATTACCTATGGAATCATAAAATGGTAGTTTAGGAAGTGTCTCTCATAAGGTAAGTAAGAGCGGAATAATCGGATTGAGTTTATTTGCTTTGTTTTGCGTGTTATTTGGACGTTTTTATCGATTTTTACTGCAACATCTATATTTGGACCACCTTGGTGAATTTTAGTAAATAATCATTGTTTTGAGATGTTGATGTAGTGTATAAATGGGATAATATATTAAACCTGTTGATTCCTATGAATACCGGGAAAAATCTCCTCCAAAGGCACGTTGATTCACAAAAGAATACCGTGAAATGGGTATGATTCACAAAATTGAGAGTGAAATTGAAATTCTTCAAATTGAAAACTAACTTCAAAACAATGTCAAATGAACCCTAATAAACAACCAGAAATTTAAATGGGCCAACAAAACATAACGGGCCAAACCACAAACCCAAAACAAAAGTATAAATTGAACAGAAAATTTATAAAATGGCCCACATCTTCCAAACGGAGGCACTTTTGGGCTTCGAGGCTGGGCCTAACCGCCTATGGCGGTTAGCGGCTTGATGGGCTTCGTTTCAAGCTTCGAATCTCCTACTCATAGGCCTCAAACGGAGCCCGACAGCCCAAGTTATGCCCTTTTTCGTGCAGCTCATTTTGTTACACAGTCTTGGGCCTCTAGGAACATAAGGGCTTGATCTTCCACACTTGGGCCATTATCAGATGTTTTCACCCATGATTAGTCTAAAAAGTGAGGAGTAATGTACGTAAAAACATGTTCGCATTGAGATTGACATTCACTTCATTCATAACAAATTGGCTACGGGACAACTTTGCATTCTTCATGTCCCCTCTCGTTATCAGTATGTGGATATCTTCACCAAAGAGGTTCCTTCATCATTGTTATCGAGTTTCAATCCAGTTTGAGCGTTCAAATACCTCTCGCTTCTACTACGGGTGAGTGTTAACAATATATTCTAGCCCGTTAGATAAGGCCTAACCCATTATAGATTAGGGTTTCGTATTTTCTCCTCATATACTTGTAGTATGATTCAAACTAGGGATTAGTCTCTGGAAATGCACCCAACTTGGCCTCGAAGTCTATTGTATGCATCCTACTTACCGGTTGGCTTTTTAATTGTATGAACTTTCCAAAACGGGGGTATTGATGTATTTTGCTGACGTGTCGCTCGGTGGTGATGCCACTTGGCTTGCGGATGGCTTGACACGTCAGTGACACGTCAGCAAAATACATCAATGCCCCCGTTTTGGAAAGTTCATACAATTAAAAAGCCAACCGGTAAGTAAGATGCATACAATAGACTTCGAAGCCAAGTTGGGTGCATTCCCAGAGACTAACCCCTTCAAACTAAAGCAAGCACAAATATTGATGTTCTTTACTTACCCATTTTGACAAGTCTAGCGATGTTCTTAGTTTCTTTCTTGGGGACACATTCAGATAAGGATTTGCAAAGCGCAAATATGTGACGGTAGATTTCAATTTCGTGAAAATAGCCGATCAAATGGGTCAGAAAGATGGTTATGCAAAAACAGAGTTGTGAACAACTTTACTTAAACAAAGTTTTACCATAACATTCCTCGAATTTGGAACCAGTATGGAATTGATTCAATTACGGAATCACTTTTCGACTCTAACTATCCTACTCCGGTCGTTGCTTTTCTTTCAGTTAATTCAAAAGTAGTTGCTTCAGCTTCAGCCACTCGAATTTTCGATATTCCTTTTTATTTCTCATCAAACGAATGGCATCTCTGTCCAATGGGAATAGTCCCTCAACATTTTTTGTTTGATTTTAGAAATTGGTTAATTTGTGAATTTTATTCATATATTCAAGACAAGTTTGATTGGATTTATTTAAGATATAAATGAATGAGAGTAATTAATGAAGGCAAATAGGAAAGTTTAATGACTTTTGATCGTTATTTTTTTGCAGGACAATTATTTTAGGATAGATAGAAATAATAATGTGGACATTTATTTTTGAGACGGAGGGAGTACTATCATACATATAAAATGTAATACATATATAGTGCACACCAACCCATGAGATGATTCTCAATTTTAGTGGAGTACAAAATAAAAATAAAAATATAAAGGTACGGGGATAAAATTATGTATACACCCAACTTAATTGCACTCAATTTATATCGTGTGTACTCAATTAACGGGTTGTATTTTTAATACATATAATTTTCACAAAATGTTTTTTTTTAATATTTCTTTTGGTGATGTATTGACTTTTATGGATGTCACGTGACACTTTAAACAGATGACTTACTCAAAATATATAAAAACATATTTTTAAAAAAATTGTATGCATTAAAAATACCACATGTTAATTGAATACAAACAATATACATTAGGTGCAAGGTGATGCATTCATAGATACTTATTCCAAAGGTATATGATTTTATGTAGCTATCTAATGATATGGACGGAATAATTCTCCTGTATATATTTAAAAATAAAAAATTAATTCAATGAATTATAGGGTCCGTATAATAAATTGAACACGAGTTAATGTATCTAGCACTAATTTAACTAATACTAAATCTTTATTACTTATTAAATTAAATTCGGTTACAACTTATCATGACACATTAACAATGAGATATCCATCAAATTCATTGCATTTTTATTCTAAGCTAGCCTAATCTATCGTCTTGATGGATATTGTTCCTTAGAAAATTGACGAGATTGATGAATTATTCCCTAATTTATCAAGAATGTTACTCCAGTAATTGTTATCATCTTCAAAATCACCACGATAGCTTTGACTATTTGCATCATTGACCAAGTTATTTGTAAAAGCCTCCATCAAATAGCTGTCTTGATATACCATGTCACTTCCTTCAAGTGTGTTTTGAGTTCCTTTATCATTTGGGTCCTCAAGAGTGTTGTTCAAAGTTGTTGGTTCAACGTTTTCATGGTTTAAGGTTGGTAGCGTTTGATCGATAGGAGTAGTCTCGAGCTCGCTTACATTAGAGAGCTTGCATAAACTAATACCTTGCCATGCTTTAAGCACATCAAGGCATAATGGTTGTTGTAGCGAAAGCGATGACTTTTTGATCATAAGAGGAGTTGAACCACAACGGATTCTTTGGTAAAAGTCCGAAACAACTCTAGATCGACGAACAAGCCTAGCCTCTGCTTCAAGACGAGCGTTCTCCCATTGTGTCATATGACTCAAGTTGGTGCTGACCGCGGTTCTTGACTTGTGGGTGATTGGATCAATACCCATTTTGGTTAAACGTTTCTTAAGATGTGTGTTCCAATAATTTTTTATCTCGTTATCGGTTCTTTTGGGTAAATGAGTTGAAATAGCAGACCACCTGAATCATGTAAAATAACATATGTAAATATATTTCGATCATAATAATAGCTTTAAGAACTCTTACCGCTAAATAGTAATTGGAAAAAGAAAAAAACAACCAAGAAATAAGTCTACCAAATTTGGTGTAAAAAAAAAAGTAAATATTATATGTAAGTAATAAAGGCAAATACATGTATTTAAAATGTGAGTGCCGACGTCCAATTAGGGTTCTTTAAAGACATTCTATTTGGGTAAAACAACATATGGAGAATGCAACCGAAATCTCCATTTAAACAGCACAACCAACCGGTAGAAGAAAAAAATAATCATAGAAGAAAAATGTATTATTTTTGGAACAAACAAAACGTCATATTCATATCTTACTGTTTAACGTTAAAACAACATGAATCTTTTTAGTGAAAACCTAAATACATGTATGATGTATGGTTCTATATATTGTATGCTATCATGCTAACTTGCACTTAATCATTTATGTGAAATGAAAACCGAAATTCATCCCCTTATGTTGGTTCTTATGGACGATAGTTCAAATGCGTTTCATCGTCTTGTTTAGCTACAAAATGTGAGTACGTACGATGAAAATGTAAAGCAAACCGCTTAATTACCTATTGCCAAGAAGCGCATGGAGTTGAATGATGGTTTGTTCTTCTTGCAAACTAAACTTTCCTCTTTTGATATCAGGTCTCAAATAGTTTGTCCATCTTAGCCTACAACTCTTTCCACATCTCTGTAACCCTGCATGGATTTTTAACAAGAGTTATTAAAACAAGCTAGTAACATTTATAAAAAAGGGGTACGTATACTATGTGTCTAGCTATGCTTCTTAAAAGGGGCTTAAGTTGTAAGGAAAAGCTAAGCTAACTTGCTAAGCATCAGATTTGGGGTTTCAGCTTTTTAGAAAACCTATAAGTTGTTCAAATATATAGGTCAAACATGCACTTAAGTGCCTTTTAACTGTATGTTAATGCAATAAACTACGTGTTTTTTTAAGATTAAGAGTGTGTTTAATTTGTGTGTGTATGTGTACCAGCTTTAACAGGCAAAGCTCGCCAACTTCCATGACCATGTTCTTCGATGTATGCCACAAGTTTTCGATCTTCTTCAGACGTCCATGGACCTTTCTTCAAACCTTTCTCAAAACTTGGTGACCTCCCCATTCTTAACTTATAAACTTACTAATTTTAACAAGCTAGCTAGTATGATGAAGAGTTGGTTTCACTTAAAGGAGTATAAGTAAGTATATATAATGGAAGTAGGGGAAGTTATAACTTATAATAACATCATCAATATAATATGAACATGAGGGTTAAGATTGGGTTAGACAAACAAACGAGGGCCATAAATGAGTAAATCAGACATGTTGGGTACTATTGTTTTCAGGGTGTAATGACTGTCTATTTGCATCAATGATGGAAATACCCAATTTTCAGAGAGAATTTATTAGGGAAGAAATTTATGTGCTTACGTGGAAATGGAGTTTTTTTAATTATTTGCAAGTGTAAATACCCATTCGTGGATTGGATGGGGTATCAATCTTACGAGATGGTTGGTGTGCATTACATGATATAGATTTTAAATGCATCAATTGCTTTAGATATGCATTGAAAATGGAATCTGTTGCATTTGCATATGCGGGTATAAAGTAGCAATATTGTTATTACATGAGGGAACATACAGAATATTTTTATTTATAAATTTGTGAAATACTATTAGCTAGGCATCGTATGCATAATACTCCCTCCGTCCCGGTTTAATAGTCCATTATTTCCATTTTGGGATGTCCCAAATTAATTGTCCATTACCAAATATGGAAAGGTAACATGATTCTATTTACTATAATGTCCCTACTTTAAAAATTAAATTACAAAAGTGAAAGGAAGTTCAAATTAATTGGTTAGGGGTAAGAATGTCATTGTACAAAAAGTAAGTAATAATTATTGTGTTTATCTTAAACTGCGTGTAGGTCTGTCTGGGGACAATTAAATTGGGACGGAGGAAGTAGTTAATAAGTTAATTAGATAACAATTTAAGAGAAATGATATACTCACATAATTTTTACAAAAAATTGTCCACAAAATGATGTGGCCGAATGAAGTGAAGAAAGAGAATAATGAGAGAGAAACAATAAATGAATTTGATTGGTTAATAGCATGTGCCATATCATTTTGTAAAACTTCATAAATTTTATGTGGATATATCATTCCTCATGGCTTGTTTAAATGTTTAGCTACCTTTCTTTAATTCTTTGAGACGAAGTTAATGTCAACCCATAAGTCGTAACGTAACCCGCTTAATACTTCTATTATTATTAAAATAAATTGGAGACTTGGAGTAGAAAATCTATTAATGCTATAAGGGGAAAGTTTTTGGTTCAAATGTACGAGCCAAATGATTACTTAACAAGGTTTAAACCTAGCTCTTTATTGAGACCATAAGAGCACCTCCAATGCTCCTAGTCACCAAGTTCAAAGTAGGACAGGTCAGCACTCAAAGTTAACATTTTCCGTTGTAGGTTATATGCGCATAACGTTGAGTACAAAACTGCTTGGACGATGCTTTGGACGGAACTGTGGGTCCCCCACTACTTTCTTCATTACAATTAATTCATTTATTTTCCTACTAACATATCTATGCAATAATAACCCATATATATAATTTGATAAAATGATGTATGTCACTACTTTCAACTCTATAGAGTTTAATGGGTTGTAGAGAATGTGTTCAAAGTGATTAGATGCTTACGTGTCAAAACTTTGAACTCAAAATTGTATGTTACATTGGAGATGCTCTAAGCACAATATCACTAGGCTATCTTGAATAATGAACTTAAAAAGTAAAAAGCGCGTTAGAGGATATCTACGACAAGTTGAGTGTCATCTAATAGTAGCCTTCGATTATTATCACAAAGAGTTGATATTATTTAAGTACTCCATCCGTCTCATTTATATTGACCCTTAAAAAATTGTTTGATTTAAGATAGGTTGGATAAATATTAATTTTGCTCTTATATTCAAGATAAGTTTGAATGGAAATTTTAATGAAATAAATGATTGAGAGTAATAAATGATGATAAATCGGGGAGTTTAATAATTTGGGGTTAGTGCGTGCAAATGTAACAAACTATGGCCTGACATTTATTGTATGTAACGAACTACTCGGGCCTCCATTGTATGTAACGAACTTGTAATTTCCTTACTTTTTCCACGTGTCGATTATATAAGCCGACACGTGGCGTCCCTTAGAACCGTTAATCTGGCCAAAATACATACAATATAAGGAAATTACAAGTTCGTTACATACAATAGAGGCCCGAGTAGTTCGTTACATACAATGAATGTCAGACCATAGTTTATTACATTTGCGCGTACTAACCCCTAATAATTTGTAATAGTTATTTTTTCGAGTAGACAATCTTTTTGGGACAAACAAAAATAGTAAAGTAAACAATAAAAATGGAACGAATGGAGTATTAAATTTGGGATTAAGGAAATAAGAGGGTTTAATGAGGGAAGGGAAGGGAAGGAAGATGATTATATTCATTGATTTAAAAATATGATTACATTCATAAATTAACAACGTACTTACCTTTTTGTACCAAAGTGAGTAACGCACACATTTTATTACCAATGTGAGTAATCAACTTTTAAGTTTTGTTCTAATGTTAGTAATATGGTACTTTAGTCACCGTTTAATTATCACCATTGATACTTGGCATGATATGTTTAATATATTTAGTGTACTTAAACTTTCTTTCTTGATGAAATTCATTTGTTTCCCTAATTTTTTTTCCACGATCAGTCTTTTTGTTGAATTCAACTTATGAAATTAGTGTTCCAAATTAATTTCATCATGAAATAAAGTTTAAATACACCAAATATATCTAATGTGTCATGTCATTTCATTTGAAAGTATACATGTCAGTGAAATGTGAGCAATTGTGATAATCAAACGGTGACTAGAGTACCATGTTACTAACACTGGAAAAAAACTTAAGAGTTAGTTACTCACATTGGAACAAAACTTAAGAGTTGGTTACTCAAATTGGTAATAAAATGTGTACGTTACTCACTTTGGTATAAAAATGTAAGTACGTTGCTAATTTAATTATAACTTTAACCCTTAAAAATAGGGATTAGTGCGTGAGAATATGTTTAACTTTAGCTCAAACTTAATAGTGCGTATTCAACTTCGTTTTGAATTATTGTATGTATCCAACTTTCAAATATCGCTATTGTATGTATCAGATAGTAATTTTGATGATGTGGTAATTTGTATGGATGTCATGTGGCACCATACACAGATGATACGTCAGCAAAAATATCATTAAATACATACAATGACAACATTGAAAGATGGATACACACAATGTACCAAATTGAAGTTGGATATACATTATAAATTAAGTTTGAATTAAAGTTAATGCATTTCCATGCATCAATTCCCTTATAATTTATACTTCATAGCTAACATAAGTTGCATTTTTGTAATTTGGTTAGAAAAAAGATGATTATACGGAGTAGTTAAGAAAAAAAAGAGAGTAAACTACACGGAATTAATGCCCTTGTTGGTAAGCTAAAAATTACAACAATCGTCCTTTTGATATTTCACTGATCATCCTAAAACTATGCACGCTCACAGTCCATGAGTTCGTCAAAGAAAATTTTTTAAAATAAATCAAAATGACAATCTTACCCTTTTTCAAAATTACTATCTTACCAACTCTGGCTCGAGTCATGGTTTTGTGTATATGTGTGGAATTTTAAAGCTTGTTTCGAATTGAGCATATGGTGTATGTGTGTTTTTTGTATAGCGATAGTTGATTTCTATTGTGTTGCATGTTTGAGGTTTGATATGTACTACAAGAAAAAAGCCATATTGCAACGACAAATGTCGTCCCAATAGGGCAAAATGTCGTTCCTATAAAGCTTTTGCAACGACATGTCGTTGCAATAGTGTCGTCTCAAAGTCCTCGTCCTTCAAAACCTTTTGACACGACATTTTGCAACGACACACCGGGCCCACTCCTTAATTTCCGTACTTCTTAAGTAATTCAAAAATAAATACCTTTAGGAACGACATTTGTCGTCTCAAAAAGTATTATTAACAAAATAATAAAACGAAAAAATAAATACCTTTAGGGACGACATTTGTCATCTCAAAAAGTATTATTAAAATAAAAAACGAAAATTAAATACCTATTGCAACGACATTTGTCGTCCCAGAAAGTATGAGTATTTTAAAATAGATGGACCTTTTGCAATGACATTTGTCGTCCCAAAAGGTTACCGTCGTTGGAGAAAGTCCCTCTAATGTGGACAACATTTTGCTGTATTTTGATTTTTCCCAGGCACGAGCCTGTTTAATTTCTGCAGATTACCTGCACTCTTACTACATATATTTTACAGTTTATCGCATCCAAAACAAACCAAATTAACAATTTAAACATCCTGATAAATCATCAAGTGGTCACAAACACATAACGAGTTCTACCGTTCAACAAGTTTAAAGGTTAATAGTTTAAACAATTCAAAAAGATTCAACAAACATTGTTTCGACAACCAAATAAAAGACTAACACTTAGATAAGCGAATTTACTCGTGATCCAAATCCTCACCTTCTTCTTCCTCATCCTCGCCTTCTTCCTCATCCTCGCCTTCTTCCTCATGCTCATTCTCACCTTCTTCCTCATGCTCATTCTCACCTTCTACAATAGTGGGTTGGTACGGTACAAACTTAGGAACGGGAATTTTTTCCTTTTTTAAGACCGAGCATAGAGATGTCATGAACTCATTTTGAGACTCAATTTGTTGTTGTTGAGACTTCATTTGTTCTTGTTGAGCCTTCAACATTTCCTCTAGTTGTTTTTGTGAACTCATTTGTGATCCTTGTGATTGGACACTTGAACTTGAACTTGATCCAACACTTGTAACCTTTCTACCGCGTCCCTTACAATGTCCACGACTCTCCCCCAAGATTTTCTTCAATATAGCCTTTTCACTCATTGGAGTGGAACTCCTAATTTGCTTCTTCTTCAATGCCACCATTTTACCCTACAATTTACAAAACAAAAACTATTACTAGTGACCAACTTGACACATTCCACAACTTTTTGGACCCATATGAACCATGTGACCTAACATATACCTGTAATAGTGTATGTTTTTACATACGACACAGATAACTACGAGTAGCTCACATACTCCATATTATATAAGAAAGGGAAATACTATGTAGTTTATATTAGGGGATCTAGACTAGCTTGTACTCTTCTAAAAATTACTTTTATATTCCCATAACCTCCAAATTAGTGGGGAATTCCTCATTGCCCTATACTATATAATGATTGATTACATTATCCTTAACCAAGTATCTTCAATGACTATCATTATCATTCCTCACCCTCTAAAGTTTCATACCAAGCACCCCCTAAATCATTATTGGTGACACAAATCACCAACATTGAGAGCGACAATAATGTGAAAAAACTATGGCTTACAACTGATATACGTTATGATAATGTATGTCATCGAGTAAACCATGTTTGATCTACATAATGTACCTTTTCCAATATAAGATAAGTAATTAGTATGTTCCAACACATATCCATCACTTTTTGTTTGTTCGATCACCTTTTCAATGATGTATATCAACACTCGTAATTAAAGTTCTTACTTTCTTCGGTAGTAACCAAGTTCGTTTTACAAATTTTTCATATGCTCGCCAATTAATATACTCACAAACACATTCGCCAACATATAAAGAGCTTTTAACATAAATAGCATAAACGCCTTAGGGTTTCATGAACTTAAACGGTTTTTAAGGTCAACATATATAAATAGTGATGAAGTGCAATTATATCTCTTGATTGAATAGAAAGACACATATTTCATATGTGACTCATTTGTTAAGATGTGATCAACGTGACGATGATGTATAGCGAAAAGTAAACCATTTTGATCAGCATCTCACCATCACCGTTTATTTTTCCAACATCAACTAATTACTTGATGTTACTCGTTTTACTTTCAGATTCCAATATGTGTGACATATGTTTTATTTTCGTGATCAAAAATCACATTCTCATAATGAAGATTCATTAAAGAAACCGATATATTTCACAATAAAGCAAATCACTGAGTAAGCCCTATTTCAACTTTCATATGATTTCACTTCACACAACCTAACGATACATCCAATACTATTTATATGTGCTTATAATAAAAGCTGGTCAATATAGTTACAAACACCTTTGTCAAAATAAAGTCGTTACTTTTGAAAGACGACTACTGTTAATTAAGTTGTTTCGCAACTAACTCAAATCGTATAATATTTAGAATATTACGTTAATTTTTCCAATCTATTTAAAATGTAATTGAACTTAACTTTTAACTTTACACTTTAATTGATCATATTTATTTCACAAGCTAAAAAATGACCTGGTAAATTTTTGTTTCCCGATTTGGAGAAAAACAGTAAAAAAAAAAAAAAAAAAAACTTTTAGCCACGACAATGTCGTTGCAAAAGGTAGTCCGGGAAATATTTTTCGTACAGGAGCAAAAACAAAAAAGTCAGAAATAGAAAAAAACCTTTAGCAACGACACTGTCGTTGCAAAAACTAGCCCGGGAACATTTTTAAAGTTGGCGCCGAAACTAAAAAATTGAAAATAAAAATAAAACTTTTTGCAACTACAGTGCTGTCTCAAAAGGTAGCCCGGGAAATCATTTTCTTTTGGAGCCAAACATAGTAAGTCAACAAATATCTTTAGGGACGACATGTGTCGTCCCTGAAAGTTAAGTCAACAAAGAATACCAGTCAAAGTCAAAAAGGGAGAATTTTTTGTCGTTTAGCGACTTTCAGGGACGACATCGTGTAGTTGCAAAAAACCTTCGTTGCAATAGGTCTTTTTTCTTGTAGTGTGTGTGTAAGCATTTGATTGATTTGTTAAAGTGAATGTTGGATGATGGGGGTTACTGAATGCAGATGCTGAAGAAGATGAACAACAAGAGAGATGAAATGTAAAACTAACTATCAAAGTAAAGTTTTCGAGGGACCATAGATGTAACTCATCAGAAAGGGAAAGTAACCATTTTGCATTATTTAAAAGATTCTGGTTTGGTCTAACGGACTCAAAAACAATAGCGTGCATTTAAAAGTGCAATAATGTAATTTTTTTTAGTAAAAGGATAATTATCGATCACAAGCTACACTACAAGATTAATGACATCTAGTGACTGTCACTTTTCTTGACTTCAGAAGAAAACAGTCATTAAAGCCTTGATTGTAAGCTTTCTTGACAAAAGGAGCATTAAAAATTAAATAATGAGCTTTTTTCTAATTAAAAAAAGAGAAAAAAGGCAGGTATACGAGAATATATCAAAGTCACGTGCAAAACACATTTCCATAGAAACCCTAAAGCCACGCTCTCTCTTATCTTGACGGCGATTCACAGTCTCCGATCAACCGAACCGTCACCGTCTCCGATCAACCGAATAGTCACCGTCAGCCGCATTGTCTCCGATCAGCCACACTTTCTTTTGTAATCCGCAGTGTATCAGGCTCTGCTTCTGACTTCTTCGTCTTCGCGTCTTATGGCATACTCGCTAGCTCATAATTGTCGAGGTTAATTTTCTCTCAATTCACTCCTATATAAGAACTTATGATACATTTCTTTGTGAATTTAGATTGAAATTTCCTAATGCATTTATGTAATTTATATCAATTCATAACGTATGAAAGCTAAAAGTAGTATGTCAATTGATGAGTCTACTAAAACTTTGATTCGAATATATGCAATCAAAGCATTTATAAGTCACTTTTGATGTATTGTGCATCAATTAGCTATACTTTACAATTGGCTAATGTATCATCGGTGCTAGTAATTGATTGATTGATTTGGAGGTCACGTTCCGATTTGAAGGTTATATGTGAATAATCTAAGATGCATATTAGGTGTTTGATGAAATGTCTGAATGATAAATTTATGATAAAATGTCTTGAATCATACTATTATCGATAGTTTTTTGTGCTCTGTTCATCTGGGATGTACCTTGTCAAGTTTGACATTGTTAAGTTGAACTGCAATAACACATAAAAGAGAAGTATTATGGATCATACACTTTCTTCATCAGATATAGATTGATTATTTATGTAAAAATATACAAGCTAAGTGACATTTAGTACTTGTACATACCTAAAAAAGACTTTAGAAGGATTATGAGAGCTTCAATTACAAAAGATCAGAAAGCTCGTTTCTTACGTATGTAATATAGTATGTTGAGAATTATTAAAAAGCTTAAATGAATTGTTGTTATTATCCCTGTTGTGGTTAACTTCCTAATACTCGTACATCTTCATGGAAATAGGCCTTATCATTTTCTTCTTCATTTATTACATAGCTACTTTGTTTACAGATCAAAGTTACCGCTGTCATGCAATGGGAGTTGATTGCTTATCTTTAGCATTCTTCTGTGCATACTTCACATTCAAGTAAAAAGTCTTCTTTCTCATAATGACCACAATTACATATTGTTAAGACTGAGCTGATTTGTTGAAAAATAGTCATGTATATGTATAATTGGGAGTTAGAAGAATGTCTGATGAAAATGATGAACAGTTACAACTAAAGGGCATGGATGTTTGGCTTTTCTCCAAAAGATTGATTCCAAGTCCAATGAACTTCATGCGACTGGAACCAAGTATTAGTTTATATCCTTTTAGCTCCTTTTGTTACATCTTTATAGCTATAACATAACACTATTGTGTCCTACTGAAAATCCTAAGCCTATGTATATTTATTTATAGTGAAAAAAAGAATAGCAGTAGCTTTTTACTGTAATACTTCAAAACTACTAGCTTATATGGAATTGAGTACCTTGTAACGGCTCCAATAATGTTGATGCTTGGTTAATATTTTGGATTAAACTATATATGTTGTGTACCAGATATATGTAGTGAATTACTGCTGGAACAACAGATTAATTAATACGTTCCAGAATGAAAGAGGACCGTAAGTTGATCATTTCTTTTTGATTCATTTACATTTCGTCATTAAATGCATACCAATTTATTTTTCACAACTCATTCTATTGAGTTTGTTTCACTCTTCAGATTGTGAATATAATAATTGCATTAATGACATCCATATTTTTCATTGACCTTTGATCAAATCCTTTGCTTGAGAGTTATCTAGAGGTGAGTAAGATATGTTAATTATACACTCTAATATGTGTATTTGATTAACATGATTGAAGTTGGATTATATGGATTTTTCTCATATTCTTGCTGTAACTCACAAGTGTAATGCTATGGGTTTGGAAATATGTGGGGAAATGGGTCATGGTTCAAGTTATCAAGAATCTGCTAAATGGGTCAAACCATATTTCCTAGTTCACTAAACATTATATACTTGATATCTATTTGCTTAACTAATCAATAATATTGGTTGTGTCTAATTTTTATTTTGCAGATGTGCTACTGTTAAATGCAAGAGCAGATGGAGTAGTTGGAACTTAGATAGGTAGTAGTTTGACTCTGATATTCAAAACACTTGATGTGTAGCTTAATGTCTTGAAACTATTGTACAATATATAAAACATACATGTGCAAATGGGTCAAATGGATATATTTGTATCTCTTTATACCTCAATATTATGACTTTGCTTGAATTGTATTTTTTGCTTGAATTGTGATGTTTTTATATCTATTATAAATTGTGGTATAATTTCAATAATTTAATAGTGGAATGCTTATTTATGTATATATATATATCATAACTTTCATTGATTGAAAATGTATGTCACTAGAACCTTTAGTGACTGAAAGTTCAGTAACTAAAGGAATTTGAGCTATATTGATCGATTGATTTTCAACACCCTATAATGACTTAAAATTCAGTCACTGAATCTTTGAGACATATGGTGACTGAATTTATCCGTCAATGTAGGCTTCTAGTGATGGCTGCATTAGTGACACTTTTTATTTCAGAAGAAGAAGGTCAAATGGGCTTTAGTGACTGATTTTTGACGTTTACTGACTGAACTCTTTGGTCACTAAAAGCCATTTATCTTGTTGTGCTAGGACGATTTCTGTAATATACTCAGATAAGTATAAGAGTGGTTCATTTAAAACCATTTGTATCGACCAATAGTGTACTATTTTTTTTACCAATACTACAGTGTTTATATTTTAAAATGTAAATGTAATTTTTTTTCTTTATAAGTATGATGCAGTGTTTCTATTCAAAACATAATATAGTGCTAAAGAAGCAAAAAAAAATGTCACCGAAATCCGAGCATGAGCAGCCAGAGTCTGGTGTCGAAAGACAGTGGTAGTGGTGGTGGTGACGGGTGTGGGGAAGGTGGAAGTGATCGTCTAAGAAAGAATAAGAAAGTGTAGGGGTAGGCGGTGGCGAATCCAGGTTGTTTACGACGAATACATTATCAGACTATATGGGTTGAGTCTCAAGTCGAGTCAGGTGCTAAATCTAACATTTATATCAGTTTATCCACTTACAAAGTTTTAATGACTCACATGTACTCAAAAAGGCTA
Organism: Helichrysum umbraculigerum; assembly: GCA_949592205.1. Taxonomy (NCBI): domain Eukaryota; kingdom Viridiplantae; phylum Streptophyta; class Magnoliopsida; order Asterales; family Asteraceae; genus Helichrysum; species Helichrysum umbraculigerum. The sequence continues at coordinate 2,605,220 of CATIUR010000001.1, forward strand.
TAGAAACAAGTAACATCAAAATATTATTGTATTTTATATGTGTGTATATATATATATATATAAGAGAAAAGTTAAAAAAAAACAAAAAAAATGGAGAATGAAGAAATCAATAGGATTGCTCCATTTCAAAAATCCAATTTCACCTTCTTTTTTTTTTTAAAACTAAATATCTCACAAACCGTATGTCTATAAATTATAGAAATTACTTATTCGGAATCATCGTTTTTTTCTCTTCGATTATAGATCTAACAAACTATACTTTCAACAAAGTTTTTTTTTTTTTTCATTTTTATTAGGTTTTAAAAATTTGTAATGTGATATCATATGTGATTTAATACTAAAAAATAATCACACCCACTTATATCTCCGATTAAACTTTAAATTCAAATCATTGATGATTTAAAAATATTTAAACATGAAAAACAAAGTTGTAATCACATGCGATAAAACATCAAGGTATTAATCACATGTGATTAAAGATTAATAAAATACAGATTTTCAAATCATTGACTACAATTATACAATTAAGTAAAAAATCAAGTTGAAATCAAACATGAATTATCATATATCGGTAAATTGCTCATTAAATATCAATTTTTAAATGAAAATCATATGTGATTATATGCAAAATCATATTTGATTATATAACAAATCACATGTGACTAAATGTACAACTAGCAATCACATGTGATTTTTAATGAAAACAAATGCAATTTTTAAAATTATTTTTATAACTATTAATGTGGATGAATATTAAGGTGTATTCACGTATTAATTAACATATAGCATGAATAAATAATTGTGAACAAATTTAATTTTTTTATATCATAAATCACATGTGATTATATTGTAGGACCCGGTAAAAAAAAGGAAAAAAAAAAAATTCATCGAAAGTATAGCTTGTGACATCTCTAATCGAAGAGAAAAAGACGTTGGTTCCGAATATGTAATTTTTATAATTTATGGACATACGATTTGTAATATATTTAAACATAGGGTAAAAGTGGAAGTGAGTTTTGTAGAGAAATGGAGCAATCTTATTGGTTCTTCCATTCTCTACTTTTTTGACATTCTTATTTGAATTCACATCTATTATATTAACCGTTATGAAGTACAAAACAATAATAATTAATAATAATAATTACAAAACAATTATTCAACTTATTAAATCTTCTAATATTAGCTTAACAAAATTCCTTTAGGGAAAATTATTAAAACTTTCTTGAACAACTTAATTATTTGTTGGGCAAAATAAAAAGAGGTATAAAATTTGTTTTGTATGCTTCTAGATTTGTTGATTTTAAGTAAATCGATTTAGAAAAAGCATAAACTTAAAGGCATACTTTATTTAATATATAATTATAGTAATTGAAAGTGAATATGAATATATGCTAAGAAAATAATTGGGCCCAAAACTATCAGTTATTGACTTGTAGTAGCCCAACGTTATCCGTTTTCAGTCTTTTGAACCCAACCTCTTATAGTCCACTAAGTTAGACTTCATCTTCTTCGATTTTTATTATGTTAGACGACAACCATGAACGACAGAGCTCCCAGTATAACAATTTACATTCTAAAATCTAAGAGAAAATTACACAAATCGTCCTTTATATTTTGCCCAAATTTCACTAACAGTCCTTTACAAACTTTAATTACACCAACTATCCTTTATTTTGAAACTTGTAACGTCAATAGTCCTTTAGACTAACAACCGTTAACTATTTATTTAAAAAAGAACCATGAAACTTTTTTCCTATAAATTATTTTCCTTTGAGTAAGTTATAAATTATAAAATCCAAAAATATGTAGAGACACATTATTAGGTGTACAAAACATCGTTTTCAGCTTCCCCATTTCACTTAATAAAATCGTCACCAAATTCGATACTTTTATCTAGAGAAACATCAAATTTTATAATCCACCACTATCTTTCACCACCCAAACATACATTTGTGGCTTAAAGATTATTAGTCACATAGTTGGTTTACATATTTCGACGTCGTTATACTTTGAAGTTAGGGTTTTTGTTTGAGATATTTTTGAGTAAGGAATGAATGCAACAATAAAAAGAGGCGGCAACTACCAAAGTCGTGAGCATATAAGATAGATAAGATAACTCGGCGATGGAGGGTTGCGGGGTGAAATGAGGAATATGAAAATGAGCTCACAATATTGATGTTTAATTGGAGAAGATGCCCGAATTTGGTGATGAATTCGCTAAGTGAAATGAGGAATATAAAAATGATATTGATGCACCTAATAATGTATTTGTGACACTCCTCCAAATTAGGTATATAATTATACATAATTACATGCATTTCTTACGCTAATTCCCTGCATTTGTTTTAAACTTGTTATTATAAAAATAAGATTTGAGTACACAACCTGTATTTTAATACTCCCTACTACTTCTTCATATTTTCCCATCGATCTGGTTATGAACATTATGGTTTCAAAATGCAAAATATGCTAAACTTACAGTTTTTATCATAATTGTAAGAGGCAGGGGCGGAGATAGAAAAACAAAAGTTGAGGGGGCGGAATTTTTCTTTGATTTTTTTTTTTTGGTTGGAGAGGGGCCACCAAAAATCATAAAATATCATTAATACTTAAAAACAAAAATTCCTTTCTATGTAATTTGACATTTCTTGGGGTCAACTGTCCTCTTGACATCTCCTAGATCCGCCCCTAGTATGAGGTGAACTTTGTTGCATTTTGACTATTGTATGTATTTAAGATCCATAAAACGTCTATTTTTGCATTTTGACATTTTTTGATATAATAGTAAAAAGTGTAAGATTTATTACATGTATAGGTTTTTATTAGGGTAAATATGGTGCAGATCGGCAACGAACTTTCCTTTTTTTGTCAAGTTAGGGTATGGACCCAATTTATTATACAGGTCGGTAACGAACTTTTAAATTATGTTTCGAGTTAGGTAACGACCTTTTTTTCACCTAACTCGAAAAGTTCGTTACCTAACTCGAAATATAATTCGAAAGTTTGTTACCTAACTCGAAACATAATTCGAAAGTTTGTTACCTAACTCGAAACATATATTGGACACGAACTTCGAATTATGTTTCAAGTTAGGTAACAAACTTTCAAATTATGTTTCGAGTTAGGTAACGAACTTTTCGAGTTAGATAAAAAAAAAAGTTCGTTACCTAACTCGAAACATAATTTGAAAGTTCATTACCGACCTGTATAATAAATTGGGTCCATACCCTAACTCGACAAAAAAGGAAAGTCCGTTGGAGATCTGCACCATTAACCCTTTTTATTACACAAAGAATGAGTTAAGAGAAAGAGGGTATAATGTGACACTCCTGAAAATTCGATATAATTACGTACAGTAATCACATGCATAGTTAGTGCTAATTCCCTATTTAAGTGAATTCACACTATATTTTATCGAGATAAGTCTAGCAAAGCCCAACGATTTAATAGGTGTGGTATTACAGAATTTGTAATTATTAGTAATTACGCGCAAAACGTTCGGAACGAGTCCGACAAAAATATACGATCATTGGTGAAACAATTTTATAAATAAAAAACGTTCGGAACGAGTCTGACAAAAATATACGATCATTGGTGAAACAATTTTATAAATAACGTAAAACTATTTTTATAGTAGTTATTTACTTTGAAATATTATGCGAACGATAAAGCATAGCGATAAATAAAACAATTATATGTTTTATATAAAACGTACGTATACGATTAAAATATGCAAAATGAACCCGACAAACGAACGAAATCAAAATTATATTTTGTAAAATCAAAATAAAGTATTTGGAATAATACTTCAAGATATATATATATATATATATACGCGAAATAACGTTAACGAATGATGTGTAGCAAAAAGTCATGTTTTTATGCACATATTTCCCGCACATTTGACCTAATTCTTAGTGAAAACACTTGAATTAAACGTTTATCTACTTAATTTCACAAAGTTGGTCAAATTATAGGCATTACTGTAAAAAGAGCTAAAAACGTCCAAAAAGGCACGCAAATCGAGACAGATTATTTAAACAACCGATTATTACACTCTTTTGATTCCTTTATGATACAAGTTCTTAATTAATTTTATATGAAGCCATAGGTAATTACGGGAGTGGAGAATCAAAAATCGTGCAGATCGGGTAAAGAATGAAGAAAACAGAGCCGTCTGAGCGCAAACCGAGAGCATTCCGCACACGCTAACTCTAGATACATCCAAATTTGGCACATTTGGTATCATTAGAAGCGTAACGGAATTACGAGATCATAGGCGAAAGAATCAAGTCAAACGGGCGAGAAACGAAGAAGATACGTGCGAATTAAGCAACGAGAAAAGCCGAAAACAGCACACGGCCATGCACACGGCCCCTAGGAGGCCTTGTACGGCCTGAAAATGCCAGTGTACAGCCCTAAAATGCCATTGTATGGCCTGTTCTAGGCCGTGTACGGCCTGGTACCACTTGTGTGCTTCCGTTGTGCTTCGCTTGTATTTTGATGCTTTGGTGCTTGTACGTGAGACCTTATGCTTAGCCTATAAATAGATGCCTCCATTCCTTCATTCCACACACCTCTTCTCATTCCATTCTCTACTTTCTCTCTCACACACTCCCTCTCTCTAGTTTCTCTCTCTAGTTTTCTCTCTCTAGCTTTTAGGGTTAGTTTTAGGTTAGTAGTCAGTTAGTTCTTGGTTAATATTTAACCAAGACTAACGGAGGGGTAATATTGTAATATTGTTGAAGATACTTTGATGGTTCATTTTGTAATATTGTCGAAGATATTTCGGAGGTTCCGCTCGTTGTAATCTTTCAGCATATATTCAAGCTGCGCACTATTTACGGTTATATCTTTCCTTATCTATCATGATGCATGTTATTATTGTTATTATGCTAGATTTAGGATTACTTTCCATGATTAGTGAGTAGTTATACTGTGTGTTTGTTGTGATGTAGTTAGTCATTAATTGGGATGATGTCATTATGAAACAACGGAAGTAACGTTAAACGGCTTTCATTTGTATAGCGCCGGAAACATCACTAATGTGTGGAGTACGGAACGTGGAAGCTATGAAAGTTTTGGGCACAATCTGTTGTGGATTAATGTTCCAAATTATTATATCTTATAAATGAAAACTCGGTGCTTTGATTACACGTTTCATCTATGATTTTAAACCACATTTAACTAATGCCTTTCCACCAATAAACGTGGTTAAAACCTTTTTGATAAGACGTCGTATCAGGGTAATTAATTATCTGTGTTCAAATAACATTGTCTGGTTTTAAGCTGTGGAACTACTAACCAAGTATTGTACACCGTGATTAAACTACAACTTAATTATATATATGTTAAATGGCATGGTCTGGTTTTGAAGCCGTGAAACTACTAATCAAGTATTGTACACTGTGAATAAACTAGGGATTTATTGGTTAAATTCATGTGAGGGCTGGTTTAAATCATAACTGGAGAATCTTTGATCTTAAATACAAACTTAGTTTATGAATCCAGTAAGGAAGACGAGGAATCATCTGGTATTCCAAATATGTCTATCACCCCTGAATTCTACAAAACCATTGATGGAAAGTAATCAAACACCAACCAAGTCTTAAACTTAAATGTTCTATTCAATTAAGTATCACTGTGGTGTTAAGAACGGTCGGAACATTAGTGGGTCTGTTACTCTATGCATGCACCCAAATCTTTATATTCTAGAAAAGGGTCACTGTTCCGTAACAGGGTAGTGTTGAGAGTTGAGCAGCCTCCTCCGATCAGAATCATGATAGCCTAGTTACTCAGTGACATACTGATTGAGCAATCAATTAGTAGGGTACTAGTGTTTACACCACAAATACTTGAAACAAATAAAATACAAATCTTTAGAAAGACGTTTTCATAACTTAAACTAAAACATCATCCCAATGAAAGGCTAACGAAGTCACAACAAACACCTCCTCTATCCTGATTGCTACCTCTTTATTTTATTGCCTAGTTTAATTAATTTACTTGTTTAGTTCAATTAGTAGTATAATTTAGAAAAACAAACAAAACAAAAATCAAATTCAACTCTTTTCAAAACCTTCCGTCACTAGCCAGATTTGGACATTTTGATTTCTCTGTTTCACAATACAGTTGATTTTTAAGAACGACCCTGAGTTATACTTACTGCCGTAAGTAGAATTTAGGCCCCAGCTTTTTATAAATTTAAAACCCTGTTGTTGCTGCGTAACGACCGTAGCACAACAACGAACTAAATAAATAATACGCGTTTTAACGTATAACGATCGGGTAAACGGACACGGGATTTAACACAATAATTGGGAGACAAGATTTAACCAACCCATTCTCCTTTCGACTAGAAAAATCGGCCATGCTAAGGTAATACCCAACTATACCTATTTTCTTTACCAAATCTACACACTTACACAACCTAACTCACAACTCATTTCTCACATTTTCTCCACCAAATCCAAATAATTTTTCTCCCTTTTCTCCTTCCCTTGAACATGGCAGCAGCAGCTAACATCATCATCATCATCATCATTATCATCATCATCATCATCATCTAACTTCATTCTTGCAAAGAAAGGAGCTAACAAGTTCAAGAATCACTACTATCATCTCCTTTCATTCTTGCATCTTCAAGCTTTGTAAGGGTTCACTTTCCTTCACTTATTTTTCGTGTTTCTAGCCTTATAACATGTTAGGAGTTCATATCATGAAAGATCTTGCACAAAAACATAACGAAAACTAAGAAAAACTAAACTTGTAACAAAGTCAAGTGTTATAACATTTACGGTTAACGGTTCACACGTCTCGACACTTAAACGAAAACGTTTACAGCCTAGTCTGCGGACCGAACTCAATCTCAACTCGCACACCATTCTGCGAGTGGAAATCCTGCGAACTGACCCGATTGACTGCGACTTGACTTGCGAGTCGAACATTGACCTGCGGACCGAAATCCTGCGAGCTGACCTTGGACCAGCGACTTGACATGCGACTTGAAGCTTGCGAGTTGACCATTTGACTTGCGAGCTGAAAGGCTTTGCGAATTGACTTGCGAGTCGACTTTGCCCTGCGAATTGAGATTCTGCGAACCGAACTGACTGTTAAAAAAACTTGTGTTCTTTAACCAAGTACCGAATTCGTGTAACGACAACTAAACTATACACAATACCACTCGTACACGCAACATGTATATATACTTTTATAAAGTATACTACAATGCGAACATAATAATGATATCGTTACAAATTATTATTACGAAATCATCACCATCGGATCGTACAAACTTTTTAAACAACAAAGATCTTTCAAACGAATGAACGATTAACATGGTTGGACATTTAGTCAACTACTTATATTACTATCTCTTACGTTTAGGACGTTGGAGACTTACTTGGGCATAAGCTTTGATAGCACTCACATTAAGCTCACGAGGTGAGTTCACAGCCCCTCTTTTTACTATTTTTACTGCTTTTAAATAGGGGTGAAAAACATAGCTAACGTTTTTGCTATAACATGCAACAATTATATAAATGCTTTTATACGAACTGTTTACGAGGGGATTTTACTATATGTGATAAACCGGAGAGCGACCGGTAATGTGATATGCTGGAGAACGACCAACAATGTGATAAACCGGAGAACCACTACTACAAAAGTGAGCATTTAAGGCGCTATAAAAAGATGGTCCTTGAAGGAAGCCCGCTGCTCGACTAAAATTGTGGGGTAAAAATGGGTTTTATGGCGGGTTTCGATATCATAATAAAGCGGGTTTTTGTAACCCGCCTTACACTCACTAAAAGGATAGCGGTTAAGCTTACCCCGCCTTAATTACTTTAGGTGGTGCTTTTATCACCGCCGTAAGTGTGTATTTTATAGGCGGTTTTATCAAAACGATGTATTCTTTTATTTTTTTTGCATTTTCGAAACAAAAAACAATTAATATACTGTTTGAAAATATAATAAGTAAATAAATTATTAAGTAATTGAAATGTAGCACAACACAGAAAAGCACCATATATAATTAAGATTAAGATAACATAATATTAATTAATATTAATATTAATTATTATATCAGAATTTGTAGCATTAACATAATAACATTTACTCTACTACATTTATATCAATTAATAAAACCTTTGAAATATGTAAACGGTTTGAAGGTTTGGATAGAAAATGGTCTTCCGTTATCTTTTCCTCACAATCCACGATCTTCTTGTTTTTTTTTTATCATCTATACGTTCAACATGAAATCGTATGCAATCTTCATCCCGCTTAACGCTTTCTTTAGCATTCTTGACAAGTGATTCACACTTTTCTAAAATATATATCTCTGTCCCAAATATTCATTCATTACTGTAACACCCGCCAAATTAGGACTAGTAATTAGTGCCTAATCAGATGTTAATACATGTAATTAGTTCTGTGTTAGGCTAATTAATGTATCGAATTATATATATTGTTGAATATATACGAAAATGCGATTTGATTAAATCGTACGCAATTTAAATCGAATGTATTTCGATTCAATTTAATACGGACGTTGGTGACCAACTTTATTAAATAACGCTTTTATGTCAAAAATATTATTATGATAATATTTCGTATTCAATACGTATCGTACAAACAAACCTTACACAATTTAAAATATTAAAACGCGCAAATTAAATAAACTAACTTACCTTTTTATAACTCAAATATAAAGTGATTAGTAAAATATTTAAATAAAATATCGCATAATAATTTGTATTTTAAAACGTACCAACTAATATGTAAAATAATTATTTAACGTTTGATCGACAGAGAAAACGAACACCGCACGGAGCGGAAACGCGGGGCGAAAAATGGGAGCTTAACCTCCCATTCCCCTCCCTTTTCCTCATTTCTTTCTCAACTCTCTCTCTCTCTCTTCTTTTCCTCTTTCCTTTTCTCTCAAACAAATCACCACCTCCATCCATCCAAATCGCAAAATAAACATACTAAACGCACTCGGATTTCATCGGCTCTTTGGAATAAAAGACTCACCGCATCACGATCTATCATCCTATCTTTTCGGATTTCTCATCCGACACTTCGTAAGTTTCCGACAAATCCCGACATCTCTCATTTTCTATTGTTTTCGACTTATAATTGTTTGTTTAAGCTTATAATGTCCATATTTGGGTTGGGAAAAAATATTGGACCGAACGGTGGCCGGGAAACTCGTTTTTGACACAAAATCCGGCCAACAGCCCGTAACGTCGCATCTGGCCTGGAGCCTTTGCGACGTCGCGTATAACGTCGCACAGAAATCAATGACGTTGCCTCAGTGACGTCGCACATAACGTCGCATTGAATTGCGAAGTCGCACATAGCGACGTCGCCTACTACGTCGTTAGAATCAACAACGTCGCGTATAGCGACATCATCCTTAACGTCGCATTAAATTGCGAAACGTCGCCTTTAGCGACGTCATACTCAACGTCGCAATCCTTACCTGCGACGTCGCACCCAACGTCGCACAAACCAGAACCTCAAAAACACATATTTTTACTAAGTGTCGAGACTGGAAATTTATCACTCAATTTTACCCAAATTCAGATCCCAGATGCGTTTTTCGTCAAAGCAATATAGTAGAAATAAAAATTTTCCAAGCTGACCTGGCAGCTCGACCCCAGCCAGGGGCTCTGCCCCTTGGACTCCGCCAGGGGCTGCCGCCCCTTGGACCCCGCTACCAGGGGCGCTGCCCCCGGACCCCCGTACTTAGATTCCGTAACGGCTTCTAAAACACAATCAAAACACATTTTTCAAGTAAAACGACACGTAGTCAAAATAATAATAGTTGAGATTATTATTACAAATCCGTCACCAACGGGCCGTACACTTTTCAAATACTTAATCTTATCAACCAAATAGTGGAAATTTGGACATTATAGTTGAACGAACAACTACAAGGGTGATCTGTTGAGATACCCAATCATGTTTATAACCATCGCGTGTCGTGGACACCCTCAGGTTACAAGTCTTTGGACTTCATTACTCGGCTAATCAATCAAAGTTTATTAAGTTAAACTCGCTAGACTCAGGTGAGTCTAATAGCCCCTCTTTTTACTGTTTTACTCAGGGGTGTGATATATTGCTCATTTTAACATGTGAACGCAAGTACAAACATTTTCATATACTACATGAGTTTTTCACAACTAATCATTTAAAGTCCTCCGTCAGCATAGTTGTTAATACTTTGTAGCGTGAATATTAGTATATGGTACCATATAGGATTGACCCTCCTCGTTCGGGTTAGCAAGCACTAACCGGGTAAACGGACGTACTAATATTTGGGAAGACGAATGTTGATTAGGCATTCGTGGAGGCACCTCTCCCGGAATTCTCTATAGGGGACCCGGCCCTCGAGTTAAGCTCAACTATGTGCTCATGGCTGTATACACGATGATTATCATTTAATTGCTGGATGCAATTCATTATTTAAATCTTGCGGTTCATACTATATTAACTGATTTCAAACCTGTGAGCTCACCAGCTTTATAGCTGACTTTTAGCATATATCGCAGGTACCCAACAGTAGGATGTTTCTGCTTCAGGACTTTAGCTCGAGTCAGCATACAGACGATTGAGATTTTCTTGCATTAGTATATTTTGTGCACGTACTTATGTACTGAAATCTCATTTTATTTAAACTCGAGCTATGTAAAGCTTTAAATGTTGTAAACATTTCTATTATCAATATATTTTGTTAAAACGACGCATATAGAGTCGTTTACTATATATCTTTGTGCTTTGTTATTGATTAGTAACACCCAAATCAAGCTTCCGCAAATCATCAAATTTGGGGGTGTTACAGATTGGTATCAGAGCCTAAGGTTATAGTGAACTAGGTTGCATTTAGTGGGCCTAGACTATGACCATTAGGCAGTATTCCTTATTAGGTATAACTGGTTCAGTGATTACGTCATACGAGTTTAATTTAACATAGCCTGATCAACTATGTACAATTAAGCAAAGATGATGTAAGATCTGAAAGTAGTTATGGCTGAACAGGGTACAATAGAAGACTCTGACCTCGAGAGGACCGAGACTGAAACTTGTTTGTGCTAGACACCCAATAGGCTATAATATATAGGAACTATATGATCATAGGCCTCACTTTCTCTAACGCTTTGTCTCAGAAATGGCAAACACACCATCAAACTCATCTCGCTCTCAATCCGGGTCGCAGAACCCAAGGGTAGCTAGGAGGAACGCCAGGTTGCCTCGAGCTGGCCCGTACCCCACTCACTTCACCTTGCCGGCCTTAGCTGCTAGGGTGAACCAACACGAGCAGCGACTTCGCACCATGGATGTCGTGCTGCGGGAAACGAACGAAAACTGGAGACTTACATCCCTTGAACGCATCGAACAAGTCTCCGACGACCTTGAAACCACAAACAACAACATGGATGTCCTTCGCAACCAAGTAATAGAAATATGCGTGGAAAATGCCCTTCTGCGTCAAAGGATGGAAGAATGTGAACAGCGCTCACATGAAGCAGAAGAGTATGCCCGTGGACTAACACAACGACTAGCCCTAGCAGAAGATAACGCCCGACAAGCTAGCAGACTTGCAAACACTGTGGACCGTCTTGTCACGATGATGGAACAAATTAATCTACGTTAAGACTAGTGTAGTCTTTGCCTTGTAATCTATTCTGTAATCTAGTAACTATCTAAGCGCTACTCTATAATTCGGTCGGATGTAACAATTCCCGACGCCTTTTGTAATACATCCATAGGATGTAACCTTTGAACTCATATTAGCTATCAAATATTCATTGTTGTTTCAACTCATATTAATTGTCATTTTTCCATGTTGATGTCATGTATTACTGCTTTTATACATGTACATCTATAACAAATACAATTTTCCTACGAAATCTCATGTATCTTCATTTCTTTTATTGAAGAATCATGCCGCCAAAGACAAGACCATACACCGATGCTCAGCTTACATCCCTTATAACCCAGGCTGTTACTGAAGCCTTGGCTCGGAATACTCCACAAAACTCCACGAGAAACAGCGATGCCGCTGAAACCCCTGCTGCTAAACCTTGTTCTTACAAGGACTTTCAAAGTTGCAAACCCTCAAGCTTCAAGGGTTCTGAAGGAGCCATCGGACTGATCAGATGGTTCGAAAAGATGGAAACTGTTTTCCGTGTCAGCAAATGCGCGAAGAACGACAAAGTAAACTTCGCCACCTGCTCTCTCGAAGATGATGCCCACTCTTGGTGGAATTCATATACCCAATCAGTGGGTGCTGACATTGCCTACCAACTAACTTGGGAGGACTTGAAAGCAAAACTCACTGCCAAATACTGCTCAATCACCAAACTCCAAAAGCTAGACGAGGAGTTCTGGAACCTAAAGGTTCAGGGTGGTGATATCGATGGTTATACCACCAGGTTTCAACAACTCGCCGCCCTTCGCCCAGCTATGGTGAGCACCGAACCTGATAAAATCAGGAAGTACATCCTTGGCCTTCCTGAGCCTGTTCGGGGACATGTCGCCTCTTCCAACCAAACCACCATTGATGGTGCGATCCTATTGGCCCAAGACCTGATGTCAATGAGCCAAGATTCTGAACCACCTACTTCATCCTCCCACAACAACAAGCGAAAGTGGTCCGACTACCACAATAACCACTCCAGCCAACAAAACAAGAAACCCGACACCATCAAAGCCTACAACACCACCACCGACATCACACGGGGCTACACTGGGAACAAACCCTATTGTTCCAAGTGCAGCCGTCACCATGAAGGTTCCTGTGGTCCCTTTTGCAACAACTGCAAGAGGTACGGCCACCTCACCAAAGATTGCAATTCTCCTGCCAACAACAATTCCAACAACAACACCAGACCACCCAAAGTCTGCTTTGAGTGTGGGAAACCAGGGCATTTCAGGGACACATGCCCAAAGCTGAAGAATAACAACAACAACAACAACAACAACAACCGCAACAACAACAACAACAACAACACCCGAAGCAGAGCTTTCGTCATCAAATCTGGGGATGCCCGCCAAGACCCGAATGTGGTCTCGGGTATGTTCCTCCTCAACAACTTAACTGCTTCTGTTCTATTTGATACTGGTGCTGATAGAAGCTTTATCTCCGATGACTTTTACCCATTACTTGACATCACTCCTGTTGCCTTAGATGTTAAGTACACTGTAGAGCTAGCAAATGGGAAACTTATAGAAACCAATAGTGTGATACCTAATTGCACTTTAAACCTAGCTGACGAAACCTTTTCAATCGATCTTGTACCCATTGAAATCGGGAGTTTCGACGTCATCATTGGAATGGACTGGTTGTCCAAACACCGAGCTGAAATCGTTTGTTACGATAAGATCGTCCACATTCCACTAGCTGCCGGTGGAACCTTGATCATACAGGGGGAGACCGGTGGGACGGGACTCAATATCATCTCTTGCTTAAAAACCCGAAAATTTCTGAGAAAGGGTTACCCTGCAATACTCGCACACATCACAGAGAAGAAGTCGGAGGAGAAGCGACTTGAAGAGGTGCCAATTGTTAGAGACTTTCCTGAAGTCTTTCCGGAAGAGCTACTTGGTTTACCTCCATCTAGACAGGTTGAGTTCTCAATTGATCTCGTGCCGGGTGCCGCACCGGTGGCCCGTGCACCGTACTGTTTAGCCCCATCCGAACTTCAGGAGTTGTCTGCCCAGTTACAGGAACTTCTGGATAGAGGATTCATTAGACCGAGTTCTTCACCGTGGGGAGCTCCGGTCTTATTCGTTAAAAAGAAGGACGGTTCATTTCGAATGTGCATCGACTATCGAGAGTTGAACAAGTTGACCGTCAAGAACCGTTATCCACTTCCTCGCATTGATGATCTATTCAACCAACTTCAGGGTTCAAGCTTCTACTAAAAAATCGACCTGAGATCAGGCTATCATCAGTTACGAGTCCGCGACGCCGATATCCCAAAAACCGCTTTCAGAACTCGTTACGGGCACTACGAATTCCAAGTGATGCCCTTTGGTCTAACCAACGCACCGGCAGTATTCATGGACCTCATGAACCGGGTGTGCAAACCGTACCTCGACAAGTTTGTCATTGTTTTTATTGATGACATACTCATTTACTCGCGCAATGAACAAGAACATGCGCGACACCTCAAAACCATCCTTGAACTACTTAGACACGAGGAGCTTTATGCCAAATTCTCCAAGTGTGAGTTCTGGATTCAAACCGTCCAATTCCTTGGTCACGTGATCGACAGTCAGGGAATTCATGTTGATCCATCAAAAATCGAGGCTATCAAAGACTGGCAAGCACCCACCTCTGCAACTGAAGTACGACAATTCTTGGGTCTTGCTGGGTATTATCGGCGATTTATCGAAAACTTCTCCAAAATAGTTCAACCACTCACGGTACTGACTCAGAAGGACAAAAGGTTCGATTGGACCGATAAACAAGAGTCAGCGTTCCAACTTCTGAAACAAAAGCTTTGCAGTGCTCCAATTCTATCTTTACCCGAAGGCACCGATGACTTCGTGGTATACTGCGATGCTTCTCACCAAGGTCTCGGTTGCGTGCTGATGCAACGAGACAAAGTTATTGCTTATGCCTCACGACAGCTGAAAATTCACGAAAAGAACTACACCACTCATGATCTCGAACTTGGAGCTGTCGTTTTTGCTCTCAAAATCTGGAGACATTATCTCTACGGCACTAAGTGCACAATCTTTACCGACCACAAAAGTCTCCAACATATATTCGATCAGAAGGATCTCAATATGAGGCAACGTCGATGGGTCGAGTTGCTTACCGATTACGATTGCGAGATCAAGTACCATCCAGGGAAGGCTAATGTTGTAGCCGATGCCCTCAGCCGAAAGGAACGACCAAAACCACTTCGAGTCCGAGCTCTCAGTATGACCATTCATAACGATCTTACCATTCAGATTCATACCGCTCAGATCGAAGCTCTGAAACCTCAAAACATCACAAATGAAGCCTTACGAGGTATTGACAAACAATTTGAAACCAAACCTAACGGAATTAGGTATTTCTCAAACCGAATCTGGTTGCCTAATTTCGGGAACCTACGAGACTTGGTGATGGATGAAGCTCACAAGTCTAAATATTCTATCCATCCGGGATCCGATAAGATGTACCACGGCATCAAGGAATTTTATTGGTGGCCAAACATGAAAGCCGAAATCGCCACTTATGTCAGCAAGTGTCTTACTTGCTCGAAAGTCAAAACCGAACATCAGAAACCGCCTGGTTTACTCCAACAACCTGAAATCCCTGAATGGAAATGGGAACAAATTGCCATGGATTTCATAACCAAACTACCCAAGTCGTCGAGCGGTTGCGATACCATTTGGGTGATCGTCGATCGTCTCACCAAATCTGCTCATTTCCTGGCAATCAAGGAAAGCGATAAAATGGAACGCCTTACACAGATATACATCAAGGAAATCGTTTCTCATCACGGTGTTCCAATCTCGATCATCTCTGACAGGGATGCCCGTTTCACCTCTCACTTTTGGCAATCACTTCAAAAAGCTTTGGGTACTCGTCTTGATATGAGTACCGCATACCATCCTCAAACCGACGGCCATAGTGAACGAACCATTCAAACCCTGGAAGATATGCTACGCGCCTGCGCAGTTGATTTCGGTACAAACTGGGAAAAACATCTACCGTTGTGCGAGTTCTCGTACAATAACAGTTATCACGCCAGCATTAAAGCTGCACCTTTTGAGGCACTGTACGGTCGTAAGTGCCGATCACCGATTTGTTGGACTGAAGTGGGAGATAGTCAACTCACTGGTCCTGAACTCATACACGCCACCACTGAGAAAATTGTGGAAATTCAAAACAGACTCAAAGCCGCACGTGATCGTCAGAAAAGTTATGCTGACGTAAGACGCAAACCACTCGAGTTCCAAGTTGGGGATCGGGTACTCTTAAAAGTATCGCCTTGGAAAGGCGTCATCCGTTTTGGCAAACGCGGGAAGTTAAATCCCAGGTACATCGGGCCTTTTGAGATCCTCGAACGGATTGGCCCCGTAGCTTATCGATTGCAGCTGCCATCTGAACTCAGCAGCGTACACCCTACTTTTCATATTTCAAATTTGAAGAAGTGTCTGTCTGATGAGACACTTATCATTCCACTCGATGAAATTCATGTTGACGACAAACTTCACTTCGTTGAGGAACCCGCTGAAATTATGGACCGTGAGGTCAAACAACTGAAGCAAAGTTGTATTCCCATCGTCAAGGTCAGATGGAATTCGCGGCGTGGTCCGGAATTCACCTGGGAACGGGAAGACCTAATGCGACTCAAATATCCTCAACTATTCACTGATTCTACATCAAACACGACTTCGAATTAAATTTCGGGACGAAATTCTTCTAACAGGGGTAGAATGTAACACCCGCCAAATTAGGACTAGTAATTAGTGCCTAATCAGATGTTAATACATGTAATTAGTTCTGTGTTAGGCTAATTAATGTATCGAATTATATATATTGTTGAATATATACGAAAATGCGATTTGATTAAATCGTACGCAATTTAAATCGAATGTATTTCGATTCAATTTAATACGGACGTTGGTGACCAACTTTATTAAATAACGCTTTTATGTCAAAAATATTATTATGATAATATTTCGTATTCAATACGTATCGTACAAACAAACCTTACACAATTTAAAATATTAAAACGCGCAAATTAAATAAACTAACTTACCTTTTTATAACTCAAATATAAAGTGATTAGTAAAATATTTAAATAAAATATCGCATAATAATTTGTATTTTAAAACGTACCAACTAATATGTAAAATAATTATTTAACGTTTGATCGACGGAGAAAACGAACACCGCACGGAGCGGAAACGCGGGGCGAAAAATGGGAGCTTAACCTCCCATTCCCCTCCCTTTTCCTCATTTCTTTCTCAACTCTCTCTCTCTTCTTTTCCTCTTTCCTTTTCTCTCAAACAAATCACCACCTCCATCCATCCAAATCGCAAAATAAACATACTAAACGCACTCGGATTTCATTGGCTCTTTGGAATAAAAGACTCACCGCATCACGATCTATCATCCTATCTTTTCGGATTTCTCATCCGACACTTCGTAAGTTTCCGACAAATCCCGACATCTCTCGTTTTCTATTGTTTTCGACTTATAATTGTTTGTTTAAGCTTATAATGTCCATATTTGGGTTGGGTAAAAATATTGGACCGAACGGTGGCCGGGAAACTCGTTTTCGACACAAAATCCGGCCAACAGCCCGTAACGTCGCATCTGGCCTGGAGCCTTTGCGACGTCGCGTATAACGTCGCACATAAATCAATGACGTCGCCTTAGCGACGTCGCACATAACGTCGCATTGAATTGTGAAGTCGCACATAGCGACGTCGCCTACTACGTCGCTAGAATCAACAACGTCGCGTATAGCGACATCATCCTTAACGTCGCATTAAATTGCGAAACGTCGCCTTTAGCGACGTCATGCTCAACGTCGCAATCCTTACCCGCGACGTCGCACCCAACGTCGCACAAACCAGAACCTCAAAAACACAGATTTTTACTAAGTGTCCAGACTGGAAATTTATCACTCAATTTTACCCAAATTCAGATCCCAGATGCGTTTTTCGTCAAAGCAATATAGTAGAAATAAAAATTTTCCAAGCTGACCTGGCAGCTCGACCCCAGCCAGGGGCTCTGCCCCTTGGACTCCGCCAGGGGCTGCCGCCCCTTGGACCCCGCTACTAGGGGCGCTGCCCCCGGACCCCCGTACTTAGATTCCGTAACGGCTTCTAAAACACAATCAAAACACATTTTTCAAGTAAAACGACACGGAATCAAAATAATAATAGTTGAGATTATTATTACAAATCCGTCACCAACGGGCCGTACACTTTTCAAATACTTAATCTTATCAACCAAATAGTGGAAATTTGGACATTATAGTTGAACGAACAACTACAAGGGTGATCTGTTGAGATACCCAATCATGTTTATAACCATCGCGTGTCGTGGACACCCTCAGGTTACAAGTCTTTGGACTTCATTACTCGGCTAATCAATCAAAGTTTATTAAGTTAAACTCGCTAGACTCAGGTGAGTCTCATAGCCCCTCTTTTTACTGTTTTACTCAGGGGTGTGATATATTGCTCATTTTAACATGTGAACGCAAGTACAAACATTTTCATATACTACATGAGTTTTTCACAACTAATCATTTAAAGTCCTCCGTCAGCATAGTTGTTAATACTTTGTAGCGTGAATATTAGTATATGGTACCATATAGGATTGACCCTCCTCGTTCGGGTTAGCAAGCACTAACCGGGTAAACGGACGTACTAATATTTGGGAAGACGAATGTTGATTAGGCATTCGTGGAGGCACCTCACTCGGAATTCTCTATAGGGGACCCGGCCCTCGAGTTAAGCTCAACTATGTGCTCATGGATGTATACACGATGATTATCATTTAATTGCTGGATGCAATTCATTATTTAAATCTTGCGGTTCATACTATATTAACTGATTTCAAACCTGTGAGCTCACCAGCTTTATAGCTGACCTTTTAGCATATATCGCAGGTACCCAACAGTAGGATGTTTCTGCTTCAGGACTTTAGCTCGAGTCAGCATACAGACGATTGAGATTTTCTTGCATTAGTATATTTTGTGCACGTACTTATGTACTGAAATCTCATTTTATTTAAACTCGAGCTATGTAAAGCTTTAAATGTTGTAAACATTTCTATTATCAATATATTTTGTTAAAACGACGCATATAGAGTCGTTTACTATATATCTTTGTGCTTTGTTATTGATTAGTAACACCCAAATCAAGCTTCCGCAAATCATCAAATTTGGGGGTGTTACAATTACACTCTCTGTCCTGTTATCTTTTCCTCACAGTCCGCGATGTTCTTGTTTGATGATGTTGATGATGTTGGCGGGCCTGTACTCCATGCTCTCTTGGATGAGGAAGAGGATGACATGAGAATATTGAGGAGGAAAAGGATGACATGAGAATTTTCATGCTCGGACATGACTTTTCGTGCTCTTTCTCTAACAAAGCTAGGAGTATCATCGCTTGAACAAAAGATCAGAAGCACAAAAACAGGGAATTGATAAATACAACAACAATACTATACAACAGTTAAGGCATACTCTACTAGTATGCAGAAGCATAATTTTGGTGTATGGAACAATCTTGGTGTTGTATTTATCAGCACCCCAAAAAGAGAGCTGAAATTGAAGCTTCCAAAACCAAAAGCCGAGAAATTTGAAAAGAATGACCTTTTCAAAACTCCTACAGCAAGGCTCTGTGCTTCAACAATATTAAACAACCAGTAGGAACGAGGGAAAGAAATTAAGTTTATAAATTGATCTTGCGCGGAACACTTTAATAAACAAGGATTTCTTTCAAACGTTCTGACTGTTGGTCAGCATCTTTGGAGGAATACCAGTACTGAGAAATTGCAATTGCGAAGAGTGTTAAGTGTTAATTTTTTTTGTTGAAAAGATGAGCATCAAAATGGAAATGCTTCATAATGTAACGTTTTTGAGTAAAGAAAAGAAAAACTCACAGCTTCACATTGTAAGTTTTGAATACTTCACCTCATCCTTATTTAAAGAGACTACGTGTTGAGAAAACGTGGCGGTTCTCGACACCACCGCCATAAATTTATAATATAATATTATAATAGAAGAAATGTCACTTTCATTTATATTCGAAAGGCGGTTCGCCAAACCACCTCCATAAATTTATAGTATATTATATTTGTCATTTTCATTTATGTTTTCATGAAATGACGAGTGGTTTGCTTTGATCATTTTCATTGTTATATGTGCAATATTTTATTGTATTGAAAAGGATTTGTAAAAAATGTGAAAATAATAAATTAAGTATATTTTAACAAAATGTTATTAATAACAAAAAAAATAGAAGCAGAACAATAAAACTTATTCGGATCAGATGTTCTATTAGTATATATACTATACTATATATGTTCCTTTCAATGTAAATACATAAAGACAATATGTCAATACAGAGCATTAAAAAATCTAAGTGTTAACCGATTGACTTATGGAATTAATAGCAATAAAATTCACAATTTTTTAATAACACAAAGTATAACAAATTAATCTAGTAGTTAACCGATCAACTTATGGAATTAACAACAATATTAAACATTACAATTTTGTTTTTATAATAGAGTTAAAAATCTACTAGTTAACCGATCGACTTCATTAATCTTCGAATCAATTTTCGGCCTCGATTTTGTGAGAATATCCTTGAGCTGGTTTTCCTTAAAGCTGAGAGAAACACGTCGCAACACAATAACGATTGTAGTATCTTTTTATTGTTACCAAAAAAAACTTTAATTTAGTAACAACATAAAAGAAAATAAGAAAAATCGGGATGAAAGTACAAGGTAAAACCAAACAAAGATGCAAACAGATGGCATTTGTCACAATATGTCTCCTTGCATCCATATATCTTATCGGAATGCAAAGGACTTTCTTTGGAATCAAATAATGATCTTCGGTATTTTCTCGATGATTTGTGTGAGAGGTCCTTTCGCACCCATCCGGACCACAAACGAACATCTTAAATGTGTGACTATCAAACAATATATATAGAGAAAAATTCCCAAAAGAAATGGCTGCAAAATAATATACAAATAATCAAAGTTAATAAAAAACTAAGAAATAAAATAGTTAACTTTTAATTATATGCTTACCAAGTACATAGGAGATGTTTGTTTGAGCAAAATGAAAGAAAATTTAGGAGCCATATAAGAGAAGTAATTTGCATGCGAAAGATTATTACAGTAATGAATGAATGAGTAAGAACTAAGAACTTGTGGAGTTATATAGAAGAAAAAATATTCATACAAAGGCAGTTTTTATTTACACCGCCCTCAAGTATATTCCATAAAGCCAACATAATACTATAAGCGGTTAGTATAAAAACCGCCATACAATATTTAGGTCCATGTTAAGACACTCCTTTTCGTGCTTCTCTAAAAAAGCCAGTGGCATCCAAACATAAGGATTCTTTTATTGACTCCATCAGCGAAGCCATATTGTCTAAAGAGACAGATGTTTAAACAGAGAAATCACGGTCGGAAAGAACCCTAATATAATAAAGAAATAGATAGATAGATGATGATGAAAAAGTGATCTAAGCAAAAAAAGAGAGAAAAGAAACAGCTGCTTCATATTCATTTTGATTTGATGAATTTGGTCGATCATCACATATTGTTTGTATTTATTTATAATATAAAGCGAAAACATGTGCAATTTTATTTAATACAATTTCAACACCAAACGACACCGAGTAATAAATTAAGGCGGTTGTTTATCATGCATGTATGTATGTATATATGTATGTACGCATATATGTATATATGCATGTATGTATGTATATATGTATGTACGCATATATGTATATATGCATGTATGTACGCATATATGTATATATGCATGTATGCATGTATGTATGTATGTCTACATGTATGTACGTATGTATGTATGTATGTATGTATGTATGTATGTATATGTATGTGTGTATATATGTATGTATGTATATATGTATATACAATGTATGTATGTATGTTGATGTGTGCTAAGTATAGGCAATTATAATCACAAGTTTTAAATTAAGGAAATACTAAATAATACTATCACACAATTCAGGCAAGATTAACCCGTTCGTATAATATAGCTTTATAAGTAAGTCCAAGTTCGAACACAGGGAACGTGATTCTAATTTATAACTAATTATCTATTTATTCCTAATTACAACTATTTACAATTATTCACAAATAAAGGATCCAATGTACAATTAATATTACAAGATAAGGGGGACGTTTTAGTTCCGAACAAACATATTTATAATTGATACAGATTCTAATAGATAAGTCTAAGGTTCAACTTAAGAATACTCAATTGGATAGAAGATTATAATTATTCAAACTATTATTTACTAAACTTATTATACTTACTTATGTCTATTTGCTTGTTGGCTATTATTATTGGTGAATTACTAATGTAGAAAATTACTTAAGCTTAAGCTAATCTTCATCATAGCAACACAATCATAAGGTTACGCAAAGTATCACTAATTATTAAGATCTATCAGCAGTTTATTAATACAATTTCATCGGTATGGCGTGAAATCGTGAATCACAATATTACTTTACATCAATGAACTATATTCTTTGTCTATCGCATAAGGTTAAGATCAAGACATAAACACAATCACTTAATTTATAAAAACTTAATATGGTCATCATCGTTTAATATAAATCAGTTAACTATGTCAAGAATCATCATTAATATATTATAATATAGACAATTCTTGTATAATAAACATTCAATAATATAGTTCCAACATAAACATAAATTCATATAATAAACTCAATAAACATTCATTCAAATAGTTATAACGAAAACCTAATTCACAATTAAATCAAATAAACAATATTCATAAATTAACTCAATAAGGTTATTAAAGTTACAAGGATAAAGAAACCGAACCAATTGTCGAACCAGCTTTTCCTAGGGTTAAAAACCTTAAAACCCTAGTTACTTAGCCTCCAAATTCGCACCTTAAGTCGACCTTAAACCCTAATATTTGACTTTGTATTCTACGAATCGTATATGGTTAACCCTGAACTAGGCCTCTATTTATAGTTTTCAAAACCGCCAGTCCAACCGCCGGTTGGGTCAATTTGTGTCCTACTCCAACTCCGCGTCTGGAACCGCCTTTGATTAAATATATTCAACCGCCGGTTGGGTTTCTCAACCGCCGGTTGGTCTTCAATTCCAGAATCTTCTAATCTCGGATTGGGCTTCATTTTGGACTCTCTACTTTTCAATCACGGCTTTTAATCTTTATTTTGGCCCAATTCTTCAATATTATCACTTTAGTCTTCAATTCTTTAAGGTTTAAGCTCATTTTCTTCAAGTACTTCATTTTCTTCAGTTTTGGATTCGTTCTCGTTCATTTTTCTTCAATCTTTAATTAAAATACATTTATGCAAATATTAACAAAATAAGTATCTAAAATCATATAAATGCATTAATATGTATATAAATATAGGGATAAAATAGTATAAAATATAATATCTATTTGATGCTTATCAAATATCCCCACACTTAAGTTCTGCTAGTCCTCAAGTAGAATACTGAATAAAATTTAAAATACGCATCAAACTAATATTTAAAAATCAGAATACCAATACTAAAAACCTGTTTCATAATTTAAAAAATTTAAACAATTTAATTAACATGGATAACTATAATGTATAAATAAAAATTATTATTATTTTTGTAATATATAGCTCATGAATGATTACTAACATATTTGTCCACTTTAAACAATCTATATTCATTTTTCTGAATATACTCTTTATTGTTAGTATGAATATTACTTATGATTTTCATATATGATATACTCTTAAATTTAATCATGCAATTTACTTTTATATTACAAATAAATATATGAACTCCATTTTTAAGAATCAAGACATTGGTGACAGGTCTGCATTTTCATGCAACAGAGCGACATAACTTGATTCAGGTAAAGCATTTTTATTTAAATCAAACAAGCGGTGACAGGTCTGTACAGCCGTACAATAAAGCGACATAGTTTGATTTTTTTATTTTTTTATTTCTGAAAGATTTTTCTTTCTTTTTGCTTTATTTAAGAATACTAATTAGAGACCAGGTCTGTACTTTCGTACAACAAAGGAAATAATTAGTAGACCCCCAAATGTCTTCATATAAGTATGAAGATATATAAAATTATCGCATAATAAATTTAAAAAATTAAGACTTTTACGTCATACATCATATTATGTATCATAAAATAATAAACAAGTTATTTAATTAATTTCTTAAAATTCAGAAATCTTCATATAGATTGCATATTAGTACATCATATCACATAACTATATACTACTCCTTATTAAGTAGCTTACGTTATATATACAAAACAGTTAATCCACATTAAAGTCTAAACTTTTAAATACAAAACAAAACTTTTAACAAAAGTATTCTAACTAATAAATACTTAGTTATTCACTTAAAAATTTTAAATTTTTAATAAAATTTAAGAACAATAGAAACTTAAATGATTAATTAAAGAAATTCTTTTTCTTACTGAACCCTATCCTCACACTTAAATCATACAATGCCCTCATTGTATAAAAATTGATAAATAAAAGTGAGTAAGGGAAAGAAAAATAGAACAAAAAACTACCCTGACTGAAATTGTAAATTTCATCATTGGCTAAGAAAAATCTGCTTGGTTGATTCCTTGATCTCTTGAAAAATAATATACAACATCCACACTTTCGTAGTTAATCACGATTGCATTTAGCATACGCAATAAGCCTTTAAACCCCTTGGTATCCCGAGTGGACGAGTTATAGTCTCGTGAGGGTTTCCAGGGAACATACCCACAAAGTTCATAATGCTGCTAAAATATATTAAACTAACTAACATAACTTTTATTCATAATATTAGCCATACAAAATTAATATTTCCTAATATCAACACACTAGTTCTTTAATAATGTTAAATTAATTGAACAAACTTCATTTACTTCAAATAATTGATTAAAAGTCTCTTCATAAATATTTCATCTCATTATCTAGTAAAACATTTAATAATAATTATCTTTATAGCAAAAACATATATACAATTATGATTCCAAAAAATCCTAACTATAAAGAACAATTAAATAAAAGGCAAAACTAGATTAATGTATCCACACTTTAGTAAGAAAATAATATCAATATTCAAAGAAAAACCAATCATTCACTAAGCTAACAATATATTAAGAATATCGTATGTATGTTATTAGTCTAGCATATAACATAGTTAAATTTTTCATACCTTCTTCCACTATTTTATTAAAATATTTTAACAAATCTTATAAAATAACTCATACTTGTCAAACTAACATTATAAACATTTTACGGTTTCATAAAAAAAAACTTATAAAAGTGAGGCTAAAATCCAATATGAACCTTAAAATGATTTTTTATGCAGGCATAAAATATGGTTATTAATTTGAAAAGTACCATACCTCATATAATATAACCGAGATTAATATGAAAACATTTAACCATGTAAATACTAATAGAGAAATAACATTTAAACATATATATGAAAATAACCATTATTCCTAAAATAACACATATATTAAAAAACTTAATAACTGTCAACAAACAAATAACGAAAGTTTAATCAAAAGAAATCATAACTAATAACAAAATGAAAACTCAAATGAGAATAAGAATGTTGTGAATGTCTTCAAGGTTAATGAACCCATTCTCGAGCTAGTGGTGAAACATAGTAACCATTTGGTAGCATAAAGGTTATAGGGATTTTCTGGTCAGGTGGAAAGATTCTTAAAAAGTATCTAAACATGGTTTTAGTGATATCAGGTACTTGAACAATGGAATCTTCAAAATGTCGGTGATGTTCATCAGCTGCTATTTGCAATTCATAAAATTCCCTCATTATTTTCTTTATTGCCTTAGCTACTTGTCCTTCCTCATCAATCACCTTACATCCATTTACTTCCTTAATTTCACGCTCTTGACGCTTACGTCTTAACTCATTCATAAAACCATAAAATCCTAAATGTAGCATTTCATACTTTCCAGTTGTAGGGTTTCTTATTACCTCTTCAATTTCCCGTAGCATTCCTTTCATTAACTCCCTCTGACTCTCAGTAAATAACAATCCCGAAAATCTAAACATATTCATCATTCTCGTATAAATTTGAGATAATCCTAAATGAAATAGATCAATATGACAAAAGTGATACAACCCTTGAAAAATTGACTTAAGCTCCATAATCACATAGTTCGCCATATTAACTAATGCCACTTCAGATATCCCATCCGGAACTTTCCTCATCAACTCATCTTGTGCTGGATAGTACAAATCATTGATTATTTGTTGCACATAAAATTCCACCGTGTAGTCTACATAGTAAGTGCTGCAATTCTTATAATCCTTTTGTTCCATTAAGCTCATTACTTCATGCTATTCTTCTATCAAACAAATATCTGCCATCTACGTTGGATTTCCAGTTGCCCATTCCATTTGATTCTTATAGGATTCCAATAAACTCATTTGTTTGTCAAAATAAGGAAACGGGTATCTTGTCAATGCTCTGTAGACACATGAATACAAAATCTTCTGACCTTCAAAGAAATCTTCCTCTTGAGCTTCTTGCTGATATAGCGTATCCTTCAGTTCAGTTATATACTTATCATAATAGTTCACCATCTGAGTTCGGTTAGGATTATACCAGTCTTCATATTCTTTTTCAATCTTCTCAATTATGTATTTTTGTTCAGGTGTAAAGTCAATAGTAGATGCCCCGATGACAGCCATAATATAATATTTATCATCCTTTCCAACTTCTAAAAGCTGAATCATTCCATCTCTAGTACTAACTACTGGCACATGTATCCTTTCTAAATTAGTATCTTCAACCTCAGTGCTAATACCTAAATCAATCCCATCTTCTTCAGACATACTTTCTAAATCCTCTTCCTCTTCTTCAGATAGAGTATCTAGTGTAGGGTTATCAAATAGCCTAAGAGAATGTTCATCAACACAGACATCCTTGCATTCCACAGTTTCATTCAAAATTTCCATTTGCTTATTTTCCATTTCACTAACAGTTAACGAATTATGTATACACAAATTATCACTTAATTTAGAACACATATAATACAAGTAAAACATATTATACAAATAAAATACATTTACATAATTACACATTTTCACAAAATTAGTCAAAAGTCCTCGGTAGCTCCAAAGATTGTACACAAAAGCGGAGAAATAGGTCAGCGCGAAGCTTATTAAATACCTACCTCTTTCGAGAAGCACCTTACCTTTTATATGATAAATCAATAAAGTAGGGCTTTACTCTCCTTATACCTTTGTTTTTGTCGGTACTCCCAATGGGTGAGCCGATTTTTCGATTGACTTTGCAAAGTATGAGAAATAAAAATTATACAGGGAAAATAATTAGTTTAATTAAAATACACCGCTTCCCGGCAGAACAAAAGTCCAACTGGTTAAGTGTTCCCCGGCAGCGGCGCCAAAAACTTGATGTGTGCTAAGTATAGGCAATTATAATCACAAGTTTTAAATTAAGGAAATACTAAATAATACTATTACACAATTCAGGCAAGATTAACCCGTTCGTATAATATAGCTTTATAAGTAAGTCCAAGTTCGAACACAGGGAACGTGATTCTAATTTATAACTAATTATCTATTTATTCCTAATTTAAACTATTTACAATTATTCACAAATAAAGGATCCAATGTACAATTAATATTACAAGATAAGGGGGACGTTTTAGTTCCGAACGAACATATTTATAATTGATACGATTCTAATAGATAAGTCTAAGGTTCAACTTAAGAATACTCAATTGGATAGAAGATTATAATTATTCAAACTATTATTTACTAAACTTATTATACTTACTTATGTCTATTTGCTTGTTGGCTATAATTATTGGTGAATTACTAATCTAGAAAATTACTTAGGCTTAAGCTAATCTTCATCATAGCAACACAATCATAAGGTTACGCAAAGTACCACTAATTATTAAGATCTATCAGCAGTTTATTAATACAATTTCATCGGTATGGCGTGAAATCGTGAATCACAATATTACTTTACATCAATGAACTATATTCTTTGTCTATCGCATAAGGTTAAGATCAAGACATAAACACAATCACTTAATTTATAAAAACTTAATATGGTCATCATCGTTTAATATAAATCAGTTAACTATGTCAAGAATCATCATTAATATATTATAATATAGACAATTCTTGTATAATAAACATTCAATAATATAGTTCCAACATAAACATAAATTCATATAATAAACTCAATAAACATTCATTCAAATAGTTATAACGAAAACCTAATTCACAATTAAATCAAATAAACAATATCCATAAATTAACTCAATAAGGTTATTAAAGTTACAAGGATAAAGAAACCGAACCAATTGTCGAACCAGCTTTTCCTAGGGTTAAAAACCTTAAAATCCTAGCTCCTTAGCCTCCAAATTCGCAACTTAAGTCGACCTTAAACCCTAATATTCGACTTTTTATTCTAAGAATCGTATATGGTTAACCCTGAACTAGGCCTCTATTTATAGTTTTCAAAACCGCCAGTCCAATCGCCGGTTGGACTTCCCAACCGCCGGTTGGGTCAATTTGTGTCCTACTCCAACTTCGCGTCTGGAACCGCCTTTGATTAAATATATTCAACCGCCGATTGGGTTTCTCAACCGCCGGTTGGTCTTCAATTCCAGAATCTTCTAATCTCGGATTGGGCTTCATTTTGGACTCTCTTCTTTTCAATCACAGCTTTTAATCTTTATTTTGGCCCAATTCTTCAATATTATCACTTTAGTCTTCAATTCTTTAAGGTTTAAGCTCCTTTTCTTCAAGTACTTCATTTTCTTCAGTTTTGGATTCGTTCTCGTTCTTTTTTCTTCAATTTTTAATTAAAATACATTTCTGCAAATATTAACAAAATAAGTATCAAAAATCATATAAATGCATTAATATGTATATAAATATAGGGATAAAATAGTATAAAATATAGTATCTATTTGATGCTTATCATATGTCTACATGTATGTACGCATGTATGTATGTATATGTATGTGTGTATACATGTATGTATGTATATATGTATATATGATGTATGTATGTATATATGTCTATATATATATGTACGCATGTATGTATGTATGTACGCATATATATTTGATGCTTATCATATGTCTACATGTATGTACGCATGTATGTATGTATGTATGTATATGTATGTGTGTATACATGTATGTATGTATATATGTATATATGATGTATGTATGTATATATGTCTATATATATGTACGCATGTATGTATGTATATATGTATGTATGTCTACATGTATGTATGTATGTCTCTATATGTACGCATGTATGTATGTCTACATGTATGTACGTATGTATGTATGTATGTATGTATGTATGTATGTATGTATGTATGTATGTATGTATGTATATATATGTATGTGTGGATACATGTATGTATGTATGTATATATATGTCTCTATATATATGTACGCATGTATGTATGTATATATGTATGTATGTCTACATGTATGTACACATGTATGTATGTATTTATGGTTGTATACATGTATGTATGTATATATGGGTGTATACATGATGTATGTATATATTTCTCTATATGATGCATCGTATATATGTCTCTCTCTCTCTCTCTCTCTCTCTCTCTATATATATATATATATATATATATATATATATATATATATATATATATATATATATATATTGTATGTATGTGTACATATATCATATGTGTATGTACGCATGTATGTATGTATTTATGGGTGTATACTAGGGGTGTTCAAAATATTCCGAAACCGCAAAACCGAACCGAAAACCGGTTGGATTGAACCGAATTTTTGGTTAACCGATCCAATATTTTTCGTTTTTCGGTTTTGGTTAACCGAACCGGTTTTTTTTCGGTTTTTCAGTTTCGGTTCATGATTTTGGAATACACATGATAAACGGTTAACCGAAAAAATCGAAAATTTTATACTTAGTTTTTAATATATGTATATACATTGTATATGTTATATTTGTATATGGATATTTACATTTGTATTTTGAATTAAATAACTTATATTTATTTTCACTCATTTTAATGTAATTTACTAAGTTAATATTGACCTAATATGGTAAATATTACCACTTAATTCTAATTATATTTGAACGAATAACGTACGTATAACATTAATACACAATTATAAAGAGTAAAATGGTTATCCATTGATACTTTGATTATCAAAATATTTGAAATATAGTAAACACTTATTAATGAATGTATATTTATGTGTTATTAATTACTTTTTAAATAAGTATTAATTAATAAACGGTTACTTTGGTTAACCGATTAACCGAACCGAAAAATCGGTTAACCGATTCCCGGTTAACCGAATTTTTCGGTTTCTGTTCAAGAATATGGCGAACCGAGACTCCGGTTAACCGTCCACGAGCACCTACGGTGTATACATGTATGTATGTATATATGTATGTATATCCTCATCTTCATTACATATAATGCATCTCCACCCTATCTTAATATTGGTACTCAACACATGGAAAAGAGAATATTACACTTGACTTATTTATAACATTTCCATTAATACCCTTATCCCATTATCTATTATCTATTACTACTTTTTCTCCACTAACTACACATTTCCATTAATACCCCTATCCCTGTAATAGCCCGCTTTACCATGACACAATATTGTCCGCTTTGCCTGCAGGTGCCCCGACTTTTTCTTGACGACCACACTATTAGTATTTCCTAGCAGGTCAACCATGCATCCTGGAACTACCCCCGCTCGAGCGCACGCTTCACTACAGTGTTCTCACGGGATCTACTACACTTGTGGTCCCAAAACGCGTTGTGTCATTTAATGAGGATATTACCCTTATAAGCCCCAGATCCCTCATGTCCACAGCTAATGTGGGATTCGCCTAAGGTGTTACAATCCCATTATCTATTTTCTATTACTACTTATTCTCCACTAACTACACTTTTTTCCACTATTATCTTAAAATGGTATCAACACAAGTAAGTGACAAAATTACCATTGACTTATTTATTACATTTCCATTAATACCCTTATCTCATTATCTATTATTTATTACTCCCTCCGTCCCAAATTGTTTGTCCACCTTACTATTTATATTTGTCACAAAATTATTGCCCACTTCTCAAATTAAATATGCATTGTGACAACCGTCACAAAATTGTAACCGTAATCGTAACTTAAACGTTGAAACTCATTCTTGTGTTAGGACTCATAACATGGATTTCTTTACATCAAAGTCTTCGTTTTCAAAGATCGAATCCAATGCAAAAAGAATAATCGCAATCGGATGTGTAACGGAAAAGATACAAGGTAAAACGTAAATGCGTTCATAATTTCGAAACTTAGGAAATGTGCGAGGTATGATAAATAAAATATAATAATAAGTAATTTATAAATAATAAGAATAATAACAATTATAATACAATAATAATAAGCTAAGTAAAAACATATCACACGTTAAAAGATAAAAAGCTGCATTTTCTGCGAGGTTTCACGGTTTAGGCCATAACTCTCTCATCCGGGCTCCAAATGACTTGAATCCAAATCCCATGATCTCTAAACTCATTGGGCTACAACATATCCAAAAAATAGCCCAAAATACCATGTAGAATCCGGCCAAGGCTTAGAGTAGGGAGCAAGGAAGATTTTTCTCAAGTAAATCAAAAATATTCACAATCTCTTCTCCCTAAAACTCTCTCAAAACCCTAAAAACGACCCCCTCTCTCTTTCTCAGCCATTTTCACTCCCAAAAAACACCAAATCAAAGGGTTTAATCATCTATTGAAGTCTAGCAAGGGTTATTGTTTTCGTTTCAGTTTCGTTGGTAAGTTTTTGATATTCTATTCGATCATATGATATCTATTCGTATAAAATCATAAAAAAACTATTTAATTCTTTATAATTGCAGAAATTATATAGATGTAATCATGAGTCGATGATATGATTTGACCTTAGTTAAATACATAATCCGTAAACCCTAGTTTATACGAATGAATTTTGATTTCTGATTGAATTGTTACAGCCGACTTCAGAGGCAGTTTTGACCAATTTAGATTCCTTTTCAGGATTCGGCCAAAACTAAAAAGCTGTAGATCTCGATGTTTTACATTGACACGCGAGGTTTCGGCCTCTGAAATTAAACAGATGATTTTACAAAAAGTATTTAGTAAACTGCTGCAGTGTATTACAAATTTTCTGAAAACTTTAGTTAGTTTGAATTGAATGGATTAATTACTTTTTAATTACTTTGAGATCTTTAAATTATGTGAAAACATGAAATTTTCTGTATAAAACTTTTATTTTCATAATCTTAAATTTAATTAATAAAATCATTTTACTTAAATGTATTTGTTAAATTAATATGTTTTAAAGTATAAATTGTAGTCTTGTTTTCCTAATTCTTTTTAATTAACATTCTCATGAGTGATGTCTATATATCATGGTTTATAAAATATTTTTCAAGTTTAGGTTAGATAAGGATTCTTGAATACGTGTCGTTGAATATTTACAAAAGAATTGAATCTGAACTGTTATCACTAGCAATGCGTAGACATAAACTTAAGTAACTATAAGGTTAGTTTGTTTGAGAATTTGTGGGAATTATATTATAGGGATATAAACTTGAGATGAACGTGGATGTATAGGAACCCTTGACTCGACTCGTGTACATAATTTGTAAGATACATAACTCATGAACAATTCCTTTATATTATAGGACGTTTATAGTTCACTGCGGCTGTGTGTGATACGTTACTTGCTTTAAACTCGTTATTCAGGTGAGTTTTTGTGGCCCCGTTTTCATTTACTTATTTTCAAATTGGGGGAAAAATATGCTCGTGTTTTATAAATGGTTTTTCATGCTGTGAACTTGTGTATTTTATTTTTGGATATATGCGAAATTGTGTGACACTATGTGATTGAGCTTTTATTGGCTAATGCTTACTTTTGGTGTTTGCATTTAGGTTTATCGGTTAATGCTTACTTTTGGTGTTTGCATTAAGGTTTATTGGTTAATGCTTACTTTTGGTGTTTGCATTAAATTTCTTTGTTGGAGTAGCTACTGCCATTTTGTGTTTGCGATGCGGATTTGGGTCATACTCCTTCGTGGGGTGATGACAGTTGTTGCGATTCAGTTGTGTCGCACCCCCAAATTCGTTAATTACATTTTATCAGATGATTGCGGAAGCGTTAGATCGAGCGGGGACGTCGACGTCAACATTGGACATTCATGCATCAGAGCGTATGATTATTGCTGAACAGTACATAGTTAAGATGTCTCCTAGTTCCATATTCATGCAGTCTTATATGCGCAGCTAATTCCCTGAAAATATAGTAAAAAGTCAACATGGTTGTTGAGTGAATTCACAGGTTTTATGTTTAATAAGTGGATAAACCAAGTTAATTGTAAAACGTTGACCTAAAAGTCAAATAAGTTTCATTTATAAGAGTTTGTAGGAAAGTAAGTATCCTATAAGTAATTGTAGGAAAGTATGTATCCTATCCAAAAGTATTTGTAGGAAAGTACGTATCCTATTTCAAAGGTATTTGTAGGAAAGTATGTATCCTATTTCAAAAGTATTTGTAGGAAAGTATGTATCCTATTTCAAAAGTATTTGTGGAAAAGCAGTATCCATTACAAGCGTTTTAGAAAAGTAGGTATTCTAAAATAAAGTTTGTAGAAAAATAAGTATTCCTGATCCAAGTTCGTAGGATCCAGGAATAGTAGGGAGAGTAAGTGTCCCTTGATCCAAGTCAGTAGGATCTGATCCAAGTCAGTAGGATCTGATCCAAGTCAGTAGGATCCAATACCCAAGTCAGTAGGGTCCAAATATGTAGGGAGAGTAAGTGTCCCCAATCCAAGTCAGTAGGATCCAATACCCAAGTCAGTAGGGTCCAAATATGTAGGGAGAGTAAGTGTCCCTTGATCCAAGTTCGTAGGATCTGATCCAAGTCCGTAGGATCCAATACCCAAGTCCGTAGGGCACAAAACAATATAAAAATGTTGTTTCATCAATAACAGTTTGTATAAAAGCCTAAAAGCATTTTATAAATAGTTTACAAGTATAGTATGAAGCCATTCATAAGTATAGTTCAAAAGTACTCAATCTATCAAGTAAAACATGGATACATTCATGTAAACAATAGTTTATAAGTATAAAAGCATAAAGCATTTATATACAGTTGTAGCATACAATAGTAAATCATTTTCTATGTTTTTCACCCCTGGTTTAAAAGCAGTAAAACAGTAAAAGTAGGGGCTGTGAACTCACCTGGTGAGCTGAAAGTGTGCGAGTGCTAGCAAAGCCTAAGCCTAAAAGTACTCCTAGTCGATAATCTCTTAAATCCCTAAACGTATGAGATTATAAGTATAAGTATGTGGATGTCATAATTGATCATCCATGCTAGTGCTCATTCACTAGATATGTCCAAGTATTCGTTTGTCGTTTAGTTTTGTAGTTTAGAAAATATGTACGGCCCGTTGGTGACGGTTTTGTAATAATAATTCCCAAAGTTTTATTATTATGTTTGTTTCGTTTATTTACTTGTAAAAGTATACGTTTTTATTTAAGTGTTTTGACGCGTGTATCGTTATCCGTAAATATCATAACATCATTTTTGTTCAAGTTTTATAGTCTAACAACTAAATATTTGTTTCGATCTAAAGTCTAAGGTTTTACATTTCGTTTCACGTTTTTCGTACCGAGGCTTGTTTCGGTTGACTTGGTCAAACGTGTTCGGTTTGACTCGAAACTTTTACAAAAGTCTTAAATATGTTAAATAAACCTTAGAAAATTATTGTTACGTTTTATGGTCGGTCCGAAGTGTCAGTTTTCATAAAAGTGTCAAAATAGTCCCAAAGTTGTGTTTTCGGTTTTGTCGGTTTGTTTCGCCATAGGATTTCTACCATTTCTAGTCCACATCAAGTCTCACAAATTTTACCAACTGATCATCAAGGTTTCTAGTCTAACATATAATTTTTACAACAATTATAATATCCATATACATAGGTAATTAATTTCGCGAAGGAACCAAACTCGGTTTTCGAATAAGTGCAGACCAGACTCAAAGATGGGTTTATTCATAAAATTACGTACATATATGGAAAAAGTGTAAAACACAAAAGTTGTAGCTCTTTTCAATACGCAACTTTTAAAAAAAAATTCGTTATCTAATTCTTCCTATAACTCAAGATATGGCCGATTTACTAAACTGACTTTTTGAAGACAGATTATGCATGTGTATGTATACTTTATAAAAACGTATTTTATCAAAGATTTTGGACATAATCGAGTTAGATGAACCATATAACATGTAAATAAACATAGATGGAAGTAGAAATGAGTCCTCACAATGATGATTTGAAGATAGACGGATAGAAATGAGATGAGATGTTCTTGAGCTTCAATTCCTTGCAAAAATGATGAAGATGTAACACCCGGTCAAAAAGGCCAATTTTCGCGCCTATTTTAAGCTTTAAACAATCGTATTTAGTACGTATTACTTTAAATAATGTGTTGTTATTTTAATAAACGTTATTTACACGGGAAACATTAAACTATTTTAGAACATAAATCGTTTCGTTTAAAACGTATTTTAGCTGGACGAAACTTAAATACCTTCGTATCATTTAAAAATGATATATTAGAAAACTAAAACGACCCGTACGACTTAAACTTCAAACATTTTATTTTTATAAAATGTTCCAACTCGAAACCATTTTCAATTATACGAATAAATATTACGAATTTAAAAACATTATTTGTTTTACGAACGGGTACCAAAACACGGGTCAAAATACCACGAAACGGGACGAACCGGGGCCAACCACCTCCAATTATTGGAGATGGCCGGCCATACTCCTTACCCCCTCCCCATTTCCATTTTTGGAAACCATTTCACCAACACACCCTTACTCCTCTCTCTCTCTCTCTCTCGGGTTACACCACCACCGCCACCATAATCACGAAATCATCATCACCATCGCCGAGTATCATCAAAGGGGAAGCAACAACATCATCAT
Source organism: Helichrysum umbraculigerum (assembly GCA_949592205.1). Lineage (NCBI taxonomy): Eukaryota > Viridiplantae > Streptophyta > Magnoliopsida > Asterales > Asteraceae > Helichrysum > Helichrysum umbraculigerum. The sequence continues at coordinate 2,641,045 of CATIUR010000001.1, forward strand.
CATCATCATCACCACGATTTCATCATCATTTACCCATATTAAGATCTCATTTTGATTTGTAAGAAAACTTCCGATCTACACTTAAATACATGTTTATATCACTTTATACATCATATATTATCATTATATAAGTTTGTTATGGTCGATTTTGTGGTTTTTGGCTTCGATCCGTGGTTTTGGGTGAAAATCCGTCGAACAGACGGAAGTGTCGCCCACAGCCCAAAAACAGTGTAGCGACACTACCTGAGTGCCGCTAAAACAATTATACCGTCACTTCCGTAGTGACGCAATCACATAACTATCGGCAGAAACACGCGACACTTCCCAAGTGTCGCTATCTTCAGCAGAAACCACAACTTTCGGTAGAAACGAATAACGTCACTAAACCAACTGCGCCACTAACGAAGTGACGCTATATGCGTCACTAACCTATAGCGACACTAATTAAGTGCCGCTAAAATGCTGAATTTTCATAACTTCTGAGTCACTAGCCTAGTGACGCTATAAACCTCATAGTGACGCATGAAGTGTCGCTATTATCAGTTTTTGAACTAAAAACTCACTTTTGAAATGTCAAACTTATCCGGAAACATATACGCAATTATATACGAACCGAAACGCGTTTAAACGAGGTTATTTATACGAAAAACACTATAATTATATTTTCAAAATATAATTCCAATACGCCACGAACGAACCGAACTTTCTTACAAACTTTGAAACGTAAACGCGTGTCAAACACATTGAGTACGATTTAACCGATTAAGCAAACAAAGTGGATAATCTATGTCTATGTACTTATACGAAACCTCACGTGTTTAGGACACTAGGAGGTCTTCATTTCACTCGCGCGTAACTTAAGGGTTGCTAGCTCTCCAGGTGAGTTCATAGCCCCTCCTTTTTACTGTTTTCACTGATTTTGGGGGAGATACATACTTATGATTTACATACTTTTCGTTGATAAACGAACTTACCACTGCTTTACAAATGTTTGCAAATGACATGTTAGACCCCAACGCCCCTGAGACAACCGTACATAATATGCAAGCTAAGTGTGACTTAGCAAGACAACAACTAGAATTATACAAAGAACAACATTTAAACACTTCGTCACATCGGCGATTCAGTATTACTGGATTTGGCTAGTTTACTCGTGAAACACAACCTAGAGACCACACTTACTAATCAAGTCACGATTTATAGAACCGACTGATAGTATCCATCATTTAAGTGCTGTAGGTACTTTTCGACAACTAAGTGATGTGATGACATACTTAGGCATTATTTTCTATTCGGAATGGCTAGGTAACGTTTATACACATTTGGACTTGACATGCTACACCCATCTCATAAGTGATGATTAGTCACACTTAGATACATTGTGAACATTAAACTTTACTCATAGGTGTAGTTTGTTAGATTGCACCTTCAACATTACCGTAGGGTAATAAACACACATAAATTGAGTGTAGTGTTTATCTGTAGATAGCTTACACTAATTTATGCATACATAAACTGTTAAGCACGTAGTGCTTCATTAACGATTAAACAAGCATGTAATGCTTCATCTGATCACACAGTAGGCATGTTATGCTACTGCCGAGCCTGTAGGGCCATCACTGGGCGCGTTGCGCTACTTCCGGGCACGTTGTGCTACTTCCGGGTTCGTTGAACCACTACTTAGCACGTGGTGCTACTTCTGATTACATGTACATGATGATGTACACACGCTTACACTAACAAGCACGCGGTGCTTCGCTTATATATATATATACATGTACACACCCTATTTACACCATTAAGCACGTAGTGCTTCATTAACGATAACAAGCATGTAATGCTTCATCTGATCACACAGTAGGCATGTTATGCTACTGCTGAGCCTGTAAGGCCATCACTGGGCGCGTTGCGCTACTTCCGGGCACGTTGTGCTACTTCCGGGTTCGTTGAACCACTACTTGGCACGTTGTGCTACTTCCGGGTTCGCTGAACCACTACTTGGCACGTAGTGCTACTACTGATTACCTATACATGTTGATGTATACATACTACTACCTTACTAAGCACGTGGTGCTTCATATCTATGCATATATATTACGTACATCAGGCACGAAGTGCCTCACTACATTTGACCCTAAGCACGTGGTGCTTCATTGTTTATCTAGTTGAGCACGTGGTGCTCTTGAACATAAAGTATGCACGTAGTGCTACTTTCATTACTTATATACTTGCAGGATAATCCGATGGATTATTGGGACTCGGGATACTTATTGATCAATCAACATATATTGTGGTTCCTACATGGGTAGATGACCTAATTCTAGGAACCCGTACATCTATGAAAAGACTAATAGCCGATGCATACTAAACTCCACTAACTAGTAAATCATATGGTTAGGGTAACCTACACCCCGATATATAACTTTTGTAATGTCTTTGCAAACTCATTAAATCTAAACACACGGTGGATAACCGCTTTTTATAATACGGATGGTATTATCACAAGATTTCATATTAAACACTCTGTGAACTCACCAGCTTTATAGCTGACCTGTTTTAGTATGTATTCTCAGGTGGCCAGCAGGATTAGGACCACTACAAGCTATGCTAGCTCGAGTCGCATGTTTTCAATCATTTGGGACAACTCTGCATTTACTTTTGTATTTCAATTTATGTAATTGAAAACCACTATTAACTTTGTAAACGTTTTATTTAGTAAATGTATAACTATTTTCAACGTCTCATTTAGAGTCGTTCATTATATATCTTTGTGCTTGTGATATTTGATTTAGTAACACCCGACCCGATCGCTTCCGCAAACCGAAATTTGAGGGTGTTACAGATTGGTATCAGAGCCTAAGGTTATAGTGAACTAGGTTGCATTTAGTGGGCCTAGACTATGACCGTTAGGCTGTATTCCCCATTAGGTATGACTGGTTCAGAAATTACGTCATACGAGTTTAATTTAACATAGCGTAGCTAACTATGTACAATTAAATAAAGATGATGTAAGATCTGAAAGGGGTTATACTGAAACAGGAATGCGTAGTTGACTCTGATTGCTATTGCTAGACACCCTAGGCTATTATATGTACTGTAGGTATATATGAATAGGCCTTATGTGTATATTATTCCTACATATCTGTATACATGTAGGTACGATTACATCTTACATGATTCCACTGTAGTACTTTCGAAGTGGCATATCGCCAGCTTCCCAACCTTTGCGACTTGACCTCAAATTTTGACCAGGTTGGTCACGACTAATTAGTATTGCGAGGGATGCTCGTAATGACTAAGTCCACGAATTACCTTCAAACTTACTGAAAGCCCGAGGGCTATACTTGTGTAACACAACGGCACGTGATGCCACGATTTCACGGTATGTTAATACCACGATTTGAGCACGTTAGTGCAGCTTCCATTGTATGTATATACTACAAATCATAGCATGTTGATGCTACACTCACAGTACATGGGTACTGCAATTACGGTGCCGCGAGCACTTCATTACAGCACGTGGTGCTGCATTACATAGTACTTCGGTACTACAATCACAATACATTAGTATCTCAATTACTGTGCTGATAGCACTGCATTATAGCACTAGGTGCTACTCCAATTATACATGTAGACTTGTTATAGTTACATGTACGACTTACATATATACATATACACTTACTTAGCTGGGCACGAGGTGCCATACCTGACTTTTACTACACACGTATACTAGTATAGTTACGTGTACACCATATATGTATATACGACCAATTAAGCAGGTAATGCTTTAATCAATAAATACACACAGAAAACCCATGACTTATACACATACAGCCTTGGAGGCTACGTTCAAGAAATATACGATCCCTACCTACCTACAGTACTTTGAGTACTGCATTACAGTGCGTGGCACTACTTTTACGGCACAGGGTGCTGCATTTACAATACGTAGTTTTGCAAGTACGGTGTTTCGGACACTGTACTCATGGTATGTTGACTTCGCATTTCAGTACAAATAGTACTGCATTTATGGTACAGTTAGTACTACACTTATAGCACATTGTGCTACACACACGGTAGGTTAGAACTGCATTATGATCTGTAGGATCATCACCATAGCATAACCTTGAACGACTATGAGGAATAATACTACTTGGTCATGATTATGACTGCCAATCAAACTACTTAACTAAATCCCATCATTGGGAAGGTGAACAAACAAACACAACGATTTGATAACTCGATAGGAACAAAAATCGTCACTTCAAAAATCATGTAACGCGGGACGATGTCCGCCACACACAAAACTGGAAACCTCGACTCAGATACGGATATAGAATCCTATCTCACTCTTATAAAATACTTGGGGAAATCAACAACTCATACACTTTTGCCTTTTCTTAAAGGAACATGTCTTCGAGACAACTGACTTTCAACGAGGCTGATCTCGCCCGATACATTGCTCAAGGAGTGACCGATGCGTTACTCTCCCGAAACCTACGAACTGACGGCGAGGCCACACTAAACAACCCACTCCAAACGAGACCCTGCACTTATAAAGAATTTATGAGGTGCAAACCACTACACTTCTCGGGAACCGAAGGAGCTATTGGCTTAACTAGGTGGATTGAGAAAATGGAATCCATATTCTGTCTCTGCGAATGCCCTGACGACCGCAAGGTCAGACTCTCTACCTGCACTTTTGAGGAAGGTGCACTTACCTGGTGGAACACCCAAGTTCATTCCATGAGCACCGACGTTGCTTACAGGATGCCCTGGGAGGAACTGAAACAAATGCTCAAGGAAGAGTACTGCCCTAACGAGGAAATACATCGACTCGAGGTTGAACTCTGGAACCTCACTGTGAAAGGGAATGACATCACCTCGTACACCACTCGATTCCAACAATTGGCACCCTTATGCCCAAACATAGTGAACTCAGAGTCCACGCGTATCAGAAAGTACATTTTAGGTCTTCCCGAACCTATCCGAGGGAACGTCATCTCATCCGCACCTACAACCATCCGAAAATCCATACGTTTAGCTCATGAACTAATGGCAATGAAAGCCGACTTTGAGACACTCCCTCGATCTCCTAATCCCTACATCAAGAGGAAATGGGATGGAAATCACAGCAATAGTCACGAGCTAACCTTAAGACCTGAACCCGTACCACTCAACATAATCAAACCCGGAGAGAAGAAATACAAGGGAAACAAACCCTTCTGCCCCAAATGCGAAAGCCATCATACGGGGGCGTGTGGCACGCCATGCAATAGGTGCAAAAGCTATGGACACCCAACTAAGAACTGTAGAGTCCCTACTACTATCTCAAACCCTAACGGCCCGAAGGTCTGTTTCGAATGCGGAGACCCTGGACACCTCAAAAGGGACTGCCCGAAAATTTTCAACGACGCCTGACTAACCTCTGATTACTATTATGGGTGCGTCCTTCATCTAGAACTTAACAATTTTAATTTACACTAAGTACGTGTTACTTATTACTTAATACCGTGTGGCATTGATTTAGTGCCGAATGTACTATAGGGCTAGTTTACCTAGGCCAACATAAACGTTTTGAGTTGCTTTCAGCAGACTAGCTAATTTATTATCTGCTAGATATTTGGTCCTGATAGGACAATTTATAAAACGGTCACTATGTGACAACTATCTAGTCCTGAATGGACTACGACGTAAACGGTTAACTAGTAACCACAAATTAATCATATCTCGAACAAACAATATAGTCAGAATGCGACTACGACAATAAAACACAACACAGTCATGAATTGACTACTTCCAAACTCGATATAGACATTGTATGTCTACTACCTACGCGATACACGTCTCATACGAACATTGCTCCCCAGACCTCACGCGACCACGACTCCATTTTAAATTTCGGGACGAAATTTTCATAACAGGGGGAGAATGTAACACCCGGTCAAAAAGGCCAATTTTCGCGCCTATTTTAAGCTTTAAACAATCGTATTTAGTACGTATTACTTTAAATAATGTGTTGTTATTTTAATAAACGTTATTTACACGGGAAACATTAAACTATTTTAGAACATAAATCGTTTCGTTTAAAACGTATTTTAGCTGGACGAAACTTAAATACCTTCGTATCATTTAAAAATGATATATTAGAAAACTAAAACCACCCGTACGACTTAAACTTAAAACATTTTATTTTTATAAAATGTTCCAACTCGAAACCATTTTCAATTATACGAATAAATATTACGAATTTAAAAACATTATTTGTTTTACGAACGGGTACCAAAACACGGGTCAAAATACCACGAAACGGGACGAACCGGGGCCAACCACCTCCAATTATTGGAGATGGCCGGCCATACTCCTTACCCCCTCCCCATTTCCATTTTTGGAAACCATTTCACCAACACACCCTTACTCCTCTCTCTCTCTCTCTCTCTCGGGTTACACCACCACCACCACCATAATCACGAAATTATCATCACCATCGCCGAGTATCATCAAAGGGGAAGCAACAACATCATCATCATCATCATCACCACGATTTCATCATCATTTACCCATTTTCGGATCTCATTTTGATTTGTAAGAAAACTTCCAATCTACACTTAAATACATGTTTATATCACTTTATACATCATATATTATCATTATATAAGTTTGTTATGGTCGATTTTGTGGTTTTTGGCTTCGATCCGTGGTTTTGGGTGAAAATCCGTCGAACAGACGGAAGTGTCGCCCACAGCCCAAAAACAGTGTAGCGACACTACCTGAGTGCCGCTAAAACAATTATACCGTCACTTCCGTAGTGACGCAATCACATAACTATCGGCAGAAACACGCGACACTTCCCAAGTGTCGCTATCTTCAGCGGAAACCACAACTTTCGGTAGAAACGAATAACGTCACTAAACCAACTGCGCCACTAACGAAGTGACGCTATATGCGTCACTAACCTATAGCGACACTAATTAAGTGCCGCTAAAATGCTGAATTTTCATAACTTCTGAGTCACTAGCCTAGTGACGCTATAAACCTCATAGTGACGCATGAAGTGTCGCTATTATCAGTTTTTGAACTAAAAACTCACTTTTGAAATGTCAAACTTATCCGGAAACATATACGCAATTATATACGAACCGAAACGCGTTTAAACGAGGTTATTTATACGAAAAACACTATAATTATATTTTCAAAATATAATTCCAATACGCCACGAACGAACCGAACTTTCTTACAAACTTTGAAACGTAAACGCGTGTCAAACACATTGAGTACGATTTAACCGATTAAGCAAACAAAGTGGATAATCTATGTCTATGTACTTATACGAAACCTCACGTGTTTAGGACACTAGGAGGTCTTCATTTCACTCGCGCGTAACTTAAGGGTTGCTAGCTCTCCAGGTGAGTTCATAGCCCCTCCTTTTTACTGTTTTCACTGATTTTGGGGGAGATACATACTTATGATTTACATACTTTTCGTTGATAAACGAACTTACCACTGCTTTACAAATGTTTGCAAATGACATGTTAGACCCCAACGCCCCTGAGACAACCGTACATAATATGCAAGCTAAGTGTGACTTAGCAAGACAACAACTAGAATTATACAAAGAACAACATTTAAACACTTCGTCACATCGGCGATTCAGTATTACTGGATTTGGCTAGTTTACTCGTGAAACACAACCTAGAGACCACACTTACTAATCAAGTCACGATTTATAGAACCGACTGATAGTATCCATCATTTAAGTGCTGTAGGTACTTTTCGACAACTAAGTGATGTGATGACATACTTAGGCATTATTTTCTATTCGGAATGGCTAGGTAACGTTTATACACATTTGGACTTGACATGCTACACCCATCTCATAAGTGATGATTAGTCACACTTAGATACATTGTGAACATTAAACTTTACTCATAGGTGTAGTTTGTTAGATTGCACCTTCAACATTACCGTAGGGTAATAAACACACATAAATTGAGTGTAGTGTTTATCTGTAGATAGCTTACACTAATTTATGCATACAAAAACTGTTAAGCACGTAGTGCTTCATTAACGATTAAACAAGCATGTAATGCTTCATCTGATCACACAGTAGGCATGTTATGCTACTGCCGAGCCTGTAGGGCCATCACTGGGCGCGTTGCGCTACTTCCGGGCACGTTGTGCTACTTCCGGGTTCGTTGAACCACTACTTAGCACGTGGTGCTACTTATGATTACATGTACATGATGATGTACACACGCTTACACTAACAAGCACGCGGTGCTTCGCTTATATATATATATACATGTACACACCCTATTTACACCATTAAGCACGTAGTGCTTCATTAACGATAACAAGCATGTAATGCTTCATCTGATCACACAGTAGGCATGTTATGCTACTGCCGAGCCTGTAAGGCCATCACTGGGCGCGTTGCGCTACTTCCGGGCACGTTGTGCTACTTCCGGGTTCGTTGAACCACTACTTGGCACGTTGTGCTACTTCCGGGTTCGCTGAACCACTACTTGGCACGTAGTGCTACTACTGATTACCTATACATGTTGATGTATACATACTACTACCTTACTAAGCACGTGGTGCTTCATATCTATGCATATATATTACGTACATCAGGCACGAAGTGCCTCACTACATTTGACCCTAAGCACGTGGTGCTTCATTGTTTATCTAGTTGAGCACGTGGTGCTCTTGAACATAAAGTATGCACGTAGTGCTACTTTCATTACTTATATACTTGCAGGATAATCCGATGGATTATTGAGACTCGGGATACTTATTGATCAATCAACATATATTGTGGTTCCTACATGGGTAGATGACCTAATTCTAGGAACCCGTACCTCTATGAAAAGACTAATAGCCGATGCATACTAAACTCCACTAACTAGTAAATCATATGGTTAGGGTAACCTACACCCCGATATATAACTTTTGTAATGTCTTTGCAAACTCATTAAATCTAAACACACGGTGGATAACCGCTTTTTATAATACGGATTGTATTATCACAAGATTTCATATTAAACACTCTGTGAACTCACCAGCTTTATAACTGACCTGTTTTAGTATGTATTCTCAGGTGGCCAGCAGGATTAGGACCACTACAAGCTATGCTAGCTCGAGTCGCATGTTTTCAAACATTTGGGACAACTCTGCATTTACTTTTGTATTTCAATTTATGTAATTGAAAACCACTATTAACTTTGTAAACGTTTTATTTGGTAAATGTATAACTATTTTCAACGTCTCATTTAGAGTCGTTCATTATATATCTTTGTGCTTGTGATATTTGATTTAGTAACACCCGACCCGATCGCTTCCGCAAACCGAAATTTGAGGGTGTTACAGAAGATTTGTGTGTTGGTTGTTGGTGGTCTTGTGGTGGATTATGGTGGTGTTAGAGTGGTGATTGGTGGTGGTTCTCTCCAGATTTTAGAGAGAGAAAATGGAAGCTAGAGAGAGGTTAGAGAGATGTGTGTTGAGTGAAATGATAAAATGAAAGAGAATTGCATGTATGGTTAATGGGTTTGTAAGAGAATCATCATCATTGATTTTTGCATGAAAAACAAGAGGTGGAGAGGGGTGGTGGCTGATTTTTGGGGGGCCCATGGGGTGTGTGTGTGATTTAATTCTCAGTTTCAGTATGTGTTACGTATTTTGGCCGTTTACCCGTTAATTGTGTTAAAACGTTAAATCGCCTAACATTATTTTGTGTCATTTTAATTAACGATATATTTGAGATATTTTTACATTGAAGTATTATTAGAATACTTTATTTTGAGTTATCGAAATATCATTCGAGCTTCGTTTGGTTATAGAGTTCAGTTAACGCATTTTCATTGTGTTTAAGACGTTTTAAGCAAAACGTCTATGTTTTTCGTGTATTATTTAAACAAAATAATAATATATGATAAATAACTTCTAAAAGTAGATTTAAGTTATTTATAGAAATATTTTCACCAACGTTCGTATTTTTGTCGGGTTTGTTCCGGATGATTTGTATGTAATTATATTAATTACGAAATTTGTAATACTACGTGTATTAACTAGTTGGGCTTTGCTAGACTTACCTCTAAAATTTGTTGTGAATTCACTTAAGTAAGGAATTAGCCTAAAATGCAAATGTTTAGTGTACTTAATTGTATTCAAAATTGCGGGGTGTTACAAGTTGGGATTATATTATTTCACTTTGTGCACCTTTTCATATGCATTGTCCTAACTTATTATTATCACAACAAAAATGTTTATTTTTCTGGTGTCTGGTTTCAAACCTACGAAACTCACCAACCATTGTGTTGACGTTTTTGAGCATATCTTTTCAGGTATTCAGAATAATCACTAAGAAGCTTGAGGCTAGTGGCTTTAGCGGGACTTCTAGGTTGCATTTGAGACTTGGTGAATGGAATATTGACTATATTCACTTAGATTTCATTCGAGATATGACAATTGGATTCTTATGTATTTAAGACTATGTACTTGGGTTAATGATGGACCGCGGCACAAGTCTCCCTTGTGTCGGGGATATCATAATACGTTGTTAAATTGCATTTAGTGTTGTTCTATTATATCAATGTGTTATGATCTAGTCGCGCGTCGTATCCCGTTGTTTCCGCTTTAGACGGGGTGTGACATGCATTAATGATTAGATTTCCCATATTACCCTTAACTTTAAAACTACACATACTTCAAAGAAAATAATTTAATTAATAATTGAGGGTTTAAGTTGTCATTATACTAAGGTGAAAACTGCATTTAATATGATTTTCTTAATATGTGTGTTTTCCACTAAATACACTTCCATTAATACCCTATTCCATTATCTATTATTTTTAATTACTACTTATTCTCCTCTAACTATACTTTTCTACAATCAAATATTAAATCTACCCATTAAAGTCTTTTTTATTGGTTAAATATCAAAGTAGATACTTATAATGAGACATCCCAAAATAATAATGTGGACATTTTAAATGGGACGGATGGAGTACAATATGTTTTTATTTTAAAATATTCACTCGCATCTCCATCCATCATTACCACTTTCAATTCACCGCTGCATTGCGCGGGTATTGTGCTAGTATAATGCATCTCCACCATATCTTAATTTCGTACTCAACACATGGAAAATACAATATTACCCTTGACTTATTTATAATATTTCCATGTAAGTACGCATGTATGTATGTATATATGTGTGCATCATATATATATGTCTCTATGTATATGTATGTATGTCTACATGTATATATGTGCGCGCTTATGTATATATGTATGTATGTCTACATGTATGTATGTATGTATGTATGTATGTATGTATGTATGTATGTATGTATGTATGTATGTATGTATGTATGTATGTATGTATGTATGTATGTATGTATGTACGCATGACATGTATGTATATATGTATATAAATAATACTACGTACATACCCTTATTATAAATAAGAATACATCTATATCTATATTAATTTAAATATTATATTAAGTAATTTTGACTTTTTCATATCCCGCCAAAATGAAAATATTTGAGCCTTTAACTTTCGGCAAAATTCAAAGTGAGGCGGTTCTGACCAGAACCGCCGTATTATTGTTTTTTTTTCTTACTTTGAGAGTTTTAGCCAGTTTTTCATTATCGATTACTATATTAAACTTTCATCTCCACATTACACACAGTTGACGATTTTGGCAATAAGCAACGACACCCAAAATTACGGTTAAATGTCGATCGATTGAGCAATCGTTTGAGGTATTATCTTTCACTGCTAGATTTGCATACTTAAATATATACTTAAACAAACCCACAGATACTAATAAAGTCCGACCGATTGATTAATCCTTTAGGTATTATTCTTTGCTGCTAAATTTGCATACTAAAATTATACACATCTACATTTATGCGAAGTATTGAAGGAAACAAGAAGTGCAAGGTTGAGTCTTTTTACACGTCCACAATCGAAGAACAGCAACACCATATACAGGCGGTTGAAGCAACCATGGACCGAGGTGGTGGAGAGCCGGATGGGTCTGATGATTACGAGGTAAATTCCATTGAAAACTTCTAACTTGTAATCAGGGATATTGAAACGCCCCGAAAACAGAACCATTTTTTTTATCTAACACTGAAAACACACTCTATTAGGTCCCACATCAAAAATATGACATTATAGACTTGTTATATCGTTCCCTTAATCAAATAAAGACTCAAATTAGAAAAATGTGAATTTACAAGAGATTCCCCAGGAATGACTCCCATTCCTCAGGAATCAGACATGCTGTTAACACTTGGATTCGGATTTCCCAGGAATGACTCTCATTCCCCAGGAATCAGAGCTGCTGTAAACACTTAATTTCAGATTCCCCAGGAATGACTCCCATTCCCCAGGAATCAGGGCTGCACAAACTAATACCAAAATACGAATTTCCGACGTGCATAACTTTTTACTCGTTAACACTTAGACTCTGAAAATTTGCAGGCACCTCCATAATGCCACAATGAAACTTTCTATTTTTGCACTTTTCCAAAATTCACGTTTTACAAGAAAACGGACATATAACCACTTTTCGACCATTTTAACCACTTTTTGACTACAACTCAAATCACAAACCATGAACACTTGGATTCTAAATTTTTGCACACATGATCAACATACCAAAACAAGTCTAACACCATTGACCAAACCCACATAAGTACATTCTAACCCGATTCAACCCTTTTGACGCGTTTGGTGTCCATTTGGACACTATCACCAAATCTACTACATAACACCACCACATTACTCAATACCACACATGTTTGACTCTTACAACATTGTTGACTATTTGTCAACTTTATCTTTGACCAACCAATCACTTTTGACCTTTTTCTACAATACAACACTTTAACCCAAACCAAACCAATCATATGACTTTATACACTTAACAACCACATACACTAGACATCATAACTCTCTTTGACTTTGAAAGTCAACTACTATACATTGACCAACATTTTTAATTCGAAAACTTATTGTTTGGGCGATTTACACAATTGAGCATCAAAACAACAATTCAAAAGAAAGAAGCATATTATAACCATAAGCATGATCCATATCCATGTCACTAGCTTCTCATAACCCTTATATCCACATGTCTCTATCAAAACATCAACCTACAACATAAACACTGAAACGGGTAAGCACAACTGCTTAGTGAGTACACAGGCAATCAAACAAGCAATACACATAACACTTAGCATATAACAACACAAATACATGAACACATAATCACTGAGCTCTGAACACTGAACACTGTGTTAACTGCAGTTAACTCTCTGATCACCACTAATCCTTTACACATAATCATTAACCAACAACAATCAATTCACTAATCAACACATCTTTTAACATAGTCTTAAATACACACATAAGAAACAAAACATATAACAAACACCCTTCACGTGATTGTATGATCCTCTAGCTCGGAAGCTATCCGGAAACACATACAACCAATTCATACACTTTTCACTACACCATCACTATTTAATTCACATATGTCAACAATATATCTTCCACCTGATTGTGTAGCCTCTTGCTCGGAAGCAATCCGGATCCAACACAATCGAATCATATACTATTCTTCACCGATTCTTTCCTTTACCTTTAAGCTAGTAACTTACTCATTACTTGGCTAACATCAAGCTAATGAGAAATCACTACTTTTCTTACCAAGTAACAATTAAACACATAACAATTAAGTACAATTAAGAAATTTAACACAACAACTAACTTAAGCAATAAACACAATTAAATAAACATAACAAATAACTTGTTCTTTGATTGTGTAAACCTCTAGCCCGCAAGCTATCCGGTACTACACAATCACATCACCTGTTTAACCCCCGTATCACTCACCACAATCTCTTAGACGATTTCACCATATTGATCATCATAAGCCTCCAAGTCTCCTAACACCTACATAATCATACATATCATCATAACAAAAATTAGACACTAACAATCATCACTTTTCTACTAATTTCATTTTCTATTATCATAATCATACTTCATTATCACTAGTTCATAATTTAACTCTATTTCTACAAAAATTTAACATAACTCTTACGAACATATCACTAATTTCTTAATCTTTTAATCACTTTAACACTAATTCTGTGACACTCCGCAAATTTCAGTACAATTAAGTACAGTGAACTCGTGAATTTTACGCTAATTTCCTGATTTAGTTTAAACAAAACTTTCGATGTGATTTAAGCCTAGCGAGCCCAAATACTTTTAAGCAAAAAGTATTACATATTATGTGATAAATTATAATCGTGTACAAACGTATCGGAACGAATCTGACAAAATAAATAACAAAAGTTGATGACACAAAAACAATTAATAATTCAATTATTAATTATGAGTATTAATACATCTATAACATATAGATAAAACGACTTAGAAATACGTTTTATATAAAACGTATTACAAAACGAACAGAAACAATTGTAAAACGTACCCAGAGATCACAAATCATAAAAGTTCTATTTATCTCATACGTTTGAAAGTATTTGGAACATTACCTCGAAATATGAAATCATAATTTAACTGAAATTTGGCACCCAATTGGATGCGCGCAGTAAAATGTACAAATTTGTACAACAGTCTAAAATAATGAAAATATCATTATTCTGACTTTAAATAACGCACCCGGAGAACATCTACAAAATAAAAATATAAAATATTATATTTTATATTGCTAAAATTATACCCGTACACGAAATAACGGGTCAAAAATAGCCACCCACCTCAAATAATTGAGGGGGCAACCTCCTGCTTTAAACCATACTCCATATTTAAATTTTATATATGGTTTCTTTCTTCATCATATCAACAACAACACACACACTTGAATTATCGGGGGCTACCCACTTTTTTTTTCTTGCTCTGTGCTTTTGGCGATGGAAGGCAGCAAGAAGAAAAGAGCAAAAACCATTTTCATTTCCTTCATCTTTTCATATCATTCAAACATTCAAAACAAACTACAAACAAATATGATCAAATAATATCATCATCATCTCGTCGTCTATCATCATCATCAAAATCAAGAACATTGTGAGGCTAAAACTCTTTATTTTCATACATATTTTCATATTATACTTTGATTTATAATGGATGTTATGTATGTAAACTAGTTACTAAATGTTGTAGTATGAATCCTACACTATAATTTTGGTTGATTACATGAAAGTGGTGATGATTTGGTGATATTAATTTTTGAAACAAAACTTTGAACCCAAAGTAAAAATCATAAAATTTGTGGATGATTGTTGTTAAAATTGTTAAAAACACGTTATAATACATTTATATATCATACTACGGGTGTTTGATATGTCAAATACGGATATAATATATGTATATGCGTTGAGCCGTAGTGTAAAACACAAACAGGAAGCACAACTGGAGGCCACAGCCGATCGGCTATGGCAATCTATGGCCGTACGGCTAAGAACCAACCTAGCCGATCGGCTATAGGTGGGTTCAGCCGATCGGTTATTGCAGACTATGTACTGATCGAAGTTAGATACAATAATTTGATATACCGTCGATGTAAATTTCGTAGTACAAACATATTAACGAGTATAAAAAACAAATATTAAAAAGTTATAAAAGTTATAAAACTTTTTGATACAAAAGTTGGTACTAAATTGTACACATCCGCGAGACAATATTTTTACACAAATATTAAACGGTATAACCTTTTGGGCCGAACTAATCTGGGCCACATCTATTTGGGCCTCATTATTGGGCCAAACTAAATTTGGCTTTGATATTGGGCCAAGCCCAATGGGTAAAATGATTTCAAAAACGCAAGCTTAAACAGGTTTATGTAGAAGCGACGATTTTAGAAACGAAAATATTATTTATTTTATAAAGGAAATAAATACTACAATTAAAAGTGTAAACGAATTAACAAATCGTTGAAACATTATTTTGTATATATATATATATACATAACAAATGACAAACATATGTATTTATATATATATAAACACGCATATGTTTATTTATGTCGACTATAGATTGAATATGTATATATTCACAAATGGGGATTTTGTTAACAAACGCAAATTTGTATATCTTAATACGCAAACCACGTATTTAAACTTATACAAATGGAATATATTACATGTATATATATATCCACAAACGAATACTCTCCTGACCAATGATACTTACGTTCAACAAACGTACCATTTATACTATACAACTAGTATAATTATATATATATATATATATATATACACACATATACACATCTACGAGCAGGTATATATATACGTAATGAGAAATACGACTCGAGAAATATAACATATTTCAATCACGTGTCGTCACCAACAACTCGTACAAATTAAGAAATCAACAATTTCTCAAAACAAATAAACTATTAACATAATTTGATCAACAACCAAAGTATTTATGTTAATACAATTATTGTGTATAGGTCAACATACCTTGGGCGACCACGAATTGCTAGCTTTCATATCGCGCAAATACTGTGAGTTCACAGCCCCTCTTTTACTTGTTTTAAATGCTTTTAAAACTTGGGGTGAAAAACATAACAACCGTCTTGCTTTAACATGCAACATCTGTTCTTGATTGCTTTGTGTGCTTATGTGCTATTGGTTTTATGAATGATTTCATATTCTGTTTGTGAACTATTTGTGTATACCTACATGCTGCTGTATAAACAACTCATAGGATTTACGTTCCTACAAACTTTACCTTAGGATACTTGCTTTCCTTTAGGTGCTTTTGGATTATGATACTTACCTTCCTACAGACCGTTTTGAGTAACTTTATTTGACTTTCATGTCAACAATTCATGAATGAATATGGTTTAACAAACCACTTACAAACATAAAACCTGTGAATTCACTCAACCATGTGTTGACTTTTTACTATGTTTTTCAGGTGATTCACAGCGCAAGTAAGAATGCAAACTTACGGAGTTAGGCGACCCATGACGAATTAGGATGCCACATTTTGGGACAATTCAAGATTGATTTTGTACAACTAATACTATTTATATAACTTGACGAGTCATAGTTCTTTTGTAAACAAATCATTTACTTAAATGGCATCTTAATTTAAATTGTTCGGCAATAATCATACGCTCTGATCTGGCATGATGTTCAACGTTAACGTCAGCACCCCCGCACATCTTAATACTTCCGCTAATCGCGCGTTAACCACGCTGACCGAATTTGGGGGTGTCACAGATTGGTATCAGAGCCATTGGTTATAGCGAACTAGACGTCTTTATGTGACCTGAAAGCCTTAGAGACCTAGACTATAGCCTTGGCTCGAACATACATGCACACATTTGCATACGCCTAACTTACTATATGACAACTATTGTCGCAATGCGTTTAGATGAATAATTGCGTGTTCCTACGCGTGACTTCTCAAACATGGTTGGTATAACAATGGCAACTCGGCACACGAGAAACCATCAACCAACATCATCACACTTTTACGACCTCCCACTTTTACGAACAAACATATGTAAAAGTAATGGTTCCTACCTTAGTTATTATACTTCACATACCCATCAGGGAACTCCCTGACACACAAAATGACGTCTTAAAACTACAGAGAGACACCTCCCGACTGGACGGGGGCATGATCTCCACATAAGAGCGCCTTAAACCTATCGAAGGCCGCGCGAACTTAGGAAATGAAATTTCCCACGCTACCTGTGCCCGAGCAAAAATGCTAGAAGAGCGTGCTCGAGTGGCAGAGAGTGTAGCTGAGGTCGGCATGATGATGACTACATGATGGCAGCTGTAGGTGCATACTTATCTTATCTTCATTAAACCAATGTACGAAGGGCTATGCTTCCACAGTATTGTACTAAAACTCCTATATGACGAATACACATTAATTCCATCATATTTTATACGAACACGATCGTACAAAAGTCATGTTTGACAACTACTTGGTCATAGTTGACTACTATGCAAACAAACTCTCATTTTCTAAAGGAACGAACAAATCCTCGCTAAACATTAAACGATTAGAACTGACAACTTATCAGTCGAATGGATGGAGGGAACAAACGAAGGTCGCGATGCGTAACATAGTAACGAGCCTTTTAAGTACTACAAGAACAAACATAGTAAGGTGACGTTATTCACTAATCGAGATGGAGTCTCAAATAACCACTAGGGTAACCAGACCCGATCCTGTGAAACAAATTCCTCCCCACAAAAAACAAACCTTATATGACAATCTTTATAAAAATTGTCTACAAAAATGTTTTACGATATTTTGGATAACATTCCAACAAAAAAAAACTATATTTTAGATGACATTCCAACAAGAACTATATTTTGGATAACATCCAAACGAAAACTAAAAATTTTGAATAACATTTCAACAAACACTTGGGATAAGAAATCGGAGAACGTATCGATGATGTATAATACTGGAGAACGTACCAGTACGTATTTGTTGATCAGAAAACGCACCAGTGGTAAATTGAGTTAACCGGAAAACATACCGGTACTGTTAATACTGGAGGACGTACCAGTACACCTTAAACGACCGGAGAACAACCGGTGGATAAACTGAAGAACGATCAATACTACGAATTGCTGGAGAACGACCAGCAGTGTTACAAACCGGAGAACAACCGGTAGACTTTTGAAACGCTGGAGAACGACCAGCAAAGTGTTTGAAACTATATTTTGGGTAATATCCCAACAAAGTTATATTCTGGGTAACATCCCAACGTAACTACATTTTGGGAAACTTTAACTCTTGATTGAATTAACCTGGGTTTCCTACGACAACTACTTTGGAAATGTTAATCTATAATTAGGTTAACATGTGTTTTCTACGATAACTATTTTAGGAAATGTTATTTTTATTAAATAACCTGTGTTTCCTATAAACCATTACTTTACGAAATGTTTCTCTTAATTGATAAACTTGTGTTTCCGACAAAGCAAACAACTAAACTACATTAGGGACAGACATTCCACTTATATCATGTTTTGGGCAGACATCCCAACAAAACTATATTATGGGAAGGCATCCCACTTAAATTGTAATTTGGATAGATATCTCAACTAAACTGTATCTTGGGTGACATCCCAACGAAATCTTACTTTTGGACGACAATCCAACAAAACGAAATTGATTGAATTCTAACACCGTCACCGAGATGTTATGGAAAACAATGACTCAACTTTTAGAATTTGACTCACGTAGACTAGATGACAAACACGTCATAGAACTAGCCGATGGTAAGTTGATCGAATCAGGAGAAATAGTACCGGGATGTATCCTAACGTTAGATGGTCATCCCTTCGAAATAGACTTACTACCGGCAGAGTTGAGAAGTTTCGACACCATAGTCAGTATGGACTAGTTGTCAAGGAATTAAACTAAGGTTGTATATTGGATACGTCGGTACGATTTCCACTATTCCTTTATCTCCGACAAAGATAAGCGCATTACATTTCGCATCTGACAGTTGGCACTGTTGGAGGCGTCATATGGACGTCAGTGCCGATCACCACTCTATTGGAGAGAGTTGGGTGACAGACAACTATCTGGTACGTAGATTGTCCAGGAAACTACGGACAATATATTTCAAGTACTTAACCAACCGAAAACAGCGTGAGGCTGACAAAAGAGTTTCGCCGATAACCGCTGTAAACCTCTTGAATTTCAAGTAGGTGACGGTCCTACTCAAAGTATCGCCCTGGAAGGGAGTAACACAACTTGAGAAAAAAAAACGGGAAAAACTTAACCCACGATATATATAACCTGTCGAAAATCCTTGTAAGGATTGGTCTTATGCTCACAAACTAAACATATCTCAGGAGCTCAATAACATTATGACACTTTCCAAATTACCAATTTGGAAAAGTGCCTCTCCAACGAAAAACTAATCAATTTTCCTCAACGAAGTCCTTGACACAACAATAACAAATATGGGGATAACTATGAGAACACAACAATAACAAATATGGGAACAACTATGATAATAACTATGAGTTCCACTACGATTCCATCTATGATTTAGAATGGACATACTTTAATTTGGTATATGTACAAAACCTTGGAAAACTTAACTCATGGATTTTAGTCGACACTAAACGCATGTTACCCATCCCTTGATGCAACATTTACTGATTTGATGTCGAGAGCATCATGAGAATGACCGATCTAAGTCAGCGTTAATCTCAAGGTTTGCATTTAGCTGACGAGTCAACTTACTGTTTTGTCAACCGCTTAGTCACGATAGGACTAGTTTATAAATGGTTACCTTGTAACCGCGATATAACTACGATTCGAAACACGAAATAGTCAGAACACAACTACTATGATATAACTGCTATGATGGACTACGACATAAGTCCTGGATGATTAACAACGTCGATGTAAGCTACCAATACCAATGGTAACTATACACCAGTGAACTAATGAACAAGTGAACTAATGAACAGACATTAGTCCCTTGGATGTGAAAGGTCATCACATAGAAAGCCTTCTCCCTATTTTCTTTATTTGCCAGCATGGCACTAACCTAACAAGGGGAGGAAGACAGACACACCTGAACGTCACACTAACTGACACATACCCAGCTATCAGTGGATGATGCACAGACTACTACGATCGACACACTAGGCTATTATATATGTGCATATATATGTATAGCCCCCACTCCCAACTACACTTGTGAGCTACGAAACAGTCAAGGAATGACTACCTTTAAACTCGTTCTAAGACATTCTAGGCCTACTCTCAGTTAAAAGACTTAGTTACAACTGAGTCATGAGGTAAATTATTCAGGCGCGAACAACTTATAACATAACTTAAATTTCGAGGACGAAATTTTTTTAACAAGGGGAGAATGTGAATCTCCGCAAATTTCAGTACAATTAAGTACAGTGAACTCGTGAATTTTACGCTAATTTCCTGATTTAGTTTAAACAAAACTTTCGATGTGATTTAAGCCTAGCGAGCCCAAATACTTTTAAGCAAAAAGTATTACATATTATGTGATAAATTATAATCGTGTACAAACGTATCGGAACGAATCCGACAAAATAAATAACAAAAGTTGAAGACACAAAAACAATTAATAATTCAATTATTAATTATGAGTATTAATACATCTATAACATATAGATAAAACGACTTAGAAATACGTTTTATATAAAACGTATTACAAAACGAACAGAAACAATTGTAAAACGTACAATCATAAAAGTTCTATTTATCTCATACGTTTGAAAGTATTTGGAACATTACCTCGAAATATGAAATCATAATTTAACTGAAATTTGGCACCCAATTGGATGCGCGCAGTAAAATGTACAAATTTGTACAACAGTCTAAAATAATGAAAATATCATTATTCTGACTTTAAATAACGCACCCGGAGAACATCTACAAAATAAAAATATAAAATATTATATTTTATATTGCTAAAATTATACCCGTACACGAAATAACGGGTCAAAAATAGCCACCCACCTCAAATAATTGAGGGGGCAACCTCCTGCTTTAAACCATACTCCGTATTTAAATTTTATATATGGTTTCTTTCTTCATCATATCAACAACAACACACACACTTGAATTATCGGGGGCTACACACTTTTTTTTTCTTGCTCTGTGCTTTTGGCGATGGAAGGCAGCAAGAAGAAAAGAGCAAAAACCATTTTCATTTCCTTCATCTTTTCATATCATTCAAACATTCAAAACAAACTACAAACAAATATGATCAAATAATATCATCATCATCTCGTCGTCTATCATCATCATCAAAATCAAGAACATTGTGAGGCTAAAACTCTTTATTTTCATACATATTTTCATATTATACTTTGATTTATAATGGATGTTATGTATGTAAACTAGTTACTAAATGTTGTAGTATGATTCCTACACTATAATTTTGGTTGATTACATGAAAGTGGTGATGATTTGGTGATATTAATTTTTGAAACAAAACTTTGAACCCAAAGTAAAAATCATAAAATTTGTGGATGATTGTTGTTAAAATTGTTAAAAACACGTTATAATACATTTATATATCATACTACGGGTGTTTGATATGTCAAATACGGATATAATATATGTATATGCGTTGAGCCGTAGTGTAAAACGCAAACAGGAAGCACAACTGGAGGCTACAGCCGATCGGCTATGGCAATCTATGGCCGTACGGCTAAGAACCAACCTAGCCGATCGGCTATAGGTCGGTTCAGCCGATCGGTTATTGCAGACTATGTACTGATCGAAGTTAGATACAATAATTTGATATACCGTCGATGTAAATTTCGTAGTACAAACATATTAACGAGTATAAAAAACAAATATTAAAAAGTTATAAAAGTTATAAAACTTTTTGATACAAAAGTTGGTACTAAATTGTACACGTCCGCGAGACAATATTTTTACACAAATATTAAACGGTATAACCTTTTGGGCCGAACTAATCTGGGCCACATCTATTTGGGCCTCATTATTGGGCCAAACTAAATTGGGCTTTGATATTGGGCCAAGCCCAATGGGTAAAATGATTTCAAAAACGCAAACTTAAACAGGTTTATGTAGAAGCGACTATTTTAGAAACGGAAATATTATTTATTTTATAAAGGAAATAAATACAACAATTAAAAGTGTAAACGAATTAACAAATCGTTGAAACATTATTTTGTATATATATATATATATATATATACATAACAAATGACAAACATATGTATATATATATATATATAAACACGCATATGTTTATTTATGTCGACTATAGATTGAATATGTATATATTCACAAATGGGGATTTTGTTAACAAACGCAAATTTGTATATCTTAATACGCAAACCACGTATTTAAACTTATACAAATGGAATATATTACATGTATATATATATATCCACAAACGAATACTCTCCTGACCAATGATACTTACGTTCAACAAACGTACCATTTATACTATACAACTAGTATAATTATATATATATATATATATATATATATATATATATATATATATATATATATATATATATATACATATACACATATACGAGCAGGTATATATATATGTAATGAGAAATACGACTCGAGAAATATAACATATTTCAATCACGTGTCGTCACCAGCAACTCGTACAAATTAAGAAATCAACAATTTCTCAAAACAAATAAACTATTAACATAATTTGATCAACAACCAAAGTATTTATGTTAATACAATTATTGTGTATAGGTCAACATACCTTGGCCGACCACGAATTGCTAGCTTTCATATCGCGCAAATACTGTGAGTTCACAGCCCCTCTTTTACTTGTTTTAAATGCTTTTAAAACTTGGGGTGAAAAACATAACAACCGTCTTGCTTTAACATGCAACATCTGTTCTTGATTGCTTTGTGTGCTTATGTGCTATTGGTTTTATGAATGATTTCATATTCTGTTTGTGAACTATTTGTGTATACCTACATGCTGCTGTATAAACAACTCATAGGATTTACGTTCCTACAAACTTTACCTTAGGATACTTGCTTTCCTATAGGTGCTTTTGGATTAGGATACTTACCTTCCTACAGACCGTTTTGAGTAACTTTATTTGACTTTCATGTCAACAATTCATGAATGAATATGGTTTAACAAACCACTTACAAACATAAAACCTGTGAATTCACTCAACCATGTGTTGACTTTTTACTATGTTTTTCAGGTGATTCACAGCGCAAGTAAGAATGCAAACTTACGGAGTTAGGCGACCCATGACGAATTAGGATGCCACATTTTGGGACAATTCAAGATTGATTTTGTACAACTAATACTATTTATATAACTTGACGAGTCATAGTTCTTTTGTAAACAAATCATTTACTTAAATGGCATCTTAATTTAAATTGTTCGGCAATAATCATGCGCTCTGATCTGGCATGATGTTCAACGTTAACGTCAGCACCCCCGCACATCTTAATGCTTCCGCTAATCGCGCGTTAACCGCGCTGACCGAATTTGGGGGTGTCAAAAATTTATTCACTATTAAGCTTTACTAACTTCAATTAAACATATTAAACACAGTTTCATATCATAATCACTAGTTCCATGAAACCCCACCAAAACCCCACTTTGATCTTTAGCTATATACTACAAATTACTCCATTTTAACTTGAATTCTTGTTAATCATGAACACCTATATGCTTATACATCACTAATCAATCATAAAAACACTAATTAATACTAGTTTCATCAAATTAAATCCCTAATTTCGTATTTAAATCATTAACCCTTTGAAACCCATATAAAAATCAAACCCTATGTTAAATCATAGAGAAATTCAACTTACTTGATGTTCTTGAGGATTAAAAGGAATGAATGAAACAAATAGGATCATGAATTGAAGATTGAAATGGAAGTAAAAATCATCTATGTGGTTTCTCTCTTTTTCTCCCACTCTCTAATTCCCTGTGGAATGTTTTTAGATGAATATTGGATAAACATAATACTGTACGTACATATCTATATGTTTTAATACCCTTTTAAACCCTACAGTCTGGAACTGATAAAACCGTTTACGTTTTTCACTATATCTCGTTATCTACATAATAATATTTCGTAATAAAAATATATCCGCGTACGATATTAATTTCCTGAAATTCGGGGTGTTACAACTCTCCCCCACTTATTTCATTCGTGTCCTCACGAATGGTACTTGTACTACTCAGTTTTAACATTATCTCTACTCTTACACATACACATAATCATACCTAGAACACTTCACTTAATTCATTAATTATACATAAATGCATATATCACTTAATTCTACTCAAACGCATTATCAACACTAACTCTACAAGATCTTAATCATATACCCCCTACATATTGGTTTCACATAATAAGTGAAATACGTATCACTAAATACAAGTCTATTAATCCTACTCTCTCTGTTATCTCCTCTAATCTTATTATTTAACACATAGTTTACTTAGTTTAAACACCTATTCGCTTACACTCTATCCTCACAATCACACTAAATTTCTCTGATATTTTATAACCTCAACAATTCCATGTGAACTAACATAATACAACTACGGTGATCAGGCGTAGACATATTATGTTATACACACTTCCTTCTCAAGTTATCTCATATCATTAATTTTTAATGTGATTCTCACACAAACACATAACACACAACTCAATTAACAGTTAACACACAATAATTAACAATTTAACAATTAAACACATAGTTAAAAACTACTTCACTACTTATCCATTTTGAATACATACACAAAACTACAGCTAATAACTCCTTATATACACTTACTCTTACCTCTGGCAACCTTCTCTGTACTCAATTATTCATTAATCATCACAGAATCAGATTAATCCAAATAAAACACATTAACTATTAAACATAATCATAATCATAACAAATCAAACAATCATAAATGGTTTAAGTTTAAGCAATCTTATCATGGATCACCTAACTCTCTTAAACCATTGCTTTGATACTAACTTGAAACGCCCCGAAAACAGAACCATTTTTTTTTATCTAACACTGAAAACACACTCTATTAGGTCCCACATCTAAAATATGACATTATAGACTCGTTATATCGTTCCCTTAATCAAATAAAGACTCAAATAAGAAAAATGTGAATTTACAAGAGATTCCCCATGAATGACTCCCATTCCTCAGGAATCAGACGTGCTGTTAACACTTGGATTCGGATTCTGCAGGAATGACTCTCATTCCCCAAGAATCAGGGCTGCTGTAAACATTTAATTTCAGATTCCCCAGGAATGACTCCCATTCCCCAGGAATCAGGGCTGCACAAACTAATACCAAAATACGAATTTCCGACGTACATAACTTTTTACTCGTTAACACTTAGACTCTGAAAATTTGCTGGCACCTCCATAATGCCACAATGAAACTTTCTATTTTTGCACTTTTCCAAAATTCATGTTTTACAAAAAAACGGACATATAACCACTTTTCGACCATTTAGCCACTTTTTGACTACAACTCAAATCACAAACCATGAACACTTGGACTCTAAATTTTTGCACACATGATCAACATACCAAAACAAGTCTAACACCATTGACCAAACCCACATAAGTACATTCTAACCCTATTTAACCCTTTTGACCCGTTTGGTGTCCATTTGGACACTATCACCAAATCTACTACATAACACCACCACATTACCCAATACCACACATGTTTGACTCTTACAACATTGTTGACTATTTCTCAACTTCATCTTTTACCAACCAATCACTTTTGACCTTTTTCTACAATTCAACACTTTAACCCAAATCAAACCAATCATATGGCTTCATACACTTAACAACCACCTACACTAGACATCATAACTCTGTTTGACTTTGAAATACAACTACTATACATTGACCAACATTTTTAATTTGAAAACTCATTGTTTGGGCGATTTACACAATTGAGCATCAAAACAACAATTCAAAAGAAAGAAGCATATTATAACCATAAGCATGCTCCATATCCATGTCACTAGCTTCTCATAACCCTTCTATCCACATGTCTCTATCAAAACATCAACCTACAATATAAACACTGAAACGGGTAAGCATAACTGCTTAGTGAGTACACAGGCAATCAAACAAGCAATACACATAACACTTAGCATATAACAACACAAATACATGAACACATAATCACTGAGCTCTGAACACTGTACACTGTGTTAACCGCAGTTAACTCTCTGATCACCACTAATCCTTTACACATAATCATTAACCAACAACAATCAATTCACTAATCAACACATCTTTTAACATAGTCTTAAACACACACATAAGAAACAAAACATATAACAAACACCCTTCACGTGATTGTATGATCCTCTAGCTCGGAAGCTATCCGGAAACACATACAACCAATTCATACACTGTTCACTACACCATCACTATTTAATTCACATATGTCAACAATATATCTTCCACCCGATTGTGTAGCCTCTTGCTCGGAAGCAATCCGGATCCAACACAATCGAATCATATACTATTGTTCACCAATTCTTTCCTTTACCTTTAAGCTAGTAACTTACTCATTACTTGGCTAACATCAAGCTAATGAGAAATCACTTCTTTTCTTACCAAGTAACAATTAAACACATAACAATTAAGTACAATTAAGAAATTTAACACAACAACTAACTTAAGCAATAAACACAATTAAATAAACATAACAAATAACTTGTTCTTTGATTGTGTAAACCTCTAGCCCGCAAGCTATCTGGTACTACACAATCACATCACCTGTTTAACCCCCGTATCACTCACCACAATCTCTTAGACGATTTCACCATATTGATCATCATAAGCCTCCACGTCTCTTAACACCTACGTAATCATACATATCATCATAGCAACAATTAGACACTAACAATCATCACTTTTCTACTAATTTCATGTTCTATTATCATAATCATACTTCATTATCACTAGTTCATAATTTAACTCTATTCCTACAAATATTTAACATAACTCTATTTCTACTAATTTCTTAATCTTTTACTCACTTTAACACTAATTCATTCACTATTAAGCTTTACTAAATTCAATTAAACATATTAAACACAATTTCATATCATAATCACTAGTTCCATGAAACCCCACTAAAACCCCACTTTGATCTTTAGCTATATACTTCAAATTACTCACTTTTAACTTGAATTCTTGTTAATCATGAACACCTATATGCTTATACATCACTAATCAATCATAAAAACACTAATTAACACTAGTTTCATCAAATTAAAACCCTAATTTCGTATTTAAACCATTAACCCTTTGAAACCCATATAAAAATCAAACCCTACGTTAAATCATAGAGAAATTCAACTTACTTGATGTTCTTGAGGATTAAAAGGAATGAATTAAACAAATTGGATCATGAATTAAAGATTGAAATGGAAGTAAAAATCATCTATGTGGTTTCTCTCTTTTTCTCCCACTCTCTAATTCTCTCTGGAATGTTTTTAGATGAATATTGGATAAACATAATACTGTACGTACATATCTATATGTTTTAATACCCTTTTAAACTCTACAGTCTGGAACTGATAAAACCGTTTACGTTTTTCACTATATCTCGTTATCTACATAATAATATTTCGTAATAAAAATATATCCGCGTACGATATTAATTTCCTGAAATTCGGGGTGTTACAGATATGGCAAGAAGACCCGAACCCGATGAGGATTCCCGCACCCTAAACTTTTCTGGTCGGGTTAGGGATGACTTATCGGGTTTTGGGATGGTTTTGTACGGTTTACAATATAAATTCGAATAGTTCGTTTACTACGAATGGCAGACACTCAGACTATAGTTTGTTACATTTTGCGCGCACCAGACTAGAGTGCTGCTGCTGCTATACCGGTCTTCTGGTTGGTCATGTTAGTACTTGTACTATATTTCCTTTCTAATGCTAATTGTCTGCTTTTGCTAAAAAATGTATATAGCTATCCGTACCATGTCAACTTATGAAGCCGTATGGGGACTACCTCGTTAGGTGGGCGAGAGGGATGACACACCCTAGTGAGAAGGAAGGACTACAACCTGAATATGTCTGTGTACAAGTAGATACCATTGAGGACAGTTGTGATGGATTACCGATCCCAATTGAAAGATACGGCATAAAATATTTAAGAGATGCAAGAAGGGAAGTTATTCAGTCGCCACGCCAAGCGACAAAGGCAAGTAAAATTTAATCTGGATCAAATTGTGTGTGATTTAAATGTCATATTGTTTTTAGTTAACTATTTTCTTGCTTGGTGATGACGTGTCGCCACTCAACTCTATCACTTAGGCATTCGGTAATGGGTTTATCAGTGTTTTGTTAATGTAGGTTGTACCCCCAACTTCATCGCAACCGGAGCCATCTAACGAGTTTACACGTTTGGAGGATAAGCTAATGATTGGACCTCTAAGAATTAGAGAGCTAGGTGTCCGTTTCACCAACCACTTTGCAGACAAGGACAGTCTGATCAAAATTATATCGCCATTGGGAATGTATTCGGGTTTTGTTGGTCCGTGTGTAGAATGGATTGATTACTATGTGGTGCTAGGATGGCTGACGAATGATTACATCGATATCTCCATTATGTCTTGGTGGGCGATGTAAGTTCTATAATAATGGTTTGTAAAAACTAAAATGTGTAATATATATATATTATTATATTCGTCTGATTTCTTACCTCTACTATTTTATCACAATTTTAATTTTAGGGACTTATGGGTCAATAGAGAAGGGCAGTCACTTCCAAACAGATGTGCATTCCTACATCCTGCTATATGCCAATCATTGTATTGCGAACAAGATGCTCGTGACATGACTGTTCTTACCGATCACATCAGATCTCGGTATCTCCACAACACTGACAGACAGTTCTTCATGGCTCCTTATAATCACGGGTGGTAGGTTTTATACCAATGTGTGTATATATATGGCTACATGCTTTATGGTTTTAACTATAACTACTTAATTTATCTACGATAATATATATCTAAAAGTTTCTTTAAATAGGAATACTCGGTGGATCCTCTTCATTCTCGACAATGTCAAGCGTACGGGCTACATCTTAGATTCAATGATGGGTTCAAGAACTAAGAATGATTATCCATTTGTTGCTCGGTTGGAAGAGTAAGAGTTTCTCAGTACGTATATTATTTTAAGATAAAATGTAGTTAATAATATTTTATTGTTAGGTGTGATCTCGGGAGCTGGAATTGGAATATGGTGAACTCTCCACAACACTGTTCAAGTTGGGAATCTGGTTACCACGTTATGAAGAATATGTTCATCATGATGATGACTAACCAAGCAAGATTCCCAACTGAAGTAAGTGTTCACAATCACAAATTTGATAAATTGTAATAAATTTTCTTGTTGTATGTTACTAAGTTCCTTACTTGTTAATTGAATTTGGTTTATTGATATGGAGAGACAAGGAGAGTTACACCTACATGGACATGGAGGATACGGTTTGTCACAGCATTAGAAGGTTTGCCGATGATTACCTTTCATGTACTCGAACTCATGATCGTTTGGATAGTTAGATGAACTTGATATTAAGTATTAATATGTATTTTCTAGGTTTATACAATATTGGTTGATATATGTTTGTTGCACATATATATATATATCGTTGACCATTTGCTTTGCTTGAAATCAATATCAATATGGTCATTATTTGACTTGTGAAATTTGGTAATTGCACGAAATTAAATCGATATAAAGCTACTGGAGTATTTTATATATTATTATATTATATATATATATATATATATATATATATATATATATATATATATATATATATATATATATATATATATATATATATATATATATATATATATTACTATATTCAGGGACTTTAAGTGGTTACCGGTCCCCGCCAAAATAAACTAAAAAATATATTCAATTTTAAATAATTTACTAAATAATCTAATTTTTATTACTAAAAGCGGTTCTCATATACCGCCTTATCAATTAAGTAAAATAATTAATATTTATAAATAAATCAAAAATATCACCGCCAAGAACTACAACATAAACCGCCTAACTATACATTTAAAATCTGGCCCTACCTTGCAAAACGCACCGCCTTTAATTAGATAAACTACCCGCCCTTAAATGACATTTAATAATGTGACATCCGTCAACAAAAACATTATTTATAGGACACCTCTTTATAGTCATTTCCTAAACGTATTTAAGTGCGCAATATTCGGAAAAAAAAAAATAATAATAATAATAATTCAAGTATTTCGTATTCTAAGCTGTTGGGAGATATTTAATTCTCGTATAGTGTCAAACAACTTGAACTATTGTTGGTGCACGATTAAGTTAAAAGCAACAAGAATTGTAATAATTAATTAAGTAAAGAAAATAAAATAATATAAGAAATATGCTAGCATGCTTAAGCCTTTCATGTCATTAATATATATATATGCTAGTCGACCATTCTGTTGAACGAAGAAGGCTGGGCCAACGATCTTGAGGAGGCCAGCTGGGGCCAGCCCAAGCCAAAATAAAACCTACGTATTTAAACATAAATCAGCCGCAGTTTTCCAGTCAATCATTTTATAAGCAATATACAAACAAAGTATGTGTGTGTTTTGTAGTCTCTCGTGAGAAAAAAAAACAAGATCAATTCACAAGCAATAAAATAATACACAAAAGGGGTTTGTGTGTTTGCTGGGATAAAACGGCAGAAGGATTAACAAGCTCCTCATTCGTTTCATTTTCAATACTCAAGCGTACGTGTGTGTGATCGTGTAGGTACTTTTCATAAAGCCTAATAAATAGGTTTCCGTTATATTTTTCTGAGATGTACATACATATTGGTTGATTTATATATTTTGGGTATAATGTGTTTCGCAAAACGAAGATTATATACTCGTTAAACTCGGAATGTGTCCCAAATATTCAGTCACGATCAGCGGCAGATTTGACCCATTTACGTTAGTTTTCAGACTTCGGCCAAAACACGAAAGTTGTAGATCTCTAAATTTTACTTAAAATCGCGAGGTTTCGGCCTCTAAAAAGCAACGTACGATTTTATAAAAATTATTTCGTAAACTGCAGTTAGGAGTGACGAATTTTGAGAAAACTTTTGTAAACTTAGTTCGGTTTGACCAAATTATTTTCTAATCATTATGGGAGTTGAGAATGTAAGATAAAGGTTTAAACTTTTCTGTAATAAAAATAATATTTTTATATTTGTAAGTTGGGTTTAATTATTAGACTTAAAATGGGTTATGTTTCGAGTATATTTCAAGTGTTTTTGATTACGAGTTTCGAGTGTTTTTCAATTGGTATTGTCTATGGATAAAAATCTATCATTTTATATGTCAAACATCGATTTTCAATATCAAAAATTATAGTATGTTTGTGTCATCATTGTTGTTTACAACATGTGATGAAAACTGGATTAAATCAACTAGGATATAATAAAAGGTATAGTTTTGTCTAGTTTATTAATCTACATGAATTTATTTGTAGATTGACGAACCGTTTAAGTGGACTTATTTGGGAGCGTTATTTACTTTGATAATCAAGGTGAGTTTTCGTGGCCCCATTTTCCTTTACATATTTTTAAATTGGGGGAAAAGTATGCTCACATGTTTTATCAATTATTTTTCATGCTGTGAACTTGTTTACTTTTATTTTTGGACATATGCTTGAAATGTGTAACACTATGTGACTTATATGCATTGGTTGTTGGATTTGTTTTGTTAAAAGGCTGCACTCCTTCGGGAGTGTATACCTAGTGTATATGCTTTGTATACACTGAAGGACATATTTATTTACAAGGCTGCACTCTTTAGGGAGTGTATACCTAATGTATGCTTAGGTGTACATTGAAGGTCATTTATGGGTAGCTACCGCATACGCAGGATTTGGTTGGGTCATACTCCTTCGTGGGGTGATGACGGTTTGTGGATTGTTGGTTGTATTATTTCACTTGTGTGCCATTTCTATATGCATTGTCCTAACTAACTTTTTATTATCACAGCAAAATAATTATTTTTCTGGTGTCTTGTTTCAAACCTACGAAACTCACCAACACATGTGTTGACGTTTTTGAGCATATCTTTTCAGGTAGCACTAGTGGAACTAAGCTGAGGACAAGAAAACTTAGTGGACCGTTTAGGTTGCATTAAGTGTTACTTCAAGACATATGACATTTGGTTTTAGTATTTCGGTGGTTTGAGAGAGGCGTATTTTGCCTTAACATTTATATTGTGGGATGTTTGTTTGTTAATTTGTTTCCTTGTTGATATGTACGCGTAGCGTGAACCACTATTCATGATACAAGTATCATAACACATTGGAGTTTTATTTTCATATAGATTCTTTATAATAATGTGTTGTGATCCTATCGTCGTTATATCCCGTTGTTTCCGCTTTAGACGGGGTGTGACAGATTGGTATCAGAGCCATTGTTTATAGAGATCTAGGTGGATTGACCTAGACTATAAATAAGGAACCCGCATATAGAACATGAATTAGGAACTACGTGTGCATGAAACTATATGTGCTTATTCGAAACGATGTGTACTTACATGTCACTCAAGATGAACTTATTCACTAGGATATATACTTATTTGCTGCATTGACGACGTGTACTCATTCGAATTCCGATTCTCGAGCAGGTTATGCTCCGTTGGTGGTTTCTGCACATGCCCGCGTACCCGAGAGGGTTACGTAGGCTTAACGGCATGAAATCATTAATGTCATCTAGCAAAGCTATATTGATGATAGTATCATTTCCATATAAATTCGTGTCACATCTAGAATTAAAACCGTAGGAACGAAGTTGAACATTGTGATATAGGATTTGGTAATAAGTACATATGTGAAAGGATACCCTAACAATTACGGCGGCCGACGTAATTGCAAAGGTATCACGACATATATGTGTCTATACGGCCCTATTCGAGTGTCCAATGGGTCGCCTTCAAAGTCGCGTGACGACATAAAATCTCGACTCTATTTGTTTTGAATTCATGATCCTTTGTCATTAGTTTGGCGCATACATCTGACACTATCCAAACTACTCATTTATTCTAAACTCATACATACTGGAAATCATAGTAAAATATACCGCCAAGACATTCTACCCGTAATGTTAAACGTAAAATGTGACTGGAGCGAAATGTAGTAAATATAAAAGTATAAATCGTGTAGTAAGTAAATGTCATTCTAAGACATAAAATCCGTGTCGTGAGACTGATAGATGAGGATAATAACTCGTTAATGAATAACCGTGCAAAAAAAAATCTATTAAATCATTACTCACTGGAATCAAAATAATTGGCTCATTATCCTTCTAATTCTTGGGCATAATCATATCTTAATTTTCCTTGGAAACTTTTAATTTCAACCACGTATCATAAGATAGTCTTTACCTTTCTAGTCAGTGATGTACTCATCACTTGGCCACTCTTACTTCCTCGCAACGAAGTTTTCTAATCCTTTTTTTTCAAATTAGTCCAAGATCTTGACATCTTTTAAACGTGCATTCAATTCTCCGTATTGCTTGGAAACTCCACCTTTATATAATAAGGGCTCAAAATGCCAAATGTTAAAATATAATGTAATTGAATAAGACTAGTCTTAACATGTATTATAATATCGGTTTTTAAATTATTTTGACTACAACTTCCATAAGGATTTAAGTGATGCCTCAAGATTCTCCTACTAAAATCCTTGGTACCCAAAATAAATTATACCGTTTAGAAACTCTCTATGTCTTGGAACATGTAACAATAATAATTTATTACTATTCAATACCTAAAAAAAAAAAAAATTCAAATAACATAATATAATAACCTCCATTACTTTTAATATTTACAACTAAAAACTTAGTGCTACAAACTTTGTGATGAATTTCACTACTACATGGAATATCACCTTCGAACAAAAAAAAAAATAAAATAAATAAATAATAATAAATAAAAAAAAATATAAATAAATATAAATAAATAAATAAATAAAAAAATTCACTCATAATGTTGGTATAAACTCGAAGAAGTTCCCAGTTCTAACCATTCTACGAGAGGCTCAAATAGCGAGATATACGTTAAATTCGAGATTTATGAACGCCTAGTTAAAAAAAATCTAGTTGAATTATCTACCTTTCGACATATATGAAATTATTTTCCGGTGAGAACCATTAGTTATTAAAATTCCCATAACGTGTTTGACGTAGAACCAATGTCCTTTATCTAGAAACGGTGACTTGTTAAATCAACTCCAAGGTTCGCGTAGGTGTACAGACAATTGACCTTCGAACAAACTATAAATTCAATTGAGGTATCACGAGGAAGCTATACCAAGGACGACGTTTAAGAGTATATGTGGTTATGCTTTTCGGTCCCACAATTGTGTCTGTGGTATCCGTGGAATTTGGAATCGAGAAAGAGTCTTGTAGATGTTAAGAACACACCATTTTACAAACGTGAATTTATTTTACTTTCTTAATGGACCGAACGAATTCGTATTATACGTTTAGAAAATTGGTTCGATAACCTATCAATCAAAGGGACAGATGGAGCAAACAGAGATTCATGATACATAATCAAGTGATGAGTCTCTTATGGTGTCACACAAACGAAACGTAGTAGTAAGTAATTGGAAAAAAAATGAGCTTAATATTAAGAACTTAGTCAAAAGAAAAACACAGAACAAATGAGCTTAAATAACAACCAGAAGTATAATAAGCTCACCGATGAATTGAGCAAGAGGAAACCGTGAGAAAACCGTTTGATGGACACACTAAAATGAAGTCACGCATCCTATACTATTGTGTAACAAAGTGGGAGTGATTTCCTATTAATCCATACGAAATAAGACAATAGGTCTTAACTATTGTCTCAATACTGTTCAACCAAGTAATCTTCAAAACACAATTAAGCACAATTACAAAGAGAAGATCAAGATATACATGAGACAAATCGCTCGATAGGGAATCAAAAGAATGTTTCACATAAGGCATTGGTCTTAAATCCAAATAGGAAATACATAATATCTCCGATTAATGTACTTTCGTTCGAATCACTGCTACCCTGCCTCGTGCGGGTATATAAATAGCATGATCAAATCAATATGTAGAAAAATACTACTCCGAACCAAAGAATCAGTTTTGTCCTCAAATGGAACCGAACTCTAATTGTTTTTTTTTCTACATCAAAACATTACCGAAACTTGGCCGAAAACTTGCTGGCATAATATAAAACGAGGTGAAATAACCAATAGATGCGACGAAACACATGGTTTAGCGTTAAACTGCCAACACCCAACTCTGAGACTTTTCTTTATCTATACTTCATAAAAAAAAAAAAATTGATTTACTCATTTTCTTTTCAGCCTTATAGGCTTCAAGATGCGAAAATACCCAACTACCCTCACTATATTAAACAACAATTACTACATTACGCTTCCCATTTATAAACATTTATAAAGTTTTGTCCAATATAAGATTTAAATTTAAGAATTATTCATTCAACAAGTTTGGAATCATTTTCTTTGAAATTTAAGCAAATGATCAAATAGTTACTCCACTTTATATCAGTATATGGGGATTTCTCATAACTAATTTAAATAATTTTTAAACTCTAAAGTGCCACTTATAAGGATAATTTTTTTTTTCTACACTATCTCACATCGTAAACTTAACATTTTTGATGATCACCAATAACAATTATTATCATTCATTCATTCATTCACACAAATGGTCAATAACGATCACTACTTCATTTTCCTTCATTGTTTGCGCAGTATAGCACGTGCAAATTTTCTAGACCTTAAGTAAAGAGAATTCTGATGCGAGAGAACGTACACGGTAAGATTAGCCCGAATCCAAGCCCCTTAAGTTTGTACTTATTTTACACCACACACAAGATAACTTTTATAACTTCATAAAGAAATACTCTTGCACGTACGAACTTTTCTTCATTTGGCGATAACGTGGACTAACCTACTTTGGTGACATAACCCCCGCATACATGTATATATTGCCCTCAACTACGAATGTATAAAGGAAAAATGTTTTTCATTCAGTTGGTCAAAAACATACCGTAATAATTGTCGGCCTTTCAGCACTTATAATTAAGCTACTAGCTATTAGTTTGTATGTGTGTGCCACAAGTACGGGTCGCTATACAACACCAATAATCTCGATACGTCAATGTCCAGTTCAAAACCATGGGGATTAATCACACGACGGGTACGGAGTGCACATCTTACGTATTACCATCATCATTTGTAACATCAAACTACATTTTGGTAAGAACCCCTTTACTATTTGTAACTAACAAAACAACTTTACATCCTTTAACTTCTATGTGAAACAAATACAAATCCTCAAGTTGAAAGAAGAGCCGATGGACTTAAACCTGAAGGATTTGGATTGTCAAAGAATTGTTCTTTGAGACTTTCCAAAAAAAAAAATAATAATAATAAAATAATAATAATAATAATAATAATAATAAAAAAATCGAGATGGAGTTTAAAATAACACTTTGTCATCTAACCAGTAAGGGCTATGGGACGAGAAGTCAAATAGCGGAAACGTAACGCGGTCCCTAGAGTTAGGATACGATATAAGGTTTGGCGAGAATTTGAACTCAATTAGGAACGAGAGGATCATAAGAAACTCAAAACCCATGTCTGTTCCATAATAACATTTTCACTAAAATTTTTGAAAGAATTTCGGGACGAAATTCCCAAAACGGGGGGATACTGTGACATCCGTCAACAAAAACATTATTTATAGGACACCTCTTTATAGTCATTTCCTAAACGTATTTAAGTGCGCAATATTCGGAAAAAAAAAAATAATAATAATAATAATTCAAGTATTTCGTATTCTAAGCTGTTGGGAGATATTTAATTCTCGTATAGTGTCAAACAACTTGAACTATTGTTGGTGCACGATTAAGTTAAAAGCAACAAGAATTGTAATAATTAATTAAGTAAAGAAAATAAAATAATATAAGAAATATGCTAGCATGCTTAAGCCTTTCATGTCATTAATATATATATATGCTAGTCGACCATTCTGTTGAACGAAGAAGGCTGGGCCAACGATCTTGAGGAGGCCAGCTGGGGCCAGCCCAAGCCAAAATAAAACCTACGTATTTAAACATAAATCAGCCGCAGTTTTCCAGTCAATCATTTTATAAGCAATATACAAACAAAGTATGTGTGTGTTTTGTAGTCTCTCGTGAGAAAAAAAACAAGATCAATTCACAAGCAATAAAATAATACACAAAAGGGGTTTGTGTGTTTGCTGGGATAAAACGGCAGAAGGATTAACAAGCTCCTCATTCGTTTCATTTTCAATACTCAAGCGTACGTGTGTGTGATCGTGTAGGTACTTTTCATAAAGCCTAATAAATAGGTTTCCGTTATATTTTTCTGAGATGTACATACATATTGGTTGATTTATATATTTTGGGTATAATGTGTTTCGCAAAACGAAGATTATATACTCGTTAAACTCGGAATGTGTCCCAAATATTCAGTCACGATCAGCGGCAGATTTGACCCATTTACGTTAGTTTTCAGACTTCGGCCAAAACACGAAAGTTGTAGATCTCTAAATTTTACTTAAAATCGCGAGGTTTCGGCCTCTAAAAAGCAACGTACGATTTTATAAAAATTATTTCGTAAACTGCAGTTAGGAGTGACGAATTTTGAGAAAACTTTTGTAAACTTAGTTCGGTTTGACCAAATTATTTTCTAATCATTATGGGAGTTGAGAATGTAAGATAAAGGTTTAAACTTTTCTGTAATAAAAATAATATTTTTATATTTGTAAGTTGGGTTTAATTATTAGACTTAAAATGGGTTATGTTTCGAGTATATTTCAAGTGTTTTTGATTACGAGTTTCGAGTGTTTTTCAATTGGTATTGTCTATGGATAAAAATCTATTATTTTATATGTCAAACATCGATTTTCAATATCAAAAATTATAGTATGTTTGTGTCATCATTGTTGTTTACAACATGTGATGAAAACTGGATTAAATCAACTAGGATATAATAAAAGGTATAGTTTTGTCTAGTTTATTAATCTACATGAATTTATTTGTAGATTGACGAACCGTTTAAGTGGACTTATTTGGGAGCGTTATTTACTTTGATAATCAAGGTGAGTTTTCGTGGCCCCATTTTCCTTTACATATTTTTAAATTGGGGGAAAAGTATGCTCACATGTTTTATCAATTATTTTTCATGCTGTGAACTTGTTTACTTTTATTTTTGGACATATGCTTGAAATGTGTAACACTATGTGACTTATATGCATTGGTTGTTGGATTTGTTTTGTTAAAAGGCTGCACTCCTTCGGGAGTGTATACCTAGTGTATATGCTTTGTATACACTGAAGGACATATTTATTTACAAGGCTGCACTCTTTAGGGAGTGTATACCTAATGTATGCTTAGGTGTACATTGAAGGTCATTTATGGGTAGCTACCGCATACGCAGGATTTGGTTGGGTCATACTCCTTCGTGGGGTGATGACGGTTTGTGGATTGTTGGTTGTATTATTTCACTTGTGTGCCATTTCTATATGCATTGTCCTAACTAACTTTTTATTATCACAGCAAAATAATTATTTTTCTGGTGTCTTGTTTCAAACCTACGAAACTCACCAACACATGTGTTGACGTTTTTGAGCATATCTTTTCAGGTAGCACTAGTGGAACTAAGCTGAGGACAAGAAAACTTAGTGGACCGTTTAGGTTGCATTAAGTGTTACTTCAAGACATATGACATTTGGTTTTAGTATTTCGGTGGTTTGAGAGAGGCGTATTTTGCCTTAACATTTATATTGTGGGATGTTTGTTTGTTAATTTGTTTCCTTGTTGATATGTACGCGTAGCGTGAACCACTATTCATGATACAAGTATCATAACACATTGGAGTTTTATTTTCATATAGATTCTTTATAATAATGTGTTGTGATCCTATCGTCGTTATATCCCGTTGTTTCCGCTTTAGACGGGGTGTGACAAATAAGACAAACATAAACCGCCTGTAAGTTTAGAACCGCCGTAAAACAATACTATTAAGGCGGTGTTTTCACCGCCTCGAAATAAGTTTTTATTTTAAGCATCGCTCGTATTGATGGTCGTCGGTTCACCGCCCGTAATGGGCTTTTTCCCCGCCCATAATGTGCATTTTTGTAGTAGTGAACGACCGGTAATGTGATACGCTGGAGAACGACCAGTGATGTGGTGAAAGTATATGCAATTATAATAACAAGTTTAATTAAGGAAATACTAAAATACTATCACACAATTCAGGCAAGAATAACCCGTTCGTATAATATAGCTTTTAAGTAAGTCCGAGTCGAACACTGGGAATGGTGGTTATAAATAAAATAGAATTTATAATTCAATTAAAATATACAATATACAATATACAGATAAGGGGGATACGTTTTAGTTCCGTATGAACGTATTTAAGAATACTAAATTATAACCAATTCAATAGAAAACAATTAACTAGATATAGTAAACAATTAGAGATAAATATGTATTTACTTAGATTATTTATTGTTGGTTATTATTATTGTGATTTACTAATGTAGAAAACCACAAAGATTAAGATAATTTTCATATAGTAGCATTGCCAAAGATTAAGTACAATATTACTATTTATTAAGATCTATCAACATATTATTCATACAATTCCTGATTTGGTTGAATTACAATGTTACTTAACATTAATGAAGCATAACCACTTAATTTAAAAACCCAAAAGATTAATAAAGTTTATCTATAAATCAGTTAATTATGATCATTAATATAATATAACACAGAATTCTTGTATAATAATATTCAATAATATAGTTCCAACAATAATATAAATCTAAGCAAATACAATAAATATTAATTCATAATTAAGCTAAACATAATTATAATCAATATTCAATAATAAAACACATTCAAAATTAAATAAAGAATAAGATACGCAAACCAAAACCGTGAACCACGCTCTGTACGTTTGATCGTAGACAAATCCTTGCGAACTTGCGACTCTAAATTGCTCCTAAAACCCCTAGAAAGTGTTTCTAGTAGAATTTGGGGTTAATAATTCGTAATATACAAATTATTATGGTTATTGGGTTATTATTCGAAGCTGGAAGGTGTTTTCTATTTATAATAGGTGATGTCGGCTCCCAACCGGCGGTTGGAAGGTCCAACCGGCGGTTGGGTACTTTATCTCCAAATCCAATTATTCGTTTCCACCAGATTCTAGAATTCTCGGTGCCAACCGCCGGTTGAAAGGCCCAACCGGCGGTTGAGTTTTTCTTTAATAAATCTGATTTTTTTATATGTTGTAGCTCTATGTGTTAGCTAAATTTGGCCGCTTGAATCAACTCATTTGGACTTCGTATGAGAAAGTTATGGCCAAAATACTAACGCATAGCAGAAAACTCAGCATTTACACTTTTCTTCAGCTTTTGATCTAATTTCCGTTTCTTTCATCCAAGCTTCATTTAAAACACTTAATTGATGTTATCACTCCACTTTTAAGCCATCTTCTTCATTTCTTCAAGGTTTAAGCTACATTTTCTTCGAGTCTTCATTTAATATTCTTTTTCTTCAATCTTTGCCTTGTTTTCGTTCCTTTTCTTCAATCTCCACTTTAAAATACATTTATGCAAATATTAACGAAATAAGTATCTAAAATCATATAAATGCACTAAAATGTATATAAATATAGGGATAATTTACTATAAATTATACTATCTATTTGATGCTTATCAACCAGCAATGTGATAAACCGGAGAACGATCGGTAATGTGATACGCTGGAGAACGACCAGCAATGTGATAAACCGGAGAACGACCGGTAATGTGATAAGCTGGAGAACGACCAGCAATATGATAAACTGGAGAACGACCAGTAATGTGATACGCTAGAGAACGACCAACAATGTGTTTTAAACTATATTTTGGGTAACATCCCAACGAAACTATATTTTGGGTAACATCCCAACTAAACTATATTTTTGGCAACATCTCAACTAAACTATACTTTTGGGGTAACATCCCAACTAAACTTATATTTTTGGATAACATTCCAACGAAACATTATTTGACCCTTATGTCATCAACTTACAAACGAATTTGGTTTAACAAACCACACTTATAAAACCTGTGAATTCACTCAACAATTTTGTTGACTTTTTACTATGTTTTTCAGGGAATTAGCACTCAAGTAAGAATACATGCATATGGGCTAGGCGACCCACGATGAATTAGGATCCATCCTTTGGAACGACGAGATTTCTTTTGTATAATTAATACATTTTAATTATACTTACGAAATCTCTTTTGAATTATATATCCACAAACATGATTTGTATTTGATAATATTACTATCCCTACGACTATGACGAGTCGTAGCTTTTGTAAACAACTATTTATGGCATCTTAATATATATATATATATATATATATATATATATATATATATATATATATATATATATATATATATATATGTTCTGCGATAATCATATGCTTTGATATGCGTGAATGTCCAATGTTAACGTCACGACCCCCAGTGTACACACTAATGCTTCCGCTGACCAACGATGACCGTTTTTGGGGGTGTGACATATAATTAAGAATTAGATACGCTAATTGTGTTTCAATCATTCAATGCATAGCTTTTTAAAGTTTGATTCATATGAGTTAATGCATCGCAAGTCGCACTACTCTTTTAAAATCTCTACATAACTATAATGCATATCACATTTTCTTTCTTAATACTTAAAACCTAAATATGACAAACTAATTAAACTACAAAATTAAATTTAAATAGCTTCTTTTCGCATTTGTTATTATATGTTTTTCACCTAAAATATATCAAGTATCAACATACATAATTTAACAACGACTAATCCGGTCTTTTTTTTAATTTCTAAATATTATTCTGCTTCATCGCGCGGGTCAAATGCTAATTTTCAATAAATGGAACATTATTATACTCTTAAAAACCGGTTATCTAGGTCCTATAGTGTGTTTGACAAAAAAAAGTTTGAAAAATGAAGTGGGTAGTTTATAGTTGGAGGGTTTTTTTTTTAAACAATTATTTAGCTAAGGAGTTGGAACTGAAACTTATAAATGCAAACTTACATGAAAGAACATTAAAAAAACATAATTAGTTATGAATTAATGGGTATTTAGGTAATTTAAAATTTTGTAATCTCTAATAAGCTTTTAAAAGCTAGTTCCATTAACTTATTTTGCCGAGCTTATTTTTTCAGTAACCATTTACAACTTTTACTTACCAAACGAAGTTTGTAGCTTGAACTTTATATAAAATCTAAACTTAAGCTCTAATAAGCTGGTCCACGAAAATATAGATAATCAGTGAAATACTCGCCCATTCTTCCGAGTTCCGAATCCTTATACAAAAAAGATTCCTACGGGTAATATGTAATACACTTTTCAATTTCTTACTCCCTCCGTCCCAATTTTATTGTCACCAGACAAAAAGACACGCAGTTTAAGAAAATATAACTATCTCTCTCTTACTTTTTGATAAAATGACAGTTTTACCCTCTACTTTTTACCTATTTTTTTGTCTTATATATATACACTAGGGGTAAAAAAGAACTTTATTTCCTTAAACTTTCTATTTATGGAAGTGGACAATTAATTTGGTACACCCCAAAATGGAAATAATGGACAATAGAAATGGGACGGAGGGAGTAAATCATTTATCCTCTTAAACTTTAGCTCTGCAAATACTCTTTCCTCTCTAAGGAATGTTATGATTAAAAATTTCTACAACCAAAAAGAATCAAAATGACGTGGACGCATATATTGACCAATCATAAATCATTTTCATTATTCGTTTTTGCTTCTATCTCCATTTGTAACTAGTTACCCCTTAATATCAATTACACTACACTTATGAATAGTAAGTACTTTATTTTATTTGATTTGTCTTATTATCATATATGTTGATAATAACTAGAAATGCAAAAGCAAATTACAATTATGTACTTAGCTTAGTGGTATAATTAATGTTTCTTAAACAAGAGGTTGGATGCTCGATCCATGTTCCTTTGCTTTCAATCTATATTTATGATAATTTACAATGTTGACCTTCTAACTTACTAACATATACTAATCAGCCACACCTAAGACATTTTATAACATTCAAATGTTTATAGTATTTTATTGAAATGTAAATATGTTCAAAACATTAATAAAAAAGTACACTTATTTTAGTTTGCGAAAATTAATGTTTATGGGTGCTAAATTATTGTCTAAACATTTATACTTGAATTCAATTAATCTAGCAAACATGCTTAACTGACTCAACTTATACATATATTTGCGTCTAAAAGTGCACGTGCACTTGGTCTCGCAATTTTTTCTTTCTTTCTATTCTTTTTCTCGAAATTTTTTCTTTCTTTCTATTCTTTTTTGTTTTTTTCAGATATCCTGAAGACTCTTTTCCTAAGCTTACATATGTACTTCTATTGAAATTTTTTTTACTCTTCTACCTAAATAAACTTTATTTTCTTATATGTTTATTTATTTGGAGTTTTAGATTAATATAGTTTTAAGTGTTTAAGAATT
The DNA here is from genome assembly GCA_949592205.1 of Helichrysum umbraculigerum. NCBI lineage: Eukaryota > Viridiplantae > Streptophyta > Magnoliopsida > Asterales > Asteraceae > Helichrysum > Helichrysum umbraculigerum. The sequence continues at coordinate 2,685,271 of CATIUR010000001.1, forward strand.
GTTAATAGATGAACATACAAAATACAATATAATCATTACTATAATATATATATATATATATATATATATATATATATATATATATATATATATATATATATATATATATATATATATATATATATACTTTTATTATATACATTTTAGAAATAATTTGTAGTTAATGTAACTACTAGCGTATATATTTTTGTAACTTCGAAATATATCAAATACGATCTATAGCTAAATATAGTAACAAATATTTGAATCGATGAAGTACGAGATTTTTTATAATTAAAAAGGAGAACCTTATATTTTAACTTTTAAGATCAAAAAGTTATTTTGTATAAATAAAATGTGGTATTTGTCGCAACGCTTAAAAAATTGCATAAATAAAAATTATATCCCCATCGCAACGCGTGGGCCAAATAGACCTTGTATACATCATTTTGTATCTAGATGTTTTCAACTTTATGTAACCATTTGCGTTATCTTACTCAACAGACCACCATTATTATTTTCCTTTCTCCAACTTAATAAGCGCCGTACGTTTTTTTTTTTCATTAGATTATCCAAAATTTAAGGGTGTAATTCTATTATATATGTTAGTTTTATGTTTAACTAAGTGAGGTGTTGTTTTATTTTATTTTATTTCTAAATTGAGTTATTAGTTATCATATTTTTTATGATTATTGTTATTTTAGTTGTTGCTTGATGTAAATAGTGTTTTAGTTGAAGTTAAAAGTAGTGTTTCAAAAAAGTGTATGAAAACAATTATTTCCTATCGATTCAATTATTTTTTATTGATATAAGTTCGTAAAGTATATCGTTTATAGTAATTCCTAGAATGTTTTTCCCTAAACAACTTCAAAATGAAGTTCCTTTAGACCTTATTCTGCTCGCAAGTAGTGGTTTGTACGTCTTGGAGAATATGGACTTTGATTGTGATTGTTTTGCGTATAGCGATGATGATGAGTGGGTTAAGTTGCGAAGGGACATATTCTTGAGGCAAAGAAGGAGAGACATGAATTAGAACCACAATAACAATCTATAAAACGTTAAAGGTAAGATATATCTATCAATATTTGCATAACAAATAAAAGCATAAAATTTAATAACTAATAATGGGAATGTAATTTTTTAAGTTTTAAGTTTGAACATAAAAAAAATGATGGCTCATTAAACATAGTATTCTAAAACGCTATTTGGGACTTATTAAGTTTAAGTCCACGCCCGCAAAATCCTAACGGTCAATGCTCGCGTAACACTAACAATACTCTCCGAAACCTCATCGGATCTCGTAATCTTCGACAACTGCCTCAAACTATTTGGAATCTCATCCGAATCCGACTGTATAAATTCTCATCAATTTCATGACCAAGCGAGCGAAGATCTTTGATAAGTTGATTCGTTTTAGAATATTATCCATGTCAACTTTAATAGCTTCTTTGCCACCATTATTTTTAGCAGCATCGAATTTAATCCAATCAATAAAAGCTTGTAGTCGAATTTGCCTTCAAATAAATGTTCAAAACATATGAACAACTTTTCTTTTTAAAATAATAATATGTTTAACTAAAAGATTAGTATACCTTCTAAGTTGTTGTGAATATTGGGATCTTCTAAAGCAACATTGGCATTTACAGATAATAAGCGAGCGAAGATCTTTGATAAGTTGATTCGTTTTAGAATCTTATCCATGTCAACTTTAATAGCTTCTTTGCCACCATTACTTTTAGCAGCATTGAATTTAATCCAATCAATAAAAGCTTGTAGTCGAATTTGCCTTCAAATAAATGTTCAAAACATATGAACAACTTTTCTTTTTAAAATAATAATATGTTTAACTAAAAGATTAGTATACCTTCTAAGTTGTTGTGAATATTGGGATCTTCTAAAGCAACATTGGCATTTACAGATAATAAGCGAGCGAAGATCTTTGATAAGTTGATTCGTTTTAGAATCTTATCCATGTCAACTTTAATAGCTTCTTTGCCACCATTACTTTTAGCAGCATTGAATTTAATCCAATCAATAAAAGCTTGTAGTCGAATTTGCCTTCAAATAAATGTTCAAAACATATGAACAACTTTTCTTTTTAAAATAATAATATGTTTAACTAAAAGATTAGTATACCTTCTAAGTTGTTGTGAATATTGGGATCTTCTAAAGCAACATTGGCATTTACAGATAATGAGAAAAAAAGAAACTAAACAATATGGGTCACCAATAATTATACTCTCAACATAGGAAATCATTGTATACCGAGGGTGTTTTTATACCTTTAAAATTATGATGGACGTTTGGACATTTGGAAGCAATATCGTTCTCATCTACAAAATAGGAGTGAAAAAAATGATAAACTGTGTATGTTTCAAATTGTTAAATTTGCACTGTAAAAAACTAATAAATTATACCTTTAGAAATTTTAGGTGGAGTGGGATCTTCAAGTGGATTTTCCTTACATCTGCAAAAACAATGACATTTTTGTAACGAATAAAAAGTTAATGATCATATGTTGGATAATAGACAAACAATACATTGGAATGCTTCTGGAACTTTTTGGATCTCAAAATTCGTCACTGATATTTTCATGAACAAAGGTGTGTCATGAATAAAGGAGTTAATGATAATACGTAAAATAATATACAAAGAATACCTTGGAATGCTTTTGTGACACCCGGTCAAAAATGACCCAAATTTACGTCCAAATTTAAACTTTTAAAACACGTAATTACATACGTGTCAATACTCAAGTACACAAGTATTATATATATATTTATATATATAAACCGAAACGATTAATTAATAATCGCAAATACACGAACCTAACAAAACGTAGAAACTCAAAATGAAAGTGAGCGAAAAACATTTTTAAATCAAGTATTATTATTGAGGATAATAATTACGTATTTCATTTTAAATTTAAATACATTTTAGATACAGAAAACTATCCGTTAATCGGGACAAAAACAAAGATATATTTTTATACCCCGTTAAAAATATTTCTATAAAATGCTTTGATTGAAAACGTATACGATTATATTTTTAGAAAATTATCATTTTAAAAGATTTCACTATTTAACGATCGAGTACGCAAACACGGGTCGGAAAACACCCACCCATCTCAATAATTGAGGCCGGTTATATTACCCGACCTCAATTATTTTCACACACACGCACACATTATTTGATCTCTCTGTCTCTCGCTCTCACTCCCTCTCGGTTCAAATTTTTACAACAACAAACAATCATCATCAACATCATAATCACCATCTTCTTTTTCGTTTTGATCATCATCATCATTCGACTTCACCATCAACAACACCTCAAGATTTCGTTTTAAAATTCGTAAGGATCATTTACCTTTTACTTTTAAAGTTATGTTTATAATACGTTATATTACATGTATTAACTTTGTACTAAGTTGTTGGTATGCGAAAATGAGTTTAAAAAGGATTTGGGTGTGTTTTAGAAAGGACAGAGTCGAACCAGTCACGTGAATCCGGCGGATTCGGGTGAATCCGGCGGATTCCCGCCCAGATTTATGATCCACGCGGCGCGTCAAACATACACGGCGCGTTCTTCTATAAACTCAAAGTACGCGGTGCGTACTAACGTACCCGGCGCGTGCTTGTGTAAAATTGTTGGACCCGGTGCGTATAGGATGTACGCGGCGCGTCCTGTAAATTCTTCACTACCCGGCGGGTACCTCGCCTACCCGGCGGGTACCCAGCCCAGAATACAAACTGTGCTTTACAATTCACTTTTAATGTTTTAATAATAAAACGATTAATATTATTAAACAATACGATACGTTGTGATAACTTATGAATTATAATTACACGAAACAAACTAAATTATATTTTTGGGATATAATTGAAACCCGACACCATTGTGCCGTACATTTTATAAAAACTTCAAATGTAAATACGAGTCGAATACTTTGGGACTTAATTAACCAAACGAACAATTACACAAATGAACTACTAGGCGTACACTTACGAATATGTAATCTCGCGTGTTTAGGGCATTAGGAGGTTACGTTTGGTACACGTGCACACATTAGGATTGCTTGCTCTACAGGTGAGTCTCGCAGCCCCTTTTTACTGTTTTACTTTGGGGGAGATGATTTACTTGTTTACTGAAATTGTTTGTGTTACTTGAATACATGTATATATGTATTGCTCACTTACTTGTACTCAATGTGTTACAAACTTACATACAAAATACTTTACTGGTTTACAAACTTACTGAATACTACTTTACGACCGTCGGGGTTTATTACTTTACGGAGTTACTACTCCATGAAAATACTACTTTACGACCTTCGGGGTTTATTACTTTACGGAGTTGCTACTCCATGAACTTACTACTTTACAAATGAATTACTTTACTACTGTACAAACTTACAAACTTGTTGTTTACTACGATACTCAATTACTACTCACTGATATACTGAATTACATGAGTTCCTTTGAATCCAATGAAGTCCTCTGAAATCATAGTTGTTAGTTAAGGATAAGCGCGAGTTTTAGTATATGGATCCATATGGGACTGACAATCCCCGCTCAGGGTGGTAGCGCCACCACGAACCGTACTCGTATAAATGGGCGTTTTCTACTCGTTTCATATGAGTGTTTTTGGATTGCACTCACGAGGGGCAAATTTACGGTTAAGCTTCGACTATGATGGCTCATGGTAGACCGACCTCACTTACTTAATTACTTGGGTGTAATTGGGATTACTTACTAAATTATCTGAGAATAATTGATACGTACTTACATAATTTCTTGTATGAAATTGATACTTACTTACTAAACCACTGGTTTGAAAATGTTGCTTATTTACTAATGTTGTACTAAACTTTCTATTACTATTTACTACAAACCTGTGAGATTCACCAACCTTTTAGTTGACCCTTTTAGTAATGTATTCTCAGGTACTCAGCGACAGTGAAAATGGCCCGCAGGATAGGCTAAGCTAGTTCGAGTCGCATGCGTTTACACATATGAAGATTTTATTTGCATTATCTTTTGTACTTTGATTATGTACTTAAAATCTTCTGAATCATTTTGCGAACTCGCTAATGATGTATTTCTTATGACTTAAAACCTTGTACTACTTTTGAAAACTTATGTAATGTAATGTATTTTCTAAAACGTCTCATTTAGAGTCGTTTGCTATTAAACTTGGTGTTTGATTATTGATTAGTGGCACCCAAAACTCGCTTCCGCAAAGCTTAATTTTGGGGGTGTCACAGATTGGTATCAGAGCCTAAGGTTATAGCGAACTAGGTTGCATTTAGTGGGCCTAGACTATGACCGTTAGGCAGTATTCCTCATTAGATATAACTGGTTCAGGGATTTCGTCATACAAGTTTAATTTAACATAGCCTGATCAACTATGTACAATTAAATGAAGATGATGTAAGATCTGAAAGGGGTTATGTTGAACAGGAATGCACTAGTTGACTCTGACCACGAGAGAACCGTGACTTGTACTCGTTTTGAGCTAGATACAACTAGGTGGATCAGATGTATGTATACATGGGTTATACATATATGATTAGGCCTAGTGATATCCTAGGATATTTGGTAACGAACTTATTGTTCATATACGTCTTAGAACTCGCCAACGGTAAGTTGATCGAGTCAGGAAAATAGTACCGGGATGTGCCCTGGCAGAGAGGGTCATCTCTTCGAAATAGACTTACCCTAGGTAGAGACTAAGAACTTCGACACCTTAATCTACACAAACTGGTCATCAGAGGACCGTCCTTCTCTCACCTATCATATTTAACATCCGAATTCGAAATTTCTCTAAGTACTCAAATCTCTTCTACTTCCCTATCATATTCCGCGTAACTACTGATATCTGTTTGGGATGTAATATCTCCGACAGCTCTTGTAACACTAAAAATCTTGTAATCTTTTGAACTCGCATGTTGAATGATTACAATCTTCATTATTCTACACCATTGATTGTCACTTGTGTTGTGTTATATTATCATTATATATACAACTACGATGATCATATTCTTATACGAAATTCTGACATGTCCCTTATCTTCATTGAAGGAACATGCCTCCACGACGTCAAAATTTCACTCAAGCTCAAGTCGATCGCCTGGTTGCTGAAGCAGTACTTGCTGAGCGACGACGATCTGAAAGTGCTGAAACACCACCAAATACCACTGCAGTGAAACCCTGCACCTACAAGGACTTCATTAACTGCAATCCTTTGAGCTTCAAAGGCACAGAAGGTGCCATTGGGTTGTTGCGATGGCTGGAGAAGACAGAGGCAGTCTTTCGCATCTGCAACTGCGCTGAGAACTGTAAGGTCAAGTTCGCCACCTACACTTTCATGGATGATGCCTTGACATGGTGGAACACCTATGCTGACTCCATAGGTCAAGACATTGCTTTGGAAACTCCTTGGGATGAGCTGAAGAAAATGCTCAAGGATGAGTATTGTCCCAGGGATGAAATTCAACAGCTTGAGGCGGAATTCTGGAATCTCTCCACTCAAGGGAACGACATTGCCAGCTACACTTCTCGATTTAATCAGTTGGCACACCTTTGTCCATCTATGGTCGATACAGAACCTAAACGGATTGAGCGCTATGTCTGGGGACTTCCTTCTCAAATTCAAGGAATGGTTACTTCGGCCGATTCTTCTACATTCCACGGCACTGTGCGTATGGCGCATAAGTTGATGGCGCAAATTGTTCGCCAAGGAACAGCGGGCGACAAAAGTTATGGAAACAGCTCTGGAGACAACAAGAGGAAAGCTGATGGAAACCAGAGCCAAACTAACAAGAAGCCTGCAACTGCTAAGGCTAACACCTCTGAGTCTGATGACAAGATAGGGTACAAAGGAAGCAAGCCCTACTGCTCTAAGTGCAGCCTTCATCATGATGGTTCATGTCCTTGCCCCAAATGCAAGAAATTTGGGCATGTAGCCAAGGACTGCAAGGCAGTCACAACTAGTATCAACCCCTCAGCACCTAAGACCTGCTACGAATGTAATAGTACTGGGCACTTCAGGAGGGACTGCCCAAAGTTGAAAGATAAGAACAACAACACCGCTAAGGGCCAGTTCTATGTGCTTAACGCTGAAGGTAAACATCAGAACCCGAGACTTATTGACTTACTTAACATGGGTATGATTACTTACAGATGACCCGACCGCCTGTAAAATTATTTACCTCAGTAGATTTTACTTACTGTTTGATAGCTTCCATATTTTCCTAGATTCCATGTACTTGATAGAATTAGGAAAATGATGACTTACTCTAAAATCCGACCGATACGTACCTACTACTTGATACTCCATTTCGTACCTTAGATCCTATGAGTGAGATAGGATTTGGAAAGTGGCAAGTTAGATTCTATAGTTTTATATATGAGACGAGTTTTAGCTTGCATAAGTATTGGAATAACAAATCCTACATTGTATTATACCGGAAAACATACCGGTTAATATTTTTATATATACAATGGGTCACATTCCATATAAAGCTAATGTAGGCTAAACATTTAGTTTCTATAGGAGACTGATAGAGTCTAGTTTACGCCACGATACTACTATTCGTTACAAACTTTGTGAACACAGTAGAAGTTACTACTGTACTTTAAATTACTAGTACACAGTGTAGCTACCCCTAGTGATCGACTGGACTGATCATGTAAGCACAATAGTTAAAACATCTTGAAACTTCAATTCGAACTCCTTAGTTGCCGGAAGGGCACTAGTTCAACAAGGGGAGATAGACATCTCTAGATAGGTGTTGTCAGACTTATGTAGATAACACGCAATCTACAACTTAAATACAACGATAAATACTACGAACAAATTTCGGGACGAAATTCTCCTAACAAGGGGAGAATGTGACACCCGGTCAAAAATGACCCAAATTTACGTCCAAATTTAAACTTTTAAAACACGTAATTACATACGTGTCAATACTCAAGTACACAAGTATTATATATATATTTATATATATAAACCGAAACGATTAATTAATAATCGCAAATACACGAACCTAACAAAACGTAGAAACTCAAAATGAAAGTGAGCGAAAAACATTTTTAAATCAAGTATTATTATTGAGGATAATAATTACGTATTTCGTTTTAAATTTAAATACATTTTAGATACAGAAAACTATCCGTTAATCGGGACAAAAACAAAGATATATTTTTATACCCCGTTAAAAATATTTCTATAAAATGCTTTGATTGAAAACGTATACGATTATATTTTTAGAAAATTATCATTTTAAAAGATTTCACTATTTAACGATCGAGTACGCAAACACGGGTCGGAAAACACCCACCCATCTCAATAATTGAGGCCGGTTATATTACCCGACCTCAATTATTTTCACACACACGCACACATTATTTGATCTCTCTGTCTCTCGCTCTCACTCCCTCTCGGTTCAAATTTTTACAACAACAAACAATCATCATCAACATCATAATCACCATCTTCTTTTTCGTTTTGATCATCATCATCATTCGACTTCACCATCAACAACACCTCAAGATTTCGTTTTAAAATTCGTAAGGATCATTTACCTTTTACTTTTAAAGTTATGTTTATAATACGTTATATTACATGTATTAACTTTGTACTAAGTTGTTGGTATGCGAAAATGAGTTTAAAAAGGATTTGGGTGTGTTTTAGAAAGGACAGAGTCGAACCAGTCACGTGAATCCGGCGGATTCGGGTGAATCCGGCGGATTCCCGCCCAGATTTATGATCCACGCGGCGCGTCGAAACATACACGGCGCGTTCTTCTATAAACTCAAAGTACGCGGTGCGTACTAACGTACCCGGCGCGTGCTTGTGTAAAATTGTTGGACCCGGTGCGTATAGGATGTACGCGGCGCGTCCTGTAAATTCTTCACTACCCGGCGGGTACCTCGCCTACCCGGCGGGTACCCAGCCCAGAATACAAACTGTGCTTTACAATTCACTTTTAATGTTTTAATAATAAAACGATTAATATTATTAAACAATACGATACGTTGTGATAACTTATGAATTATAATTACACGAAACAAACTAAATTATATTTTTGGGATATAATTGAAACCCGACACCATTGTGCCGTACATTTTATAAAAACTTCAAATGTAAATACGAGTCGAATACTTTGGGACTTAATTAACCAAACGAACAATTACACAAATGAACTACTAGGCGTACACTTACGAATATGTAATCTCGCGTGTTTAGGGCATTAGGAGGTTACGTTTGGTACACGTGCACACATTAGGATTGCTTGCTCTACAGGTGAGTCTCGCAGCCCCTTTTTACTGTTTTACTTTGGGGGAGATGCATTACTTGTTTACTGAAATTGTTTGTGTTACTTGAATACATGTATATATGTATTGCTCACTTACTTGTACTCAATGTGTTACAAACTTACAAACAAAATACTTTACTGGTTTACAAACTTACTGAATACTACTTTACGACCGTCGGGGTTTATTACTTTACGGAGTTACTACTCCATGAAAATACTACTTTACGACCTTCGGGGTTTATTACTTTACGGAGTTGCTACTCCATGAACTTACTACTTTACAAATGAATTACTTTACTACTGTACAAACTTACAAACTTGCTGTTTACTACGATACTGAATTACTACTCACTGATATACTGAATTACATGAGTTCCTTTGAATCCAATGAAGTCCTCTGAAATCATAGTTGTTAGTTAAGGATAAGCGCGAGTTTTAGTATATGGATCCATATGGGACTGACAATCCCCGCTCAGGGTGGTAGCGCCACCACGAACCGTACTCGTATAAATGGGCGTTTTCTACTCGTTTCATATGAGTGTTTTTGGATTGCACTCACGAGGGGCAAATTTACGGTTAAGCTTCGACTATGATGGCTCATGGTAGACCGACCTCACTTACTTAATTACTTGGGTGTAATTGGGATTACTTACTAAATTATCTGAGAATAATTGATACGTACTTACATAATTTCTTGTATGAAAATTATCTGAGAATAATTGATACGTACTTACATAATTTCTTGTATGAAATTGATACTTACTTACTAAACCACTGGTTTGAAAATGTTGCTTATTTACTAATGTTGTACTAAACTTTCTATTACTATTTACTACAAACCTGTGAGATTCACCAACCTTTTGGTTGACCCTTTTAGTAATGTATTCTCAGGTACTCAGCGACAGTGAAAATGGCCCGCAGGATAGGCTAAGCTAGTTCGAGTCGCATGCGTTTACACATATGAAGATTTTATTTGCATTATCTTTTGTACTTTGATTATGTACTTAAAATCTTCTGAATCATTTTGCGAACTCGCTAATGATGTATTTCTTATGACTTAAAACCTTGTACTACTTTTGAAAACTTATGTAATGTAATGTATTTTCTAAAACGTCTCATTTAGAGTCGTTTGCTATTAAACTTGGTGTTTGATTATTGATTAGTGGCACCCAAAACTCGCTTCCGCAAAGCTTAATTTTGGGGGTGTCACAGCTTTTGGATCTTTTGGACCTAGAATTAAAAATTAAAAAATAATTAGAGAAATAACAATTTAAAAGGAAGAATAAGCTTGATCAAATAACAAAGCAAATAAAACGTCGTGGATAGAAGAATGAGTTTTATCAAGGGTTTTTTATACCTTTTGACTTGTCATGGATGTTTGGATCTTGGGAGGTATCGTTCTTTTTGCCCACAATTAAAATAATTTTAAAAAATAATTAAAGATTTAACAACGTAGGTTACAAACCACTAAGTTTAAGAGAATATCAAAGAAATATATTATACCTTTAGAACTTTTAGTAGGCTTTAGATCTGATCTACAAATTAAAACCATTAAAAAATATACCAACGTAGGTTAGCAATCATCAATCTTGAAAAATAAGAACGCAACATACAATACCCGTTGAAGTTTTAGCAGAATTTCAATCTTCGACTAAATCATATTTTCAAAAACAAAAGCATAATAATTTTAATAAATACAAAGTAATCCTGAAACGCTAAATATTAATACACATATCATACCTTTGATTTGTTTGGGATTTTTTGGATTAGCAGGAACACATTCACCGATTGTTGATGAAGATGATTTGAGGGGATCTATGGAAATCAATATTATTAAACGTTTTTGTATGAATATCGCTAGAATTATGGATAGTAAATATATAGTAAATATAAAGGAATGAAAGTATTAAATTAGGTGAATATTATTTTAATGATTTTTTATTTTAATATAATGTTGGTAGGATATATCATGTTTAGTATTCCCTTTAGGTTTAGCCGATTCAATTTTTATTTTTTATTTTTTTTTTGTAATATATATATTTGGAAATTATATTGGGATGCATGTCTATCGGGTACAATATTTAAAAAAATTATTTATATTAATAATTAATACACTTTTTACAAATAATTAGTAGGGGTGTTAAGTGCACATATTTTAAACTAATTCGAGCCATCGATCTCTAATTAGGGAGCCTAATCAAGGGTTAAAATTCCTTAATGGTATCATCTTTTAGTTATATATAAAAGATGTTTGCGATAGATTTTTAAAAATATGAAGCTTCTTTGAGAGTTGGTATTTTCTTTCAAGGTCTTATTTCGACGAGTTTTTATCCGAAATGGTGGTGCGGAAAAAAATATTTACCAATAAGGTGTTATTTCAAAAGTATTTACTAATAATGTGCTTTCTACATAAAAAGTGGTTCTTTTTTAGTGTATTATTTTATAAATTTTCTTTGTTAAGACTTTCATCATTTAATTTTTTGACCTTAATTAATATCGAATGGATTGCATTTTGATGACTATTATGACAATTGAGTTATGGGAAATTAATTGATATGCCATTTTTAAAAAAAGTATATATCGTTTTGCCCTCGAAAAAAAAATTGACGATTTGCCTATTGAAATCGCAAATGGCAAATTTGCTTTTGCGATCAAGGATTTACTTTTGCGACCCGTGCACCTGAACGAACAGGACGCGAGCATTTTATGCCCTCGCAAATCGCTAATATACCTTTTGCGATTTGCGATTTACCTATGCCCTAGTATATTTGCGATCGGGAACCTCTAGCCTCTTTCAGTGTGTTGGCAAATCGCAAATTGCAAAAAGACCATTTTGCGATTTGCGATGGCATGATTACTCGGTGACGTGCATAGGCAAATCGACTACGTGCATAGGCAAATCGACTACGTGCATAGGCAAATCACAAATCGCAAATCGCGAAAAGGGAATTTGCGATTTGCGATGGCATGATTACTCGGTCACGTGCAAAACGACTACGTGCATAGGCAAAACGACTACTTGCATAGGCAAATCGACTACGTGCATAGGCAAATCGCAAATCGCAAAAAGGGAATTTGCGATTTGCGATGGCATGATTACTCGGTCACGTGCAAAACGACTACGTGCATAGGCAAATCGACTACGTGCATAGGCAAATCGCAAATCGCAAATCGCAAAAAGGGAATTTGCGATTTGCGATGGCATAACTCCTCGAACACGGCTCGGTCACGTCGTGCAATCGCAAATTCTTTCCGTGCACTGGCAAATTGCAAAACCTGGATTTTGCGATGGCATCTTATCCTCGATCACGGCTCGGTCACGTGAACGGGTCGCAAAAGCAAATCCTGGATCGCAAAACAAATTTGCGATTTGCGATTTCTGGGGGCATATCGTCAATTTTTTTTTCGAGGGCAAAACGATATAAACTTTTTAAAAATATGGCATTTTGATTAATTTCCCTTGAGTTATATAGATTGTTAAAATATAATTAAATCATACTTAAATTGTATCGTGATTTGTGACAATAATTCACAAAGATAGTTAAAATTTTATTATACCATATTTAGATTGTGTATATCATTCACAAGCCCGTGGTGATTTTGTTCTTAATTCAAACCCACTTTGAGTTATTCCTTTTTGTACCACGAGGTTTTGATTTTGTATTCTTATAAACAAATATGTTGGTTATTCCAAAACACTGTATTGATTTTCTACTTTCTATTGTTACAATAAATTTGTTGTTATATATGAATTCTAGTTACAAATATATATGGAGCAAGATTAAAGATCGAAACTTGTTGTTCAATAAAGTTTTTAAAAATTAATTGAAATATTTGATGACTAAACATGGTTTAACTTCTTGTTGCCTTAATATAATCTTGTAAATTAAAGCTATAAAGGCATCACATGATGAAAGTGGACTTGTTAACAAAAAATGGGTTATAAAATTTCAACCAGGTATATAAATGCCATGAATTCTCAGTGTTTAGGCTCTTTGCATTTTGAAGAGCATCCCCCAAGCAATCCATGCAAATATGCAATCTCAATTAAAGAAAAAAAAAATTAATAATGTAAGATTTAAATATATTTAAACTAGAATAATTCAGTGAAATTATAAGAAAAGGAACAAAAATACCTTTTAGTTAAAAAAACACCTCGTTAGCAATTATTTTTTAAGAAACACCTTATTGGTAAATATAATTTTCCTCCAAACCATTTTGGTCAAAAAATCTATTTATTTTACTTTTTCTTTTTTGTTGTGGTGGTTGATGGTTTTCTCTAATGGTGATAAAACCTAAATTGAATTACCCTAAGAGAAAGTTAAATTTAAGTTTTATTATAATTTAAAAGTAACAAAATTATATAACCTCATCGGGTGAGCCTTAACCGGTCTATATGAACAGTGATTTTTTTTGGTAGCGAACTTAATTAAACATATATAGAAAATTAAAATACATATTGACAAATAAATAATTGAACATGTAGCTTTAATGGTTCATTCGCTGTATGTGTTTTCATCCTACTTATTCTTAGTTCGAGCCTTAATTTGCAACACTTTTTACTTTTTATTTTTTTCTTTTAGATTTTAATCCTTAAAAGTTAGCCCGAACCCCAACTTCTCAAACATAGAAAATTTCAAATCTCATATTATATAATAGAGTAAATTACATTGTCCGTCCATGTGGTTATCCCTATATTGCAGACCTAGTCCTCGGGTCGGATATTGTACGGGTCCAGTCCCTTGACCCGGATTTTCATTTCATCGCAAGTCCCTCCTCCAATTGATATAAGGGTACAATAGTCTTTTACGTAATAATATTTATATAACATAATAATAATAATAATAATAATAATAATAATAATATAGTAATTATAAAATAAAAACTTATTTGCAAGCCTAATCCTAGCTGCACGATGAAATTCACCTAAATCAAAACAAAACCAAAATATCAAACCCCTCTCCGACGTTCCTAATTTCCGGTGGCCTGCATACACACGACGTTCTCGGATCTGCTCAACCTTGACGTGGCGGTGAACCTGCAGACTTATTAAACTCGATGGAATTCGTCGTTTCTCAAGTATGCGAGTGAGTATACAGATCGTCGAGTAATTATGCTGGTTATACTTCACCGCTTTGTCACCACCGCTATTCTCCGGCCACCACTGCATCTCACTTCGAAGACATACGACGGCGGCGTTTGAATGAACAAAACCCCCGATGGAGTGATTCCGGATGGTTGGTGGTGATTCGGGTGGAATGCTGGAGACGAAATTCAGCGATGTGGGTTTTTGCAGGTGGTCGGAGATGGAGTGATTCCGGCGGTGGTAGAAGATGGTGATTGTGTTGTGACAGTTTGTTGTTTGTTGTGAGGGTTTTTTCAATTTTTGTTTTTATGGTGTCAATCTCTCTTTATTATAATAAGACAGCTTGATTACCCTAATCAAATTGTATTTAGCTTTTATGTTTAAGCCTTCCCCTAATTATGATTTGCAAATAATTCCCTAGCCTTATTAGTCAATTACCTTACTACCCCTACTTATGCAAAATCAACCCTCCTCTGTGATCCATATTTAGCGCACGATTTCAAGTTTTTCTGTGTGATTTGAAATTCAAATTTAGGGATCTAAAAATTGGGGGTATTGAGCAACCGTGAAAATTAAAAATCATTATTGGTTTCCTTTATTATGAGGTTTTTCTACGATCAAAGCTAAGGGTTTCTGGCAGCGATGTTCCTGCCCTAACTCTTGTACCGTAAGAAGCACAACTACAGAAAACAAAGAAATCGGCCATGGCAACAGAAGTTGTTTTCACGCCTTTAAACAAAATCACGAATGAGAAAGGTGATTGGAAGATTAGAGTAAAGGTTCTTATGTTGTGGAAACAGAGTTAGAAAAACACTCCACATTTGATCAACGAGAAGGTTTAATTTTGCAGGTATATATACTTTTCATCAATAGTTATGTCTTCCTGTGAGTTTTTTTGCTTTGTTATCTTTTCAGTTTGTATATAGATGGTTTATGTTGTTTCATATCATTATCATACATAATGCTTTGTGAATGTATTATTTTTGTTGTTGCTTTGAGTATTTGTTGTTAAAAACTGCAGGGTGTACATTTGATCATGTGCACATCTGCGACCCACGAAGTTCATTTTCCAATACTTAGTGAGTTAGTGAGGTAAGTACAAATCGTAGTTGACTGTTTGACTATAGTACAAGTTTGATTATAAACAGTTATTAATAAAAAAGAAATCAAATTTACAGACATAAACCCTTGATGTTATAGGTTGCTTTTACGCCTTCCAACTAAACAAGTGTTTCATTTGCTGTAAAATGGATCATTTACCCACAAGGCCACAACTGGTGCAGGGAAGAAATATGTTTTTTTTTTAAATTATGTTGCTTTATGTCATCAGTTTTGTCCCTCCCTAAATGGACTTAAAGTAATCGTTGTCAATGACTTACATTAGCTGGCATGATGAAATTTAAACATAGTATATCTTTAGTGATAATCATTTATATACTAACAATGTTCTTATCTTTAACTTTCTTGTGCCATGTTTGCCTGAAAGCTTGCTACGGAAAGACTAATAGTTTTGTTTTATAATGTGGACATGTGAAAAGGTTTGTTTTACTACTTTTAAATGCTTAAAGGTTTCGTTTGAGTCATGTCAGTTACCTTTTCGATCATAGAAGCAATCATTCAATAGTTTCCTTATCATATGTACTTTAAGTGTGTTTTTTCCCTATGCAGCCTGAAGGAGCAGCTCTTAGTAATTTTGTCATACACTAACCTTCAACTGTGGTACTTAAAGGGAGCTTTATTGCATCTTTGTGCAATAAATGATGGAGCAGCTCTCTGGATATGAAGAAGGAGTTTGCTCCTCTTATTTTTCAATGGCATCTGCTGGTTCACATCATATGTTCTAGATTTATATCCTTATTCATCACAAAATGCTTCTTGTGAAATGGTTGTTTTGTACAATATTTTGCGAGGAACAGTACTTCTAAGGGCATGACAATTACGATCAACTGGTGAAAATTGCCAACATACTGATCTGAATCGCCTTAGCATGTTGATCCGTTTATGATCTGAAATTGCCACGTACGATCAATGTGCCGTTTACCATACTTCTAGGTTATGTATTTTGACGTTGTATAAGAAGCTGCATAAGTTACAGTCCATGAGGATAATAGACAAGACGGTGCATGTTACTTGACACTGAAACTTCCATCAAGATCAAGACCACGAGACGATTTCTGGAATTTTCTTGAGAGGTACGGATATCGTTATGGTGATGGCAATAGTCGCCCCTTACTTCCATATGAGGTAATAGACAAAACTATATGTTCTGTAGTTGTGCAAGTTCATATATTTGTTTTCTTTAACTGAAGATTAGGTTTGAGCTATAACCATTTTATGGTGCTATTATGGTCTGCCTTAATATACTATCTGTGTGTTTGCGTTTTTTTATTTTTTAATAAATGTTAGGTGCTGACAATTTCAAAGAAAATCCGTGAGGAAACCAAGAAGAAGCTAGCTGGGAGAGGTTCTTTCTTCCTGTCCCCCCAAATTGTCTGTCCACTCCAGATGTCTCTGATGACATTACCGTTACATCTTCGGTATGTTTATTCCTTTCATGATTTATCAACCTAATCAAGAGTTCCGATGTACCAATAACTATAATGATTATGATTATTGGATATACAACCCATTTCTTCTTTCATTTTGCACCCAATGTAAATGTATTATGAAACAGTATTTTATGATTAATATTTAGGATATATCAATGCCAATGCTCAAGAAGTTTTCAGGCAAGCAGAAATAATTAAGAGTTCAAGGTTTGGGAAGGCAAATTTCAAGTCTCTCGAAGTTAAACTAAATGATTTGCAAGTGGCTGTGGCACAATATCTGCAATCTAGGGGTGCTAAGGTGCGTCTCTTTCAGATTTTTATTTGGACTCTTGGTTAATTATATTTTTTCTTAAATTTCCTCTTGCCTCATGATGTAGCAGGTCCAAATGGGTTCTGTCAATGTCTCATTTTTGTTATGTGTTTGGTCAAGCTGAAATACTTTTTGGCCAAAAAGTTTTAATATTTCATTAACAGTTTGCTTGCCAATATATTAATTAAATTATTTTATGACTTCTGTTATAATATTGTATTCAAGGTTGTAAAAGATTTGGGGGTTTTTATACATTAAAATACATGTTGGGCGCATTTTTTATCCATTTGACTCATTTGGACTGTTTTTAGTTGTTGTCTTTTAGTTATGCTTGATTGATGCGTTAGAAGTAGCACTAACCCGAATTGATCATTCTTAAGTGTATGTGTCAAAGTTGCAATCACTATTCGGAGTTACATGGGTTGATTTTAGGTTCATAAAGGTTTAAATAAGGAAAGTTTTTAAAGGTACGTTAATGGATCCTAAAGGCTGGTTTTTAAAGGTCTATAAAACCTTATGCAAAGTCTCTGTTAGTGACTGTTCTGCTATTGTTTACTGCTTAGATTTCATATTGCAAATTTGCATGTCATATATTCCAATAAATAAATTGCTTATGGGACGTTAATGAAACTCCCGATACAAAACTATTTGATGCTATTCAAATATTCAAGGTACATTTACTTGTAACCATGATGTGTTAACTTACAAAATTAGGCAATGCAGATATTCAAGTTTTGCTTGATTTCGTTTATATGTTTTTGAATTATGTACCTTTTAATTCTTGAGCTCTTATGCCTCACATATGATCTCTCTAATTTTCGGACGGTTTGACTTGAAGATCTTAAAAAGTGTGATTTTCATTGATATTGGCCTCCTTTAATCCAAACCGATTTTTTATTTTTAATGTTTTAATGAATGTTTTTTATTGCAGTGAAGAGGGTGTTGTACCTGTTGAGGTAGTCACTCCATCTCCAACTCTTGGTGAGCCCATGGACATTATGACAACTTCGTGTATTAGCCTAATATTGTAATTAGAGAGATTACCAAAAATAAGTCAAAGCACTTTTTGCTGACCATGACATGATCTTGGTAAGTTTTTGCATTGAGCTGTCTCTACTTGTGTGAATTGCCTGATCCCGATTGTGCTTATTTATTAACCATATTTGGCCAAAATCATAAATCTGATGGAACCATTTGGTTTGGTTTAAATCTTTGGTTTGTGCTAAATATTGATAGCGTTGTTTTGAGTGATGGGTTGAAGGATACAAGCAATATGGTTCACTTGGAAAGTGGTATTGTAAATTGGGCAAGACATTAACAATAAAAGTAAGGTAGTTTGACTTGGTGTCGGCTTTAAAGTCATCCGCAAAAATTGAATACAAAACATTTCAACAATGTCATCCGCAAAAATATATCGACTCAAATGTTATTCACTAAAGTAAAATTATTATATAAAACTTTGTATTAAATTCATGAAGTACCCTGCAAATTTTGCGGGTTATGATCTAGTTTGTTATTAATAATGCGATGTAAAAAATATATGTAGTCTGTGAGTTCGGATATGAAAGCTTGAAATTTATCTAAGAGATGGAGAAAGGTACAAGATTAAAAAATCTGCCTGATGTAACAAATGATAGAGTAGGAATTGGGTCTTTGAGGAAGAAGGAAGGGTAATAAAACAAATAAAAAATGGATTAAAATAATATAGTAAGGGTATTTTAGTCAATGTATGTGGAATCATGCTGAGGAAGGACTTGCAATGAAATGAAAATCCGGGTCAAAGGATTGGATCCGCACAATACCCAACCCAGGGACTGGGTCCGTAATATAGGGAGAATTACAGGGACGGGCAATGTAATTTACTCTATATAATATTTTTAAATTCTGATTAAGTAAATGAAAATGAAATTATATTTAATTGTAACAACTTAAGATAATTATAAAGTAATTCTATCATTAAGACCATTCCCATCAATGCTTGTCGGTTTCCATCGGTTAGAACTGTGCCATCCGTCACCAAAATCTCTATTCTTAGGTTCGTTTCCTATTATCATTTCGTATTTTTATTCATATATGTGAGTAATGTGGAGAAATAAATTAAGTATTCGTATTCTGAACTATGTGTGAGAAATTTAATCCTCGTATAGTGTTCAAAAACTTGAACTAATACATGTACACGATTAAATTAAAAGTTAGGATAATACCAATAATAATAATAATAATAATGAATAATAATATAATAAGAATAATGATAATAACATAATTGTAATAATAACATAACAATAGTAATAGTAATAATATAATAATAATGTTAAACTTGATATCAGATGCTAACAAAGAAATAATATAATAACGATATTACGTTTTAACATATAACATATAACATATAATTATAATAAGAGGATAGTAATATTAAATTAACATGTGCATCGTTTCTTTTGTTTGTCGAATTGTGAGACCCAATTAATGCACCGACCCAAACTCTTTGTGGAGAGTTCGGCCGATCCATAATCCAACACCCATAATCCATTCTTAAATTTTAACTTGGGCACTAAGTAAATGTTTACCTATAAATGCAAACCATAATTAAACCCTAAACACTTTTTATTGGCAATTACATTAAAACGTCCCTGGGGTATTTCGTGGAAGGCTGGCCGAAAATCAAGAAAAGGGTAGAGATCAAGTCGAGTTCGTGTTGTTCGTGAGTTACGTGTGTTCCCGTTCGTATATTCGTATAGGTATATAATCATAAACCTCAATCAATATGTTTTTATTTATTTTAATAGATGTATATGTGGGTCGAATTATATGTTTGGGATATGAATAAGTTGGGTAAATAGGTTTTGCAAACCGAAAGTATTGTATCGCTAAAAGTAAAAATCTGTCAGATTTTCGTAACTAGAATCAGACGCAGTTTTGACCTATCTACGTTCGTTTTCAGGCTTCGGCCAAAACACGAAAGTTGTAGATCTCGAAATTTTACTTAAAATCGAAAGGTTTCAGCTTCTGAAACGCAACGTACGATTTTATAAAAATTATTTCGTAAACTGCAGTTAGGAGTGACGAAATTTGAGAAAAACTTTTGTAAACTTAGTTCGGTTTGACCAAATTGTTTTCTAATATTTTGGGAGTTGTAAAGGATGTTTAAGAATAAACTTTTTCTGTAAACAAATCACCTTTATAAAATTTTAAGATTTAAATTATATATTTGATTTAAAAAGAAGGGGTTGTTTAAAAGGGTTAGATATTTTCTGTAAGAAAAAGGATATTTTGAGTTTTACAAGAAAGTTAATGTGTTTTGGAACTATCGTTTTCGATGGCGATAATTTTCGAATCTTACAGTATATATATTAGCTTCTTAGCAAATTGGATTTTAATATCAACATGGCATGTATTAGTGAATCGGAACCTAAGGACTTATTTTAATATCATGATAAACGTTATTTTAATTGTTACTTACAATCAAACGAGATAACTACGGACTGCTAAAATAGTCATCAATCCTTGTGCGTATACACTTAGGCCGTGATTTATTTGAACTAATTCTAAATAGATTATAAACCTTAAAGTGGATGACTACATAGTGTATAAATTTAATTAACTATATAGTAGCACAAATGTTATGATTAAGGGATTGGGCAATGGCTATAAAATAAATAAATTGATGAAACAGTTAGCCTTGTAGTTATGTATATAATAATGAGTGACCTATGGTCTTAAAATATGTATGTATCAGCAAATAAATACGTAATTAATATATATGAAATTATTTGTAGATTGACGTACTATTTGGTGGGTTCATTTTGAGACGACACTTGCCTTGCTATTTAAGGTGAGTTTTCGTGGCCCCATTTTCAATTATTTGTTTTCAAATTGGGGGAAAAGTATGCTCATGTTTTATAAATGGTTTTTCATGCTGTGAACTTGTCTAGTTTTATTTTTGGACATATGTTGAATTGTGTGACACTATGTGAATAAGATTTGTCAAATAATGCTTACTTTTGGTGTTTGCATTAAGGTTTCTTGGCTAATGCTTACTTTTGGTGTTTGCATTAAAGTTTCATAGTTAATGCTTACTTTTGGTGTTTGCATTAAGGTTTCTTGGCTAATGCTTACTTTTGGTGTTTGCATTAAAGTTTCATAGTTAATGCTTACTTTTGGTGTTCGCATTACATTTCTTTATTAAAGTAGCTACTACCATCTTATAATGTCGAATTGGTTTGGATCATACTCCTTGTTGGGGTGATGACAGTTATTGTGCGGATTAGTTGGAATTTGTTATTACACTATGTGCACCTTTTCTATATGCATTGTCCTAACTTACTCTTATCACATCAAAATATTTTATTTGTGGTGTTTGGTTTCAAACCTACGAAACTCACCAACAATATTGGTGACGTTTTTGAGCATAACTTTTCAGGTAATTCTAGTGGACTGAAGATAGAGGACAAGAAAGCTTAGTGGACCTCTAGGTTGCATTTAAGCTAAACTTTGAAAACTACCGTTTGAGGTGGAACATTTGCATTTTTAATAATTTGGAAAGGCGTGTTTTGCCTTAACCTTTATTTTGTTGAATCATTGTTGGTTATTTCAGATTCATTGTTCGAATGAATGCATGACATGAACCGTTTTTCATGTTAATGACATCATGACACATAGATTATTTTATTTCATTTAGTATTTCTTTATAATAATGTGTTGTGATCCTATCATTGTTGTACTCCGTTGTTTCCGCTTTAGACGGGGTATGATAGATTGGTATCAAAGCCGTTGTTTATAGAGATCTAGGTGGATTGGCCTAGACTATAAATAAGGAACCCGCATATAGAACATGAATTAGGGAACTACGTGTGCATATTTCAACGTAATTCAATTCCTTTCTAACATTGGTTGCACAACATAACCATGTGTTGTGCATATCCATTGTTCTATTGTTAATCTTTGCCCTTTTGTACAAGTATATTGTGTTACAAAATTTGGAAGATAGAAATGTGTGTGAACGAATATTTTTACAATTATGGCGGCCGACGTAATTGAAGAAGATATTCCAACATATGCGAGTCTATCGACCATATTTGAGTAAGCAATGTGCTACCTGTAAAGGAGTACGAAGGATGATTTCTCGTTCAAACGTTGTTCACATCTTTTCATGTTTAGAAATATCTGTTCTTACACATATGAAATGCTTACTTCTCAAATTATACAAAGTATGCGTATCTCAACCTTATCTACATCATTTAATCATATTAATCTGTATTACGTTCCCATTGTAGAAATCATGCCGCCAAGACGTTCCGTTCGTAATGCAAATAGAGGCGGTAGTGCAAATAGAGGGGGAGGCCGAACAGGCGGACGTAATGGTAGGGGTGGTGGCCGTACTGGAGGCCGTACAGGTGGAGGTGAAGAGGGTACTGGTGGTGAGGCACCCAATGTTGCCGCGATGATTGCGGAGCAGCTGCAGGCATTATTTCCTAATATAGTTGCACATGTTACTCAGGGTGTGTTGCAGGGTACAGGTGGAGGAGGTGGTGAAGAAGAAGAGGAAAATTTTAATGGGGAACCTAATGGTGAGGATGGAGCTGGTAATGGAGCGGTTACTAGAGGATGTACTTATAAGGAGTTCAAGGCATGCAAACCACGAGATTTCGATGGCAAAGGGGGAGCGATTGCTTGCTCTAGGTGGATAGAGAAGATGGAGTCGGTATTGGATATTAGTAATTGTGCCGAAGAGCGTATGGTCAGATATGCATCTACTGAGTTGTCGGGTAAAGCATTGACATGGTGGAATAAACAGATTCAGGCCAGGGGTAGGCCTGCTGCTATGGGTATGACATGGGAAGAGTTTAAGGCACTGTTAGTGGAGGAGTACTGTTCTACAAATGAAATGGACAAGTTGGAGAAAGAGTTTTTGGAGCATAAGATGGTGGGAGCTAATCATGCTGCATACACTGATCGTTTCCATGAATTATCCAAGTTGATTCCGAATATGGTGACACCTGAGTCGAGAAGGATTAAAAAGTATTTAGGGGGTTTGATGCCAGAAATTAAGGGAATGGTGGAGGTGACGGAACCAGCCACTATTCAGAGTGCGATCTTAAAAGCTGGGGCTCTTACTGAAGAGATGGTGAGAAATGGTACCTTAAAGAGGGGAAACGAGAAGGGTAAAGAGGTTGCTGAATCTAGTAAGACTAAGGCTGGTGAACCAAGTAACAAGAAGCCTCGAGTAGGTAAGACATATGTTGCTGCTAGCGTGGATAGGAATATGTATGGTGGGACCCATCCCTTGTGTTCGGGTTGTAATTATCGTCATTTTCCATCTGTGGGTTGCCGATATTGCAACAAGTGTAATCGTTGGGGTCATTTACCAGATTACTGTCGATCGTCTGCACGTGCTGTTGCCCCGGTTAATGCTGTGAGGGGTTCTAATGGGTGTTTCGAGTGTGGGGCTTTGGATCATTATATCAATGCTTGCCCTAGGTTGGCTAGGACAGTGAGAGCTGTGGGAAATAATAATAATACTCGGGGTCCGACTATGGGTGGTAATCAGAATAAGGGTCGTGCTACAAACACTGCTCCTGGGAGGTCCTTTGTGATGAATGCTAGTGAGGCACGACAGGCGCCTAACGTTGTGACTGGTACGTTTCTACTAAATAATCATTTTGCTACAGTGTTATTTGATAGTGGTGCCGATTTTTGCTTTGTATCAACGGATTTTGTGCCTATACTTGATATTATGCCTCGCAAAATGGAAACTGTGTATGAAATTGAAATTGCGGATGGGAAACGGGTAAACTTGGATGGGGTTATTAAAAACTGCACACTTGTATTGGAGGACCATGTCTTCAGTATTGACTTGATACCATTTGGGATCGGTAGCTTTGATGTTATAGTAGGTATGGATTGGATGTCTAAATACAGGGCCGAAATTGTGTGTTTCAAAAAAGTGGTCCGTATACCTATGCCAGATGGCAGTATGTTGGAAGTCTCTGGGGAACAACCGGAGACTAAATGTGTTAAGCTTATGAGTGCAAATTTCGGGGAATCAAAACTTGAAAA
Organism: Helichrysum umbraculigerum; assembly: GCA_949592205.1. Classification (NCBI taxonomy): domain Eukaryota; kingdom Viridiplantae; phylum Streptophyta; class Magnoliopsida; order Asterales; family Asteraceae; genus Helichrysum; species Helichrysum umbraculigerum. The sequence continues at coordinate 2,709,570 of CATIUR010000001.1, forward strand.
TGTCCTTATTGTTCGTGATTTTCCTAACGTTTTTCCGGATGATTTGTCGGGATTACCTCCTCTTCGATCCGTTGAGTTTCGCATTGATCTTATTCCTGGAGCGACCCCAGTTGCTAAAGCTCCATATCGTTTAGCTCCTTCTGAAATGCATGAATTGTCTACTCAACTTCAGGAGCTCCAAGACAAGGGTTTTATTCGCCCTAGTCACTCCCCTTGGGGAGCACCTGTTCTGTTCGTTAAAAAGAAAGATGGTTCATTTCGTATGTGTATTGATTATCGTGAACTTAATAAGCTTACGGTCAAGAATCGTTATCCTCTTCCAAGGATAGATGATTTATTTGATCAGCTTCAGGGTGCTCAGTGGTTTTCGAAAATTGATCTTCGTTCTGGTTATCATCAGTTGAGAGTACATGAGTCGGATATACCAAAGACTGCATTCAGGACTCGTTATGGGCACTTCGAATTTCTCGTTATGCCTTTTGGTCTCACTAATGCTCCTGCGGTATTCATGGATCTAATGAATCGTGTTTGTAAGCCGTATCTTGATAAATTCGTTATCGTCTTCATTGACGACATCTTAATCTATTCAAAATCTAAGGAGGATCATAAGCTACATCTGAAGCTTATTCTTGAACTTCTCTTGAAAGAACAGCTCTATGCAAAGTTTTCAAAATGTGAATTCTGGTTGCGTGAGGTACATTTTCTTGGTCATGTGGTAAACGAGGTGGGTATTCATGTGGATCCAAGTAAGATTGAGGCGGTGAAAGCCTGGAGGACTCCACAAACTCCTTCTGAAATTCGTCAGTTCTTGGGTTTGGCTGGATATTATAGGCGTTTTATTGAGAATTTTTCTAGGATTGCTCAACCACTTACGCAGTTAACGCAGAAAGAAAGGAAATTTATCTGGGGTGAGAAACAGGAGGAAGCATTTCAAACTCTGAAGAATGCTTTGTGTGAGGCACCGATTCTGGCATTACCTGATGGCTCGGATGATTTTGTGGTTTATTGCGACGCGTCTAACCAAGGGTTGGGATGTATTTTGATGCAGCGAGGGAAGGTGATAGCTTATGCATCTAGGCAACTTAAGGTGCACGAGAAAAACTACACTACTCACGATTTGGAATTGGGTGCGGTGGTCTTTGCACTCAAGTGTTGGAGGCATTATCTGTATGGGACAAAGAGTGTGATTTATACTGATCATAAGAGCTTGCAGCATATCTTTGATCAGAAGGAATTGAATATGAGGCAAAGGAGGTGGTTGGAGTTGTTTAGTGACTACGATTGTGAGATTCGCTACCATCCTGGAAAAGCGAATGTGGTGGCTGATGCCTTGAGTAGGAAGGAAAGGGTTAAGCCAAGAAGGGTGAAAGCGATGGCTATGACTATACATTCGGGTATCAAGGAGAAATTGATGGAGGCTCAGTTGGAAGCATTATTGGATTCTAATATTCACAGTGAGTTATTGCGTGGATTGGATGGACAGTTGGAACGCAAGAATGATGGATTATATTACTTCATTGAAAGACTGTGGATTCCGGTGTTAGGTGGTTTGAGGACGCTGGTGATGGATGAATCTCATAAGTCTAAATATTCTATTCATCCGGGTGCAGATAAGATGTATCATGATATGAGAGATTTGTATTGGTGGCCGGGTATGAAGAAAGATATCGCACTGTATGTTAGCCAATGTATGACTTGTTTGAAAGTTAAGGCTGAACATCAAAGACCTTCGGGGCTTCTACAGCAACCAGAGATTCCCGAGTGGAAGTGGGAGAACATAGCTATGGATTTCATCACCAAGCTGCCTAGAACCAGTAGTGGGCATGATTCGATTTGGGTTATCGTGGATAGGATGACTAAGTCTGCGCATTTCTTAGCTATCCGCGAGGACTATAAAATGGAGAAATTGGCGAGATTGTACATAAATGAGATCGTGGCGAGGCATGGAGTACCTGTATCGATTATCTCTGATCGTGATGGCCGTTTTACTTCACGGTTTTGGCAGATGTTGCAAAAGGTATTAGGGACGAGGTTGGATATGAGTACTGCATATCATTCCCAAACTGATGGGCAGAGTGAGCGTACTATTCAGACGTTGGAGGATATGTTGAGGGCGTGTGTTATCGATTTTGGAGGAAACTGGGATACTCATTTACCATTGGTGGAATTTTCATATAATAATAGTTATCATTCCAGTATTCAGTGTGCACCATTTGAAGCATTTTATGGGCGGAAGTGCCGTTCGCCTATAATGTGGGCTGAGGTAGGAGAAAGTCAGTTGATTGGGCCGGAAATAGTCCAAGAGACTACTGATAAGATTGTGCAAATCAAGGAGAGATTGAAAGTGGCTCGAGACAGGCAAAAGAGTTATGCTGATAAACGTCGCAAGCCTTTGGAATTTGCGGTTGTTGATTTTGTGTTATTAAAAGTGTCACCGTGGAAGGGAGTTGTTCGTTTTGGTAAAAAGGGGAAACTTGCACCGAGATTTGTTGGACCATTTTCGAGATTACTGAGCGTGTTGGTCCAGTTGCTTATAGATTGAAATTACCTCAAGAGCTTGGTGGGGTTCACGATGTATTCCATATGGCAAATTTGAGGAAATGTTTAGCTGATCATACTTTACAAGTACCGTTGGAAGAGATTCATATTGATTCTAAACTTCATTTTGTGGAAGAACCGGTAGAAATCATGGATCGTGAGGTGAAGAAGCTAAAACGTAGTAAGATTCCGATTGTCAAAGTTCGTTGGAATGCTAAGAGAGGTCCCGAGTTTACTTGGGAGCGGGAAGATCAAATGAAGCTAAAGTATCCACATCTATTTTCTATACTGGTTTGCAGTACTAGCTCTGGTTGAATTTCGGGACGAAATTCCTTCAACTGGGGGATACTGTGACATCCGTCACCAAAATCTCTATTCTTAGGTTCGTTTCCTATTATCATTTCGTATTTTTATTCATATATGTGAGTAATGTGGAGAAATAAATTAAGTATTCGTATTCTGAACTATGTGTGAGAAATTTAATCCTCGTATAGTGTTCAAAAACTTGAACTAATACATGTACACGATTAAATTAAAAGTTAGGATAATACCAATAATAATAATAATAATAATGAATAATAATATAATAAGAATAATGATAATAACATAATTGTAATAATAACATAACAATAGTAATAGTAATAATATAATAATAATGTTAAACTTGATATCAGATGCTAACAAAGAAATAATATAATAACGATATTACGTTTTAACATATAACATATAACATATAATTATAATAAGAGGATAGTAATATTAAATTAACATGTGCATCGTTTCTTTTGTTTGTCGAATTGTGAGACCCAATTAATGCACCGACCCAAACTCTTTGTGGAGAGTTCGGCCGATCCATAATCCAACACCCATAATCCATTCTTAAATTTTAACTTGGGCACTAAGTAAATGTTTACCTATAAATGCAAACCATAATTAAACCCTAAACACTTTTTATTGGCAATTACATTAAAACGTCCCTGGGGTATTTCGTGGAAGGCTGGCCGAAAATCAAGAAAAGGGTAGAGATCAAGTCGAGTTCGTGTTGTTCTTGAGTTACGTGTGTTCCCGTTCGTATATTCGTATAGGTATATAATCATAAACCTCAATCAATATGTTTTTATTTATTTTAATAGATGTATATGTGGGTCGAATTATATGTTTGGGATATGAATAAGTTGGGTAAATAGGTTTTGCAAACCGAAAGTATTGTATCGCTAAAAGTAAAAATCTGTCAGATTTTCGTAACTAGAATCAGACGCAGTTTTGACCTATCTACTTTCGTTTTCAGGCTTCGGCCAAAACACGAAAGTTGTAGATCTCGAAATTTTACTTAAAATTGAGAGGTTTCAGCTTCTGAAACGCAACGTACGATTTTATAAAAATTATTTCGTAAACTGCAGTTAGGAGTGACGAAATTTGAGAAAAACTTTTGTAAACTTAGTTCGGTTTGACCAAATTGTTTTCTAATATTTTGGGAGTTGTAAAGGATGTTTAAGAATAAACTTTTTCTGTAAACAAATCACCTTTATAAAATTTTAAGATTTAAATTATATATTTGATTTAAAAAGAAGGGGTTGTTTAAAAGGGTTAGATATTTTCTGTAAGAAAAAGGATATTTTGAGTTTTACAAGAAAGTTAATGTGTTTTGGAACTATCGTTTTCGATGGCGATAATTTTCGAATCTTACAGTATATATATTAGCTTCTTAGCAAATTGGATTTTAATATCAACATGGCATGTATTAGTGAATCGGAACCTAAGGACTTATTTTAATATCATGATAAACGTTATTTTAATTGTTACTTACAATCAAACGAGATAACTACGGACTGCTAAAATAGTCATCAATCCTTGTGAGTATACACTTAGGCCGTGATTTATTTGAACTAATTCTAAATAGATTATAAACCTTAAAGTGGATGACTACATAGTGTATAAATTTAATTAACTATATAGTAGCACAAATGTTATGATTAAGGGATTGGGCAATGGCTATAAAATAAATAAATTGATGAAACAGTTAGCCTTGTAGTTATGTATATAATAATGTGTGACCTATGGTCTTAAAATATGTATGTATCAGCAAATAAATACGTAATTAATCTATATGAAATTATTTGTAGATTGACGTACTATTTGGTGGGTTCATTTTGAGACGACACTTGCCTTGCTATTTAAGGTGAGTTTTCGTGGCCCCATTTTCAATTATTTGTTTTCAAATTGGGGGAAAAGTATGCTCATGTTTTATAAATGGTTTTTCATGCTGTGAACTTGTCTATTTTTATTTTTGGACGTATGTTGAATTGTGTGACACTATGTGAATAAGATTTGTCAAATAATGCTTACTTTTGGTGTTTGCGTTAAGGTTTTTTGGCTAATGCTTACTTTTGGTGTTTGCATTAAAGTTTCATAGTTAATGCTTACTTTTGGTGTTTGCATTAAGGTTTCTTGGCTAATGCTTACTTTTGGTGTTTGCATTAAAGTTTCATAGTTAATGCTTACTTTTGGTGTTCGTATTACATTTCTTTATTAAAGTAGCTACTACCATCTTATAATGTCGAATTGGTTTGGATCATACTCCTTGTTGAGGTGATGACAGTTATTGTGCGGATTAGTTGGAATTTGTTATTACACTATGTGCACCTTTTCTATATGCATTGTCCTAACTTACTCTTATCACAACAAAATATTTTATTTGTGGTGTTTGGTTTCAAACCTACGAAACTCACCAACAATATTGGTGACGTTTTTGAGCATAACTTTTCAGGTAATTCTAGTGGACTGAAGATAGAGGACAAGAAAGCTTAGTGGACCTCTAGGTTGCATTTAAGCTAAACTTTGAAAACTACCGTTTGAGGTGGAACATTTGCATTTTTAATAATTTGGAAATGCGTGTTTTGCCTTAACCTTTATTTTGTGGAATCATTGTTGGTTATTTCAGATTCATTGTTGGAATGAAGGCATGACATGAACCGTTTTTCATGTTAATGACATCATGACACATTGATTATTTTATTTCATTTAGTATTTCTTTATAATAATGTGTTGTGATCCTATCATTGTTGTACTCCGTTGTTTCCGCTTTAGACGGGGTATGACAAGAACCGACACCGATCCGTCGGGTCGGTCCGTCGGTTTTTTCCGTTGGAAAACCACCGCTCGTCTCTTATTTTTTTCTTTTTTCTCTTTTTTTTGCGTGTGTGTATAAATAAAGGTAAATCTGGGACCTAAAAATTAAAGTGACGGGTCACTGATGGCAGGGTCTGTCGGTTTCAGTCAGTTTTTGAAAAAACTGATGTGGTGCTGACGTGCCCCAGTCGGTTTTTATTAGGTTCTGTCACGAATGGGAATGGTCTAATATTTAAGGACTATTAAATATAGTATTTGCTATAAAATCTATCACAAGAAAGTAATAAATTTTACTATATAGTTTTAATATAAATAAAATGTTATTGTGATAGATTGAAAATAACTTTTCTTTAAAGTTACCATGAATTTTTTTCTCTAAATTACATTAGTTTCGTATTAGAATATTGCACTATAGAGAAGATATGAAATGTATTAAAGTATTTTTTATTTTTATTATATTTAAATAAAAGTTTTAATACTCGTAGTGAAGCGTGATTTCAATATTCTTGTTATAATCATTAAGGCTTCAGATGTGCATTAGACCACTCTCAACAATGACTGAAAATTGACTGGTTAGTTTGTGCCACATCAGCATCATTTTAGCGTTTCCCAAAATTGACTAACAACTGACTGACTCCTACCTGGCACCCACTGATTATTAAATTTTAAATTATAAACAAAATAATTAAAATAAAACACATTTTATTAAAATAAAAAGATTACAATTAGATTAAAAAAATATTACAGTAATTAAATTAAACATTATATTTATTGGGAAAAAAACGTTTACACCAATAATTAACGTTGACGTAAATTTGGTGGGAGTTGAGAAATGTGTTCGATTAGAGCATTGCGAAGTTGATTATGCACCTCTCGATCGTGTAATTTCTTCTCCATACGCAATTGAGTTTTAACCCTTTCTTGCCACGAACGTCTCGGTCTATTTGTTAGGTCTGCCGTATATTCACTTTCCAGTTGACACATATTTCGTCCGTTGTCCTCGGTTATCATGATGTGTAAAATCACACAACAATACATGATTCTTTTTATTTTGTTGGTGATATATGGTCTTGCCAGTTTCTTGATAATCTGCCAACGGCCTTGAAGCACACCGAATGCTCGTTCCACATCTTGAAGCGCATTTTTTATTACGTTAGTGGATGCTTAAACGAATTTACAATAGTGGTCAATTCCGGATAAATCCCGTTGGCAAGATAATAGCATTTGGTGAATTCAGTGCCGACAATGTTGAGATTTACTTGGGGAGCTATATCTTGTAGTAAATCGGTGAATAAATCTGATTGCTTAAGGACGTTAATTTCGTTGCTCGAACCCACTGGACCAAAGAAAGCGTGCCAAATCCACATGTCATAAGAGGCAACCGCTTCAAGCATGATCGTTGGACAATCTTGATCACCTCGGGTGTATTGACCTTGCCATGCAACTGGGCAATTTTTTTCAAGGCCAGTGCATATAATCAATGCTTTCGAGCATACCCGAAAACCATGCAAATCGGCATGATGCTGAAGTAAACGTTGCATATCTTGCAGTGTTGGTTTTTTAAATAATCGATAAAGAATAGATGAAAACTAAATTTATAAAAGTTATCCAAACACTCGTATGCCGTTTGTTTACCCATATGTAAGTATTCATCAAACACATTAGCTGCACAGCGTACGACGGAATTGCACTTTTGGTAACGTTAAAACCAAGTCTACCAGCTGCGTCTGGGCGTTGATAAAAACATGAAAAGTAGTCAGGTACCGGAAGTTGGGAATACCATATAATACCTTGACATATACAAAGAAATAAAGCCTTGCATGCTCATCCGATAACGTCGTCGAAAGATACATGCCGGAAATGTTGGGTTGTCAGCAAGTAGTCTATAAACAAACGTTCGCCCATTGTTTCACGATCTCTACTAAAGTATCACCTTTGTGCTCGTGGTTTTTGGATCGGAATTTAGTCTTCGTCGTCCAAATCGGAGTCTATCGAATTAAAGATATCAATCGCAGCAATCGGATCGAAAATAGCCGTGAGCGCTTGCAAATCTTCAAGGTCGGAGTTGGAATCAATTTAGGATATGATAAAGTTTTGGTGGAATTATATAGATGATAATAATTGTATATAAAATGTACTAGAAAGATAGTAGAAAAGCGTGTGAATTTGAAGTTTAGTTATATGTATATTTATAGTGTGTTTGGGAATTGGGATATAGATTGAATGTTAAAAAAATAAAACAGATTATTATTTTTTTGATGAAAAACATATATATTATTAATTGTCACATATAAATAATTTTTTGAATTTCTATCAAACGGTTAGTTTTTGAAAAGAGAAAAATACATTTTAAATGTCATCGTGCCCCAAACAAAACAACGGACGGAACATCGGATTTCCGAAGCAGGAACCGATGGACCAAACCGACTACCAGACGGCTTACCAATGGTGTTATTGGGTATGCTCTTAATAATTGTACTAAAACTATAATATATATGTTTTTTTGAATTTCTTTCCAACGGTTACTTTTTGAAAAGAGAAAAATACATTTTAAATGTCATCGTGCCCCAAACAAAACAAAGGACGGAACATCGGATTTCCGAAGCAGGAACCGATGGACCAAACCGACCAACCAGACGGCTTACCAATGGTGCTATTGGGTATGCTCTTAATAATTGTACTAAAACTATAACAAACTCTTTTTCTCTCTATCAAATTTATGTTAACCCTTTAGTTTTGGTTTTAAGGTATGAATAACATATGTATGTACACTATATTAGCGAAAATCTTAAGGTCTTTCATTAGCAAAGTATCTGTATAGCGTAATGTGAGCAATCAGTATGAAATCTGATTTTTAAAAGAAAAAGTAAAAGAAAGTAAAAAAACTGAAACATAAAATTATTAGAAGAAACAAATGAAAATATAATTTAAAAGTGAAATCAATGACGTATATATAAGTGACGTAGATGGGTGATGTGTACAAAATCAATTAATGATGTGCAGAATGGAAAATGATAGCAGGTAATGAAATGGTCCACAATCCAAATGTGCAAATTCAAAAGTTTATCATTTTAATTATCGACAGAAATGTAGTGATCTAATGCACGTAACAAACTTATCTGAATATTTGATAGGCTAGATTGGGCAAATTGTCGAAAAAAGCATCACTAATTCACTTTTTTTTTTCAGTTATTTATGAGTTTTAAAGAGAGATGTTTGTAGTTATAGTTTTTAGAGATCTGTTTCTAGTTTTAAAGATTCGTTTGTGTGTGCATATAGTGGCTGAAGGAGTTGGAGATGACGGGTGTGTCTGAGCATTCAAGAATTATACAAAGACAAAAATATTACTTCAATTTACCGATACGATCTTATAAATAGTTTAAAGATAAAATTTTGATAGAATTAATAAAAGTTAAATATAATTCAACGAATGTGAAATGATTACAAATAAATAAATTAAAATGATTATATAAATCAGTGAAGAATGAGTGCTTTCATATGAGATCTTTTATCTTTTATATGTATACTAGGAATCGAGCTCGTGCGATGCACGACCGTTTGAAAAGTACAGTTACATAGCTAATTTGTAAGTAGTCAAATATACGAATATTGTTAACTTAAATGTGTAATTATCATTGAAAATAAAAAAAAATAAAAACATAAACCAAACTTTTTTGTAAGCGACGTTGGTTGTGTTGTCTCTGGTTTTCTTGCATTTGTTGCAAATCAAGATCTTTAATTAACATGTTTTTCCTTTCAACTCTTAAAAGAGCGAAATGTTGGCCCTTATTAATGCTAATTGTGAAGCATACGTCAAAGAAGATTAAGTTGAAGGTTGCTAACAAATGGAGATTAGAGGATTCGCTAAAAGTGTACTTAACTTACTTGAATAAATGATAATACTTGCTTATCTTTTGATGATTGGTTTTGTACCTCTCGAGAAAATGTATTATATAGTTTGCGGTATATTTGAGATTTGATTTGAATATGAATTTAATACTCTGTTGATTATATTATACTCTATGTTATAATCTAAATTATTGGCATGAAACAATGAATTTGAATAGAGGTGTGAGAACATGTAATGTTATTAATTACTTTGAAATTAAGATGTTATTATTATTAAAGCAAAAAATTGGTTAATATTCAAATAGAATGTAATTATTTTAGAAATCAAATTAATAGCAAATAGGTTATTCAACTTTACATTATAAAAGAAATAGGATGCTAAAAATATGTGGTATAAATAATAATGGATTAAGGTTAAAAAAAAAATCTTTTATTGACACATAGGATTTGCAAGAAATTGGAAGACAAAAAATGTGCCGCGTAAGTTATAATTTAAACTTCATTTTTAATCCTTTGCGATGCACGTTGAAGTTGTAAATTTATTACTCATAATGTAAAAAGCTATTATTATAGACTATAACATATAGGAAACAATGAATTTCAAAGTTTTACACATACAAATATATCACTAAAAATAAGTTCAAACATGAATTTCAAAGTTATTATTGTTGTTGTTGTTTTTATTATTATTATTATTATTATTATTATTATTATTATTATTATTATTATTATTATTATTATTATCACATTAAATAAGTTCATACATGGAAAGCCATGTACCATGCTTAAAATTTGAGATTAATTCAAGAGCTTGTAAATCAATGACATGTCATCGTTAACTAAAATAGCACGCTCTAATATGCAAATAAAAAACCATGTTTTATATATATATATATATATATATATATATATATATATATATATATATATATATATATATATAATAGAATATCATGGAGGATTATTTACCCTTCGATGGAATCCCCATTAAGATCTAACGATTGATATTAAATGCTCATAATTACACTTCCCACCTCCATAAGCATATTAGTTAGTAATTTTATTAAATAAATAAAAAAAGCTCAAAAAAGGAAAAAAAAACGTTCGGAAAAAAGGGCCCTAAAAAAGGAAAAATTCATCAAAAAAAGGAAAAAATTGTACCATATCGTCACCAAAAAAATCCCACAAAAAATAAATTTATTAAATAATCAATAGTTAATTAGAAAAAAAAAACGTCCGAAAAAAAGGGAAAAATTGTCTGTACCATATCCCACAAAAAAAATCCCATTCTATCATTTGATCGATGAACAGTAGAGGGAAGTGATCTTTGCGTGTAGCTTCATTCAGTTTGCGATAGTCGTTACACACCTCCAACCGGTGACGGTTCATGTTGGAATAGGTTCATTGTCTTCGTTTGCGATGACCGTCATACCTCCTTTCTTAGGGATAACTTGAACTGGGTTAACCCACGGGGAAAATGAAATAGGGTAAATCAGACCAGCATCCAGGAGTTTGATAACCTTTTTTTTGACCACGTCTTAAATCTTTGGGTCCTCTGCCTCTGAACGGATGGTTTGAAGTCGTTTCCCATTAAGATCTTATGTGTGCAGTAGTTTGAATTGATCCCTTGTATGTCAGAGATTTTCCAAGCAATTGCTTTCTTATGTGACTTCAGAACCTCAATGAGTCTTGTTTTTTCTTCAGGCTTAAGATCTTTGGATATGATGACTGGTAAGTTTGAAGTTCCTTCGAGAAAAACGTATTCAAGGTATGAGGGAAGTTCCTTAAGCTCCAATTCGGTTGGTTCTTCAGTAGAAGGTTTCATCCTTGCGATTTCGTCTCTTTTAAGCTCGTCGTATTTCGACTAATATTCTGACTCATTTGCAGGTGACTCTGGAATGTCGGCTGATGCTATTTCAACCCATTCTGTTTTGTCAAAGAGCGCATCTTCACAGCTCGTATTTCACTTAGTTGTGAGGATTGCGAGGTTGCATTGTCTTCAGTGATTATTACGTCGTTGTTTTCAGTGAATGCAAAACTCTAAAGTTGAGTCGATGAAGATGTGCTAATGGTGATTTCTGGATTTGAGCTTTCACAACTTTCAAATAGTTGCGAATAAGGTGGTTGAAGTTGTGATTCCATCTCTTCAAGAGTTTTCAAGATTTCTTCTTTTAAAAGAGATGAATCGAGTATTTCGGAAGGTGGTTTCCCTTTTAAGAGAGAGACTGGAGTGCCATATCCAAGTGGAAAAACTATGATAGAATTGTTGAGCTGCTGGCTAGGATCTCTTCAAGGGAAATAACACTTCTCTAGATATGGTTAGAGGATCCGAAATAACTGAGCATAATCCTGCACCTTCTTTACAGAGTTTCCTTGTTGTGATAACAGTGTTGGGAAGGAGGTTAATGCTGCTACTGCGAGGATTTCTTCCAAATGTTCTTCAATTATTTCCTGCATAGAATTTACAAGACCAAGATCTTCTCCCATAGGTTGTTTCATTAGTTTATCAACATTGAAGGTAACTTCTTCCGTTCTAGCTTGAAGTTTTAAAGATTTTTCATTAACGTAAATGACAGCCTTGGCAGTGTTTAGGAAAGGTCTGCCAAGGATGAGTGTAACTTGGGTGTCCTCTTCAATATCCATAACAACGAAGTCAACCTGAAAGATTAATTTATCAACTCGGACGATAATATCTTCAGCAATTCCACGAAGGAGTTTAACTGATCTATCAGCTAACTGGATGGTCATACGAGTTGGTAAAAGTTCACTTAATTCTAATTTCCTATAAAGTTAGTATGGCATAAGGTTTAAACTAGATCCTCAGTCAGCTAAGACGTTATTTATTTGAACATCCTGAAGATAACAGCGAATAGTGAAACGGACAGTGTCTCCTAGTTTTGGGGGTAGTCCTTGTTGCATAATTAAATAGTATTCTGCTTCTAAGAGCAAGTTAACTATTTGTCTACGTTTTTCTTTGATGGATAAGAGTTCCTTAAAGAATTTGGCACAACTAGGCATCTTAACCAAATCATCTAATAATTTGACGTTTAAGTGTAGGCTTTTGAACATTTCTAGATATTTTTCAAACTAAGCTTCATGTTTCTCTTTCTTAAGCCTACCAGGGAATGATATACGTACTGGTTTAGTGAGGTCCGGGGCTTTAGAAGGTTCTGGCTCTGGAGAAGTGACAGGGGTCAACTTGTACTGAGTAAGTGAGCGGAGAAGTAGAAGGTTCATTTGAAGAAATATCTGCAGATTTCTCATTCCTAGTTTCTTTCCCCCCTCTAATGACCACAAGGATGTCATCATACTCATAGGATGAGTGATAAACAGCTTTGTTGATCGTTTCTTCCCTTTGCTTATCCTCAACTTAAAAAAAAAACTTTTATCATTATCCTCCATGTTTTTAACCAAATCGTTTGAAATTCTAAGTAAACCATCTATTTGATTTTGAAAATCAAAAATTTATTTATTTATATTATTTGCTCAACCATGAAGTTATTGAAAATTTCGTTGTTTAGACGAGAAGACATTTGGGAAGGAGTAAAAGGTGAAGAGAGAACTAAAGATTGAGAGGTGGGTTGTTTGGTTAGTCGTTGAGTGAAAGGTTTAGAATGAGTGGCTTGATCAGGGATTTCACTAGTTGTAGCAAGAATTTCTTCTTTGGCCCTATTGCTTGAGAAGAGTTTTTGAGGTCTCTTCTCTTGCTTGGGTTTGGAAGATTCTTGTATGTTCTTGACAACTTTAGTGATAGATTCGAGTTGAGTTCTTAAAGTGTCTAAGGCTTGGTTAGAAGTACTCCTTACTTCTGAAGTTGATTCATCTAGCTCCAAGTCATGTTGATGCATCGTCATCGTCTCAATCAATTTCCAAACTTCGTCTAGGTATGTAACATGAAATTTCTGGATGAAGCAGCATCGAGGGTTTGTTTGTGATGAGGATTCAGACTATTATAGAATGTACAGACCAGATTCGTTTCAGGCCAACTGATGTTTTTGACATCTTCCGATCAAATTCTTAAATAGTTCCCAAGCAGAGCTTAATGATTCATTAGTTCCTTGACGAAAATTAGTGATATCATTCGCTTGGTTTGTAGGGAAGGAGGAAAGTACTTTGCTAGAAATTTAGTAGCCATCTCCTCCCATGTATGAATCGAATTGGGTTCGAATTCATAAATCATGTTAGGGCTCAAGAAGATAAAGAATAAGGAAACAGATGGAGTCGAGTAATGTCTCTATTGGTTCCTATTTGTATGAAAGATTCAGAGAGGTTGATGAATTTATTAAGATGAGAGTTTGGATTTTCAACCGAAACCAATTGTAAGGTCCCCTAGGTCTGGATCGATAACCAGGTTATCTTTAGTATTAAGGTGCAGAATTTCTCAATACGTGTTATATGATATATAACGGTTTAATTGCATTTATATTACGATTATACTAACTAATACGCTTTGTTTTAATTATAACAAGAGTTAAACTATCAAAACCTAGCCTTTAGAATACTTGAAAAGCTCTGGACCGACTGAGATTTTCATACGGGTTCAATTGCAAAAGTGATAGGTTTTCTAAACCTAATAATCTATTTATTACGTTTCGGGTCGCAGGTGTACGGGCCTGCGGACTGAGTTGGTTCGCAGCCCAAGTTGGCCCAGCGAACCGACTCGGTTCGCTGTCCACCTTGCCCCTTGCGAACTCACTTCAGTTCGCATCGCAGGTCAGTTCACAATCTACATTTGTTGAATACTTTAACGTATTAATATATTTATCACAAATGTTTATCACAAACTAATATCATTTATTACAATTCAAAACCAATGTACAAACTTGATTACAATAAACTTAAACTATTACAAGCTACATCTGTTGTCACAAAACATGTCCCAACAAAAAACCATGAAACTGACACTAAGATTTAATCATTTTTATGAAGTGTGGCTTAATTTCAAGGGTTTCGTTAGTTGGTGATACGATTGGTCCTCCTCGTCCCCTCTAGCAGTAGCTTGATTTTTGAGGCGAGAGTGATACGGTTCGTCATAATTTGTTAGTGGAAAGAAGAGTTTTGGAAAGGAAAGGCTAAGCTAAACTAATCTAAGGAAACGAAAAGGAACTTTCAGATGATATTGATCTTCCGAAAGGATCGCTAGATAACTAAGATAACTAAATTCCTAAAATCGGTCGTTGTAGTCCCTGGCAGTGACGCCAAAAACTTGTCGCTCCGTCAGCGGTCGGTCAGGAGTTTACCCTAGTCGTTGGTCCGGCCACCGACGGGCGACATTTAGTGTTTTATATTTATAAAGCTAGGGTATCCTAAGCAATATACTACTTAAGGACCTAATTAGGGCAGTAAGCGGTACGTATGACTCAGGTGTCGTTCTTCAAACTACAACGGGCATGGATCTTAGGAGGATTAATTATCGCTTGTAATTTAGCTAGGATTTTTAAACTTTTGGATAGGAGTTTTGTTTTGGTTTTATAAATATATTTAAAGACAAGTAAATAAAAGGGGTTTTGTACGGAGTGCAAAGAAATCAGGATAAGGAAAGTCTTTACTATGATTTCAGTGAATGCTATTGGTGGATAGTTATAGGGTATAAGGCTACTAAGCATGATGATTAATCCAGTGGGATCGAGCATCTCAGAAACTTAACTGATACAAAGTATTCTGCCCATGGCCTTTCTTTGGCTTCCACGTATTTGTACTATACCAACGGGTATTTTCAACGCTATACCAGATACTCGGACATGTTACGGCTTTTCCGTTGCATCAATTAGGGTTCCATATGACTCTACTGTACTTTTCCTATATTTTCTAATGAGCTATAACTACGATCCTATTATATATCTAACTTAGAGTTATCCGCAATCAGATACATAATATGTCACATGGATAACAGTTATAGAATGTCAAATACAACAGAAGTTCTCCCAAATATATAGACCAATTCAACTGACGCCTATTCTTGAATCCTGGTCCCCAATCTCAGACATTAGAGACGTCCATATCATGGCATGAATTGTTGAGTAAACAATTGCATGAACAGGAATTATCCCGCAGAACAAGTTGGGATAGTCTGACTAACGATCAGTTGAATTGTTCATTATCAAGCATATAAATCATCATAACTATTGTATGCATGTTAACCTATCTGTATTATGCTTAACTTATTCAGAAAACCTAATCATGAGAGTAACTGCAAATATTGTTTCTACCGTACAGTTGCTAAGCAACAATCAAACAAGAACATGCAATAAGCCGGTACACTAGTGACAATATCATGTAGCAGTTAAACCAATGATTAAATCATAGATATCCCGGAAGGTCTCCCAAAGATATCTAGCATACAAATGCGAACCTAATCTATCTCTAATACTATGCTCCGTGTCTCCCTCTGATATATTATAATCAGGAGAACATCGGCCATGTCGAGTTCAGTGATCATCATACATAGAATAGTTGGAATTCATACTGCTAGTAATTGGCTGGATTCTAGGGGTAGGGTTCAAACCACAACATAAGTTGGATAGATAATCGGCAGAGGCTCGGTTTATAAGTTCATGAATAATTTAAGCTCATACAGACAGAGTAACAGCATGGTATTTAATGTATAACTATTCTAGCATTGCATACATCACAGCAAACACAGATTTGTCTAGCCTACCAAAAGTCTAGTATTCATTCCTAAGCATGCATAATAACATAACATGTTTAAAATAATAAATACAAGAGATTATATTAGAACCTGAATAAGAGAGAGTACAGACAAAATTTTCACAAATCTGAAGTCTCGGAGTTACTCCGTACAATAGCTAAACTAACCGATACGCTAACCTAGCTCTAACTAGCTCAATTCTAGAGAGAGGATTCTATAGAGAGAGAAGAGAGAATTCTGTGTTTTTGGTGGAGTGAGATGTGATGAGAGGTGTGTTGAATGAATGAGGAGGGAGTTCTATTTATATTTGTAGCTAGGAACACCATGTACAAGCCATAAAGCACGCGAAACCACCAACGAAGCAGCGATTGGGCCAATTGGGCATTGGTACCCCCCCCCCCCCCAATTGGCATCTAGATACCAATTGGAAAGACAAAGCAAGCCGTATATGGCCCTTAGGTACCGTATACGGTACCCTAAGAGGCCGTATACGGCCCTGGGGGGAATTGCTTTCGATGCTTGGTTCGTTCGTTCGTTGCTTGTTTCGATCGTATCTTATTCGTTACTAGCCCGATTGACTTGATTCTTTCACCGATGAACTCGTATTTCTGTTACGCTTCCAATGATACCAAAGTTGGATAATTTGGAGCTGTATAGCTCATACGTGCTTCGGAATACGATCGGTTGGTCTCTAGACTTCGTATCTCTTCCGTCTCTTATACGTTTCGCTTGATTCTTGATTCTCCGATCTTGTAATTACCTATGGAATCATAAAATGGTAGTTTAGGAAGTGTCTCTCATAAGGTAAGTAAGAGCGGAATAATCGGATTGAGTTTATTTGCTTTGTTTTGCGTGTTATTTGGACGTTTTTATCGATTTTTACTGCAACATCTATATTTGGACCACCTTGGTGAATTTTAGTAAATAATCATTGTTTTGAGATGTTGATGTAGTGTATAAATGGGATAATATATTAAACCTGTTGATTCCTATGAATACCGGGAAAAATCTCCTCCAAAAGCACGTTGATTCACAAAAGAATACCGTGAAATGGGTATGATTCACAAAATTGAGAGTGAAATTGAAATTCTTCAAATTGAAAACTAACTTCAAAACAATGTCAAATGAACCCTAATAAACAACCAGAAATTTAAATGGGCCAACAAAACATAACGGGCCAAACCACAAACCCAAAACAAAAGTATAAATTGAACATAAAATTTATAAAATGGCCCACATCTTCCAAACGGAGGCACTTTTGGGCTTCGAGGCTGGGCCTATGGCGGTTAGCGGCTTGATGGGCTTCGTTTCAAGCTTCGAATCTCCTACTCATAGGCCTCAAACGGAGCCCGACAGCCCAAGTTATGCCCTTTTTCGTGCAGCTCATTTTGTTACACAGTCTTGGGCCTCTAGGAACATAAGGGCTTGATCTTCCACACTTGGGCCATTATCAGATGTTTTCACCCATGATTAGTCTAAAAAGTGAGGAGTAATGTACGTAAAAACATGTTCGCATTGAGATTGACATTCACTTCATTCATAACAAATTGGCTACGGGACAACTTTGCATTCTTCATGTCCCCTCTCGTTATCAGTATGTGGATATCTTCACCAAAGAGGTTCCTTCATCATTGTTATCGAGTTTCAATCCAGTTTGAGCGTTCAAATACCTCTCGCTTCTACTACGGGTGAGTGTTAACAATATATTCTAGCCCGTTAGATAAGGCCTAACCCATTATAGATTAGGGTTTCGTATTTTCTCCTCATATACTTGTAGTATGATTCAAACTAAAGCAAGCACAAATATTGATGTTCTTTACTTACCCATTTTGACAAGTCTAACGATGTTCTTAGTTTCTTTCTTGGGGACACATTCAGATAAGGATTTGCAAAGCGCAAATATGTGACGGTAGATTTCAATTTCGTGAAAATAGCCGATCAAATGGGTCAGAAAGATGGTTATGCAAAAACAGAGTTGTGAACAACTTTACTTAAACAAAGTTTTACCATAACATTCCTCGAATTTGGAACCAGTATGGAATTGATTCAATTACGGAATCACTTTTCGACTCTAACTATCCTACTCCGGTCGTTGCTTTTCTTTCAGTTAATTCAAAAGTAGTTGCTTCAGCTTCAGCCACTCGAATTTTCGATATTCCTTTTTATTTCTCATCAAACGAATGGCATCTCTGTCCAATGGGAATAGTCCCTCAACATTTTTTGTTTGATTTTAGAAATTGGTTAATTTGTGAATTTTATTCATATATTCAAGACAAGTTTGATTGGATTTATTTAAGATATAAATGAATGAGAGTAATTAATGAAGGCAAATAGGAAAGTTTAATGACTTTTGATCGTTATTTTTTTGCAGGACAATTATTTTAGGATAGATAGAAATAATAATGTGGACATTTATTTTTGAGACGGAGGGAGTACTATCATACATATAAAATGTAATACATATATAGTGCACACCAACCCATGAGATGATTCTCAATTTTAGTGGAGTACAAAATAAAAATAAAAATATAAAGGTACGGGGATAAAATTATGTATACACCCAACTTAATTGCACTCAATTTATATCGTGTGTACTCAATTAACGGGTTGTATTTTTAATACATATAATTTTCACAAAATGTTTTTTTTTAATATTTCTTTTGGTGATGTATTGACTTTTATGGATGTCACGTGACACTTTAAACAGATGACTTACTCAAAATATATAAAAACATATTTTTAAAAAAATTGTATGCATTAAAAATACCACATGTTAATTGAATACAAACAATATACATTAGGTGCAAGGTGATGCATTCATAGATACTTATTCCAAAGGTATATGATTTTATGTAGCTATCTAATGATATGGACGGAATAATTCTCCTGTATATATTTAAAAATAAAAAATTAATTCAATGAATTATAGGGTCCGTATAATAAATTGAACACGAGTTAATGTATCTAGCACTAATTTAACTAATACTAAATCTTTATTACTTATTAAATTAAATTCGGTTACAACTTATCATGACACATTAACAATGAGATATCCATCAAATTCATTGCATTTTTATTCTAAGCTAGCCTAATCTATCGTCTTGATGGATATTGTTCCTTAGAAAATTGACGAGATTGATGAATTATTCCCTAATTTATCAAGAATGTTACTCCAGTAATTGTTATCATCTTCAAAATCACCACGATAGCTTTGACTATTTGCATCATTGACCAAGTTATTTGTAAAAGCCTCCATCAAATAGCTGTCTTGATATACCATGTCACTTCCTTCAAGTGTGTTTTGAGTTCCTTTATCATTTGGGTCCTCAAGAGTGTTGTTCAAAGTTGTTGGTTCAACGTTTTCATGGTTTAAGGTTGGTAGCGTTTGATCGATAGGAGTAGTCTCGAGCTCGCTTACATTAGAGAGCTTGCATAAACTAATACCTTGCCATGCTTTAAGCACATCAAGGCATAATGGTTGTTGTAGCGAAAGCGATGACTTTTTGATCATAAGAGGAGTTGAACCACAACGGATTCTTTGGTAAAAGTCCGAAACAACTCTAGATCGACGAACAAGCCTAGCCTCTGCTTCAAGACGAGCGTTCTCCCATTGTGTCATATGACTCAAGTTGGTGCTGACCGCGGTTCTTGACTTGTGGGTGATCGGATCAATACCCATTTTGGTTAAACGTTTCTTAAGATGTGTGTTCCAATAATTTTTTATCTCGTTATCGGTTCTTTTGGGTAAATGAGTTGAAATAACAGACCACCTGAATCATGTAAAATAACATATGTAAATATATTTCGATCATAATAATAGCTTTAAGAACTCTTACCGCTAAATAGTAATTTGAAAAAGAAAAAAACAACCAAGAAATAAGTCTACCAAATTTGGTGTAAAAAAAAAAGTAAATATTATATGTAAGTAATAAAGGCAAATACATGTATTTAAAATGTGAGTGCCGACGTCCAATTAGGGTTCTTTAAAGACATTCTATTTGGGTAAAACAACATATGGAGAATGCAACCGAAATCTCCATTTAAACAGCACAACCAACCGGTAGAAGAAAAAAATAATCATAGAAGAAAAATGTATTATTTTTGGAACAAACAAAACGTCATATGCATATCTTACTGTTTAACGTTAAAACAACATGAATCTTTTTAGTGAAAACCTAAATACATGTATGATGTATGGTTCTATATATTGTATGCTATCATGCTAACTTGCACTTAATCATTTATGTGAAATGAAAACCGAAATTCATCCCCTTATGTTGGTTCTTATGGACGATAGTTCAAATGCGTTTCATCGTCTTGTTTAGCTACAAAATGTGAGTACGTACGATGAAAATGTAAAGCAAACCGCTTAATTACCTATTGCCAAGAAGCGCATGGAGTTGAATGATGGTTTGTTCTTCTTGCAAACTAAACTTTCCTCTTTTGATATCAGGTCTCAAATAGTTTGTCCATCTTAGCCTACAACTCTTTCCACATCTCTGTAACCCTGCATGGATTTTTAACAAGAGTTATTAAAACAAGCTAGTAACATTTATAAAAAAGGGGTACGTATACTATGTGTCTAGCTATGCTTCTTAAAAGGGGCTTAAGTTGTAAGGAAAAGCTAAGCTAACTTGCTAAGCATCAGATTTGGGGTTTCAGCTTTTTAGAAAACCTATAAGTTGTTCAAATATATAGGTCAAACATGCACTTAAGTGCCTTTTAACTGTATGTTAATGCAATAAACTACGTGTTTTTTTAAGATTAAGAGTGTGTTTAATTTGTGTGTGTATGTGTACCAGCTTTAACAGGCAAAGCTCGCCAACTTCCATGACCATGTTCTTCGATGTATGCCACAAGTTTTCGATCTTCTTCAGACGTCCATGGACCTTTCTTCAAACCTTTCTCAAAACTTGGTGACCTCCCCATTCTTAACTTATAAACTTACTAATTTTAACAAGCTAGCTAGTATGATGAAGAGTTGGTTTCACTTAAAGGAGTATAAGTAAGTATATATAATGGAAGTAGGGGAAGTTATAACTTATAATAACATCATCAATATAATATGAACATGAGGGTTAAGATTGGGTTAGACAAACAAACGAGGGCCATAAATGAGTAAATCAGACATGTTGGGTACTATTGTTTTCAGGGTGTAATGACTGTCTATTTGCATCAATGATGGAAATACCCAATTTTCAGAGAGAATTTATTAGGGAAGAAATTTATGTGCTTACGTGGAAATGGAGTTTTTTTAATTATTTGCGAGTGTAAATACCCATTCGTGGATTGGATGGGGTATCAATCTTACGAGATGGTTGGTGTGCATTACATGATATAGATTTTAAATGCATCAATTGCTTTAGATATGCATTGAAAATGGAATCTGTTGCATTTGCATATGCGGGTATAAAGTAGCAATATTGTTATTACATAAGGGAACATACAGAATATTTTTATTTATAAATTTGTGAAATACTATTAGCTAGGCATCGTATGCATAATACTCCCTCCGTCCCGGTTTAATAGTCCATTATTTCCATTTTGGGATGTCCCAAATTAATTGTCCATTACCAAATATGGAAAGGTAACATGATTCTATTTACTATAATGTCCCTACTTTAAAAATTAAATTACAAAAGTGAAAGGAAGTTCAAATTAATTGGTTAGGGGTAAGAATGTCATTGTACAAAAAGTAAGTAATAATTATTGTGTTTATCTTAAACTGCGTGTAGGTCTGTCTGGAGATAATTAAATTGGGACGGAGGGAGTAGTTAATAAGTTAATTAGATAACAATTTAAGAGAAATGATATACTCACATAATTTTTACAAAAAATTGTCCACAAAATGATGTGGCCGAATGAAGTGAAGAAAGAGAATAATGAGAGAGAAACAATAAATGAATTTGATTGGTTAATAGCATGTGCCATATCATTTTGTAAAACTTCATAAATTTTATGTGGATATATCATTCCTCATGGCTTGTTTAAATGTTTAGCTACCTTTCTTTAATTCTTTGAGACGAAGTTAATGTCAACCCATAAGTCGTAACGTAACCCGCTTAATACTTCTATTATTATTAAAATAAATTGGAGACTTGGAGTAGGAAATCTATTAATGCTATAAGGGGAAAGTTTTTGGTTCAAATGTACGAGCCAAATGATTACTTAACAAGGTTTAAACCTAGCTCTTTATTGAGACCATAAGAGCACCTCCAATGCTCCTAGTCACCAAGTTCAAAGTAGGACAGGTCAGCACTCAAAGTTAACATTTTCCGTTGTAGGTTATATGCGCATAACGTTGAGTACAAAACTGCTTGGACGATGCTTTGGACGGAACTGTGGGTCCCCCACTACTTTCTTCATTACAATTAATTCATTTATTTTCCTACTAACATATCTATGCAATAATAACCCATATATATAATTTGATAAAATGATGTATGTCACTACTTTCAACTCTATAGAGTTTAATGGGTTGTAGAGAATGTGTTCAAAGTGATTAGATGCTTATGTGTCAAAACTTTGAACTCAAAATTGTATGTTACATTGGAGATGCTCTAAGCACAATATCACTAGGCTATCTTGAATAATGAACTTAAAAAGTAAAAAGCGCGTTAGAGGATATCTACGACAAGTTGAGTGTCATCTAATAGTAGCCTTCGATTATTATCACAAAGAGTTGATATTATTTAAGTACTCCATCCGTCTCATTTATATTGACCCTTAAAAAATTGTTTGATTTAAGATAGGTTGGATAAATATTAATTTTGCTCTTATATTCAAGATAAGTTTGAATGGAAATTTTAATGAAATAAATGATTGAGAGTAATAAATGATGATAAATCGGGGAGTTTAATAATCTGGGGTTAGTGCGTGCAAATGTAACAAACTATGGCCTGACATTTATTGTATGTAACGAACTACTCGGGCCTCCATTGTATGTAACGAACTTGTAATTTCCTTACTTTTTCCACGTGTCGATTATATAAGCCGACACGTGGCGTCCCTTAGAACCGTTAATCTGGCCAAAATACATACAATATAAGGAAATTACAAGTTCGTTACATACAATAGAGGCCCGAGTAGTTCGTTACATACAATGAATGTCAGACCATAGTTTATTACATTTGCGCGTACTAACCCCTAATAATTTGTAATAGTTATTTTTTCGAGTAGACAATCTTTTTGGGACAAACAAAAATAGTAAAGTAAACTATAAAAATGGAACGAATGGAGTATTAAATTTGGGATTAAGGAAATAAGAGGGTTTAATGAGGGAAGGGAAGGGAAGGAAGATGATTATATTCATTGATTTAAAAATATGATTACATTCATAAATTAACAACGTACTTACCTTTTTGTACCAAAGTGAGTAACGCACACATTTTATTACCAATGTGAGTAATCAACTTTTAAGTTTTGTTCTAATGTTAGTAATATGGTACTTTAGTCACCGTTTAATTATCACCATTGATACTTGGCATGATACGTTTAATATATTTAGTGTACTTAAACTTTCTTTCTTGATGAAATTCATTTGTTTCCCTAATTTTTTTCCACGATCATTCTTTTTGTTGAATTCAACTTATGAAATTAGTGTTCCAAATTAATTTCATCATGAAATAAAGTTTAAATACACCAAATATATCTAATGTGTCATGTCATTTCATTTGAAAGTATACATGTCAGTGAAATGTGAGCAATTGTGATAATCAAACGGTGACTAGAGTACCATGTTACTAACACTGGAACAAAACTTAAGAGTTAGTTACTCACATTGGAACAAAACTTAAGAGTTGGTTACTCAAATTGGTAATAAAATGTGTACGTTACTCACTTTGGTATAAAAATGTAAGTACGTTGCTAATTTAATTATAACTTTAACCCTTAAAAATAGGGATTAGTGCGTGAGAATATGTTTAACTTTAGCTCAAACTTAATAGTGCGTATTCAACTTCGTTTTGAATTATTGTATGTATCCAACTTTCAAATATCGCTATTGTATGTATCAGATAGTAATTTTGATGATGTGGTAATTTGTATGGATGTCATGTGGCACCATACACAGATGATACGTCAGCAAAAATACCATTAAATACATACAATGACAACATTGAAAGATGGATACACACAATGTACCAAATTGAAGTTGGATATACATTATAAATTAAGTTTGAATTAAAGTTAATGCATTTCCATGCATCAATTCCCTTATAATTTATACTTCATAGCTAACATAAGTTGCATTTTTGTAATTTTGGTTAGAAAAAAGATGATTATACGGAGTAGTTAAGAAAAAAAAGAGAGTAAACTACACGGAATTAATGCCCTTGTTGGTAAGCTAAAAATTACAACAATCGTCCTTTTGATATTTCACTGATCATCCTAAAACTATGCACGCTCACAGTCCATGAGTTCGTCAAAGAAATTTTTTAAAATAAATCAAAATGACAATCTTACCCTTTTTCAAAATTACTATCTTACCAACTCTGGCTCGAGTCATGGTTTTGTGTATATGTGTGGAATTTTAAAGCTTGTTTCGAATTGAGCATATGGTGTATGTGTGTTTTTTGTATAGCGATAGTTGATTTCTATTGTGTTGCATGTTTGAGGTTTGATATGTACTACAAGAAAAAAGCCATATTGCAACGACAAATGTCGTCCCAATAGGGCAAAATGTCGTTCCTATAAAGCTTTTGCAACGACATGTCGTTGCAATAGTGTCGTCTCAAAGTCCTCGTCCTTCAAAACCTTTTGACACGACATTTTGCAACGACACACCGGGCCCACTCCTTAATTTCCGTACTTCTTAAGTAATTCAAAAATAAATACCTTTAGGAACGACATTTGTCGTCTCAAAAAGTATTATTAACAAAATAATAAAACGAAAAAATAAATACCTTTAGGGACGACATTTGTCATCTCAAAAAGTATTATTAAAATAAAAAACGAAAATTAAATACCTATTGCAACGACATTTGTCGTCCCAGAAAGTATGAGTATTTTAAAATAGATGGACCTTTTGCAATGACATTTGTCGTCCCAAAAGGTTACCGTCGTTGGAGAAAGTCCCTGTAATGTGGACAACATTTTGCTGTATTTTGATTTTTCCCAGGCACGAGCCTGTTTAATTTCTGCAGATTACCTGCACTCTTACTACATATATTTTACAGTTTATCGCATCCAAAACAAACCAAATTAACAATTTAAACATCCTGATAAATCATCAAATGGTCACAAACACATAACGAGTTCTACCGTTCAACAAGTTTAAAGGTTAATAGTTTAAACAATTCAAAAAGATTCAACAAACATTGTTTCGACAACCAAATAAAAGACTAACACTTAGATAAGCGAATTTACTCGTGATCCAAATCCTCACCTTCTTCTTCCTCATCCTCGCCTTCTTCCTCATCCTCGCCTTCTTCCTCATGCTCATTCTCACCTTCTTCCTCATGCTCATTCTCACCTTCTACAATAGTGGGTTGGTACGGTACAAACTTAGGAACGGGAATTTTTTCCTTTTTTAAGACCGAGCATAGAGATGTCATGAACTCATTTTGAGACTCAATTTGTTGTTGTTGAGACTTCATTTGTTCTTGTTGAGCCTTCAACATTTCCTCTAGTTGTTTTTGTGAACTCATTTGTGATCCTTGTGATTGGACACTTGAACTTGAACTTGATCCAACACTTGTAACCTTTCTACCGCGTCCCTTACAATGTCCACGACTCTCCCCCAAGATTTTCTTCAATATAGCCTTTTCACTCATTGGAGTGGAACTCCTAATTTGCTTCTTCTTCAATGCCACCATTTTACCCTACAATTTACAAAACAAAAACTATTACTAGTGACCAACTTGACACATTCCACAACTTTTTGGACCCATATGAACCATGTGACCTAACATATACCTGTAATAGTGTATGTTTTTACATACGACACAGATAACTACGAGTAGCTCACATACTCCATATTATATAAGAAAGGGAAATACTATGTAGTTTATATTAGGGGAACTAGACTAGCTTGTACTCTTCTAAAAATTACTTTTATATTCCCATAACCTCCAAATTAGTGGGGAATTCCTCATTGCCCTATACTATATAATGATTGATTACATTATCCTTAACCAAGCATCTTCAATGACTATCATTATCATTCCTCACCCTCTAAAGTTTCATACCAAGCACCCCCTAAATCATTATTGGTGACACAAATCACCAACATTGAGAGCGACAATAATGTGAAAAAACTATGGCTTACAACTGATATACGTTATGATAATGTATGTCATCGAGTAAACCATGTTTGATCTACATAATGTACCTTTTCCAATATAAGATAAGTAATTAGTATGTTCCAACACATACCCATCACTTTTTGTTTGTTCGATCACCTTTTCAATGATGTATATCAACACTCGTAATTAAAGTTCTTACTTTCTTCGGTAGTAACCAAGTTCGTTTTACAAATTTTTCATATGCTCGCCAATTAATATACTCACAAACACATTCGCCAACATATAAAGAGCTTTTAACATAAATAGCATAAACGCCTTAGGGTTTCATGAACTTAAACGGTTTTTAAGGTCAACATATATAAATAGTGATGAAGTGCAATTATATCTCTTGATTGAATAGAAAGACACATATTTCATATGTGACTCATTTGTTAAGATGTGATCAACGTGACGATGATGTATAGCGAAAAGTAAACCATTTTGATCAGCATCTCACCATCACCGTTTATTTTTCCAACATCAACTAATTACTTGATGTTACTCGTTTTACTTTCAGATTCCAATATGTGTGACATATGTTTTATTTTCGTGATCAAAAATCACATTCTCATAATGAAGATTCATTAAAGAAACCGATAAATTTCACAATAAAGCAAATCACTGAGTAAGCCCTATTTCAACTTTTATATGATTTCACTTCACACAACCTAACGATACATCCAATACTATTTATATGTGCTTATAATAAAAGCTGGTCAATATAGTTACAAACACCTTTGTCAAAATAAAGTCGTTACTTTTGAAAGACGACTACTGTTAATTAAGTTGTTTCGCAACTAACTCAAATCGTATAATATTTAGAATATTACGTTAATTTTTCCAATCTATTTAAAATGTAATTGAACTTAACTTTTAACTTTACACTTTAATTGATCATATTTATTTCACAAGCTAAAAAATGACCTGGTAAATTTTTGTTTCCCGATTTGGAGAAAAACAGTAAAAAAAAAAAAAAAAAACTTTTAGCCACGACAATGTCGTTGCAAAAGGTAGTCCGGGAAATATTTTTCGTACGAGAGCAAAAACAAAAAAGTCAGAAATAGAAAAAAACCTTTAGCAACGACACTGTCGTTGCAAAAACTAGCCCGGGAACATTTTTAAAGTTGGCGCCGAAACTAAAAAATTGAAAATAAAAATAAAACTTTTTGCAACGACAGTGCCGTCTCAAAAGGTAGCCCGGGAAATCATTTTCTTTTGGAGCCAAACAAAAAAATAAAAAAGAAAATAAAAATATCTTTAGGGACGACATGTGTCGTCCCTGAAAGTTAAGTCAACAAAGAATACCAGTCAAAGTCAAAAAGGGAGAATTTTTTGTCGTTTAGCGACTTTCAGGGACGACATCGTGTAGTTGCAAAAAACCTTCGTTGCAATAGGTCTTTTTTCTTGTAGTGTGTGTGTAAGCATTTGATTGATTTGTTAAAGTGAATGTTGGATGATGGGGGTTACTGAATGCAGATGCTGAAGAAGATGAACAACAAGAGAGATGAAATGTAAAACTAACTATCAAAGTAAAGTTTTCGAGGGACCATAGATGTAACTCATCAAAAAGGGAAAGTAACCATTTTGCATTATTTAAAAGATTCTGGTTTGGTCTAACGGACTCAAAAACAATAGCGTGCATTTAAAAGTGCAATAATGTAATTTTTTTTAGTAAAAGGATAATTATCGATCACAAGCTACACTACAAGATTAATGACATCTAGTGACTGTCACTTTTCTTGACTTCAGAAGAAAACAGTCATTAAAGCCTTGATTGTAAGCTTTCTTGACAAAAGGAGCATTAAAAATTAAATAATGAGCTTTTTTCTAATTAAAAAAAGAGAAAAAAGGCAGGTATACGAGAATATATCAAAGTCACGTGCAAAACACATTTCCATAGAAACCCTAAAGCCACGCTCTCTCTTATCTTGACGGCGATTCACAGTCTCCGATCAACCGAACCGTCACCGTCTCCGATCAACCGAATAGTCACCGTCAGCCGCATTGTCTCCGATCAGCCACACTTTCTTTTGTCATCCGCAGTGTATCAGGCTCTGCTTCTGACTTCTTCGTCTTCGCGTCTTATGGCATACTCGCTAGCTCATAATTGTCGAGGTTAATTTTCTCTCAATTCACTCCTATATAAGAACTTATGATACATTTCTTTGTGAATTTAGATTGAAATTTCCTAATGCATTTATGTAATTTATATCAATTCATAACGTATGAAAGCTAAAAGTAGTATGTCAATTGATGAGTCTGCTAAAACTTTGATTCGAATATATGCAATCAAAGCATTTATAAGTCACTTTTGATGTATTGTGCATCAATTAGCTATACTTTACAATTGGCTAATGTATCATCGGTGCTAGTAATTGATTGATTGATTTGGAGGTCACGTTCCGATTTGAAGGTTATATGTGAATAATCTAAGATGCATATTAGGTGTTTGATGAAATGTCTGAATGATAAATTTATGATAAAATGTCTTGAATCATACTATTATCGATAGTTTTTTGTGCTCTGTACATCTGGGATGTACCTTGTCAAGTTTGACATTGTTAAGTTGAACTGCAATAACACATAAAAGAGAAGTATTATGGATCATACACTTTCTTCATCAGATATAGATTGATTATTTATGTAAAAATATACAAGCTAAGTGACATTTAGTACTTGTACATACCTAAAAAAGACTTTAGAAGGATTATGAGAGCTTCAATTACAAAAGATCAGAAAGCTCGTTTCTTACGTATGTAATATAGTATGTTGAGAATTATTAAAAAGCTTAAATGAATTGTTGTTATTATCCCTGTTGTGGTTAACTTCCTAATACTCGTACATCTTCATGGAAATAGGCCTTATCATTTTCTTCTTCATTTATTACATAGCTACTTTGTTTACAGATCAAAGTTACCGCTGTCATGCAATGGGAGTTGATTGCTTATCTTTAGCATTCTTCTGTGCATACTTCACATTCAAGTAAAAAGTCTTCTTTCTCATAATGACCACAATTACATATTGTTAAGACTGAGCTGATTTGTTGAAAAATAGTCATGTATATGTATAATTGGGAGTTAGAAGAATGTCTGATGAAAATGATGAACAGTTACAACTAAAGGGCATGGATGTTTGGCTTTTCTCCAAAAGATTGATTCCAAGTCCAATGAACTTCATGCGACTGGAACCAAGTATTAGTTTATATCCTTTTAGCTCCTTTTGTTACATCTTTATAGCTATAACATAACACTATTGTGTCCTACTGAAAATCCTAAGCCTATGTATATTTATTTATAGTGAAAAAAAGAATAGCAGTAGCTTTTTACTGTAATACTTCAAAACTACTAGCTTATATGGAATTGAGTACCTTGTAACGGCTCCAATAATGTTGATGCTTGGTTAATATTTTGGATTAAACTATATATGTTGTGTACCAGATATATGTAGTGAATTACTGCTGGAACAACAGATTAATTAATACGTTCCAGAATGAAAGAGGACCGTAAGTTGATCATTTCTTTTTGATTCATTTACATTTCGTCATTAAATGCATACCAATTTATTTTTCACAACTCATTCTATTGAGTTTGTTTCACTCTTCAGATTGTGAATATAATAATTGCATTAATGACATCCATATTTTTCATTGACCTTTGATCAGATCCTTTGCTTGAGAGTTATCTAGAGGTGAGTAAGATATGTTAATTATACACTCTAATATGTGTATTTGATTAACATGATTGAAGTTGGATTATATGGATTTTTCTCATATTCTTGCTGTAACTCACAAGTGTAATGCTATGGGTTTGGAAATATGTGGGGAAATGGGTCATGGTTCAAGTTATCAAGAATCTGCTAAATGGGTCAAACCATATTTCCTAGTTCACTAAACATTATATACTTGATATCTATTTGCTTAACTAATCAATAATATTGGTTGTGTCTAATTTTTATTTTGCAGATGTGCTACTGTTAAATGCAAGAGCAGATGGAGTAGTTGGAACTTAGATAGTATAACACCCCTCATTTATACTCAATTTAATATAGTAAATCGGAAGCGTAAGTCCAAATAACTAGTAATAGTTTACACCCTTTTTATCAACATATAAAATTCAACCTTTTAAAACATAACTTCTCGACATAGGTGTTATATAAAAACATGTTAAAACATTATTTTATACAATTCCACTATCAGAGTAATGCCTCAAGGTCAAACATTCCTTCTAGTCCAACTTCTTGCCCACCCAATATAATAGCCAAAGCCTGCAAGAAGGGGTAATGTGGGGAATTAGCATAACGCTAAGTGAGCAGATAACTAATCAACAACCTAACTTAGCTCAACAACCTTGTGTACAACACTTAACACTAAACAAGCAAGTACACAATACAACTCATCAACTAATCAACAACACCATAATGAGGATCGGCGGCTCTGGGGATAACCATAAACCCGGGTGGCTCCCCAAGAACACTTATCCAACCTATCTGTATGGCCCTACGGACGAGACCGATAGCTAGTGATTATCTTCAACTAACACAGGAGGTGTGTTAAACTTTGGATAACCAACTAGCCCAACCAACAGTTCAACAACTCGTTGCCTCATTAACAACTGATGCCCGAAGGCCAAATAATTCAAGTGATCACGTAATCAATAAGTCACATATTCAACTATTCAACATATCAACAGTATTATTACTATCAACATAATCATCAATGCAACTGATAAAGTAATAATACGTTACTTGTTGTAACCAAACTTGTTACAACCAAGTTACGCTGAGGATTAGAGATCCACTCACCGAATACCTCAGTTGTCCACTCAGTAGTCTAATGTCACTGAGTCTTCTGTTTATCTGGAATTACAATAGAATAACACAAGTTAGTAACTTGTCTCAATTCAATCCAATATCTTACAATTGTAATTACATCAATAACTTATCACTTAGTCATGATTAATGATCATAATATTCACTTTCCAAATTCAATCATAATATGATTATTAACTTACATTACTTTAACACCGATCACACCAAGGTTATAAATAACCCTCTTATCACATTAATCTACTTTGATTATCACTAATCAACATGGTTAAACCATTACTAAGGTGATTAACCTCATTTCATGAATTCATCAAAACCACAATATTTGATTTAATGAATACTTAACAATTAAATTTACACAATCATCTTTAATCATCGATTAAGTGTTCTTAGCTATAACCAATGCTAATTTGATCATATAATCCATGATCATCATCAAATTCATCATTAACCTCAAGAACACATAATCATTTCCTTCAATCAAATGTTAGGCTTAGATTATAATCATGTATTAAACATAAATCAACAAGCCTCACATAACCACAAGCTTTACTTCATGAATAATTAACTAAACCCAAACTTTCTTCATGATCATCATTTAATTTTACCATTTCTAGCTTAAGGTTTAGATACTAATCATCATTTAAGCATCAACTAATCATTATAACATGATTACAAGCTTTAATTCATGAATTATCAACTAACCCATATCTTAACTCATGATCATCATTCATTTATATCATTTCTAGGTTAGATTTTCAACTACAAATCATGAATTAGATATCAACTAACAATTATTTCATCATTACAAGCTTCAATTTAGCATTACTCATCCTAATTTCATCATGTACACAAAACCCCATTTCATAGGTTTATGAGAATCAAGTAATCAAGACTTACAAGATGAGTAGAAGGATTAGAGAGTGATAATCCATGTTCTTGAAGCTTAAATTCGGATTTGGCATCTTCAATTTAGTGTTGTGAAAGGATTTTAGGAATTGATCTAGGGTTTATATGTTTATGTATGTATGTATATGTACGTACATATGTATGTATATAGATATATGATGAAAGTTATAAACCGACTCAAAATAGAGTATAACATATAATTGGTTAATTTTCATTCCCCGTATTTATCGTTGTCTGGAACTTAAAAATCATTTGCGAGGGAACACTATTTTATTTTACCGTCAACTAAATAAAATTAAAACAACCAATAATTTATTAGTCACAATAAATTATTCGACTATTATCACTATTTATTTCAAATAATACAACACACCTATTTTCTGACACACTTAATAATAATTCACAGTCAGGAAATATAAAATACTACTAGACCCGAGAACTGGGTGTTACAAATCTTCCCCCCTTTAAGAGATTTCGTCCTCGAAATCTAATCCCACTTAATCGATATAGATTAACACAACCACCCATTATTCTCATTTCAATTCACTAATAATCTTTTTCTTACACACGTTTAACCACATACTTATTCATTATTATAATCACACAAAGGTGATTACAATTTAATTCACTAATACACATCTTAATTCCCTCTAAATACCACATGTATTTACACATACTTATTCCCTTAAACACAGAATGTATATACCTCTTATTAGCTTACACATCATCAAGATATACTTCAATTTACTTTTTATATACACATAAGTTGTGTGTTGTTCTCCACTAAATTTGTTAACACCAAACACATCAACTATCTAATCACAATAATCGTTATACATATTCCATGTCACCCCCTAGAGTAACTTCTAAATTATGTATACATTTAACATCCTTTCTACAAGCACATATCCACATGTGCATATTTTGATACATTTTACTATGCCACTATTCAACATATATCCTATCTCTGATAATTAACTGATCGCTTACATGATCATTCATATCCACTATGTCAATCTTAACTTGTAGTCACTTAACGTGTCATCTTTATTACAACACAGCTATAGCAACAATTACAACTATGACGACAACAATAATCATAGTAACAATAAGGGTACCAACACTACTACATGCATCTTAGCAACAAATTGTAACTCAATTCGTCACCAATAGTTTAACTAATAATCATATACTTCTTTAGTCATCACATTGCTATATTTTCCCATTTCAGCAACTAGTTAATTATTACTTTACAACTTGCAAATATAATTACAACTCGATTATATGAAATCCTTTACTTAACAGGAATCCACAACCATATAATCATCAACATATAACATTAACTAATAAGCATTATGTAGAGGTCCATTTCTATAGATTAAAATTATTATCATTTAATCAACTAGCACCATGTTACACCAACTTGGATGCTAAACAACACCTGTTAATACCAAACGTTTTCAACAATGGTATTTCAACAACACGAGGTGCTGTGATTAATCATCTCGTCAACAATATCAACACACAATTATTCACAGTCCACTGACCTCTACTTTGCTTAAATCAACTTTTTAATTCATACTATTGGCAATGCATCACACATACACATCAATTGTGCCATAGATATCATATTAGCAACAACAACTTAGTGGTTTATTACTCTTTCATATTAGTCCATCATTGACTATTTATCAACTACAGGTCAACATATCTTACCGGTCATTTTAAAACCACTTAACTTTATATGGTACTTAGTAACCTCAACAACTCCATGTGAAATGGCATAATATAAATACGTTGGCCAGACGTCGTCATATTATGTCAGTCACACTTTATTCTCAGGTCACTTCATACCATTCATCTCCTAAGTAATTATCTTTACTCTCACATATTTCTCAATAGTAATATCAACAATTTACACAATTATAACAACCTGTAATGGCAAGTATATTCCCAATTATTAACATAGGCACAATGTCTAATACACATATCATAGAGTTTACATAAGCAACACAGACATTCAACATCTCTTTTTATTATATCATTAACCTAAGTGTAATGTCTAACACTATTATTACAATCAACTTCTTTATTACCTGATTCAAGGTCGTTTACTAATTACATCACTTAACATTAATAGTACATCTGGTACTAAACACTTCATCCATACTACGTGTAATATTCAACATGTTCTCTCTAATCTTTACCTCTTTAGTTGTATTATAAATAAACATATCATATCAAACATACACATTATAACTCTATTGACAAATGCCAAATAAGTATAAACTCACACACTTCTTTTCAAACTCTAAGAATACTTATTTTAACCATTTCCAATATTTTAGATGACTCATTTACTTTATCCTATTTCACTTAGTCCATATAACTCAAGAACTTAAATCACCACCAACAACAGTTGGCCACTATTTGACAATACGACGCATACACAGCTTGAAAATAACTCATACTCAATAAAACTTAAGGACCTCTTAAAACAAGTTATAACGTCATATATAGTCATAGGAATGATCCCAGGGCTCAAAGAAACAAAAGCCCAATACAAAACGTAAGCTAAAAGTTCAAAATAAGGTCCGAAAAACAATAAAACGCGATTTTCGAGCCCTAAACGACCCCGAAGTGCCGAAAACTGACAGGGCTCATAGCAACGCGATGAGCTTTGACCGTTGAGCCGTTTCCAAGTGACCCTGTAAATTTCGTCTTAATCGGACACCGAAATTTTCAAAAATTTTCTACGTCAAGTCTTACGTCGAACGTCGCAAGAATTTTTTTTTTTTTTTTTTACTAACTAACGCGATCCGGAAAAACGGGTCAGGATCGCGTTCCTCAGTGAAAAATGTTCTGTAACCAAATTAAGCATACAAACGCGATCCGGAGAAATGAGCGGGATCGCGTTCCCAAGAGAAAACGCATCTGGACCCGAAATATACACACAAACGCGATCCTGGAAAATGGCTGGGATCGCGTTCCCAAGCATGAAAATAATCTGTGACAAAATAACACATACGAACGCGATCCAGAAAAGATTGTTGGGATCGCGTTCCCAAGTAGAAATCTGAGTTTCAGCAAAATTCATATTTTTAGCCAATTTCAATCGCGTATAACTTTTTACTCGTTTAGAGTTAGACTCTAAAATTTTGCAGGCACGTCGACTATGCCAAAATGAAACTTTCCCTTTTTACACTTTTTCAATTTACACGTTTTACGATAAAACGGACGTACGACTCATTTTTTGACCATTTTCGACCATTTTGGTTGACACGCTATATTTCAAACGACTTGGTTTCTGACTTCCACCTTTTACCAACATGTTTCTATATATATTTAGGACGTGTGGGCATATTCATCACTTTCATATACTCATTATATCATGTTTTAACTAGTCGACCCGTTTAGGGGTCCAATTGGGCACCTTTACCAAAATCTACTAGTTTAACTACTTCAACACTTTCAACACACATTCCTACTATATGTAGGACTTAAAATCACTGTTACATTGGTCATAACCAAACCAATACTCATCTTAACTATTTAACCACCCAGTGACCCATTTGGACACTTTAACAACCCATTTGGGTTTCAACCAATATGTTCACTAATTTAACACCCATTTTACACTTCTTTGACTTTACCAAGTCAAACAACTTGACTTCCACCATCGGTGTCACATTGTAACCCCGAAACACCAAATTCACATAAAATCATCAAATTCACAACAAGTATTCAACCATGACTTTTCACCACTTGTCAACGCATATATAGACTAGTTGACCACTTTGACTTTCTAATTTTACATAACAACACGACTCGAAACCTATTAATGGAGAATACCAACATCCCATTAATTTCATCATATCAATTCAGTTTATCATTTATCAATTAATTCCCTAGCATTGATCTATGATCACACCTTAGTCAACAATGTATCTACACAATTTCAACATTTTGATCGAAATTTCCAATTTCCTTCTTAATTACTCATTAACACCTCTATCATCTTATTAACAAGCAATATTCACCAATAATTCAATTTACTTTACTAACAATCATATCATAGTAAAATAAACAGTCAAAGCTTATTAAAATTCACCAAGCTTATCGAAAATTACCTGGCATATCTAGGCCCACGAGTATTGAGGAATCATTGAGAATACCAGACGGTTCCTCATGTTCCTCCGTCTCTGCATCCAAAACAACACTATTGCATCTCGTTATAGGTTAGTACACATTCAATAAAAATTTTATCATGCAACCACTAGTCCCCACACCCTGGAATGTTTGACATGACACATATCAGAGTTTGGGATTGAACATCTTATAATGTACAATTCACCCAAACTCACGCTCTGATACCAACTTATAACACCCCTCATTTATACTCAATTTAATATAGTAAATCGGAAGCGTAAGTCCAAATAACTAGTAATAGTTTACACCCTTTTTATCAACATATAAAATTCAACCTTTTAAAACATAACTTCTCGACATAGGTGTTATATAAAAACATGTTAAAACATTATTTTATACAATTCCACTATCAGAGTAATGCCTCAAGGTCAAACATTCCTTCTAGTCCAACTTCTTGCCCACCCAATATAATAGCCAAAGCCTGCAAGAAGGGGTAATGTGGGGAATTAGCATAACGCTAAGTGAGCAGATAACTAATCAACAACCTAACTTAGCTCAACAACCTTGTGTACAACACTTAACACTAAACAAGCAAGTACACAATACAACTCATCAACTAATCAACAACACCATAATGAGGATCGGCGGCTCTGGGGATAACCATAAACCCGGGTGGCTCCCCAAGAACACTTATCCAACCTATCTGTATGGCCCTACGGACGAGACCGATAGCTAGTGATTATCTTCAACTAACACAGGAGGTGTGTTAAACTTTGGATAACCAACTAGCCCAACCAACAGTTCAACAACTCGTTGCCTCATTAACAACTGATGCCCGAAGGCCAAATAATTCAAGTGATCACGTAATCAATAAGTCACATATTCAACTATTCAACATATCAACAGTATTATTACTATCAACATAATCATCAATGCAACTGATAAAGTAATAATACGTTACTTGTTGTAACCAAACTTGTTACAACCAAGTTACGCTGAGGATTAGAGATCCACTCACCGAATACCTCAGTTGTCCACTCAGTAGTCTAATGTCACTGAGTCTTCTGTTTATCTGGAATTACAATAGAATAACACAAGTTAGTAACTTGTCTCAATTCAATCCAATATCTTACAATTGTAATTACATCAATAACTTATCACTTAGTCATGATTAATGATCATAATATTCACTTTCCAAATTCAATCATAATATGATTATTAACTTACATTACTTTAACACCGATCACACCAAGGTTATAAATAACCCTCTTATCACATTAATCTACTTTGATTATCACTAATCAACATGGTTAAACCATTACTAAGGTGATTAACCTCATTTCATGAATTCATCAAAACCACAATATTTGATTTAATGAATACTTAACAATTAAATTTACACAATCATCTTTAATCATCGATTAAGTGTTCTTAGCTATAACCAATGCTAATTTGATCATATAATCCATGATCATCATCAAATTCATCATTAACCTCAAGAACACATAATCATTTCCTTCAATCAAATGTTAGGCTTAGATTATAATCATGTATTAAACATAAATCAACAAGCCTCACATAACCACAAGCTTTACTTCATGAATAATTAACTAAACCCAAACTTTCTTCATGATCATCATTTAATTTTACCATTTCTAGCTTAAGGTTTAGATACTAATCATCATTTAAGCATCAACTAATCATTATAACATGATTACAAGCTTTAATTCATGAATTATCAACTAACCCATATCTTAACTCATGATCATCATTCATTTATATCATTTCTAGGTTAGATTTTCAACTACAAATCATGAATTAGATATCAACTAACAATTATTTCATCATTACAAGCTTCAATTTAGCATTACTCATCCTAATTTCATCATGTACACAAAACCCCATTTCATAGGTTTATGAGAATCAAGTAATCAAGACTTACAAGATGAGTAGAAGGATTAGAGAGTGATAATCCATGTTCTTGAAGCTTAAATTCGGATTTGGCATCTTCAATTTAGTGTTGTGAAAGGATTTTAGGAATTGATCTAGGGTTTATATGTTTATGTATGTATGTATATGTACGTACATATGTATGTATATAGATATATGATGAAAGTTATAAACCGACTCAAAATAGAGTATAACATATAATTGGTTAATTTTCATTCCCCGTATTTATCGTTGTCTGGAACTTAAAAATCATTTGCGAGGGAACACTATTTTATTTTACCGTCAACTAAATAAAATTAAAACAACCAATAATTTATTAGTCACAATAAATTATTCGACTATTATCACTATTTATTTCAAATAATACAACACACCTATTTTCTGACACACTTAATAATAATTCACAGTCAGGAAATATAAAATACTACTAGACCCGAGAACTGGGTGTTACAGATAGGTAGTAGTTTGACTCTGATATTCAAAACACTTGATGTGTAGCTTAATGTCTTGAAACTATTGTACAATATATAAAACATACATGTGCAAATGGGTCAAATGGATATATGTGTATCTCTTTATACCTCAATATTATGACTTTGCTTGAATTGTATTTTTTGCTTGAATTGTGATGTTTTTATATCTATTATAAATTGTGGTATAATTTCAATAATTTAATAGTGGAATGCTTATTTATGTATATATATATATCATAACTTTCATTGATTGAAAATGTATGTCACTAGAACCTTTAGTGACTGAAAGTTCAGTAACTAAAGGAATTTGAGCTATATTGATCGATTGATTTTCAACACCCTATAATGACTTAAAATTCAGTCACTGAATCTTTGAGACATATGGTGACTGAATTTATCCGTCAATGTAGGCTTCTAGTGATGGCTGCATTAGTGACACTTTTTATTTCAGAAGAAGAAGGTCAAATGGGCTTTAGTGACTGATTTTTGACGTTTACTGACTGAACTCTTTGGTCACTAAAAGCCATTTATCTTGTTGTGCTAGGACGATTTCTGTAATATACTCAGATAAGTATAAGAGTGGTTCATTTAAAACCATTTGTATCGACCAATAGTGTACTATTTTTTTTTACCAATACTACAGTGTTTATATTTTAAAATGTAAATGTAATTTTTTTTCTTTATAAGTATGATGCAGTGTTTCTATTCAAAACATAATATAGTGCTAAAGAAGCAAAAAAAAATGTCACCGAAATCCGAGCATGAGCAGCCAGAGTCTGGTGTCGAAAGACAGTGGTAGTGGTGGTGGTGACGGGTGTGGGGAAGGTGGAAGTGATCGTCTAAGAAAGAATAAGAAAGTGTAGGGGTAGGCGGTGGCGAATCCAGGTTGTTTACGACGAATACATTATCAGACTTTATGGGTTGAGTCTCAAGTCGAGTCAGGTGCTAAATCTAACATTTATATCAGTTTATCCACTTACAAAGTTTTAATGACTCACATGTACTCAAAAAGGCTATAGAAACAAGTAACATCAAAATATTATTGTATTTTATATGTGTGTGTATATATATATATATATATATATATATATATATATATATATATATATATATATATATATATATATATATATATATAAGAGAAAAGTTAAAAAAAAACAAAAAAAATGGAGAATGAAGAAATCAATAGGATTGCTCCATTTCAAAAATCCAATTTCACGTTCTTTTTTTTTTTAAAACTAAATATCTCACAAACCGTATGTCTATAAATTATAGAAATTACTTATTCGGAATCATCGTTTTTTTCTCTTCGATTATAGATCTAACAAACTATACTTTCAACAAAGTTTTTTTTTTTTTTCATTTTTATTAGGTTTTAAAAATTTGTAATGTGATATCATATGTAATTTAATACTAAAAAATAATCACACCCACTTATATCTCCGATTAAACTTTAAATTCAAATCATTGATGATTTAAAAATATTTAAACATGAAAAACAAAGTTGTAATCACATGCGATAAAACATCAAGGTATTAATCACATGTGATTAAAGATTAATAAAATACAGATTTTCAAATCATTGACTACAATTATACAATTAAGTAAAAAATCAAGTTGAAATCAAACATGAATTATTATATATCGGTAAATTGCTCATTAAATATCAATTTTTAAATGAAAATCATATGTGATTATATGCAAAATCATATTTGATTATATAACAAATCACATGTGACTAAATGTACAACTAGCAATCACATGTGATTTTTAATGAAAACAAATGCAATTTTTAAAATTCTTTTTATAACTATTAATGTGGATGAATATTAAGGTGTATTCACGTATTAATTAACATATAGCATGAATAAATAATCGTGAACAAACTTTAATTTTTTTATATCATAAATCACATGTGATTATATTGTAGGACCCGGTAAAAAAAAGGAAAAAAAAAATTCATCGAAAGTATAGCTTGTGACATCTCTAATCGAAGAGAAAAAGACGTTGGTTCCGAATATGTAATTTTTATAATTTATGGACATACGATTTGTAATATATTTAAACATAGGGTAAAAGTGGAAGTGAGTTTTGTAGAGAAATGGAGCAATCTTATTGGTTCTTCCATTCTCTACTTTTTTGACATTCTTATTTGAACTCACATCTATTATATTAACCGTTATGAAGTACAAAACAATAATAATTAATAATAATAATTACAAAACAATGATTCAACTTATTAAATCTTCTAATATTAGCTTAACAAAATTCCTTTAGGGAAAATTATTAAAACTTTCTTGAACAACTTAATTATTTGTTGGGCAAAATAAAAAGAGGTATAAAATTTGTTTTGTATGCTTCTAGATTTGTTGATTTTAAGTAAATCGATTTAGAAAAAGCATAAACTTAAAGGCATACTTTATTTAATATATAATTATAGTAATTGAAAGTGAATATGAATATATGCTAAGAAAATAATTGGGCCCAAAACTATCAGTTATTGACTTGTAGTAGCCCAACGTTATCCGTTTTCAGTCTTTTGAACCCAACCTCTTATAGTCCACTAAGTTAGACTTCATCTTCTTCGATTTTTATTATGTTAGACGACAACCATGAACGACAGAGCTCCCAGTATAACAATTTACATTCTAAAATCTAAGAGAAAATTACACAAATCGTCCTTTATATTTTGCCCAAATTTCACTAACAGTCCTTTACAAACTTTAATTACACCAACTATCCTTTATTTTGAAACTTGTAACGTCAATAGTCCTTTAGACTAACAACCGTTAACTATTTATTTAAAAAAGAACCATGAAACTTTTTTCCTATAAATTATTTTCCTTTGAGTAAGTTATAAATTATAAAATCCAAAAATATGTAGAGACACATTATTAGGTGTACAAAACATCGTTTTCAGCTTCCCCATTTCACTTAATAAAATCGTCACCAAATTCGATACTTTTATCTAGAGAAACATCAAATTTTATAATCCACCACTATCTTTCACCACCCAAACATACATTTGTGGCTTAAAGATTATTAGTCACATAGTTGGTTTACATATTTCGACGTCGTTATACTTTGAAGTTAGGGTTTTTGTTTGAGATATTTTTGAGTAAGGAATGAATGCAACAATAAAAAGAGGCGGCAACTACCAAAGTCGTGAGCATATAAGATAGATAAGATAACTCGGCGATGGAGGGTTGCGGGGTGAAATGAGGAATATGAAAA
Source organism: Helichrysum umbraculigerum (assembly GCA_949592205.1). Lineage (NCBI taxonomy): Eukaryota > Viridiplantae > Streptophyta > Magnoliopsida > Asterales > Asteraceae > Helichrysum > Helichrysum umbraculigerum. Next base: position 2,751,557 of record CATIUR010000001.1, read on the forward strand.
TGAGCTCACAATATTGATGTTTAATTGGAGAAGATGCCCGAATTTGGTGATGAATTTGCTAAGTGAAATGAGGAATATGAAAATGATATTGATGCACCTAATAATGTATTTGTGACACTCCTCCAAATTAGGTATATAATTATACATAATTACATGCATTTCTTACGCTAATTCCCTGTATTTGTTTTAAACTAAACCTATGATGTGTTATGAGTCTAGCGAGCCCTAAACAATAATACAAAAGTATTACATTATACGTAATATTTATAAATTACGTACGAACGTATCGGAACTAAGCCGATAAAAATAATTAACCAGATTTGGTTATATGAAATAATTAATAATTCGATTATTAATTACGAGAAATTAAATATCTATAACATATAGATAAAATGGTTCAATTATACGTTTAACATAAAACGTATTATATAACGAACAGAAACAATTATAAAACGTACCTAAAAGGTCAAAACCTGAAAAATGTTATTTTTCTAGTACGTTTTCAAGTATTTAGAACATTACTTCGAATTATGAATTTGAAACTCAACAGAAATCTGGCGCTCAATTAGACGCGCGCAGTAAAATGTACAAAAATGTACAACTACCAAAAATAATGATAATCTCATTATTCTGAAAATATATTACGAACCAGGAGAGCATCTACAAAATAAAAATATAAAATGTTAAATTTTATATTGCTATAATTATACCCGTATTCGAAATTGAGGTACCAAAAATGGCACCTAACATCAATAATGCAGAGACAGATTGATGTTTAAACCATACTCCCTCCATCTCTCTGTGATCATTCGACACTTACACACACACAATTATTTTCCATTTCCTTTCTCTCAAAACAAAGTAACAAGATCAGAGGTAAACAACATCAGGAAGTGGAAGTAGAACACAAGCCAGTGACTCTATCACCATCCTCATCATCATCCGATCACCATCTTCATCCTTTTCATCTTTGTAAGAAAACTTATAATCTTTGAATTCTTTGCTTAAATTTCGATATATTACTTGTATATGCAACATAAATCATGTTTATAACATCACAAGTATGAAGATTTGATGATTAGTTTATGAAATGGGTTTATGAAACCAAACTTTGAATCCAAAAATTTATACATGGAAACTAGTTATAAATGTGGTAATAAGTTAATAAAACAACATATAGCATTGTTATAAACACTTGGAATTGTTGTGTAAAGGATTTGAAACCAAAAACATTCGAGTTCATGCACACTCTGCACGAACAGAACCTGCAAAACACTCAGGATCCGGCGGATCCTAGGTGGATCCGGCGGATCACTTTTAAAAATGATGAACAAATCGCATTTAAACACTCGAGATCCGGCGGATCACTTTTGGATCCGGCGGATCCTTTCCTGGAAACTACACTGATCCGGCGGATCATCGGTTGATCCGGCGGATCACGCTTAAACGATTGCGCACCTTAGTCGTTGGTCAAAACCGTGAACGAGTAAAAGACACTCATGATCCGGCGGATCATCGGATGATCCGGCGGATCCTAACTACGAACACGCACGAACAAGTCTTGTGAACGAGTACGATACACGAGTAAATGACACGCTTGATCCGGCGGATCACTATCTGATCCGGCGGATCCTTATAAATCGAACGTGATCCGGCGGATCCCTAACTGATCCGGCGGATCCTTATAAATCAAATGATCCGGTCCTTTGTGGTTTGATCCGATGGATCACTAAAAATCAACAAGGATCCGGCGGATCATTAACTGATCCGGCGGATCCAAGACCCCAAACCAGGGACTGATTCTGCTAGTTTTAAATGATGCAAATTTTAGACAAAACTCGACACATTTGAGACGCAATGTATATTATACGGAACGAATGAGGATAATAATTTGGAAACATAAATGACAAAACAATTAATATATATATGAGATATATGTGAACGAGACTACGGACAATAATATATATATACGAGAATATATATATTCAACTATATAAGTATATATATGTATATGTACTTACACACTTCGGACAATTTGACAAACGAACAATACTTGGATAATATTGTATATTTCCAACAACAATTATCAACGACATACACAAACCTAAGAAATTGATATTTTCTTCAAACGAACAAACTATTAACATAAGTAAACAAAGTACTTATAGTTAATACATTGTTGTGTATAGGTTGACTACGTTTGGGCTTCGTTATCTTATCTCGCTAGCATTCACATCCGAGCACTCACAGTGAGTTCACAAACCCCTTTTAAATGTTTTAATGCTTTAAAACCTCGGGGTGGAAAACATAGAAATCGTATGTATAATTGCATGCGACAACTGTTTAAATACTTGATGTATTTACTTAAATTATTGATGAAATGAGATTTCATGTTGTGATTGATTAAATACTGTACGTATTTGCTTAAACTGTTTATGAAGGGGTACTTCATACTTGAACTGTTTGTGAAAGGGTATTTCACACAACTAATTGAACTATGTTTTATGAAATGTTTTTCATAACTATTTTGGGAATTTAGGCAACGAATCTTGGTACAGATCTAGGCTGAACGATGTAGTGCATAAAAGACCTTATGGCTGCAGACTATAACCATTAGCTAGGTGACTCTAGCCACTGAGTATACGGATAGTACTATCGCCGTGACGACCCTCCTACGGATTTGGGAGCGTATACTTAAATGTCCTACTTGGCACAACAACAACAGATTAGGGTCGTGGTTTGGTTATAGGGTTAGATCGGGTTACCTTACTTGACAGGTTTAGCTCACCTTTCAAGGGATCACCGTCTAAATATTCCCACATACTAAACTATTGATTAGGAAAGGATTTCCTACGTACATTGATTTGAAAATGTTAATCTTTATTTAGGTTAACTTGTGTTTCCTACTGATAACTGATTTAGGAAATGTTATTTGATTAATAACTTGTGTTTCCTATTACAACTAAAACTTATTTGGGAAATGTTATTTATTAATAACTTGTGTTTCCTACTTGATAAACAACGCTTATTTGGAAATGTTATTCTTAAATGATTAACTTGTGTTTCCTACATAACAAACAAACTTGTAAATTCACTCAACAATTTTGTTGACGTTTTACTCTATGTTTTTCAGGGAATTAGCAGCGTAAGTAAGATCTGCATGCATTATCAGGACGGACTACCCTGGACTTGTTAGGATGCCACTACTTTTGGGACACTTGGATTTCCTCTGTATAACTGCAACTACTGCAGTCATACCTATGAAATCTACTTTTGATATTATGTATTTTATGAAATACTGATTTCAACCACTACTACTATTGTTACCACTTTTCAAGTGGTAATCTTTTGTAAACTTTAACTAATGGCATCTTAATCTATTTCGTTCTGCAATAACCATATGCTCTGAGTATGTATGTATCTGTTGGTTGTTTTACTGCTCGCACCCCCGCCACGTCACTAAGCTTCCGCAAACCACTCTATGTAATTGTAATTACCGTTTGGCGGGGTGTAACAGTATTTATACATATTTTAGCTTTTATAATTTTTTATTTTTTACTCAAAAGAAAATAAATAAAAAAAGTATCATATACGATCATTTTTAACGAATAGTTAACGATCTTTATTTTAAAGGACTATTTACATTACAAAATTCCAAATAAAGGACGTTTTGTGTAATTAAAGTTTGTAAAGGACTATAAATGAAATTTTGACCAAACATAAGAACGATTTATTTAATTTACTCAAAATCTATCGCATGAAAATTCAAAGTCTAACATGGGTCCAAGCAAGATAATTAAGTGGGTCCATTTGAAAAATTCTATATGTTATGTATATCAATTTCAAATCTAAGGAGGGTCCATAGACCCACCTTAGATGTAGGTAGATTCGCCCCCCGGGTAGAGATGAGCAAAGACCAGATAAAATTGGTTTTCAGTCCAGTTCAAAAAAGTTCAGTTTTTTAATAGAAAATTAAAAACCAGTCTTTTCTAGGACTGGTCCAGTTTCAGTCCAGTTTTTTGCCAGTTTTGCCAGTTTTTCTTAAAATTTCAGTCCAGTCCCAGTCCAGTTTCAGTTATTTCCAGTCTTTTTTTTCATGATCGATAATTTTGTCAATAGTTACAATAAAATTTTAAAACCAATAGAAAAAAATCAATAAATGTGAAGTATGATTAAATTAAAATGTATATAATTGAAATTGTTGATGTGAAAATAAATAAAAGTTTATAAATAAAGAAATAAAAATGTATCAAATACAATTTGACCTAAATTTAAATTTTATAAGGAAAGAAAAAAGTTAATAAACAATAAATAAACATAAATAGCTTATAATACATTTTAGTCTTTTTGCCAGTTTTAAACCAGTTTCAGTCTTTAACCAGTTTAAACTGATTTCAGTCCAGTTTTCAACCAGTCTTCTGACAGAAAAGTAGGACTGAATTAGGACTGTCAGGCAGTCCTAGGACCAGTCTAGTCTTTTTCCCAGTCCAGTTTTTTTAGGACCGGTCCCAGTCCGGTTCAGGACCAGTTTCAGTCTTAGATTGTTTTGCTCATCTCTACCCTCGGGGTAGGGGAAGGAAAAAAGGTGGAGGTTTTGGAATGAAATTGTTTTCCTCAATTTCCTTTTATATGCTCCTTTTCCGCTATATTAATGACACTTTCTTTGAAAGTGTGTTTAAAAATATATTCTAATAACACGCTTATTCAAAAAAACTCGTACCCACATTAGTTTATGTCAATATTTACTATTCCCTCTGTCCCATCACAGTCCATATTAGTATTTTGAGTTGTCCTAAATAAGTGTCTACTTTAGTGTTTCAACCAATCGAAAAAGACTTTTTGTAAATAGATATGTTATTTGATTGGTGAAAAGTGTAGTTAGTGGAGAATTGTAGACGTCGTTACACTATATAATTTAAAACTCTATTCGTCTCAATCAAAGTGTCCACTTTGATTTTACACAAGCTTTATGATTCTTCACTAACCACACTTTTCACCGATATCTACCCACTAAAGTCTCTTCGATTGGTTGAAATATGGAAGTGGACACTTATTTGTGACAACCCAAAATAGTAATGTGAACACTTCGGGTGTAACGGAGAGAGTATATCTAAAAAGACATAATTACCACACAAAACTTAATTAGTCTTAACAATCGGATAAACATGCATGTAAAAAGGTGAAATTAGGTTACTTGATGCAAAGGTTTAAGCCAACAACCTTCATGAACTTCTAGTTGCTAGTTGTTGAATGCTATGCATAAACATAAACAACTCTTAGAAACAACCTTCTTCTTGTTTTTTTTGTTTTTTTTTTTTGTTGGCGAAAATTGAACTTGTAGTGATTATAGATCCAAGATCTAAATTGAAAATACAATTGTAGGAGGCAAGAAACCTCCATATTGAACAACAGACATTGACTTGAAACTACAAACATTGACACTAAAAATAAAACACATGCTAATTCCACATCATCTTGAATTGACTACAACACTTGAAACTTGACTTGAATGTTGATTGCTTGCTGTGGATATTGTGAAGACTTGTGATCCTTGAACAATTACATGACCCTTGATGCAGTTGAAACTTTCTTGAAACTATCTTGAAACAAGTTGTTAATCATCTCAAACATTAGTTCAAAAACTCTAGCCATAAAACTGAAAATATAATTTTCAAAATGAATCAAATCTTTAGCTAGCAACCATTTCTACCGATACCTACGATAAACCACAAGAATAATGGCGAAACACCACCGTGTAACCACAAAGTAACCTATCGCAAAGACTTGAATGACGATTAAACAACAAACCATGGAGGGACAATTGAGAATGGTCGTTGACGGTGACAAAGAACGTGGAGAAACAGTGGTGGTGGTGACTAGGTGAATAGTAAACAACCTTCTTATGCTAGCTATGATCATAAACCAGAATGTTGAACAAACACAAGACTTAAACTATCTTAACAAAAAGACTACTTTCACATAAAAAATGCATTTATTTTGTCCTCGGCTTCTGTATGGGTCGAACCAAGAAACTCCAAGATGGTAAATGTAGAGTTACGACTAAATGAACAGTAAAATGTTTTACTTATGTTTTTACAAATTTATATGATTTCTGAACAATACGCATACTAATTTACTTCAAATTTATAAACATAACCACAATAATCATTTTTATTTAAAATTTACTGTTCAAAAATAAATATTATAAATTCCTACAAGTATATTAGAATTTTATATTATTTAAATTCTATATTTTATAAAATTGCTGTATATATTTTACCCCATATAAAATTTCAAATACCTGAATAATTAATATGTTTCCTCTTAGTTGCTTAACACGGGCAAGGAAATAAAAATAAAATAACGGGTGTTAAAAGTTGAATCGTTTATGGACCAACATATAGATCCGCCGTGGTCTCAAATACGTGTATTTATATAACTTTCATTTGGTTAGTATCGTTATTCTACAAACATATAACGAAAGATCGTCATATAAAAACCGTGAGATACATGAAAAACTATACAGTCTATACCAAACTTGGCAAAAGATATTAAATTAAACACCTTCACATGCACTTGGAGAGTAAAGGTGGGCTACGTTTATGGCACTTTTACATAAGTAGGTACGCACTTTAAAACACCACTATTTGGACTTAAAAGCACGACTGTTCTTGTCGATAAATTGTGAATATTATTATAAAAATAAGATTTGAGTACACAACCTGTATTTTAATACTCCCTACTACTTCTTCATATTTTCCCATCGATCTGGTTATGAACATTATGGTTTCAAAATGCAAAATATGCTAAACTTACAGTTTTTATCATAATTGTAAAAGGCAGGGGCGGAGATAGAAAAACAAAAGTTGAGGGGGCGGAATTTTTCTTTGATTTTTTTTTTTGGTTGGAGAGGGGCCACCAAAAATCATAAAATATCATTAATACTTAAAAACAAAAATTCCTTTCTATGTAATTTGACATTTCTTGGGGTCAACTGTCCTCTTGCCACCTCCTAGATCCGCCCCTAGTATGAGGTGAACTTTGTTGCATTTTGACTATTGTATGTATTTAAGATCCATAAAACGTCTATTTTTGCATTTTGACATTTTTTGATATAATAGTATAAAGTGTAAGATTTATTACATGTATAGGTTTTTATTAGGGTAAATATGGTGCAGATCGGCAACGAACTTTCCTTTTTTTGTCAAGTTAGGGTATGGACCCAATTTATTATACAGGTCGGTAACGAACTTTTAAATTATGTTTCGAGTTAGGTAACGAACTTTTTTTCACCTAACTCGAAAAGTTCGTTACCTAACTCGAAATATAATTCGAAAGTTTGTTACCTAACTCGAAACATAATTCGAAAGTTTGTTACCTAACTTTAAACATATATTGGACACGAACTTCGAATTATGTTTCAAGTTAGGTAACAAACTTTCAAATTATGTTTCGAGTTAGGTAACGAACTTTTCGAGTTAGATAAAAAAAAAGTTCGTTACCTAACTCGAAACATAATTTGAAAGTTCATTACCGACCTGTATAATAAATTGGGTCCATACCCTAACTCGACAAAAAAGGAAAGTCCGTTGGAGATCTGCACCATTAACCCTTTTTATTACACAAAGAATGAGTTAAGAGAAAGAGGGTATAATGTGACACTCCTGAAAATTCGATATAATTACGTACAGTAATCACATGCATAGTTAGTGCTAATTCCCTATTTAAGTGAATTCACACTATATTTTATCGAGATAAGTCTAGCAAAGCCCAACGATTTAATAGGTGTGGTATTACAGAATTTGTAATTATTAGTAATTACGCGCAAAACGTTCGGAACGAGTCCGACAAAAATATACGATCATTGGTGAAACAATTTTATAAATAAAAAACGTTCGGAACGAGTCCGACAAAAATATACGATCATTGGTGAAACAATTTTATAAATAACGTAAAACTATTTTTATAGTAGTTATTTACTTTGAAATATTATGCGAACGATAAAGCATAGCGATAAATAAAACAATTATATGTTTTATATAAAACGTACGTATACGATTAAAATATGCAAAATGAACCCGACAAACGAACGAAATCAAAATTATATTTTGTAAAATCAAAATAAAGTATTTGGAATAATACTTCAAGATATATATATATATATATATATATATATATATATATATATATATATATATACGCGAAATAACGTTAACGAATGATGTGTAGCAAAAAGTCATGTTTTTATGCACATATTTCCCGCACATTTGACCTAATTCTTAGTGAAAACACTTGAATTAAATGTTTATCTACTTAATTTCACAAAGTTGGTCAAATTATAGGCATTACTGTAAAAAGAGCTAAAAACGTCCAAAAAGGCACGCAAATCGAGACAGATTATTTAAACAACTGATTATTACACTCTTTTGATTCCTTTATGATACAAGTTCTTAATTAATTTTATATGAAGCCATAGGTAATTACGGGAGTGGAGAATCAAAAATCGTGCAGATCGGGTAAAGAATGAAGAAAACAGAGCCGTCTGAGCGCAAACCGAGAGCATTCCGCACACGCTAACTCTAGATACATCCAAATTTGGCACATTTGGTATCATTAGAAGCGTAACGGAATTACGAGATCATAGGCGAAAGAATCAAGTCAAACGGGCGAGAAACGAAGAAGATACGTGCGAATTAAGCAACGAGAAAAGCCGAAAACAGCACACGGCCATGCACACGGCCCCTAGGAGGCCTTGTACGGCCTGAAAATGCCAGTGTACAGCCCTAAAATGCCATTGTATGGCCTGTTCTAGGCCGTGTACGGCCTGGTACCACTTGTGTGCTTCCGTTGTGCTTCGCTTGTATTTTGATGCTTTGGTGCTTGTACGTGAGACCTTATGCTTAGCCTATAAATAGATGCCTCCATTCCTTCATTCCACACACCTCTTCTCATTCCATTCTCTACTTTCTCTCTCACACACTCCCTCTCTCTAGTTTCTCTCTCTAGTTTTCTCTCTCTAGTTTTTAGGGTTAGTTTTAGGTTAGTAGTCAGTTAGTTCTTGGTTAATATTTAACCAAGACTAACGGAGGGGTAATATTGTAATATTGTTGAAGATACTTTGATGGTTCATTTTGTAATATTGTCGAAGATATTTCGGAGGTTCCGCTCGTTGTAATCTTTCAGCATATATTCAAGCTGCGCACTATTTACGGTTATATCTTTCCTTATCTATCATGATGCATGTTATTATTGTTATTATGCTAGATTTAGGATTACTTGCCATGATTAGTGAGTAGTTATACTGTGTGTTTGTTGTGATGTAGTTAGTCATTAATTGGGATGATGTCATTATGAAACAACGGAAGTAACGTTAAACGGCTTTCATTTGTATACATCACTAATGTGTGGAGTACGGAACGTGGAAGCTATGAAAGTTTTGGGCACAATCTGTTGTGGATTAATGTTCCAAATTATTATATCTTATAAATGAAAACTCGGTGCTTTGATTACACGTTTCATCTATGATTTTAAACCACATTTAACTAATGCCTTTCCACCAATAAACGTGGTTAAAACCTTTTTGATAAGACGTCGTATCAGGGTAATTAATTACTAGTGTTCAAATAACATTGTCTGGTTTTAAGCTGTGGAACTACTAACCAAGTATTGTACACCGTGATTAAACTACAACTTAATTATATATATGTTAAATGGCATGGTCTGGTTTTGAAGCCGTGAAACTACTAATCAAGTATCGTACACTGTGAATAAACTAGGGATTTATTGGTTAAATTCATGTGAGGGCTGGTTTAAATCATAACTGGAGAATCTTTGATCTTAAATACAAACTTAGTTTATGAATCCAGTAAGGAAGACGAGGAATCATCTGGTATTCCAAATATGTCTATCACCCCTGAATTCTACAAAACCATTGATGGAAAGTAATCAAACACCAACCAAGTCTTAAACTTAAATGTTCTATTCAATTAAGTATCACTGTGGTGTTAAGAACGGTCGGAACATTAGTGGGTCTGTTACTCTATGCATGCACCCAAATCTTTATATTCTAGAAAAGGGTCACTGTTCCGTAACAGGGCAGTGTTGAGAGTTGAGCAGCCTCCTCAGATCAGAATCATGATAGCCTAGTTACTCAGTGACATACTGATTGAGCAATCAATTAGTAGGGTACTAGTGTTTACACCACAAATACTTGAAACAAATAAAATACAAATCTTTAGAAAGACGTTTTCATAACTTAAACTAAAACATCATCCCAATGAAAGGCTAACGAAGTCACAACAAACACCTCCTCTATCCTGATTGCTACCTCTTTATTTTATTGCCTAGTTTAATTAATTTACTTGTTTAGTTCAATTAGTAGTATAATTTAGAAAAACAAACAAAACAAAAATCAAATTCAACTCTTTTCAAAACCTTCCGTCACTAGCCAGATTTGGACATTTTGATTTCTCTGTTTCACAATACAGTTGATTTTTAAGAACGACCCTGAGTTATACTTACTGCCGTAAGTAGAATTTAGGCCCCAGCTTTTTATAAATTTAAAACCCTGTTGTTGCTGCGTAACGACCGTAGCACAACAACGAACTAAATAAATAATACGCGTTTTAACGTATAACGATCGGGTAAACGGACACGGGATTTAACACAATAATTGGGAGACAAGATTTAACCAACCCATTCTCCTTTCGACTAGAAAAATCGGCCATGCTAAGGTAATACCCAACTATACCTATTTTCTTTACCAAATCTACACACTTACACAACCTAACTCACAACTCATTTCTCACATTTTCTCCACCAAATCCAAATAATTTTTCTCCCTTTTCTCCTTCCCTTGAACATGGCAGCAGCAGCTAACATCATCATCATCATCATCATCATCATCATCATCATCATCATCATCATCATCATCATCATCATCATCATCATCATCATCTAACTTCATTCTTGCAAAGAAAGGAGCTAACAAGTTCAAGAATCACTACTATCATCTCCTTTCATTCTTGCATCTTCAAGCTTTGTAAGGGTTCACTTTCCTTCACTTATTTTTCGTGTTTCTAGCCTTATAACATGTTAGGAGTTCATATCATGAAAGATCTTGCACAAAAACATAACGAAAACTAAGAAAAACTAAACTTGTAACAAAGTCAAGTGTTATAACATTTACGGTTAACGGTTCACACGTCTCGACACTTAAACGAAAACGTTTACAGCCTAGTCTGCGGACCGAACTCAATCTCAACTCGCACACCATTCTGCGAGTGGAAATCCTGCGAACTGACCCGATTGACTGCGACTTGACTTGCGAGTCGAACATTGACCTGCGGACCGAAATCCTGCGAGCTGACCTTGGACCAGCGACTTGACATGCGACTTGAAGCTTGCGAGTTGACCATTTGACTTGCGAGCTGAAAGGCTTTGCGAATTGACTTGCGAGTCGACTTTGCCCTGCGAATTGAGATTCTGCGAACCGAACTGACTGTTAAAAAAACTTATGTTCTTTAACCAAGTACCGAATTCGTGTAACGACAACTAAACTATACACAATACCACTCGTACACGCAACATGTATATATACTTTTATAAAGTATACTACAATGCGAACATAATAATGATATCGTTACAAATTATTATTACGAAATCATCACCATCGGATCGTACAAACTTTTTAAACAACAAAGATCTTTCAAACGAATGAACGATTAACATGGTTGGACGTTTAGTCAACTACTTATATTACTATCTCTTACGTTTAGGACGTTGGAGACTTACTTGGGCATAAGCTTTGATAGCACTCACATTAAGCTCACGAGGTGAGTTCACAGCCCCTCTTTTTACTATTTTTACTGCTTTTAAATAGGGGTGAAAAACATAGCTAACGTTTTTGCTATAACATGCAACAATTATATAAATGCTTTTATACGAACTGTTTACGAGGGGATTTTACTATATGTGATAAACCGGAGAGCGACCGGTAATGTGATATGCTGGAGAACGACCAACAATGTGATAAACCGGAGAACTACTACTACAAAAGTGAGCATTTAAGACGCTATAAAAAGATGGTCCTTGAAGGAAGCCCGCTGCTCGACTAAAATTGTGGGGTAAAAATGGGTTTTATGGCGGGTTTCGATATCATAATAAAGCGGGTTTTTGTAACCCGCCTTACACTCACTAAAAGGATAGCGGTTAAGCTTACCCCGCCTTAATTACTTTAGGTGGTGCTTTTATCACCGCCGTAAGTGTGTATTTTATAGGCGGTTTTATCAAAACGATGTATTCTTTTATTTTTTTTGCATTTTCGAAACAAAAAACAATTAATATACTGTTTGAAAATATAATAAGTAAATAAATTATTAAGTAATTGAAATGTAGTACAGCACAGAAAAGCACCATATATAATTAAGATTAAGATAACATAATATTAATTAATATTAATATTAATTATTATATCAGAATTTGTAGCATTAACATAATAACATTTACTCTACTACATTTATATCAATTAATAAAACCTTTGAAATATGTAAACGGTTTGAAGGTTTGGATAGAAAATGGTCTTCCGTTATCTTTTCCTCACAATCCACGATCTTCTTGTTTTTTTTTATCATCTATACGTTCAACATGAAATCGTATGCAATCTTCATCCCGCTTAACTCTTTCTTTAGCATTCTTGACAAGTGATTCACACTTTTCTAAAATATATATCTCTGTCCCAAATATTCATTCATTACTGTAACACCCGCCAAATTAGGACTAGTAATTAGTGCCTAATCAGATGTTAATACATGTAATTAGTTCTGTGTTAGGCTAATTAATGTATCGAATTATATATATTGTTGAATATATACGAAAATGCGATTTGATTAAATCGTACGCAATTTAAATCGAATGTATTTCGATTCAATTTAATACGGACGTTGGTGACCAACTTTATTAAATAACGCTTTTATGTCAAAAATATTATTATGATAATATTTCGTATTCAATACGTATCGTACAAACAAACCTTACACAATTTAAAATATTAAAACGCGCAAATTAAATAAACTAACTTACCTTTTTATAACTCAAATATAAAGTGATTAGTAAAATATTTAAATAAAATATCGCATAATAATTTGTATTTTAAAACGTACCAACTAATATGTAAAATAATTATTTAACGTTTGATCGACGGAGAAAACGAACACCGCACGGAGCGGAAACGCGGGGCGAAAAATGGGAGCTTAACCTCCCATTCCCCTCCCTTTTCCTCATTTCTTTCTCAACTCTCTCTCTCTCTTCTTTTCCTCTTTCCTTTTCTCTCAAACAAATCACCACCTCCATCCATCCAAATCGCAAAATAAACATACTAAACGCACTCGAATTTCATCGGCTCTTTGGAATAAAAGACTCACCGCATCACGATCTATCATCCTATCTTTTCGGATTTCTCATCCGACACTTCGTAAGTTTCCGACAAATCCCGACATCTCTCATTTTCTATTGTTTTCGACTTATAATTGTTTGTTTAAGCTTATAATGTCCATATTTGGGTTGGGTAAAAATATTGGACCGAACGGTGGCCGGGAAACTCGTTTTCGACACAAAATCCGGCCAACAGCCCGTAACGTCGCATCTGGCCTGGAGCCTTTGCGACGTCGCGTATAACGTCGCACAGAAATCAATGACGTCGCCTTAGCGACGTCGCACATAACGTCGCATTGAATTGTGAAGTCGCACATAGCGACGTCGCCTACTACGTCGCTAGAATCAACAACGTCGCGTATAGCGACATCATCCTTAACGTCGCATTAAATTGCGAAACGTCGCCTTTAGCGACGTCATGCTCAACGTCGCAATCCTTACCCGCGACGTCGCACCCAACGTCGCACAAACCAGAACCTCAAAAACACAGATTTTTACTAAGTGTCCAAGCAATACACAGGCAATCAAACAAGCAATACACATAACACTTAGCATATAACAACACAAATACATGAACACATAATCACTGAGCTCTGAACACTGAACACTGTACACTGTGTTAACTGCAGTTAACTCTCTGATCACCACTAATCCTTTACACATAATCATTAACCAACAACAATCAATTCACTAATCAACACATCTTTTAACATAGTCTTAAACACACACATAAGAAACAAAACATATAACAAACACCCTTCACGTGATTGTATGATCCTCTAGCTCGGAAGCTATTCGGAAACACATACAACCAATTCATACACTTTTCACTACACCATCACTATTTAATTCACATATGTCAACAATATATCTTCCACCTGATTGTGTAGCCTCTTGCTCGGAAGCAATCCGGATCCAACACAATCGAATCATATACTATTCTTCACCGATTCTTTCCTTTACCTTTAAGCTAGTAACTTACTCATTACTTGGCTAACATCAAGCTAATGAGAAATCACTACTTTTCTTACCAAGTAACAATTAAACACATAACAATTAAGTACAATTAAGAAATTTAACACAACAACTAACTTAAGCAATAAACACAATTAAATAAACATAACAAATAACTTGTTCTTTGATTGTGTAAACCTCTAGCCCGCAAGCTATCCGGTACTACACAATCACATCACCTGTTTAACCCCCGTATCACTCACCACAATCTCTTAGACGATTTCACCATATTGATCATCATAAGCCTCCAAGTCTCCTAACACCTACATAATCATACATATCATCATAACAAAAATTAGACACTAACAATCATCACTTTTCTACTAATTTCATGTTCTATTATCATAATCATACTTCATTATCACTAGTTCATAATTTAACTCTATTTCTACAAATATTTAACATAACTCTTACGAACATATCACTAATTTCTTAATCTTTTAATCACTTTAACACTAATTCTGTGACACTCCGCAAATTTCAGTACAATTAAGTACAGTGAACTCGTGAATTTTACGCTAATTTCCTGATTTAGTTTAAACAAAACTTTCGATGTGATTTAAGCCTAGCGAGCCCAAATACTTTTAAGCAAAAAGTATTACATATTATGTGATAAATTATAATCGTGTACAAACGTATCGGAACGAATCTGACAAAATAAATAACAAAAGTTGATGACACAAAAACAATTAATAATTCAATTATTAATTATGAGTATTAATACATCTATAACATATAGATAAAACGACTTAGAAATACGTTTTATATAAAACGTATTACAAAACGAACAGAAACAATCGTAAAACGTACCCAGAGATCACAAATCATAAAAGTTCTATTTATCTCATACGTTTGAAAGTATTTGGAACATTACCTCGAAATATGAAATCATAATTTAACTGAAATTTGGCACCCAATTGGATGCGCGCAGTAAAATGTACAAATTTGTACAACAGTCTAAAATAATGAAAATATCATTATTCTGACTTTAAATAACGCACCCGGAGAACATCTACAAAATAAAAATATAAAATATTATATTTTATATTGCTAAAATTATACCCGTACACGAAATAACGGGTCAAAAATAGCCACCCACCTCAAATAATTGAGGGGGCAACCTCCTGCTTTAAACCATACTCCGTATTTAAATTTTATATATGGTTTCTTTCTTCATCATATCAACAACAACACACACACTTGAATTATCGGGGGCTACCCACTTTTTTTTTCTTGCTCTGTGCTTTTGGCGATGGAAGGCAGCAAGAAGAAAAGAGCAAAAACCATTTTCATTTCCTTCATCTTTTCATATCATTCAAACATTCAAAACAAACTACAAACAAATATGATCAAATAATATCATCATCATCTCGTCGTCTATCATCATCATCAAAATCAAGAACATTGTGAGGCTAAAACTCTTTATTTTCATACATATTTTCATATTATACTTTGATTTATAATGGATGTTATGTATGTAAACTAGTTACTAAATGTTGTAGTATGAATCCTACACTATAATTTTGGTTGATTACATGAAAGTGGTGATGATTTGGTGATATTAATTTTTGAAACAAAACTTTGAACCCAAAGTAAAAATCATAAAATTTGTGGATGATTGTTGTTAAAATTGTTAAAAACACGTTATAATACATTTATATATCATACTACGGGTGTTTGATATGTCAAATACGGATATAATATATGTATATGCGTTGAGCCGTAGTGTAAAACGCAAACAGGAAGCACAACTGGAGGCCACAGCCGATCGGCTATGGCAATCTATGGCCGTACGGCTAAGAACCAACCTAGCCGATCGGCTATAGGTCGGTTCAGCCGATCGGTTATTGCAGACTATGTACTGATCGAAGTTAGATACAATAATTTGATATACCGTCGATGTAAATTTCGTAGTACAAACATATTAACGAGTATAAAAAACAAATATTAAAAAGTTATAAAAGTTATAAAACTTTTTGATACAAAAGTTGGTACTAAATTGTACACGTCCGCGAGACAATATTTTTACACAAATATTAAACGGTATAACCTTTTGGGCCGAACTAATCTGGGCCACATCTATTTGGGCCTCATTATTGGGCCAAACTAAATTGGGCTTTGATATTGGGCCAAGCCCAATGGGTAAAATGATTTCAAAAACGCAAGCTTAAACAGGTTTATGTAGAAGCGACGATTTTAGAAACGAAAATATTATTTATTTTATAAAGGAAATAAATACTACAATTAAAAGTGTAAACGAATTAACAAATCGTTGAAACATTATTTTGTATATATATATATATACATAACAAATGACAAACATATGTATATATATATATAAACACGCATATGTTTATTTATGTCGACTATAGATTGAATATGTATATATTCACAAATGGGGATTTTGTTAACAAACGCAAATTTGTATATCTTAATACGCAAACCACGTATTTAAACTTATACAAATGGAATATATTACATGTATATATATATCCACAAACGAATACTCTCCTGACCAATGATACTTACGTTCAACAAACGTACCATTTATACTATACAACTAGTATAATTATATATTTATATATATATATCTATATATATATATATATATATATATATATATATATATATATATACATATACACATCTACGAGCAGGTATATATATACGTAATGAGAAATACGACTCGAGAAATATAACATATTTCAATCACGTGTCGTCACCAACAACTCGTACAAATTAAGAAATCAACAATTTCTCAAAACAAATAAACTATTAACATAATTTGATCAACAACCAAAGTATTTATGTTAATACAATTATTGTGTATAGGTCAACATACCTTGGGCGACCACGAATTGCTAGCTTTCATATCGCGCAAATACTGTGAGTTCACAGCCCCTCTTTTACTTGTTTTAAATGCTTTTAAAACTTGGGGTGAAAAACATAACAACCGTCTTGCTTTAACATGCAACATCTGTTCTTGATTGCTTTGTGTGCTTATGTGCTATTGGTTTTATGAATGATTTCATATTCTGTTTGTGAACTATTTGTGTATACCTACATGCTGCTGTATAAACAACTCATAGGATTTACGTTCCTACAAATTTTACCTTAGGATACTTGCTTTCCTTTAGGTGCTTTTGGATTATGATACTTACCTTCCTACAGACCGTTTTGAGTAACTTTATTTGACTTTCATGTCAACAATTCATGAATGAATATGGTTTAACAAACCACTTACAAACATAAAACCTGTGAATTCACTCAACCACGTGTTGACTTTTTACTATGTTTTTCAGGTGATTCACAGCGCAAGTAAGAATGCAAACTTACGGAGTTAGGCGACCCATGACGAATTAGGATGCCACATTTTGGGACAATTCAAGATTGATTTTGTACAACTAATACTATTTATATAACTTGACGAGTCATAGTTCTTTTGTAAACAAATCATTTACTTAAATGGCATCTTAATTTAAATTGTTCGGCAATAATCATACGCTCTGATCTGGCATGATGTTCAACGTTAACGTCAGCACCCCCGCACATCTTAATGCTTCCGCTAATCGCGCGTTAACCACGCTGACCGAATTTGGGGGTGTCACATATTGGTATCCGAGCCATTGGTTATAGCGAACTAGACGTCTTTATGTGACCTGAAAGCCTTAGAGACCTAGACTATAGCCTTGGCTCGAACATACATGCACACATTTGCATACGCCTAACTTACTATATGACAACTATTGTCGCAATGCGTTTAGATGAATAATTGCGTGTTCCTACGCGTGACTTCTCAAACATGGTTGGTATAACAATGGCAACTCGGCACACGAGAAACCATCAACCAACATCATCACACTTTTACGACCTCCCACTTTTACGAACAAACATATGTAAAAGTAATGGTTCCTACCTTAGTTATTATACTTCACATACCCATCAGGGAACTCCCTGACACACAAAATGACGTCTTAAAACTACAGAGAGACACCTCCCGACTGGACGGGGGCATGATCTCCACATAAGAGCGCCTTAAACCTATTGAAAGCCGCGCGAACTTAGGAAATGAAATTTCCCACGCTACCTGTGCCCGAGCACAAATGCTAGAAGAGCGTGCTCGTGTGGCAGAGAGTGTAGCTGAGGTCGGCATGATGATGACTACATGATGGCAGCTGTAGGTGCATACTTATCTTATCTTCATTAAACCAATGTACGAAGGGCTATGCTTCCACAGTATTGTACTAAAACTCCTATATGACGAATAGACATTAATTCCATCATATTTTATACGAACACGATCGTACAAAAGTCATGTTTGACAACTACTTGGTCATAGTTGACTACTATGCAAACAAACTCTCATTTTCTAAAGGAACGAACAAATCCTCGCTAAACATTAAACGATTAGAACTGACAACTTATCAGTCGAATGGATGGAGGGAACAAACGAAGGTCGCGATGCGTAACATAGTAACGAGCCTTTTAAGTACTACAAGAACAAACATAGTAAGGTGACGTTATTCACTAATCGAGATGGAGTCTCAAATAACCACTATGGTAACCAGACCCGATCCTGTGAAACAAATTCCTCCCCACAAAAAACAAACCTTATATGATAATCTTTATAAAAATTGTCTACAAAAATGTTTTACGATATTTTGGATAACATTCCAACAAAAAAAAACTATATTTTAGATGACATTCCAACAAGAACTATATTTTGGATAACATCCAAACGAAAACTAAAAATTTTGAATAACATTTCAACAAACACTTGGGATAAGAAATCGGAGAACGTACCGATGATGTATAATACTGGAGAACGTACCAGTACGTATTTGTTGATCAGAAAACGCACCAGTGGTAAATTGAGTTAACCGGAAAACATACCGGTACTGTTAATACTGGAGGACGTACCAGTACACCTTAAACGACCGGAGAACAACCGGTGGATAAACTGAAGAACGATCAATACTACGAATTGCTGGAGAACGACCAGCAGTGTTACAAATCGGAGAACAACCGGTAGACTTTTGAAACGCTGGAGAACGACCAGCAAAGTGTTTGAAACTATATTTTGGGTAATATCCCAACAAAGTTATATTCTGGGTAACATCCCAACGTAACTACATTTTGGAAAACTTTAACTCTTGATTGAATTAACCTGGGTTTCCTACGACAACTACTTTGGAAATGTTAATCTATAATTAGGTTAACATGTGTTTTCTACGATAACTATTTTAGGAAATGTTATTTTTATTAAATAACCTGTGTTTCCTATAAACCATTACTTTACGAAATGTTTCTCTTAATTGATAAACTTGTGTTTCCGACAAAGCAAACAACTAAACTACATTAGGGACAGACATTCCACTTATATCATGTTTTGGGCAGACATCCCAACAAAACTATATTATGGGAAGACATCCCACTTAAATTGTAATTTGGATAGATATCTCAACTAAACTGTATCTTGGGTGACATCCCAACGAAATCTTACTTTTGGACGACAATCCAACAAAACGAAATTGATTGAATTCTAACACCGTCACCGAGATGTTATGGAAAACAATGACTCAACTTTTAGAATTTGACTCACGTAGACTAGATGACAAACACGTCATAGAACTAGCCGATGGTAAGTTGATCGAATCAGGAGAAATAGTACTGGGATGTATCCTAACGTTAGATGGTCATCCCTTCGAAATAGACTTACTACCGGCAGAGTTGAGAAGTTTCGACACCATAGTCAGTATGGACTAGTTGTCAAGGAATTAAACTAAGGTTGTATATTGGATACGTCGGTACGATTTCCACTATTCCTTTATCTCCGACAAAGATAAGCGCATTACATTTCGCATCTGACAGTTGGCACTGTTGGAGGCGTCATATGGACGTCAGTGCCGATCACCACTCTATTGGAGAGAGTTGGGTGACAGACAACTATCTGGTACGTAGATTGTCCAGGAAACTACGGACAATATATTTCAAGTACTTAACCAACCGAAAATAGCGTGAGGCTGACAAAAGAGTTTCGCCGATAACCGCTGTAAACCTCTTGAATTTCAAGTAGGTGACGGTCCTACTCAAAGTATCGCCCTGGAAGGGAGTAACACAACTTGAGAAAAAAAAACGGGAAAAACTTAACCCACGATATATATAACCTGTCGAAAATCCTTGTAAGGATTGGTCTTATGCTCACAAACTAAACATATCTCAGGAGCTCAATAACATTATGACACTTTCCAAATTACCAATTTGGAAAAGTGCCTCTCCAACGAAAAACTAATCAATTTTCCTCAACGAAGTCCTTGACACAACAATAACAAATATGGGGATAACTATGAGAACACAACAATAACAAATATGGGAACAACTATGATAATAACTATGAGTTCCACTACGATTCCATCTATGATTTAGAATGGACATACTTTAATTTGGTATATGTACAAAACCTTGGAAAACTTAACTCATGGATTTTAGTCGACACTAAACGCATGTTACCCATCCCTTGATGCAACATTTACTGATTTGATGTCGAGAGCATCATGAGAATGACCGATCTAAGTTAGCGTTAATCTCAAGGTTTGCATTTAGCTGACGAGTCAACTTACTGTTTTGTCAACCGCTTAGTCACGATAGGACTACTTTATAAATGGTTACCTTGTAACCGCGATATAACTACGATTCGAAACACGAAATAGTCAGAACACAACTACTATGATATAACTGCTATGATGGACTACGACATAAGTCCTGGATGATTAACAACGTCGATGTAAGCTACCAATACCAATGGTAACTATACACCAGTGAACTAATGAACAAGTGAACTAATGAACAGACATTAGTCCCTTGGATGTGAAAGGTCATCACATAGAAAGCCTTCTCCCTATTTTCTTTATTTGCCAGCATGGCACTAACCTAACAAGGGGAGGAAGACAGACACACCTGAACGTCACACTAACTGACACATACCCAGCTATCAGTGGATGATGCACAGACTACTACGATCGACACACTAGGCTATTATATATGTGCATATATATGTATAGCCCCCACTCCCAACTACACTTGTGAGCTACGAAACAGTCAAGGAATGACTACCTTTAAACTCGTTCTAAGACATTCTAGGCCTACTCTCAGTTAAAAGACTTAGTTACAACTGAGTCATGAGGTAAATTATTCAGGCGCGAACAACTTATAACATAACTTAAATTTCGAGGACGAAATTTTTTTAACAAGGGGAGAATGTGACACTCCGCAAATTTCAGTACAATTAAGTACAGTGAACTCGTGAATTTTACGCTAATTTCCTGATTTAGTTTAAACAAAACTTTCGATGTGATTTAAGCCTAGCGAGCCCAAATACTTTTAAGCAAAAAGTATTACATATTATGTGATAAATTATAATCGTGTACAAACGTATCGGAACGAATCTGACAAAATAAATAACAAAAGTTGATGACACAAAAACAATTAATAATTCAATTATTAATTATGAGTATTAATACATCTATAACATATAGATAAAACGACTTAGAAATACGTTTTATATAAAACGTATTACAAAACGAACAGAAACAATTGTAAAACGTACCCAGAGATCACAAATCATAAAAGTTCTATTTATCTCATACGTTTGAAAGTATTTGGAACATTACCTCGAAATATGAAATCATAATTTAACTGAAATTTGGCACCCAATTGGATGCGCGCAGTAAAATGTACAAATTTGTACAACAGTCTAAAATAATGAAAATATCATTATTCTGACTTTAAATAACGCACCCGGAGAACATCTACAAAATAAAAATATAAAATATTATATTTTATATTGCTAAAATTATACCCGTACACGAAATAACGGGTCAAAAATAGCCACCCACCTCAAATAATTGAGGGGGCAACCTCCTGCTTTAAACCATACTCCGTATTTAAATTTTATATATGGTTTCTTTCTTCATCATATCAACAACAACACACACACTTGAATTATCGGGGGCTACACACTTTTTTTTTCTTGCTCTGTGCTTTTGGTGATGGAAGGCAGTAAGAAGAAAAGAGCAAAAACCATTTTCATTTCCTTCAACTTTTCATATCATTCAAACATTCAAAACAAACTACAAACAAATATGATCAAATAATATCATCATCATCTCGTCGTCTATCATCATCATCAAAATCAAGAACATTGTGAGGCTAAAACTCTTTATTTTCATACATATTTTCATATTATACTTTGATTTATAATGGATGTTATGTATGTAAACTAGTTACTAAATGTTGTAGTATGATTCCTACACTATAATTTTGGTTGATTACATGAAAGTGGTGATGATTTGGTGATATTAATTTTTGAAACAAAACTTTGAACCCAAAGTAAAAATCATAAAATTTGTGGATGATTGTTGTTAAAATTGTTAAAAACACGTTATAATACATTTATATATCATACTACGGGTGTTTGATATGTCAAATACGGATATAATATATGTATATGCGTTGAGCCGTAGTGTAAAACGCAAACAGGAAGCACAACTGGAGGCCACAGCCGATCGGCTATGGCAATCTATGGCCGTACGGCTAAGAACCAACCTAGCCGATCGGCTATAGGTCGGTTCAGCCGATCGGTTATTGCAGACTATGTACTGATCGAAGTTAGATACAATAATTTGATATACCGTCGATGTAAATTTCGTAGTACAAACATATTAACGAGTATAAAAAACAAATATTAAAAAGTTATAAAAGTTATAAAACTTTTTGATACAAAAGTTGGTACTAAATTGTACACGTCCGCGAGACAATATTTTTACACAAATATTAAACGGTATAACCTTTTGGGCCGAACTAATCTGGGCCACATCTATTTGGGCCTCATTATTGGGCCAAACTAAATTGGGCTTTGATATTGGGCCAAGCCCAATGGGTAAAATGATTTCAAAAACGCAAACTTAAACAGGTTTATGTAGAAGCGACGATTTTAGAAACGAAAATATTATTTATTTTATAAAGGAAATAAATACTACAATTAAAAGTGTAAACGAATTAACAAATCGTTGAAACATTATTTTGTATATATATATATATATATATATATACATAACAAATGACAAACATATGTATATATATATATATAAACACGCATATGTTTATTTATGTCGACTACAGATTGAATATGTATATATTCACAAATGGGGATTTTGTTAACAAACGCAAATTTGTATATCTTAATACGCAAACCACGTATTTAAACTTATACAAATGGAATATATTACATGTATATATATATATCCACAAACGAATACTCTCCTGACCAATGATACTTACGTTCAACAAACGTACCATTTATACTATACAACTAGTATAATTATATATATATATATATATATATATATATATATATAAATATATATATATATATATATATATATATATACATATACACATATACGAGCAGGTATATATATACGTAATGAGAAATACGACTCGAGAAATATAACATATTTCAATCACGTGTCGTCACCAGCAACTCGTACAAATTAAGAAATCAACAATTTCTCAAAACAAATAAACTATTAACATAATTTGATCAACAACCAAAGTATTTATGTTAATACAATTATTGTGTATAGGTCAACATACCTTGGGCGACCACGAATTGCTAGCTTTCATATCGCGCAAATACTGTGAGTTCACAGCCCCTCTTTTACTTGTTTTAAATGCTTTTAAAACTTGGGGTGAAAAACATAACAACCGTCTTGCTTTAACATGCAACATCTGTTCTTGATTGCTTTGTGTGCTTATGTGCTATTGGTTTTATGAATGATTTCATATTCTGTTTGTGAACTATTTGTGTATACCTACATGCTGCTGTATAAACAACTCATAGGATTTACGTTCCTACAAACTTTACCTTAGGATACTTGCTTTCCTATAGGTGCTTTTGGATTAGGATACTTACCTTCCTACAGACCGTTTTGAGTAACTTTATTTGACTTTCATGTCAACAATTCATGAATGAATATGGTTTAACAAACCACTTACAAACATAAAACCTGTGAATTCACTCAACCATGTGTTGACTTTTTACTATGTTTTTCAGGTGATTCACAGCGCAAGTAAGAATGCAAACTTACGGAGTTAGGCGACCCATGACGAATTAGGATGCCACATTTTGGGACAATTCAAGATTGATTTTGTACAACTAATACTATTTATATAACTTGACGAGTCATAGTTCTTTTGTAAACAAATCATTTACTTAAATGGCATCTTAATTTAAATTGTTCGGCAATAATCATGCGCTCTGATCTGGCATGATGTTCAACGTTAACGTCAGCACCCCCGCACATCTTAATGCTTCCGCTAATCGCGCGTTAACCGCGCTGACCGAATTTGGGGGTGTCAAAAATTTATTCACTATTAAGCTTTACTAACTTCAATTAAACATATTAAACACAGTTTCATATCATAATCACTAGTTCCATGAAACCCCACCAAAACCCCACTTTGATCTTTAGCTATATACTACAAATTACTCACTTTTAACTTGAATTCTTGTTAATCATGAACACCTATATGCTTATACATCACTAATCAATCATAAAAACACTAATTAATACTAGTTTCATCAAATTAAAACCCTAATTTCGTATTTAAATCATTAACCCTTTGAAACCCATATAAAAATCAAACCCTATGTTAAATCATAGAGAAATTCAACTTACTTGATGTTCTTGAGGATTAAAAGGAATGAATGAAACAAATAGGATCATGAATTGAAGATTGAAATGGAAGTAAAAATCATCTATGTGGTTTCTCTCTTTTTCTCCCACTCTCTAATTCCCTCTGGAATGTTTTTAGATGAATATTGGATAAACATAATACTGTACGTACATATCTATATGTTTTAATACCCTTTTAAACCCTACAGTCTGGAACTGATAAAACCGTTTACGTTTTTCACTATATCTCGTTATCTACATAATAATATTTCGTAATAAAAATATATCCGCGTACGATATTAATTTCCTGAAATTCGGGGTGTTACAACTCTCCCCCACTTATTTCATTCGTGTCCTCACGAATGGTACTTGTACTACTCAGTCTTAACATTATCTCTACTCTTACACATACACATAATCATACCTAGAACACTTCACTTAATTCATTAATTATACATAAATGCATATATCACTTAATTCTACTCAAACGCATTATCAACACTAACTCTACAAGATCTTAATCATATACCCCCTACATATTGGTTTCACATAATAAGTGAAATACGTATCACTAAATACAAGTCTATTAATCCTACTCCCTCTGTTATCTCCTCTAATCTTATTATTTAACACATAGTTTACTTAGTTTAAACACCTATTCGCTTACACTCTATCCTCACAATCACACTAAATTTCTCTGATATTTTATAACCTCAACAATTCCATATGAACTAACATAATACAACTACGGTGATCAGGCGTAGACATATTATGTTATACACACTTCCTTCTCAAGTTATCTCATATCATTAATTTTTAATGTGATTCTCACACAAACACATAACACACAACTCAATTAACAGTTAACACACAATAATTAACAATTTAACAATTAAACACATAGTTAAAAACTACTTCACTACTTATCCATTTTGAATACATACACAAAACTACAGCTAATAACTCCTTATATACACTTACTCTTACCTCTGGCAACCTTCTCTGTACTCAATTATTCATTTATCATCACAGAATCAGATTAATCCAAATAAAACACATTAACTATTAAACATAATCATAATCATAACAAATCAAACAATCATAAATGGTTTAAGTTTAAGCAATCTTATCATGGATCACCTAACTCTCTTAAACCATTGCTTTGATACTAACTTGAAACGCCCCGAAAACAGAACCATTTTTTTTATCTAACACTGAAAACACACTCTATTAGGTCCCACATCTAAAATATGACATTATAGACTCGTTATATCGTTCCCTTAATCAAATAAAGACTCAAATAAGAAAAATGTGAATTTACAAGAGATTCCCCATGAATGACTCCCATTCCTCAGGAATCAGACGTGCTGTTAACACTTGGATTCGGATTCTGCAGGAATGACTCTCATTCCCCAAGAATCAGGGCTGCTGTAAACATTTAATTTCAGATTCCCCAGGAATGACTCCCATTCCCCAGGAATCAGGGCTGCACAAACTAATACCAAAATACGAATTTCCGACGTGCATAACTTTTTACTCGTTAACACTTAGACTCTGAAAATTTGCTGGCACCTCCATAATGCCACAATGAAACTTTCTATTTTTGCACTTTTCCAAAATTCACGTTTTACAAGAAAACGGACATATAACCACTTTTCGACCATTTAGCCACTTTTTGACTACAACTCAAATCACAAACCATGAACACTTGGACTCTAAATTTTTGCACACATGATCAACATACCAAAACAAGTCTAACACCATTGACCAAACCCACATAAGTACATTCTAACCCTATTTAACCCTTTTGACCCGTTTGGTGTCCATTTGGACACTATCACCAAATCTACTACACAACACCACCACATTACCCAATACCACACATGTTTGACTCTTACAACATTGTTGACTATTTCTCAACTTCATCTTTTACCAACCAATCACTTTTGACCTTTTTCTACAATTCAACACTTTAACCCAAATCAAACCAATCATATGGCTTCATACACTTAACAACCACCTACACTAGACATCATAACTCTGTTTGACTTTGAAATACAACTACTATACATTGACCAACATTTTTAATTTGAAAACTCATTGTTTGGGCGATTTACACAATTGAGCATCAAAACAACAATTCAAAAGAAAGAAGCATATTATAACCATAAGCATGCTCCATATCCATGTCACTAGCTTCTCATAACCCTTCTATCCACATGTCTCTATCAAAACATCAACCTACAATATAAACACTAAAATGGGTAAGCATAACTGCTTAGTGAGTACACAGGCAATCAAACAAGCAATACACATAACACTTAGCATATAACAACACAAATACATGAACACATAATCACTGAGCTCTGAACACTGTACACTGTGTTAACCGCAGTTAACTCTCTGATCACCACTAATCCTTTACACATAATCATTAACCAACAACAATCAATTCACTAATCAACACATCTTTTAACATAGTCTTAAACACACACATAAGAAACAAAACATATAACAAACACCCTTCACGTGATTGTATGATCCTCTAGCTCGGAAGCTATCCGGAAACACATACAACCAATTCATACACTGTTCACTACACCATCACTATTTAATTCACATATGTCAACAATATATCTTCCACCCGATTGTGTAGCCTCTTGCTCGGAAGCAATCCGGATCCAACACAATCGAATCATATACTATTGTTCACAAATTCTTTCCTTTACCTTTAATCTAGTAACTTACTCATTACTTGGCTAACATCAAGCTAATGAGAAATCACTTCTTTTCTTACCAAGTAACAATTAAACACATAACAATTAAGTACAATTAAGAAATTTAACACAACAACTAACTTAAGCAATAAACACAATTAAATAAACATAACAAATAACTTGTTCTTTGATTGTGTAAACCTCTAGCCCGCAAGCTATCTGGTACTACACAATCACATCACCTGTTTAACCCCCGTATCACTCACCACAATCTCTTAGACGATTTCACCATATTGATCATCATAAGCCTCCACGTCTCTTAACACCTACGTAATCATACATATCATCATAGCAACAATTAGACACTAACAATCATCACTTTTCTACTAATTTCATGTTCTATTATCATAATCATACTTCATTATCACTAGTTCATAATTTAACTCTATTCCTACAAATATTTAACATAACTCTATTTCTACTAATTTCTTAATCTTTTACTCACTTTAACACTAATTCATTCACTATTAAGCTTTACTAAATTCAATTAAACATATTAAACACAATTTCATATCATAATCACTAGTTCCATGAAACCCCACTAAAACCCCACTTTGATCTTTAGCTATATACTTCAAATTACTCACTTTTAACTTGAATTCTTGTTAATCATGAACACCTATATGCTTATACATCACTAATCAATCATAAAAACACTAATTAACACTAGTTTCATCAAATTAAAACCCTAATTTCGTATTTAAACCATTAACCCTTTGAAACCCATATAAAAATCAAACCCTACGTTAAATCATAGAGAAATTCAACTTACTAGATGTTCTTGAGGATTAAAAGGAATGAATTAAACAAATTGGATCATGATTTAAAGATTGAAATGGAAGTAAAAATCATCTATGTGGTTTCTCTCTTTTTCTCCCACTCTCTAATTCTCTCTGGAATGTTTTTAGATGAATATTGGATAAACATAATACTGTACGTACATATCTATATGTTTTAATACCCTTTTAAACTCTACAGTCTGGAACTGATAAAACCGTTTACGTTTTTCACTATATCTCGTTATCTACATAATAATATTTCGTAATAAAAATATATCCGCGTACGATATTAATTTCCTGAAATTCGGGGTGTTACAGATATGGCAAGAAGACCCGAACCCGATGAGGATTCCCGCACCCTAAACTTTTCTGGTCGGGTTAGGGATGACTTATCGGGTTTTGGGATGGTTTTGTACGGTTTACAATATAAATTCGAATAGTTCGTTTACTACGAATGGCAGACACTCAGACTATAGTTTGTTACATTTTGCGCGCACCAGACTAGAGTGATGCTGCTGCTATACCGGTCTTCTGGTTGGTCATGTTAGTACTTGTACTATATTTCCTTTCTAATGCTAATTGTCTGCTTTTGCTAAAAAATGTATATAGCTATCCGTACCATGTCAACTTATGAAGCCGTATGGGGACTACCTCGTTAGATGGGCGAGAGGGATGACACACCCTAGTGAGAAGGAAGGACTACAACCTGAATATGTCTGTGTACAAGTAGATACCATTGAGGACGGTTGTGATGGATTACCGATCCCAATTGAAAGATACGGCATAAAATATTTAAGAGATGCAAGAAGGGAAGTTACGCCAAGCGACAAAGGCAAGTAAAATTTAATCTGGATCAAATTGTGTGTGATTTAAATGTCATATTGTTTTTAGTTAACTATTTTCTTGCTTGGTGATGACGTGTCGCCACTCAACTCTATCACTTAGGCATTCGGTAATGGGTTTATCAGTGTTTTGTTAATGTAGGTTGTACCCCCAACTTCATCGCAACCGGAGCCATCTAACGAGTTTACACGTTTGGAGGATAAGCTAATGACTGGACCTCTAAGAATTAGAGAGCTAGGTGTCCGTTTCACCAACCACTTTGCAGACAAGGACAGTCTGATCAAAATTATATCGCCATTGGGAATGTATTCGGGTTTTGTTGGTCCGTGTGTAGAATGGATTGATTACTATGTGGTGCTAGGATGGCTGACGAATGATTACATCGATATCTCCATTATGTCTTGGTGGGCGATGTAAGTTCTATAATAATGGTTTGTAAAAACTAAAATGTGTAATATATATATTATTATATTCGTCTGATTTCTTACCTCTACTATTTTATCACAATTTTAATTTTAGGGACTTATGGGTCAATAGAGAAGGGCAGTCACTTCCAAACAGATGTGCATTCCTACATCCTGCTATATGCCAATCATTGTATTGCGAACAAGATGCTCGTGACATGACTGTTCTTACCGATCACATCAGATCTCAGTATCTCCACAACACTGACAGACAGTTCTTCATGGCTCCTTATAATCACGGGTGGTAGGTTTTATACCAATGTGTGTATATATATGGCTACATGCTTTATGGTTTTAACTATAACTACTTAATTTATCTACGATAATATATATCTAAAATTTTCTTTAATTAGGAATACTCGGTGGATCCTCTTCATTCTCGACAATGTCAAGCGTACGGGCTACATCTTAGATTCAATGATGGGTTCAAGAACTAAGAATGATTATCCATTTGTTGCTCGGTTGGAAGAGTAAGAGTTTCTCAGTACGTATATTATTTTAAGATAAAATGTAGTTAATAATATTTTATTGTTAGGTGTGATCTCGGGAGTTGGAATTGGAATATGGTGAACTCTCCACAACACTGTTCAAGTTGGGAATCTGGTTACCACGTTATGAAGAATATGTTCATCATGATGATGACTAACCAAGCAAGATTCCCAACTGAAGTAAGTGTTCACAATCACAAATTTGATAAATTGTAATAAATTTTCTTGTTGTATGTTACTAAGTTCCTTACTTGTTAATTGAATTTGGTTTATTGATATGGAGAGACAAGGAGAGTTACACCTACATGGACATGGAGGATACGGTTTGTCACAGCATTAAAAGGTTTGCCGATGATTACCTTTCATGTACTCGAACTCATTATCGTTTGGATAGTTAGATGAACTTGATATTAAGTATTAATATGTATTTTCTAGGTTTATACAATATTGGTTGATATATGTTTGTTGCACATATATATATATATATATATCGTTGACCATTTGCTTTGCTTGAAATCAATATCAATATGGTCATTATTTGACTTGTGAAATTTGGTAATTGCACGAAATTAAATCGATATAAAGCTACTGGAGTATTTTATATATTATTATATATTATATTATATATATATATATATATATATATATATATATATATATATATATATATATATATATATATATATTACTATATTCAGGGACTTTAAGTGGTTACCGGTCCCCGCCAAAATAAACTAAAAAATATATTCAATTTTAAATAATTTACTAAATAATCTAATTTTTATTACTAAAAGCGGTTCTCATATACCGCCTTATCAATTAAGTAAAATAATTAATATTTATAAATAAATCAAAAATATCACCGCCAAGAACTACAACATAAACCGTCTAACTATACATTTAAAATCTGGCCCTACCTTGCAAAACGCACCGCCTTTAATTAGATAAACTACCCGCCCTTAAATGACATTTAATAAGACAAACATAAACCGCCCGTAAGTTTAGAACCGCCGTAAAACAATACTATTAAGGCGGTGTTTTCACCGCCTCGAAATAAGTTTTTATTTTAAGCATCGCTCGTATTGATGGTCGTCGGTTCACCGCCCGTAATGGGCTTTTTCCCCGCCCATAATGTGCATTTTTGTAGTAGTGAACGACCGGTAATGTGATACGCTGGAGAACGACCAGTGATGTGGTGAAAGTATATGCAATTATAATAACAAGTTTAATTAAAGAAATACTAAAATACTATCACACAATTCAGGCAAGAATAACCCGTTCGTATAATATAGCTTTTAAGTAAGTCCGAGTCGAACACTGGGAATGGTGGTTATAAATAAAATAGAATTTATAATTCAATTAAAATATACAATATACAATATACAGATAAGGGGGATACGTTTTAGTTCTGTATGAACGTATTTAAGAATACTAAATTATAACCAATTCAATAGAAAACAATTAACTAGATATAGTAAACAATTAGAGATAAATATGTATTTACTTAGATTATTTATTGTTGGTTATTATTATTGTGATTTACTAATGTAGAAAACCACAAAGATTAAGATAATTTTCATATAGTAGCATTGCCAAAGATTAAGTACAATATTACTATTTATTAAGATCTATCAACATATTATTCATACAATTCCTGATTTGGTTGAATTACAATGTTACTTAACATTAATGAAACATAACCACTTAATTTAAAAACCCAAAAGATTAATAAAGTTTATCTATAAATCAGTTAATTATGATCATTAATATAATATAACACAGAATTCTTGTATAATAATATTCAATAATATAGTTCCAACAATAATATAAATCTAAGCAAATACAATAAATATTAATTCATAATTAAGCTAAACATAATTATAATCAATATTCAATAATAAAACACATTCAAAATTAAATAAAGAATAAGATACGCAAACCAAAACCGTGAACCACGCTCTGTACGTTTGATCGTAGACAAACCCTTGCGAACTTGCGACTCTAAATTGCTCCTAAAACCCCTAGAAAGTGTTTCTAGTCGAATTTGGGGTTAATAATTCGTAATATACAAATTATTATGGTTATTGGGTTATTATTCGAAGCTGGAAGGTGTTTTCTATTTATAATAGGTGATGTCGGCTCCCAACCGGCGGTTGGAAGGTCCAACCGGCGGTTGGGTACTTTATCTCCAAGTCCAATTATTCGTTTCCACCAGATTCTAGAATTCTCGGTGCCAACCGCCGGTTGAAAGGCCCAACCGGCGGTTGAGTTTTTCTTTAATAAATCTGATTTTTTTATATGTTGTAGCTCTATGTGTTAGCTAAATTTGGCCGCTTGAATCAACTCATTTGGACTTCGTATGAGAAAGTTATGGCCAAAATACTAACGCATAGCAGAAAACTCAGCATTTACACTTTTCTTCAGCTTTTGATCTAATTTCCGTTTCTTTCATCCAAGCTTCATTTAAAACACTTAATTGATGTTATCACTCCACTTTTAAGCCATCTTCTTCATTTCTTCAAGGTTTAAGCTACATTTTCTTCGAGTCTTCATTTAATCTTCTTTTTCTTCAATCTTTGCCTTGTTTTCGTTCTTTTTCTTCAATCTCCACTTTAAAATACATTTATGCAAATATTAACGAAATAAGTATCTAAAATCATATAAATGCACTAAAATGTATATAAATATAGGGATAATTTACTATAAATTATACTATCTATTTGATGCTTATCAACCAGCAATGTGATAAACCGGAGAACGATCGGTAATGTGATACGCTGGAGAACGACCAGCAATGTGATAAACCGGAGAACGACCGGTAATGTGATAAGCTGGAGAACGACCAGCAATATGATAAACTGGAGAACGACCAGTAATGTGATACGCTAGAGAACGACCAACAATGTGTTTTAAACTATATTTTGGGTTACATCCCAACGAAACTATATTTTGGGTAACATCCCAACTAAACTATATTTTTGGCAACATCTCAACTAAACTATACTTTTGGGGTAACATCCCAACTAAACTTATATTTTTGGATAACATTCCAACGAAACATTATTTGACCCTTATGTCATCAACTTACAAACGAATTTGGTTTAACAAACCACACTTATAAAACCTGTGAATTCACTCAACAATTTTGTTGACTTTTTACTATGTTTTTCAGGGAATTAGCACTCAAGTAAGAATACATGCATATGGGCTAGGCGACCCACGATGAATTAGGATCCATCCTTTGGAACGACGAGATTTCTTTTGTATAATTAATACATTTTAATTATACTTACGAAATCTCTTTTGAATTATATATCCACAAACATGATTTGTATTTGATAATATTACTATCCCTACGACTATGACGAGTCGTAGCTTTTGTAAACAACTATTTATGGCATCTTAATATATATATATATATATATATATATATATATATATATATATATATATATATATATGTTCTGCGATAATCATATGCTTTGATATGCGTGAATGTCCAATGTTAACGTCACGACCCCCAGTGTACACACTAATGCTTCCGCTGACCAACGATGACCGTTTTTGGGGGTGTGACATATAATTAAGAATTAGATACGCTAATTGTGTTTCAATCATTCAATGCATAGCTTTTTAAAGTTTGATTCATATGAGTTAATGCATCGCAAGTCGCACTACTCTTTTAAAATCTCTACATAACTATAATGCATATCACATTTTCTTTCTTAATACTTAAAACCTAAATATGACAAACTAATTAAACTACAAAATTAAATTTAAATAGATTCTTTTAGCATTTGTTATTATATGTTTTTCACCTAAAATATATCAAGTATCAACATACATAATTTAACAACGACTAATCCGGTCTTTTTTTTAATTTCTAAATATTATTCTGCTTCATCGCGCGGGTCAAATGCTAATTTTCAATAAATGGAACATTATTATACTCTTAAAAACCGGTTATCTAGGTCCTATAGTGTGTTTGACAAAAAAAAGTTTGAAAAATGAAGTGGGTAGTTTATAGTTGGAGGGTTTTTTTTTTAAACAATTATTTAGCTAAGGAGTTGGAACTGAAACTTATAAATGCAAACTTACATGAAAGAACATTAAAAAAACATAATTAGTTATGAATTAATGGGTATTTAGGTAATTTAAAATTTTGTAATCTCTAATAAGCTTTTAAAAGCTAGTTCCATTAACTTATTTTGCCGAGCTTATTTTTTCAGTAACCATTTACAACTTTTACTTACCAAACGAAGTTTGTAGCTTGAACTTTATATAAAATCTAAACTTAAGCTCTAATAAGCTGGTCCACGAAAATATAGATAATCAGTGAAATACTCGCCCATTCTTCCGAGTTCCGAATCCTTATACAAAAAAGATTCCTACGGGTAATATGTAATACACTTTTCAATTTCTTACTCCCTCCGTCCCAATTTTATTGTCACCAGACAAAAAGACACGCAGTTTAAGAAAATATAACTATCTCTCTCTTACTTTTTGATAAAATGACAGTTTTACCCTCTACTTTTTACCTATTTTTTTGTCTTATATATATACACTAGGGGTAAAAAAGAACTTTATTTCCTTAAACTTTCTATTTATGGAAGTGGACAATTAATTTGGTACACCCCAAAATGGAAATAATGGACAATAGAAATGGGACGGAGGGAGTAAATCATTTATCCTCTTAAACTTTAGCTCTGCAAATACTCTTTCCTCTCTAAGGAATGTTATGATTAAAAATTTCTACAACCAAAAAGAATCAAAATGACGTGGACGCATATATTGACCAATCATAAATCATTTTCATTATTCGTTTTTGCTTCTATCTCCATTTGTAACTAGTTACCCCTTAATATCAATTACACTACACTTATGAATAGTAAGTACTTTATTTTATTTGATTTGTCTTATTATCATATATGTTGATAATAACTAGAAATGCAAAAGCAAATTACAATTATGTACTTAGCTTAGTGGTATAATTAATGTTTCTTAAACAAGAGGTTGGATGCTCGATCCATGTTCCTTTGCTTTCAATCTATATTTATGATAATTTACAATGTTGACCTTCTAACTTACTAACATATACTAATCAGCCACACCTAAGACATTTTATAACATTCAAATGTTTATAGTATTTTATTGAAATGTAAATATGTTCAAAACATTAATAAAAAAGTACACTTATTTTAGTTTGCGAAAATTAATGTTTATGGGTGCTAAATTATTGTCTAAACATTTATACTTGAATTCAATTAATCTAGCAAACATGCTTAACTGACTCAACTTATACATATATTTGCGTCTAAAAGTGCACGTGCACTTGGTCTCGCAATTTTTTCTTTCTTTCTATTCTTTTTCTCGAAATTTTTTCTTTCTTTCTATTCTTTTTTGTTTTTTTCAGATATCCTGAAGACTCTTTTCCTAAGCTTACATATGTACTTCTATTGAAATTTTTTTTACTCTTCTACCTAAATAAACTTTATTTTCTTATATGTTTATTTATTTGGAGTTTTAGATTAATATAGTTTTAAGTGTTTAAGAATTGTTAATAGATGAACATACAAAATACAATATAATCATTACTATAATATATATATATATATATACTTTTATTATATACATTTTAGAAATAATTTGTAGTTAATGTAACTACTAGCGTATATATTTTTGTAACTTCGAAATATATCAAATACGATCTATAGCTAAATATAGTAACAAATATTTGAATCGATGAAGTACGAGATTTTTTATAATTAAAAAGGAGAACCTTATATTTTAACTTTTAAGATCAAAAAGTTATTTTGTATAAATAAAATGTGGTATTTGTCGCAACGCTTAAAAAATTGCATAAATAAAAATTATATCCCCATCGCAACGCGTGGGCCAAATAGACCTTGTATACATCATTTTGTATCTAGATGTTTTCAACTTTATGTAACCATTTGCGTTATCTTACTCAACAGACCACCATTATTATTTTCCTTTCTCCAACTTAATAAGCGCCGTACGTTTTTTTTTTTTCATTAGATTATCCAAAATTTAAGGGTGTAATTCTATTATATATGTTAGTTTTATGTTTAACTAAGTGAGGTGTTGTTTTATTTTATTTTATTTCTAAATTGAGTTATTAGTTATCATATTTTTTATGATTATTGTTATTTTAGTTGTTGCTTGATGTAAATAGTGTTTTAGTTGAAGTTAAAAGTAGTGTTTCAAAAAAGTGTATGAAAACAATTATTTCCTATCGATTCAATTATTTTTTATTGATATAAGTTCGTAAAGTATATCGTTTATAGTAATTCCTAGAATGTTTTTCCCTAAACAACTTCAAAATGAAGTTCCTTTAGACCTTATTCTGCTCGCAAGTAGTGGTTTGTACGTCTTGGAGAATATGGACTTTGATTGTGATTGTTTTGCGTATAGCGATGATGATGAGTGGGTTAAGTTGCGAAGGGACATATTCTTGAGGCAAAGAAGGAGAGACATGAATTAGAACCACAATAACAATCTATAAAACGTTAAAGGTAAGATATATCTATCAATATTTGCATAACAAATAAAAGCATAAAATTTAATAACTAATAATGGGAATGTAATTTTTTAAGTTTTAAGTTTGAACATAAAAAAAATGATGGCTCATTAAACATAGTATTCTAAA
Source organism: Helichrysum umbraculigerum (assembly GCA_949592205.1). Lineage (NCBI taxonomy): Eukaryota > Viridiplantae > Streptophyta > Magnoliopsida > Asterales > Asteraceae > Helichrysum > Helichrysum umbraculigerum. The sequence goes on from CATIUR010000001.1 coordinate 2,788,759, forward strand.
ACGCTATTTGGGACTTATTAAGTTTAAGTCCACGCCCGCAAAATCCTAACGGTCAATGCTCGCGTAACACTAACAATACTCTCCGAAACCTCATCGGATCTCGTAATCTTCGACAACTGCCTCAAACTATTTGGAATCTCATCCGAATCCGACTGTATAAATTCTCATCAATTTCATGACCAAGCGAGCGAAGATCTTTGATAAGTTGATTCGTTTTAGAATATTATCCATGTCAACTTTAATAGCTTCTTTGCCACCATTATTTTTAGCAGCATTGAATTTAATCCAATCAATAAAAGCTTGTAGTCGAATTTGCCTTCAAATAAATGTTCAAAACATATGAACAACTTTTCTTTTTAAAATAATAATATGTTTAACTAAAAGATTAGTATACCTTCTAAGTTGTTGTGAATATTGGGATCTTCTAAAGCAACATTGGCATTTACAGATAATAAGCGAGCGAAGATCTTTGATAAGTTGATTCGTTTTAGAATCTTATCCATGTCAATTTGCCACCATTACTTTTAGCAGCATTGAATTTAATCCAATCAATAAAAGCTTGTAGTCGAATTTGCCTTCAAATAAATGTTCAAAACATATGAACAACTTTTCTTTTTAAAATAATAATATGTTTAACTAAAAGATTAGTATACCTTCTAAGTTGTTGTGAATATTGGGATCTTCTAAAGCAACATTGGCATTTACAGATAATAAGCGAGCGAAGATCTTTGATAAGTTGATTCGTTTTAGAATCTTATCCATGTCAACTTTAATAGCTTCTTTGCCACCATTACTTTTAGCAGCATTGAATTTAATCCAATCAATAAAAGCTTGTAGTCGAATTTGCCTTCAAATAAATGTTCAAAACATATGAACAACTTTTCTTTTTAAAATAATAATATGTTTAACTAAAAGATTAGTATACCTTCTAAGTTGTTGTGAATATTGGGATCTTCTAAAGCAACATTGGCATTTACAGATAATGAGAAAAAAAGAAACTAAACAATATGGGTCACCAATAATTATACTCTCAACATAGGAAATCATTGTATACCGAGGGTGTTTTTATACCTTTAAAATTATGATGGACGTTTGGACATTTGGAAGCAATATCGTTCTCATCTACAAAATAGGAGTGAAAAAAATGATAAACTGTGTATGTTTCAAATTGTTAAATTTGCACTGTAAAAAACTAATAAATTATACCTTTAGAAATTTTAGGTGGAATGGGATCTTCAAGTGGATTTTCCTTACATCTGCAAAAACAATGACATTTTTGTAACGAATAAAAAGTTAATGATCATATGTTGGATAATAGACAAACAATACATTGGAATGCTTCTGGAACTTTTTGGATCTCAAAATTCGTCACTGATATTTTCATGAACAAAGGTGTGTCATGAATAAAGGAGTTAATGATAATACGTAAAATAATATACAAAGAATACCTTGGAATGCTTTTGTGACACCCGGTCAAAAATGACCCAAATTTACGTCCAAATTTAAACTTTTAAAACACATAATTACATACGTGTCAATACTCAAGTACACAAGTATTATATATATATTTATATATATATACCGAAACGATTAATTAATAATCGCAAATACACGAACCTAACAAAACGTAGAAACTCAAAATGAAAGTGAGCGAAAAACATTTTTAAATCAAGTATTATTATTGAGGATAATAATTACGTATTTCGTTTTAAATTTAAATACATTTTAGATACAGAAAACTATCCGTTAATCGGGACAAAAACAAAGATATATTTTTATACCCCGTTAAAAATATTTCTATAAAATGCTTTGATTGAAAACGTATACGATTATATTTTTAGAAAATTATCATTTTAAAAGATTTCACTATTTAACGATCGAGTACGCAAACACGGGTCGGAAAACACCCACCCATCTCAATAATTGAGGCCGGTTATATTACCCGACCTCAATTATTTTCACACACACGCACACATTATTTGATCTCTCTGTCTCTCGCTCTCACTCCCTCTCGGTTCAAATTTTTACAACAACAAACAATCATCATCAACATCATAATCACCATCTTCTTTTTCGTTTTGATCATCATCATCATTCGACTTCACCATCAACAACACCTCAAGATTTCGTTTTAAAATTCGTAAGGATCATTTACCTTTTACTTTTAAAGTTATGTTTATAATACGTTATATTACATGTATTAACTTTGTACTAAGTTGTTGGCATGCGAAAATGAGTTTAAAAAGGATTTGGGTGTGTTTTAGAAAGGACAGAGTCGAACCAGTCACGTGAATCCGGCGGATTCGGGTGAATCCGGCGGATTCCCGCCCAGATTTATGATCCACGCGGCGCGTCGAAACATACACGGCGCGTTCTTCTATAAACTCAAAGTACGCGGTGCGTACTAACGTACCCGGCGCGTGCTTGTGTAAAATTGTTGGACCCGGTGCGTATAGGATGTACACGGCGCGTCCTGTAAATTCTTCACTACCCGGCGGGTACCTCGCCTACCCGGCGGGTACCCAGCCCAGAATACAAACTGTGCTTTACAATTCACTTTTAATGTTTTAATAATAAAACGATTAATATTATTAAACAATACGATACGTTGTGATAACTTATGAATTATAATTACACGAAACAAACTAAATTATATTTTTGGGATATAATTGAAACCCGACACCATTGTGCCGTACATTTTATAAAAACTTCAAATGTAAATACGAGTCGAATACTTTGGGACTTAATTAACCAAACGAACAATTACACAAATGAACTACTAGGCGTACACTTACGAATATGTAATCTCGCGTGTTTAGGGCATTAGGAGGTTACGTTTGGTACACGTGCACACATTAGGATTGCTTGCTCTACAGGTGAGTCTCGCAGCCCCTTTTTACTGTTTTACTTTGGGGGAGATGCATTACTTGTTTACTGAAATTGTTTGTGTTACTTGAATACATGTATATATGTATTGCTCACTTACTTGTACTCAATGTGTTACAAACTTACAAACAAAATACTTTACTGGTTTACAAACTTACTGAATACTACTTTACGACCGTCGGGGTTTATTACTTTACGGAGTTACTACTCCATGAAAATACTACTTTACGACCTTCGGGGTTTATAACTTTACGGAGTTGCTACTCCATGAACTTACTACTTTACAAATGAATTACTTTACTACTGTACAAACTTACAAACTTGCTGTTTACTACGATACTGAATTACTACTCACTGATATACTGAATTACATGAGTTCCTTTGAATCCAATGAAGTCCTCTGAAATCATAGTTGTTAGTTAAGGATAAGCGCGAGTTTTAGTATATGGATCCATATGGGACTGACAATCCCCGCTCAGGGTGGTAGCGCCACCACGAACCGTACTCGTATAAATGGGCGTTTTCTACTCGTTTCATATGAGTGTTTTTGGATTGCACTCACGAGGGGCAAATTTACGGTTAAGCTTCGACTATGATGGCTCATGGTAGACCGACCTCACTTACTTAATTACTTGGGTGTAATTGGGATTACTTACTAAATTATCTGAGAATAATTGATACGTACTTACATAATTTCTTGTATGAAATTGATACTTACTTACTAAACCACTGGTTTGAAAATGTTGCTTATTTACTAATGTTGTACTAAACTTTCTATTACTATTTACTACAAACCTGTGAGATTCACCAACCTTTTGGTTGACCCTTTTAGTAATGTATTCTCAGGTACTCAGCGACAGTGAAAATGGCCCGCAGGATAGGCTAAGCTAGTTCGAGTCGCATGCGTTTACACATATGAAGATTTTATTTGCATTATCTTTTGTACTTTGATTATGTACTTAAAATCTTCTGAATCATTTTGCGAACTCGCTAATGATGTATTTCTTATGACTTAAAACCTTGTACTACTTTTGAAAACTTATGTAATGTAATGTATTTTCTAAAACGTCTCATTTAGAGTCGTTTGCTATTAAACTTGGTGTTTGATTATTGATTAGTGGCACCCAAAACTCGCTTCCGCAAAGCTTAATTTTGGGGGTGTCACAGATTGGTATCAGAGCCTAAGGTTATAGCGAACTAGGTTGCATTTAGTGGGCCTAGACTATGACCGTTAGGCAGTATTCCTCATTAGATATAACTGGTTCAGGAATTTCGTCATACAAGTTTAATTTAACATAGCCTGATCAACTATGTACAATTAAATGAAGATGATGTAAGATCTGAAAGGGGTTATGTTGAACAGGAATGCACTAGTTGACTCTGACCACGAGAGAACCGTGACTTGTACTTGTTTTGAGCTAGATACAACTAGGTGGATCAGATGTATGTATACATGGGTTATACATATATGATTAGGCCTAGTGATATCCTAGGATATTTGGTAACGAACTTATTGTTCATATACGTCTTAGAACTCGCCAACGGTAAGTTGATCGAGTCAGGAAAATAGTACCGGGATGTGCCCTGGCAGAGAGGGTCATCTCTTCGAAATAGACTTACCCTAGGTAGAGACTAAGAACTTCGACACCTTAATCTACACAAACTGGTCATCAGAGGACCGTCCTTCTCTCACCTATCATATTTAACATCCGAATTCGAAATTTCTCTAAGTACTCAAATCTTTTCTACTTCCCTATCACATTCCGCGTAACTACTGATATCTGTTTGGGATGTAATATCTCCGACAGCTCTTGTAACACTAAAAATCTTGTAATCTTTTGAACTCGCATGTTGAATGATTACAATCTTCATTATTCTACACCATTGATTGTCACTTGTGTTGTGTTATATTATCATTATATATACAACTACGATGATCATATTCTTATACGAAATTCTGACATGTCCCTTATCTTCATTGAAGGAACATGCCTCCACGACGTCAAAATTTCACTCAAGCTCAAGTCGATCGCCTGGTTGCTGAAGCAGTACTTGCTGAGCGACGACGATCTGAAAGTGCTGAAACACCACCAAATACCACTGCAGTGAAACCCTGCACCTACAAGGACTTCATTAACTGCAATCCTTTGAGCTTCAAAGGCACAGAAGGTGCCATTGGGTTGTTGCGATGGCTGGAGAAGACAGAGGCAGTCTTTCGCATCTGCAACTGCGCTGAGAACTGTAAGGTCAAGTTCGCCACCTACACTTTCATGGATGATGCCTTGACATGGTGGAACACCTATGCTGACTCCATAGGTCAAGACATTGCTTTGGAAACTCCTTGGGATGAGCTGAAGAAAATGCTCAAGGATGAGTATTGTCCCAGGGATGAAATTCAACAGCTTGAGGCGGAATTCTGGAATCTCTCCACTCAAGGGAACGACATTGCCAGCTACACTTCTCGATTTAATCAGTTGGCACACCTTTGTCCATCTATGGTCGATACAGAACCTAAACGGATTAAGCGCTATGTCTGGGGACTTCCTTCTCAAATTCAAGGAATGGTTACTTCGGCCGATTCTTCTACATTCCACGGCACTGTGCGTATGGCGCATAAGTTGATGGCGCAAATTGTTCGCCAAGGAACAGCGGGCGACAAAAGTTATGGAAACAGCTCTGGAGACAACAAGAGGAAAGCTGATGGAAACCAGAGCCAAACTAACAAGAAGCCTGCAACTGCTAAGGCTAACACCTCTGAGTCTGATGACAAGATAGGGTACAAAGGAAGCAAGCCCTACTGCTCTAAGTGCAGCCTTCATCATGATGGTTCATGTCCGTGCCCCAAATGCAAGAAATTTGGGCATGTAGCCAAGGACTGCAAGGCAGTCACAACTAGTATCAACCCCTCAGCACCTAAGACCTGCTACGAATGTAATAGTACTGGGCACTTCAGGAGGGACTGCCCAAAGTTGAAAGATAAGAACAACAACACCGCTAAGGGCCGGTTCTATGTGCTTAACGCTGAAGGTAAACATCAGAACCCGAGACTTATTGACTTACTTAACATGGGTATGATTACTTACAGATGACCCGACCGCCTGTAAAATTATTTACCTCAGTAGATTTTACTTACTGTTTGATAGCTTCCATATTTTCCTAGATTCCATGTACTTGATAGAATTAGGAAAATGATGACTTACTCTAAAATCCGACCGATACGTACCTACTACTTGATACTCCATTTCGTACCTTAGATCCTATGAGTGAGATAGGATTTGGAAAGTGGCAAGTTAGATTCTATAGTTTTATATATGAGACGAGTTTTAGCTTGCATAAGTATTGGAATAACAAATCCTACATTGTATTATACCGGAAAACATACCGGTTAATATTTTTATATATACAATGGGTCACATTCCATATAAAGCTAATGTAGGCTAAACATTTAGTTTCTATAGGAGACTGATAGAGTCTAGTTTACGCCACGATACTACTATTCGTTACAAACTTTGTGAACACAGTAGAAGTTACTACTGTACTTTAAATTACTAGTACACAGTGTAGCTACCCCTAGTGATCGACTGGACTGATCATGTAAGCACAATAGTTAAAACATCTTGAAACTTCATTTCGAACTCCTTAGTTGCCGGAAGGGCACTAGTTCAACAAGGGGAGATAGACATCTCTAGATAGGTGTTGTCAGACTTATGTAGATAACACGCAATCTACAACTTAAATACAACGATAAATACTACGAACAAATTTCGGGACGAAATTCTCCTAACAAGAGGAGAATGTGACACCCGGTCAAAAATGACCCAAATTTACGTTCAAATTTAAACTTTTAAAACACGTAATTACATACGTGTCAATACTCAAGTACACAAGTATTATATATATATTTATATATATAAACCGAAACGATTAATTAATAATCGCAAATACACGAACCTAACAAAACGTAGAAACTCAAAATGAAAGTGAGCGAAAAACATTTTTAAATCAAGTATTATTATTGAGGATAATAATTACGTATTTCGTTTTAAATTTAAATACATTTTAGATACAGAAAACTATCCGTTAATCGGGACAAAAACAAAGATATATTTTTATACCCCGTTAAAAATATTTCTATAAAATGCTTTGATTGAAAACGTATACGATTATATTTTTAGAAAATTATCATTTTAAAAGATTTCACTATTTAACGATCGAGTACGCAAACACGGGTCAGAAAACACCCACCCATCTCAATAATTGAGGCCGGTTATATTACCCGACCTCAATTATTTTCACACACACGCACACATTATTTGATCTCTCTGTCTCTCGCTCTCACTCCCTCTCGGTTCAAATTTTTACAACAACAAACAATCATCATCAACATCATAATCACCATCTTCTTTTTCGTTTTGATCATCATCATCATTCGACTTCACCATCAACAACACCTCAAGATTTCGTTTTAAAATTCGTAAGGATCATTTACCTTTTACTTTTAAAGTTATGTTTATAATACGTTATATTACATGTATTAACTTTGTACTAAGTTGTTGGTATGCGAAAATGAGTTTAAAAAGGATTTGGGTGTGTTTTAGAAAGGACAGAGTCGAACCAGTCACGTGAATCCGGCGGATTCGGGTGAATCCGGCGGATTCCCGCCCAGATTTATGATCCACGCGGCGCGTCGAAACATACACGGCGCGTTCTTCTATAAACTCAAAGTACGCGGTGCGTACTAACGTACCCGGCGCGTGCTTGTGTAAAATTGTTGGACCCGGTGCGTATAGGATGTACGCGGCGCGTCCTGTAAATTCTTCACTACCCGGCGGGTACCTCGCCTACCCGGCGGGTACCCAGCCCAGAATACAAACTGTGCTTTACAATTCACTTTTAATGTTTTAATAATAAAACGATTAATATTATTAAACAATACGATACGTTGTGATAACTTATGAATTATAATTACACGAAACAAACTAAATTATATTTTTGGGATATAATTGAAACCCGACACCATTGTGCCGTACATTTTATAAAAACTTCAAATGTAAATACGAGTCGAATACTTTGGGACTTAATTAACCAAACGAACAATTACACAAATGAACTACTAGGCGTACACTTACGAATATGTAATCTCGCGTGTTTAGGGCATTAGGAGGTTACGTTTGGTACACGTGCACACATTAGGATTGCTTGCTCTACAGGTGAGTCTCGCAGCCCCTTTTTACTGTTTTACTTTGGGGGAGATGCATTACTTGTTTACTGAAATTGTTTGTGTTACTTGAATACATGTATATATGTATTGCTCACTTACTTGTACTCAATGTGTTACAAACTTACAAACAAAATACTTTACTGGTTTACAAACTTACTGAATACTACTTTACGACCGTCGGGGTTTATTACTTTACGGAGTTACTACTCCATGAAAATACTACTTTACGACCTTCGGGGTTTATTACTTTACGGAGTTGCTACTCCATGAACTTACTACTTTACAAATGAATTACTTTACTACTGTACAAACTTACAAACTTGCTGTTTACTACGATACTGAATTACTACTCACTGATATACTGAATTACATGAGTTCCTTTGAATCCAATGAAGTCTTCTGAAATCATAGTTGTTAGTTAAGGATAAGCGCGAGTTTTAGTATATGGATCCATATGGGACTGACAATCCCCGCTCAGGGTGGTAGCGCCACCACGAACCGTACTCGTATAAATGGGCGTTTTCTACTCGTTTCATATGAGTGTTTTTGGATTGCACTCACAAGGGGCAAATTTACGGTTAAGCTTCGACTATGATGGCTCATGGTAGACCGACCTCACTTACTTAATTACTTGGGTGTAATTGGGATTACTTACTAAATTATCTGAGAATAATTGATACGTACTTACATAATTTCTTGTATGAAATTGATACTTACTTACTAAACCACTGGTTTGAAAATGTTGCTTATTTACTAATGTTGTACTAAACTTTCTATTACTATTTACTACAAACCTGTGAGATTCACCAACCTTTTGGTTGACCCTTTTAGTAATGTATTCTCAGGTACTCAGCGACAGTGAAAATGGCCCGCAGGATAGGCTAAGCTAGTTCGAGTCGCATGCGTTTACACATATGAAGATTTTATTTGCATTATCTTTTGTACTTTGATTATGTACTTAAAATCTTCTGAATCATTTTGCGAACTCGCTAATGATGTATTTCTTATGACTTAAAACCTTGTACTACTTTTGAAAACTTATGTAATGTAATGTATTTTCTAAAACGTCTCATTTATAGTCGTTTGCTATTAAACTTGGTGTTTGATTATTGATTAGTGGCACCCAAAACTCGCTTCCGCAAAGCTTAATTTTGGGGGTGTCACAGCTTTTGGATCTTTTGGACCTAGAATTAAAAATTAAAAAATAATTAGAGAAATAACAATTTAAAAGGAAGAATAAGCTTGATCAAATAACAAAGCAAATAAAACGTCGTGGATAGAAGAATGAGTTTTATCAAGGGTTTTTTATACCTTTTGACTTGTCATGGATGTTTGGATCTTGGGAGGTATCGTTCTTTTTACCCACAATTAAAATAATTTTAAAAAATAATTAAAGATTTAACAACGTAGGTTACAAACCACTAAGTTTAAGAGAATATCAAAGAAAGATATTATACCTTTAGAACTTTTAGTAGGCTTTAGATCTGATCTACAAATTAAAACCATTAAAAAATATACCAACGTAGGTTAGCAATCATCAATCTTGAAAAATAAGAACGCAACATACAATACCCGTTGAAGTTTTAGCAGAATTTCAATCTTCGACTAAATCATATTTTCAAAAACAAAAGCATAATAATTTTAATAAATACAAAGTAATCCTGAAACGCTAAATATTAATACACATATCATACCTTTGATTTGTTTGGGATTTTTTGGATTAGCAGGAACACATTCACCGATTGTTGATGAAGATGATTTGAGGGGATCTATGGAAATCAATATTATTAAACGTTTTTGTATGAATATCGCTAGAATTATGGATAGTAAATATAAAGGAATGAAAGTATTAAATTAGGTGAATATTATTTTAATGATTTTTTATTTTAATATAATGTTGGTAGGATATATCATGTTTAGTATTCCCTTTAGGTTTAGCCGATTCAATTTTTATTTTTTTATTTTTTTTTTTGTAATATATATATTTGGAAATTATATTGGGATGCATGTCTATCGGGTACAATATTTAAAAAAATTATTTATATTAATAATTAATAGACTTTTTACAAATAATTAGTAGGGGTGTTAAGTGCACATATTTTAAACTAATTCGAGCCATCGATCTCTAATTAGGGAGCCTAATCAAGGGTTAAAATTCCTTAATGGTATCATCTTTTAGTTATATATAAAAGATGTTTGCGATAGATTTTTAAAAATATGAAGCTTCTTTGAGAGTTGGTATTTTCTTTCAAGGTCTTATTTCGACGAGTTTTTATCCGAAATGGTGGTGCGGAAAAAAATATTTACCAATAAGGTGTTATTTCAAAAGTATTTACTAATAATGTGCCTTCTACATAAAAAGTGGTTCTTTTTTAGTGTATTATTTTATAAATTTTCTTTGTTAAGACTTTCATCATTTAATTTTTTGACCTTAATTAATATCGAATGGATTGCATTTTGATGACTATTATGACAATTGAGTTATGGGAAATTAATTGATATGCCATTTTTAAAAAAAGTATATATCGTTTTGCCCTCGAAAAAAAAATTGACGATTTGCCTATTGAAATCGCAAATGGCAAATTTGCTTTTGCGGTCAAGGATTTACTTTTGCGACCCGTGCACCTGAACGAACCGGACGCGAGCATTTTATGCCCTCGCAAATCGCTAATATACCTTTTGCGATTTGCGATTTACCTATGCCCTAGTATATTTGCGATCGGGAACCTCTAGCCTCTTTCAGTGTGTTGGCAAATCGCAAATTGCAAAAAGACCATTTTGCGATTTGCGATGGCATGATTACTCGGTGACGTGCAAGACGACTACGTGCATAGGCAAATCGACTACGTGCATAGGCAAATCACAAATCGCAAATCGCGAAAAGGGAATTTGCGATTTGCGATGGCATGATTACTCGGTCACGTGCAAAACGACTACGTGCATAGGCAAAACGACTACTTGCATAGGCAAATCGACTACGTGCATAGGCAAATCGCAAATCGCAAAAAGGGAATTTGCGATTTGCGATGGCATGATTACTCGGTCACGTGCAAAACGACTACGTGCATAGGCAAATCGACTACGTGCATAGGCAAATCGCAAATCGCAAAAAGGGAATTTGCGATTTGCGATGGCATAACTCCTCGAACACGGCTCGGTCACGTCGTGCAATCGCAAATTCTTTCCGTGCACTGGCAAATTGCAAAACCTGGATTTTGCGATGGCATCTTATCCTCGATCACGGCTCGGTCACGTGAACGGGTCGCAAAAGCAAATCCTGGATCGCAAAACAAATTTGCGATTTGCGATTTCTGGGGGCATATCGTCAATTTTTTTTTCGAGGGCAAAACGATATAAACTTTTTAAAAATATGGCATTTTGATTAATTTCCCTTGAGTTATATAGATTGTTAAAATATAATTAAATCATACTTAAATTGTATCGTGATTTGTGACAATAATTCACAAAGATAGTTAAAATTTTATTATACCATATTTAGATTGTGTATATCATTCACAAGCCCGTGGTGATTTTGTTCTTAATTCAAACCCACTTTGAGTTATTCCTTTTTGTACCACGAGGTTTTGATTTTGTATTCTTATAAACAAATATGTTGGTTATTCCAAAACACTGTATTGATTTTCTACTTTCTATTGTTACAATAAATTTGTTGTTATATATGAATTCTAGTTACAAATATATATGGAGCAAGATTAAAGATCGAAACTTGTTGTTCAATAAAGTTTTTAAAAATTAATTGAAATATTTGATGACTAAACATGGTTTAACTTCTTGTTGCCTTAATATAATCTTGTAAATTAAAGCTATAAAGGCATCACATGATGAAAGTGGACTTGTTAACAAAAAATGGGTTATAAAATTTCAACCAGGTATATAAATGCCATGAATTCTCAGTGTTTAGGCTCTTTGCATTTTGAAGAGCATCCCCCAAGCAATCCATGCAAATATGCAATCTCAATTAAAGAAAAAAAAAATTAATAATGTAAGATTTAAATATATTTTAATAGAACCGATTCTAAAGGATCATGATGTTTAGGAAGTTTGTTATGTGTATTTTCTAGACTCTGTATATTAGGAAGTTTGTTATACTTTTATCCTTAACTTTGTACTATATAAAGTCAATCAATATACCTCACCAATCAAGGTGATTTACCGTAATTCTCAAAACTCTTATATGGTATCAGCCTAACAACTCGATCATATCCCTAACCCTAATCACCCTTGGCCATTGTCTTCTTCCTCTCCCTCTGATATGGCCACCGGTGAATCTTCATCTGATTCCAAGCTTCCTCTTAACACAATTCTCCATCTCTTAACCATCAAACTTTCTTCCTCTAATTATCTCCTTTGGCGAAATCAAGTTTTACCCGTACTCTCTTATCAAAACTTAGCCGGCCATGTCGATGGTTCTCTTACTAGTCCTTCGGAAACAATTATTACCAATGGTGTTTCCTCCGTAAACCCGGCTTTTACTACATGGCAGAATGATGATCAACGTGCCCTTGTTATCATCCAATCGTCTCTCACTGAAGAATCCATGGCCGAAGTTCTTGGCCTTAAAACTGCTCGTGAAGTTTGGTCGACCCTTGAATCGGCGTATAGTCATGACTCGGTTGAAAGAATGCAAACTCTACGTGATTCTCTTCGTCAACTACAAAAGGGAAACTTATCAGTTGCCGACTATGGTTGCAAGTTCAAAGCTTTGTGTGATCAATTATCTGCCATTGGTCATCCTGTTCCTGACACCGACAAGACGCATTGGTTTCTTTGTGGCCTCGGTCCCTCCTTTGAAACCTTCTCTACTGCCCATCGAGCAGCCAGGCCACGACCTACTTTCCGCGATCTTCTTTCTCTAGCCGAAGGTCATGAACTCTTCCTTCAATCAGTTCATGGCTCTTCTGCTCCTCCGGTTGCATTCGCTGCGAATCAGAACCGCCCCCAAAATCGTGGTTTCTCCCGTGGTGGTCGTTCAGGTAGTCGTGGTCGCGGTCGCGGTCGTGGTCGTCGGCTGCCCCATTGTCAACTATGTCGCAAAGAAGGTCATTATGCTACTCAATGTCCAGACTTGCCCTCATTTTCCCGAAGCTCTCCTTCTCTCGATGTCAATCTAGCACAGGCCTTCAATGCTCAGTGTAATGTTAATGACTCGCCAGATTGGTTTGTTGATTCCGGTGCTTCTTCCCACATGACTTCTTCTTCTGCTCATCTGGATTCAGCCTCCACTTATTCTGGTAATGAACGTGTTTATTTTGGTAATGGTAATACTTCTTCTATTTCCCATATTGGTACATCATCGATATCTCCAACTATTAATTTACTCGATGTTCTTGTTGTGCCACAACTTACCAAAAACCTTCTCTCTATTAGCAAGCTTACCAAGGATAATCCAATTGATGTTTTATTTTCTGATAATGTGTTCATACTTCAGAATCGACATTCAAAGGAGCCTCTAGCTCGGGGAAGACGTAAACATGGATTATATGTGCTGGAGCAAGGTCAACATGCTTTCTTGGCCACTATCAGTTCTAAACGGCTACGGGGTTCATATGATCTATGGCATAGTCGTCTAGGACATGTTTCTTTTGATATTATTTCTTTACTTAATAAAGAAGGTTGTTTATTTGTTACTTCTATTTTACCGAACCCTCGTGTTTGTTCTTCATGTCAATTATCTAAAAGTAAACGTTTGCCATTTGATCTTAATTTAAAGCGTTCATTGCATGTTTTAGACTTGATACATTGTGATTTATGGGGACCTTCACCCATTGTTTCAACGGATGGATATCGTTACTATGTTATTTTTGTCGATGACTTCTCCAGATTTACATGGTTCTATCCCTTAAAAGTCAAGTCTGATTTCTATGGGGTTTTAGCTGCCTTTGTTAACTTGGTGCAAACACAATTCTCGTCCAAAATCAAGATCTTTCAATCTGATGGCGGAACAGAATTTGTCAATGAACGGGTTCGTAATTTATTTTTGGCAAATGGTACTCATCATCGTTTATCTTGTCCTTACTCTCCTCAGCAGAATGGTCGTGCCGAGAGGAAACATCGCCACATTACCGAAACTGGTTTAGCAATGATGTTCAACGCTCATGTTCCAGCCTCTATGTGGACATATGCATTTAGTTCTGCTACTTATATTATCAACCGGTTACCCACTAAGCTTTTAGATTATAAATCTCCGTATGAACTGTTGTTCTCCTCTCCACCAAATTATGGGAATTTTCGAGTGTTTGGTAGCTGCGTTTATCCTTATCTTCGAGATTACAGCTCACACAAACTTGCTCCTCGCAGTTCTGTGTGTGTTTTTATCGGTTATTCTACTCAATATAAAGGCTACCGTTGCTTAAGTTTATCCACCGGACGCATATATACTACTTGTCATGCTCAGTTTGATGAAACATATTTCCCATTTGCTAGCAATTCCTCGGCCACGCCTTCTGCTCAACTTTTACTCTCTACCTACTGTGATGGCATTCCTATGTCTACTGATCATCCTAATGTGGCATCCTCGATATCTAGTGATCAACCGGTCTGTAAGTCACCACCTGCTACTCCGTGTGATCTTTGTCATGATGATCCTATCATGACCACTACGTCTTCTACTGAGCTGCCAACACCACCATCGGTTCCGGCTACCTCATCTTCGTCATCAACCCATCCCATGGTGACTCGATCCAAAGCTGGTATCGTTAAACCACGCCATATTGCTGACTTGTCTTATATCACCTCGTCATCTCTTCACCAAGCTTTATTTGCTGCCAAGGAACCAAAAGGATTCAAATCAGCTGCCAAACATCCCAAATGGTTTGCAGCTATGTGCAAAGAAATGGCTGCCTTACGCCAGAATGACACTTGGGATCTTGTTCCACGACCAAAACACTCGAATATTGTTGGCTCTAAATGGGTTTTCCGTACAAAATTTCATGCTGATGGTACGGTAGATCGGTTTAAGGCTCGTCTCGTTGCTCAAGGATTTACTCAAGTACCGGGATTGGATTATTCTGCTACCTTTAGTCCGGTAGTTAAAGCTGCAACTGTTCGAATTGTTCTCTCACTCGCTGTGCTTCATAAATGGCCACTTCATCAGTTAGACGTAAAAAATGCATTTTTAAATGGAACCCTGTCGGATACGGTTTTCATGGAACAACCGCCTGGTTTTCTTGACTCTCGTTATCCCAATCACGTTTGTCGTCTTAAGAAAGCCCTTTACGGCCTTAAACAGGCGCCACGGGCCTGGTTTTACAGACTTAGTACGTTTCTGATTAGTCTTGGGTTCTCTAGTAGTCGAGCTGACACCTCGTTATTTGTCTTCAAACGTGGTTCCTGTATTCTATACCTTTTGGTTTATGTCGATGATATCATTTTAACCGGCAACCATACGTCGACCATTCGCCACTTTATTTCTCGTCTTAATAAAGAATTTTCCATTACTGATCTTGGTCGTTTAAATTACTTCTTGGGGCTGGAAGTTTGTTATACTGACTCGGGTTTATTTCTTAGTCAATCTAAGTACGCTCATGACATTCTCACCCGAGCTCACTTACTGGATGCCAAACCTGTTGGCACACCCCTCTCTACTGCAGCTCACTTCACGACTCAAGGTACTCCCTTTTCGGATCCAACTTTATATCGATCCTTGGTGGGAGCTCTTCAATATCTTACCATCACGCGACCTGATCTTTCCTATGCAGTAAACCAGGTCAGTCAATTTCTGCACGCTCCCACGAATGACCATTTCCAAGCCGTAAAACGCATTCTGCGTTATGTCAAAAGTACGTTGTCTTATGGTCTTTCTTTTCATCATTCGTCCTCACCAACCATTCTTGGTTACTCAGACGCTGATTGGGCTCGTTGTATTGAGACTCGTCGCTCCACTTACGGCTACTCCATCTTTCTAGGTGGTAATCTTGTTTCTTGGAGCGCAAAGAAACAACCCACAGTTTCTCGTTCTAGTTGTGAATCCGAATATCGGGCCTTGGCGAATACTGCTGCTGAAATTGTTTGGATTACTCATCTTCTACATGAACTTCATGTCTTGCCACCTTCTCGTCCCACAATTCTATGTGATAACAAAAGTGCTTTATTTCTGAGTCAAAATCCGGTGTCTCATAAACGAGCGAAACACATAGATATCGACTATCACTTTGTTCGTGAGCTGGTGCTATCTGGGAAACTTCATACCAAATTTGTTTCCACTCATCTTCAGCTGGCCGACATCTTCACAAAGAGTCTTCCTCGTCCTCTCTTTGAGGATTTTCGTACCAAGCTTTGTGTTGGTCCTCCCCCACTTCGCTTGCGGGGGGATAATAGAACCGATTCTAAAGGATCATGATGTTTAGGAAGTTTGTTATGTGTATTTTCTAGACTCTGTATATTAGGAAGTTTGTTATACTTTTATCCTTAACTTTGTACTATATAAAGTCAATCAATATACCTCACCAATCAAGGTGATTTACCGTAATTCTCAAAACTCTTATATATTTAAACTAGAATAATTCAGTGAAATTATAAGAAAAGGAACAAAAATACCTTTTAGTTAAAAAAACACCTCGTTAGCAATTATTTTTTAAGAAACACCTTATTGGTAAATATAATTTTCCTCCAAACCATTTTGGTCAAAAAATCTATTTATTTTACTTTTTCTTTTTTGTTGTGGTGGTTGATGGTTTTCTCTAATGGTGATAAAACCTAAATTGAATTACCCTAAGAGAAAGTTAAATTTAAGTTTTATTATAATTTAAAAGTAACAAAATTATATAACCTCATCGGGTGAGCCTTAACCGGTCTATATGAACAGTGATTTTTTTTGGTAGCGAACTTAATTAAACATATATAAAAAATTAAAATACATATTAACAAATAAATAATTGAACATGTAGCTTTAATGGTTCATTCGCTGTATGTGTTTTCATCCTACTTATTCTTAGTTCGAGCCTTAATTTGCAACACTTTTTACTTTTTATTTTTTTCTTTTAGATTTTAATCCTTAAAAGTTAGCCCGAACCCCAACTTCTCAAACATAGAAAATTTCAAATCTCATATTATATAATAGAGTAAATTACATTGTCCGTCCATGTGGTTATCCCTATATTGCAGACCTAGTCCTCGGGTCGGATATTGTACGGGTCCAGTCCCTTGACCCGAATTTTCATTTCATCGCAAGTCCCTCCTCCAATTGATATAAGGGTACAATAGTCTTTTACGTAATAATATTTATATAACATAATAATAATAATAATAATAATAATAATAATAATAATAATAATATAGTAATTATAAAATAAAAACTTATTTGCAAGCCTAATCCTAGCTGCACGATGAAATTCACCTAAATCAAAACAAAACCAAAATATCAAACCCCTCTCCGACGTTCCTACTTTCCGGTGGCCTGCATACACACGACGTTCTCGGATCTGCTCAACCTTGACGTCGCGGTGAACCTGCAGACTTATTAAACTCGATGGAATTCGTCGTTTCTCAAGTATGCAAGTGAGTATACAGATCGTCGAGTAATTATGCTGGTTATACTTCACCGCTTTGTCACCACCGCTATTCTCCGGCCACCACTGCATCTCACTTCGAAGACATACGACGGCGGCGTTTGAATGAACAAAACCCCCGATGGAGTGATTCCGGATGGTTGGTGGTGATTCGGGTGGAATGCTGGAGACGAAATTCAGCGATGTGGGTTTTTGCAGGTGGTCGGAGATGGAGTGATTCCGGCGGTGGTAGAAGATGGTGATTGTGTTGTGACAGTTTGTTGTTTGTTGTGAGGGTTTTTTCAATTTTTGTTTTTATGGTGTCAATCTCTCTTTATTATAATAAGACAGCTTGATTACCCTAATCAAATTGTATTTAGCTTTTATGTTTAAGCCTTCCCCTAATTATGATTTGCAAATAATTCCCTAGCCTTATTAGTCAATTACCTTACTACCCCTACTTATGCAAAATCAACCCTCCTCTGTGATCCATATTTAGCGCACGATTTCAAGTTTTTCTGTGTGATTTGAAATTCAAATTTAGGGATCTAAAAATTGGGGATATTGAGCAACCGTGAAAATTAAAAATCATTATTGGTTTCCTTTATTATGAGGTTTTTCTACGATCAAAGCTAAGGGTTTCTGGCAGCGATGTTCCTGCCCTAACTCTTGTACCGTAAGAAGCACAACTACAGAAAACAAAGAAATCGGCCATGGCAACAGAAGTTGTTTTCACGCCTTTAAACAAAATCACGAATGAGAAAGGTGATTGGAAGATTAGAGTAAAGGTTCTTATGTTGTGGAAACAGAGTTAGAAAAACACTCCACATTTGATCAACGAGAAGGTTTAATTTTGCAGGTATATATACTTTTCATCAATAGTTATGTCTTCCTGTGAGTTTTTTTGCTTTGTTATCTTTTCAGTTTGTATATAGATGGTTTATGTTGTTTCATATCATTATCATACATAATGCTTTGTGAATGTATTATTTTTGTTGTTGCTTTGAGTATTTGTTGTTAAAAACTGCAGGGTGTACATTTGATCATGTGCGCATCTGCGACCCACGAAGTTCATTTTCCAATACTTAGTGAGTTAGTGAGGTAAGTACAAATCGTAGTTGACTGTTTGACTATAGTACAAGTTTGATTATAAACAGTTATTAATAAAAAAGAAATCAAATTTACAGACATAAACCCTTGATGTTATAGGTTGCTTTTACGCCTTCCAACTAAACAAGTGTTTCATTTGCTGTAAAATGGATCATTTACCCACAAGGCCACAACTGGTGCAGGGAAGAAATATGTTTTTTTTTTTAAATTATGTTGCTTTATGTCATCAGTTTTGTCCCTCCCTAAATGGACTTAAAGTAATCGTTGTCAATGACTTACATTAGCTGGCATGATGAAATTTAAACATAGTATATCTTTAGTGATAATCATTTATATACTAACAATGTTCTTATCTTTAACTTTCTTGTGCCATGTTTGACTGAAAGCTTGCTACGGAAAGACTAATAGTTTTGTTTTATAATGTGGACATGTGAAAAGGTTTGTTTTACTACTTTTAAATGCTTAAAGGTTTCGTTTGAGTCATGTCAGTTACCTTTTCGATCATAGAAGCAATCATTCAATAGTTTCCTTATCATATGTACTTTAAGTGTGTTTTTCCCCTATGCAGCCTGAAGGAGCAGCTCTTAGTAATTTTGTCATACACTAACCTTCAACTGTGGTACTTAAAGGGAGCTTTATTGCATCTTTGTGCAATAAATGATGGAGCAGCTCTCTGGATATGAAGAAGGAGTTTGCTCCTCTTATTTTTCAATGGCATCTGCTGGTTCACATCATATGTTCTAGATTTATATCCTTATTCATCACAAAATGCTTCTTGTGAAATGGTTGTTTTGTACAATATTTTGCGAGGAACAGTACTTCTAAGGGCATGACAATTACGATCAACTGGTGAAAATTGCCAACATACTGATCTGAATCGCCTTAGCATGTTGATCCGTTTATGATCTGAAATTGCCACGTACGATCAATGTGCCGTTTACCATACTTCTAGGTTATGTATTTTGACGTTGTATAAGAAGCTGCATAAGTTACAGTCCATGAGGATAATAGACAAGACGGTGCATGTTACTTGACACTGAAACTTCCATCAAGATCAAGACCACGAGACGATTTCTGGAATTTTCTTGAGAGGTACGGATATCGTTATGGTGATGGCAATAGTCGCCCCTTACTTCCATATGAGGTAATAGACAAAACTATATGTTCTGTAGTTGTGCAAGTTCATATATTTGTTTTCTTTAACTGAAGATTAGGTTTGAGCTATAACCATTTTATGGTGCTATTATGGTCTGCCTTAATATACTATCTGTGTGTTTGCGTTTTTTTATTTTTTAATAAATGTTAGGTGCTGACAATTTCAAAGAAAATCCGTGAGGAAACCAAGAAGAAGCTAGCTGGGAGAGGTTCTTTCTTCCAGGAATGATATATCATGCAACACCTTCCTGTCCCCCCAAATTGTCTGTCCACTCCAGATGTCTCTGATGACATTACCGTTACATCTTCGGTATGTTTATTCCTTTCATGATTTATCAACCTAATCAAGAGTTCCGATGTACCAATAACTATAATGATTATGATTATTGGATATACAACCCATTTCTTCTTTCATTTTGCACCCAATGTAAATGTATTATGAAACAGTATTTTATGATTAATATTTAGGATATATCAATGCCAATGCTCAAGAAGTTTTCAGGCAAGCAGAAATAATTAAGAGTTCAAGGTTTGGGAAGGCAAATTTCAAGTCTCTCGAAGTTGAACTAAATGATTTGCAAGTGGCTGTGGCACAATATCTGCAATCTAGGGGTGCTAAGGTGCGTCTCTTTCAGATTTTTATTTGGACTCTTGGTTAATTATATTTTTTCTTAAATTTCCTCTTGCCTCATGATGTAGCAGGTCCAAATGGGTTCTGTCAATGTCTCATTTTTGTTATGTGTTTGGTCAAGCTGAAATACTTTTTGGCCAAAACGTTTTAATATTTCATTAACAGTTTGCTTGCCAATATATTAATTAAATTATTTTATGACTTCTGTTATAATATTGTATTCAAGGTTGTAAAAGATTTGGGGGTTTTTATACATTAAAATACATGTTGGGCGCATTTTTTATCCATTTGACTCATTTGGACTGTTTTTAGTTGTTGTCTTTTAGTTATGCTTGATTGATGCGTTAGAAGTAGCACTAACCCGAATTGATCATTCTTAAGTGTATGTGTCAAAGTTGCAATCACTATTCGGAGTTACATGGGTTGATTTTAGGTTCATAAAGGTTTAAATAAGGAAAGTTTTTAAAGGTACGTTAATGGATCCTAAAGGCTGGTTTTTAAAGGTCTATAAAACCTTATGCAAAGTCTCTGTTAGTGACTGTTCTGCTATTGTTTACTGCTTAGATTTCATATTGCAAATTTGCATGTCATATATTCCAATAAATAAATTGCTTATGGGACGTTAATGAAACTCCCGATACAAAACTATTTGATGCTATTCAAATATTCAAGGTACATTTACTTGTAACCATGATGTGTTAACTTACAAAATTAGGCAATGCAGATATTCAAGTTTTGCTTGATTTCGTTTATATGTTTTCGAATTATGTACCTTTTAATTCTTGAGCTCTTATGCCTCACATATGATCTCTCTAATTTTCGGACGGTTTGACTTGAAGATCTTAAAAAGTGTGATTTTCATTGATATTGGCCTCCTTTAATCCAAACCGATTTTTTATTTTTAATGTTTTAATGAATGTTTTTTATTGCAGTGAAGAGGGTGTTGTACCTGTTGAGGTAGTCACTCCATCTCCAACTCTTGGTGAGCCCATGGACATTATGACAACTTCGTGTATTAGCCTAATATTGTAATTAGAGAGATTACCAAAAATAAGTCAAAGCACTTTTTGCTGACCATGACATGATCTTGGTAAGTTTTTGCATTGAGCTGTCTCTACTTGTGTGAGTTGCCTGATCCCGATTGTGCTTATTTATTAACCATATTTGGCCAAAATCATAAATCTGATGGAACCATTTGGTTTGGTTTAAATCTTTGGTTTGTGCTAAATATTGATAGTGTTGTTTTGAGTGATGGGTTGAAGGATACAAGCAATATGGTTCACTTGGAAAGTGGTATTGTAAATTGGGCAAGACATTAACAATAAAAGTAAGGTAGTTTGACTTGGTGTCGGCTTTAAAGTCATCCGCAAAAATTGAATACAAAACATTTCAACAATGTCATCCGCAAAAATATATCGACTCAAATGTTATTCACTAAAGTAAAATTATTATATAAAACTTTGTATTAAATTCATGAAGTACCCCGCAAATTTTGCGGGTTATGATCTAGTTTGTTATTAATAATGCGATGTAAAAAATATATGTAGTCTGTGAGTTCGGATATGAAAGCTTGAAATTGATCTAAGAGATGGAGAAAGGTACAAGATTAAAAAATCTGCCTGATGTAACAAATGATAGAGTAGGAATTGGGCCTTTGAGGAAGAAGGAAGGGTAATAAAACAAATAAAAAATGGATTAAAATAATATAGTAAGGGTATTTTAGTCAATGTATGTGGAATCATGCCGAGGAAGGACTTGCAATGAAATGAAAATCCGGGTCAAAGGACTGGATCCGCACAATACCCAACCCAGGGACTGGGTCCGTAATATAGGGAGAATTACAGGGACGGGCAATGTAATTTACTCTATATAATATTTTTAAATTCTGATTAAGTAAATGAAAATGAAATTATATTTAATTGTAACAACTTAAGATAATTATAAAGTAATTCTATCATTAAGACCATTCCCATCAATGCTTGTCGGTTTCCATCGGTTAGAACTGTGACATCCGTCACCAAAATCTCTATTCTTAGGTTCGTTTCCTATTATCATTTCGTATTTTTATTCATATATGTGAATAATGTGGAGAAATAAATTAAGTATTTGTATTCTGAACTATGTGTGAGAAATTTAATCCTCGTATAGTGTTCAAAAACTTGAACTAATACATGTACACGATTAAATTAAAAGTTAGGATAATACCAATAATAATAATAATAATGAATAATAATATAATAAGAATAATGATAATAACATAACAATAGTAATAGTAATAATATAATAATAATGTTAAACTTGATATCAGATGCTAACAAAGAAATAATATAATAACGATATTACGTTTTAACATATAACATATAACATATAATTATAATAAGAGGATAGTAATATTAAATTAACATGTGCATCGTTTCTTTTGTTTGTCGAATTGTGAGACCCAATTAATGCACCGACCCAAACTCTTTGTGGAGAGTTCGGCCGATCCACAATCCAACACCCATAATCCATTCTTAAATTTTAACTTGGGCACTAAGTAAATGTTTACCTATAAATGCAAACCATAATTAAACCCTAAACACTTTTTATTGGCAATTACATTAAAACGTCCCTGGGGTATTTCGTGGAAGGCTGGCCGAAAGTCAAGAAAAGGGTAGAGATCAAGTCGAGTTCGTGTTGTTCGTGAGTTACGTGTGTTCCCGTTCGTATATTCGTATAGGTATATAATCATAAACCTCAATCAATATGTTTTTATTTATTTTAATAGATGTATATGTGGGTCGAATTATATGTTTGGGATATGAATAAGTTGGGTAAATAGGTTTTGCAAACCGAAAGTATTGTATCGCTAAAAGTAAAAATCTGTCAGATTTTCGTAACTAGAATCAGACGCAGTTTTGACCTATCTACGTTCGTTTTCAGGCTTCGGCCAAAACACGAAAGTTGTAGATCTCGAAATTTTACTTAAAATTGAGAGGTTTCAGCTTCTGAAACGCAACGTACGATTTTATAAAAATTATTTCGTAAACTGCAGTTAGGAGTGACGAAATTTGAGAAAAACTTTTGTAAACTTAGTTCGGTTTGACCAAATTGTTTTCTAATATTTTGGGAGTTGTAAAGGATGTTTAAGAATAAACTTTTTCTGTAAACAAATCACCTTTATAAAATTTTAAGATTTAAATTATATATTTGATTTAAAAAGAAGGGGTTGTTTAAAAGGGTTAGATATTTTCTGTAAGAAAAAGGATATTTTGAGTTTTACAAGAAAGTTAATGTGTTTTGGAACAATCGTTTTCGATGGCGATAATTTTCGAATCTTACAGTATATATATTAGCTTCTTAGCAAATTGGATTTTAATATCAACATGGCATGTATTAGTGAATCGGAACCTAAGGACTTATTTTAATATCATGATAAACGTTATTTTAATTGTTACTTACAATCAAACGAGATAACTACGGACTGCTAAAATAGTCATCAATCCTTGTGAGTATACACTTAGGCCGTGATTTATTTGAACTAATTCTAAATAGATTATAAACCTTAAAGTGGATGACTACATAGTGTATAAATTTAATTAACTATATAGTAGCACAAATGTTATGATTAAGGGATTGGGCAATGGCTATAAAATAAATAAATTGATGAAACAGTTAGCCTTGTAGTTATGTATATAATAATGTGTGACCTATGGTCTTAAAATATGTATGTATCAGCAAATAAATACGTAATTAATCTATATGAAATTATTTGTAGATTGACGTACTATTTGGTGGGTTCATTTTGAGACGACACTTGCCTTGCTATTTAAGGTGAGTTTTCGTGGCCCCATTTTCAATTATTTGTTTTCAAATTGGGGGAAAAGTATGCTCATGTTTTATAAATGGTTTTTCATGCTGTGAACTTGTCTATTTTTATTTTTGGACGTATGCTGAATTGTGTGACACTATGTGAATAAGATTTGTCAAATAATGCTTACTTTTGGTGTTTGCATTAAGGTTTCTTGGCTAATGCTTACTTTTGGTGTTTGCATTAAAGTTTCATAGTTAATGCTTACTTTTGGTGTTTGCATTAAGGTTTCTTGGCTAATGCTTACTTTTGGTGTTTGCATTAAACTTTCATAGTTAATGCTTACTTTTGGTGTTCGCATTACATTTCTTTATTAAAGTAGCTACTACCATCTTATAATGTCGAATTGGTTTGGATCATACTCCTTGTTGGGGTGATGACAGTTATTGTGCGGATTAGTTGGAATTTGTTATTACACTATGTGCACCTTTTCTATATGCATTGTCCTAACTTACTCTTATCACAGCAAAATATTTTATTTGTGGTGTTTGGTTTCAAACCTACGAAACTCACCAACAATATTGGTGACGTTTTTGAGCATAACTTTTCAGGTAATTCTAGTGGACTGAAGATAGAGGACAAGAAAGCTTAGTGGACCTCTAGGTTGCATTTAAGCTAAACTTTGAAAACTACCGTTTGAGGTGGAACATTTGCATTTTTAATAATTTGGAAAGGCGTGTTTTGCCTTAACCTTTATTTTGTGGAATCATTGTTGGTTATTTAAGATTCATTGTTGGAATGAATGCATGACATGAACCGTTTTTCATGTTAATGACATCATGACACATAGATTATTTTATTTCATTTAGTATTTCTTTATAATAATGTGTTGTGATCCTATCATTGTTGTACTCCGTTGTTTCCACTTTAGACGGGGTATGATAGATTGGTATCAAAGCCGTTGTTTATAGAGATCTAGGTGGATTGGCCTAGACTATAAATAAGGAACCCGCATATAGAACATGAATTAGGGAACTACGTGTGCATATTTCAACGTAATTCAATTCCTTTCTAACATTGGTTGCACAACATAACCATGTGTTGTGCATATCCATTGTTCTATTGTTAATCTTTGCCCTTTTGTACAAGTATATTGTGTTACAAAATTTGGAAGATAGAAATGTGTGTGAACGAATATTTTTACAATTATGGCGGCCGACGTAATTGAAGAAGATATTCCAACATATGCGAGTCTATCGACCATATTTGAGTAAGCAATGTGCTACCTGTAAAGGAGTACGAAGGATGATTTCTCGTTCAAACGTTGTTCACATCTTTTCATGTTTAGAAATATCTGTTCTTACACATATGAAATGCTTACTTCTCAAATTATACAAAGTATGCGTATCTCAACCTTATCTACATCATTTAATCATATTAATCTGTATTACGTTCCCATTGTAGAAATCATGCCGCCAAGACGTTCCGTTCGTAATGCAAATAGAGGCGGTAGTGCAAATAGAGGGGGAGGCCGAACAGGCGGACGTAATGGTAGGGGTGGTGGCCGTACTGGAGGCCGTACAGGTGGAGGTGAAGAGGGTACTGGTGGTGAGGCACCCAATGTTGCCGCGATGATTGCGGAGCAGCTGCAGGCATTATTGCCTAATATAGTTGCACATGTTACTCAGGGTGTGTTGCAGGGTACAGGTGGAGGAGGTGGTGAAGAAGAAGAGGAAAATTTTAATGGGGAACCTAATGGTGAGGATGGAGCTGGTAATGGAGCGGTTACTAGAGGATGTACTTATAAGGAGTTCAAGGCATGCAAACCACGAGATTTCGATGGCAAAGGGGGAGCGATTGCTTGCTCTAGGTGGATAGAGAAGATGGAGTCGGTATTGGATATTAGTAATTGTGCCGAAGAGCGTATGGTTAGATATGCATCTACTGAGTTGTCGGGTAAAGCATTGACATGGTGGAATACGCAGATTCAGGCCAGGGGTAGGCCTGTTGCTATGGGTATGACATGGGAAGAGTTTAAGGCACTGTTAGTGGAGGAGTACTGTTCTACAAATGAAATGGACAAGTTGGAGAAAGAGTTTTTGGAGCATAAGACGGTGGGAGCTAATCATGCTGCATACACTGATCGTTTCCATGAATTATCCAAGTTGATTCCGAATATGGTGACACCTGAGTCGAGAAGGATTAAAAAGTATTTAGGGGGTTTGATGCCAGAAATTAAGGGAATGGTGGAGGTGACGGAACCAGCCACTATTCAGAGTGCGATCTTAAAAGCTGGGGCTCTTACTGAAGAGATGGTGAGAAATGGTACCTTAAAGAGGGGAAACGAGAAGGGTAAAGAGGTTGCTGAATCTAGTAAGACTAAGGCTGGTGAACCAAGTAACAAGAAGCCTCGAGTAGGTAAGACATATGTTGCTGCTAGCGTGGATAGGAATATGTATGGTGGGACCCATCCCTTGTGTTCGGGTTGTAATTATCGTCATTTTCCATATGTGGGTTGCCGATATTGCAACAAGTGTAATCGTTGGGGTCATTTACCAGATTACTGTCGATCGTCTGCACGTGCTGTTGCCCCGGTTAATGCTGTGAGGGGTTCTAATGGGTGTTTCGAGTGTGGGGCTTTGGATCATTATATCAATGCTTGCCCTAGGTTGGCTAGGACAGTGAGAGCTGTGGGAAATAATAATAATACTCGGGGTCCGACTATGGGTGGTAATCAGAATCGGGGTCGTGCTACAAACACTGCTCCTGGGAGGTCCTTTGTGATGAATGCTAGTGAGGCACGACAGGCGCCTAACGTTGTGACTGGTACGTTTCTACTAAATAATCATTTTGCTACAGTGTTATTTGATAGTGGTGCCGATTTTTGCTTTGTATCAACGGATTTTGTGCCTATACTTGATATTATGCCTCGCAAAATGGAAACTGTGTATGAAATTGAAATTGCGGATGGGAAACGGGTAAACTTGGATGGGTTTATTAAAAACTGCACACTTGTATTGGAGGACCATGTCTTCAGTATTGACTTGATACCATTTGGGATCGGTAGCTTTGATGTTATAGTAGGTATGGATTGGATGTCTAAATACAGGGCCGAAATTGTGTGTTTCAAAAAAGTGGTCCGTATACCTATGCCAGATGGCAGTATGTTGGAAGTCTCTGGGGAACAACCGGAGACTAAATGTGTTAAGCTTATGAGTGCAAATTTCGGGGAATCAAAACTTGAAAATGTCCTTATTGTTCGTGATTTTCCTAACGTTTTTCCGGATGATTTGTCGGGATTACCTCCTCTTCGATCCGTTGAGTTTTGCATTGATCTTATTCCTGGAGCGACCCCAGTTGCTAAAGCTCCATATCGTTTAGCTCCTTCTGAAATGCATGAATTGTCTACTCAACTTCAGGAGCTCCAAGACGAGGGTTTTATTCGCCCTAGTCACTCCCCTTGGGGAGCACCTGTTCTGTTCGTTAAAAAGAAAGATGGTTCATTTCGTATGTGTATTGATTATCGTGAACTTAATAAGCTTACGGTCAAGAATCGTTATCCTCTTCCAAGGATAGATGATTTATTTGATCAGCTTCAGGGTGCTCAATGGTTTTCGAAAAATTGATCTTCGTTCTGGTTATCATCAGTTGAGAGTACATGAGTCGGATATACCAAAGACTGCATTCAGGACTCGTTATGGGCACTTCGAATTTCTCGTTATGCCTTTTGGTCTCACTAATGCTCCTGCGGTATTCATGGATCTAATGAATCGTGTTTGTAAGCCGTATCTTGATAAATTCGTTATCGTCTTCATTGACGACATCTTAATCTATTCAAAATCTAAGGAGGATCATAAGCTACATCTGAAGCTTATTCTTGAACTTCTCTTGAAAGAACAGCTCTATGCAAAGTTTTCAAAATGTGAATTCTGGTTGCGTGAGGTACATTTTCTTGGTCATGTGGTAAACGAGGTGGGTATTCATGTGGATCCAAGTAAGATTGAGGCGGTGAAAGCCTGGAGGACTCCACAAACTCCTTCTGAAATTCGTCAGTTCTTGGGTTTGGCTGGATACTATAGGCGTTTTATTGAGAATTTTTCTAGGATTGCTCAACCGCTTACGCATTTAACGCAGAAAGAAAGGAAATTTATCTGGGGTGAGAAACAGGAGGAAGCATTTCAAACTCTGAAGAATGCTTTGTGTGAGGCACCGATTCTGGCATTACCTGATGGCTCGGATGATTTTGTGGTTTATTGCGACGCGTCTAACCAAGGGTTGGGATGTATTTTGATGCAGCGAGGGAAGGTGATAGCTTATGCATCTAGGCAACTTAAGGTGCACGAGAAAAACTACACTACTCACTATTTGGAATTGGGTGCGGTGGTCTTTGCACTCAAGTGTTGGAGGCATTATCTGTATGGGACAAAGAGTGTGATTTATACTGATCATAAGAGCTTGCAGCATATCTTTGATCAGAAGGAATTGAATATGAGGCAAAGGAGGTGGTTGGAGTTGTTTAGTGACTACGATTGTGAGATTCGCTACCATCCTGGAAAAGCGAATGTGGTGGCTGATGCCTTGAGTAGGAAGGAAAGGGTTAAGCCAAGAAGGGTGAAAGCGATGGCTATGACTATACATTCGGGTATCAAGGAGAAATTGATGGAGGCTCAGTTGGAAGCATTATTGGATTCTAATATTCACAGTGAGTTATTGCGTGGATTGGATGGACAGTTGGAACGCAAGAATGATGGATTATATTACTTCATTGAAAGACTGTGGATTCCGGTGTTAGGTGGTTTGAGGACGCTGGTGATGGATGAATCTCATAAGTCTAAATATTCTATTCATCCGGGTGCAGATAAGATGTATCATGATATGAGAGATTTGTATTGGTGGCCGGGTATGAAAAAAGATATCGCACTGTATGTTAGCCAATGTATGACTTGTTTGAAAGTTAAGGCTGAACATCAAAGACCTTCGGGGCTTCTACAGCAACCAGAGATTCCCGAGTGGAAGTGGGAGAACATAGCTATGGATTTCATCACCAAGCTGCCTAGAACCAGTAATGGGCATGATTCGATTTGGGTTATCGTGGATAGGATGACTAAGTCTGCGCATTTCTTAGCTATCCGCGAGGACTATAAAATGGAGAAATTGGCTAGATTGTACATAAATGAGATCGTGGCGAGGCATGGAGTACCTGTATCGATTATCTCTGATCGTGATGGCCGTTTTACTTCACGGTTTTGGAAGATGTTGCAAAAGGTGTTAGGGACGAGGTTGGATATGAGTACTGCATATCATCCCCAAACTGATGGGCAGAGTGAGCGTACTATTCAGACGTTGGAGGATATGTTGAGGGCGTGTGTTATCGATTTTGGAGGAAACTGGGATACTCATTTACCATTGGTGGAATTTTCATATAATAATAGTTATCATTCCAGTATTCAGTGTGCACCATTTGAAGCATTTTATGGGCGGAAGTGCCGTTCGCCTATAATGTGGGCTGAGGTAGGAGAAAGTCAGTTGATTGGGCCGGAAATAGTCCAAGAGACTACTGATAAGATTGTGCAAATCAAGGAGAGATTGAAAGTGGCTCGAGACAGGCAAAAGAGTTATGCTGATAAACGTCGCAAGCCTTTGGAATTTGCGGTTGGTGATTTTGTGTTATTAAAAGTGTCACCGTGGAAGGGAGTTGTTCGTTTTGGTAAAAAGGGGAAACTTGCACCGAGATTTGTTGGACCATTTTCGAGATTACTGAGCGTGTTGGTTCAGTTGCTTATAGATTGAAATTACCTCAAGAGCTTGGTGGGGTTCACGATGTATTCCATATGGCAAATTTGAGGAAATGTTTAGCTGATCATACTTTACAAGTACCGTTGGAAGAGATTCATATTGATTCTAAACTTCATTTTGTGGAAGAACCGGTAGAAATCATGGATCGTGAGGTGAAGAAGCTAAAACGTAGTAAGATTCTGATTGTCAAAGTTCGTTGGAATGCTAAGAGAGGTCCCGAGTTTACTTGGGAGCGGGAAGATCAAATGAAGCTAAAGTATCCACATCTATTTTCTATACTGGTTTGCAGTACTAGCTCTGGTTGAATTTCAGGACGAAATTCCTTCAACTGGGGGATACTGTGACATCCGTCACCAAAATCTCTATTCTTAGGTTCGTTTCCTATTATCATTTCGTATTTTTATTCATATATGTGAGTAATGTGGAGAAATAAATTAAGTATTCGTATTCTGAACTATGTGTGAGAAATTTAATCCTCGTATAGTGTTCAAAAACTTGAACTAATACATGTACACGATTAAATTAAAAGTTAGGATAATACCAATAATAATAATAATAATAATGAATAATAATATAATAAGAATAATGATAATAACATAATTGTAATAATAACATAACAATAGTAATAGTAATAATATAATAATAATGTTAAACTTGATATCAGATGCTAACAAAGAAATAATATAATAACGATATTACGTTTTAACATATAACATATAACATATAATTATAATAAGAGGATAGTAATAGTAATATTAAATTAACATGTGCATCGTTTCTTTTGTTTGTCGAATTGTGAGACCCAATTAATGCACCGACCCAAACTCTTTGTGGAGAGTTCGGCCGATCCACAATCCAACACCCATAATCCATTCTTAAATTTTAACTTGGGCACTAAGTAAATGTTTACCTATAAATGCAAACCATAATTAAACCCTAAACACTTTTTATTGGCAATTACATTAAAACGTCCCTGGGGTATTTCGTGGAAGGCTGGCCGAAAATCAAGAAAAGGGTAGAGATCAAGTCGAGTTCGTGTTGTTCGTGAGTTACGTGTGTTCCCGTTCGTATATTCGTATAGGTATATAATCATAAACCTCAATCAATATGTTTTTATTTATTTTAATAGATGTATATGTGGGTCGAATTATATGTTTGGGATATGAATAAGTTGGGTAAATAGGTTTTGCAAACCGAAAGTATTGTATCGCTAAAAGTAAAAATCTGTCAGATTTTCGTAACTAGAATCAGACGCAGTTTTGACCTATCTACGTTCGTTTTCAGGCTTCGGCCAAAACACGAAAGTTGTAGATCTCGAAATTTTACTCAAAATTGAGAGGTTTCAGCTTCTGAAACGCAACGTACGATTTTATAAAAATTATTTCGTAAACTGCAGTTAGGAGTGACGAAATTTGAGAAAAACTTTTGTAAACTTAGTTCGGTTTGACCAAATTGTTTTCTAATATTTTGGGAGTTGTAAAGGATGTTTAAGAATAAACTTTTTCTGTAAACAAATCACCTTTATAAAATTTTAAGATTTAAATTATATATTTGATTTAAAAAGAAGGGGTTGTTTAAAAGGGTTAGATATTTTCTGTAAGAAAAAAGATATTTTGAGTTTTACAAGAAAGTTAATGTGTTTTGGAACTATCGTTTTCGATGGCGATAATTTTCGAATCTTACAGTATATATATTAGCTTCTTAGCAAATTGGATTTTAATATCAACATGGCATGTATTAGTGAATCGGAACCTAAGGACTTATTTTAATATCATGATAAACGTTATTTTAATTGTTACTTACAATCAAACGAGATAACTACGGACTGCTAAAATAGTCATCAATCCTTGTGAGTATACACTTAGGCCGTGATTTATTTGAACTAATTCTAAATAGATTATAAACCTTAAAGTGGATGACTACATAGTGTATAAATTTAATTATGTAACAACCGGCAAATTAGGACTAGTAATTAGTGCCTAATCATATGTTAATACATGTAATTAGTTCTGTGTTAGGCTAATTAATGTATCGAATTATATATATATTGTTGAATATATACGAAAATGCGATTGGATTAAATCGTACGCAATTTAAATCGAATGTATTTCGATTTTATTTAATACGGACGTTGGTGACCAATTTTATTAAATAACGCTTTTATGTCAAAAATATTATTATGATAATATTTCGTATCCAATACGTATCGTACAAACAAACCTTACACAATTTAAAATATTAAAACGCGCAAATTAAGTAAACTAACTTACCATTTTATAACTCAATTATAAATTAAATTGTAAAATAATTAAATAAAATCTCGCGTAATAATTTGTATTTTAAAACGTACCTTTGATGTTTAAAATAATTGTTAACGTTAAACGACGGAGCAAACGAACACCGCACGGAGCGTAAACGCGGGGCGAAATTGGGAGCTTAACCTCCCAATCCCACCTTCTTTCTTTCATTTAACTCTTTCTTTTCTCTCTCTTACACTCTCTTTCTTTCATTTCTCTCTAAATCACCACCACACCTCCACCACCAAAAACCGCCAAATACTACCGCCAAACGACCTCGGATTTCAAAGCTCTTTTAGGAAAAACGTTCACCACTTCGCGATCTACAATCCTATCTTTCCGGAATTTCATTTCGGCAAATTGTAAGTTTCCGACAAAACTCCGAAAACTCTCGTTTTTAAGTATTATCACTTGTTTGTTGTTTGTATACACTTAAAATGTCCATATATGGGTTGGGTAAAAGTTTTGGACCGAACGGAAACCGAAAAACTCGTTTTCGACTAAAATTCCGGCCATCAGACCGCTACGTCGCACCTGGCCAGGGGCCTATGCGACGTCGCGGCCTACGTCGCACAAAAACCTCAACGTCGCACTAGCGACGCAGCCCTTTACGTCGCATTAAATTGCGGATGTCATACATGGCGACGTAGACTCCAACGTCGCAAACCGAGCCAACGTCGCATTAGCGACGTCGCCCCCTACGTCGCATTGATTTGCGAAGGTCGCATCATGCGACGTACCTACCTACGTCGCACCCTACATCGCTTGCAACGTCGCATGCTACGTCGCACAAACCAGAAACTAGAAAAACACATATTTTTACTAAGTGTCGGAACCAAGATTTTAACACCTGATTTTACCCAAATTCAGATCCAGATGCGTTTTTCGTCAAAGCAATATAGTAGAAATAAAAATTTTCCAAGCTGACCTGGCAGCTCGACCCCAGCCAGGGGCTCTGCCCCTTGGACCCCGCTACCAGGGGCGCTGCCCCCGGACCCCCGTCATTAAATGTTGTAAATACTTTTCACACTAAGTGTTGAACACTTACAAATAACGAAACCTGATTCAACGATACAAATAATGATAACACATTAAATCATTATTACAAACCGTCACCAACGGGCCATATTTGTTTTCAAACTACAAATGGATTACTAAACAAACACTTGGACATAATGAGTTGTGTAAACAACTAGCCTAGATGGTCTTACGAGACATCTACTTACTTAACTTTATATGTTTAGGCATTTGAAGGTTACGGGTTCGGAGAACCTACGGTTGATATTACTTACTCGATTATTGATATAAACGTACTTGCAAAGACTCAGGTGAGTCTTACAGCCCCACTTTTACTGTTTTAACTTATTGGGGGAGATACATGCTACTGATTTTTCTTGAACACAAGTACTAAACTGTTTACTATACCAAACGGAATTGCATGAGTTACTTACTATTTACTGAAGTCTCTCCATCATATATCGTTAGTTATGTACTTAAGCGCGAACAGTAGTTAATGGATCCATTAGGGAAATGACCCTCCCCGCCCGGGGTAGTAGCGCTACCACGAACCGTTATGTATAAACGGGCGACTATTATTTCGTTTACTTATGCTTGCCCAATTTCGAGCATGTCACGGGAGCAACTGATTATTTACGGGTTAAGCTTCGATTATGAGCCTCATGGCAACGGTATAACTTAATTACTTTACTTTTGCGAGATTTGCAATTACTTGATATACGCCTACGGGCACTACTGATGAAATCTTGTGTTCAAACTGATTATTTACTGATAAACCTGTGAGATTCACCAACCTTTTTGGTTGACCCTTTCTAGCATGTATTCTCAGGTACACTTACGGAGTAGGATCACTCCAGGATTACTAGCTAGAGTCGCATAATTTCCAAATTGCATTTAACGGAGATTCTTTGGCATTATCTTTTGTAACTATGGTTATGTAATAGAATCTCCCGCCACATACGCGGACTCTAGGCTTACTTATTTTTGTAAAGAAAACTATAAGTTTTCAAACGATTTAATTATGAAATGTAATTATTTTACAAAACGTCTCATTTAGAGGTCGTTTGCTGTATATCTTGTGCTTTGTATATTGATTAGTAACACCCAAGTATGCTTCCGCAAATCACTAAATTTGGGGGTGTTACAGATTGGTATCAGAGCCTAAGGTTATAGTGAACTAGGTTGCATTTAGTGGGCCTAGACTATGACCATTAGGCAGTATTCCCTTACTAGGCATAATTGGTTCAGAAATCACATCATACGACTTTAATTTAACATAGCCTGATCAACTATGTACAATTAAGGAAAGATGATGTGCGGTCTGAAATGGTTGTGTCGAACAGGAATGCGTTAGTTGACTCTGACCACGAGAGAACCGGACCATTACTTGATACGTGCTAGACACTAGGCTGGATATTATATATTTATACATATTAGCCTCGTCTTACTTACACTCTGCCACAGGAATGGCAAACACACCACCTAATCCGACACACTCTCACTCACATGGGTCACGGAACCCACGAGTAGCCAGGAGGAACACAAGGCCACCTCGAACCAGCCCTTATCCTGTACATAACTCTCAGAACTCGGCACATCTCACGTTACCAGTATTGGCTACCCAATTCCGCCGTCAGGAGCAAAGACTAGAAAACCTAGAACTGGAACAACACCGAATGGCTTACCTGCTTCGTCAAGCTCTCGACCGCATATCACAACTACAGCGAGCACAAGAGGATACCAACCTCTCTGTAAGCATAATTCAGGATTCCATGACCGCCGAATTAGGTGCGGATGAACTTGTAAGAAACCGATTAGAAGAATGTGAACAGCGTACACAGGAGACTGTGGATCACTCTCGAACAATAGCACAACGACTGGCCTTGGTGGAAGACAACGCCCGGCAAACCAACCGACTAGCAGAAACCGTGGACCGCCTTGTCGCGCTGATGGAACAAATTAATCTACATTAAGATTAGTGTAGTTTTTGTCTTGTAATCTATCTCGTAATCTAGGGACTATCTAGCACTACTCTATAAACTAGTCGGATGTAACCATTCCCGACACCTTTTGTAATATTCCTGTAGGATGTAACTTTTGAACTCACGTTATCTATCAAATATCCTTTGTTATCTCAACCCACATTAATTGTCATTTTCCATGTTGATGTTATGTATTACTGCTTTTATACATGTACATCTGTGACAATTACAATTTCATACAAAATCTCATGTATCTTCATTTCTTTTATTGAAGAATCATGCCGCCAAAGACACGACCATACACCGATGCCCAGATTACCTCCCTTATAACCCAGGCTGTTACTGAAGCCTTGGCTCGGAATACTCCACCAAATTCCTCGAGAAACAGCGATGCCGCTGAAACCTCTGCTGCTAAACCTTGTTCTTACAAGGACTTCCAGAACTGCAAACCTCTAAACTTTGCAGGTACCGAGGGAGCTATCGGTCTAATACGCTGGATCGAGAAAGTTGAATCGGTATTTCTTATCTGCAACTGTGCGGAGGGGGACAAAGTTAAGTTCTCTGTTAGTACTTTTACCGACACCGCACTCACGTGGTGGAACACCTATGCCCAAACTGTGGGCGTTGCCGATGCTTACAAACTCCCGTGGGAGGAGTTGAAGGAGATGTTAAGGGGTGAGTATTGCCCAGGGATGAACTGAAACAACTGGAGCTGGAATTCTGGAACCATAAGATGCAAGGTAATGATATCACCGGTTACACCAACCGTTTCCACCAGCTGGCACTTCTGTGCCCAACCATGGTCGATCTGAGTACAAGAGGATCGAGAAATACGTTGATGGACTGCCCGAAAAACTTCAGGACCTGGTGACTTCATCCAAACCAGGTACTATCCAGAACGCCATCCGTATGGCCCATGAACTCACGGCAAACGCTGTCCGCCGTAACACAACCTCAGCCCCACCTGCAAACAACAAACGAAAGTGGGAAGGAAACCCCAACTCATCCAACCAAATCACCAACCGAAAGCCTGAGCCCCTTAGGGCTTATTCATCCAGCACTTCTGAAAGGAAAGGGTACGTTGGAAGCAGGCCCTACTGTCCCAAATGCAATCGTCACCACGACGGTTCTTGCCCTTGCACAAACTGCAAACGCTTTGGGCATCTGGCCAAGGATTGTCGAAACACCAGTGCCCCGAAGACTTGTTATGGGTGCGGAAGTCCTGGGCATTTTCAGAATAATTGCCCTAAGCAGAGAAACAACAACAACAACAACAACAACAACAGCAACAAACGGAACAACAACCCAGCTCGTAGCAGAGCATTTGTCATCAAAGCTGGGGAAGCTAGGGAAGACCCGAATGTTGTAACGGGTACGTTTCTTCTCAACGATCTTACTGCTTCAGTATTATTTGATACCGGTGCTGATAAAAGTTTCATATCTGATGAGTTTTGCCCACTACTTAATATCACCCCTTCGGCCTTAGATGTTAAGTACACTGTAGAGCTCGCAAATGGTAAACTCATAGAAACCAGTAGTGTGATACCTAATTGCACTTTAAACCTCGCAAACGAAACCTTCTCAATCGATCTAATGCCTGTTGAACTAGGAAGTTTTGATGTCATCGTGGGTATGGACTGGTTGTCCAAGTACCGGGCCGAAATTGTTTGTCACGATAAAATCGTCCGAATCCCTCTCGCCGCCGGTAGTACCTTAATCATACAGGGGGAGACCGGTGGGTCGAGACTAAACTTAATCTCCTGTTTAAAAACCCGAAAATTTCTGAGAAAGGGTTACCCCGCAATACTCGCTCACATCACGGAGAAAAAGTCGGAGGAGAAGCGACTTGAAGATATGCAAATCGTTAGAGACTTTCCTGAAGTCTTTCCAGAAGAACTACCTGGGCTACCTCCACCTAGACAGGTTGAGTTCTCGATTGATCTCGTGCCGGGTGCCGCACCGGTGGCCCGAGCACCGTACCGCCTAGCTCCATCTGAACTTCAGGAGTTGTCCACTCAGTTACAGGAACTCCTGGATAGAGGATTCATTAGACCGAGTTCTTCACCTTGGGGAGCTCCGGTCTTATTTGTCAAAAAGAAAGACGGTTCATTTAGAATGTGCATTGACTACCGAGAGTTGAACAAACTAACCGTCAAGAACCGATACCCACTCCCTCGAATCGATGATCTGTTCGATCAACTCCAAGGATCAAGCTGTTATTCAAAGATTGATCTTCGATCCGGTTATCATCAGTTGCGTGTTCGCGATGCTGACATCCCAAAAACCGCATTCAGAACCCGTTACGGGCACTACGAATTCCAAGTAATGCCCTTTGGCCTAACCAACGCACCGGCTGTATTTATGGATCTTATGAATCGGGTGTGCAAACCTTACCTCGACAAGTTTGTTATTGTTTTTATCGATGACATCCTTATCTATTCGCGAAACGAACAGGAACACGCACAACACCTCAGAACCATCCTGGAACTACTTAGACACGAGGAGCTTTACGCCAAATTCTCTAAGTGTGAGTTCTGGATAAACACCGTTCAATTCCTTGGACACGTTATCGACAGTCAGGGGATTCATGTAGACCCTTCGAAAATCGAAGCAATTAAGAACTGGAAGGCGCCAACTACTCCAACCGAGGTACGCCAATTTTTGGGATTGGCCGGTTACTACCGCCGCTTCATCGAAAACTTTTCAACAATTGCCAAACCCCTCACCGTGTTGACTCAGAAGGAAAAGAAATTCGATTGGACCGAGAAACAAGAGTCGGCATTTCAACTGTTGAAATCCAAGCTTTGCAGTGCACCCATTCTATCTCTACCCGAAGGCACCGATGACTTCGTGGTATACTGTGATGCTTCTCACCAAGGTCTCGGTTGCGTGCTGATGCAACGAGACAAGGTCATTGCTTACGCCTCCCGACAACTTAAAGTTCACGAGAAAAACTACACAACTCACGACCTCGAGCTAGGGGCCGTGGTATTCGCCTTAAAAATCTGGAGACATTATCTTTATGGTACCCGCAGCACTGTATTCACCGACCACAAAAGTCTCCAACACATTTTCAACCAGAAAGATCTTAACATGAGGCAACGTAGATGGGTTGAATTACTCACCGATTACGACTGTGAGATCAAATATCATCCGGGCAAAGCAAACGTGGTTGCTGATGCCCTCAGTCGTAAGGAACGAACAAAACCACTCCGAGTCCGGGCACTCAGTATTACCATTCATAACGATCTCACCACCCAAATACATCTTGCCCAACTCGAAGCCCTGAAACCCGATAACTTCAAGAACGAGGCCTTGCGAGGCATGGATAAACAATTCGAGATCAGACCCAACGGAGTTAGGTATTTCTCTAACCGAATCTGGTTGCCTAATTTCGGAAACCTGAGGGACTTGGTAATGGATGAAGCCCACAAGTCCAAGTATTCTATCCACCCGGGATCCGACAAAATGTATCACGGCATCAAGGAGTTTTACTGGTGGCCGAATATGAAAGCTGACATTGCTTTGTACGTCAGCAAATGCTTAACTTGTTCCAAGGTCAAGGCCGAGCACCAAAGACCTTCCGGATTGCTCCAACAACCTGAAATTCCTCAATGGAAATGGGAGCAAATTACCATGGACTTCATAACCAAACTACCTAAATCGGAGAGAGGTTGCGATACCATTTGGGTGATCGTCGATCGTCTCACCAAATCGGCTCATTTCTTGGCAATCAGAGAAACCGACAAAATGGAACGCCTTACACAAATTTACATCAAAGAAATCGTTTGCCAACATGGTGTCCCTATCTCGATTATCTCTGACAGGGATGCTCGATTCACATCTCGCTTCTGGCAATCACTCCAAA
Source organism: Helichrysum umbraculigerum (assembly GCA_949592205.1). NCBI lineage: Eukaryota > Viridiplantae > Streptophyta > Magnoliopsida > Asterales > Asteraceae > Helichrysum > Helichrysum umbraculigerum. The sequence goes on from CATIUR010000001.1 coordinate 2,828,018, forward strand.
AATCACTGGGTACCCGTCTCGATATGAGTACCGCGTACCATCCTCAGACCGATGGCCAGAGCGAACGAACTATTCAGACACTGGAAGACATGCTACGAGCCTGCGTAGTTGATTCTGGTACAAATTGGGAAAGACATTTACCGTTGTGCGAGTTCTCGTACAACAACAGCTATCACGCCAGCATTAAAACTGCACCATTTGAGGCACTGTACGGTCGTAAGTGCCGATCACCGATCTGTTGGACTGAAGTGGGAGAAAGTCAACTCACTGGTCCTGAACTCATACATGAAACCACCGAGAAAATCGTTGAAATCCAAAACCGACTCAAAGCCGCGCGTGATCGTTAGAAAAGCTATGCTGATGTGAGGCGCAAGCCACTCGAGTTCCAAGTTGGGGATCGAGTACTCTTAAAGGTATCGCCTTGGAAAGGCGTAATCCGATTCGGCAAACGCGGAAAACTAAACCCCAGGTACATTGGACCTTTTGAGATCCTCGAGAAGATAGGTCCAGTGGCATATCGATTGCAGCTGCCCTTTGAACTCAGCAGCGTACACCCTACTTTCCACATTTCTAACTTAAAGAAATGCTTGTCTGACGAGACACTTATTATACCCCTTGACGAGATTCGTATCGATGACAAACTACATTTCGTTGAGGAACCCGTCGAAATTATGGACCGTGAGGTCAAACAACTGAAACAGAGTCGTATCCCCATCGTCAAAGTCAGGTGGAATTCTAGACGTGGTCCTGAATTCACTTGGGAACGGGAAGACCACATGCGACTCAAGTATCCCCACTTATTCACCGATTTTACCCCGAACGTGACTTCAACTTAAATTTCGGGACGAAATTCTTTTAACAGGAGGAGAATGTAACAACCGGCAAATTAGGACTAGTAATTAGTGCCTAATCATATGTTAATACATGTAATTAGTTCTGTGTTAGGCTAATTAATGTATCGAATTATATATATATTGTTGAATATATACGAAAATGCGATTGGATTAAATCGTACGCAATTTAAATCGAATGTATTTCGATTTAATTTAATACGGACGTTGGTGACCAATTTTATTAAATAACGCTTTTATGTCAAAAATATTATTATGATAATATTTCGTATCCAATACGTATCGTACAAACAAACCTTACACAATTTAAAATATTAAAACGCGCAAATTAAGTAAACTAACTTACCATTTTATAACTCAATTATAAATTAAATTGTAAAATAATTAAATAAAATATCGCGTAATAATTTGTATTTTAAAACGTACCTTTGATGTTTAAAATAATTGTTAACGTTAAACGACGGAGCAAACGAACACCGCACGGAGCGTAAACGCGGGGCGAAATTGGGAGCTTAACCTCCCAATCCCACCTTCTTTCTTTCATTTAACTCTTTCTTTTCTCTCTCTTACACTCTCTTTCTTTCATTTCTCTCTAAATCACCACCACACCTCCACCACCAAAAACCGCCAAATACTACCGCCAAACGATCTCGGATTTCAAAGCTCTTTTAGGAAAAACGTTCACCACTTCGCGATCTACAATCCTATCTTTCCGGAATTTCATTTCGGCAAATTGTAAGTTTCCGACAAAACTCCGAAAACTCTCGTTTTTAAGTATTATCACTTGTTTGTTGTTTGTATACACTTAAAATGTCCATATATGGGTTGGGTAAAAGTTTTGGACCGAACGGAAACCGAAAAACTCGTTTTCGACTAAAATTCCGGCCATCAGACCGCTACGTCGCACCTGGCCAGGGGCCTCTGCGACGTCGCGGCCTACGTCGCACAAAAACCTCAACGTCGCACTAGCGACGCAGCCCTTTACGTCGCATTAAATTGCGGATGTCATACATGGCGACGTAGACTCCAACGTCGCAAACCGAGCCAACGTCGCATTAGCGACGTCGCCCCCTACGTCGCATTGATTTGCGAAGGTCGCATCATGCGACGTACCTGCCTACGTCGCACCCTACGTCGCTTGCAACGTCGCATGCTACGTCGCACAAACCAGAAACTAGAAAAACACATATTTTTACTAAGTGTCGGAACCAAGATTTTAACACCTGATTTTACCCAAATTCAGATCCAGATGCGTTTTTCGTCAAAGCAATATAGTAGAAATAAAAATTTTCCAAGCTGACCTGGCAGCTCGACCCCAGCCAGGGGCTCTGCCCCTTGGACCCCGCTACCAGGGGCGCTGCCCCCGGACCCCCGTCATTAAATGTTGTAAATACTTTTCACACTAAGTGTTGAACACTTACAAATAACGAAACCTGATTCAACGATACAAATAATGATAACACATTAAATCATTATTACAAACCGTCACCAACGGGCCATATTTGTTTTCAAACTACAAATGGATTACTAAACAAACACTTGGACATAATGAGTTGTGTAAACAACTAGCCTAGATGGTCTTACGAGACATCTACTTACTTAACTTTATATGTTTAGGCATTTGAAGGTTACGGGTTCGGAGAACCTACGGTTGATATTACTTACTCGATTATTGATATAAACGTACTTGCAAAGACTCAGGTGAGTCTTACAGCCCCACTTTTACTGTTTTAACTTATTGGGGGAGATACATGCTACTGATTTTTCTTGAACACAAGTACTAAACTGTTTACTATACCAAACGGAATTGCATGAGTTACTTACTATTTACTGAAGTCTCTCCATCATATATCGTTAGTTATGTACTTAAGCGCGAACAGTAGTTAATGGATCCATTAGGGAAATGACCCTCCCCGCCCGGGGTAGTAGCGCTACCACGAACCGTTATGTATAAACGGGCGACTATTATTTCGTTTACTTATGCTTGCCCAATTTCGAGCATGTCACGGGAGCAACTGATTATTTACGGGTTAAGCTTCGATTATGAGCCTCATGGCAACGGTATAACTTAATTACTTTACTTTTGCGAGATTTGCAATTACTTGATATACGCCTACGGGCACTACTGATGAAATCTTGTGTTCAAACTGATTATTTACTGATAAACCTGTGAGATTCACCAACCTTTTTGGTTGACCCTTTCTAGCATGTATTCTCAGGTACACTTACGGAGTAGGATCACTCCAGGATTACTAGCTAGAGTCGCATGATTTCCAAATTGCATTTAACGGAGATTCTTTGGCATTATCTTTTGTAACTATGGTTATGTAATAGAATCTCCCGCCACATACACGGACTCTAGGCTTACTTATTTTTGTAAAGAAAACTATAAGTTTTTAAACGATTTAATTATGAAATGTAATTATTTTACAAAACGTCTCATTTAGAGGTCGTTTGCTGTATATCTTGTGCTTTGTATATTGATTAGTAACACCCAAGTATGCTTCCGCAAATCACTAAATTTGGGGGTGTTACAAATTAACTATATAGTAGCACAAATGTTATGATTAAGGGATTGGGCAATGGCTATAAAATAAATAAATTGATGAAACAGTTAGCCTTGTAGTTATGTATATAATAATGTGTGACCTATGGTCTTAAAATATGTATGTATCAGCAAATAAATACGTAATTAATCTATATGAAATTATTTGTAGATTGACGTACTATTTGGTGGGTTCATTTTGAGACGACACTTGCCTTGCTATTTAAGGTGAGTTTTTGTGGCCCCATTTTCAATTATTTGTTTTCAAATTGGGGGAAAAGTATGCTCATGTTTTATAAATGGTTTTTCATGCTGTGTTCTTGTCTATTTTTATTTTTGGACGTATGCTGAATTGTGTGACACTATGTGAATAAGATTTGTCAAATAATGCTTACTTTTGGTGTTTGCATTAAGGTTTCTTGGCTAATGCTTACTTTTGGTGTTTGCATTAAAGTTTCATAGTTAATGCTTACTTTTGGTGTTTGCATTAAGGTTTCTTGGCTAATGCTTACTTTTGGTGTTTGCATTAAACTTTCATAGTTAATGCTTACTTTTGGTGTTCGCATTACATTTCTTTATTAAAGTAGCTACTACCATCTTATAATGTCGAATTGGTTTAGATCATACTCCTTGTTGGGGTGATGACAGTTATTGTGCGGATTAGTTGGAATTTGTTATTACACTATGTGCACCTTTTCTATATGCATTGTCCTAACTTACTCTTATCACAGCAAAATATTTTATTTGTGGTGTTTGGTTTCAAACCTACGAAACTCACCAACAATATTGGTGACGTTTTTGAGCATAACTTTTCAGGTAATTCTAGTGGACTGAAGATAGAGGACAAGAAAGCTTAGTGGACCTCTAGGTTGCATTTAAGCTAAACTTTGAAAACTACCGTTTGAGGTGGAACATTTGCATTTTTAATAATTTGGAAAGGCGTGTTTTGCCTTAACCTTTATTTTGTGGAATCATTGTTGGTAATTTCAGATTCATTGTTGGAATGAATGCATGACATGAACCGTTTTTCATGTTAATGACATCATGACACATTGATTATTTTATTTCATTTAGTATTTCTTTATAATAATGTGTTGTGATCCTATCATTGTTGTACTCCGTTGTTTCCGCTTTAGACGGGGTATGACAAGAACCGACACCGATCCGTCGGGTCGGTTCGTCGGTTTTTTCCGTTGGAAAACCACCGCTCGTCTCTTATTTTTTTCTTTTTTCTCTTTTTTTTGCGTGTGTGTATAAATAAAGGTAAATCTGGGACCTAAAAATTAAAGTGACGGGTCACTGATGGCAGGGTCTGTCGGTTTCAGTCAGTTTTTGAAAAAGCTGATGTGACGCTGACGTGCCCAGTCGGTTTTTATTAGGTTCTGTCACGAATGGGAATGGTCTAATATTTAAGGACTATTAAATATAGTATTTGCTATAAAATCTATCACAAGAAAGTAATAAATTTTACTATATAGTTTTAATATAAATAAAATGTTATTGTGATAGATTGAAAACAACTTTTCTTTAAAGTTACCATGAATTTTTTTCTCTAAATTACATTAGTTTCGTATTAAATATTGCACTATAGAGAAGATATGAAATGTATTAAAGTATTTTTTTATTTTTATTATATTTAAATAAAAGTTTTAATACTCGCAGTGAAGCGTGATTTCAATATTCTTGTTATAATCATTAAGTCTTCAGACGTGCATTAGACCACTCTCAACAATGACTGAAAATTGACTGGTTAGTTTGTGCCACATCAGCGTCATTTTAGCGTTTCCCAAAATTGACTAACAACTGACTGACTCCTACCTGGCACCCACTGATTATTAAATTTTAAATTATAAACACAATAATTAAAATAAAACACATTTTATTAAAATAAAAAGATTACAATTAGATTAAAAAAATATTACAGTAATTAAATTAAACATTATATTTATTGGGAAAAAAACGTTTACACCAATAATTAACGTTGACGTAAATTTGGTGGGAGTTGAGAAATGTGTTCGATTAGAGCATTGCGAAGTTGATTATGCACCTCTCGATCGTGTAATTTCTTCTCCATACGCAATTGAGTTTTAACCCTTTCTTGCCACGAACGTCTCGGTCTATTTGTTAGGTCTGCCGTATATTCACTTTCCAGTTGACACATATTTCGTCCGTTGTCCTCGGTTATCATGATATGTAAAATCACACAACAATACATGATTCTTTTTATTTTGTTGGTGATATATGGTCTTGCCAGTTTCTTGATAATCTGCCAACGGCCTTGAAGCACACCGAATGCTCGTTCCACATCTTGAAGCGCATTTCTTGTTACGTTAGTGGATGCTTAAACGAATTTACAATAGTGGTCAATTCCGGATAAATCCCGTTGGCAAGATAATAGCATTTGGTGAATTCAGTGCCGACAATGTTGAGATTTACTTGGGGAGCTATATCTTGTAGTAAATCGGTGAATAAATCTGATTGCTTAAGGACGTTAATTTCGTTGCTCGAACCCACTGGACCAAAGAAAGCATGCCAAATCCACATGTCATAAGAGGCAACCGCTTCAAGCATGATCGTTGGACAATCTTGATCACCTCGGGTGTATTGACCTTGCCATGCAACTGGGCAATTTTTTTCAAGGCCAGTGCATATAATCAATGCTTTCGAGCATACCCGAAAACCATGCAAATCGGCATGATGCTGAAGTAAACGTTGCATATCTTGCAGTGTTGGTTTTTTAAATAATCGATAAAGAATAGATGAAAACTAAATTTATAAAAGTTATCCAAACACTCGTATGCCGTTTGTTTACCCATATGTAAGTATTCATCAAACACATTAGCTGCACAGCGTACGACGGAATTGCACTTTTGGTAACGTTAAAACCAAGTCTACCAGCTGCGTCTGGGCGTTGATAAAAACATGAAAAGTAGTCAGGTACCGGAAGTTGGGAATACCATATAATACCTTGACATATACAAAGAAATAAAGCCTTGCATGCTCATCCGATAACGTCGTCGAAAGATACATGCCGGAAATGTTGGGTTGTCAGCAAGTAGTCTATAAACAAACGTTCGCCCATTGTTTCACGATCTCTACTAAAGTATCACCTTTGTGCTCGTGGTTTTTGGATCGGAATTTAGTCTTCGTCGTCCAAATCGGAGTCTATCGAATTAAAGATATCAATCGCAGCAATCGGATCGAAAATAGCCGTGAGCGCTTGCAAATCTTCAAGGTCGGAATTGGAATCAATTTAGGATATGATAAAGTTTTGGTGAAATTATATAGATGATAATAATTGTATATAAAATGTACTAGAAAGATAGTAGAAAAGCGTGTGAATTTGAAGTTTAGTTATATGTATATTTATAGTGTGTTTGGGAATTGGGATATAGATTGAATGTTAAAAAAATAAAACAGATTATTATTTTTTTGATGAAAAACATATATATTATTAATTGTCACATATAAATAATTTTTTTGAATTTCTATCAAACGGTTAGTTTTTGAAAAGAGAAAAATACATTTTAAATGTCATCGTGCCCCAAACAAAACAACGGACGGAACATCGGATTTCCGAAGCAGGAACCGATGGACCAAACCGACTAACCAGACGGCTTACCAATGGTGTTATTGGGTATGCTCTTAATAATTGTACTAAAACTATAATATATATGTTTTTTTGAATTTCTTTCCAACGGTTACTTTTTGAAAAGAGAAAAATACATTTTAAATGTCATCGTGCCCCAAACAAAACAAAGGACGGAACATCGGATTTCCGAAGCAGGAACCGATGGACCAAACCGACCAACCAGACGGCTTACCAATGGTGCTATTGGGTATGCTCTTAATAATTGTACTAAAACTATAACAAACTCTTTTTCTCTCTATCAAATTTATGTTAACCCTTTAGTTTTAGTTTTAAGGTATGAATAACATATGTATGTACACTATATTAGCGAAAATCTTAAGGTCTTTCATTAGCAAAGTCTCTGTATAGCGTAATGTGAGCAATCAGTATGAAATCTGATTTTTAAAAGAAAAAGTAAAAGAAAGTAAAAAAACTGAAACATAAAATTTTTAGAAGAAACAAATGAAAATATAATTTAAAAGTGAAATCAATGACGTATATATAAGTGACGTAGATGGGTGATGTGTACAAAATCAATTAATGATGTGCAGAATGGAAAATGATAGCAGGTAATGAAATGGTCCACAATCCAAATGTGCAAATTCAAAAGTTTATCATTTTAATTATCGACAGAAATGTAGTGATCTAATGCACGTAACAAACTTATCTGAATATTTGATAGGCTAGATTGGGCAAATTGTCGAAAAAAGCATCACTAATTCACTTTTTTTTTCCAGTTATTTATGAGTTTTAAAGAGAGATGTTTGTAGTTATAGTTTTTAGAGATCTGTTTCTAGTTTTAAAGATTCGTTTGTGTGTGCATATAGTGGCTGAAGGAGTTGGAGATGACGGGTGTGTCTGAGCATTCAAGAATTATACAAAGACAAAAATATTACTTCAATTTACCGATACGATCTTATAAATAGTTTAAAGATAAAATTTTGATAGAATTAATAAAAGTTAAATATAATTCAACGAATGTGAAATGATTACAAATAAATAAATTAAAATGATTATATAAATCAGTGAAGAATGAGTGCTTTCATATGAGATCTTTTATCTTTTATATGTATACTAGGAATCGAGCTCGTGCGATGCACGACCGTTTGAAAAGTACAGTTACATAGCTAATTTGTAAGTAGTCAAATATACGAATATTGTTAACTTAAATGTGTAATTATCATTGAAAATAAAAAAAAATAAAAACATAAACCAAACTTTTTTGTAAGCGACGTTGGTTGTGTTGTCTCTGGTTTTCTTGCATTTGTTGCAAATCAAGATCTTTAATTAACATGTTTTTCCTTTCAACTCTTAAAAGAGCGAAATGTTGGCCCTTATTAATGCTAATTGTGAAGCATACGTCAAAGAAGATTAAGTTGAAGGTTGCTAACAAATGGAGATTAGAGGATTCGCTAAAAGTGTACTTAACTTACTTGAATAAATGATAATACTTGCTTATCTTTTGATGATTGGTTTTGTACCTCTCGAGAAAATGTATTATATAGTTTGCGGTATATTTGAGATTTGATTTGAATATGAATTTAATACTCTGTTGATTATATTATACTCTATGTTATAATCTAAATTATTGGCATGAAACAATGAATTTGAATAGAGGTGTGAGAACATGTAATGTTATTAATTACTTTGAAATTAAGATGTTATTATTATTAAAGCAAAAAATTGGTTAATATTCAAATAGAATGTAATTATTTTAGAAATCAAATTAATAGCAAATAGGTTATTCAACTTTACATTATAAAAGAAATAGGATGCTAAAAATATGTGGTATAAATAATAATGGATTAAGGTTAAAAAAAAAAATCTTTTATTGACACATAGGATTTGCAAGAAATTGGAAGACAAAAAATGTGCCGCGTAAGTTATAATTTAAACTTCATTTTTAAGCCTTTGCGATGCACGTTGAAGTTGTAAATTTATTACTCATAATGTAAAAAGCTATTATTATAGACTATAACATATAGGAAACAATGAATTTCAAAGTTTTACACATACAAATATATCACTAAAAATAAGTTCAAACATGAATTTCAAAGTTATTATTGTTGTTGTTGTTTTTATTATTATTATTATTATTATTATTATTATTATTATTATTATCACATTAAATAAGTTCATACATGGAAAGCCATGTACCATGCTTAAAATTTGAGATTAATTCAAGAGCTTGTAAATCAATGACATGTCATCGTTAACTAAAATAGCACGCTCTAATATGCAAATAAAAAACCATGTTTTATATATATATATATATATATATATATATATATATATATATATATATATATATATATATATATATATAATAGAATATCATGGAGGATTATTTACCCTTCGATGGAATCCCCATTAAGATCTAACGATTGATATTAAATGCTCATAATTACACTTCCCACCTCCATAAGCATATTAGTTAGTAATTTTATTAAATAAATAAAAAAAGCCCAAAAAAGGAAAAAAAAAAACGTTCGGAAAAAAGGGCCCTAAAAAAAGGAAAAATTCATCAAAAAAAGGAAAAAATTGTACCATATCGTCACCAAAAAAATCCCACAAAAAATAAATTTATTAAATAATCAATAGTTAATTAGAAAAAAAAAAAAACGTCCGAAAAAAGGAAAAAATTGTCTGTACCATATCCCACAAAAAAAATCCCATTCTATCATTTGATCGATGAACAGTAGAGGGAAGTGATCTTTGCGTGTAGCTTCATTCAGTTTGCGATAGTCGTTACACACCTCCAACCGGTGACGGTTCATGTTGGAATAGGTTCATTGTCTTCGTTTGCGATGACCGTCATACCTCCTTTCTTAGGGATAACTTGAACTGGGTTAACCCACGGGGAAAATGAAATAGGGTAAATCAGACCAGCATCCAGGAGTTTGATAACCTTCTTTTTGACCACGTCTTAAATCTTTGGGTCCTCTGCCTCTGAACGGATGGTTTGAAGTCGTTTCCCATTAAGATCTTATGTGTGCAGTAGTTTGAATTGATCCCTTGTATGTCAGAGATTTTCCAAGCAATTGCTTTCTTATGTGACTTCAGAACCTCAATGAGTCTTGTTTTTTCTTCAGGCTTCAGATCTTTGGATATGATGACTGGTAAGAAAAACGTATTCAAGGTATGAGGGAAGTTCCTTAAGCTCCAATTCGGTTGGTTCTTCAGTAGAAGGTTTCATCCTTGCGATTTCGTCTCTTTTAAGCTCGTCGTATTTCGACTAATATTCTGACTCATTTGCAGGTGACTCTGGAATGTCGGCTGATGCTATTTCAACCCATTCTGTTTTGTCAAAGAGCGCATCTTCACAGCTCGTATTGCACTTAGTTGTGAGGATTGAGAGGTTGCATTGTCTTCAGTGATTATTACGTCGTTGTTTTCAGTGAATGCAAAACTCTAAAGTTGAGTCGATGAAGATGTGCTAATGGTGATTTCTGGATTTGAGCTTTCACAACTTTCAAATAGTTGCGAATAAGGTGGTTGAAGTTGTGATTCCATCTCTTCAAGAGTTTTCAAGATTTCTTCTTTTAAAAGAGATGAATCGAGTATTTCGGAAGGTGGTTTCCCTTTTAAGAGAGAGACTGGAGTGCCATATCCAAGTGGAAAAACTATGATAGAATTGTTGAGCTGCTGGCTAGGATCTCTTCAAGGGAAATAACACTTCTCTAGATATGGTCAGAGGATCCGAAATAACTGAGCATAATCCTGCACCTTCTTTACAGAGTTTCCTTGTTGTGATAACAGTGTTGGGAAGGAGGTTAATGCTGCTATTGCGAGGATTTCTTCCAAATGTTCTTCAATTATTTCCTGCATAGAATCTACAAGACCAAGATCTTCTCCCATAGGTTGTTTCATTAGTTTATCAACATTGAAGGTAACTTCTTCCGTTCTAGCTTGAAGTTTTAAAGATTTTTCATTAACGTAAATGACAGCCTTGGCATTGTTTAGGAAAGGTCTGCCAAGGATGAGTGTAACTTGGGTGTCCTCTTCAATATCCATAACAACGAAGTCAACATGAAAGATTAATTTATCAACTAGGACGATAATATCTTCAGCAATTCCACGAAGGAGTTTAACTGATCTATCAGCTAACTGGATGGTCATACGAGTTGGTAAAAGTTCACTTAATTCTAATTTCCTATAAAGTTAGTATGGCATAAGGTTTAAACTAGATCCTCAGTCAGCTAAGACGTTATTTATTTGAACATCCTGAAGATAACAGCGAATAGTGAAACGGACAGTGTCTCCTAGTTTTGGGGGTAGTCCTTGTTGCATAATTAAAGAGTATTCTGCTTCTAAGAGCAAGTTAACTATTTGTCTACGTTTTTCTTTGATGGATAAGAGTTCCTAAAAGAATTTGGCACAACTAGGCATCTTAACCAAATCATCTAATAATTTGACGTTTAAGTGTAGGCTTTTGAACATTTCTAGATATTTTTCAAACTAAGCTTCATGTTTCTCTTTCTTAAGCCTACCAGGGAATGATATACGTACTGGTTTAGTGAGGTCCGGGGCTTTAGAAGGTTCTGGCTCTGGAGAAGTGACAGGGGTCAACTTGTACTGAGTAAGTGAGCAGAGAAGTAGAAGGTTCATTTGAAGAAATATCTGCAGATTTCTCATTCCTAGTTTCTTTCCCCCACTCTAATGACCACAAGGATGTCATCATACTCATAGGATGAGTGATAAACAGCTTTGTTGATCGTTTCTTCCCTTTGCTTATCCTCAACTTAAAAAAAAACTTTTATCATTATCCTCCATGTTTTTAACCAAATCGTTTGAAATTCTAAGTAAACCATCTATTTGATTTTGAAAATCAAAAATTTATTTATTTATATTATTTGCTCAACCATGAAGTTATTGAAAATTTCGTTGTTTAGACGAGAAGACATTTGGGAAGGAGTAAAAGGTGAACAGAAAACTAAAGATTGAGAGGTGGGTTGTTTGGTTAGTCGTTGAGTGAAAGGTTTAGAATGAGTGGCTTGATCAGGGATTTCACTAGTTGTAGCAAGAATTTCTTCTTTGGCCCTATTGCTTGAGAAGAGTTTTTGAGGTCTCTTCTCTTGCTTGGGTTTGGAAGATTCTTGTATGTTCTTGACAACTTTAGTGATAGATTCGAGTTGAGTTCTTAAAGTGTCTAAGGCTTGGTTAGAAGTACTCCTTACTTCTGAAGTTGATTCATCTAGCTCCAAGTCATGTTGATGCATCGTCATCGTCTCAATCAATTTCCAAACTTCGTCTAGGTATGTAACATGAAATTTCTGGATGAAGCAGCATCGAGGGTTTGTTTGTGATGAGGATTCATACTATTATAGAATGTACAGACCAGATTCGTTTCAGGCCAACTGATGTTTTTGACATCTTCCGATCAAATTCTTAAATAGTTCCCAAGCAGAGCTTAATGATTCATTAGTTCCTTGACGAAAATTAGTGATATCATTCGCTTGGTTTGTAGGGAAGGAGGAAAGTACTTTGCTAGAAATTTAGTAGCCATCTCCTCCCATGTATGAATCGAAATGGGTTCGAATTCATAAATCATGTTAGGGCTCAAGAAGATAAAGAATAAGGAAACAGATGGAGTCGAGTAATGTCTCTATTGTTTCCTATTTGTATGAAAGATTCGGAGAGGTTGATGAATTTATTAAGATGAGAGTTTGGATTTTCAACCGAAACCAATTGTAAGGTCCCCTAGGTCTGGATCGATAACGAGGTTATCTTTAGTATTAAGGTGCGGAATTTCTCAATACGTGTTATATGATATATAACGGTTTAATCGCATTTATATTACGATTATACTAACTAATACGCTTTGTTTTAATTATAACAAGAGTTAAACTATCAAAACCTAGCCTTTAGAATACTTGAAAAGCTCTGGACCGACTGAGATTTTCATACGGGTTCAATTGCAAAAGTGATAGGTTTTCTAAACCTAATAATCTATTTATTACGTTTCGGGTCGCAGGTGTACGGGCCTGCGGACTGAGTTGGTTCGCAGCCCAAGTTGGCCCAGCGAACCGACTCGGTTCGCTGTCCACCTTGCCCCTTGCGAACTCACTTCAGTTCGCATCGCAGGTCAGTTCACAATCTACATTTGTCGAATACTTTAACGTATTAATATATTTATCACAAATGTTTATCACAAACTAATATCATTTATTACAATTCAAAACCAATGTACAAACTTGATTACAATAAACTTAAACTATTACAAGCTACATCTGTTGTCACAAAACATGTCCCAACAAAAAACCATGAAACTGACACTAAGATTTAATCATTTTTATGAAGTGTGGCTTAATTTCAAGGGTTTCGTTAGTTGGTGATACGATTGGTCCTCCTCGTCCCCTCTAGCAGTAGCTTGATTTTTGAGGCGAGAGTGATACGGTTCGTCATAATTTGTTAGTGGAAAGAAGAGTTTTGGAAAGGAAAGGCTAAGCTAAACTAATCTAAGGAAAGGACAAGGAACTTTCAGATGATATTGATCTTCCGAAAGGATCGCTAGATAACTAAGATAACTAAATTCCTAAAATCGGTCGTTGTAGTCCCTGGCAGTGACGCCAAAAACTTGTCGCGCCGTCAGCGGTCGGTCAGGAGTTTACCCTAGTCGTTGGTCCGGCCACCGACGGGCGACATTTAGTGTTTTATATTTATAAAGCTAGGGTATCCTAAGCAATATACTACTTAAGGACCTAATTAGGGCAGTAAGCGGTACGTATGACTCAGGTGTCGTTCTTCAAACTACAACGGGCATGGATCTTAGGAGGATTAATTATCGCTTGTAATTTAGCTAGGATTTTTAAACTTTTGGATAGGAGTTTTGTTTTGGTTTTATAAATATATTTAAAGACAAGTAAATAAAAGGGGTTTTGTACGGAGTGCAAAGAAATCAGGATAAGGAAAGTGTTTACTATGATTTCAGTGAATGCTATTGGTGGATAGTTATAGGGTATAAGGCTACTAAGCATGATGATTAATCCAGTGGGATCGAGCATCTCAGAAACTTAACTGATACAAAGTATTCTGCCCATGGCCTTTCTTTGGCTTCCACGTATTTGTACTATACCAACGGGTATTTCCAACGCTATACCAGATACTCGGACATGTTACGGCTTTTCCGTTGCATCAATTAGGGTTCCATATGACTCTACTGTACTTTTCCTATATTTTCTAATGAGCTATAACTACGATCCTATTATATATCTAACTTAGAGTTATCCGCAATCAGATACATAATATGTCACATGGATAACAGTTATAGAATGTCAAATACAACAGAAGTTCTCCCAAATATATAGACCAATTCAACTGACGCCTATTCTTGAATCCTGGTCCCCAATCTCAGACATTAGAGACTTCCATATCATGGCATGAATTGTTGAGTAAACAATTGCATGAACAGGAATTATCCCGCAGAACAAGTTGGGATAGTCTGACTAACGATTAGTTGAATTGTTCATTATCAAGCATATAAATCATCATAACTATTGTATGCATGTTAACCTATCTGTAATATGCTTAACTTATTCAGAAAACCTAATCATGAGAGTAACCGCAAATATTGTTTCTACCGTACAGTTGCTAAGCAACAATCAAACAAGAACATGCAATAGGCCGGTACACTAGTGACAATATCATGTAGCAGTTAAACCAATGATTAAATCATAGATATCCCGGAAGGTCTCCCAAAGATATCTAGCATACAAATGCGAACCTAATCTATCTCTAATACTATGCTCCGTGTCTCCCTCTGATATATTATAATCAGGAGAACATCGGCCATGTCGAGTTCAGTGATCATCATACACAGAATAGTTGGAATTAATACGGCTAGTAATTGGCTGGATTCTAGGGGTAGGGTTCAAACCACAACATAAGTTGGATAGATAATCGGCAGAGGCTCGGTTTATAAGTTCATGAATAATTTAAGCTCATACAGACAGAGTAACAGCATGGTATTTAATGTATAACTATTCTAACATTTCATACATCACAGCAAACACATATTTGTCTAGCCTACCAAAAGTCTAGTATTCATTCCTAAGCATGCATAATAAATAACATGTTTAAAATAATAAATACAAGAGATTATATTAGAACCTGAATAAGAGAGAGTACAGACAAAATTTTCACAAATCTGAAGTCTCGGAGTTACTCCGTACAATAGCTAAACTAACCGATACGCTAACCTAGCTCTAACTAGCTCAATTCTAGAGAGAGGATTCTATAGAGAGAGAAGAGAGAATTGTGTGTTTTTGGTGGAGTGAGATGTGATGAGAGGTGTGTTGAATGAATGAGGAGGGAGTTCTATTTATAGTTGTAGCTAGGAACACCATGTACAAGCCATAAAGCACGCGAAACCACCAACGAAGCAGCGATTGGGCCAATTGGGCATTGGTACCCCCCCCCCCCCCCCAGTTGGCATCTAGATACCAATTGGAAAGAAAAAGCAAGCCGTATATGGCCCTTAGGTACCGTATACGGTACCCTAAGAGGCCGTATACGGCCCTGGGGGGAATTGCTTTCGATGCTTGGTTCGTTCGTTCGTTGCTTGTTTCGATCGTATCTTCTTCGTTACTAGCCCGATTGACTTGATTCTTTCACCGATGAACTCGTATTTCTGTTACGCTTCCAATGATACCAAAGTTGGATAATTTGGAGCTGTATAGCTCATACGTGCTTCGGAATACGATCGGTTGGTCTCTAGACTTCGTATCTCTTCCGTCTCTTATACGTTTCGCTTGATTCTTGATTCTCCGATCTTGTAATTACCTATGGAATCATAAAATGGTAGTTTAGGAAGTGTCTCTCATAAGGTAAGTAAGAGCGGAAGAATCGGATTGAGTTTATTTGCTTTGTTTTGCGTGTTATTTGGACGTTTTTATCGATTTTTACTGCAACATCTATATTTGGACCACCTTGGTGAATTTTAGTAAATAATCATTGTTTTGAGATGTTGATGTAGTGTATAAATGAGATAATAGATTAAACCTGTTGATTCCTATGAATACCAGGAAAAATCTCCTCCAAAAGCACGTTGATTCACAAAAGAATACCGTGAAATGGGTATGATTCACAAAATTGAGAGTGAAATTGAAATTCTTCAAATTGAAAACTAACTTCAAAACAATGTCAAATGAACCCTAATAAACAACCAGAAATTTAAATGGGCCAACAAAACATAACGGGCCAAACCACAAACCCAAAACAAAAGTCTAAATTGAACAGAAAATTTATAAAATGGCCCACATCTTCCAAACGGAGGCACTTTTGGGCTTCGAGGCTGGGCCTAACCGCGTATGGCGGTTAGCGGCTTGATGTGCTTCGTTTCAAGCTTCGAATCTCCTACTCATAGGCCTCAAACGGAGCCCGACAGCCCAAGTTATGCCCTTTTTCGTGCAGCTCATTTTGTTACACAGTCTTGGGCCTCTAGGAACATAAGGGCTTGATCTTCCACACTTGGGCCATTATCAGATGTTTTCACCCATGATTAGTCTAAAAAGTGAGGAGTAATGTACGTAAAAACATGTTCGCATTGAGATTGACATTCACTTCATTCATAACAAATTGGCTACGGGACAACTTTGCATTCTTCATGTCCCCTCTCGTTATCAGTATGTGGATATCTTCACCAAAGAGGTTCCTTCATCATTGTTATCGAGTTTCAATCCAGTTTGAGCGTTCAAATACCTCTCGCTTCTACTACGGGTGAGTGTTAACAATATATTCTAGCCCGTTAGATAAGGCCTAACCCATTATAGATTAGGGTTTCGTATTTTCTCCTCATATACTTGTAGTATGATTCAAACTAAAGCAAGCACAAATATTGATGTTCTTTACTTACCCATTTTGACAAGTCTAACGATGTTCTTAGTTTCTTTCTTGGGGACACATTCAGATAAGGATTTGCAAAGCGCAAATATGTGACGGTAGATTTCAATTTCGTGAAAATAGCCGATCAAATGGGTCAGAAAGATGGTTAAGCAAAAACAGAGTTGTGAACAACTTTACTTAAACAAAGTTTTACCATAACATTCCTCGAATTTGGAACCAGTATGGAATTGATTCAATTACGGAATCACTTTTTGACTCTAACTATCCTACTCCGGTCGTTGCTTTTCTTTCAGTTAATTCAAAAGTAGTTGCTTCAGCTTTAGCCACTCGAATTTTCGATATTCCTTTTTATTTCTCATCAAACGAATGGCATCTCTGTCCAATGGGAATAGTCCCTCAACATTTTTTGTTTGATTTTAGAAATTGGTTAATTTGTGAATTTTATTCATATATTCAAGACAAGTTTGATTGGATTTATTTAAGATATAAATGAATGAGAGTAATTAATGAAGGCAAATAGGAAAGTTTAATGACTTTTGATCGTTATTTTTTTGCAGGACAATTATTTTAGGATATATAGAAATAATAATGTGGACATTTATTTTTGAGACGGAGGGAGTACTATCATACATATAAAATGTAATACATATATAGTGCACACCAACCCATGAGATGATTCTCAATTTTAGTGGAGTACAAAATAAAAATAAAAATATAAAGGTACGGGGATAAAATTATGTATACACCCAACTTAATTGCACTCAATTTATATCGTGTGTACTCAATTAACGGGTTGTATTTTTAATACATATAATTTTCACAAAATGTTTTTTTTAATATTTCTTTTGGTGATGTATTGACTTTTATGGATGTCACGTGACACTTTAAACAGATGACTTACTCAAAATATATAAAAACATATTTTTAAAAAAATTGTATGCATTAAAAATACCACATGTTAATTGAATTCAAACAATATACATTAGGTGCAAGGTGATGCATTCATAGATACTTATTCCAAAGGTATATGATTTTATGTAGCTATCTAATGATATGGACGGAATAATTCTCCTGTATATATTTAAAAATAAAAAATTAATTCAATGAATTATAGGGTCCGTATAATAAATTGAACACGAGTTAATGTATCTAGCACTAATTTAACTAATACTAAATCTTTATTACTTATTAAATTAAATTCGGTTACAACTTATCATGACACATTAACAATGAGATATCCATCAAATTCATTGCATTTTTATTCTAAGCTAGCCTAATCTATCGTCTTGATGGATATTGTTCCTTAGAAAATTGACGAGATTGATGAATTATTCCCTAATTTATCAAGAATGTTACTCCAGTAATTGTTATCATCTTCAAAATCACCACGATAGCTTTGACTATTTGCATCATTGACCAAGTTATTTGTAAAAGCCTCCATCAAATAGCTGTCTTGATATACCATGTCACTTCCTTCAAGTGTGTTTTGAGTTCCTTTATCATTTGGGTCCTCAAGAGTGTTGTTCAAAGTTGTTGGTTCAACGTTTTCATGGTTTAAGGTTGGTAGCGTTTGATCGATAGGAGTAGTCTCGAGCTCGCTTACATTAGAGAGCTTGCATAAACTAATACCTTGCCATGCTTTAAGCACATCAAGGCATAATGGTTGTTGTAGCGAAAGCGATGACTTGTTGATCATAAGAGGAGTTGAACCACAACGGATTCTTTGGTAAAAGTCCGAAACAACTCTAGATCGACGAACAAGCCTAGCCTCTGCTTCAAGACGAGCGTTCTCCCATTGTGTCATATGACTCAAGTTGGTGCTGACCGCGGTTCTTGACTTGTGGGTGATCGGATCAATACCCATTTTGGTTAAACGTTTCTTAAGATGTGTGTTCCAATAATTTTTTATCTCGTTATCGGTTCTTTTGGGTAAATGAGTTGAAATAGCAGACCACCTGAATCATGTAAAATAACATATGTAAATATATTTCGATCATAATAATAGCTTTAAGAACTCTTACCGCTAAATAGTAATTGGAAAAAGAAAAAAACAACCAAGAAATAAGTCTACCAAATTTGGTGTAAAAAAAAAAGTAAATATTATATGTAAGTAATAAAGGCAAATACATGTATTTAAAATGTGAGTGCCGACGTCCAATTAGGGTTCTTTAAAGACATTCTATTTGGGTAAAACAACATATGGAGAATGCAACCGAAATCTCCATTTAAACAGCACAACCAACCGGTAGAAGAAAAAAATAATCATAGAAGAAAAATGTATTATTTTTGGAACAAACAAAACGTCATATGCATATCTTACTGTTTAACGTTAAAACAACATGAATCTTTTTAGTGAAAACCTAAATACATGTATGATGTATGGTTCTATATATTGTATGCTATAATGCTAACTTGCACTTAATCATTTATGTGAAATGAAAACCGAAATTCATCCCCTTATGTTGGTTCTTATGGACGATAGTTCAAATGCGTTTCATCGTCTTGTTTAGCTACAAAATGTGAGTACGTACGATGAAAATGTAAAGCAAACCGCTTAATTACCTATTGCCAAGAAGGGCATGGAGTTGAATGATGGTTTGTTCTTCTTGCAAACTAAACTTTCCTCTTTTGATATCAGGTCTCAAATAGTTTGTCCATCTTAGCCTACAACTCTTTCCACATCTCTGTAACCCTGCATGGATTTTTAACAAGAGTTATTAAAACAAGCTAGTAACATTTATAAAAAAGGGGTACGTATACTATGTGTCTAGCTATGCTTCTTAAAAGGGGCTTAAGTTGTAAGGAAAAGCTAAGCTAACTTGCTAAGCATCAGATTTGGGGTTTCAGCTTTTTAGAAAACCTGTAAGTTGTTCTAGAATATAGGTCAAACATGCACTTAAGTGCTTTTTAAGTTTAAGTTAATGCAATAAGCTACGTTGTTTTTTTAAGATTAAGTGTGTGTTTAATTTGTGTGTATATGTGTACGTACCAGCTTTAACAGGCAAAGCTCGCCAACTTCCATGACCATGTTCTTCGATGTACGCCACGAGTTTTCGATCTTCTTCTGACGACCATGGACCTTTCTTCAAACCTTTCTCAAAGCTTGGTGACCTCCCCATTCCTTACCTATAACTTGTAAACTTAGTAATTTTTACAAGCTAGTATGATGAAGAGTTGGTTTCACTTAAAGGAATATAAGTAAGTATATATAATGGAAGTAGGGGAAGTTAAAATAACTTATAATAAGATCATCAATATCAATATGAAGATGAGGTTAAGATTAATGGGTTAGACAAATGAACAAAGGCCATAAATGAGTAAATCAGACATGTTGGGTACTATGGTTTTCAGGGTGTAATGACCGTCTATTTGCATAATGATGGAAATACCCAATTTGCAGAGAGAATTTATTAGGGAAGAAATATATGTGCTCACGTGGAAATTAAATGAGTTTTTTTTTTTTTTTTTTTTTTTTTTTTTTTTTTTTTTTTTTTTAATTATTTGCAAGTAATATAAATGCCCATTCCTGGATTGGATTAATCTTATGTTGAAATATACATGGTTGGTGTGCATTACATAATATAGATTCTGAATGCATCAATTGCCTGCTTTAGATATGC
Organism: Helichrysum umbraculigerum; assembly: GCA_949592205.1. Lineage (NCBI taxonomy): Eukaryota > Viridiplantae > Streptophyta > Magnoliopsida > Asterales > Asteraceae > Helichrysum > Helichrysum umbraculigerum. The sequence continues at coordinate 2,848,508 of CATIUR010000001.1, forward strand.
ATGTACACTCGCTCCCTACGCATTAAAATTAAAAATAGAATCTGTTGCATGTGCATATAGGCGGGTATATATATATGTTATTACATAAGCAGGGAACATACAAACTATTTTATTTATAAATTCGAGTTCACGACATGCATCTTAATTTGTGAAATAACTATTATAGCTAGGCATATCATCGTGTGTCATAATAGTTAATTAGATAACAATTTATGTTTAACTACCTTTTCATTGACAAATACGTTGCAACTCGTAAGTTGTAACGTACGTAACCCGCTTTACCGCTTAATACGTACCTCTAATGGAGAGGGATATCTGTTAATGCAATAAGGGGAAAGTTTTTGGTTTTGAGACCTTAAGACCACTCCTAATGAAAGACTGAACTGAAGTGTCAGTTCAGCGTCACGTCAGCACTTCCTCAGAACGATTGAACACTACCAGTGGAATTCCACTGAGAAACTGAACTTGTTAAGTCCCACTCTTTGTTAAGCATTTAGCCAATAGGCTTAATGTTTAGTTGTTCACCAATTTGAAGATTGCAAATTAGATTTATACCGGTCTCATACATAAATATAGTAATTAAAAAAAATCAAATCAATATATATCAATTTACTTCTTTTAAGTTTAGTTTATAGTTTATACACTATACCCTCACATTCGTATTATATCTATATTATCTTAATATAAAATAAATTATATACAGATATCTAATCATTTAACTAAGTAAAATTGATCAATCAGACTTTAATTTATAATATATAAAAAGTATTTGAACATATAATAATTTATGTATCATCTTTATTACAATTATTAGGATAACATAAAGGATTAAATGAAATTGACACAAATGCGAATATACAAAATAAAACAAAATATTATAAAAAACAATATAAGCTAATATAACCGTTATCGCTACGCTGATCATCATTATCGACCACTATAATTTTTATTTACTACTGTTGATCCCTATTACCGGATCTAAATCGAATCGTATCAAACAATCGAAGCACTGAATTTAACGATTGAATATAAGTACGTTAAACACAAACAAATCAAACACAAATCACTTGTATATTAATACGAATAGCCAATTAGCTTGATTACAAATGATCGACACAAATTGCTCTCTGATCTCACAAATTCGTCAACCTGATTTCTGAGCCGAAATCAAGTATTTATACCGAAAACCTAATCTGCCTATTGCGACACAAACCCTGTGTCGCATAGCCGACTCATGCGACACAAGCCTTGTGTCGCACCTGCGACACAGGCTCTGTGTCGCCAAAACAAATAATGTAGTTACTAATATAAATTTAACTTTGAAACAAAACGCAATTACATAATCAAACTATTACAGACTGAGACTAACTGACAGACACACTAAAGATGCACCAACAACTACCGCTACATAGTGCGGATCTCCGACTGATTATTACATGATTTATCTTTGCTCTAATCTTCCACGTAATTTTTGTTTGGACCCATTACGATATAAATTGTGTTTGAATTATATAGAGATATATGATATTTGAAATAAAATATAAAGATTGTGAGAAAAGTGTGTTAAAAAAAGGTTTAGTTGTAAGTGTTAGAGTATACAATACATATATAAAAAATTGTCACACAATTACGGAAGCATTAACACGTATATATAATTAGTTAAAAATGAGATCATGTACCTTTTAACAGAGCTCCAATAAAACTATAATAATATAGTTTAGGGTTTAAAGCAAAACCCTCTACGATCGCACACACGACAGCCGCTCGAATACGTATACTAGTACCCGTTCACTACGCCCACAACCCTTGTGCGTAACTTCCTTGGTCGAACCACAAAACCGAAACAAACCCCTAGGGTTTTCGGTTTGGCCGAATTTGAGAGAGGAGGAAAAGAGAATTGAATGTGTAATTGTTAGGATTATTAGCCTCTCTATTTATAGGATGTAGGTAGCTTGAAAAATAAGCTAAGGGTTTAATTTACATTCTAGTCTCTCTCTTTTAATTAAATGTACAATTAACACCGTAACTAACGTTTAATAATTTATTTGTGAACGTATTAATTAATATATCTCACATATATATCAATTATTTATATTGAGCATAAGTGTCGATACGTGTGACCCCGTAGGCTTAAACATATTCCAGACATGCATTTATTTTACGCGATCATATCCCAACAGCTCCAACTTGAGCATGTCAAATAAAAGCAATAACATTGGTAAGCGTCTAGCAACACGCCAATGCTCCCAGAAACGTTTAAGTATAGTTTCTTAAAATATATTATAGTTTCTCAAAGTATAATATAGTTTCTTAAAGTATAATCAAGCTTCTAAAGAAAATGATTTTAGTCTTTACTATCCCCTTGTTTCAGATACCTTGTTAATTATGGATATGGATCAATGCCATTCCATAAGTTAACGATTCTGTTTCTCATTTCTATAATCAATCAAGATTACCAAATCAATCAAGACACATCTGGAATTCATTTGGGTACGGCCGTACACACATCTTAATTAATTCTAATGAGGGGCCCAGTGGTATCATACTTCAACAGATAGTTGAAGGAACAAATCCTATCTTGACTACACGTGTCAGTCATGTACTTCACTACACTTCTGAAAATAGCCCTTTATTACTACCTTATTCAGGACAGCTAGAACTATATCAAGAAGATGCAATCCATACATGCAAAAACCTACTTGCATATCAAGTCTAAGGATAAGTAAAGCAACCATTTACAAGTTTCACTTAATGACGCCGATCCATAAAGTGATAACATGTTAGTTGGGGTAGTCCGATATGCATCTCATGGATATCATGTGGGTTTGGTGGGACCATCCTTCCATATTCAATAATATAACCAATCACTCAGATTTATCTTAGTTTAACTATATTCCCACATAGTTAATAGATAATGGACACTTTAGAATAATTTAAGAATTATTCAAGGATTTAAACATGCAAATATAGGACACAATTAATTATTAAATGAAAACAAACATACCATGTATTTTAATTCATTTATTGTATAATAATTATTTTACATCCTTTATCCAAATACTAAAACACAGAGTTACATGAAATAACTAGCAAAATGAAGTCCTATGCCCTCGGCATGTTGATTAAGATTTCCCTTAGGTAAAGCCTTCGTAAATGGATCAGCTAGATTATCATCTGTGTGAACTTTGAGTAGATTGATTTCACCTAATTCGATCTGCTCTCGAACATAGTGATATCTTCTAGGATAATGTCTGGCCCCTTTCTGAACTCCAGGTTCATTGGTAATAATAATTGCTCCTGAGTTATCGCAGTATAACTCCATAGGGTTTTTATTTGAGGGTACCACGCCAAGCCCAGAAATAAATTTTATGATCCAGACAGCTTCCATCGCAGCTTCCGAAGATGCTATGTACTCTGATTCAGTTGCAGACATGGCAGTTGTAGATTGCTTCTTGCTCTTCCAATCCACTGCAACGCCGTTCAAGACAAAGACGTATCCTGTCTGAGACTTCATATCGTCTCTATCGGTCTGAAATCCAGCATCACAATATCCAGTCACTTTGAGCTCAACTTCAGGATTTCCACCATAAACTAGGAACATATCTCTAGTAGCTCTCAGGTACTTGAGAATATTTTTCACAGCAGTCCAGTGAAATTCACCTGGATTATGTTGAAATTGGCTGGTTATGTTCTGTGCGAACGCCACATCAGGTCTAGTGCATCTAACAGCATACATAATAGATCCAACAGCTGAAGCATAAGGAACCCTTTGCATACTATCTACCTCCTCAGGTGTAGAAGCACATTATTTGATATTTAAGTCAAGTCTTTCTTGCATCGGAACATTTCCACGCTTAGAATTCTCCATCTTAAATCTCTTTAAGATCTTATCAATATAAGCACTTTGAGTTAGTCCAATTAACCGCTTTGTTCTATCTCTATAGATCTTGATTCCAAGAATAAATGCTGCTTCTTCAAGTCTTTCATAGCGAAACACTTTCCAAGGTAGGATTTTACATCTTGTAACATTGGAATGTGATTTCCTATGATCAATATGTCATCAACATATAAGACAAGGAAAGTAACATTTCTCCCACTAGCTTTGTGATATACACATGGCTCATCGGGGTTTTGAGTAAATCCAAATCTTTTGATTTCCTCATCGAACCTCTTATTCCAGCTTCTTGATGCTTGCTTTAGTCCATAAATGGGCCTTTGAAGGTTACACACTTTGCTGGGATGTTTTGGATCAATAAAACCTTCAGGTTGAACCATATAGACATCCTCGTCTAAGTAACCATTCAAGAAGGCAGTCTTGACATCCATTTGCCAAATCTCAAAGTCATAGTACGCTGCTATGGCCAAGAGAATCCTAATAGCCCTAATGTCTGCTACAGGAGAGAAGGTTTCATCATAGTCAACTCCGTAGACTTGAGTATAACCCTTCGCTACGAAATGAGCTTTATAGGTGTGTACATTTCCATCCATGTCAGTCTTCTTTTTGAAGAGCTATTTACACCCAACGGTTTTAGCATTGGGTGGAAGATCAACCAAGCGCCAGACTTGATTATCTTTCATGGATTTCATTTCCACATTCGCAGCTTCAAGCCATTTTTCAGATTCTAGATCTGATAATGCAGCTTTGAAATTAGGAGGTTCATTAAGATCCCCTAACATGTGCTCCTCAGTTTCTACATTTAGACACAACTTTTCGGGAGCACGTATTATCCTTGCAGACTTACGAATTGGAACAACATCAACTTGAGGTTCAACACTTTGACCACTTTCCCTCCCAAGTTGATGTTCGCTAGTGTTTGTAGAAGGTGATGCATCTTCCTCTTGAGTCTCATCAAGTCCTACTACCCTCCCACTATTTTCTTGAGCTATGAGATTCTTTTCAAAGAACTCAACATATCGAGCAACTTTAACAGTATTTTCAGAAGGATTGTAGAAGTAGTATCCATTGTTTCCTTTGGGTATCCTACAAAGATGCACTTAATAGATCTTTGCTCGAGTTTGTCAGGCGTATCCCGTTTCACAAGCTCCTCACATCCCCAGACCTTTAAGTAAGACAAGTTAGGGACTTTTCCATGCCACAATTCATGTGGTGTCTTATCAACCTTCTTGGTTGGAACCATATTCAAAATACGTACAGCAGATTCTAGAGCATAATCCCAAAATGATAATGGGAGAGTTGTAAGGTTCATCGTGGATCTTACCATGTCTAACAGGGTTCGATTCCTCCTCTTCGACACCCCATTATGTTGTGGTGTGTATGGAGGAGTAAGCTGTTGGACAATTCCACACGCTTTTAGATAATCCTTAAACTCTTGGCTTAAGTATTCACCACCTCGATCCGAACGAAGGATCTTGATGGTCTTACCGAGTTGATTTTCTACTTCATTCTTAAACACTTAAGACGTTTTAAAGACTTCATGTTTATGTTTAAGCAAGTAAACATAACCATAAAGACTGAAATCATCAGTAAAAGTGATGAAGTAGCTAGCACCTTGTCTTGACACATGTCTAAATGAACCACAAACATCCGTATGTATGATTCCAAGTAGATCATCAGCCCTTTGCGTTTGATGCGGAAAGGGTTTCTTTGTCATCTTACCCGAAACACAAGACACGCATTTGTCAAAGGATCCATCATCATTTGATTTTAAAAGCCCTTCACATTGAAGCCTTTCAATGCGTTTCTTTCCAATGTGTGCAAGACGACAATGCCAAAGATAGGTAAAGTCCAAGTTAGGCTTGGCTCTTTTGTTGCTAACATAATACATAGAATTATATTTTGAAACACTATCATGCATATCAATTTCATAAATACCATCATAAGGAATAGCATTAAAATAATGAACATTATTCTTAGAAACTGAAATTCCATAATCGTTAAAAACATTGATAAACCCATTATCTTTCAAAAGTGAAACTGAAACAACACCTCTAGTAATAGTAGGTGCATAATAACAATTGTCTAATACAATAATTAAGCCCGAAGGCAATACCAAGTCAAAACTTCCAATGGCTTCTACAGCTGCACGTAAACCATTTCCCATGTACTAGTAGAGAGCCCCATGTTTCAGCTTCTTCTTCACTCTAAGTCCCTGTGAGGTATTACAGATGTGAGTACCACAACCAGTGTCATATACCCAGGACTTTGAATTAGAGAAAGAATATAATTCTATGGCGAAGATACCTGAAGTTCCGGTCTGGCTGGCTTGCTTCTTCTTCTTCATCAACTCAGCAAGATAGGCAGGACAATTCCTCCTCCAGTGCTCCACTTCCTTGCAGTGGTGGCACGCCTCGTCCTTAGCCGGATGCTCTTTCTTTGCTGGAGGGGTTTTCTTAGGTTTAGGGACATAAGCACCTTGCTTTCCCTTGCCCTTAGTCTTTCCCTTAGTTTGCGGTTTATTGTCTTTCTGGATCTTGCCACTTCTAATCGCAAGGACTTGTGGGGCAGCCCGTTTCTTTGGAAGACCCTTCTCATATTCAATGAGCATGGCATGGAGTTCAGCAACTGTTTTTCCCATGCTGTGCAGATTGTAGTTGCGCACAAAACCCTCAAAATCCTTCGAAAGGGAATTGAGAATCATGCCAACAGCAATAGGCAGAGGATAAGCATACTGAAGTCTTTCCAATTGATCCAGATAGCTCTTCATTTTTAAAACGTGAGAGCTAACTGGTGTTCCTGCTTCATGTTTGCAAGCATGGAGCGATTGGATCAAATCGAATAGCTCAACTCCAGCTTGTTTCTCAAACATTGATCTAAGCTCCGTTATCATATCAAGTGGGCTGTAACTTTCAAATTGCTTTTGAAGTTCGGGAGTCATGCTGCCAAGCATCAAACAAGCAACTTCATTATGACGATCATACAGAGCACTCCAAGCTGCTAATTCCTCAGCAGGAGCAGGAGCAGGTCCCAATGGCTGTTCAATGACATCAGTTTTCTTTTCAGCACGAAGGACAATCCTTAGCTGACGAAACCAATCATTGAAATTTCCTCCAGAAAATTTTTCTCTTTCTAGCATTTGCCTGAAAGCCGAATAATTCGAGTTCGGTGCAGGATTTGCCATCTACAATAGATAAAAGTTCAAATTTAGTATTTTCGATAATAAATACTTAAAGAAAATTAAATACCCAAATGCTTATATAGATAAAGCAATTAATTTTCTTAAGTCTTGGATCCCACTTGACATACCACTATCACATCAATTGATCTGCTAGCAATGGTGTATTCAAAATGTAAGTGACGATCAATAATTGCATTACAAGTGTAATTCCTAAAAAGTATGGGACTTAATGTGTACTTAGTGAGCAAGCAGTAAATTTCATTAAGCATGTTTCATCCTATCTTATGCCACGGGCTTAAGGATCTCACCGCTTAACTCGCTTTAAGTCGTCCAATTAAGAACTGTAAATAGTCCACCACCGTCTCACGATGAGTGGTAATTTACCTTGGAACACCATTCACCTACGTCTCACGTAGAGCAAAAAGCAAGTACAAGTGTTCTTGACAAATTGGATGGCATATGACTTAATTTAAATGGGTAATTGATTTGATAATGTGTATCAAATATGTACGAAGAAGCATGCACACATCTTCGTAACATATATTTTAATAAAACTTTTTCTAGTTAATTCACTTATTAACGTGCGTCAAGATGTCTAATTTAATATTCATATTAAATTAGAGATTGCACTTTTATTAAAATTGACGATTCAACATGTTGTAAACCTTTTCGGCCATGTATAAAAGAGGCCATGAAGAGGCCAGAGGAGGGGCTAGGATCTTTACATCGTTTATCCAACCCGTCATCTTAGACACCAAGCCGAAGATACCTCTCTTATACAAGCTCCTAGTCTTGGTTTAAAACAAATTATTAACTTGCAAATCTCGTCGTGGGAGTAAATTACGGTATGTGAGCCCAACCCGAGTTGACAATAAGATTTGTAAGAAAATAATGAATCCTATTTCATAGTTATTAGTCTAGTTTATTTTTTCATAAAAACCATTTTGCTTTATAAGTTACAATAATTATAAGCAAAATAAATAAACTACTAATCAATTAACAATTAATCCACATGCAACATTTTATGATACAACCCTAAATTATGGCCAACTAGGGACAACTTATCAATTAAACAATTTAAACAAGTAGCACATAATCATTACTATTAACAATTAATTTTTAACTAGCATATCATGTAAAAAATGATATCCATGACAAATTATGCATGAATTTCATGGATACCCTTTATTTGCTAATATAATAGGTACATTAATTGTAACATCCTCGAAATGAACCTAGTTGTTTTGTATTATTTCTTGATTTAAATTAGTATTTAAATGTGCTTGGAAATAATATTGTTTGAAATAGTTGAAATAATTGGAATAGGAGTCGAATATTCCAATGTGATAAGTGAATTATTAATTGTTGTAAATTAATATAGTTGACGGTACAATAAAATGTTTGGACTCGCAAATGGTTTTCGGGTTTTAGACAATAGATTGAGATGGGGTATTAAATTATACCCGTATAATTGAAGGCGGTTTGTTAGGCCGACTTATATATATAACTTTCCTCTTTAGGAAAGTTCATTAGAAACTTCAAAACTCACATAAACCTTATGAAATCCAAATCAGAAATTTGAAACCTACGAATTGGAGCTATGATTGATTCTAGTTTCACCATTATTATCTTTCAATTCAGTGTTCTTCAATTGAGAGGTAAGTTTGAATTGAATCAAATAGTTTATAAGTTTTGAATTGATTGATTTGGATTGAAAAACATGAATTTGAATGTTAGAACTTTGTTATAACTGTTGCATATTGATTATGTGAAGTTATTAGGTGTTTAAAACAGTTAGAAATCGAGTTTGGGTGATTTGGGTATTAAACCCGTAGGTTAGGGTTTGATCAGGGATGAAGATGAGCTGAAAAAGGCTCAAACGCGATCCCAGAACCTTAGCCAGGATCGCGTTCGTTAGTTATAAAAGGAATCAGACGAGTTTTGTTCTTGGGAACACGATCCCAAGAATTTGTCCGGATCGCGTTGCTTAGTTATAATTTGTCACATAATGATTTTACAAAGAGGAACGCGATCCCACCATGGTTTTCTGGATCGCATTTGTCAGTACTTTTTGTAAAATTTCAATAGTGCATAAGTGTTTAGTAGTGATTTTTGCCACGGAAAAATTGACAAATTGTCTTTAAACTCCGATTGGGCTGAAATTTACATGGTCACTCGAAAACGGCCCACTGATCAAAGCTATTATATAGCCTAGTCAGTTTTTGGCCATTCGGGGTCGTTTAGGGGTCGAAAATGGCATTTTACAGTTTTTGAACCTTAATTCGGGACTTTTTGATTATGTTCCGAATTGAACTTTTGTTGCTGTGATCTTAGGGATCACTTGATACATGTAATTATGTTATGATTGTGTAACGATGTTAATTTCATAAGTATTATCAGTTGATACAAGTTACTAACTCATTGTTTATTGATTGTATTCTCAGATGTGTAGAAGGCTCAGTAATATTAGACTTCTGAGCTTGCAGCTGAGGTGTCGGTGAGTGGATCTGTAACCTCAGTGTGATTTAGTTGTAATGATTTGATTTACAACAAGTAATTTATAGTATTACTTTAATATGATGCATCTGTTGAGATATCTTGCCATGATAGTTTAATTAGTTGCTTACTTGGCTGATTGTGCTAGTATGTAAGATTTTGAGGTCAACTTGATTTGATGGTTGGACTTGTTGTTGTTGTAGACGACAGGAGATCTCGGAAACTTGAAATGTTGGTTTAGAGATCTAGGTCGTGTGTGATTGACAACAAGTTATCAGTAGTTCTGTATGGGCCAATACAGATGATTGATAAGAGTTCCTTGAGTACCAAACCGGTATTAGGGTGTCTCAGGGACCACCGATCCTCATGATGTTGCGTGTATGACATTGATTGGATGTTGAGTGATTGATTGATTTTCTGTTTATTGTTATTTGATGTAAACAGATTGTTATGCTAGGTTGGACTGTTGCTTATAGTTTCATTCACTTAGCTTTATGCTAACCCCACCACAGTTCTTCCTACAGGTTGAAATAGATGGGACATATTGGGCAGGGCAGGAAATGTTTTGACTGGATGGAATGTTTGACAGGCTGTACTCTGATGTTAATTTAATAGCCATAGAAATGTTTTGAATTATATAACACCGAGTTGTTGAGATGTCACGTATTTGATTTGAAAAAGTTTACTGACATTTTGAGTACATTGATAGAATGTTTTTAAATATACGCTTCCGAGTCGCAATTATTATATTATTGTTTATAATGAAACGAGGGGTGTTTTAAGCTGGTATCAGAGCAATAGTTTGGGTGAATTGGACTTGATAGAATGTTCAATCCTAAACTTTGATTGAGTTGAGTCAAACATTCCAATGGGTGCGGGTTTAGTTGATTAGTTGACGTGTGAAAAGTGATTAGTTGAATATGTACTAACCCTTAACAAGTTGTGAAGTTGTTGTTTGATTTCAGAGACGGAGGGACATGAGTATCTGATTGGTATATTTCATGTTTCCTCAACACTCGTGGGTTTAAGATTTGTCAGGTAATCTTCGATAAGCCTGTGTTAATTTAAATTAACTTGAATTGTTTACTCTGTTATGTTGAGTAAGCTTTGTTGTGAAGTTAATTGAGTCAGACTGATATGATTCCCCAGTTTTGAGTCAACTAATGATTGCTATATGCTGACATGAGGAGAGAAATGTTAAATGAGATGTTTATTGTTGTTTATTGTTGTGAGTATTTCTGATTGAATTGAAAATGCAGAAATGTGGTTAAGTAAGCAGAAAAGAATTGATTAAGGTTTTAGCAAGATTGATGTTGGAACCTAAGGAGTGTCTTTATTGGTGAGACAAGATAATTGATAGTATTATATTAGTAGATTGGTTACAGGGTGTGATTTGAATCCTGTTTAAGAACTGTGGTGTCATTTGATTTGAGGATGACTGCTAATTGAGAAAAAAATATGTGGTTATGTGACTACATGATATGTTTTGATTGTAGTTAAACAATTGAGTTAAACCAAGATGAATAAGTTTATGAGGAAAATAACTTATGATAAAGCTAAATTGAATGAGAAAGTGATAGGTCTTTCTAGTCAATTGTGAATTAGTAAATGAAATGTTCATAGTAACATGATTGAGTAGGCTTGTTGTGACAGTGATGCTTGATAGTAAAGCATATGTCAAAGTAATGATAATTAATTAAGATGTGTCCTGAATTTTGTAGTAAGTAGGGAGATTGAATTGTGTTAAGTATTGAAATTATGATGATAGGTTATCATATGTTTGAGGTTTCGGACCAATAGATATACTGAGTAATTCAGTTGTTGAAAAATAAATTATTTGAGATGGCTTGCATATGTAAGGTTGAATATGTAAGTAGTAAGCTGATTTTGAGTATGTATCAGCTGTTAGAAACTATTAAATGAATTTTGATTGATTTGAAATCATATGAGATGAGAATAGATCACATTGATAATTATAATGTAGAGTAGCCTGAGAATGGATTGTGAAGCACATAATCTTGCAACGCCTGATCACCGTTGTTATATTATGTTGTGTCACATGAACTTGTTGAGGCTACTTGGTATAAAAGAAATGTAATGTGATTTTGGAAATGGAGCATGATAGTATGCTAAGTTGTTTAATAGTTGTTTTGATAAGAAAACAATCAGTTGATAGAACTGTGACCTTTAGACTGTAAATGTGAGAGTGTAAATGATAGTTGTCATTGATAGAGGCTTTGATGATAAACCTAAGTGACTAATTTGATTGTGTTGAATATCTAATTGTAACTGATTGTGTTACATTGACCTTAGATAGATTTGATAGTGTTTAGATAAATCACTATTTGGTATCTGGTTTGTATGAAGCCAAGGTTGATACATGTTAGTATTGTTTGGCTTAAGGAATTCCTAGTAATTATTGAATGTAATAATTAGAAGTTAATGTCTGAAAGTAAACATACAATATGAAATGGCTTGTATGGAGCCAAAATTGATGTAGGTTGATTCTGTCCTTGTAAAGGATTGATAAAATTATTGAAAGTAATAATTTAAAATGTATGTTTGAAGGTGAACATATAAGATGAAATGGTTTGTTATGAGTTAATATTGATAGTATGTTAACTTTGAAAGTCAAACCATGAATAGAGAATTGTGTATAAAATTAATTGCTTGTGATTGGCTTGAGGATAGGTCAAACTTGAGAAAAGTAGTTAGAGGATTTTATTGATTGGTTGATTGAAATCAAAGTTGACATGTAGTCAACTGTGTGTGTTGAAATAGTCTAACATAGATTGTGATGTTATGATTTTGTGGAATATGATTGAATTCCTTGATTAGTTAAAACATGTTGAAATGGGTCATTTAAGATCCGAAAGAGATAGATGAGTTGTTTAAGTTTGTGAAACTTGATCATTACTTAAAGCTAGTATTAAGTAATTGAAATATTGTTAAGTGTGATTGAGTACTCAGTTGGGTAATATTTGATATTTGAACTGAATATGTGTTGAAGAATTATACAGATATGAAGTCATTGTTTGATATGACAGTTATAAATTGCTAAGATATGTTAAGAGTAAGTTAAATCACATTGATTAGAATTGTGATAAGAAAATCTTACCAGTGTATGAGGCTTGTGATGATAGCTTTGATTGGGTAAGAATGTGAGATGAGAAATAATTGAAAGTTATTATTAATAGTTGCATAGGTTGAATTGTACCTCATAAGGAATTATTTAAGTATTGAAAGAATTAAATAAGTTCTTTAGTTAATTGTTGATTGTATACAAATGAAGTAAGTGGAAAAACTGGGATTAGATCCAAATAAGGTATGATATGAAAGTATATCTGGAATTGGATGGTGTTAAAGATTTAGTTGATCTTTGTTTGATAAATTGAGAAAATATGAATTGAATGATTGTTCATATTTTAAGAAATTGTATGTGTTAGAGAGTAAGAGAAACCTTGAAATTGTGTAGGTATGTATGTGTGGTATACATGATAATAAATGGCATGATAAGTTTTAATAGAATGAATTAAAATATGCCATAAGATATGTGGAGGTTAGTTAATTGTGATTAACTTGATGTAGATTTTGTTGGAAATGTGTTGGAAAGTAGCACATTTTGATAATGTGATATTGTGATGCTTGACCTGTAGTATCCTAATATGTGGATTAAGATTGACTTAGTTGCTAGATTGACGGGATCTAGTGTTGAATGATTGGGTGGTTAAAGTTGTATAATTTTCTAATGGTTTGTGATTAGTAGTTTATGATTGTAAGGTTGAGTTGAAATAACTGGTTGCTAAGAATAGATTTTGATGTCTTACCAGTTTAATAGTATATAAATTCTAACTTGATGGTTAGTTAGAGTTTGAAGACAAATATTAAAGTACTGATAGGTGTACTGGAATGTATAATCACTAGTGTTGTGATTATTGTTTGAGCAGTAGTTGTTGTCGACTTTGATGTTGTTGACAATTGACAGGTAGTAATGAAAGGAATTACAAGTGGAAATAAGTCAATGTAGAGGTTGGTTGATTGTAGGTAAGATTGATTGTAGTACTTTTGTTGATTGAGCAAAGTACTTGTTGATTGTAGTTTTACCTACTGAGTGTGACCTCTGCTTTGCTTATTAAGGTGATATGAATCTGAATTACTTTTAAGTAAAGAATTTCATATGATTGAAATGATATGTGAACATTATAGGTTGTACAAAAGAGCATAGGTATGAAACTTTTGGATGAAAAGCTGACCTAGATTTGAATTTCGGATCTTTGATGGTAAAGACTTAAGATTGTGATCTGTATATTAGACTGATTGTTGGTCGTGAGCTGAATTATATTTCAATGTTGCTAGGTACATTGGGGGTTTCCAAACACTATTGTTGGGATATTGTTGCTGCTATTTTATTGTTAACAGTGATAAACAGTGAGAATAGGTTAAAGATTTTAGCATGTTGCTAATTTCGGGTTGCATAAACCTATTAAGTAATGTTAAGTTTTATTTGTTGATTAAGTGATTGTAGGTTTCACTTGTTAAAGTAAGTGTTTGTTTATAAGATATATCTGATTGATGATATTGATTAGATGCACTGTATGTGTGCATAGGAAAAGATAGAAGCATGTACATTTGGATATGTGCATGTGGAAAGAATTCAAACAATCTAAGTATAGTTGTAAGTTGCTATTGAGGACAAATGTATGTTAAGATATATGTGATTATATCACATTAGTTAGATTGATGGAGGTTAGATTTCGGGGACGAAATCTCTTTAAGGGGAGGAGAGTTGTAACATCCTCGAAATGAACCTAGTTGTTTTGTATTATTTCTTGATTTAAATTAGTATTTAAATGTGTTTGGAAATAATATTGTTTGAAATAGTTGAAATAATTGGAATAGGAGTCGAATATTCCAATGTGATAAGTGAATTATTAATTGTTGTAAATTAATATAGTTGACGGTACAATAAAATGTTTGGACTCGCAAATGGTTTTCGGGTTTCAGACAATAGATTGAGATGGGGTATTAAATTATACCCGTATAATTGAAGGCGGTTTGTTAGGCCGACTTATATATATAACTTTCTTCTTTAGGAAAGTTCATTAGAAACTTCAAAACTCACATAAACCTTATGAAATCCAAATTAGAAACTTGAAACCTACGAATTGGAGCTATGATTGATTCTAGTTTCACCATTATTATCTTTCAATTCAGTGTTCTTCAATTGAGAGGTAAGTTTGAATTGAATCAAATAGTTTATAAGTTTTGAATTGATTGATTTGGATTGAAAAACATGAATTTGAATGTTAGAACTTCGTTATAACTGTTTCATATTGATTATGTGAAGTTATTAGGTGTTTAAAACAGTTAGAAATCGAGTTTGGGTGATTTGGGTATTAAACCCGTAGGTTAGGGTTTGATCAGGGATGAAGATGAGCTGAAAAAGGCTCAAACGCGATCCCAGAACCTTAGCCAGGATCGCGTTCGTTAGTTATAAAAGGAATCAGACGAGTTTTGTTCTTGGGAACGCGATCCCAAGAATTTGTCCGGATCGCGTTGCTTAGTTATAATTTGTCACATATTGATTTTACAAAGAGGAACGCGATCCCACCATGGTTTTCTGGATCGCGTTTGTCAGTACTTTTTGTAAAATTTCAAAAGTGCATAAGTGTTTAGTAGTGATTTTTGCCACGGAAAAATTGACAAATTGTCTTTAAACTCCGATTGGGCTGAAATTTACATGGTCACTCGAAAACGGCCCACTGATCAAAGCTATAAAATAGCATAGTCAGTTTTTGGCCATTCGGGGTCGTTTAGGGGTCGAAAATGGCATTTTACAGTTTTTGGACCTTAATTCGGTACTTTTTGATTATGTTCCGAATTGAACTTTTGTTGCTGTGATCTTAGGGATCACTTGATACATGTAATTATGTTATGATTGTGTAACGATGTTAATTTCATAAGTATTATCAGTTGATACAAGTTACTAACTCATTGTTTATTGATTGTATTCTCAGATGTGTAGAAGGCTCAGTAATATTAGACTTCTGAGCTTGCAGCTGAGGTGTCGGTGAGTGGATCTGTAACCTCAGTGTGATTTAGTTGTAATGATTTGATTTACAACAAGTAATTTATAGTATTACTTTAATATGATGCATCTGTTGAGATATCTTGCCATGATAGTTTAATTAGTTGCTTACTTGGCTGATTGTGCTAGTATGTAAGATTTTGATGTCAACTTGATTTGATGGTTGGACTTGTTGTTGTTGTAGACGACAGGAGATCTCGGAAACTTGAAATGTTGGTTTAGAGATCTAGGTCGTGTGTGATTGACAACAAGTTATCGGTAGTTCTGTATGGGCCAATACAGATGATTGATAAGAGTTCCTTGAGTACCAAACCGGTATTAGGGTGTCTCAGGGACCACCGATCCTCATGATGTTGCGTGTATGACATTGATTGGATGTTGAGTGATTGATTGATTTTCTGTTTATTGTTATTTGATGTAAACAGATTGTTATGCTAGGTTGGACTGTTGCTTATAGTTTCATTCACTTAGCTTTATGCTAACCCCACCACAGTTCTTCCTACAGGTTGAAATAGATGGGACATATTGGGCAGGGCAGGAAATGTTTTGACTGGATGGAATGTTTGACAGGCTGTACTCTGATGTTAATTTAATAGCCATAGAAATGTTTTGAATTATATAACACCGAGTTGTTGAGATGTCACGTATTTGATTTGAAAAAGTTTACTGACATTTTGAGTACATTGATAGAATGTTTTTAAATATACGCTTCCGAGTCGCAATTATTATATTATTGTTTATAATGAAACGAGGGGTGTTTTATTAATAATAACAATCAATTTACATTTAAACACGTTATTATTCTAGTTAAACATCAAATTTTACGATGGGATTCTATTAAAATTTAATAATTTAATACGAATAAAAATTACGGTTTACAATCCAACCGCCGGTTAGAAAGTCCAACCGCCGGCTGGAACCAGAAATTTCCTTTTTCAATTCGTCGATGTATCATTCTCAGAATCATAGGTCCAACCGCCGGTTACTGCATTCAACCGCCGGTTGGAACGAAAATTATATTTTCCAGCTTTTCAATTTTAACCTGTACACAACCAAAACGATTTTCTTTGTGATAATCGAATCACATAACCCCACCATATTTTATGTTTAACTGATCTAACTAATTATATACATACGTGTGGCTCTGATACCACTGTTAGAGTATACAATACAGATATAAACAAATTATCACACAATTGCGGAAGCATAAACACGTATATATAATTAGTTAAGAATGAGATCATGTACCTTTTAGCAGAGCTCCAATAAAACTATAATAATATAGTTTAGAGTTTAAAGCAAAACTCCTCTACGATCGCACACACGATAGCCGCTCGAATATGTATGCTAGTACCTGTTCACTATGCCCACAACCCTTGTGCGTAACTTCCTTGGTCGAACCACAAAATCGAAACAAACCCCTAGGGTTTTCGGTTTGGCCGAATTTGAGAGAGGAGGAAAAGAGAATTGAATGTGTAATTGTTAGGGTTATTAGCCTCTCTATTTATAGGATATATGTAGCTTGAAAAATAAGCTAAGGGTTTAATTTACATTCTAGTCTCTCTCTTTTAATTAAACGTATAATTAACACCGTAACTAACGTTTAATAATTTATTTGTGAACGTATTAATTAATATATCTCACATATATATCAATTATTTATATTGAGTATAAGTGTCGATACGTGTGACCTCGTAGGCTTAAACATATTCCAGATCGTAAGTAGTTAAAAATAATAGAGTAAATTATAAGGATCGTCCCAATAGTTTGCAGGAAATTATACCATTCATCCTTTTCTTTCAGAAATTACACAGATCATCCCTGACTTACTTGCAAATACACGGCTATTGTCCCTCTCACTAACTATTGTTAAAAATCCCGTTAAATCTAATCATGTGCATTGCACATGAATACATGAGGGTACAAAAGTCATTTAGCTGCTGCTTCATCCCCAAGATCCACCTACCTGTTCTTTCTTCTTCCTTCCTAAAACCCACCACCTGCCCTTAAATCTGCATCTTCATATAAATGACAAACAGACTCTAAATCAATAAGTAAACCTACAAAATTTCTTCATTTCATCACATTGTCTTCAAAATGGATAGATTTGGCCATCACTTTTAGAGAGAGAAAGCGACAACAAGTGAATTTTCCGGCGACCACCTACTCATCCAGCGGTCGAACATGCCGACTACTGCAACTTCCGGCCACCTGTAATTTCATATTTATGGCAACCTGCAGCTCCATATTTTTGTTACACTCACATCTCGTTTCATCACTTCGATTAATACCGTAAAAAAAGGGACATCCACAGTCGAAACCTGCAACTTCGATTAGTGGTTGCCGGAGTTTCATCTCATCGTCGAAAAAAATTGATTTTGTTCATTTTATTTTTCTTGTTTTATCATCTTTTGTGGGTGTTTACATTGGACTTTTAAAAGCATAAGAAAAATGGAAGATCGCGCATTTGCGTGTTCATATATTGTGTATATGTTTTATATTAGTAGGGAAAATGATACTGTAGAAAAGAAGGAGACGGGGAAACGTTGATAAGCAGAAAATAATAGAAAGGAAAAATGGTTGGTTGCCTTTTGGTGTATTTTATTTGTTTTAGACTTTTAGTTTTTAATTTGAAATAATAATAATTGGTAAAATGATGTTTATACCCTCATGTGCAATGCACATGATTAGACTTAACGGGTTTTTCTAACGATAGTTAGTGAGGACTACAGCCATGCACTTGCAATTCAGTGAGGGATGATTGGTGTGCTTTCCGTAAGAAAAGGATGATCGGTATAATTCCATACAGGCCACAGGGATGATCCTTATAATTTACTCAAAATGATATTTACTTTTTTTTTTCTTCTACAGAAAACGGATATATTACCGCTAAAAGATATTTTAATTTTTTGTTACTTTGTTACTGTTGGAAAAGAAAAAAAACAAAATTTGCAACTGGGCCCACTTGACTTCATTCTTCTCTGTCTTTTTAATTACCTGAAGCTCTCCCCAAGACGGAAGCTAATACTGGCTCGTGCCAGTTGCGTCATTCCATGGAAGCACAAGGACGGTTGCTAAGAAGCTACCATTGGCTGCAATATAAGCACAATATATCATTAGGCTATCTAGGACAAATTAAAAATTAACAAGCCTAATGTGTTGGAGGATTCACTACAACTCTAAGTTAAGGGTCATCTAGTGGCCATCCATTATTAACACAACGAAAAGAGTTATATATATTATCTAAACTATTAGCTTTGGGATCAAGAGATAAGAGGGTTTAATGAGGGAAAGTAGGGAAGAAGATTATAGTTATTGGATGTATATAATAAGGTAAAATGTGTTGCATTGTTGTAATATGTTAGAAAAATCAAAGAAGGAAAAAAGTTAACGAAAAAAACTTAGAGTAACTAAATTATATGGAATGTCTTTGTTGTTAAAAGTTAAACCGATCATTCCTGGTTCCAAAACTATGTATGCTCAAAGTCCTGAGTTAGTAACCCGTTAAATAATTCAAAATGACAATCTTATCCTTTTTCAAAATGATGTTCAACTGAGGCTCGCGTCAGGGTTTTGTGTCTATGTGTGGGGTTTTGAAGCTTGTTTCGAAATGAGCATATGGTGTGTGTACGTGTTTGTGTTGTGTATTGACAGCTGATTTTCACCGTGTTGTTTTAAGGTTCGATACATATCTATATAAGCATGTGTTTGTTTTGTTATGGTAAATGTCAGATAAAGGTGACCGGTGAATGTAGATGTTGATGAAGATGAAAAACAAAAGAGATGATATGTAAAATTAATTATCAAAATGAAATATTTGAGGGACCAAAGATATATTTAGCAAAAAAGTGTAAGATGAATATTTTGTATTATTTAACATATATTGGTCAAAGCTATTGGACTTAGAGACTGTGGGCGTGGGAAGGATGATCGGTGTGATTTTTAAGTAAAAGGATAATCGGTGTGATGTTTTGCTAGTAGGGACGATCAACGTAATCTACTCAAAAAGTATAATTAGGGGTGTTCACGACCGGTTAACCGGACACTACAAAAAAAAATGTCATTTTACCACACTTTTTTCTTCATGCTTTTAGAAATTGTGTAAAATTTTTTGAAAAAGATAAGAGTTTCCACACTTATCTATGTAAGAAAGAAAAACTCACACTTATAAGTGTTATTACAACTTTTCAACACTTAAAAGTGTGGAAAAAAATTCGTAACACATGATTTTCCCACACAAGAGAAAGTGTGGATAAATTGGGTGTTACAAATCTTTTTTCACACTTTTAAGTGTTGACAAGTTGTAATTTCTCTATACTTTTAAGTGTAAACTTTTTTATTTTCACACTTATATATGTGAAGATTTTGGTGATTTCCACACTTATCGATGTAACAATTTTCTCCACACTTATAAGTGTGAATAATTTAACATAATTCCACACATTTTAAAAAGTGTGGAAAAAAAGTGTGGATAAATAATGTTTTTTGTTGTAGTGGGATACTCGGTTAACCGGAGTCCCGGTTCGACATAGTTTTGAATCTAAATCGAAATTGAAAAATTCGGTTAACCTGAGATCGGTTATCCGGTTTTTCGGTTCGGATAATCGGTTAACCAAATTAACCATTTATTAATTAATGCTTATTGTAAAAGTAATTAACAACACACAAATATATATTCATTATTAAATGTTCACTATATTTAAAATATTTTGATAATAAAAGTATCAAAGATAACCATTTTACTCTTTATTATTGTGTATTTATCTTATATGTATGTAAATCGTTCGAATAAAATTAGAACTAAGTAGTAACAATTACCATATTAGGCATAAATTAAGTTAGTAAATTACATTAAAATGAGCTGCCAATGAACGGCTTAGCTGTCAAGGGATACAAGAAGGCATTGGTTATATATAAATAAAATATATACAATATATATACATATATTTATAACTATATATACACTTTTCGATTTTTTCGGTTAACCGTTTATCATGTCTATCTCAAAATAAAGAACCGAAAAACCAAAAAAATTTCGGTTCAGTTAGATGAAACCGAAACACGAGAAAAATTCGGTTCGGTTAACCTAAATTCGGTTCGATTCAACCGGTTTTTGACTCGATTTTCCGATTTTGAAATATTTTGAACACCCCTAAGTATAACCTCATGTTGTACTTACTACCCTTCCAATTTATTTCTTTTCTCTCTTTTCACCTCATCCACTTTTTTCTCCCATCCCCCAATCTCCTTCCTCCCCACCACACCCCCACCCACTATTGCCGCCACTTGCTAATCATTTTTATTTAACTGTATCGTAGTTATTTCTTTTATATAAAAAAGATATAATGTTTTTTTCTAGAATGTTTATGCAGTGTGTTTAGTTTTAAAGCGTGACGAAGTTTGTTTAATTTAAAAGCATTATGTAGTATGTTTAATTTAAAAACATGATGTAGTGTGTTTAATTCAAAAATATGATGCATCATATTTGAATTAAAAGTATTAATGCAATGCGTTTAATCTAAAAGCATGATGTAGTGTTTGTTTGTTTGTTTGTTTATGATGGCTTTTGTTATTAACCAATGATGCAGTGTGATTAATTTAAAAGCATGAAGGAGTACTTTCATAGACTGATGGAGTGTTTGATAGCAGTTTTTTTTATTGACCAATGAAGTGTGTTTAATTTATAAGCATTGTGTAGTGTTTCCATTCGAAACTGTTTGCTATCGACGGAGGATGATTGTTATTTAAAATAATGATGCAGTGTTTAATTAAAAACAAGATGAGTTTCTTATTAACCAATGATGCTTTTTAGTAATTATTATTATTATTAAAAACCATTTGTTATCGACCGATAATGCATTATTTTTGATGATACGTAGATTTCCAGGTACGAGATATGGGTCAGGAGTGATGAGTTGGTACCGTACCTATAGGTTTACAATCCAGTATCACTATCTATAGGGAGGATTATTTAAGTAATATGAGTGAGATTTTTTAACGGAGATGGGAAGAATAATTTCTCGGATGACGATTCCCTATTGGTAACTCGAATTACATTTTGATGTAATCAGTTTTACGCCACTAATCCTGATGCAGGACCAAGTAATTTTGAGGTTTTGGGGAAGCCGATATGTCGAGGTATTTCTCCCTCACATATGCTATCTGATAATGTTTCTTATTCTTAATGTGGGATGAGAGTAGGATGATCTTTTGAACCATCCTCATGGTTCTATTTATAGTGGATGAATGTGTGTAATTTGATATTTGATTGATTTCCTTCGAGCTGTAAGAATATTTTCAGATCGTATTTGAATTTCATAATATTCCTTTTAGATCGTATATCGAGCTATAAGGAATATAAAATATTCCTTTTAGATTTATATCAAGCTCTAAGAATATTTTCAGATCATATTTGGATTTCGTAATATTCCTTTTAGACCGTATATCAACCTGTAAGGAATATAAAATATTCCTTCTAGATTTATATCGAGCTGTAAAGAATATATTATATTCCTTTTGGATCATATATGGATTTCGTGAATATTAATATTCATTTCCGATCATATAAAGGAATATATAATATTCCTTTAGATAGATTTTGAGAATCTTAATATTCATTTGAAATCTTTTAAGCTTCTACGGATCTAATAATATGTGTTTTATATAGTCGAAGTTTGTATACATTACGGGATACCCTATTAATTTTATTTACCGATAGCAGTGTTTTATTTTTTAAAACATGATGTATGTCGCGATCCCAGCGGTCGGTCGGATTTTACTCTGGTCGTTGAACCTTCCAACCAGGACGCGCGGACAGTGTGTTTTATATTTATAATGCAGGGTTTCCTAAGTTTTAATACAACTTAAAGACCTAAAGGGCAGTAAGCGGTATGTATGACTCAGGTGTCGTTCTTCAAACTACAACGGGCATGGGAATCTAGGAGGATTAATTATCTTTTGTAATTTAGTTGGGTTTTTAAAACTTTTGATAGGTTGGTTGGTTTTCTAATCTAAAATTAAAAAAAAAAAACTAAATTAAAGACAGGGGTTTGTATGGAGAACGCAGAGAAATCAAGATAAGGAATATGTTTGCTGTGATTTCGGCAATGTTATTTGGATGGACAGTTATGAGGGATAAGGCTACTAGGTGTGATGATTAATCCGGTGAGGTCATAGAAGCTTAATTGGTAACAAAGTATTATGCCTACGACCTTTACTCGGCTTCCACGTATTTGTATTACACCAGTGGTGGTTCCAACGCTATACCGGATACTTGGGCGTTTTACAGCTTTTCCGTTATACCAATTAGGGTTCCAGATTACTCACTAGATATTCCTATATTTCTTAATGGGCTATAGCTACGATCCTACTATATACCTAACGTAGAGTTGTCCGCAATCAGATATATAATATGTCACAGGGATAGCAGTTATAGAATGTCCAGTACACTGGAAGTTCTCCTAAATGCACAGACCAATTCAACTGACAACTATCCTCTAATCCAAGTCCCCAGTCTCAGACATCCGGAGGACGTCTGTATCGTGGCATGAATTGTTCATTGAACAATAACATGAACAGGGTTTAACCCGCGGAACCGATTGGGATAATCTGTCTAGTGGTCAGCTGATTGTTCATCATTAATCATACAATCATCACAACTATTACATGTATGTTAACCTATCTGTATTATGTTTATTATGTTTATGAAAATCTAATTAACAGGGCAGTGATAGTGTTTACGTATGTCTAGCATGCAGTACCTAAGCAACAATCAAACAAGAACATGCAATAGGACGGAGCACTAGTCATCACATTAACTGACCTAATAATTAAATCATGGGTATCCCGGAAGTTGTCCCAAAGATACACAATAAAAAAGCATGAACCTAATCTATCTCTAATCCTATGCTTCGTGTCCCTCAGATATGTTTCAATCAATATTCCACAACAGATTGTGCCCACGACTTTCATAGCTTCCACGTTCCGTACTACACACATTCGTGATGTATCCGACGCTATACAAATAAAAGCCGTATAACGTTACCTCCGTTGTTTCATATGTTTTAATCAAGGGAACAACGACCATGTTGAGTTCATTGATCATCATACACAGAATAGTTGGCAATCCTACTTTTAGCAATTGGCCAGTTTCTAGGGAGGAGGATACAAACCACAGCATAAGTTGGATAGATAAACGGGCAGAGGTTTAGCTTATAAGTTCACAAACAGTTTAAACTCATACAGACAGAGTAACAGCATGGCAAATTATATCATAACTATCCTAACATTGCATACATCACAACAAACATTGATTTGTCTAGCCTAGCATAATTCTAGCATTCATTCCTAAGTATGCATAATAAGAAACCATAATTAAAAGAATAAATACGAGAGATTGTATTAAACCTGAATAAGAGAGTAATACCGACAAATCTTCACAAATCTGAAGTCTCGGAGTAACTCCGTACAAAAGCTACTAAGAACTTCTTCACAAATCTGAAGTCTCGGAGTAACTCCGTACAAAAGCTACTAAGAGCTTCTACAGCTACCCTACTGATTCTCCTCTAACTCCTTAGAGAAGTGCAAGAGAGAGAAACTATACTATTCTAGAGAGAGAAAGAAGAAATTTGAGAATGAGGTGTGAGAGGTGTGGAAATGTGAAATGGAGGTCGGTATTTATACGAGAAGGATGAAAGCATTGGTACAAGTCTTGAAGCATCAAATACAAGTATCAAAGCAGCATACGGGGCAATCGGACCAAGGGGAGTCAAACGGCACCTTCCAAGAGCAAACCCCCCGTATACGGCACCCAAAGGGCCGTATACGGCACCTAAGGTACCGTATACGATACCTAGGTGTCCATGGGGGGTTGGTGCTCCGTTTGGCCTCCGTTGACTCTCGGTTGCTTGGTTCGTCCATATCTTCTTCGTTTGGAGTCCGTTTTGCTTGATTCTTATGCCGTTGGCTTCGTTTTTCCGTTACGCTTCTGATGACACCAAGTTTGCCAAATTTGGAGTTTTTTGACTTTTGCGTGTTCCGGATGACGATCGGCGAGCTTTTAGACTGCGTATCTTCTCCGTCTTTCGTCCGTTTCTTCTAATTCTTTCACCTCCGGTCTTGGATTTTCCTATAGAATCATAAAATATGAATTAAGATCTATTTCTATAAGAATATTAAGAACGGATATTTTAAGGTAATTGTTTTTGCCTCGGTTTGCGTGTTATTTGGATGTTTTACCCGATTTTTGTAGCAATGTCTATATATAGACTACCTTGGTGATTTTTGGTAAATAATGATGGTTTTGAAATGTTTTCACCAAAGAATAGTCCAAAAAGTGTGGAAATATGTCTTTAAAAACATGACTTTTTGGGTCACATCAAGTATCCCACACTTAGACGTTGCTTGTCCTCAAGCAACACTCATCAACATCCCCTTTGAAAATATTTTTAAAGCAGGTTTAAAGGAGAGTTATGACATCCCTGTCGGTAACCGTTCACTCATATGAGTAAATAGCTTCGGAAAACAAAGGAAAAGTAAGATGATCCTTTCGGAAACAAGAAGCGATTCTCATAGGCATACTTCCAACTCTCGTGATCTCGGAGTATACATGACTAGGCGATCTCACATAAGGTGGTCACTCAATTCACTCAATAGTGTATCGGGTTTCCTATCAATCTAGTTCAAACGAAATCGCTCATAAAGCCAGTCATGCATTACTCATCGTCATAGGCTTGATCAAGAATCGGATCTCCACCACTTTGGTGAGAACGGCGCTAATTATCCCAAGATATTCGGGAGTTGTAATGTTTTGTGAGGGTTAAGGGGTATGGGTAAGGAATTTTTTTGGTTTGTAAGGGTGTTGCTTATCTCAGGCTTTCCAAGAATCATGAAAAACTTATTTGTAGAACGGAAGTAATAGCTGCTCGTCTTATATCGGATCTCCCTTTAATGGATGATACTTTGAAGCCTTTTTAGCTTTATTTTCTTTTCTTTTTCTGCTTTTTATTTTCTTTTCTTCTTCAGAATTTCTTTGTCAGAGAACTTCCGAGGATAATTTCTTTTCTTTTTTTTTCTCCTTCAGAAATCCTTTCTTTTATCTTGATCAATTCGAGTCTTTCCTTCAGGTGCTAATTTTCCCGCACCGTTGTTCTCTTGTCTCTCTTGCATGTTAATTTTCCCGCACTTTTGGAGAGGTTTGATTCTTTTTGGAGAACACGAACGAGTAGGATAATCGAGTTGGATATTCTTCAAGATGTTTTTCA
Source organism: Helichrysum umbraculigerum (assembly GCA_949592205.1). NCBI lineage: Eukaryota > Viridiplantae > Streptophyta > Magnoliopsida > Asterales > Asteraceae > Helichrysum > Helichrysum umbraculigerum. Next base: position 2,874,430 of record CATIUR010000001.1, read on the forward strand.
TAACCTCAGAAATTCTAAGATAAGATTTTGGTAATTTGGGAAAGTAGGTTTGTGATTAGGGTTTTGAAGAAATGAAAAGGTTTAGGCTCAATAGGATTTTCTCGGCGGATCATCGATACTAAAAATGAGTATCGGAAGGGTTTTGGGCTTGAAAGAGAAGGCTAAAAAGGGGTTCAAATCCTAAGGAATGTCTAGGTCATCTAATTGCGCCTATACCGCGTACGGTACACACCAATGTGGTCTCGAAGCGTATGTCAAGAGCAAGGTTTTAATTCAGAGATACATGCATCGGCACACACAAGAAATGAACAATGTAGCATTAAAAATGAATGCTTTTAAGGCTCAAAACCTCACTGCAAATTTGGGTTGTATGTGCCTAGTCATGCGATGCCCCTCTTAGATTGTCGTTTCTTGCTTAGGAAATTTCTACCTTAATTTCCTTAAGTTTTTGAAATATTTTCCTCATATTTTGAAAATGATTTCTTTAGGCATATCAAAACTCAAAAATTTAGAGTTAATCGCAAGATTTAGCTCATATTTTAGTTTTATTGAAAAATATTTTTTTGAAAAATTTGAAAAAATTTTAGGGAACATTTTCTGAGATATGCCATGTAGACATAAAAATCGTTTATCCAAGGTATTCCATACCTACCATCCCACACTTAGAGGAACTTTGTCCCTAATGTTCTCTTGAGTTGAGATTTTACGACTACAATCCCACACTTAGAGTTTGAACATGTAGGAAAGTGTTTCCTAAGTGTTGAATTGGGCTGGAATCCCATACTTAGTGATAAGTTAGGATGTGGCACAGATTATAACACATAAACTTAAGTAAATATAGAATCATCAAAAACGGAGAAAGGTTTAAAGTACTCCCCATTCTGTTTACCGGACAGGACCAGTGATGTAGCGTAAAAAGTCACGTTTTTATCTACATTATTTACCCCGTATTTAACTCTTTTCTAACAAATATATCTTAAAATCATCATTATTAATCAACTTTTGTTAGAAAGGTATAAACTTGCCGGTCTTTCAAAAATCATGCAAAAAGGTCGGAAAACTAACCGAAATAGGCACCGAATTGAGCAATACTTCAAATCAAGCTCCATACCAAGACCTCATTCTTATCTCATTTTGTAGCTATGGAGATTACGAGACCGTGGATATAAAGAAAGCTTAATTTGGATCAAGGACGAGAAAGTTACAAGCCGAACAATGCTTCCGAAGACCACAAAACGTATTCCGGACATGCCTGGGCTCCACACCTCCAATTTCTACAAAATTGGTATCATTAGAAGCGTAACGGAATTACGAGATCGTGGGCGCAAGAATCAAGTCAAACGGACAAGAAACGAAGAAGTTATGGCCGTCCGAAGCAACAAGAAAAGCCGAAAATATCACACGGCCTACCACACGGCCGTGTATTGCTTGGGGATGGCCGTGTACGGCCCTAATATGGCAGTGTACGGCCTACTAGAGGCCGTGTACGGCTCTGGCAAGGCCGTGTACGGCCCTGGGGGTGCCCGTGTGATTTTCTTGTGCTTTTGTGGCTTGTATCTTGTGCATAAGTGCTTGTAACCCTCTTCCAAGCCCTTGCCTATAAATAGAGGCCTCTCATACCTCATTTCACACACCTCATTCTCTCATTTCTTCTTTCTCTCTCTAGTTTAGCATTCTCTCTCTAGCACTACTCTTAGGAGTTAGAGGAGAATTAGTAGGTTATAGGTTCTTCTCTCTAGTTTCTCTCTCTAGCACTACTCTTAGGAGTTAGAGGAGAACTAGGGAGGGAAACCTTTACTTTTCTTTTAGATTAATTATGTAGTTAATTAGTAGAGGCTAGCTTATGTAATGCTTGGATATTAATGAAGAAATACAAGTGTTATTCTGCTCGCAATTCCTATCGGTATTTTCTATCCTTTCTATTATTAATTTGTCATATTGTTCTTGTTTGATGTATGTGATTTATTAATATTAGAAATGTTTATTGCTATGCATTGTGAGTAGTGTGCTTGTATGTTTGCCATGATTAATGAGTAGTTTGTTGTGATTGGGAGGATATCATTATGAAACAACGGAAGTAACGTTATACGGCTTTCATTTGTATAGCGCCGGAAACATCACGAATGTGTGGAGTACGGAACGTGGAAGCTATGAAAGTCGTGGGCACAATCCGTTGTGGAATAATGTTCCCGATTATTATATAAATGGGAGTTGTTATACGTTGTTATCAGTCTAAACTTATCCTGAATATAGACTTTATCGTTCACCCTTTCCAGTCTTTCACGTGACTATTGCCCCTAGGATAGGACTTTGCAAACCCGAATACTACGTAGATATAGTCATCTCTGTTACAGTATGAAGCTATGAGACTCCATAAAACGGCACTGTACTTCGTATAGCGTTGGAAACACCTCGTGTGGAGTACAAATACGTAGAAGCTAAGGAAATGCCGTAGGATCATCTCATCGTGAATTACCTAGAAGCCACCCTTCTAGAACATGGTCTAGGATACATATAGCTGTGGAAATGCTAAACCTTAAAAGTACTGTACACCGTGAGTATACTTAGATTTATACAAGCTGTGGAAATACTTAATGCAGTGTACACCGTAAGTATACCTAGGGATGAACGACTGATTGTAAAGGAGGGTCTAATTCATGAAGGAAGTACTTGAGCTTAAAATGTTTGAATAAGGAATTCTGAAAAGAAAGCAAAGACTCATCAGTAGTCTAAGATGCTTAAACCGCTTAATTCCACTTACCCGACAGTTTAGAATAACAAAGTAAACAACCAGCACACAATTAGGTAATAACATTTAGACATAGGTGTTAAGAACGGTCAGAGTATCCTTAATGGCAGTTTGTTACCTCATGCATGCACCCCGGAATTATTTCCAGAGACTCACTATTCCGTAACAGGGTAGTTGAGCAAGGGTCACTGTACCGTCACAAGGGCAGTGTTGGGGGGTTGAGCAACCTGTTCTGATCAGAATCACGATAACCTAGGTACTCAGTGACATACTAATTTAGAATCGGAACTAAATAAGTAGGGTCCTAGTGTTTACACCTAAGTTTATTTGTCTGTTAGCTAAATGTGTCCCCAATAATCATCATTCCAACATCCTAAATCATGGTGAACCACGTCTTTGTTATCCTTAAGTGTTACATATCTGCTAGCCTCCCTTTACTTTTATGCTTTCTTAGTTTTAGTAGTTTAAATAATAAAAACCTAAAAACAATTACCTTTCAATCTTTTAAAACCCTAGCTTAATTACAAAGTTATCAGAACTAGCTCTGTTTCAATTCTACCGTCGTGAGGAACGACCCTGGATCATCCTTACCGCATACTCATACCAGGTATTCATACCCAGTATTAGTAAAAAGGACGGAGATTTAGGCTCCCCCGACTTTTATAAATTTAAAACCACCACTGGTGCCGCGCCTAGCGGAAAGGTCTGCAACGACAGGAAGCGATTCCTGAACCGACCGCTGGGGGCGCATCAGGTTTTTGGCACCGCTGCCGGGGACGGTAGTACGATTCGGAGCCTGTTTAGATAATTTAGTTTTTAAGTGATCTTTTTACTTTTTGCCCGTAGATTAGCGTAGTTAGATTAAATTAGCATAGCTTAGAATAACTTCCCTCCATACTACAACTTTAATTCTTAAACCTTCTTCAGATGTCGTCTTTACTAAACACATGGGTAGACACACTAAAAGATCAAATGCAAAGTCTTGCTAAAATATTTCAAATTGGATGTAGGATATGCGGTGTTCCCCACTTTGACGGAGAATGTGAGGGACATACGATGTTAGGCATAGGACACTTAGATTCTCAATCAAACCCCTATAGCCCCACTCAACATCAATCTCAATCCTTATCATTCGAGGTTAACCCACACTCCACATCTAATTCACTTAACACAGACTTGCAATCTCATGAGTTTGGTCACATTACTCCTACACAACCATCTGAATCCTCACTTCCACCCATTCTTAACCTATCATCGTTTGAGACCAACGAAGAGTTCATCCTTGAAGAACTTTCCGAACCACTGCAACTTGAAACTTCCGGCCGGAGTAACGAGTACGACGAGGTAGACGAGGAGTTAGAATTGGAGAACCCAGAGGAGGATAACTACACAGAAGGCTCAGCTTCAGAGAGACTGGAGGATCGTGCACCAACGTGGTTGATACTATCCCACAACTAGTTGAGGTTGATTATATCCCACATGGCCTTTCGGATGGATCACCCCTTGATCAATTTGAACCTTCTACCCAAGTAGTCAATGAAAGTGTTGTTACAAGATTGGAGACGTTAACGGAATCTGTCCCACCTCCATGCCCAATGTCCAACATTATCATTGAATCAAAGACCATAGGAAGTAAGGTGGGTTATGCGTCATGGTCTCCCTACAAACCAACTCTCCACCACATTATGACGTATATGTCTAGGAGAAGTAAGGACCCAATTGACCAACCCATTCTGCCCATCCAACTAAAGGAGGTAATTGAAGTTGAGAGATTTGCTATACCTCCGGTAAATCAATTCCCTCACTTTGAACCATCTCCTCATATTGGACATACCCTGGCCTTAACATGCTTTAAATTCTTAGGTATGTACCAATATTATCCCTTGTGTCTACTGATGGATGCAAGGAAGCCGCTAGGATTTAATGATAAATATTGCTAGAGTCAAGCCAGTGACTCGAACAAAAACAAGCGCTTCTCGGGAGGCAACCCGTGTCTAACGTAGTTTTAATAGTAGTAATCATAATAGTAGTTAATTTAGGATAAGTAGTATGCTAACTTGAATAAGTAGAAAATGAAACCCTAAATTGCATGTTCAAAGTTTTCTTCATATGAACAATAAGGATGATTTTTCAAAATGAACTTCAAACTTTTGTCAAAACCTTCAAAACTTCCTTCTCCCACTGGTTTGAACTTTATTGCAACATCTATTTTTCCATTATCTAAAAATCTTACATATCCTTTCACTCACAAACATGGGATTAGCAACCTTAGTAATCTTACACTACTCACCCACATATTTCGAGCATTTGAGGTACTTACATATATTTCTGTGAACATACATAAAAGATCTTTAAATACTTTATCTGGTAACATGATTTGTATGTCAATATTTGTATTATGCTCGAACTCGTTTAAAAATATGTGATGTGAACATCTTTATACTTGGTTGCCTGATTTAATTGCTCATATAAATATTCCCATATCTGTTGTTTGTAGTGAAATTATAGGCAACTAACACTTATATGTGTGAGATTAAACTCTAAGTCATACACTGGTTTGTTTCTTCAAAGTACTCACTTTGATAGGGCCTTTACAAACCAGTGAATCTATGATTTGGAGAATGATCACTTGTTTGTTAGATCATGCTTGTTTGCTCTATTAAATAGGGACTGACGCCTATGGATGAAGAACTTTTGAGTATAATGGAAAGAAGACAAGGGGAGCTTACAAGTTCACAAAATGTGGAAACATTTGAACATTGCTTTTTGGGAGAAGAGATGGCAATTTCAGGCACATAGATGATTACATTCTAGTTGTCTATGACTAGGTCATCGAGAAGATCACATCAAAATTCACCATATGTTCCACATCCCAGAGCCATACCTTACATTTTCCTTGGTTACTATCATGGTGTTACATGGAACCTAAAATCATCACTACCATCCAGCATCACCATATCCACCCACATCACCATCCGGGACCATTTGTTCACCATGTAACCAGGGAATGAATACAAAATATACGGGATGTAAGCTAGAGATCTCTTCCGATAAGAACAACATCAACTTCATTTCATCAGTTCATCGGAGAAGATATCGGTGATAAAGATTTATGGTCGTCAGATTCAGCACTTTAGGATCATCTTGAGCAATCAAACTACATCAGCAGCTCTTGATGATTAGGATCCTCGTCCATTATCTCCACCCAGCATATGGTGTATCTTGGTTGATTCTACATGTATCTGGAAGAAGACATCACTTCGATTCACTTTCTACAATATATCCCTTTTGTTTTAGTTATTTTCATAGAGAAGTTAGTGGAAGGATTGGATGAAGAGTATGCCAGTGTGAGCTCGAGTGCACAACATGAAGACTGACTTGGATTCAGCAGACACAACTGTCAACTCAGTCTACTTTTCAGATCCTCAGCTCACGTATGTGCCGACAATTTGTGAGGTTGCGAATGAAATAATAAGCAAAGAGATGACGAACGTTCATGAAGAAACCACATTCTGCAAGGAGCCAGCTAAATAAAGTTTAACTGTCGGCAGACTGCGGCTTCTTTCTTAAAACCATCTCTTACCTCAATCGTAGGGGAGTTTCTTTCTATACCTTTTATCTGATTTTGAAATTCCTCGTATCATTACCATATATCCTAAGTGCCTAAATTTCTAAGTGTGGGATCCCATCCCACCATTTTTCAAAAACACTTAAATTGTTCCACTGTTTCAAAACCTAAGTGTGGGATTTTTTCCAAAGAAAATCCTACGTCTTAGCAATGAACATTGAGGACAATGTTGTTTTAAGTGTGGGATACACGGTATATAAATACCGCAAGTTTATATTTGCCTATCCAAAGTAATACCTCCGTTTTCATTCAAACTTTTTCAAAAATTTTCACAAAACCAACCTAAAGGTTGAGATTTTTAAACCACAAAAACATTCGGAAACCCAACCTCGACGATGTTCGACATCCATTCGGTTGATTTTGAATATTTTTCAAAAGATTTTAGACTTAGAAGATTCTTCTAAAGAAATGAACCTTCTGTCAAAATAAATAAGTTGCTTTGGAAAGTAAGATAAGGCAAAGATAAGAACGTATCTTAAACTGAAATTGAGAAGTCCTCTAGGCATCGTATGACTTGGTGCATATGACCCTTTGATTGTGAGGTACTTGAGCCTTTAATAAGCATTCACTTTTAATGCTTCACTTTCGTTTCTAAGTGTGCGCCGATGCATGTGTCTTTGAATTAGAACTTGCTCCTGTAATGCGTTTCGAGACCATACCAATGAGTGTCGTACGCGGTATAGGTGCAATTAGAGGATCATGGCATTTATTAGGATTAACCCCTTTCTTTCATATCTTTTCAAGCCAACCCTTCCAACTTTCTTTTTAAGATTGTTGATGATCCGATTAGAAAACCTTTTGCGCCTTAGCCCATTTCATTTCTAAAACCTCAAAACCCTAAAACTTCCCCACACACAAACACTTTTCCACAAACACCATTCCAGCTCGTGAACTTCATAGGTTATAAGTAAAGGATTGCTTAAGATATCTTTCTATTGGTGTCTCATCTTCGAACATCTCTCCGTACCTTTCAAGAGCTTAAAGAGAAAAAAAAAAAAAAAGAAGAAATGGTACAAAGGCGAAGTTAGTACCCATCACGAAGATATTTTCCGCAAATGACAGTACGAAAAATTGGTACTTGTCGAAAGAGAAGTCAAAAGATGTCTCACTACATGAAGGATCTCTAAGGTCATAAAAAGAAAAAGAAAAAAAAAAAGAAAAGAAAAGAAAAAAGCAGACCTTAGAGAACTCCTAGAAGACCTCAATTAAGATGACTATTCTCCAAAGAAGAAAAATCTGTCAGATCTCAAAAGAAACACCATATTCAGCAGAGATTATTCCTCTAGGAGATGAGTCTACTCTAGTAGTTATCTTAAGTGAAACTTTCTTTGATCCTTGAAATTCCGAGTCTGAAGTTCCAAACCCTCAACCCATTAACCAACCTATCACTGCCCATACACACCTTACCCTCATTCACACAACCCGATCAAAATGCCTTGGGATAATTAGCACCGTTCTCAAAGGAGTGGTGGAGATTCGATTCTCGACCAAGCCTATGACGATAAGCACTGCATGACTGGCATTGAGCGATTTCATTTCTATTAGATTATAGGTAACCCGATACACTTTGAGTGAATTGAGTGACCTACTTGTGAGAATCGCCCAGTCACGTACATCTACATTTCGAGAGTTGCAAAGTATGCCAAAAAGGGTTGATCAGTTTTATGTTTAAGTATAGTTTATTTTTGTTGATGCTTATTTTCTGAAAATATTTATCTAATTTGAAGAAAGTGACTTTTTGCAGGAGATAATCTAAGCATCCAAAAAAAATTTTCTTTTAAAAATCTTTTTCCAAATGAGGTTTGCTTGAGGACAAGCAAAAGCTTAAGTGTGGGATATTTGATGTAGCGTAAAAAGTCACGTTTTTATCTACATTATTTACCCCGTATTTAACTCTTTTCTAACAAATATATCTTAAAATCATCATTATTAATCAACTTTTGTTAGAAAGGTATAAACTTGCCGGTCTTTCAAAAATCATGCAAAAAGGTCGGAAAACTAACCGAAATAGGCACCGAATTGAGCAATACTTCAAATCTACTATAAGCTCCATACCAAGACCTCATTCTTATCTCATTTTGTAGCTATGGAGATTACGAGACCGTGGATATAAAGAAAGCTTAATTTGGATCAAGGACGAGAAAGTTACAAGCCGAACAATGCTTCCGAAGACCACAAAACGTATTCCGGACATGCCTGGGCTCCACACCTCCAATTTCTACAAAATTGGTATCATTAGAAGCGTAACGGAATTACGAGATCGTGGGCGCAAGAATCAAGTCAAACGGACAAGAAACGAAGAAGTTATGGCCGTCCGAAGCAACAAGAAAAGCCGAAAATATCACACGGCCTACCACACGGCCGTGTATTGCTTGGGGATGGCCGTGTACGGCCCTAATATGGCAGTGTATGGCCTACTAGAGGCCGTGTACGGCTCTGGCAAGGCCGTGTACGGCCCTGGGGGTGCCCGTGTGATTTTCTTGTGCTTTTGTGGCTTGTATCTTGTGCATAAGTGCTTGTAACCCTCTTCCAAGCCCTTGCCTATAAATAGAGGCCTCTCATACCTCATTTCACACACCTCATTCTCTCATTTCTTCTTTCTCTCTCTAGTTTAGCATTCTCTCTCTAGCACTGCTCTTAGGAGTTAGAGGAGAATTAGTAGGTTAAAGGTTCTTCTCTCTAGTTTCTCTCTCTAGCACTACTCTTAGGAGTTAGAGGAAAACTAGGGAGGGAAACCTTTACTTTTCTTTTAGATTAATTATGTAGTTAATTAGTAGAGGCTAGCTTATGTAATGCTTGGATATTAATGAAGAAATACAAGTGTTATTCTGCTCGCAATTCCTATCGGTATTTTCTATCCTTTCTATTATTAATTTGTCATATTGTTCTTGTTTGATGTATGTGATTTATTAATATTAGAAATGTTTATTGCTATGCATTGTGAGTAGTGTGCTTGTATGTTTGCCATGATTAATGAGTAGTTTGTTGTGATTGGGATGATATCATTATGAAACAACGGAAGTAACGTTATACGGCTTTCATTTGTATAGCGCCGGAAACATCACGAATGTGTGGAGTACGGAACGTGGAAGCTATGAAAGTCGTGGGCAAAATCCGTTGTGGAATAATGTTCCCGATTATTATATAAATGGGAGTTGTTATACGTTGTTATCAGTCTAAACTTATCCTGAATATAGACTTTATCGTTCACCCTTTCCAGTCTTTCACGTGACTATTGCCCCTAGGATAGGACTTTGCAAACCCGAATACTACGTAGATATAGTCATCTCTGTTACAGTATGAAGCTATGAGACTCCATAAAACGGCACTGTACTTCGTATAGCGTTGGAAACACCTCGTGTGGAGTACAAATACGTAGAAGCTAAGGAAATGCCGTAGGATCATCTCATCGTGAATTACCTAGAAGCCACCCTTCTAGAACATGGTCTAGGATACATATAGCTGTGGAAATGCTAAACCTTAAAAGTACTGTACACCGTGAGTATACTTAGATTTATACAAGCTGTGGAAATACTTAATGCAGTGTACACCGTAAGTATACCTAGGGATGAACGACTGATTGTAAAGGAGGGTCTAATTCATGAAGGAAGTACTTGAGCTTAAAATGTTTGAATAAGGAATTCTGAAAAGAAAGCAAAGACTCATCAGTAGTCTAAGATGCTTAAACCGCTTAATTCCACTTACCCGACAGTTTAGAATAACAAAGTAAACAACCAGCACACAATTAGGTAATAACATTTAGACATAGGTGTTAAGAACGGTCAGAGTATCCTTAATGGCAGTTTGTTACCTCATGCATGCACCCCGGAATTATTTCCAGAGACTCACTATTCCGTAACAGGGTAGTTGAGCAAGGGTCACTGTACCGTCACAAGGGCAGTGTTGGGGGGTTGAGCAACCTGTTCTGATCAGAATCACGATAACCTAGGTACTCAGTGACATACTAATTTAGAACCGGAACTAAATAAGTAGGGTCCTAGTGTTTACACCTAAGTTTATTTGTCTGTTAGCTAAATGTGTCCCCAATAATCATCATTCCAACATCCTAAATCATGGTGAACCACGTCTTTGTTATCCTTAAGTGTTACATATCTGCTAGCCTCCCTTTACTTTTATGCTTTCTTAGTTTTAGTAGTTTAAATAATAAAAACCTAAAAACAATTACCTTTCAATCTTTTAAAACCCTAGCTTAATTACAAAGTTATCAGAACTAGCTCTGTTTCAATTCTACCGTCGTGAGGAACGACCCTGGATCATCCTTACCGCATACTCATACCAGGTATTCATACCCAGTATTAGTAAAAAGGACGGAGATTTAGGCTCCCCCGACTTTTATAAATTTAAAACCACCACTGGTGCCGCGCCTAGCGGAAAGGTCTGCAACGACAGGAAGCGATTCCTGAACCGACCGCTGGGGGCGCATCAACCAGATTAGTGTAGAAATGGTGTGTGTGATTTGCTGGATTGAAGGACCAGTCTCGTGTAACATCATCCATTCCACAAAAAGCTAAGTTCTGCAATAAACATCAACACAACGTCATATCTCGAAAATAACAAAGAGTTATAAAAAAATCTAAGTACTGAAATAAGATAAAATAAACTAAATAAACTAAAAGTCATCAAGTAGATCATCGCTGTTAGGATCGAAGTCAGCAATAGCAGCAGCAAGGACTGAGGTGGGTGTTGGTGTAGGCTCCTCCATCGTATCCATGCTCGGCTCAGTAATGCCAGCAGAAGCATGAGCGTGAGGTGGGCTAAAGACATCCAACATAGCCATCAACTGCTCAGTAAGTGAAGGCTCTGCTGATGCACTCCCTGATGACATGGCAGGCTCAGCAGCAGCAGGAGGAGCAGTGGAAGGTCCAGCAGCGAACGGTTCAGCAGGAGGGAAGAATGACCAGGGCGGGCGAGACGGTCCTGGGTCTGGACCAAGATGGAACGGATAGTCAGAAGGCCTCGGAAGCCCTACATGCACACAGAGGGTGGACATGATGTCATACTGAAGGTGGAGTGTCCGAAAGAGGGCCCAGGCTGCAACCGGGTCAGCTAGTGTAATCCCGTACTCAAAAGTGGGTATGGGAGCTGACTGGTGAACAGGTGATGGGGGTCTCTTAGCGGATGGCTCCTCATGAGTGATCGGGACATCAGTAAGGTCCTCCTCGTGAATAGTAGGCATGGTCCTACGTGCTCTACGTCCTCGTCTATGATCTCTGCGACGTCTCGGTGGTATCTCAGCTATGATCTCTCCAGTGTCACTGGGCTATCCATCCTGAAACAAACAAAATAAACAGGTAATGCATAAAATGATGAATACAAATGCACAGAGATCTGATGACAGTATGAAGATGTTTTATAAAGATTTCTATTATCAGAGCTCTAGCATTTGCATTTTTAAAACTTATCTCTGATTTTGTAAAAATTTGAAGTTTGCAGTCGGATAAGTAGCAATTCCTGAAATTTTGTTAGGGATAATCATACTTAACAAAAATAAACTAAGAAGTAAAAATTTGACAGAAAAGTAAAGATAAGCTTGGGGTGCCTCCCAAGAGTGCTTGTTTTACGAGTCTCTAGCTTGACTCTTTGTACCTTTCTTGAAGACTCATGGAGGTTCAAAGATGAAGACGTCTTCCCTGATGGGAAAGTCTTCAACATAATGCTTTAAGCGATGACCATTAACCTTAAAATTACCTTCTGGAGCTTCGAGTTCGATTGCGCCATAGGGAAATACCTTTGAGATTATGAATGGTCCGCTCCACCTACTTTTGAATTTACTGGAGAATTTCTTGAATTGCGAATTGAAGAGCAGCACTTTATCTCCTTGTTTGAACCTAGAGGGCTTCAATTTAGCGCCGTGGATCCTTTTAGTTCATTCCTTGAAGCTTAACGAACTGTCGTACGCTTGGTCTCTTAGCTCTGCTAACTCTTTCAATTGCATTCTCCGTTGTTCTCCAGCTGCTAAAATTTCCAAATTGCAGTGTTTCAATGCCCAGTACGCCCGATATTCCAACTCGATTGGAAGGTGACACGCCTTTCCGTAGACTAGCCGATATGGTGTGGTTCCTAATGGTGTTTTGTAGGTAGTTCTGAATGCACACAACGCATTGTCTAATTTTTCAGCCCACCTATGCCCGTGATTTCCGACAGTTCGTTCCAATATCATTTTCAAAGCCCGATTTGTCGCTTCAGCTTGCCCATTTGTTTGTGGATGGTAAGCCGTCGAAGTTTTGTGAGTGACACCATACTGTTGCAGCACTCGCATGAATTGAGTATTGCAGAAATGCGTGCCACGGTCACTGATTATAGCTCTAGGAGTTCCAAATCGACTGAACAGCTTTTTGAGGAACTGGGTTACTACTTTTGAATCGTTGGTCGGAAAAGCTTGAGCTTCGGCCCACCTGGAGACGTAGTCAACTGCGACTAAGATGTACTCTTTACCGTTAGAGGAAATGGTCCCATAAAATCTAATCCCCAGATATCAAAGATCACCACGGCCTGGATATTAGTAAGTGGCATTTCGTTTCGGGCTGAGATATTGCCTTGCCTTTGGCAAATATCACAGCGCTTCACCAGGTCGCAAGCATCTCGGAATATGGTTGGCCAATAAAAGCCAGCATCGTAAACCTTTCGTGCAGTCATTTTGTTGCCATGGTGTCCTCTAGTAGGTCCGTGGTGGCTCTGGTGTAGAATTTGTTCTGCCTCCTTCCCATCGACGCGTCTTCGAATAAGTTGATCGGGACAAACCTTAAAGAGATAAGGATCGTTCCAAAAATAGTTCTTGACATCGCGGAAGAATTTTCGTTTCTGAGAAGTTGGCATTCCTTTTGGTATGATGTTCCCTACCAGATAATTGGCGAAGTCAGCATACCAAGAGTTGTGTGTGAACTGTGATCCTTGTTGGTAGCCTCCTACAGTCATGAGTTGTTCTTCGGGGAACTGATCTTGAATATCTTTCTCGTGCAACTTCTCCATTGATGGATTTTCCTATCGGCTAAGATGATCGGCCGCGACGTTTTCTGCTCCTTTCTAATCTTTAATCTCAATATCAAATTCTTGTAGGAGTAGAATCCATCGTAGAAGGTGCGGTTTAGCATCTTCCTTCTTGAAAAGGTATTTCAAAGCGGAGTGATCTGTATAGACAATAGTTTTGGACAAGATTAGATAAGAACGAAATTTATCAAAAGAAAATACTACCGCAAGCAGCTCCTTTTCTGTAGTGGTGTAGTTTTCTTGAGCATCTGTGAGCGTTTTGCTGGCGTAGTATATTGGTTGAAAATGTTTCTACTTCTGCTGTCCCAGTACAGCTCCAACAGCGAAATCACTGGCGTCGCACATGATTTCAAATGGAAGACTCCAATCGGGGGCAACCATGATCGGTGCATGTACAAGCTGATCATTCAGGTAGTTAAAAGCTTTAAGACATTCATCTGTAAAGTCAAACGGAGTATCTTTTTTGAGAAGATGAGTCATAGGTCGAGAGATCTTAGAGAAATCCTTAATAAAGCGACGGTAGAATCCGGCGTGACCTAGAAAACTTCGGATGGCTTTCATAGAAGTAGGGGGTGGAAGCTTCGAGATAGTCTTAACTTTTGCTTTGTCAACTTCAATTCCAGATATTGAAATGCGGTGTCCAAGAACTATGCCTTCTTTCACCATGAAGTGACATTTCTCCCAATTCAGAACTAGGTTTGATTCTTCACATCGAGCAAGCATCCTATCCAAGTTAGAAAGACAAGTGGTGAACGAATCCCCAAAAACTGAGAAATCGTCCATGAACACTTCCATGCATTGTTCAAACATGTCGTGGAAGATTGCTACCATGCATCTTTGAAACGTCGCAGGTGCATTACATAAACCAAAAGGCATACGTCGGTAAGCAAATGTTCCATAGGGACAAGTGAACGTCGTCTTTTCTTGGTCCTTCGGATCGAGAGGTATCTGAAAATAGCCTGAGAAGCCATCAAGGAAGCAATAGAATTCGTTTCCTGATAACCTTTCGAGCATCTGATCAATGAATGGTAGAGGGAAATGATCTTTGCGTGTAGCTTCATTCAGTTTCTGATAGTCGATAAACACCCTCCAACCATTGACGATTCGTGTTGGAATCAATTCATTGTTTCGTTAGTGATGACCGTCATGCCTCCTTTCTTTGGGACGACTTGAACTGGGCTAACCCATGGGTAATCTGAGATAGGGTAGATCAGACCAGCATCCAGGAGTTTGATAACCTCCTTTTTCACAACGTCTTGAATTTTCGGGTTGACTCTCCTTTGCCTTTGAACTGATAGTTTGAAGTCGTTTTCCATTAAGATTTTATGCGTGCAGTAGTTTGGAATAATCCCTTAGATGTCAGAGATCTTCCAAGCAATCGCCTTCTTGTGTGACTTTAGAACCTGTACCAGCCTTGCTTTCTCTTCGGGCTTCAATTCTTTAGATATGATAACCGGTAAGTGCGAAGTTCCTTCAAGAAAAGCATATTCAAGGTATGGGGGAAGTTCCTTTAGTTCCAATTCGGGTGGTTCTTTAGTAGATGGTTTCATCCTAGCAATCTCGTCTCTTTTAAGCTCGTCGTATGTCGTTTGATAATCTGACTCCATTGCAGGTGATTCCGAAATGTCAGCTGACGCTATCTCAACCCATTCTGTATTGTTGGACAGCTCATCTTTTCTCAGCTCATATTTTACTTGGGCAGATTGAGAGATTGCATTTTCTTCAGTGATAATTTCTTTTCCTTTGTCAGTTGTTGCAAATCTCTGGAATTGAGCTGATGAAGAGTCGCTGATGGTGATTTTAGGATTTTCACAACCTTCAGATAGTTGCGAAGCAGGTGTTTTAAGCATTGACTCCATGTCTTTAAGAGTCTTCAGAATTTCTTCCCTTGAGAGAGATGAATGATCTACTTCAGAAGTCGGGTTCCTTCGTAGTAGAGTGACAGGAGTGCCATATCCATGTGGAGCAGTCAAGATGGAGTTGAGCTGCAGCTCGGAATTCTTTAAAGGAAATAGTAACTCTCTTGATGCGTCGGAAGAATCTGAGATAGCTGAGCATAGACCCGCACCTTCTTCACAGAGTATTCTTGAAGTGATGACAGTATTGAGAAGGGGGTTAATGCTGCTTACTGCGAGGATCTCTTCCAAGTGTTCTTCAATTATTTCCTGCATAGAATCTACAAGACCAAGATCTTCTCCCATAGGTTGTTTCATTAGTTTATCAACGTTGAAGGTGACCTCTTCAGTTTCAACTCGGAGTTTTAAAGATTTTTCATTTACGTCAATGACGGCCTTGGCAGTGTTTAGGAAAGGTCTGCCAAGGATGAGTGGAACCTGGGTGTCCTCTTCAATATCCATAACAACGAAATCAACTAGGAAGATGAATTTGTCGACACGGACCATAATATCTTTAGCAATTCCTCAGGGGAGTTTAACTGATCTATCCGCTAATTGGATGGTCATACGGGTAGGCAAGAGTTCGTTTAAGCCTAGTTTCCTATAAAGCGAGAATGTCATGAGGTTTACACTAGCTCCTAGGTCAGCTAAGGCGTTACTTATTTGAACATTCTGAAGATAACAACGAATAGTGAAACGGCCGGTATCTCCAAGCTTAGGGGGTAGTCCTTGTTGCATAATTAGAGAGCACTCGGCATCTAGGGGCAAGTTAACTATCTGTCTAAGTTTTTCTTTGTTGGATATCAGTTCCTTAAAGAATTTAGTACACACTAGTACAAAAACGAGTAAAAAGAGTGCAACGTTATAGCGGTTTTATGTGAAAACCGCTATAAAGATCATAAAGTGGATATAATAATCTTTGATGGAACGGTTTATCCGTCTTACTGTGGGGTCCCAACAATGCTAATGTAGCAGTTTATGTTAAACCGCTTTAATTAATCATGATTGTGGCGGTCAAGTCTACTCGCTACATTTGCTATCCTCCATTAGTAGCGGTTATTAACAAAACTGATTCAAAATTAACAATATTTATTCCGGGAAAAAATACCCAAGAAAATATTTGGAGCCAATTATAGCGGTTGTCAGTAAACCGACCCACAAGAAACGTGTGCATGGGCCTTAATGGGCTTAATAATCTTGAAGTTGTGATAGACAGATCGAGAAGATGAAAGCCCAAACACAAGTGTAAAATATATATATATATACTCTGCATCCCACATCGGAAATAATAGAAAAGGTGTGTTGGTTTATTTACATCTTTTGATGTTTCTTTCTTAAATGTCATTTCCTTGTATCATTATCATTGTAGGTTTGGTTGTTCCGTTCTCCATAGGTTGTTTGCTACTTGCGTCGCAAGTAACAAATGGATTTACTTTTCTCGCGAGTAGCAAACAGCCTAAAGAGAAGGGAATTATTATATCTATATTGATAAAGGTATTTAAGAATGATCATTTTTTGGATATGATGTTAATTATTATTTTTCTCTGGTTGTTTCTTTTTTTTTTTTTAGTATGTCGATAATAAATGTTAGTAGATATGATGTTGATAATTTAATGGCAAATGTTAATGAAAAATCAAAAAATATAGAAATGATTCGTAGGATTGTAAATCCCTTGATTTTTTTATTGATCACCTCTCAATATATAAAGATTACAATTACAATGCTATAAATAAGATATGTGATTTGTTTGCCTTGTCACAATACAAGCATACATCTACCTATTGTTACATACTGTATATATTATATATCTAGTCGATCTATCATGATTGAATGCCAACTACGCTCAACTCGATCATCACTTAATTTGAAAGATGATCATATGTAGTGATCATCGCTATCATCTAATCTTAGAAGGTTAACGTTACTAATACACCTAGCAACGAATCGCTTAGCGGCAAATCCCCGGTAACATTGAAGCCAGTAGCAAAAGAGTATTGAAAGTTTTGTTGGGGAAAAAAGATGATAAAGAAAATGAACTTTGAAAGAGAAAGTGGGCATGGATAGCTTTTAGCATCTTCATATAGTAAATAGTTCCTGGACCCATCTCCACATTTCTTTTTCTTCCTTTGATTTATCATATATCTGGTTCAACACATTACCCCTGAGGTTTTTTGACATAAAACACAAGGGTATGAAAAACCTTCGGAAGGATTTAAACAGCGAAATCGTGGTTGCTAAGAGTATGTCGTTGATACTTTTATGTCTGATTGACAAAAACAAAACTTGGCGAAATATATATTTTTTTTCCCTTTTTTCAATGTTGATGGGGACAAAAAAGAATTAGTATTTGGACATTGGATGTTAATTTAAATACAAAAGTGACCTTATTATGTGCATGTGTACGTGTATTTATAGTATAACGAGGGCAGATATATAGATCGACAACATTAAATTCTGAAATGAATGCCATCAAACTTTCCAACTTTTATTTACCCGTTGGGGCGGTTTAGATCGACTAGTGAAGCGTTTTTTTGTATTTGTATGTAACTAGTTGGGGCGGGTGTCTGGGTTCTTTTAAAGCTTGTAATTAACGAGCATGATATATATATATATATATATATATATATATATATATATATATATATATATATATATATATATATATATATATATATTAAATTTGAGCGCAACCAAAAAGTGAACAAGTTAACCTTGGGTAATAGACTAATATGGTCAAATTGTCAACCACGGTTGGGATTGGACTTTGGGTGAACCGTGGTCTATTCGAAATAAATGAATTTTTTATGTCGACGTGATAAATGAAAATCTTAAGCTTCTTTGACTAAAATAGTGTTTATGACTTTATATACTCCATTTTGGATCCATAAATCTTTTAACAAAAAAAAATCGTACATAAGTACATAACTATTTTATTTTATTCAAATAGCTAGTACTATATCACATACGGAGTAGCAATCTTTTTAACATCTAGATCGGGCCATCAGAGGACAAGTTGAAGAACACGACTTCTCAAACGTGTACACATATACATATATACAATTAGTGATGCATCTATGCTATGAAGATACAACAACAAATTAGATGGTTTCCTTTTTAAACATACACCAGGCTAAGACTATCGGGACGTACATTACAGACAAAACTAGAAGTGCTTATTATGATTTCAACATCAAGAATTAACCAACACCTAATGATTATGGTTTTGGGGAATCGCTTCCTTCTTTCTTGATTATGTCTGCCGGGCACAACAAACCATGGGTATTTAGGACGCTTACTCCCTGTTTTGGGTCCAAAGCATTAGACCCCTAAATATAATTTCTACAGAGTAAACTCCAGAGATGGATTTAAATAAAGAAATAGCGGTTGAGAGGGAATACGTATTGTTACCTTGGTTGTGAAAAATGTGATCAAGAAAAAGGAATTTGATGATGATATTTGGGAACATGATAATCATATTTTAGGGTTTGGATGAGAAAAGTGAACCTTATGTGTATTGTGTTTGTATATATTTATAAGAGATGATAATAATATATACTCCGTAATCAAACTTTGGATTCGTACATGAAACCGCCCCAAGTATAAGCGCTCATATATAATTTGTGTCGTGGACAAACGTCATATATAAACAAAGTTATAAACAATAAAGAATAAACCGACCCTATTGATAGTATTTGAGGCGGGTAAATCGATTTAAGATGTTGATTAATAGCGGTTAACGACATAACTATAATTAATAATTCTATGTATATATATATATATATATATACGTGTAGGGTGTACATGATACATAGTCTGTCGTCATACTCTCATATGTAACTAGATCTCAAACCCGTGTATACACCCGGGTGTTGATTGTTTAATTAAAATAAAGGTCTTAATTTTAATTTAACTAAAATAGAGGGACTCAATTGATTAATTAAGTTTGGTGTAAATTATTAATGATGTCATAACCATGTTTCCTATATATAATTTATATTATTTATATATTTATTTGTTGGAGTATATAAGATTCTATTACGTAGTAATACGGAGTAATATATAGTAACTCAATTACTCCACATACTAGTTTGGACCGGTTAGCATTAACCGCTTCAAATATGTTGTTGCTAGCTTGCACTTGCATATCTAGTTGCACTGTTGCAGTGTTGCACACTGGCACTCTGTCAGTAAACAGATGGCGAATACTACAGTATACCCATTTGAAACCCTCAATATTGATAAGACTTTGCGAGTAGTTCGAGGTTGGAAATTAATACTTGAGCAAATCAATATCCAAAAAAAGATAAAGATGGAGCATACACCATATATATATATATACTCCGTATAATACTATATCCACGTACTTTTGGTTGGTGAGGCTATCAATAGCTTAGTAATTACTACGGAGTATAAATAAAAGCACATAAAGCCGGGCATGTATCATCCCAAAACTCCAATTTACAGTTTACACAATTATATAAAGTAGTGGGGTTAACTTTTGTCATCTTTATCCAATAAAGAAACAACATGAAGCATTACCCTTTCCCTTTTCGTGAACATCTTTACTACAAAGAATTAACATTTAATGATATAATATCCGCAACTGCAATTTCTCAGTTTTAATATCCTCGCAAAAAACTCCGAACAACTGTAGGAACGTTGTTAAAAAAGCGTGTTTATAAAGGCGTTACACGCAAGTGCAATTTCTCAGTTATAAACACAATTTCTTTTCCTCGTCTCTCCCAACGGTTGGTGTGCATTTTTTGTGAATTTTGTATCATTTGAAGTTCAAAACGAACTAGGCCTAACTATTAGTGTGCATTTTTGGATATAATATCATAAATTTTAAAGTTCAACACAAGTTGGGCCACAGTTTCGGTTTGAGTTTCAATAATGTTTATGCTTTTCGCGGTCTTTCAAGGCCTTTTGATGCCGAGTTTGTGAAACAAACACCTTGTTAGAGAGGGAGCATGAGCAAAAATGTCGTCCGTCCAAAACCGTTTCGCAAACCCTTTCTTTTCATAAAGATTCAAATGGGTTAAGATAAACGGAATGGTGACGACATTCATATGTTTTGTCTTCCATGTTTGTTCTTCTTTTTTTAAAAAAAATTCTTAATCTTCAAAATCCCCGTCCAGCATGGACCTCAATCATGTCTCCAGTAGACATGTGACATCTTATGGAACTTCGCATGTTGTACGTTTTAAGTACACTTTTCATTAAAAAACTAATAAAGTAGAAGATTGCCTTGATTGTCTTATCGAGCAAGTCTTCAACGACAGCTAATTAAAAAACTATGTCATGAGGAGCAGCGCTAAGCATATATATTGGCGATGGATCGAGTAGAAAGAAGCAAAGCACGAGCTGCTAACTAGTGTTAGGGGTGTTCACAGTTTGGATATAACCGGATTATTATCCAAATGGTAATATTTGTAATTCGGTTTGCGGATTGGACAATTTGGTTTTTTTTAATCAGATCGGGCAAAAATCAAATTAGTAATGCGGTTTTTGGATTGGTTTTGTACCCTCAGTATTAGAACCGGATTATCCAAATAAACCAAATAGTAATAATTGTATATGTAATGCTCATCTGTAATACTTTTATTTATCTATCAATTCAAAGTGAAAGTTAAATATTTTTTAATTATTTTTTATACATGAAACCTTATTATATGATTGGTATGTTAATAATTTAATATATATCATTGAATATATAATTTAAGCTTAAGTTCGGATATAAAACACCAACTCCACATTAATATATATAAACCCTCAACGCAACATGAATACATGATTATCGATAACCATTGATATCGCTTATGACATTACCCTTTCACGAGTCAAAACGTACGATACACCTATGCAATTCACGAAAAAAAACAAATGGTTAATAAGTTTATAACCAATCCGGACATCCAAATAGTAATTTGGTTCGGTTTAATTCGGATTTGTTAATTGTTTCATTGTTTGGATGGATTGAGTTAACATTTTGAGAATCAAAAGCAAAATAGATTTATATATCAAATCCGATCCATCCAAAAGAACACCTCTAACTAGTGTCGTCATTTGTAAATTTGCATTTAATTAAAACGATATTACTCATGTATTAGGGTAAATTACGTTTTTCCGTCCTTGTGGTTTTTCATTTACCTACTCTCAATCCTCTTACTTGTTTAATTACAGTGGTCGTCCTTATGTTTTGTGCTTTTTCTCAAGTTATTCCTTTTACTTTTGTAATATTTTATTAACATCCTTATGGGTCACAAGATCCATTTATATGGGTCTGGATCTGGCCCATTAGTTATTGGATCATGATCCAATTCAAGATCCAACTAAATTAGTGGATCTAGAACTGGAACAACCCGCTTACCATGACACAATATTGTCCGCTTTGCCCGCAGGCATACGGCTTTGCTCTTGGCGACCACACTTCCCAGGAGGTCACCCATCCTAGAAATTGCCCTCGCTCGAGCAAGCTTAACAGCAGTACTCTTGCGACAATCTACCACATGTGGTCCCAAAACGCGTTGTGTCATTTAAGCGCCTTATTACCCTTATAAGCCCCAGCATCCCTTATGTCCACGGCCGATGTGGGATACGCCTAAGGTGCTCACCCCCCCACCCCCCACCCCAAAGACTCATCGTTCTCGATGAGGTTTGCCCCACCATCCCGACGGCACATGAGTTGCTCTGATACCATAACCGGAACAACCCGCTTACCATGACACAATATTGTCCGCTTTGCCCGCAGGCGCATGCCTTTGCTCTTGGCGACCACACTTCCCAGAGGTCACCCATCCTGGAAATTGCCCTCGCTCGAGCACGCTTAACAGCCGTACTCTTGCGACAATCTACCACCTGTGGTCCCAAAACGCGTTGTGTCATTTAAGCGCCTTGTTACCCTTATAAGCCCCATCATCCCTCATGTCCACGGCCGATGTGGGATACGCCTAAGGTGCTCAATTCAGATGTCGGTAAAAATGGTTAGTCAACAGTTTTGGATTAGAGGTATATTCAGGACAGAACTTAGATTTCTCATGAAAGGGTTAATAATGGTTTAATCCTCAAAGTTTCACTTTTTTTTTTTTTCACTTTAACCACTCAATTTTTTATGTAATGATTTAATCCTTCAAGTTTGCATTGACTTAATGGTTTAACCCTTTGAAGGGTTCAACCATTAAATTTTTAAAAGTTTGATGATTAAACTAGCTAGAAAAATTTAAAAGGGTTAAATCATTATAAAAGATAAACTTTAGGGATTAAACCATTAAAATGTTGAAGTATAATCAAACTTTAGGCTTAAATCACCAAAATATTGAAACTTAGAGGGTTAAATCATTAGAAAAATACTTTAGTGGTTTAAACGAAAAAAAAAGTGAAACTTTGAGGATTTAACCATTATTAACCCTAGAGCTTCAAAGAAAATTTTACATTAGATGGGTCGACCCAGATATAGATCCACTAATTTAGTTGGATCTTGAATCGGATCATGATCCAATAACTAATTGGCTAGATCAAGACCCATATAAATGGATCTTGTGACCCATTGGATCTTGTCAAGATCCGACCTGCCCCGCCCCATTGACAGGGATTTAGTGTGCTAAATAAATGGTATGCATGTATGTACTGTACAATTGTACAATATCGGATCCAAATATTATTTTTTTTGATAAAGTTATGTTGTAAACCGCCACAAATGCGCGCTCCAATTGTGTATTATTATATATTATTATATTATTCCCATTCCCGCCAATGTCCGACGTCACTAGTTCACTCCTCATTTCGTCGAAAAGCGTGGCGGTTATCGTATTATTTAGAGCGGTTATTTAGTCTCTTACGAAGCGGTCTGTGTGTTTAACCGCTCCATTATATTTGAAAATTTTCACTCAAATGTTTCAAATTTCGCTCCAAATTCATTCAAAACAATTTAAAAAGCTCTACAAACCCTCCCTTATTAATTATATATATACTCACTTGTGACCGATGCGCATTTCAATCTATCTTCTTCCATTGTTGTACGCCGGCGATTTCCACTTCGCTTCCGATTCTTAGTTCTCTATATAAGGGTACTTATCTTCCATTAAAGTTCTCAATATGTATTTCTACAAATATTATGGAGTTCGATGATTAATTAATCCTAAAATTTGTTGATAATATAATACATGGATATAGGGGTGATATAAATTAAATTGATTAACCTTTAGAACTATAAATAAAATGCAGTTTGTTCGATAACAAGTGATGCACATTTAAGAATGAACGTCAGTGGTCCATATGTGTATATATATATATGTATGTTTGTGGTCCATACATGCTCTTTGATATATCTATATATGTTAATGTTGTTGGCAATACGTGTCCATATGTAAGGTATCTTTGTCTCACATTGATTGTACAAAAACTTAACGAATAGTATATGAATTGGAAAAGTGATATCCGATTTGTTGTGATCTTTCATGTCTGTGGTCCACACACGTACATGTGTTATTTCTTAAATACTTCGTATATACTCCGTATTAGATTATTAGTCACACGTGTATATGTAAAGAACCTTGTCTGTAAAGTATCAGCATTTAATTGTTTCTCATGTTTTCGAGTTGAATTGAATGTATGTATAATTGTATAAAAGAGTATTTAATGCCTGTATGTAATGTAAATAAGATTTGTCTTTATTTGACTCGAATTGAATTGATTGAATCGATCTATTCTATGTACAGTATAAAAGAAAAGAATTCAATTGACCGTCCACATTTTGTTACTTTTTCTTGTTTATGTTATTTATTGTTGTATTTTATATATATATATATTCATGATCCATGATATGATTTAGTTAAGGTTCGTTGAATGTTGTAATTGTAATAATTAAGATAATTTTTTGTAGGTTATTATAAACAAAATGGTAGGCAAAAGACGAGGGGCTGCAAAGGGTAATGACTACACTCACGATCCAAACCGTTTCATTGAGTTCACCAAGGAAGGAGAACCTGTAGGAGCTAATAGGCCAGATTATACCTCATGGTTTGGTACATAGATTAGAGTACAGATTCCTTACTATTTGGACTGGAACACTAAGGAAGTTCCACATGATGACCATACAAAAGTGACTCCTCAAATGTTAAATCGATTATGGGACGTAACAAAAAGTTATTGGAACATACCAAACGATAACTACAAAGGTATACATATGAGGAAGGTAAATAAAATTTGGAGGAAGTTTAAAAGTGAGCTTACCACTCAATTTGCTGCTAAGTATGTAGATCCCTTTGAAAAATATTCCTATTTGAATAAGGAAGAGTGGCCAAGATTTGTTGAGTCGAGGACCACGGAAGAATTCAAGGTATTTATAGAACATGTTTGTATCCGTTGCTTCCAATGATTAAGTAGGAATGATTTTGATTAAAACTGTCACTAACAATTAATTTTTTTACTTCTCATATGTGAAGGCAAAAAGTGAGAAAGCCAAGGCAAGTGCGGCTATGAACACGGATCCTGCCCGTGTAGGTCGATTGGGATATGCTAGACTGAGAGAGTTTTATTACAAGAACAAAGTCAATATACATAAACAATACCCAGTTCTAGCAAAACTGAAGGCAGAGCGTTCTATTTTATATCTTTATGCCAGACTACGGGAGGGCAAGAAAACGGGGTTTCAAGTTATGGCCGAGTATCTTAAAAGTGTAGCAGAAGATTTGGTAATATATTAAATGCGTACTACGCTACTAACTTTTGTTACTAAATATGTTATAACACGTCAATATTTATTTCATTGATTAACAGTTGACAACAGAGAGAAGAATGTTGAATGATGGTACATATGATGAGAGGGGGGAAGATTCCCTAACAAGGTACAAAGGAAAAGAACACGGGGGAAGGAATCGGGCGGTGTCCAGTGTCGTTGGTAGTAAAAAAACCCTTGGACATAGGAAGAAGGGTGAAAAAAGGAAAGCACTCACACTTGAGGAATTTGAATCCTTCACTGAGCGGTTTCAGGATGATAAACTAGTTTCTGCAACGGCGTTAGAAAATTGTAGAGCTGAATTAGCTAGAATTACAGAAAACCTGAAGATTCTCAAGGCTGACCAACGCTTCTTGTCTTCTGCATCAGATGGATCATCCGACTGGTCTGACGAGGATGAGGTAATTCCTTACATGTTAAACACATTATGTATGTAAATATATATATATATATATATATATATATATATATATATATATATATATATATATATATATATATATATATATATATCTATCTATCTTAATATATACTATAAAAATGTTATATACTTATCCTTTTACAGGCCTCTGCTCCATGTCAGATTATGATGCCATATGGTACTCATGATACTAGATGGGCGAGGGGGATGACACATCCGGCTCACAAGGAAGGACTAGTGCCGGGTCATGTGTTTGTTCAAGTTGACACCGTAGAACAAGGTTTTGATTTCCTTGGCATTCCAATTCCTAAGGAGGGAATCACTCTTCTAGGCCAAGCAAAAAGTGAATTTATTCAATGGCCTCGCACCGCTATCAAGGTTTATATTCATTTGTATTTAATATAAAAGTGTGTTAATCTGTATATTGTAATATATATACTTTATTGAGATGAGATAACTGTTTTTATAAATGTATCTTATCTGCAATATGTCGCCACACGACTCTTTTACTTGTTTTAAAAAATGTATTCAATATGGTCACGCTTCTTTTAAAAGTTACCGTTAATAAATGTAGCTTGGCCGCGAGGAGTCGCCACACGACTTTAGGAGTGCCAAGCCTACAACACTCTATGACGAGGCATGTCACTCGCCGGTAATTTCTTAAGCCAAATAATGATGTACATATATGTCTTATGTTTATACATTTTTCAATAATTTTTGTAATAATACGTACTGTAGCCTCCAAGTGAAGCGTCACCCCGCGTCTCCACATGTAACAGGACTTCACAACCTTACCCCCGTAACAGCCAACCATTTTCTACAGAAGATGCATATGTGCGTTTTTTTCTATATGGTTTACGTATATGATGTATATTAGTATATTATTGCCATATAATCTGATACTTTGTTAATGTAGCGCCCATTGCCACCACCATCTTCACCACTGCGACCTGTAGAATTATCAAAGCGTGAAGTTGAACTGGCCACGCGAATTTGCAATATGGAACTGAAGCTGGACAAGAGGCCGGCCGAAATCAGGGGACTGGGTGAGCGATTTCGGGAATTGATGGCTGGGTCTCCTTTCGTTCCGCTTGATCCGCCACACAATATGTATGCGGATTCACAGCGGGAATGGATTGGATATGAGGGGCTGCTAATGTGGATGACAAATGAATGGCTGGATATCAGCATAATTTCTTAGTTTGCGATGTATGTATGTTAATACGTATATATATATATTCTATTAAGAAAATTTGTGATTTATTACAAATACTTTAATAGTTTAATTCATCATATTTTGATTTTAGGTACTTGTTTGAGTTACGCTTGAAGACGGGGATTCAAACAAAATGTGCATTCTTATCACCGAGTGCTATTCAATTTAGTGTTTGTGAAGACTTTTTTGCCTACACAGATGTCATTAAACACATCTCACAGCAGTTTGATCTTCACAGTGACAAACAATATTTTATTGCTCCCTATTACCATCAGTACGTATTACTGTATATTATATCTATATCTGCTATATTGTTTTAATCAATATTTATACTAAAATGTTTAAACATGTTGGTAGTCAACATTGGGTCCTGTTCATAATTGATAAAGTTGAACACACTGGGTACATTGTGGATTCCATGAAGAAGGGGAAGGTACACGGATCTTATTCTCTGACAAAAAGAGTAGAAGAGTAAGAGTCCTAAACTTTTCAATATGTAAAAATCCTCAACTATACCCATGTGTTTTTATAACTGTACTAACTTAATAATATTGAATATATGATTAGGACTAATTCACCCAGGAAATGGAATTGGCAAATGATTGATGTGAGTTGTTTCGAACATCTTGTTTATATATATTATATTAAATAATGTTGTTTAACTACCTTTTTACTTTAATTAGTGTCCCCAACAACAATCTAGCTGGGAATGTGGCTACTACATGATGAAACACATGTTCCAATTTGCTATAAATATGGAAAGAAACTTCCCAGCCAATGTACGTAAGTCCTTAAGTAGTTGCTAGTGTTCTGTGTATAATGGACACATCAAATGATAACTAGTTTGTCCTTCTATATATGTAGATTTGGAAATCACACAGGCAATATACATCCAAAGAATTGGACCAGTCTATCATTAGTTGGGGAGCTGCATTTGCAAAACGCTACATTGATGATCGCGCGACTTGCTAGCTAGCTTAGCTAGCTGGCTAGGTGATATTTGAACATGTGTATATTACCTGTACAACATTTATATCTATATCTATATATATGTACATAAATCTGTACGTTTTGGTAATTTAGTAATCGATGGATATTTTGGTTTTGAACACGATATATATATAGCTGCTGAGCGAATCAAACTGATTTATATAGGGAATTAATTACATTATAATAATGCTTCAAACCGCTACGAATTTGGAAAACGAACCGATTTATATTTTTGAATAAATATGCTATCGAACCGCTCCTAAATTGGGATACGCCTAACAGATCCGTTATAATTTCGCGGGAATAAATCAGAATAAAATAATGCCGGTGACCGCTCCTAAATTGGAAAACAAACCGATCCAATAAATAACTCGAGAAAAAATCGTAATAAAATAATGATCAGGAACCGATCCAAAGTCATTTGCAAAACCGACCCAATTAATTTGGCGGGAATAAATCAGAATAAAATAATGCCGGTGACCGCTCCTAAATTGGAAAACAAACCGATCCAATAAATAACTCGAGAAAAAATCGTAATAAAATAATGATCTGGAACCCATCCAAAGTCATTTACAAAACCGACCCAATTAATTTGGCGAGAATAAATCATAATAAAATAATGCCGGTTAGGAACCGCTCTAACATTCACAATCGCTCCATTTTTGCTTCGTTTTAACCGCTTCAATGTTAATTAAACCCGCTTCAAATGCTGTTATTTGAAACGGTCGTTTGCCCGCTCTAAAAGCTTTTCGGTCTTTCGTGGCGCCGGTATCAGGGGCGGTCAGATCACCGCTTCAGATGACCTTTTTCACCGCCATATATACCCATTTTTGTACTAGTGACAACTGGGCATTTCTACTAAAGCATCTAATAATCTGACGTTTAAGTGTAGGCTTTTGAACATTTCTAGATATTTTCCAAATTGAGCTTCTTGTTTCTCTTTCTTAAGCCTACCAGGGAAAGGTATTCGAACGGGTTTAGAGACTTTTGGGGCTTTAGAAGGTTCTGGCTCAGGAGAAGCGACAGGGTGTCAGCTTGTACCGAGTCAGTAGGTAGAGAAGTAGAAGGTTCATTCGAAGGAATATCTATGGTTTTCTCGTTCTTAGTCTCTTTTCCTCCTCTAGTGACCACAAGCATGTCATCGTGCTCATAGGATGAGTGAAAGACAGAATTGTAGATCACATCTTCCCTTTGCTTCTCCTCAACTTTTAAAAACAATCTTTTAACATTACCCTCCATGTTTTTAATTAAATCATTTGAAATCCTGAGTAAATAGTCATTTCGATTTTGAAAATCAAGAATTCGTTTGTTTGTATTATTTTGCTCAACCATGAAGTTATTGAAAATCGTATTGTTTAGACAAGAAGTCAATTGGGTAGGAGTAGAGAGAACTAAAGATTGAGATGGGGGTAGTGTGGTTAACCGCTGAACGAATGGTTTAGAGTGAAAGGATTGGTCAGGGTTTTTACAAGTGGTGTCAAGAATTTCTTCGTTGGCCCATATGTTTGGGAAGAACTTTGGGTGTTTCTTCTTTTGCATGGGTTTAGAAGATTCTTGCAAGTCCTTGACAATTTTAGAGATGGATTCGAGTTGAGTTTTCAAGGTGTCCAAAGCTTGATTTGAAGTACTCTTTTTTTCTAAAGCGGAATCATCTGGCTCCAAGTGATGATGGTGTATCGTTATCGTCTCAATCAATTTCCAAGCTTCGTCTGAAGTATGTTGCATGAAGTTTCCAGATGAAGCAGCATTGAGGGTTTGTTGGTGCTGAGGATTTAAGCTGTTGTAGAACGTGCAGACCAGATTCATTTTAGTCAACTGATGATTCTGACATCTTCCGATAAGATTCTTAAATCGTTCCCAAGCCTTGCTTAATGATTCATTAGTTTCCTAAAGGAAGTTAGCAATGTCGGTCTTAAGCTTGGTTTGCATGGAAGGAGGAAAGTACTTAGCTAGAAACTTAGTAGCCATCTCCTCCCATGTATGAATCGAATTGGGTTCGAAATCATAAAACCAGGTTAAGGCTCGAGAAGATAGAGAATAAGGAAACAGATGGAGTCGAAGAAGGTCTCTATTGGTTCCTACTATATCGAAGGAGTCGGTAAGGTTGATGAACTTGTTGAGATAGGCGTTTGGGTTTTCAACCGAAAGACCATGAAACTGACACTCAGATTTAATCATTTTTATGTAGTGAGGCTTAATTTCAAGGGTTTCGTCGGTTGGTGCTACGATCGGTCCTCCTCATCCGTCTAGCAGTGGCTTGATTGATGAGGCGAGCGTGATATGGTTCGTCATAACTCGTAAGGTAGAAATTAGGGTTACAGAAAGGAAAGCTAATCTAAACTAATTAACCTAATTAATCTAAGGATAAAGCGGGTAACTTCCGGATGATATTGATCTACCGAAAGGGTCGCTAAATAACTACGACAACTAAATTCCTAAAGTCGGTCGTTTTAGTCCTCGGCAGCGGCGCCAAAAACTTGTCGCGATCCTAGCGGTCGGTCGGATTTTACTCCGGTCGTTGAACCTTCCAACCAGGACGCGCGGACAGTGTGTTTTATATTTATAATGCAGGGTTTCCTAAGTTTTAATACAACTTAAAGACCTAAAGGGCAGTAAGCGGTATGTATGACTCAGGTGTCGTTCTTCAAACTACAACGGGCATGGGAATCTAGGAGGATTAATTATCTTTTGTAATTTAGATGGGTTTTTAAAAAATTTTGATAGGTTGGTTGGTTTTCTAATCTAATTACTTAAAAAAAAAAAAAAAACTAAATTAAAGACAAGGGTTTGTACGGAGAACGCAGAGAAATCAAGATAAGGAATATGTTTGTTGTGATTTCGGCAATGTTATTTGGATGGACAGTTATGAGGGATAAGGCTACTAGGTGTGATGATTAATCCGGTGAGGTGATAGAAGCTTATTGGTAATAAAGTATTATGCCTACGACCTTTACTCGGCTTCCACGTATTTGTATTACTCCAGTGGTGGTTCCAACGCTATACCGGATACTTGAGCGTTTTACAGCTTTTCCGTTATACCAATTAGGGTTCCAGATTACTCACTAGATATTCCTATATTTCTTAATGGGCTATAGCTACGATCCTACTATATACCTAACGTAGAGTTGTCCGCAATCAGATATATAATATGTCACAGGGATAGCAGTTATAGAATGTCCAGTACACCGGAAGTTCTCCCAAATGCACAGACCAATTCAACTGACAACTATCCTCTAATCCAGGTCCCCAGTCTCAAACATCCGGAGGACGTCTGTATCGTGCCATGAATTGTTCATTGAACAATAACATGAACAGGGTTTAACCCGCTGAACCGGTTGGGATAATCTGTCTAGTGGTCAGCTGAATTGTTCATCATTAATCATACAATCATCACAACTATTACATGCATGTTAACCTATATGTATTATGTTTATTATGTTTATGAAAATCTAATTAACAGGGCAATGATAGTGTTTACGTATGTCTAGCATGCAGTACCTAAGCAACAATCAAACAAGAACATGCAATAGGATGGAGCACTAGTCATCACATTAACTGACCTAATAACTAAATCATGGGTATCCCGGAAGTTGTCCCAAAGATACACAACAAACAAGCATGAACCTAATCTATTTCTAATCCTATGCTTCATGTCCCTCAGATATGTTTCAATCAATAGTCCACAACGGATTGTGCTCACGACTTTCATAGCTTCCACGTTCCGTACTACACACATTCGTGATGTATCCGGTGCTATACAAATAAAAGCCGTATAACGTTACCTCCGTTGTTTCATATGTTTTAATCAAGGGAACAACGACCATGTTGAGTTCATTGATCATCATACACAGAATAGTTGGCAATCCTACTTCTAGCAATTGGCCAGTTTCTAGGGAGGAGGATACAAACCACAGCATAAGTTGGATAGATAAACGGGCAGAGGTCCATCTTATAAGTTCACAAATAGTTTAAACTCATACAGACAGAGTAACAGCATGGCAAATTATAACTATCCTAACATTGCATACATCACAACAAACATTGATTTGTCTAACCTAGCAGAATTCTAGCATTCATTCCTAAGTATGCATAATAAGAAAGCATAATTAAAAGAATAAATACGAGAGATTGTATTAAACCTGAATAAGAGAGTAATACAGACAAATCTTCACAAATCTGAAGTCTCGGAGTAACTCCGTACAAAAGCTACTAAGAGCTTCTACAGCTACCCTACTGATTCTCCTCTAACTCCTTAGAGAAGTGCTAGAGAGAGAAACTATACTATTCTAGAGAGAGAAAGAAGAAATGAGAGAATGAGGTGTGAGAGGTGTGGAAATGTGAAATGGAGGTTGGTATTTATAGGAGAAGGATGAAATCCTTGGTACAAGTCTTGAAGCATCAAATACAAGCATCAAAGCAGCATACGGGGCAATCGGACCAAGGGGGCCAAACGGCACCTTCCAAGAGCAAACCCCCCGTAGCCGTTGGCTTCGTTTTTCCGTTACGCTTCTAATGACACTAAGTTTGCTAAATTTGGAGGTGTTTGACTTTTGCGTGTTCCGGATGACGATCGACGAGCTTTTAGACTGCGTATCTTCTCCGTCTTTCGTCCGTTTCTTCTGATTCTTACACCTCCGGTCTTGAATTTTCCTATAGAATCATAAAATATGAATTAAGCTCTATTTCTATAAGAATATTAAGAATGGATATTTTAAGGTAATTGTTTTTGCCTCGGTTTGCGTGTTATTTGGATGTTTTACTCGATTTTTGTAGCAATGTCTATATTTAGACTACATTGGTGATTTTTGGTAATTAATGATGGTTTTGAAATGTTTTCACCAAAGAATAGTCCAAAAAGTGTGGAAATATGCCTTTAAAAACATGACTTTTTGAGTCACATTAATGTAGTATAAATTTTCTTTATAAATAAGTGTTAGTATTCAAAAACATGCATTGTTAAAGAAACGGAAAAAAAAAAAGAAATAAATTGACGTCAAAATCTGACGCCGGCAGCTAGAATCTTTTGCCAGAAGTAGTTAGTGGTGGATTGGGGAAGCTGGAAGTGATTCTGTAAGAAGGAATAACAAAGTTTATGGGGAAAAGGAGGGGGAGAAAGAAAAAAAATTAAGGTTTTTTGCTAGAGTTTGGAATGAAAACTTTTTGCTCACTTCCCTCCCTATGCTTCCTTTCTGCCATATAAGGGTGTGTTAGACAATCATATTGTAAAGTATTCTTGAAGATTCTACTAGATTGAGATTCTAGTTTCAAAAAACTCAATCCTCTCAAATTTTACATAAAATAAAATATATAGCTTCTCAAAAAAAAAAAAAAAAAAAAAAAAAAAAAAGAATTCCTTAAAAAAATCCTCTCAAACTAGCTTCTTCTATTTTAAGAATCTCCATTTTCTAATTAGGAAATTACCATATTACCCTTTTTCTGTTACTAACTTTATTAGAAATTGTAATGATCCGTTGATTTTGACGTCATTTCACATCAATAAGCTTTAACTACAACTTGTTTGCCAAACACTTATAAGAAAATAGAATCTCTAACTCCAAATAAAAGCTCCATCTCTAACCCCTAGAATTCATCTTCAGCTCCATCTCCATGTCCATCTCCAGCTAGGGGCGGAGCTAGGAACTAATAATCGAGCGGGTAAAAAAAATTTTTGCATTATTTTTTAAGTTTTGAGGGGTCAAATTTTTTTAAAATATCATAAATACTCTAAAAAAATTTGTTTTTTACATGATTTGAAAATTTTTGAGGG
Source organism: Helichrysum umbraculigerum (assembly GCA_949592205.1). Classification (NCBI taxonomy): domain Eukaryota; kingdom Viridiplantae; phylum Streptophyta; class Magnoliopsida; order Asterales; family Asteraceae; genus Helichrysum; species Helichrysum umbraculigerum. Next base: position 2,907,841 of record CATIUR010000001.1, read on the forward strand.
GGCAACTGCCCCCATGCCCCCCTCTACATCCGCCCCTATCTCCAGCTAGTTTACCAAACATACCTTAAGGGATTGAGCTTATAGTTTTTAACAATCTCAATCTCCCATGCATGTTTGGCAACAAAAGTATAGAAGAGATTATTGAAAAAAGAAAACCTCGAGAATCTCTTAGAACTCTCTTTTAGAGAAGCTTTTTGAAGTAGCTTGAGAAATATTCTCCAACACCAACTCCTGCTCTGTCACACCCCGTTTAAAGCGGAAACAATGGGGTATAACGGTGATAGGATCATAACACATCATTATAAAGAATTCTATGTGAAATACAATATCCAATGTGTCATGATGCCAATAACATGAATAACGGTTCATGTCGTGCATACATTTCAACAATGAATTAAAAATCTTACAACAAACGTACACAACAACCCTAAGGAAAACATGCCTTCACAAACAACCTTGATGTACCACATGTCTTGAATGACTCTCTTAATGCAACCCTAAAGGTCCACTAAATTCTCTTGTCCTCTACTTCAAGTCCACTAGTATACCCTGAAAAGATATGCTCAAAAACGTCAACACGTATGTTGGTGACTTTCGTAGGTTTGAAACCAGACACCAGAAAATAAGCATTTTTGCTGTGATGAAAGTAAGTTAGGACAATGCATATAGAAATGGCACACAAGTGAAATAATACAACCAAACAATCCACAAACCGTCATCACCCCACGAAGGAGTATGACCCAACCAAATTCCGCGTATGCGGTAGCTACCCATATATGACCTTGAATGTACACCAACGCATACATTAGGTACTTACTCTCGAAAGAGAGCAAGGCCTTTTGCAAAACAATGTGACCTTCAATGTATACTAACAGTACACATTAGGTACTTACCCTCGAAAGAGTAAGGCCTTTTTATAAAAATGAATCCAACAACCGTTACATAGTGTCACACATTTCAAGCATATGTCCAAAATATAAATGAATGTAATCACAGCACAAAACAGTTGATAAAATATGTGAGCATACTTTTTCCCCAATTTGAAAATATGTAAATGAAAACGGGGCCACGAAAACTTACCTCAAATATTAAAGTAAGTGTCGCCCTTAAGTGTATCCACCAAACAATCTCGCAATCTACAATAATCATATAATGCATATGGGTCATAACCCAGACATAACTAGGTCATTCCATTGTATCCCAAGTCCAAAACACCCTCACTAAGTTTCCTCACAACTCAAACTAGTGTATCATCACAAGAACCAACCTAAATGAAAAACTCAGATTCTGTCCCGAATTTAGTACCACTTAACCCTTCTTAAAAACATAACTTAATGAATTCATTTAACTCCACAAATTTAACCAGTGAAATTTCAATGTGTTTAGAATGACCTGTAATTTTTCCAAAATTAAATATTATAGTTTACTATTTTTAAAATTTCACCAAAGTGAACTGCTCTAAACCGACAACACTTTCTGACTTCACAAAAGTTATAATTTATTTAAAATAGTTAGAAACTCACAACATTTACAATATTTTTACAGAAAATTGTTAACACTTTGAAGTTATCCCAGTAAAAATTGCAAGACCAAACTCGTAGGTTAAAATACGTTTCAAAAATCGACAATTTAACCGAAATCATGAACCGAAAAACTCAGAAATGACACTCGATCTTGTAAAATCATTTTGACTAACTTATACTCAACATTTAGCCATGAAACTAACACCATTTGAAAGTAGACTCAAAATACTTAAGTTTAGACTCCTGTTTCATCGAAAATCTTCCTGAAATGACCAAGTTACAAGCTTCCCAAACTGAACAAAAATCTGATCAGATTAAGGTTTATAATAAATCAACCCTAATCATTCGAATAAACGATCCAACCGCAAACACCATCATATTTTTCGATTCTGCTAACATATATACTGATTTTAACAATATGCTAATGATTTCACTCACTAGGAATACAATGGAATCGAACCGAAAATAACCGACAATGAACGAACAATCGAAATATGAATAAATGAATGATTCGGAAGGAATTTATACCAACAAATCGAGAATCCGCACGATAGAAATCCTTAGAATCTGTAAATAACGAGGATGTATACACTTAGATGTCGTTTTAAGATTAAACGAAATGTTTAGAAAGATTATGGAATCAAGACTTACCACCGAATACATAACCAACGCCTTCGATTGATCAAGAATGAATAGAAATTAAGCTTTTGAGTTTCTTGGGGTTTATATTTCGTATTTAGGGTTTGAGAGAGTTTTTGGTCAACTGAAATCCAAAATATGGAGTTTACATCTCATTTTTAGGGTTAAAATACGCTTATATATGGGTCTGGACCGACCTAGAATCGCGTCGCGACCTATATAGAATCGCGTCGCTAAAAGGGGTAAATCGCGTCGCTAAAAGGGGTAAATAGCGCCTCTATTAGCCCCAAATCGCGTCTCTATTTGTCCCAAATCGCGTATTAGTTTTCAGCCCAAATTTCATTTACGTTTTGCTTCATAACTTCTTCGTTACACGTCGGATTGAGTTGATTCTTTTTGCGTTGGATTCTTTTTTCAAAAATGAATACTTTGATGTAAAGAAATCATTGAAATTAGTATTTTTACAAAAATGACTTTTTACGGCTCGAACTATGATAACGGTTTGGTGACGGTTGTCACAGTATCCCCCCAGTTGAGAGAATTTCGTCCCGAAATTCAGTCGGAGCTATACTGTCAATACGATCACAGAGTAACTACCAATATTTAAGCTTTGTTCACTCCTTTCATTCTCAAGTAAATTCGAATCCTCGCTAAACGTTTGATTAGGCAATGACAAAATTAAAACTTTCTGGTTCAACATTTTGACTTCTCAATCCATGGTTTCTACCAATTCCTCTACACAATGTTATCTGCAATCCCCTGTAAATTCCTTCTAGGAATACGTGTAAGACTTTACCAGTCAACACTTTTAGATTTGACACGTGAAATACTTCGTGAACACCACTTCACTCTTGTGACAACTTTCAATTGATATGTTATTGAACCCATACGTTCAACAATTTAGAATGGTCCAACAAACACATATGCTAATATTCCAAACTTCCCAAAATGTACAACACCTTCCCAAAGTAACATTTTAAACAATATATGATTCCAAACACAAAACTTTAACTGCTGTCGATGTTTGTTTGCGTAACTCACTTGCCTAACTCGTACTGTTTCCAACCTCTCCCTGATTTGAACGATCTTGTCAATAGCTTCATGGACTATTTCAATCCAAACAACTGACTTTAATCCCACTTCAACCTACACTACGATGAATGACTCCTACACCCCTGAAGTACTTCAAATAGCGCACATTGAATACCAGAATGATAACTGTATTGTATGAGAACTCGACTAATGGTAAGTGGATATCCCAACTTCTACAAAAATCGATGACACAACTTAAGTATATTCTCAAAGGTTTGAGTGGTTCGCTCACTCCGTTCATCAAAAATCAGATATAATTGATACAAACACTCCATGCCTTGCTACTACTTAAAACATCTGCCACAACATCCGTCTTCCCCGGATGATATCGAAATTCACAATCGTAGCCACTAAATATTTCGAGCTTCCTCATTTGCCTCGTATTCAACTTCTTTTGAACATAGGGGTGTTAAAAGCTCCTATGATCGGTATACATAATGTAACACCCAATTATCGGGTCTAGTAATATTTTAATATTTTCTGACTTTGAAATATTATTTAATGTGTCAGAAAATAGGTTCGTTGGGTCATTTGAAAATAAATGAGGAAAAGAGACGAATAATTTATTGTGACTAGTAAATTATTACTTGTTTTAAATATATATAGTTGACGGTAAAATAAAATAGTTTTCCCCATGAATGGCTTTTAAGTTCCAGGCAATGATAAGTACGAGGAATGAAATTTAACAAATTGTGTAATATATTCATATGTTGATTCGGTCTTTTATTTCCAGCATATATCTACATACATACATACGGTACGTGCATACATACATAGTAGAACCCTAAATCTATTATCAAAAACATGAAGAAACATCAAATTGAAGCTTCTAAACTCACATTCAAGCTTCTATAATCATTATAATCAAGGTATGATCTTGTATTCTTCATCTATTTGACCTAGAAATGAATTCTTATATGGGTTATTAATTATAATCCGAAATTAAGGTTTGAAGTTGTTAAATTGATGTTGATTAAAATCATTAATCATGATATGTAACATGATTCAAGTTAAAAGTTATAAGTTTGAATTAGGGTTCATGAGGTTTATGAGAACTTGATGAGTATGATGAGTTCATGGGGTTTTTGATGGATTAATGGTTTTAATTCGAAATTAAAGCTTGATATTAGTTAAGATAGTGTTAATAAGTGTTAATAAGATGGTTAGTAACCTTAATCTAACCTAAAAGTGGATTAATCAAGTTATATGAATTGTAATCCAAGTGGGTTTTGTGACAAGTGTGATGATTAAGTGTTAATTCACCTTAATTGGTAACAAGATATGTTGTTATAGTGTTACTAGTGAAAAGTGAATTAGTAAATCAAGTATAATCTTTTCCATGTGAATGATAGATTGATGATTTGTATTAGTTAAGTATGATTTCATAATTACTAAATAAGTGTTGAGATATATGATATGAATCCATATAAGTATGGATTGAATATTGGTAATTGTGACGATTGTGTTAATTCATATGAATTGAGTAATTTGGAATTGTTGGTGTAAATCTAATGGAGTGACGTTATATAGATTTTGAGACAAGTGACTAACTCGTGTTATTCTATTGTATACTCAGATGTGGAGAAGACTCAGTGATATTAGACTACTGAGTGGACGACTGAGGTATTCAGTGAGTGGATCTATAAACCTCAGTGTAATTTAGTTGTAACAAGTTTGGTTACAACAGGTAAACGTATTATTATTGATTCAGTTGCCATGGTTATTTTGGTTTAATAATAATACTATTGATAGACTGTTAGTCTGATATGATACATGATGAGTATGTGGCTATGTGATCACTTGATGTATTGCCTTTGGGCATTGTTGATTCAGAGGCCAGCATTGGGCTGGGCTTGGGTTTGCTATTGTTTGGATAACACAGGGTCTTACAACAAGTATTATTGTCGTAGCCTGTGTTGTTTGGGTTATAGCACCAAGTAGTCGGTTAAACCTCTGTATGGGCCTGCAGTTGGTTTTCAAGTGTTCTTTGAGAAGGTTTCCCTCAAGATCCACCGGTCCTCTTTGACGTTATGTGTTTAATGTTGGTATTCTTGGCTGAAGGTTTCCCCAAGAACCGTCGATTTATCATGATGTTATTTGTTTATGATGATTAGCTGTAAACAGAGTTGTTATGCTAAGTTGGGCTGTTGATTATTTATTCACTCACTTAGCTTTGAGCTAATCCCCCACATTTATACTTCTTGTAGGTTAAGGATTTCTTATTGGGTGGGCAAGAAGTTGGACTGGATGGAATGTTTGACAATCAGGCGTCAACTCTGATATATTTTGATAAGAAAATGATAAAATTATACAACACCTCGTTGTGGTATTATTATTGTTGTAATAGTTGTTGTAATGTTGTGTATCAAGTTTTGAAAACAAATTTATGTACATTTTATATGATATATGTTTTAAATATACGCTTCGAGTCAAAATCATTATTATAATGGTTTAGTAAATGAGGGGTGTTATAAGTTGGTATCAGAACATAAGTTTGGGTGAATTGAACATTGTATGGTGTTCAATCCCAAATCTGAATTTGTGTCAAGTCAAACATTCTAGGGTGTGGGATTAGTTGTTGTATGAGAAATTGGTTATTGTGATATGTACTAACACTTAACAAGATGTAAGATTATTGTTTTGATTGCAGAGACGGAGGAACATGAGTAACCGACTGGTATTCTCAATGATTCCTCTAAATTCATTGGCATAAGAGTATCAGGTAATTCTCGATAAGCTTGTTGAATTTAAATAAGCTTGAATAGTTTACTTTGCTATGATTATATGTTTAGTAGTAAAGTAAATTATGTCAGACTAATATTATTCCCCAGTATGAGTTAACTGATGATTGTTTATATGTATAGCATAATTAATTATGCTGATTATGTGCATTAGTAAATCATGATAAACAGAATTGATATGAATTGATATAACTCCCTATAGTGAAATTAATGAGATGTTGGTATATCTCAATTAATAGGTTTTGAAGTCGGGTTGTTGTTTAAACTAGAAAGTACCCATTGATTGGAATGTGTGCCTTTGACTAGGAAAAGTCAAAGTTGAAATTGGTAGAGTCAAATTGGGTGATGACTATGTTATAAAGTGATAAATGTGGCTAGATGTTTATGTGTAGCATTGATCATGATTTCGATTGAATTATGATCTATGTATTCAAAGTGGTAAAGTAATAAAGTCCAAGTGGTCAACCAAACTTTATGTGTTGACAAGTCTGTGAAAAGTCAGTTTTGAATACTTGTGGTAATTGGTGTAAATATGACGGCTTTATGTGAAATTGGTGTTTTAAAATATCATATGATACCAATAGTGAAAATAGTTGTGTTTGACTTAGAATAGTCAAAGGAATGTGGAATGGGCAATGGAATAGTGTTTATATGGGTTGAGACCCAAATGGGTCGTTAAAGTGCCCAAATGGGTCACTTAAAGGCTAAATGGTTAAAATGAGTGGTGGTTCGAGTATAATAGGAATTCTCATTGCCCGGTTACAGGACTAGGGCCCCCCCCCGATTTCGAGTCAGTGATTGTAAGAGAGCAATTTGTTTTCATTATGTTAAAGTGACTTTAAGTCCTACATATAGTGAAAAAATGTGTGTTGAAAGTGTTATGGTAGTTAATATGGTTGAAATTGGTAAAAGTGTCCAATTGGACCCCTAAACGGGTCAAAGTGTTAAAATGTTGTGGAATGAGTATATGAGGGTGATGAATATGCCCACACGTTACAAATGTATATAGAAATATGTTGGCAAAATGTTGAAGTCAGAAACTAAGCCATTTGGAATATGGCGTGTCAACCAAAGTGGTTAAAAATGGTCCAAAATGAGTCGTACGTCCGTTTTCTCGTAAAACATGTAAATTGAAAAAGTGTAAAAAGGGAAAGTTTCATTTTGATATAGTGGAGGTGCCTGCAAAATTTCAGACCCTAACTACTTACGGTTTGTGAGATATGCGCGTTGGAATTTCGTATTTTTACGCTAAAATGTGCAGGTTAGAAAATTGGTTGTGCAGGCATAGGACCCGGTGGGTCCACAAGGAACCCGGCGGGTAGAGGTGGTAATCCTGCGGCTTTGACCCTAACCCGGCTGTTCCTCTGGCCTTTAAACGGAGGAAGTGTTCTGTTGCACAAAAACTTAATTCACTCGGCTGCTAAATGGTTTGACCCGGCTGTTTTGGTATTGAACCCGGCTGTTCCATGGTGGAACCCGGCAGGTTCTTATATATATATATATATATATATATATATATATATATATTTTGCGACGTTCGTAGTTACGCTTGACGTAGAAATTTCCGTTATAGAATTTCGGTGACAGATTAAGACGAAATTTACATGTCCACTCAGAAACGGCCCAACTGTCAAAGCTCTTCGCTTCGCCATGAGCTCTGGCAGTTTTGGGCAGTTCGGGGTCGTTTGGGGCCCGAAAATGGCATTTTATTGTTTTTCGGACCTTATTTCGGACTTTTGACTTACGTTTTGTATTGGGCTTTAGTTTCTTTATGCCCAGGGATCATTCCTATGACTAAATACAATATTAAAACTTGTTTTAAGAGGTCCACATATTTTATTGTGTATGAGTTGTTCTCAAGCGGTTTATTTAACTACAAAGTATGTGCAAACATAGTATCGTTAATTGTTGCCGACTGTTGTAGTTGGCTAGTATAATTCATTGAATTATGTGGACTAATTGAAATACGATTAAGTAATTGAATCATTTGAAATATTAGTATTATTTACTACACTAGTGCTTGAAATTGTGTCATGTACTAAAGGTATTGACTAATGTAGTTGTGTTAGACATTACACATGTACTAATGGTATAGTAAAGTTGTTGTTACATGTCTATGTTGCTTATACCTACTTGATTATCTGGGTAGTTTCACATTCAAAGTGATAAATGGAAATGTAGCAAGTTAATACTTGGTCATATACCTGTTGCAAAGTGTTATATATGTGTGTAACTTGTGGATATCACTTTTGTGATCCATGGGAGAGTATAGATTAAATACTTTGGAGATTGATGGTATGAAGTAACCTGAAAATGAAGTGTACCTGACATAATATAACGATGTCTGGCCAACGTATTTATATTATGTCATTTCACATGGAATTGTTGAGGCTACCAAGTACCAGAGAAAATAATGTGATTTAAAATAACAGGTAAAAGATGTTGACCTGTAGTTGATAAAGAGTTAAAGATTGACTAAAATGAAAGAGTAGTAAACCATTAAACTGTTGTTTTAATGTGGTACTTATTGTAAAGAAAAGGTATGTGTGATCTATTACAACTAGTAACAACTAAAAGATGAGTTAAGTAAAGTAGAGGTCAGTTGACTAAGGATAACATTGCGTTGATATTGTTGAATATGTGATTAATGACAACACCTTATGTTGAAATGTTGAAAGAATTATGCTGATGACGCATAGTATCAACTGGTGTTGATTTAGCATCCAACTTGATGCTAATTGATTATGTGATAATGGTTTTACTTATAAGATTTGACCTCTACATATTGCTTACTCTTATGCGTTTAGGATTATATGATTTGGGATTCCTTTCGAGTGTCGCACCCCCAAATTTGTTAATTAAAGTTACCAGATTGTTTTGCGGAAGCATTAGATTGAGTTGGGGCGCCGACGTATACAAGGTACATACATACATATCATAGCGTATGATTACAACGGAACATATATATTAAGAAGCCAAGAGTAATAGTTACAAAGTATAAGATTCAACGAATCGTATAAGTAGTTAAGTTGTACAAAAGTGGATTTCGTAAATATGACTAAGAACTGATTAGTTATACAAAAGAAATCCATATGTTTCAAAAAGTTGGCATCCTAAAAGCTTCACGGGTCGCCTAGAGTTTGATGTGACGTAAAAAGTCATGTTTTTAGAAGCTTTATTCCTCACATTTTGGACCTTTCTTTAGTAAAAACATTCCAAAACATTGATTATTTATTAAAATTCACTAAAGTGGTTCAAAAGTAGACGTTGTGGTAAAAATCACTGAAAACACTCTGAAATCACACAAAACACAGCATTTTAATACAGACCGATTCTTCCGACCTCAATTTCCTGTCAAGGCACACCTCCTAACTTCTACCATCTGTTGTATAGGTAAAATCGAGACGGAAAAATCTGGAATCAAGTGAAACGGCCAAAGGACGGAGAAACCACTACGCTTTCAGAGCCATTAAAAGTCATTTCGGCTACGCCTAAGCTCTACACATCCAATTTCTGTGATATTGGCATCATTAGAAGCGTAACGGAATTACGAAACCACAGGCGAAAGAATCGAGTCAAACGGACGCATAACGAAGGAGATACAGACGTTTTAAGCAACGAACGAAATTAGACAGAGCCTGTATACGGCCCCACACACCGTATACGGCCCTTGTGAGACCGTATACGGCCCTCACTACACGGTATACGGCCCCTGCACCCCCGTATGCTGCTTCGTTTGCTTGTACGTGCTGCTTCGTGAGTTGTACGCGCGATTTGATGGTTTGCCTATAAATAGTGGACAACCCCAACACTTCATTCATACCAATTTTCTCATTTCATTTCTTCCTTACACTTTCTCTCTCACACACATCACTCTCTCTCTAGTTTCTCTCTCTAGAAGATTTTCTCTCTCTAGAATTGAGCTAGTTAGAGAGATAGCTAGGTAGAGGTAGCTTTTAGCTTTTGTACGGAGTCACTCCAAGACATTGTATTCGTGAAGATCTGTCTGTAATAAATTCGTATCAGGTTCTATTTATATATCTCTTACTTTCCAATTTTAAACATGTGTTGCTTTGTTTTTGCTTGTTTAGGATTGTATGCTAGATATATAATGTTAGGCTAGACATTTCTTTTTGTTTACTATGATGTAGTTATGTTAGAATAGTCAATATGTTTATGCCATGCTGTTACTCTGCCCGTGTTACTTTAAACTGTGTATGAACTCGTAAACTGAATCTCGAATGTTTATCTATCCAACCTATGCTGTGGTTAGAAGCTTCCTGCTAGAATTTGGCCAATTACTAGTGGTACGTTCTCTACCTATTCTATACTTGATGATCAATGAACTTGGTATGGCTGTGTTCTCTAGGTTGAAACAAATCATAAGAGACACGGAGCATAGGATTAGAGATAGGTTAGATTCATGTTTATCTGTTATATATCTTTGAGAGAACTTTTGGGATATCTATGATCTGATTATTAGTTATCTGCTATGCTTAGGTTTATGGTGTTCTGTTATGTGTCACCCTATTGCATGTTCTTGTTTGATTGTTGCCTTAGGAATGATGCATGCTAGAGTTATCCTCCTAGTTCATATCAGTATCTGTATAATTAGGTTTTCAGACACAGAATATTGGTTTACACAGTAGATTAACATGCATGGAATAGTTGTGATGATTTATATCTGTAATGCTGAACAATTTAACTGATCGTTAGCCCGATTATCCCAACTTGGTCCGCAGGATTACCCCCGTTCATGTTCTTGTTCAATCAACAATTCACGCTACGATACAGACGTCTCTGATGACTGTGACTGGGGACCAGGATTCGAGGATAGTCGTCGGTTAAATTGGTCTGTACATTTGGGAGAACTTCCGGTGTATTTGACTTCTATAACTGCTATCCACGTGACATGTTATTTATCTGATTGCGGACAACTCTACATTAGATATTTAATAGGCTCGTAGTTGTAGCTCATTAGGATATAGGAAATCTGCGAGAGTAATGTGGAACCCTAATTAATGTAACGGAAAAACCGTAAAACGCCCTATTACTCGGTATAGTGCTGGAAACACCAATTGGTGGAGTACAAACGTATGGAAGCCGCGGAACGGTCGTAGGTACAATACTTTGCATTAATTATGTTTCTATCCTCTCCGGATTAGTCATCACATCTAGTAACCTTACCCTTGACTATTCATCAATAACATTTAACGAAATCATAGTAAACACTCGCTTATCCTCTGTTGACCGAGTCTCCGTACAAACCTCTTTTGTTTTATTTTCTTTATTTAAATTAGTATTTAGTTATAAAAAAACCAAACCTATCCAAAAAAAACTTTTAAAAACCCTAGCTGAATCTCCAAAGATAATAAAACTTCCTAGACTCCCATGCCCGTTGTAGTTTGAAGAACGACACCTGAGTCATACATACCACTTGCTGCCCTTTTAGGTCTGTCAGTAGTATACAACTTAGGATTCCCCTGCTCTACAAATTTAAAACCCTGTCCGCGCATCCTGGTTGGTTGGTTCAACGACCGGATTAAAATCCGTCCGACCACTGGAAGCACGACAGAGTTCCATATGTGCAGACGGATCTCACGTGCAACTAATTCCCTGAAAAATATAGTAAAAGTCAACAACGAGGTTTAGTGAATTCACAGGTTTTATGTTTGCGTATAAAGTTCGATCAACCAATATGTTTGTAATGTTTTGCCATAACAGTTTAAGTAATGTTCCTCAAACGTAAAGTGTTGTTGGGATGTCGCCCAAAAGTACAGTTTTTAAAAGTTTGTCCAAGAAGTAGGACCTTGCAATGTTTGCCCAAAAAGTAGGACCCATCAATAACTGCCCAAGAAGTAGGGACTTTCTATGTGCCCAAATCGTAGGGACTTTTCAAGTTGTGTCCAAGAAGTAGGACTGGTATCCAAGACATAGGACCCACTGCTCAAGAAGTAGAGCCTTCACCCAAGACGTAGGATGGAACCTTGCCCAAGAAGTAGGGACTTTCTGTATGTGTTTGCCTAAGTCGTAGGGACTTTCTGTGTGTGTTTGCCCAAGTCGTAGGGACTTTCTGTGTGTGTTTGCCCAAGTCGTAGGGACTTCCTGTGTATGTTTATGAAAATGATGTTTCATAAAAGACAGTTACGAAAATGTGTAACTGGTCGTTCTCCAGCGAGTTCCAATTTAGTTTTCGTATAAAGTGCCATTTCATAAACAAAAGTTGTAACAGTTTGACCGCAGTCATAAACAGTTTATATAGTTTACATCATATCAGTTGTATAAAGGTTTGCACCCGTAGCAAAAGAGTTGACTATGTTTTCCACCCCTGTAAAAAAGTAGCAAAGCAGTAAAAGTAGGGGCTGTGAACTCACCTGTTGAGTTAAGTATGTTTGAGTGCTAGCAAAGCCTAAAACCCAAGTCTAGTTCGAAATCTCCTAACGCCCTAAACGTATGAGATTTAATAAATATGTGGATGTCTAAGTTGACCACCCTGCTAGTGTTCGTACAACCAAGTTATGTCCAAAGCGTTTGTTAATAATGTACGTTTGTATTTCGTAGTTGTGAAAATGTATACGACTCGTTGGTGATAGTTTAAAATCTCAATTTCAATAATGTAAGCGTGTTTGTAGTGTTTGTAAAGTTCGTGTATCGTATTTGTGACACCCGGTCAAAAATGACCCAAATTTCACTCCAAATTTGAACTTTTATTCCGCGTATCACATACGCGCAATAACCAAAATATACAAGTACTAAATATATAAATGTATATTTATAACTTGAAAAGATTATTTAATAATCTCGTACATAAGAACCCGACAGAACGCGTAAATCAAAATACTAAAGTTAGTACAAAACATTTTCAAACTAAATATTGTTGTCAAGAATAATATTTAATTACTCCCTTAGAAATTTAAATACATTTTATGTATTAAAATCTATCCGTATATTCAAAGTGAAACAAAGATATAGTTTTATATCCTAGTTAAAAGTATTTTTAAGAATACTTCGATTAAAAATATAAACGATTATATTTTTGGAAAGATTATACGTTTAAACGATCGGGTAAACAAACACGTGTATAACACCAATAATTGGAGACAATATTTAACACAAAAATCAACACTTTTTGACCCTCAAAAACCGTCCATACCAGCCCCATCTTTCTTTCCTTTTTTTTTTGGATCTAGTCCCCTTGTTACTTCACATGAAAGGAACCAAATGACAACATCTCCATTTCATTTCTATTTTTCATCTAACTCTCCTCTATCTCTCATTCTCTCGGCCCTCTCTATCTCTCCATCACCAACCTCTCATTTTACCATAAATCTAACCTCTCATCTTGAAGAAATCGAAGAGGAAAGCAAGGAGAAGCGAAAGGAGGCAAAACCGAGTACATCTTTCTCAATCTCTCTCTAGATCACAAACTCTTTGTAAGGAACTTAAACCCTTTTATTAGAATAACTTTGATGATGTATATTTTCATGTTTATAAGTTCTCTCAACCTAAAAATGTCCAAAATAATACATAAAATACATTTTTATACACTTATACATTTTCTGTTTTTGGTTTCTGAAAACAGTCCCACCAATTAAATCATATAAAATCGTGTACTTTGAATTAGACAACGAAACACATACCGAAATTTTCGTATGAAATAGAACTACAACTTTCATGTTTTACACTTTTTCCAGAAATACACTCATTTTTACAGAAAATGCGATTTGTGCGACTGTTACTGTTTTGGCCGGATTTCGGACTCGACATCTTTCGATTTTTATTTAGCTAACTAAATGGACACTATGATTTTTGGGAAAATTAAATAAAGTACTAAAGACCTAGTAGAACAGCTGGTCATTTTTGTGGAACCTGGTTCAGACTAGAACACCCAAAACGAGAGGCGAAACAAACCGACAAAACCGAAAAACTATAAAAAGGGCTGTTTTGGACATTTATATAAAACTAACACTTTGGGTCAACTACGAGACGTAAAGGTAATTTTCCCGAGGCCTAGAAACATATTTAAGGATATCCTAAAAGTTCCGGGTCAAACCGAGTCCGTTTGACCAAGTCAACAAAAACGAGCCTCAAAACGATAAACACAAAACTATTTGAAAAAGCGTTAAGGAATTTAACTCGAAATGAACTTTGGTAATTTTAATGTGGAACCCGGATAAAAATGACAATATATATATATACGGTACAATATACGGATAAACAAGTTATACTCATATATCTATACTTTGATAAGTATACATTTTAAACGCACGGAATATACGGATAATGGTTTCAACATATACCACGGATAATAAAATATGGAACATACTTTATAAGTATACAATGGAATACATAATAATACTTAAATTATTATCATGGATCGTCACCAACGGGCCGTACACTTTTATAAAATACAAATTTAATCGGTTTCAAAAACATACAATCAGAAAATATCGGACATTTAATAGTTTTAGTGGACACATATCGGGAATGATCTAATTAAGACATTCACTCATATGTATAACCTTATATGCCTAGGGTATTTGAAGGTTTCGGGCTATTCATTCCTTATCGGATAACCATTGCTCGGTGACTCAGGTGAGTCTCACAGCCCCATTTTTACTGTTTTTAAATATTGGGGTGAGATACAATGCTTACTTGTTTTCGTGATCATATGTTATTTAATTAGTTAATTTGATTAGTAACTCATGGAATTAAATGATTATTTAATTCAGTTAACTATATTAGTTACATTGTTTGGCTACCATTATTTGGTCTTGATTTTCATTGTTCGAGTATTGCACAAGTGTTTTAATTCGGGAAAGTCCTTATCATGTATGGTTCATTAACTTAATAAGGCGCGGTTACTAAAAGATAGATCTATCATGGGAGTGACGTCCCCGTTCGGGTTGCTAGCTACAACCAAGTTAAAAACGGGCATTTTAGTAATTGTTATGGGTGTTGACACCGTTCGGGAGGCAGAAAATCGGGTTAGGCCTTGAACCATAGCTTAGTGCAATGCAAAATCATAATAGAACATTGTTCAAAAACCTGCGTTGGTTTGTTCAATGTTACGAAACCTGCGTTGGTTTCACCCTTGTTTAATTTCATGTTGTTCAAAAACCTGCGTTGGTTTAAATCATTGTTTAGTGACCTTATTTGGTTAAAAATCATTGTTTGAGTAAATTAATTGCTTAAATCATTGTTCATTTATAACATTTTATTATCGTCAGATAATCATATTGATCACATCAATGTTCATGTTAAACCTGTGAGATTCACCAGCTTTATAGCTGACCTTTTTAGTGTTGTATTCTCAGGTGCTCAACAGTAGGATGGTCCGCAGGATACGCTAGTTAGTACGAGTCACATGCTTACAAACATATGAAGATTTTCTTGCATTATATTTTGTTAAACGTTATGTATTAAAATCTTCGAAACTCATTTTGCGAACTCACTAGTATATTGTAAACGTTTGACTTATGACTTTAAAACATTGTACTACTTTTGTAATATATTATAAACGTCTCATGTAGAGTCGTTTGCTTGTACTTTGGTGCTTTGATTATTGATTAGTCACACCCAAATCGTCGCTTCCGCAAACCATAAAATAGGGGGTGTGACAGATTGGTATCAGAGCCTAAGGTTATAGTGAACTAGGTTACATGTAGTGGGCCTAGACTATGACCGTTAGGCAGTATTCCTCATTAGATATAACTGGTTCAGTGATTACATCATACGAGTTTAATTTAACATAGCGTAGCTAACTATGTACAATTACACAAAGATGATGTAAGATCTAAAAGGGGTTATATTGAACAGGAATGCATTAGCTGACTCTGACCACGAGAGAACCGGGACTTCTAATTGCTTTGTGCTAGACACGGCTAGGTGAATATATAGGTATATATGGTATATACATATATGAATAGACTATTATGTGATATAGGGATATATACATACATAGGTCTCGAATACATACTAGTCTCTAGGCTATTATATACTGAAGGTATAGGAATAGGCCTTATACAATGATACTCTCGTTACCATCTACACCACTGTAAATGACAAACATAGCTACTCCAGCGTTCCTCGATATGAGGAGCGAGACTTTGTATTTGCTTACTACCGTCTACCTAATTTCACGTCTAAAACATTTTGAAACTCACTCCACAGTACAGTTAGGTGTATCCTAGGAAAACTGCTTTCAACAAATTTCAACAGGCCTCTTCCCTCGAAATTTTTCATAACTCTTGTTTTTTTTTTTTTCAACAAATTTTGTTAAACAGAATTTTCAAAGTCTTGCCACCGACAAGAGTTTCAACCCAACTACTCATCGACTCAAGTTTTCAACGGACTTCAAGTTTTCGACAGACTTTCTTAATTATAGTTTTCTAACAAAGGTATTTCTATCAAACATTTTGCAAAATTTTTCATGAAATGTTTTACAAAATCTCAAAGTTCAAAACTGTGTAAACTTATTAATAGTACCCAACTTTATATAAATTTCAAATTTTTGATGGTCAGCAAAATAAAAAAAAAAAAATTCACAATATACAATGACATCCTTGCCCCTATAAGAAAATTTGTCAAATCTCGAATGAGGGTGTGGGTGTTCTCATTCTTAGACAGTCTAACTATTTTGTGATTAGTTGCCTTACTGAATCTTAATTGTTACTTACTGTTACATTTTGTGATTTAAATCCTAAAAATGTGTTAGGATTAGAAAACAACAACTTGACTTACTAAACACGGGTATGGTCACTCACTAATAACCTGACTGCCCTTGCACTATTTACTTTGATAAAACTTACTTGCTACTTGATATCTACTATGTTTTTCCTAGATTCTAAGTGCACGATAGGGTTAGGGAAAAATGACAATTTAGTTTCTATAGTTTCTATATACGAGACGAGGTTTAGCACCCACGTATATGAATAACATACCCTACCCCGCTTTATACCGGAAAACATACCGGTTATACCGGATAATGTACCGGTTAATTTATATTGTGGGTAACATCCCACATAAGACTAATATATGCTAAATCACCTCGTTTCTATATGAGACTGATAGAGTCTTGCATATGATACGATACTACTTACTGTTACAACTGTATGAATACAGTGGAAGGTTACTACCTTACATTAGGCTACTAGTACAAAAAGTAGCTACACCTTAGCGACTAGCTGACTGGCTAAACTTACTTTCACAGACAAATTGGTCACACATACCGAAACTTATTCGTACTATTCCTTAGTCGCTAATGGGGCAATACTCCAACAAGGGGAGGTAGACAACTCTAGTTTGACGAGTGAGTCACTCACGACAATTTCACAAATTTAATCAGGACACGCACAGACCAATACTTCGTCACATCAATAATTACTACGAACAAATTTCGGGACGAAATTCTCCTAACAAAGGGAGAATGTGACACCCGGTCAAAAATGACCCAAATATTACTTCAAATTTGAACTTTTATTCCGCGTATCACATACGCGCAATAACCAAAATATACAAGTACTAAATATATAAATGTATATTTATAACTTGAAAAGATTATTTAATAATCTCGTACATACGAACCCGACAGAACGCGTAAATCAAAATACTAAAGTTAGTACAAAACATTTTCAAACTAAATATTGTTGTCAAGAATAATATTTAATTACTCCCTTAGAAATTTAAATACATTTTATGTATTAAAATCTATCCGTATATTCAAAGTGAAACAAAGATATAGTTTTATATCCTAGTTAAAAGTATTTTTAAGAATACTTCGATTAAAAATATAAACGATTATATTTTTGGAAAGATTATACGTTTAAACGATCGGGTAAACAAACACGTGTATAACACCAATAATTGGAGACAATATTTAACACAAAAATCAACACTTTTTGACCCTCAAAAACCGTCCATACCAGCCCCATCTTTCTTTCCTTTTTTTTTTGGATCTAGTCCCCTTGTTACTTCACATGAAAGGAACCAAATGACAACATCTCCATTTCATTTCTATTTTTCATCTAACTCTCCTCTATCTCTCATTCTCTCGGCCCTCTCTATCTCTCCATCACCAACCTCTCATTTTACCATAAATCTAACCTCTCATCTTGAAGAAATCGAAGAGGAAAGCAAGGAGAAGCGAAAGGAGGCAAAACCGAGTACATCTTTCTCAATCTCTCTCTAGATCACAAACTCTTTGTAAGGAACTTAAACCCTTTTATTAGAATAACTTTGATGATGTATATTTTCATGTTTATAAGTTCTCTCAACCTAAAAATGTCCAAAATAATACATAAAATACGTTTTTATACACTTATACATTTTCTGTTTTTGGTTTCTGAAAACAGTCCCACCAATTAAATCATATAAAATCGTGTACTTTGAATTAGACAACGAAACACATACCGAAATTTTCGTATGAAAGAGAACTACAACTTTCATGTTTTACACTTTTTCCAGAAATACACTCATTTTTACAGAAAATGCGATTTGTGCGACTGTTACTGTTTTGGCCGGATTTCGGACTCGACATCTTTCGATTTTTATTTAGCTAACTAAATGGACACTATGATTTTTGGGAAAATTAAATAAAGTACTAAAGACCTAGTAGAACAGCTGGTCATTTTTGTGGAACCTGGTTCAGACTAGAACACCCAAAACGAGAGGCGAAACAAACCGACAAAACCGAAAAACTATAAAAAGGGCTGTTTTGGACATTTATATAAAACTAACACTTTGGGTCAACTACGAGACGTAAAGGTAATTTTCCCGAGGCCTAGAAACATATTTAAGGATATCCTAAAAGTTCCGGGTCAAACCGAGTCCGTTTGACCAAGTCAACAAAAACGAGCCTCAAAACGATAAACACAAAACTATTTGAAAAAGCGTTAAGGAATTTAACTCGAAATGAACTTTGGTAATTTTAATGTGGAACCCGGATAAAAATGACAATATATATATATATATATACGGTACAATATACGGATAAACAAGTTATACTCATATATCTATACTTTGATAAGTATACATTTTAAACGCACGGAATATACGGATAATGGTTTCAACATATACCACGGATAATAAAATATGGAACATACTTTATAAGTATACAATGGAATACATAATAATACTTAAATTATTATCATGGATCATCACCAACGGGCCGTACACTTTTATAAAATACAAATTTAATCGGTTTCAAAAACATACAATCAGAAAATATCGGACATTTAATAGTTGAGTGGACACATATCGGGAATGATCTAATTAATACATTCACTCATATGTATAACCTTATATGCCTAGGGTATTTGAAGGTTTCGGGCTATTCATTCCTTATCGGATAATCATTGCTCGGTGACTCAGGTGAGTCTCACAGCCCCATTTTTACTGTTTTTAAATATTGGGGTGAGATACAATGCTTACTTGTTTTCGTGATCATATGTTATTTGATTAGTTAATTTGATTAGTAACTCGTGGAATTAAATGATTATTTAATTCAGTTAACTATATTAGTTACATTGTTTGGCTACCATTATTTGGTCTTGATTTTCATTGTTCGAGTATTGCACAAGTGTTTTAATTCGGGAAAGTCCTCACCATGTATGGTTCATTAACTTAATAAGGCGCGGTTACTAAAAGATAGATCTATCATGGGAGAGACGTCCCCGTCCGGGTTGCTAGCTACAACCAAGTTAAAAACGGGCATTTTAGTAATTGTTATGGGTGTTGACACCGTTCGGGAGGCAGAAAATCGGGTTAGGCCTTGAACCATAGCTTAGTGCAATGCAAAATCATAATAGAACATTGTTCAAAAACCTGCGTTGGTTTGTTCAATGTTACGAAACCTGCGTTGGTTTCACCCTTGTTTAATTTCATGTTGTTCAAAAACCTGCGTTGGTTTAAATCATTGTTTAGTGACCTTATTTGGTTCAAAATCATTGTTTGAGTAAATTAATTGCTTAAATCATTGTTCATTTATAACATTTTATTATCGTCAGATAATCATATTGATCACATCAATGTTCATGTTAAACCTGTGAGATTCACCAGCTTTATAGCTGACCTTTTTAGTGTTGTATTCTCAGGTGCTCAACAGTAGGATGGTCCGTAGGATACGCTAGTTAGTACGAGTCGCATGCTTACAAACATATGAAGATTTTCTTGCATTATATTTTGTTAAACGTTATGTATTAAAATCTTCGAAACTCATTTTGCGAACTCACTAGTATATTGTAAACGTTTGACTTATGACTTTAAAACATTGTACTACTTTTGTAATATATTATAAACGTCTCATGTAGAGTCGTTTGTGTAACATCCTCTCTTCTGGTTCGGTAATTTCTAATTTTAAATTGCTATATTTAATTGTATTAGAAATTATTTGATATTATTTGTTTAATTGCGAAACTTAATTTAATAAGCTTTATGACTTATTGTGCTTAGTAAATTATTGATTGTTTTGATTTACTATAGTTGACGGTGCAATAAAAGAAGTTTCTCGCAAATGGGTTTTAGGTTCCAGGCAATAGATTGAAAGGGGACTAGTTTTAAGTGAATACGGGTCGGTGTAAATGATTTAGGCCGACATATATGTAACTTTCCCTTTCAGGAAAGTTTTATACTTTCCATTTTAGAAACTTAACCTAAAATCTCTAAAACCTTCAAAACCCCTGCAAATCATAACCAATAACTATTGAATTTGGAGCTGTGATCTTTTGATAACATAATCATCATCACCATCTAGTTGAAACTTCTAAATTGGTGAGTTGTTGACTTTGGTTAATACCTAGTTGCTTTAATTGATGTTGATTGATGATCTTGATGCTTTAGACATGTTATGGTATGCATATATGATGAATTGTGAGCTGAAAACTGTTGCTGTACTTGAATTGTGGTTAGTTTGTATCAATTTCGGAGTTTGGGTTTGAGCTGTGTGTTTGCAGGTCTGCACCTGAACTAAAACGCGTAGGAACGCGATCCTGAAATCTTGCCCGGATCGCGTTGCCTAATGAAAAATTGATTCCATAACGTTTTCTTCTTGTGAACGCGATCCAGCCCTATTTTCCGGATCGCGTTGCCAAGTGTAAAACGGTGACAGAACTTTTTGCAAAGGGTGAACGCGATCCCACCACCATTGCCTGGATCGCGTTTGCATGAATAAAATTGATGATCATTTTAGTTTCTGAACTTAAATAAATACTATATATAAATAGTATTGTTGTATGTTGGAATTGATTAATGATGTGATTATTTATGTAATGTGTTTAATTACATAAGTACCATTAGTTGAAAACAAATTACTAATTTATGATTGATTTTATGTTCTCAGATAATCCAAGGGCTCAGCGAGATAAGACTGCTGAGTAAGTAACTGAGACGAATCAGGTGAGTGGATTTGAAACTCACAATTTGATTTGGTTGTGTCAGTTTGATTTCAATCAGTAATTATAGGATTACTATTGATAGTATGCTAACCTTGAAATGATATGCAATTTGATTGGTTGTTTGATGAACATTGAAATGAAATGTAAAATCCAGAGGTCAACTAGATTGTCAGTTGGACTTGATTGCTAATGTTGGTCAACACAGGGTTGCGTACATGTGTTGATGGAGATTAGCATTTAGTTAGCGGTTAATCACTGTTTTGGCCTACAGTTGATTTAAGTGTTCTGATGGGGCCACCCGGAACAGGGTCTCTAGGAACCACCGTTCCTCTTGACGATATTTGTTGCATTATTGATTGTGAACAGATTGCTAGCTAAATTGAATTGTAGTTGATTATTCATTCACTTAGCTTCGTGCTAATCCCTCAATTTACTTCCTGCAGGTGATGTATATTATGTGGGTAGTCAGGAAGGATGTTTTGATGCTGGGAATATTTGAAACTTGCAACTCTGATCCAGTTTGTAATAAATAATGTTTTATAGTATATAATGCCCCGGGTTTGTAAACATGTTAATTATGGTTGTTTAGTAGTTAAACATATTGTATAAAGGGTTGCGAAAATTTCTAGCAGGTTTTAATAGAATATGTATTTCCAGTAGTCGCTTCCGCCAGTTTTAATATTATATTGTTGTATTAAATGAGGGGCGTTATAAGTTGGTATCAGAGCCATAGTTTGGGGCAATTGAATATGATTGTATGTTCAATCCTAAACTTTGATTGTGTTGTGTCAAATATTCTTGGGAAAGGGATTAGGTACTGAATGTGAATCGGTTAGTAGAATAGGTGCTAACGACTAATGATTTGTAAGCTGTTGTGGTGTTTACAGATATGGCGGATAACGAGCAACTACCTGTGAACCCTAATAATGCCTCAAGGCCTGAAGTTGCTGCTGAGACTCATGATGACCGGAATGAGAATGCTGGTACTTCTTTCCATGCTAGAGAGGAGGCAGAAAGGGATCAGTATCTGCTTCAATTGGAAGAGGAAAACCAAGCACTTAGAATGTATAAACAACAAAAAGAGGCTGAAGCATCTCATCCTGTGTTTGGTACGATTTCACCGTCAAAACAAAAGGTGTGTTCATTTAAAACCTTTATGAGCAGTAATCCGTCGGTGTATTCGGGTAGTACGAATCCTTCTGTAACTCTAGATTGGTTGAGAGATGTTGAAAAGAAATTTGAAGTCTGTCAATGTGAGGAAGAACTAAAAGTTCCGTATGCAACTCAACTTTTAAAAGGAGCAGCTATGAATTGGTGGGATTCGATTACTTCGGTATTAACTTCTTTTCAGAAAGCATCTATCCGATGGTCTGATTTTCGTAATGAAGTTTGTAAGCAGTATTGTTCAAACTATGATATAGCTCGAATTAGAAAGGAGTTTATGGATTTGCAGTTAACTGATAACATGTCAATGGATGATTTGATAAATCAGTTTACAGAGAAACTCAGGTTTGTTCAGCAGTGGGTTCCTGATGAGAGAACTCAAATAGAACAATTTGTGGGTACTTTACCTAATCATTATCGAACTTCAGTGAGATTAGCGAGCTCTCTTCCTCAAGCTTTCATGTTAGCTCGATCTGTTGACAGTGATTTGAAACCTCAACAAGTACCAAGTAAAGAAATAGTTTCTCAGAAATCTAGGAGTGAATCTTCTGGTAAAGGTAAGCAACGGTGGCAAGGAAATCAGCAGGGCAAGAAACAAGAAAGTCGTGGTGGTACTTCTGATCGTCCCAATTGGTGTATTAAATGTAGAGCTAGACATTTTGGGCCGTGTACTGTGCAAACCACTAGATGTGTGAAATGTGGTGTGATTGGGCATGAAGCCAAAGATTGTGTTTTCCCTACTTATGTGTGTTGGAATTGCCATAAGGAAGGTCATCGTGCAAATCAGTGTTCTGAGGCTAAGAGACAGGGTTCGGGGACAGTTGTTGGTTCATCAGCTTCTTCCGGTCAGAAGCGGAAGACTCCGCCATCTGCAGTTAGTAGGGCTTTTCAAATGACAGTTGATGAAGCTGTCCATACAGATGACGTAATCACGGGTACTTTTCTTGTAAATTCTGTACCAGCTCGTGTTTTGTTTGATTCTGGTGCAAATTGTTCGTTTGTATCTGTGTACTTCTGTGATAAGTTGAAAATGATGCCTACTGTGATAACAAACCCAGTTGAGGTAGAAATAGCTAGTGGCAAATCGGTTCCTGTTACCACCTCGGTAATTGGAGCTAGTATTATGATAGATAGCCAGACTTTCCCAATTTCCTTTCTGTTGATGCCAATTGCTAGTTTTGATGTGATTATTGGTATGGATTGGTTAAGTCAGTATAAAGCAAGCATAGATTGCCACAATAAGCTGATTAGAATTCCAATCTCTGAAAAGTCAGATGTCGTGGCTCGAGGAGAACGGGATAATGTTTGTATACCTTTGATTAGTATGATGAAAGCTAGGAAATCTTTATCCAAGGGCTGTGAATCGTATCTAGCTTATGTGATTGATGCTAAGTTAGAAAAGAAGTCTCTTTCTGATGTACCGGTTGTTTCTGAGTATCCGGAAGTATTCCCTGATGAATTACCTGGTTTACCACCGGTTAGGGAAGTTGAATACCAGATTGATCTTGTTCCTGGCTCTTCACCTATAGCCAAAGCCCCTTATAGATTAGCTCCGTCTGAGATACGTGAAATGATGAATCAGATACAGGAGTTGTTGGATAAAGGGTTTATTAGACCTAGTTCTTCTCCCTGGGGTGCACCAGTTCTGTTTGTGAAAAAGAAAGATGGGTCTTTTAGAATGTGCATTGACTATAGGGAATTAAATAAAAGGACAGTAAAGAATAAATATCCTCTGCCTCGGATAGATGATTTATTTGATCAGTTGCAGGGATCTTCATTTTATTCAAAGATTGATTTGAGATCAGGTTATCATCAAGTTCGTGTTAGGGATTGTGATATTCCAAAGACTGCATTTAGAACCAGATATGGTCATTTTGAATTTCTGGTTATGCCTTTTGGTTTGACGAATGCTCCCGCAGTTTTTATGGATTTGATGAACCGTGTTTGTCGACCTTTTCTTGATAAATTTGTGATTGTGTTTATCGATGACATTTTGGTATATTCTAAATCCGAATCAGAGCATGGAATACATTTGAGGTTGGTATTGGAAACCTTAAAGAGAGAACAATTGTATGCAAAGTTTTCTAAATGTGAATTTTGGATTCGGGAAGTACAGTTTTTGGGTCATATCATTTGTAATGATGGTGTTAAAGTTGATCCTTCGAAAATTGAAGCTGTAATGAATTGGAAAGCTCCAAAGTCTGCTTCAGAAATAAAGAGTTTTCTTGGTTTGGCGGGTTATTACCCGAAGTTTATTAAAGATTTTTCTAAAATTGCCGGTTCATTGACTAAACTAACCCGTAAGGATGAAAAATTTGTATGGACTGAACAACAGGAAGCTGCTTTTCAGACTCTGAAACAGTTGTTATGTCAGGCTCCGGTGTTAGCATTGCCAGATGGGTCCGATGATTTTGTTGTTTATTGTGATGCATCTATTGCTGGTTTAGGTTGTGTATTAATGCAGCGAGATCGTGTGATTGCTTATGCTTCTCGTCAGCTCAAACCTCATGAAAGAAATTATCCTACCCATGATTTAGAGCTTGCAGCGGTTGTGTTTGCTTTGAAAATCTGGAGGCATTATTTGTATGGTACCAAATGTGTTATTTGTACAGATCACAAGAGTCTTCAGTATATATTTTCACAGCAAGAGTTAAATATGCGGCAGAGACGATGGTTGGAATTAATTAAGGATTATGATTGTGAAATTAAATACCATCCAGGGAAAGCCAATGTTGTTGCTGATGCTTTAAGCCGCAAGGTAACTTCTGATCGAATTTATGTTATGCGTTTAGAAGTTTCTTCTGATTTGGTGGCTCAGATAAAAGCTGCACAGTTAGAGGCTTTGTTAGATCATAATTTGAAATCTGAAATTATGTTGAATCGAAAGGAATTGTTATTGGATGATTCGAGAGGATTAAAAACCTTTCAGTCTCGTGTTTGGATTCCTTTGTTTGGTGGTCTTCGGGAGGTTATTCTGAATGAAGCCCATAAATCTAGACTGTCTGTACATCCTGGAAGCACTAAAATGTATAATGACTTGAAACCTTTGTATTGGTGGCCTACAATGAAAATGGATGTAGCAAGGTTTGTTAGTTCTTGTCATATTTGTTCTCAAGTTAAAGCTGAACACCAGAAGCCGTATGGATCATTGAAACAGCTTGAGATTCCTGAATGGAAGTGGGAACATTTGACTATGGATTTTGTAACCAAGTTGCCTCGAACTGCCCGAGGAAATGACATGGTTTGGGTCATTGTTGATCGATTGACCAAGAGTGCTCACTTTCTAGCTACTAGTGATACTGCATCTCTGAGTAAGCTTGCACAGTTGTATATGAATGAGATTGTTACTCGGCATGGTATTCCATTATCGATTGTATCTGATAGAGATCCAAGGTTTGTATCTCATTTCTGGCAGAGTTTGCAGCATGAATTGGGTACACGTGTGAATCTTAGTACAGCTTATCATCCTCAAACCGATGGTCAGTCAGAACGCACGATTCAGACGCTTGAGGATATGTTAAGAGCTTGTATTCTAGAGTATGGTGGTTCTTGGGATTCTCATTTGCCATTGGTTGAGTTTGCTTATAATAACTCATATCATTCTAGTATTGGCATGCCTCCATATGAAATGCTTTATGGACGCCGTTGTAGAACTCCAACTTGTTGGCTAGAGGCAGGTGAGAAACAGTTTGCAGGTCCAGACATTGTTCAGATGACAGCTGATAAAGTTGCAGTGGCTCGTGAAAAGTTAAAAGCTGCACGTGATAGACAGAAACAATATGCTGATCCTAAACGTCGACCAGTTACTTTTGTTGAAGGTGAACTTGTTTATTTGAAAGTTTCGCCTTGGAAAGGGGTAATTCGGTTTGGTAAACGTGGTAAATTGGCTCCTCGATATATTGGACCGTTTAGAATTCGTCAGATTGTTAATGATCAGTCTGTTGCATTGGATCTTCCTCCAGAGCTTGCTGGTATTCATGATACGTTTAACATTTGTTATTTGAGGAAATGTAACGTTGAAGACCAGTCTCAGATTCTTCCTTTGAAAGATTTGAAAGTTGATCAGAGTCAGAAGTTAGTTGAAGAACCAATAGAACTTCTTGATAGAAAAGTGACCAAACTTAGGAAGAAACAGATTCCCATGGTGTTAGTGAAATGGAAACATAGTTTAGGTGAAAACCTAACTTGGGAAACTGAGGATAGTATGAGATCCAGATATCCTGGATTGTTTGATTGTGAAGAGATTTCGGGGACGAAATCTTCTTAAGGGGGGGAGAGTTGTAACATCCTCTCTTCTGGTTCGGTAATTTCTAATTTTAAATTGCTATATTTAATTGTATTAGAAATTATTTGATATTATTTGTTTAATTGCGAAACTTAATTTAATAAGCTTTATGACTTATTGTGCTTAGTAAATTATTGATTGTTTTGATTTACTATAGTTGACGGTGCAATAAAAGAAGTTTCTCGCAAATGGGTTTTAGGTTCCAGGCAATAGATTGAAAGGGGACTAGTTTTAAGTGAATACGGGTCGGTGTAAATGATTTAGGCCGACATATATGTAACTTTCCCTTTCAGGAAAGTTTTATACTTTCCATTTTTAGAAACTTAACCTAAAATCTCTAAAACCTTCAAAACCCCTGCAAATCATAACCAATAACTATTGAATTTGGAGCTGTGATCTTTTGATAACATAATCATCATCACCATCTAGTTGAAACTTCTAAATTGGTGAGTTGTTGACTTTGGTTAATACCTAGTTGCTTTAATTGATGTTGATTGATGATCTTGATGCTTTAGACATGTTATGGTATGCATATATGATGAATTGTGAGCTGAAAACTGTTGCTGTACTTGAATTGTGGTTAGTTTGTATCAATTTCGGAGTTTGGGTTTGAGCTGTGTGTTTGCAGGTCTGCACCTGAACTAAAACGCGTAGGAACGCGATCCTGAAATCTTGCCCGGATCGCGTTGCCTAATGAAAAATTGATTCCATAACGTTTTCTTCTTGTGAACGCGATCCAGCCCTATTTTCCGGATCGCGTTGCCAAGTGTAAAACGGTGACAGAACTTTTTGCAAAGGGTGAACGCGATCCCACCACCATTGCCTGGATCGCGTTTGCATGAATAAAATTGATGATCATTTTGGTTTCTGAACTTAAATAAATACTATATATAAATAGTATTGTTGTATGTTGGAATTGATTAATGATGTGATTATTTATGTAATGTGTTTAATTACATAAGTACCATTAGTTGAAAACAAATTACTAATTTATGATTGATTTTATGTTCTCAGATAATCCAAGGGCTCAGCGAGATAAGACTGCTGAGTAAGTAACTGAGACGAATCAGGTGAGTGGATTTGAAACTCACAATTTGATTTGGTTGTGTCAGTTTGATTTCAATCAGTAATTATAGGATTACTATTGATAGTATGCTAACCTTGAAATGATATGCCATTTGATTGGTTGTTTGATGAACATTGAAATGAAATGTAAAATCCAGAGGTCAACTAGATTGTCAGTTGGACTTGATTGCTAATGTTGGTCAACACAGGGTTGCGTACATGTGTTGATGGAGATTAGCATTTAGTTAGCGGTTAATCACTGTTTTGGCCTACAGTTGATTTAAGTGTTCTGATGGGGCCACCCGGAACAGGGTCTCTAGGAACCACCGTTCCTCTTGACGATATTTGTTGCATTATTGATTGTGAACAGATTGCTAGCTAAATTGAATTGTAGTTGATTATTCATTCACTTAGCTTCGTGCTAATCCCTCAATTTACTTCCTGCAGGTGATGTATATTATGTGGGTAGTCAGGAAGGATGTTTTGATGCTGGGAATATTTGAAACTTGCAACTCTGATCCAGTTTGTAATAAATAATGTTTTATAGTATATAATGCCCCGGGTTTGTAAACATGTTAATTATGGTTGTTTAGTAGTTAAACATATTGTATAAAGGGTTGCGAAAATTTCTAGCAGGTTTTAATAGAATATGTATTTCCAGTAGTCGCTTCCGCCAGTTTTAATATTATATTGTTGTATTAAATGAGGGGCGTTATAGTTTGCTTGTACTTTGGTGCTTTGATTATTGATTAGTCACACCCAAATCGTCGCTTCCGCAAACCATAAAATAGGGGGTGTGACAGTATTGTATGTAAATATTCGTTCCCGGTTAAGTTCCACACTTAGTGAAAAAGTGGTTGTAAACCTGCTGTTTTGAGCGTCACTTAATGGTTTATGGTAACACTCAGGAAGTGTCGCATAAAATGTAAATTCAGTATTATTGGCGTGACTTGAGGAAGTGACACATAAGGTATGAGTGCCGGTGTAAGTGTCGGGTATGAGTGTCGGTATGATTGCAAATCGAATTTTTGGCGTCACTTAGGTTAGTGCCGCAAAAAGAGGGTTTTTGGCATCACTTAGGGAAGTGACGCGAAAAGAGGGTTTTATGCGACACTTAGTGCGTCACTTAAGTGTTGCTACACTGTTTTTGGCACTGATGCGTCACTTACAACTGTTCGTGAGTCGGTTTGTAAAAACGAGTTTTTGGTTCGATTTTGGACATAATCAGTTGAATAAAACACTAAAACATGACGTACTAAGTATTATATTCATGAAATATCAAAAGAAATAACAAAATCCTAGAGTTTTCGGAAATGTCGGGATCTTACAAAGTTGTCGCGAGAGAAATCCAAAAAGATAGAAGTGTAGAGCTCATTGTCGTGATCGTTTTTCTCTAAATGAGTTTGATGATTTGGTGCGTTTTAGTGGTAGTTTTTGTTGATTGAAGGTGGTGATGGTGATGGTGGTTTTTAGAGAGGAAAAGGAGGAAGAGAGAGAGAGAGAGTAGAAAGTGGAAGAAAAAGGAAAGGGATTTTGGGGGGGGGGGGGGGGGGGGGGGGGGGGTTGGTAAAAGCCTCCCATGTTTGTTCCCCGCAATCGCGCTCCGTGCGGTGTTCGTTTTCTCGATCGTTTAATGTTAAAATATTTTTAATTTATAAACTTTTAGATACATATTCGAATATATTTTCAGCTGAGTTATTTTATAAAATAAATTTAGTTGAGCTATAAAATTTTTAACTTTGTTCTATTAGAGTTTTACGTATATGTCTAGTTGCGCGGATTACGTTTTGTATGATATGAAATACTTTGTAAATATTATCGACATAATATTTAATAAACGTTATTGTTATTTAATAATTCCATATTATCAAATAATTTTATTCACCAACAGTCGTATATTTTTGTCGCTTTTGTTCCAGTTGTTTCGTACACAATTACAACTAATTACGGAATGTAATACTACGCGTATTAAGTAGTCTGGCTTTGCTAGGCTTACCTCTAAGATGTGTGTTGGTGCATTTTGTGTGTCAGTCAGTTGGTCAAACAATTGTAATTGTCAAAGTCAATTAGTCTACGTATGATGTGTTTAGTGTGTATATTCGAGTATGTAAACGAAATGTAATTATATAGAATATACATAGAATTGGGCTAGCGACGTTGGGTCAGACGTCGCAAGGGTCTGGGCCTGCGACGTTGGGCTTAACGTCGCAGGGTCCGATAGGTGTGATATAAATACGAGTGTTAGGTTTCATTTGAGGATTGATCAAACCCTAGAGAGTGAGAGCCGTTTGTGGTGAGAGAGGCAGAGAAAAACGTTTTTGTGGTTTGGTGATTGGAAAGCTTTATACTCAATTGTTAATATATACAAAAGCTTAAAGAAATCGTGTTTGATTCGTTTAACGTTTATTATTCAATTGTTTGGATTCCGCACTTGCAATTGATCATACGATCCGATCAGATCTACGTGTACGGGACTATCAACTGGTATCAGAGCCATAGAATCAAGGATTCGTTGGTTTCGGATCGTTATTTTAGATGTTTTCGTTTGATTCGCGAAGGTATTAATTGTTATTAATAGTTTCTGAGTTGATTTGGTTGATTATATCAATTTCTGGAAGTGTTTTTGGGTTAGTTCGACGTTTGGATTTCGAAATTTCGTTAGGGTTTCGAAAATTTTCGATTTTTGGGGTTTTGGCCGCTGCAGTCACGTTTTGCGACGTTAGCTGTGACGTCGCTAAATTCTGCGACGTTACTAGCGACGTTAATTGCGACGTTGTGTGCGACGTCTCACTTTTGATCTTAATTGGTCACTGCGACCTTAGCCGCGACGTCAGGTGCGACGTCGCTTGATTTTGCGACATCACCTGCGACGTCGCTTGCGACGTTATTGATTTTGACCTTAAGTGGTTATTGCGACGTAGGCTGCGACGTCGCTAGCCTCTGCGACGTTGGATTGAGACGTTATACACTACGTCGCATTTTCGATTCTTAATTGAGTCATCGGACTTCTAATTTTTTCTGCCACATTACCCTCGCTCGGCGGGAAACTCCAAAAATTTTTTGCGTTTTCAAATTTTTTCTATAGGCTTAAAAGTGTTCAATTTTAGCCTGGAAAAAATTTCATTTTACCCGGCCAGTTTTTGACGTTTTCGGACGAAATTTTGGCGGGAAAAACGCGAAAAATTTTGTAATTTCAAATTTTGTTTTTAGGCTTAGAATAGCTTCATTTTAGTGTCGGAAAAGTTTCGCTGTACTCGGATTTTTTTTTATTTTTTTTTAATTTTCAAATCCGATTTTGGAGGGAAAATTCGTAAATGGCTTTTGGTAACAAAGTGCCTCCTTCTACATCTTTGTTTTATAGTGATTTTGCGAGTTGGAAGATTAAATTATGCAATTTCATTGAATACAAAGATCCAAATCTGTGGAATTGGTTTAACACCATTGATCGATATGAGCAACCAAGACTCGATGGGGTGCTTAAGTCAAGAGCACAAATGTCAGTCAAGGAACGAGCAGAGTTTGATAAAGACAATAGAGTGTATGAGATGATTACCAAGTGCTTGCCAGAAGTTGTGATTAATAAATTTAAAGATCAAGCAACTTCTATAGGATTATGGGATGCTCTTATAGCGGCTTACGATCAAAAGGAAAAGAAGTCAGAGGATAATATTCAAATTCCTAGTCTAAATGATACTTCCAGATCTACTTCCAACTCAGCATCATCTACTTCTACTAGCACTTCATATGCTTCCTATACTTCTCATACAGATCATACAGCTCCTTCAAAGGCTACTGAGGACCATGCTAAAATCTTTGCAGCTTTCCTCAACTCTTATGAGACTTTCCTTTCAAAGAAGGCTAGTACTCTACAGCTTACTGAGGAAGACTTTGAACAGATCGATTCTGATGATCTCGAGCAAATGGACATCAAATGGAGCATGGCCATGATAACCCAAAGGACAAAGAAATTTCTTCAGAGAACGGGCAAAAAGGACCTGGATGACGATGGTGATACAGGTCTTTGGTTTTAATAAAAGCAAAGTGAAATGCAAGAGCTGTCAGATTCATGGGCACTTTGCTAAGGAGTGTGAGAAAGAAAAATATCCCTCGTCTGGATTTACTACACCTTCAGCTCCCAAGACTCCAGAGAATAAACCAACATCACAGACGATGACAGTGTATTCTCAGGGAATGTTTGATTCAAGTGCGACTCAAGAAAAGGTTCAACACAATGCGCTTTTGGCAAAGATACATGAGGTAGAAACAAAATCTGAAGAACCTTTTA
Organism: Helichrysum umbraculigerum; assembly: GCA_949592205.1. NCBI lineage: Eukaryota > Viridiplantae > Streptophyta > Magnoliopsida > Asterales > Asteraceae > Helichrysum > Helichrysum umbraculigerum. Next base: position 2,940,027 of record CATIUR010000001.1, read on the forward strand.
CATGTATCTCCTGTATTAAATTGGAAGCTTCTTTAAAATGTTTTCAAATAGACTATGTAGACTTGAGAGAAAAGGTCGAGAAACTCACTGAGTCAAATAAGTTTCTAAAAGCTAATGAAATACTTTATGAAAAACAAGTTGAGGCTCATAAGTTTGACACTGAGAAATATAAAGCTAAAGTTTTCAGTCAACAAGATGCCATTAAGAGCTTTTAACAGAAATTGAGTTGTTAAATAAAGAACTTTCTGAGCTAAAGTCTGAGTCTGACTCTTTTAAAAAAGGAATCACAAGTTTCTCAAACTCTCATAAAATCTTCGATGAAATTGTTGACAAGCAGAGGACAAATACAAGTAGTAAGGCTGGAATAGGGTATAACTCAGTTCCACCTCCTACTAATCACTATCCTCGGCCTGTTAAGGAAGGCACCGAAGAACTTGTGGCTGACTACTCATCATGGCCAGCTACAAAGTCTAAAGAAGCAACATCCAATCCCAAAAGGCAGGCAAAGGAGAAAACTAAACGGACAGAGTATCCCTTGCCTACTTTTGTTAAGTCTGATAGTACACCTCCAGTTAATGTAGAGGAGGGTGTTGAGATAGAGGATCTACCGGAAGAGGCTGAAATCAAAGTTGAAAAAGTTAATGTAAAGCCAGAAAATCATATACTTACCAATGAAACTGTAAAGGTTTCAAATACAAAGGGTAAAAACAAGGTTGAAAATGAATCCAAAAGGGTTCAACATCAAATGAAGGATTCAAATGTAAAATCTAAATGTGAACAACCTTCAACATCAACTTGTTCAACTTCTGAGGCTTCTACATCAACGTGTACACATAAGTGTTCACGTCCTGTAAATGCCTCCTCTTCTAAGCCTCCAACAGTTCATTCTCCACCTCAACCTTTTGTGGGTAATCATTGGAATAGGTCGTACATTGAACGACGTTCTTGTTTCCATTGTGGACAACAAGGACATATAATTAGGGATTGTCGGTTATTATCCCTAGATAGGTTTGGTAGAGGGATGCCAAGAACTTCCTCCTTTAGGAATTCTTATTCAAAATCGTTTTCTAGGCGTGCTTCGTATTCGCCTATATCAAGATATGCATCCTCTTTTCCAATACCTATGGCAAGAGTAAACAAAGTTGTGCCTAGTAAACCTCAAGTTCAACAGCACAACATTGTTGAAAACAACTCATCTGAACCTACAAAGGTTTGGAAACCCAAATCCACAAACAACACATCAATGAAATCCTCTGAGTTTTTAAAATATCATAAACTCATTGATGTGATGGTTATGGATGACCATGGACAACCCAAGTCTATCAAGGCTTGGGTGTCCCATAAGTACTAACGTTTAATTGTTTGTGGTGGTGCAGTCAGGTTATTGAAAGCTAACATTTTTAGTGACTGCATGGATATGGATATTGTTGGAAGAATGCGATGATGATTTGTGATTAGATGAGTTTATTGAAGTTTCGAGGTGGTAAAAGCGTTAAAAGGATTTGATTTGACTTGATATGTGATTTTGAAACTTTTATTTTAAATTAAATTATTAATGCAACAGCCATTCTTTGTACTTTTTAGTATCAAAGAAATGCAATGTTGCAAAATTTATTCAATTAAAAAATACAAAAATATGTTTAATGTTTAAGGGGAGTATTTTTGGATTGGATATAAGAATTTTCTGTTCAGGGGGAGTAATTCTGAATATTAAAAATTCTGATTATTTAATTCATAAATGTGAACAGCAAGATTCTTAAGTCTTGAAAAGACGATGGGTTGTGTCTGTAAACAACTTGGGATATGATAGTACATCGGGTGACATGCATAAAAATGGAAATTTTAAGGTTTATGTTTGATGTGTCAGTAGGTTTATCTGGTATATTTAACACATCTTTTATAAACATTAGCTTCATCATATGATGTATTGGTAGGCATGGTACACACCGGTTTGTGAGTGAGTAAGAAGTAATATTAAAATTTGTCTATTACTTTGTGAAAAATGTTATATGATGTATGACATAAGTCTTAATTGATAAATGGAGGTACTGCCATACACTGTCATAATCATTATGTAAATGCAAAATGGCATATAGTAATAATATGATTATTCGCCTAACTAATGGTGACTATTGTTGTACTCACGTACAGACCTGAATCCGTTAGTTATGCAAATAGTCTCAAACTTGTTATGTTCATACTAAGGGACCCTCTGTTGTACTAAGTACAGATCTGGGGCCACTAGTATCTTCATAATCAGTTTGATGTATGCCTAAATTTGAAGGGCAAGTGTATGTTACAAGAAAGCCGAGAAAACTTGGTCTTGTAATCTCTACCTTGCGTAAATATGCAGTGTTTTGTGTTTTACTAAAGTTTATCAGTATATCATATAATAGGTTTCACAAAATTAATATTCATACTAACAATAATAGTTAGCTCATAAATACGGATGTAACATGTTTAGGTGGACAAACAATACCGATGATCTTCTTGAACTAATTTTTATAAAAGGTGCTTTAAATATGTCAAGTAAATTTAAAGTGGACAAATATACTGATGATCGAAATAACACTTACTATTCCCTAATAATTGCATGTTGGCCTGATATGATCCCTAAGCAGACTTAAAACAATCCTATCCCCAATGTTATTTTAATCTTTGTTCTTTACTTTTCATTTATAAAGAAAAATACAAAAAGATTTTATTTCTATGTTATTTTCTTCAATATCACATATCTTGTTAAAGTCAAATATTGAAGATGCAAAGGATGTCAGCTATTCTCCAAAGTTTGTGAAGATAATTCTATCGGAGAATCTGCTGATGATTGAGAGATGGTCACAGAGTTTGAAGATCTTATTATATGATAAATTTGTGTCAGTCACATGAATTTGGACATCAAGATTTCTTAGAAGACCATGCTATCTCAAAGGGGGAGTTTCTGATTGTCAAAGACATGAAAGAGTTTGTTGATGAAGGCTAATTGAAGACTTATTTGACCAAGCTGCTGACAAGGGGGAGTTTGTTGGTGCATTTTGTGTGTCAGTCAGTTGGTCAAACAATTGTAATTGTCAAAGTCAATTAGTCTACGTATGATGTGTTTAGTGTGTATATTCGAGTATGTAAACGAAATGTAATTATATAGAATATACATAGAATTGGGCTAGCGACGTTGGGTCAGACGTCGCAAGGGTCTGGGCCTGCGACGTTGGGCTTAACGTCGCAGGGTCCGATAGGTGTGATATAAATACGAGTGTTAGGTTTCATTTGAGGATTGATCAAACCCTAGAGAGTGAGAGCCGTTTGTGGTGAGAGAGGCAGAGAAAAACGTTTTTGTGGTTTGGTGATTGTAAAGCTTTATACTCAATTGTTAATATATACAAAAGCTTATAGAAATCGTGTTTGATTCGTTTAACGTTTATTATTCAATTGTTTGGATTCCGCATTTGCAATTGATCATACGATCCGATCAGATCTACGTGTACGGGACTATCAATGTGTTGTGAATTCACTCTAAGTTAGTGAATTAGCCTAAAAATACGTGCAAAAAATGTTTACAATTATGTCGAAATTGCGGGGTGTCACATTCTCCCCCTGTTATAGAAATCTCGTCCCGAGATTTAAAAATCAAGTCGAAACGCCAGTTGCGCATGTTTTCCGAAAAGGTGTGTTGTCAATAGTTGTAATAGTTTACGTGGCGCTCTAGGTTGCCATAAAGTTCTAGCAGTTCATGTATACTCGTCGTATAGTTTGATAAGTTGTGTGTTCGATAAGTGGTCAAAGTTTACCCAGTGTTAAGTTCGAATCGACATTCGAATAGTGTAACGTTAAAGCGAAATAATAGGTTGCTAAAACGTACCAATGTTTCCGTAGGGATCCTCTGGTGCATCCCGTGCACGAATGACGTATGCGCGTCCGCGGCCGGGTTCATTGTTTGCGTTGCAGTTATTGTTGTTGTGATTGTTGTTGGCGTTGTTGAGCTGTGGGCACTGATTTCGGTAGTGTCCTGGTTCACCACACTCAAAACAGCCCATATTTTGTCGCCCGGTGTTTGTTTGAGCGGGTGGGTTGTTTCTACATGTATTGGCTCGGTGTCCCCATTTGCTGCATTTGCCACAGATGGTGCATTCGCCCTCGTGATGCCTTTCACATTTGTTTCACTTGGGCCTCTTGCCAAGATATGGTTTTGGTTCTGTGGTGGTGATGGCGTAGGCTCTGGTGTTTCCCGAATTTCTATTTTGCTGACCCTGACGGTCATTGCTTTCACTGTTCCATTTCCGCTTATTGGTTCCAGAATCACCCGCATCAGTACGGTTGGGTTCACTTTTTCCTGAAGTAGCTTTCAAGGTTCCTATCAGGACCGCGTCCTCAGTCAAGCTTTGAGCCAGGTCCACTGCGCTCCTAAAAGTAGTCGGTTTGGAGGACATCACCATGCCTCTGTTTTGTGGGGCCAAACCCCTGTTGTAACGCTCAATGCGTTTGCTCTCTGGAGTTACCATATGGGGTACGAGACGTGCAAGTTCCTGGAACCTTGTTGTGTATCTGGTGATGTCAGCACCGATCATTAGGATGTTCCATAGCTCTGTTTCAAGTTTCTGTTGCTCACTCTGAGAGCAAAACTCTTCCATCATCATCTGTTTCAAAGTCTCCCATGAGATGGAGTAAGCAGTTGTGCGTCCAAGAATTTAGATTTGAGCGTTCCACCATGTCAACGCTTTGTCGGCGAGAGTACACATGGCATACTTCACCATGTTGTCGGTTGCGTAGTCGCTGATGTCGAGGACTGATTCCATTTTCTCAATCCAGTGGACTAGGTCGATGGCCCCTTCAGTCCCGGTGAAGGGGTTGGGTTTGCAGGCGAGGAAGGTTTTGTATGAACACCCTTATCGGGTATTTTCCGGGGTTTCACTGTTGACGGGTCTCCTAGAGTTCCATATGTGCAGACGGATCTCACGTGCAACTAATTCCCTGAAAAACATAGTAAAAGTCAACAACGAGGTTGAGTGAATTCACAGGTTTTATGTTTGCGTATAAAGTTCGATCAACCAATATGTTTGTAACATTTTTCCATAACAGTTTAAGTAATGTTCGTCAAACGTAAAGTGTTGTTGGGATGTCGCTCAAAAGTACAGTTTTTAAAAGTTTGTCCAAGAAGTAGGACCTTGCAATGTTTGCCCAAAAAGTAGGGACTAAAACGTTTGTCCAAGAAGTAGGACCCATCAATAACTGCCCAAGAAGTAGGGACTTTCTATGTGCCCAAGTCGTAGGGACTTTTCAAGTTGTGTCCAAGAAGTAGGACTGTCATCCAAGACGTAGGACCCATTACTCAAGAAGTAGAGCCTTCACCCAAGACGTAGGATGGAACCTTGCCCAAGAAGTAGGGACTTTCTGTATGTGTTTGCCCAAGTCGTAGGAACTTTCTGTGTGTGTTTGCCCAAGTCGTAGGGACTTTCTGTGTGTGTTTGCCCAAGTCGTAGGGACTTTCTGTGTATGTTTATGAAAATGCTGTTTCATAAAAGACAGTTACGAAAATGTGTAGCTGGTCGATCTCCAGCGAGTTCCAATTTAGTTTTCGTATGAAGTGTCATTTCATAAACAAAAGTTGTAACAGTTTGACCGCAGTCATAAACAGTTTATATGTTGAGACATAGTTTGTGACAACAGATCTAGCTTGTAATAGGACTGGTGTAATTATTATCTTGTTTGTGTATTGGTTTAGATTTGTAAATAAATGATATTAGTTTTGATATTAATATTCGTTAGATATATTAGTTTGTTAAAGTGTTAGACGAATATCGAATACGAACTAAAGTCATAGGCTTGGCGAGTCGAGAACTCAAGTCACAAGACTTGGTCTTGCAAGTTGAGAACTAAGCTCGTGATAGTGATAGCGAACTGAGCCGAGTCACTGGGCTGACTTGGGCTGCGAGTTGAACTGAACTCGCAGGCCCAGTTCGTGCGAGTCGACCGAGATATTTAAATGATTTTGTTTAGAAAATCGTTAACTTTTGCCATTCGATTTTTACCTTCTGCGATTTCAGTTTTACAGAGAAAAACCTAGCAATTAACAGCTAGGCTTTGATTATCTAAGATTAAAGCAAAGCATATTAGTTGATTATGGTATAAACGCGAACTTATTCGTTATAGTAATATATAACACGTATTGAGGGATTCCGCACCTTAATACTACAGATAACGAAGTTATCGATCCAAGAACTAGGGACTTACATCTGGTATCAGAGCTTTCGGGCTAAATACGAGTAAGTTCGAGGTTATTCGGGTTAATATCGTGTGATTTAGGATTGTTTTGACGTGCATAAGTGTGTAAAAACAATCAAAATCATTCTATGGACGTTTTTGGGTTTGTTTACAGTCGAAATCTACTGATTTTAACGTGAAAATACCTAAAATTTTCGTTTTCGGGTTTTTCAGCCGTTTCACGAGTTGAGATTAGGGTTTCAGTGAAGTCTGCGAACTGAGTTGAACGTGCGAATCCAACTGAGTTTCACGAGTCGAAATTAGCTGCGAACCAAGATCTCTAACAAACTGAGATCACTTGCGAATCGACATCTTTCGCGATCCGAACTGAGATTGGCAAACTGAGATTAGCGAATCGAGCTGAGATTGCGAGTTGAATTGAGTTCCTGCGAATCGAGTTTTTCTGAATTCGCGAAGACAGTTTGACTTTTGAATTTACGATGTCTGATCTAAGTAGAATGATCGAGATGGAACACGAAGTTGGAAAATCTAATGTTCCACCTAAATTGTTGAAGATTGAAGACTACTATAACTGGAAGGATAGATTTGAATCTTACTGTAGATTTCAAGATCTGTCAATCTGGATGTGTATCAAAAATGGATACACGGCACCTACTCAAACGGTTAATAATGCAATTGTTACACTTGCTTATAACCGGATGAGTGATCAACAAAAGGAGGACTATAAGTTGGAGAATAAATCCCATTCTGCAATCAAGATGAGTTTACATAAGGAGGTAAACCATCAACTCAAATCTTTTCAAACTGCTGGAACGCTCTGGGAAGCGCTCGAGAAAAGATGTGAAGGGGGTCCTCAAGTCAAGGCAAGCAAGAGAAATCTCCTTAAAAAGCAGTTTACTGTTATTAAAGCTTTGAAGGGAGAAGATCTTGATGCTTATATCACTAGATTCTACCACTTGTTGAGTGAGCTTGACAACCATGAGATTGTCACTACTGAGACAGAAAGAACCGACTTGAGGACTGATGTGTGCTAAGTATAGGCAATTATAATCACAAGTTTAAATTAAGGAAATACTAAATAATACTATCACACAATTCAGGTAAGATTAACCTGTTCGTATAATATAGCTTTATAAGTAAGTCCAAGTTCGAACACAGGGAACGTGATTCTAATTTATAACTAATTATCTATTTACTCCTAATTACAACTATTTACAATTATTCACAAATAAAGGATCCAATGTACAATTAATATTACAAGATAAGGGGGACGTTTTAGTTCCGAACGAACATATTTATAATTGATACAGATTCTAATAGATAAGTATAAGGTTCAACTTAAGAATACTCAATTGGATAGAAGATTATAATTATTCAAACTATTATTTACTAAACTTATTATACTTACTTATGTCTATTTGCTTGTTGGCTATTATTATTGGTGAATTACTAATGTAGAAAATTACTTAAGCTTAAGCTAATCTTCATCATAGAAATACAATCATAAGGTTATGCAAAGTATTACTAATTAATAAGATCTATCAGCAGTTTATTAATACAGTTTCATCGGTATGGCGTGAATCACAATATTACTTTATATTAATGAATTATATTCTTCGTCTATCGCATAAGGTTAAGATCAAGACATAAACACAATCACTTAATTTATAAAAACTTAATATGGTCATCCTCGTTTAATATAAATCAGTTTAACTATGTCAAGAACAATCATTAATATATTACAATATAGACAATTCTTGTATAATAAACATTCAATAATATAGTTCCAACATAAACATAAATTCATATAATAAACTTAATAAACATTCATTCAAATAGTTATAACGAAAACCTAATTCACAATTAAATCAAATAAACAATATCCATAAATTAACTCAATAAGGTTATTAAAGTTTCAAGGATAAAGAAACCGAACCAATTGCCGAACCAGCTCTTCCTAAGGTTAAAAACCATCAAACCCTAGCTCCTTAGTTTCCAAATTCGCACCTTAAGTAGACCTTAAACCCTAATATTTGACTTTGTATTCTAAGAATCGTATATGGTTAACCCTGAACTAGGCCTCTATTTATAGTTTTCAAAACCACCAGTCCAACCGCCGGTTGGATCAATTTGTGTCCTACTCCAACTCCGCGTCTGGAACCGCCTTTGATTTAAATATATTCAACCGCCAGTTAGGTTTCTCAACCGCCGGTTGAGCTTGATTTCCAGAATCTTCCAACTACGGGTTGGGCTTCAATTTGGGCTTTCTTCTTTTCTTTTAAGGATTTTAATCTTCATTTTGGCCCAATTCTTCAATATTATCATTTTAGTCTTCAATTCTTTAAAGTTTAAGCTCCAACTTCTTCAAGTACTTCATTTTCTTCAGTTTTGGATTCGTTCTCGTTCATTTTTCTTCAATCTTCAATTAAAATACATCTCTGCAAATATTAACAAAATAAGTATCTAAAATCATATAAATGCACTAAAATGTATATAAATATAGGGATAAAACAGTATAAAATATAGTATCTATTTGATGCTTATCAAATATCCCCACACTTAAGTTCTGCTTGTCCTCAAGTAGAATACTGAATAAAATTTAAAATAAGCATCAAACTAATATTTAAAAATCAGAATACCAATACTAAAAACCTGTTTCATAAATTAAAAATTTAAACAATTTAATTAACATGGATAACTATAATGTATAATAAAAATTATTATTATTTATGTAATATATAGCTCATAAATGATTACTCATATATATGTCCACTTTAAACAATCTATATTCATATTTCTGAATATACTCCTATATTGTTAATATGAATATTACTTATGATTTCCATATATGATATACTTTTAAACTTAATCATGCAATTTACTTTTATATTCCAAATAAATATATGAAATCAATTTTTAAGAATCAAGACATTGGTGACAGGTCTGCATTTTCATGCAACAGAGCGACATAACTTGATTCAGGTAAAGCATTTTTATGTAAATCAAACCAGCGGTGACAGGTCTGTACAGCCGTACAACAAAGCGACATAGTTTGATTTTTTTTTCTGAAAGATTTTTCTTTCTTTTTGCTTTATTTAAGAATACTAATTAGAGACCAGGTCTGTACTTTCGTACAACAGAGGAAACAATTAGTAGACCCCCAAATGTCTTCATATAAGTATGAAGATATATAAAATTATCGCATGATAAATTTAAAAATTAAGACTTTTACGTCATACATCATATTATGTATCATAAAATAATAAACAAGTTAGTAAATTAATTTCTTAAAATTCAGAAACCTTCATATTGATTGCCTATTAGTACATCATATCATGTAACTATATACCACTCCTTATTAAAGTAGCTTACGTTATATATACAAAACAGTTAATCCACATTAAAGTCTAAACTTTTAAATACAAAACAAAACTTTTAACAAAAGTATTCTAACTAATAAATACTTAGTTATTCACTTAAAAATTTTAAATTTTTAATAAAATTTAAGAACAATAGAAACTTAAATGATTTAATTAAAGAAATTCTTTTTCTTACGAACCCTATCCCCACACTTAAATTATACAATGCCCTCATTGTATAAAAATTGATAAACAAAAGTGAGTAAGGGAAAGAAAAATATAACAGAAAACTCCCCTGACTGAAATTTATAAATTTCATCATCGGCTAAGAAAAATCTGCTTGGTTGGTTCCTTGATCTCTTGAAAAATAATATACAACATCCACACTTTCGTAGTTAATCACGATTGCATTTAGCATATGCAATAAGCCTTTAAACCCCTTGGTATCCCAAGTGGACGAGTTTCAGTCTCGTGAGGGTTTATAGGGAACATACCCACAAAGTTCATGAATAAATAAGATAAACTTATTAAAAGAAAGTGCTAAACTTACTGCCAGTCTAATGCTATCAAAAAGAAACAACCATATTAGCATATTAATAATAAGTAACAGTAATAATAAGTACAGTCATCCAAAATATAAGTGGCAAATGTATCAAACATAATCTAATCATCATCTGAATCCTCCTGCCTTGGCTGTCTCGAAGGTCCAGCTCCATCATCAAATACTATCGGAACATATGGCTGGAATGCAATAGACCTCTCTGTCAACAACTGCTGCAATAACCCATGCTGATAATCAGACCTGTGGAAGCTCTCACTCTCAAACCTTTCAAATCTCTGCTCAAACCTGGTAAACCTCTGATCAATCATATCAAACCTCCTACCATGTCCAATCTCAATCCTCTCCAACCTCTGCTGAATATCATCTAACATATCACCCCGGCCACGGCCTCTACCACGTCCTCTATCTCTACCTGCTGGCAGATCAACCTCGGGTACTTGAATCTCAGCTACTGGTGGTGGTGGAACAGGTGGTCCTCTCAATCTAGCTCTCTGTACAGGCTGCTGTCCAGGTGCAACCTCAGGCGTCCATAACAATACACCCTCATGTACACCCTCCTGAAGAATCCCTAACTCAATCAACTTGTCTTCGCCTAGCAAGGACATCCCAGGTGTAACCGGTGTGCATGTCAAAAAATCAGTAGCTACCATCTGATAATACTGAGCTATCCTCGTAACATACTATCCTCCACACAAACTACTAGTAAGCCTATGCCCAGTCGCTCCTGTGGTCATCCAATGAACTAATCTCCAGGGAACATTGATCAGCGTCCCCTGAATCATAGTATGCAAATAAAAGAAATCTGGCTGATAGACCTTCTCAGGTCCCGTATGCCTACCACAGATAGAAAATGATAACAATCTATGTACAAGCCTATGAACCGGGCTCCTCATATGAATATCCGAAGGTGCTCTATCCCCATAATCAACAATAGCCAGCTGTTTCCAATACTCGGCTATCTCAACCGATGAATACTGCTCTATCATACCCGCAATCTAATGCTCTACAAAAGAATGGTTGTGGAGCTCATCTAGTGTATAGAGCCCCACAGCAACTCTAAACTCAATCAAACTCATAGACCTAGGCTGACCTCCAAGGTAAAAAGAAATCGAGGGCTGGTCAAACTGTCTAGAGGTAGAATCAAACCTAAGGGTAGTATAAAACTCTATAACCAACTCCCTATAGATAATCTCACGTATCTGAAATAATCGAAACCAAGCCAGAGAAACAAAACCAACATCACCTGATGGTAAAAGATAACTCTGAGTCATCAGTCTCCTCAGAGTAGCATCCTCAGTCTCTCCATCTTGGCAAGGATCTATAACTCTCTCCACAACTGACCAATCTAACACATCCGGTGTCTCAACAGGCTGAGCCACATACTCTAGTAATCCATCAGAAAACTCTGCCCTACGCTCAGCAGAAATGGACTCATGCTCAAAACGTAGATACGGGTGTAGCTGAAAATCCTTTCTGTCTAAGAGTGCACGTCCTCTCTGGCGTCTAGTAGTCATGTCTGTAATATCAACTTAAACAACGTATTAGTGTAAAATAATATTGGTTGCATGTATTTGCTGAAAATGTTGGCCAACCGCCGGTTGGTCAATTTTCATGCAGGCAGCACTTCGGCTAGCCATTCTATAGCCACCTGTGTAATTTCTGAACATTGACTACAAATTCTACACCTGATATAAATGATAAACTAAATAATGAAACTTATACTCAGAATATATGTCCTTATTTCGAAATTAATATCGAATTTAAATATTTAAATTTTATAAAATTTTATTGTAAATAATTGTTAGCTTTAAAACAATATCGAAAAATAACATGTTTTCATAATATCGAATCTAAAAGTTTTGTAATTATATTATCTAGACTATTAATAAATTTTTATTCAAAGTCAAATATATATATATATATATATATATATATATATATATATATATATATATATATATATATGTGTGTGTGTGTGTGTGTGTATGTGTGTATGTGTGAAATTGATTTTTATTATTTCAAAATTTTATTGAATCAAACATTTAATCGTTTAAAACTATCGTTTTATATCCATTAAATTTTTTTTTTCTTGAATAATAGTATAACTTTTACTAAGAATATTTAAAACCGAGCCCTAATCCTAATTAACTCGATCCGCAACAATCCGCAATCAATCCTTGAACAACAAAATCATAACCTAACTACCCTAAACTAGTTTCTAAGCTTTCCTAATCTTTGTAAACCGAAACAATAGCTTAGTTAAGCATAATCCGCAATCAAACATAATAAATATAAATTTTTCGGAATTTAAATTGCAAAAATTGAGTTAGATGATAACTTTGATGAGATAAATCACGGAAATGCAACGAAATGATGATGATATAATGATTTTCGGGTGTGTGGTGATTCGTCCGAACGTATGCGTGTGTGTGTGTGTGGGTGTAAAATGGCAGAAAGTGGAGGCTGTTCGTTTTTGATCGGAAAAGTATCCAACCGTCGGTTGGTTTAAACAGGCTCAAAGCTTTAATTCGGCCCATTCAAATTTTTATTGGGCTATTTTTGATCCAATTTAATATTTAACCCGTCGTAAGTTTAATTTGATAATTTATAGATTAAATTTTTAGAAATATACGAATAAAATATAGTATTTTAAGTAATAATAACAATTCTGAAATTATGACGGTTTTATTCAAAATGATTAACAACATCTACTATGTGCATATTATTCATTTCTTATTTTTAGGAAATTTAAATAATAAATGGATAAAAAGACTTATCGTTTAAATAGTTCGTACCTTTAATATAAATTCCTGTAATGCTGTTAGTTTCGACAAATAACGGATATAATAAATCTTACCTTGGTATACATAGTTTTTTCAATCGGTGATTGCGTCGACTCATCCACCGTTTGGAAATTCAATTGTCGACTTTATCGAATTCCAACTATTGTTTCAATCTTTTTGTCACCAAAAATATTATATTTAATATAGCTGCAATCTTGTAAACAATGTTAAGTATAATTTCAAAACTTTATTGTTTTAATCTCTTTAAGTAATTTATGAATTTAATTTTTATCACTATTGCAACTCGTGTAAAAATTAATTTTAAATACTTAAAATTTCTAACATTTATGTAGCTAATACAAATAAAGATGAGATAATCATATAATTCTGAAAACAGTAAACTCTATATTAATCAAATATGAAACTAAAAACAGTAAACTTTAATATCCAAATAACATTCAAATCCTAAAAAACTTATTAAACTAAAACAGAAAAAATTCAACTAGATATTAAAAACGGAGATGTTGCAAATGATCTTCAGAAATGATATTAGATGTTCAAGCCTAATTCCCACTAACAGGTCTTCCAAAGTTCTCAGAATAAATTCTTCGAAAGTGCAAATAGATCTTATTCGTTATCTCGGGTATTGGCGATGCATATTTAGAGAAACTCTCATGATGAATCTTTGTAGCATCTTCTACTTCTATGAGTGTGGCAGCTATTCTTTTAACCTTTTTAGCTATTCTTCCATCTTCATCAGTAAACATGTAATTATCTTCAACCTTTGTTTCACGTTTCACATGATTATGTCTTAATGAATCCAACAATCCATAGAAACCTAAATGTATATTATGATAATCATATGTGTTGTGGGTTCTTACTACCGTTCCTATGTCTTTTAAAATTCTCCTATAGTATCCTTCTTGATGCTCCGTTGTTATCCCAGAATACCTAAAAATATCTACTAACTGATAATAAACTTCAGATACCCCTAAATGAAAAAGGTTATTTCTTTGATTGTAATGAACTCCATTGTAAGCTAGCTGCAACTCCTCTTTAGCATAAGTGACTAAGTTTGCCATTGGTTCGTCAGAAAAGTACTCAGGAATCATACGTGTTCTTTCGTCCCATTCTCCATAGTAAAATTCATCAACAATTTCTTGAACATAAAAATCAACTTTACAATCAATGAAAAATCTCCCAGAACCAATATGCTCTCTAGCCTTCATCGAATTGAAGAAATCTTGAAAGTTTTCAAGTAAACATATGTAAGCTATATTACTTAAGTTTCCAGTGGCATAATCTATTATTTCCTTAAGCTCTCCTAACATTTCTCTTTGTTTATCAGAATAAGGAAACAACGATTTCTCAAATGTTCCATGCACATAAACATACTTCAACAGCTGCTCCTCACAAAAAGTTGGATCTACCATCTCATGCTCGCTCACAATATCATGCTTCAGCTCATTCACATAATTTATGAAATCATCTGTATCTCTATTTTCATTAGATATAACCCAAGCAGTGAATTGTTCTTCCATTTTCTTAATCAACTCTTTATGATAATCAGTATACTCTAAAGTAGATTTATGTATAATCTCCATAATAAATCTAAGTTCATCTTCATGGCAGTCTAAGTAATGAAACATATCTTCCTTAGTTGAAACTACAGGAGGCTGTTCATAGTATTCTTCTTCATTTGTTAGCTTGATTTTCTTGTTTGGTTCATAAGAATGGTCATCTACTTCAATATCCTTGAAATCCATATTTTCACTTCCAAAGTCCATTTGCATCGATTCCATTCTAATAACAGCTAAATTTTTCTGTGCACAAAAGATAGCACATAGTTTAGATTACTATCTAATCCTATTTTATCTAAGGTAACATACTATACATATCGAAATATATTAATTTAATTTCTTTTACATTGCTAGTCAAAAGATCTCGGTAGCTCCATTGATAGTACACAAAAGCGGAGAAACATGTCAGCGCGAGGCTTATTAAAAACCTATTTCTTTCGAGAAGCACCTTACCTCTTATATGATAAATCAATGAGGTAGGGCTTTACTCTCCTTATACCTTTGTTTTTGTCAGTATTCTCAATGGGTGAGCCGATATTTCTTATTGATTTTGCAAAGTATAAGAAATAAAAATTATACAGGGAAAATAATTAATTTAATTAAAATACAACCGCTTCCCCGGCAGCGGCGCCAAAAACTTGATGTGTGCTAAGTATAGGCAATTATAATCACAAGTTTAAATTAAGGAAATACTAAATAATACTATCACACAATTCAGGCAAGATTAACTCGTTCGTATAATATAGCTTTATAAGTAAGTCCAAGTTCGAACACAGGGAACGTGATTCTAATTTATAACTAATTATCTATTTACTCCTAATTACAACTATTTACAATTATTCACAAATAAAGGATCCAATGTACAATTAATATTACAAGATAAGGGGGACGTTTTAGTTCCGAACGAACATATTTATAATTGATACAGATTCTAATAGATAAGTATAAGGTTCAACTTAAGAATACTCAATTGGATAGAAGATTATAATTATTCAAACTATTATTTACTAAACTTATTATACTTACTTATGTCTATTTTCTTGTTGGCTATTATTATTGATGAATTACTAATGTATAAAATTACTTAAGCTTAAGCTAATCTTCATCATAGAAATACAATCATAAGGTTACGCAAAGTATTACTGATTAATAAGATCTATCAGCAGTTTATTAATACAATTTCATCGGTATGGCGTGAATCACAATATTACTTTATATTAATGAATTATATTCTTCGTCTATCGCGTAAGGTTAAGATCAAGACATAAACACAATCACTTAATTTATAAAAAGTTAATATGGTCATCCTCGTTTAATATAAATCAGTTTAACTATGTCAAGAACAATCATTAATATATTATAATATAGACAATTCTTGTATAATAAACATTCAATAATATAGTTCCAACATAAACATAAATTCATATAATAAACTTAATAAACATTCATTCAAATAGTTATAACGAAAACCTAATTCACTATTAAATCAAATAAACAATATCCATAAATTAACTCAATAAGGTTATTAAAGTTACAAGGATAAAGAAACCGAACCAATTGCCGAACCAGCTCTTCCTAGGGTTTAAAACCTTCAAACCCTAGCTCCTTAGCTTCCAAATTCGCACCTTAAGTCGACCTTAGACCCTAATATTTGACTTTGTATTCTAAGAATCGTATATGGTTAACCCTGAACTAGGCCTCTATTTATAGTTTTCAAAACCGCCAGTCCAACCGCCGGTTGGACTTCCCAACCACCGGTTGGATCAATTTGTGTCCTACTCCAACTCCGCGTCTGGAACCGCCTTTGATTTAAATATATTCAACCTCCGGTTGGGTTTCTCAACCGCCGGTTGAGCTTGATTTCCAGAATCTTCCAACTTCGGGTTGGGCTTCAATTTGGGCTTTCTTCTTTTCTTTTACGGATTTTAATCTTCATTTTGGCCCAATTCTTCAATATTATCATTTTAGTCTTCAATTTTTTAAAGTTTAAGCTCCAACTTCTTCAAGTACTTCATTTTCTTCAGTTTTGGATTCGTTCTCGTTCCTTTTTCTTCAATCTTCAATTAAAATACATCTCTGCAAATATTAACAAAATAAGTATCTAAAATCATATAAATGCACTAAAATGTATATAAATATAGGGATAAAACAGTATAAAATATAGTATCTATTTGATGCTTATCAAGGACGCCTAGAGTTGTATTTAGCCCAAAAGCTCTGATACCAGATGTAAGTCCCTAGTTCTTGGATCGATAACTTCGTTATCTGTAGTATTAAGGTGCGGAATCCCTCAATACGTGTTATATATTACTATAACGAATAAGTTCGCATTTATACCATAATCAACTAATATGCTTTGCTTTAATCTTAGATAATCAAAGCCTAGCTGTTAATTGTTAGGTTTTTCTATGGAAAACTGAAATCGCAGAAGGTAAAAATCAAATGGCAAAAGTTAACGATTTTCTAAACAAAAATCATTTAAATATCTCGGTCATCTCGCACGAACTGGGCCTGCGAGTTCAGTTCAACTCGCAGCCCAAGTCAGCCCAGTGACTCGGCTCAGTTCGCTATCACTATCACGAGCTCAGTTCTCAACTTGCAAGACCAAGTCTTGTGACTTGAGTTCTCGACTCACCAAGCCTATGACTTTAGTTCGTATTCGATATTCGTCTAACACTTTAACAAACTAATATATTTAACGAATATTAATATCAAAACTAATATCATTTATTTACAAATCTAAACCAATACACAAACAAGATAATAATTACACCAGTCCTATTACAAGCTAGATCTGTTGTCACAAACTATGTCTCAACATATAAACTGTTTATGACTGCGGTCAAACTGTTACAACTTTTGTTTATGAAATGGCACTTCATACGAAAACTAAATTGGAACTCGCTGGAGATCGACCAGCTACACATTTTCGTAACTGTCTTTTATGAAATAGCATTTTCATAAACATACACAGAAAGTCCCTACGACTTGGGCAAACACACACAGAATGTCCCTACGACTTGGGCAAACACACACAGAAAGTCCCTACGACTTGGGCAAACACACACAGAAAGTCCCTACGACTTGGGCAAACACATACAGAAAGTCCCTACTTCTTGGGCTAGGTTCCATCCTACGTCTTGGGTGAAGGCTCTACTTCTTTAGCAGTGGGTCCTACGTCTTGGATGCCAGTCCTACTTCTTGGACACAACTTGAAAAGTCCCTACGACTTGGGCACATAGAAAGTCCCTACTTCATGGGCAGTTATTGATGGGTCCTACTTCTTGGACAAACGTTTTAGTCCCTACTTTTTGGACAAACATTGCAAGGTCCTACTTCTTGGACAAACTTTTAAAAACTGTACTTTTGAGCGACATCCCAACAACACTTTATGTTTGACGAACATTACTTAAACTGTTATGGCAAAACGTTACAAACATATTGGTTGATCGAACTTTATACGCAAACATAAAACCTGTGAATTCACTCAACCTCGTTGTTGACTTTTACTTTGTTTTTCAGGGAATTAGTTGCACGTGAGATCCGTCTGCACATATGGAACTCTAGGCGACCCGTGAAGCTTTTATGATTATGTTTTTACTTTATTTTATTTTTAGCTTTATGTTTGAATAAAGTTTTTGTGTTTAATAAGTTTTTTTACCCTTTGGAATTAAATTATACTGTAAATTCTCTATTTTGTGTTGAACAATCGTAACAAATACAAGTGAAAAATAATTTTATTTTAGACTTGTACAAATAATGGGTATTTAATTTATACTTAGCATTTATTTCGCGTTTTTTATTTAATTTTGCGAGTTTGACCAGTCAAACCTGCGGATCCACTTTAAACTTCGCGAATCGAGTCTGATGTATAAAAAGGGTGTGGATCGACGAGTCAAACCCACCGAACCCACATACACTCGCGAGTTGACTTCATTTCTGCGAATTGACTTTGGCGATTAGAGCGATTTTTAGTTTTCGCTTGATTTCATTTTTACAAATACGGGAACGAGTTTTTCAATCCGTAGGTTATATACAACTTTAGACTGCAAACATTTTGAGGTATAATACAACGGATTTCACCGTGTAATTAACTCGAAATCGACACTTTTATTAATTTAGGATTTCGGTTTGAAGTTTAAACGATTAACGTTGATTTAGGGCATTATTTAACAAGAATTTTTAAGGGTTAATGTTAAACGAACCTAAATGAACGTAAATCCTTCGATTGATCGTGTTAAAATCAACAAAATCATCGAGTTTTTGATTCAACTAGCAGCGTCAGTTCGTGCAGCGAGCTCCAGATTAAACTCGCAGCGAGTTGAGTTATAACGTTTGTTGACTTTTTGACCATGCGAGTCGACTTTGCTCGTTGACTAGTTGACTTTGCGGATCGAGTATATCTGCAGATCAACTTACGAGTCGATTAGCAGATTGACTTGATTAGCGAATCGACTTGGATGCGAATTCATTTGCGATTTAACTTCAATATTTGCGAGTTAAAAAAAAATTTATTTTATAAAACTCGTAACTTAAACTTTTGACGTAATAAGTTGTAATGTTATTTAACTTTCGACTTCAAAAGATCATATATGTTTCGACGTGAGAATTATATTATAACATATACTTTATATAACTTAAATTTATTTAATTATAAGTTATATATGTAACAATTTAATTTTATATATTTGCAATATAATATATTTAGAATTAAGATGTTAGGTGATTGTTAAGATTCACAAAACATTATAGTTTAAAGTTTATTATTTGATTGTTAACGTGCATTAACTGTTCTTGTCATTTGTGTTTTTATACAGATATGGCACGTCCGTTCGATAAAGGTCACAACACACTTGTTGATCTAGATCTCGGTGCACGTGGAGCTAGCAAAGTAGCTCAGGTGCTATCATTCTTTGCACGTTCACGCATTCGATATGCGCTTACAGAGTCTCCACCGATTTCTCAGACGATACTGAATGATTTCTGGACAGATATTCAGTATGACGAATCGGTTAACCCACCGGTTATACGTACATCGGTGAATCACCAACCGATAGTATTTTCTGCTTCTGACCTTAGTCAGATTTTGCATCTGGGTACTGTAGACCAAGAAGATGGTCCGACTGAGTACTCCAGTGATTTTATCGAGGGTGCGTTAGGCCGTATGGGATATACGGGTGAGCGTAGAGGACGTCAGTTCCTTAAGGCTCTAGTTATCGGCCAATGGAGATTCTTGTGGCATGTTATAGTCACAATTTTTGGACCGACGAAGGGCGGTTTTGATGAGTTGAGCCCTGCTCTTGTATCGGCTGTACTGTCACTGGTTTACAATAAACCATACAGTTTCTGTGATTTTTTTTTTGGGGAGCTGGTGAAGCAGATTTTGGGCAACGTTAGATCACGTTTCTTGATCTACCCAAGATTCTGCATAATGATTATTCGTCATCATCTTCCTGGTTTGGTTGTTCCTGAGCCGCACTTACGCGTTGATACAATTGCGCTCAGAGGGTACAATGCGATGTTTCAGCAGACCATTAGACGAGAAGAATATGTCAAGCCGGAGATTCGTGATCTCTTTGGCTATATTATTGATCCCATGTACGTGACGCTGCCAAATAATGGTTGGAATGATGTTGGTGCTGCTGTTAATGCTGCTGTTGTCGTACCTGAGCCTGCTGCTGCTGTGGTTCAACAACCTGAGCCACAGGCACTTATTGAGGATGTTTTGATACAGGCTGATCAACTAGGTCAATAGGTTGATGCTGATATTGCTGCACAGGTAGTGCAAGATGTGCTGGTTCAGCATGATGATGCAACTGATCCTATGTTACAGGCAATTGACCAATATGTTGTTCCGTCTGAGGTAAAATTTAAATTATATAATAATATAGATACTTAGTTGATAGATTTTATTAGTAATCATAAATGTATAATATTATAATGATAATGATATAGATATTTCATTGATTAGGTAATATATCTGATTATAAAATATGGATATCATTATATACAGGAAGCTGAGGCTGCAGACCCAGAGGTCGCAAGACCTGAGGGTGAGCAGAGACAGAGAGATAGATCTGAGGTTTTACCTACTCAGGTATTACAAATTCTTAATCTTAAATATATGTAGAACTTGTATGATAGAGCTTTACGCTAATCATAAATGTTTAACATATTTAAAATTTAGGATCCTGTTGGTCCATCTGGAGGTCGAGATGGAGATACAGCTTCTGATTCCAGTGATACTGAGGATGATCTGGATCATCCAGTTGGTCCAATCACATGTATTCCTGCTGGGATGATACAGAAAGGATCAAGGCTTGTGTTTGATCCTGCCCAGAAGCTGAAGCTGAAGCGTAAAGTCAATGATCCTGATCCAGATTTCACTATTCATGACTTGGACGCTGAGGAGGCTGATACTGATCTTAGTTCTCAACGCCGTAAGCGTTCATGAACTTTGACAATTCGAGAAGGTTAGTATTGTAATATTAAGTTAGATAATCTTAACTTGTTGTTTATCAGGAGTTAAACTGAGACAGTTAATCTGTGACAGTTGCTCGAGATACACCGCAGGTAGAGACGGTGAGACAGGTAGAGTCTGAACCGATTTCTGTACCTACTGAGGTAAGAGATATAAGTTTAGTACTACAAGTGTTACAAAATTAATTAGAGATTGAGACAGAGTAATCTGTAACAATTACTTATTTAATTTTTGTCTAATGTTTATAGGAGATTGTTGATTTATACGTTCGGTGCACTTTCCGACTACTAAAGCAAAGAGATTTGCAGCTGGTCTTCTTACGACAGCTTTGTCTCAGCCGCTTCCACCGCTTACATTTGATTCTCATGTTGCTTCACTTACACCACCTGGATCGACAACCATTTCAGTTACTCCTACGACTGATGCTGAAAGGATTACATCCTTAGAGTCGAGAGTTAAGGAGTTAGAGAATGTTATTTCGAAGATTTCAGAGTTGGTAGCGAACAATTTTAATCTTGCACAGCAGGTGCTTAAACATAGTGAATCTTACAAGACACTGCTGCAGACTCATAACACATTGCTTAATGACTTCAATATCCAGCGACTGAAGTTTGATTCCTTGGAACGATTGGTGTTGCGAGTGAATTCTGGACAGTCTGCTCAGGGGGAGATATTGGTATATTTAGAGTCTTGCAAGCAAGATGAGCTGAAAAAGAAAAAAGATTCTGACAAAGACGATGATCCCAATACACCAAAAGGTGGTGAGTAGACCGGTCCTTCAAAGACTGGTGAGCAAACTACACTTCAGGGGGAGTCTGGTGCTGGAACAAGTGGTTCGGGTGAAGGTACAAGTGCAGATAAGACGGTACCGGTTGATACTGAAGCTGGTAAGATAGCTTAGTATTAGCATAGTATTGTAATATTTGTAATAATTTGTATAAATTTGTAATAAACAAGTGTAAAACTTAATATTATTGTGTAATATATTCGGCTTAAGATTATTATTATTTTAAGTTAAATATGTTTTAAATAATTTAAGTCGGTTGTTATCCCAGAATACCTAAAAGTATCTACTAACTGATAATAAACTTTTGATAACCCTAAATGAAAAAGGTTATTTCTTTGATTGTAATGAACTCCATTGTAAGCTAGCTGCAACTCCTCTTTAGCATAAGTGACCAAGTTTGCCATTGGTTCGTCAGAAAAGTACTCAGGAATCATACGTGTTCTTTCGTCCCATTCTCCATAGTAAAATTCATCAACAATTTCTTGAACATAAAAATCAACCGTACAATCAATGAAAAATCTCTCAGAACCAATATGCTCTCTAGCCTTCATCGAATTGAAGAAATCTTGAAAGTTTTCAAGTAAACATATGTCAGCCATATTACTTAAGTTTCCAGTGGCATACTCTATTATTTCCTTAAGCTCTCCTAACATTTCTCTTTGTTTATCAGAATAAGGAAACAACGATTTCTCAAATGTTTCATGCACATAAACATACTTCAACAACTGCTCCTCACAAAAAGTTGGATCTACCATCTCATGCTCGCTCACAATATCATACTTCAGCTCATTCACATAATTTATGAAATCATCTGTATCTCTATTTTCATTAGATATAACTCAAGCAGTGAATTGTTCTTCTATTTTCTTAATCAAGTCTTTCTGATAATCAGTATACTCTAAAGTAGATTTATGTATAATCTCCATAATAAATCTAAGTTCATCTTCATGGCAGTCTAAGTAATGAAACATATCTTTCTTAGTTGAAACTACAGGAGGCTGTTCATAGTATTCTTCTTCATTTGTTAGCTTGATTTTCTTGTTTAGTTCATAAGAATGGTCATCTACTTCTATATCCTTGAAATCCATATTTTCACTTCCAAAGTCCATTTGCATCGATTCCATTCTAATAACAGCTAAATTTTTCTGTTCACAAAAGATAGCACATAGTTTAGATTACTTATCTAATCCTATTTTATCTAAGGTAACTTACTATACATATCGAAATATATTAATTTAATTTCTTTTACATTGCTAGTCAAAAGATCTCGGTAGCTCCATTGATAGTACACAAAAGCAGAGAAACAGGTCAGCGCGAGGCTTATTAAAAACCTATTTCTTTCGAGAAGCACTTTACCTCTTATATGATAAATCAATGAGATAGGGCTTTACTCTCCTTATACCTTTGTTTTTTTCAGTACTCCCAATGGATGAGCCGATTTTTCGATTGACTTTGCAAAGTATTAGAAATAAAAATTATACAGGGAAAATAATTAGTTTAATTAAAATACACCGCTTCCCAGGCAGCGGCGCCAAAAACTTGATGTGTGCTAAGTATATGCAATTATAATCACAAGTTTAAATTAAGGAAATACTAAATAATACTATCACACAATTCAGGTAAGATTAACCTGTTCGTATAATATAGCTTTATAAGTAAGTCCAAGTTCGAACACAGGGAACGTGATTCTATTTATAACTAATTATCTATTTACTCCTAATTACAACTATTTACAATTATTCACAAATAAAGGATCCAATGTACAATTTACAAGATAAGGAGAACGTTTTAGTTCCGAACGAACATATTTATAATTGATACAGATTCTAATAGATAAGTATAAGGTTCAACTTAAGAATACTCAATTGGATAGAAGATTATAATTATTCAAACTATTATTTACTAAACTTATTATACTTACTTATGTCTATTTGCTTTGTTGGCTATTATTACAGGTGAATTACTAATGTAGAAAATTACTTAAGGTTAAGCTAATCTTCATCATAGCAACACAATCATAAGGTTACGCAAAGTATTACTAATTAATAAGATCTATCAGCAGTTTATTAATACAATTTCATCGGTATGGCGTGAATCACAATATTACTTTATATTAATGAATTATAATCTTCGTCTATCGCATAAGGTTAAGATCAAGACATAAACACAATCACTTAATTTATAAAAACTTAATATGGTCATCCTCGTTAAATATAAATCAGTTTAACTATGTCAAGAACAATCATCTTTCTTATGTATTAAAGGAAGAAGTTAATTAAATAATCACCAATAAAATAGCCTCTCAAACCTTAATCCTCCCCCTTAATTTGATTAGCCCTTTAAATCTAAGCCATTGATGTAACTAACCCTTGTGATTAATTAATCTTAATCACTATGTTTAATTTTTAGCACTTTACTCCCGTATTATGTTACATCGCGTGTGTTGTGACATCCGTCATCAAAAATGTAATTCGAAAATGATTCAACTCCCAAAAGCCCAAACCCAACTAAACCCAACACCTCTTGAACCCTAGACCTATAAATATAACCCTAAACCTAACCCTAAAACTTTTCTATCACAAAAACATACAAAATCCCGTCCCAAAAATTCCAGTCACGAACAGAGGTCGATTTGACCTATTTACGTTCGTTTTCAGTCTTCGGTCAAAACTAGAAAGTTGTAGATCTCGATGTTTTACTTTAATTCTCATGATTTCGGCCTTTGAAACTCTCCAGATTATTTTATACAAATTATTTCGTAAACTGCTGCTTTGGGTGACGAATTTTCAGAAACTTTGGTAAGTTTCGATTCTATAATCCCCATATACGTTTCATCTAATCTCAAAATAGACTTCTAAGGATATATAATCTCATTATTTACAGATTCTAAGGAAGCCTCTTGTGCGATTATTCGTTAGTTGGTACATTTCTATCCGATTTCGTTCATTAACGTTTGATTTCGATTGTTTCATTACCGTCATCTTATTCGGTTCGATCCGTTGTATTCCAAGTAGTATGATCATGAGGGAATGAGTGTTAACTTATTTTTTGAATGTTTATGAGGAGGATAATCGGTTGTATATGCGATTGGTATATGTTTTGAGAAGAATTATGTTAAATCTGTAAACCCTAATTCTGATCAGATTCGAGAGTCGATTTGAGTAATGTATAACTTGGTCATTTCATAATGTTTTTTGATGAATCTTGAGTCTAAAAGTATCTATCAGAAGTCTACTTTAAAATGGTTTTGGTTTCGTGTTTATACGATAAGTGCAAGTCAGTCAAAATGATTTTATGAGTTTGGATGTCAATTCTGAGTTTTCGGTTTCTGATTTTGAGTAACTTGTGGATTTTTGAAACGTAGGATAAATAAGAGTTTGGTCTTGAAAATTTTACTGAGATAACTTTTTGGTGTCAACTATTATCTGTAAAAATATTATAAGCTTTATAACTATTTAAGTATTTTAAACAAATCATAGCTTTTGTGATATCAGAAAGTGTTGGAAATTAGAGCAGTTTGTTTTGGTGAATTTTTAAAAATAGTTATCTACTTTATAAAAATCTGGAAAATTTATTGAATGTTCTAAATACATAAAAGTGTCATTGATAAAATTTATAGAGTCAAAATTTCTAGTTAAGTCAAGTTTTTTAAATCCGTAAAGTGAGGTGAAATCTGGAGGTATAACCTGAAATGAAAGATAGAGTGGTATTGATATCGTTTGATGTGAATGAGAATTGTTTTAGTGGAAATAGATGTGGCTAGTGGAGAGAAAGTGAGGTAAAGGTGATTTAGACTTAGAACTTGGGATATAATGGATGGACATAGTAACCCATACTTATTCGTTTGTAGATTGACATTTGAGTTTGGTGGATTCATTTGGGGACGATAGTTGCTTTGCTATTCAAGGTGAGTTTTCGTGGCCCCATTTTCATTACATGTTTTCTAAATTTGGGGGAAAAGTTTGCTCATGTTTTATAAATGGTTTTATCATGCTGTGAACTTGTTTACTTTTATTTTTGGACATATGCTGAATTGTGTGACACTAGGTGATTATGTGCCTAATGCTTACTTTTGGTGTTTACATTAGAGTTTATTGGTTTGGTTGATGCCTACTTTTGGTGTTTGCATCAGTGTTTATTGGTTGATGCCTACTTTTGGTGTTTGCATCAGTGTTTATTGGTTAATGCTTACTTTTGGTGTTTGCATTAAATTTTTGTTGGAGTAGCTACTGCCATCATCGGATTTGGTTTGGATTATACTCCTTCGTGGGAGTGATGACACTTATTGTGGAGATTTGTTAGATTACCCTATTTCACTATGTGCACCTTTTCAATAAGCATTGTCCTAACTTATGTATATATCACAGCAAAGGGATATTTTTATTTGTGTGTCGTTTCAAACCTACGAAACTCATCAACATTATTGTTGACCGTTTTGAGCATAACTTTTCAGGTAACTCTAGTGGTTTGAAGATTGAGGACAAGAAAGCTTAGAAGACCATTAGGTTGAAATGAGCTAAACATTGAGACTATTTGAGAAGTTGGAACTTGTTGCCTTTAAATAATTTGGAAAGGCGTGTTTGCCTTGACACTTACATTTTGGATTATTGTTGGTTATTTGGTTTCACTGTTGGTATGTACACGTATCATGAACCGTTACTCATGTTACAAGTATCATAACACATTGAAGTTTATTTTCATATAGCTTTCTTTATAATAATGTGTTGTGATCCTATCATTGTTATATCTCGTTGTTTCCGCTTTAGACGGGGTGTGACAGATTGGTATCAGAGCCATTGTTTATAGAGGTCTAGGTGGATTGTCCTAGACTATAAATAGGGAACCCACATATAGAACATGAATTAGGAAGTTATGTGTGCATACGATTCCGTGAAACTAGTTGTAGCTAAGATCGATCATCAATCTTAGTCATTTCAAATAAGAAGGACGTTGTAAATGTTTCTTCATCATCTTACGACTCCTTATGTGGTTCGTCTATGTGTTGCTTAGGATTCTATAACTATCTGATCTTCTTCCTTAAATATGAAGTTCATTGTGAGACAAGGATTTGGGGTGATGAGAATGCGTATGAAAGGATACTTTTACAATTATGGCTGCAGACATAATTGACAAATGTATTCTTGCGTATGTGTACTTATCCGACCATATCTAAGTATCCAATGTGCTGTCTTCATGTCGTATAGGGATAAAATCTCAATTATATCCCTTATTGAATCATGCTTATGTTGTGAGTCTCGTGCATTTATGCCTTGACAAACTCCAAGGCACTCATTCTATTCTAAACTCATAAGAATTCGAAATTTAAGCAAGCATATTACCGAGACGCGTTACTCATAAATCTTACTTGTGGAGAAGAAACACTCGGTGGTGGGCATTCAAGTAAAGGCGGTGATTGAACTAATGGTTGAGCTGGAGGACATTGTGGTACTCAAGGCAATAACTCCAATGTTGTTGCGACCATTGCACAACAGTGGTGGGCCATAATTATATCCAAAATTGCCATGCAAGTTAGTAATGACATATTGAATCATAGTAGATCTGACGACACCGAAGGCAAATATAGCTCTATTTGTCGAGGATTCAAATGATAGAAATGGTGATGACGCGGAAAGAGTGGAGAAAGAAGGAACTCCTAAAGGATGAATATTCTTTCTGTAACGAAATGAAGAAGTTAGTAAACAAGTTTTGGAATTTCTCTATAGTGGGAGTTAACCCTGCAACCTATATCGGACAATTTTACGAGATTGGCAAAATTAGACCTCATTTCGTGGCACTCGAAGCTAAGAAAATTTAGAAGTACATCAACAGCTTTGTTCTAGAAGCTAGCAGAACGATAGGAGTGACTAATCCTCCTACCATTCGAGGCACAATACTGATGAATGGATCGTTAATAGGTGAAACCAATAAGGTGGGGAATGTAGAAACAGTACCAAGAACGCGGGGATACTCAAGAAAATTGTGGATACTAACACATGAAGAGAGGGTTACACTGGTTCACATCTTCTGTGAGTAAGGTGTAACTAATATCAACACACATTCGCATCATGTTGTATTTTTTCAGACCGCAATTGAAGAGGTCACTTTGCAATGGCATGCCGGACGACAGCTCGTCAAGTGGCATCAATCAACATAGTAGGAAACCCAATGACTTGCTTTGAGTGAGGGACTTTGGAACAATTTTGTTTATGAGAGCATATAGAGATTTATAGGGGTGTACTTTAGTGCTAGAAGATTGCTCTTTTAGCATTGACTATTACCCCTTTGGACTCGGGAGTTTTGGTGTTGTTATGTGAATGGATTAATTGACGAAGTTCCAGGTGGAAGTTGTATGTTTGAGAAAGTATTCCATATACCGCTTAAATGGTGGTGAAGTACTTGAGATTTACATAGAACAATCCGAAGACGAAAATAAGCAACTCATGAGCTTTAGGGCAAATGAGTTAAACCTCAAAAACATTCAATTATCAACGTTATCCTCGAGGTCTTCCCAAAGGACTTAAGAGGACTATACCCGCATTGACTTGTGAAATTTTGTGTCGATCGTATTCTTGGAGTTGCCCCCGTTGCAATGGCTCCATATCACTTAATCACTTTAAGATGCTCCAAGACAAGGGTTTCATTCACCCTAGTCCATCTCCTTGGGGAGCACCTATCTTATTTGTTAAAAGAGAGATGACTCTCTTCGTATGTGCATTGATTATCGTGAAACTTAATAAACTTACGGTCAAGAATCGTTGTCCTCCTCCAAGGATTGATGATTTGCTTGATCAATTTCATGGTGCTTGGTAATTTTCAAAAATCGATCTTCGTTTTGGTCATCATCAATTTAGGGTACCTGAATCGAATATACCAAAGACTGCGTCTAGGATTCGTTTTGACCCTTTCGGATTTCTTGTTATAACTTTCTATTCTACTAATGCGTCTATAGCATTCATATATTCAACGACCACGTATATAAACCGTATCTCGACGAATTTTTCATACCATTCATTTGCTACGTTCTAATTTATTGAAGACTAAGGAAGCGTATGAAATTCCTGTAAGACTAATCCTAGAGTTACCTTTGGAACGAAAGATCTATGCAATATATTCGAAAATCTTGATTTCAAGCTAGAGAGTTGATTTTCTTAGACACGTTGTGAACAAAGAAGTTGTTTTTGAGAATCATAGCTAGAGCAAAACAGTAAAGGGATGGAAGATCCCACGGTCATCATTGGAGGGTCGTATAGCATTTAGGATTCTTAGACAATTGTCGGCATTTTATCGAGAGTTTTTCAAAGATCCCTCAACTACTCACATGTATATACGTAAGAAGTTTGTTGGGATAAGAACTAAGAAGAAGAATCTTTTCAAACATCGAAGAATGCCTTATGTAATGCATCAATCCGGACGTTTCCCAATGGAATCGAAGGATTTCGTTGTGTATTGTGTGACACATCAGACCCAGGTCAAAGTCGTGAGTTGGTTAAACGGGAAAGATAGTCGCATCCATCTCTCAACGACTCAAGGTACACAAAAATTTCTATACTATCCACGAATTGAAACTTGGAGCGGTGGCGTTCGTACATATGTGTTGGAGACACTACGTGTATGGAATAAAGAATGTTGTTTATACCTACCACAAGGACTTTTTACACATCTTATTGTTATTTGTTCTAAAGAGGTTGAACATGAGGCAAATGAGGTAGCTCGAGTTATTTAGTGGTTATAATTGTGAAATTCGATACCACCCGGGAAAAGACGGGTGCGGTGGCAGATATTTCGAATAGGAAGGAAAGAGTAAGCCAAGGTGAGTGTGAGTCAAGTATGACGATGCACTCTGGCATTAATGATAAGAGGTTCAAAGCACAAGGTGAATCGCTAGGGGATGCTCACATACAAAATGAAGGATTGCGCGGGTTAGGCGAGCATTTGAAACACAAAGTGGATGAGATAATTTCAACTTGTGAGAATCTCATGGATTTTTTTAAGTGATCTATGGACACTGGTAGTGGACATAGTACATAAGTCAAATATTCCATAAGTCGAGAGTTGGTAAGAAGTATCTTGATATTATGGATTTGTAGTGGTGACTGGGAATGAAGAAGGACATCGTAATTACATTATTCAATTTTTCAATGCATGATCTGTTTGAAAATTTAGGCTGAATACCAGAGACTCTCCGGTCTATATCAAAAACTGAACATTTCCAAAAAAAAAAAGGATAATAATAATAATAATAATAATAATAATAATAATAATAATAATAATAATAATAATAATAATAATAATAATAATAATAATAATAATAATAATAATAATAATAATTATGGATTTCGTTTCGAGGTTTTCTAGAACTAGTAGTGGGCGCGATTCGATTTGGGATGATTGTGGATAGGATGACTAAGCCATCTCACTTCTTAGCTATATGCGAGGACTACACGATGGAGAAATTGGCGAGGTTGCATGTTAACAAAGAAGTAGCAAGGCGTGGAGTGTTTGAATCTACTATATCCGATCTTGATGGTTATTTTACTTCACAATATTTGGCGAATGTTGCGAAAAGCTCTGAGGACGAGTTTTGACATGAGGATGGTTTATCATTCTCGAACTAATGGACGGAATGAGCGAACCATTCAAACATTGAGAATATGCTTAGATTGTGTCATCGATTGATAGAAGTTGTGATCCTCACTTACAATTAGTCGAGTTATCATACAACATAATTATCATTCTAGCATTCATTCTGCATTATTTCAAGCACTTCATGAGTGTAGGAGTCATTCATCGTAGTGTCAGCTGAAGTTGGGTTAGAGTTAGTTGATTGGATTGAAATAGTCCATGAAGCTATTGACAAGATCGTTCGAATCAAGGAGAAGTTGGGATCACTACGAGCTAGGCAAATGAGTTACGCAAATAAACATCGAAAGCAGTAAGAATTTTATGATAGAGATCATATATTGCTTAAAGTATTGCTTTGGAAAAATACCATATATTTTGGGAAGAAGGGGAAAATTTATACATAGGTTTGTTAGATCGCTCTAAATTGTTGAGCGTGTATAACATATCGATTGAAAGTTGTCACAAGAGTGAAGTGCTGCTCACGAACTATTTCATGTGTCAATTCTACAAAAGTGTTGGCCGATAAAGTCTGACACATATTTCTAGAAGGAGTTTAAAGGGAACCACAAATAACGATGTGTAGAGAAAACTGGTAGGAACCATGGATTGAGAGGTCAACATGTTGGAGCACAAGTAATTTTAATTATCAAGGTCCGATAGAACATTGACCTGGGTATACTTGCAAACGAAAATATCAGGCCAAGCTTATATATATGCACTTATTCAGTGATCGTGGTGACAATACGGCTCCGATTGAATTTCGGGACGAAATTCCCTAAACGGGGGGATACTGTGATATCCGTCATCAAAAATGTAATTCGAAAATGATCCAACTCCCAAAAGCCCAAACCCAACTAAACCCAACACCTCTTGAACCCTAGACCTATAAATATAACCCTAAACCTAACCCTAAAACTTTTCTATCACAAAAACATACAAAATCCCGTCCCAAAAATTCCAGTCACGAACAGAGGTCGATTTGACCTATTTACGTTCGTTTTCAACCTTCGGTCAAAACTAGAAAGTTGTAGATCTCGATGTTTTACTTTCATTCGCATGATTTCGGCCTCTGAAACTCTCCAGATTATTTTATACAAATTATTTCGTAAACTGCTGCTGTGGGTGACGAATTTTCAGAAACTTTGGTAAGTTTCGATTCTATAATCCCCATATACGTTTCATCTAATCTCAAAAACGACTTCTAAGGATATATAATCTCATTATTTACAGATTCTAAGGAAGCCTCTTGTGCGATTATTCGTTAGTTGGTACATTTCTATCCGATTTCGTTCATTAACGTTTGATTTCGATTGTTTCGTTACCGTCATCTTATTCGGTTCGATCCGTTGTATTCCAAGTAGTATGATCATGAGGGAATGAGTGTTAACTTATTTTTTGAATGTTTATGAGGAGGATAATCGGTTGTATATGCGATTGGTATTTGTTTTGAGAAGAATTATGTTAAATCTGTAAACCCTAATTCTGATCATGTGACACCCGGTCAAAATAACCCAAAATTTGGTCCAAATTTAAACCTTAATTACTCGTACTCGGTACGTGTTAAAACAAAAGTATTCGGATAATATATATGTGTATATATATAACGTTGAATGATTATTTAAATAATCACATACAAACAAATCTAAAACAACGCGCAAACTTAAATACGGTCGTTGGTGAAAACATTTTTAAATAAAGTATTATTATGGAGAATAATAATTACATACTCCGTTTGAAATTTAAATGCATTTTAGATACAGAAAACTATCCGTACATTTTAAGTAAAACAAAGTTACAATATTATACATCCGTAAAAACAGTTTTATAAAATATTTCAATTAAAAACTTATACGAATCTATTTTTAGGAAATTATCATCTCAAAACATTATACTACATAACGATCGAGTACACGAACATGGGTATAAAATACCCACCAATATCAATTATTGGAGCCGGTGTATATACCCGACTCCAATAATACAGTCACACACATGCACACCCATTTTTATCTCTATCTCTCTCGGTCTCACTCTCAAATTCAACAACAACAATAACATTAACAACAACAAGATCAAGAATCAGCATCAACATCATCATCATAATCATCATCATCATCGGACCATCATCATCATCCTCACGGTTCCATTTTTAATTTTGTAAGAATCACTAACTTTTACCTTTAGTTTCATGTTTTTAATACGTAATATATCATGTAGTAATGTTCTATAGTTGCGAAAATTGGTAAAAATTAAGTTAGAACTCGTATATATCAAAACCTGCACGAACAGACGCTGGAACCAGACTTTGATCCGGCGGATCAAGTCTTGGATCCGGCGGATCCTCTTCAAATTTGCCCAATCAGGCGGATCCACCTAGTGATCCGGCGGATCCATCAAAAACATGCCCAATCCGGCGGATCAACACATGATCCGGCGGATCCCACACGAAATCACTCAATCCGGCGGATCAACACATGATCCGGCGGATCAACAAACTCGCAAGGTCACTCGGAAACGACCCAATAATCAATGCTAAGTACCTTAGCCTTGTCAGTTTTAGGCCATCTGGGGTCGTTTAGGGGCCGAAAATGGCAGATTACTATTTTCAGACTCGTACCAAATTTTGTAATTTATGAAATAAAGTGTAACGGATATAATGTACTTGAGTAACAACTAAACTTATATGATACGACTTATACACGGAACACATATACTTTTATAAGTAAAACAAATCATGCCAAATAATAATAGTTTGAAATTATTATTACAAACCGTCACCAACGAGCCGTATACATTTTTGTAAACTCAAACATAAACCTTAAACAATACATTGGACAATCCATTTACTCATTAGAATCTCGCGTGTTTAGGACTCTAAGGGATTTCAGAGATTGTCTATTCCACGTCGGATATACTCATTGCTCGGATATGTTCAGGTGAGTCTCACGGCCCCATTTTCACTATTTACTGTTTTTAAATTCGGGGGAGATACAACACAAACTGTTTTAGTGTACACAAGTATTCGGTAAATTAATCTGTTATTTATTTCGGTTATTATTTTCGGTCATGATTATTGGTATTGTTTAATTCGGTATTCGGTAATTCGGTATTTCGGTTATTTAAATTCGGACATGCATGAGTTGTTTTAATTCGGGAAAGTCCTCATCGGACATGGTTCGTTAACCGAAAGGGCGCGATTACTAAAGGATAGATCTATCATGGGAGTGACGTCCCCGTCCGGATTGCTAGCTACAACCACGTCAAACGGGCACTTTAGTAGTTGTAATTGGTGTTTCTACACCCATCGGGAGGCAGAAATCGGGTTAGGCTTCGAATCATGAATTTATGCAATGTCGGTAAATTCGGTTATTGTCGGTCTATGTCGGTATATTCGGTCCGGGTCATATTATGGTATTCGGAAAACATTTATTTGTTTAATTAACGGATAAATCTTGTGTATCACATCATGTTTACTTAAACCTGTGAGATTCACCAGCTTTTTAGCTGACCCTTTTAGTGTTGTATTCTCAGGTGCACAACAACAGTAGATGGCCCGCAGGATAAGCTATCTAGTACGAGTCGCATGCATCTATAAATATATGAAGATTTTATAGCATTATCTTTTGATAATCGGTTATGTATTAAAATCTTTAGAATCATTTTGCGAACTCGCTTTTGTATCGTAAGCTTATGACTTAAACCTTGTATTGCTTTTGTAATGTAATGTATTTTTCTAAAACGTCTCATTTAGAGTCGTTTGCTATCTAATCTTGGTGTTTGATATTTGATTAGTCACACCCAAATCATCGCTTCCGCAAATCATAAAATAGGGGGTGTGACAGATCAGATTCGAGAGTAGATTTGAGTAATGTATAACTTGGTCATTTCATAATGGTTTTTGATGAATCTTGAGTCTAAAAGTATCTATCAGAAGTCTACTTTAAAATGGTATTGGTTTCGTGTTTATACGATAAGTGCAAGTCAGTCAAAATGATTTTATGAGTTTGGATGTCAATTCTGAGTTTTCGGTTTCTGATTTTGAGTAACTTGTGGATTTTTGAAACGTAGGATAAATAAGAGTTTGGTCTTGAAAATTTTACTGAGATAACTTTTTGGTGTCAACTATTATCTGTAAAAATATTATAAGCTTTATAACTATTTAAGTATTTTAAACAAATCATAGCTTTTGTGATATCAGAAAGTGTTGGAAATTAGAGCAGTTTGTTTTGGTGAATTTTTAAAAATAGTTATCTACTTTATAAAAATCTGGAAAATTTATTGAATGTTCTAAATACATAAAAGTGTCATTGATAAAATTTATAGAGTCAAAATTTCTTGTTAAGTCAAGTTTTTTAAATCCGTAAAGTGAGGTGAAATCTGGAGGTATAACCTGAAATGAAAGATAGAGTGGTATTGATATCGTTTGATGTGAATGAGAATTGTTTTAGTGGAAATAGATGTGGCTAGTGGAGAGAAAGTGAGGTAAAGGTGATTTAGACTTAGAACTTGGGATATAATGGATGGACATAGTAACCCATACTTATTCGTTTGTAGATTGACATTTGAGTTTGGTGGATTCATTTGGGGACGATAGTTGCTTTGCTATTCAAGGTGAGTTTTCGTGGCCCCATTTTCATTACATGTTTTCTAAATTTGGGGGAAAAGTTTGCTCATGTTTTATAAATGGTTTTATCATGCTGTGAACTTGTTTACTTTTATTTTTGGACATATGCTGAATTGTGTGACACTAGGTGATTATGTGCCTAATGCTTACTTTTGGTGTTTACATTAGAGTTTATTGGTTTGGTTGATGCCTACTTTTGGTGTTTGCATCAGTGTTTATTGGTTGATGCCTACTTTTGGTGTTTGCATCAGTGTTTATTGGTTAATGCTTACTTTTGGTGTTTGCATTAAATTTTTGTTGGAGTAGCTACTGCCATCATCGGATTTGGTTTGGATTATACTCCTTCGTGGGAGTGATGACACTTATTGTGGAGATTTGTTAGATTACCCTATTTCACTATGTGCACCTTTTCAATAAGCATTGTCCTAACTTATGTATATATCACAGCAAAGGGATATTTTTATTTGTATGTCGTTTCAAACCTACGAAACTCACCAACATTATTGTTGACCGTTTTGAGCATAACTTTTCAGGTAACTCTAGTGGTTTGAAGATTGAGGACAAGAAAGCTTAGAAGACCATTAGGTTGAAATGAGCTAAACATTGAGACTATTTGAGAAGTTGGAACTTGTTGCCTTTAAATAA
Source organism: Helichrysum umbraculigerum (assembly GCA_949592205.1). NCBI lineage: Eukaryota > Viridiplantae > Streptophyta > Magnoliopsida > Asterales > Asteraceae > Helichrysum > Helichrysum umbraculigerum. Next base: position 2,975,686 of record CATIUR010000001.1, read on the forward strand.
TTTGGAAAGGCGTGTTTGCCTTGACACTTACATTTTGGATTATTGTTGGTTATTTGGTTTCACTGTTGGTATGTACACGTATCATGAACCGTTACTCATGTTACAAGTATCATAACACATTGAAGTTTATTTTCATATAGCTTTCTTTATAATAATGTGTTGTGATCCTATCATTGTTATATCCCGTTGTTTCCGCTTTAGACGGGGTGTGACATGTGTAAATGGCTAGGGCTCAGAAAAACATTTCCTTTCTCACAAATCAAACGACAAAGATACCCGACACCTCAAAACTTCATCCGTTTCAAACACCAGCGACAGATTCAACTCCAGATCAGAAAAAATGGCGATAACACAAGAATACCAAACGGTTTGCCAAGGATCCAAAGGTTTGTTGAGCGACAAATTCAGGATCAGAAATAGCGATGTATAAGGCATATTGATGTGCGAATGCGAAATGTATTCGGTTTCAGCCACTGCAACATTTGACATTACCTTGTGATTGCTAATCAGTTTTTCACTTCGTTTTTTTTCAGTCTATTGCAATTCGCACAATTTAACCCAACAGATAACCCACGTAATAAGCACAATTTAATCTACACTACAAATTGAGTACTTAGTGCATCATGACTGTTACTTGTGGTTGAGAGTTGATGGATCATGGATATAGGATGCATTGGTTGGCCGTCGTGTATGTGTGTTTTTGATGCCAAATAGGTGAAGCATTATGCCTAATGTGGAATTAAAATAGCAAGATATTTCCCCCAAACTTAATATTACGATGTAGAAAGTCACCACTCACAAGGACAACAAATATATGATAACAAAATCTTGCTACTTCCTACTTTGCAATAGATACCTGTCGGGTTACTAATAAATGAAATGTGCTAACGCTATGCAACTGAGTAGCTGAATATTTGGGTTTAGATTTAAGAAAACTACATATTCTTTACATACTAAATCTTTGTCCTTTGGGTATGTTCCCTGTTTATCTCCAAAGTGAACATGATCTCATATAAACTGATACGATAGGCTGCATATTCTTTAATCTAAATTGAAACCGAAAATTGTATTGTGATGGAGGTTGTGGCTCAACAAGCACTTCAACATGTGGAAGAAATACATTTTGGGTTTGGATGATTTTCGGATGTTCCATTTGATGGTGCAACTTGGGAACAATGATTTGTGCAAATAATGTGGACTATGGGGTTGGCTAGGCTAGATACACTATATTAGATGAACTATTTATGTATTGGAGATGTATATGTATTAATGTTCAACTGTGTTTATAGCTTAATCTGAAAATGTCTATTGATGAATTGCTTATCAAGCTCGCCAACATTTACTGAACCAAGACTGAACATTTACATTCACTTTAAAGAGCGTTTATTTTCAATTTTCAGGGTTTTTTCATAAACACTAACCTTATTGATTAATTCACTAACATCTTATTAATTTGATTAAAGTTACTGACTTTTGGATTTGTGGTTTGGTTTATTTACTCAGATGTTGATGAGTTCTACGGGCTTTGTTATCCAGGTATACCTTTGTTGCAATTTGAGAATTACATGTTTTTGTAATTTTGATTGTAGTTTCTTATAAAACTGATGTACATTTCGTTGTAAATTTTTTTGTGTATATAATTCAATGTGTTCATGTTATATTTATCCATAAATCAAGAGGAAAAAAAATGAAAATCAGGTCATCTGTTATATTTTTAAAGTGATTGTAAGTTCAATTGCATATCCTGTTTGCAATTTATACAGATTTTAAGACGAGTTAGGTTTAATACTAACTGTGTAAACCAATAGATGAGTTAGACTTACTTTTATATTCATCTAAGTAAATGTATATGTCATTACTCTTTGTTTTATAATAATCCTAACGAATCCATATATATTATATACCTGTATCTATATATCTATATATAAGTTTTTTATTATATACTCTACTTGGTTGTTTAGATGAGTATGTGTGTGGATAATTTAGTTATTAGATATGATATTATATTAAAGATGACAAGTCTACATCAAATATGTGAGCAGATGAAAGTTTTTTCATTTTAATAGTTGCAATCGATTGTACTTGGTATTAATTTGATTGAGATAGCTAAAGCTATGTTGTTGCCCACCCTTCGTTATATAACTGGACACAAAGTGGGTCAACGGGGTTTAGAGTCATCTACATTGTCTTCAATGGCAATACGGTATTATAAGCTGCTTTATGAATATCAAATTTTAGACTCTTCAAAAAGGGAACCCATTTTTATCCTACCGGATTTTGACCCGTTATTCTACCCACCTGTAATATTATACCGGATAGTATATAGGTAATCACTGGTTGTAGCCTTACACATTTCGAAAGATCATCAAAAATACGTTGTTACGTGTTGTTTGCTTCATTTAGTGTTTGATTTTCCAAATTGTTGATCTTTGATTCAGGCAGCTGGAAAACTTAAAAGGCACAATGCAATTCATGTTTGAATGATGGAAAGTCAAACAAATCAGGTGTTGTACTTGAAGATCTAGTAAGTGGGAATTTTTATGTTGGGGACGCCATAAGGTTTCATTTCCCTAAAGCTTTGGCTATGACTATGTTGATTTGGAGCATGATCGAATACAGTGCCAAATATGAAGCTGATGGAGGACCTAACCATGTTAAAGAGATAACCAAATGGGGCACTGTACTTTTTATAAACGTTCAATTCTACTGCTGGCATCATGTGCCAGCTTGTGGGTCATGTTGCCTTTAATTCTTGTCTTTTTTCTATTGTGAGCTTCAACTTAAGAATGTAGATGGGGCAAAGTGGGCGAGTTGGGTAACATGTCAGAACAACTGATGTGGCAAAATGTGCAGGTTGAGTGGGTTGGTTAGTGGGTAAAAATGAGAAAGGATTAGTACGTGTAATTTTCTGGTACGGGTTGGGTCCAATTTGACCTGAAACTTTTTTTTGCCCAAAATCTTAAAGCCTTTTTATGAATAAAGATTTCTATGGCAACCGTATTCGAAATTTTGATATTTTCTCTATTTTAGAATACTTTTTTTTAACCCATTACAGATAAAATTCAACCAGAGTCGACCCGTTTAGAAGATATTAGAAACTTCACCGTGAATATATTCGGCAAGGTTGACTAAATCTAACTTCCTCCCAGGGCTATTAGAAAACTTAAATCTCACTCAGAGACATCTCTCCTTTCATCATAATGACCTACAAGAGGAGGAAGGGTTCTAGAAGTAGCTGGTAGTGTCACTACACAACCAGTTCTTCAACATCTAGGCATCTCAATTTGGTCTGGTAGGTCAAATGATTGATCTTTCTTTTCTTCTTTATTTGGGTAAAGCAAATAGTTGGTGTTCCCCTCAAAATAGTTGATTTTTTTTCGAACCAATAGGCTTCTACTCATGTTGCAAATGGTTGTGTTAGTTTCATTATTCATATTGTGAACTTGAAAGAACTTGAGAACTATGATTAGACCAAGTGACTAACTGAACTTCCCATTTGCAAGCAACTCTTAGAAATCTTCATTACAATCGATTTATAATACATGTTTTAATTTTTAACCTTTTATATATTGACTAATTACTTGAATAGCCCATTGAGCGATCTTTTGCTTTCATTTGTCATAAGTAGTTAAGGCACAACCGAGTTATTAAGTATATAAGATAAGTTGGACCCATTTGTAAAAGTAGTAACTGTTATTTCATAGGTGTATCATTAGTTCCGAAACTTAAAAATACATTTACATATTTTATAGTTTGTAATCATATATGACACTCTAATTATGTATAATATAAATTAAAATTTAAGTAGAAGGTATTTTCGAGCCAATCAGACTAACTGATACAAAAAAATGGTACATGATTGTACACATTACATAACCCGCCCAATTTGCCAAAGATTAAATCTAAAAAGAATAGAATCCTAGATAAATTCATGCTGACAAGTTTTCTTTGTAATTACAAGATACGTTCAAGAAATTGGAAAGGCAACAAGTACTTTTATACAAGAAGATTTGAAAACGGATAATGTATACAACTACATGTTTCATTTTGAATGGATTCTCAATGCTCATGAAAATTCAAGCCTCTGGATCACATAATGCAGTTGATTAGAGACAATGATTTGCACTTCACAAGGGTTTGCTAAATCAATTCATGGAGTAGTCAACTATCAAAGGAACTATATATGTTAGCCAATGCATCATGCAACCTCCCTATAATCTTCAAACCCTAACTCCTTAATAAAAAAGTGAATTCAATTAAAAAATTGAGAAATGGGAACGACTCCTTTGAAAAATTAATCAAGGGTATAGATGTTTTATTGCCTTATCTATTATATTTGGTGCTAGATTAGAATTTGGAGTTGTATACAAGTCTATAAACAAAGTAGGATATAATGGTTAGAAGTTTAGACTTTACATTGTGTTATATGGTATCATTTTACAAACTTAAATCCTGAAAACATCAAGTAATTAGCATCCACCACCAAATTTATTACATAGTAAGCACTCAAACATGAAAAATGATAATCCTTAATCATTGATTAAGAAGTTAGAAATATATGATATTGCCGATCTCAAAACTTTGAAGCATCCATCCAACTTGATAAATTCTTCAAACCTTTATGAAGTTATTTTACAGTTGTGGCACAAATCCGTGTGCTTAAAGGAAGTTGGGGCGAACGCTTCCAACTCTTTAGAAAAGGAAACAACTATTATTGGGCTTATCTTTGGGGGTTATTTAAGATCTAAGGTAACAATGTCGTCACGAGAAGAGCTTCGATCTAAAATAAAATAAGTGCATTTTTATCTATATTAAGCAGCTAAAGTTGGTTCGTATATTTAATTTGTATATAAAGTTCACGAAATGTAGGGGAAATCAAACAGGCATGGATTTTATTATTGAACTATAAGGCGGTACATGGACACTTGAAGACGTGTACAACGATATTGGACGACAAGTTAGTTCAGATTTTGTTGATCTTAAAATTACCTATAAAAAGAAAAATAATAGAAACTTTGTATTAAACTCATGTGAAAGCCCGCGAATTTCGCGGGTTATGATCAAGTTAATATATTATAATATAGACAATTCTTGTATAATAAACATTCAATAATATAGTTCCAACATAAACATAAATTCATATAATAAACTCAATAAACATTCATTCAAATAGTTATAATGAAAACCTAATTCATAATTAAATCAAATAAACAATATCCATAAATTAACTCAATAAGGTTATTAAAGTTACAAGGATAAAGAAATTGAACCAATTGTCGAACCAGCTCTTCCTAGGGTCAAAAACCTTCAAACCATAGCTCCTTAGCTTCCAAATTCGCACCTTAAGTCGACCTTAAACCCTAATATTCGACTTTGTATTCTAAGAATCGTATATCCCTAAGTCTGGCCTAAGCCTCTATTTATAGTTTTGTTGGCCGACCTCCCAACCGCCGGTTGGATATTCCAACCGCCGGTTGGAGCATATTGTGTCCTGGTCCAACTCCGCGTCTTCCACCGCCTTAATCCTTTAATACCCCAACCGCCGGTTGGGTAATCCAACCGCCGGTTGGACCTTCATTCCAGAATCTTCTAAATACGGGCCAGGCCTCTATTTGGGCTTCCTTCTTTTCTTTAACGGATTTTATTCTTCATTTTGGCCCAATTCTTCAATATTATCATTTTAGTCTTCAATTCTTTAAAGTTTAAGCTCCAACTTCTTCAAGTACTTCATTTTCTTCAGTTTTGGATTCGTTCTCGTTCCTTTTTCTTCAATCTTTAATTAAAATACATCTCTGCAAATATTAACAAAATAAGTATCTAAAATCATATAAATACACTAAAATGTATATAAATATAGGGATAAAACAATATAAAATATAGTATCTATTTGATGCTTATCAATTATGATCTTGTTTTCTTACTTTATGAATATTGATTACTTCTTTAACATATTTGTTTAGATGAATAATATTTGTATGATTATTCGAGTATATGTTTATGTTGATTGATTTTATGAATGTTATTAAGGTTATATTTATATTGATTATATGATTATGATATTCATGCTATATAGCGAACGCTTGTGTGAATTGACTTAATAATTTAGATTTATGTTTTAATTATAACTTAAATATACTGACCAGTGATAGATTATAATTATAACTGGATTAAACTATAATTGATTAGATAATAACATTCGAGACCTTGAAGTTAGTTAACCTTAGTATACATTGAAGAGCTTAATCATAGGATACTTAAACCTTACCCAGGAGGATATCTACTTTTATATTTCAACATAAAATCAATTAGCTAACAAAAATAAACAAATAGGAGAATTTGAATATAAACATAGCTAATCTAGATAAAATATATCTTCTATCTACCTTATTCAAATTAGTTGTCTTTAATTACTTTAAATACTTTAGTTATCTCAATTATGTATCAAAATAAATATATGTTCGATCGGAACTAAAACGTCCCCCCTTTATCTGTAACATTAATTGTAATTAACTGTGAATATTTGTAAATATCATTTAGGGTTAAATTAAGAATTCCACTTTCCCAGTATTCCATACCTGGACTTACTTGTAAAACTATATTATACGAACGGGTCATTCTTGACTGTATTGTGTGATAGTATTATTTAGTATTTCCTTGATTTAAAACTTGTTATTATTTGAATTAACAATACTTAGCACATATCAAGTTTTTGACGCCGCTGCCGGGGACACTTAACCGGTTGGACTTTTGTTCTGCCGGGGAAGCGGTAATTTTTAATTTTTTCCCTGTAAAAATATAAATTTTTATACATTAAATTCAATTGAAAAATTGGCTCACCCATTTGAGATTACTAACAAAAAACAGAGGTATAAGGAGGGTCGCTCTGCTTCCCGAAAGGAGTAAATTTTTAATAAGCTTCACGCTAACCTGTTTCTCCGCTTCTGTGTATGATCATTGGAGCTACCGAGAACTTTTGATTAACTTTGTACATCGATTTTTTTTATTTTTAGTTAGTTTTTATTTTATTTTATTTTCTACTCTTTTTGTTTTTTCTCTTAGTTCTACAGGTATGTACCAAACCATGAATAATATTCCTGTGATTTTTCAAAACTCAAGAAACTATCATATGAACGAAGATATTGCTAACATGAAAATTGAGGAGTATATGAATAGATTTCCTGATGATATTTTCACAAGTTGATCTCATCCATCGATTGTGAAAGCTAAGCAATCTATGGGGACGTCAAGTAAAGAATTGGAAGAATCCAAAGCTATTGGCCACAGTCAAGGAGATTCCATTTAACAACTTGAGGAGATGATTCAAACAGATAAGTGCTCTCAATTATCTAATTCCTAATTTTCTAATGATATTTCTAGTGAATTTAATCAGGTAGCAGAAAATGAAGTGGAATGTTTGATATTGCCTAAACAAGATTTCAAGATTCTAATGAGAAATTGCTCTCGTTAATCAATTGTAATGACGAGGAAATCCTTGAAGTGAAAAACCAATATGGGGTTATGACAGAAGAGGAATTAATAGCCACTATGGATCCAGCTATTAATGAAAGTTCGTCATTACATCCGGAGGTGAACTAGCTGAAAACGGATAATCAAGAAATGGTAAGGATTGGAGAAGAAACTGAAAACAGAATTTGCGGTAATCAGACATCAAACAGCAATTGGATTACAACACAGTCGACAGTCGAAATCCAAACGGTGGTTGAGTTGACGCAACTAACGGTTGTATTGTCTATAAGCACAGGTTCATTGTTTTACCAGTATGAAGATCCTTTTTGGCAATTCAAACAGAAGGAAAGTTTTTCGCAATTTTTGGGAAATCATGGAGCATCTCAGAAAGGACATTTACCTGCCATAAACGATAAGTATCTATTTTCTTTAATTTTATTAAATTTATATTCTATGAACATTTATAGATATTACTATCCATGCTTTATGCTAAGTGTGGGGAAAGTCACTAGATTTACAGGTAAGTAAGGTTGGAGTCAAGCTAGTGCCTTGAAAAAAAATAAGCGCTTCTCGGGAGGCAACCCGTGCTTGTATATTTTGTATAATTGTTAGGTAGATTTAGTTTTAAGTTTTAGTATAAATTAGTTTACGTTCTATTTATTTTTAGATAGGTAGAAGGAACTATTATTACTGCCACTAGTTTAATTTAAAATAGGTTTGGGCTAACCGATTGGGTTTTAATCATACGTGAACTAAAATGGGCCTAATATTTTATTATCCGGAGGAATTGGTTTAGTCAAATAGTATCTAGGCCAAACCCAACCGACGGTGCATTTAGCAACCGGCGGTTGGGAATTGGGACTTTTTCGTGAGATTTTCATTTATCCACCTCACATTCTTATCAAACTTAAATTAAAAAAAAAAAAAAATCCATTCCAAAGTATAAATATTTAACTTTATATTTGGGTAATTTTTTGATTCAGAATTTTTGAGTTAAGTTTATGTAAAGATCATTGTTAGAGTACTATAGTAATGATATTATGCTTAAATTGATTCTTAATTTGAAAAATAATTGGTTGAAAAATTGGATTTAATTAATACTTGCGTTTAGAGGTTTTGTTTGTTTCGGTGGAATAAATTATGTTTTAAAAATCCGATTAGGAAAAGGTTTTAGGCTTACACTATTAATGTAAAAACCTAGGATATAAAATATGGATTTCAACATAATATTTCATTTATCTAGGTTTAATAAATCTTCGTAAAGACCATTTTGTTAGGTATGCTTCAATGTGAAACAACTGTTGGGCTTAGAACCAACCGGCGGTTGGTAATCCCAACCGACGGTTGGACGCTTTTTCGATTAAACACCAAGAAAGCAGTTATTTTAAACACACTTTTTCACAAAAACCAAAGAACATTAATCTTAGAATAGATTGTTACTAATTGTGCTTAAAATTCTGCACCTATTTTACTTAATCCAAGGTATGATTATAAATTATGAAGTGCTTGTATTTATGTGTTAGGGTTTCATATTTTGGATATGTCTAATTACGAAATTGTTATATTTAGTTTATGAGAAATTTGTTGTTTAGGGTTTATTCTAGTAATATAATTTCTCTTAAATTGATTTTACCACTGGCGATTCTTAGTTAGAGATTCGGATTAGGTGATAAGCAAACTTTTGGGGTTTTTAATTTAGAACTTATTTATGTTAATACAGACTGTGTAGTTTATAATATATTTGATAACATAGTTTTCATAGTAAGTTAAGATCTTCAATTTAGTTAACCCCAATGGAAGATTTTAAGTGATTGAGTGGCATTTAAATTGGTTAATTATTGTGAGAAGTTTCTATAGGTGTAATAATTTTTAAATTGAGAAATTGGAGCTACATTGCATGTACTTTTATCTAAGACTCCTACCAGTAATTAAATTAGGAAGTCGACGGTTGTAGGTACCCAACCGGCGGTTGAATACTTTTTGGCTTTATTTGGAGATAACATGAGAAAAAGCACCATTTTTTATCATACAAATAGCCTAGGAGAGATGATCATAATGATAGTAATTAGTGGCATGTGGTTATGTGTTTCCATACTATCTTTAGTATTTTTATTTTATTTTTAATTTTTAATTTAGTATTTTATTATTGTAGTTTTAGTTATGTATATTATGGTATGTTTAATTTGTTTGTTTGTTTTGCTAGAATTCATTAAAGTTCGGCATTTATTTTTGGAAGCGAATAATAAGTTATCTTATTATTTATGAACTTTGTGGGTGTGTTCCCTAGAAACCCTCACGAGACTATAACTCGTCCACTCGGGATACCGAGTGGTTTAAAGGCTTATTGCATATGATAAATGCAATCGTGATTAACTACGAAAGTGTGCTTTGTTGTATATTACGCTATGAGATCGAGAAGACGACCAATTACAATTGAACTAGCCAATGATGAATTCGACAGTCAGGGGAATTTTTCGTTCTAATTTCTTTTCTTCCTTTTACTCACTTTATTTTATATGTTTATATACATTGAGGACATTGTATAATTTAATTGTGGGGAAAGGGTCGGTAGAAAAGAAATATTATTTAAGTTTTACTTTTGTTTACTTGTCCTATTATATAATAAAATTTTTATAAATTTTCATCAAATTTAAAATTTTTAAGTTAATAACTAAGTATTTATTAGTTAGAATACTTTTGTTAAAAGTTTTGTTTTGTATTTAAAGGTTTAGACTTTAATGTGGATTAACTATTTTGTACATATAACGTAAGTAATAATAAGTGATATATAGTTACATAATATGATGTACTAATAGGCAATCTATATGAGGATTTCTGAATTTTAAGAAATTAATAAAATAAATTGTATATTATTTTATGGTACATAATATGATGTATGACATAAAAACTCTTAATTCTTAGATTTATCATGCATAATTTTATATATTGATACTTATATGAAAACATTTGGGGGTTTACTAATTGTTTCCTCTGTTGTACGAAAGTACAGACCTGGTTTCTAATTAGTATTCTTACAAATAATGAAACACCCCGAAAATCTGAATCATTATATATATATATATATATATATATATATATATATATATATATATATATATATACCCTGTATACTGTCCCTTAACTTTATTTTTATACATAAATATTCGACACGTAAGTTAAAACATCATTCTTAGGCATACTGAAGGGACATGGCCGTGGCGATTATAGGACATGGCCATGGCATGGTGCTGACAAGAATGCGAAGCTACTGATCAAGGACATGGCCATGGCGATTATAGAACATGCCCATGGCCTGTCTGTTCAGCACTTGCACTATTTATTACCAAATCCTGAATTTCAAACGTGCATATCTCAAAAACGACAAGTCCAATGACCATGAAAATTTGCAGGCACATGTAAAATGATATTTCAAACATTTCCCAATTTCCACTTTTCGTAAATTCGCGTTTTATCAAGAATTGGACTAGTGACCTCTTTATGGTCATTTTCGACCCATTCTAAAGACATACCAAATTCCAATCCACCCAACATTAGACTTCAATTTTTTTACCACATTTCTAATACCATATTTAGGACTTAGTGCAATATTTATACTCGTCATATCGTAACCCCAACCTATTCTAGTCATTTACCCATTAAGTGACCCATTTGGACACTTTTATGACCCATTTGGGTCTTTACCCATGTAACCACCATTCTAACTCTCAATTTACTTTCATTTGACTATTCTAAGTCAACTTAGGCCAATTTCATTATCTATACTCCAATTTAACCATGAACATCAAAATTTCCATAAACTACAATATTTACATCATTTACAACAAGGGTTCAAGATTATCATTCCAAAACTTCAATGAGCATTGACCCAACTCATTGACTAGTTTGACTTCAATACCATATCAAGTTTGACTTTGATCATCCACATAACAAGACCTTGACTTTTAACAACATGTGACAAAACCATGTTTTCTTAACAAAAAGGGGTGACATCAACATCTAGAGCATGATCAAGGGATAAGCTTGTTACCGACAATGAAACAAGCTCCACCACTAGCAACCTTCGGGCCTTTTGCCCGGATCCCGTTGGGTCCACTTGGCTCACCTAAAAACATATAAACATGATAAAGTAAGCATAAAGCTTAGTAAGCAATGGGCTATCAATGATAATCAATATAAACTCATAACATACGTATATTAAGGATCCCTAATATCATATGCTAATTCCCGCAGAAATTAACATCTTCGGGCCTACACCCCGGTACATAATCACAAACTTATCAAGTAAATGCCATATCCAATACCGGTCCTTCCAAGTAAATAGAATATGCATTACTTGAAATATGATAGCATCATCCATTAACTTACCTCGCGATAGCCCACACCATTAATCACTTGTAACACGTGTAATATCTTCAACACAATTGTCACCTAATTCAAGGTAATCACATAAGCACATATCAATTACACCTTCAACTTTCAATTCATTACTTGTATCATATTATACAAGTATTAATTTCATCATATGTTTCATACACTTTACACATAATCATATATAAATGGGTAATTATCATTATCACATCATCAATTTCATCAATAATCACCAAGAGCATCATCTTTTAGTGTATAATCATATTCATCATATATCATTTACCCATTTATATATGATTTTGATTTCCTTTACACAAGGAATATAATTCAACATGCTAATTAGATGAATTCATTCATCAATTCATTATTCTTTCATCAATTACCAATTACTATCATCATTTACATAATCAAAATCATTCAATTACTCATAAACACAAGGTTATGAGTTCTTTTCTACAATTAACATCATTTAAACATATAATCTAGCTCAAAGAAGTGTATGAAACATAATTTCATTCATTAACCCAAGTACCCATCAATTTCATAAATCTAGGGTTTAACTCAATCATTAAATTCATTAATTAAACACATAATATAGTGTTTCATTAGGTATGACCACTTAATTCATCATGTTATTTATCAATTTATTATAGAACCAAGACTAGGGTTTATGTTATTAATCCAACTTCACTTATAACATGAAATTAAACACAAAGGGAAGGTTAATAATACCTTTATAATGAAGAATTAAAGGATCACAAGTTTTAATCTTCAAAACCCTAGCTTAATCTTTGATTTCTTTCTTGATTTCTCAAAACCGATCTCACTCAAATGTTCAGTACATGGTTTATGTGTTTTAAAATTGAGAATACAGTAGAGGTTTACAGAACCAGTGTTTTTATACTGCATCTTTCAATTAAACCCCTCAACTTATGGTACTTGACATAATTAGTCCCTCAAACACAAAATTCTTTATTTTACAAGTCATATGGACATAAAATAGTTTACATAGTTAGTCCTACTAACTTTAAACAATTAAAATTGTATATTTTAAAGTCTAAAACTTACGAAATTTGGGGCGTTACAAATAAGGCAAAAGAGATATAAAATCTTTAAAATCATACGATTCCTAAAATAATCAAACTATGTCGCTTTGTTATACTAAGGTATAGACTTGTCACCGCTTGTTTGATTTAAATTGGATTTGCTTTACCTAAATCAAGTTATGTCGCTTTGTTGCATGAAAATGTAGACCTGTCACCAATGCCTTGATTCTTAAAAATGGATTTCATATATTTATTTTAAATATAAAAGTAAATTGCATGATTAAGTTTAAGAGTATATCATATATGGAAATCATCGTTAATATATATACAAATAATAAATATGTATTCAAATATATGAGTATAGATTGTTTAAAGTGGATTAATATATTAGTAATCAATTATGAACTATATATTGCACGAATAATAATAATAAATTTTATTTGTACGATATAGTTATCCATGTTAATTAAACTGTTTAAAGTTTTAAACATATGAAACAGATTTTTAATTCAGGTATTTTGATTATTAAGTATTAGTTTGATGCTTATCTAAGTTTTTATGATCTACTTGAGGACAAGTAGAACTTAAGTGTGAGGATATTTGATAACATCAAATAATACTATATTTATAGACCAATATTTCCCTATTTTTATACATTTCTATTGTATTTATTTGATATTAGATACTCATTTTGTTAATATTTGTAATTAGGTGTTTTAAATGGAGCTTGGATCAAAAGGAACGGAATTTAGATCAAAAACCGAAGAAAAAGTGTAAATGCTGAATTTTCTGCTATGCGTTAGTATTTTGGCCATAACTTCCTCATACAGAGTCCAAATGAGGTGATTCAAAAGCTCAAAATTATAGAACAGATAGGGCTACAACATATAAAAAATTCAGATCTTATTGAGAAGATTTTAGCCGGAGGCTAAAGCATTTAGCCGAAGGCTAAATTCAAAATCAGCTAAGTCGGCTACAGAGCATTCTAGAAACCTTGGAGCATACGAAAGTAATTTTAGCTGGTGGCTAAAATCGCGAATTTGCAAGTATAAGTAGAGGGTTCGGCCAAAGGTTGAGATATACGAATTTGAAGAGCAAAAGTCGATTGTAAGGGTTAAAGAACGACTTAAGGTCGATTTTGGAGGCTAGGAGGCTAGGGATTGAAGACCTTCAACCCTAACGAAGAATAATTCAGTTTCTTTGGTTCGATTCTAGATCTTTTACTTACTAGATGAATGTTTATTTATATTATGATCTTGTTTTCTTACTTTATGAATATTGATTACTTTTTTAACATATTTGTTTAGATGAATGATATTTGTATGATTGTTTGAGTATATGTTTATGTTGATTGATTTTATGAATGTTTATTAAGGTTATATTTATATTGATTATATGATTATGATATTCATGCTATATAGCGAACGCTTGTGTGAATTGACTTAATAATTTAGGTTTATGTTTTAATATAACTTAAATATACTGACCAATGATAGGTTATAATTATAACTGGATTAAACTATAATTGATTAGATAATAACATTCGAGACCTTGAAGTTAGTTAACCTTAATATACGTTGAAGAGCTTAATCATAGGATACTTAAACCTTACCCAGGAGGATATCTACTTTTATATTTCAATATAAAATCAATTAGCTAACAAAAATAAACAAATAGGAGAATTTGAATATAAACATAGCTAATCTAGATAAAATATATCTTCTATCTACCTTATTCAACTTAGTTGTCTTTAATTACTTTAATTACTTTAGTTATCTCAATTCTGTATCAAAATAAATATATGTTCGATCGGAACTAAAACGTCCCCCCTTTATCTGTAACATTAATTGTAATTAATTGTGAATATTTGTAAATATTATTTAGGGTTAAATTAAGAATTCCACTTCCCAGTGTTCGATACCTAGACTTACTTATAAAGCTATATTATACAAACGGGTCATTTTTTGCCTGTATTGTGTGATAGTATTATTTAGTATTTCCTTGATTTAAAACTTGTTATTATTTTAATTTACTATACTTAGCACACATCAGTACTCTCAACAATATTTATATTAGATAGTTTAAGAGAATCAGGTAATCCACGATAAGCTTTCCTGGATTTACATTCACTTGAATTGCTTACTTTGCTATGATGATTAGTAGTAAAGTTGATTTGGGTCAGACTGATATGATTCCCCAGTTATGATTCAATTGATGATTGTTACATGTTGATGCAAAGATAGAAATATTAAATGAGATGTTTAGCGTCATAAGTAGTTCTGAATGAACTCGAAATTGCGGAATATGTGTCGACTTAAGTAGATAAACTGTTGACTAAAGGTTAACAGTGGTACTGTTTGAACCTAAAGGTGTTTACAATGTTGAAATAAAGGATGAGATTGGTAGTATGATTATGATATGTTAAATGCAAGGTGTGGTTATAAATCCTTGTTAATGAATTATGTGGTATTTAACTAGAGAATAATTGCTTCCTCGGGATAATACGTGAATATGTGGCTAGTAAAGATATTTTGACTACGGTCAAACAGGGGAACTAAACATAGGTGGATATGTTTATGAAATATATAGACTGGGATGTTGTTTTATTGATAGAGGAAGAGGTACGCTTTCTAGGTCAAATGTAAACTGGTAAATAATGACATGATCTTATATGTTATTTATAACACCCCTCATTTACAATATCAATATAATATTAGACACACGGAAGCGTAGGAATTTTAAACATATTTATAATTACACATACTATTAACTTACATCAAAAGTTTACAACTTTAAGTTACATCAAAGTGAAACTGTTCAAAACACAACATATGTCGGGGTATTATATAAAACAAACTGATTTAGTACAAAAGATCAGAGTAGCTTGCAGTCAAACTGTTCTTGCACCAAAAGCATCTCAATCCTGCTACTCATTAAACTACAAATCTGCAGGAAAGAAAGATGAGGGATTAGCACATAGCTAAGTGAGAGAGTTCAGCACCCAACATTCAACTTAGCATAATCATTAACTACAACAATCAACAACAACTTAATAATGAGGATCGGTGGTTTTGGGAATAACCATAATACCCGGGCGGCTCCCCAAGAACTCTTATCCAACCATATCCGTATGGCCATACGGACGAGACCGATAGCTAGTGATTATCCTACTCAGATACAGTTCAATGCACACAACATATGAAGCATATCCCTGTATCATTCACATGATAATCAACTAACCCAACCAACAGTTCATCAACTCGTCGACCTCATTGGCAACCAATATCCAAAAATCACACATAGCACATAGTGATACAATTAACAATAATGATTAAACAACTCTATAATCATATCTAAAATGACTCGTCGTAATTTAATAATCACTACTAAATCAAATGGTGAGTTTCGAATCCACTCACCGATACCTCAGAAGTCGCTACACTCAGCTTCTAATCACTGAGTCTTTGGTGTATCTGAAACATCACACAACAAACAAGTTAGTAACTTGTTTCTAACTAATAATAGTTAACTTCACAATTCAAGTTACAATAAGTAACAATAATAACTATTTGTATTATATAACTCAGATTCACAAACTATCATAATCATCAAAATTTAACTGACAAACGCGATCCGGACTAGGCATGGTGGGATCGCGTTCTTCAGTATAAAAAGTTCTGTAACCGAAAAACACTAGCAAACGCGATCCGTACATTTGGCCAGGATCGCGTTTCCAAGGCCAAATCCTGACTGGGACATTTTAACACTAGTGAACGCGATCCGGACATTATGCTGGGATCGCGTTGAGCTACGTTTCAGCTCAGGTACAGACCTGCAAACACCCAGCTCGAACCTAATACCATTTTTGATCATTACAAACTCAGTTCTAAGGTGATAAACAACTGAAATAACACCACATATCATCATATTACAACAACTTAACACCCTTCAACTCAAACTACATCAATTTTCATATTTGACCTAAACTAAGCTTGAGTTCATGAAAATCAAATACTTACACTATGATGATGAGAGTGATTGGAAGAAGAAGATGAACTGGTAATCACACAATCACAGCCTTGATTCTTCTAATCTTGTTAATGATTCTTGATTCAACTTGAAATTATTTGGTTAAGGTTTTAGGTTTCACTAGCTTTGAATTAAAGGGAATGGAAAGATCAAGAAAGTGGTAAAGTGACAAATAAAAGAGTCGGCCTCTATTTTAACCGACTCATCACCTTGGGTATTTTATACCCGTTCTAAATCTATTGTCTGGAACCTAAAAATCAACTGCGAGAAATTTATTTTATTATACCGTCAACTTCAATATTTTAAAATAAGCAACATTTCACTAACCACAATAAGTCCTGAGACCTATTTTACCACTTTCACAATTAAACAATTATATCAAATAAATTTCTAAAGCAATTAAATACTCAATTAAATAAGAAAAATACCAGGCCACTGGAGAGGATGTTACAAATCTCCCCTCCTTAAAGAGATTTCGTCCCCGAAATCTCAACATCAACAAACAATCCAGGATATCTGGATTTCATCAACTCCTCGGTCTCCCAGGTCAAATTAGGACCTAAACTATGTCGCCACTTTACTAGTACCATAGGAATTTGTTTCTTCCTAAGTTTAGTAATCTTCCTATCTAGGATTTCAACAGGTTCTTCAACCAATTTCTGAGTTTGATCAACTTTTAACTCCTGCAAAGGAAGAATTTGCGACTGGTCTTCAACATTGCATCTTCTAAGATAACACACATTAAACGTGTCATGTATACCAGCAAGTTCAGGTGGGAGATCTAATGAAACAGACTGCTCATTTACAATTTGAAGAATTTTGAATGGCCCAATATATCTAGGCGCCAACTTTCCACGTTTTCCAAAACGGATTACACCCTTCCATGGAGAAACTTTGAGGTAAACTAATTCACCTTCAGAAAATACAACTGGTCGCCTTTTCGGATCTGCATACTGTTTCTGTCGGTCGCGAGCAGCTTTCAACTTTTCACGTGCGATTGCAACTTTGTCAGCTGTCATCTGTACAATGTCGGGTCCAGCAAACTGTTTCTCACCGGCTTCCAACCAACATGTCGGTGTTCTACAACGTCGACCATACAACATTTCATACGGAGGCATGCCAATACTGGAATGATACGAATTGTTATAAGTAAATTCAACCAATGGGAGATGTGAATCCCAAGAACCTCCATATTCCAGAATACAAGCACGAAGCATATCCTCTAAAGTTTGAATTGTACGTTCCGACTGACCGTCTGTCTGAGGATGATAAGCAGTGCTAAGATTTACACGTGTACCCAACTCTTGTTGCAAACCTTGCCAAAAACGAGATACAAAACGAGAATCTCGGTCTGACACAATTGACAAAGGTATACCATGTCTAGTGACAATTTCATTTATGTACAACTGAGCAAGCTTAGTCAACGAGGCAGATTCGCTAGTAGCAAGAAAATGCGCGCTTTTAGTCAACCGATCAACTATGACCCAAACCATGTCATTACCTCGATTGGTGCGAGGAAGTTTAGTCACAAAATCCATCGTTATATGTTCCCATTTCCACTCGGGAATTTCCAACTGTTTCAGTGATCCGTACGGCTTTTGATGCTCAGCTTTAACTTGGGCACAAATATGACAAGTACCAACAAATCTAGCAATGTCAGTTTTCATTGTAGGCCACCAATACAACGGTTTCAAATCATTATACATCCGAGTACATCCAGGATGAATAGATAATTTAGACTTGTGTACCTCACTCAAAATCAAATCACGAATATTACCAAGTAAAGGAATCCATACTCGAGATTGATAAGTTAATAATCCTCTCGAATCTTCCACCAATTCATCTTTTCTTTTCAACATTACTTCGGATTTCAAATTAACATCTTTCAAAGCTTCTACTTGTGCAACTTTAATCTGAGAAATCAAATCAGAAGAAACATCCACTCTTAAGTAATACACTCGATCAGAAGTACCTTTTCGGCTTAAAGCATCAGCGACCACATTAGCTTTGCCTGGGTGGTATTTAATTTCACAATCATAATCCTTGATTAATTCTAACCACCTCCTCTGTCGCATATTCAATTCCTTCTGAGAGAACACATACTGCAAACTCTTATGATCAGTACAAACAACACAACTAGTACCATATAGATAATGTCTCCAAAGTTTTAAGGCAAAAACAACTGCTGCAAGTTCCAAGTCATGTGTTGGATAATTCCGTTCATGTGGTTTCAACTGTCGAGAAGCATAGGCGATAACTTTATCTCTTTGCATAAGTACACAACCCAAACCAGAATAAGAAGCATCACAGTAAACTACAAAATCATCTGTACCATCTGGTAAGGTTAAAACAGGAGCTTGACACAACATTTGTTTTAAAGTCTGGAAAGCATGTTCCTGTTGATCAGTCCACATAAACTTTTCATCTTTTCGGGTCAACTTAGTTAATGGACCAGCAAGTTTAGAGAAGTCTTTTATGAATTTACGATAATATCCCGCCAAACCCAAGAAACTCTTAATTTCTGAAGCAGACTTTGGGGCGTTCCAATTCATTACGGCCTCAACTTTCAATGGATCAACTTTCACACCATCATTACAAATTACATGACCCAAAAACTGAACTTCTCTAATCCAAAACTCACATTTAGAAAACTTGGCATAAAGCTGTTCTCGTTTCAACGTTTCTAGAATCAGTCTTAAATGTATAGCATGCTCAGCTTCCGATTTCGAATATACAAGAATATCATCTATGAAGACAATAACAAATTTATCCAAAAAGGGTCGACAAACACGGTTCATTAAATCCATAAACACTGCAGGTGCATTCGTCAAACCAAAAGGCATAACCAGGAATTCATAGTGACCATACCTGGTCCGAAAAGCAGTTTTAGAAATATCTTCATCACGAACACGAACCTGATGGTAACCCGACCTTAGATCAATTTTAGAATAAACTGAAGAACCCTGCAACTGATCAAATAAGTCATCTATTCTGGGCAGAGGGTATTTATTCTTTACTGTTCTCTTGTTCAGTTCTCTATAATCGATACACATACGAAAAGACCCATCTTTCTTTTTCACAAATAACACTGGTGCACCCCACGGCGAAGAACTAGGTCTAATGAAACCTTTATCCAACAACTCCTGTATCTGATTCATCATCTCACGGATTTCAGATGGAGCTAACCTATAGGGAGCTTTGGCGATAGGCGACGAGCCAGGAACAAGATCAATACGGTATTCTACTTCCCTAACTGGTGGTAATCCAGGTAATTCATCAGGGAACACCTCTGGATATTCACAAACTACCGGAACATCTAAAACAGTTTTCTTTTTAAGTTTGGCATCAACTACATAGGCTAAATATGATTCACAACCTTTGGACAACGACTTCCTAGCCTTCATCATAGAAATCAAAGGAAAGACCAAACTATCCCGTTCTCCTCGAGCCACAACATATGACTTTTCAGAGATTGGGATCCTAATCAACTTCTGATGACAATCAATGCTAGCTTTATTCTGACTCAACCAATCCATACCAATTATCACATCAAAACTAGGGATTGGCATCAACAAGAAAGAAATAAGGAAAGTCTGGTCATCAATCACAATGTTAGCTCCAGTTACCGATGTGGTAACCGGAACCAACTTACCACTAGCAATTTCTACTTCTACAGGCTTGGTTATCACTGTAGGTACTAATTTCAACTTGTCACAGAATTTCACAGATATGAAAGTACAATTAGCACCCGAATCAAACAACACACGCGCCGGTACAGAGTTTATAAGAAATGTACCAGTTATAACATCGTCGGTGCGCACAGCCTCATCGACTGTCATCTGAAAAGCTCTACTATTTGCGGGTGGAGGATTTTTACGCTTCTGACCTGTAGATGCAGAGCTCCCAACCGAACCCGACCCCGTCTTCCCTGCTTCCGGACATTGACCCACTCGATGCCCCTCCTTCTTGCAAGACCAACACACAAAATTTGGGTACCGACAACTCTTTATCTCATGACCCAGTTCTCCACATTTTAAACATTTATTCGTTTGCACAGTACAAGGCCCATCATGCCTAGCTCTACACGAACCACACCAGTTAGAACTGCCTGCTGAACCACTTTTACTAACATACTTCTTACTCTGTCGACTGCCCTGAGAACTTGACTTTCCTTTGCTAGAAGAATCACCTCTAGACTTTGCAGCATTATCTCTAGATCGTGCTTCACGAAAACCTCTAATATCACTGTCAACCGATCGTGCAAGATTAAAAGCATGTGATAAACTATTAGCCAATCTTACAGTAGTACGGTAATGATGAGGTAAGGTATCTACAAATTGTTCAATTCGAGTTTTATCATCAGGAACCCAATGTTGAACAAACCGAAGCTTTTCTGTAAATTGACCTATTAAATCATCAATTGTCATATTATCCTTCAACTGGAGATTCACAAATTCTCTCCTAATCCGCGCCATGTCAAAATCAGAGCAGTATTGATTACACACTGCTTGGTGAAAATCTTTCCATTTGATAGAATCTTTTTTTTTGTTCGGTTAAATGACCTGTCACTGAATCCCACCAAACCATTGCTTCATCCTTCATACACTGGACAGCAAACATAACCTTGGATTCTTCTTCACAACGAGTCACACTAAATTTGCGTTCCATATCTCTTAACCAATTTAAGGTCACAGTTGGATTTGTACTCCCATGAAACACCGGTGGTTTACTCGACATGAAAGTTTTAAAAGAACACACCTTACTAGTTTGAGAAGATGGACTAGCACCAAAGACAGAAGTTCGTTGTTGAGCAAGTAGTCTCGCTGCATCTTCCTCAGCTTTCTTCTTAAATTCCCTAAGAATTATCAACTCATCCTCCATTTCATGTATATACTCATCCCTATTTGCTTCTTCTCCACCCATATGAAGGACACCCTCTTGATCATGTTGCTCAGTATTTGTTTCAAAAGGCGGAGCTTCAATCCGGGAAGCATTATTGGGGTTGGTGGTCGGTTGCTCATTATCTGCCATTTCTGAAATCAACATAACACTTGAAATCTGTTGATCGTTAGTACTTATCTACTAACAATTATCAACAATGCTTAATCCCATAACCAGAAAAGTTTGACATACCATGCTCCAGTTTCGGGATTGAACATCCTTCAATGCTCAATTAACCCAAAACTACGCTCTGATACCAACTTATAACACCCCTCATTTACAATATCAATATAATATTAGACACACGGAAGCGTAGGAATTTTAAACATATTTATAATTACACATACTATTAACTTACATCAAAAGTTTACAACTTTAAGTTACATCAAAGTGAAACTGTTCAAAACACAACATATGTCGGGGTATTATATAAAACAAACTGATTTAGTACAAAAGATCAGAGTAGCTTGCAGTCAAACTGTTATTGCACCAAAAGCATCTCAATCCTGCTACTCATTAAACTACAAATCTGCAGGAAAGAAAGATGAGGGATTAGCACATAGCTAAGTGAGAGAGTTCAGCACCCAACATTCAACTTAGCATAATCATTAACTACAACAATCAACAACAACTTAATAATGAGGATCGATGGTTTTGGGAATAACCATAATACCCGGGCGGCTCCCCAAGAACTCTTATCCAACCATATCCGTATGGCCATACGGACGAGACCGATAGCTAGTGATTATCCTACTCAGATACAGTTCAATGCACACAACATATGAAGCATATCCCTGTATCATTCACATGATAATCAACTAACCCAACCAACAGTTCATCAACTCGTCGACCTCATTGGCAACCAATATCCAAAAATCACACATAGCACATAGTGATACAATTAACAATAATGATTAAACAACTCTATAATCATATCTAAAATGACTCGTCGTAATTTAATAATCACTACTAAATCAAATGGTGAGTTTCGAATCCACTCACCGATACCTCAGAAGTCGCTACACTCAGCTTCTAATCACTGAGTCTTTGGTGTATCTGAAACATCACACAACAAACAAGTTAGTAACTTGTTTCTAACTAATAATAGTTAACTTCACAATTCAAGTTACAATAAGTAACAATAATAACTATTTGTATTATATAACTCAGATTCACAAACTATCATAATCATCAAAATTTAACTGACAAACGCGATCCGGACTAGGCATGGTGGGATCGCGTTCTTCAGTATAAAAAGTTCTGTAACCGAAAAACACTAGCAAACGCGATCCGTACATTTGGCCAGGATCGCGTTTCCAAGGCCAAATCCTGACTGGGACATTTTAACACTAGTGAACGCGATCCGGACACTATGCTGGGATCGCGTTGAGCTACGTTTCAGCTCAGGTACAGACCTGCAAACACCCAGCTCGAACCTAATACCATTTTTGATCATTACAAACTCAGTTCTAAGGTGATAAACAACTGAAATAACACCACATATCATCATATTACAACAACTTAACACCCTTCAACTCAAACTACATCAATTTTCATATTTGACCTAAACTAAGCTTGAGTTCATGAAAATCAAATACTTACACTATGATGATGAGAGTGATTGGAAGAAGAAGATGAACTGGTAATCACACAATCACAGCCTTGATTCTTCTAATCTTGTTAATGATTCTTGATTCAACTTGAAATTATTTGGTTAAGGTTTTAGGTTTCACTAGCTTTGAATTAAAGGGAATGGAAAGATCAAGAAAGTGGTAAAGTGACAAATAAAAGAGTCGGCCTCTATTTTAACCGACTCATCACCTTGGGTATTTTATACCCGTTCTAAATCTATTGTCTGGAACCTAAAAATCAACTGCGAGAAATTTATTTTATTATACCGTCAACTTCAATATTTTAAAATAAGCAACATTTCACTAACCACAATAAGTCCTGAGACCTATTTTACCACTTTCACAATTAAACAATTATATCAAATAAATTTCTAAAGCAATTAAATACTCAATTAAATAAGAAAAATACCAGGCCACTGGAGAGGATGTTACATTATTAATATGCGGCTAGTTGTTATATGATCAAAGGCGAGTATAAATGCCGAATAAAGATGTTATCGGGGTATGTGAAAATACTTGCTTATGTAGAATTAATGATTTTGAATAAATCAACCGTATGGGGCTGTATTAGCAAGTAAGTTGATCATTACTGAATACGTGCTTGGAATTGTACGTAATGTTAATAAAGCACTTGGTAATTGATATTATACTTTGTATTGATTATCGATGTCTAAGTATACGCACATGACATTGTACGTGAGGGATAATGGTATTAGTGTTTGATGATGTATCATATACTGAAAATATGATAGTAAATAAATATGTGGTCAGAATTTCAGATAACAAGGATAATGACGTTTGTCAGTTGTTGAATTGAAATCTTACAGGAATAGATACATATTAAAAGATGTTACATATATATGTGAAATAACTTACATATGTAAAGTTGATTATATATATAGTAAGTTGATTCGTAAGTATGTATCTATTGATAAGAAATATTAAACGTGTTCCAATTGCTTTTGAACCATGACGTTATGTGGTATGTATTTTAGTGAAAAGAAATCACATTGATAATTTATGATATGAAGTAGCGTGAGAAGGAAGTGTGAAAAACATAATTCAGCAACACCTGATCACATTGATAATTTGTAATGCCTTCTCGCTATAGGCCCATTGTATAAATGAATGTTTGGCTATCCGTCCCATACATAAAATGGGTAACCGTTATAACCAAAACGTTTACAAATTAGACAAAATATACTTTAAAATCGACATGTCTTATATTTTAATAAAAATAGTTTTTAATTAAAAAACAGCTTTCATATGTGTCTAATATCTTATTTAGAGTAAACAAAAAAACTTGAAGCGTACCAAAATGATGGGTATATTGTAGATGTTATTGGCTGGAGATTATGTTATATAAATGTGTGTTTTTTTTGGTATAGTTTAACTTGACTTTCAATTTTTAATTGCACAATTTGCAAGTTACAATTGTAAAATAACGATATTGAACACAATTTATAATGCGGAGGGAATCAGAAAAAAATATATGTTACAATGTTAGTTGTGTAATAATAATTTCAATCAAGGGTAATATGGTAATCACAACCAAACTTAACTATCTATTTTTGAAATTGGACAATTAATTTGGGACGTCTGAAAAAGTAAACATGGACTATAATTTTGGGACGGAGGGAGTATTGTAACTTGGGATCAGCGACAAAAATTGTAGATAACAGTCAAACAAATATGACACTTAGTGTTGAATAAGTTACTTTAAAAGTGTATTTTTTGTTATATCGTGTTAACTTACTAAAAGGAAACACATTAATTATTCGGGGTTTTTGAAATTTCATGTAAGGTATAATTTACAAAACATACAATTTAAAACATATAAAAGTCAAATATACTCTGTAGTAGTTTGTAATTTTTATTTTTGGACGGTTGAAAAAAACACGTAAAATATTAACTAGGGTTAATTGTTTGGTTATGTATTTAACTTTGCACTTTTTACTATTGTATGTAACAAATTTTTAAAACATCTATCGTATGTAATAAACTTGTAAAAAATGCTATTGTATGTAACAAACTTTCAAAACATCTATTGTATACAATAAACTTGTAAAAAATCGTTATCGTATGGTGCGGTAGTCAATGATCTGCTCAAGTTTGCTCGTGCCGCTACAAACCAATGTTAAAGAGCCATTTTGAGTTTGGCATGTACACATGGTAACTCGCTACATACAATAGAGATTTTTTACAAGTTCATTGCATACAATAGATGTTTTGAAAGTTTGTTACATACAATAGCATTTTTTACAAGTTTATTACATACAATAGATGTTTTGAAAGTTTGTTACATACAATAGTAAAAAAGGCAAAGTTAGATACATAACCAAATAATTAACCATATTAACTAAAACAGATTTATATGGTTATCTTTATAAATTTTAACTAAATTAGTATATTTATTATTCTAAGAGTTGTTTATGTGTAACACCCTGATTTTTTCAAAATATGGGTTTTCAATAACTTTTAAATAGATAATCATGGTTAATGCGGAAGTCCCATTTTATAAATAAAACTACCAACAAAATTGGTTGAGTGTCGTTAATGGTGTTACATAACTCGTATCATAACAATAGCATAAGAAAACCCAAGAAAATATAACTAATCTATTGTATAATGGTTCGTATGTGAGCTAAGGCATAGTTACTCAAATCTTTAAGCAAGCTACCCATCTCACTTGTATCTGTAATCGTATAGCTTTCTAACCTGCACGGAATACACGATCGGGCAAGTAGAAAAGCAAATGTTAGCTTAAAAAGCTAAGTAAGTATAACGGGATTAACCGAAAATAATCCAATTAAAATAATCGTACAGTCTTGTATCGTAAGTAACAATTATCATAATCCCTGACAATACACACCAGGTAATCAATAACCAAATAATCATATAATCGGGTAAGGACAATGCAAGATATCATATAACCATAATATCCTAAAGCCGTTCCTATCGTAATCATGTTCGTAATTCGTTATCGTGTTCGTATCGTATTTTGTTATCGTTATCGTTACAACCGACCTGGTGAGAGGCAAATTAGTGCCGCACACCGTTATCGTTAGGGAGTTGCACGTCACTACCGATTCGTCCATTCCCGAGCAGTACTACCGGAGTGTGGTAAACCACATACTACTCAATCGGGTGGCGCTCCAGCATAGCCTCCACTATACTGGGCCATGATCATATAATAATGACCCCTCACGGGAAATCATCATGAAACCCTTTTGGGTCTCACCGAGATATCTCTAATCGTAATCGTACGTTCAAGTTTCGATAACTTGTTCGTTTAATCGTTAGTTCATATATAGGCCCCTTAAATCGTGTCGTGAAACCTATATGTCATGCAAACAGGTCTAGTGTACTAGCATCAAGCAACAAGTACAAACAATAAATCGTAAGGAATCACAACATGTACAAATACACTAGCCCGTGATTTCCCATCCCTCATTCAATAATTGTTTCCCATGTTTACACCAGCATGTCATGGCAATATAATAATCGTATAATAAAAGCATAACGAGTATAGTTAAACAAATACTAGTTAAACTTATAAAATTGTAACATTATGATCGTGCACCCGATTTTCGTAAACGTTATCTTACCTTTGGTGCTAGCCATTCACTTCCAAAGTCATTTTTCTTCTAACATGTTCACGTGACCTATATATAGCAAGTTAAAGTAACTTAGCATAAAATTAAAGAGTATTCCTGGTCCGAAAGTACAATGCTTGCTCTTTGCTTACTTTGTGTTGCGACACCTTTTGTTAACAAAGTCGGGTGTTGTGTTATTATCCAACCCAACCAGAATCTAATTGTGACATCCGTCACTAAAAGCTTCATTAATAGGTTCGTTTTTATTAATCATTTCTTATTTGGATTTAAGTACGTGAGTAGTGTGGAGAAATAAATTAAGTATTCGTATTTTAAACTGTGTGAGAAATCTAATTCTCGTATAGTGTTTAAAAACTCGAATCATTGTTCGTGCGCGGTTGGAATTAAATTAGAAACAAGTATAAAGTTTATATATAATAATAAAAATATAATATAGTAGTAACAATCAGAACATATTGTAATAATCTAATAATAATCTTATGTCCTTATCATTTAACAATTAAATAGAATAATGATAACAATTATCATGGTAAAGTGATGGACTTGTGTCTCGTTTCTTTGCTAGTAAAAAATTTGGTGAACCAAAGGCCGGCCCAAACTCACACGACTTTATGAGTTTTGGTCTACAAGCAAATATCCTATCTATATAAATATACCTAATGACAACAATAAACCCTGATTACTTTTTGGCAACCACACTAAATTCGTCCTGGGGTTTTCTTTTGTTTCTTTGTGTCGTCCGAACAACAAGAAAGAGATCGACTCACGCTGCTTTTTGGTTTCGCGTGTTACCCGTTTGTGTTCTATGTAGGTATAATCATAAACCCTAATCAATATGCTTTTATGCTATTTAAATTTTTCTGAAATAGATGTATATGTGGGTCGAATTACGTATTTGGGATATGAATAGGTTGGGTAAAATAAGTTTTGCAAACCGAAAGTGTAGTATCGTTAAACGCAGAATCTGTCTCAATTTTTCAGTTGTGATCAACGGTTGTTTTGACCTAGCTACGCTTATTTTCAGGCTCCGGTCAAAACTAGAAAGTTGTAGATCTCGAAATTTTACCACAACTTGCGAGGTTTCGGCCTCTAAAGCGCAACGTACGATTTGATATAAATTATTTCATAAACTGTTATGGTGTATGATGAATTTTTAGAAAAAAATTGGTTAAACATATTTCGGTTTGATCAAATTGTTCTTTAGTATTTTGGGAGTTGTAAAGAATGTTTAAGGCTAGACTTTTCTGTAAACATGTCACATTTATAAAATTTTAAGATTTACTTTATATTAGTTTTAACCTTTAACAAGATGTTGTCCTGGCTTAAACGAGTATTTTGGACAAGATTTGGAAAAATGATAATTTTTTTTATATATTACTTATAGATTGGTCGAAACTATGGAAGTTCTGTGATGTCATTGATTACGATTTATTAATTCTTGAGTTTATTAAATTTTAGGATATATGAAAGAGTTCGACGCCTTATTAATAGTATATATTAGGATATATTGGTTAATATATGTACGGTTTTGCATGCCAACTAAATGTATGAACATACTTGCAATCTAATAAAATAGTATTGATATGTGTTGATGATATAAACAAACATTGGTAACATCTGATTTTTTTTACATCAGTAGACTTAAAGTGACTAATTTGATTTAGTACATTTGGTTATGTTAAGACTTAAGTAAATCTTATTTAATCATCATTATTATTCAAATAATAATTGTTCTATTTATATATATGTTTCGTATAATTCAGGATGTTACAATTCTCCCCTCCTTAAAAATATTCCGTCCTCGGAATCTCTTTCAATTTCTAAGTTATATAGATATTTATGATTAACGCATCACTTGTTATTCTCTTTGATGGTGTATTCTTTCAAGCATCCAAATGAGATTCTTTGTATGTTTATCCTCAAATCGTAGAGGATGTGAATCTTCAATTCACAATATATGTTATCATGTCTTGACTATTTTGTGTTTTGAATCCTGTTAGTTCACCATTATATCATTCAACATTGCATGATGTTTATGTTATCTAATTTGTAATTTTTTTTTTCGGTTTCGTAGTTGTAGGATAACTATATCGGCCTAGGGCTCTTGAGTTAATTCTAATCGGTCAAAACAAAGTAAGTTTAGTTGACGACTATCCTCTTCGACTCGAATAATCCAGTTTCAACATCGTACGTGTCATCATTAGCTAGGGACAATCACATTTGTAGTCATACTATCTTCAAATTTTAAGAAAAATATGCCTTAGTAATATATATTTATTCTTTTCTTTTTTGTAGTCAGAAGTTCGCAGCAAGTAGTGGTTCGTGTTCAGCTATCAACCTTTATGAACTTCATTTTGTTTCTCGCTTAAAAGACGTCCTACAAATGACATAATATTCGTATTATCCATCAAATGTTCTTCTCGGCTTTCACCTTTACGTGATCCTTGATTTTGTCTCAAAGACAACTTCCTTATTGTCAATATTGGTCATAGTTCATTTGTTGTATTGTGCTTTCACATGTACTATTTCACTCGATTGTAGAATTTTGAGTAAAGCGCTTTGTTTCATTACCTTATGTTCAAAAGTGAGATACTTCTATTTGTTCTTTGCTTGTTCATCTTTAGTTAGCAACCATGTTTTTTTTTGTCCAGTATTAAGCTACCACGTCATCGGGATCTCAGCTTTGAGATTGATTAGTTTTTCCTAGTATATTTTTATACCTGATCTTGATCTTATTAATCGTTTTCAGTTTTAATTTAAAGCCTCCTAGCTTGGTCATGCCGTCGACCATGACATTAGCCAAGGTAGTGTGACAAGCGTCCCACAAACACGGGCTTTGACATGGAGCATACGGTTTTTAAAATGACCTTGTCGTCTCAGAAACAACTACATAACCCGAAGGTTCTCATAGTGTCTATCCTTGCGAGCTGGTTACAAGTATATTCATTCAGTTCGTAATCAAGTATCCATCGTTAAGCATTCAAGGATGAGTTCCTAAGAGACTTCGTGGTCTCACTCGGATCCTAATGAAATTTTATTATCATGTCAGTTTAAATCATAATAGGTTTGAATTCAGTAAAATATTTCAAACCAAGTTTTGAAGCAGTCCATATCCTCGTATCCCAAAGGTTTGTACATCTATTATATACCTCCAGTAATCATTTATAATTTGCAATGATTTATGTTTAACATCATCCCGGCCAATTGTCGTTGGGGTTGACAAGTATAGATTTCAAGAAAACAACATCACAACACTCATTTTATCAAGTTCGTGTACACTAGCGTGTACTCTTCATTCCAAATATCATGTTGGAGAACTCATTGTGTTCATGACGGTTCGTTGTAGCAGTTCCTAGGATTTGTTTTCTCCATTCATCATGTCGTTTCTCATAATCATGTTTCATTTCGTGTTAAGTAGTATTATTATCGTTTTTCATTGTGTTTTCATAATCGGGTCACCTTTCCCAACCTTAATATCTTGTAAAGTCGGAATTGCCTTTTCTTTTATTCATTATATAATATATGTCGTTGTCTATTGCTCTTATAAACAATTTATTCAATCTTTTAAGAATTTCACATCTTATCCTAGTCCTATCATCGAGACCAAGATTCAATGTACAATGCAAGAAAGGAACTCACGTGCTTTACTTAACAAGATGTGATTCTTATTTCGGGTGCATTGTATAGAGTGTAAATTAACACACTGCAATATTATTTTTCTTTCCTAATTATTCTTTTTATTAAATCCTTATGGTGTAACTACGAGTTCACACCAGTCATTGTTTTCATGAGTCTGAAGTTTTACCTCAAGGTATGATGCAACATCGTCAGGAATGTATGTCATTTTTCATTTGGCTTTTGTTAGGTGCATTAATATACCATTTAATTTTTCTTATATTTCAGTATCAAATTAGCATGGATCGCACGGTCACTAAATGCTCATTTGAACAATATGTGATTATGATCATTATCGTTTTAGACGTTCCAAAAACATCGATCAATACAACATGGTCATGTGACCCACCAATATCATGATATATTCACAATACGTGGGCCCCCATATTATGAATATATCCTACATTAGTGTACTCACTACCAACATCGTATCTCACAACGTATATGAATCACGTCAATTTATAAGTACTTTGAAACTTTCTTTCCGGTGAAAGTTTCTCGTTTTCGTATATTGTCTTATTGACTCTTATTTTTGTTTTTGTTATTTCCGTAACTCTCATATATTCATAATCACTAGCCGATTAGGCTTGTGAGATCGTAATGGTGTTTTAGAATCTTATTTCATGGTCATTTCATTTTACCTGTACAGTTTTAGTGACTAGCCAATTCGGCTTGTGACACTACCAACGTGTGGTATAACTTTCAGTTCTCACTCGTTTTAGGTACTCATATCATATATACCATTTACTTTGGTAAGTTCATGTTGAGTAGTAGCCACATGGGTATAGTAACCATATTTAATATCCTCTTATTTGTATCATTTTCGTATTGTATCGTTAGTATATATTATTAAGATATAATATACCTAAAAGTTTCCTTATCGTATTGTTACCTCCTATTATGTGAAAGTACAATCGGCACATAAGCACATAGAATATAGTAGTGAGTAGACAAGCATGTTAAATGTTGATCATACAATTAACAAGCATAAGCAACTAACTTATAAAACTCACTCTCACCCGACCCACCAATCCTATGATGTATTTTTCGTTTTAGTAATCGTTTATTTCATTTTTCCTATTAAGAATCCATATGGTTTCTATATCATTTAAGGCATTCCTAATTGTGTTCTCCTTGTGAACTATTTTCATAGTTTAAATTTAGGTACCTAACTATAGTACCTAATTCGCGTAAAATCATTTTCGTTCGTTTCACATTTCCGGTTTAAGTCTAGATACCTAATCGAAGTACCTAGTTCACTTAAACTAATGCTCTGATACCAACTTGTAACACCCTGATTTTGTCAAAATATGGGTTTTCAATAACTTTTCAATAGATAATCATGGTTAATGCGGAAGTCCCATTTTATAAATAAAACTACCAACAAAATTGGTTGAGTGTCATTAATGGTGTTACATAACTCGTATCATAACAATAGCATAAGAAAACCCAAGGAAACATAACTAATCTATTGTATAATGGTTCGTATGTGAGATAAGGCATAGTTCCTCAAATATTTAAGCAAGCTACCCATCTCACTTGTATCTGTAATCGTATAGCTTTCTAACCTACACGGAATACACGATCGGGCAAGTAGAAAAGCAAATGTTAGCTTAAAAAGCTAAGTAAGTATAACGGGATTAACTGAAAATAATCCAATTAAAATAATTGTACAGTCTTGTATCGTAAGTAACAATTATCATAATCCCTGACAATACACATCAGGTAATCAATAACCAAATAATCATATAATCGGGTAAGGACAATGCAAGATATCATATAACCATAATATCCTAAAGCCGTTCCTATCGTAATCATGTTCGTAATTCGTTATCGTGTTCGTATCGTATTTTATTATCGTTATCGTTATCGTTACAACCGACCTAGTGAGAGGCAAATTAGTGCCGCACACCGTTGTCGTTAGGGAATGGCACGTCACTACCGATTCGTCCATTCCCGAGCAGTACTACCGGAGTGTGATAAACCACATACTACTCAATCGGGTGGTGCTCCAGCATAGCCTCCACTATACTGGGCTATGATCATATAATAATGACCCCTCACGGGAAATCATCATGAGAACCCTTTCGGGTCTCACCGAGATATCTCTAATCGTAATCGTACGTTCAAGTTTCGATAACTTGTTCGTTTAATCGTTAGTTCATATATAGGCCCCTTAAATCGTGTCGTGAAACCTATATGTCATGCAAACATGTCTAGTGTACTAGCATCAAGTAACAAGTACAAACAATAAATCGTAAGGAATCACAACATGTACAAATACACTAGCCCATGATTTCCCATCCCTCATGCAATAATTGTTTCCCATGTTTACACCCGCATGTCATGGCAATATAATAATCGTATAATAAAAGCATAACGAGTATAGTTAAACAAATACTAGTTAAACTTATAAAATCGTAACATTTTGATCGTGCACCCTGTATTCGTAAACGTTATCTTACCTTTGGTGCTAGCCATTCACTTCCAAAGTCATTCTTCTTCTAACATGTTCACGTGACCTATAGCAAGTTAAAGTAACTTAGCCTAAAATTAAAGAGTATTCCTGTTTCCGAAAGTACAATGCTTGCTCTTTGCTTACTTTGTGTTGCGACACCTTTTGTTAACAAAGTCGGGTGCTGTGTTATTATCCAACCCAACCAGAATCTAATTGTGACATCCGTCACTAAAAGCTTCATTAATAGGTTCATTTTTATTAATCATTTCTTATTTGGATTTAAGTACGTGAGTAGTGTGGAGAAATAAATTAAGTATTCGTATTTTAAACTGTGTGAGAAATCTAATTCTCGTATAGTGTTTAAAAACTAGAATCATTGTTCGTGCACGGTTGGAATTAAATTAGAAACAAGTATAAAGTTTACATATAATAATAAATATAATATAGTAGTAACAATCAGAACATATTGTAATAATCTAATAATAATCTTATGTCCTTATCATTTAACAATTAAATAGAATAATGATAATAATTATCATGGTAAAGTGATGGACTTGTGTCTCGTTTCTTTGCTAGTCGAAAATTTGGTGAACCAAAGGCCGGCCCAAACTCACACGACTTTATGAGTTTTGGTCTACAAGCAAATATCCTATCTATATAAATATACCTAATGACAACAATAAACCCTAATTACTTTTTGGCAACCACACTAAATTCGTCCCGGGGTTTTCTTTTGTTTCTTTGTGTCGTCCGAACAACAAGAAAGAGATCGAGTCAAGTTGCTTTTTGGTTTCGCGTATTACC
Source organism: Helichrysum umbraculigerum (assembly GCA_949592205.1). Lineage (NCBI taxonomy): Eukaryota > Viridiplantae > Streptophyta > Magnoliopsida > Asterales > Asteraceae > Helichrysum > Helichrysum umbraculigerum. The sequence goes on from CATIUR010000001.1 coordinate 3,009,743, forward strand.
CGTTTATGTTCTACGTAGGTATAATCATAAAGCCTAATCAATATGCTTTTATTTTATTTAAATTTTTCTGAAATAGATGTATATGTGGGTCGAATTACATATTTGGGATATGCATAGGTTGGGTAAAATAAGTTTTGCAAACCGAAAGTCTAGTATCGTTAAACGCAGAATCTGCCTCAATTTTTCAGTTGTGATCAACGGCTGTTTTGACCTAGCTAAGCTCGTTTTCAGGCTTCGATTAAAACTAGAAAGTTGTAGATCTCGAAATTTTACTAAAATTTGAGAGGTTTCGGCCTCTAAAACGCAACGTATGATTTGATATAAATTATTTCGTAAACTGTTATGGTGTATGACGAATTTTTAGAAAAAAATTGGTTATACATATTTCGGTTTGATCAAATTGTTCTTTAGTATTTCGGGAGTAGTAAAGAATGTTTAAGGCTAGACTTTTCTGTAAACATGTCACATTTATAAAATTTTAAGATTTACTGTATATTAGTTTTAACCTTTAACAAGATGTTGTCATGGCTTAAACGAGTATTTTGGATAAGATTTGGGATAAAGATAATTTTTTTTATATATTACTTATGGATTGGTAGAAACTATGGAAGTTCTGTGATGTCATTGATTATGAATTATTAATTCGTGAGTTTATAAAATTTTAGGATATATGAAAGAGTTCGACACCTTATTAATAGTATATATTATGATTTATTGGTTAATATATGTACGATTTTGCATGCCAACTAAATGTATGAACATACTTGCAATCTAATAAAATAGAATTGATATGTGTTGATGATATAAACAAACATTGGTAACATCTTATTTTTTTTACATCAGTAGACTTAAAGTGACTAATTTGATTTAGTACATTAAGTTATGTTAAATAGGGATTGTGATTAGGATTGGGTTGGCGATGTGGTTTGATTTCAAGTGTTGTCTGTTTGATATTATGACATAATAGCAAGAAAACTCTTGTCTCTCTCTCTCTCTCTCTCTATATATATATATATATATATATATATATATATATATATATATATATATATATATATATATATATATATTTATATATATATATATATATATATAGTAAAACGTATGAAAACTCGACCAATCAACTGGGATATAATAAAAAGGTATAGCTTTGCCTAGGTTATTAATCTATATGAATTTATTTGTATATTGACGTACTGATTTGTGGACTTAATTGGGAGCGTAATTTTGTAAGTCCCCTAGTTTTAGGATCGATAACGAACATAGAGTGTGACAACAAATTTGCTTTGCTAATCAAGGTGAGTTTTCATGGCCCCATTTTCTTACTTGTTTTACATCGGGGGAAAAGTATGCTCACATGTTTTATCAACTGTTTTATGCTGTGAAACATATTCATTTCTATTTTTGGACATACGTTTGAAATGTGTGACACTATGTGACTTACGTGCATTTGATTGTTTGATTCATTTTCATTTTAAGGCCTTGCTCTTTCGAGAGTAAGTACCTAATGTATATGTTTGGTATACATTAAAGCCACGTTTATTCACAAGGCCTTGCTCATTCGAGAGTAAATACCTAATGTTATACGTTATGTATACATTAAAGCCATTATGAGTAGCTACTGCATTCACAGGATTTGGTTGGGTCATACTCCTTCATGGGGTGATGACGGTTTTGTGGAGATGTTTGGTTATATTATTTCACTTGTGTACCTTTTCATCGTATTGTCCTAACTTATTATCATCACAGCAAAAATGTTTATTTTATGGTGTCTTGTTTTAAACCTACGAAACTCACCAAAATTATTTTTGACGATTTTGAGCATAACTTTTCAGGTAACCCTAGTGGTTTGAAGATTGAGAACAAGAAAGCTTAGAGGACCATTAGGTTGCAATTAAGCTAAACATTAAGACTATATGAGAAGGTGGAACTTTTGCATTTTAACAAATTTGGAAAGGCGTGTTTTGTCTTGAAACTTACATTTGTGGATTATTGTTGGTTATTTGGTTTCACGGTTGATATGTACGCGTAGCATGAACCATTATTCATGTTACAAGTATCATAACACATTGAAGTTTCATTTTCATATAGATTTCTTTATAATAATGTGTTGTGATCCTGTCGTTGTTATATCCCGTTGTTTCCGCTCTAGAAGGGGTGTGACACTAATCACTCTTAAAGTGTTATAATCAAATTTAATCCTTTCTAGCGTGCTTCTACAAATTCAGAGCTATTGTAACCAGCGTTTGACGATTCTGTCATTCATCGACTCGTAAAATCCAACTCAAATCTCATTTAGTGAACAAATTCAGCAGTGTATACTTTCTTAAAATTGATGCATTTGACCCACTTTTGATCTTCAAATTATAAAACCATTGTTTACAACTATTTATAACATAATCAGCTAGGTTCATTCAGAATTTCATAACATCAGGAGTTATATACGATTATTTAAGATCCGTACAAAACACATATTGCCGTGTTCGTTCGAATCTGTCCAGATTTAGAAATTGACCCGTTTGACTTCTTTCTATTCTGAATTAGCCCAAACTCAAAACTAAAAACATGTATATAACTTATGGATTTACCTACATATAAAAGTTCAAGTCAATCGGGTTTAATAGTGATTTTGTATATTTATTACAGTATACATGTTGTTGCATTCGTCCACAATATGACCACTTTTATTATACAACTCGGTTGACCCATTTTCAATCATCGAATGGTAAATTTGTTTTCCATCTGATCAACTCACATATGAATTTATTTTGAACCATAATTACAAAGCAATCGAAGTTACATTTAATCTCCTTTATATATTAAAAGAAAGTGTTAATTAGGTAATCTAATATAATCTCAACCTTTAAATGATTTAAACAATTAAATGTGAACCATTGATTTTAAGTTGAAAATCATGATTAACTAAATAGTGGTGATGAGGTAACAAAAAGTCTAAATTGCCCATACTCTTTAAATAAACAATCAATTAAAATCATATTAGAATAATCAACATAAATTTTTAACACTTAAATTAAATTAAATGCAATTTATTATACAAATTAATATCTAATAATTAATTTTCGGTTACAAATGTAAACCCATAAATATGTCTTTTTCATAACTTTATAACACATTAATAAATATTTAAATATGTCTTAAGATTATTTTAATATAACTACTAATGAAAAGTCATATGTTTTTTATAAATATAACTCATTTAAATTTTCTATATCATTTATCATTTATACTAATGTATAAAGAATTTACTACCAAAATTTAAACTATAAAAAAGAATAATAATTAAAATTTATATACTATATTGTTAGATATGTTATTTAACACTTAAACATTAAAGTGACTCTAAGTAATTACAAAAGTTAATATTTTAATGCTATATAAAGAATTTGCCCATTTTATTTGAAACAAAAGAGTAGAAATTGTTATATTAGTTTATACAACGTCAAATTCATAACTGGAAGCATTTTATAGTTATATTATATATTTGTTTCTTAATTTTAATTAACTTTTAATTATTATAATTAGGGATTGCGATGTGGGTCGAGTTAGGTTTGCGGGTTAAAAGATAAAATAATTATCAAAGTTAGTATATCAATGCTATATAGAGAATTTTCCCATTTGATTTGAAACAAAATAGTAGAAATTACTATATTAGTTTATACAACGTCAAATGCATAACTGAAAACATTTTATAGCTATATTAGATTAGATATTTGTGTCTTGATTTTAATTAACTTTCAATTATTATAATTAGAGATTGTGATGTGGGTCGAGTTAGGTTTGTAGGTCAAAAGTTCACATAATAAACCCGAAACTAATTTAATAAATGGGTTAACGGGTTAAAAGTAACCAACCCAGATACAACATGTATTGTGCTGTTTGGCCGGTCAATCCGTTGACATGGACTTTAACCCAAACTCAATAAGATATGATAAACAACTTGACGGGTTGAGACTTAAAAATGCAACTGTTCCTCATTTATTTCCATGTAAAATTTCAAGTTGTGTCGAGAATTATCACCACTAACTAGAATCATTAAAAAAATTTATACAAAATAATGTACAAATAGCATTATTATTTTACTATTTACACAAGTACGATATGTCGTTAAACAAATCTATCATGAGTAAATCTTTTGTTGCCACTGCATTGCGGGGGCAAAACGTGCACCTAATCAAATTATATGTAGAGATACACGATGAGAGTCATTCGAAACAAAATAATTAGATTTACCATTTTGGCAACATGCGTGATTTATCGTATTGTTCATTAGTGATGGCGATTTCATTTTCAGGTATTGATGTTTAAGTATTAATCACTATTTTCAATGATATAAACGTTCTTAATAATGTCTAAAACTACTATCAAAAGACAAACATCTCATTCAATTCAAAATCTTTTTCCAATGTCATCTCTGAAAAAGTGTCAAATGATACGTTATAAAATTAAACAAAATTAAATCTTCGTATTCAAATTATGAAGTAGCCCACAAATTTAACGGGTTATAATCTAGTTCTATATCATTGGACAACAACACGTGTTTCTCAATTCGGCTACAATCTGCCTAGTTTTATAAAACAGTCCATTTGACCCATTTAGACTACGAATTAGCCAAAACTTAAAACTACAAACTTGTAGAAAACATAGTGTTTTACTTCCATACCGAATTTCAAGTCAATATGAGCTGTTTTTTTAATTTTATAAGAATATTATGACAGAACAGTTTATAGATCATTATGTGATACACAATTATATCGTATTTCATTTAAATTACTAATCATTGATAAGAACCCTAAACATATGAATTTACAGAGATTCTTAACCTTTAATTAGCATCTTAAATTCGTTCTCCCACTCCTATCTAAGTGGATGTTGCATTACTGGATGATCCAATTAGCTTACATGCTGAAATCGACTCTCAGTTTCTTCGTAGCATGAAACCCCAAGTTGCCTCACCCCTCCTCCCCTCTTGAACGTTTTTAGAAGATATTATGAGGGTATTAGGGCTTTCTAATCCTCTCAACTATATTATAACTTTATCCTTTGTGACATTTTAGTCCCCTAACTTTCGTTGTTTACATTTTTGTCCCGAACGACCTAATTTCATTATAATTCTTAGTTCAAGATGAATATAATTACATGTAAGACTTAAGTAAATCTTATTTAATCATCATTATTATTCAAATAATAATTTTTCTATTGATATATATGTTTCGTATAATTCAGGATGTTACATTATGTTTATGCATAACATTTAACAACCGGCAACTAGAAGTCCATGAAGGTTGTTGGCTTAAACCTTACATCAAGTACTTGCATCATGTAACCTTGCTTATCTGATTAATTATTAATTAAGACTAAGTTTCGTGTGACCAATTGAGTATAACTCAAGTGGTACTGTCACTACAAATATCCAGACTCTACATGTGTGACTTATAGGTGAGGGGTTCGAATCCATTCTTCGGCACATGTGGTTGCTTTGTGGACAGGTGATTTACCCGACGTTGATCCTTCTTACGGGTGGGGCAAAAGCGTACCCATTGAAATATGGTACGGGGGCCAGGGATACCTTCCAAATTACCCTAAGTTTCGAGTGATAATTATGTCTTTTTAGATATATTGTCTAGTGTATTCATGGATTAATCTCGATCATACCGATCAAGTCTAGCCACGTACGCAGCCACATTATATTGTTCAAGGATTGATATATCCACCACCCATTGTGATAAATCCACCTCAATCATGCCTTAACAGACTGTACAGTACAACCTGTTAATGCATGATTGTGGTGGATCTATCAAAATGGATGGTGGATCTATCATCACCCATATTGTTCAGTTCTTTTCATTTTCATTTTATTTTATATTATTGGTGTTTATTTATTCATATGCGTTTAATGCAGGGATAGAGCTGCAAAATAATATCTAAGTTTGAAAATAGAGCATACTCCAAAACTAAAGTGTTAAGTCATATTCTTCTTTTCATTAATATAAAGTGGTGTCGATATTCGGTACATAAAAGGTCATTTGTAAAATTTCATTGATATTAATACTATAGTGAGGGGGTTTAGTTGACACCTCCAAGGTAAATGTCCATGCAACCCTGATTTATTGTTATTTTATCACTACAAGATAAATGTGATTGTGTATACAAAAAATAACAAAATCATTAGAAATGAAAATATGTATCATTAAAAATTAAAATGAGTCACGAGTGTATCTTATCGTCCGACCTATGCATAACAACAAGTGTAACTAGAAGTACTGCATGTATAGTTCCATAAATACTAATAGTGACCTAAACTAATGTGGGTATGCATATTTTTCATTATGCATGTTAATAAAATAAAATTTATTCTCACTTTCAAAATAAATGTCTTTAGGATGTGTTTGGTAACCACTAACTGGCGATGGAGATTAGAGCGTGTGACAACCGTCACCAAACCGTTATCGTAGTTCGAGCCGTAAAAAGTCATTTTTGTAAAAATACTAATTTCAATCATTTCTTTATATCAAAGTCTTCGTTTTTGAAAAAAGAATTCAACGCAAAAAGAATCAACTCAATCTGACGTGTAACGAAGAAGTTACGAAGCAAAACGTAAACGAAATTTAGGCTGAAAACTGAGACGCGATTTGAGACAAATAGAGACGCGATTTGGGGCTAATAGAGGCGCGATTTACTCCTTTTAGCGACGCGATTTACCCCTTTTAGCGACGCGATTCTATATAGGTCGCGACGCGATTCTAGGTCGGTCCAGACCCATATATATAAGCGTATTTTAACCCTAAAAACGAGATGTAAACTCCATATTTCAGATTTCAGTCGACCAAAAAACTCTCTCAAACCCTAAATACGAAATATAAACCCCAAGAAACTCAAAAGCTTAATTTCTATTCATTCTTGATCAATCGAAGGTGTTGGTTATGTATTCGGTGGTAAGTCTTGATTCCATAATCTTTCTAAACATTTCGTTTAATCTTAAAACGACATCTAAGTATATACATCCTCGTTATTTACAGATTCTAAGGATTTCTATCGTGCGGATTCTCGATTTTTTGGTATTAATTCCTTCCGAATCATTCATTTATTCATATTTCGATTGTTCGTTCATTGTCGGTTATTTTCGGTTCGATTCCATTGTATTCCTAGTGAGTGAAATCATTAGGATATTGTTAAAATCAGTATATATGTTAGTAGTATCGAAAAATATGATGGTGTTTGCGGTTGGATCGTTTATTCGAGTGATTAGGTTTGATTTCCTATAAACCCTAATCTGATCGGATTTTTGTTCAGTTTGGGAAGCTTATAACTTGGTCATTTCAGGAAGATTTTCGATGAAACAGGAGTCTAAACTTAATTATTTTGAGTCTAATTTCAAATGGCGTTGGTTTCATAGCTAAATGTTGAGTATAAGTTGGTCAAAATGATTTTACAAGATCGAGTGTCATTTCTGAGTTTTTCGGTTCATGATTTCGGTTAATTTGTCGATTTTTGAAACGTATCTTAAACTACGAGTTTGGTCTTGAAATGTTTACTGGGATAACTTCAAAGTGTTAACAATTTTCTGTAAAAATATTGTAAATGTTGTGAGTCTCTAATTATTTTAAATAAATTATAACTTTTGTGAAGTCAGAAAGTGTTGTCGGTTTAGAGCAGTTCACTTTGGTGAACTTTTAAAAATAGTAAACTATAATATTTAATTTTGGAAAAATTACAGGTTATCACTGGTTAAATTTGTGGAGTTAAATGAATTCATTAAGTTATGTTTTTAAGAAGGGTTAAGTGGTACTAAATTCGGGACATAATCTGAGTTTTTCATTTAGGTTGGTTCTTGTGAAGATACACTAGTTTGAGTTGTGAGAAAACTTAGTGAGTGTGTTTTGGACTTGAGATACAATGGAATGACCTAGTTATGTCTGAGTTATGACCCATATGCATTATATGATTATTGTAGATTGCGAGATTGTTTGGTGGATACACTTAAGGGCGACACTTACTTTAATATTTGAGGTGAGTTTTCGTGGCCCCGTTTTCATTTACATATTTTCAAATTAGGGGAATATATGCTCACATGTTTTATCAACTGTTTTGTGCTGTGATTACATTCATTTTTATTTTGGACATATGCTTGAAATGTGTGACACTATGTGACTTATGTGCATTCGGTTGTTGGATTCATTTTTATAAAAAGGCCTTACTCTTTCGAGGGTAAGTACCTAATGTGTACTGTTAGTATACATTGAAGGTCACATTGTTTTGCAAAAGGCCTTGCTCTCTTTCAAGAGTAAGTACCTAATGTATGCGTTGGTGTACATTCAAGGTCATATATGGGTAGCTACCGCATACGCAGGATTTGGTTGGGTCATTGTAACACCCGCCAATTTATGACTCTAATTAGTGCCTAAACTACTTGTAATTACATGTGTTTAGTTTTGTAATATTCTAAATATATGTAACTATTTGGTGTAATTACATACATGCTTACGTGATTTGATTAAATCGTGCACTTATGTACCGGACGGAGTCCGACATCATTTACTATGGACGTTGGTGACAAAACTCAAGAATAATGTGAAATTATCCTAACAAACCTTATTTACTTTAATATATGGTGATAATAGATTACAATATTACCTATCACCAAAAAACACCCCGAACGCGACGAAAGGACACGTAACGCGCCTAACAAACGAAAATAACTCAAGTCATATTTTATAACACATTATTAAACATTTTGATAAAATACAATAGTTAAAAATATTTTGGATAAACTTTAACATAAAACGCGGAACAACATTTAATCAATCACGGGACGTAACACAAATCGAGGAACGAGTCCTCGAGCCCGTCCCCGAGCCCGAGCCCGTAAGTGGGTCGGCCCAGACCCGTGGAACCGACCCAACTGACCCAAACCCCCTTTTATTCTTTCTTTATTCTCCCGTTCACCTCATTTCTTCCACCAACTTTCCCTTTCATCTCTCTCTGTACCATATCCCTATATCTCTCTCTCTAAAAACTGAAATAACAAGAACATCATCACCATAATCGTTCATCATCATCATCATCAAGACACAAACACAAGGATCATCATCACCATCATCATCTTCATCTCGTTTAATTTTTGATTTTGTGGTAAGAAACTTTAAAACTCCTTTAAATTTGTAACACCCCCAAATTTAGTGATTTGCGGAAGCATACTTGGGTGTTACTAATCAATATACAAAGCACAAGATATACAGCAAACGACCTCTAAATGAGACATTTTGTAAAATAATTACATTTCATAATTAAATCGTTTGAAAACATATAGTTTTCTTTACAAAGATATGTAAGCCTAGAGTCCGCGTATGTGGCGGGAGATTCTATTACATAACCATAGTTACAAAAGATAATGTCAAAGAATCTCCGTTAAATGCAGTTTGGAAATCATGCGACTCTAGCTAGTAATCCTGGAGTGATCCTACTCCGTAAGTGTACCTGAGAATACATGCTAAAAAGGGTCACCCAAAAGGTTGGTGAATCTCACAGGTTTATCAGTAAATAATCAGTTTGAACACAAGATTTCATCAGTAGTGCCCGTAGGCGTATATCAAGTATTTGCAAATCTCGCAAAAGTAAAGTAATCAAGTTATACCGTTGCCATGAGGCTCATAATCGAAGCTTAACCCGTAAGTAATAATTTGCTCCCGTGACATGCTCGTAATTGAGCAAGCATAAGTGACGAATAATAGTCGCCCGTTTATACATAACGGTTCGTGGTAGCGCTACTACCCCGGGCGGGGAGGGTCATTTCCCTAATGGATCCATTAACTAGTGTTCGCGCTTAAGTACATAACTAACGATATATGATGGAGAGACTTCAGTAGAAAGTAAATAACTCATGCAATTCCGTTTGGTATAGTAAGCAGTTTTAGTACTTGTGTTCAAGGAAAAATCAGTAGCATGTATCTCCCCCAATAAGAAAAACAGTAAAAGTGGGGCTGTAAGACTCACCTGAGTCTAGCAATTCAGTATGTGAAATCGAGTAAGTAAGGCGGATGAAATCCCGTATGTGGTTCTCCGAACCCGTAACCTTTAAATGCCTAAACATGTAAAGTTAAGTAAGTAGATGTCCCGAAAGACCATCTATGCAAGTTGTCTATACAACTCGTTATGTCCAATGTTGGTTCGTTATCGTTTGTTCTTAGAAAATATGGTTGGCCCGTTGGTGACGGTTTGTAATAATAATCCCTAAGTGTTATTATTTTTCGTCTCGTTTTACGTTTAGTAAAAGTATGTATTTTTGTATGTTAATCATCGTCGTAAAAAGTGTAGTTGTCGTTACGCGAATGTCGAATCGTTGAGTAGAAACTCAGTTCGCAGACCAGGTCAGTTCGGCTCGTTCGGCTCGGTTCGGCTCGTTCGGCTCGGTTCGGCTCGCAAGTTCGGTTCGATTCGTAACTCAGCTCGGTTCGTCGCTCGGTTCGATTCACTGCTCGGTTCGATTCGCTGCTCTGCTCGATTCGCTGCTCGGCTCGATTCGCTACTCGGCTCGACTCGCTGCTCGGCTCGGTTCGTAGGAAGAACACACCCCAGCTCGCGAAACGGTCTGATCGACGGATTTCGGTCTAAAAACATGTTTTCGGGTTTCCGTTTGGTCCGATTCTTTTACCCAACCCTCCAATGGACATTACAAGTATAAATAAACAACTATAAGTCGAAAATAAGTAAAACCGAGAGGTTTCGAGAATTTGTCGGAACTTACAAAATGCCGAAATGAAAATCCGGAAAGATGAAGTTGTAGATCGTGTGATGGTGAACGTTTTCTTCCAAAGGGATGAAATGATCCGGGTGCGTTTAGTTGTAGTATTTTGCAAATTTAGGTGGTGGTATTTGTTTGGTGTTAGAGAGAGAAAAGAAAGAAAATAGAAGAAGAGAGAGAGAGAGTGAGTTAGGAGAATGAGAAAAGAAAAGGGGAGGATGGGGGTTTTGGTGAAAGCCCCCATTTTTCAGTCCACGCGCTGTGCTCCGTGCGGTGTTCGTTTTTCTCCGTTGTTTAAGCGTTTAATTTATTTTGCGCGTTTATTACTCTTTTGAAATTACAAATTTTATCATATAACTTACTTAAATTATTTCTTTAAACCGTTAATAGTTTGGAATGTAATATAATTAGTATAAATTTAATTGCTTTTGTTTTTAAATCGTGAAATTTTAATCGAGTGATACGAGGTAATTATCAGTTATTATAAAATAGCATTTTGGTCATAATTGCGTTAGTTAAGTTTATAAACATGTGTTCACCAACGTCCGTATTAATCAAATAGAATTTCATTCTATTTAAATTGTGTACGATTTAAGTCAAATCGCAAAGTTGTATATATTTACCAATATATAATCCGATACATAAATTGGCCTAACACAGAACTAATTACATGTATTAACAAAGAATTAGGCACTAATTCTAGTCCTAATTTGCCGGTTGTTACATTCTCCCCCTGTTAAAAGAATTTCGTCCCGAAATTTAAGTCGAAGTCGCGTTCGGGGTAGAATTGGTGAATAAGTGGGGATACTTGAGTCGCATTTGGTCTTCCCGTTCCCAAGTGAATTCCGGACCACGTCTAGAATTCCACCTGACTTTGACGATGGGAATACGACTTTGTTTCAGTTGTTTGACCTCACGGTCCATGATTTCGACTGGTTCCTCAACGAACTGTAGTTTGTCATCGATGCGAATCTCGTCAAGGGATATAATGAGTGTCTCGTTAGACAGACATTTCTTTAAGTTAGAAATGTGAAAAGTAGGGTGCACGCTGCTGAGTTCAGAGGGCAGCTGCAGTCGATATGCCACTGGACCTATCCTCTCGAGGATTTCAAAAGGTCCAATGTACCTGGGGTTTAATTTTCCGCGTTTGCCGAATCGGATTACGCCTTTCCAAGGCGATACTTTTAAGAGTACTCGATCCCCAACTTGGAACTCGAGTGGCTTGCGTCTCACGTCAGCATAGCTTTTCTGACGGTCACGCGCGGCTTTGAGTCGGTTTTGGATTTCGAAGATTTTCTCTGTGGTTTCATGTATGAGTTCAGGACCAGTGAGTTGACTATCTCCCACTTCAGTCCAACAGATCGGTGATCGGCACTTACGACCGTACAGTGCCTCAAAAGGTGCAGCTTTAATGCTGGCGTGATAGCTGTTGTTGTACGAGAACTCGCACAACGGTAGATGTCTTTCCCAATTTGTACCGGAGTCAACTACGCAGGCTCGTAGCATGTCTTCTAGTGTCTGAATAGTTCGTTCGCTCTGGCCATCGGTCTGAGGATGGTACGCGGTACTCATATCGAGACGGGTACCCAGTGATTTTTGGAGTGATTGCCAGAAGCGAGATGTGAATCGAGCATCCCTGTCAGAGATAATCGAGATAGGGACACCATGTTGGCAAATGATTTCTTTGATGTAGATTTGTGTAAGGCGTTCCATTTTGTCGGTTTCTCTGATTGCCAAGAAATGAGCCGATTTGGTGAGCCGATCGACGATCACCCAAATGGTATCGCAACCGCTCGCCGATTTAGGTAGTTTGGTTATGAAATCCATGGTAATTTGCTCCCATTTCCATTGAGGAATTTCAGGTTGTTGGAGCAATCCGGAAGGTCTTTGGTGCTCGGCCTTGACCTTGGAACAAGTTAAGCATTTGCTGACGTACAAAGCAATGTCAGCTTTCATATTCGGCCACCAGTAAAACTCCTTGATGCCGTGATACATTTTGTCGGATCCCGGGTGGATAGAATATTTGGACTTGTGAGCTTCATCCATCACCAAGTCCCGCAGGTTTCCGAAATTAGGCAACCAGATTCGGTTAGAGAAATACCTAACTCCGTTGGGTCTGATCTCGAATTGTTTATCCATGCCTCGCAAGGCCTCGTTCTTGAAGTTATCGGGTTTCAGGGCTTCGAGTTGGGCAAGATGTATTTGGGTGGTGAGATCGTTATGAATGGTAATACTGAGTGCCCGGACTCGGAGTGGTTTTGTCCGTTCCTTACGACTGAGAGCATCAGCTACCACGTTTGCTTTGCCCGGATGATATTTGATCTCACAGTCGTAATCGGTGAGTAATTCAACCCATCTACGTTGCCTCATGTTAAGATCTTTCTGGTTGAAAATGTGTTGGAGACTTTTGTGGTCGGTGAATACAGTGCTGCGTGTACCATAAAGATAATGTCTCCAGATTTTTAAGGCGAATACCACGGCCCCTAGCTCGAGGTCGTGAGTTGTGTAGTTTTTCTCGTGAACTTTAAGTTGTCGAGAGGCGTAAGCAATGACCTTGTCTCGTTGCATCAGCACGCAACCGAGACCTTGGTGAGAAGCATCACAGTATACCACGAAGTCATCGGTGCCTTCGGGTAGAGATAGAATGGGTGCACTGCAAAGCTTGAATTTCAACAGCTGAAATGCCGACTCCTGTTTATCGGTCCAATCGAATTTCTTTTCCTTCTGAGTCAGCACCGTGAGGGGTTTGGCAATTTTTGAAAAGTTTTTGATGAAACGGCGGTAGTAACCGGCCAATCCCAAGAATTGGCGTACCTCGGTAGGAGTGGTTGGTGCTTGCCAGTTCTTGATTGCCTCGATTTTTGTCGGGTCTACATGAATTCCCTGATTATCAATCACGTGTCCAAGGAATTGAACGGTTTTTATCCCGAACTCACACTTAGAGAATTTGGCGTAAAGCTCCTCGTGTCTGAGTAGTTCTAGAATGGTTCTGAGATGTTGTGCGTGTTCCTGTTCGTTGCGCGAATAAATAAGGATGTCATCGATAAAAACAATGACAAACTTGTCGAGGTACGGTTTGCACACCCGATTCATAAGGTCCATGAATACAGCCGGTGCGTTGGTTAAACCAAAGGGCATCACTTGGAATTCATAGTGCCCGTAACGGGTTCTGAATGCGGTTTTTGGGATGTCAGCATCGCGAACACGCAACTGATGATAACCTGATCGAAGATCAATTTTTGAATAACAGCTTGATCCTTGGAGTTGATCGAACAGATCATCGATTCGAGGAAGTGGGTATCGGTTCTTGACGGTTAGTTTGTTCAACTCTCGGTAGTCAATACACATTCGAAATGAACCGTCTTTCTTTTTAACAAACAAGACCGGAGCTCCCCAAGGTGAAGAACTCGGTCTGATGAATCCTCTATCCAGGAGTTCCTGTAACTGCGTGGACAACTCCTGAAGTTCAGATGGAGCTAGGCGGTACGGTGCTCGGGCCACCGGTGCGGCACCCGGCACGAGATCAATCGAGAACTCGACCTGTCTAGGTGGAGGTAAACCAGGTAGTTCTTCTGGAAAGACTTCGGGAAAGTCTCTAACGATTGGCACATCTTCAAGTCGCTTCTCCTCCGACTTTTTCTCCGTGATGTGCGCGAGTATTGCTGGGTAACCCTTTCTCAGAAATTTTCGGGTTTTTAAACAGGAGATTAAGTTTAGTCTCGACCCACCGGTCTCCCCCTGTATGACCAAGGTACTACCGGCGGCGAGAGGAATTCGGACGATTTTATCATGGCACACAATTTCGGCCCGGTGCTTGGACAACCAGTCCATACCCACGATGACATCGAAACTTCCCAGTTCAACAGGCATTAGATCGATTGAAAAGATTTCGTCGGCTAAGTTTAAAGTGCAATTAGGTATCACACTATCGGTTTCTATAAGTTTACCATTTGCAAGTTCTACTGTGTACTTAACATCTAAGGCCGCGGGGGTGATATCAAGTAGTGGACAAAACTCATCAGATATGAAACTTTTATCAGCACCGGTATCAAATAATACTGAAGTAGTAAGATCGTTGAGGAGAAACGTACCCGTTACAACATTCGGGTCTTCCCTAGCTTCCCCAGCTTTGATGACAAATGCTCTGCTGCGAGCAGAGTTGTTGTTCCGCTTGTTGTTGTTGTTGTTGTTGTTGTTGTTTTTCTGCTTAGGGCAATTATTCTGAAAATGCCCAGGACTTCCGCACCCATAACAAGTCTTCGGGGCACTGGTGTTTCGACAATCCTTGGCCAGATGCCCAAAACGTTTGCAGTTTGTGCAAGGGCAAGAACCGTCGTGGTGACGATTGCATTTGGGGCAGTAGGGCTTGCTTCCACTGTACCATTTCTTTTCTGAAGAGCCAGATGAATAAGCCCTAATAGGCTCGGGTCTTCGGTTGGTGATTTGGTTGGATGAGTTGGGGTTTCCTTCCCACTTTCGTTTGTTGTTTGCAGGTGGGGCTGAGGTGGTGTTACGGCGGACAGCGTTTGCCGTAAGTTCATGGGCCATATGGATGGCGTTCTGGATAGTACCTGGTTTGGATGAAGTCACCAGGTCCTGGAGTTTCTCGGGCAGTCCATCAACGTATTTCTCGATCCTCTTGTACTCAGGATCGACCATGGTTGGGCACAGAAGTGCCAGTTGGTGGAAACGATTGGTGTATCCGGTGATATCATCACCTTGCATCTTGTGGTTCCAGAATTCCAACTCCAATTGTTTCAATTCATCCCTGGGGCAATACTCGCCCCTCAACATCTCCTTCAACTCCTCCCACGGGAGTTTGTAAGCATTAGCAACGCCCACAGTTTGGGCATAGGTGTTCCACCAGGTGAGTGCGGTGTCAGTAAAAGTACTAACGGAGAACTTAACTTTGTCCCCCTCCGCACAGTTGCAGATGAGAAATACCGATTCAACTTTCTCGATCCAGCGTATTAGGCCGATCGCTCCCTCAGTACCTGCAAAGTTCAGCGGTTTGCAGTTTTGGAAGTCCTTATATGAGCAGGGCTTCGGCTGTGGTCCATTGTTAGCGGTGTCTTCACTACCGGGAGTCGAGGTCCGGGTAGCTAGAGCTTGGGCCACACTACGGGCAATCAGGCCCGCAACTTCGGCTTCAGTGAGGGTGATCTGACGACGAGGAGGCATGCTGCTGATCAAGAAAAGCACAAGGAAAGTGGAATAAGATAATTGCCTGAAATTTGATGATATTTCACAAGTGTGTATAATGAGATATACAATAACAGTACGAGGTGATAATCACATTCCATTAAATAAAAGTTGGATACAAAGTACTGGTTTTCAAAAGATTACAGAGTAGTGGTAGTACAAAAGTACCGGGAATTGTTACATCCGGTTGAATTACATAGGTTCTAATTAGAAAGTTGGCTGGTTACAAATTACAGACTGATCTAATCTTGATGCAGATTAATCTGCTCCATTAGTGCGACGAGGCGGTCTACGGTTTCTGCTAGTCTGTTGGCTTGTCTGGCGTTATCTTTGACCAAGGCCAATCG
The DNA here is from genome assembly GCA_949592205.1 of Helichrysum umbraculigerum. Classification (NCBI taxonomy): domain Eukaryota; kingdom Viridiplantae; phylum Streptophyta; class Magnoliopsida; order Asterales; family Asteraceae; genus Helichrysum; species Helichrysum umbraculigerum. The sequence continues at coordinate 3,026,051 of CATIUR010000001.1, forward strand.
TTGTACTAGTGCTCGAAAGTGATCTTCAGTCTCCTGTGAACGCTGTTCACACTCCTCTAGTCGGTTTCTTACGAGTTCATCCGCACCTAGTGCGGCGGTCATTGAATCCTGAATTATGCTTACAGAGAGGTTTGTATCCTCTTGTTCTTGCTGGAGTTGGGCTATGTGATCCAGCGCTTGGTGAAGTAGGTAGGTCATCCGGTGTTGTTCTCATTCGAGATGTTCGAGCCTTTGTTCCTGACGGCGGAGTTGGGTAGTCAACACTGGCACTGTGAGATGTGCCGAGTTCTGAAAGTTATGAACAGGATAGGGGCTGGTTCGAGGTGACCTTGTGTTCCTCCTGGCTACACGTGGGTTTCGTGACCCATGTGGGTGAGAGTGTGACGGATTAGGTGGTGTGTTTGCCATTCCTGTGGCAGAGTGTAAGTAAGACGAGGCTAATATATATAGGCATATAATATCCAGCCTAAAGTCTAGCACGTATCAAGTAATGGTCCGGTTCTCTCGTGGTCAGAGTCAACTAACGCATTCCTGTTCGACACAACCATTTCAGACCTCACATCATCTTTCCTTAATTGTACATAGTTGATCAGGCTATGTTAAATTAAAGTCGTATGATGTAATTCCTGAACCAATCATGCCTAGTAAGGGAATACTGCCTAATGGTCATAGTCTAGGCCCACTAAATGCAACCTAGTTCACTATAACCTTAGGCTCTGATACCAATCTGTAACACCCCCAAATTTAGTGATTTGCGGAAGCATACTTGAGTGTTACTAATCAATATACAAAGCACAAGATATACAGCAAACGACCTCTAAATGAGACGTTTTGTAAAATAATTACATTTCATAATTAAATCGTTTGAAAACATATAGTTTTCTTTACAAAGATATGTAAGCCTAGAGTCCGCGTATGTGGCGGGAGATTCTATTACATAACCATAGTTACAAAAGATAATGCCAAAGAATCTCCGTTAAATGCAGTTTGGAAATCATGCGACTCTAGCTAGTAATCCTGGAGTGATCCTACTCCGTAAGTGTACCTGAGAATACATGCTAAAAAGGGTCAACCAAAAGGTTGGTGAATCTCACAGGTTTATCAGTAAATAATCAGTTTGAACACAAGATTTCATCAGTAGTGCCCGTAGGCGTATATCAAGTATTTGCAAATCTCGCAAAAGTAAAGTAATCAAGTTATACCGTTGCCATGAGGCTCATAATCGAAGCTTAACCCGTAAGTAATAATTTGCTCCCGTGACATGCTCGTAATTGAGCAAGCATAAGTGACGAATAATAGTCGCCCGTTTATACATAACGGTTCGTGGTAGCGCTACTACCCCGGGCGGGGAGGGTCATTTCCCTAATGGATCCATTAACTAGTGTTCGCGCTTAAGTACATAACTAACGATATATGATGGAGAGACTTCAGTAGAAAGTAAATAACTCATGCAATTCCGTTTGGTATAGTAAGCAGTTTTAGTACTTGTGTTCAAGGAAAAATCAGTAGCATGTATCTCCCCCAATAAGAAAAACAGTAAAAGTGGGGCCGTAAGACTCACCTGAGTCTAGCAATTCAGTATGTGAAATCGAGTAAGTAAGGCGGATGAAATCCCGTATGTGGTTCTCCGAACCCGTAACCTTTAAATGCCTAAACATGTAAAGTTAAGTAAGTAGATGTCCCGAAAGATCATCTATGCTAGTTGTCTATACAACTCGTTATGTCCAATGTTGGTTCGTTATCGTTTGTTCTTAGAAAATATGGTTGGCCCGTTGGTGACGGTTTGTAATAATAATCCCTAAGTGTTATTATTTTTCGTCTCGTTTTACGTTTAGTAAAAGTATGTATTTTTGTATGTTAATCATCGTCGTAAAAAGTGTAGTTGTCGTTACGCGAATGTCGAATCGTTGAGTAGAAACTCAGTTCGCAGACCAGGTCAGTTCGGCTCGGTTCGGCTCGTTCGGCTCGGTTCGGCTCGCAAGTTCGGTTCGATTCGTAACTCAGCTCGGTTCGCCGCTCAGTTTGATTCACTGCTCGGTTCGATTCGCTGCTCTGCTCGATTCGCTGCTCGGCTCGATTCGCTACTCGGCTCGACTCGCTGCTCGGCTCGGTTCGTAGGAAGAACACACCCCAGCTCGCGAAACGGTCTGATCGACGGATTTCGGTCTAAAAACATGTTTTCGGGTTTCCGTTTGGTCCGATTCTTTTACCCAACCCTCCAATGGACATTACAAGTATAAATAAACAACTATAAGTCGAAAATAAGTAAAACCGAGAGGTTTCGAGAATTTGTCGGAACTTACAAAATGCCGAAATGAAAATCCGGAAAGATGAAGTTGTAGATCGTGTGATGGTGAACGTTTTCTTCCAAAGGGATGAAATGATCCGGGTGCGTTTAGTTGTAGTATTTTGCAAATTTAGGTGGTGGTATTTGTTTGGTGTTAGAGAGAGAAAAGAAAGAAAATAGAAGAAGAGAGAGAGAGAGTGAGTTAGGAGAATGAGAAAAGAAAAGGGGAGGATGGGGGTTTTGGTGAAAGCCCCCATTTTTCAGTCCACGCGCTGTGCTCCGTGCGGTGTTCGTTTTTCTCCGTTGTTTAAGCGTTTAATTTATTTTGCGCGTTTATTACTCTTTTGAAATTACAAATTTTATCATATAACTTACTTAAATTATTTCTATAAACCGTTAATAGTTTGGAATGTAATATAATTAGTATAAATTTAATTGCTTTTGTTTTTAAATCGTGAAATTTTAATCGAGTGATACGAGGTAATTATCAGTTATTATAAAATAGCATTTTGGTCATAATTGCGTTAGTTAAGTTTATAAACATGTGTTCACCAACGTCCGTATTAATCAAATAGAATTTCATTCTATTTAAATTGTGTACGATTTAAGTCAAATCGCAAAGTTGTATATATTTACCAATATATAATCCGATACATAAATTGGCCTAACACAGAACTAATTACATGTATTAACAAAGAATTAGGCACTAATTCTAGTCCTAATTTGCCGGTTGTTACAAAATTACTTATGAAGCTTTTATATACATGCTAGATCATTTACTCAACGAGATTATGTCCAAAAATCCCGCCGAAAACGCTTTAAAAATCGAAACCCGCATGAAAAACGCTGACAGGTCGTCCTGCGAGTTGAGATCCCAGATCTCGGTCTTCCGGCGAAGCGAGCCGAGATCTCGACTCGCGAAGCCAAATAACGAACCGAAACTGACTACGGACCGAGCTGACTTGCGAGTTGACTCTCGAGTTGACTTGTGAGTCGAACTTTGACCGCGAACCCAACTCGGTTCGCAGCATACTGCTTTCCGAGCCCAAACTCAGTTCGCATCGCGAACTCAGTTCGCACAGCCATTTCAGTCCGCGGCCAACCTTAGTCGATTTTTCTGAATTTAAATTCTAGATGCGATTTTTCCGAATTTAACAGCTCTACCCCAGCCAGGGGCTCTGCCCCTTGGACCCCGCCAGGGGCTGCCGCCCCTTGAACCCCGCTACCAGGGGCGCTGCCCCCGGACCCCCATCATCCAGGAACTTGAAAATACTTTTTGCACTAAGTGTCGAATACTCACATACAACAATACATATAATAATAAAACTTTTGGATTATTATTACAAAACCGTCACCAACGGGCCATACTTGTTTTCAAACTACAAACGAAATACTAAACAAACACTTGGACATTTCCTAGTTGAGTGGACAACTAGCATGGGTGATCTTTCAAGACACCAACTTATTTACTTGTTTACTTACAACCTTGTGCGTTTCGGACGACAGAAGGTTGCAGGGTTATGAGAACCGATATACGGACTTACATCCGACACACCTACGAACTTACATCCGCTTTACTTGGTTGATTTCAAATACGTACTTACTAGACTCAGGTGAGTCTTACAGCCCCACTTTTTACTGTTTTCTATTGGGGTGAGATACTTTGCTACTGTTTTACGCATGAACACGAGTAATGGACTGACTATACTAATTTTTACACACATTGCATGAGTTACTTTTATCCACTGAAAGCCTCCTATCATAAGTTGTTAGTTATGGACTTAATCGCGATTACTAGTAAATGGATCCATTTGGGACTGACAATCCCTGCCTGGGGTAGTAGCGCTACCACGGATTTCACCGTAGAAACAGGCATATTAGTATTTGTTACATATGAGTGTTGTGGATAGCACTCACGGGGGTACTTTATATGATACTTGATTGAATCATACTTACACACTGTTAAGCTTCAACTTATGAGCTCATGGCAACTGTGCTGACTTACAGATTTACTTACCTACTTACTTTGCTTGATAGCAATACTGGTACATACTTGTGGTTCATGACGATTATTTACTACTAAACCTGTAAGATTCACCAACCTTTTTGGTTGACACTTTTTAGCATTGTATCTCAGGTACACAGACGGAGTAGGATTTCTCCAGGGCACTAGCTAGAGTCGCATGATTTCTACCTTGCATCTAACGGAGATTCTTAGCATTATCTTTTGTATATTATGATTATGTAATAGAATCTCCCGCGATACACGTGGACTCTAGGGAACTACATTTTTGTAACCGAAAACTCTATGTTTTCAAACAGTTTATATATGGAAATGTAACTATTTTTAAACGTCTCATTTAGAGGTCGTTTGCTGTATACTTTTTGCTGTTGATACTTGATTAGTAGCATCCCAAAGCTTGCTTCCGCTAAACAGTGAATTTGGGGGTGTTACAGTCATACTCCTTCGTGGGGTGATGACGGTTTGTGGATTGTTTGGTTGTATTATTTCACTTGTGTGCCATTTCTATATGCATTGTCCTAACTTACTTTCATCAGAGCAAAAATGTTTATTTTCTGGTGTCTGGTTTCAAACCTTCGAAACTCACCAACGTACGTGTTGACGTCTTTGAGCATATCTTTTCAGGTTATACTAGTGGACTTGAAGTAGAGGACAAGAGAACTTAGTGGACCTTTAGGGTTGCATTAAGAGAGTCATTCAAGACTTGTGGTACATCAAGGTTGTTTGTGAAGGCATGTTTTTCCTTAGCATTATAGTGTACGTTTGTTGTAAGATTTTGAATTCATTGTTGAAATGTATGCACGACATGAACCGTTATTCATGTTATTGGCATCATGACACATTGGATATTGTATTTCATATAGAATTATTTATAATGATGTGTTATGATCCTATCACCGTTATACCCCGTTGTTTCCGCTTTAGACGCGGTGTGACAGATTGGTATCAGAGACATTGTTTATAGAGATCTAGGTGGATTGACCTAGACTATAAATAAGGAACCCACATATAGAACACGAGTTAGGAAGTTATATGTGCATACAATTCCGTGAAGCTAGTTGTAGCTAGTGTCGATCATTCATCTTAACCATTTCAAGTAAGAATGGACGTTGTAAGCGTTTCTTCATCATATTATGACTCTTTATGTGGTTCGTCTACATGTTACTTAGGATTCTGTAACTATCTGATCTCTTTCCGTGAATACAAAGCGTATTGTGATACAAAGACATGGAAGATAAGTATGGGTATGAAAGAATACTTTCACAATTACGGCTGCAGACGTAATTGACAAAGGTGTTCCGACGTATGTGTGCTTATCTGACCATATTTGCGTGTCTCAGGAGCTATCTTCATGTCGTATTGTAATATAATCTCAATTATATTCCTTACCGAATTATTCTTATGTTTGTGAGTCTGGTGCATTTATGCCTACACAAACTCCAAAGTATTCATTCTATTCTATACTCATATGAATTCGAAATTATAGCGAGCATACTACTAAGACGCATTACCCGTAAATTTTACTCGTGGAGGAGAAACACTCGGTGGTGGTCATACAAGTGATAGTGGTGATTGAACTGATGGTTGAACTGGAGGAATTTGTGGCATTGAAGGCAAGAACTCCAATGTTGTTGCGACCATTTTACAACAATGGTGGGCCTTTATATTCAAAAATTGTCATACAAGGTTTGTAACAACATATTGAATCATGGTAGAGCTAGTGGCACTGAAGGAGAAAACGGAACTAATAGTCGAGAATTCAAATAATAATAATAATAATAATAATAATAATAATAATAATAATAATAATAATAATAATAATAATAATAATAATAAGTACATAAATAAATAAATAAAATAAATAAATAATAATTATAATAAATGCACTGTTATAGGAGAAATATTCTTTCAATAACGAAATGAAGAAGTTAGTGAACAAGTTTTGGAATTCCTCTACGATTGGAGTTAATCATGCGACGTATATCGGACAATTTCATGAGTTGGCAAAAATTAGACCTCATTCCGTGGCACTTGAAGCTAAGAAAATTGAGAAGTACATCAATAGCTTTGTTTTGGAAATTAGCATAATGGTAGAAGTGACCGAGCCTCCTACCATCCAAGGCGCAATACTGCGGGGTGGATTGTTAATCGATGAGACCAATAAGACAGGGAATGTAGAAACAGTACCAAGAACGAGAGGGTACTCAAGAAATTCGTAGATACTAACACATGAAGAGAGGGTTACATTGGTTCACATCTTCTGTGAGTAAGGTGTAACTACTATCATCACACATCTGCATCATGTTATATTAATTCAAACTGCAACTTAAGAGGTCACTTTATAATTGAATGTCGGATGACGGCTCGTCAAATGGCACCAATCAACACAGTATGAAACTCGATGGCTTGTCTTGAGTGAGAGACTTTGAAACAATTTTATAAACGGGAGCACATAGAGACTAAAAGACGTTACATAAGGGTATACTCTAGTGCTAGAAGAATACTCTTTTAGCATTGACTTGTTGCCCTTCGAACTCAGAAGTTTTGGTGTGGTTGAGGGAATGGATTAGTTGACGAAATTTAGGTAGAAATTGTATGTTTGAGAAAGTATTTCGTATACCACTTAAATGGTGGTGTAATACCTGAGATTTTCATAGAATACTTCAAAGACGAAAAGAAACAACTCATGAGCGTAAAGGCTAATAAGATAAAAACTCAAAAACATTTTATTATCGGCGATTTCCTCGAGGTCTTCCCGAAAGACTTAGAAGGATTATATCCCTCTTGACTCGTTAAATTTTGTATCGATCTTATTCTTGGAGCAACCCCAGTTGCAAAAGCTCCATATCGCTTAACACTATTTGAATGTAAGAATTATTTAATCCACTTCAAGATGCTCCAAGACAAGGGTTCTATTTGCCCTAGTCGTTGGGAAGCACCTGTCTTATTTATAAAAAAGATGGCTCTTTTAGTGTGTGCATTGATTATCGCGAACTTAACTTACGGTCAAGAATCGTTATCCTCTTCCAAGGATAGGTGATTTATTTGACCAACTTCAGGGTACATAGTGGTTTTAAAAAAAAAAAAAAAAAATCTTCGTTCTGGTTATCATCAATTAATGGTACATGAATTAGATATACCAAAGACTGCGTTTAGGACTCGTTACGAATATTTAAAAAAAAAAATTCTTGTTATGTCTTTCAGTCTTACTAATGCGACTATAACATTCATATATTTAACGAACACGTATGTAAACCGTATCTCGACGAATTTATCATACTTTTCATTTGCAACGTTCTAATTTATTCTAAAACTAAGGAGGAGCATGATGTTCCCTTAAGACTAATTCTGGAGTTACTTTTGAAAGAAAAGTTCTATGCAATATATTGGGAGTACGAAATTTGACTACAGGAGGTTTGTTTTTCTTGGACACGTTGTGAACAACGAAGTCATTTTTGTGAATTTTAGCAAAATAGAGGCTGTAAAGGGATGAAAGGTCCCACAGTTACCATCGGAGGTTCGTAAAGCATTTAGGATCTACAGGCTATTATCGGCATCTTATCGAGGGTTTTACAAAGATTGCTCAACTACTCACACACACACACACACACACACACACATATATATATATATATATATATATATATATATATATAAGAAGTTTGTTTTGGGATAGAAACTGAGAAAAATCATTTCAAACATTGAAGGATGTCTTATGTAATGCATCAATTCGGACTCTTCCCGAGAGATCGAAGGATTTCATTATGTATTGTGATGCATCAGACCGAGGTCTGAGTTGTGTGTTAATTAAATGAGAAATGTAATCGTATTCGTCTCCTGACAACTCAAGATACATAAGCATTACTATATTACCCACGATTTGAAACTTGGAGCGGTAGCATTCGTACATATGTGTTGAAGACACTACTTGTATGGAATGAAGAACGTTATGTATAACACCCCTCATTTACTAAACCATTATAATAATGATTTTGACTCGGGAGCATGATGCGTGCGAAACTAGCCTAGTTTAATTTATTTATAAATGGAAATTCCTTATTTATACCTTTCACACAACCAGGAAAGAATACCTGATCGAATGTAAATATAGACTTGGTAAGACCGAGTCGATCACAGGAAACGGTGGTATTTATATAAATAGAAAATATTAATTAATTATAAAAGCAGTAAACAGGGGGGCATTTTAGTTCCGTTCGAACAATTTTTTATAAAATAATAAAGTAAAATGAATAAACTAAATAAAACTTACATTAAAATAATAAATAACTAACAATAGGAAGGAATAAGTAATTGTAGAATTAACTTCACTCAGATTCATATATCCTGATTTATTACGTATTGATTATCTAATTGTGATTTCTTTTATATCAATTTAATTACTAATCAAAGATCATAAATTGAATGTGAACTAGCCAACTTTTCGGGTCCAACTAATTCCTACAATTTAGGGTCCAACATGAAACATTGATCCAATGTCACAAGATGATCAGTCAATTGTGTGCCTTTCCCTAAACTGAGCATTAAACATTCACAACTCATTATAATTAACTCTATTGGTATGACTCAACAATACCCAATAATTACTTATTGTCTTGTTCATTTTAAAGTAGATAATTATCATTTACACAACCTATCAGACTCGACATATTTAGCAATGGTCAAAACCCTAGAATTATAACCATCAATAATTAATAACATTAAAGGAAATCAATCTCATCAATCTTATTAACCACGTTGAGAAACAATAATTACTAGTTACCAATAAACAAGGATCCACGAGCAATATAATAGTTTTCAATTAAATAACTTAGTCAATACGCAATTAAATTCAATCAATCAATCATTATCCGAGTTACATCAATTACACAATCACTTTAATATTCAATTCATCATTAAAACAGTAAACATCAGATTATTCAAGCTTAAAGTCTTCAAAGAAACTTGATAAAAGAAATTATACCGAATTAAGAAGACGAATCACGAAGAACTAGAACGAACTATCCTCAATCTTGACTCTTCGTGCCTCCAAAGTACCAAATAAATTCGTAAATAAACCCTAAAAACCGAAAACAATCGACTGGAAAGAAACCCTAGCCGAAAAAACTCTTTTTCTGGGTTTAAAATCGCGTTTTTATACTTTATGTGTTTTTGATCCATACGGCGTATGGATTGATTATTAGCCCGGCCCATGTCCGCGTAATGCTGGGCCTCCACTGCCACATCCATACGGCGTATGGATGCTCCATACGGCGTATGGATGCATTTTTCAGCCAATTTCTTCATTTTTCTTCTTTTAATCTTATCTTCAACTTCGGCTTCACTTTATTCTTCAAAAATGCATCATTTAACTCGTTTATTGACTGTTTTCCGTTCCTTTCTTCATAACGCTCCATTTCCACATCTAATTGCAAATATGAACGAAATCAATATCCATTCTTAAATAAATGCAATAGAAACATCCAAGAATAGGGGTAAAATACTACTAAAATATAGTACTTTTGAGCGTTTATCAAACATCCCCCTCTTAAATCCTACTTTTCCTCAAGTAGACTTTCGATTCAAAAATCAAATTCTTAAGAAAACAGTCATCTTCATTAATCTAAATAACTAACAAAGGAATTACACAACATTACCCTTTTCAACTCAAACATTTAAATTTAAAAATCTGTTAATTCTAAAAACAATTATTAAGAAACTATGAGATTACAAAAATAATCTACACACAATGTTATTATTCTTAAAACATCAAATAGTTCACGATGATTACTGATATTGTTATCCACTTGAACAATCTATATTCAAATAATTGAGCTTAACTCATTATTATTCACGTAGATGTTCCCTTAAACTTCCAAAAGCTATATACTCTCATACTCATAACATGCCAATATTACATATTCTGAAAATCAAATTAAAACAATCATTTTTCAAATCAAGACAGAGGTGACAGGTCTGTGCCTCAACACAACAAAGCAACATAACTTGATTTTGGTTTAGCAATATAAAATCTTTTAGTCAAACCATTGGTGGCAGGTCTGTACCTTAGTACAACAAAGCAACTTAATTTGACTACAATTTAAAATCTTGAGTTATTAAACTCTTTTGCTCTTTTTCATTAGATATACTGACGGAGACCAGGTCTGTACTTTCGTACAACAAAGGAAACAACACCCAGTATATCCCCAAATGATGTTAATTTAAATTTTAAAAATATGACATATTGCACGCTAATAATATGAAAATTAAGACATACGTCATACATAACTAAAGTTTATCTAAAAGTAACATCCACTCCTTTATTTTCATTTCTTAAAAGCTCAAAAACTCTTATATAGATCGCCTATCAATACATCATATAATGAAAATAAATAACATTTTTCACAATTTTAATATTTAATTGTAAGTGTAGAAAATTTTTAAATTAACCTACATTGTTACAAAATAATTATCTCTAGAAAAACAAAAATTTAAATTTTTAAAAATTTGGTTGAAAAATGGGCAACTTATAACCTCCAAGTTACGTATCTTAATGAGATAACTATTAATCCAAATTACACATTCTCTACTTACTTAACAGGACAATTATGTGGAAACTTAACTATTTTCTCTCCCATCCCCCACTTAAAGATGTACAATGCCCTCATTGTACAAAAATGAATTGCTAAAACGGGAAAAAGAGAAAAGAAATAAGACAGAAAAACTCCCCTGGATTAGTGTGCTTAACGGTCATAACAAGGATGATATGAAATTCCCACATCCTCTCGATTCAATTTGTTGCGCCGAACTTACTGCCAGCATAACACGTACTCACAACACAATTCTGAGGGATCAATCAACACACAAGATTAAACAATACCAAATATAAACATCCTAAATAAAAACAACCAAACCTAAAGCTACCAATCCAACATAATTAAAAATCCTACAAATAAAATCAGTCATAATAATAATAAAAATAGAAATAGTGTCTGGAATCATAAACCTCATGGGATGAACAATATCCTAATCACTGTCATCCTCCTGGTAATCCCTGCTCCGGTACTGAAATGATGATCCTGGCTGCTGATATGTATAACACCCCCAAATTTACTGTTTAGCGGAAGCACGAATTGGGTGTTACTAATCAATATACAAAGCACATAAGATATAATGAACGACCACTATATGCGTCGTTTTACATTTGTATTGATAAAACCAAAAGTTTACATCAAAAATATTGTTTACATTAGCTCGGTTGAAATTGAGAGATTTAAGTACATAATTAATCTATACAAAATATAATAATGCAGCTAAATCTCTGATTGTTTGCATGCTGACTCGAGCTAATTCGCCTTGATTGAGCAGTCCAACCTACTGCTGGTTACCTGTGATACATGCTAAAATGGGTCAGCGAAACGCTGGTGAGCTCACAGGTTTGTATGTCAACACATATTTGTATGAACCGCACGATTTATAATTGAATTTAAAATGCAACTAAGCAAAATAAAAGTTATACAGCCATGAGCACATAGTCTGAGCTTAACTTGAGTGTCGGGTCCAATTAAGGAAACCCAACTTGAATGCCTCCTACGAGTGCCTAATCTACACTCGTCTTCCCAAATGCTAATACGTCCGTTTGACCATTTAGTGCGTGCTAACCCGGATGAGGATTGTCAATCCCATATGATATCATATACTAACATTCACGCTACTACGTATTACCAGACTATGCTATGGAGGGCTTTAAATTGATTAGCTTGAAACTCATGTAGTATTTGATTTGATTTGTACTTGCGTTCAACTTGTAAAACAAAACGAACAATAATATCACACCCTTGATTGAAAAGCAGTAAAATAGGGGTCATGAGACTCACCTGAGCCTTGATTGTTTATCGAATAACTTGAATTGATTAGCTGTGAATTGATGTCCGAAGGCTGGTAACCTGAGGGCGTTCCATACGCGTGACGGTTATTAATTGGTTAGGTATCTTAAAAGGACTACCTTTGTAGTTGTTTGTCCAACTAAAATGTCCAAATTTCCCGATTTGGTTGATTGACTTGTCCAAATTACTACGATTTGGTTGATTGATTCGAAAGTTTGAAAATGTGTACGGCCCGTTGGTGACGGATTTGTAATAATAATCTCAACTATTATTATTTTGATTTCGTGGTGTTATACTTGAAAAATGTGTTTTGATTGCGTTTTAGAAGTCGCTACAAACTCTAAGTGACGGGGGTCAGGGGGCAGCGCCCCTGGTTAGCGGGGTCCCAGGGGTGGCAACCCCTGGCGGGGTCCAAGGGGCTGGCCCCTGGTTGGGGTCGAGATGCCAGGTCAGCTCGAAAAATTTTTATTTCTACTATGTTGTTATGGTGAAAAACGCATCTGCGAGTTGAATTTGGGTAAAATCAAGTGATAAAATTTTGGGTCTCAACACTTAGTAAAAATATGTGTTTTCTAGTTTCTGGTTTGTGCGACGTTGGGTGCGACGTCGCAGGTCCTGACTGTGACGTTGAGCATGGCGTCGCTATGCGCGACATTCACAATTTAATGCGACGTTGAGAGTGACGTCGCTATATGCGACGTTGTTAGTTCTTGCGACGTAAGGGTCGAGGTCGCTATGTGCGACGTTAGCAACTTAAGGCGACGTTGAGGCTGATGTCGCACCATGCGACATCGTGATGATTTTTGCGACGTCGCACATAACGTCGCATAAAGTCTGGGCCAAATGCGACGTCGGCGACTGATCAGGTTCCGGTGGCCGGAAAAACGGCCAGACAACTTCCGTTTGGTCCAATATTTTTACCCAACCCATTTTTGGACATTATAAACTTATATAAACAACAAACATGTAAAAATGAGTGAAAACGAGAGGTCTCAACTTTTGTCGGAAAACTTACAAAGTGTCGAATCAAAAATCCAAAAAGATGAGGTTGTAGATCGTTGCGTGGTGATTCCTTTTCTTTAATTATTTTGATCATCCGACGAGTTTAAGTGCGTTATTTGGTGAATTTTGTGAGGTGGTGGTGGTTTGGAAATTAGAGAGAAAAGAGAGAGAAAAAGATGTTGGGAGGTGGTAAATGAGAGAAAGAGAAAGAGGGGTGGGGTGTTGGTGAAGCCTCCCCCCTTTTTCAGTCCCCGCGTATGCTCCGTGCGGTATTCGTTTTCCCGATCGTTTAAACGTTAATTATTTATTTTATAAGTTTAACCGTGCATTTTAAAATACAAATATTTTTGTTGAAGTGTTTTTACCAAATACTTAATAATTGCGTTATAAAATATAACGTTAACTTGTTTCGCTTTGTTTGCGTGTTTACATTTTAATTGTGTAAACGTTGTTGTACGATATGAATTAAAACTGAAATATTATAAAAATAATATTTTGGATATAATAGAGTTATCAAATAATGTTACATTATTTAATTAAATTATTCATTAACGTCCGTATTTAATTGACCGAATTACATTCGATTTGAACTTGTACGATTTAATTTAAACCGCAATACTTGTATATATATTAACAATATATATAATACTTGATACACAAATTAGCCTAACACGGAACTATTTACATGTATTAAAGCTTGATTAGGCACTAACTACTAGTCCTAATTTGACGGGTGTCACATTCTCCCCCTGTTAGAAGAATTTCGTCCCGAAATTTAAGTTGAAGTCGTGTTGGAAGTAGCATCAGGGAATAACTGCGGATACTTGAGTCGCATCTGCTCCTCCCGTTCCCAGGTGAATTCCGGACCACGCCGCGAATTCCACCTAACCTTGACGATAGGAATACGACTTTGTTTAAGTTGTTTAACCTCACGGTCCATGATCTCGGCGGTTTCTTCAACGAAGTGAAGCTTGTCGTCAACTCAAATTTCATCGAGTGTAATGATAAGTGTCTCATCAGACAGACACTTCTTCAAATTTGAAATATGAAAGGTCGGTTGCACGCTGCTGAGTTCGGATGGCAGCTGCAATCGATATGCCACTGGTCCAATCCTCTCGAGGATCTCGAATGGTCCAATGTATCTGGGATTTAACTTCCCTTGTTTGCCAAATCGGATTACGCCTTTCCAAGGCGATACTTTGAGTAGTACTCGATCCCCAACCTGGAACTCGAGTGGTTTGCGTCTCATGTCAGCATAACTTTTATGACGATCACGTGCAGCTTTGAGTTTGTTTTGGATTTCGAAGATTTTCTCGGTTATTTCGTGAATGATTTCCAAACCCGTGAGTTGGCTATCCCCAACTTCGGTCCAACAGATCGGTGATCGGCACTTACGACCGTACAGTGCCTCGAAGGGTGCAGTCTTGATGCTGGTGTGGTAACTGTTGTTGTACGAAAACTCGCACAATGGTAGATGTCGTTCCCAGTTTTCACCGAAGTCAACTACGCAGGCCCGTAGCATGTCTTCCAGTGTTTGGATTGTTCGTTCACTTTGGCCGTCGGTTTGAGGATGATATGCGGTGCTCATATCGAGACGAGTACCCAATGATTTTTGAAGTGATTGCCAAAATTGAGATGTGAAACGACTAACCCTGTCGGAGATAATCGAGATTGGAACACCGTGACGGGTTACGACTTCTTTCAGATAGATTCGAGTTAGGCGTTCCATTTTGTCGGTTTCTTTGATTGCCAGGAAGTGAGCAGATTTCATGAGACGATCGACGATCACCCAAATGGTATCGCAACCGCTTGATGACTTGGGTAGTTTGGTTATGAAATCCATGTCGATTTGTTCCCATTTCCATTCAGGGATGTCGGGTTGTTGAAGTAAGCCAGAAGGCTTTTGGTATTCGGCTTTGACTTTCGAGCAAGTAAGGCACTTGCTGACGTATGTAGCGATTTCAGCTTTCATGTTCGGCCACCAATAAAAATCCTTGATGTCGTGATACATTTTGTCGGATCCCGGATGTATAGAATATTTGGACTTGTGAGCTTCATCCATCACCAAGTCCCGCAGGTTCCCAAAGTTAGGCAACCAGATTCGGTTAGAGAAATACCTAACTCCATTAGGTTTAATTTCGAATGGTTTATCCATGCCTCGCAGGGCTTCGTTTTTGATGTTATCGGGTTTCAAGGCTTCGAGTTGAGCAGCGAGAATTTGAAGGTTTAGATCATTGTGAATAGTCATACTGAGGGCTCGGACTCGAAGTGGTTTCGACCTTTCTTTTCGACTGAGGGCATCGGCAACAAAATTTGCCTTACCCGGATGGTATTCGATTTCACAATCATAATCGGTAAGCAACTCGACCAATCGGCATTGCCTCATGTTGAGATCCTTTAGATCGAATATGTGTTGGAGACTTTTGTGGTTGGTAAAGATTGTGCACTTAGTGTCATAGAGGTAGTGTCTCCAGATTTTGAGAGCGAACACGACAGCTCCAAGTTCGAGGTCGTGAGTAGTGTAGTTCTTTCCATGAACCTTGAGTTGTCATGAGGCGTAAGCAATGACCTTGTCCCGTTGCATCATCACGTAACCGAGACCTTGATGGGAAGCATCGCAGTATACCACGAAGTCATCGGTGCCTTCGGGTAGAGATAAGATTGGAGCACTGCAAAGCTTTTGCTTCAAAAGTTGAAATGCTGACTCTTGTTTATCAGTCCAGTCGAACTTTTTATCCTTTTGAGTCAGTGTCGTGAGTGGTAGGGCTATTTTTGAGAAGTTCTCGATGAATCATCGATAGTACCCGGCCAGTCCTAAAAACTGTCGTACTTCTGTTGGAGTTGTCGGCGGTTGCCAATTTTTAATAGCCTCGATTTTTGAAGGATCTACATGAATTCCCTGACTATCGATAACGTGTCCAAGAAATTGAACGGTTTGTATCCAGAACTCACACTTGGAGAATTTGGCGTAAAGCTCCTCGTGTCTAAGTAGCTCTAGGATGGTTTTGAGATGATGCGCGTGTTCCTGTTCATTGCGCGAGTATATGAGTATGTCATCGATGAAGACAATGAAAAACTTGTCGAGATAAGGCTTGCACACCCGATTCATAAGGTCCATGAATACAGCCGGTGCGTTGGTTAGACCGAATGGCATCACCTGAAATTCGTAATGCCCATAACGGGTTCTAAAAGCAGTTTTCGAGATGTCGGTGTCGCGAACACGTAGTTGATGATAACCTGACGAAGATCGATCTTGGAATAAAAACTCGACCCTTGAAGTTGATCGAACAGGTCATCGATGCGTGGAAGTGGATATCGGTTCTTGACGGTTAACTTGTTCAACTCTCGATAGTCGATACACATTCGGAATGAACCGTCCTTCTTTTTGACAAACAAGACCGGAGCTCCTTAAGGTGAAGAACTCGACCTAATGAATCCTCTTTCCAGGAGTTCCTGTAATTGTTTGGATAACTCCTGAAGTTCGGATGGGGCTAAACGGTATGGTGCTCGGGCAACAGGCGCAACACCTGGCACGAGATCGATTGAGAACTCAACCTGTCTTGGTGGTGGTAGACCAGGTAGTTCTTCGGGAAAGACTTCTGGAAAGACTTCTGGAAAGTCTCGAACGATTGGCACATCCTCAAGTCGCTTCTCCTCCGACTTTTTCTCCACGATGTGCGCGAGGATTGCTGGATAACCCTTTCTCGGAAATTTTCGGGTTTTCAAACAAGATATGATATTGAGTCTCGTCCCACCGGTTTCCCCTGTATGACCAAGGTTCTACCGGCGGCGAGAGGGATTCGAACGACCTTGTCGTAGCAGACGATTTCAGCGCGGTGTTTGGACAACCAATCCATACCAATAATGACGTCGAAACTTCCTATTTCAACAAGCATAAGATCGATTGAGAAGGTTTCGTCGGCTAGGTTTAAGGTGCAATTAGGTATCACACTATTGGTTTCTATGAGTTTACCATTTGCAAGTTCTACGGTATACTTAACATCTAAGGCAACGGGGGTGATGTCAAGTAGTGGACAAAACTCATCAGAAATAAAGCTTCTATCAGCACCAGTATCAAATAGGATAGAAGCAGTTAAGTTGTTGAGGAGGAACATACCCGTGACCACATTCGGGTCCTGACGGGCATCCCCGGAGTTGAGCACGAATGCCCTTCCCTTGGCATTGTTGTTGTTGTTGTTGTTGCTCCTTCGTTTAGGACACTCATTCCTGTAATGTCCAGCCTCTCCACATCCATAACAGGATTTGGGTTGTTGGTTGTTGTTGTTGGATTTAGGGGCGCGGCAATCCTTGGATGAATGCCCGTACTTCCTGCAGTTATTGCAGGGAGACTTGCATGGACCATGGTGATGATAGTTACACTTGGAACAGTATGGCCTGTCCCTAGTGTAGCTACGTTTGGGCTCAGAATTGGTGTTATAAACTTGGATGGTATTGGGCTTTTTGCTTTGGTTGTTGTGAGGTTCAGAGGATTTGCGTTTGTTGTTGTTGGAGGAGTTGTTGGATGTCTCACGGTTGACAACTAGTGCCATGAGTTCATGTGCTAGTCGGATAGCACTTTCGGTAGTGGTTGGTTTGGCCGAAGCGACATTCCCCTGAATGCTCTCAGGAAGGCCGCGGATGTACCTTTTGATGCCTTTTGTCTCCGGTTCAACCAATCCCGGACATAGTAAGGCGAACTGTTGGAACTTGGTGGTATAACTCTCAATATCGGTACCCTGCACCGTAAAGTGCCAAAACTCTTCCTCCAGACGGTGTAGGGCTTCTTCGGGACAGTACTTATCCGTTAGCTTCTTCTTCAATTCAGCCAAAGGGAGCTGGTTTGCTATTTCGATGCCCACAGAGTTGGCGTGGGTGTTCCACCACCTAAGAGCACCTTCCTGAAAGGTGTGGGTCGCGAATTTGACTTTGTTATCCTCCGTACAGTTGCAGAGGTTGAAAACAGATTCCATCCGTTCTATCCAACGGATCAGTCCAATGGCACCTTCCGTGCCCTTGAAGTAGAGTGGTTTGCAGCTAAGAAAGTCCTTGTAAGAACAAGGCTTGATGACGGGGGTATTACTGGGAGCTTCACCAGTACTCCGGGAGTTTCGAGGCGAGTCCCGAGCAGCCAAGGCATCAGCCACATCTCGGGAAACAGTTGCATTGATTTCAGCATCACAGTAACTTTTCTTTTTGGGCGGCATGATTCTTCAAGAAAGAAACAAAAGGTACATGAGAAATTGTACCAGAACGATAATTACAACAGATGTACATATATAAAAGATGTAACACACGACATCACGATGTAAAATCAATAACATAGATTAATTGAGGGAAATTGTCAACTGATATTACGAAGTCAAACGATTACAGACAATTTCGAGTTACGAGTCTCAAAAGTTACAGGCTTAGATATTTAACAAAAGGTGCCAGAAATTGTTACATCCGGTCGAATTACATAAGTCCTACGAAAGCACAATATAGCATAGATTTCAGCCTAAGCTAATTCTGACATAGGTTGAGTTGTGGCAACAGTGTAGTGAGATGGGCCACAGATTCTGTGAGTCTGTTGGCCGTTCAGAGGGCGTCCTCAGTTTCCCTTAGACGTGTCTCGCACTGATGCATCCTTGATTGTAGGACAGAGATTTCATTTTGGTTACCAATCACTTGGTTGTGGACAATCTCCATGGTTTCGACTGTTTCTCCCACTTGATTTTGAAGAGTGTTCATGGTGCTAACAGTGTGCTCGTAATTTCGGAGACTGGTTCGATTCGTTCCATTGCTGTGAGTCTCCAGTTTTCGCGAGTTTCTTGTAGTTCGATATCCATAGCGTTAAGTCGTTGTTCGTGGTGATGTACCCTAGCGGCTAAGTCCGGTAGAGTGGGGTGAGTTGGATATGGGCTAGCTCGAGGCAACCTGGTGTCCCTCCTAGCTACCCTTGAGGTTTGTGATTCGTACGGATAAGAGCGCGACGAACCGGGTGGTGTGTTTGCCATTCTGAGACAAAGCGTTAGAAGGAATGAGGCCTATCATTATATAATACATATAGCCTAGGGTGTCTAACACAGACATTTTTGAGTCTCGGTTCTCTCGAGGTCAGAGTCAACTAGTGTATTCCCGTTCAACATAACTACTACAGACCTTATATCATCTTTCTTTAATTGTACATAGTTGATCAGGCCATGTTAAATTAAAGTCGTATGCTGTAATTCCTAAACCAGTCATGCCTAATAAGGAAATACTGCCTAACGGTCATAGTCTAGGCCCACTACATGCAACCTAGTTCACTATAACCTTAGGCTCTGATACCAATCTGTAACACCCCCAAATTTACTGTTTAGCAGAAAGCACGAATTGGGTGTTACTAATCAATATACAAAGCACATAAGATATAATAAACGACCACTATATGCGTCGTTTTACATTTGTATTGATAAAACCAAAAGTTTACATCAAAAATATTGTTTACATTAGCTCGGTTGGAATTGAGAGATTTAAGTACATAATTAATCTATACAAAATATAATAATGCAGCTAAATCTCTGATTGTTTGCATGCTGACTCGGGCTAATTCACCTTGATTGAGCAGTCCAACCTACTGCTGGTTACCTGTGATACATGCTAAAATGGGTCAGCGAAACGCTGGTGAGCTCACAGGTTTGTATGTCAACACATATTTGTATGAACCGCAAGATTTATAATTGAATTTAAAATGCAACTAAGCAAAATAAAAGTTATACAACCATGAGCACATAGTCTGAGCTTAACTTGAGTGTCGGGTCCAATTAAGGAAACCCAACTTGAATGCCTCCTACGAGTGCCTAATCTACACTCGTCTTCCCAAATGCTAATACGTCCGTTTGACCATTTAGTGCGTGCTAACCCGGATGAGGATTGTCAATCCCATATGATATCATATACTAACATTCACGCTACTACGTATTACCAGACTATGCTATGGAGGGCTTTAAATTGATTAGCTTGAAACTCATGTAGTATTTGATTTGATTTGTACTTGCGTTCAACTTGTAAAACAAAACGAACAATAATATCACACCCTTGATTGAAAAGCAGTAAAATAGGGGTCATGAGACTCACCTGAGCCTTGATTGTTTATCGAATAACTTGAATTGATTAGCTGTGAATTGATGTCCGAAGGCTGGTAACCTGAGGGCGTTCCATACGCGTGACGGTTATTAATTGGTTAGGTATCTTAAAAGGACTACCTTTGTAGTTGTTTGTCCAACTAAAATGTCCAAATTTCCCGATTTGGTTGATTGACTTGTCCAAATTACTACGATTTGGTTGATTGATTCGAAAGTTTGAAAATGTGTACGGCCCGTTGGTGACGGATTTGTAATAATAATCTCAACTATTATTATTTTGATTTCGTTGTGTTATACTTAAAAAATGTGTTTTGATTGCGTTTTAGAAGTCGCTACAAACTCTAAGTGACGGGGGTCAGGGGGCAGCACCCCTGGTTAGCGGGGTCCCAGGGGTGGCAACCCCTGGCGGGGTCCAAGGGGCTGGCCCTTGGCTGGGGTCGAGATGCCAGGTCAGCTCGAAAATTTTTTATTTCTACTATGTTGTTATGGTGAAAAACGCATATGCGAGTTGAATTTGGGTAAAATCAAGTGATAAAATTTTGGGTCTCGACACTTAGTAAAAATCTGTGTTTTCTAGTTTCTAGTTTGTGCGACGTTGGGTGCGACGTCGCAGGTCCTGACTGTGACGTTGAGCATGGCATCGCTATGCGCGACATTCGCAATTTAATGCGACGTTGAGAGTGACGTCGCTATATGCGACGTTGTTAGTTCTTGCGACGTAAGGGTCGAGGTCGCTATGTGCGACGTTAGCCACTTAAGGCGACGTTGAGGCTGATGTCGCACCATGCGACATCGTGATGATTTTTGCGACGTCGCACATAACGTCGCATAAAGTCTGGGCCAAATGCGACGTCGGCGACTGATCAGGTTCCGGTGGCCGGAAAAACGGCCGGACAACTTCCGTTTGGTCCAATATTTTTACCCAACCCATTTTTGGACATTATAAACTTATATAAACAACAAACATGTAAAAATGAGTGAAAATGAGAGGTCTCGACTTTTGTCGGAAAACTTACAAAGTATCGAATCAAAAATCCGAAAAGATGAGGTTGTAGATTGTTGCGCCGTCAGAGTGCTGACACAGCCGCGGTCGTTTTCCAAGGGGGGTTGGCATGGCGGTCCTGCAGGCAACAACGCAACAACGTGTGAACGTGTTAGGTTTTAAATTTATATGAGCTGGGGCTCAAACTATAAGTACTACCTACTTTTGGGGAGTAAGCAGTAAGTATAACTCGAGTGTCGTTCTTAAAATCGGAGCGAATGGAACCAAAAGGGACTTACCGTAAATGAGCTTTCTGATAGGATGGGTTTATAAAAGTAGGTAGGTTTTGGTTGGTTATCTAAGCTAATACTAAATAAAACAAGTAAATTAAACAGAGAGTAGGCAACAGGTAGAGCGTGATCGCTGAAACTTCGATAATTAGGATTTCTGGATGATATTCATTAGACAGATGATTGGAGACTACCTTGGGCAAATCATCAGACGGACAGTCGGTGTAAACACTAGGACCCTACGTTTTAGTCTAAGAGCCTAAAAGCATATGTCACTGAATCCTAGGTTATCCTGATGCTGATCAGAAACAGGTTGTTCAAACCCCCCTCACTTGCCTTGTAAGACTAAGCGACCTCTATGGATGATATATCCTGGGTGTAGGCATAAGGTAACAAACTGCAATTTTCTATCTGACCTTTCTTAACACCTAAATCTATCTGAGTTTATCTAGGTAAGTACTAATTGTATGTTGTATATGTTGAGCTGTCGGTTATGTTGAGTTAAGCGGTTTAAGCATCTTGTATTACAGCCGAATACTTGCTTTCTTTTCAAAACTCATTTATTACTGGTTTAAGCATAATTAACTCCGTCATGAATTAGACCCTCCTTTGCTATCAGGCGTTCATCCCTAGGAATACTCACGGTGTACAGTGCATTTGGCATATCCACAGTGTTCCAGACTCAAGGTATACTCACGGTGTACAGTGCATTTGGCATATCCACAGTGTTCCAGACTCAAGGCATATTAACGGTGTACTGTACGTTAAAGTAGTTCCACAGCTGTATGTTAACCTTGGTGTACTAACGGTGTACGGTGCAGCGAGCATTTCCACAGCTGTATTTGAACCTTGGTGTACTAACGGTGTACGGTGCAGCGAGCATTTCCACAGCTTTATTGTTCATAGACCCATATTCTAAAAGGGTGACTTCTAGGTATTCCACGATGAAATAAACCTACGGCAGTTCCTTAGCTTTTCCCGCGTATTTAAACGTTATACGAAGTACTGTGCCGTTTTACGGAATATTCATAGCTTCATACTGTAATATGAGATAACTATATCTACGTAGTATTAGGGTTGATCAGATCCTATCCTAAGGCAATAGTCACGTGAAAGACTGGAAAGGGTGGACACTGAATTAAGTCTATATTCATGTAAAACTCAACCAGATACACAACCAAACAATCACCAATCATAATACTGGGGACATTATTCCATAACGGATTGTGCCCACGACTTTCATAGCTTCCACGTTCCGTACTACACACATTCGTGATGATTCCGGCGCTATACAAATGAAAGTCGTATAACGTTACTTCCGTTATTTCATAATATTTATCCCACTGAATTAAATATCATCCATAATCCTAATATCTACATTTCAACAATCACAGTATTAAACTACGTAAATAGCATGGCAATATTCGCAACACAAACAAAGATATCATGCAAACAAAACATAATAACCGTAAGTAAAGGAATAAGTAATAACCAGTATTTAAGCAGCGTAACACTGAGTAGTACAAGCTAGAATCTTGAAAACTTCAATACAATAAAATTCCCAAGCTACAGCTATCTTCCCCACTCGAACCGTGCCTACATCTCTCTAGTTCTCTAGAGAGAGAAGCTAACCTAATCTAATTCTCCTCTAACTCCTAAGAGTAGTGCTAGAGAGAGAATGTGTGTGAGAGAGAAAGTGAGAGAATTCTATGAAGAAATGGTGTGTGAAATGAGGTGAATGAGGTCTTCTATTTATAGGCAAGCCTTGGATCCAAGAGTACAAGTCCACAAGCACACGTACAAGCCAAAGAAGCAAGGAAGAGGCCGTGTGAGACCAAAGTAGGCCGTACACGGCCCTATACAGGCCGTACACGGCTATGTATAGGCCGTACACGGTCACATCAAGGCCGTACACGGCTTGGTGGTGGCCGTGTGCTAGGCCGTGTGATTTTTCCGATTTTTCTCGCATCTTCGGGAGGCCGTATCTTCTTCGTTTCGCGTCCGATTGACTTGATTCTTTCGCCTACGGCTTCGTAATTCCGTTACGCTTCTAATGATGCCAATTTGGTAGAAATTGGATGTGTGAGGCCTGGGCGTGTTCAGAATACGTTTTGTAGCTTTCGGCTGCGCTGTAACTTGCATAACTTTCTCGTCCTTGATCCGTTCTGAGCAATCCTTATATCCACGTTCTCGTAATCTTCATAGCTACAAAATAAGACTATTATGAGGTTCTGGTATGAAGTTTACAGTAGAATTAGGGTTGGGCTCAGAATAGTGCCTATTTAGGTCAGTTTTATGCCCTTTTTGCTTGATTTTCAAAAGACCGACAAGTTTACACCTTTCTAACAAAAGTTAATGAATAATTATGATTTTAAGATGTATTTGTTAGAAAAGAGCTAAATATAGGGCAATTAATGCATGTAAAAATGTGACTTTTTGCGATACATCAAATATCCCACACTTAAGCTTTTGTTTGTCCTCAAGCAAACCTCATTTGGAAAATAGTTTTTTTTGAAAAATTATTTTGGATGCTTAGAGTATTTTTTTTTGCAGAAAGTCACTTTCTTCAAAGTAGATAAATCTTTTCGGAAAGCAAGCATCAACAAAAATTAACTATACTTAAACATAAAATTGATCAACCCTTTTTGGCATGCTTTGCAACTCTCGAGACGTAGATGTACATGACTGGGCGATTCTCACAAGTGGGTCACTCAATTCACTCAAAGTGTATCGGGTTACCTATGATCTATAGAAACGAAATCGCTCATTGCCAGTCATGCAGTTCTTATCGTCATAGGCTTGGTCGAGAATCGAATCTCCACCACTCCTTTGAGAACGGTGCTAATTATCCCAAGGCATTTCAGTGGGTTGTGTGAGTAAGAGTAAGGTAGGTAAGGATAGGGGTAGTTTGGTCAATGGTTTTAGGGTTTTTGAACTTCAGACCCGGAGCTTTTCAAAGATCAAAGCAAGTTTCATTTGAGATAACTTCTAGAGTAGACTCATCTCCTAGATGAATAATCTCTTCTCTTGATGTTTCTTTTGAGTTCTGATTGATTTTTCTTCTTTGGAGAGTAGTCTTCTTCTTCTAGGAGTTCTCCAAGGTCTGCTTTTTTTTTTTTCTTTTTTCTTTTTCTTTTTTTTTTCTTATTTTTATGACCTTGGAGATCCTTCATATAGTGAGACATCTTTGACTTCTCTTTTGACAAGTACCAATTTTTCGTACTGTCTTTAGCGGATAATATCTTCGTGATGAGTAATAACTTCGCTTTTGTACCGTATCTTCACTTTGGATTTCTTTCTTTAAACTCTTGATAGGTACGGAGAGATGTTTGAAGATGAGACACCAATAGAAAGATATTTCACGAGCTGGAATGGTGTTTGGTGGGAAAGTGTTTGTGTTGTGGGGAAGTGTTTTAGGGTTTGGAAATGAAATAGGCTAAGGCTCAAAGGGTTTTCTAATTGGATCATCAACAATCTTTTAAAAAGAAAGTTGGAAGGGTTGGCTTGAAAAGATATGAAAGAAATGGGTTAATCCTAATAAATGCCAAGATCATCTAATTGCACCTATACCGCGTACGGCACTCATTGGTATGGTCTCGAAACGCATTCAGGAGCAAGTTCTAATTCAAAGACACATGCATAGGCGCACACTCAGAAATGAAAGTGAAGCATTAAAAGTGAATGCTTATTAAAGGCTCAAGTACCTCACAATCAAAGGGTTATATGCACCAAGTCATGCGATGCCTAGAGGATTTCTCAATTTTCAGTTTAAGATACGTTCTTATCTTTGCCTTATCTTACTTTCCAAAGCAATTTATTTATTTTGACAGAAGGTTTATCTCTTTTAAAAGAATATTCTAAGACTAAAATCTTTTGAAAATATTCGAAATCAACCGAATGGATGTCAAACATCGTCGAGGTTGGGTTTTCGAATGTTTTGGTGATTAAAAATCTCAACCTTTTGGGTTGGTTTTGCGAAAAAATTTTGAAAAAGTTTGAATGAAAACGGAGGTATTACTTTGGACAGGCAAATATAAACTTGCGGTATATATATACCGTGTATCCCACACTTAAAACAACATTGTCCTCAATGTTCATTGCTAAGACGTAGGATTTTCTTCGGGAAAAATCCCACACTTAGGTTTTGAAATAGTGTAACAATTTTTAAGTGTTTTGAAAAATTTGGTGGGATGGAATCCCACACTTAGAATTTAGGCATATTTGGATATATGGTAATGGTGAAAATCATGACAAAAAGAAAGGAACTTCCCTACGATAGAGACGGGGAGATGGTTTTAAGAAAGAAGCGGCGGTCTGCAGGTGATTGAAATTCCTTGGTTGAATCCATGCAGAAAGCAGTTTCTTCGTGAATGATTGGCATCTCCTTTCCTCAATTCTCATTTGCACAAATACAATTCACTTATTCTAACTAAGAAGAAAAACAGAAATAAAAACATAATAAGTAAACTAAATAACTGATAACTAAATGATAAAAGAAAAAGAAACTAAACAGACTATGTCTGATAGTTCATGTTCCAAAAATATAACAAAGTAAAGTTCCACAACCACACAACAAGTCAAAAGTATGGAATAGAGGAAATAGTAAGTATGTAGATATGGGTGCACAGATCTAGGGTGCTGGAGAACCCTGGTCAGAGTCCTGAACAGAAGGCTGGACCGGTGGAGGAACTGAGGAAGGTCCGGCAACTGACTGCTGACCACTGGAGACTCTCTGCTCCTCTGACCTCACCTGCCTATACTGCATCAATACATCTCTAAGGGAGCAAGCAGGTAACTTCATCGGATCATCTAATGCCAACTGTCTGAAATCCTCAAAAGTCATCCCCTCTCGCTCCATCTTGGATCTGTAGATGTGCCTAAGTATCTCCTCTGTAGGAAGCTGGTCAGAAGGTATAGGGTCTAATGCCAACAATCCCTGAAACTCTGATAAGGTGAATGGATCAGTGCCCAAATGAACAACATCTGGCCGGTAGGAACCAACAGCCTCTCCTCCTGCGGACTGCTGAGAAGAACGTGCTCTACGGGCTGACATAGTAGGATGTGGGAATGCAACATCAACCGATAAACAATGCTCGACTGACTGTGTGGGTGGAATGGTAGTGGTAGGTGGTATGTGGGTAGTGTATGGTGGTATGGTAGTAGGTGGTGGAATGGTAGTAGATGGTGGAATGGTAGTGGATGGTGGAGCTGGTGGTAGTGGCACACACTCGTACAGGAGCGGCTCGGGAGCTGGAATACCTAAAGCCCTAGCTATAAGTGCCTGATGCGCCTTGTTGGCAGCCAACGCGTGCAATATGAAGTACTGGGTCAAGGGAGTGACTGGATCTGTATGTCGTATCTGAGCTCGGGGACCTGATGACCCAACCCCAGCATCCCTGACTGGTGTCCTGGTACTCCTAGGCACAGCCGGTACTCTATATACTCTATCAACAACCGGAGTCTCAACATCCTCCTCTCTGACCCTCTTCTTGGTCATGAAACATCCAGGGATAAGCTCATCAGTGTCCTTCCAGTAACACTGTCTCTCAGAACTCTCAGTGATCAAATGGATCTGCTTGCAGTAGTCCAAGTCACATGGTAATGAAGTGGAAGACACTCTATACTCGGCCTCATGACTCTTTTTCAAGAGTCGCAACCCTCTCAACAATCTGGTGATGAAAGCTCCCATAAACACATGCTTCGTCAGGTCCAAGTTCTTCTCCTTCGCCATTCTCTCAGCAATAATGCAAGCCACATTGATATTCTGGCGGCTCATGATAGCATCAATGATATATAGCTCATCCCCATTTATCGGCCCGGTCTCCTTCTTTCCCATAATAGATGTAACAATCAGCTTGTGTAGGAGACGTAGCTGAGGTAGAATCAAGGCCGAGGACTTGGCACCACAAGTATAATGTGTGCCCGTCAGCTCACTCCAAATGACTCTATGGCTCCTCTCGGGATGATGAGGAATCGTCTGATGACTATGTAAGAACCAATCTGAGCTAATCTGATCCGCTGAATATAATCCCAAATGTTTAGCTAAGCCTGAAATAGAAACACTCTGGCTCTTCCCTCGGTATCTGAATGATATCTTCTTGTCATCTCCAATCCCTAACTCTGGGTTAAGCTCAAATGTCATCAGAAACTCAGTGACAACCTCGGGGTATATGGGCTCACGAATGCTAAAAAGCTGGATCCACGAGTCGAACTTATGTTCCTGAACCTCATATCCTATCAAATTCCTCAACCTGTCCTCAATTCCAAGTTTCCCCATGTCTTCCCAAACTATGTACCTATTACTTCCAAATGTCCTCTTTAGCCATTTCCGAATCAAAGTCTTTTCTTGTGTAGTTTTGGCCAAATAAGCTAGAGTAGGTAGAATCGGGTCCATCTGTTTAAGAAAAACAAGGAAACAAATCATATAACAATAATTGGACAATATAATATTTATTCCAAATTTTCAGAAAAAATTCGAAATGTAGGCTTTAGATTTTGCAATTATCCCATTATTATTTTTATGAATACCCTAAAAACCGCAATCATCAATCCGCAATTTATCCAAATAAACAAAACCGCAGCTTTCCTATTTTCTCAGCTTACTTAAAGATGAATATTTCTAAACATGCTAAGTAAACAAATAATCAAGCAAGCATCATGATTATAAATCATATAATTACCTTACTATGATTAAAATAAGCAAGCAAAGCGATTTTATTTATCATTCATTATTTTGGTTAAGCATAAGACTTCAATTAGAGGGTAATTAATTCGAAATCTCACTAACTTTATTAATTAAAGTAGTGCTACTCCAAATATATTTAATTGCATTTTCATGAAGCAAATTATACAAAGTTTAAAATAAATACCATTTAAAAGATAATGATTTTAATTAAAGTAATGGTTTTTAAATAATTTTGCATAAAAAAGCCTTACTTTAATTCATAAGCATGCAATTAAATTAATCCTCTCATCTTTAACAATTACTTACTTATGTAAACTAATCATTTTAAGCGCAAATAATCACCGAAAAGTAAATCATAAGCAAATAATCATTCAAGAAAGTCAAAATAGCTAAAACCCCAACATAAAGTCAACTTCCAAAATCAAAACATCAAATCTAGCCATGGAAACCTCAAATTACTTCCGCAAACATGTTAACAATCAAGCATATAGCACTTTGCAAGCAAAAAGCATGGAACTTGATGATTAAAATCCAAGATCTAAGCATAAACCCTAACTTTATAAACATATTCAAAATGATGATTTTAGGTTAGAATCATACCTCAACCTTGATGTAAAGATGTTCTAGATGCAAAAGAGATGAAGATATGGAAGATTTGAAGCTTGATTTGAAGAAAAATGATGGAAAAATGGAGAAATGGAGATGGTGATGGTGGGTGACGGTTTTGGAGAAGAAAAGAGGAAGAAGAAGTTGCTTTTTACTTTTTGTAAAAAGTGGTGGAAGCTTCCTTTGCTTTATGTATTTTTAAATTGCATTTTTAAAATGCAATTTCAACTTAAATGCGAACGAAACGAAACGTATACTTGGGTTTTTAAAGTTAAAATATTTTTTTATGAAAATCAACCAAAATACGCACGAAACTTTCGTATTTAAATTCGTATATTAAAAACGTAACATTAATTCGCGTGCGAAAACATTTTCGTTTTTAAATACGTTTATTAAATCTTTTTGTGTTCTTAAAAATTCAAATCCAATCCAAACAAACTTTCCAAAATTTAAATTAAAACTTTGTCAAATTTCTGAAACGTTTGGACCGTTTGCGAAAATTCGATCAAAAACTTACGCGTTTAAACTTTAAAGAACGTTTTTCTTCGTTTTTATAAAAGTAAATTAAAAGAAAATCTAATTAAAATTATTTTTGTCCTAATTAACGAAATATTCAAACCTTATTTACATTAGACCATCACCATTTATCTGTCAGTGCTTGTGACGGCACTTTCAGATAAGCCTGAAACATGCGAGAAAGTGTGGCGAAGAACGAACGTACCTTGAAGCGCTTTAATGATACTATGAATTAGGTCAGCGGGATTTATATAATAACGCTCAAATTCTCGTAAGAATTCTTTTTCTTCTTGACCTAATGCTAGTAACGCATCAATGAATTGGTTAAATGCTCGTCTTACCTTCCTCGGATTCGAAATACCGTCCCTGAATCCTGTGTCTATAAAGCATAGACCAAAGAGCAATTCTCCGATAACATGCTGAAATTCCTTTTCTTCTTCTGAATCAGGGTTTCCAGTAGTAGAGTGAACTACTCGTGAAATCTTTCTGATGTAAATCCTTTGTTGCTCAGTAAAAGGGAATTTAGATGTTAGTAACAACTGAGTAAGCTTAACATGGATTTCCTTCCTCTTTTGGAAGAAAGCAGAATCCATGGCTTCCTCAGTAGAATCGGGGAAAATTGATCTCAGTTCATTAATCAGATAAGTGGCAGGATCAACAAAGAACAGTTTAACGCATGGAATCAAAGTATAAGTGATAGGGGCTCTTTCAATCCAAAATTCGAGCTCGTCAATCAGGGCAGCAACATAACGATTAATCTTAATCTGTGAAACAGATGGATACTCGGTGCTAGCTATTAGATCCATTAGTAGGTCTAACTCTGATTTTAGTGATAACTCGTCTTTTTGATCATAATTAGCACGTAGACATGTTATTATCCTATCGATCACTACAAAGGTCTTCCTCTGCTCAGTTGAAAAGAGAAAATCGGATATCTTAAGGTTTCTAAGAAAATCAGCACAGATATCTATTCTCCTACTGGGCTTGTGAAAGTTTCCCAAGTGATGCTTATTATTTGATTCTGATAGGTTTTTACTTGGTTCAGTGTTGGGTAAGGTTGGTGTTTCTAGTTCAGGATCCTCTGGACACTGGAGACGCTCATCCACTTCTACACTTTGGAAAAGAGTAGTGGGGTAGGCTCGCAATATATCTGGAAGATCATACCTGAAGTATTCATCTAAGCAATGAAGTCGCTCATTCAAATCCAACCAAGGCATTGGTGGATAGAAGAAAACTTCAATACCGAAAGGAACGTCTTCTGGTAGGGTGGCAGGTCTAAGGTAATGTGGATATCTAGATAAGATTGATAAAATCTCAGGGTCAAGTGTGGGTTGACCACTTAATTCAATAGTGACAGAAGGTGGAATCTTCTGCTGAGATATATCAAAACCTAGGTCTAAGGATGAATATTCGTCAATCTCAACTTCCTAGTTAACACAGACCTCTTTGTGGGAAGACACAAAGAATTCTGCATCGTCCATGATCGTTATCTCATCCATAGGAGAAATAAGATTGGAAGGAGAATTAGGGTTTTTATGGTTTTCTAATTTTTTTTTTATTTTTTTTTTTGTATTTTCTCTAAATTAATTAACTACTAAAGCAAATAACTTCCTAAGTAATGAAAATCTTAAGGAAGGGTCTCCTAAAAGTCAACTATCTACGGTAATCTTAAAGTTCACTACGCTCAACCGATCCCCGGCAGCGGCGCCAAAAACCTGTTGCGCCGTCAGAGTGCTGACACAGCCGCGGTCGTTTTCCAAGGGGGGTTGGCATGGCGGTCCTGCAGGCAACGACGCAACAACGTGTGAACGTGTTAGGTTTTAAATTTATATGAGCTGGGGCTCAAACTATAAGTACTACCTACTTTTGGGGAGTAAGCAGTAAGTATAACTCGAGTGTCGTTCTTAAAATCGGAGTGAATGGAACCAAAAGGGACTTACCGTAAATGAGCTTTCTGATAGGATGGGTTTATAAAAGTAGGTAGGTTTTGGTTGGTTATCTAAGCTAATACTAAATAAAACAAGTAAATTAAACAGAGAGTAGGCAACAGGTAGAGCGTGATCGCTGAAACTTCGATAATTAGGATTTCTGGATGATATTCATTAGACAGATGATTGGAGACTACCTTGGGCAAATCATCAGACGGACAGTCGGTGTAAACACTAGGACCCTACGTTTTAGTCTAAGAGCCTAAAAGCATATGTCACTGAATCCTAGGTTATCCTGATGCTGATCAGAAACAGGTTGTTCAAACCCCCCTCACTTGCCTTGTAAGACTAAGCGACCTCTACGGATGATATATCCTGGGTGTAGGCATAAGGTAACAAACTGCAATTTTCTATCTGACCTTTCTTAACACCTAAATCTATCTGAGTTTATCTAGGTAAGTACTAATTGTATGTTATATATGTTGAGCTGTCGGTGATGTTGAGTTAAGCGGTTTAAGAATCTTGTATTACAGCCGAATACTTGCTTTCTTTTCAAAACTCATTTATTACTGGTTTAAGCATAATTAACTCCGTCATGAATTAGACCCTCCTTTGCTATCAGGCGTTCATCCCTAGGAATACTCACGGTGTACAGTGCATTTGGCATATCCACAGTGTTCCAGACTCAAGGTATACTCACGGTGTACAGTGCATTTGGCATATCCACAGTGTTCCAGACTCAAGGCATACTAACGGTGTACTGTACGTTAAAGTAGTTCCACAGCTGTATGTTAACCTTGGTGTACTAACGGTGTACGGTGCAGCGAGCATTTCCACAGCTGTATTTGAACCTTGGTGTACTAACGGTGTACGGTGCAGCGAGCATTTCCACAGCTTTATTGTTCCTAGACCCATATTCTAAAAGGGTGACTTCTAGGTATTCCACGATGAAATAAACCTACGGCAGTTCCTTAGCTTTTCCCGCGTATTTAAACGTTATACGAAGTACTGTGCCGTTTTACGGAATATTCATAGCTTCATACTGTAATATGAGATAACTATATCTACGTAGTATTAGGGTTGATCAGATCCTATCCTAAGGCAATAGTCACGTGAAAGACTGGAAAGGGTGGACACTGAATTAAGTCTATATTCATGTAAAACTCAACCAGATACACAACCAAACAATCACCAATCATAATACTGGGGACATTATTCCATAACGGATTGTGCCCACGACTTTCATAGCTTCCACGTTCCGTACTACACACATTCGTGATGATTCCGGCGCTATACAAATGAAAGTCGTATAACGTTACTTCCGTTATTTCATAATGTTTATCCCAATGAATTAAATATCATCCATAATCCTAATATCTACATTTCAACAATCACAGTATTAAACTACGTAAATAGCATGGCAATATTCGTAACACAAACAAAGATATCATGCAAACAAAACATAATAACCGTAAGTAAAGGAATAAGTAATAACCAGTATTTAAGCAGCGTAACACTGAGTAGTACAAGCTAGAATCTTGAAAACTTCAATACAATAAAATTCCCAAGCTACAGCTATCTTCCCCACTCGAACCGTGCCTACATCTCTCTAGTTCTCTAGAGAGAGAAGCTAACCTAATCTAATTCTCCTCTAACTCCTAAGAGTAGTGCTAGAGAGAGAATGTGTGTGAGAGAGAAAGTGAGAGAATTCTATGAAGAAATGGTGTGTGAAATGAGGTGAATGAGGTCTTCTATTTATAGGCAAGCCTTGGATCCAAGAGTACAAGTCCACAAGCACACGTACAAGCCAAAGAAGCAAGGAAGAGGCCGTGTGAGACCAAAGTAGGCCGTACACGGCCCTATACAGGCCGTACACGGCTATGTATAGGCCGTACACAGTCACATCAAGGCCGTACACGGCTTGGTGGTGGCCGTGTGCTAGGCCGTGTGATTTTTCCGACTTTTCTCGCATCTTCGGGAGGCCGTATCTTCTTCGTTTCGCGTCCGATTGACTTGATTCTTTCGCCTACGGCTTCGTAATTCCGTTACGCTTCTAATGATGCCAATTTGGTAGAAATTGGATGTGTGGAGCCTGGGCGTGTTCAGAATACGTTTTGTAGCTTTCGGCTGCGCTGTAACTTGCATAACTTTCTCGTCCTTGATCCGTTCTGAGCAATCCTTATATCCACGTTCTCGTAATCTTCATAGCTACAAAATAAGACTATTATGAGGTTCTGGTATGAAGTTTACAGTAGAATTAGGGTTGGGCTCAGAATAGTGCCTATTTAGGTCAGTTTTCTGCCCTTTTTGCTTGATTTTTAAAAAACCGACAAGTTTACACCTTTCTAACAAAAGTTAATGAATAATTATGATTTTAAGATGTATTTGTTAGAAAAGAGCTAAATATGGGGCAATTAATGCATGTAAAAACGTGACTTTTTGCGATACATCATAGATCGTTGCGTGGTGATTCCTTTTCTTTAATTATTTTGATGATCCGACGAGTTTAAGTGCGTTGTTTGGTGAATTTTGTGAGGTGGTGGTGGTTTGGAAATTAGAGAGAAAAGAGAGAGAAAAAGACGGTGGGAGGTGGTAAATGAGAGAAAGAGAAAGAGGGGTGGGGTGTTGGTGAAGCCTCCCCCCTTTTTCAGTCCCCGCATATGCTCCGTGCGGTATTTGTTTTCCCGATCGTTTAAACGTTAATTATTTATTTTATAAGTTTAACCGTGCATTTTAAAATACAAATATTTTTGTTGAAATGTTTTTAGCAAATACTTAATAATTGCTTTATAAAATATAACGTTAACTTGTTTCGCTTTGTTTGCGCGTTTACATTTTAATTGTGTAAACGTTGTTGTACGATATGAATTAAAACTGAAATATTATAAAAATAATATTTTGGATATAATAGAGTTATTAAATAATGTTACATTATTTAATTAAATTATTCATCAACGTCCGTATTTAATTGACCGAATTACATTCGATTTGAACTTGTACGATTTAAATTAAACCGCAATACTTGTATATATATTAACAATATATATAATATTGATACACAAATTCGCCTAACACGGAACTAATTACATGTATTAAAGCTTGATTAGGCACTAACTACTAGTCCTAATTTGACGGGTGTCACAACCTCTACCTGCATCACTGCCACTAGTATCTCCTCTGCCTCTACCCTGACTGGGCTGCAAAGTCTGCCCCCATAGCAGGGGTAGGAACCCAATAATACATATCTGCAGCACGACCATAAATACTACATGGCTCAATAAGAACAAACGCCTCCAACCGTCGTGCAGTCAACCAACCCATGCCAGGCTGAACAATCGTACATGAGTCCATCTCATCCTGAGTCGCCAACCCAAAATGTCTAGCCAACCTAGTAACAAAATGACCTCCACACAAACTGCTCCCATCTCTAGTACCAGTGGCTCTCTTGGACATCCACTTCGCCAATCTCCAAGGCACATTCACTAACCGGTTCCTGATAATAGAGCTCAAATAAAACAAGTCAGGCCTAGAAACTTTCTCAGGCCCCTCCTTACGACCAACGATGGTGTAAGTCAACAATCTGTGGATGAGTCGATGACGGAGGTCACGAATACGCGTATAAGAAGGTGTCGAACTACCATAACCACCCTGGGCAATAAACTGCCACTCCTGCGCAACCTCCAAATCAGTGAGCTTCTTCACAGCACCTGCAGAAATATGATATAGAAAGTGGGGATTATTAAGCTCGTTCGGCTCATATAACCCAATCCCAAGAGCAAACTGAATCAACGACATCTGTCGAGGCTGTCCCCCCAGCTGAAAGTAAATAGAATCCTCAGTCCAACTAGTCGACCTGTGATCGAACCTGAATGTGCTATAAAACTCTACAACCAACTCTCTGTAGATATCCACCCTGATACTGAACAACCGAGACCAAGCGTATGAAACAAACCCAATGTTTCCATCCTCAAGTACGTA
The DNA here is from genome assembly GCA_949592205.1 of Helichrysum umbraculigerum. Lineage (NCBI taxonomy): Eukaryota > Viridiplantae > Streptophyta > Magnoliopsida > Asterales > Asteraceae > Helichrysum > Helichrysum umbraculigerum. Next base: position 3,061,337 of record CATIUR010000001.1, read on the forward strand.
TGGGGTAGCAAGCAAATTCCTAATAGCCTCAGCACCATTAGTAAACCCTTCTCTAGCCATTAGATGCTCTAAAACGTTCCAATTTATAGCATCAAAAACCTCAATCGACTGGCCAACATTAGCTGTCAGACGCTCTCTAAATTGATATCTGGTGGTCTCAGAGTATGAATCATGAAAATTGAGATATCTGTGGGGTCTGATCATTGGATTCCCCAGAGTCTGACCACCTCGAGCTCTCCTGCTAGACATGTTAACTGCTAAACAAAACAATTGTTAATAATTCAATTAAACAGTTGATGCAACAAGGTTACTAAAAATTTCGGCAGCATTTCTGCTAAAAATGGAATAATCCACCATAAAGGTTAACCTAAAAACTACTGCAACAATCAATTTCACAATCCTAATTTGCATCTTGAAACAAAATTACTCAAATTGCTAATAAACATTAGTACTTGATTAATAATCATGGCGATTGTCGATTCAAAGTGAACTATAATAATTTGGTACCAAAATAAACAATAAAATAATTACTTTTTACCATCACTAATATTAGTATCAGTAACTAGCAATCATTAACAATATTCAACTTGAAATTATCATAATCACAAAATCGAAAAACGACAATCTTATTACACAACCGTAATCACAAACATATGTGTACCAAACAAATATTTGCATTAATCATCATGTATCCAGAAAATTAACAAGTATTAAATCAAAACATAGCAAAATTGAGTACACATCATAACTACATTCTTTAAACAAACACGGATAAATCGAATAACATAACATATGTAATACATTGTAAAAATGAGCATGGCATTACATAATATATGTTAACAAGAACATAATTCAATCAGTAAATGCCTATAATCATACTCAAATTCGAAATACCCAAAGCACATTCAAAAACCCTAACTTCCAAACATGAAATTTATCCAACAAAAATGAAAATCGGAAGTTATACCTTGTAGAGGAAAGTGCGTGGGACACGAAAATATAAAAGTGGGGAAGAATGTGATGTGACGCAAAAAGTCATGTTTTTAAGTACAATATTCTACACTTTTTGGGCACATCTTTAGTGAAAACATTCCAAAACAATCATTATTTACTAAAATTCACTAAAGTGCTCCAAATATAGACGTTGCTGCAAAAACCACTAAAAACGTCCAATTAATGAGCAAAACAGAGCGAATAAACAACAACCAATTCTCACACCCTCGTTTACCTTATAATAAGCACATTCTAACCTTATGATATGATGTCATAGTTAAAAACGAGACGGGAGAATCAAGAATCATGCAAATTGGGTAAAGAACGGAGGAGATACGGTTTCTACAGATCGTTAAAAGTCATTCCGGCTATGCCTGAGATATACACATCCAATTTCTGTGAAATTAGCACCATTAGAAGCGTAACGGAATTACGAGATCGTGGGCGAAAGAATCAGGTCAAACGGACGTGTAACGAAGGAGATACGAGCGTTTTAAGCAACGAACGAAATCAGACGGAGACCGTATACGGCCCTGGACACCGTATACGGCCCTACCAAGACCGTATACGGCCATAGCAACACCGTATACGGCCCTATGAAGGCCGTATACGGCCCATCATGCCCCATATGTTGCCCGTTTGTGCTTCGTTTGCTTGTACGTTGGTGCTTCGCGACTTGTACGGCTGATTTGGAGCTTTGCCTATAAATAGAGGGTCACCTCTCCATATTTTCACACATCATTCTTCATTCCACTCATTTCCTCACTCTCACTTTCTCTCTCACACACTCTCTCTCTCTACTCTCTCTCTCTTCTTTTTCTCTCTCTAGAATTAGGGTTAGCATCAGTTAGTTCTCAGTTAATATTTAACTGGGACTAACGGAGGGACTACTTTTGTAATAGCGTAGGGAATAGTTCAGGGGCTTATTTGTAATATTGTCGAAGATATTGCGGAGATTCTGCTTGTACTCTCTCTCTAACGTTTATTCAATCTACGCTTTATTAACGGCTACTTCTTTCCTTATCTATTATAATGATGATTGCTATTGTTATTATGCTAGATTTAGGATCTGTTTATTGCGTAGTGAGTAGTTATATTGTGTGTTTGTTGTGATGTAGTTAGTCGTTAATTGGGATGATGTCATTATGAAACAGCGGAAGTAACGTTATACGGCTTTCATTTGTATAGCGCCGGAAACATCACTAATGTGTGGAGTACGGAACGTGGAAGCTATGAAAGTCGTGGGCACAATCTGTTGTGGATTAATGTTCCCAACTATTATATTATAAATGAAAACTCGGTGCTTTGATTACGCGTTCCATCTATGATTTTAAACCGCATATTCAACTAACGCCTTTCCACCAATAAACGTGGTTAAAACCTTTTGATAAGACGTCATATCGGGGGTAATTAATTATCTGTGTTTTGGTTTTGGATCTGTGGAAATACTTTATACATACTGTACACCGTGAATAAACTTCTGATTAAATATCTGTGTTCAAATAACATGGTCTGGTTTTGAAGCCGTGGAAATGCTGTTTTAAACAAGTATTATACACTGTGAATAAACTAGGGATTTATTGGTTAAATACAAGTGAGGGCTGGTTTAAATCATAAATGGGGGATCTCTAATCTAAAATACAAACTCAGTTTATGAATCCAGAAAGGAAGACGAGGAATCATCTAGTATTCCAAATTTGTCTATCACCCCTGGATTCTACAAAACCATTGATGGAAAGTAATCAAACACCAACCAAGTCTTAAACCTAAATGTTTTATTCAATTGAGTATCACTGTGGTGTTAAGAACGGTCGGACCGTTAGTGGGCCTGTTACTCTATGCATGCGCCCAGGAATCTTCGTATTCCAGAAAAGGGTCACTGTTCCGTAACAGGGCAGTGTTGAGAGTTGAGCAGCCTCCTCCGATCAAAATCACGATAGCCTAGTTACTCAGTGACATACTGATTGAGCAATCAATCAGTAGGGTGCTAGTGCTTACACCACAAATACTTAAGACAAATAAAATACAAATCTTTAGAAAGACGTTTTCATAACTTAAACTAAAACATCATCCCAATGCAAGGCTAACGAAGTCACAACAAACACCCCCTCTATCCTGACTGCTATCCCTTTATTTTATTTTATTGCGTAGTTTAATTAGTAGTATAATTTAGAAAACAAACAAAAACAAACCTTCAACTGCTTTCAAAACAACCTTCACTAGCTAGATTCGGACATCCTGATTTCTCTGTTTCACAATACCGTTGGTTTTAAAGAACGACCCTAGGTCATACTTGCTGCTATACACCTTTAGCACTTGTAAACTTAGGCCCCAGCATTTTACAAATTTAAAACTCCACTGACACGTCGCCAGTAGTCGGTGCAACGACAGGTGAATTCCTAACCGACCGCTGGTGGCGCGTCAAGTTTTTGGCGCCGCTGCCGGGGAATCAACTGTAAGACTCAGAGACGTCATGATGAACTTTCTTTCTAGTGAACCTTTAGGATGGTTCTCTCTTCTTAAACCACTACAAATTCTTTCAACCCTTCCTTTCCCCTATCCTGACACTAGTACAAAAATGGGATTTGGTCACACATAGCCGGAATTCAACGGCCACACATTCGAATATTTATGTGGCTAAAGGTACCAAAATAAAATTCAAGTTATTAGTTAACCACACATGAACTCCGATCGTGTGACCATTCAGGAATGTATTGCCACACCTTCAAACATGTATGTGGCTAAAGGTCCCTGCTATTTTTTTGCTGAATATTTTGTCACATATGAATTTGGAACGCGTGACAAATGAAGAGTAAGTTCGAAGCATAAGTCACATTATACACATAAAATGTGACAAATCTATGTCACACACTTGAACACTGTGACCAAATACCACTATATGGTCACATGAAGAAATTGTTTTGGTGACTAAATCATATAGTCGAGTTTGTCACACATGATTCCAGTGTAGCCAAAATCCGGCACGTATGGTCACATAACTTATTATGTGTATCTAAAGTGTAGTGTGTGTTAGAATGTCAAAAGCTAATGTGTATAGTCATATTAATTTCTAGCACGATCATGTGACTATATGGCTTTATAATAGCCACACCATATCACAAATGTGTATCTAAATGATATTTATGGCCACATTTTAGGTGATTATATGTGACCAATATATTCACAACAGTCATGTTGTGAAATATCCATGTGGATATTATTTAGAGAAAAAATGGGTAAAAACGATTGTCATTAAATTTGATATTAGTCACATTGAGTGTTAGTTTGTGTGTCTAAATCATGAGACTTTATATGGTCACATAAAGTAAATTGTTTATGTGACCAAATCATATAGTCGAGTTTGTCACACATGATTTCAGTGTAGCCAAAATCTGGTACATATGGTCACATAACTTATTATGTGTGTCTAAAGTTTAGTGTGTGTTAAAATGCCAAAAGCTAATGTGTATAATCACATTAATTTCTAGCACGATCATGTGACTATATGGATTTATAATAGCCACACCATATCACAAATGTGTATCTAAATGATGTGTATGGCCACATCTTAAGTGATTATATGTGACCAATATATTCACAACAGTCACGTTGTGAAATATTCATGTGGCAATTATTTAGAGCAAAAATGGGCACAAACGATTATCATTAAATTTGATATTAGTCACATTGAGTGTTAGTTTGTGTGTCTAAATCGTGAGACTTTATATGTTAAATGGAGTAAATGTTTATGTGACTAAATCGTGGAGTCGAATTTGTCACACATGGAGAAATTGTTTATGTGAATAAATACATTTGGGTCACTGCAAAACCGTGCCAAATAGCATTGACATGGGTTTTAGGATGGTTTTACACGTTTGTGCTAAATGATGAGTATTTGTCTCGCTTGGTTTTACAAGTGTGTGAGCCGGATATGGTGTGAGCCGGAGGTGGAGTGAGGCGGCAGGGGGTAGCGGAGGTGGGGTGTAGTCGAGTGGATGGGGTGGCGGAGATGAGGGTGGTGAGGTGGGGTGGAAGGAGATAAGTTAGGGTTTTACGATGGAGCCTTAATCTTTTTTGGTGGGCAAGTTGATTTTTTTGGGAAAATATCGACCGGGAATCCTTTATTATTGGTGGGAATTTTATTTTTTCGTAGCTAGTAAAGGATATAGTATATACTATACGCTTCCTTAACAATATAATTATCTTAGTGTAGTGGTTAATGCACCATGTGTTTAATCAGGTGGTCACAGGTTCAAACCCTGCTTCTCACTTTTTTTTTACCCTTTTAACTAAATCCGGTGGTCGCAGGTTCAACCCCTGCTTCTCACTTTTTTTTACCTTTTTAACTAAATCCTTATGTTCAGTTAACCAACTACATAGTACATATAATAATTGGACATATGCTATAAAAAAAAATACTTATTAAACATCATGAATATATATATATATATATATATATATATATATATATATATATATATATATATATATGATGGATATTTTTTTTGTTTATGATTTTTCTTCATTATCTATGAATTTCGTTGTTTTGCTTCTGACTCACGGAAGTACTCGAAGTAATAAATACTTAAATCTTAAGAATCTGAGTACTAAAGGTGTAAATTAGGCGAGACAATTCGTGAGCTATTCGAGATCGACTCAAGAAATTATCGAAATCAACTCGTACTAGTCGAGTCGAGCTCGAGCTACTCAAGTAGAGTTTAAAGTCGAGCTCGAGTATTAAAATACCTTGCTCGCGAGCCTAATCGAGCTTGCACTAATTTACACTTTTACCCTCCATTTATATTTATGTTTACATAATTTCCGTATTATTTAATAAACTTCGAGTCGAGTCGAGCATGAACATATCGAGCCGAGTTGAGTCAGGATTGTAAGTGTCGAGTCGATTAATATTAACTATAAATTATATAATTAATAATGGAATCTTAAATTATATATAAGAAACATGTGATCATGTCATCAAAATTCTAATTACCCAATTAACTTCTTTAATTTTATTTAATTAGCTAAAATTTAGGATAAGATGATGTCATAAATAAAAAGTAAACAATTTAATAAAAAAATTAATAAAAACTTCAACATCAATGTATACTAACGATGTAATGGAGTGGGTTGAATCATTCTTAATGTTGGATTCTTAGTTTTTTAAGTAAATATTAATTAATTGCACATATATATATATATATATATATATATATATATATATATATATATATATATATATATATATATAAATCTTCTTTTTCATTTAAATTTCTAAAACATATATTAATCATATATGTCATAGGTTGATTGAGTTACTCCACGTTACAATCTCATAATAGATTGTTTATTTAATAAAAATTAAATTTCATAAATCATCGAACTCCCCAACTTATCCTTCTTTATTACTCTCAATAACTCATTTTAAAAAATTTAAATAAAAAACATCTTAAATGTACAAACAAAATTACATTTAGCTAACATGACTTTAATTTTTTTTTGGATAGTTGAAATGATCGATGGTAATAATTTAATATATATTTTAGTAGATTAAACGTCCAATGTATAGATACAAGTTTAAATGCTTAGCCCCATCACTAAAGTATTAATATTTTTATATTAAAAAGATAATAACTAAAATCCTATAATGAGTTTTTTACCATATAAAACATCTAATTCGTTAGCTATGATTAAAATTATTACCATATACAAAAATTAACATGCTCTATTGGTTTTTCATCATTATTTTTTTCATACAAAATCATAGAATTTCTATTATATATATTATCTGCATAATTATAAAAATGAAATAAGCATTCGACGACCCGTGTGTATACACGGGTTTAAGAGCTAGTATTAAACTTTATATTAAATTAATTCATAATATATGAGATTACCAAATATCACATATGCAACTATTAAACTTTATATTAAATTAATTCATAATTTTGGAATATATGACATTATCTTAAGTTAAATAATGGAATATATGATATATGACATTACCAATATCACATATGCCACTATTAAACTTAGGATAAAATTAATTCATAAATTTGGAATATATGACGTTATCGTAAGTTTAGTAATTGAATATATGATATATGACATTACCAATATCACATATGCCTTATTAAACTTAGGATAAAATTAATTCATAATTTTGGAATATATGATATTATCCAAAGTTTAATAATGGAATATATGATATATGACATTACCAATATCACATATGCCACTAATAAACTTAGGATAAAATTAATTCATCACCAATATCACATATGCCTTATTAAACTTAGGATAAAATTAATTCATAATTTTGGAATATATGATATTATCCAAAGTTTAATAATGAAATATCTGATATATGAAATTGCCAATATCACATATGCCACTATTAAACTTAAGATACAATTAATTCATCATTTTGGATTATATGACATTATCCTAAGTTTAATAATTGAATATATGATATATGACATTACCAATATCACATATGCCACTAATAAACTTAGGATAAAATTAATTCATAATTTTGAAATATATGATATTATCCTAAGTTTAATAATGGAATATATGATATATGACATTACAAATATCATATATGCCACTAATAAACTTAGGATAAAATTAATTCATAATTTTTAAATATATGACATTATCCTAAGTTTAATAATGTCATATATGATATATGATATAACCAATATCACATATACCACTATTAAACTTATGATAAAATTAATTCATCATTTTGGAATATATGACATTATCTTAAGTTTAATAATGGAATATATGTGTATGATTGATATAACGTAGAAAGTCATGTTTTTACGTACATATTTCTGCACTTTTTGGACTAAACTTTGGTGAAAACATTTTAAAACACTCATTTATTACCAAAAATCACCAAGGTGGTCCACTTAGGATAATATAAGACCTTATCCTATGTTTAATAATCGAATATATGACTTTTTGGTAAAGTCTTACGATCACGATCTTTCAAAGATCACGGTCACGATATATGACTTTAAATAAATAATTACAATTTGGTAAAGTCTTACGATCACGATCTTTCAAAGACAAAAACGATCATACGTAGGATGTCGATTCTGACAACCTTGATCCAATTGTTAACGCAAATATGTATCATTACCATTAGTTTCAAATTTAAATACGAAAATTCAAAAATTCATTATCCATACCTCTCATATCTAAACCATTCCGCCACTTAAAATTGAAAATTCAAAAATTCCCACAATGTAAAGTTGTAAACCATCCGCCCTTTTCCTCTAATTAATCCCTAAAATGACATTTGAATTAATCAATCGATCATTTCATCTTTTTTCGAAAATTTCAAGTCCTTTGTTAAACCCATTCAGGTATGTTCCTTTGTAATTTCAAGATAAAACAAAATACCCACTCATACTCTCAGGGGTTGTTTGGTAGGGGGAAATAAGGTTAGGGAAATGGAAATAACCTCATTTCCATTGTTTGGTAAGGTGAGAATTAAAGTAGGCGGAGATATTAATATCTCAGGGAGTTTCGTTCCTTTGTTATTGAATTTCCATCCGATTTGTAAAGAAATTGGTTTTGTGAAGGTAAAATTTCTCCGTGTTTTTTACGGAGAATTTAGAAGGCTTAAAAAACAAGGGAGTATATAAACTAGTCTCACGTGACCTCCACATAACACAAACAAAATGGAAAAAACCCTAGCCCTCTCATCCTTGGCGATTTAGGCGATTTTTCTTTCGTGTATCTGTCTTCTCGACCTCTGCTTGTTTCATGATCGAAATTGGTCTCTCAGCAAACCCTTGTTTGTTATTCTAAACGTATGTCATCTCCGTCCTCTCCTATTTGCTTTTATTTCTTACGATTTTGTTGTATATTTAGTGTTGTGATTTTGTTCTCCTTGTTTGCAATAGATATTTTTAATCAGTAAATTGGTTGATTTAGGTGATAGTTTGTTGGTGTTACAGCTGTTATGTTTATGTTTTATTTAAAACCCAATACATATAGTAGTATAGATAACCTAATTTCCATTTTGGGTGAAGAATTGTAGACAGTGTAGAGATATATGTTGTGATTTTTATATTGATATACACTTTTCCTGGGTCATCTTGTTGTCCGTTAAAGAGGGCAAAAGAAAACAAAAACAAAGTCATGTTTAATTGTAACCTTCAAACATAGGTGCTAGAATAAAGACTCTGTATTTGTTGTTTACTAACTGCATATGGACTCCTATTTGCTTGTATAAAGTTATCTGTAGAGAATTATTTATAATCTTTTTTGTCTAGGCATGGCAGATTTGACTAGGGGTAAAGGCCCGGTAAGAAACAAAAGAACATGGACACCCGACGAAGATGAAAAGCTAATTGATGCATTAACTGAATTACATACAAGCGGTAAGTATACAGCAGATAACGGGTTTAAACCAGGCTACTTTCTAGCGGTTCAAAGTTTGTTGGAGACAAGTCTTCCCAATTCGGGGTTAAAGGCTGAACCTCATATAAAGTCAAGGTTAAAGACGTTAAAGACTAACTTTAGTACTATGCACGACATGGTAGTTGGCTCAAACACTAGTGGTTTCGGTTGGGATCCTGATAAATGCGTTTTGACTGCCCCTAGTGACGTATGGGATGAGTATATAAAGGTATTTTCTAAACAAGTTTGTACATTTATGTAAATACATCTATTATAAGTTAGAGATGAACACTTCATCAGTTGCATGATCAAGTGCTTGCTGATGCCTTATTTTTTTTTCTTGTAAATGAGGCAAATCCCTTTGGCACAAATTTAGAACAATAATATTGACCAACTATTATCTTATTTTAATGGTTTAACCTCATTTGTTATGTTCATATGCAGTCTCATAAAAATGCAGCAATGTTTCGAGAAAAACCATTCCCTTATTATCATAAGCTTTGCACCATCTTCGGTAAAGATAGAGCTACGGGTTCTCGAGCCGTTGATCTTGGTGAGGAAGAGGTTGTAGTTGAAACACAAGCAAGTCCCCACATTGATCTTGAAGACGATGTTGATACGGGTGTGGATTCACCTCAAGGGGACTCGGGTCGTACAAATAAGAAACGCAAAAAAGAGAAGGTTAGTAAGATGGATGAAATGATGACTATGTTTTCCGACTCGTACAATAAGTTACATGGCACCATTGCTACTATGGGCAACGAGATGAATGCCTCATTAAGTATGATGGCTAATGATCAAGAAAGAGAAGAAAGAATGGCTCAGAGAGAGATGGATTTGTTAAAGAGGGTTCAGACTGAAATTGACGGTTTAGAGGACATCACTTTTGAGGAAGCTTGTGTAGCGACAGACATTATCGGAGGCTGCCCCAGAAAAAGTGGAATATTTTTCGCGTATGACCAGGAAAAAAAGATTAAAATGGTTAGAATGCTTGCAAGGAAAGGCCCGAAATAGGATTCGTGTTTGATGTTGGATAATGGGCAACTATATCTTTTGGTTAGTTTGATGTTAGATGAACTCGAGTTTAAGATAGATTATATGTTAATATGTCTGATTTTTTGGCCCATGAAGACTAGAACTCGAGTTTAAGATAGGTTATTTGAATGTTAAGTTGAAGTCAACTTATGGGTTATATGTAGTGTGGTCCTGGTAATGCTTTGGAAGGAAATTGTATTTTGCTGTTGATCATATGGAGATCTTGTAAATTATTTTGTTGTCTGTCTATGTATGAAATATTTTTATAATGTATCAAGCTTAATTAATTACTACTATATTCATTTTCGTTTTTAATTTTTAGTTTTTAATTATTTACTATCTTTTGTAGAAATACAATACAGGTTCAAGCTTAATTTATGCTCATTGAAAATTTGTAAGCAACTAAAATTCATTTCCATTTCTACATGTTTTCATACCAAACGATGGAATTGATTATTTCTCAATTTCTCAGGTTAATTCTTTGATGTTACCAAACAATGGAAATTCTATTCATTTCTCATCAATTTCATTTCTCTACATTTCTTTTCTTTGCATCATTTCATTTATCTAAATTTCTCCCTACCAAACGAGCCCTCAAGTTCTTACGGTTTCGTATTCTCACTTGCGGTTAAGCCTCAATTTTGCTCTATCAATATTTTAGTTTTTTTACCCAATTCATTCTATTTTGATTTTTGTTTAACCCATCAATAAGATCGAACTTATTACAAATCATGAGCTGAACAAGGATTTCATGTTCAGTGTTAATTTTTTTGGCGATTTTTGCTACGCTAACATACGCAGATGAGAACCCTAGGGTTTCCAGTTATATTTGTGCCCCAAATCGATTAAAGATTCAATTGTTTAAGTTTCAGGTTCATGTTAGTCCCTTGAAGGCTTAAATGGTATTGCTGATTTGGCGTTGTTGGTGTTATTGAGGTATTATTTAATTTGAATCTTTATCTATATATTATTGTATGAAACTTGGGGCTTTCATTGTATGAATGACGTAGTTCTTGTTATCTTTGAATTAAATTTGGCTTGTTGAATGATTTTTTTTTAATTGCATTAGTAGTTGATAGAATTAATTAGTTACAAGAATTGAATTGAGTTTTTCAAGTTGTGGTAGTTGAAAGAATAGCAGGTTCATCATATATTTTGCATAATTCAAGTTAGACATGCTGATTAAGTTATAGAATTATTACTGTAATTTCCCTGTATCATTCAGTTGCTCACTTTACTATTGAAGAATCTGTAAGGCCAGGTTTGAAATCATGCATCATACTCTCGAAATATGGAGCTCATGGGTTATCTACTGTCTTTTTCTTGAACTAAACAATGTGTCTCCATTACCACGGCTCCCAGACTCTTGGTTCGCTTATGTCTATCTACACTAGCGTTACAGACTTACAAGTAAATTTATCCGTCTAATTTATGTTGCACAACATTAGTACACTATTGGTTGTGTACATATTACTGACCATGTTGGTAAAGTTTTGAGGTGTTAAGGTCAGTTCGTAGAAACGAATTACTAGTTCAGTTGACCAACTAATGGGTCTCGGAAAGACATTGGAATACTTATTTGAAGTGTGATCAAGGCTCCCATCTACTCTTACCTAACTGTATCACTGTATTAATTTATAATGGTCATGATCGAACATTTTTTTTGTCTAAATAGATTATAATTTACAATTGATCATGGTCACCAATAATCCAATGTTTCATCTAGGTAGATGTAGTACATAAAATGCTTTTTTAAGAATGTTAACTCTGATTTACTAGTCCTACTAATGACTCAAGTTAACCTTTTTTTCATGATATAGCAATTTTAGTTGTTTGGATATTTAGTTGATTTTGACAAGTTGGGAAATTGACATGTTTCTTTAGCCTGGCATTGAATAATATCTAGTATTTTGAGTGGCTTAACTATTTTAGTGGCAGTGACCGTTATGGGTTGTCAACTACATCATATAGTTTCGCCAATGACAGAACTTAAAACAATACCAATGGATGACTGTTGACAATTTTCATTATTGATGTCTATATTCTTTATATTGGGTATGATAAGAATAATATAAGTTTGCAACCTTACACTAAGGATTGTTCCATGTATCTTTGATGCAGCGGAGCCCTACAGAACCATTTGTGTTGGCCTCTAGCTCTGTCGATAAAACCATAGAAATAAGGATTGTTCCATGTTTCTTTTTTACTCGTTCATGGAAATCACCAGCAACTTTTTTTAAGGCACATAACGCAGATGTCAATGTTATTTCATCAAACAGGTTTGTACTGCTGGTTTTTGTTCAATCTGTCTTTTATCATTTTATGTATATATATATAATAAATTTACTTTTGCTTAGTTAATTTCAATTAGGTTGGTGAGTTGTATGCTAGCATCTGGTAGTGATGCTGGGACATTTTCAATCTGCGACCTTAGAACGGTTAAGGTACGTCTTCCACAATATCGCACAGAATAAAAACATGAACGATGTTTGTTTATGGTTTTAATATATTTTAGGGTCAAAATAACCAGATTTGGAGAAGTATCTGATGAAAAATGGGTTACCGAAATGTAACATTACAAACCGATTGTGTTTCCCTTTTATCAACTGGTAATCTAGTTATGATTTATAAGACTCTTCCCAACGGGGATAGTCTGTTTGCTTCGGTTTGCAACCGACGACGAGTGACGAACCGACGGGGATGGCACCACCTTGTCGGTTGCCTCCGTCGGTTTTGAGCTTCGGTTTACCGAAGTGCGTCGGTATTTTTTTTTTCTTTTATTTTTTCTTTTGTGTGTGTAAAATGAAAGGTAAATTGGTAAATGCGGGACCCAAAAATTAAAGTGACGGAGCAGGGATGGGAGTGGTCAGTCAGTTTCAGTCAGTTTTTGAAAAAACTGATGTGGCGCTGATGTGGCGCTGACGTGGCTATGTCAGTTTCAGTCAGTTTGTTTTAGGGTTGGGAGTAGCCTAAGAATACATCCAAACACTCCCTAATTTAGTAAACCTTTTATCTTGCTATATACTATTAATACATGGTGTATCTAAGTTCAATTTTTTTTTTCCTTTTTTGATTCTTATTGTTTAGTGTGTCTTTATTCTGCAGGAGGGATATCTGCGGTGGCGCATTTTGAGTTCCAAAAATAGTTGAGGTATCATCAGCGGATAATCAACTTACGTATGAGTTTTTGTGCAACACTATTGCAACTTCTTTTTGTTCATCAGGTTACTTTCTCTTTTGAATCTTGAGTGTATCCAGTTAGAACCTATTTTACACTTCTTTTATTGCTGTTGACTTTTTTGTTGCTATGATAAATAGGGCTAAAAAGACTTGAAAAGAACTTCGGTGGCATACATAGATTCCAGGAATGCTCATATTTACAGATGCTGCTGATGGTTTCATTATCTTATCACTTTCAAAATAATATCAAAAGTAATCTTCCTACTAATACTGATGCCACTTAAATGCCAAAAATTTTAATTAGCTATACCCATATTAGTTATCTAGAAACTAGTTGTTGGACTCAGGTCTTATACTAGTATTAGCTATTTTATATGTTAGACTTACCTGTTAATATGTTGGCATGTCATATTAGTTGTTCATGTGTGTGTATCGTATTGTAGGTGCACATGTTGAAAGATAAACTTGAGGTGCAAAAGGAGAAGTGACTCAATATTAAGAGCGAGATCGGTTGATGAAACACCAAATGCGAAGTCAAAGTTAGATGGTATGGTTAGGATACTTTTAGATGTATATTGCTTTCTAGGTGAATAAATTATAACTTTGTTGTATAGATACAGGTATAGTTTTCTTGAGAAGTGTTAAAATAATCCCTTGTTTATGTTAGATATGTATAAATGTTTTGATTGTGGAGAAATTTGGTATGCTTTGCATTATTTGAGAATTTTGGTCACGAGCATATTTTATGGAAATTTGCTTATTTTGATTAATACAGGATCATATATATCACTCACATAATATGGTCACACTTTGTGGCCACTGTTTGATTAATTCGTTGTGTGACTAAATATTACAAAACACCACACCAACCTAAACTTCATGCGACCATTGGATGGACAATAGTCATACAAAATCTACGTTTACTTGAGTTTAAAAGTATATGGTTACACTTATTAACACTTTTGGCTTAATTTTATGTGACCAAATCCCAAAATAAAACACTCGTTGTGTGACCAAATGTTACAAAACACCACACAAACATAAAATTCAAGTGGCCATTAGATGGACAATAGTCACACAAAATACAAGTTTACTTGACTTTAGAGAACATATGGTCACACTTATTAACACCTATGGCCACTTTTGGCGTAAGTTTATGTGACCAAATCCCAAAATAAAGCACTCGTTGTGTGACTAAATGTTGCAAAATGCCACACAAACATAATATTCAAGTGGCCGTTGGATGAACATTAGTCACACAAAATACACGTTTACTTGACTTTAAAGAGCATATGGTCACACTTATTAACACCTATGGCCACTTTTGGCTTAATTTTATGTGACCAAATCCCAAAATAAAACACTTGTTGCGTGACTAAATGTTACAAAACGCCACACAAATATAAAATTCAAGTGGCCATTGGATGAACAATAGTCACACAAAATACATGTTTACTTGACTTTAAAGAGCATATGGTCACACAAAATACAAGTTCATCTGACTTTAAAGAGCATAAGGTCACACTTATTAACATTTTTGGTCACCTTTGGCTTAATTTTATGTAACCAAATTCCAAAATAAAACAATCGTTGTGTGACTAGATGTTGCAAAACGCCACACAAACATACAATTCAAGTGGGCATTGGATGAACAATAGTCACACAAAATACACTTTTACTTGATTTTAAAGAGCATATGGTCACACATTTTATGGTTTTGGTTACTGATTTTAAATGGATACAACCACTAACTTGCTAATGTCACCGTATGTACCCTATGGTCACTCGACCTTTCGTCACACCTACGTTAAAAAACCAAGTGTGACTATATGCATATCGTCACACTTTTTTGGTGTAACGAAATCACAATTTTGTTCTAGTGTGAAGACGACATCTTACCCATCCGACGAGAGAAGCCATCACCTTCCCACAATCCTACAACCACCGCACACATCACTCTCGCTGATAGCAACAAACCCTCGATAGAAGTTCGAGGAGGACCCATACGCTACCCAGAGACTGAAAGAGCATCATTCGAACTCAAGCACGACATAGTGCAGCTGATCCTGAATCGATGCCAATTCAACGGACTACCGAACGATGACCCCTACTCCCACCTCAATAATTTTTTCACCCTATCCGACTCTTTCAAGCAAAATGGGGTTGAGCAAGATACAATCCGCTTATATATGTTCCCCTCCTCTCTTTCTCATCACGCACAGACTTGGTTCGAGGAATTAGAGACCAACTCTATCTCCTCATGGGTGGAAATGGAAGATAAGTTCTTAACAAGGTACTTTCCCCCATCCAAACGAATTAAGTTAAAGAAAGACATCTTGAACTTCCGACAGTATCATGATGAATCAATCTACAGTGCGTGGGAAAGATTTAAGAGGTTGCTTAGAAGATGTCCTAACCACCAAATCGAACGATCAACTCAGTTGTGCACTTTTTACAATGGTCTCGCACCGCACCATAAGCCAATGCTCGATGCCGCTGCTCGTGGAAACTTCACGCGTTGCACGGATGATGAAGCCTGGAATCTGCTTGAGAGCATGACCATGAATTACAACGATTGGAACAATGATGAGCATTCCTCATCATCGGCACCGCTTGCCCTTCCCAATCCAGTGCAAACTGAGGCGATCAAATCTTTGACGGAACACATCGGAACGCTGACCGAGGAAATAGGAAAGCTAAAGAAACCTCCTCAACAGGTCTACCATATTCAGTCCTGTCGGAACTGTACCAATCTATAAGCTACAAACCCTGTTGATGGAACAGCCCACCATGACCAGTTCCGAACTCACCCACGTCCACCTGATTATACTCAAACCCCTCCTCCTCGAGCCAACCAATACCTATCAATTCCACCACCCAACCAATTCCAATATCCAACCTACCCACAACAACCTCAACTTAGTTATAACCAACCACCATTGCTTCCCGGAACCACATCTGAGATGGCCCAATCTTCTGAACCCACTAGGCCAATTACTAGTCGAGACGACACCCTCATACAAATCATCCAAACGATTACGGCTAGACAAGACCAGGTTGATCTCTTCTTAAGAGACCAACTAACTTTACTAAACACTCTTGTAACCCAAGTAGGTCGACTAGCAGAACGTATCGACACTAGACCACAGAGTAGTCTGCCTAGTAATACCTTTCTTAACCCACATACTGAGGAAGCTAACCAAGTAACCAACCAAGACTCCAAGATGGCACCGAGCCAACCTTCAGTTCTTTCTCCGGTGAAAGAACAATCTCCTGTCACACAGACAGTTGAGAAAAAGTCTTCTCAAAAGCCTAAAAAGGAAAGCTTACCATTTTCCAGGACGTCTCAAGCAACAACCTAATAAAATCAAAGCTTTCAAGTATGCTAAATATGTTAGGAGGCTTATATCAAACAAAGACAAGGTACCCGAAGTACCTAATGTCCCGCTAACTGCTGAATGTTCAGCTATCCTTCAAAATCGTCTGCCGGAAAAACTAGGAGATACCGGACGTTTTACCCTTCCTTGCTCTATCAACCAATCTGGTGATATTCGCTCTTTGGCCGATCTTGGAGCAAGTATCAACCTAATGCCACATTCATTATTCAAAAGACTAGAATTAGGAGAACTAAAACCCACTAAAATGAGTGTCCAGCTAGCTGACCAATCTATTAGATATCCTAAGGGAATAGCTGCGAACATCATGGTTAAAGTCGACAAGTTCTTTTTCCCAACTGACTTTGTGGTAATGGATATTCAGGAAGATATAAACATTCCTATAATCCTAGGTAGACCTTTTATGAACACAGCCAGAGCAGTCATCGATGTGCACTCTCAGACGATCAGCTTACGCGCTCATGGAGAAAGCATCACATTCAAAACCGGTAAGAACGACTGTGTTCCGATGGAGAATAGTGAGCTATATACGATCTTTATTAGCCAAAACACATCAGATGACGAGATCTCTGAACCAGCATCCAAGCAGGAAGAAGAGATGAAAGAAGAAAATGAGCCTCTTGCCAATGAAGATATTTATCCTCTTGGTTCTCCAGAACTTCCTGATCCACAAGCCTTATCTCAAGAAATCATCTGCATCCCAATTGTCTCTACTCATGAACAAATGATTTCTGTGATAGACGAATACGATGATGACCCTCATATTATAATAGTGGCTATTAGAAATTCTACCAATGATTACTCTATGCATCAAAGATGGCTAATAGCGGTTATTGAGGCAGCATCCACTATCTATCTCACTAGCAAAGGAACCCAAGATTCACTCAACCTTAGGCATTGCATCAGAGTATTCGCAGATGCACTCAAATCTCAGCTCAAGAAAGAAAGGAACAACGCGAATGAACTACTCTTCTACATTGAACAGAGACAAATATACCGCAAGGTGTATGATGTTCTCATAGGCTCTGCGTTTCCTTATTCATCAAAACAGAGGGAGAAGTTGGGTGCTATCAGAAGAAATATTGAAGATGCTACTGACTTCATGGTGATGAGGAATCTACAGGGATTCCTTGACTTATTAGCTGAGAAAGATCACCTGAGTACCAAAGAAAGCAATCGATTTGTCATTAAGTCTACTCTAGAACATCATATTAAATTGATAATCGAAGAGCTTGGGTACATCACTAGGGACGAAAGCAGGCGTAATCACCCCCTCATTATTAAAAATATCTCTCTACTCGATGTTGTCACTTTTGTGATAACTCGATTACATGAGATATTGAATGCAGAAGACGTCGAGAAAGCAGAGTATATCCTCCAGGCTGGATATCGCGAGATATTCAACAAACTTATTCATATTTTCAAAAACTCTGGCTTTCCTTTCACCCTTCATCAGCACCAGCTAATCAAAAGCTTGTGCAAGTCTACAGCTGTATTCGAAGGAGATCCTCATAGTGAAGAATTCGAAGATCTGAAGTTGAAGTTACTAGAATTTATGGACTCCTTCAGACTTAGGTATCCGAGTAGGGAAGTGATCAAGACAAGAAACACAACGCAGATTGATCCCAATGGGCCAGTCACTAAGGCAGTTGATTACATCGCGCAAGGATTACTAGGTCTTTCTAGAGCATCCTCAGAACAACTTCGAAACTTCAAAGTGGATACCATGGAACTGCTAGATCTGATCTCAACCATGGCCTGCCACTTCCAAAGGATCTATCCTCCGCGATACTCTTTCCCACAACCCAGGGCACATAATGTCACTATCACTCGCCCTGGGAGCTCCTTCCAGTACACCTAATCTCGAAGGTGTAAAGTCGAGCTCTCGACTCTGACAGCAGCGCTTCTCGGGAGGCAACCCGTGGAATAAGATGTGTAGAGAGAATAGTGTCAATAAGTGAAGAAAATCTCTGACTATCCTTCACACTTGGTCGCACCAAAATATTTTATGAAAAACATTCTAATATTACAACTCATTTGCAAATAAAACCACTCGTCTCAGAAAATAGGAAATCAATATGAAAAATTGATAATTCATGTGTTTCGAGCATTTGAGGTACTTGCATAATACTTTTATGCATTATGCTCGAACTCGTTTAAAAACACATGTTTTATAAAACTGATATGTAATAGAAAACATCTTTTCAAATTCTGAGACAGTGATTTATCTTTTCATTTGCAAAATACTTTGAGTTTGTAAAATGGTACGACCAACGTGTTTACACTTACGAGATTAATTCACAAGGAGAATAATGGATGAGGAAACCAATAGCAAGACGCTTGAAGCCGAATCGTTCTTCATGGAAGCAGAAAAAGATCCTGACAATGTCTCTTTTCAGCAAATTCTGATTCCCAGCTTCAGTGCAGCTGGCTATCTGGGGAGTGTCCTTACCCTTTACCCTCTTTTGATTATGATTCTGTATATTATTTGCTTTGTTAAGTTTGTTAAAGTAGCCTATACTCTATCCTAAGCTTATCACTAAGTGTGGGATTCCAGCCCAAAACAAACACTTGAGAAACATTTTCTTACATGTTCAAACTCTAAGTGTGGAATTTTACTTTCAGTAAATCTCAACTCAAGAGAACATTAGGGACAATGTTCCTCTAAGTGTGTGATAGCAGGTATAGAATACCTTGGTTAGTTTTTATGATTTTTAATGTCCGAAATAGCAAACTCAGAAAATGTTCCGCAAATTTTTCAAAATTTTTCAAGAAAATTAAAAAGTATGAGCCTAATCACCTGATTAACTCTGCTAATTTTGAGTCATAATATCTTTTGAGAGGAGCTATTTTTAAATATGGGTAAGATATTTTGGAATCTAAGGAAAATAAGGTAGAAATTTCTTAAGCAAGAAATGATAATCTAATAAGAGCATGACAAAGCACATACAACCCTATTTGCAGTGAGGTATCTTGAGCCTAAAAACATTCATCTTTAATGCTTCACTATTCATTTCTTGTGTGTGCTGATGCATGTATCTCTGAATTAGAACTTGCTCTTGACATATGTTTCGAGACCACATTGGTGTGTACCGTACGCGGTATAGGTGCAATTAGATGACCTTGACATTCCCTAGGATTTGACCCCTTTTTACATATCTTTTCAAGCCCAAAACCCTTCCGATACTCATTTTTAGTATCGATGATCCACCTAGTAAACCCTGTTGAGCCTAAACCTTTCATTTCATAAAACCCTCATCTTTAAACCCTACTTCCCAAAAATATCCCCAAACTTATCTTAGAATTTCTGAGGTTGTGAAAAACATCTTTTAGGACATCCGCTTCGATTATGCTCCCAAGTCTTCCTCTTTCGTGTTCTCTAAAAGATATATATCTCTAAAAGGTGCGAAAAATTGGCACCGCAAAAGGACTCGAAGTTCAAGATCAAAGATCATAGTTCTGAAAAGGATTTCTGAAAGAATCAAAAGAAAATATCCTTGGAAATTCTCTGGCAAAGAAGTTCTGAAGAAGAAAAAGAAAATAGAAAAATAGAAAATGTAGAAAAAGAAATAGAAAAAAGAAGAAAAAGAAGAAAAGAAAAGAAAAATAGTTCCGCAAGAATAAAGCTACAAAGTCCTTCGAAGTATCATCCTCACGAGAAAAATCCGATAGAAGACGAATAGCTATCTCCTTTCCGTTCTAAAATAAAGTTTTTCATGATCTCAGTTGTTTTAAGATAAGCAACCCTTACAACCTAAATATACCACTATCCATACCCTTTAAACCCTCACCAAACACTACAGCCCTCATGAATGTCTTGGGATAATTAGCACCGTCCTCACCTAAGTGGTGGAGATCCGATTCTCGATCAAGCCTATGATGATGAGTGCTGCATGACTGGCTATTTGAGCGATTTCATTTGTTCTAGAATGATAGGAAACCCGTTACACATAGAGTGAATTGAGTGACCACCTTTAGTGAGATCGGCTAGTTATGTGTACTCCAAGATCATGAGATTTTGTAGTATGCCTAAGAGAATCTTTTCTTGTTTCTGAAAGGATTATCTTATCTTTCCCTATATTCTTGAAATTATCTTACTTGCATCTGGAAGTGGTAACTTTTAAAAATGTTTTGACTCGCTCTAAAATGTTTTTAAAATGTTTTCAAAAACTGAGTGTTGCTTGAGGACAAGCAACGTCTAAGTGTGGGATAACTTGATGTGACGCAAAAAGTCATGTTTTTAAGTACAATATTCTACACTTTTTGGGCACATCTTTAGTGAAAACATTCCAAAACAATCATTATTTACTAAAATTTACTAAAGTGCTCCAAATATAGACGTTGCTGCAAAAACCACTAAAAACGTCCAATTAACGAGCAAAACAGAGCGAATAAACAACAACCAATTCTCACACCCTCGTTTACCTTATAATAAGCACATTCTAACCTTATGATATGATGTCATAGGTAAAAACGAGACGGGAGAATCAAGAATCATGCAAATTGGGTAAAGAACGGAGGAGATACGGCTTCTACAGATCGTTAAAAGTCATTCCGGCTATGCCTGAGATATACACATCCAATTTCTGTGAAATTAGCACCATTAGAAGCGTAACGGAATTAGTAGATCGTGGGCGAAAGAATCAGGTCAAACGGACGTGTAACGAAGGAGATACGAGCGTTTTAAGCAACGAACGAAATCAGACGGAGACCGTATACGGCCCTGGACACCGTATACGGCCCTACCAAGACCGTATATGGCCATAGCAACACCGTATACGGCCCTATGAAGGCCGTATACGGCCCATCATGCCCCATATGTTGCCCGTTTGTGCTTCGTTTGCTTGTACGTTGGTGCTTCGCGACTTGTACGGCTGATTTGGAGCTTTGCCTATAAATAGAGGGTCACCTCTCCATATTTTCACACATCATTCTTCATTCCACTCATTTCCTCACTCTCACTTTCTCTCTCACACACTCTCTCTCTCTACTCTCTCTCTCTTCTTTTTCTCTCTCTAGAATTAGGGTTAGCATCAGTTAGTTCTCAGTTAATATTTAACTGGGACTAACGGAGGGACTACTTTTGTAATAGCGTAGGGAATAGTTCAGGGGCTTATTTGTAATATTGTCGAAGATATTGCGGAGATTCTGCTTGTACTCTCTCTCTAACGTTTATTCAATCTACGCTTTATTAACGGCTACTTCTTTCCTTATCTATTATAATGATGATTGCTATTGTTATTATGCTAGATTTAGGATCTGTTATTATGTGTAGTGAGTAGTTATATTGTGTGTTTGTTGTGATGTAGTTAGTCGTTAATTGGGATGATATCATTATGAAACAACGGAAGTAACGTTATACGGCTTTCATTTGTATAGCGCCGGAAACATCACTAATGTGTGGAGTACGGAACATGGAAGCTATGAAATTCGTGGGCACAATCTGTTGTGGATTAATGTTCCCAACTATTATATTATAAATGAAAACTCGGTGCTTTGATTACGCGTTCCATCTATGATTTTAAACCGCATATTCAACTAACGCCTTTCCACCAATAAACGTGGTTAAAACCTTTTGATAAGACGTCATATCGGAGGTAATTAATTATCTGTGTTTTGGTTTTGGATATGTGGAAATACTTTATACGTACTGTACACCGTGAATAAACTTCTGATTAAATACATGTGTTCAAATAACATGGTCTGGTTTTGAAGCCGTGGAAATGCTGTTTTAAACAAGTATTGTACACTGTGAATAAACTAGGGATTTATTGGTTAAATACAAGTGAGGGCTGGTTTAAATCATAAATGGGGGATCTCTAATCTAAAATACAAACTCAGTTTATGAATCCAGAAAGGAAGACGAGGAATCATCTAGTATTCCAAATTTGTCTATCACCCCTGGATTCTACAAAACCGTTGATGGAAAGTAATCAAACACCAACCAAGTCTTAAACCTAAATGTTTTATTCAATTGAGTATCACTGTGGTGTTAAGAACGGGCGGACCGTTAGTGGGCCTGTTACTCTATGCATGCGCCCAGGAATCTTCGTATTCCAGAAAAGGGTCACTGTTCCGTAACAGGGCAGTGTTGAGAGTTGAGCAGCCTCCTCCGATCAAAATCACGATAGCCTAGTTACTCAGTGACATACTGATTGAGCAATCAATCAGTAGGGTGCTAGTGCTTACACTACAAATACTTAAGACAAATAAAATATAATCTTTAGAAAGACGTTTTCATAACTTAAACTAAAACATCATCCCAATGCAAGGCTAACGAAGTCACAACAAACACCCCCTCTATCCTGACTGCTATCCCTTTATTTTATTTTATTGCGTAGTTTAATTAGTAGTATAATTTAGAAAACAAACAAAAACAAACCTTCAACTGCTTTCAAAACAACCTTCACTAGCTAGATTCGGACATCCTGATTTCTCTGTTTCACAATACCGTTGGTTTTAAAGAATGACCCTAGGTCATACTTGCTGCTATACACCTTTAGCACTGGTAAACTTAGGGCCTAGCATTTTACAAATTTAAAACTCCACTGACACGTCGCCAGTAGTCGGTGCAACGACAGGTGAATTCCTAACCGACCGCTGGTGGCGCGTCAGAATGCGTGGTCGGAAGTGGTGGTTTGGTGGTGGCAGTCAGCAGCCGTAGGTGATGGTGGTGGTTTTAGGTTTCAAAAATGGAGAAGAAAGAAGCTGCCTGCGGTTTATGCCCTTTTTGATCCATACGGCGTATGGAATTCCATACGGCGTATGGATTAAAAAGGCCCAGGTCAAATAGATTCGACCCAGTCAACGCGGCACGCCGCCCAACTTCAATCCATACGGCGTATGGATATCCATACGGCGTATGGATTGAAAATCAGAAATTTTTTCAAAGTCGATTTTCATACCAATTTTTAACCTAAATCCATCACTTATTTAATATAATTAAATACCAAACCTGGAGAAGAATCACGACTTCAAAATCTTCATAATTCCACAGGCCCAAATAGGTGGTAGAAGGAACTGTGTTGGTGGAGCTCGGACCCGAACTAGCAGAATTAGCAACCTTAACCAAATTATTATCATTTGCGTCACTCTCGTAACTCCTAGCCATTGGATCAAAACCTAAATAACAATTAAATCTGAAATGCAAAAACAACTAACGAAAAGAAAGTTAGTTCACACAAAATAAATAAAGATAATAAATTTAAAAAAATTTTACAAGAGAACTCCAACCGGCGGATGGATTTCCATCCGCAGGTTGAAACTAATTACCTAAAGATTTAACCAGATAAAAAGTAATTCGCTTCAACCATTTTATTAACAAAACTTATTTTTACACTTAATAAACTAATTTAATTTATTTATAAATGGAAATACCTTATTTATACATTTCACACAACCAGGCAAGAATAACTGATCGAATGTAAATATAGACTTGGTAAGACCGAGTCGATCACAGGAAACGGTGGTATTTATATAAATAGAAAATATTAATTAATTATAAAAGCAGTAAACAGGGGGCGTTTTAGTTCCGTTCGGACAATTGTTTATAAAATAATAAAGTAAAATGAATAAACTAAATAAAACTTAAATTAAAATAATAAATAACAAACAATAGGAAGGAATAAGTAATTGTATAATTAACTTCACTCAGATTCATATATCCTGATTTATTACGTATTGATTATCTAATTGTGATTTCTTTTATATCAATTTAATCACTAATCAAAGATCATAAATTGAATGTGAACTAGCCAACTTTTCGGGTCCAACTAATTCCTACAATTTAGGGTCCAACATGAAACATTGATCCAATGTCACAAGATGATCAGTCAATTGTGTGCCTTTCCCTAAACTGAGCATTAAACATTCACAACTCATTATAATTAACTCTATTGGTATGACTCAACAATACCCAATAATTACTTATTGTCTTGTTCATTTTAAAGTAGATAATTATCATTTACTCAACCTATCAGACTCAACATATTTAGCAATGGTCAAAACCCTAGAATTATAACCATCAATAATTAATAACATTAAAGGAAATCAATCTCACCAATCTTATTAACCACGTTGAGAAACAATAATTACTAGTTACCAATAAACAAGGATCCACGAGCAATATAATAGTTTTCAATTAAATAACTTAGTCAATACGCAATTAAAATCAATCAATCAATCATTATCCGAGTTACATCAATTACACAATCACTTTAATATTCAATTCATCATTAAAACAGTATACATCAGATTATTCAAGCTTAAAGTCATCAAAGAAAGTTGATAAAAGAAATTATACCGAATTAAGAAGACGAATCACGAAGAACTAGAACGAACTATCCTCAATCTTGACTCTTCGTGCCTCCAAAGTACCAAATAAATTCGTAAATAAACCCTAAAAACCGAAAACAATCGACTGTAAAGAAACCCTAGCCGAAAAAACTCTTTTTCTGGGGTTAAAATCGCGTTTTTATACTTTCTGTGTTTTTGATCCATACGGCGTATGGATTTCCATACGGCGTATGGATTGATTATTAGCCCGGCCCATGTTCGCGTAATGCTGGGCCTCCACCGCCACATCCATACGGCGTATGGATGCATTTTTCAGCCGATTTCTTCATTTTTCTTCTTTTAATCTTATCTTCAACTTCGGCTTCACTTTATTCTTCAAAAATGCATCATTTAACTCATTTATTGACTGTTTTCCGTTCCTTTCTTCATAACGCTCCATTTCCACATCTAATTGCAAATATGAACGAAATCAATATCCATTCTTAAATAAATGCAATAGAAACATCCAAGAATAGGGGTAAAATATTACTAAAATATAGTACTTTTGAGCGTTTAGCAGAGCGTATATTTAAAACATATATCATATAAAATGTACATAAATTTGTTTTCAAAACTTGATACCCAACATTACAACAACTATTACAACAATAATAATATCATAACGAGGTGTTATATAATTTTATCATTTTCTTATCAAAATATATCAGAGTTGACGCCTGATTGTCAAACATTCCATCCAGTCTAACTTCTTGCCCACCCAATAAGAAATCCTTAACCTGCAAGAAGTATTAATATGGGGGAAATAAAAGACCGACTCAACATATGAATATATTACACAATTTGTTAAATTTTATTCCCCGTACTTATCATTGCCTGGAACTTCAAAGCCATTCACGGGGAAAACTATTTTATTTAACCGTCAACTATATTAATTTAAAACAAGTAATAATTTACTAATCACAATAAATTATTCGTCTCTTTCTCTCATTTATTTTCAAATGACACAACAAACCTATTTTCTGACACATTAATAATATTTCAAAGTCAGAAAATATTAAAATATTACTACACCCGATAATTGGGTGTTACAAATTTCTCCCCCTTAAAGAGATTTCGTCCTCGAAATCTGATCACACTTAATTAATCTGGGGAACTTAATTATATACTATTTCCCATCCCTCATGTGAGGTTCAACTCACATTATCTTTATTATACTTCTCATACAATTCTAATTACCAAATTACTCATTACTATATGCACACAAGAGGTGTGTACAATTTAAAATAACTTATGCATATAACCATCATGCATATCCTTAGTCACACAAACACAGAAGGTGTATACTTTATATTTGTCACGATCCCAGCGGTCGGTCGGGTTTTGTCCTGAATCGTTGCTTCGACGGCAATCAAGATGCGCGAACAGTGAAAGTTTTAAAAATTTATATTTGCTGGGCTCAAACTATGCAAGCTACCTACCTTGTGGGTAAGGCGGCAAGTATAACTCGAGTGTCGTCCAAAATCGGAACGAATTGAATTGAATTGGAACCTACCAAAGATAATTTGACAATAGGATGGGTTTAAAAACAAGGTAGGTATGGGTTTTGGTTTTATCTAATCTAATCTAAAGACAGAAAATAAAGTAGAAAAGTAAACGAGAATATAAGCAGCAGGTAGAGAGTGATTGCTGAAACTTCGACGATTAGGATTTCGGGATGATATCCATTATAATGATGATAGGTGATTACTCTGGTTAAGATCTTCTAAACGGTCGGTGTAAACACTAGGACCCTACGTCTAGGTGTAACCCTAAAGCATATGTCACTGAATCCTAGGCTATCCTGATTCTGGTCAGATGGGACTGTCTTCAGACCCACCTCACCGTCTCTTTCGGAGACCAAGCGACCCTCTGAATGGGGTTAAGGAATAAGGCGACAGTCCACAACACTGACTTTTCTTAACACCTATGTCTATCCAATTTTAACAGAGTAATTCTGGTTGTATGCTGAATAAGTTAAACTATCGGTTAAGTAGAGTTTAGGGGGTTTTAAGCATCTGGGAACACAGCCGACATCCTTGATTTCATTCCCTAACTCATGTTTTATCTGATTTAGTTCTAATACTTCCGTCATGGATTAGACCCTCCTTTGCCATCGGTCGTTCATCCTTAGGCATGTGTACAGTGTATAGTGACCTTATTTTCCACAGTACTCTAACCCTAGGTATATCTACGGTGTTTTAAAGACCTAATGTATCTTTACACAGCTTTATAACCAGAGGTAGTTTAACGGTGTACTATAGCATTTTCACGGCTTAACAAGACCTAGACCCGTGTCTGGAAGGGTTGCTTCCAGGTAATCCATGGTGAGATAGACCACCGGCATTTCCTTGGCTTCCACGTGTTTGTACTCTACCGGTGGTATTTCCAACGCTATACCAAGTATACTGCCGTATTACGGTGATCCCACAGTTTCATACAAACAGGAGATAACTGTCTATTCGTAGTTAGGGTTGATCAGATCCTATCCTAAGGCAACAGTCACGTGAGAGACCAGAAAGGGTGATTAATTAAGTCTACATCCAGGATAAGTCTAAACATGTATATACCATAACAACTACCGATCATATATATGATATATTAATTAAACATCATCCCTAATCCTAACATCTACATTTCAACAATCACATATTAATCTAGCTAATCAGCATGGCAATAATCATAGATCGTACTGAAATAATATGCCAAGTAAACATTATAACAGTAAGAGAATAAGATAATATCACCGGATTAGAAGAGTAATACTGAGGATTACAACAGTCTGACTTGAATACCTTGCTACAGCTTGATTACCCAATTACAACTTTCCTCTAGCTCTAACCGCTAACTTATATCTCTCTAGTTCTCCTCAAACTCCTAAGAGTAGTGCTAGAGAGAGAAACTAGAGAGAATAACTAACTACAAGAACAATTCCCCTCTAACTCCTAAGAGTAGTGCTAGAGAGAGAATTCTAGAGAGAGAAAGAGAAGTATGTGAAGAATGGTGTGTTTGAAATGTGAAAATGGAGCCACTATTTATAGGAGAAGGGTGGTAGCCTTTGTACAAGTCTTGAAGCATAAGATACAAGCATCAAAGCAGCATACAGGGCAAGCGGACCAAGGGGGTAAACGGCACCCTACAAGGCAACACCCCCCGTATACGGCACCCTAAGGGCCGTATACGGCACCTAGGGTACCGTATACGGTACCTAGGTGCCCAGGGGGGGTTGGTGCTCCGTTTGGCCTCCATTGATTTCTCGGTT
Organism: Helichrysum umbraculigerum; assembly: GCA_949592205.1. Taxonomy (NCBI): domain Eukaryota; kingdom Viridiplantae; phylum Streptophyta; class Magnoliopsida; order Asterales; family Asteraceae; genus Helichrysum; species Helichrysum umbraculigerum. The sequence continues at coordinate 3,089,954 of CATIUR010000001.1, forward strand.
GCTTGGTTCGTCGGTATCTTCTTCGTTTGGAGTCCGATTTGCTTGATTCTTGCGCCGTTGGCTTCGTTTTTCCGTTACGCTTCTAATGGCACTAAGTTTGCCAAATTTGGAGGTGTTTGACTTTTGCGTGTTCCGAATGACGATCGGCGGTTTCCAGACTGCACATCTTCTTCATTCTTTACCCGTTTCTCTTGATTCTTTCACATCCGATCTTGGATTTTCCTATTGAATCATAAAATATGTATTAAGATCTAATTTGATAGGATAATCAAGAATGGAATATTTAAGGTGATTGTTTTTGCCTCGGTTTGCGTGCAAAATGGATGTTTTAACTGATTTTTGTAGCAACGCCCGTATTTAGACTACCTTGGTAATTTTTGATGATAAATGATTGTTTTGAAATGTTTTCACCAGAGAATAGTCCAAAAAGTGAAGAAATAAGTACTTAAAAATATGAGTTTTTGAGTCACATCAATATTCTATTTATATAAGTAAATTGTACTTTATCAACTTACACACCACCAGTGTGTATTTCAACTGAATTCACATAAACACAAAAGTTGTGCTTTATACTCTATTTAATTTACTTACACAAAGCACATTATCCGACAACAAGTGTAATATCATTAGTTACTTAATCACAATAATAATTACACATATCCTACGTCACTCCCTTGAGCAACTCATAAATATATATACATATATTCAATTCTTTCCACATGCACATAACCGAATGTACATGTTTCTATCTTTTCCCTGCACAGGTATTGTGCATATATCCTGTCTCTAATAAATTTAACGACCACTTACATGACCATTCATAACTAGTCATGTCTACAATTTAAAACACATAATCACTTGACATAAGTGAAACACATAGTCACATGAACATTCTATTGTTACAGCAATAACACTAGTGGTAATGAATACCACAATATACATATTAACAACAAAAGTTTATCTCAATTCATAACTAGCAATTTAGCTAATAATCATGTATTTCTTTAGCTAACACATTGCTAGAAATCTCTACTTTTGCAACTAATTAATTACTAATTTACAATTTGTAATTATAATCACAACTAGATTATGTGAAACCCTTTACTCGATGTGACACCCCACAATTTCGACATAATTGTAAACATTATTTGCACGCATTTTTAGGCTAATTCCCTAACTTAGAGTGAATTCATAACACATCTTAGAGGTAAGCCTAGCAAAGCCCGACTACTTAATACGCGTAGTATTACATTCCGTAATTAGTTGTAATTGTGTACGAAACAACTGGAACAAAAGCGACAAAAATATACGACTGTTGGTGAATAAAATTATTTGATAATATGGAATTATTAAATAATAATAACGTTTATTAAATATTACGTCGATAATATTTACAAAGTATTTCGTATCATATAAAACGTAATACGCGCAACTAGACATATACGTAAAACTCAAATAGAACAAAGTTAAAATTTTTATAGCTCAACTAAATTAATTTTATAAAATAACTCAACTGAAAATATATTCGAATATGTATATAAAAGTTTATAAATTAAAAATATTTTAACATTAAACGATAGAGAAAACGAACACCGCATGGAGCGCGATTGCGGGGAACAAAAATGGGAGGCTTTTACCAAACCCCCCCCCCCCCCCTTCCCTTTTCTTCCACTTTCTACTCTCTCTCTCTCTCTCTCTCTCTCTCTCTCTCTCTCTCTCTCTCTCTCTCTCTCTTCCTCCTTTTCCTCTCTAAAAACCACCATCACCACCTTCAATCAATAAAAACTACCACTAAAACACACCAAATCATCAAACTCATTTAGAGAAAAACGATCACGACAATGATCTCTACACTTCTATCTTTTCGGATTTCTCTCGCGACAACTTTGTAAGATCCCGACATTTCCGAAAACTCTAGCATTTTGTTATTTCTTTTGATATTTCATGTTTATAATACTTAGTACGTCACGTTTTAGTGTTTTATTCAACTGATTATGTCCAAAATCGAACCAAAAACTCGTTTTTACAAACCGACTCACGAACAGTTGTAAGTGACGCATCAGTGCCAAAAACAGTGTAGCGACACTTAAGTGACGCACTAAGTGTCGCATAAAACCCTCTTTTCGCGTCACTTCCCTAAGTGACGCCAAAAACCCTCTTTTTGCGGCACTTCGTTAAGTGTCGGTAACCCGACACTCCATGCGGCACTAACTTAAGTGACACCAAAAATTCGATTTGCAATCATACCGACACTCATACCCGACACTTCCACCGGCACTCATACCTAAAGTGACGCCAATAATACTGAATTTACATTTTATGCAACACTTCCTGAGTGTCGCCATAAACCATTAAGTGACGCCTCAAGTGACGCTCAAAACAGCAGGTTTACAACCACTTTTTCACTAAGTGTGGAACTTAACCGGGAACGAATATTTACATACAATATGATACACGAACTTTACAAACACTACAAACACGCTTACATTATTGAAATTGCGATTTTAAACTATCACCAACGAGTCGTATACATTTTCACAACTACGAAATACAAGCGTACATAATTAACAAACGCTTTGGACATAACTTGGTTGTACGAACACTAGCATGGGTGGTCAACTTAGACATCTACATACTTATTAAATCTCATACGTTTTAGGATTTGCTATCACTCAAACATACTTAACTCAACAGGTGAGTTCATAGCCCCTACTTTTACTGCTTTGCTACTTTTGAACAGGGGTGGAAAACATATTCAACTCTTTTGCTACGGGTGCAAACCTTTATACAACTGATTTGATGTAAACTATATAATGTAAGTCCCTAGTTCTTGGATCGATAACTTCGTTATATGTAGTATACTAGTATTAAGGTGCGGAATCCCTCAATACGTGTTATATGTTACTATAATGAATAAGTTCGCGTTTATACCATAATCAACTAATATGCTTTGCTTTAGTCTTAGATAATCAAAGCCTAGCTGTTAATTGTTAGGTTTTTCTCTGGAAAACTGAAATCGCAGAAGGTAAAAATCGAATGGCAAAAGTTAACGATTTTCTAAACAAAAATCATTTAAATATCTCGCTCGACTCGCACGAACTGGGCCTGCGAGTTCAGTTCAACTCGCAGCCCAAGTCAGCCCAGTGACTCGGCTCAGTTCGCTATCACTATCACGAGCTCAGTTCTCAACTTGCAAGACCAAGTCTTGTGACTTGAGTTCTCGACTCGCCAAGCCTATGACTTTAGTTCGTATTCGATATTCGTCTAACACTTTAACAAACTAATATCAAAACTAATATCATTTATTTACAAATCTAAACCAATACACAAACAAGATAATAATTACACCAGTCCTATTACAAGCTAGATCTGTTGTCACAAACTATGTCTCAACAGACTCCCCCTTGACAATAGCTCTAGCGTTTTTATCTTCACGATTGTCTTTAGTCTTCATTTGTAAATTTTGCTTCCTGCATAAATCTTCATTTTGATACAAGTCTTTACCATTTTCTGATAATCTCTTGCAACATCTCTCCATTCAAAAATAGACATGATCTTATTATTATGTAATATCAACAAGTCACTTTTGGAAATATTCATCAAATGTCTTTTATCATATATACGCAGAATTTCTTTCTCTCCAGTTGGATAGTCATCATCAACTTCAATCATAAAAGCTTCACCTGTTGCAGAATCTACACCCCAACTTTTCAAAATTTCCAAAATATTCTGAGGCATAGTCTTCACAGGAATCTGCTATATACACTTGACCGCTGGATAGACTTTCCGTCTACGTCTTCTTCCAGTCCTCTGACTCTTTTCCTTTAGCTTGATAGTTCGTCCAACTCTTGGCTTAATCTTGTCAAACTTCATTGTTCTACCCTCAGTCCTGATAATTCTTTCAACATACCTTGCATAATCATCATCACTGGGATTAACCATCTCTAATCTAGCCAAGTCTCGAACTTCATATCTCGGTAAGGAACTGAATAAAGCTAACTTCTTTTCAAAATACTGTACTTCATCATATCATATGATAGCAAAAAGTTTTAACTCTGAATCATAGTACCAACCGATAATACCAGTTTTAAGCTCACGCTTTCCCGTAATATCAACTTCTTTCATCACACGTGGCTTCTTTTCCTTTTTCTTCTTTAACATCTCTTGAATGAACATTTCATTTCCAACTAGATGTTTAAGCTTTTCATCAACCTTATCAACTTCATCCTCTGAATCTGTAGAATCATTTTCAAATTCTTCTAAATCAATAACTGATTCTCCATCTTCATTTCTAAAAACAAATTCAGTCTTTGATGGACTGACGACGTGCTCTTCTATATTCACATCAGGATTAGCACCTTCGTCTATCACAGATTCAGGAATAGAAGTCCAATCTTCAGGAGGTACAAACTCACCTTCCTCTAAATCAAAATCAATTTCTTCATCTATCTCATCCAGAAAATCATCATCAGAATCTGATAGATCAAGCATTTCTTTTCCTAGAAAAACACAAATACAAATATATTAATAATTCGAATTCTTCATTGATTTCCCTGAACCAATATAAGAATTCCTTTATTAATCCTTTTATATTATTAATCCATAATATAAACGCATTCTATATAACTTTTAAATCTATTATTGATTACCCTGAATCAATCTAAGTATTTAGCTACATAAATGTTAGAAATTTTAAGTATTTAGAATTGATTTTTACACGAGTTGCAATAGTAATAAAAATTAAATTCATAAATTACTTAAAGAGATTAAAACAATATGTTTTGAAATTATGCTTAACATTGTTTACAAGATTGCAGATATATTAAATATAATATTTTTGGTGACAAAAAGATTGAAACAATAGTTGGAATTCGATAAAGTCGACAATTGAATTTCCAAACGTTGGATGAGTCGACGCAATCACCGATTGAAAAATCTATGTATACCAAGGTAAGATTTATTATATCCGTTATTTGTCGAAACTAACAGCATTACAGGAATTTATCTTAAAGCTACGAACTACTTAAACGATAAGTCTTTTTATCCATTTATTATTTAAATTTCCTAAAAATAAAAAATGAATAATATGCACATAGTAGATGTTGTTAAACATTTTGTAATAAATAAATGAATAAAACTGTCATAATTTCAGAATTGTTATTATCACTTAAAATACTAAATTTTATTCCTATATTTCTAAAAATTTAATCTATAAATTATCAAATTAAACTTATGATGGGTTAAATATTAAATTGGATCAAAAATAGCCCAATAAGAATTTGAATGGGCCGAATTAAAGCTTTGGGTCTGTTTAAACCAACCGGCGGTTGGAAAGCCCAACCGGCGGTTGGATACTTTTCCGATCAAAAACGAACAGCCTCCACTTTCTGCCATTTTACACCCAGACACACACACGCATATGTTCGGAAGAATCACCACACACCCGAAAATCATTATATCATGATCATTTCGTTGCATTTCCGTGATTTATCTCATCAAAGGTATCATCTAACTCAATTTTTGCAATTTAAATTCCGAAAAATTTATATTGATTATGTTTGATTGCGGATTATCTTTAACTAAGCTATTGTTTCGGTTTACAAAGATTAGGAAAGCTTAGAAACTAGTTTAGGGTAGTTGGGTTATGATTTTGTGGTTCGAGGATTGATTGCGGATTGTTGCGGATCGAGTTAATTAGGATTAGGGCTCGGTTTTAAATATTCTTAGTAAAAGTTATACTATTATTCAAGAAAAAAAAATTAATGGATATAAAACGACAATTTTAAACGATTAAATGTTTGATTCAATAAAATTATGAAATAATAAAAATCGATTTCATATATATATATATATATATATATATATATATATATATATATATATATATATATATATATATATATATATATATTTGACTTTGAATAAATATTTATTAATATTCTAGATAATATAATTACAAAACTTTTAGATTCGATATTATTTCGAAAGAATGAAAACATGTTATTTTTTGATATTGTTTTCAAGCTAACAATTATTTACAATATAATTTTATAAAATTTAAATTATTTAAATTCGATATTAATTTTGAAATAAGGACATATATTCTGAGTATAAGTTTCATTATTTAGTTTATCATTTATATCAGGTGTAGAATTTGTAGTCAATGTTTAGAAATTACACAGGTGGCTAGAGAATGGCTAGCCGAAGTGCTGCCTGCATGAAAATTGACCAACCGGCGGTTGGCCAACATTTTCAGCAAATACATGCAACCAATATTATTTTACACTAATACGTTGTTTAAGTTGATATTACAGACATGACTACCAGACGACAGAGAGGACGTGCACTCTTAGACAGAGAGGATTTTCAGCTACACCCGTATCTACGTTTTGAGCATGAGTCCATTTCTGCTGAGCGTAGGGTAGAGTTTTCTGATGGATTACTGGAGTATGTGGCTCAGCCTGTTGAGACACCGGATGTGTTAGATTGGTCAGTTATAAAGAGAGTTATAGATCCTGCCGAGATGGAGAGACTGGGGATGCTACTCTGAGGAGACTAATGACTCAGAGTTATCTTTTACCGTCAGGTGATGTTGGTTTTGTTTCTCTGGCTTGGTTTCGATTATTTCAGATACATGAGATTATCTATAGGGAGTTGGTTATAGAGTTTTATACTACCCTTAGGTTTGATTGTACCTCTAGACAGTTTGACCAGCCCTCGATTTCTTTTTACCTTGGAGGTCAGCCTAGGTCTATGAGTTTGATTGAGTTTGGAGTTGATGTGGGGCTCCATACACTAGATGAGCTCCACAACCATTCTTTTGGAGAGCATTTGACTGCGGGTATGATAGAGCAGTATTCATCAGTTGAGATAGCTGAGTATTGGAGACAGCTGGCTATTTTTGATTATGGGGATAGAGCACCTTCGGATATTCATATGAGGAGCCCGGTTCATAGGCTTGTACATAGATTGTTATCATTTTCTATCTGTGGTAGGCATACGGGACCTGAGAAGGTCTATCAGCCAGATTTCTTTTATTTGCATACTATGATTCAGGGGACGTGTGACAACCGTCACCAAACCGTAATCATACTTCAAGTCGTAAAAACTCATTTTCGTGTTAAGACTCATCTTATGGACTTCATTACATCAAAATATTCGCTTTCGAAAAACGAATCCAATATAAAAAGAATCTTCACAATCACACATGTAACGAAAAAGATTCGAGGCTAAATGTAAATGCGTTAATTATTGGAAACTATACGATTTATTAAAACTACACGAAATACGAAAATAATTTGATTGGGATCGTTTATTCTTAAATCGTGTGACCCGAGTTTTCTTGTGTGTCTTCGTTGTTTGGCCCAACGATCGAACTAAACCACTTCCCTTTTGGTGAATCATTCAGCCCAAACCAACCCACACAACCCTAGAACTATAAAAGGCATCATTAACACAACCCTAACATTTTTTTGATCACAAAAATCGTCCATGCCGCTGTCCCAAAATCGTAGTCAATTTCAGAGGCCATTTTGACCTACTTAGAATCATTTTCAGGCTTCGGCCAAAACTAAAACGTTGTAGATCTCGATGTTTTACATAGACTCGCGTGGTTTCGGTCTCTGAAACGAATCATATTATTTTATAAAAATTGTTTGGTAAACTGCTGCAGTATATTACGAATTTTCTGAAGCTTTTCGTGAATTTAAGTTTGTATATAAACATGTTTTAACCCCAAAAATGAATGGAAACCCTACTGAACGAATTTTAGCCTCCCTAAACCCTATTTACGAAAATCAAACCTCAAGAACTCAAGTTTTGATCTCCTCATTCAATCTAGCAACCGAAATCCTTCGTGATTCGTATTCATGAGTAAGTTTTCGATATCAAACACCTATATCTACCGATTTCTTTCTTTTAAAATGTGATCAAGGGACTTATAAACATGTATTCGCAGATTCTAAGAAGGTCTCTCGCGTTCTCGATTGTTTGTTGGTATAATTTCTATCCGAATCATTCATTTATTCATATTTCGATTATTCGTTCATTGTCGGTTATTTTCGGATCATTTTCCATTGTATTCCGGGTTATGATATTGTTAGGATGTTAATAAAATCAGTATACAAGTTGATAGAATTGAGGTTTTGATTATGTTGCGGTTTTGGATTAATTATATTAGCGATTAGGGTTGGTTTATTGAAAACCCTAATCTGTCCAGATTTATGTTTCGGATTAGGAGGCTCAAAACTTGGTCATATCTTGATGGTTTTCGATGAAAAAGGAGTCTAAACATAAGTAATTTGAGTCTTCTTTCAAATGGCATCAGTTTCACGGTTAAAGGTATAGTATAAGTTGGTCAAAACAATTTTACAAAATCGGGTGTCAAATCTGAGTTTTTCGGTTCCTGATTTCGGTTGAGTTGTCGATTTTTGCAACGTATGTTAAACTAAGAATTGAGTCTAGAACTTTTTACTGGAGTAATTTTAAAGTGTCAACAATTTTATTTAAAAATATCATAGTCTTTGTAAGTTTTAAGTATTTTAAATAAATTGTAACTTTTGTGTACTTGTAATTCAATTTAGTTTCAGAGCAGATTGTTTTAGTGAATTTTTATAAATAGTAAACTACTGAAATAAGTTCTGGAAAAATAACATGTTGTTATTAACACATTGAAGTGTCACTGGTAAAATTTGTAGAGTCAAATGATTTCATTAAGTAATATTTAAAAATTCGTAAAGTGGTATGAAAATTGTGGACAGAATCTGATTTTTACTCGATAGGTTGGTTCAAGTTATTATACATGGGTTGAGTTGTGAGGGAACTTAGTGGAAGTGTTTAGACTTGGGATACAATGGAATGACCTAGTTATGTCTAGGTTATGACCCATATGCATATATGATCATTGTAGATTGCGAGTGGTTTAGTGGATTACACTTAAGGGCGATACTTACATCATTTTTGGAGGTGAGTTTTCGTGGCCCCATTTTTCTTAATTGTTTTACATTGGGGGAAAAGTATGCTCACATGTTTTATCAATTATTTTCGTGCTGTGATTACATTCTTTTATTTTGGACATATACTGAATTGTGTGACAGTAGGTGATTATATGCCTAATGCTTACTTTTGGTGTTTGCATTAGAGTTTATTGGTTTGGTTGATGCCTACTTTTGGTGTTTGCATCAGTGTTTATTGGTTGATGCCTACTTTTGGTGTTTGCATCAGTGTTTATTTGTTAATGCTTACTTTTGGTGTTTGCATTAAAGTTCTTTGTTGGAGTAGCTACTGCCATTTTGTGTTTGCGATGCGGATTTGGGTCATACTCCTTCGTGGGGTGATGACAGTTGTTGCGGTTCAGTTGGGATTATGTTATTACACTATGTGCACCTTTTCATATGCATTGTCCTAACTATTATCATCACAGCAAAATGTTTATTTTCTGGTGTCTGGTTTCAAACCTACGAAAATCAACAACATTCGTGTTGACGTTTTTGAGCATATCTTTTCAGGTTATACTAGTGGACTTAAAGCAGAGGACAAGAGAACTTAGTGGACCTTTAGGGTTGCATTAAGAGTTATTCAAGACTTGTGGTGCATCATTAAGGTTGTTTGTGAAGGCTTGTTTTACTTTAACATTGTAGGGTACGTTTGATTGTAAGATTTTGAATTCATTGTTGAAATGTATGCATGACATGAACCGTTATTCATGTTAATGGCATCATGACACATTGGATATTGTATTTCATATAGAATCCTTTATAATGATGTGTTATGATCCTATCACCGTCGTACCCCGTTGTTTCCACTTTAGACGGGGTGTGACAGATTGGTATCAGAGCCATTGTTTATAGAGATCTAGGTGGATTGGCCTAAACTATAAATAAGGAACCCACATATAGAACATGAGTTAGGAAGTTATGTGTGCATACAATTTCGTGAAGCTAGTGTTGATCATTCACCTTAATCGTTTTAAATAAGGACGTTGTAAGCGTTTCTTCATCATCATACGACTCTTTATGTGGATCGTCTACATGTTGCTTAGGATTCCATAACTATCTGATCTCTTTCCGTGAATACAAAGCTTATTGTGATACAAGGACTTGGAAGATAAGTATGTGTATGAAAGAATACTTTCACAATTATGGCTGCAGCCGTAATTGACAAAGGTGTTCCGACGTATGTGTGCTTATCCGACCAGGTTTGCGTATCTCATGTGCTATCTTCGTGTCGTATGGAAATAAAATCCCAAATAAATTCCTTACCGAATTATTCTTATCTTTGTGAGTCTGGTGCATTTATGCCTAGACAAACTCCAAAGTATTCATTCTATTCTAAACTCGTATGAATTCGAAATTATAGCAAGCATACTACTAAGACGCATTACTCGTAAAATTTACTCGTGGAGGAGAAACACTCGGCCGTGGTCATACAAGTGATATTGGTGATTGAACAGATGGTTGAACTGGAGGAATTTGTGGTATTGAAGGAAAGAACTCCAATGTTGTTGCGATCATTGCATGACAGTGGCGGACCTTAATATTCAAAGTTGTCATGTAAGTTAGTAACAGTATATTGAATCATGGTAGAGCTAACGACACCAAAGATGAATATGGAATTAATAGTCGAGAATTCAAATGATGGAAGTGGTGATGGCGCGAAAAATAAACAAATAAATAAATAAAATAAAATAAAAATAATAATTATAATAAAATATATAAATAAAAATATAAATAAGTAAATAGATAATAATAATAATAGTAATAAAGGCAATATTATAGGAGGAATATTGTTTCATTAACGAAATGAAGAAGTTAGTAAACAAGTTTTGAAATTTCTCTACGAGGAGAGTTAAGCATGCAACATATATCTGACAATTTCATGAGTTGGCAAGATTAGACCTCATCGCGTGGCACTCGAAGCTAAGAAAATTGAGAAGTACACCAACAGCTTTGTTCTGGAAACTAGCAGGACGGTAGAAGTGACTGAGCCTCCTACCATCCAAGGCACAATACTGATAGGTGGATCGTTAATCGATGAAACCAATAAGACAGGGAATGTAGAAACAACACCAAGAACGAGAGGATACTCAAGAAATTCGTAAATACTAACGCATGAAGAGAGGGTTACATTGGTTCACATCTTCTGTGAGTATGATGTAACTACTATCATCACACATCTGCATCATGTTATATTTATTCAAACTGCAACTTAAGAGGCCGCTTTACAATTGAATTTCGAATGACAGCTCGTCAAGTGGCACCAATCAACACAGTAGGAAACTCGATGGCTTGTTTTGAGTGGGAGACTTTGAAATAATTTTATTAATGAGTGTGTATAGAGACTAAAAGACGTTACATAAGGGTATACTCTAGTGCTAGAAGATTTCTCTTTTAGCATTGACTTGTTACCCTTCGGACTTGGAAGTTTTGGTGTAGTTGTGGGGATGGATTAGTTGACGAAATTTAGGTAGAAATTGTATGTTTGAGAAAGTATTTCGTATACCACTTAGGTGGTGGTGTAATACCTGGGATTTTCATAGAACACTTCAAAGACGAAAAGAAACAACTCATGAGCGTAAAGGCTAATAATATAAAATTTCAAACTATTCTGTTATCGACGATTTCCTCGAGGTCTTCCAGGAAAACTTAGAAGGACTTTATCCCTCCTTACTCGAAAAATTTTGTATCGATCTTATTCTTGGAGCAACCCCAGTTGCAAAAGCTCCAAATCGCTTAACACTATTTGAATGCAAGAGTTATTTAATTCTCTTTAAGATGCTCCAAGACAAGGGTTTTAATTGCCCTAGTCTTTTTCCGTTGGGAGCACCTGGTTTGTTTGTCAGAAAGAAAGATGGTTGTTTTCATTTGTGCATTGATTATCGTGAACTTAACAAAATTTACGGTCAAGAATCGATGTCCTTTTCCAAGGATAGATGATTTGTTTGATCAACTTCAAGGTGTTCAGTGGTTTTCAAAAATCAATCTTCATTCTGGTTACCATCAATTGATGGTACATGAATCAGATATACCAAGGAGTGCATTTAGTACTCGTTACGAACATTTCAAATTCTCTCGTTACGCTTTTTGGTCTTACTAATGCGACTATAGCATTCATATATTTACCAAACACGTATGTAAGCCGCATCTCGATGAATTTATCATACTTTTTCATTTGCGACGTTCTGAATTATTCTAAAACCAAGGAAGAGCATGAAGTCCCTTTGAGACAAATCCTGGAGTTTCTTTTGAAAGAAAAGGTCTATACAATATATTCAGAGTTCAAAATTTGGCTACAAGAGATTTGTTTTGCTTGGGCACGTTATGAACAAGGAAGTTATTCTTGTGAATACTAGCAAAATAGAAGCTGTAATGGGATGGAAGGTCCCACAGTTATCATCGGAGGTTCGTAAAGCATTTGGAATTCACAGGTTATTAACGGCATTTTATCAAGAGTTTTTCCAAGAATCGCTCTACTGCTCAGAAAAAAAAAAAAAAATATATATATATATATATATATATATATATATATATATATATATATACAAGTTTGTTTGAGGTAGGAACTAAGAAGAATCTTTTCAAACATTGAAGGATGCCTTGTGTAATGCATCAATCTGGACTCTTCCCGACGGATCGGAGGATTTCGTTGTGCATTGTGATGCATCAAAACTGAGGTCTAGGTTGTGTGTTAATTAAATCGGAAAGGTAATCATATTCGTCTCTCGACAATTCAAGATACATAAGCGTTACTATATTACCCACGATTTGGAACTTGGAGCGGTGGTGTTCGTACATATGTGTTAAAGACACTACTTGTATAAAATGAAGAACGTTATATATATACCGACCATAAGAGCTTTTAACACCCCTTATGTTCAAAATTCAAGATGAAGCGTTAAGGCTATTCATATACAAAACAAAAAGTTGTGCGGGTTAGACAAACATTTGGAACAAAAGTGGACAAGATATTACATCATGGAAAAGATTATGGATTCCTTTGCTAGGTCGTCTATGGATACTAGTAATGGACAGGATTCATAAGTCAAAATATTCCTTACAACGGGAGTTGTTAAGAAGTAGTACCATATCATGGATTTATATTGGTGTTTGGGAATGAAGAAGGGCATCATTTAATACATTCTTCATCTACTCAACGCATGAGCTGTTTAAAGTTCAAGGCTTAATACCTAAGACTCTCTGGTCTATTTCTGTAACCAGAGATTTCCGAATAGAAAAAAAGGGAAGCATAATTATGGATTTCATTAAGAAATTTCCTAAAACTATTAGTGGGCGCGATTCGATTTGGGTAATTGTGGATAGAATGACTGAGTCTGCTCATTTCTTAGCTATTCACGAGAACTACAAAATGGATAAATTGGCAAGGTCATATATTAGCAAGGTAGTAGCAAGGCATGAAGTGTCTGTATCAATTACATCTGATTTTAATGGTTACTTTACTTTAAAATTTTGGCAAGCGTTACGAAAAGCTTTGGGAACGCGCTTTGATATGAAGTCGGGTTATCATTCTCGTATTGATGGACGGAGTGAGCCAACCATTCAAATGTTGGAGAATATGCTTAGAGTTGTGATACCGATTTTGGTGGAAGTTGTGATACTCACTTACCACTAGTTGAGTTCTCATACATCACAGTTATCATTCTTGTATTCAATGTGCGCTATTTGAGGTACTTCAGGAGTGTAAGAGTCGTTCATTTGCAGTGTGGGCTGAAGTTGGAATAGAGTCGGTTGATTGGATTGAAATAGTCCATGAAGCTATTGACAAGATCTTTCAAATCAAGGAGAGGTTGGAAATAGTACGAGTTAGGCAAATGAGTTATGCAAACAAATGCCGACAGCAGTTAGAGTTGTGTGTTGGGAATCATATATTGTTTTAAATGTTACTTTGGGAAGGTGTTGAACATTTTAGGAAGTTTGAAATATTAGCATATGTGTTTGTTGGACCGTTCTAAATTGTTGAACGTATGGGTTCAATAATGTATCGATTGGAAGTTGTCACAAGAGTGAAGTGGTGTTCATGAGGTATTTCATGTTTCCAATCTAAGAAAGTGTTGGCGGGTAAAGTCTTACACGTATTTCTAGAAGGATTGACAGGGAATCACAGATAACAGTGGGTAGAGAAAACGGTAGAAACTATGGATTGAGAGGTCAAAATCTCGAAGCACAAAAAGTTTTAATTTGTCATGGTCCGACAAGAACGCTTAGTGAGGATCCGAATTCACTTGCCAACGAAAAGATCAAAACAAGCTTAATTATACGTACTTATTCGGTGATCGTGTTGAAAGTATAGCTCCGACTGAATTTCGGGACGAAATTCTCTCAACTGGGGGATATTGTGACAACCGTCACCAAACCGTAATCATACTTCAAGTCGTAAAAACTCATTTTCGTGTTAAGACTCATCTTATGGACTTCATTACATCAAAATATTCGCTTTCGAAAAACGAATCCAATATAAAAAGAATCTTCACAATCACACATGTAACGAAAAAGATTTGAGGCTAAATGTAAACGCGTTAATTATTGGAAACTATACGATTTATTAAAACTACACGAAATACGAAAATAATTTGATTGGGATCGTTTATTCTTAAATCGTGTGACCCGAGTTTTCTTGTGTGTCTTCGTTGTTTGGCCCAACAGTCGAACTAAACCACCTCCCTTTTGGTGAATCATTCAGCCCAAACCAACCCACACAACCCTAGAACTATAAAAGGCATCATTAACACAACCCTAACATTTTTTTGATCACAAAAATCGTCCATGCCGCTGTCTCAAAATCACAGTCAACTTCAGAGGCCATTTTGACCTACTTAGAATCATTTTCAGGCTTCGGCCAAAACTAAAATGTTGTAGATCTCGATGTTTTACATAGACATGCTGGTTTCGGTCTCTGAAACGAACTATATTATTTTATAAAAAATTTTTGGTAAACTGCTGCAGTATATTACGAATTTTCTGAAGCTTTTCGTTAATTTAAGTTTGTATATAAACATGTTTTAACCCCAAAAACGAATGGAAACCCTACTGAACGAATTTTAGCCTCCCTAAACCCTATTTACGAAAATCAAACCTCAAGAACTCAAGTTTTGATCTCCTCATTCAATCTAGCAACCGAAATCCTTCGTGATTCGTATTCATGAGTAAGTTTTCGATATCAAACACCTATATCTACCGATTTCTTTCTTTTAAAATGTGATCAAGGGACTTATAAACATGTATTCGCAGATTCTAAGAAGGTCTCTCGCGTTCTCGATTGTTTGTTGGTATGTATAATTTCTATCTGAATCATTCATTTATTCATATTTCGATTATTCGTTCATTGTCGGTTATTTTCGGATCATTTTCCATTGTATTCCGGGTTATGATATTGTTAGGATGTTAATAAAATCAGTATACAAGTTGATAGAATTGAGGTTTTGATTATGTTGCGGTTTTGGATTAATTATATTAGCGATTAGGGTTGGTTTATTGAAAACCCTAATCTGTCCAGATTTATGTTTCGGATTAGGAGGCTCAAAACTTGGTCATATCTTGATGGTTTTCGATGAAAAAGGAGTCTAAACATAAGTATTTGAGTCTTCTTTCAAATGGCATCAGTTTCATGGTTAAAGGTATAGTATAAGTTGGTCAAAACAATTTTACAAATTCGGGTGTCAAATCTGAGTTTTTCGGTTCCTGATTTCGGTTGAGTTGTCGATTTTTGCAACGTATGTTAAACTAAGAATTGAGTCTTGAACTTTTTACTGGAGTAATTTTAAAGTGTCAAAAATTTTATTTAAAAATATCATAGTCTTTGTAAGTTTTAAGTATTTTAAATAAATTGTAACTTTTGTGTACTTGTAAGTCAATTTAGTTTCAGAGCAGATTGTTTTAGTGAATTTTTATAAATAGTAAACTATTGAAATAAGTTTTGGAAAAATTACATGTTGTTATTAACACATTGAAGTGTCACCGGTAAAATTTGTAGAGTCAACTGATTTCATTAAGTAATATTTAAAAATTCGTAAAGCGGTATGAAAATTGTGGACAGAATCTGATTTTTACTCGATAGGTTGGTTCAAGTTATTATACATGGGTTGAGTTGTGAGGGAACTTAGTGGAAGTGTTTAGACTTGGGATACAATGGAATGACCTAGTTATGTCTAGGTTATGACCCATATGCATATATGATCATTGTAGATTGCGAGTGGTTTAGTGGATTACACTTAAGGGCGATACTTACATCATTTTTGGAGGTGAGTTTTCGTGGCCCCATTTTTCTTAATTGTTTTACATTGGGGGAAAAGTATGCTCACATGTTTTATCAATTATTTTCGTGCTGTGATTACATTCTTTTATTTTGGACATATGCTGAATTGTGTGACAGTAGGTGATTATATGCCTAATGCTTACTTTTGGTGTTTGCATTAGAGTTTATTGGTTTGGTTGATGCCTACTTTTGGTGTTTGCATCAGTGTTTATTGGTTGATGCCTACTTTTGGTGTTTGCATCAGTTTTTATTGGTTAATGCTTACTTTTGGTGTTTGCATTAAAGTTCTTTGTTGGAGTAGCTACTGCCATTTTGTGTTTGCGATGCGGATTTGGGTCATACTCCTTCGTGGGGTGATGACAGTTGTTGCGGTTCAGTTGGGATTATGTTATTACACTATGTGCACCTTTTCATATGCATTGTCCTAACTATTATCATCACAGCAAAATGTTTATTTTCTGGAGTCTGGTTTCAAACCTACGAAAATCACCAACATTCGTGTTGACGTTTTTGAGCATATCTTTTCAGGTTATACTAGTGGACTTAAAGCAGAGGACAAGAGAACTTAGTGGACCTTTAGGGTTGCATTAAGAGTTATTCAAGACTTGTGGTGCATTATTAAGGTTGTTTGTGAATGCTTGTTTTACTTTAACATTGTAGGGTACGTTTGATTGTAAGATTTTGAATTCATTGTTGAAATGTATGCATGACATGAACCGTTATTCATGTTAATGGCATCATGACACATTGGATATTGTATTTCATATAGAATTCTTTATAATGATGTGTTATGATCCTATCACCGTCGTACCCCGTTGTTTCCGCTTTAGACGAGGTGTGACAGGACGCTGATCAATGTTCCCTGGAGATTAGTTCATTGGATGACCACATGAGCGACTGGGCATAGGCTTACTAGTAGTTTGTGTGGAGGACAGTATGTTACGAGGATAGCTCAGTATTATCAGATGGTAGCTGCTGATTTTTTGACTTGCACACCGGTTACACCTGGGATGTCCTTGCTAGGCGAGGACAAGTTGATTGAGTTAGGTATACTTCAGGAGGGTGTACAGGAGGGAGTATTGTTATAGACGCCTGAGGTTGCACTTGGACAGCAGCCTGTACAGAGAGCTAGATTGAGAGGACCACCTGTTCCACCACCACCAGTACCTGAGATTCCAGTACCCGAGGTTGATCTGCCAGCAGGTAGAGGCAGAGGACGTGGTAGAGGCCGTGGCCGGGGTGATATGTTAGATGATATTCAGCAGAGGCTGGAGAGGATTGAGATTGGACATGGTAGGAGGTTTGATACGATTGATCAGAGATTTACCCGGTTTGAGCAGAGGTTTGATAGGTTTGAGAGAGAGAGCTTTCACAGATCTGATTATCAGCATGGATTATTGCAGCAGTTGTTGACAGAGTTGTCTATTGCATTCCAGCCATATGTTCCGATAGTATTTGATGATGGAGCTGGACCTTCGAAACAGCCAGGGCAGGAGGATTCGGATGATGATTAGATTATGTTTGATACATTTGCCACTTATATTTTGGATGACTGTACTTATTATTACTGTTACTTATTATTATTATGCTAATATGGTTGTTTCTTTTTGATAGCATTAGACTGGCAGTAAGTTCAGCACTTTATTTAATAAGTTTATCTTATTTAATAATGAACTTTGTGGGTATGTTCCCTGGAAACCCTCACGAGACTAAAACTCGTCCACTCGGGATACCGAGGGGTTTAAAGGCTTATTGCATATGCTAAATGCAATCGTGATTAACTACGAAAGTGTGGATGTTGTATATTATTTTTCAAGAGATCAAGGAATCAACCAAGCAGATTTTTCTTAGCCAATGATGAAATTTATAATTTCAGTCAGGGGAGTTTTCTGTTCTATTTTTCTTTCCCTTACTCACTTTTGTTTATCAATTTTTATACAATGAGGGAATTGTATAATTTAAGTGTGGGGATAGGGTTCGTAAGAAAAAGAATTTCTTTAATTAAATCATTTAAGTTTCTATTGTTCTTAAATTTTATTAAAAATTTAAAATTTTTAAGTGAATAATTAAGTACTTATTAGTTAGAATAATTTTGTTAAAAGTTTTGTTTTGTATTTAAAAGTTTAGACTTTAATGTGGATTAACTGTTTTGTATATATAACGTAAGCTACTTAATAAGGAGTGGTATATAGTTACATGATATGATGTACTAATAGGCAATCTATATGAAGATTTCTGAATTTTAAGAAATTAATTAAATAACTTGTTTATTATTTTATGATACATAATATGATGTATGACGTAGAAGTCTTAATTTTTAAATTTATCATGCGATAATTTTATATATCTTTATACTTATATGAAGACATTTGGGGGTCTACTAATTGTTTCCTCTGTTGTACGAAAGTACAGACCTGGTTTCTAATTAGTATTCTTAAATAAAGCAAAAAGAAAGAAAAATCTTTCAGAAATAAAAAAATAAAAAAAAATCAAACTATGTCGCTTTGTTGTACGGCTGTACAGACCTGTCACCGCTGGTTTGATTTACATAAAAATGTTTTACCTGAATCAAGTTATGTCGCTCTATTGCATGAAAATGCAGACCTGTCACCAATGTCTTGATTCTTAAAAATGGATTTCATATATTTATTTGGAATATAAAAGTAAATTGCATGATTAAGTTTAAAAGTATATCATATATGGAAATCATAAGTAATATTCATATTAACAATAAAGGAGTATATTCAGAAATATGAATATAGATTGTTTAAAGTGGACAAATATATTAGTAATCATTCATGAGCTATATATTACATAAATAATAATAATTTTTATTATACATTATAGTTATCCATGTTAATTAAATTGTTTAAATTTTTAATTTATGAAACAGGTTTTTAGTATTGGTATTCTGATTTTTAAATATTAGTTTGATGCTTATTTTAAATTTTATTCAGTATTCTACTTGAGGACAAGCAGAACTTAAGTGTGGGGATATTTGATAAGCATCAAAAAGATACTATATTTTATACTATTTTATCCCTATATTTATATACATTTTAGTGTATTTATATGATTTTAGATACTTATTTTGTTAATATTTGCAGAGATGTATTTTAATTGAAGATTGAAGAAAAAGGAACGAGAACGAATCCAAAACTGAAGAAAATGAAGTACTTGAAGAAGTTGGAGCTTAAACTTTAAAGAATTGAAGACTAAAATGATAATATTGAAGAATTGGGCCAAAATGAAGAATAAAATCCGTTAAAGAAAAGAAGGAAGCCCAAATAGAGGCCTGGCCCGTATTTAGAATATTCTGGAATGAAGGTCCAACCGGCGGTTAGATTACCCAACCGGCGATTGGGGTATTAAAGGATTAAGGCGGTGGAAGACGCGGAGTTGGACTAGGACACAATATGCTCCAACCGGCGGTTGGAATATTCAACCGGCGGTTGGGAGGTCGGCCAGCAAAACTATAAATAGAGGCTTAGGCCAGACTTAGGGATATACGATTCTTAGAATACAAAGTCGAATATTAGGGTTTAAGGTTGACTTAAGGTGCGAATTTGGAAGCTAAGGAGCTAGGGTTTGAAGGTTTTTAACCCTACGAAGAGCTGGTTCGACAATTGGTTCGATTTCTTTATCCTTGTAACTTTAATAACCTTATTGAGTTAATTTATGGATATAGTTTATTTGATTTAATTGTGAATTAGGTTTTCATTATAACTATTTGAATGAATGTTTATTGAGTTTATTATATGAATTTATGTTTATGTTGGAACTATATTATTGAATGTTTATTATACAAGAATTGTCTATATTATAATATATTAATGATTGTTCTTGACATAGTTAAACTGATTTATATTTAACGAGGATGACCATATTAAGTTTTTATAAATTAAGTGATTGTGTTTATGTCTTGATCTTAACCTTATGCGATAGACGAAGAATATAATTCATTAATATAAAGTAATATTGTGATTCACGCCATACCGATGAAATTGTATTAATAAACTGCTGATAGATCTTATTAATTAGTAATACTTTGCGTAACCATATGATTGTGTTGCTATGATGAAGATTAGCTTAACCTTAAGTAATTTTCTACATTAGTAATTCACCAGTAATAATAGCCAACAAAGCAAATAGACATAAGTAAGTATAATAAGTTTAGTAAATAATAGTTTGAATAATTATAATCTTCTATCCAATTGAGTATTCTTAAGTTGAACCTTATACTTATCTATTAAAATCTGTATCAATTATAAATATGTTCGTTCGGAACTAAAACGTCCTCCTTATCTTGTAAATTGTACATTGGATCCTTTATTTGTGAATAATTGTAAATAGTTGTAATTATGATTAAATAGATAATTAGTTATAAATAGAATCACGTTCCCTGTGTTCGAACTTGGACTTACTTATAAAGCTATATTATACGAAAGGGTTAATCTTGCCTGAATTGTGTGATAGTATTATTTAGTATTTCTTAAATTTAAACTTGTGATTATAATTGTCTATACTTAGCACACATCAATAATACAAATAAACGTTCATCTAGTAAGTAAAAGATCTAGAATCGAACCAAAAAAACTGAATTATTCTTCATTAGGGTTGAAGGTCATCAATCCCTAGCCTCATAGTCTCTAAATTCGACCTTAAGTCGTTCTTTAATCCTTACAATCGACTTTTGCTCTTCAAATTCGTATATCTCAACCTTTGGCAATACCCTCTACTTATACTTGAAAATTCACGATTTTAGCCGCCGGCTAAATGCTTTAGCCGCCGGCTAAAATTACTTTTCGTACCCTCCAAGGTTTCTAGAATGCTCCGTAGCCGACTTAGCTGATTTTGAATTTAGCCGCCGGCTAAATGCTTTAGCCGCCGGCTAATATCTTCTCCATAAGATCTGAATTTTTTATATGTTGTAGCCCTATCTGTTCTCTAAATTTGAGCTTTTGAATCACCTCATTTGGACTCCGTACGAGGAAGTTATGACCAAAATATTAACGCGTAGCAGAAAATTCAGCATTTACACTTTTTCTTCAG
Source organism: Helichrysum umbraculigerum (assembly GCA_949592205.1). NCBI lineage: Eukaryota > Viridiplantae > Streptophyta > Magnoliopsida > Asterales > Asteraceae > Helichrysum > Helichrysum umbraculigerum. The sequence continues at coordinate 3,111,272 of CATIUR010000001.1, forward strand.
TTTTTGATCCAAATTCTGTTCCTTTTGATCCAAGCTCCATTTAAAACACCTAATTGCAAATATTAACAAAATGAGTATCTAATATCAAATAAATGCAATAGAAATGTATAAAAATAGGGAAATATTGGTCTATAAATATAGTATTTTTTAATGTTATCAAGTACTAGTCAGTACTCATGCCCTGCCATCTCTGTATCCAAAACAACATCTCTCAAGTTGTTAAGTGTTAGCACATAACACACTAACCAATTCCCATATCCCGCACCATGGAATGTTTGACTTAACCTAAGTTCAGATTTGGGATTGAACACCTTACTAGTGTCCAATTCATCCAAACCTATGCTCTGATACCAACTTATAACACCCCATTTTCTAGAACCATTTTTTTATACTGTATTTCGGAAGCGCAGCTCAAACATATCATATCAATTTACAATACATATTAATGTAAACAAGTCATACTATTTCAAAACCATAGTATATCAAATTTGGGTGTTATTTAATTCAAACACAACTTGGACTCATCCCAAAACCAATATCAGAGTAAATGTCCGGTCAAACATTTCATCCAGTCAAAAGCTTCTTGCCAGCCCGTTATATCAAAACATAACCTGCAAGAAGTGGGGTGGTGGGATTATCATAAAGCTAAGTGAGTGAATAATAATCAACAGTCCAACTTAGCATAACAACTCTGTTTACAGCAAAGCATCGTAAACATATAATAACCCTGTTTACCACAACAGGCTCGTAAACACATAATCTCAATGAGGACCGGCGGTTCCTGAGGAAACCTTCTCAAAGAACCCTTCACAATCACTGCAGGCCAATACAGTGAATAACCGATAGCTTAATGCTATTCCCACATGACTAAGGTTCCTATTAACGATATGTACAAGGAACCCTCCATCGGTCAACAATAGCAACTAAACCCAGCACCAGGCTGACCTCAATACCACATAGTACCCAATGGCAATATATCAGATAATCACATAATCCATAATCGTCATGGAATCATGTCAGACTAACAGTCTATCAACAGTAATAGCATCATGGCAGACTAAACAGTCTATAAATTGTAATACTACGTTTACCCGTTGTAACCAAACCTGTTACAACTAAATTATACCGAGGATTACAGATCCACTCACCGTTACCTCAGCCGCAAGCTCAGAAGTCTAATATTACTGAGCCTTCGATGTATAATTGAAAATAGAGGAAGAAGAACTTAAGATGATGACGATGAAATTCTGAGATTGAATCCAAGATCACAAGGTGGATTATTGTTTCTATTTTCTTTGAGTTTTCTTGTACTGTGTATGTATTTTGCATAAGTGAGAAGTAAGAGGATTTAGGAAAGTTAATAAAATAAAGTCGGCTCACACTAACTGACCCAGTTATCCATTTAAAATTTGTCCCCTTCTAAATCTATTGTCTGGAACCTAAAAATCATTTACGATTCTAACAATTTTATTTTACCTTCAACTGTATAAGGTTAAAACAATCAATAATTTACTAGTCATAATAAGTCATTTGACTTTTTGTCTAATTATTTACAATAAACTTAATAACATAATCAAATAAATTTCCTAACACATTAAACAATTAATTTAAAGTCAGAAAATTACCCAATTACTACCAGACTCCTAAAGTAGGTGTTACAATATAGGTGATGATGTGGATGTCCATGTGGATTGCTATGTGGAAGATTGGATGCTAATGTCCAATGTTTTAAAACCCGTTTTTTTAGTTGAACCGGATGAGTGCCAATTTCTGATCGGACCAGTTGGATCGGTTAGGCCGGTAGGTTGGACCCGGAGTTGTTAAAACTTGAAAACATAATATATACATGAAGTAAAAGATATACAAAATTAAATATACCAAACAATTTAACAATCTAACAAAAAATCCAACAAGTAAACTTTATTCAAATATAACAATTTTAATCTAACAACGAGTAAACAACATTGTTAATGATAAGATTTTGTAAATATATTTTATATTACTCTGTAACATTTAATAATGCATTGTATATCAATAATTTATCCCTTAATATCAATTGAGTACCACTTATGAATAGTAATTATCCTTTAATATCAATTGAGTACTAATTATGAATAGAATGTGTTTTGTTTTTTGTGACTCATATCTATAAATAAATAATTATATATTATAAAGTTCAATTAATTGTGTAAGTAGAGTAAGTGGTGATTAACATGCATTTAAAGCTAATAAGTTGGTAATAATGCTAGTTCAATTCTCCACTACTATATTCTTTATCCAAATCTTTTTTCTTTTATCTTTTCATTTTTGATTTATTTATTTATTATAATTATTTATTTTTGTTTCTAAAAAGTGATGTGGACTTTATTTTTTATTTTTGTTACGATTATCACACAAATATAATTATTGAATATACTACATATATGATATTAAAGTGACCTATAATATGTTGTAACTTATATAACTATTCATATTTTATAAATCAAATATTTATATAAATTATTAAAATGAATACAACACAAACTTGAATATTTGTAAGATCACTTTAATATCATCAGATTAAAGGTCATTTGAAATATTTGTTCCATTTTATTTTTCTTTCAAAAGCATGTGGACAATTCATGTTTAGAATTTTCTTAGTTTATCTCACAATAATAATTGTTGAATATTTTTATATTTATATTATCTATATATGAATGTTGAAGTGACATATATATGTTATACTACGTAGTTTTTAAAGTTATTCAATTATCTTTTATGACGACAATTATTTACACAAGTTGTTATTCATGAATGAGGTCATGAGTTCAAATCTTGCAATTAGAAATTTAATTTAATTTTCTATTTGTTTCCAACATTAAATTGTCCCACATTGATCATAAAACAATCCCAACATTAGAATTCCCCTCTATATAATGTAAACAAAGTTTACCCTCCAACTTACTATCCAATTCAAGGGGTTCTCTTGGGCCCATTGAAGAAGTATGACTACCTTTATATTATCGGCCAACTAACGTTATAAAAAAAAAAGTTGAACTAGTTCAACACATCGGTCCAGTTCCCGGTCCAACCCAGTCCGACCGGCCCAAGCGGCCTGTTGACTGGTCAAACTTTGCAAAGAACCTATTTATTTTGAGCCAGAATACTATAAAAATCCGTTGACTGGTTACGTTATGTATTGGTTACCTTATACACACAACGTTGACAATTAATAGTTATGTACACATAATAGTGGTCAATTTAGTTGTATATACAGTAAAGAAGTCAACACATAATTAAGTATATTTACTTACATTTAACCCTTTCAAAAATAGCATATTAATTTCTCTATATAACCCTCAATATATTTTTTTTTTTTCAAAATTGATACCTGGGAGTCTGTGCAAAAAGTAAGGGTAAAAGTGTCATGTACGTTACCAGACAATGTAATTTCTTAAACTCCGTAAAAACTGACCGTGGACACTTATTTTGGAATGGGGGAAGTACTTTTTCAATTTCTTAAATCATTATTCAATTAAACTCTAGTTATTTACAAATACTATTTCCTCTCATGTTATGATTAAAATTTTCAACAAATAAAAAATGCAAATTGATGTGGACGCATATATTGACCAATAATATTAATTTTCATCATCTCAGCTTGCTGTTCTCTCCATTTTTAATTGTTACACATATCTCGTATATAATTTTTATTATTACGTAGTATTTTTTTACTTTTTCTAACCATTTGCGTTTTCTCCCTGACCAGACCACCATCATAATTTTTTTTCCTTTCTCCTACTTAATTATAGTCACCGACTGTCGTGGCCCCTATTGGTCGGACGGATTTGATTCCGGTCGTTGATCCAACAGCAATAGAAGCGGCGAACAGTGGGTTTTAAATTTGTAGAGCAGGGGAATCCTAAGCTGTATACTACTGACAGACCTAAAAGGGCAGCAAGTGGTATGTATGACTCAGGTGTCGTTCTTCAAACTACAACGGGCATGGGAGTCTAGGAAGTTTTATTATTTTTGGAGATTCAGCTGGGTTTTTTTTAAGCTTTTTGGATAGGTTTTGTTTTTATAACTAAATACTAATTAAATAAAGAAAACAGAACTAAAGAGGTTTGTACGGAGACTCGGTCAACAGAGGATAAGCGAGTGTTTACTATGATTTCGTTAAATGTTATTGATGAATAGTCAAGGGTAAGGCTACTAGATGTGATGACTAATCCGGAGAGGATAGAAACATAATTAATGCAAAGTATTGTACCTACGACCGTTCCGCGGCTTCCATACGTTTGTACTCCACCAATGGGTGTTTCCAGCACTATACCGAGTAATAGGGCATTTTACGGTTTTTCCGTTACATTAATTAGGGTTCCACATTACTCCCGCAGATTTCCTATATCCTAATGAGCTACAACAACGATCCTATTAAATATCTAACGTAGAGTTGTCCGCAATCAGATAAATAACATGTCACGTGGATAGCAGTTATAGAAGTCAGATACACCGGAAGTTCTCCCAAATGTACAGACCAATTTAACCGACGACTATCCTCGAATCTTGGTCCCCAGTCACAGTCATCAGAGATGTCTGTATCGTAGCGTGAATTGTTGATTGAACAAGAACACGAACGGGGATAATCCCGCGGACCAAGTTGGGATAATCGGGCTAACGATCAGTTAAATTGTTCAGCATTACAGATATAAACCATCACAACTATTCCATGCATGTTAATCCACTGTGTAAACCAATATTCTGTGTCTGAAAACCTAATTATACAGTTACTGATATGAACCAAGGGGGTAACTCTAGCATGCATCATTCCTAGGGCAACAATCAAACAAGAACATGCGATAGGGTAACACATAACAGAACACCGTAATCCTAGCATAGCAGATAACCAATAATTAGATCATAGATATCCCGAAAGTTCTCTCAAAGATATATAACAAATAAACATGAATCTAACCTATCTCTAATCCTACGCTCCGTGTCTCTTATGATTTGTTTCAACCTAGAGAACACAGTCATACCAAGTTCATTGATCATCAAGTATAGAATAGGTAGAGAACGTACCACTAGTAATTGGCCAAGTTCTAGCAGGAAGCTTCTAACCACAGCATAGGTTGGATAGATAAACATTCGAGATTCAGTTTACGAGTTCATACACAGTTTAAAGTAACACGGGCAGAGTAACAGCATGGCATAAACATTTTGACTATTCTAACATAACTACATCATAGTAAACACAAAGAAATGTCTAGCCTAACATTATATATCTAGCATACAATCCTAAACAAGCATAAACAAAGCAACACATGTTTAAAACTGGAAAGTAAGAGATATATAAATAGAAACTGATACGAATTTATTACAGACAGATCTTCGCAAATACAATGTCTTGGAGTGCCTCCGTACAAAAGCTAAAAGCTACCTCTACCTAACTATCTCTCTAACTAGCTCAATTCTAGAGAGAGAAAATCCCTTAGAGAGAGAAACTAGAGAGAGAGTGATGTGTGTGAGAGAGAAAGTGTAAGGAAGAAATGAAATGAGAAAGTTGGTATGTTGGTGAAGTGAGGGGTGTCCACTATTTATAGGCAAAGCATTAAATCGCACGTACAACTCACGAAGCAGCACGTACAAGCAAACGAAGCGCGATATGGGGGTGCAGGGGCCGTATACGGCCTTGTAGGGGCCGTATACGGTGTAGTGAGGGCCGTATACGGTCTCACAAGGGCCGTATACGGTGTGTGGGGCCGTATACGGGCTCTGTCTGATTTCGTTTGTTGCTTAAAACGTCTGTATCTCCTTCGTTATGCGTCCGTTTGACTTGATTCTTTCGCCTGTGGTTTCGTAATTCCGTTACGCTTCTAATGATGCCAATCTCACAGAAATTGGATGTGTAGAGCTTAGGCGTATCCGAAATGACTTTTAATGGCTCTGAAAGCGTAGTGGTTTCTCCGTCCTTTGGCCGTTTCACTTGATTCCAGATTTTTCCGTCTCGATTTTACCTATACAACAGATGGTAGAAGTTAGGAAGTGTGTCTTGACAGGAAAATGGGATCGGAGGAATCGGCATGTATTAAAATGCTGTGTTTTGTGCATTTTTAGAGTGTTTTCAGTGATTTTTATCACAACGTCTACTTTTGAACCACTTTAGTGTATTTTAGTAAATAATCAATGTTTTGGAATGTTTTCACTAAAGAAAGGTACAAAATGTGAGGAATAAAGCTTCTAAAAACATGACTTTTTACGTCACATCACCGACCCACATTACGTATATGTTTTTTTCATTAGGTTTTCAAAATTTTAAGGTTGTATTTCTGTGATGTTAGTTTTATGTTTAATGTTTGTGATAGATTGTCAAAAATATGAAGCTTCTTTGATAGTTGGTATTTTGTTTGTAGGTCTTATTCATTCTTTTTTGTGTGTGGGTGTGTGGTGGTTGATAGTTTTAGCTAATGGTGATAAATAAAGCATACGTAGTATAACCTAAATTGAATACCCTAAGATTATAGAGAATAAAAGTTAAGAGTGAGGTTCAAATGAGAATGACAAAAGTGTTGAGAACGGGGGAACCAATGAGAATCATCCATTTCATCTAAGGGTGGAGGGGTATAATAGTCATAATACATTTTAATTTAACAAATTAAAAAAAAAAAAAAAAACAAAATAACAAACAAATATATAACAGAGATATACATACAGATACAACTATACATACAGTTATACATACACGCACAGATCACGATCGCTCACTCACATATATCTCTGAAAATCATCAAATCGATCTCAAAATAATAGCCAAATCATAGGTATGATTACCCTAATTCGAATATATTTTTCAATTATTTGATTCAATTAGGTTTTAGATTCATATTCGTACAGGAAATCGATAGTGATTTGCGCGATTACGATCATGAAACTACGATTTGTGCGATTTAACGTTTGTTACGATTTGATTAACGAAAACTCAAATTTAAACTGACTTCTAACGATTCGTCGATCAATTTTGATTCAATTCGCAAAAAAAAAACGAGCGACAATTGCACGAGGATCATAAAACTCGGTTCAATTGCATCACAATTGATATTACTTTGGTATCATATGTGTTAGTAGAATCAATTAAAGATTTAGTTCTCTCGGTAATGTAATTGTTTGAGTTGAGTTTTTAAAAAATCATAAAATCAGTACTGCTTATGAATTCTTATATAGTAACACATGTGTTACGTAAATAATCCAAAAAATATCTATCGTGTAGGAACATTCGAATGGCAGTGAATGTGAGACAAAAGGTGTGGAGCAACAAAATGATGCAGGTAATAAGTTCTTTTTATCTTTCTTCCTACTCACTGTAACACATTTTTTCAGTTATTACTAACACGTGTGATAATGGTTAGTAACACATGTGTTACTACACTTTCTACTACCACATGTGTTAGTGTACAATCTTATGTTTTTATTAAATTCCCTTACATGTTCAGCACTTACTCCACAAATCGTTTCATATGTTTCAAATGAAATTGAAACACTAGGTGGGACTTTACACTAGATACCGGAGATCCCCGATGACATAAAACCGTATGAAGGACAAGTCTTTAATAACCTTCAAGACGCATACATGTATTACATAAGATATGGAGTTCATGGACGATTGGGAGTTAGGAATTCCACACAAAAGAAGCTAAAGAGTAAGACAATATACAAAAAACACTACATATGTAGCAGAGCTGGTTTCCCAGAGAGAAGTATAAAGGACACATTGGAAGAAAAAGAGTGAGTACAACATTAGTAACAGACGTTATAAGTAAAAGGTATGTTTGTCGTAATGTTTTTACATAACCCTCGTCTGTTTAATGACTCAACATTAGTAATCGATTGTCAATTGCAAATTAAATTACATGTGTCTGTTGCAATTGTATACCGAACTTGTAAATGTTAATAGTTGTTACTAGCACATGTGATATTGGCTACTAACACATGTGATAGTTGTTACTAACACATGTGTTACTAGCTAATAAGTGCTTTTATCTTTTTGATACTATCATATGTGGTACTGAAAACTCTTTTGAAATTGCAGATTGTTGATGATATACCCGATAACACTAAGTTCAAGAAAAAGTTCAATGGAATCATATGGAACATGTGGATTACACCATCACAGTTTGAGGAGGAGTGAGCGAAATTAATGAATGAATACAACGTGCAAAACCACAAGTGGCTTAACAAAATTTATAACATAAGATCTACATGTATACCGGCGTTTATGAGAACGACATCCAGATCAAAGAGTGAAAACCCATTCTTCGGGACATTCAATGACAAGATGTCAACGCTTGTTAACTTTATGCTGTGTTTTGAAACTTAAATAACTTTATGCTATGTTACTATCACTATCAATAATACGTTACTATTAAACATGTGATACGTGTGTTAGTGGGTTGGTAACATGTGCGTTAGTTGGTTGGTAACACATGTGTTAGTGGTTGGTAACATGTGTTAGTGGTTGGTAACACATGTGTTATTATTATGTAACACATGTGTTAGTGGGTTGATAACACGTGTGTTAGTAGGTTGGTAAAACATGTGTTAGTGGTAGGTAACACATGTATTAATGGTCTGTAACACATGTGCTAACACCATTAACGCATGTATTACTTTATTTAGTACCATATGTATTAGTGGTTGGTAACATGTGTTAGTGGTTGGTAAAACATGTGTTGGTATTCTGTAACACATGTGTTAGAAGTAGGTAGCACATGTGTTAGAGGTAGGTAACATATGTGTTAGTGTTTGCGAAACAACATACATTAGAAGTAAAAAATGATATAATGAAAACCAACATACAAACGATTTAGAAAATAAAACATAAACCGTATTGTTATAAACAAATGTACTTGAGTACATTGTAGCAAAAACATCCGATTTAATTAGTAAAAATGTACTTTAAAGTATCATATGTGTTGATATTATTATTACAAGTGGTACTAAACAGTGCATGATTTAATGAAAAACTAACTTACAACGATTTAGCGAAAACCTAAAATAGATCTAGAACAAACAGGAATTATAACAAAAAAATATATATAAGTACATTATAGCCAACACATTCGATTCGAATAAGCATATACCATACTGTCTTAAACAATTTTAAATTGATAACGTCATTGAAGTATTAGTTTTCTAAAATAGGCTCCTTGACATTTTCTTCAACAAGGTATTCTGCAACACTTGACAAATCAACAACTTCCTTTTGGCTGGTTCTAATGGCAATTTTGACTTGCTTCTCTATCAATTCCCGTGAGTGGACATGCATAAAATGATCAACAAATGTATGCACGATCCCTGTGAATGTTTTCCTCGTGCGGTAACATTTTTGCAGCATATTTGATCATCAAATGGATAAGTTGCATTTTTGCAAATGACCCTCGGGATCTATATGAATCATTACAAAAACACCACATTCATAATGGTTTTTTACTATCTTCCACTATAAATGCATCACTGATGCCCTCTCTAAATTATTTAATTTCATTACAAACAACATCTTGGAAATATTATCCAGGTAATCCTATACATACACATGATAGAACAAATATAAAAATGGCATGTTATGGTAAATAAAAGCTTGATACATATAGAGTAACTAACATATGTGTTACCAGTAACACATGTGATACCTGTAAGTAACACACGTGTTACTAGAAAACATTAATCATTAAAACCATCAAAACAAATTATCCAATACAAAAAACAACCAACTGACAACGATTAAAAAACCTATAAAGATCTATTGAAATTTTATTGAAAGTGAAAAGTCTTTATTCCACTCTGCCATATATAGATCTTCCTGATTTATGTCTTGTAAAGACATAATTGGATTACCACCTAATGGGATCCCAAAACACATTGTGAACCGCCTATGAGTCACTTTTACATTTCCAAACTTTAACTCCATTCTATATGTATCGAAAGTAACCCAACAGGTCTGCCAATAGAATAACAGAGTTGTAAAATAAATCAACTAAAGGTAAATGTAAATCAGTAACACGTGTGATAGTACAATACATTATCACATTTGACAGTAACTTCTATCAATCTTTTTGTTCAACCAACTATTAAGAATATGAATACTTGCAGTTCAAGATGGTAAATTTTCATGCTAATCAATCACTAGGACGACAACTGTAAAATCATTTTTCATTGAGACATTTCATCGAACACTTTATATGCAAGTTTACTTTAATTATCTCAAATGCACAAATTTCACTTTGATCCCACATATATCGTAATCACAAAACTCTAACAATATAGTAACACATAACTTTGGTTCAAATTTTCATTACTATATGTAGAAAATAAAAAATATAGAACAAAAGAAAAAACTTATCAATGGGAACGAATTGGAGAGTAACCGCATTAATAGGGGATTCTATGATGATGCTTGTGATATTACTTCAAGAACATCCATTTAATCAACGAATCAGAGCTTAATTTTGGTTCAGATTATGTTTTTCGAGTTAAGGTTTCACCAAATACTATCAGCAAAATCGACCATAGAATGATTATCCGACCGATTTTGATGGAAGAAAACGATGATTTAGAGACGAAATTCGAAGATTCAACCACCTAATCGAACATTTGCGCTAGGGTTTTGTGTGATCAAGAAGAGAGAAAATAGGGGAAAAGCACGTACAGTTCTTCTTTTTCTGAAATAAGCTGCAAAAATAAAAGTTTAATTATAAGTTTGAATTACGAAAATACCCCTCCGCCCAAATCAGGTTAAAAAACTCATTTTTAAAAATAAAAATGGTGGTTAAATCTGGACCCTTGATTAGGAATATCCAAAGGCTCATATCCATTCCCCCATTCTCACAAAAAATGGGTGTACTCATTTGAACCCCACTCTAAAAGTTAAATTTGTTCTTTATTATAATTTAAAGTAACAACATTATAATCATATATTGAGTTTGCTTACGGAAACCTTTAGAATTCTCATTAAGTCTTTCTGATGTGTATTAATAATTGTATTAAAATCATAACAAACTTTTTATCTTCTCCTCTCAAATTTATGTTAACCCCTTAAATTCTTTTAAGGTACGAATAATATATACGTTTATAACTTTATTAATAAAAATTGTAAGAGCTTTCGTTAGCAAAATCCCTACATAGCTGTACTGTGAGCAATTGGTATGAAACTATGAAATGTGATTTGGAAAAGAAGAAAAGAAACAGAAACACAAATTATTATTCGTTGAAGAAACAAATGAAAATATAATTTAAAAGTGAAATCAATGACATGAATCATATATATGTGACGTGGATAATGTGTAAAAGAATCAATTTTAGTCGTGCTGTTTCAGTTTTGTGTGATGGGGCTTTACAATGGGCCTGCTTGACATAATATAAAAATCTGATGCTACATGTTTAAGCCCAGTCCGATATGATAGAAGTGTCAAAATTAACCAAACCGGACCAATCCGACTCACCCAAATGCATTTCGGCTTTACTTTTTGGTTAATCGAATCTATTTAGACCGTTTTTTACGCATAATTTACCGGTTAAGCCGAACCTTAAAATAACTTATTGGCTTTCTTACCCTATTTTGTAGGGTGGATCTTCAAGATATGAAAGGTTTGCCTCCAAGACATTGCTAAGATCTCGATCTTGCGTATATAGAATCTTTGCATGCATCATACGTGCTTAAGATCTCGCTCCAGACCATAGGATCGTAGGATCTTAATCCGACTCAACCATACTTGGTTTGTGTTCAAGCGTAAAAACACTTAAGTACAATGATGATGATGATGTGTGAGGAATTAAGCTTGTCACACTCCGATTAACGTGCAAACCCAGAGTCGAGACTAAGTCAATCGAGGGTGGTGAAAGCCTAATTCTTGAAGAGCAATACATGAGGAATAACTATGTGGATTTATGAGGTGTTGGCTTGAAATGAAAGCATAACACTAGTATTTATACTCAAACCCTAAGCTGACGTGGAGGGTTTGGTCGTAGGGGAACACAACACTTCCTGCGTGGATCGCTGACGTGGAAGGTCGGTCGTGGGGGAGCACGACACTTCCTGCATGGATCGCCGACGTGGAAGCTCGGTCGTGGGCGAAGATGACATTTACTATGTGCCGGCTGACGTGGACCAATCGAATGAACCGACCAGGTTAATTGTGACACCCGGTCAAAATAACCCAAAATTGGGTACAAATTTAAACTTTAAATATTCGTACTCGGTACGAACCAAAACCAAAGTAATCGGATAATATATATATTTACATATATGTATAATATACACTGAATGATTATTTAATAACCACAAACGAAAAATAATCTGAAAGTACTCAGAAAACATGGAAATAAAAGTTATCCCAAAACATCTCCAAATAGAATATTATTATCAGAAATAATATTATTGTACTCAGAAAATTTGTAAAACTCTCTTTGGATAATTAAAACTATCCGTACATTCAAAGTGAAACAATATTATATTTTTATAACTCGAAGGGAACATTTTTATATAATACTTTAATTAAAAGTATAAACGTTTTTAGTTTTAGAAATTTATCATTTAAAAATATTTTTACTATATAACGATCGGGTACGCAAACACGGGTATTTAACACTGCAAATTGGGGACCAGTTGCCCACTCATTTGATGGAGCCGGCCAAGACCCACTAAAAGTGGATCTTGCCTCACGACACAAGCAATCAACCACACCCTTATGTATCATTTTATACTCATCATATTTCATTTCTATATTCATCTAATATATCTATCTCTATCTTTCAACCTTTCTTCTCCAACAATAATAACAACAATAAATCAATACCAACAACAAGATCAAATCGGACAGCAGCAGTGTCATCAAACCTTCATCATCCTTCTTCTTCTTCTTCTTCATCGATCGACCACCACCTAGCTCATCATCTCTCTCGGCTCACTTACACCGCCGAGCACCACCACCGACCGGACAACACCATCCCCGAGCACCACCACCGGCGCAGCAACAGCAGCAGACAGCCAACATCACCATAGTTGGTCATCACCATCTCGACATCATCATCTTCAACCTCACGGATCATCACTTCAAACCGTGAGCAACCTCCATTTTTTTTATTTCTCTAAATCTATTTAAGTTTACAAAGTTTATGTGATCATGATTTACGATATATAAATCAAACATAAACTCGACCTTGTTTTGATACGTATGAACTAAAATGGTTTATGAGGTTGGCTAGCGAGTTTTTGTGGTTATCGAATGGATTCGAGTTATGTTGGGTGTCTTGGGTTAACCGAATGGGTATCACTCTAGACCCGAAAGGGTCACGACATTTTAGTCTCAAAAACAAGATGAGTTATGGTCCTTGTATGTATGCTAAACCAAAGAAAAACAAGAGATAAACTGTTGGTGATCATTGCCTTGCGAGGATGGTTCGTTTTAAAAGACACATTTTACTAAAGCTAGTAACACATATATACATGTACTAAGGAGCCTATAACACAAAAGCAGGCAGCAGCCCATTGGTTAGCCCATTTCAGTTTGAAGCCAAGGTCATGGGTTCGAGCCCCATGACCCCCCCTTTTTAATTCCATTTTTGTTTAAACTAACTTGTTATTAAGTACATATAAATATAAACTAGAAGATATAAATCAAAGTAACATTTGGCCTAGTGGTTAAGTTTTAAAGACAATGAAGGAATGGTCACAGGTTCAAACCTATGACCTGTTTTCTTTTATATATTTTTATTTATGAGACTTTTTTTAAAAATTCTAAACTTAAAAATACATAATACAAATAACGTGATTTAAATACAAATAATACGATTAAGCGTACGTGACCATTTTGGGACAAATGAATATGTTGGGTATAAAAATGGACCAAATAAATTTGAGTAAAATTTATCAACTGAAACAATAAGCTATTTATATATATAGTCAAAAGACAATTGTATTATATACTTATATATATATATATATGACAAGTGTAACAAATAAGTTATATATGTATGACGGAAATTGACACGACTAAAAATCATATGGACGATATATTTACACGTCCATTTTCTTATTATGAATCTTGCTTGTTTAGGACACTAGGTTGCTACACTTGGTTTACGTGCGTACGTTAGGAATTGCTTGCTCTTCAGGTGAGTCTCACAGCCCCATTTTTACTGTTTTTTTTAAATATTGGGGTGAGATACAATGCTTACTTGTTTTCGTGATCATATGTTATTCGGTTAGTTAATTTAATTATTAACTTATTCATTGTTTCGGCTATCATTGTGAGTCTTGATTTTCATTGTACGGTATATGCACGAGTGTTTTAATTCGGTAAATCCTCATCAGTGTATGATTCATTAACTTAATAAGGCGCGATTGCTAAAGGATAGTACTATCATGGGAGTGACGTCCCCGTCCGGGTTGCTAGCTACAACCAAGTTAAAAACGGGCACTTTAGTAATTGTCAAGGGTGTATCACCAAAATGGGAGGCAAAGATCGGGTTAGGCATTGAATCATAGCTCAGTGCAATACATGTGTCGGTTATTACATTGTTCGGAAACCTTAATGGGTTTATCATTGTTCGGTACATTGTTACGCATGGTTCGGTTTACATTGTTTAATTATCGTCGGATAATCATGTTGATCACATCAATGTTTATTTTAAACCTGTGAGATTCACCAGCTTTATAGCTGACCCTTTTAGTGTTGTATTCTCAGGTGCTCAACAGTAGGATGGCCCGCAGGATACGCTAGCTAGTACGAGTCGCATGTATCTATTTAAACATGAAGATTTTCTAGCATCATCTTTTGTATTAATGGTTCTGTATTAAAATCTTCAAAAATCAATTGTGAACTCGCTATCTTTGTAAACTTATAACTTCAAAACAATGTACTACTTTTGTAATATATTATAAACGTCTCATGTAGAGTCGTTTGCTTATACCTTGGTGCTTTGATTATTGGTTAGTCACGCCCCGACCCGATTCGCTTCCGCAACCCGAAATAGGGGGTGTGACATTAATGGCCAGGGCATGTAAATAGTACCTGAATATAACGGTTGCGGATTGTACTATTGTCAGAGAATGTCGGGCATGCCTTTTCGTCTTACGGCCGTACCGTTGTTATGCAGTTACAACGGCAGGTGTTGTGGTTCGACCCGGGGCGTATCCGGACCCATGTTTGACCTCGGCATTGGCGTCGATGCTAAGAGCTAAAAGAGCTTGCCTCAGACGTTATCCGGAGCTAGGTTCGGCGCGGATCCGAGGTCGTGATACTTAGTGCAGTCTGTCTTCGGTTCCGAGGGCTACTAGAGCTTACAGCTGATATTATCCGAGTCCAGGCTCGGTACGGACCCGAGGTCACCTTATGTGGTGTAGGCTCAGGTCAGATGGCACACATCATTAAGTCCCCCAGTCCGTTATTATATTCCGGGCAGGGGTATGATGGCGGACTTAGAATAAATGACGTGGCACAGCAATGATGGCCTTTCTGTCTTGGCGGCGTGCAATAAATGCATGTCTTTTCGGATGTTGCAGTTGGAATGCGATGGGACGGCTTACAGACGCTGCGTCATCATACAGCTGGATACACGACGGTTCGTTTGCCAGATTGTGAGATCTGTCGACACGTGGCAGTGCGAGGCATGGCAACCAAATGGTAACTTCTTGGTTGTGAGATCTGCTGACACGTGTAGGGCGAAGATTAAAGCCCACAAGGCCCGGCCCATGAAAATTTGCCTATAAATAGGAAATCTCCGTTTTTACTTCATTTTTTACGCCAGTCGAAAAATTTCGAGAGCATTCCGGCAAATTCGAACGTTCCGTCAACTGTTCAGGCTTATCAACCCAGATTCCGATCACTCTCAAACAAACACAGGTCCGTCACTTGTATCTTCAAAGTTTTCCTTCTTTCACACATATATACATACCATGGCTGCTCCTGAGAACGTAGCGGAGGTCCGTGTGGCCGCGGCTGGGCCCAGCAAAGGCCCGGACGTGGCTTATGAGGCCAGTTCGGTGAAGCCGGAGGACATTCCGGATATTTTGAGGCGTTTCAGATGCCTTGAGAGGTTCAACCCCGTAGCCCCCACCCCCAAGCAACGCGCCGATGCGCCACCGAAGGGTAAGGTGGCCGTTTACTGGAAAACCATGGAGAAAGGCAATCTCCGTATGCCGCCGACCCCGTTCTTTTTGGACGTGTGCAAACACTACAAGGTGGGGTTTAGTCAGCTGCACCCCTTCGGAGCGCAGAAGGTAACCATATTCGAGATGTGGTTCAGATCGCTGAACCTGAGGCCGTTGGTTAGGGTTTTCCAGGCCTGCTTCAAGCTGACCCCGAGTGCCGGCACGGGGTGGTATACCTTTGTAAAGAAAAACAACTTCGTCGGTTTTGCGGAGTCGTCTCTGCACGACTGGAGTGACACTTTTTTCTTTATTGACCAGACCGTCATTCCTGATAACGATGCGGAGACGTTGGTGTGGCAGTACGAGCGCCCGAAGAACGTCAGCCACACGCCGAAACTAACAGCGGCAGAGGATGAGTTGCTGGCGGCGTGCCGGGATGCGAACCTGGAGATGCGCGAGTATCATTCGTTCGTGCTCGTCATGGGTTGCATCAGCTCGTTTTGGCCGCATGACGGTCAGATACCTGTTGTCAAGCAAGGTTGCCATGGTATGGGGTGGGGCTTGTTTTCTTATTTTAATGCTTTTGTACATATGCCCTGTTTACTGATTGTTTGTGTTCCGTTGGTGCAGATATGGATTTGAACTCCATCTTGAAGGCGCCCAGCTTGTCCGACCTCAATTATGTCAGGAGGTCGGTGGAGGATGTTCCTGACAGCGGCAAAGTGACCGGGGCGACGGTTACCTTGGCTAAGCCCGTGATCACGACCGCCGTTCCACTGTCTGCCTATTCTGATGTGGAGGCGTCCGGTGCCCAGCCGCTTGCCAAGCGCAAGGGTCCGGAGGCGGGTAAGAGGGGATCCGGGGCCCCGGCGAAGAAGAAAAAGAAGACGCCGGGAGAGGTTGCTGAGTCCAACCTTGCGAACTTCCAGTCTGCGCCGAGCACAGGTGGGCGCTACATTATACCTGAGGACGGTCCGTAATGTTGCCCTGTTCTATGCTGGCAAGTGGTGTTTTTGCGCTAACTGTTTGTTGTTTGTACAGCGGAGGCGGATCCACTTCTAGTTACTGCGCAGCAGATCAGCAGTGAACTTGCTCTCCGGGACGAGGTAGAGGAGGAGGAGGACGACGGGCTGGTTCGCCGCAGCCGGTACCCAGGGCACGCCGCTACTTCTTCTAGTACGGTGCCTCCGGGGGATGGGGCTGGCTCGCGTCCTGAAGAGCTGGTCACGGTGTTGGACAGCCGACCGTAGAGTCCTCCGAAGGCGGCTACGCCTTCGCGCCCAGACAGCATGAGGTATTTATTGGACCTCACTGTGCCTATACATTGGTGTGTATAGCTTTTTAGCTTGGTTTTTTAACCAGGTCTGATAGAATAGCTATTCTCAGGTCTATGCTTCTAGAGAAGTTCGTTCCGGAGCGCTTCTTGAAGGTGCCCGCCTTTGGCCCTGCAGACTCCGGAGCTATGCCTTCATCCCGGCCTGGGATTGACAACCACTAACTCATCGCTAGTCATGGTGAACGGGCCCGGAGCTGCCTTTGATACCTGAGCACATACGGGTATAGCGGTGCCTGTTGATTGCAAAGTGGCAATGCCTGACGGAGTTGGGAATTTCATTAACCCATGGACAGTTGAGGTGATGGCTCCAAATTTATGGAGAGCGGTGCGGCCTAGGAGCACGTTAAATCTGGACGGGGCGCGCACGATGACAAATTCCAGTTCAGTGGTCCGACAGTACGGGTATTCGCCCAATGTGACATCCAAGACAAGCCTGCCGATTGGCCACTTAGTATCGTTGGCATAGCTGGACAGCGGGGAAAAGGGTTCCTGCAACCTTCCTTGTATGAGCTGTGGCAACTGTAGGAAGCAGTGTTCATACATTACCTCGACGGCGCTACCCGTATCAGTGTACACCCTGGAAACCTGGCAGTTTCCGATACGCACCGAGATAACAACAGGCTCTGGGAGGACGGAGCTCCGCAGAGGTGGGAATGATATGGGTGCCAGTTGCCAGTCTTGCAAAGTTTCTACTTTCCGTTTCAAGCTTGGCCGCGCAGCCTGAATCATGTGGATGATGGCATCCGGAGGATCACGAGGATCGTCCTTCCGCTGCCAACCGTAAGTTTTAGTGCCGTCTGCTTTCTTGAACTTCTTTCCAGGCAGCAAATGGTTAAGCTTTCCGGCCTGGATGGCTGCCTTAAGCTCCTTTTTCAATTGTCTACAATCATCAGTATCGTGCCCGTATTCCTCATGAAAATCACAGTACTTCCCGTTTTTGGGAACGTCGCGATGTTCCATTGGAGGCGGAGGGTTAAACGCACTCCGTGCCGCCGTCTCGGTGAGTAGTATTTCCTTTGGTGACTTGGTGAGCGAAGTCAGCAGATAATTCTTGTCATATGGCTGACGACGGGTCGCCTCGCGATTATCACCACGGCGGGAATCGTGCCATGTGTCGCGACGGAAGTCCCGTCTCTGGTTGTCGCGCCGGCCGGATCCGGATCCACCCTCATGATGGTGGGCCTGAGGACGGTCATGCTCGATCCGGTGCGAGTCCCTGCCTGGCGTGGTGTACAGATCTTTGTCTTCTCCCGAACGTAAGTAGTCCCGAGCCATAGCGATGGCCTCGGAATACACTGTTGGTAACTTCCTCTTCAACCGATAGTACAGTGTGGGATACCTTTCCTTGATGATGTCGTAGATGAAACTGGCAATTTGTTGACTTGGGTGCAGATCGCTGATCTTCTGACACTCCGTTGTGAAACGGGTAATGAAATCACTAAGTGTCTCGCGGCTACCCTGTTTGATCTCGAAGACGTCGAGATAGGTGAGCGTGTGCTGCTTCAGATTGTGGTATTGTTGTAAGAATTTGAACTGAGATCGGCGTAGCTAGCCACGCTACCAGCCGGCAGTTTCTCAAACCAACCGCGGGCGTTACCCTGCAGCACCTGAGGGAACATGTGGCAAGCCACAGCGTCCTCCCAATGTTCTGTTTTTATGGCACCCTCAAACCGCTGTAGGAAGTCCTCGGGGTCCGAGTCGCCCGAGTAGGTGCCGATTGTCAACGGAATAGTGAGCTTCGCAGGTAACGGATGGTTCGCGATTTTTGCATTGAACCTGGCCGTGGTGGTGGAGACGGGCACCGGCTTCTTCACCTTCTCACCCTGAATGGTGGAATAAAAATTTGCTATTAAGTTATCTATTGCCGACTCGTCAGAGTATGTCGGCATAGCGCCCGGTGGAGCGGCGCTAAGGATCAAATCAGCCAGCATTTTATGGCTCGCAGCCCTGTCCATCCCACCTTGGTGCACCGGTGGCGGGGGCACATTCCGACGCGGCGGAGACGGTGGCGGAGGCTGTGGTTCAGGCGTCACAACGAAACCCATTTATGCCAACATGCGTTGGGCTTCGGCATTGGAGATGGATTTGGGCGTTGAGGATGTGTTTTGTGGTGTACATTCCGGCGGTGGCTTGTTATCAGAGTCAGCGTCATTCTGATTGAAGACCAACTACCGTGGATCAATCCTGTTGCTCACCGTCGTGCGAACGAGGTGGTTGGGGGGATTGATCGGAGAAAGGTGGTGGTAGTAGTTGGTCGGGAGTAGCACCGTCGCCACCATCAGTAGGCTTAGTGTTAACCATCGTGTCGGAAAGTTTTCCGGCGTACGGATGGTTAAAAAGTGGTCGTTTTCTGGTAAATCAACCGTGGATGGCGCCAATTGTTCAAGCGTAAAAACACTTAAGTACAATGATGATGATGTATGAGGAATTAAGCTTGTCACACTCCGATTAACGTGCAAACCCAGAGTCGAGACTAAGTCAATCGAGGGTGGTGAAAGCCTAATTCTTGAAGAGCAATTCGTGAGGAATAACTATGTGGATTTATGAGGTGTTGGCTTGAAATGAAAGCATAACACTAGTATTTATACTCAAACCCTAAGCTGACTTGGAGGGTTTGGTCGTGGGGGAATACGACACTTCCTGCGTGGATCGCTGACGTGGAAGGTCGGTCGTGGGGGAGCACGACACTTCCTGCGTGGATCGCTGACGTGGAAGCTCGGTCGTGGGCGAAGACGACATTTACTGTGTGCCGGCTGATGTGGACCAATCGAATGAACCGACCAGGTTAATGGCCAGGGCATGTAAATAGTACCTGAATATAACGGTTGCGGATTGTACTATTGTCAGAGAATGTCGGGCATGCCTTGTCGTCTTGCGGCCGTACCGTTGTTATGCAGTTACAACGGCAGGTGTTGTGGTTCGACCCGGGGCGTATCCGGACCCATGTTTGACCTCCGCATTGGCGCCGATGCCAAAAGCTAAAAGAGCTAGCCTCAGACGTTATCCGGAGCTAGGTTCGGCGCGGATCCGAGGTCGTGATACTTAGTGCAGTCTGTCGTCCGTTCCGAGGGCTACTAGAGCTGACAGCGGATATTATCCGAGTCCAGGCTCGGTACGGACCCGAGGTCACCTTATGTGGTGTAGGCTCAGGTCAGATTGCGCACATCATTAGTTTGAGTTAATAGTTATAGCTTCTGTTGCTACGGAGCTCCTGTGCTGTAGGTTTGACTACCGGGTAAACAAATATACTCATGTCTCGATTGTTGGTGTTAACGGATTAGTCCTTCTATTTTTGGCATTATTTTTTATTTATATATTTTTCGGAATAGAATTAACTCCACAACCATATAAGCCACGAAATTAGTAAATTGAGCAATATACGGTGTAATAGAGAAGTAAGGATTGTAAATTACCGGCATCATACTTCAAGCTACTAGGTGATGACATTTCTCGTATTCATGGTCTTGATGAATCAGTGGCGCACAACGTGTACACTGAAAATGGTTAATATCTCAATCTGACAACACATAATCCGAAACCCGATTTAAATTGATTAACCCGAAACTCGGATCAACCCGAACCTTATTTGATTTAGTTATCGTTTAAAATTATGAATATATATGAAAAAAATCCAAATAACCCGAAACTCAATTAAGAAGACTGATCAACAACACTAAAAATCCAAATCCAAATAACACAATTATATCCCTGAGACTTTTTGGATTCTTTACGATGTTTAGTTCTTATAAGCTTAGTCAGATAACCTCTTTATAAAAAATACTACATCAATTCAAGTAGCTTATAGATGTTACTAAAATAAGTTGCACCTCCAACCACATATTTTAACATATCTTTCCTGCTCCTGTAACTTGTCGCCGAACAAAGGGTGTTTGAAATTAAAGTTATTTTGTGTTTTTTGTTTATTTTTTTAAATATAAGATAAATAAAGAAATATGGAGTAATTTTCTAAGTGATGTTTAAATTTGCTTATATACTAATGTAATAAATAAATCAGATATTGTTACTTAGTAGTTAGTATTATACATAAAGTAGTATCCATAAGCTTGAAAATTAATTTTAATTAGTGTTCACGTACTCCAGTTATTGATTTTTTCTTTATTATTTTCTTTTGCAAGAATGAAGCTAGTTGACGTACACAATAGTTGACATATTGCTAAAAAAATTTATTTCAAGGAGTGAGATAAGAGGGCTAGCTGTATATTTTAAGGGGAAGGACGAGCCGTTGATTTTTGTGCTTAAAGGCTCAGATTCGTAATACTTCATTTTACATTGTTAAGATTTAGCGAATTTTAACCGTTGATCATATAAATCAACGGTTGGGATCGTCTTTCCTTCTTCACCTTAAAATGCAGCTTCTCCTCGTAACTTTACCCTTATTCTACTAATGTTAGTAGAGTTTTTAAAATGTCATACTTAGAATCTCCTATATATGAAATTTATAAACAGATTTATTTAGCTTGGTAATCCTTTTTTTTAGAGGCAAAGCATAATATATAGAAAGCCAAACCCAAAAAGGAGGCAAAACTACATACAAAGATCAGGAAACCTCTAAGAAAGAGGCACCCATCAAACACGAAAATGGAACCTTACAAAAAGAAACTACACCAATTATATGAAACTAACACCATTTAAGACCCCGTAACCAAGCACCAAGGATGAGAAATCCAATAATCCCAACAATAAGCCAAGTTTTTGCATCGGTTTGAAACCCATAAAAGAGCCGAACGATTAATATGTATATTATCATTTTTGACATCAATGATACAGCTTATATAGTTAAAAGAAAACTGAGTGAGTCTATTAATTAAATATATAAATTAAATTAAATGATTATAATATCGAAAATCATGATGATTATATTATAATGTCAAATTTTGTCTATATTTGTAGCAACACAAGTCATAATCTATAGAAAGAGAATCTTGAAAAGATAAAGACATATTTATTGAGATGCTGTGCTGTGTTGGTGCTTTTAACTCGAATTAGAATTAGTGTTGCTTCAATTGCATACCTACTAAAAAAAAGTACAACAAATGCATATACAGTCTCACTGCGATCTACTCAACACATAAAGACAATTTATATTAATTATATTATAAACAAATAAAGATTATAATAAGAGGTGACGGTGGCTTAGAGAGGAAAGAAGGGATATACGATCTCAGTCCTTAATTTTTTTCATCTACGACACAAATTCACTACATCATAAGTTCATAACTACATTGCATTATAAACGTACACTGCATCATAACAACATTATATTGCATTTTAATTTTATGCCCCTCTTGAACCGGACGCCTAAATAAATAAGAAAATAATTAACAAATTAATTAGAGATTTGTCAACGGTACAAATTCTTTTTCAATTAGGAAACATTATGAGATCACAATAAATGACTTATGAACCATATAGTTAACGAATTTTAATTGAAAGAAAACAACTTATCATGTGGTGATAAATCGTTATTATAGTACAAATTCTTTTGTTACATTTCTATCTCTCTTACAAATACATGCATGCATGCATGTATAAAACTAAATACACTTAGAATTAATTGGATAGCGAGATATTGATATTGATATGTTTGTTTGAGAGACAACTTTAGCGACCATATTACTCGATCTTATAATAATAATAATAATAATAATAATAATAATAATAATAATAATAATAATAATAATAATAATAATAATAAAAAAACGCAAACTTATTGTTTTCAGCAAACAGTACCTACGATGCTACAATATTAGATTGAAAATGACTTGACAGTGCAAATCATTTATTCATAAGATAATGTTTTTTATATAATTAATTAATATCAACTAATTTCATGCATCACATATACACGTAATTAGTAATGCTACATATTCTTTTCAGCACTGAGACTTTTTTTTAAATATATTTAAAAATATATAAATGTTACCACTTTCCTAATTAAAAACGTAATTCCGGTTAAATTAAACAAATTGTACAACTGTTTTACACAAATATCATGACAATTGTACTAACCATCATTGTAAATAAAAATATCGATCTACACACGCATGCACAGTAAGCTAATAAAAATGAAATCGATCGATGAACTGTGAAATAGTACGTATGTGGTACCTTATAAATAAATGAATAATGGTCCCGAATAGTAGATGATTAATCCTTAATTATATTATATGTAAATTAATATTTGTAGCACATTTTTCTTGAGCAATAGCATTTATTTCTGAAAATGTGGGATCAATATCATTTATA